>JAULJL010000025.1:5027500-9842500 GCA_030761205.1 Fremontodendron californicum | reverse complement strand
AAATTGGACCCTTCGGATTGGAGCCTATGATGGGCGAGGAATGGGGTGCCTTATTCATCCTCCATGGATGAAGATAAGGAGCAATTTGGGCATTTTTTTAGCTTGGTCAAGTATCTTGAACCCAGCATATAAATAACACTTAAATGGCCAACTTTAGGATAGAGTCATGCCAACCCTTGTATAGAGGAGAACCTGAAATTAGGACACATGAAAGAACACTTCTTACCTCTCATATGTATTTTTACACTTATACCTTTTCATTGATATGATGTAACGGTTAGTACTTATTTTTTTTACACATGATTGTTTTATGATATGATGTTTTGCTTTTTACCTACACATGTTGTTGTTGTGGATATGATGTCTAACTTTTTTATTTCCATTTCCTTTTTTTCATACATCATGCATCATCATAGAGTTATCTTGCCACATAACGGTTTAGATAAAAATAATGTCCACTAAATCCATGGAAAGCCTAACAGTTTCCAAGCGCGAGTCTGCTAGTAGTTTGAAGCTTAAATCTGAAGCAGTCCAGCGAAATACAGGAGATTGTCTTCCAGCAGGGTATGTTTCCACTCTTCCTAAGAAGGTTTATATAGATCTGACATAGAATAACCTTGGGGATTTGATCAGTATCTGGAAATCTTATGACACAACTCGACAACAGCCATTCAGAGAAAAATATGGGGACTTGGGTTTGCTTCTCTCTGTTGAAGTCGATAACAACTTGGTAAGGGCCATGATACAGTTCTGGGACCCCTCATACAGGTGTTTCGTGTACAATAAAGTAGACATGATTCCGACTATGGAATAATACTCAGCGTTACTTCGTTTGGATCCCTCGAGTCCAAACAAGGTTTACTGGAAGAATAAAAGGGGTTATCGAAAGAAGTTAACTAAGATTATGGGAGTCAGCTTTCCAGAAGCCAACAAATTTGTGAAGACAAAAGGCAAGAGTACTTGCATTCCATGGAACGTTCTACGAGGCTTCATTGTTAAACACTCAGACGACGATGAAGGGATGAGGGTGATGGCCCTAGCCATTTATGGACTGGTAATCTTTCCGAAGATATTAGGATATGTCAAAACTGTTGTAGTGATTTTTGTGGACCAAATTCAGTACCGGATCAATGTGGCTCTAGCCATCTTAGCCGAGACTATCAGATCACTGAACCATTATAGACAGACAGGGAAAAGACGTTTCACCGAATGTATACAGTTGCTTTACATCTGGATGAAAAGCTATTTTGTGTGTGAAGAGTCAAAGTTTCGAAAGCCATACTTCATCACCAGTACCCCTATCAAGGAATTCTGTGAAAGCACATGGCCTGAGTCGAAGACCAAGGAAGATTGGATATTAATGTTACAAGAGCTTACGAACCATCAGGTAGTAGGAAAGCACCATGGATGCCACATGACTCGGTACTATTTAGCTGTGGAGGTCAACCTTGGGTTTCGCTTCTTGGAATATGGGGAGCCATCAATTATTCTCTTATCATGGTACGAAGACAAGCAGATTATGAACAGTTCGTGCCAATGACCTATGGACTTAACCGGGTAGATTTCTTGTATTCAGACAAAGGGATTACCAACAAAATAAGGGAAGTTACGAAGGCTTGGAGGCAAACGGTTAGAGTGGATAGAGGTAGACTCTCATATAACACTACTCCGGAATACTCTATATGGCATGCCAGACGAGCAAAAGATGTTGTGATTTCTATTGAAAAAAGTCCTGATGGTCCAGCCCAGGTTATAGTCCCGGATCCCATGTTGAGAATAGAGTTGGCTAAGAGGAAGCTATAAGAAGATAAAGATGGACTGGAAGAAGAAAACTAGAAACTGCAGTCAAAGATACAAGAGTTAGAAGAAGGTTGAGTAAGGGAAAGGGAAGAGTCAAGAAGCTACGGTCAAAGGTTCAAAAATTGGAAAATGGTTTAGTGGAATGAGACAGCATTATTCTGAAACTTACTAAAGATGGTGACACTTTGAAGGAATCCTTGAAGAATATGGAAGAAGCATCTTCATCTATAACTTCTGAAATTAGACTCCTGGAAGAAGAAAATGAAGAGTCACTATTTGAACAAGAGAAGAAGGAATCTGAATGCCGATAATTGATTATTGAGTTAATAGACTTGAAGGAAGAATGCTCACAACTTCGAGATACGGATTCTAAGAAGCAGAATCTTCTAAAGAACATGCTTGATCACTTTAGTGTGGCATCTCGCAAGGCAGAAGATATGTATGATAGAATCATAGAGTTAAAGGCAAAGATGCATCCATTTTGGGCTGTACTGATTGACGCAGGCTCCCTATGGATAGCCTGGATCAAGACTTATGTGTTGAAGAATAGAGACCCATGGCACATCTCTATCCAGAGTGGGAGCAGCTGGAATTGGAGAAAGATCATGCAATTGAGAGAGGTGGCTGCCAGAATAGTTCTCACAACTGCTGATGGAAGCTGCAAATGGCCTTTTCCAGAGGGAAAGTACCAAGTGTCAGCAGTGTGGAACAAGATAAGACCTTCAGCTGGGAAAGTGGCTTGGTATAAGTTGGTATGGTGCAATTTTAATATTCCTAGGCATTCTATTCTCTCTTGGATGGCAATCCTAAATAGATTGGCCACAAAGGATAGGCTTATCTCCTGGGGAATGGCCGTGGATGATAAATGTCTGCTGTGCAAACAAGAGAGGGAAACCAGAGATCATCTATTCTTCACTTGCTCCTACTCGAAACATATATGGCAGAGAGTGATGGTACTTTGTAGGTTAAAAAGGCAGGTTGCATGTTGGACTGTAGAGCTTCAATGGGCCTCTGTCAACCTCAGAGGTAAAGCTCTAATCACAACGATATTGAGGCTTGCCTGGAACGCAGTTATCTACCTAGTTTGGAAGGAAAGAAATAATCGCTTGTTCAACTCAACTGAGCAAAAGGAGGAGCACCTCACTGAGCAAGTGAGAGACATGATCTCGATCAGGTTAAGTGATCTTAGGAAGATTAAAAGAGATTCAGTTAATACGTTTTTATGTAATTCTTGGAGGTTAAATACAGACATGTTTGTCTAATGGCATTGGTTTTCTGATTTGTTTAGCTAAGCTAAGCTTGCTTTGTAACATGTAGCAGCATTGCTGCTTTCTTGGATATATGAAAATCTACTTATCCAAAAAAAAAAGATGCATCCATTCCAGGAAAATGGCCAGCTTATGTTCGAGCTTTTGGATGAAGAGTAGTTTCATTATCGTCAGATTGTCAAGTTCCTTCGGAGACGTTAGATTTATCGTTTTCTTAGGATTATTGCAAGGATTTTTATATTTCAATGTTTTGACTTAGGATTTTTTTGGAGTAAGTTGGATTTTTTTTATTTATTTTAAGATCATTTTGGTTTTTGGGATTTCTATGGATTTGGTGAAGAATTTTTTCTAAATTAAGATTCATTTTGTCTACATTTGTTATGTGGCTAGTGCTCTTTCATACATGTCATCCATGCATGCATATACATCATCATTCTAACTTTAAATTTTTAAACATGACATCCTGATTTAAGAAATTTTGATAAAGGTTAAGGATAGCTCGACAATCAGAATCTTCGGAACAGTCCTCTTGTCATCCTTATAATAACCAGGTCAAAAGCTAGAGTAATGGCCGAAGAGCAAGCCTCAAGGATAAATAGGGTTGAACAAGCTCAGATGAGATTAGAGAACAGTTAAGCTCATTGTTGGAAATGATGAAGAGTTTGAAAGAGAAAGATAAGGCAGATGAATCCGGTTCTTAGGGGAAAATCCAAAATGTGGGCGAATCTTTGTGTCCAGCAGGTTTCCCATCTCAGTTTCAAATGTCTCAACAGGAACAGTTGCAACAAGCGCCATTCATTGGAGGATTCAAGTATCCATATGCTCAACCTCAAGTCTCGGGGTATACTATTCTGGCTCTTGGGGCAAAGACAGATCCTGTTCAAGTCCCAAACTTAGATGATCCTAAAGAGAAAGAGAAGCTGAAAGAGGTTGAAGAGATTGAGCCTCGAAAGATGAAATTGATTGAAGAAAGACTTCGGGCTGTTGAGGGGCTAGACTTCTATGGTTCCATGGACGCTGAAAGGCTTTGTCTAGTGCCAGATGTAGTGATTCCACCTACGTTCAAGAAACCTGATTTTGAGAAGTTTGATGGGTCCAAGTGCCCCATATATCACATCACCATGTACTGCCGGAAGATGGCAGCTCACACTAAAGATGACAAACTGCTTGTCCATATCTTTCAGGACAGTCTAACTGGTTCTGCTGCCAGGTGGTATGTTCAGCTTGATAAGAATCGGGTCCACACTTGGAAGGAGTTAGCTAAGGCATTTATCAACCAGTACAAACACATTGTTGACATGGCTCCTGATTGTTTGTCTTTACATATGGAGAAGAAGTCCACGGAAAGTTTCAAGGACTATGCTCAGAGATGGAGGGATATTGCTGCCAAGATCCAACCACCTCTAACCGAGAAGGAGACCACTGTATTATTTGTTAGCACTCTTAAGGCCCCGTACTATGATAGAATGATCGAAAATGCCATGAAGAACTTTACCGATATGGTGATTTTCGGTGAAATTGTAGAGAACGCCATCAAGAGTGGTAAAATTGAAGGAGGGGAGTCCACTGCAAAAAAAAGAGTGGGATTTCCAAGAAAATGGAAGCTGATGTTCAAACCGTTGCATATGGAGAGCAATAAATGGGAGGTTACATCCCATATATCCCGCAACCCATATACCAACCATACTATCCAAATACCAATGCTATCACCCCTAGCCCATACATTTATCCACCTACACCACCACAAGCATTCCAACCAAATTTTTGCCCCAGACCACTGGTTCCTCTAATCAGACCACCAATATAACCAATTAGCCCATAAACAACCCAAGAGGACCGCGAGTTGGCCAAGAAAGAAAACCCATTGATCCGATTCCCATGTCCTATACAGACTTACTTCCAGACCTTATCAAAAACCATTTGGTTGCACTGGTACACTTGGAACCTTTGAAACCGCCGTATCCCAAGTGGTATGATCCTAATGCCAAATGTGACTACTATTCAGGGAATGTTGAGCACTCTACCAAAAATTGTACCACATTGAAGTAGAAGGTGTAAGACCTCGTCAAGGCCGGTTTGATAAACTTTGAGGAGAAAGGTGGGCCAAATGTTAGTGGTAATCCTTTACCGAATCATACTAGGCTAGCGATCAATGCTTTGGGGGATGATAAAATCACCATCACTAAAAGAAATGTGAATGAAGTCACAACTTTGATGGACAATATTTTTGATGTTTTGGTCGAAGCTGACATGATTCTCCCTGTACCGGCCAATTCAAATAATCATCATGGTGGGTATGACCCAAGTAAGACTTGCAAGTATCACAAGGGGGCAATTGGTCATTCTTTTCAGAATTGTGTTGAGTTTCGACGGAAATTGCAAAAATTGATGGATTTCTCCCAGATCGAATTCTATGAGAAGTATGGAGGAGATGAGATTAATGTCGTGATTAAAGAATCTTTATTGCCCGTTGTGAAACCAATAACGCTATTTTATGATAAAAGGACAAGTCATATTGAAAGTGAGAAGCCAGCTTATGCTAAGAAGCTTGTTGTGACAATTAATGTCATGAGCCCTTTTCCGTACCAAAACGATAAAGCAGTATCTTGGAGATACGAATGTGATGTCATAAGCCAAGATCCTAATGGTGGTATAGCCGTGATTAATTCAGAAACTGCCAAGACAGCAAATTTGACTCGGGTAGGAGGTATGACCAGGAGTGAGCGTTGTTCTTCGCTCAAAATACTTGAAAGGACAGGAAAGGAAAAACAAGAGAAATGAGAGAATATGGATAGTTTAGGAAACAAGACGAACCCGTTGGTGGTTCAAGATGTTGAGTACAAGAAGCCGGTGACTGAGAGAGAAGCTTGTTAGTTTTTGAAGCTGATTAAACATAGTGAGTATAGAGTTGTGGAACAGTTGAATAAAATGCCAGCCCGAATTTCACTGTTATCTTTGTTGTTGAATTCCGAGCCTCATAGAGAGGCTTTGTTGAAAATGTTGAACAAGGCATATGTGGCTCAGAATATTTCTATGGAGAATGTGAATTACATTGCAGGGAACCTGGTAGCTACTAACTTCATAACCTTTAATGATGATGAGATCCCTCCGGAAGGAAAAGGAAGTACTAAAGCTCTCCACATCACAGTCAAATGCAAGAGCCATGTTATGGACAAAGTTCTTATTGATAATGGTTCATCCATTAACATCATGCCAATGACTACATTATCCAAGCTGCCAATTGATGTGTCTCACCATGATTGTGAAAGCCTTTGATAGAACCCGTAGAGCAGTTTTTGGGGATATTGAAATGCCTTTGCCGATCGGCCCTTGTACATTCAATATAAAGTTTCAGGTTATGGAGATTTTTCCGTCTTATAGTTGTTTGTTAGGAAGGCCATGGATTCATATGGCAGGAGCGGTCCCATCATCATTGCATCAGAAAATCAAATTTGTTATGGAAGATTATCTTGTGTGAGTTAATGGGGAAAAAGATTTGTTGCTAACAAAGTCCCTAACCATCCTTATGTGGAGGCAGCCAATGAAGCCCTGGAATGTTCATTCAGATATTTCGAGTTCATCAATGTGACCTATGTGGGTGAAAGGTCTAAGGTGCCTACTCCATGTTTTTCTCGAATTGTTAGCATGTTGTTCAAGCAAACTACTGGAATGGGCTGGGTTGGATCCGGATTGGGAAAACTTCTTCAAGGGATCAGGGAGATGCCGGTGATACGAGAAAATAAGGAAAGGTTTTGGATAGGTTGCAAGTCGACTAGGAAAGATAGAGAGATGATTGAAGCTGAGAAGAAGGAAAGGAGGATGGCTCGCATGATGGGTATGAGTGGGAGCCAAAGAAGTTGGTCATTCCTTATCTTTATTCCACTTTTCGTTAAGGGGGTGTATCTACCCGGATATACCTCAACTAAGCTTAGAAGGAGCTTTTTTAGAGCTTTCGATTCAAGTGGTAGAGAGAGGAGGAATGAAGTCTGATGATGATAGAGAGTTGTTTGTGTACCCATGTCCACCAGAAATGGAACTGGGTAATTGGAAAATGACAAAACTGCCAGTTATCCTTGAATCTCATAAAATGTAATGCAATGGGGCAAATCCCTAGTTGCTCATGCCCAAGGGCATTAGAGATGGTCTTTTATGTATGGGCTAGTTTATTTTTTATTATTTTAATAAAGTAGCAATGAATTTTTATTCCCTCTTTCATTCATCATTGTCATTTTTTCTTTTTCGTATACCAATACATTTCTTTCAATTCCATTCAATTTCAGGATTCCAAGTAATGAATACAAAGACAAACAATAATTTGGGATTCGATTTTGAAAATTCAGTTCATGTTGGTGAATTTGATAACGAAGAGGAATCAGATGATTATACTTTGTCTCCGGATTTATTGAGATTAATGGAACAAGAAAAGAAACTGGTTGAGCCACATCAAGAGGTTACTAAAATGATCAATTTGGGAGATGAAGAGAATAGAAAAGAAGTTAAAATTGGCGCATCGTTGCCACTTGTTCAAAAGAAAAGATTAGAATAGTAGCTTAGAAAATTTGTGGATGTATTCGCATGGTCATACAGAGACATGCCGGGTTTGGATACAGATATTGTGGAGCACAAATTGCCTTTGAAGCCAGAATGCAAACCAATGCAAGAAAAGTTGAGATGGATGAAGCCAGAAATGTTGTTGAAGATCAAAGAAGAAGTAAAGAAGCAATTTGATGCAGGATTTCTGGAGGTAGCTAAGTACCTAGAGTGCGTAGCCAAAATAGTCCCAGTTCCTAAGAAAGATAGGAAGGTGATAACTCTAGAAAATATAGTTATTTTACCACATTTTATGCATTTAAATCAGCTAAGTCCTGGATGTTTTTATTTAGATTTTATTAGTTTTAGATATTTTTAGATTTATTTTATTTATCCATTTCATGTTTAAAATAGTTATTTAGTTATGTGTTTTTATAGGTCCAAAGTAATTGGAGCTTCGAGGTGCAAAACGATGAAAAATAGTGCAAAGCAACGAGCAGGCAGATTCGACCTCCGAAGCTTGTTTCAAGGAAAACATGATCTTCAATTCTTTATTTGAGAAAACTTTATTCATGACTTTTGAAGCTGCCTTCCATACCTTTCCAACGGTAGTTTACTCTTCAAAATTAAATAAGATTTTCCCATCCAAATCAGCCAATAAAGTGTGAGAAGATGACAGAAGCAAAGTACAGCAAACAGAGGAGCCGACGCCCGAAGGCAGAAAGTCGACGCTACAGTGCTGCAGCGGAAAAAAATACAAAAAAAAACTGAAATCCGACCTGTTGCTTGGCCACGAAGTTTCAGACTCCAGTGGGCTTGGACACTTTAAATAGGATTATTTTAGGCTAAAATAAGGGGGATTAGAGTTCTAAAAACCTAATTCTCTTGAGAGGAAAGTAACCACCAAAAATCTTTCAAGGAGATAAAAAGATTGGTGAAGATTGAAGACTCAAGAATTGACACCCTTAGTTTTCTCTTTTTTATTTTTCTTGTATTGTTGATGATGGTGAAACTCTTTGAATATTTGTTTTCATTAATTATCATGAACTAAATTTCTTTTACTAACATTTCAATGGAACTCAACACATAGTTTGTGTAGACACCTAATTTTGTCTAGACCACTAAATAGGTATATTTTCTTCCTAAATTGGTTTTCGAGTGTAAAAAGACTGTTTTCATCCTGCAGGTGGTACTCTGAGACTTAGTTTAAGAGGGCGAGCATAAAAAGTCAAACTTGAAAAAACTCAATCCCGAAAAAGTCAACCCTAAAAAGTCAACTACTAAAAAAAGTCAACCCACTTTCAAAATCAAGATTTTAAGTTCAATTGAAAAATGGCAAAATAATTTTGATAATCCGAGGTCTACATTGAAAGATATGGAGTTTGGAAGTTGGGATTTGGAGATTCAGTAGAAAGGAAACCCTAATCCGAGAAATTTAGGGAAAAGTGCTTAAACGATCAAATTGGTCGAAATTGAAGGTTCCAAATGAAAGATAAGCACTGACTACGGGTAATGGAGAAGTCACTTGCAAGAAAAATCAAATGAAAAGTCAATCCGGGAGAAAACCGAGAATTAGGGTTTTTAGTGGATTTAGGTGAAATCGGGAAGAATCACAGAAATGGCCCGACTTGGTAAGACCAAAGCCCCAATGGATGAGGAATGATTAAAAAGGATAGCCCAAGGCTCAGCTTGAAGAAAATCTGAAAATCGAACTTGTTTTGAGCAAAACCGGGTTTTGGAGGCAAAAGGGCAAAATTGGAAAATTTGGGAAAAATAGCAAATGGACTCCGAAAATTCTGAAAATTTGTCAATCTCATTCTTAAATCATTTTAAAGAGATTGGTAAAATAAAATCTTGATTCGGAGTTCGTTTGCAAAATGGCCAAATCCCGGGTTTCTTATGTAGTAATTCAAAAAGAAAAATCCCGAAAAAATAGCAAATGAGCTCCAAATCTTTTGAAATTTTGCAAATATCATTTTTAAATTATTTGGAAGAGATTGGCAAAATAAAATCATGATTCGGAGTTCGTTTACAAAATGGCCAAATCCCGGGCTTCTTATGCCGTAATTCAAAAAGATAAATCCCAAAAAAATAGCAAATGAGCTCCAAAAATTCTGAAATTTTGCAAATATCATTTTTAAATTATTTTGAAGAGATTGGTGAAATAAAATCTTGATTCGGAGTTCGTTTGCAAAATGGCCAAATCCCGAGCTCCTATGCAGTAATTCAAGCCGATAAATCCCGAAAAACCACCAAATGAGCTCCAAAAATTATGAAAACTTCCAAATCACACTTTTTAATTATTTTGAAGAGATTGGTGAAGAAAAATCTTGATTTTGAGCTTGTTTAAAAAATGGTAAAATGTAGGGGCATAAAAGCGCATTTTTGGAAGAAAAATCCAAATAAATAGCAAACGGACTCGGATAATTTTGAAAACTTCCAGAACTCAATATTTTATTATTTTTGAAGTATTAAAAAAAAAAGAAAAATTGAATTTGGAGTCCGTTTGATATTTATTCGCATCTGGGGGGCAAAACGGTCATTTCACCCAAGCAACCGAAAAGGGCTTCTTTGGGCCTTTCCAAAAATCAGAGTTGGGCTGGAAAAGAGAAGTGTTGGCCTGCCCAAGCCCAAATAAAGGAGGAAGCTTCTGATTTTTCAATCAAATGGCTAAAAATCAAGAGTTAGTTAGAGATTCTCTTTGATGGTGATTAAGCCACATAGGCCAAGAGAGATGTCAACATTATTCTTGAACAGCTGTAATTTGAGAGAGCTGAGATGCTAATATAAAGGTGGTAATTTCATGATTTTTCACGTTGAATTATTAGCCATTTGATGGAAAATTGGTTACAAAAAAATGACAACATCCTTGAGCCATTTAGAGGGGGTTTCGGCCAGCATGTTGACAAAGGCAGAAAATTCATTTTTTCATTTCATTTGGTTGAGTTCTTTTGTTATTTACTTAGTTTTTCTCTTCTTGGTTGAAAGCAAAAAAGAAAAGTTTAGAAAAGAAAGGAAAGTTTGAAGAGATAAAGCTTGAAATATAGCTTCTTGAGGTTGCTTTTGAGCACCAACTCTTGCACTTTCTTGATTTTCCATTCTTGTTTTTGCTATTTTGATTTCTATTTGGTGAGTTTCCATTTTCAATAAATGATTTTTATTGTTCTTTTCAAGTTCTTCCTTCATCTCCTTCTTGAATATATTTTTTTTTTACATTTTTTTTACAATAAACTCACCATAGCCAAATGGCCTACATTATTTAGTTAAGTTGCTGTTTTGATTTATTTTACCATATTGTTTATGTTATTTTCTTTGATCTTTGTGTTTTAAATGTTATGTTACTTCATATTCTTGAGTTATATTTTAATTTGGTTGCTTTGTTTGTTGCCATTTATGTTTTAAATATCATGTTTTTGCATTTTTAATTTTCTGTTTTCATGATGTTTAAATTTGAGCATGTTTCAGATTTAGTATATCAAGTGTTTGTGAAAATGCTTGTGTGGTCTTTGCATGATTTGAGTTTTATATCTTAGTTGAGCATGTTTTAGATTTAGTATATTAAGTGTTTGTGAAAATGCTTGTGTGGTTTTTGCAGGATTTAAGTGTTATATTTTTGTTGAGCATGTTAGTATACCAAGTGTTTGTGAAAATGCCATGCTTGTTGGAGCTTGAGGCCATTTGGCTACTCCATGTGTTTTGCATTGTGTGTTGCATTTTTGGTCATGTTAGTTGGTAGGTTTTTGCATTTACATGACATTTGATTTAGTTTTGCATGCTAGTATACCAAGTGTTTGTGAAAATGCCATGTTTGCTAGTTACATTATGCTATTCGGCCACCCTTGGAATTTTTGCATTTTATGTGCATTGTTGCCATGTTAGTTGATAGGTTAGCATTTGCATGATATTTGGTTGAGTTTTTGGTTTAAGCATGCTTTGTGTTTGTGAAAATGCCATGCATATTTTAGTTATTAAGTTAGGTTTATTTGCCATGCATGTTCATGCATTTTAGGTCTAGGTTGCATTAAATGCCATGCAAGCTCATTTAGGTCTAGGTCACTATATGAATGCCATGCATTTTTCCATGACATTTAGGTTTAAACTCATGCATTTCATGCACTATGTTTGCTGTATTGTTTCATACATTTCATGTTCATGCCACTTGAATAATGACTTGAGCCAATTAATGGTTCAAAGTCATGCTCTCTTGAGCACACTTGTGGAAAATTAAGTTTGTCAAGTTGATTATTTTACCTTTGTGATTTTTTTTTACTTTAGCCAATTTTTATCTAACTTTCAAAAAGTCCTAGCTAGTGTTTGTAAGTCATTTCATGAGTTTCAAATATTTTTACTTTGGTTTTTAAATGATTTTATCAAAGGCAAAAATGTATTTTGGCAAAACAGTTTTTTTCACCCAGTTTTTGTACTTTTTCGATTTTTCTGAGCATTCGTCTTTAATCATAAAATTAAGCTGATTTTTTATCATGTATTTGTATATGTCCTGAGTCTCCAGTATTTTTTTCAGAATTTTTTCAATTTTCAAAAAATAGGATAAAAAATCGTGGCTTAAAACTGGACAGTGGAGTCAGAATTGAATTTAAAGAAAAATCATTTTTCTGTTTTGGTTAAGTTAATTAGAATAGGCTGATTAGGAGGGTTAGCTACTGACTTAGGGTAGTTTCTAAGCCTTTTTAAACTCTAAAAATGGTTTTTCAAGTCTCGGGTTAAGGGTAGTCAAGTCCGGATTTTTAAACTTGGAAAATTAGAGCCATTTTAAAGAAATTATCCCAGTTTTTATTTTTAATTCAAACTTTTCAAAATTGTTTTCAAACAATCACAAAGTATTTTGGTTTTAGAATATTTAATTTGACATATTTTCCTAAGGTAGCCGGATATCTTTTTAGATATACGGATTTCCTTAATTAAAGAAAAAAAAATACATTTCATGCATTGCATTTTCCATATTCATGCATTTTGTATAATATGTGATTCTTGCTATAATAATTTCTATGATATTGTTATTATTTTTATTTATATTTTTTGATGTTATATGGTTTTGAATATGGTTTTGAATATTTCATGATATTCTATGTTTTTATTTAGTTATTTTTATTTAGCATATACTATGTTCATGCATTATTATTTTTATTTTCATGCATATTATATGATAACATTATTTTATTCCATGTCATTTAAATTATATGCCATATCATTCATATTTGTCATGTCATTTAAATCATTTAATTTCATTTAGGATATATTATGTCATCTAGAATATTTTATTTCATTTAGATTATATCATATGACTTAGGATATTGCATTTCATGTAGAATATATTATATTACCTAGGTCATTTCATTTCATTTAGGATATATTATGTCATCTAGAATATTTTATTTCATTTAGATCATATCATATGACTTAGGATATTGCGTTTCATAAAGAATGTATTATGTTACATAGGTCTTTTAATTTCATTTAGAATATATCATATAACTTAGGATATTTCATTTCATTTAGAATATGCTAAGGCATTCAAATCATGTCATGTCATTTAGGTTGCATTATATCATTTAGATTTTACTATGTCATTTTATTTATGTCATGCATATACATATTCATTTCTTTTAAATGTTTTCAAAAAAAAAAAAAATAATGGTTTTCAATAAAATAAAGATATTCCCGAGTTAAAATAATTCATTAGTTCTCTGTCAGGTTTGCTGGGGAGGATATCATCAATTATTATTAATAACGGAATATATTCTTTAAAAAGAGAATGATTCGGAAAATTTTCCAAAATTAATAAAAATTTCTATATTTTGCCACGTTTGTTGGGGAATATAGGAAAATTTTGAATTTATAAATTTCAAATCATTTTCAATTAAAAATGGAATTATTTTTCTTTAAATTGGGATTAACTTGAAATACTAAATTTAAAACCAAATTTTTACCGAGATTTGAGATAACACACGATTAATAAGGTACCGTTTTATACGGGCGTTGTGGGGGTGCTAATCCTTCCCCGCACGTAACCGAGTCCCGAACCCGTTTCTTTGATTTCTCTGGTTTAAAACGCAGACTTGAAATTGGTTTTAAAAATATTTTAATTAATTTTTAAAATATTTTTATAAAACCGGTTTTAATAGGTGGCCGATCACACCTAGCTAAAAAAGATTGGTGGCGACTCCATGTCTTTTTTAAGGTCATTTTCAAAACCTTCATCTTTTAGAGGAATTAAGTCGATTTTTTCTCGTTTTTTTTAATGTCACGCTTAACGAATAATAAAGTCTTGCGATAAGACTCGTTATTTTTTAGGTTGCGACAGCTTGGCGACTCCACTGGGGACTATTAGAGAGTCAGGCCTAGAATTAGTCGTGTGTTATCAAAGTCTCGATTTTTTTTGTTTAATTGGTATTTAATTTTAATTCCCACATTTTTTAATAAGGAGAATTTTGAAAATGATAAAATGTTTTTAAATATGTTCATTCTCATGTGCATGCATTTTATTATTGTTCTCTAGTTATTTAAGGTTGTATATTATAATTGCTTGTTGGTTAATGCGTTACACTATTCTTGAATGTTTTTATAAATTGCTAGGGCATTTAGAATAAGGTTTGTAGAATAGGTGGTGAAAGGTTTGTTGTTCCTCCACACACACCACACGTGCATTTGCATATCATGAATCCTATACCCGGGTTCCATCCTTTTAGGTGGGAGCAAAGTAACTAAGCCTTCGTGATTAACAATCCGCATGGGCTAGTGAAACACTTCCGGAGTACTAAATTACCTAAGCCTTCGTAATTAACAATCCGCATGGGCTAGGGAAATAGACTCTAACGAATTGAACCCGCTATTATCGGGGTGCCTTACTAGCCTTCACCGGCGATAGTGAGGAGCAATTCGGGGCCTTTAGATCCGATTCACCCTCATATAGTAAACCTAGGCGAAGCCATGCCGGATTTCCGTTAGATATTTCGAAAATAGGAACACATGGAGGGACATTTCTAAACCTTTTGTTACCTATTTTACACTCCGAATAAGTGTGGTGGATCGGGCAATGATGTACGTACATCGGCCCTAATAAATGTGATACTCCATCTTGAAGGCATTGTGATGCCTAAATAAGCAGATATTGTTGGGGCAGATGTTCATTAGCTGTTTTAAAAAAAAAAAAAATCCTTTTTCAAGCATTTTTGCATTTTGCACATTCCATGCATGTGTGAATAGAGCATGTACATTTTTGGTTGTGTTATTGATCTCATTCTTTGCAATAAATAGTTGGTAATTTCATTTGATGATTTCATAAAACCGGTAGTGTTACATGAACATTTGCATATTGTACCATAGTAGGATCCACTACTCCGAAATTCTTTTGGAAATAATATGATTGGTTTTTCAAAGAGAAAAACATTTTTCAAACAAAAATCATAAATTTGGAGGCAAATCTTGCATAATGAGATTTTTGAATAATCAAAGTTTAGGTCCCACCAATTTCGTGTAATCATTGGTTAATTTATTTATATCATTTTTACATCATGTCACAGTCCTAACATGCATGGTTATTCATTGTAGAATACATTTGTGATATACATGGTCATTCTTTGTACCTACCTTTGTATTAATTCATTTAGTCTTAGCATGTATCATTTTGACATCATAGCATGCATGGTCATTCATTGTAAAATACGTTTATGACATGCATAGTCATTATTTGTATATACTTATGCATCAATTTATTCATTTTTTTTAATGCATCATGTTGGCATTAGATTGCATCCATAGCATACATAGTCATCATAATTTCTCTGTATATGTTCATGCATTAATCATCAGTATATTCATGCACATAGGAATAGAGTATGTACATTCATAATTGTATTCTTAATCTCATGACATTTTCATTTGCATGAAAGGGGTTCGAGATATGAGGAATGAATCGGAGGAACGATTGGGTTCTTTCGAACGCAATCAAGAGGAATGTGGACATGAAATCCAGGAAATGAAAGAACAACTCGCCAAATTGTTGAAAATGGTTGAGGATATGTGTAAAAGTAAAGAAGAACTTTCTCAGGGCTCTGCATCGCCTTCGGTTCAACCAAAACCATTAGGTCCAGAACATACATTCCTTGCTGGATCCTGCACTTGTCAATGCCACAAAGGTTGCAATCCTGATGAAATTATGGACAAAATCGTGAAAATGATTAAACCTGAGAGCCTGATAGCAAAGATTGAAACCTTGGATCCTTTACCATACCTGCAAACTGTTCTAGGTCCAAACCAGTATCCCCACCCTCCTATGGTCCAATCGTCCATTGGGATGACCACTACGGGATTCCTGAATCCCACTCCATCACCAACAACTGCCAGTTCATACTATTTCCCTCATCAATCACCTTATCCAGTATCTGGGATAGGAACCTCGAGCTATGTACAACCTCCAAAGGCCCCGTGTCCAAATCCATATCCTTACCATGCTGTTCCGCCATATCTCCATGTAAACACTCCGGTTCGGACCTTAGTGCCACCACCAAGTGCCCCAACTCCTAGGTTCAGTGTGACTAAGAAACGACAAAGGCCTTTTGATCCCCTTCCAATTAGCTACTGAGAGCTTCTCCCTATACTGATCCAAAATCACATGGTTGCCTGTATCCCATTGAAACCCCTGTTACCACCATATCCAAATGGGTATAATCCAAATGCAAGATGTCATTATCACTGTGGAATTGTTGGCCATAACATTGAAGACTGTATGGCATTCAAAAAGAAAGTGCAAACTCTTACAAATGCCAAGTGGTTGGATCCAACGACACTGAGTGATAAAGGACTGGGAAAGCGCCATTAGGATTGGGAGATTTACAGTATTGACGTGGAAAGAGTTCGGTCTTATATGATGTAATAGGATTTCACTTTTTCAGTAGCCGGCTCTTATAGCCTTAGGATACTAGGAAGAATAAAGTGCTTGTAAAAACAGTTTTAACCACTGTTCAAATTTTGTAAAACATGGTTTATACCATTGTGAACGTTGATATGGGAATGAATTGAATATTCTTCAAATTTATGAGATTTTGATGATTAAGTTCCTCCAATTCTTATTTCCTCCATGATATCTTCCCCTTTGCATTTTGCATCTGATCAATTATTTGTCATACCATACATTCATACATGTATCATGTTAGTATCAGGTTGCATTCATACATTCATAATCAACATGATTTTTTTGTATATATTCATGCATCAATTTTCTTATTACATACATCATGTACATCATGTTAGCATTAGGTCACATTCATGACACACATGGTTAGCATAATTTTCTTTGTAAATACTCTGTATCAATCATTCATTGTTTTGCATGTATCATAATTGACACCATGTTGCATTCATAGGATATATGATCATTCATTGGGAAATATGCTAAAATATACATGATTATTCATTGCATATATCCATGCGTTGATTTGTTTATTCTTCTCTTGCAACATGTTGGCATCGTGATTGTATTTATTACATATATAGTCAGCATGTTTCCATTGTACATGTCCATACCTCATATTGTTTAGACTTCACATGCATCAAATGACAATCATGGCTCATTCATCATGACATACATTTGGGGGAAATAAAACAGAAGTTGGCTTGGCTTTAAGAGTCTTTGAAAGAATTTCCATTTCAAATCAGAGGTATAAGAAGTACTGAGTACCCTTTTAATACAGGCTAGTGCTATGGAGGATGAACAAGTTGCCCGAATGGAAAAAAAAATGGAAAGGGAACAGAAAGAATTGCGAGAACAGCTAGCAAAGTCTCAAGCAGAATCTAAGGATCAGATGACTAAATTAATGGAGCTGATGTCCGCCGTAATCAAGGGAAAAGGATACACCGAAAACTTTATCGCTAGAGAAGAGTTAGAGGCACAAAAAGGTCAGAATGAGGTCGTAATGATTGATGCCCAGAACACTATTAACCCCATCAATGTCCTAAACTCAGATGATCCAGCTGAATAGGCAAAGTTGAAAATGGTTGCAGTAAATGAGGTTGAGTTGGCAGATTCCCAAGGGAAATATCAGTTGTTAGATGAAAGGCTCCGGGTAGTAGAAAATACAGATTTATTTGGGAGTTTAGATGCGAAAAAACGATGTTTGGTCTTCGATTTAGTCATTCCTCCCAAGTTCAAGATCCCTGACTTTGTGAAATATGACGGGACGATCGATCCATCAGCCCACATCACTATGTTCTGCCGGAAGATGACAAGTCATATAGATAATGATAAGCTTTTGATTCACTGCTTTCAGGATAGCCTCAGCATATCTGCAATTAGGTGGTATAGTCAGTTGAGCAAGGATTAGATTCGCTCTTGGAATGACCTGGCTAGGGTTTTTCTAAACCAGTACAAGCATATGACCAACATGGCGCCTGACCGTCTCACCTTGCAAAATATGAAGAAAAGAGCTACTGAGAGCTTCAAAGAATATGCGCAACGGTGGATGAGCCTGGCCGTCCAAGTACAACTGCCCTTAACTCAGAAAGAAACCATTGTCATGTTTGTGAATACACTGCAGGCCCCGTACTATGATATACTTGAAGGAAACACCACAAAGAATTTTTTGGACATGTTAATTTCAGGGGAGATGATTGAGAATGCTATCAAAGATGGGAAAATTGAAGGAGAAACGACATTCAATACCAAGAAAAAAGGGGCATCTGAAAAAGAAAAAGGAAGATACCCAAGTCGTGGAAGACTTTGCCCCACCTCCCCAATTCTCCTCGTATCAGCCATTTTACTCTACCCTGAACAATGTCTCTCAAGGTTTTTATCCCTATCAACCAATGACTGCAACTACACCAGGATTTACATCTGTTTATCAATCGAACACCCTTGGGAATAATCGAATAGGGCATAAAAGCGAAAAAGAAATCAGGTTGACCCGATTCCTGTGACATACAGTGAGCTACTACCTCAACTCATCCAGAATCACCTTGTGACACCCATGCAAATAGAGCCTCTGAAGCCCCCTTATCCAAGCTGGTATGATGCTAATGAGTGTTGTAGTTATCATTCTGGCAATCAAGGTCACTCAACAGAGAACTGCCCCGTTTTCAAGTACAAGGTCAGAGATCTCATCAAGGCTGGTTCGATAAGTTTTGAAGATGGGGAAGCCAAGTGTCATAAGAAACATTGTGGATGATCATATTAGGTTTTTGACGTATGTAGTTCGATACACTGTGATGATGAAAGCACTTGTCTCATGTTAGCATCTACATGAATTAAATGAATTTTGAATTTTAAATACTTTGTGTTTGTTGTGTTTTAACAATAATTTGAATTTGCAAAAATAAGCACTAAGGAATTTTTTTAATAATGGATAGTCTCAAGAAGATTGATGATCAGTGTTACAAATGACCCAACACCTTCTCCCCTCTCTTTAGGTTTTCCTAAGCCTAAGTCTCTTAAACCAAGAACACTTGAAAGACCTAATGCTTCAAGGAATATGAATGATTTGACTTCATAAAACCATTGTCATCACAGAATAAGCAAAGACGTAGATTTTGATAATTTGGTGTGTGTCAAGATTGTGCTAAAACCATTCATGACCTTTCCCAATGACCAAAACAATAATTGCATTTGATGATTTCATAAAACCGGTAGTGTTACATGAACATTTGCATATTGTACCATAGTAGGATCCACTACTCCGAAATTCTTTTGGAAATAATATGATTGGTTTTTCAAAGAAAAAAAACATTCCTTAGCTGGTTTTTCAAAATAAATGTGATACTCCATCTTGAAGGCATTGTGATGCCTAAATAAGCAGATATTGTTGGGGCAGATGTTCATTAGCTGTTTTAAAAAAAAATCCTTTTTCAAGCATTTTTGCATTTTGCACATTCCATGCATGTGTGAATAGAGCATGTACATTTTTGGTTGTGTTATTGATCTCATTCTTTGCAATAAATAGTTGGTAATTTCATTTGATGATTTCATAAAACCGGTAGTGTTACATGAATATTTGCATATTGTACCATAGTAGGATCCACTACTCCGAAATTCTTTTGGAAATAATATGATTGGTTTTTCAAAGAAAAAAACATTTTTCAAACAAAAATCATAAATTTGGAGGCAAATCTTGCATAATGAGATTTTTGAATAATCAAAGTTTAGGTCCCACCAATTTCGTTTAATCATTGGTTAATTTATTTATATCATTTTTACATCATGTCACTGTCCTAACATGCATGGTTATTCATTGTAGAATACATTTGTGATATACATGGTCATTCTTTGTACCTACCTTTGTATTAATTCATTTAGTCTTAGCATGTATCATTTTGACATCACAGCATGCATGGTCATTCATTGTAAAATACGTTTATGACATGCATAGTCATTATTTGTATATACTTATGCATCAATTTATTCATTTTTTTTAATGCATCATGTTGGCATTAGATTGCATACATAGCATACATAGTCATCATAATTTCTCTGTATATGTTCATGCATTAATCATCAGTATATTCATGCATATAGGAATAGAGTATGTACATTCATAATTGTATTCTTTATCTCATGACATTTTCATTTGCATGAAAGGGGTTCGAGATATGAGGAATGAATCGGAGGAACGATTGGGTGCTTTGGAACGCAATCAAGAGGAATATGGACATGAAATCCAGGAAATGAAAGAACAACTCGCCAAATTGTTGAAAATGGTTGAGGATATGTGTAAAAGTAAAGAAGAACTTTCTCAGGGCTCTGCATCGCCTTCGGTTCAACCAAAACCATTAGGTCCAGAACATACATTCCTTGCTCGATCCTGCACTTGTTAATGCCACAAAGGTTGCAATCCTGATGAAATTATGGACAAAATCGTGAAAATGATTAAACCTGAGAGCCTGATAGAAAGATAGAAACCTTGGATCCTGTACAATACCTGCAAACTGTTCTAGGTCCAAACCAGTATCCCCACCCTTCTATGGTCCAATCATCCATTGGGATGACCACTACGGGATTCCTGAATCCCACTCCATCACCAACAACTGCCAGTTCATACTATTTCCCTCATCAATCACCTTATCCAGTATCTGGGATAGGAACCTCGAGCTATGTACAACCTCCAAAGGCCCCGTGTCCAAATCCATATCCTTACCATGCTGTTCCGCCATATCTCCATGTAAACACTCCGGTTCGGACCTTAGTGCCACCACCAAGTGCCCCAACTCCTAGGTTCAGTGTGACTAAGAAACGACAAAGGCCTTTTGATCCCCTTCCAATTAGCTACTGAGAGCTTCTCCCTATACTGATCCAAAATCACATGGTTGCTTGTATCCCATTGAAACCCCTGTTACCACCATATCCAAATGGGTATAATCCAAATGCAAGATGTGATTATCACTGTGGAATTGTTGGCCATAACATTGAAGACTGTATGGCATTCAAAAAGAAAGTGCAAACTCTTACAAATGCCAAGTGGTTGGATCCAACGACACTGAGAGATAAAGAACTGGGAAAGCGCCATTAGGATTGGGAGATTTACAGTATTGACGTGGAAAGAGTTCGGTCTTATATGATGTAATAGGATTTCACTTTTTCAGTAGCCGGCTCTTATAGCCTTAGGATACTAGGAAGAATAAAGTGCTTGTAAAAACAGTTTTAACCACTGTTCAAATTTTGTAAAACATGGTTTATACCATTGTGAACGTTGATATGGGAATGAATTGAATATTCTTCAAATTTATGAGATTTTGATGATTAAGTTCCTCCGATTCTTATTTCCTCCATGATATCTTCCCCTTTGCATTTTGCATCTGATCAATTATTTGTCATACCATACATTCATACATGTATCATGTTAGTATCAGGTTGCATTCATACATTCATAATCAACATGATTTTTTTGTATATATCCATGCATCAATTTTCTTATTACATACATCATGTACATCATGTTAGCATTAGGTCACATTCATGACACACATGGTTAGCATAATTTTCTTTGTAAATACTCTGTATCAATCATTCATTGTTTTGCATGTATCATAATTGACACCATGTTGCATTCATAGGATATATGATCATTCATTGGGAAATATGCTAAAATATACATGATTATTCATTGCATATATCCATGCGTTGATTTGTTTATTCTTCTCTTGCAACATGTTGGCATCGTGATTGTATTTATTACATATATAGTCAGCATGTTTCCATTGTACATGTCCATACATCATATTGTTTAGACTTCACATGCATCAAATGACAATCATGGCTCATTCATCATGACATACATTTGGGGGAAATAAAACAGAAGTTGGCTTGGCTTTAAGAGTCTTTGAAAGAATTTCCATTTCAAATCAGAGGTATAAGAAGTACTAAGTACCCTTTTAATACAGGCTAGTGCTATGGAGGATGAACAAGTTGCCCGAATGGAAAAAAAATGGAAAGGGAACAGAAAGAATTGCGAGAACAGCTAGCAAAGTCTCAAGCAGAATCTAAGGATCAGATGACTAAATTAATGGAGCTGATATCCGCCGTAATCAAGGGAAAAGGATACACCGAAAACTTTATCGCTAGAGAAGGGTTAGAGGCACAAAAAGGTCAGAATGAGGTCGTAATGATTGATGCCCAGAACACTATTAACCCCATCAATGTCCTAAACTCAGATGATCCAGCTGAATAGGCAAAGTTGAAAATGGTTCCAGTAAATGAGGTTGAGTTGGCAGATTCCCAAGGGAAATATCAGTTGTTAGATGAAAGGCTCCGGGAAGTAGAAAATATAGATTTATTTGGGAGTTTAGATGCGAAAAAAACGATGTTTGGTCTTCGATTTAGTCATTCCTCCCAAGTTCAAGATCCCTGACTTTGTGAAATATGACGGGACGACCGATCCATCAGCCCACATCACTATGTTCTGCCGGAAGATGACAAGTCATATAGATAATGATAAGCTTTTGATTCACTGCTTTCAGGATAGCCTCAGCAGATCCGCAATTAGGTGGTATAGTCAGTTGAGCAAGGATTAGATTCGCTCTTGGAATGACCTGGCTAGGGTTTTTCTAAACCAGTACAAGCATATGACCAACATGGCGCCTGACCGTCTCACCTCGCAAAATGTGAAGAAAAGAGCTACTGAGAGCATCAAAGAATATGCGCAACGGTGGATGAGCCTGGCCGTCCAAGTACAACTGCCCTTAACTCAGAAAGAAACCATTGTCATGTTTGTGAATACACTGCAGGCCCCGTACTATGATATACTTGAAGGAAACACCACAAAGAATTTTTTGGACATGTTAATTTCAGGGGAGATGATTGAGAATGCTATCAAAGATGGGAAAATTGAAGGAGAAAGGACATTCAATACCAAGAAAAAAGGGGCATCTGAAAAAGAAAAAGGAAGATACCCAAGTCGTGGAAGACTTTGCCCCACCTCCCCAATTCTCCTCGTATCAGCCATTTTACTCTACCCTGAACAATGTCTCTCAAGGTTTTTATCCCTATCAACCAATGACTGCAACTACACCAGGATTTACATCTGTTTATCAATCGAACACCCTTGGGAATAATTGAAGAGGGCATAAAAGCGAAAAAGAAATCAGGTTGACCCGATTCCTGTGACATACAGTGAGCTACTACCTCAACTCATCCAGAATCACCTTGTGACACCCATGCAAATAGAGCCTCTGAAGCCCCCTTATCCAAGCTGGTATGATGCTAATGAGTGTTGTAGTTATCATTCTGGCAATCAAGGTCACTCAACAGAGAACTGCCCTGTTTTGAAGTACAAGGTCAGAGATCTCATCAAGGCTGGTTCGATAAGTTTTGAAGATGGGGAAGCCAAGTGTCATAATAAACATTGTGCATGATCATATTAGGTTTTTGACGCATGTAGTTCGATACACTGTGATGATGAAAGCACTTGTCTCATGTTAACATCTACATGAATTAAATGAATTTTGAATTTTAAATACTTTGTGTTTGTTGTGTTTTAACAATAATTTGAATTTGCAAAAACAAACACTAAGGAATTTTTTTAATAATGGATAGTCTCAAGAAGATTGATGATCAGTGTTACAAATGACCCAACACCTTCTCCCCTCTCTTTAGGTTTTCCTAAGCCTAAGTCTCTTAAACCAAGAACACTTGAAAGACCTAATGCTTCAAGGAATATGAATGATTTGACTTCATAAAACCATTGTCATCACAGAATAAGCAAAGACGTAGATTTTGATAATTTGGTGTGTGTCAAGATTGTGCTAAAACTATTCATGACCTTTCCCAATGACCAAAACAATAATTGCCCAAACATCACTTCATGATTGACACCTTGGGGAACAATGATTAAACTAGATTATCCCTTGTCCCAGAGAAAACCCGTTTTTGGGTCCTATTTTCTTTGTCTTTTCAAAGAACTCGGATTGGAAACTCAGCCTTTTCAAAATAGACCTAGAATTGCTATGTTCCTCGTTGATACAAATTCTCGTGGTTAATCAAATTGGGGCATCATATGTGGAAATGATGGATACATGGTGAAGAAAGATGGGCTAACGCATGAATCATTGGGGCATGCAATGGAAAAAAAGAAGAAGAATTTTTTTTTTGTGATATCATGCATATGAGAATTCGGATGATTCCGAAGTGCAAAATGAAATTCTGAATATCTATTTCCCCTGGGATTGCTTTTATATATGAATATTTGTGCTTGACATGAGAAATGGCCATCTTTTATATCCCTTTCGCATAAAAACGAAATTATCCATAGTCACCCCTTTTGAGCCAAAAGAATTCTTTCTTCTTTTAACCCTGATCAAGGATCACCCTCTACACTAGGGGGCAAATGTAAGGAAAGATCTTTTTAAAGATTATTGAGAAACGAATCCTAGCTCACAG
The DNA here is from genome assembly GCA_030761205.1 of Fremontodendron californicum. Taxonomy (NCBI): domain Eukaryota; kingdom Viridiplantae; phylum Streptophyta; class Magnoliopsida; order Malvales; family Malvaceae; genus Fremontodendron; species Fremontodendron californicum. The sequence goes on along the minus strand of JAULJL010000025.1, from coordinate 9,818,023 downwards.
ACAGATGCAAAGCAAATGGAGCCCCGAATAAAGACGGGCTCACTCCGTTGAAAAAGAAGGGGGCAAAATGAAAAAAAAAATGTGTGAAAGACATGTCATATCCTCAAAATGTGTGAAAAAGAAGGGGGCAAAATGATCATCAGTCTTCAAAAGATTTGTACATCACACATTGTGGGGTTAATATGTTTTGTTCAGAAGTTTTCAAAATGCGAAAACAAATAAAGAGATTTTGAAATACCCATTTTGATGTTGACATGAGACAAGGATTTTTTCTAACTCAAAGGTATAGAACTGCCAGGATAGGTCTTGACTTCTAGATATGAGAAGAAGAAATAGAACCCGGTTCAATCTCTGTTGATGAAAGTTTGAAAACTGTTGAGGCAAAGAGAATAGCCAAAATGAATTTAATATATACTCTTATTTGAAGAGGAAAAATGAATTTGAAAGGCTAAGCCAAAGTTTAGAAAAACAAACGGGGGCATTTGCATCACTCATGAGCACTCATCTTTTATCAAGCTTTTAAATCTGCACAGTGTCGGTAAGCATTTGCATCATTCATGGGTATTTGCATTGGCATTATTCCATAAGCATCTGCATTTTACCTTTACATTTACATTCTTCATGGAATTCGCATTTGTGTCATCTCAAGCAATTGCATCATTTCTAGAATCATTGCATTTTCATTATTGTGTGGTAATTGTAGTTACACCATTCATAAACCAGTTACATGAACACAATTAGTAGGGGCATCTGCATCATGAAACATGGGCATCAATCCAGGCCATTTGCATTTGCACTAAAAATATTTTACATTTTCACCATGAAGCATGAGCACCTTGTTAAAAGACATGTGCATCTGCATCATTTCTCAAAGCTTCTGGTGGGGATATCCAGAATTTTACAGTTTTAAAAGTGAGCAAGTCTTCGGTGGTGATAGCTGAAGCCTCTGGTGGAGATATCCAGGGTTTTATAATTTTGAAAAATGAGAAATCTTCTTTTGGAGGAGTTACCCAGAATTTTATTCAACATGTGCATCTACATCAAGAAGCATTTTCATCAATCTAAGTCATTTGAATCTGCATCAAGAAAGTTTGCATCAAATCAAGTTATTTGCATTTGCATCAAAGACATTTGCACCAATCTAAGTCATTTGCATCTACATCAAGAAGCGTTTGCATCAACTAAAGACATTTGCATTTGCATCATGAAGCATTTGCATCATCTCTTAAAGCTTTCAGGTATAATCGAACTCGTTTTGCTTCTCAAATGAGTCGAGCCCCGAGATCATCGTCGAGGTACTTTCTTTTATATGAACAAGTCTTCGGTGGTGATAGCTGAAGCCTCTGGTGGAGATATCCAGAGTTTTAAAATCCTTTGAAAAGGTAAAAAGTCTTCGGTGGTGATAGCTGAAGCTTCTGGAGGTAATACCCAGAATTTTTACAGTTTTAAAATGAGCAAGACTTTGGTGGTGATAGCCGAAGCTTCTGGTGGAGATACCCAGAATTTTAAACACAGCTGAGAACAAGAGAGATTAAGGCCCCGAGACCATCGTCGAGGTCATTTCTTTTCTTACAAATCGAATTCGTTTCCTTAAGACGAGTCGAGCCCCGAGATCATCGTCGAGGTACTTTTTTTTACTATGAACAAGTCTTCGGTGGTGATAGCTGAAGCCTCTAGTGAAGATATCCAGAGTTTTAAAATCCTTTGAAAAGGTAAAAAGTCTTCGGTGGTGATAGCTGAAGCTTCTGGAGGTGATACCCATAATTTTTACAGTTTTAAAAAAAGAGCAAAACTTTGGTGGTGATAGCCGAAGCTTCTGGAGGAGATACCCAGAATTTTAAACATAGCTGAGAACAAGACAGGTTAAGGCCCCGAGACCATCGTCGAGGTCATTTCCTTTCTTGCAAATCGAATTCGTTTCCTTAAGACGGGTCGAGCCTTGATTAGTCAGGGAATTCAATTTAAGGACAAAATCTTCAATTTACTGTTTAAAAAAAAATAGAAAAAAAAATGATAGAAGAATGAAAAAGAAAACCCCTTTCCCTTTCCTTCACATGTGATTTCACTGACCGTACAAAATTAGTGTCGGTGTATCTTTGCCTGATTCCTAATTCTCAGCAATAGCCAAAGAGGGGCAGCTGTACACACCAAATTTTGTCCGGACCACTAAACAGGTATGTTTTCTTCCTAAATTGGTTTCCGAATGTAAAAATACTGTTTTCATCCTGTAGGTGGTACTCCAAGACTTAGTTTAAGAGGGCGAGCATAAAAAGTCAAATTTGAAAAAAGTCAACCCCAAAAAAAGTCAACCCCGAAAAAGTCAACCCTAAAAAGTCAACTACTGAAAAAAATCAACCCACTTTCAAAATCAAGATTTTAAGTTCAATTGAAAAATGGTGAAAGAATTTTGATAATCCGAGGTCTACATTGAAAGATATGGAGTTCGGAAGTTGGGATTTGGAGATTTAGTAGAAAGGAAACCCTAATCCGAGAAATTTTGGGAAAAGTGCTTAAACGATCAAATTGGTCGAAATTGAAGGTTCCAAATGAAAGATAAGCACTGACTACGGGTAATGCAGAAGTCACTTGCAAGAAAAATCGAAAGAAAAGTCAATCCGAGAGAAAACCGAGAATTAGGGTTTTTAGTAGATTTCGGTGAAATCGGGAGGAATCACAGAAATGGCCCGACTTGGTAAGACCAAAGCCCCAATGGATGAGGAATGATTAAACAGGATAGCCCAAGGCTCAGCTTGAAGAAAATCTAAAAATCGAACTTGTTTTGAGCAAAACCGGGTTTCGGAGGCAAAATGGCAAAATTGGAAAATTTGGGAAAAATAGCAAATGGACTCCAAAAATTCTAAAAATTTGTCAATCTCATTCTTAAATCATTTGAAAGATATTGGTAAAAGAAAATCTTGATTCGGAGTTCGTTTGCAAAATGCCCAAATCCCGGGCTTTTTATGTAGTAATTCAAAAAGGAAAATCCCGAAAAATAGCAAATGAGCTCCAAATCTTCTGAAATTTTGCAAATATCATTTTTAAATTATTTGGAAGAGATTGGCGAAAGAAATTCTTGATTCGGAGTTCGTTTGTAAAATGGCCAAATCCCGGGCTTCTTATGTAGTAATTCAAAAAGATAAATCCCGAAAAAATAGCAAATGAGCTCCAAAAATTCTAAAATTTTGAAAATATCATTTTTAAATTATTTTGAAGAGATTGGCGAAATAAAATCTTGATTCGGAGTTCGTTTGCAAATTGGCCAAATCCCGAGCTCCTATGCAGTAATTCAAGCCGATAAATCCCGAAAAAATACCAAATGAGCTCCAAAAATTATGAAAACTTCCAGATAACACTTTTTAATTATTTTGAAGAGATTGGTGAAGAAAAATCTTGATTTTGATATCGTTTAAAAAATGGTAAAATGTAGGGGCATAAAAGGGCCTTTTTGGAAGAAAAAATCCAAATAAATAGCAAACGGACTCGGATAATTTTGAAAACTTCCAGAACTCAATATTTTATTATTTTGTAAGTATTAAAAAAAGAAAAAATTGAATTTGGAGTCCGTTTGATATTTATTCGCATCCGGAGGCAAAACGGTCATTTCACCCAAGCAACCGAAAAGGGCTTCTTTGGGCCTTTCAAAGAATCAGAGTTGGGCTGGAAAAGAGAAGTGTTGGCCTGCCCAAGCCCAAAGTAAGGAGGAAGCTTCTGATTTTTCAATCAAATGGCTAAAAATCAAGAGTTAGTTAGAGATTCTCTTTGATCAAGCCATGGTGATTAAGCCACATAGGCCAAGAGAGATGTCAACATTATTCTTGAACAGCTGTAATTTGAGAGAGCTGAGATGCTAATTTAAAAGTGGTAATTTCATGATTTTTCACCTTGAATTATTAGCCATTTGATGGAAAATTGGTTACAAAAAAATGACAACATCCTTGAGCCATTTAGAGGGGGTTTCGGCCAGCATGTTGACAAAGGCAGAAAATTCATTTTTTCATTTCATTTGGCTGAGTTCTTTTGTTATTTACTTAGTTTTTCTCTTCTTGGTTGAAAGCAAAAAAGAAAAGTTTAGAAAATAAAGGAAAGTTTGAATAGATAAAGCTTGAAATATAGCTTCTTGAGGTTGCTCTTGAGCACCAACTCTTACACTTTCTTGATTTTCCATTCTTGTTTTTGCTATTTTGTTTTCTATTTGGTGAGTTTCCATTTTAAATAAATGATTTTTATTGTTCTTTTCAAGTTCTTCCTTCATCTCCTTCTTGAATATATTTTTTTTTACATTTTTTTCAATAAACTCACCATGGCCAAATGGCCTACATTATTTAGTTAAGTTGCTGTTTTGATTTATTTTACCATATTTTTTATGTTATTTTCTTTGATCTTGGTGTTTTAAATGTTATGTTACTTCATATTCTTGAGTTATATTTTAATTTGGTTGCTTTGTTTGTTGCCATTTATGTTTTAAATATCATGTTTTTGCATTTTTAATTTTCTATTTTCATGATGTTTAAATTTGAGCATGTTTTAGATTTAGTATATGAAGTGTTTGTGAAAATGCTTGTGTGGTCTTTGCATGATTTGAGTTTTATATCTTAGTTGAGCATGTTTTAGATTTAGTATATTAAGTGTTTGTGAAAATGCTTGTGTGGTTTTTGCAGGATTTAAGTGTTATATTTTAGTTGAGCATGTTAGTATACCTAGTGTTTGTGAAAATACCATGCTTGTTGGAGCTTGAGGCCATTTGGCTACTCCATGTGTTTTGCATTGTGTGTTGCATTTTTTGCCATGTTAGTTGGTAGGTTTTTGCATTTACATGACATTTGATTTAGTTTTGCATGCTAGTATACCAAGTGTTTGTGAAAATGCCATGTTTGCTAGTTACATTATGCTATTCGGCCACCCTTGGAATTTTTGCATTTTATGTGCATTCTTGCCATGTTAGTTGATAGGTTAGCATGCATGATATTTGGTTGAGTTTTTGGTTTAAGCATGTTTTGTGTTTGTGAAATGCCATGCATATTTTAGTTATTAAGTTAGGTTAATTTGCCATGCATGTTCATGCATTTTAGGTCTAGGTTGCATTAAATGCCATGCAAGCTTATTTAGGTCTAGGTCACTATATGAATGCCATGCATTTTTCCATGACATTTAGGTTTAAACTCATGCATTTCATGCACTATGTTTGCTGTATTGTTTCATACATTTCATGTTCATGCCACTTGAATAATGACTTGAGCCAATTAATGGTTCAAAGTCATGCTCTCTTGAGCACACTTGTGGAAAATTAAGTTTGTCAAGTTGATTATTCTACCTTTGTGATTTTTTTTTACTTAGCCAATTTTTATCTAACTTTCAAAAAGTCCTAGCTACTGTTTGTAAGTCATTTTATGAGTTTCAAATATTTTTACTTTGATTTTTAAATGATTTTATCAAAGGCAAAAATGTATTTTGGCAAAATAGTTTTTTTCACCCAGTTTTCGTACTTATCCGATTTTTCTGAGCATACGTATTTAATCATAAAATTAATCTGATTTTTCTCATGTAGTTTTACATGTCCTGAGTCTCCAGTATTTTTTTCAGAATTGTTTTAATTTTTAAAAATAGGATAAAAAATCGTGGCTTAAAACTGGATAGTGGAGTCAGAATTGAATTTAAAGAAAAATCATTTTTCTGTTTTGGTTAAGTTACTTAGAGTGGGCTGATTAGGAGGGTTAGCTACTGACTTAGGGTAGTTTCTAAGCCTTTTTAAACTCTAAAAATGGTTTTTCAAGTCTCGGGTTAAGGGTAGTCAAGTCCGAATTTTTAAACTTGGAAAATTAGAGCCATTTTAAAGAAATTAGCCCAGTTTTTATTTTTAATTCAAGCTTTTCAAAATTGTTTTCAAACAATCACAAAGTATTTTGGTTTTAGAATATTTAATTTGACATATTTTCCTAAGGTAGCCGGATATCTTTTTAGATATACGGATTTCCTTAATTAAAGGAAAAAATACATTTCATGCATTGCATTTTCCATATTCATGCATTTTATATAATATGTGATTCTTGCTATAATAACTTCTATGATATTGTTATTATTTTTATTTATATTTTTTGATGTTATATGGTTTATTATATGGTTTTGAATATTTCATGATATCCTATGTTTTTATTTAGCATATACTATGTTCATGCATTATTATTTTTATTTTCATGCATATTATATGATAGCATTATTTTACTCCATGTCATTTAAATTATATGCCATATCATTCATATTTGTCATGTCATTTAAATCATTTCATTTCGTTTAGGATATATTAAGTCATCTAGAATATTTTATTTCATTTAGATTATATCATATGACTTAGGATATTGCATTTCATGTAGAATATATTATATTACCTAGGCCATTTCATTTCATTTAGGATATATTATGTCATCTAGAATATTTTATTTCATTTAGATCATATCATATGACTTAGGATATTGCATTTCATATAGAATGTATTATGTTACATAGGTCTTTTAATTTCATTTAGAATATATCATATAACTTAGGATATTTCATTTCATTTAGAATATGCTAAGGCATTCAAATCATGTCATGTCATTTAGGTTGCATTATATTATTTAGATTTTGCTATGTCATTTTATTTATGTCATGCATATACATATTCATTTCTTTTAAATTTTTCAAAAAAAAAAAAGATAATGGTTTTCAATAAAATAAAGATATTCCCGAGTTAAAATAATTCATGAGTTCTCTGTCGGGTTCGTTGGGGAGGATATCATCAATTATTATTAATAACGGAATATCTTCTTTAAAAAGAGAATGATTCGGAAAATTTTCCAAAATTAATAAAAATTTCTATATTTTGCCACGTTTGTTGGGGAATATAGGAAAATTTTGAATTTATAAAATCCGATTCATTTTCAATTAAAAATGGAATTATTTTTCTTTAAATTGGGAATTAACTTGAAATACTAAATTTAAAACCAAATTTTTACCGAGATTTGAGATATCACACGATTAATAAGGTACCGTTTTATACGGGCATTGTGGGGGTGCTCCCCGCACGTAACCGAGTCCCGAACCCGTTTCTTTGATTTCTCTGGTTTAAAACGCAGACTTGAAATTGGTTTTAATAATGTTTTAATTAATTTTTAAAATATTCTTATAAAACCGGTTTTAATAAGTGGCCGATCACACCTAGCTAAAAAAGATTGGTGGCGACTCCATGTCTTTTTTAAGGTCATTTTCAAAACCTTCAGTTTTCTAGAGGAATTAAGTCGACTTTTCCTCGATTTTTTTTAATGTAACGCTTAACGAATAATAAAGTCTTGCGATGAGACTCGTTATTTTTTAGGTTGCGACAGTTTGAATTTACTTTCTCTCTCTAGCTTGATTTAATGGCTTTTTGAGTTGTTTGTTCATTCTTGTTCTTAATGCATCTAGTTTATTGGCCACCAATTAGATTGATTTGTTAACCTAAATACAACTAGACATAGGGAGTTTAGTGTTAGACATGGATTGAATGACACATGTTTCATATTCATTTATTAGGATGAGTTTATCTGCAGGTAGGGTAGAAATATACTTATTTGTCATGTGTAACCATTGTTAGAGCCTAAGCTTAATGAGTTCTTCTTTAATTCAATTATCATAGGAATATAGTTAATTGGTTAAGAGGAATATTTTTATGAGACCATCGAAAGATCCTTATAAATAAGATAGAACTCTAGGTTAACAACTCAGGGTCATTAATCAAGTGAAGAGGTTGAGAGAGATTCAAGCGAAGTGTTGAGGGAAGTTGTAATCCTAGGCTTTTATAATTAATTGAATTCATCCTTTTTAATTTAGTTGCTTTTAATATTAGTTTCTTTTATTTAGTTTTTGATTATCATATTTAATTAGTTGTTTAGATAAGATTAAGTTGTGTTAATTTTAGTACTTAGCAAATTTAATAGCAATTCCTCGTGGGTTCGACTCTTTACTTTTCATTATATTACTTGTTAGGATACGTGCACTTGCGTGGTGAAAATTGTCAACAAGTTTTTGGCGCCGTTGTCGGGGAATTGTTTATTATTTTTGTTAATAGTAATACCAAGTAACCTTAGTCTTAATTTAAACTTTCTTTTTCTTTCTTATTTTCAGGTACAATGGCTGAAGCTAATGATACAAAGACTTTGCAAGAGTTTGGGGTTCCTCTCATGCAAGAACTTCAGACTAGTATTCAGAGGCCTGCCATCCAGGCAAATAATTTTGAGATAAAGCCAGCCATCATTCAGATGATCCAAACTTCAGTTCAGTTTAGAGGCTTACCGAGCTATGATCCAAATTCTCACGTCGTGCATTTCCTGGAAATTTGTGATACTTTCAAACACAATGGCGTTTCTGACGATGCCATTAGACTGAGACTCTTCCCTTTCTCACTTCGAGATAAGGCCAAGAGTTGGTTGCACTCCCTTCTTGCTGGCTCCATTACTACTTGGGATGACCTAGCCCAGAAATTTCTTGCCAAATATTTTCCTCCTGCCAAGACAGCTAAGATGCGGAATGATATCCCATCTTTTATGCAGTATGACTCAGAATCATTATATGAAGCTTGGGAAAGATACCAAGATCTTCTCCGAAGATGTCCTCATCATGGGTTACCTAAATGGCTTCAGGTGCACACTTTATACAATGGGTTAATGGGTCCTACTAGAAGTTCTATCGATGCTGCAGCAGGGGAGGCTTTCATGGAAAAGAAATTGATGAGGCTTATGATTTAATTGAGAAGATGGCTTCCAATAATTATCAATGGTCCACTGAGAGAATTTTTCCAAAGAGAGCTACAGGAGTTTATCAGTTGGATGAGATTAGTGCCTTATCGGCACAGGTGGCTGCTTTGTCCAAGAAATTTGACACTATAGGTGTACATTCAGTCCAAAGCCCATTTGTAACATGTGAATTTTGTGGGGAAGGACACACCAGTGATAGATGCCCAACCAAGGCTAATCGGTTCAATATGTTGGAAATTATAACAGACAGCAGAACAATCCTTATTCCAATTACTATAATCCAAGTTGGAGAAATCATCCAAATTTTTCTTGGAACAACAATCAAAGACCATCATCTCCAGCCAAGCAAATAGTCCCTCCTGGGTTTCAAGCATAAGCCCGGGCTCCTGTCCAAGAAAAGAAGATATCTATGGAAGAGGTGTTTATGCAATTTATAACAAGAACTGATAATCTCATTCAGAATCATTCAGAATCACTTCAGGAGCATAAAACATCACTTAGAAGTCTAGCTAAATTACTTCAAAGTCAAACAGCGTCACTTAGAAATCTTGAGACACAAGTGGGCCAGCTTGCTAATGCGATTAACAATCGCCTAAGGGGATCTTTTCCAAGCGATACTATTACCAATCCTAAGAGCCATGGGAAACAACATTGCAATGCCATTACATTAAGGAGTTCGAAAGAAGCAGAAGTGGGTAGCAAGAAGCATAATAAGAAAATTCAAGAACAAAAACCTCCAGTCTACCCACCACCACCCTTTCCTCAGTGTCTTCAAAAGAAAGTGCCAGAATTGCCACCCAAGCCTCTTGAAGCGGAAAATTTGGGGGAAAAAGAAATTGAGAAGGCTCAAAATGAAGAGAAGAAGACTCTAGTCTACCCACCACCACCTTTTCCTCAGCGCCTTCAAAAGCAAAAACTTGACAAGCAGTTTCAGAAATTTCTTGAGGTATTTAAAAAGCTCCATATTAATATACCTTTTGCTGAAGCTTTAGAACAAGTGCCTAAATATGTCAAGTTTATGAAAGAAATATTATCCAAGAAGAAGAAATTTGATGAAATTGAGACAGTTGCACTTATTGAAGAGTGTAGCGCTATCCTTCAAAAGAAACTCCCGTCGCCACCCAAACTCAAAGATCCGGGAAGCTTTGCCATTCCATGTGCCATTGGTAATGAATTTTTTGGTAAAGCTTTATGTGATTTGGGGGCGAGTATCAATTTAATACCTCTTTCTATCTATCGCAAACTTGGTTTGGGTGAAATAAACCCACTACAGTGATGTTGCAACTAGCCAATATATCCTACAAACATCCAAGAGGCATTATTGAAGATGTGCTAGTCAAGGTTGACAAATTCTTCTATCCTGCTGATTTTATTATGCTTGACATGGAGGAAGATAGTGAAATACCCATAATTCTTGGGAGACTATTCCTAGCCACCGGTATAACTCTCATTGATGTGCAAAAAGGAGAACTTACCATGAGAGTTCTAGACCAAGAGGTAACTTTTAAAGATTTTAAGGCGATGAAGTTTCCTAATGAATTTGATGAATGTTTGGCAGTCAAAGTGATGAACAGTGATTCCAAAGAAGCATTCAACGAAACTTGTTCCACAAAACCACTTGAGGCAGTTTCAAATTCTACTTCTAAGATGTATGGACGCCAAAATTCTGTGAAGGCCAAGCCTCATAAAGCAAAGGAAAAAGGGGGGCAATGGTTCAAGTGGAAGGATGCCGGTTAATGGGCATAAGATAGTCAAGCCGATGACTATAAATCAAGTGCTTCTTGGGAGGCAACCCAAGTTCTAAACTTTTTCTTTTCTTTTTCAATTTTAATTTTTAGGATATTTTTATTAATTTCTTTTTACTTTGTTTTCTTTTGTAGTGACTACTCATCCAACTTGGACAAGCATAAAGAGGTCTAAGAGGAAAACTAAAGCTTCTCTTGCGTTGCTTTCATCGATAGGGGAGTTTTCTTGTTCTTACTCTTTTTTTTAGTTCTAATCATTGAGGACAATGTTTGTTTTAAGTTTGGGGATGTGTCTTTAGATTTATTTTAGTTTGTGTGAGTGTTTAATTTTATTATTAGGAGTCTAAAAAAAAAAGTTGGTCTTGCTTGAGATATGATGCACTTAGTATGATGGAATCTTTATCTAATGATGAGAATTAGTTATTGATTTATCTTGATTCTTGGTAACAACATAAGCATGATTTGATTTTATGTTAAATTCTTTTGTTAGTTTCATGTTAGGATGTGATTTTCACAAATTGAGCATTTAATCTCTTGCTTAGATTTGCATTTCTTATTTAAAGACTGCTTATGTTGATGTGAATTGCAAATATGTCTAGAAGCCTAGAATTTGATTAATTCTCTCTCGAGGCGAAATCCTAGACAACACTAAGTTGAGAAAGTGATTTAGGCCATCTTTTGATCGTTTGAGCCTTTCGAGCTTACCTATATATATGATTATCCTTAGTCTACCTCTTTGTGCCTATTGATATATCTCTTTTCTTGATTGCCACATCTTTTAGCCTAGCCTAATAAGAAAAAACCATGATTAACCCTCACTACATAGGCATGTGATGATATTGCAGGAAACAATTATGAGCCATGTCGAATTTGGGTGAAATGGTGATATGAAATTTCTCTATAAAAAAAAAAAAAAGAAGTTATGGTTCTTCGAAAATGAAGAACAAAAAAAAAAGAGAATAAATTGGTGAAGCAAAAAGGAAGTTTATTCAAAGAATGAAGAATGTAATTTGAGGAAAAGACTATGGCTCTAAAAAATCTTGAAAAAATGTAAAGTGTCTATGGGTGACTTAAACCGAAATTTATCCTTTATCATACCTTGACCCTAGCCTTACATTACAAGCTTAAATAAAGACCTACTTGATCCTTGATGAAGTGTTAGTCTACATTAGTGGAGAGACAGATGAAAAGCAAACATATGAGATTCTAGTATTATAATTCGTATTTTGCATTGATATAAACTTATTTGGATTGCATGCATTGATTATACAAGAGATTTTGCACACACACACTGAAAATCCATTCACCATAAGGCATACGATTGAATTGAATCATGGATTTGGATTATGTTTATGTTCTACTTTGAATCAGGATTTTGAGGTAACTTTTGAGGAAAATTAAAGAAATCATTGTTTGAGTGCATTTATCTTGAGTGATGTTTTGAGTCAAGTAATTTAGTTAGTTGGTTTTGTTTTGTTTTTCTCGAGGACTAGAAAAATCTTATGTTTGGGGGTGTGATAACTCTAGGAAATATAGTTATTTTACCACCTTTTATGCATTTAAATCGGCTAAGTCCTTGATGTTTTTATTCAGATTTTATTAGTTTTAGATGTTTTTTGATTTATTTTATTTATCCATTTCATGTTTAAAATAGTTATTTAGTTATTATTTATGTGTTTTTATAGGTCCAAAGTGATCTGGAGCTTTGAGGTGCAAAACGATGAAAAACGGTGCAAAGCAATGAGCCGGAAGATTCGATCTCCAGAGCTTTTTTCAAGGAAAACATGATCTTAAATTCTTCATTTGAGAAAACTTCCTTCATGACTTTTGAAGCTGACTTCCATATCTTTCCAACGGCAGTTTATTCGTCAAAATTAGATAAGATTTGCCTATCTAAATCAGCTGAGGAAGTCCGAGAAGATGACAGAAGCAAAGTGCAGCAAACAGAGGGGCCGACGCCCAAAGGAAGAAAGTCGGCGCTGCAGGGCTGGAGCGAAAAAAAAAAGACGAAAAAAATACTAAAATCTTACTTGTTGCTTGGCCGCGAAGTTTCGGACTTCAGTGGGCTTGGACACTTTAAATAGGACTCTTTTTGGCTAAAATAAGGGGGATTGGAGTTCTAAAAACCTAATTCTCTTGAAAGGAGAGTAGCCACTAGAAAGCTTTCAAGGAGATAAAAAGATTGGTGAAGATTGAAGACTCAAGAATTGACACCCTTAGTTTTCTCTTTTCTCTTCTTTATTTTTCTTGTATTGTTGATGATGATGAAACTCTTTGAATATTTGTTTTCATTAATTATCATGAACTAAATTTCTTTTACTAGGATTTCAATGGAACTCAACATATAGTTTGAATTTACTTTCTCTCTCTAGCTTGATTTAATGGTTTTTTTAGTTGTTTGTTCATTCTTGTTCTTAATGCATCTAGTTGATTGGCCACCAATTAGATTGATTAAATACAACTAAATATAGGGAGTTTAATGTTAGACATGGATTGAATGACACATGTTTCATATTCATTTATTAGGATGAGTTGATCTGCAGTTAGGGTAGAAATATACTTACTTGTCATGTGTAACCATTGTTAGAGCCTAAGCTTAAAGAAATCTTCTTTAATTCAATTATCATAGGAATATAGTTAATTGGTTAAGAGGGATATTTTTATGAGACCATCGAAAGATCCTTATAAATAAGATAGAACTCTAGGTTAACAACTAAGGGTCATTAATCAGGTGAAGAGGTTGAGAGAGATTCAAGCGAAGTGTTGAGGGAAGTTGTAATCCTAGGCTTTTATAATTAATCGAATTCATCATTTTTAATTTACTTGCTTTTAATATTAGTTTCTTTTAATTTAATTTTTGATTATTATCTTTAATTAGTTGTTTAGATAAGATTAAGTTATGTTAATTTTAGTACTTAGCAAATTTAATAACAATTCCTCGTGGGTTTGACTCTTTACTTTTCATTATATTACTTATTACGATACGTGCACTTGTGTGGTGAAAATCGACAACAGAAGGTGACAATGTGTGTTGACTATCGAGATCTGAACAGGACAAGCCCAAAGGATAAGTTTCCATTGCCTCACATTGACACTCTCGTGGATAACACTGCCAAACATTCCACGTTTTAATTCATGGATGGATTTTTAGGGTATAATCATATTAAGATGGCCCGAGAGGATATGGAGAAGACCACATTTGTTACAATGTGGGGAACCTTTTATTATAAAGTCATGCCTTTTAAGTTGAAAAATGCTGGAACTACTTACCAAAGGGCAATGGTGACTAGGGCTGTAATCGAGCCGAACCGAGCTCGAATAGTGAAAAGCTCGAGCTCGAGCTCGATTCGAAACTCGTGGCTCGAAACTCGGCTCGAACTCGATCGAGTATCATTTTTTAAGCTCAAGCTCGGCTCGAGAAAAAATCGAAATATTCGAGCTCGCTCGATTAGGCTCGTTAACTCGATTTCCATATTCGAGCTCGAGCTCGAATTAAATTTTTATATTAATTAAATTTAATAAATAATAAAATTTCTTCAAGCAATGAATAAATTACAAAAAAAAAAATTAACATACTAGATCTAGAAAGACAGAAATCAATTAACAAAAGTAACAAACAAAGCCAAAGGATTCAATACAATATATTAGCAGTAGAAATATCAATTTTTTTTATAAGATTTATTTTAAAGTTACTTTGAGTTCCTTATTTGAAAATTTATAAAAAAACATCATCAATAAAAGAGATTTTACATAATAAAAAAAATCAATTAAATAATAAAATGTAAAATAGATAAACAGAAAAATAAATTAAAGATGAAAACCTAAAAGGATAGAGATGAAAATGCAAGAGATGGGCAGCATATAGGCTTTAACAAATTTGAGGAGAGAAGCCGCGTGGGAGAGAAGGGGAGAAGGAATAACGGGACTGGGACTGGGAAGGAGTTGAGGGAGAGAAGGAGTTGGGACTGGGAAGGGGAAGAGGAAGGGGAAGGGGAAGGGAAAGGGAGGGGAGGGGAGGGGGGAAGAGGAATAGCGGCAGAAAATTGAGAGAATGAGAAAAAAATTAGGTTTTAGCGTTTTTAAGTGTATATATATATTAAGGGTAAAATAGTAAATTTATAATTAAAAATAATAAAAATATATAGTAAAAATGAAAAAGCTCGATTAGGCTCGCGAGCTACTCGAACCGGGTATTAGGATACTCGAACTCGGCTCGATCGATAGCTCGAGCTGCTCGAGCTCGAGCTCGGCTCGACAGTGACCAAGCCGAATTCGAGTTTCTTTCGAGCCGAACTCGAGTAGCTTGCGAGCACATGTGTCTCATTTACCCCTGATGGTGACTCTATTCCATGACATGATGCATGCTTTGAAAGTTGAAACTTTCCTTTTTCTTGCCTTGGATTTATCTGCCATTACTACTAGAGAAAAATGATGTTTAACGGTATTTTGTCACCCTTTTCCAATTTGAAGAATTTTGGCCAGTCACTTTAATTGCTAGAAGCAAATTCTAAGATATTCATATACCTGTAAAATTAAAGTAATTTAAGGTATGAAACTCTGTTTTTACACGAAAATAAGATAGTTTTTGTTTACGAAGACTATGATCCAACCAATGTAATGAGTGGACTCCAGGATCATTCTACTTTGTCTTTTCATTTTTCATTAAGTTTGATCAATCATTTAATATCTCATCCTGCAATCCTCATTCTCTTTGTTGTCTTTATAAGGAGCCAAGATACACAGACAAGAAACAGAAAGAAAATGAAAGAAAAATATCTAAATCATTTGGGAACCCACAAGAATACCATAATTCAAAATATATTAAATATGAACAAATATATATTAATTAATTCAATTTTAATTAGATCAGTAAAATTTCAATCAGCTAAATAAAATCTTAATCATTTAGCTGTGGATTGAAATTGTTAGCCAAAGTTCATTAGATCAGTAAATAGAAAATGAATAAGAAAAACAATTATATGAAAATTCCAGGTCCTAAAATTTCATTGCTGTCATAGAATTGTTGATGCTTAAGAGAGTATTGGCTTCTCTTAACTCATAATATATTAAAATACATAGATTGAGTTTCACAGCTTGTCCTGTCTAGTACAAGGTAATTGTAACTAAATTCGATTACAGTATTCAAAATCAAGATCTTAGGAAGAATGTTAGGGAGGGTTTCGAGATTGAATGGGAAATCATGAGATCATGGCAAACTTTGAAACTGTGGAAGTGTAAACATTAGAGTACAAGCTTGTCATACCTACAGCAGTTGCAGACGGAACGACATACTGAAGCATCAAATCAAATTGATATAAGGAATCTGATACAATTATTCCCAAATGGTTTGCAGCTTTCACAACACATATTAGTTGATGAGCTTTAGATATATTTATTCAGACCACTTTATATATTATGATGAATTACTACTTGCTCCCTTCTCCAGTAATTGACCTGCATGAAATGAGAATTGAAAAAGAAAGTGCTAGGCTGCTAGCTCGGCTGGATATCAATCCAGTTTCTGAAAAGTAGGATTAAGGACTTGGACAAGGCAACCCTTATCTCCACCCAAACTGAAGACAGAATGAGGAGGCAGCAGCAGCAGCTGAGTGGAATATAATAGAGATAAAAGAAAGCTATATAGTGCAACATACTGAAGAATACACAACCTAATTCTTCGAGAAACTCAAAAGCTACCAATTCCTCCATTGAATGAAACCTATACAAAACATTAGCATGTTGTAGAAAACAGTGGCTTTTGCCCCCATAGTATCTATTTGCATGTCAACCAATTGATCTATGTTTTAAAGTAATGAAGTGTGAACTAGAAATCTCTTGTCAGCCAATGAAACAAATTCATGAGAATAAACTTCTAAAGTCGATATCAAGAAGGGGACAGTTCATGAATGAAATGATTTAGATCAGCATTAGGAAATTACCAAGTCCAGTGTCCACAGAAACAAGAATCCCAAAGAAATAAACATGATTTGTTGTGGGCTAAAACTAAAAGCATTCCATGCTGCAACCCCTCTGAAGATAGCAGCAAGCTGCAGGTTTCTTTCTATTGAACCCAGAGTTTCATCCACCGTGATAGAAATATACGTTAAAGTTCTAGCCTACACAATGTTGTTTGGTTCATATTCAGGTCCAAATATTTGCTTATTTGCTTCCAATTCCATTGCATCATAATTCATAGGTAGCATTTGGAACAGACTTCAAAAATGCAATTACTGTAATCACCATAGGCGCTTTAATGAGGAATATTGTTGTCCTTTTCATGGTACTGCACGTAGCGGAAAGAATAATTTTTTAAATTCTCCCCGCATTGAGAGAGAATTTAGGAGATTCTCTAACACTAGAGATCTTTGCAAAACTTAACTCGGGAAATGACAATCGTAATTGAATAAAATAAGGTTTATTTTAATAGTATATCATTTATTTTCCTTGTTATTTATGATTACCATGATCATGATCTTGATATTGTCATAATACATCATTTTGTTTTTATAATACAAAGAGGCAATGTCCCAAGTGAAGAATTTTATTGGATTTTCGCTGGAGCCTAGGAGGAATTCTAATAATTATCTTTAACAAAAGAATATCCTCTTTAAAAATGAGATGGAATTTAAAAATAAAACTTCCTACATTATCCCAACTACCCGAGGATGTAGGAACATTTTTCGAAATTGCTTCTGCTTTCAAATAATCTTTCAAAAATAATTATATGATTTAATTAAGGGAATTATTTTTAAATGTCATAATTAGAATCATTTGTGTCAAAGTTAAAGAAAATACATGATTAATTGGTACGAATTTACAGGCGTGATGGGGTGCTAATACCTTCCTCATACGTAATCGACTCCAAAACTCCTTCATAACCTGATTTTAATGCAAACTTCAAAAATTATCTTTTTAATTATATTTAATTAATTTTAGGATATCTTAAAAAGATAAAGTTTTAAAGGTGATTAATAGTACTTGGCCAAAAAAAAAAATTGTAGCGACTCCTTTTCTTTAGTGGTTTATCACAATTTGAAATTTTGATTGATATTTGCAATTATACCATGAAAATTTAGTGACAAAATTCAATCAACCAAAAGTAGAGTAATATAATGATAAATTTTAATATCCACGTATAATAAAATGACAAATTTATCTTTTTAACCCAAAATTAATCAAAAGTTGAATGTGGTTTACATTATTGTTGTCCCAACCATAAGGTTGAAAATGTAGAAACTCTTTTTGCAATAGCATAAATACGTTACCTATGATGGATACGGTTGAAAATATTTTTAAGGTCAAAGAAATGGCCAGATTTGAGACAATATTGAACCAAAAAAAAAAAAAAATAACCTAGAGTTGCTTTCCAAGTCAAAACCAAGTAAAATATTCATAATAAATGAAATAAAAACATAGAGCATGCTGAGTTGCTGACTCCACCCCCACTAAGTCTGGTCAGCCCCATGTTCCATTCTCAGTACTGTTACGACCATTACCAAAACAAACAAAAAAAAATGTAATGTAATAATGATTCACTGACAAAAATCGTAAAGACATAAAACAGAATGCATCGCAAAATTGGTTAAGAAGCAGAGTCATTGAACACCCTCAGTCGTAGATCCGATCTCATCGTTATAGATGACATTTGCATTAAATGGTGAAACAAAATGTAGAACAAAAGCTAGCTAATCAGAGCATAGAATATAGCCAAACAACCATAAAAGCCAATTACTTGCTCATATCCATTCTCTTCACACGCCATTTTTCCGATGATTAATTTAATAAACATTAGCAGCATTACAATACATATCAGGGATTGCTCAAAGCACCCTACCAAAATCCCCTTTAAAATGTCAAGTAAAACATGAATCCTACATTTTAAACGTCAGGACAAAAAAAGGGCCTGGTTTTTCTTAACTTATCCATGGTCAAAAATTAAAACATGGAGTAATAGCAAGCGAAACCACCTTCAGTCTGGCTTGAGCTCAACTCTCCATCAGCTTCTAAGTCTAAATTTTCTCCATTCACTTCCTCTAAAACCTTATTGCAAAAGCTTCACTTCTTCACTTTCATTCCGCAGCATTCTGTGTCGGACATTTTTTTCCAAGTTCTTTTTATAAATTATTACAAAAGACAATCACCCGAAACTGAACTTTCAACCTTGACCTCCACAATTGAGGTATTGTAATTATAGGCAAGTTCGACCAGTAATGATTGCACTTCCCTTCTAGAATGATCGAGTACTACCGTTACAGAGATATTTGAATATCACCTGCGGCAGAAAAATGTGAAATCTGGCTGACTGACCTGAAGATGTCTCAACCAATTGTCAGCAGCATGAAAGAGGTTGTTCGCTACGTGACAATCACTTGCTCCATTAGGTGTCCACAAGGAACCCTTGAACTTGTATGACGCAAGACCGAAAACAGGCAATGACATCTTTGGAACACCATCAATGTCATTGGGATATGTCACAACTGGTGCCTGAGCACTTTGTCCACCTGAAAGAAACCAATATGACAATTTACATAAAAACAACAGATAAAATTTCTTTGCCAATATATAGATGCTACCAAAAATTTATGCAAGCACACACTATTGCTGATTAATGGCAAGTCTGTAAAACACCAGGGTATGCAAGCAATCAGTATTTTGGTAAACATTCAGCTGCAAGAAACTGCTATAAAGACATTTCTATCTACAAAATATTAACAAATGGACTAAAAAATAGGACTTGTTGAAACAGAGCAAGATTCAGTAACTACTTCGTAGCCAAACAGCAGGGAACTTTTCAGTTAAAAGTATGAAGAGAAGAAGATATGACTGTTAAAACGCTTATAATTTCTTCATATTTTATAAGTAGTTAGACACAACACTATGAGAGACTCTCAAGCAGCATTTGACAAAGTAATTCACAAAGCTTGTTAGAGATGTAAAAGATTCACAATTACAAGTGAAAGCCAGAAAAGATCACTCGGCAAGCTTAGCATCATTCCCTAGTTCACACTTCACAGTTCACAGACATTGGAAATAAACAAGTTTTAAAATGAAAATTCTATTTTACCTCCAATGGGTGTATGAAGATAATGGTAAGTCAGAAAGCAAGCATCTAGATCTTTTAACGTAGGTCCAGTAGGTATTCTGTAAATTGGGTACCTTCAAGAATTTCAGAATAACATATCAGTCACATATGCAAACACAAGTTCGAAAAGAAATGTTATGTTAAGAAAATAGATAATAATACCATGCCACAGAAATCCAGCTCGAAGATAGTAAATCACAGCTTTTTATTGTCTTCAGTTCAGGAAATCGGAAGGCCATATCTGCAATCTGTTACTAAAGGATAAGTTCAGGAAGTGAAAATGAGAAAAGCATTGATCCAGAGTTCCAGATATTAAATGACCTCCTGCAAGAGAGAGAGAGAGAGAACACATACTAACCTTGTCGGCTAAAGGTTCTCGGCTATAAGGAGGGTCTCGTTCAAAATACTCAAAAATCAAACAACTTCGAGAATTGACAGATTCACCCTCATCACTAGACAAGTCTTCTTGAAGTATCTGCTGATCTCCCATGGACAATCTATCCATCCTAAGAGACATCTCACTTGCCATCCGGTGATTTCTTTTTTCTTTCACAATGTTTGCTCCTCTTTCAGGTTCACAATCACTACTACCATCACTGCTTGAGTCCCTAAAGTCACTATCACTTTCCTCACCCGGTTGCCTATCATAAAGGGAATCAATAATTATTGAATATAACACAAAGTACTTATTTGATGCAAATATCAAACAATAACAATTGCTAACAAACTATTAAGCCAAAAAAGTTGGGTGGGTTTCAAAACAAAAAAAGGGAGGGGGGGGGGGAATTGACAGCAAAAGCATTTGCTTAGACTGAAATTGTGTCTCAACAGAATAACTTTAAGGAGAGGAGGCAAAGAAAGAAAAAAAAAATTTGTGGTAAGTAGGGGCAACAGTGGCTGCAAGGTCTGCAGAAATTTCTTAAGCTTGGCGTTGGTTAACAACAAATATAGCTACCAAGTCTTAGGTGTTGTTTAATAAACGAAAAAATTAAGTATTGAATTTTAGTACTGAATTTGTATAATAAAAATGTTTGATATATTACTGAAAATTAAGTACTGAATATAGTTAAATTGTTTGATAACTGTAAATCTTGAATTTTGAAAATTATTCATTTCACAATTTTAATCTTATTAACATAATAATTATATTATTTTGAATAGATCTAGATAAAAATTAAAAGAGGTAATTTAAATATCTCATCTTTTGTAACAAAAAAGAAGAGATAATTTAGTTTAAATATAAATTTTTGAAAATAAAATTGACTTAACATTTTCTGCATTAAGTGATAAATAACTCTCTACCTACTTATCCCATTCAACACTTTTTTGTTGAAAAGTTTTTATTAAAAAAAATTTAATATGACTTATCAAACACATTGAAAAAATTAAATATTGAAAATTTTCTTTTTCAATGCATTGAAAACTTTCAATGCTTTATCAAACACGCCCTTAGTCTACCATTTCAACTCTATGAAGAGCCAACATTTTACTGAAATTTTCAAAAAACAAAATACAAATCATTGTGTTGGTATTCCCACAAAAGGCTTAATACCCAAATATACCCTCAAACTTTAAAAATGGGAATTAAGCCCCTGACATTTTATTGTGTGTAAATAAGACTAATCTTTTATTTTTCTGTAATTATAACCATAAACTTTTAAATTCAATTAAAAAAATCCAATTTGAACAACTTTTAAGTTGTTCTATAACTTGAAGTTTTTCTATAAAAAGTCTAATTGGAATAACGGAAGACTAATCATGGTTTGCTACTTGTTTGCCAGTAGTGCCAGATAAATAGTGTTAGTCTTCCACTATTTCAATTAGACATTTTTTATTGATTTTAAAAGTTTATGGATATAATTACATAAAAATAAAAGATTATAGATTTATTAACACGCAATAAAAAGTCAGGGGCTTAATTTCATTTTTTGCTAAAGTTTGAAGGTATATTTGGGTATTAAGCCCCACAAAAAATTCTCAAGTTCATAAATTATATTTAACACAGCAATTGATTTGCTTCAAAATTGTCACCATAATACTCAGAGAGACAGATTGTGCACGTAATTTTTGCATTAAATAGGAAGCGCAACACAACATAATGAAATTTGCAACAGAAAGGAAAGAGATAGGACTCATCAAGTCAAGAACTTATTTTCACCCTCAAAGAAAATGCTATAAAAGAAGTTAAAAATATCGCCATCACCCTCATCACTGGAAAAAGAAGGCTTAAACAAAGAGACCAACTAAATCCAGGTCATGCAGCACAAAACTTGAGACAATGCGAGTATAAGAACAAAACTCTCATAGTTATAGATTGCAGTTAATTACATTCAAAGAAGAGATCATGCTTTAAATGAATTGATTGAAAAAGAGTTATTTCAGATCAAAACAAGCAGGAAGTCCTCAACATAGGAATATAACAATCATTCAACCATAAAGAGCCATTCAAAAACAAGGGACTAAATCAAAATTCACAGTAAGTACAAATCCTAAATTAAAATTGATAATATCAAATAGCTGATAAAAGAGAAAGCAAAATCACAAAATAAACAAATTAAATAGAAGTAAAAATACCAAGTTTAAAGTGTAGTCCTAACAAACTTCAATGCTAGCAATGTATTATTTACCTCGAGTTGGCAGATAACTTCATGGAATCTGCATATATTTGAATACCGGATAAATAAGGTACATAATACTGAACAACAGAATCACAGTCATTCAAAATTAGTGGCACTCCAGCTCCATATGCACTCCACTCTTTGAACGACTCCCATAAATCACCTAACACGAAATATGGCTGAAATTCGACGTCACACGTCCGCCACCCTCTCACCGTCGTCTGCCACACCCAATTTCAAATATCAATCACATTTCACAGAAATACTCAATCTCCCAAAATGTTCATAAATTACACCAAAAAATAGATTATTTACACATTTTTGAAGTGATTTTCAGTATCACTACTGGATAAACAGTATCAAATAAAAACATTCTTGTTTTTACTTCAAACTACAACAAACTCAAAAAATTTATAACGGAAAAATAATTTAAACCAAACATATACCAAAAAAAAAAAACAATTAAAAATCCAAAAATACTAAGGAAAAAAAAGCTTGTCATTTTGAGATTGAATAAACCTTAGAGAGATAAAGAGCAGGGACGGAAGGCATGATCGAGTCCAAAAACCGCTCTAAATTACTCAAAGGAGAAACAACCGGTTCAGAAGCGGGAATCAAAACCGGTTTAGGATGGTCAGTTGAACCAACCCCTTTCTCGGACTCCCGGTTCACATGAGGGATCACCGGTTTATCCTTTGATTGACTCGCCGTAACATCGCTTTGAGCTCTCCGTAGTTGATCGGTTTGCTGATTCTGATTTTCTCTTCTCGCCTTGGCCGGATTGTAAAACCTATCTTCTCTCCGGAATTCCAATCCTGTCCCCAACATAACCAAAAATTCCTTTCGATTTCTTTTCTGTACTGAGAATTTGAAGTAATTGATTCTCTTTGCGGATCAAAGAAGAAGGATGGGAGAGAAGTGAAATGAGATCTAATTGGGAATTGAAGGGCAAAATGGTGTCAATGTATTGACGAAAAATCAATTGAAAGTTGAAAAGAAGAGATGGACTTAGAACAGGCACCGAATAAATGGATTATTTTTCTTTTTTTTCTTATCGTTGTGATTTTTCAAATAAGGAATATGCATTTTTTAAATTATGTGCAAAGACTGATTTTAGTTCCGTAATTGTTTGCGACTGGAAAATGTAAAGCGGTATTTTCTTTTTCTTTTTTTAATCAAATTATGGATCAATTTATGTATTAATGCGAAAATCAGGATTTAAATTTTATTAATTTTAAGTTCGTACCATGCAAACGGTATACAGCTATGTAAAAATTTTCACTTATAATATGATCGATAAACTTTATATAAGAACTACCGTTTGAATTCTCGCATTGCTTCAGTTTTATTGATATTGAAAATGATTATGATAAAAAAAAAAAACATAAATTTGAAGTTAAAACTGAATTATTATAATAAATCATGTAAAATATCCCAACTTAAGGATAACTTTTAAAGTAATATATATATATTAACACAAATACAATATGAATACACGAATCTAATTTGATCAATTCAACCGAATCCAAATCTAATCTAACCTAATTTGACCAGAAAAGTCAACAACTTAAATCTGATCCAACTCGAAACTGACTCGAATCCAAATTAATTCAAACTCGAATTGACTCAAACTCCAATTGAGCCAAACAATTAATTCAAAATAACTCGAAATTAAATTAAATATAATTTTATTTTAAAAATATTACTTTAATAAAAATATTAACTATAACATAAAATTTTAATTTATTTTAATTTTATAAGTTGTAATTATTATTTTTTTAGTATATTAAAGTATGCATTATGCAAACAATGACTGTGGGGATAATTTGAAAATGAAAAATAAGCTTGATATTATTATATATAATGTTAGGATATTAGAAATTAATATTTTAATCAATCGATTGTAAATCAATCTTAATATTTTTATTTTAAATCTAACCGTTGAAGTGGATAAATAGTAAGTTTGTTGTATTTTTTATAAGTAAGTTTGTTATATTATTATCATAATAACCTTCTTAAATTAATTGTTTAAGACTTCAAGATAATTATTCAAAGACTTTAATTTTTTTTATAAATATATAATAATCTTTTAAATAAATAATAAAATATTATATCACTTATGATAATCTTATAATAAGATTTAAAATAGATTATATATTTTAATTATTATGGATATACTTATGATAATCTTAAAATATTCTTTATCGTTATACATAATTTTTAAAATAAAAGGTATTATTTTTATTTTAAAAGTATAATTCGTTCTCATGTAATTTAAAATAAAGTACATAAAATAAGTTGATAATAATGATACGTGTATTTTATTATATGATTTGTACGTTATGTTATAATAATATCTTATCATGTAATTTAGATCAAATTATCTTTATATATATATATATTATTTTTAGAATAAATGTGTTATTTTTATTTTAAATGTATAATATCTTAAAACTTATCATGTGATTTTTTAAAAATATATAAAATAAGTCATTGATATGTATATTGTATTATAATGATTTATACATTGCATTATAATAATACATTTACAAATATGTAAATGGATTGGGATAACGATTTCAGGTATATAGTAATATTCATTTAAGTAAAACGGATACTAAAATTTAGAAAAATACCGAATTACGCTCGAATCCAAAAAAAAAAAAAAAAAAACAGGTTAGATAAATATTCATTTTTAAATTAAAAATTACAATGTCTATATTTATTTTTAAATATTATTTATTACTTATTTTATATATTTCAATAAAATTCTAATTAAATCTGATTCTATCAAATAATTTATTTAAATTTAATATAATTTGATTTTAAAATTAAAAAAATTGAACATGAATGATCTGAATTCGAATAACCCGGGTGTCAAACCCGAATGACACAAACCTGAAATTAGAGGTGGCAATTGGGCGGGTTCGGGCGGGTTCGGGTCGGGTTCATTCGGGTTCGGGTTTATTCGGGTTCGGGCTCATTCGGGTTCGGGCTCATTCGGGTTCGGGTCCATCCGGGTTCGGGCTCATTCGGGTTCGGGTCCATTCGGGTTCGGGCTCATTCGGGTTCGGGCCCATTCGGGTTCGGGCCCATTCGGGTTCGGGTTCGGGTTCGTCTGGGTTCGGGTTCGATCTGGGTACGGGTATGTTTTACATTATTTTATTTTATATTAGATGTAATCATTTTTACGTAATTTAAATATTTATATCTAAAAACAAATTATTAATTTATTATTATTATTATTTTTATACTTTTGCTATTATATGATATTTTTAATTATATTTATTTTTTAAAATTAATATTTGTTAGCACCAAAAGAATAAGAAATTAATTTGTTATATAAAATCAAATTTTGAAATAATTTATTATAAAAAATATGATATATTATAAATTAATATATTGATATTTAAAATAATTGATTTGATGAGCTCGAATTTCAAAATATAAATACATTATAATTTATATTCACTATAAAATAAAAAACTTTTAAAAATAAATCCTGGCCTTCATCTATTCGTTTATATACTTATAAAATGCAAAAAATTTATGCTTATAGTCAAGATATATATATATATATATCGAGTACTTATATTTTTTTCATCAGTATAAAGTATAAATTATAAAGTAGTACTAAAAAATATAATTTATATTTAAATTATACGTAATAAATATATAATTAATATGATTATTTATTAATATATAATAAATATACCCAAAACCAAAAGGCCATAAAACCCAAAACCCCATTAAATCCACCCGCTAAAATAAAATCACATGAAAGCCATAATCCAATTAAACCCACCATAACCTAACCGCATAAGTATAACTAGAGCTGCTTATGGGCCGGGCCGGGCCGCGGCCCAGTTTTTTTTATTTTCTCTGCCCAGGCCTGGCCCTGGGTCGGCCCGGCCGAAACACTGTTCATTGGAATAAAAAAATAATTTTTTTATTTTTTTACTTTTTTATAATTAAAATTAAATAAAATAATATTATAATAAAAATTACTGTTCCGGGCCGGGCCGGGCCGGCCCGGAACACAAAATATCCTGCCCAGGCCCGGCCCGTGAGCAGGTCTAAGTATAACCCAAAAGGCCAAAATAATTGAATTATTGTCAATTTTTTTACCCTTATAGATTAATTGAATTATTGTCAAATTTTTTTTCACATCTTTAAAATTTTCAAGAATTTAAAATATTTAGATTGTAAATTTATCATGATATGAGACGTTAAAGTTATAACTTATAAGTACAAAATATAATTTACTTTTTGATAAAATTATTATTTCATCATATATATATATATAATATATTAAATTTTAAATTTTAATTAAATTATTAAAAAAAAATTAGAATAAAATTAATAATTAAAGTTATTGCTTTGTAAAAAAATAATAATTGCAATTTGTTTATTTTTATTTTTAGTATTAAATTCGGGTTCGGGTTCGGGCCGGTCTCGGGTTCGGGTCCATTCGGGTTCGGGCTCATTCGGGTTCGGGCTCATTCGGGTTCGGGCCCATTCGGGTTCGGGTCCATTCGGGTTCGGGTTCGGGTTTTCCTGGGCGGGTTTTCGGGTTCGGGTTCATTTTGCCACCTCTACCTGAAATGACCCAAACCCGAATAACCATATGTCAAACCTGAATGATCCGAACACGAAGTAACCCGAACCTAAAAGACTCAAACCTGAAGTGATCCGAACCCTAAACGATCCTAACTCAAAATGACTGAACTCGAAAATAACTTAAAAATTTTAATACCTAATTTGACTCGATCCAAAACTAACCCGAGCTATTCAATTGACAAGTCTAAAATAAATGGATGGCGTAGGAAGAAGAAAACAATAAACAATTTTTTTTTTTTTTTTATCGTTGTGACTTGTGATTTTTCAAATCAGGAATATGCATTTTCTAAATTATGTGCAAAGACTGATTTACCCTTATTTCCGTAATTGTTTGCAACTGGAAAATGTAAAGCGGTATACATTTTTTATCAAATTATGGATCAATTTCTATTAAGGCGAAAATCAGGATTTAAATTTTATTAGTTATAAGTTCGTGCAATGCATATGGTATACAATTATATAAATAAATAAAAAACAAAGTGTTATCAATCAAAATTGGCTTGAGTGAAAGGAGCTTAAGTCGCTTAAGCAAATGATCTCGTGTTTGAGTTTTTGGGAATGCAGAGAGAAGTCTAAGGATACCTTGAATAATTAAAAAAAAAAAAAAACAAAGTGTTATGTGTAAATTGTAGAAACTATAAATAATATACCATAAGGATTTCTACTTTGAATCATGAGCAACATTCTCTTATGAAAGATAAAATTACTATGTACATTTTTAACATAATAATAGGTTATTACATTCAATAATTTAGATCTAAAATAAAAAATAAGAGTCTAAAATAATTTTAAAAATCTCGAATTTTAGCAGTTTTTAGCTATGTTTTTTATATTTTATTTCATTCAAATAAATTCTTAATTTTTAATTTATATTTTAATAGCTATTTTTCCAACAAAAAAAAGTTGTATGTTGCAATTAAAGCCAACTAAAATTTTTTTATCCACATGAAAACTGACGTGACCTAATGACATGTACTTAAATTTTATTTCTGATGTGATCTTATAATGTGGATATTAATTGAAAATTGAAAAATACATATTTTTAAAAAGTAAAAATAATTTCAAATTTTAACTACATGATTAGGCCATGTTGTTTTTATGTGGATAAAAAATTTAGATGACATTCGGATTATAAGAAAGTTATGCTGATTGGAATAAAAGTTTATTTGGATCAAATTTAACGTTAATTTAAGTACAATAAAAATATTAAAAAAATAAAGGATCGTTTAGTATTTTAGTCAAAATAATATAAATAAAAAGTTAAATAATATAATTCTTAAATATGAATCATGAATAGTTCTTAGTCGATGGTTGTTAATTTATTTGGTATGGAAATTTATCAAATGAAGAAGTATGCTGGATAGAGTAAAAAAAGAAAGAAAAAGGGAATTACTTGAATGAAATTAAGTTTAGGTTTAGGATTACCTGATTTATAATAATAAATATCATTATAAATGGGTGAAATTAGATTGGAAAATAAGGGAAAAAAAAGTTACATAGATTGATAAATGTTTCCAACATAAATTCAAAATATTTCATTGAAATTCAAAATTGCCAGGAAAAAAAAACCAAGATAGGCAAAAGCAAAAAACAACATGGCCTTGAGGCAAATAAGATTACAACCGCCTTGATTTTGAAACAATTCCAACTTTAATTCTTACTTCATTTTCCTTCTTATACCCTTCTAACAATTACCAAAGTAAAACATAGTTTGGAATTTACCTGAAATGACCACAATTGAATCACATCATTTACCTGCAACTCATTATCTTTTACCACTGAGTTCCACCCTTTTACCAAGGCATAGATTGAGCAAGTTTTCCTTGATGGCTTCTCCATATCCCATCTCTTTAAAATCATGTCCCTCGTTTTTAAAGATGGGTCAATCACGATTGCTTCTATACCCATTGAGTTCTTCTTATCACTGCCTTTTTTCAGCACATTTTTTTCTTCATCTGTAAGAAACTCAGCCTTGACTTGGTTCATGGTATCGAGAGGCGACCATGATGCTTGTTCCAATCAGTTTTGAACAATGGCTTTTGTATGATTAATTTCTCATCCATTCCTTCCTCACCTTTGATTATCTCTTTTAACCTTTCAGGCAAACCAGGTTGTGGGTCATCAAGAGGGCCAAAAATACCCATGCAGTACTGCTTTTCGTCTTTTAGTTTCAGCTTATTTACTCCATCAGTTTCACTTGACTCAAAGCAACGTTTAAGGTTAACCCTTTTTCCCCATTGATTTCTTTCCCTTGAAACTTTGTTTCTTTGAAAAATGATCAGGAAAAGGGTTTATGCATGAAACTTGGTTAGTTTTCAATTCCCCAATGGAAATCACAGTTCCAAATGTTCTCACAATTCCACAGTTTTTGTTCTCATCCACCAAAAGCCCTTGGTTCATGAACCTATCAGCAGTTAGGTTTTTGGGTTCAATATCAACAGAGAATGTGAAAGGCTTGTTGTTAATAGGGTTTTCATTCATCAGGGAAGGGTTCTTGTGATTGATTACGAAGGGTTTCTCGGAGAAATCAGGTGAGTTGTTGACAGCATTATCAATCTTCAACCCTTCTGTGTGACTCATTATTTCCTTCATCAACCTCTCTTCCTTCTCCAACTCTTCTTCCCTGGCAACCACAGCCACTGCTACCTCTACCAAGATATTGAAGGCAATCCAATCTACATCTTTTTCCTCGCCCTTCGATTCCTTTAAACCCATCTTCGTCGCTTCCATTTTCTTTTTCAGGTTTTGTTTTGTTGAAAAAAATTTTGAGGGTTTTTTTAGCAATGTAGAGTAATGAGAATGGCTGAAAAGCTATATAAATAGTGAAGGAACCGACTTATATCATTGTCGGAACCTTAAAAGCAGCAGTTGAATGCCCCGTTGCGGGACACCACCGTTAAGTGTGACATTGGGGAAAAGAGAGGAAAAAACGATTTAATTCCTCTTAAATTAAAATTGAGGGTTTGAAAACGACCTCGAAAAAGAAATGGAGTCGCCACTAATCTTTTTTGGCTAGGTGTGATTGTCACCTATTAAAACTAGTTTTTATAAAATATTTTAAGAAAACCAATTTCGAGGTCTGCGCTTCAATCCAGAGAGAAAAAAAAGGCGGGTTCGGGAGTCGGTTACGTATGGGGAAGGATTAGCATCCCCACAACGCCCATATAAAATAGTACCTTATTAATCGTGTGTCATCTCAAGTCTCGGTGAAAAGCCGATTTTATATTTGGTATTTAAAAATAATTCTCTTTTAAAAACAATTATATTATTTGAGAATGATCCGGAATTTATTAACATAAAATTTTCCATATTTCTCGAAAAACTTGGCAAAACATGAATTTTTTTTTTATTTTGAAATTCTCCGAATCGCCCTTGTTTTTGAAAAAAAGGATTTTTCGTTGTTAATAATAATTGATGATATCCTCACCGGCAGACCCAGCAGAGAATTCATGAATTATTTTAACTCGGGAACAACCTTATTTTTATTTAAAATCATTGTTATTTTTCATGCATTTTAAAATCATTAAGAAAATGATCATGAATATGTAAATTATTACTAAGATGATGTAAATCAAATCACATGGACCATTATCACGACATGGCAAACATTCATGACATGGCATGCATGACATGGCAAACTTTATTGCAACATGACAAAAGAAAATATGACATGGCATACCTAAGATGTCAAACTTTATTACAACATGGTAAATGAAAATATGACATGGCATACATGACAAGGCAAGTAATTCATGACATGGCATTCTTGATATGGCAAATGGAAATATGACGTAGCATACATGACATGGCAAGTAATTCATGACATAGCATTCATGACATGGCAAATCTTATTATGGCATGGTAAAGAATTAATGGCATAAGCATCAATCAAAAAAACGACATCATCATAAAATATTCACAATCACATCAAGATCAAGATGGCAACATGAATAACATATCATGAAATGACATCATCATGGAATATTCATGGATATGGAATAATTATGATAAAAATGACAAATGTAGACATCATAGAATATGCATGATCATGGGATATGCACACATCATTATTTTGAAATTCATTCTTCATGGGTTTCCTTCTTGATGAAATTATATAAATGGCACACGTCGGGACACTTTACCGAGCTCCTCGGCAAAGCTTTGGAAAAATATCCTTTCGAATGACATATACATAATTTTGAATAAAACAAAATCCATGCCTTGCGATTTCATAATCACGTGCATTGAATAATTTCCTAAACTCCCCGACAAACCTAGCAAAGATTAGGAACTAATTCTCACCAAATGTTTAGGAAACCGAAAAGCACATTTTTATGCCAAATTAAATAAAAACATTTTAAATTATGCAATGCATGAAGATGTGTTTCTCCCTTGAAGTAAGGACATCCATACACCCAAAAAGGTGTCCGACTACCTTTGAAGGAAACTTAAATTGGATTTCTAAGTTGAATGATTTTGGGCTCGGATTAAGGGGAATGCAGTTTTTGGATTAAAAAATGCTATGGCCGAATGACTTCTAAAAACACTAGTTTTTAACTTATTTTTGAAACCCGGGTTAACTGCCCATGACCCAATTTTTTGTAAAACCAATTTTTATTTTTAAGATAACATAGAAAATATCCTAAAACAGTAGCTAATGAATCCAACCAGCCTCTCCCTTCTGCAAACAAATCACATGAACAAAAAGAGAAGAAAAAGAATCACAACATCAAAGAAAAACATTAAAGAAGAATAAGGGAGGTGATAGCTACTTAGCTATTGCTTTCCAAATTAAGATTGCCAAATTCTTATCCTCTCATCTCCTCTCCTCTCTTTTCTTTTTCTTCCTTCTTTTCTGTCAAGAGTAAAAATGCCTTAAAAGAAATGAATCCCCCCTTCTTTCAAGAGTTGGCCGGCTGCCCCCTTTATTTGTTAGAGAGGTTGCTTATTTTTTAAGCCTTGACTCATTCTCTACAAAATATATAGGCCACTTGTCAAGATCATATGGCTCACTATTAAAATATCTACCTAGGTGGCATTTTAAATCCTATTTGGCATCATCTGATAGCCTTCACATGGCTTTGCAATTTGGAGGCCTCCCATTAGCTTAAAATGCCATGTAGGCAAAGTAGTGAAGAATCTTGTCCCTTTAAAAATGTTATTTCGCTATTCAACCTTGACCATTTGATTCATGATGATCACACTCCTTCTTTAATCAATTGCTGGCCTAAATGGCCTGGAAATTTCCAGGCGATTCTTTTTTTTTATTTATTTACAAAATGACCATTTTCGATTTCTTCGGTAAAATTGTATTTTGGCCCCTAAACTTAATTTAATTGCAAATGGACCCCAATTTTGGATTTTTCTTTCCCAATTCATCCCATCCAACATAAAAACTTAGTTCTGGAGGTTTTCACATTTTTTTGAGCTCATTCTCTATTTTCCCAGATTTTTCTCTAAAGTTTCGGTTTAGTGCCTCCCAAACTTTGTCTTTTTCATTTGAGATCCGATTTCGGATCCCTTTCAAAAAATATAAAACTCATATCTAGAGGTTTTCATAATTTTTCAAGCTCGTTTCCTATTTTTCCCAAAATTTTATCTTGGAATTTCGAGTTAGTGCACCCGAACTTTGCCTTTTTTTCATTTGAGCTCCGGTTTCGGATTTTTCTTCTCCAATCCCTTCCAAAAAATATAAAACTCAGATCTAAAGGTTTTCATAATTCTTCGAGCTCGTTTCCTATTTTTCCCGGAATTTTCTCTTGGAATTTCGGGTTAGTGCACCCGAACTTTGCCTTTTTTTCATTTGAGCTCCGATTTTGGATTTTCTTTCTCCAATCTCTTCCAAAAAATATAAAACTCAGATCTGGAAGTTTTCATAATTTTTCGAGCTCATTCTCTATTTTTCCAGAAATTTTCTCTTGGAATTTCGGGTTAGTGCACCCGAACTTTTTCTTTTTCGTTTGAGCTCCGATTTCGAATTTTTCTTCTCCAATACATTCCATCAAGTATAAAATTCAGATCTATAAGTTTTCATAATTTTTTGAGCTTGGATTCTATTTTTCTCGGATTTTCCAAGATTGCCCTTTAACCCCCGAAACTTCGGTTTTACTCAAAACAGGTCCGATTTCAATTTCTTTTTTCACTGCCTTTGTTATATATTGAATTGGATTTGGTCCGAAAATACTTAATTTTTACGATCGAATTCCTCTCCGATTTAGTTTTCCCCTTTTTAATATCGGAAATTTTCTCGTTTTTCCATTTTTCCTCCAAAAGGCTCTTCCTCGGGATCCGCTTCAAATTGGGACTTGAGATATTTTTGTTTATTTATCATTTATCAACTGGGGGCTTCAATTTCACTGAATCGGGCCATCTCTGTAGTTTTCCCCAAATTTATGAATTTCTTATTGATTCATTAAATCCTTATTTTCCTTATTCTCTTCAAACCAATTCTTCTTTCAACTCCGCGTCAAAATTGGACCTTCCAATATCCGTAGTTACTGATCTTATTCCATTTGAGACCTCCAATTTTGTCTAATTTGATCATTTATGCACTTTTCCCCAAATTTGCCAAGTTAGGTATTTCTCTACACTGAATTTCTGCAACCCGTCTTCCAAACTCTATATCTTTCGTTGTAGACCTCGGATTATCAAAATTCCTTCACCATTGTTCAATTCAACTTTGAATCTTGATTTTGATTGAGAGTTGACTTTTTTAGTGGTTGACTTTTTGAATTTGACTTTTTTGGGGTTGACTTTTTTCGAGTTGACTTTTTGTGTTGACCTATGAAATGAAGTCTTGGAGACCCATCTATGGAATAGTGGAAGTCTCTTTGCGTCCCGGGAAGTTGAAAAGAGAATTTGCCTGGTTTAGGGGGCCTGGACAGGATTAGGTGTCTACAGCTGCCCGTCTTTGACTATTGTTAAGAATCAGGAATCAGACAAAGATAAAATAGACAATAATTTTGTCTGGTTAGTGAAATCACATGTGCAGGATAAGAGGGGGAACATTTCATCATTTTTATTCATTCATTTTTTTTTATTTATTTTGTAAACGGTAAAATAAAAAGATTTGTCCTTAAATTGAGTTCCTTGACTAATCAAGGCTCGACCCGTCTTAAGGAAACGAGTTCGATTTGCAAGAGAAGATAATACCTCGGCGGAAGTCCTGGGGCCTTATCTTATCTTGGTGTGAAATTATATGAATGACATGTGTTGGGATATTTCGTTGAACTCCCCGGCAAACCCAGCAGAGTTTTTAGAAAAATATCTTTTCAAATGACATGCATATAATTTTGGGATGAAAATATATTTTTCGAAAAAGATAGAAGAATTTGTCCTTAAATTAAGTTCCTTGACTAATCAAGGCTCGACCTGTCTTAAGGAAACGAGTTCGATTTGCAAGAGAAGACAATACTTCGACGGAAGTCCCGGGGCCTTATCTTATCTTGATGTGAAATTATATAAATGACATGTGTCAGGATATCGAACTCCTCGGCAAACCCAACAGAGCTTTAGAAAAATATCTTTTCACATGACAGGTATATAATTATATATATTTTTTGAAGATAGAAGATATTATCCTTAAATTGAATTCTTTGACTAATCAAGGCTCGACCAGTCTTAAGAAAACATAATCAATTTTAAAAAAATTAAATTAATCAATTTGACAAAAATTAGACAAAAATTGGCTAAATAAAAAAAAATCACAAAGGTAGAATAATCAATTGGACAACTCTTTAATTTTCCACAAGTATGCTCAAGTGAGCATGACTTTGAGCCATTGATTGGCCTAAGTCATAAATCATGTGGCATGACATGAGATGCATGAACATACAGCCAATTGAATGCATGAAATGTATGATTTAAAACCTAAATGATGTGGGAAATGCATGGCATGCATAATATGGCCTAGACCTTACAAACTTGCATGGCAATAAATGTAATCCTAACCTAAGTATGCATGAGATGCATAATAATGCAAATGAGACTTAGACCTAAAGTGATATTAAATGCATGGCAATACAAAGTGACCTAAGACCTAAATAGCATAGCAAATGCATGGCAATACCAATGTGATTCTAGACTTTATATACATGGGAATATGCATGGCAATACCAATATGATTCTAGACCTTAAATGTCATGAGAATGCATGAAAATGTCATGAACATATAGTGACCAATAAACCTAATACTAATGCATGAACAAACAGCAACTAATACACAATGTCATGGCATAATAATGCAAAGTATGGTACCTAAACAAAATGCAAATGCACACACAAGGCAAGGAATACATGAAGGGGACCGAATGGCCACTAAACAAACTAGGGTAATCCTATCTAGCAAATAACACAAACACATGGCAAACCAAATCAAAATATACAATGTTATGACATGAAATGCTAACCTATCAACTAAACAAATTGAAAATGCATCACATAGCAAAAGAGGTCATGTTGGCCGAATAGTCCTCAAAAATCATAGTATAATCCTAGCTAGCAAATAACACAAACACATGGTAGCAAACATGATAATAATGTAATATGGTGACTAACATAACTCATGAACATATTAATGACAATATAACAAACACATGGCATGGTTTAAATATTTAAACATAAATGGAAGCATACTAAGCAAGTAAACACACAAAAATATGCAAACATGGCAATTTTAACACCATAGCCGAATGGTCATATGAATTTAGTATGGTATTTCCACAAACACATGGCATGATGTATTGTTAAACTACCACAATCAAGCTAACCTACCACAAATCAAACTAATCTAACACAAGTAAGCTAACCTACCACAACAAAACTCATGAACAAAAATCAAACACAAAATCATTTAACAAAAAAAAAAAGCAATCCACTCGGCCATGATGTAGAAAATAGAATGAAAACTTGTTATTTTTATTTTCTTTTAAAAAAACAAAATAGTAGCTTTCTAGAAACAAGTTTATTTCATAAAAAGGAAAAATATCAATCAAAAAAGCAAAATCCTGTCAAAAAAATATGAAAAACCCATGAAAGAACATAGCTACCTTGCTATAGCTTTCCAAATCAAGCCAAAACCTTTCTTTTCCTTCTCTTTTTTTTTTCTCCTCTCTATTTCCTTTCTTTTTTATCTCCTTTTCTCCCCAGCTACTACCTCTTTTCAGCCTCCAACCTTGTGAAAAAAAACTGCTCAGCCCCTCCTTATTCCCCTCGGCCGAATGGCCTTCCTTCTAGAAGGAAGATAGTTATTTTTTTTCTCATCCTATGGCTATCACTTCAATATGCTTTCTATGTAAAATTTTCACCATTAATTAGAATAATCAGCCTCTAAATTTATGATGTCATGAAGATGATGTCATAAATAGGATTATAAATATGACATCATCCCCCTCCATCCATTGGTCCATTTGTTGCAAATTCAAAGGCTTGATAAAAAAATAACTACATTCTTATTCACTCTTGGCCTTTAGATGAAATGGCTCAGCAAAATCAATCTCCATCATGGGTTTGGCTGATTTCCCTCTTAAAATCCAGCCCAATTCCATTGCAAGAAAGGCCCTTTTCGATTTTTCGGTTAAATGACCTTTTTGACCCCCGAACCTAAATAAATAGCAAACGGACTCCAAATTTAAATTTTATTTTTTCAATACTTTCAAAATAATAAAAAATTGAATTCTGGAAGTTTTCAAAAATTTTTGAGCCCATTTGCTATTTTTTTAGATTTTTTTCCAAAATTGCCCTTCTGTGCACCCGAACTTTCACCATTTTTAAACGAGCTCCGAATCCAGATTTTTATTCACCAATCTCTTCCAAATAATTTAAAAGTGTGATATGGAAGTTTTCATGATTTTTGGAGCTAATTTGCTATTTTTTCAGGATTTATCTACTTGATTTTTTGCATAGCGAGCCCAGGATTTGGCCATTTTGCAAACGAACTCTGAATCAATATTTTTCTTCTCCAATCTCTTCGAAATGATTTAAGAATGAGATCTGAAAATTTTTAGAATTTTTGGAGTTCATTTTCTATTTTTCCTAAATTTTCGAATTTTGCCCTTTTGCCTCCGAAGCCCGGTTTTGCTCAAAACAAGTCCGATTTTCAGATTTTCTTTTCCTGAGCCTTTTTCATATATTGAATTGGTGTTGGTCCGAAAACGCCCAATTTTTACCATCAACTTCCCTTCCAATTTGATTTTTCCCTTTTTTACTATCGAGAATTTGCTCTTTTTTTCGGTTTTCCTCCAATCGGCTCTTTTCTCAGGTTTTCTTCAAACTGAGCCTTGGGCTATCCTTGGTTACTCACTCCTCATCAATTAGGAGTTTTAATTTTACTGAATCGGGCCATTTCTGTAATTTTCCTCTATTTCACCAAAATCCACCAAAAACCCTAGTTCTCGGTTTTCTTTCGAATTGACTTTTCCTTAAGTTTTTCTTCCAAGTAGCCTCTCCATTACCCGTAGTCGGTGCTTCTCTTTCATTTGAAATCTTCAATTTCGACCAATTTGATCGTTTAAGCACTTTTCCCCAAATTTTTCGAATTAGGATTTTCTTTCTACTAAATCTCTGTAACCCAACTTCCAAATTCCATATCTTTAAATGTATACCTCGGATTATCAAAATTCTTTCACCATTTTCAATTGAACTTCAAATCTTGATTTTGAAAGTGGGTTGACTTTTTCAATAGTTGACTTTTTCAATAGTTGACTTTTCAATGTTGACTTTTTGGGGTTGACTTTTTCAAGTTTGCCTTTTTATTCTTGCCTTCTTAGACTAAGTCTCGGAGTACCACCTGCAGGATGAGAAAAGCCTTTTTGCATTCTAAAACATCAATTTAGGAATAAAACATACATGATTTAGTGGTCCGGATAAAATTAGGTGTCTACAGCATAAATATTAAAATATTTATTATTTAAATATTTAAATATTTAAATATTAATTTTTAATATTAATATTTCACATAGTAATATTTTAACAATAATATTTAATACTAAAATATTATATTAATATTAAATACTTAAAATAATATTATTTATTATTAAAACATTAATTATATTAATATTTTAAAATATTTAAAGTATTAAAATAATAATAAAATTCTAAAAAATTTTATTATTAAATCTTTATAAAGTACAATTTATATATATTTATTATTAAAATAATAATATAAAAGCATTTTTCAATAAAATATTTAAAATAATATTTAAAATTTAAAATATTAATGATGTTACAATTGATTATTAAAATAATAATATTATTATATGATATAATATTTTTTATTAAAATAATGAATAATATTCACTATATTAATAATTTATTATTCATTATTAAAATAATAATATTATATTATATTTATTATATATTATTAAAATATATAATATGTAAGTTTAATAATACTTAAAAAATATTGAAAATTATAATATTAAAATATGTTTTAATATATTTTTATAATTAAAAAATAAATATTTTTTATTAATATAATAATATTTGACCCGAATCAAGTTATGTCTCGATCTAAAATATGATATCCAAATCTTGACGAGTTGAACTAAGTTCACGAGTTTAGTGAATAGTCCTACTCATGGATAGTTCTTTTCTGAAAATTGTCTTCCCATTTTCAAAAGAGTGAAACAATCTTTAAAAAAATATCTTATTTTTCGTTGACCAGTA
The DNA here is from genome assembly GCA_030761205.1 of Fremontodendron californicum. Classification (NCBI taxonomy): domain Eukaryota; kingdom Viridiplantae; phylum Streptophyta; class Magnoliopsida; order Malvales; family Malvaceae; genus Fremontodendron; species Fremontodendron californicum. The sequence goes on along the minus strand of JAULJL010000025.1, from coordinate 9,779,529 downwards.
AATAATTTTTCGTTGACTAATCAATTTTCTACTAACCAAACACCAAAAAATATATAAATCATTTTTTATAAAATAAACGGATCCTAAATAATATAATACAAGAATCTCTCGTATATTTTAGAGGTGCTCATGGGTCGGGCTTAGGTAAGGTATCAACACTATATATGTTTGCCCAAGCCCGGCCCGAAATATGGGCCTCAAATTCTGCCAAAATCCACCCATATTTGTAAATAGATAGTCCAAACCCGTTTAAGCCCGTCCATATTATTTTTTAAAAAAAATAAATAAATATTTTTTTATTATTTAATTTTTAATAATTTTATCTCTTTTTTTTCTTTTATTAAATTTTAAAACACAGATAATTTAACATATTTTTAAATGTTTACACTATAATATTATATATATTTATTTTTTATATGATATAAATTACATAATATATAATATATAAAATATAAAAATAATATATTATATAAATGAAAAACGGGCTGGGCCGGGCTCAGGCCTTAATTGTTGGAGCCAAGACCCGGTCCATTTTCTAAATGGGCTTCATTTTTTTTTTTGCCCAAACTCATATTTCGAATCTAATATTTTTATCCAAATCTTTTAAAATATGGACAAACCTTCGAGTTAAAACGTGTAATTCAACTTTTGAACATGTCTAGTATACTTTGACCAAACATAAAACACTTTTTTGAAAGTTTTTACTTTCGGCACTTTCTAAAGGGGTCCTCCACCCCGCGCCTAATCTCTCTCGAGTTCCAACATAAAGGCTCCTATGATCCCAACTCCCAAGTCAAAATTACTACACTATTTTTTTCTTCTTCTTGTATATTACATTACATATTATATTCCCTTGTTAAGACAGCTTTGGAAAACGGTTTTGCAATATGTTTTATTTGACTCACATTGGAGACACAAAAATAAAGTCGATCCCTAACTCTATGTGCATTGCTTTGTTTTCACAATTAATTAATGCTAACTTTAGACTTTAAAGTTAAAACATCTCATCAGCATTAAGCCATTAACCAATCAAATTGTAATAGCTTACCATAATTCATTTGAGAACTTGGTTTTCATAGACTATAATCATTCCAAAGTAAAGGTAAGTAGAATACCGTTAAAGAGTTAGCTAAGTTGCTAGGAAGATGAGCTTACAGAAATATTTAGAAAGTATAATTTTGAATGTATTATATTTACGTAGAGAGTATATTTTTAAGATCGTCTGGAGGAAATTAAGACCAACCAAAATATAGGGATACCATGAATATATTACCAAAAAAAAGAGTGAGTAAAATAAAAGTTAGAAAGAAAGAAGATGTATCGAAAAAAAAAAAAAGAAGTTTTTAATTTGTTTGTTCTATTGATTCGACTTATATATTTTTCATAAATTTGTCCATCTATCGAGCTACAAACCAAGCTCGAAAGTTTGGATAAGATTTTTTATGCCAACTCGATTAAATTCGATCTTTGATATTCTTTTATTAATAAATAATTATTTTTATTTAATTCTAATTTTAAAATATTAAAATATTTTTAGTATTTTAATCATATTTATAAATTAATTGAGCAGACTTAAGCGAGTTGGGTTCGATCGCTTGAATTTAGGATTTGAAGGTGTGAATTAGATTTGATTCAACCCAGTCATGAACTCTAATTTTTCATCCATTATAATGTATTTAAGTTTGGCTTTATATTTGATATCTATACACAGTCAGTGAATCAGATCATGTCACTTCATTAAAATAAAATTATCTGTACTTATTTTTAAAATTTTTTAATAAAATGATATCATCTGATTTATTAACAGTGTATAGATTAGTGCATTAAATATAAACCATTTAAGTTTAATACTGCCATTTGCATTTTTTAATGAACAATTAAAATTTACAAAGGATGTGCTATTCAATACGAAGTGGAAAAAGTGATGACAAATACAATAATGTCTTCATCAATAATCTTTTGAACCTAAGACGCAAAATGTTTATGTCTTCTTCTAGGGCTCATTTTAGAACCCTTTTTTTTTTTTTTTGAATTATTCAGCATTTCCATTTTCCCATTTGAAAATTTACCCATAATAATCTTCTTTCACTCAGCATATATAAGTAACTTGCCTAGTGTCATTAAGCTAAAGAGTCTTATTCGAAAGATTCCTATTAATTAAAGTTGGAAACAAAGGTATTAAATAAGTGCACTATACAATTAGTTCATAGGATACCATTAACTTTCCGTCTCCTCAGACTTAGAACAATATAGGAGGAGATTTTTTTTAGTCTTGTCGAGTACAAGGTTTTCCTTCCTCAAGATTTCTTTGGAAGGGTATTTGGAGATTTCGTTGAATTGTTTTTAGTTACTAGTGTTGGAGGAGTTGGAATGGCGAAAGATCAGGAGGAGGTTTGGCACAACCTCACTCTTACTGAAGAGGAGAGGGATTCTATAGAAATTGAAGGTGTACAGGATACTGAAAATATGATAGAGAAGGAGAACTGGATGATTGGTAAATTACTAACCAGTCGCTCTTTCAACATAGATGCGATGATAGGCGCTATTAGAGTGGTGTGAAAATTGGTACTTGAGATGCAAGTCACAATGCTAGACACTAATCTGTTTCTTTTTAAGTTTGGTAAAAAAAAAAAAAAAAGAAGACAAACTTAGGGTCTTTGAAGGATCAACATGATATGGTCTTTTGATAAGCATCTTTTAGTATTAAAAGATTGTGATGGTAATACATCTTTGACAAATCAATTTTCTAGGTAAGGGTTGAAATGGATGAATAAAGAGGTTGCGAGAGAATCAGGAATGTGCTTGGGACCCTGAAAAGTGTTGATACTAGTCTGGGGAAGATTTATTAGAATGCAGGTGGAGATAGACATAACAAAGCCTGTGAGAAGATGTGTAACTGTAGCCAACAATGGTAGCGGAGAGGATGTATGTGGTCGACTTAAATATGAATGAATGCCGCTGTTCTGATATGAGCCTGAGCGTGGTATCTTAGGTCATAGTGATTTGGAGTATGCATTATCTAAGAATAAGCCTGCAAGTAGGGATGGCAATGGAGCGGGGCGGGGGCAGATTTTGCAGTATTCGCCCCCGCCCCGCCATAGTACTGCTCTGTCCCGCCCCGCTCCGTTATGGATGTTGAAATTTCAATATCACTACCACCTTCATGGATGTCGGTTACATCCATAACCGCCCCGCCCCGCTCCGCCCCATTTGATATTTATTAATTATTTTTATTTTTTTCAAATAATAAAGCATTTTAAAAAAAAATTTAAATATAAATTAAATATTAACATGTTTCCAATATAGGAAGAGAAAAAAATAAAGTATTAGGTTTAAGTTTTTAAAAATAAAAATAAAAATAATAAGTTTAATTATATTATTTTATTATTCATTTAAAAGCTAAATATGTAAGGGTAAAATTATAATTTTAGTATTCGGGGCGGGGCGGTGCGGAGCAGGCAATTACCACAACTGCTCCATCCCCGCCTTTCAAACAAAAAAAACCGCACCGCCCCGCTCCGCCTCCATTGTTCAAAAAAGAAAAACCTCTCCATTCGGATCGGATCGGTTCGAAATCCATCGGTCGAATCGAGTTTTGCCATCCCTACCTGCAAGGGATAGAAGGAGAGAGGCAATACGGTGATTGGATGAGAGCCTCACCAATGAAGAAGGGCTATATGTCCTTTATGGGTTTTGAACAGAAATATAGTAGGCAGACAGGTTCTGTCTCATTGTTGATCAAGTGGCTGCCTATGCTGCCTAGTCTAAGTATGAAGTTTGCTTAGTTCATTGGGAGAATTTGAAAAAGATACACTCAACAGTAGAATAATGATTAAATGATCTAATATGTTAAATTTATTTATAAAAGGGAAATGAAGAAATAAAAATTTATTATTAAAAAAATTATAAAGATCTAAATACCCTTAATGAAATAAAATATTTTCTTCTATTAGATGTTTCGTCCCCTTCTCCCTCTCCATTCTTTATCCCGTGTCTTCCCTCCCTCATGATTCTTCTTCCTTCATTTTTGGGCAAATAACCATAGATCTCTTATTCCTGCATTAAGGAGAAACAACTTTTCTTTCTTCTTTCATTTTCTCTTTTTTATTTTATTTTAATTTTCTCAAATCCGTGAATTTCTTATTAAATCCTTATTTTCCTTCAAACTGCATCTTCCTTCAATTCCTTTTCCAAAATTGGACCTTCCAATATCCGTAGTTATTGATCTTATTCCATTTGGAACCTCTAATTTCATTCGATTTGATCGTTTATGCACTTTTCCCCAAATTTGCCGGATTAGGTATTTTCCTATACTGAATTTTCGCAACCCATCTTTCGAACTCTATATCTTTCGTTGTACACCTCAGATTATCAAAATTCTTTCGCCTTTGTTCAATTCAATTTCGAATCTTGATTTTGATTGAGAGTTGACTTTTTCAGTAGTGACTTTTTGGGGTTGACTTTTTTGGGGTTGACTTTTTGTGATGACCTACGAAACAAAGTCTTGGGGACCCACCTATGGAATGGTGGAAGTCTCTTTGCGTTTCGGGAAGTTGAAAATGAGAATCTGCCTGGTTTAGGGGGCCCGAACAAAATTAAGTGTCTGCAAAGGTTTCAAAGAATTTGAAGATGGTGTGGATACAAAAAATATATAATAAATTGGAAACTAGAACCGGATGTCCAGCGGTGATTCGCTTTACAATACAAGACAACCAATGTATAGTCACTCGTTTTATTTCTGAGCATAATCATGAGTTGGCAACTCCTTCAAAAAGACATTTACTTAGACCAACCATATCACTTCCAACAGCCAAAGCACATGTCATTAGTTCAATGGTTAGTGTTGGAATACATCCTAAAGATGTTTAGTCTTACATGTCAAATGAAGTTGGACGAGTTGAAAATATTGGGTTTACGAAGCGAGATTGCTATAATTATGTTAATAAATAGAAGATGATGATTATTGAAGTTGGAGATGGAGATGCAGATGGTGAAAGTTTACTTAATCATTTCAAGATTAGAGCAAGTGAAGATCCAACGTTTTTTTACACAGTTTAAGTGGATCAAGAAAATCGACTGAATTGATGGTAGATTAAGAATTGATTATGATTGTTTTGGGGATGTTGTGGTTTTTAGAGAGCTTGTTCTATTTAACGACGAACTAAGGAAAGATTGGGGTAGCAAAGCTTGTTGTTATCTACAATTGATAGTTTTGATAGATAATTGATGTTGATAATTCTGATATTGATTCTCAATGATGTTTAGTGGTGACGAATGACTCCTTAACTATACTTTCTCTTACTTGATTTCATCTTATTTCTTTGAATCTTGTTTTTCTTGCTTTCCTTACTTTCAACTCAACCAAAAACCCCTTTTATTATTTTAGTACTAAAGTTATAAATCAGCAACTTATAAATTAAGAACAATCCCTGTGGATTTGACCATTGCTTACTACTTTACTAACAATTGATCATATTTAGTGCAAGGCTTAATAAGATACACTATTCTGAGTGCATCAAGTTTTTGGTGTCGTTGCCTGGAATTGTTTTCTTTAATCTATTTGTTACTTGGTTTATCTTTATTTTTAGTTCTAATTATTCTTTTTTTTTTTTTTTGGTTTTCTTTTCAAAATTTGAGCAAGGAATGATGGCATTGAACAATCTAACACTTGAGGAGTTGGTGACACACATAAACATTGAAAAACAACAAGCCAATCTTACCTCCCAAGTTCAAAAATTGGCCATGGGTAATGTTCAACGACCAAGGAAGTGTGGAGTGTGCTTTATGATGGATCATCCAACCAATTTGTGCCCATACTTCCAAGAAGATAATTTTGAGCAAACTTATGATTTAGGAGGATGTCAAGGCCAACAAGGATTCCAAAGACAACAGTATAATCCTTTCTCAAACACTTACAATGCAGGATGGTGAGATCATCCTAATTTTAGCTTTTTCGGGAAATTATCAACAAGTTGCTCTTTATGTCAATTACAATCATCCATCTGGCTTCAATCAACCATGGCCTTAAGAACCAGATTTTTTTCAGCCACCACCTATGACTCAAAGCCAAGGTACATCTTTTGAAGATATTGTCAAATCCATTGCTACTAATACTTTGCAATTTCAACAGGAAACAAGGGCAAGTATCGAAGAAACAAGGGCAAGTATCAAAGAAACAAGGGCAAGTATCTAGAGCTTGGAAATGCAAATAAGCCAATTGGCTAGTGGTGTGGTGAGATTGGTAGCACAAAGATTTGAAAAGGTCCCTTCCCAAACGGTGATTAACTCGAAAAAGAATGCTAGTGCCATAACCTTGAGGAATGGGGAACAAATTGAAGAAGCACCAAAAAAGGAAGTGGATTTAGCTCTTCAGGATAAAGAAGCCACAAATGAGAGTACTTTGGCACCTGAGGTAACTTTTAAGGTTCCTATTTCTACTAATGTTTTTTCTCCACTTTTTCTTAGCAAATTTGGAAAGTCTAAGAAGGAGGAACATGAAAAACAAATTCTGGAAACCTTCCACAAAGTACAAGTAAACATACTTTTGGATGCCTTTGAACATGTACCAAGATGTGCAAATTTCTCAAAGAGTTATGCACCACCAAGCACAAATTAAAAGCATGATGAGACAATAAGGGTGAGGGAGAATGCATCTGCTGTTTTGCAAAGAAATCTCCTCCAAAATGCAAAGATCCGCGAAGTTTCAAACATGAGCCAAGAGATCCTAAAAAGTCAAGAAGGGGTATAGGCTAGGTTGAAGACATTAAATCAAGTGCTAATTGGGAGGCAGCCCAATTGATGAAAGCGTTGCCACCTGCAATACTCATATTTGCTTTCTCTTCGTTTTGTCTAGTTATTAATTTTTTTATTTTTTAGTGTTTTACGATTGTCGTAACGTCTAAGAAATCCCTGTCGCTGGACATCAAGGTTAAAGTGTGACAATGGGGGAAAGAGGAGAAAATACAACTTAATTCCTCTTCAATAAAAATGAGGGTTTGAAAACAACCTCGAAAAAGAAATGGAGTCACCATCAATCTTTTTTGACTAGGTGTGATCGGCCACCTATTAAAACTGATTTTTGTAAAACATTTTAAAATTAATTAAAACATTTTTTAAAACCAATTTTGAAGTCTTTGCTTTGAACCAGAGAAAACAAGTACGGATTCGGGACTCGGTTACGTGTTGGAAAGGATTAGCACCCCCACAACGCCAGTATAAAATGGTACCTTATTAATCATGTGTTATCTCGAGTCTTGGTAAAATTCAATTTTATATTTGATATTTAAAAATAATTCCCTTTAAAAAAAACAATTATATTATTTGAGAATGATTCGAAATTTATTAACACCAAATTTTTCTATATTCCCCGATAGACCCGGCAAAACATAGAAATTTTTATTTATTTTGAAAATTCTTCGAATCATCCTTGTTTTTGAAAAAAAGATATTCCGTCGTTAATGATAATTGATATTATCCTCCTCGATAGACCCAGCAGAGAACTCATGAATTATTTTAACTCGGGAATAACCTTATTCTATTTAAAAATCCTTAATTTTTATGCTTTAATAAAAATCATTTAAAAAGAATGATCATGAATATGCAAATTATTACTAAGGCACAAATATAAACTAAACAACATGCATAATTGTCATGGCATGACAAACATTTTATTATGACATGAAAAATCTTATTACAACATGGCAAAGAATAAATGACATGGCACATAATTGATGACATGGCATACATGATATGGCAATTAGTTCATGACATGGCAAGTAGACTAATGACATGACATACATAACATGATAGGTAACTCATGACATGGCATACATGATATGGCATATAAATCATGACATGACAAATATTTCATGACATAGCATACATGACATAAGCATCATTCATCAAAATGACATCATCATAGAACATAATCACATCATTATTAAGATAACAACATGAATAACAAATTATAAAATGATATCATCATGGAAGATTCATAGTCATGGAATTTGCATGACTAAGATGGCAAATGTAGATATCATGGAATATGCACATATCATTATTTTGAAATTCATTTTCATAGAGTTTTCATATGAGGAATCACATAAATGGCATATCTTGAAAAATATTACCGTACTCTCCAACAAAGCTTGAAAAATAATTCTTTCATATGACATTTACATGATTCCGAGTAAAACGAAAAAAATATGTTTCGATAAACACATTTGTTGAATAATTTCCTAACCTTGCCGGCAAACCCGGCAAAGATTAGGAACTAATTCTCGCCAAATGTTTAGGAAACCAAAAGTACATTTTTATGCCAAAAAATAAAACATTAAAAATAAGCAATGCATGAAGATGTATTTCTCCCTTGAAGTAAGGACATCCATACACCTAAAAAGGTGTCTGACTACCTTTGAAAGAAATTTAAATTGAATTTTAAAAATGAGAGATTTCAGACACAAATTTTGGCTTGAATTAGGGGGCATTTGAATGCCCTTAATCACATCCTATTATTTTTTTTAAACAAGCTTTGAATGCAAAGTTTTGAAAACCAAAAATAAGCAAAAAATGCAAGTTTTGAAGTGGACAACTTAAGGTGGCCGAATGGTGTCTAGGTGAAATCCTAATTTTTGCTCGATTTTGAAGCTCAGATTAACTACCCATGACCCGATTTTTGTAAAACCAATTTTTTTTTTCTTTGAACTAACATGGAAAACATCCTAAAGCAATAGCTACATGATTTCGGCCAGCCCTCCCCTCTTCTGAAAAATTGAGACTTTTGCTAGCTTTAAAAAGTCTTGTTTGGACTCCTAAAAACCGGTTTTACAAATCTACTTTTTAGACCTTTATAAAAAATTCAGAAAAAACTGGAAAAATCAGTTTAGCCTCAAGAAATGATGAACTAAATGAGGTTAAATTAGTTTTTAATTCGGACCAAAAATGCCTAGGCCAAAGTTGCCATAAAGACAACATACTTAGTTGAAAACAGATTTACCGAAAACTATTTTTAAACTTTGAAGAAAAATTCAAAAAATCCTAGAAAAATACTAGAGACTCCTATAAGGATCTACTAAGTGGGGTTAAAATATATTTTTATTTTGACGAAAGATGCATGGTGAAAATATTTCCCAAAATCAGGATATCCAACTTACAGACCATTATTTTTCCAACTAGTTTGCATAAGAGACTTTGGCTATAGACCATTGATTGGTTTTAGCCAAAATTCAAGTTGAGAATGATATGAAAGCATGATTTTCTAGCAAGACAAACATATAAAAATGATCAATCATGAGCTAAAAAATAAACAAGCTAAGAAAAATCAAGGTTGGCTCAATGATTGGTTCTTTGGACATAGTCCTACCTAACCAAAATCACTTGGTAAAACCAAGATCCTCAAGCTTCTCAAACCTTTTTATTTCATTTTTTTCAGAAAATCAAAGGAGAAAATATATCCTACCACAATAGTGAAACCCACATCCAACAAGCAAGGAAGAAACTCAAGCAAAAGACAAGCACAATATTAACCTACTTGTTTCGGCCATGATGAAAATTGTAGAGAAAATTTTACAAACTTTGATATCTTGTAGAGAATAGAAGAAAACCTTTTAGAAATTTATTTTGAAAACATTTTATTCAAACAAACAAAGTTGACAATCACATGGAAAAGAAAAAAAAAGATCATGAAATCGAAGAAAAATAAATCAAAAGTAGAGAAGAAATGACTATCTAGCAAAGCTTTTCCAAGCTCTCTAATTCCTTTTCCTTTCTCCTTTTTTTTTTTCTCTTCTTTTCTTTTTCTCTTCAAGAGTTTTTTAGCTACTGAATTTCCTTTTAAAATGTAGTGAATAAAGTGTAAAAATAAATGAAAACCCCTATTCTTAATGTAGTGGCCGATTCTCCCTATTTGTAGAGAATGTTCTCATCTTCTTTTTAGCCTTAGTCATTTTTTGTACATGCTCTCCAACATCTTTACCACATGGATATTTCTTGTCCCCTTTTTGCATGACGCTTTTCTTAAATTAAGGTTCGCCTAACGTCTCATTGGCCAAGAATGCCACCTTAATTATTCTTATCTCCTATCTCTACAAAATAGTCATGATCATGAAACTTACTACCAAAATATCTTCCTAGTTGGCATTTTTATTCCACTTGTCATCATCATAGAGCCTTCACATGGCCTTCACATGACTTTGCAATTAAAAGGCCTCCTATTGGCCAAAAATGCCACATAGGCAAGTAGTGGAGAATCTTGTCCTCTCTTAAAAATGTCATCTTTCTACTTCATCTTGGCCATTGGATCAAATTGATCAAAATCTCCCCTCCCTCTCTTTATGCTGGCTGAAAATGGCCTGGAAAATTCCAGGCCATTCCTCATTTTTTATTTGCAAATTGGTACTTTTCATTTTTTCGATAAATTGCATTTTGCCCCCCAAACTTGATCTATTTGCAAATGGACCCCAATTTTGGATTTTTCTATTCTAATCCGTCCTATCCAATATAAAACTCAGTTATGTAGATTTTCATACTTTTTCGAGCTCGTTTTCTATTTTTCCCGGATTATTCTTCAAAATTGCGGTTTAGTGCCCCGAACTTTGTCTATTTTCATTTCAACCCGGTTTTTGGGTTTTTTATTTTCCAATCCATCCCATCCAAGATAAAACTCAGTTATGGAAGTTTTCATAATTTTTCGAGCTCGTTTTCTATTTTTTCCGAATTTTTCTATAAAATTACGGATTAGTCCCCCGAATTTAGCCTATTTGCATTTCGGCCCCAATTTCTGGTTTTTTCCTTCTCATTTCCTTGTTTCCATTCTAAAGCTTAATTCTAGAAAGTTTCTCAATTTTTTGAGCTCAGATCCTATTTTTCTCGGATTTTCCAAAATTGTCCTTTAGCTCTTGAAACCTCGATTTTACTCGAAACGGGCTAATTTTTTGGATTTTATTTTTCCATTGCCTTTGTCATATATTGAATTGGAGTTAGACCAATTTTGTAAAAAAAATTCATCTGAATTCCTCTCCGATTTAGTTTTTCCCTTTTTCCTCAAAATTAGGAATTTTCTCGATTTTTTAGTTTTTCCTCCAATCGACTCTTCCTTTGGATCCACTTCAAATTGGACCTTCCAATATACTTATTTATTGATCTTATTCCATTAGGAATCTTCAATTTTGTCCAATTTGATCGTTTACGTATTTTCCCCCAAATTTGAAAATTTCATGTTTTTCTCCTACACTGAATTTTGCAATTTGTCTTTCCACCTTCAATTTTTTTCTCTTTCTTCAATTGTAGATCTCCGATTATCAAAATTCCTTCACCATTGTTCAATTCATCTTCGAATCTTGATTTCCCCTGAAAGTTGCCTATTTTAGTGGTTGACTTTTTAGGGTTGACTTTTTTGGAGTTGACTTTTTTTTGGTTGACTTTTCCATGTTGACCTCTGAATCAAAGTCTTGGAGACACATTTGTGGAATGAGGGGAGATTTTTTGCATTCTGGGAAGTTGAAGGAAGAACTTACCTTCTTTAGGGGGCCTGGTTAGGTGTCTACAGGGATTATTTAGGTTTCATTAGTTTGTTTTATTTTGAGTCTTTAATATTTTTGTTTGTTTGTGTGTTTTAGCAAGTCAGGCTGAGAACACTAAACTAAGCGCTTATTGGGAGGCAACCCAATGGATGAAGAGCACACATCATAAACAGTTTGATACTTCTTACTCTCCATCATTGTATCTTTTAATGTTTTCTTTAGTTATTAGTTCTTTTCTCTTGCACATAATTTTTTTTCATGTGGGTGATAGTTATACATTGAGGACAATGTAAGAATTAAGTGTGGGGGAAGAATTTAGGATTTCTTTTAATTTAGGTTATTATTTTATTTGTTTTGTTTGGTTTTGAGTCTTTAATATATATATTTTGTGTGTTTTAGTTTCTTTCAATATAATGACGAGATATGAATTGTGTAGGTCTAAAACTGGTTTATTAGTGAAAAGAACTTTCATGAGAATTAAGCTTGAAATATCATTTTTCATGAGCCAATGTTAATTTGATATGTTGATTGAGAAAGGAGCATGTTTAGACTTGATATTGACTTGTATAAACATCGTTGTGTGTTTTGAGCCTATATGATTGATGCATTATACATATCAATCCAATTTCTTTCTTGTGTACTCTCATGATTACATGTTTCTTTAGAACTTGCTTTAAACCGTTTGAGACTATAATGATACATGTGACAACATGGATATGATAGAGGCATTAGGATTTTTACCACCAAGGCCAAATCAGCCATTCTCATATTGTGTTCCAAGAGAACATCCCCCTAGTGAGCCAATTTGAGCCTACTTTGAATAAACTATTTCATTGGTAACCACATCTCTCACCTAGCCTAAATATACTTATATCCTTACCCTTATTCTAAAGATGAATTACATGTTTCAAGACATATTGCATAAGCAAGGGATATCTATTGAAAATTTGGGTTGGAAACAAAATTAGATAAGTGTGGGGGCAAAGAAAGACAAAAGTCAAGAGAAAAAGAAAGGGAATATTGTCAAAATACATTCCCATACATAAAAGAAAAGAAAAAAAAATAATCATCTCTTGAGCTTTTGGTTAAAGAAAAGATGTTACAAGGTTGGTTATATTGAAGCAAAAGCTCAACATAAAATATTTAGCCTATGTTATTATGTGCTTCTAAGGAGTATTAAAAATTTTTCTTTGCATAATCTTATTATATCTCTAAACTCTATGAAGTCTTTGGAACCTTTGTGATATCCTTTCTTTTTTATTCTTTAACCACATTATTACCCCTTGGCCCCATTACAACCCTAAAAAAGACCTCTTGATTCATAAAGTTGCATGTTCTAAATAGTGGAGAATGGGTGAACAAGCAAGCATATGGTAGGACTATTTTCTTGAGATTGATTAAGTGTAAACACTTTGCCACCATTATATAGAGTGAAAATCATGAGAGTATCCCATGTGAGAAGTTGATATTAAGCTTGAATGTGCACTATTTTGATTGAGATATGCTATGTTAATGTTGGCATAATTCAAACATATACATTCAAGCAGGTTTTTTTTTTTTTTTTTGTGAAATTCTTTAATTATTGATTAAATTATAAGACCTATCCATTGATTTTCTCTAATTTATATTGGAAGGATTAGGAGTAAATATTTTTAGTATATTTTCGTTTTTCTTATGTTTTCAATGTTTATGGGTATCATCCTAGTAAACTCTCACGAGACTAAACTCGTCCACTAGGGACAACTATGGGTTTAAATGCCTGTATCACATGGTAAGTGCCATCGTGATTTTCTACGAAAGTGGATTAGATTTTATTACTTTTTTTTTTTATTTTGTTTTTCTCGAGGACTAGCGAAAGCTAAGTGTGGGGGTATTTGATAAGTTCATAAATTACACATTTTATGCCCTTTCTATTCTTAATTTTCGTTATGTTTTCTATCTTTATTTTGATTACTTATGTTTTTGAATATTAGGTATATTTAATAGAATGAATCAAAGACGTCAATTATGATGTTAAAGAGCTTACAAAATCACAATCACAAGATGGAAGAAGACTTGAGAGTCAAAAGGATCAAAATCTTGGTGCAAAGCAAGAAGGCAGATTTGACCTCTGAAGCTTGTTTCTAAGAAAACATGATGTTAGAGTCTTTATTCAATGAAACTTCCTTCTTGACTTTTTAAGCTGACTAGAATATCTTCCAACGGTATATTACTCGCCCAAATAGGACAAGAAATGGTTATCCAAATTGGCTGATAAAGGACGAGAAGATGTAGTAGAAAAATATAGCGCCTGGCGCCTGAGTCTGGCATTGCAGCGCCCTGGGCAACTTTCCAAAAACGCAAATTTAAAGCCCTAAACTTACTTGTGTGGCAAGAAAGGGTTCTCAGGGTTTTGAAGCTCTATAAATACAATATTTTGAGCCACAAAGTAGACATGTTTTGGTTATTATTAATCTCCTTCTTCTTCTTCTCCATTCTCTTAGTTTCTTCTTATTTTCCTTTTAATTTTATGTTTATGTTATCCATGCCTATGCTAGGCTAAAGTTTTCTTTTGGTTAAGGGTGATTTCAAAGCCCTAGACATATTATGTAATTGATATTCAGAATTTATCTATCATTGATTTTCTATCAAAATTGCTTATGTTTCTTCTATAAAAATTATTCATGATATTTGTCTTGATTTATTTAGGGTGATCAACTAGATATATATTGATAATTATCTATTGCTAGCAGGAATCTTGATCCGTGTAATTGTCTTGATCTCCTATCCATTAGGAGCAATTTGTGATTAATGATTATGTTGAGTTTTCAGAGTTGCAATGTGAAACATAACATAAGTTAAACAATTTGAGCTTATGTGTTTGTTACTTAGATAAACCTATGTTTCTCATCATACAGCTGCTGTTAAATTAAATTTATAGAGCATTATTCTAGGTTGTTTGATAGTTAGAGATTAAATAGAGAGCTTGTTCTATTTAATGACGAACTAAGAAAACATTGGGGTAGCAGGGCTTGTTATCTACGGTTGATAGTTTTGATAGATAATTGATGTTGATAATTCTGATATTGATTTTCAATGATGTTTAGTGGTGGCGAATGACTCCTTAACCATACTTTCTCTTATTTGATTTCATCTTATTTCTTTGAATCTTGTTTTTCTTGCTTTCCTTATTTTCAAATCAATCAAAAACCCCTTTTATTCTTTTAGTACTAAAGTTATAAATCAGCAACTTATAAATTAAGAACAATCCCTCTGGATTCGACCCTTACTTACTACTTTACTAACAATTGATCATATTTAGTGTAAGGTTTAATAAGATACACTATTTTGAGTGTATCAGCTAGATTAATCATCCATGAGGCCAACCATGAGCCAACCACTTTATTTACATTTAAACATGTTTTAAAAATGATTTCCAATGGATTTTGGCTAAGATTAATCAATGGTCCATAGCCAAAATCTTGTTTTTCAAAGTGTCGGAAAAAGCAATGTTTTAAAGGCTGGATATGGAGATTTTGGGCAACATGAGTCAAATTCATTTTTATCCAAATAAAAAACTGTTTTAATCCCATTTAATGTTCCATTGGCCGAAGCTATTCGTGAAATTTCAAATTTTTTTGAGTTTTCTTTAAGGTTTAAAATCAGGTTTTGAAAGTTAAAACGAGTAAAAATTTGGATTTTTTACATTAAGGGAAGGGGCTGGGCGAGACTCATGGGGGCTGTTTAGAGGTTTCTTTTTTATCCATTAAGGTTAAAAAAAAGATTTTGATAAAACGAGTTTAAATTAAAACAAGCTTCAAAATCGAGTAAAAATTTGGGCATTCTACACTAGGGGATTCGGCCACTTTGGCTTTTACTTTAAAAATTGCATCTTTTTAGTTTGTTTTGATTCTATAAACATTGCATTACGGCTAAACCGAGGGGCATTAGGATGCCTAGCTATGGCATTTGAATGCCCTTCCTTTTTCGAGACATTTAGCCTAAACTTGCTTCGAGGCACCCGGATATCTCTTCTATGATATTCAGATATCCTTCATGCAAAAATCATTACCCATAAAATCCATTTTTGTCTAAGTTCAATTTAACTTTCTTTCAAAGGTATTCAGATACCTCCATAGGTATTCGGATGCCCTCTTTTTAAGAGAGAAACACATTTCGATAAAGGTCTCGTTTTCATGCATCTCATGCTTTTAAAAATGTTTTCAAAATTCATCATAAAACCATGTTCTCTCGGTTTCATAAACATTTGGAGAGAATTGTTTCTTGATCTTTGTCGGGTTTTTCGGGGAGGTTAGGAAGTTCTTTTAACGCACGTGCTTACGAAATTGTAAAATATGATTTTCGTTTTACTCAAAATTACATATGTGTTAGGCGAAAGAATGTTTTTTCAAGCTTTGTCGGGTCTGCCGGGGAGTTCAGTTAAACTTTTCAACGTTTGCCATTTATGTAATTTCATTTAAATAAATACATGCAAAAAATATTTTCAAAATATGGTTGTATGCATATTCTTTTTTTATGTTTCTTAATAATTTCTGCTTATGTCATATTTTTTATTATGATACTTAATGATTAATGTGTATATGATTTTTGTTTTGACATTTCATGATTGATTTTTGAGATAATTTCATGTTCATGATATTTGTTAATTAATATTCATATGATTTTTGGTTTATAATATGATCTTGATTACGCTATGTGATAATTGTTACTTAGGTTAATATCTTGATTATGCCATGTGATAATTTTTGCTTAGGTTAATATCTTGATTATGCCATATGATAATCAGTGTCCATGTCACTTTACTTATATTGCATATTGATATTTGTTTTGCATATTCATATTTATTTAAATGAATTTCAATGCATATAAAAAGTGTCGTTTCAATAAGAAACCAGGCAATATCTCCAAGTTAAAATAATTCATGAGTTCTATGTTGGGTCTGTCGGGAGAATATCATCAATTATCATTAACAAAGGAATATCATTTTCTAAAAAGAAAAGTGATCCGGAGGATTCTAAAATTAAGAAAACTTCTATATTTTGTCAGGTTTGTCGGAGAATATAGAAAATTATGTGTTAAAAAATTTCGGATCATTCTTATATAATATGATTGTTTTTCAAAAGGGAATTATTTTAAAATGTCGATATCTAAAACTAATTTTTATCGAGACTAATGATAACGCATGATTAATAAGGTACCGTTTTATACGGGCGTTGTGGGGGTACTAATACCTTCCCAACATGTAACCGACTCCCGAACCCGTTCTTGTTTTTCTCTAGTTTAACGTCGATCTTAAAATTGGTTTTTTTTTTTTTTTTTTTTTTTTAAAGATTTGTAATTAATTTTAAATTTCTTTACAAAAAAACCTATTTTAATAGATGATCGATCACACTTAGCAGAAGGATCGATGACGAATCCAATTTTTCGATTTTTAAACCAAATTATTTACGAGGACCAATTATCTTTTCTTATCCCCCAACGTCACCTAACGATCGCGAGATCGTTATGACACTTATTTTTGAATTTTTATTCTTTAAATACTAATATGACAAAAGTACTATAATACAAAACTAAATCAATATTTAACCCTTTTATATATCTCTATTATTATAAAATCTTGATTGAGTTTGGTGTTACGAGTTAAGTGACACAAATTCAATTAGAGAATTGATAAAAAAAATTATCTTGTAATAATAAAACATAAATTTATAAAGATATATTACTCTTTCATTTTTAATTTTTTTTAAAACTTACACATCTACTTATTTTTTTTTTATAAAAAGTAATTACATGTAAATTACATTCTTACTTTCCTCTATTTTATATTTTTAAATAACTGTATTTTTTTAATAATTATCTAAGATTGTTTATTATTTCACCTAGGTGCATCAAAGGCTAGTATGTTGACTGTTGAGTATGGGTAATCCGCGGTAGTACTTTAATTATTTTGTATGGCATTTGATAATACTCGAATTCAATTAATTAAAAGGGTTTTGTTAATGAATATTTTTAAAATATTTTTTAAAATTAATTAACATATTATTTATAAAAAAAAATCTTGTATTAAATACAATATTTAATAATTTTATTTATCATTTTTAGTATATTGAATAAAAATATTATTATATATAATAATTTTAAATAATACTCTTAAAATACTTGTTAACAAAATTTTAATTAAAATAATTGAGTTTAAAAATCTCTTAACATCCATATCAATTCAGGTAAAAAACAGATTTTCAATCCGTTACAAGTAAAATTATTATCCTAAGCAAAAGAAAAAGTAAAAGTGAAAATGCTGGACCAAAGATACAATTTCGAGAAACCAAGTTCATCGCTTTATCGGTGTCGCAGAGAAGACTAAAAGCCACCCTTTTGCATCCAAATCACCCAAATTATACCTTCATTGACCATCTCAAATCTCCATTAAAGTTTGCTTAATGGACCAGTAATTTTTTCCATCCGAGATTTTTCATGGGTAAATTTAAAAAATATGTCTTCAATAATAGTATAATTATTCAATAATATAATAATTAATAATAATTTATAAAAAGAAAATAAAGAAAGAAAAAATTGCTTTTAAGAAAATTATAAAAAACTTTTTACCCTTAATAAATTATTTAGAGTTAAAAAAAAAAAAACTCAAGTGGCAATTTTGCCACGTCAATATTTTAGAAATTTGTAATTTTTTAAATTCAAATTTTAATTTATTTTTTTAATTAAAAAATTCAAAAAAAAAAATAAAAAATAAAAATTTTCTAATTTAAAAAAATAAATATTTATATAAATATTTTAATTTACTTTTTTAATTAATGTTTTTTAAAATAATATTTCTGAAATTAAAATTTTAAATTTATTAACTTGGAAAGAGAAGAGAATGAAATATTTTTTCTTTAAGAATAATTTTATCTTTACAATTTTCTTTCTCATAAATTTTTTTTCCTTATATATATACATATTTTAAAATATTTCATGTTAATATATCTTTAAACAATAATTCTATTATAAAAAAAATTAATCAGTATTTAATGACATTGATTAAGATGATATTTATAAAAAAAAATTAATAAATATATTATTTTTTTTAAATTTAATAAAAATAATGTATTAAATATAATTTTTTTAAATAATAAATAAATTATCTTTAACTAATATTTTTAGACATCGATTAAGGGAACTGTTCTATTATTTCAAATTAACCCATTTTTCATTTAATTTTTTTTCCTGCTTTAACTAATTAACAGCTGTAAAAACGACGTTTGAGGGGACGGCACTGGGCTGTCTGAGATAACGTATACGTACGGAAGATCGTCTGATTTACAGACAAAAAATGATGAGACAATTCGCTTGATTGCTTAAAGCTGTCTTAGAAAGCCTCAGTCATTTATTTGAGGATAGTAAAGATTAAATATTTGTAAATTTTAAAATATTTAATTTACATGATATTTAAATTTATTTATTATTTTAATATTATTAATTGAATTTGTATCTATTTTAAATAATAATATTTATTATATATTCTAATTCGTTAAATATTTAAATTTATTAAATTAAAATTTTTAAAATAAAAATATAAAATTAAATAAAAATTAAAGATATAAACGTATATTAAATTTTGATATCTATATCTGTTATTTGTATAATAATATAGATTCGGATATATGTTACTAGTTGAATTAAAATCAAAACGAATTTAAATATTGAATATTTAAAAATTGCTATTTGAATTCGTTTCAAACTTATTATTAAAAATAATAAATTTAATATTCGAATTTAAAAATAATTCAAATATGCAATATCTCACTTAGAAAAATCAAATCAAATAATTATAATGTCCAATATCGGAATTTTTACTATTCATTTTATCTTATACAACATAATACAACATAGAAGAGATTACGTGATCTTGGCCTTCCAATTTCCGTCAGTTTCAGATTAAGATGGGAAGTTAATCAGTCAAATTCATCTGATTTTAGCTTAGTCTATATAATAATAAAAACGAGATAACTAAGAAAGCAAGAGGACAATATTGTTTATCTGATCATAAATTTACCTCGCACTACGTAATAGTACACACGTTATCTAGCTCCTTCAATCCATTTCAATGAACACAGAAAAGGAACTTACAACTTTTTAATACCAATAAAATCCATCATTTTTCCCATTAATTACACTATCACCCTCTCCTAACCTGTTCTTTACTTGTACTATGCTAGTATAACCCTCAGTCCATACTTAGCCTGAACAATAAACATTTCACTTCCCCAACCCAAACCCTTCTCTCTGCTTCTCCCGGAGCAGAAATGGCCAAACCTTGCTTTTCAATCCCACATTTTTCACTCTCCTTTCTTTTCTTTTTTCTTGTTCAAGCTATTCCAAACCCTGATTTGAAACCATTAATGGATTTCAAATCAGCTTCAGACAAAGCCAACAAGCTAACTTCGTGGAACTCAACCAATGACCTATGCACCTGGAGCGGAGTCACCTGTCTCCAAAACCGAGTCTCTCGACTCGTCCTGGAAAACCTCGACCTACTCGGCTCCTTCGAACCCCTCACTTCTCTCACCCAGCTCCGTGTTCTCAGTCTCAAACAAAACCGCCTCTCCGGTCCGGTTCCCAACCTCTCCAACCTCACTACTCTCAAGCTCCTCTTTTTATCCCACAACGAGTTAACTGGTGAGTTCCCAGCTTCGGTTCAGTCGCTGTTTCGTTTATACCGTCTCGATCTATCGTTTAACAACTTTACCGGTGAGATTCCCGTAACGGTCAACCGTTTGACTCATCTTTTAACGCTCCGGCTTGAGGAGAATCGGTTTTCTGGACCAGTTTCCAGTTTAAATCTCCCGAATCTCCAGGACTTTAACGTTTCTGGTAACGGGCTTTTTGGTGAAATCCCCGAGTCTTTGTCGAGTTTCCCAGAATCGGCTTTTGGTTCAAATGCAGCTCTTTGCGGAACCCCGATGGAGAAATGTAAGAGCATTGAGAGTGACCCGAAAAAACCCGGATCCGACGGAGCTTTGGCGTCGCCGTTAATGCCGGGTCGAAACCCCACTGTTGTAGCTTCATCCCCAAGCTCATTGCCCGCCACTGGAAACCCCAACAAAACCCCGAATTCTCAACGTCACAAAGCAGCCAAAATAAGCACATTGGCTTTAATAATAATCATTTTAGGCGATGTTTTGGTTCTCGCTTTTGTTTCTCTCTTGCTTTATTGTTATTTCTGGCGAAACTATGTTGCCAAAATGAGAGATGGGAAGGGCTCTAAGGTTCTAGAAGGAGAGAAAATTGTTTATTCTTCGAGTCCGTACCCAGCACAGCCAGGTTTCGAGAGGGGAAAACTGGTGTTCTTCGAAGGGGTTAATAGGTTTGAGCTGGAGGACTTGTTGAGAGCTTCGGCGGAGATGTTGGGAAAAGGTGGGTTCGGGACGGCTTATAAAGCGGTTTTGGATGATGGAAATGTGATGGCTGTGAAGAGATTGAAAGATGCAAACGTAGGTGCGAGGAGAGAGTTTGAGCAACAAATGGAAGTTTTGGGGAGGTTGAGGCATCCCAATCTGGTTAGCTTGAAGGCTTACTATTTTGCCAGGGAAGAGAAGTTGTTGGTCTATGACTACATTCCCAATGGAAGCTTATTTTGGCTACTTCATGGTAAGTTTCAGGTTTCTTTTTCTCTTTTCTGATAAATTGGTTGTTTATTTTATTTTATTTTTTCGTAATTTTTGTATTACAGTTCGGATGCTAAAGAAAAAAAGCAGGAAACATTTAGTAATCTTTAGTTCATTTCCGACAAAATTAATGAGTTTGGTTGTTATGGTTATATATCCGATGGGAAGTGTTAATTTTGCGGGGATCACGGTTGTAGTGGGTGGGGGTGGATTAGCCGCCGGCCATATACACTTGTGGGGTTTAAGGAGGTAGGTGGGTGTTGGGTCCATGGTCATGTGTAGGAATAGGATGAAGCTGGGCTGTCCAGTTCCTGCATTGCTTGGATAAGCAAGGCTTAATTTGTCGGTTCTCTTTTCTCAACCCTGGTTGAAATTAATAATATCAGGTCAGCCGTAGAGTGAAGAGAGACGAGGGGCGGGTTTGGACAGTTTGGTAACTTCACGTTGGGGATTTTACTGTTAGAGAGCTCCAGTCATTGCATGCAGTCAGTCTCCTCCGGTAGATAATTTTGTTTTCCTCACTTTTTCTTTTTGGTTTTTGATTTTTTTTTTTTTTCCAATACCAGTCTTTGGCTCCAGCCAATATGACCAAAAAGTGAAACGGTAGACCCAAGATCATCAGATGGTTCGATCATGTTATATCACTGCTAGTGCTAGGCCAACCTATCTGGGTCTTGAATCTTGATCAGAATCAACGATCATCATCCACACTATCTTGATACGGATTGACCCACCTGATATGATCCATCTTCTTACATACAATTTCCAGGATTATGATATGATTTTTGTTTTCTAGTGTCAAACATGTTTGTAATTTATTTCAACTTGAGTCCTTTTTATTTACATATTTAATGCCTTTTTCCAACAGGGAACCGAGGACCTGGGAGAACTCCGTTGGACTGGACCACAAGGCTCAAAATAGCAGCAGGAGCAGCTCGTGGCTTAGCTTTTATTCACAATACATGCAAGACTCTTAAGCTTATCCATGGTAACATCAAATCCACAAATGTCCTACTTGATAAATCAGGGAATGCACGCGTGTCAGACTTCGGCCTCTCCATCTTCGCATCACCTACCAACAATGCCCCAAGATCAAACGGCTACCGTGCCCCGGAGGTATCATCAGATGGTCGAAAACCCACCCAGAAATCCGATGTGTACTCCTTTGGTGTCTTGCTACTTGAGATGCTGACAGGGAAGTGCCCTTCCATAGTGGATAATGGTGGGCCAGGGTGTGGCTTTGGTGGGGCCGTTGATTTACCCAAGTGGGTCCAATCTGTGGTGAGGGAAGAATGGACGGCAGAGGTTTTTGATTTGGAGCTAATGAGGTACAATGACATTGAGGAAATGGTTGGGCTATTGCAGATTGCAATGGCTTGTACTTCTGCTGCACCTGATCAACGCCCTAAAATAAGCCACGTTGTCAAGATGATTGAGGAGATTCGTGGGGTCGAGGTGTCACCGTGTCATGAGGCACTTGACTCGGTATCCGACTCACCTTGCTTGTCTGAAGACACGAGCGGGGCAGTTAGCCAGTGATTTTGAGTTTCCTTCACATTTTCCATTAGTTGTTAGAAAATTCTATCTGAAGTTGATGTAAATCATGATTTTGTTCTTTCTCTCATGCATTTTAATGTTAGTTTACACTGTGGATTTTCTGCTAATAGAAGAAGAGATTAAGAATATGATTTAAACAAGATTACAGAGTTTTGTGGGCTTTAAAGTTGGTAATCTTAACATTCAAGTTGCAGTCGCTAATGTGGATAAAATAATACAGAGCCGGCCTGACAGGGGGCATAGAAAATTCTTTTGTCAGCTTAAATCATGGAAGAATCCTTAATTATTTATTATTAGAGAATGTGAGCTGCTCTAAATTAATCATCTTTTGCTGTCAGTGGCATTATCGTTTGAGTTTATAAGATAGGATACAGAATATTTAAGATCCAACTTTCTGCTGGAAGTCTTAACTGGAATCATGAAAACATGAGTCTCTTCTTAACTTTTTAATACTGCGAGGAATTGTGTTGATTAAGAAGATAATCGAGGTTTTAAACTAGTTCAAGGTGGTCCATTGTCATTTCAAATCATTGAGGTAATTAAAAGTTTTGGGCTTGAATTTAATTTTGTAGGAAGTGCATGTCTGCATCGCAGCTTCAGGTTCATATGCGACAGGAACAGGATCTAACCCCAAAAATATATTGGTTTCGCCCAGCTCTAGTGTTTGCCTCTAAGAAACCGGCATGTGGGTCTCAAGGATCTCAACTGTGAATGTGAATCGCAAGCTGTTTTGCTTGACAGTTCTCTTATGTCTGAAGTACTCTAAATTTGACAGGAGGTTTGCTTCAATATTTTGGGCAGGCTGGAAGAGTGGGTGTAGTTGTAGCCCTGCCGTTAGGGGAAAAGAAAATTCATATTTTGCTTGCTATTCCTTTTACTAGTACACCAAAATCCTATCCTAACTCGGATATGTTGAGTGGGAAAACGATTTCACATCTGACTAGTTAAAGATTGGATTATGATTTTATAAAGTAAGAGTCACCCTTCTCGTATGAGGTGTCGGCGGACAATAATTCATAGCGGACGCAGTTCAACAATCCTTCATCAACAATGGCGCCGTCTATGGGAATCTGTTCTGGATCCGTACCAGCCATCAGCAAAAACACAGTCCACACCCTTATTTAGGGGGCTAGTGTTGAGAGGGAAAACGATCCCACATCGACTAGTCAAGGATTGGACTGTGGCTTTATAAAGTAAGGGCAACTCTTCCCCTATGAGACATTTTTTCTCAAAGGACAAAATCGTGAGGACAGTCTTTAGACCTCCAAAACGAACAATACCTCATAACGGGCACAGTCCAACAATCCTTGCATCAACAATGGCGCCGTCTATGAGAAGCCTCAGCAAAAACACAGTCCACACCCTTGACTAGTGGGGCTAGTGTTGAGGAAAACGATCCCACATTGACTAGCCAATGATTGGACCGTGGCTTTATAAAGTAAGGGTCACCCTTCCCCTATGAGACATCTTTTCTTAAAGGACAAAATCTTGAGGATTGTCTTTAGATTTCCAAAACGAACAATATCTCATAGCGGACGCAGTCCAACAATTCTTCTTGCATCAACATGATTATATTGTTAAGCAATAGCACCTGTGACTTGTGAGAGTAAAATTAGTTTGGAGGGAATCAGGGGTCAAAATGTGGTACTGAGTCAGTAAAATTAGTTCCTATGATAATGAGAATACTCTTATGATTAAGAACTAAAAAAAAAAAAAAAAAAAACTAATTTAAAGGTTTCATGACCATATCCTAAAATAAGAGAGGGAATATACGTTATGTTATCTGGATTTTTTTTTTTTAAATATCGTGTCTGACACTATATCCGACACATATTCGAATATAGATATGAGAATATGATTTTTCAAATATATAGAAAAACTTAAAACAATTGAATATATCTGTATCTGACATTCACTTTCCAATCCAAAAAACATAAAATATAAGTGGAAGAAGATTACCTCTCATTATATGGTTCAAAATCATGTATTACATATTTTCTCTCGTCGAAAGAAACATGTGTTCAATACTGAAGTAAAATATCTTAATGTTATGTTCAAGCAATTAAAGTAGTAGTATTTAAATTATAGCTCTTCGCCGAACTGAATAAGTTGTTTATAGTTTAGGAGCATTACTCATAATTTGGAAAAAAGAAATTGTTAGGCTCAACTCGAGAATAGTTTTTCTACTCCAAAAAATAGTTGGGATTCTCAAAGAGTAGTAGTTTGAAAATGGGATGTCAAAATAAGTTTTGCATATTAAAAGTTTGAACTTACAAATTAGAGATTCTGAAAAAAATTGTACTGTGAGGTAAAAAAACAAGTTTAACAAAATTTTAGGATGTTTGGCATAGAAAATTATTTCCAAAATAGATTTTTTGGTGTTTATTTCGTAGAAAAAATTTTGGTCAATGAAAAAGAAATTCCAGGTCAACCAAAATTTAATCTAGTTTATGAAAACTATCTTACCCTTCTAAAAAGGAAAAGATATTTTACGAAAGTTAAAGCAAAGAAAAAATGACCGATCCCTAAATTTAAGAATCGATCCCTTCTTATGGAAGTTGATTTAAAGCAACAAAAAGGATTGATCTCTAAGTATAGAGGATTCAAATACTTTTTTGGGTCATCTCCTTCATACATGATGGCACTGATAGCATGTGGACAAGGTACTCCACTAATATCCCAACCCTACAACTACATGTACCTCTGCTCAAGCAAATTATGTAGCTCTCTCGGATATTTTTTTTCAGCATTCTCATAGAACACTTCATAATATAATCCCCCATTCCAATTAACTTCCCATTTGGATGCCAACATCCTAGAATTCTCTAATTTTAAAATCCAAGGCCCATAGTCATTCTTCCAATTCCTACTCAACTATTTATTCCTCACCAATGTCATCATAACATATATCCTAATATCTTCTAGCATAAAAATAATAGGCTTGCATGTTGCATCTATTATCACCTCATTGAAAGTCTCACATATTTTGTTATCTATCACATCACACATTTTGGAAAAATTAGAGAAGAAAACTTGTGACTAGTACAGTGGATTCCATTTCCCCTTCAAGTAATCATGAACAGCCATCTTTGTTCTTCAACACTTTCATTTGCTTCACGAATTCTTATTGGTTTGGTGATCTTGCACACATCCAGCATTGCAATTTCAGTTCTAAATCCTTAAACCTTTTGCCCTATCTAGCATAGATGTGTCCAGCACACATTTTTTGTTCCACAAAAGGAAGAAGGTCATTAATAAACCTAAGAAGACCTTGAATGATTAGATAAACAAAATTATGAACAAATCTAGCATATAATTAATTTATAACAAATATCAAACATCATACCTTTTGTATTTCACTCGTTACTATCTATCTTGCCCCATCTAGGATGTCAAGATCATTCATAAACAATTTCAAAAGTCATTTCCAATTATCTGTGTTCTCTACTCCAACTATAACTACTCATGCTAAAGGGAACATTTGGTTTAAGGATTTAAAACATATGTACATCCGATAAAATATTGATGGTGAATCGGATGTAGTTTTATCCCTTTCCATTTTCACATTACTGTCAAGATTAATGTCATAGAACTCATCACCATATTCTCTCAATTTGCTATGTAATTTTCTTGAATCTTCTTCACAACTCTGAGTTTTGCTCTTCTAGCTTTCCAAATATTAGCAATGACACCATATTTTTGGCTCACTAATGCCCTTGCATGTCTGCCTTTCATGTAAGACATCTTTGTAATGACATCTCTAAACTTGGTTGCTATGACCTTGACTATCACTCTTTTGTTTTGAGTTGTAGGCAAGCATGAAGGGTCTGAATAATAGGTTTTCACCCTGAATTATCATTTTCTTGCCTCGATGCTAGTATCTCCCACTAACAACCTTAAGCAGCACACTTTGCTTTCACCCTTACTTTATCATTCTTTTTTATAACAATATGCAAATTTCTTTTTCAAAAAATAGTCATTAAGAACTGTTTTGAACTGAGCATGTTCTTTAAAGATTTGGCCCACAAAGAAGCCTTCAATACCAATACTGAAATTGTAAAATAAACCCTTTTACCTCACTCTTTGTGCTTCATCAACATCAGAGTCATCCCTTGTTGATATTTAACTACCAGGATCATCTGAATCAATGTAGTCACTTTTGGGTCTATCATCATCAACATTCAAGTTGACATCATTGCTCTGGCCTACAACTTGCTTTATAATAGATGGGCTTGCACCATGGTTTGTACCATGTGTTCTTGAAGGGCCTGCACCGCCATGGTCTATATTACTTGGGTTTGCATCAAAACCAGTGTTCTGCTTATGATTCTCATAATCTAAATTCTCTATTTTTGGCTTCAACCTGTTTATATCTTTCTTTTATTGTCTCAATTTCTGCCTAACACTTGCCAACTCATCCTCCTCTTCATCACTTAACCAATTAATATGAACAATGTTTAAGCCCCATCATTATAATTAGCACGCTTACTACCCCATTCAATATTAGTATCCTCATCCTCATTTTCAAAATCATTTTCATCATCAATGCCTTCCCTCATTTCAGGTGACTTATCCTTTGCCACAACATATTCATCATCAGATGACTCATCAGTAGACTCAAAGAAAGCTCTAGGTAAGGGAACATCACTAGATTTACCTAAACCATCCTCAACATGACCAACATATATAAAAATTTCACCTAATTTATATTCACGATTTCCTAATTCAAGAACACTGTTATCATCAAACAACAACTTCAACCCATATCAAGGTCATACCCGATTCTAAAAAATACAAACTTTTCACTTTATTCAACCCATAGTTTAATCAATGAACCATTGAAAATAATCTCCAATAACAAATTTCCTCTACATCATAATGTTGCACAACTTTTATTTTTTCATTCATAAATGACACATTAGGCTGCAAACAAAGGTTTTGCCATGATGAAATCTTAATTTTACTTTGTTTCGAAACGATTGGTTCTGCATCTATAACATAAATAACATAATGTCAATATAAAGTATACCCTAAATAGTTAAATTCTGCACTGCCTACACTGTTATCATCAAAATGCAATTTTCAGCTGCTATTTTCAGTAAAAACAATTATTATATATTAAGTTAGCCTAAATTACCCCTAAATAATCCCTAACTAACCCTATTATTCGAACCATTTTTCATCTCCCTATTAGTATATGCCCTGGAGCCAATCGATTGGACAAGGGATATACAGTTAACAATGCAAACCAATCACTATTTCTTAGTGGTATAAGGTTTTCTTTCATGTTAGTAAGATAATGAATAGTTATTAGGTACTAATTAGATGAAGCCCATGGAACACAAAGGCCTTGTAAAGGAATTATAAAGAGTTATAAGTGTGAGATCCTTATGCATCTAAGCCATGTTCCTAAAACTGTTTTTAGTCATTGTATTGCTAAGACGGAGCATTGGCAATGCTCAAAGACTAGTATATGTTAAGCCTTCTTACTTGTAAAGTAAGCAATCGATCTCATAGGTCAAAGTATAAGGGATACTTGGAATAACATGTAGGTACTTGTCTATTAAACAAGTTCAATGAACATGGCCTGCTGTAAAAACTCCATTTGGTATTTTCACTCTAGTGTCTATGGAAATGTTCTCATGTGCCAGTCGTGTAAAAAGTCCTCCAACTTGTGATACCAGGTCATCTTGTATGGGGAGTTTCATGCTTTGATTTCATCATGAACAGGTCCCAAGAAGGGATGCCAATGATAGGGTGATTTTGGGTATGACATGAAGCATATGAAGGTGGATGAGTGATCCAAAGAGGATTCACCACTCCAAGTGAGATCGAAGACATATATCATATGTTCTTGGCTTGGGTTAACTGAAAAAAGTCTTTGGCCAAAGCTTGATGAATTTAGGAGAAATTGTTTCTCTAAATTCATAAAGTTAACATAAGCTGCAAGAACTAATATGGATTGAACATGAGTAGACACTGCACCATGCTCATGGTTGTTCTGGGATATTTGGTGAAAGGATCGAATCACACTGATAGGCTGGATACTGAAAAGTTTCAAAGAGATCACTTTGACTTTTCAATATTTGGGTGGTCATGATGGGTTGCTAGATCCCGCTCATGATCTATGTTTATAAATTGTAAACTATGTTGAAAAACGCAGATTATAATTTATTCTCATTGCCAACATGTTGGGAACCTAATGGGTCACACACAATAAGACGATAACGTTGGATTAAACTTGGGATTTGATTAAGTTGGACTTAATTGAATAAAAGGTTAAATTTGGAGGACCTAATTAAATAAGTTCAATTTAAGAAAGATTAAGACACAATTTGGGTTTGGGAAATCCACATAAGGATGTCTTAATAATACATTATGGATAAACTTGTCTTAAGAAGACAATGTCTAAATCTAGACATTTCTTAAGATAAGTTGTCCTGGCCGAAATTTGAAGTTTTCCAAAATGAGAAAAAGTTTCTCTTCTTCGAGGAGTTTGATTGCGAATAAAACTCTATCTTCTCATAATTCACTAAATCAAACATTGCCTTGATTATATCTAAGTCCGAACTCGACACTAAGAGTTAGTTTTTGACTAGGACTCTAACACTTGCTAGGTGAAAAAGTTTCACTTGAATAAGGAGTTTGATTATGAATCAAAGCTGGTTGAATCCTATTAGGATTCTAAGAGGTTGATTGAGAATCAAACTCTTATCCTTGTGTAATTGGCCAATGAACATAAACATAATCTGGGATAGGTTCGGCATCAGTTTTAAAAGTTAAAGTTTTGGTTCAACTGGGGAACTTGAGGGTGAAAGAGTTTCACCTCAACTAGGACTTTGATTGAGAATCAAAATCCTATCCTCCCTATCCGTTGGCAGTCGAATATGGACACTAAAGGGACTAGGTTCGGCCAAGGAAACTAAAGGTTAGAGTTTGGCTGAGCTTGGAGACTTCGGAGAGGAATAGTTCCTCTTGAGATAGGAGTTTTAAAACAAACCAATCCTTATATAGGACTCCAAAAATAAATAAGGAGAGGAGAATACACTTTTCAATACAATGTACCATAATGTACATGTACATAATAATTAAGAATAAAATCATAATAATGACATCCTTAGTATCTAGTCATCCACCACATGCATGTATTATAATACTTCCCTTTGGATGACTATTTATTATGAATATGCCTCGTTAAAACCTTGCTAAGAAAAATCCAATAGGAGAAAAACTTAGCGCAGGAAAAATAGTACAATATTCATAGGAAACTTACTTCCCCTAAAAAATAAAACCAATTATTCAATGTCCTTAAGCCGACGCATTCCAATATTATGTACGTGTTTCTTGAAAATTGAAGTTGGCAATGCCTTTGTAAATAGATCTGTTGGTTTATCACTTGAGCGAATTTTGCAAATATCAACATCACCTTTCTCCAAGAGTTTATGTGTGTAAAAGAACTTTGGTGAAATATGTTTAGTTCTATCACCTTTGATTTGTGTAATGCATGCTGCATTATCCTCATGCAATATTGTTGGCTTGTCAATTTCCACGAACAATCCACATGCTCTTCTAATATGTTGAATCATAGTTCTTAATTACTCGCTCTCACGACTTGCTTCATGAATAGCCAATATTTCTGAATGGTTTGATGAGGTTGTGATGATTATTTGTTTTACAGATCGCCATGAGATATCAGTATCACCATATGAAGACATAACCTGTCTGTGATTGAGCTTTGAGAGGATCAGAAAGATACCTAGCATCATCATATCCCATTAATTTTGATTTTATTCCATTTGGGTAAAACAAACCCATGTCAGTCGTGCCACGGAGATAACGAAAAACATGTTTCACTCCATTCCAATGTCTTTGTGTTATTACAGAACTAAATCTTGCTAGTAAATTGATTGCAAAAGCTATGTGTGATCTAGTGCAATTTTCCAGATACAAAAGTGCTCATATTGCACTAAGATATGGTACTTCAGGATCAAGAATTTTTTCATCATCTTCTCATGGACGAAAAAAATCTATTTTTACATCAAGTAGACGAACAACCATTGGAGAGCTTAATGGGTAAGACTTATCCATATGAAAATGTTTCAAAATTTTTTCTATATAAGATGAATGATGAATAAGAATCTCACCTGTCAAATGTTCAACTTGAAAGCCAAGACAAAATTTTGTCTTCCCAAGATCTTTCATTGTAAATTCTCTCTTTAGGTAGTCTAGTAGTCTATGAGATCTTCTTTGGAGTCTCTACTACGTTTAATTCATCAACACACACTGCAACTATAGAAAATCAAGAATTTATTTTCTTGATGAAAACACAAGGGCAAATGGCATTATTTTCATATCCGTTTTTCAATAAATATTCACTTAGACAATTTTACCACATGCGTCCAGATTGCTTTAGCCCATACAAGGATATTTGTAGTTTACCAGAGTACATTTGTCGAGGTTTCGAATTATATGCTTCATGCATCTTAAATCCTTCAAAAATTTTCATGTATATATATCATTATCTAATTACCCATATAAATAAGTTGTCACTACGTCCATTACACGTATGTCAAGTCCTTCAGAGACTACCAAATTAATAAAAAATCTAAAAGTAATTGCATCCATAACAGGAGAATATGTCTCTTTATAATCTATACCATGTTTTTATGAAAAACCTTGTGCTACAAGTCGTGCCTAGACATGTCCAAGGGCTAGGCTACCCGTCCAAGCCTAAAGGCCCGTCCGACATTTGGGAGAGTTTGGACAAAAATATTGGACCCTAAAAATGGGTTTGGGCAAAAAATGAGGCCTGTTTAAAAAATAGGCGGAGCCTTAGCTCCAACATTCTAGGCCTGAGCCCAACTCAACCCGATTCTTTTTCCAATTAAATAATATATTATTTTTATTTTTATACATATTATGTAATTTATGTCATATAAAGATTAAATATATATAATATTATAGTGAAAATATTAAAAAATATGTTAAATTGTCCATGTTTAAGAACTTAATAAAAGAATTTAGGAAAAAAAAGGTATTGTTGCCTAGAATGTGTGCTCTATATGGTTAGTGTAGATATGTTGATCTTCTGAACATTAATCTGCCAAGAAATCTTGCTCATATAGAGATTTATATAGGCAAATATATATATATAATTATTAAAGAATAAAAAATAACATGGTTTTTAAAAAATTCTAAAACACAATATGGGTGGGTCTAATTGGGTTTGGGCTATCCATTTACAAATATGGACGGGCTTGGAAAAAAATTGAGACCCATATTTCGAGTCGTGCCTGGCTTGAGCAAGCATATATAGTGTTGATACCATACATAGGCCCGACCATAACCCGGCCCGACCCGTGGACACCTCAAGTCGTGCCTTGTATCTCACAATTTCATTTAACTCATTTCTTTTACATACAAAGACCCATTTATATCCAACGGGTTTGACATCTTTAGGTGTCTGGACTACTGGTCCAAATACTTTACGTTTGGTAAATGAGTCTAGCTCAGCCTTTATTGCTTCTTTCCGTTTTGGCCAATCACTTCTATGTCGACATTCTTCTATAGTTTGAGGTTCAGGCTCATTATCATTGATAATATTAGAAGCAATTGTATATGCAAACACATTATCAACAACAATTTCATTTCTTCCCCACATATTTCCAGATTTTAATGAGACCTCATAATTTCCCAGTACCGGAACCACTTCTGGGGTTGCTTGTCTAGAAATATGAGGTTGTTGATCTATATTATTTTTTACCTCTTATGGAGTGTCATTTTGAAGTGTTTTCATTTCTTTCTTTCGAGGAACAGAATCCTTTGCACCAAAAGGTCTACTAGGCTTCTGGCGTACTTTAGATTCATTGGTTGCCATATCCACAGGGTGTTCTGCAGGGACAATTAAACGTGCAAAAATATTAGCAGCCGGTACATGTGATTTAGTGACCTGTTGGGTGTCTATAAAAATATCTGGTAATTGATTTGTTGTATATTACAAATGAATTATTCATTGAACTTCAAGTTGACATTGATTTGTGCGTGTATCAAGATTGGACAATGTTGGTGTATACCAATAATTTTTTTGTGCTTTAAATCTTTTACCTTTTTCTTCCCCTAATGATGGGAAAAATGATTCATCAGATTGGCAATCTAAAAATCTTGCTATATCACCAAGTTAAAGATTCAATATATCCAATGATAGATGGGGAGTCAAAACCAACATAAATTCCAAGACGTCGTTGAGGGCCCATCTTAGTTCGTTGAATGGGTGTAATAGGGACATATACAGCACAACCAAAAACTCTAAGATGAGAGATATTTGGTTGTTGACCAAACACAAGCTGTAAAGGTAAAAATTTGTGATATGCAGATGGTCGTCTACGAACTAAAGATGTAGCATGTATTATAGCATGTCCCCAAACAGATATAAGAAGTTTTGATCTCATAAGCATAGGTCTAGCAATCAATTGTAAACATTTAATGAAAAATTCTGCTAAACCATTTTGAGTATGAAGATGTGCAAGGAAATGTTCAGCACTAATTTCAATAGACATGCAATAATCATAAAAGTCTTTGAAGTAAACTCTCTTGCATTATCTAAATGAACTGTCTTAATAGAATGGTCAGAAAAACTTAATCTTAACTTTATTAGTTGAGCAAGGAATTTGCAAAAAGCAATATTACGAGTTGCAAGCAAACAAACATGTGACCATCATGTGGAAGCATCAATCAAAATCATGAAATACCGGAATGATCCCCAAGATGGATGAATTGGGCCACAAATATCTCCTTATATTCTTTGTAGAAAAGTGGGAGACTTAAAAGATAATTTAGATGGAGAAGGTCTAACACTTAATTTACCTTGAGCACAAAAATAACAAAAATAATCATCAGGCAAAAGGATTTTATGATCCTTTAATGGGTGTCCATTTGTCAATTATACGTCGTATCATGGTTGAACCTGGATGGCCAAGACGATCATGCCAAAGTATAAAAGTTTTAGGATCTGTGCACTCGAAAGTTTTTCTAATATGAACTTCTAGCTCAAAACTATAGAGGTAATATAATGATATTCCATATTTCCCTTTTTTTTCAACATGATACCCATTGCGACGTATATCATTGAAACTTAGTAGATTTCTTTGGGACCTACTAAATATAGCACATCATCAATATATAATTTTGTTCCATATGGGAACATAATGTGGACTCTTCCAGAGCCATCAATTACATTTGCAGAACCAGATATTGTATTAACATTCATTTCAGCTACTGTTAATTGAAGAAATATTTTTTATCACGAAAAATTATGTTAGTTGTACCACTATCCACTAAACATATGTCATCTCCATGATATCAAGTTTATTTTTCATTATCTATTAAAAACAAAAAATGTTTTTAGGAATTGGAAAGAGATAATGAACATGAAATATGCAAGACATTATTATTTATATTATAAGTAAAACTTACATATGATAACTCTTAAGATAACATAAACATAAATATATCTCACTAGCAAACATTTCCATCCCTAATCAAATGATTAATTTTGCCATTAGGATCTTCGAAAAAATAAAAAACATCAAAATCAATATTTAAAAAAGATTCATTATCATAAGTAGGATCAAAGGTAAATTTACTTCAGCATTTTTTCTTTTTTCTATTAGTGATGCTTTGTAAAGATAAACTAGATCTTTTAGAGTGAGACATATTCAAGACCAATGACCTTTAGTTCCACATTATAGCAAATATTGTTATTGTTTTGCACTCTATTACTCTTTTTTGGAATTTTCTCATTTTTGACCCACTCCTTTTGATTCCATTTAGCACCTTTGCTTTCAGAACTTGAAGGAGGATTATCACGGGTCCAATAATTTTTTCTACTACGACCCTTTTTACCACCACGACCTTGAGAAAATGCCACATTCACTTCAGGGAATGGTGTTAAGCCAGTTGCACGAGATTGATGGTTTTTTTATTAAAAACTTATTGTTTTGTTCAGCCACAAGTAAATAAAAAATTAGCTCAAAATATTTTGTGAATCTTTGCTCTCGATATTGCTACTGTAAGAGCAAATTCGAGGCATGAAAAGTTGAATATGTTTTTTTCTAACATATCTTCATCAGTAATTTTCTCTCCACATGATTTCAATTGATAGCTAATCTTAAACAAGGCTGAATTATATTTACTTATGGTTTTGAAATCTTGTAGTCCTAAGTGTATCCACCCATATCGAGCTTTTGGAAGAATCACCATTTTTTGGTGTTCATATCAGTCCTTTAAGTTATTCCAAAGGGCTAATGGCTCTTTAATAGTAAGATACTCAATTTTCAATTATTCGTGTAAATGGTGTCGAAGGAAAATCATTACTTTTGCACGATCCTGCAGGGATGCTTGGTTTCCTTCTTAATAGTATTTCCAAGATTCATAGCATCAAGATGAATCTCAGCATCAAGTACCCATGACAAATAATTTTTTCCAGAAATATCAAGAGCAACGAATTCAAGCTTCGTGAGATTTGTCATTGTAAAGATACTTGAAAGAATAAATAAAAAATTCAAAGTCTGGTAGACATTAAGAATCTAAATAATAAAAAAATTACTCATCTCACATATATCATATTATAGAACATGTAAAGATATATAATTTTTGCAAATAATAAGATATACTAGATTTCTAGATAACACAAGTTAGAGAAAGCAAAATTCTTACCTTGATATAATGAAAGGAAACTTGAGGGATTTTACTATCGTTAGAGACTTGATCGTGCTGATAACGTATTATAAATAAAATAAAAAGAGTAAATAAAGAGAGATCCAAGACAAAGGACATATGAACTTTCAAAGTCTAGTTCTTCAAGAACTAGCTATGTCACCAATCCTATTTCTATATCTTATTTTCGGATACAAACCAATCCTTATATAGGACTCCAAAAATAAATAGGGAGAGGAGAATACACTTCTCAATACAATGCACCATAATGTACATGTACATAATAATTAAGAATAAAATCATACTAATGGCATCCTTAGTATCTAGCCATCCAACACATACATGTATTATAATAATGTTAATTATAAAAAATTAAATATATAAAAATTATTTATTTTAAATTATATAATACAAATGCATTTCGAAGTCTTAATTTTTAAAAATATAAATAAAAAATATATTGCAATTTAGTATTAAGTATCCTTGGTATTACTATTATAATTTATGTTAATTATAAAAATTAAATATGTAATAATTATTTATTTTCATTAACTTTTTAAATTCTTGTTTCCTAAATTGATTAAATAATTATAGATATAAAAATATATATACATAATAGTTAGAAAGCAGATAAAAAATAAAATAATTATATTTTTATTTCCATTTTTTGGTTTTTTTTTTAAAAAAAAAAAATCAAGCAAATAGGCAAAAAAAAATTGAAGGCTTAATTGGATGACATTTGTCATTCAATTAGACCTCAATTACTATTCCAACAAGGGTTTACTTTAATATATTGTACTAGTGTTCGAATTCTCACGTTGCTTCGGTTTTATTGTCATTGATAATACATTGAATACAATTATGACACAAAAAATAACATGAATTTAGAGTTAAAATTAAATTACTATGACAAACTATGTAAAATATCCAAACTTGAGGACAACTTTTAAAGTAGGGTATAGATATAAAATAATACAAATACAACACGAATACACAAATCTAATTCATTATATATATATATATATATATATTATATGCAAAAAAATTAAGATGGATATCAAAATTTAATTCGTTTAGATTATAATGATATCCATCATATATATATATATATATTTGAGGTTGTTAGGGTTTGATCACTGATCATTGAAATTAAGAGTCTAGCACTCTACCAATAAACCACATGGATGTTGGCGATATCCATAATTTCTATTCATACTAAGAAATAAAAAAAATAAAAATCTAACAACTATCATACAATAACTTATAACATCATTTAACATAGTTTTTTTACTATTAAATCATCATAATATTTTTTTTTTGTTTTGATTCACCACCAAAAGTTTTTTTTAAAAAAAATTTACTTACATCAACCCATCTCATATTATTATTCAATATTTTAAACTTTACCGATAATTCATCAATAACATTTGTCATTCAATTAGACCTCAATTACTATTCCAACAAGGGTTTACTTTAATATATTGTACTAGGGTTCGAATTCTCACGTTGCTTCGGTTTTATTGTCATTGATAATACATTGAATACGATTATAACACAAAAAATAACATGAATTTAGAGTTAAAATTAAATTACTATGACAAACTATACAAAATATCCAAACTTGAGGACAACTTTTA
Organism: Fremontodendron californicum; assembly: GCA_030761205.1. Lineage (NCBI taxonomy): Eukaryota > Viridiplantae > Streptophyta > Magnoliopsida > Malvales > Malvaceae > Fremontodendron > Fremontodendron californicum. The sequence goes on along the minus strand of JAULJL010000025.1, from coordinate 9,742,437 downwards.
AAGTAAGATATAGATATAAAATAATACAAATACAACACTAATACACAAATCTAATTCATTATATATATATTATATGCAAAAAAATTAAGATGGATATCAAAATTTAATTCATTTAGATTATAATGATATCCATCATTTATATATATATATATATATATATATATATTTATGATTGTTAGGGTTTGATCACTGATCATTGAAATTAAAAGTCTAGCACTCTACCAATAGACCACATGGCTGTTGGCGATATCCATCATTTCTATTCATAACAACTATCATACAATAACTAATAACTTATAACATCATTTAACATAGTTTTTTTTTTTACTATTTAATCATCATAATATTTTTTGTTTTGATTCACCACCAATTTTTTTTTTTTTTTAAATTTACTTACATCAACCCATCTCATATTATTATTCAGTATTTTAATCTTTACCAATAATTCATCAAAAAATAATTTTTTATTCAATAATATAAAAATAAAAAAATTATTATGACCTTATTTTTCAAAAAAGGAAAAAAAAAAAGAACCTATCATTGTACAACACGTGACACAAAATTAGGAGTTAATTGAATAGTGTCACACACAAACATGACATGAAAAAATAATTAAAATACGACACGACATGAAAAAATAACATGACCACGACATGAATACACGAATGCGTTGAAATTTATATAAAACGAACTTGACACAAAATTGGGAGTTATTTGAATAATGCCTATTATATTTGACAATTTAGGACACGACACGAAAAAATAACAAAAACACAATACAACACGAAAAAATAACATTACACGACACGAATATACGAATGTAGCAAATCTATATAATACGAATTATTAACGTGTCAAAATATATATATGCAATACCTTAAATACGATTATAACACGAAAAATAACATGAATAAACGAAGTTTTTTCTCCTTTTTCCCTTTTCTTTTCTTTCCTTTTTTTTTCCTTTTTCTTTCTCTTTCTTTTCTTTCTCCCTTTACCACAATTGCCCTTCAATTGATTGGCCTTTACCATAATTGCCCCTCAATTGATTGATCATTACCACAATTGCCCCTCAATTGATTCCCCCTCAAATTGCTTCGTTTTTCAAAATTGCCCCTCAATTGATTCAATCAATTGAGGGGATAACTTTAAATATATCTAGTGTTGAATCCTCGCGTTGTTTCGGTTTTATTGTTGTTGATAATAAATTGAATATGATTATGACACAAAAAAATAGAACGAATTTAGAGTTTAAATTGAATTATTCTGACAAACTATATAAAATATTTCATTTGAAGATGACTTTTAAAGTAAGGTATAGATATATAAACTTACCAAACTTGATCTAGACAAACAATAACTCCAAATAATTATATGATACATCACACAAAATTTGGAGTTATTTGAACAGTATCAATTAGACCTGGCAATTTTGGCTGCAAATGACTATATGACATGAACACAAGATCGAAAAAATAATTAAAATATGACACGACATGAAAAATATTATGAACACAGCACAAATAGATGAACGTGTCAAAATCTACATACAAAAAAAATAACTAAAACACGAAAAAAATAATGTGACACAAAATTGAGAATTATTTGAATAGTGCCAATAAGACCTGACAATTTAAGACACAAAACGAACATGAAAAAATAATTAAAACACATTCCAACATAAAAAAATAACACTACCTGTCTACCACAACACGAATGCACGAATTTGTCAAAATCTTTAACACGACACAAAATATAACGTGACACAAAATTGGGAGTTATTTGAATAGTGCTAATTAGATCTGATAATTTCGGACACGAACACGAAAACGAAAAAATAACTAAACACAATACAACACGAAAAAATAACACTAACACAACACGAATGCACAAATGTGCCAAAATTTATACATAACGTGTCAAAATTTATATATATATAATACCCTTAATACGATTATAATACAAAAAATATATATATAAATACAACACATTATAATTATTAAAAAAATGCAAAAAAAAAAAAAAATTGCAATTGCTTGCTTGAGGGAGCAATTGCTCCCTCAATTGAAGGACTACTTTTATTTATTTTACTAGTGTATGAATCCTCGCGTTTCTTCGATTTTATTGTCATTGATAATACATTGAATAAGATTATGACACAAAAAAATAATAATATGAATTTAGAGTTAAAATTGAATTACTATGACAAACCATGCAAAATATCCCAACTTGAGGACAACTTTTAAAGTAAGATATAGATATTAAATAGCACAAATACAATACGAATACACGAATCTAATTCATTATATGTATATTATATGTAAAAAAAATTAAGATGGATATCAAAATTTAATTTATTTAGATTATATTGATATCCATCATTTCTATTCATGTTAAGAAATAAAAAATAATAAAATATAAACCTAACAACTATCATACAATAACTCATAACTTATTACATTATTTAACATATAGTTTTTTTTTTTTACTATTTAATCATCGTAATTTTTTTTTTTTTTGATTTAACACCAAAAGTTTAAAAAAATTTACTTACATCAACCCGTTTCATATTATTATTCAATATTTTAAATTTTACTGATAATTTATGAATACAATAATTTTTTATTCAATAATATAAAAAAAAATTAATATTACCTTATTTTTTAAAAAATAATAAAGAACCAATCAATATACAACACGTGATATAAAATTAAGAGTTATTTAAATAGTGTCACACACAAACATGACATGAAAAAATAACTAAAATATGACACGACATGAAAAAATAACATTACCACGGCATGAATACACGAACGTGTTGAAATTTATATAAAACGAACTTGACACAAAATTGAAAGTTATTTGAATAATACCTATTAGACCTGACAATTTCAAACATTGACATAAACACGACACGAAAAAATGACAAAAACACAATAAAACACGAAAATTACACTAACACGACACGAATGCAAGAATGTATCAAAAGCTATATAATACGAATTATTTATCAATACATAAATTTTTTGCTTCAATAATGTAAAAATCAAACAATTAATATAATTTTATTTTTAAAAAAATAAAAGAACCAATCATGACACGTGACACCAAATTGGAAGTTAGTTGAATAGTGCCAATTAGACCTGGTAATTTCAAGCACAAAATGATTATACAACATGAACACGACACGATAAAATAACTAAAATATGACACGAATACACAAACGTGTCAAAATTTATATAAAACGAATTATTAACGTGTCAAAATTTATATAAATATATAATAACTTGAATACAATTATAACACAAAAAATAATATATAAACACGATACAAATACATGAATTTTTCTCTTTCCTTTTTCTCTCATTTCCTTTTCTTTTCTTTTCTTTTCTTTTCTTTTCTTTCCTTTTCTTTCCTTCCTTACTACTTTCTCTTTCTCTTTCTTTCTTTTTTTCTTTTTCTTTCTTTCTTTCTTTCTTTCTTTTTCCTTTCTTCTTTTCTTCTATGACAATTAAAAAAAATAACCATTACATAATTACCCCTCAGTTGGATAACAATTGAAGAATTACCCCTCAATTAAATATCCAAATGAGGGGATTACTTTTATTGTTTTTTATGTCGATATAAATATAGATATAGATAGATGATCACATACATTAATAATTAATAAACATTATGAAATTAAAATTATTTTAACATTTTTCCCTTTTAAAAGTTTTACCTTCCAATTCTTTCTCTAACATTCACTTTTTTTTTCTTTTTAATTGATCACTTTTTTTAAAATTTAAACATTCACTTTTTTTTCTTTTTAATTGATCACTTTTTTATAATTATATTTTACTTATTCACATATTATTTTTCTTTTTCATTTACTTTTTCACACATTCATTTTCTTTTCTTTTTTGTTCACCACACCCAGCCTAACCTATTTACATTTGTTTGCTTTCTCCCTAAATAATTTCTCTTAGACTTTTCAATATTGGATGTTCATTTATTTGGCCCGTTCAATTAAAATCATAATCGAATAGCTATTGATCGAATTATTATTTTCATCCACCATTAGTCGAACTTAATTAGATACAATTTAATTTTAACCAATGAAAAATATTTTGATTAATTTGACCGGTTAATCAAATTGATCTAGCTTCAATTGTTCTCCAATCAATAAGTTAGATTTTATCTTAAAATTTTAAAATTTTAATTTTTTATAATTCAAACAAACATAATGATTTAACAAATATTCGAATGCAAACATAAGTAAAAAAATCATTCATAATAAAACAAAAAACTTCATTAATATAAAATTAAAAACATCTAATAAAGTTTTAAAATATAATATTTTTATATATTTCGAATAATTCAATATTTTTAAATTATTAAATCAAATTAACTGATAATTGAAATATTTTCAAAATTCTTTATTGAACCGACCAAAATTATTTCGATCACCGATTAATTAATCAAATTAATTTCAATCGATCAATTAATTCGGGTAAAACCACATATTGCACACCCTACTTCCCAAGCTCCAAACTCCAAAAGTCCCACTTTCCGTTTTTCTCACACCTTATGTTTATTTTTTCTTACAATTTAGTTTTTACCATCCACGTTATCCCGCATATCCCATTTCATTTGTCCTTTGACTTTTCTGCATTTCATTCCTTTCAATTTCACAGCATCCCATTTTCTTTCTTCTCTCCCTATTTCTTTTTTCCCCCCCTAATAAAAACATTGTTCAATAAAATCTTTTTATTTTTTCAAGCTTCCATTTCCTCTACTCTTCCCATTCGACCCCTTTTATATTCCCTCCTTCGTATAGTTTTATTATGGCTCTTCTATCTTTTCCCTTATTCTCTCTTTCATAAATCATTGTGTTTCGGGCAAAGATTTGTAGAGGTTTTGATAAAAAATAAAGATTAAACAATGTTAAAGGTCTCAATTTTTTTTTCCTTCCCTGTTATTTCTTCTTCTCACTTTAGTTAGTGGTCTGAACCTTTTTTTTTTCTTTTTCTTTCCAGATCCCTATCTTCATCTCTTTATTTTCTTGAACAAAAAAAATCTCTCTATTTTTTCATCTACCTTTAACACTTATTTTTTTTTAGAGAGCAGAGAAATTTCTTTTTCTTTGTGTTTTTTCTGTCTTTTCTAAAGTAGTCAGTATGGTACTAGTGAGCATATAATTTTTGTTCTGATATTAATACGTATCAATATCGATATGTTTCGATATATTGTTTCTGATTTACCGACATTAGCTAATATTTTGTCTATAAAATTAAATTTATACACATAAAAATACACCTCCATTACATGCATTTATATGTTTATGTACAAATATAAATTTCAAATATTATAAATATTTAATGTTCAAGATTTTTAAATTTTAAACAAATTAAATAAATATAAAATATTAGAAAATATATAATAATTTATTGTTCAATAGCCTAATTTAATTATATAAATGAAATTATGAAAAAAATAAAATATCATGATAGAGAGCGTAGGGATTGATTAAAAGAATAAAATAAGTGAAAAACTTAAAAGAAAACTTTTTTAAAAAAATTTGTACAAATCAGTACGATTAGTATGAAGGGATAATGATCCGTACAGGTCGATACAGACCGATACGACCCGTATGGACCGATACCCAGACTGACATGATACTTGAGATTAATTGTACCAATTTAGAGCAAAACTGGTACGTACCGTTCAGTATGACCAATATCGATACGGTACCGATAATTCTGATGTTTTTCCTTATTTTTTTATTTATTAAAAAGTTAACAATATCCTAAAGAATTAATAAAATTCAATGTGTATCCTCTTTGAGACATGTGTCAAGGATAACTTCTGACAAATGAGCTTGTAACTCAATTTATAGATTTATAGATTTGCAGATTATAAATTTATCGATAGATAGTTATATAGATTATATAGATATAGTGATTAGAAAGTTACTCTTTAATACAATTTAATTTGGACAAAATGATGAATTTGGATGAAGTGTTATGGATGGTGAGTCTACTAAGGGTTCCTTTGAATTCCATCATGTCATAAAGGTATATGAGAGGGAAACCCCCCTTACCGATCGGCACACCGACTAGGGGTGCATTTGGATGCATCCCGAGTGAGAGTTTAACTTTTACTGCACCTCCAGTTTAACTGGAGGGGTAGGGGTCCAGTGGGTTCACTGGACCCCTGTGGAGGGAAAATTTTCCTTTTTACCTTCACAATTGTTTTTTTAATTTTTATTTAAATTTTAAATTAATTATTTTAAATTATTATATTTTCATTTTTTAATATAAATATAATTTTAATAATTTGAATTATTATTATTTAACATAAATATAGTTTTAATGTATATTTTATTATTTAATGTAAATATAATTTTCAATTATTTATTATATATACACATTTTAATTTATGTCCATAATGGTCATTTTCTTTTCTCACTATAATTCATCTCACCGTCACCTGCTGCTTTTGAATCTTAACACATATCTTACTACTGATTTTAATCTCGCCGCTACAGTAATTAATCTCACTATCACCGTTGTTTTTAATCTTACCGTCCATCCAAGGAGTCTAAGATTGTCTTAATGAACTAGTGAAATATTAAAAATTAAAGACGGGCACTTAGGTCCAATTTTGATGAAGCAATTAAATTTTAATTTTAATTTTTGAAATATTTAAAATTTGAATATTATGATTCTTCATAAATAGTCACATTGCAATAGTTGTCGTTTAAAACACAATTCTTAAAGGATCTCTTATGTTTAGATATGGTTATGCTTTATTCAAATTAGATATCATTATTCAATATATAAAAGCGAATTTTTTTTTTTTTATATATACAAAAGAGACTGGGAATAAGGGAAGGGGTTGCAAATGCTCTGATTCGATTCTTAAACTTATTGGATGCCACATTTTAAAAGTGACTATATAAATCAACTGGATTAAACTCCGATTTCAAAAGGGAATTTCCTACTTTACCATTTTCATATTTTTTTCCTTGGAATGTTAAAAGACTTGTTTTACCTTAAAAACATTATAAAGTCTTAAAAGTTTCTTTATTCTCTAATATTTTTCTAACACAAAATGACCTAACATTCCTTTGTCTCTTGTTGTTCTGTACATGACCTATCTTTCGATTAATGAATAAAGTTTCTTTATTTATGGGAAAAAAACAATATTATAGTTGCAGTCAGGTAGCTTTAGTTAAAATATATAGCAATATTCAAACTGAGTTTTGATCTTCCGGATTGGATTACGTGAGAGTTATCATAGTTAATTTGACTTAATTACAATCACAAAATCTTAACTTATAATAAATAAAATTTTTTAATATTTTAATTGGATAAATTTGATTTTCATTAAAAATTTTGATTTTAATTTTACAATTGTGATTAAGTCATGTAAGGTTTTCATGATAACTCTCAGCAAATTAAGTTCTTAAAATCAAAACTCAGTGTAAACGAGATATTTGTGCTTACAAGCTATTCGGGTTCGACTCGAAAAAAACTCGAATTCGACTGGGTCATATCGAGTGGAGCTTGAACTCGAGCAGCTCGAGCTATCGAGCGAGGTGAATTCCAGTATCCTAATGCTTGACTCGAGTAGCTCGCAAACTAATCAAGCATTGTTATTTTTAATATTTATATATATATATATTTATTTTTAATTAGTATTGAAAATTTTCAATTCGAACTCGAGCACATTTAATCAAGTTTGAAGTCAAGCATGAAAATTGAGCTCATTTTTTACTAAGTAAACGAGCCTAATCGAGCGAGCTCGAGCAGTTCGATTTTTATCTCAAATCGAGTTTGAGCTTTAAAAGTAAAACTCGATCGAGCTAAGCTTCAAGCCCCGAATTTTGAGTCGAGCTCGAGTTTCTTACAGCTTAAGCTCGGCTTGGCTCGATTACACCCCTAGGTTGACCTATGTTACTATATTCTCAAGTTTTTTACAGTTTGAACTCGGCTTGACTTGATTATACCCCTAAGCTGACCTATGTTACAATATTTATTTCTATTTGTTATTGTTAGTACTTATTATTTTGTTATTATTTACCCAACTGCTATTTGAAGTTCAAAATGGAGGACAAGGATAAATAAAAAAGGTTTGTTTTGATACACCAACAATACAATTTTTTAATTTTACAAGCGAGATTAAAAAAATGTTACAAGTCCTATTTTTTTAATTAATTTTTTTAGTATACACTAAGTGTATGTGTCACTTTTTTAATCATGTCTGTAAAATTTTAAAATTTCGCTGGCAGATAATTTCTTAAAAAAAAAAATGAAAAGTAGTTTGATTGATATTTATAGGGCAATTTGCATTATACCCAAATGAATACAAAAATGAATAAAGAAAAGTAATTCCTTTGCATGAATATATTATTCATGGAATTGCATGACCTTTGGTGCAAACTTTAACAACCTGTACAAAGCGTCGGGCGAAAACTTTCTGGCAAACAAGTGACAGATATTTGTGGTATTCCCATTGTACTGACATTGGCTTCCGCTCCTCAATCTCTCCAAAAATTCAACTGTCACCTCTGTCCTTAAGAACTTAGCTGGGTGAGGGCCACCTTTGGACCAATCAACCCATGTCAAAGTTCTATTGGAATTCTTCTCCCCAAACTTCATGGTCACAAATGTTGGCAAATAATGTTCATCAGCATAGCAAGCGCCCTTGCAATACTTTTTGAACACTGGAAAATATATTTGGTCTGAAACAACTTTGATGGCAAGGTCTCGCTCCATCTCGAACCATTGGGCTCCTTTTCTCCATTGGTCAAGTGTGACTTGAGGGCTCATTCTCCGGCTGTATCGGCCACGGCCAACGGGGCCATCTAAATCGTAGGACTCCACGAAACTCTGGGAAGAGTTGATGAGGTATGAGTAGACAGTAGAGAAGTTAAAGAGTGGAATGCATGATTCTGATAGAAGAACAAATCTTTGGTTTGAGAAGTCCAACAGTGCATTGGCTAGAAGGCGGCGCTCTGCTTCAATCATATTGACATTTCCCCATTCAACTTTCTGCATTATCAGGTAGTAGGAGAAAAGGGGAAAAAAAAAAACTTTAGTATCAATCAGAACTTAAAGAAGTCTAATAAGTAATATTAACAGCAGCCAATGAATTGAGAAGAAAAACAAGAAAGAAAATAAAACACAAGAATTTATGTTATTCAATCAATTATGTTTATCTTATGGAGCTGTAGAAATTTTCAATATTATTTTTAAAAAATAATTACATGCAGTAATTATTACAAGACTTTTAATTAAAGCTACTAAACTCTAAAAAATTACCTTAAAATCGAACCAAAAGAAAAGAATTAAAAAGAAGGACCGAATTTTTTTTTTTTTTTATGGCCAGTACCCCTTAACCTCATAAACAATGAATATCAATTTTTATATCGAATTATCCCACGTAACAAAAAAAACAGACTACACAAAAGAGCCCAACAGTAAATACTAATTATAGACATCAGGCAGATGTGAGAATAGAGCATGAGGAAAAAATGGCAATGGGGATAAAGAAAGTTTGGTTTGTTGGATGCCAAAAGTAGAACGTCAATCGGCTGTCATGGTTTAATAGGGCCTCATCCAAATGCCTACCGCTTTCAATGTTATTTATATTATTTTATACCTATATCGAACCATGCACATGGTTCTTTGATGATCAGTTATCATCAAATTCAAGGCATCGCTCAATCTTATCTCTTCATTTGAGCTACAAATGGGTTCCACAACTAAATAGTGTAAGAAATTGATCATTGATTAATGGTGATTAAAGTCAAGTCAGTTTAAAAGCCTTTTTGGGATTAAGTCCCTCATTTTAACAAGAATTGAAATGGGACAAATTAAGTGAAAATTAATACTTCATCAAAGAAAAAAAAAGTGAAAAGGAGAAACTAAAGTGATATAAGACTAATGGTTATTTCTGATGTATGAGAATATATTTTCTTTGGTTTAATAGTTGTTCTGATTACAGATTATGAATCTCTTTAGGTCAACCAAAAATTGTAAAAAGATTTTGGAGAAATACATCTCCTCCATGCTGAGTGCTTTGATTTTTTTAAAAAAAATACAATGATAAACCATGTGTTTTTGTAGGCAAGGAATTTTAGTATTTGTTTTATTAGCCTAAAAGTGTATTTTCGTATTTGTTTATGATTCAATCTTTATTATTATATAATATATATATATGTTTGTAATATGTGAAAAAGAAGATTATAATAAGTTTTTGTTTGGGCTGATACTCTCTTCAAAAGGATTTTTTTTTATTATATTAATTTATATTTGATACATTGTTAACGTATAAATTTATATTTTGATTGTGAATTACATGATGTCATATATTAATAAGTAAAGTTTTTTATATTTATTTTTGAAGATTTCTAACATTTTGTATTTATTTATTAATAAGATGATATTATATAATTTATTGACGGTATATAAATTTATACTCAAAATATATTAAATATAAGAATGTAAATCCTATGCCCCATTTCTCTATCCTATTCGTGTCCCGGCTTCTAAATGGTTACACATGTCCTTTTATTAATATTAAGTTAGTCCGTGTTTGGGTCTTAACATGTACAAAAGTTGGAAAAAAATGGAAAGGAAAAATAACAGAAAAATATAGATGGAGCACGAAAATAGACAATTTTATATATTTAATGGAGAGGAAAGCTATGTATATTCTTGATCTAATTTATCTTTAGTTTAAGATTTTTTTTTTTAATCATTTCCTTTTTAGAAAAAGAAGAAAAACTCCTTTATTTCAATGTTGAAACCTTTTTTTAGTTAAATTTTTTTTTTTCAAAAAGAAGAAAAACCTAACTTGAATTGAAATTTGTTTTTCTACAAATGTTTCTATTTTCGATTTAAATTGATTTTAGCTTAAAAAAAAAAATGAAAAACTCAACTAATTATCTCTAAAAAAAGCTTCACATTATTTTAAGAAATACAATGTCCCCAAAAATCTTGGCACTAAAAAAAAAAAAAAAAAGAAGAAAACCTGTAGTGAGGAAAAAAAATAAAGAACTTGGGATAAATCAGAGGTTGGGCACTTGGGCTGGCATAAGATCAACGTTAATGGACTGAAATAGAAAAGAAAAAAAAGCACGCGTTGGTGGAGGTATGAGAGGGAATGGGGGAATTGGGTTACGGTTTTACTTGCTTGTTTGGTGATTTTTCAATCGATATAGCTGAACTCTAAGGTATTTACCATGAAATTAAAATGGCCAGAGTATGGACTTTTTTTTTTGAACCGGAGTATGGACTTTGACGGTAGATTTGGTAACTTTGAATCGATAAGAATACGACATAAGAAAAATAATAAAAATATAACATAATATTAATACGATACGAATATAAAAATGTATAAATTTATATAATATGAATTATTAACATGTCATAATTTATATGAATATCTAACACCTTAAATACGATAATAATACGTAAAAATAATACGAATACGACAAAAATACTAATTATCATGTCTATTTGACAGATTGTAATGAGAGGCATTTATGTTTCTTCTTTTTAGTTGAGCATTTTCGTTGTTTTTTTTCGTGTGTTTCGTAATTTTGTTTAGAAATTGTTTTGTTTTTCAAACCAAACAAAAACTTAGATGTTAATCAAAGGACACATGTTTGCATTTGGAAGCCTGGCAGAGAAACAGGACACAGAGAATTTGCATTCCAAATATAAACCCTTATTATATCAATGAAAGAATAAAAGGATGTTTATTAAAACGCATTGAATTTCCATATTTGCAAGAATACCGTTTATTATAGTATGTTTTAATGGCCAGATCCATTACCAAATTCACCAAGTAGAGGCATTGCAGACATGAATACAGTATTAATGACAAACAAAAGTGACATGGAAAATTAAAAGCTAACCTTGCTGGGAATTCTTCTGCCATGGAACACTGAATCTTTAGGCTCTGACAGATTGAAAGAAGGATTGGAGTGCACGTAGATTGAATACATCCCTTCATGCCCTTTGAAGAATTTCTCCCACAATGGAGCCAATAAAACAGGCCCTTTTGTCAAGAACAAGAAAGCAACTTTAGGAACTCGATCGAATGGATATTGAGGAATTCGGGGAGCCATTGAAGCCCTCCATAGAAGCTCTTTATCACCCATGTCATGCATTACATTTGGTGGCTTGAGAAATTCTGTTAATCCAAATTGACCAACATGAGATGTAAATGGTTGCGGCGGCGGCGGTGCCAATGGTGATGCTGATCTTGTAGTCAGAGATAATTGTGTGATACGTAGATCAAGTGAAATGTTTTTGAGATGAAAACTGAGTATGACTCCAAGACTTAGGCCACAGCCAAAGAGGATGAAATAAGAGAGGACATTGAAGAAGTGCCATTGTGCATTAAAGCGCTTGAAAAATGAGGTCAATGGATTGTTGTTTTCACCCTTCATTTTTGGAAAACATGTAGTTAATTTGAGAGAGATTCAGATACCTTCTTAAATTTCAAGAAAAACTCGAAGTATTGTGCTCAAGAAAAGTGATTCTTCTGTCACTCCAAAAACAGTTCTTTTCTTTAAGGACAAGAGATGCCAAGACAAGGAAGAAAAAAGAAAAAAAAAAAAAAAAAAAACTTGAGGAATCAAAATTTGGAGAGAACAATCTGGACGTTGAGATTATATTATAGAACTATTGACTGGTTAGAGAAAGAACCCAAAAAATACTGTATCAGAGCTCAACGGAGAAAGAGAGGCAGATGAATTGAGAAAGGTCTGAGTCAGGTGGCTTGATTTTTTCTGAATTTAATGGCGGAGGCTGCAACCCAGTTGCTGACTTTTCTAGACCAAAGGAAAAAGCGATGGGAAACTCACATATTCAAGGACCCTCCTTCCATATACAAGTCAAAAACTGCCATTTTCATTCCAACTTTTGCTTGTCACAACTTTTTTATTTATTATTTAATTAATTCAACTTTTAAGGAGAACTTTTATTAGTTTAACTAATTAAAGGTCAAGAATTAATTTCTAATATGTTGATCTTTTAATTAAATAATAATATTTTTATTTAATATCTTAAAAATAATGAATAAAATTATTAATTTTTATATTTAATACAGTATTATTGTTATAAATAATATATTAATTAATTTAATAAAAAAACCCTTAAATATTAACGAAAATAGTGAAGAAACAATTAGAACATGCTCTTTAATCATGTGGGTACTTAAAAAGCCTAAGTATTTTGAACTTGGACTATGGAAAACTAGGCAAGGCAAGGAAGGAAAGGAAGGTTCCCAAATATTAGCTTAGCCGCCAATCAATAAGTTTTCAAAAGCAACGAAGGTGGTTTGCGTGTTGGGCTTGTTCAATCCAAGGCTAACGACAAGTGCATGGGCTAGTCGGTCTCAAATTTCTCTTTTCATACACGTTTTTTGCTGTTCTGGGAGAAGCCAGAAAGACCCAAACACGTGTTGCGTTTAGGATGTCTGAACCTGTGATGTTAGGAATTGGTCTTATGTGTTACAGATTCTTGGGATTCTTTTTTGGACTAATAATTCCGACAAATCAAATAATTCCGTCAATCACTGTCTAATTAACGCCAATCAACCGTTGATCTTAACAGTTAAGTCATAAGATTAGCGCTGATTTTTAAGAGAACCACAGAATTTGTAGCCGAAATGGAGAAGAAGATCATGATGTTACCCAATAAATGGGAGTCTTTTATCATAACTTGGAGACTTATTTCTCAAATTATTGTATTTTAAAACTTATTTACCATGTCTTGCATTGGTTCATGTCATAGCCACGTTAATTTTTGCAGAAAAATTCCCCAGTGATTTCTTCTTTCCTTTTATCTCTTTACAATCTTTTTTTTTTTTTTTTTTAATCTCCAGTAAGGTTTTAACTTTTAAACTTATCGGTTTTTTTCTCTGTATTACATTAACATAACACCACCAGCATTTTCTCATAGTGAAAAAAAGACAGTAACATCTCGTAATATATATTTTTCTTTATCAAATTATCTAAGTTCAAAATTAAACAACAAATCAAAATGGGTTTGTTTTTAGATTTGACAATTTGTGTATAGATGTCGTGTCTCATATTTTTTTCATGTCAATCATGTAAATATGAACATGATAAAAATTTATTAAACGTTTTTAAATTTTAAACACAAATATAATACGTATATTAAATGTGTCATGTTAATCGTATTTATTACACTACTTTTGTATTTATTAAACGTGTCGTATTTGTTTTATGATTTCGTATCATGTTCAAAAGTATCAAATCTTCAAACAAAAGAAACATGAAAAAGTTGTTGGATATCAATGATTTATTTTTATGTATAAATACGAAATACATATATCAATACATAGGTTGTCATTAGTAGATACACAGTATATAATTAATGTACACAATTGATATCAATATTAAATGAGAAATTGATCTCATAAACACCCACTTGAAGAGGAAGAAAGTTGGTTAAAATTGTGTTTGGTAAACAATCCCACATTGAACAAAGAAAGGCTTTAGCTTGTTGTTTATATAGGATTGTGTTCCATATTAAGTTGGGCCTTAAGGGGCACCTAAGTTTTTGTGAAAGGTGAGGACCTACATAAACTTGGACTACCACACGCGCGCCACCAAGTTGGGCTAGATTGGTTTGGGTTAGTAATTAAATTTTTACTGACCAACCAACTTATTTTTTTGATTCAAACCAAACCAGCTCGATCAACCAGACCAACCTGCATGTTCGATTTTTGACCAAACCAATACCTTTCAACCAAGTGACATGTCTGATTATTACATGTCTTGTCGAACCAGACCGAAAAAGATCCGTTCGGTTTCTGACATGCCTGTTCGGACTTTGACCGAACTGGTTTGTGTCAAAGGGCTTGTCTGTCCGAACAGACTTATGTTCGTCTATAAATACAGACTTTCAGTGTCTGTTTTATTCACTAATTCACTCAAAAAAATCTTCTCTTCCTCCAATATTCTTTTCTGTGTTGAGAGAGAGTCGTGCATTTTTGGTTAGTTATGTTGCCTTCGATTGTGTGATCGACTGCAACTTAATCGAGGAGACCTAGGAGACGATTTGCATCCATACTGTAAGCACCTAAGTGACAGGCAAAATTCATCTTAAGGTTAGAGGTTCTACCTTGACTCGATATTGATTTTGTATTCGAATAAATTCTGTAAATGTTCTTTATATATATATATATATTTCAAGTATTGATTTTATTAATAAGTAGCATTTCATTTTTTAATTATATGTTTATTGAGTATTGAATTTTATCTTATTAAATTCAGATTAATATATTACGGTTAACAATCTTAAGACAAATTTTCGTATTGTTCTGTTTTAATAATTTATTTCATTACTGTTATTGAAAAAATATATATATATATATATATATATATTATATTGCTGCTACTTAGTTATTGCATATATATATTTATAATATATATAGTGTACGGTGTTTTTTTTTTTTTTTGTTATATATATATATATATATATAGTTACATTTCATATTACATATATATATATATATATATATTATTCTTATTGTTTAGTAATATATATAAATTGCTACTGTAAGTAATATATATTGTGAACGTTGAGATACATTACTTTATTAGTAGTGTAATTATTTTTTATAAACTGTTACGAGTTGGTCCTGTTATTTTTGAATAACGGATGGCAGAATAATCTACCGATACTGCTAATGCGCCTGTAGCGCCGTAGCCACTACATGAAACATATGGTGAGAGACCCGAGAAGTTCAATGGTCTAGACTTCAAACCACTCTCAACCTAGCTCGTTTCTTATGGGAGGAGGCCCCGACTCTCAACGAGGGAGAGACCGATACTACGGTTGTAACTTCGTGGAAGCATGAAAGCATTCTAACTTCCTATGCAAGAACTATATCCTCAACAGATTGGACAACACGTTATACAACGTGTATACCCCAATCAAAACAACGAGAGAGCTATGGGAGTCCTTAGAGAGAAAGTATAGAACCGAGGATGCCGGCACAAAGAAATTTGTGGTTGGCAGGTTTCTGACATACAAGATGGTGGACTCGAAAACCATGATCAGCCAAGTCCAAGAGTATCAGTTGATCCTCCATGAGATTACTACTGAAGGAATGATTCTTAGTGGATCATTTGAGACGACGGCTTTGATAGAGAAATTACCACCTTCGTGGAAGGATTTCAAGAACTATCTAAAGCACAAATAAAAGGAGATGAGTTTAGAGGACTTGATTGTTCGGTTGAGAATCAAGGAAAAAACCGAGGTTTAGGAAAGAGGGCTAAGGTTCAGACTATGGAAGCCAAGGAGAATGTTATTGAACATTCGAAAAAGACCAAACAAGAGGAAATATGTTGGTTCTAATTATTCCCAAGCTAAAATGAATTTCAAGAAGTTCACGGGAATTTGTTTTGTGTGCAACAAGCCCGGACATAGAGCAAAGGATTGCCGACAGAACAAGAAGAAGAAAGCTCAAGCCAACTTAGTTGATAACAATGAGATTGAGCTCGCTGCTGTAGTGTCGCAAGTGAACCTAGTGGAAAACCCTAAAACTTGGTGGGTTGATACCGGAGCCACTTGTCATGTATGCTCTGAAAGGAAGAGTTTCTCCGAGTACAAAGAAGCTACTGATGATGAGCAACTATATATGGGAAACTCCACGGTTTGCAAGGTACGAGGCCATGGAAAGGTGGTGCTCAAGATGACCTCCGGCAAAGAACTAACTTTGAACAATGTGGTGCATGCTCCGAAAATTCGAAAGAATTTGGTTTCCGGCTCTCTATTGAGCAAGAATGGGTTTAGGCTCGTATTTGAGTCAGATAAATTTGTACTTACTAAAAGTGGGATGTTTGTGGGTAGAGGATATCTATGTGATGAGCTTTTTAAGCTCAATGTAATGACAGTTCTACCAAAGAACAAGAATATTAATAATATTATTTCTTCTGTTTATTTGGTTGAGTCCTCTAGATTATGGCATGGTAGATTAGGTCATGTAAATTACAAGACCTTGCAAAGAATCAACAATTTGGATTTGCTTCCGAAAATTATCATTAACAAAAATCACAAATGTGAAATTTGTGTGGAATCTAAATTAGCTAAGGCTCATTTCTATTCGATAAAAAGAAGTAGTGAACCTCTAGACTTAATTCACACTGATATTTGTGACTTAAAATTTCTGCAAACTAGAGGTGGTAAAAAGTATTTTATTACTTTTATTGATGACTGCACTAGATATTGTTACGTCTATTTGCTAAAAAGCAAAGACGAGGCTTTGGAAGCTTTTAAGCTCTTTAAAAATGAGGTCAAAAATCAACTAAGCAAGAAAATTAAGATAATAAGGAGTGATAGAGATGGTGAATATGATTCATTGTTTAATGAATTCTGTTCAGAAAATGATAGCGTCCATCAAACCAATGCTCCTTATTCACCTCAACAAAATGTTATTGCAGAACACAAAAAATGAACGTTGAAAGAAATGATGAACGCTTTTTTGATAAGTTCAGGGTTATCTCAGAACTTGTGGGGAGAAGCTATTTTAACAGCTAATTATATTATAAATGAAATATCCCACAAGAAATCAAACAAGACACCGTATGAATTATGTGAGGGTCGAAGACCATCCTACAAATACATGAAAGTGTCGGGGTGTCTTGTGAAGGTAGTTGTTCCTCCACCTAAAAAGGTCAAAATAGGTACCTAAGACTGTTGATTTGCATATTCATTGTATATGAAAACAATAGTGTTGCTTATCGTTTTCTTGTGTTCAAGTCGGACATTCTCGATATTCATATCAATACGATTATTGAATCAAGGAACGTTTCGTTCTTTGAAGATGTACTTTCATACAAGGAAAAACAAGAAAATAAGACTACTAAGAGAACTCATGAGTCCTCAAGTAGTGATCCAAATATGGATGAAGAGGAACAAGAGAAACCGAGAAGAATAAACGGGCTAACGTACCAACTAATTATGGTCCGGATTTTCTAACCTATTTATTAGAAAATGAACCTCAAACTTTTAACGAGACAATGTCATCTCCAAAAGCACCATTCTGGAAAGAGGCTTTTAACAATGAAATAGAATCCATCATGCAAAATCATATATGGGAACTAGTGGATCTTCCTCACGGGCATAAGCCATTAGGATCCAAATGGATATTTAAGAGAAAGGTGAAGGCAGATGGATCGATTGATAAATATAAAGCCCGACTTGTAATAAAAGGATACAAGCAAAAAGAAGGGCTTGATTATTTTGATACATATTCACCAATTACGAGAATAACATCCATTCGAATGTTAATAGCTATAGCAGCTCTTAACAATCTCGAAATACACCAAATGGATGTTAAGACAGCTTTCCTGAATGAAGATTTAAACTAAGAAGTCTATATGGAACAACCCGAAGGGTTCAAAGTTTCGGGACAGGAAAGGAAGGTGTGTAAGCTTGTCAAATCATTATATGGTTTAAAACAAGCACCTAAGCAATAGCATCAAAAATTTGACAACATAATGTTGTCAAATGGTTTTCGTATTAATGAATGCGATAAATGCGTATACATAAAGAATACGAATAAGGGATATGTCATTGTTTGTCTATACGTAGATGATATGTTGATCTTAGGCAGTAATAATGAGATCATTAAAGTTACCAAAGCTTGGTTGACCAGTAAATTTGATATGAAAGATATGGGTGTAGCAGATGTGGTTTTAGGAATAAAAATTTCTAAAACACAAGATGGCATGGTAATATCTCAAAATCATTATGTAAAGAAGATTCTTGAGAAATTCAATAAGAATGATACTAATATTGCCAAAACACTTGTAGATGTGAATTTACATCTAAGGAAAAATACTGGTGACGCAATATCTCAAATAGAATATTCGCGGATAATTGGTAGTCTCTTGTATCTCATGAACTGCACAAGACCAGAGATAGCATACTCAGTTAGCAAACTGAGTAGATTTACAAGTAATCCTGGAAAGGATCACTGGAAGGCCATTGTGAGAGTACTCAGATATTTGAGATACACCTCAAGTTATGGACTGCACTATACAAGATATCCAGCTGTGCTTGAAGGGTACAATGATGCAAAAATTGGATATCCGATACTAAAGGATCGAAATCCACTAGCAAATTTATTTTTACTATTGGAGGAGCTGCAGTGTCTTGAAAATCTTCTAAACAAACGTGTATTGTCAGATCCACTATGGAATCTGAATTTATAGCTTTAGATAAAGCTAGAGAAGAAGCGGAATGACTTCAAATTTTTTTAGAAGATATTCCATGTTGGCCAAAACCTGTGCGTGCAATTTGTATATATTGCTGGTTGGGCACAGAGTAGTTTGTATAATGGTAAATCTCGACACATTCGTCGAAGACAGAATATCGTTAGGCAATTGCTCTCAAATGGAATTATCTCTATTGATTATGAAAAATCAAATGATAATATTGCGAATCCGCTTATGAAAGGTTTAACAAGAGAGCAAGTAAATAAATCATCGAGGGGAATGGGTCTTAAGCCTATAAATTAAAGTTATATAATGGCAACCCAACCTAGTTGACTGGAGACCCAAGATCTAGGTTCAAAGGGACAACCGAATTATGTTAACTTAGTGTGAGCACTAAAAGAGTTAAATACTCTAATCCATTCCTATGATGAATTAGTGCTGCCTGCAAAGACGTTAGGATAAGTTATGCTTTTAATGATTCTTATAACTTGATAAAATCAAGTGGGGTATTGCAGGATACTCTTGATAAGAAATCACATATAATGAGTATGAAACGTTGCCATTTCTATGAGAATTGATTAGGCTAAATTCTCTAGAGTACTCATAGAAACTAGGACGTGTTCGGAACCAAAATGAACATAATCGTGAGAACCAAAGATGTTCGAAGAGGAATTGCGTGATATCTATTTTCTTGGTTTACACGAAAGGCTGAATAGTTCAAGACATCATGTTCACTAGTTAGACGAGTAAATCCGATAGTTATCCTTATGGAAGGTTCAAAGCCAAAAGCTACCTATCCTGATGCAATAACTCTTCAAAGTTATTCTCTCTCATATTCCGAGTCAGTTCGTCATTTTAATTAGACAATTTCCATTCATGTGGGGGATTGTTGGATATCAATGATTTATTTTTGTGTATAAATACGAAATACGTATACCAATACATAGGTTGTCGTTAGTAGATACACAGTGTATAATTAATATACACAATTGATATCAATATTGAATGAGAAGTTGGTTTCATAAACATCACTTGAAGAGGAAGAAAGTTGGTTGAAGTTGTGTTTTGTAAGCAATCCCAAATTGAACAAAGAAAGGCTTTAGCTTATTGTTTATATAGGCTAGTGTTCCATGTTGGGATAGACCCCAAGGGCACCTAAGTTTTTGTGAAGAGTGAGGACCTACACAAACTTGGGCTACCACACGCGCGGCGTCGAGTTGGGCTGGGCTAGTTTGGGTCAGTAATTAATTTTTTACTACCCAATCGACTTATTTTTTTGGTTCAAACCGAACCAACTCAATCAACCAGACCAACCTGCCAATTTGGTTTTTGACCGAACCAGTACCTTTCAACCAAGTGACTTGTCTGATTATTTCATGTTTTTTCGGACTAGACTGAAAAGATCTGTTCGATTTTTGAATGCTTGTTTGGACTTTGACCAAACCGGTTCGTGTCAAAGGCTTTGTCTGTCCAAACAGACTTATGTTATTCTATAAATATAGACTTCCAGTGTATGTTTTATTCACTAATTAACTCTAAAATTTTCTTCTCTTCCTCCGGTATTCTTTTTTGTGTTGAGAGAGAGTCGTGCATTTCTGGTTTGCTGTGTTGCTTTCGACTGTGATATCGACTGCAATATTATCGAGGAGACCTCGGAGACGATTTGTATCTATACTGTAAGCACTTAAGTGACAGGCAAAATTCGTCTTAAAGTCAGAGGTTCTACCTTGACTCGATATTGATTTTGTATTCGAATAAATTCTATAAGTGTTCTTTATATTCAATTTTATGTAATATGTTATTACATGCAAGTTCAAGTTCGTATATATATATTTCAAGTATTGATTTTATTAGTAAGTAGCATTTCATTAGTAACTAGCATTTCATTTTTTAATTATATGTTTATAAAGTATTGAATTTTATTTTATTAAATTCAGATTAATATATTACGGTTAACAAAAGTTAAAAGATGAAGCAAATTTCATCGAAAGTGTAATGTGTATGTAAAAAGTATGAACCTAACTTTTGAGTTTTAAGGGGGGAAAAAGGCCAAACAATAATAAACCTGATAAGAAATGAAATTATAGAGATGGCATGATTGATCAAGCAAATTTCATACAGATAAAAAAAAATAACATTCTAAAAATGAAGATATTTTCAAAGAAAGTTTTCTAAAATCAATCCACGATGATCAAGATTTTATGTTGTTATAATTTGCAAATTGAATCTATGATCTTGTTATTTTAATTTCTATTTCAATTCAAATTTCAATATAAAAATTCATATTTTATTAACTTTTTATGTGAAAAAAAAGGTTCAAGTCTTTGGAAATTTGAAAAGGAGGAAGCTTATAGAAAATTGAAAGAGAGAAAGAGGCGCAAGTTAGGGTTTGTAACAAAAAGAAATTCTTTACGATAAAAAGAAAGGAAAAAAAAAGACAAAATTATAAGATATTGGGAATTTTTAAGTTAAAAAGTACAATAGTTTGGGAAATAAGTTTTTAATATATTAGGATATTGTTAAAAACCCCAATAAGTGATTATTTGACAATTAATTTAGTCAATTTTGTTAATATTCTCAACACTGGAGTTTGAGTTAACATTATGATCAATGTTTTAATTAACTAAGCATAAAGAAAGTGACTTGGAACAAAAAGGATTTGATAAAATACGAAAAAAATGAATATTAGAAAAAAAATATGAGATAGAAAAGGAATACGGGAATAAAAATAAAGGGAAAGAAAACTACAATTACTGTTCTTTCTAAAATGATGTGATTAAGATATGACTGTCACAATTTTAATAAGCATACAATTAGTTTTCTAGAAAAAGAAAATCGAGAGAAAAGGAAAAAGAAAGAAAATGATGGAAATTATATAATTTTGTCCTGTTTTTATCTAAATATAGTTTATTTTATTTTTATTTATCGAAATATCGTTGGTTTCAAATTATTTTTCAGAATCCGTTTTTTTTAACCAGTTGGAAAATCGCCATGGCTCATGACGATTTTCTAACGGTAAATTTTATTTTTTTAAAAAAAACAAAGTTGAAAAATCTGCCATGGGTCGTGGCGATTTTTCAACTTAATTTAATTTTTTTTTTTTACCTTGAAAAATTGTCACCATGAGTGACGATTTTCAAAGGGAATACTTCACAAATTATGAATAATTTCCTTGAGGTTCATATATATATATATATATATATATATATATATATATATAAGTTTGTTTCTTTTTTTTTTATTCTTTTAAAATATATATATTTTTTTAAAAATATGGATCGGGCCCATGTATGGTATCAACACTACATTTGCTTATCCAAGTGGGCCCGGCCCAAAATATGGGCCTCAAATTTTGTCCAAGCCCGTTTAGACCCGCCCATATTATTTTTTTTTCTATTTTTTTAAATTATATATATTTAATCTTTAATCTTTAATCTTTAATAATTTTATATTTTTTTCTTTTATTAAGTTGTTAAACATGTACAACTTAACATATTTTTTAATGTTTACACTATAATATTATATATATTTAATTTTTATATGACATAAATTACATAATATATAAATATAAATAATATATTATTTAATTAGAAAACGGGCCGAGCTGGGCTCGGGCCTTGAATGTTGGAGCCAAAGCTCGGCCCATATTTTAAACAGGCCTAACTTTTCTGGCCAAACCCATTTTTCGGGCCTAATAATTTTGTCCAGGCCCCCCCAAATATGAGCGAGCCTTTGGGCTTGGACGGGTAGCCCGGCTCTTGGATAGGTCTACATGGTGGTAAGGGTCGGGCTACCCGTCTAAGCCCGTTTAAAATATGGGCGGGGCCTTAGCTCCAACATTCTAGACCCGAGCCCAGCCCGTTTTCTAATTAAATAATATATTATTTATATTTATATATATTATGTAATTTATATCATATAAAAATTAAATATATATAATATTATAGTGTAAACTTTAAAAAATATGTTAAGTTGTACATGTTTAACAACTTAATAAAAGAAAAATATATAAACTTATTAAAGATTAAATAATAAATATATATTTTAAAAAAAAATAGAAAAAAAGAATAGGGACGGGGGCCTAAACGGGCTTGGACAAAATTTGAGGTCCATATTTCGAGTCGGGTCGGACTTGGGCAATCAAATGTGGTGTTGATACGATACATAGGCTCAGTCCATATTTTAAAAGAATAAATATATATATATATATATTAAAGGAATAAAAAAAAGAAACAAACATAAAATATATATATATATGAACCCAACTTTTATTTTTATTTTTTAAATAAAATTTATCATTGGGAAATCGCCATGGATTATGGCGATTTCCCAACTAGTTAACAAAAGAGCGAATTTTAGAAAATAATTTCAAACCAACGATATTTTGATAAATAAAAATAAAAACAGCAATATTAAGATAAAAAACTTTATTTTGTCCATGTGAGATAAAATATAATAAAAAAGAATTATGGATAAAATTAATTGTATGGATAACCATTTTTGCTTTTTTTTTTTCTTTTCTCTAACTTGGTATCTTTATGAAATTATTGAATTTTTATTAAGGTGTAAAAAGATAAATTCAATGTTTTTTCCTTTGGTAAATTTATATTAAATTTTACCTACAATTTTTTTTTTAATTTGGTGAAGGAAAAAATTGAATTCTTTATATATATATATATATATATATATATATATATATAGGATTATTATCTCGTACGCTGGCTGTGGACATTTTTAACTCTACAAACGGGGCTTACATCCTTCCGTAATTTTTTGTACGATTTATATTTTTTTAATCCGACAGTCGTATTACGTGTTTTATTCACGTAGATCATGCACGTCGAGTTTCGAGTAAATTAAAAATATTTAACTATTTGTTCCGACGTAAAACTTTCGACCGTTAAATATATACTGAAAAAGACAGTATTCTCGATCGACATGATAAGGATATCAGATTGATTCGAAACTTTACATGCACGACGAGTATGATTATATTGTTAAATCCGACGGTCGGTTTGTATAAATATAAATCATATAAAAAGTTACGAAAAAATGTAAGCCCAGCTTGTGGAGTTAAAAATGTCCATCGCCAGTGTACATGATAAAATGAGTGACTGAGTTGGTGTCACGAGTTAAGTGACACCAATTCAGTTGGTGAAAGTACAAAACAACCAAATAAAATTATAAAATCAAAAATTTAAATAAAGAAAATTATGTCTTTTAATATTTTTGATAAAAAAGTTATTTATTTACGTTTAAAAAATCACCTAATCTTCAAAAAAATTATCCACTTTTCTAAAAAACTACCTACTTAAAAAGATTACCCATTATATATTATTATTATTATTATTATTATTGTTATTCTTATTATTATTATCTGGTACACTGTCGATGGAGTTTTTAGACTCCACAAGCAGCGTTAACATTTGTGACACATACCCTTAGAGTATAATAATAAAATAAAAAAAAATAATTACAAAAAGAAGTGAAATATGTGACAACCTCGTAACCCGCTTGTGGAGTTAAAATGTTTCCACTACCATTATACCAAATAATTACTCTCTCTCTCTCTCTATATATATATATAAAATAAAACAAGATACATGAGTTACATGGATTCTGACATGGACATTTCTTTTTAATGACACTTGGGATAAGCCTAAATAAAATTATATTTATCAACTCATTAAATCTCAAAATTTAAAAATAAAATCTAACATTATCAACTTTATGTTATTTTTAATAATAAGTGTTGGTTTCATTTTAGACTATATCTTTTTACTGATTTTTTACAACAAGTCTTGATTTTTACTTTTTTTAGTTATACGATATCAAATTTATTTTAACCAGTTTAGATTTAAAATAATTAAATAAATAGAACTATCCTTTTAAAATCAAGATTAAATTTAAAAAATATAAAAAATTCATCATCTTAATTGTTATCCAAGAATTACTACTTGATTTTGAGTTATTATATACATAACACTATTTATTTAAAATCAAGATTAAATTGTAATACAAATTTTAAATTTTAAAAAGTACGGGAAGTATTTTTTTTTCTTAACTAAACTTCTATTTATATATATGAAATAATTGGATTGCTAACAAATACAAGATTCAGGTTAACTCCGTCTTCTTTGTTGCTAACTGTATATAAATCCAACTCATATACTATTTTAAAATTTATACGAAAGTTTGTCAATGTTTCTTTATGATTTAATTTCGTCTTCCAAAATTATTGTTTATTCAATTATTATTTTTAACAAACTAAACTAATTATTTTCAATTTTTTAAGATATTTTGATCAAGATTACAGTTTAGTAAAGGTATGTTAATACTTTTTGAGTTTTAATTTTATTTTTCGATATTACTTTTTAGTTTTTTTTTTTTTTTACACACATTTCCTAATCATTTTAATTTCTTTTCAGCGTTTTGGTCAAAAATGTAATTTAATAAAAGTTTGTTACAATATATATATATATATGATTTTCATCATTTTAGTATTAGCAACATAATTTTATTCATAACTTCTCTCTATTTATGGTTTTTTTTGTTTGCTCTGTTCTTAATGTTAATGTATTACACGAAAAAACAACTGTTTTAAGCGAAATTGAAAAGTATCAGGATTCTATCAGATGTATGGGTGATTAATAGCCTTGGGGACATGTACTCAAAATGATTCAATAGACAAGATCGGATGTTTGAGCTTGCAGCCAACAATAATTCTATTTGAGAAATTTTGATGTTCTCTTGGAAAGTTGGCTTTTGATGACTTAATTGCCCAACAACTACTCATTCAACATATTCATACCCTTCTGGGGTGAGGCTATTTTAACTCTGTGTAATTATTCATCTGTTATCTTCTGTAATCTGAATTGATTGAAACCAATGGATTTTTTTTTTTTTTTACGTACAATACAAATACAATGGCATTGGAGCAGTAGTTCCAGCCATGACCATGAATTGGAGGTTTGGTAGCGCTCACAATCTCAATTCCAAGTCTTGAAGTACTGTTTTTTTATGGATAAATTTAAGTTTTGTTGGGATGTAACTTTTTGTTGTGATGCAATTTAATCATCTTAAAATTTGCATTATTATTTATTTACTTAGATTATTTTATCTTTGGACATTATTTTATTCAATTCTTTTTTCTTTGTCACTCATTTGACGATTGATATTTTCATTTCTTTTTAATATTTTGATCAAGATAGTAATTTATTAAAAGGTTGTCAATATTTCTTTTATTATTTAATTGGTCATTGAACAATATTTTTTATGTTCTTATTATAAAAAAAATAATATTTTATGTATGTTCAATTTTTTTTTCTCTTTTTGGTACATATCTAATATCTCTTAAATTTTTTCACATTTTTTTCTTCAAAATTTTGCTCATGATCATAATAGTAAAGTTTTTATATTTTTATATATTATAAATTTTAAAAACTCATATATAATTGTGAAAAAAATACTAATTTTTATGTGTGAACACATTTAAATAAATAAAAAATAAAACTAACCTATGCATCGCATGGGTAACAAACTAATTTTTTATATTTAATTTTTTAAATACAATTCATTTATTTTTAAAAAATATATTTTCACTCACAAAGTGAGTGTCAGAATTCTGGTTTATACACACACACATATATATATATTGCACTTTTAAAGGTCATTAAAATTAAGATATAGACTTGTCTAAAGATTGAGCTACTCGTGTTCGAAGATTCATCTAATATTTAGAGGAGTTTAAAGAAAAATATCAAATATGTTAAATGAGTCTGAACAAAATATGAGCCTCATTTAATAAAAGTGTTGGGTTTTGACTCCAATATTTAATGATTAAGTTCGATTTGGCTCAGCATGACATCTATATAATATATATAATATTTTTTATATATATCATATAATTTATGTTTTAAAAAATGATAAATATGTATAATATTGTAAGTGTGAATATTAAAAAATATGCTAAATTAATTATTTTTTAAACCATAATAAAAGAAAATAAAAAATATTACATTATTTTGAAAAAAAAAAGTTAGTTGGAAGAGTTTAGGTGGACCATGGTTGTATAATTTAATAATTGAACGAGTCTACACAGAAATTGGGTTCGAATAATGGGCCAGGGTCTAAGCAAGCATTTGAGCTATTAATACTTTTTTAGATTCAATCCAAATCTGATTCAGCCAGGTTCATAAATTAAAAAATTTGTAAAATATTTGATTTTGCCTCGGAAAAACATAAATAAAAAGATTGATGTGGGAATTTAAAATGAATTTGAGAAGAAAATAAACTAAAAATATTTATAAAATACTTGATTCCTATATGAGATTAAATTATTAACTACTATAAGTTAAATGGGTTAATTAGTATCAATAAAGTCTTGTTTTAATGACAAGGAGGAGATCATAGAATCTTAAGGTCTCGAGTTTAAATTTTTTTAATTTGGTTCAACTGTTGAAATTTTTTATATATGTCAAATTTTTTGTTGGTTTATTTCATTCGATTTTTTATTATAAAATGAGATATAATTATTAAAATCGTTTTTTATAAGGTTCTATCAATAATAGCGAATCTTGAACCAATCTTAACTTTGCATGTGTGACGTTTTGATTTTTTAATGAAAGTTTCCTAAATAATAATATTTTTTTTGAATTTCTTAATCTATTCATAACATCTCAATCTCTATTAATTATCTCATTTGAAAAAGATATTACGTGTCTAAATCATATCGAACCTGCAATCTTCAAATTTTTTTTATCATTAACATGCATATTATCTAAGCTAATACTCAATTTACAATAATCTTAAATATTGTATCAAAAAACTTAGCTACATACTAGTACACTTCTATTAATTCATAGTTATATTATTAGGGAATAAAAATTGTTGCAAGTAAAAACTACTTTTTTATTAATTTTTTATTTTAATTTTTAACTTAAAAATTTTCACCTTTGCGTCCATCTGTTATGCTATTTGTACACGTTACTACCAAGGGCAAATGGCATGGCAATGATTTGTATGCATGGACGAAATTAGCGAGCAGGATGGCGGCTGTTGCCCCCATCTAGCATATATATAATTGTAACTGCACGTGTCGACTCTTAGTTATTGCTTCGATGTTGACATGTGTCATTTAAAAAAAAATAATAATAAAAAAATATATATGAGAAAATTTTTTATGTTTATGTTCGTGTTATTTTTTGATGTGTTTAAAGTATTATAAATTTATATAATTTTTTATAAGTTCATAATTCGTTTTATGTATATTTTGACACGTTCGTATATTCGTGCAATATTCATGTTATTTTTCGTGTTGTGTTTTAATTATTTTTCTTATGTTTTGTTCTTGTGTGTCAATTTATTTCATATTTTGCATAGTTTGTCATTGTGGTTCAATTTAAAAAAAAATTTGCCTGTTCGTCTCGTGTCTTAATTCATAATATTTTTTGCATAATTTGTTATAGTAATTCAATTTAAAAAAAATTTGTGTTCGTGACGTGTTCGTGTTATTTTTGTGTGTGTTCATAATATAATAAATTTACATAAATTTTTACACGTTAATAATTCGCTTTATATAGATTTTGACATGTTCGTGTATTCGTGTCGTGCTCATGTTAATGTTATTTTTCGTGTCGTGTTTTAATTATTTCCTTATATTCTGTTTGTGTTGTGTCTCAATTCATCTTATATTTTGCATAATTTATTATAGTGATTCGATTTTAACACTAAATTTATTTACTTACGATATTAAAATATAAAAAATTATTATTTAATGTGATTCAATTTAAATTTATTTGTGATTGTTAATTTAATTAAAATTTTATCTATAACTTATATAGTAAAAGTATCCTCTGAGGAGATACTGTAGCAAGAAGAAAGCCAGGGAGTGACACCTGGCATTTTTATTCAGTTTGTTCAAAAATTATAAAATGGGTTAACCAACTAAAACTATTTATAATTTATAGTTATTATATAAAATAATTATTAATAAGGAAATAAATTTTTTTATTTTTTGTGATTCATTCAGTTTTCTCGGATTCGGATAATTTGCGGATTTAAAAAATTGAAGATCCGATATTACTCGATCGGTTATTTTTAGATTCGAATATTGCGGATTCGGGTAATTTGCGGATTCGGATATGAACCTTAGGATGTCTATTATCCGAATCCACTTTGATTTTGGTTCGGATAGTGTCGAATATTCGAATTCATTATCTGAATCCACTATATTTGTGCGAATAAAGAATTCGGATATCCAAATTTGATATCCATTTACATATTTAGTTTTTATTTATTTATATTTAAAAAAAATGATTTAATAAAATTGGATATTTAGCGAATTCAGATATCCGACGAATATTGCTCTTTAAATTGGATGTGGATTCGGATAGTAAGCAAATAATAAACAGATTCAAATTTTAGATAAATTAAGCTAATTCAGATTCGGATATTTAAAAAGTTGTTAATATACGATCCGCTACCATCCCTATTTGTGATAAAAAAATTTAGAACAATTACAAAATTAACTAATAAATCAAAAATATTTATTATTTATTATCATAATAATAAATAATTGTTAGTAAGAAAAGAGAATAATTGTTTTGAAAAACGTGTAATCAAGACAGAATTTTTTTTCTTCAAAGAATTATAAAATGAATCAATAAATTAAAAGTATTTATTATCTATTATTATATAATAAATTATTACTAATAAGGAAATAGAAAAAAGTTTATGTGAAAAAACGATTTTGCAATTATTTTTTTTGAGAAGAAAAAAAATATATTAGCATGAGTTATTGGTGGGTTTAGACTCTTACAATTAAAGAAAGTGAAATTTGATTGGTCAAAAAATTGACTTAAGGTTTATTTTTTGATAAATTTATCGTTTGATTTTAAAAAATTCAACTTTATAGATTTATTTTTTTATTTAAAATTAATTTAGTAATAATTTGTTTTTATTTGTGAAAAAGATTTAATTTTTATATTAAAAATATTTAAATATATACTATATAATATAATTAAAATTATATAAAAAACTTAAAGTCCCTAGCGAAGCGAGGGGAAACATTCTAGTAAATATTAAAAAAAATCTCCAGCTGAGTGGTGAAGAATTCTAGTGAAGTTACTAAAATCTTTTTATGGGTATATGGAATTGTCTTTACACAAGTTAGAGATTACAAATAATACAAACAATAATCTAACAATTTTTTTTACGTTAAAACAGATAATTTGTTAGTACAAATTAGATTTGTCAATTTGACGAGTCGGATTGGGATTAAATCAGATCCTAAATGACATAATATATAGCCTAAATGAAATGACCTAGGTAACATAATATATTCTACATGAAATGACCTAGGTAACATAATATATTCTATATGAGATGAAATAATTTAAATGACATGACAAATATGAATGATATGGCATATAATTTAAATGACATAAAATATAAAATAATACTATCATATAATATGCATGAAAATAAAAATGAAAATAATAATGCATGAACATAGTATATGCTAAATAATATGACAAAAATAACTAAATAAAAAGCATAGGATATCATGAAATATTCCAAATCATATAATAAACAATATAACATAACTCAAAATCATAACAATATCATAGAAATTATCATAGCAAAAATCACATATTATATAAAATGCATGAATATGGAAAATGCAATGCATGAAAATGTATTTTTTCCTTTAATTAAGGAAATCCGTATATCTAAAAAGATATCCGGCTACCTTAGAAAAATATATCAAATTAAATATTCTAAAATCAAAGTACTTTGTGATTGTTTGAAAACAATTTTGAAAAGCTTAGATTAAAAATAAAAACTGGGCTAAACCCTTTTTAAAATGGTTCTAATTTCCTAAGTTTAAAATAACGGACTTGACCACCCTTAACCCGAGACTTAAAAAATCATTTTTAGAGTTTAAAAAGGCTTAGAAACTACCCTAAGTCAGTAGCTAACCTTCCTAATCAGCCCCCTCTAAGTAACTTAACCAAAACAGAAAAATGATTTTCCTTCAAATTCAATTTTGACTCCACTGTCCAGTTTTAAGCCACGATTTTTTATCCTATTTTTAAAAATTCAAAAAAATCTAAAAAACATACTGGAGACTCAGGACATGTAAAACTACATGGGACAAAATCAGATTAATTTTCTGATTAAAGATGAATGCCCAAAAAAATCGGGAAAGTACGAGTACTGGGTGAAAAAACTGTTTTGCCAAAATACATTTTTGCCTTTGATAAAATCATTTAAAAATCAAAGTAAAAATATTTAAGACTCAAAAAATGACTCACAAACAGTAGCTAGGACTTTTTAAAAGTTAGACAAAAATTGGCTAAGTAAAAAAAATCACAAAGGTAGAATAATCAATTTGACAAACCTTAATTTTCCCCAAGTGTGCTCAAAAGAGCATGACTTTGATCCATTAATTGGCTTAAGTCATTAGTCAAGTGGTATGGACATGAAATGCATGAAAAATAAAGAAAATATGATGCATGAAATGCATGATTTTAAACCTAAATGTCATAAAAAAAATGCATGGCATCAATATAGTGACCTAGATCTAAATGAACTTGCATGGCATTTAATGCAACCTACGTCTAAAATGCATGGACATGCATGGCAAAATAAACCACACCTAATAACTAAAACATGCATGGCAATAACACAAACACAAGGCATGCTTAAACCAAAAACTCAACCAAATATCATGCAAATGCCAACCTATCAACTAACATAGCAAAAATGCACACATAACGCTAGAATACAAGGAGTAGCCGAATGGCCTATGGTTCCAAACAAGTATGGCATTTTCACAAACACTTGGTATACTTAAACTAAATACTCAATCAAATGTCATGCAAATGCAAAACCTACCAACTAACATGGCAAAAATGCACATACAATGTAAAACACATGGAGTAGCCAAATGGCCTCAAGCTCCAACAAGCATGGCATTTTCACAAACACTTGATATGCTAACATGCTCAACTAAAATATAACACTCAAATCATGCAAACACAAAGTAGAGATACTAAAAATAACAAGCATTTTCACAAACACTTGATATACTAACATGCTCAACTAAAACATAACACTCAAATCATGTAAACACAAGGTAGAGATACCCACAAGCATTTTCACAAACACTTGATATACTAAATATAAAACATCAACAAATTTAAACATTATGAAAACAGAAAATTGAAAATGCAAGAATATGATAATAAACTCATAAATGACAACAAACAAGCAACCAAATTAAACATGCTTCAAGTATATGAAGTAGAAGAACACTTAAAGCATCAAGACTAAAGAAAATAACATAAATAATATGAGAAATCAAACAAAAACAGCAACAATAATAAAAAAAATATAGGCCATTAAAGAAAAAATAAGAAAAAAATTTGTAAAAATTATTTAAGAAAGAGATGAAGAAAGAACTTAAGAAGAACATAGAAAAAAAACCTTTATTTAAAATGAAAACTCACCAAATAATAATCAAAATAACAAAAAAAAAGAATGGAAAATCAAGAAAGTGCAAGAGTTGGTGCTAAAAGCAACCTCAAGAAGCTATATTTCAAGCTTTATCTCTTCAAACTTTCATTTCATTTCCTTTCTTTTCTAAACTATTTCTTTTTGCTTTCAACCAAGGAAAGAAAAACTAAGAAAAACAAGAAGAAATCTCAAAAAATGAAGTCTCAAAATGAAAAATCTGGATCCCCCCTTAGTGCTGGCCAAACCCCCCTAAAATGAGCTAGGATGTTGTCATTTTGTTCCCACCAATTTCCATCAAAGGGCTAGTGATTCAAGGTGAAAAATCATGAAATTATCACCCTTAGATTAGCATATCAGCTGTCCATAATTACAGCTGTTCGAGAATAATGTTGACACTCTCCCTTGGCCTACGTGGCTTAATCATAATGGCTTGATAAAAAAAATCTCTAACTAACTTTTAATTCTTGGCCATTTGATTGAAAAATCAGAAGCTTCCTCCTTCCTTTGGGCCTTGGCAGGCCAGCATTCTCTTTTCCAGCCCAAAACTAATTTTTTTGAAAGGCCAAAAGAAGCCCTTTTCGGTTGCTTGGGTGAAATGACCGTTTTGCCCCCCGGATGCAAATAAATGGCAAACGGGCTCCAAATTCAAATTTTATTTTTTTAATAATTTCAAAATAATAAAATATTGAATTCTGGAAATTTTCAAAATTTTCCGAGTCCGTTTGCTATTTATTTGGATTTTTTCTTCCAAAAATGCCCTTTTATGCCCCCACACTTTACCATTTTTTAAACGAGCTCCAAATCAAGATTTTTCATCACCAATCTATTCCAAATAATTTAAAAGTGTGATCTGGAAGTTTTCATAATTTTTAGAACTCATTTGGTATTTTTTCAGGATTTATCTGCTTGAATTACTACATAGGAGGCTCGGGATTTAGCCATTTTGCAAACGAACTCCGAATCAAGATTTTGTTTCTCCAATATCTTCCAAATAATTTAAAAATGAGATTTGAAAAATTTCAGAATTTTTGGAGTCCATTTGCTATTTTTCTAGGATTTTTCTTCTTGAATTTTTACATAAGAGACCCGAGATTTGGCCATTTTGCAAACGAACTCCGAATCAAGATTTTATTTCGCCAATATCTTCCAAATAATTTAAAAATGATATTTAAAAAATTTTAGAAATTTCAGAGTCCATTTGCTATTTTTCCCAAATTTTCCAATTTTGCCCTTTTGTCTTCGAAACCCGGTTTTGCTCAAAACAAGTCCGATTTTCAGATTTTCTTCAAGCTGAGCCTTGGGCTATCCCTTTTAAACCATTCCTCATCCATTGGGGCTTTGTTCTTACCAATTCGGACCATTTTGGTAATTCTTCTCGATTTCACCGAAATCCACAAAAAAACCCTAATTCTCAGTTTTCTCCCGGATTGACTTTTCTTTCAATTTTTCTTTCAAGTGGCTTCTCCATCACCCGTAGTCAGTGTTTATATTTCATTTGGAACCTTCAATTTTGACCAATTCGATCGTTTAAGCACCTTTCCCCAAATTTCTCGGATTAGGGTTTCCTTTCTACTGAATCTGCATAATCCAACTTTCGAACTCCATATCTTTCAATGTAGACCTCGGATTATCAAAATTCTTTCACCATTTTTCAATTGAACTTCAAATCTTGATTTTGAAAGTGGATTGACTTTTTTAGTAGTTGACTTTTTTTGGGGTTACTTTTCGAGGTTGACTTTTTTCAAGTTTGACTTTTTTTTTTGAGTTTGACTTTTTATGCTGACCCTCTTAAACTAAGTCTCAGAGTACCACTTGCAGGATGAAAAAAAAGTCTTTTTACATTTTGAAACATCAATTTAGGAAGAAAACATACCTGTTTTAGTGGTCCGGACAAAATTAGGTGTCTACAGCTGCCCCTCTTTGGCTATTGCTGAGAATCAGGAATCAGGCAAAGATAAACCAACACTAATTTTGTACGGTTAATGAAGTCACATGTGAAGGAAAGGGAAAAGGGTTTTCTTTTTCTTTTTTCTTTTTTTTTTTTTTTATTTTTTATTTTTCATTTTTTCATTTTTTTTCTTTTTTCATTTTTTTTTTTGAAAAAGCTGTAAACTGAAGATTTTGTCCTTAAATTAAATTCCCTGACTAATCAAGGCTCAACCCGTCTTAAGGAAACGAATTCGATTTGTAAGAAAAGAAATGACCTCGACGATGGTCTCGGGGTCTTAACCTGTCTTGTTCTCAGCTATGTTTAAAATTCTGGGTATCTCCTCCAGAAGCTTCGGCTATCACCACCAAAGACTTTTTTTCCTTTTCAAAAATTTTAAATCTCTTGATATCTCCACAGAGGCTTCGGCTATCACTACCAAAGACTTTCTCCCTTTTCAAAAAAATTTAAACTCTGGATATCTCCACAGAGGCTTCGGCTATCACTACCAAAGACTTTCTCACTGTTTAAAATTTGTAAAATTATGGGTATCTCCTCCAGAAGCTTCAGCTATCACTTCCGAAGACTTTCTCACTGGTTAAAATTTGTAAAAATTCTGGGTTCCACCTCCAGAAGCTTCAGCTATCACTACCGAAGATTTCTCACTGTTTAAAATTTGTAAAAATTCTAGGTATCACCTCCAGAAACTTCAGCTATCACCACCAAAGACTTGTTTGTTTTTTTTTTTTTTTAAAACGTGTTAAAATTCTGGGTTCGGCAAGTTCAAAATAAAAGAAAGTACCTCGATGGTGATCTCGGGACTCGACTCATTTGAGAAGCAGAACGAGTTCGATTATACCTGAAAGCTTTAAGAGATGATGCAAATGCAAATGTCTTTAGTTGATGCAAATGCTTCTTGATGTAGATGCAAATGACTTAGACTGGTGCAAATTTTCTTGATGCAGATTCAAATAACTTAGATTGATGCAAATGCTTCTTGATGTAGATGCAGATGTTGAATAGAATTATGGGTATCTCCTCTAGAAGCTTCGGCTATCACCACCAAAGACTTGCTCATTTTCAAAACTGTAAAACCCTGGATATCTCCACAGAGGAAGATTTATCATTGGTCAAAAACCCTAGATATCTCCACCAGAGGCTTCAGCTATCACAACCGAAGACTTATTCAATTTTAAAATTTGTAAAATTCTGGATATCCCCTCCGAAAACTTTGGCTATCACCACCAAAGGTTTGCTCATTGTAAAATTCTGGGTAACTCCTCCAGACGCTTCGGCTATCACCCCCAAAGGTTTTCTCATTGTAAAATTCTGGGTAACTCATCCATAAGAAGATTTCTCATTGTTCAAAATTATAAAACCCTGGATTTCTTCACCAGAGGCTTCAGCTATAACCACCGAAGACTTGTTCACTTTTAAAATTTGTAAAATCCTGGATATCTCCACAGAGGAAGATTTGGCTATCACCACCGAAGATTTTCTCACTATTTAAAATTTGTAAAATTCTGGGTAACTCCTCCAGAAACTTCAGCTATCACCACCGAAGGTTTGCTCATTTTAAAATTCGTGTTGAAAATTATACCCAAAGCTTTGAGAAATGATGCAGATGCACATGTCTTTAACAAGGTGCTCATGCTTCATGGTGCAAATGTATGGTGCTCAGATTGATGTAAATGCTTCTTGATGCAAATGCAAATGGCTTGGATTGATGCCCATGTTTCACGATGCAGATGCCCCTACTATTTGTGTTCATGTAACTGGTCTATGAATGGTGTAACTGCTATTACCACACAATAATGAAAATGCAATGATTCTAGAAATGATGCAATTGCTTGAGATGACGCAAATGCAAATTCCATGAAGAATGTAAATGTAAAGGTAAAATGCAGATGCTTTAGGAATAATGCCAATGCAAATACCCATGAATGATGCAAATGCTTGCCGACATTGTACAGATGCAAAAGCTCGATAAAGAGATGAGTGCTCATGAGTGTGCCCCAGTTGTTTTTCTAGACTTTGGCTTAGCCTTTCAAATTCATTTTTCCTCTTCAATATATCTTCAACTCATTTTGGCTATTCTCTTTGCCCCAATAGTTTTCAAACTTCCATCAACAGAGATCTGAACTGGGTTCTATTTCTTCTTCTCATATCTGGAAGTCAGGACCTATCCTGGCAGTTCTATACCTTTGGGTTAGAAAAATCCTTGTCTCATGTCAACATCAAAATGGTTATTTCAAAAAAATATCTTTATTTGTTTTCTCATTTTGAAAACTTCTGACCAAAAGAATATTAACCCCACAATGTGTGATGTACAAATCTTTTGAAGACTGATGATCATTATTAGAAA
This sequence comes from Fremontodendron californicum, assembly GCA_030761205.1. Lineage (NCBI taxonomy): Eukaryota > Viridiplantae > Streptophyta > Magnoliopsida > Malvales > Malvaceae > Fremontodendron > Fremontodendron californicum. Next base: position 9,705,369 of record JAULJL010000025.1, on the reverse strand, counting down.
TTTCTCCAATTGTCAATCTGGTTTTTTTTTTTTTTTTTTTTTTAACTGGCATTGGCAAGGCTTGGTATAACAAGATTCTGGCTTTTCCAGGAAAACTTCATGACAGAAATGTATATCCCTACTAGGCTCACAAATGAAACAGGTTTTATAAATCATGAATTCGTTGAGAACCAAACAAATTCAACATTCTTTTAGTTTCCATATCAAGGCATTTTGACAAGCGTCAAGATTGGCCGGGATGTTTAAATCGAAAAGTTTAATCTTGGAGAAAAAAAGTTTTAGTTTTTTGAAGACAATCCTCTGAATGAGAGCTGTCAATTTAAGAGGTTTAGGAATTCCTAGATGTTCCTTGATGACCACTTTTTAAGATGACCTTCTCTTTTTGTGGTATCAGCACTTTCATAGATGGCATCAAAAATTTCCATTTTACTCTAGACCGCCCATTTTTTGGGATTTCACCCCAGAGTCCCATTCTTTCCAATTTCTCTCTCTCTCTCTCTCTCTCTTTTTTTTGGTTCTACCATACACTTGAGAATTCTAAATTCTTCCTTAGTGAAATGATAATTTGATGAGATGGAATAAAATCTGAGGAAAAACCTTTCAAATTAAATACTCGTGCTTGATCAAAATGGACTTTTAAAGCACGTAATGTAGGCCATGGCTCAGGGTTCAGAAAGAAAGGATAAATAGGCCCAAAATATGTGTTTGAGGGTAATTAGATCAAGGATCATTTCTTAAGGAGGATTCTCTTTGAGGCATTTGTCCCTTTTGGACTTTTCATTCCTTTTGACTTTTGCGTCTTTTCTTCTTCGTTCTTGACTTTCAATTTGCCATGTCTTTCACATTTTTTTCTTTCATATTGCCCCTTTTTTTTTCGACAGAGTGAGCACGTATTTATTCGGGGCTCTATTGGCTTTGCATCTGTCTTTGAGCTAGGATTCATTCCTCCATGTTCTCTAAAAGATCTTTCCTCGCATTTGCCCTCAAGTGTAGAGGGTGATCCTTGATCAGGGTTCAAAGAAGAAAGAATTCTTTTGGCTCAAAAGGGGTGACTATGGATAATAATTTTTTCTTGTGAAAGGGATATGAAAAAAAGCCATTTCTCATATCAAGCACAAATATTCTCATTGAAAAGCAATCCTCAGGGGAAATAGATAATCAAAATTTCATTTTGCACTTGAAATCATCCGAATTCTCATATGCATGATATCAATTTTTTTTTCTTTTTTTCGCATTTTTTTGTCGCATGCCCCACTGATTCATGCGTTAGTCCTATCCTTTTTCACCATATAACCATCATTTCCACATATGATGCCCCAATTTGATTAACCATGAAAATTTGTATCAATGAGAAACATAGCAAGTCTAGGCCTATTTTGAAAAGGCTGAGTTTCAAATCTAAGTTCTTTGAAGAGACAAGAAAAATATGACCCAAAAACAGGTTTTCTTTAGGACATGGGATAAATCTAGTTTAACCATTGTGCCCTAGGATGTCAATCATGAAGTGATGTCTAGGTAATTGAAGTTTTATTTTCATTGGAAAAGGTCATGAATGGTTTTACCTCAAATCTTGACACACATCAAATTACCAAAATCTAGATTCTTGAAAGAATGTCCCATTTGTTTGAATTTCAAGGAATTTGAAAATTTTCGAAAAGTTCGTTCCTTTGTTCATAGCCTAGACTAGGATTTACATCCTTGCTTATTCTGCAATGACAATGTTTTTTTTTTTTTTTTTTGTGAAGTTCAATCATTCATATTCCTTGAAGCATTAAGTCTTTCAAGTGTTCTTGATTCAAGGTTTAGGCATAGAGAAGCCTAAAAAAGAGGGGGGAGGGTGTTGGATCATGTTTAATAATGATCAACAATATTCTCGAGACTGTCCATTATTAAAAATTCCTTAATGCTTGTTTTTGCAAATTCAAATTATTGTTAAAACACAACAAACACAAAGCATTTAAAATTCAAAATTCATTTAATTCATGTAGATGTTAACATGATACAAGTGCTTTCATCATCACAGTGTATAGAACTACATGTGTAAAAAAACCTAATATTATCATGCACCATGTTTCTTATGACACTTGGCTTTCCCATCTTCAAAACTTATCGAACCAGTCTTGATGAGATCCCTGACCTTGTACTTCAAAGAGGGGCAATTCTCTATTGAGTGACCTTGATTGCCAGAATGATAACCACAACACTCATTAGCATCATACCAGCTCGGATAAGGGGGCTTCAGAGGCTCTAATTGCATGGGTGTCACAAGGTGATTCTGGATGAGTTGAGGTAATAGCTCACTGTATGTCACAGGAATCGGGTCATCCTGATTTCTTTTTCACTTTTGATGCCCCCTTCGATTATTCCCAAGGGTGTTCGATTGATAGACAGATGTAAATTCTGGTGTAGTTGCAGTCATTGGTTGGTAGGGATAAAAACCTTGAGAGACATTGTTCAAGGTAGAGTAAAATGGCTACAATGATCAATTGTATTGATACAAAAGCCAATGCAACCTATAAAGATGCAAAATGTTCATTATATGATGCATGAATGCTTATGGAGATGCATGACATAATTTCACATTAGAAAAATGTTAAGAGAGTTGATCATCTCCTTTTTTCTTTGTGTCCTGGCGAGGTTTCCTCATTACTTGCTATCTTGTCCTACTGGAGGAATGATCTCTGCCTCACATCCGCATTTTCCAAATCATCTTGTTCAAAGAAATCGCATGGTTTCGTATTCCCAATTTGTCCTTGCCCCAGCAGATTCTTTCTTTCCGATTTCCTAGTCAAAACCAAAACACAGAGTCAGACTTCATAAACTCAAAATTTCATGCCTTTGCACAATATGAACTTTACTTTTTGCTAAATCATATCCACATCTCAATTTCAGTTTGTTCTTCCTAAGTCATGTCAATTTCATTTCTTCCAAAACATGTGAAATTGAAGTCTTTCAAAAATTGGTGATCACCATTAGAGACATTTCTAAGTGAAATGGGAAATCAGCCTCATTTTTTTTGAGTGATTTGAATAGTTTAATGCAACCAGGTCAATGGGCTGATGGAATAAGGTCTGGATTTGTCTAGGGAAGTTTTTCAATTTGACAAAGAGGAGAAGGTGAATATCCTCTTGTCTCAACTCATGAGTAAGTTTTCTCAAAACATGAATTCCTTGAAACCAAACATTTTTTCGGAAAAGTTTTAAAGTACAATTATATCTCAGCAATCCTCCAATCCCTAAATATGGCATTTTGATAAGTGTTAACCTTAGCCGTGATAGATTCAATGTTGGAAGGTCAATTTGGAAGAGGAAAAGGGTTTAGCTTTCAAAATCAATTCCAAAGAAAAGGCTGTCCTTTTGGTATGTCTAGGAGTTCCTTGATGCTCCTTAAATTTCCTCAAACTGATGGCTTTGGCAATACAATGTGTGGCATCAGAATTTCTTCTTGTTCTGCTCTAGATTGCCCGTTTTTGGGTTCTCACCCTAGAGCTTCACTGTTTCTCTTTTTTTTTTTTATTGTTCCATCATGCATCTGAGAATTCTAAATTCTTCCACAATGAAATGATAATTCGATGAGATGGGATGGGATAATATCTGAGGAAAAACTCTTCAAGTTAAATATCCATGCTTGATCAAAATGGACTTTTAAAGCACGTAACGTAGGCCATGGTTTAAGGTTCTGAAAGAAAGGATAAGTAGGCTCAAAATATGTGTTTGAGGGTAATCAGATCAAGGATCATTTCCTGAGAAGGATTCCCTTTGAAATATTTGTCCCTTCTAGACTTCTCTTTCTTTCTTTTGACTTTTGCTTCTTTTCTTCTTTGTTCTTGGCTTTCACTTTGCCATTCTTTGCACATTTTGTTTCTTTCTTGCTTTTTGTTTTGTTCTTGGCTTTCAGCTGGCCATCTTTTCTACATTCTTCTTTTTTGTTCTTGGCTTTCAACTCACCATCTTTTTTTACATTCTTTTTTTTTCTTTTGCATCTCTATTTTGACAGGGTGACTCGTACTTATTTGGGAGTTCAATTTGTTTTGTTTCTATCTTCAAGCAGGGACTCATTTCACCATGATCTTTGAAAAAAATCCTTTCTCGCATTTGCCCCCTAGTGTAGAGGGTGATCCTTGATCAAGGTATAAAGAAAAAAACTTCCTTAGGCTCAAAAAGGGTGACTATGGATAATTTCTTTCTTTTTTTTGAAAGGGATGTGAAAGATGGCCATTTATCATATCAAGTACGAATATTCTCATTGAAGAGCAATCTTCAGGAGGAATAGATAATCAGAATTTCATTTTGCATTTGGAATCATTCAAATTCTCATGCGCATGATATCATAATTTTTGTGCTTCTTTTTTTGGTGCATGCTCCAAAAAACATTCATGCGTGATTCATCTCTAGCCACAAATGATACCTCATTTTGATTTGCCATTCAAGTGAAGGTCTTTTAGTTTGTGGGAATCTTGTTGTGAAGGAACATCTCATGTTTTATCTTTGAGCTTCTCGCTAAGTAAGCTCATTTCCAACACATGGGGAAAGAAAAGAAAGGTGTTCTGGTTCATTCTTTGGTTCAGACGCTCATAAATCAAGGGTCTTAAAAAAGGCCTACGGATTTGGCATTTGGAATCTTTCAAAGGGATTTGAGAGATTTTTTGAATCTTTGAGTTTTTGTTATGATTTGTAGTATGGCATAACTTTAACACGCATCAAACTACCAAATCTAGATCTTTTGGAGGACTATCATGTTTGCTTGACTTTCAAGGAATCCACGAAAGAATTTTCCAAAATTTTCATTACTCACGGCCTTGATAAAGGTCATTCTTTGGGGCTTTTGAGTGGTTTTTATTCAATTGGTCTATGATCTAGGTACATGTAGAGATAAGGTGTTTCCTAGGATTTAGTCCATACCTCATGATAATCACCAATTCTTTCGAAACTCATTTCACTTTTCAAAGAACTTATTTTTTATTTTCAAAATGGAAAATTATCCGTATTAATTTTTATTTTCAACCCTTTTTATTGTTGTTTTTTTCTTTCAAATGAGATATGATGTAAGATGTTTGCAATTTAAAGTTCATTTATTTCAACAAATTGAAACATGAACAGAATTTAAATAAAGGTTCAGAATTGCCCTTGATTGGCATGCTACACTGAGAACAATGGTCACTTAGCCCCGTCGTCCTTGATAAGCATCCATGAGCTCTTTGAACTTTGCCGAGCTTGCATCAATTACAGCATGAACTTTGTCCTTGAATGCAGTGCAATTATCCTTGGAATACCTTTTAACCTTACTATGATACTCGCATGTGGCATTAGGATCAAACCATTTCGGGTAAAGAGACTTTCTGGGCTTTCCAAGTACAGTGGAGATGATTTGGCTTTCGACAAGCAATGGAAGAAGTTCTGTGTAGGTCATCAGAATTGAATGGTACACATTTGCCTTCTTTCTCTTATTACTCTAAGAACAGACTGAGTCACCCTCCAAATCATTTGGCATGACGAACCCGCGGGTGGTGTGAAAGGCATTGGAGCATGATGATGACCATGCCGAGGCCAATGGTCGACATAGGGTTGGGGATGTAAATAACAACCAAAAGGATCTCTTGCATTTCACTAAACTCTCTTTTGTTTTTGCCTTTGACATTCATGACTTGAACGTGCTCCTTGGCGACATCATCTTTCTTCCCAAGAGAAATTCGGCATTAGTACCCACAATTTTCCCTCTTTTATCCCATCCTCAATCCTACCCACTGAAAACAATATGTCCGCAAACTTTGAAAAACGTTGCCGATCAACTTGTCATAGTATGGATGTGGGAGGGTATCCACAAACAAAGCATTCATTTCTCTATCGATAAGAGGTGGTCGGACTTGTAAGGCTACATCTTTCCATCTATAAGCATATTCTTTGTAGTTCTCATTGGGACCCTTTTTCATGTTCTGGAGTGTTAGTCGATCTGGAGCTGCTTCCAACATGTGCTTGTATTGTTTCAGAAATGCCCAAGCTAAGTCTCTCCATGTACGCACTTGGCCTTTTTTCAACTGATAATACCATTTAGATGCTCCCTCTGTCAGGTTGTCTTGAAAAACATGGATAAGTAGTTTCTCATCATGCGCGTGCCCCGCCATCTTATTACAATATGCAGACAAGTGTGTTTCAGGGCATTTAAGTCCATCATACTTTTCAAATTTTGAAACCTTGAATTTTGGCAGGATAACCACATCAAGGATCAAAAGAAACTCCCTTACACTAACTTCATCTCCACCTTCAACAGCTCGAATCCTTTCCTCCAATAGGTCATATTCTTGTCGTGTCTCCGCTCTTTGGCTCAGAACATGATGTAAATGAACTTGATCAGAAACCTGGCCTTAAGCTTTTTTACCTAGATTGCCATGCTCATGAAGTTGACTACTTTTTTGCGTAAAGTGTTCTCCTATAGTTTCTCTCAGTCTTCCAATACCCTGGGTCATTTGAATCCCCTACGAGACCTATTCAGTTGTCTCATTCTGTAGTTGTTCCATTTTTTCCAATTGGGTAGTATGATCCTCTCCCATTCTATTTTTCTAGCAAAAAAGAAACCAAGACTATCTAGACATTAACTCTATCATGGCTATTTATTTTAGGGGTTTAAGGGAAGCCCCTTTTTATTTGCCTCTAGAGATCAGAAATTATCTATAATAATATTGACTTCTCTATCATTGGCGATGATAGAGCCACTACTATGTGTAAATAAACTCAATGCCAATACATGGATGGTTGAAATGTATGGTATGAGAAATAATTGATCGGATGCAAAGGGGTGATACCACAGAGGGAATAAGAATTGGAGGAACTTAATCATCAAAATCTCATAGATTCATAATTAATTCATTCCCCTGCGAATGTTCAAAAGACATAAACCATATTTACAACTCTGATAAGTGGTTAAAACTGTCTTTACAAGCATTTTATTTTCCTAGTATCTTAAGGCTATAAGAGCCAGCTACTGAAAAGACAAAATCTTACTTCATTATAAAAGACCGAGGTCCTACTACATCATTGCAGTAAATTTCCCAATCCTAATTGTCCTTTCCAAGTCCTCAATCAATCAACGTCGCTGGGTTAAAACACTTGGTATCTATAAGAGATTGCACTTTCTTCTTGAAGGCTTCACAGTCTTCAATGCTATGCCCAGCAATCCCGTAGTGATAATCACATCTTGCATTTGGGTTATACCACTTGGGGTAAGGTGGTAGTAGGGGTTTCAATGGCACATAAGCAACCAGGTGATCTCGGATCAATATAGGGAGAAGCTCTTAGTAGCTAATTGGAATCGGATCAAAATGCCTTTGGGTCCTATTCTTGGGTTATTTCTTGGTCACATACGGCCTAGGAATCGAGGCATTTGATGGTGGCACAAAGGCTTGAATCGGAGTGTTTGCATGGAGAGGTGGCGGAATAGCAAGGCAAGGGTAAGGATTTGGACACGGGATCCTTATAGGTTACACACAGTTCGAGGTTCTTATCCCGGATGTCTGACGAGATGTCGATAAGGGAAAAAGTATGAATTACAGTCAATTTGTGGTGATGGACATCAACATGGAATATTCATGGACATAAAATTTTCATGTGAGGAATCATACAAATAGCATATATCATAAAATATTTCCACACTCCCCGGCAAAGCTCAGAAAATATTTCTTCCTTACGATATTTATATGATTCTGAATAAAACAAAATCCAATATCTTTCAATTTCATAAACATGTGCGTTGAAGAATTTCCTAACCTCCCCGGCAACCCGACAAAGATTAAGAACTAATTCTCGCCAAATGTTTAGGAAATCGAAATACACGTTTTATGTCAAATTAAAATTTAAAACATTTTAGAAATGCAATGCATGGAGATGTATTTCTTCCTTAGAGTAAGGACATCCGTATACCTAAAAAGGTATCCGAATACCTTAGGAAGATACTTAAATTGGATTTTCAAAATCAAAAGACTTTAGGCTCGGATTTAAAAAGGGTAAAATTTTTGGATTTAAAAAAGGTAGACTTTAGGCTCAGATTTGAGGAGGCCCTATTTTCCTAGTTTTGAAATCCGGGTTGACCGTCTTTGACTAGACTTTTATAAAATCAATTTCTTTTATTGAAATGACTTGGAAATTAACCTAAGACAATAGCTAATGCCCCAAATCAACCCCATCTTAATATCCTAACCAAAACAGAAAATTAGTATTTCTTAAAATAAGAAATAAAAAAAAAACAAATCTGACCCTCACTGTCAGTTTTGAAAACCTATTTTTTTGCCCATCTAAAAAATTTCAGAAAAATCTAAAAAAGTTAAGGGAGACTTAGAACATGTTGATCTCCATGGAAAAAAATCAGCTTAATTTTTGGAGCAGGGATACTAAGATCGATTTTTACCAAAATCAAGATAGTGAGTTAAAAATTGCTTTATCAAAATCTATTTTTTTAACCATGATAAAAAAATATAAAAATTATGAGAACAATACCATGGAATCCTCTAAATGACTACTGGATGTGGTAAAAAAATCAATTTATTTTGACAATGGATCAGTAGTGAAAAAAAAACCCAAAGTCTGAATACCCAATCTAGGCTATTTCTTTTCCAACTAGCATGGGCCAATGATTTTTGGCTTGAGATAATTAGTTGATCTTGGCCAAAAACCTAGTTGAAATGTAACGAAATGCATGATTTTCAGCCAACCAAACATATGACAATAGATCAAGCATAAGTCAAAAGCATGAACACAACCAAGCAAGCAAAAAATATCAAGCAAGAACAATCACAAAGCCATCCTACACCATTTGGCCAAGCATGAAACATGTAAAAAAATTTGGCAAACTTGGTTATTTGAAAAGGAATGAAAAAAAAAAAAAAAAGATAGAAACCTTTAAAATTTATTTTTGAAAACCTTTTTATTCATCAAAAATTTGCAAATCACATGAACAAAAAGAGAATAAAAAGAATCACACATCAAAGAAAAACAATAAAGAAGAAGAAAGAAAGATGTAGCTACCTAGCTTTAGCTTTCTAAATCAAAGTTTTCCAATTTTTTCTTCTATTTTCTTTTTCCCCTCTCTTTTTCTCTCAAGAATAAAGTTCCTTCTCAAAAAAAAAAAAATATAAATGAACCTCCCCCTCTTGCTTGAGTGGCCGGCCCTCTCTAATCCTTGGTAGTGTGTGTGGTTTCTTTTTTTAGCCCTTGGATCATATGTCCTCATCTTTTCTCCATCAATATAAGCCATTGGATCAAAGATATTTTCATGACAATAAAAATGACATCTTGCAATTTGATCTTGGCCCTTGATGGATGTACTCATTTTTTCACAAATCACCTAGGCCATTGGATGGACAAGGACACTTTCATGACAATAAAAATGACATCTTGCAATCCATCCTTGGCCATTTGATCCATGATGATCACACTCCCTCTTTAAATCAACTGCTGGCAGAAAATGGCCAGGAAATTTCCAGGCCGTTCAACTTTTTTTATTTGTAAATTGGCCCTTTTTGGTTTCTTTAGTAAAATTGCATTTTGGCCCTCAAACTTTATTTAATTGACAATGGACCCCAATTTTGAATTTGTCTTTTCCAACTTATCCTATCTGATATAAAACTTGGTTCTGGAGGTTTTCACATTTTTTCAAGCTTATTCTCTATTTTTCCCGAATTTTTCTCTAAAATTTTGGTTTAGTGCTTCCCAAATTTAGCCTTTTTCATTTGAGCTCCAATTTCAGATTTTTCTTCACCACTATCTTCCATAAAATATAAAACTCAGATTTGGAAGTTTTCATATATTTTCGAGCTCGTTTTCTATTTTTCCCAGAATTTTCTCTTGGAATTTTAGGTTAGTGCACCCAAACCCCTTTCTCAAATGAACTCAAATTCCGGATTTTTCTTCACCAATACCTTCCAAAAATTATAAAACTCAGATCTAGAAGTTTTCATAATTTTCCGAGCTCATTTGCTATTTTTCTTGGAATTTTTTTTTGAGATTTTTCCATACTACCCTTTAACCTCTTAAACCTCGATTTTACTCAAAACGGGTCCGATTTCTGGATTTTATTTTTCTAATTCCTTTGTTGTATATTGAATTTGAGTTGGTCCAAGAATACCCAATTTTTACGATCAAATTCCCATCCGATTTAGTTTTCCCCTTTTCAAACTCGAGAATTTTCTCATTTTTCTGTTTTTGCTCTAACCGGCTCTTCCTTGGGATCCACTTCAAACTGGACCTTGGGCTGTTTTTATTTATTCATCCTTTATCAATTGGGGGCTTCAATTTCACCAAATCGGGCCATCTCTACAATTTTCCTCAAATTTTTCGAATTAGGTCTTCCCCTACACTGAATTTCCGCAACCCCTCTTCCGAACTCTATATCTTTTGTTGTAGACCTCGGATTATCAAAATTCTTTCACCATTGTTCAATTCAACTTCGAGTCTTGATTTTGACCGGGAGTTGACTTTTTTAGTGGTTGGCTTTTTGGGATTGACTTTTTGGGGTTGACTTTTTTCGAGTTGGCCTTTTGCGCTGAACTCTGAAACAAAGTCTTGGGGACCCATCTATGGAATGGTGGAAGTCTCTTTGCGTTTCAGGAAGTTGAATAAGAGAATCTACCTGGTTTAGAGGGTCTAGACAAAATAAGGTGTCTACAGCTGCCCCTCTTTGACTATTATTGAGAATCAGAAATCAGGCAAAGATAAACTAGACAATAATTTTGTCCGGTCAGTGAAATCATATGTGCAAGATAAGAAGGGGAAATTTCCATTTTTTCATTCATCATTTTTTGGTTTTTGATTATTTCTTTTTCATTTTTTTCATCATTTTTTTAAAGTAAAATAAATTTTAAAGGTTTTCCATCCTTTGTTCTTCATTTTTTTTTCATTTTTTGTAAATTGTAAAATAAAATTTGTCCTTAAATTGAGCTCCTTGACTAATCAAGGCTCGACCCGTCTTAAGGAAACGAGTTCAATTTGCAAGAGAAGGAAATACCTCGACGGAAGTCCCGAGGCCTTACCTCATCTTGGTGCAGCTTTGATTTGCAAGAAAAGAAAATACCTCGACAAAAGTCCCGGGGCCTTATCCCATCTTGGTGTGGTCTTGATTTGCAAGAGAAGAAAATACCTCGGCGGTAGTCCCGCGACCTTATCCTATCTTGGTGAAATCTTGATTTGCAAGAGAGGAAAATACCTCGGCGAAAGTCCCGGGGCCTTATCCCATCTTGGTGTGAAATCATATGAATTACATGTGCCGAGATATTTCACTCAACTCCCCGGTAACCCCAGCAGAGTTTTTAGAAAAATATATTTTCACATTATATGTATAAACTTTGGGATAAAATCATATTTTTCGAAAAGAATTTGTCCTTAAATTAAGTTCCCTGACTAATCAAGGCTCGACCCATCTTAAGGAAACGAGTTCGATTTGCAAGAAAAGAAAACACCCAAAGGTCTCGAAAGAGATATTTTGAAAGGTGATACTCGGAGGTTTTCAAAAAGATGCCCGGAGGTATTGAAAGAGATATTTTGAAAGGTGATACTCAAAGGTTTTGAAAGAGATGCCCGGAGGTCTTGAAAAATGGTGCCCGAAGATCTTTAAAAATGGTGACCGGAGGTCTTATCCATGATTTTGAAGAATTGTGCCCGGAGGTCTTATCCATGATTTTGAGTATGGTGTCCAGAGGTCTTTAAAAATGGTGCCCGGAGGTCTTATCCATGGTTTTAGAGAGTTGTGCCCGGAGGTCTTTGAAAAATATATTTTCTTTGAAAATGGTGCCCGGAGGTCTTATCCATGATATTGAAAATAGTGCCCGAAGGTCTTAAAAAGATTGACTTTTCTTTGAAAATGGTGCCCGGAGGTCTTATCCATTATTTTGAATATGGTGCCCAGAGGTCTTATCCATGGTTTTTCTTTGAAAATGGTACCCGAAGGTCTTATCCATGATTTTGAAGAATTGTGCCTGGAGGTCTTATCCATGATTTCTTTTAGAATTATGTTGAAAATTAACTTGAAGGTTTTGAGAGGATGCAATTGCTTCTTGATGCAGCTACGAATGTTCTTAATTGATGCAAATGCTTCATGATGCAGGTGCAGAGATTAAACAAGATGCACATGCTTTATATTGCAAATGAAAATATCTTGGATTAATGCAGATATTGAATGAGATGCAAATGCTATTGGTGTATGCCCTAGAGCAAATCAGATTGAGCTTAGGATACACAGTCAATAAAGCATACCCTTCACTATAAAGATAGTGATACAAGATTTTCCTTCATGTTAGTACAATAATAAGGAGTTATTAAGTACTAATTGAATGAAGCCCATGGAACATAATGGTCTTGCAAAGGAATTATAAAGAGTTATAATTATGAGATCCTTATGCATCAAAGCCTTGTTCCTCAAACTGTTCCTGGTCATCGTATTGCCAAGACGGGCCATTGGCAATGCTCAAAGACTAGTATATGTTAAGCCTTCTTACTTATGAAGTAAGCAACTGATCTCATACAAGGTTGAAGTATGGGATACTTGGGATAACATATAGGTGCTTGTCTATTGAACAAGTTCACTGAACATGGCCCACCAAGAGAACTTCATTTGGTAATATCACTCTAGTGTCTATGATAATGTTCTCTTAGTACCAGTCATGTAAATTAGTCCTCAAACTTGTGATACCAGGTCATCTTGTATGGAGAGTGTCATACTTAGATTCCATCACGAATGGGTCCCAAACACGAGGATGCTTATAGTAGGGTGTTATTGGGTATGACATGAACTATACGAAGATGAATGAGTGCTCCAGAGAGGATTTACCACTCCCTGTGATAATGGACATATCTCATTTGTTCTTGACTACGATTAACTTGATTAAGTCTTTGGCCAAAGCATGATGGATTTAGGAGAAAGTTGTTTCTCTAAATTCATAAGGTTAATCATAAGTTGCGAAGAACTAATATGGATTGATCATGAGTAGACATTGCACCATGCTCATGCGCTATCCGGGATTAATGGTGAAAGGACCATATTACATCGATAGGCTGGTTGCTGAAAGGTTCTAAAAGGTCACGCTGACTTCACAATATTTGGGTGGTCATGATGGGTTGTTAGATCCCGCTCATGATCTATGAAAACAAGTTAATAAGATTAACTTATGTTCATTGTTGACATATTGGGAACTTAGAGGGTCACACACATAAGAAAAGATATGTATGGATTAAACATGGTATTCTATTAAGGTAAAACTTAATCGAATAAAAGATTTATATTGAGGACTTAATTGAAGAAGTTCAATTAAGAGAGATTAAGACATAATTGAGATTTGAGAAATCCAAGGACAATGTCTTAATGAGATAAGAGGAATCAAGAAGTCTTATCTAGTATAGTCGACTTTGACATAGAGATGTAAAAAGGTGAATTTCGAATGACTATGCTATATTGGAATAGTGTCATGAGATGATATTAATAGATTAATGACATGAATTGTTCATGAGGAGAAAGAAATTTAATTGAGAATTAAATTACTTTGGTTTGGAAATTAATCTATATATATAAGCATGATAAATTAGAATGGGTCCAAAGTGACTATTCTAATTTAGGACTGTCCACTAAGGATGGTTGGCCCAACTTAAGGCATTAAGATTGTTGGACCATTGATATTATTTGATAATATAATGGGCCTATTGATCCATCTTAGAATTAAATAGTTTAAGTCTAAGCGGATTAATGAACATCTTGTGCAACAAGCTACAGAGGGCCGGCCAAGCTTAGAGAAAGAAGGGTCTGGGTTTTGTGCCTATATATATCAAATATAGAGGCTGTAGCCACACCCTGAGTGATTGATTCTATTTGAGATATACTGATTTTGCTTGAGAAAAAGTTTGGTTTCAAGAAGAGAACCCTAGCCTAGCAAACTAGTGATATCGCCACCTCCCTGCAGAGAGTGGGTTGTCGCAATTCCTCTTCTTCTTAGTGTTTTCTTGCCGCTTCTCTTCCTTGTTGAGTGAGACTGGTTTAGGGAGATAAACATAAGAGAATAGATCTTTTGATTGTGTTCTTAGGATCAACTTGCTGGCACAAGTGAATCACAATACCTTAGAGAAGGATCCATCAGCTGTTCGTGTGGACTAGCTCTAGAGGAAGGACAATTGTGCTTCTTGTGATCTTGTTCGAATTGGATCTTGGACTTGAGAGTGATTTGGGATTTGGACCTGCAACTTAAGTTTACGATATCTTAAGTAGGTAACTTCTAAATCATATGGGTGATTTAATTAGTTTTGAATGCTATAAACATATGCTAAACACAAGCCTAAGATCCTGTTGTACTTCGGGTGCTTCTTTTTTTTTCCGCTGCACTTTGATTAATATGTTTAAGCATGAGCCCGAGGTAGAGCAAACCCAACAACAAAATTTCATGGCATATGAATAACATGGGACATGAATGAATGTAATATGGATGAAATCGACATGGCAAACAAAATGACATGGCATACGAATGATATGGCACATGAACGAATGTCATGTGAATGAAATCGACATGGCAAATAAAATGACATGGCCTGAGAATAAATGTCATGTCAATGAAAATCGACATGGCAAACAAAATGACATTGAATATGAATGACATGGCATGAAAATGAATGTCATGTGAATGAAATAGACATGGCATATGAATAACATGGCCTAAATGAATGTCATGTGAATGAAATCGACATGGCAAACAAAATGACATGGCCTGACAATGAATGTCATGTGAATTAAATCGACATGGCAAACAAAGTGACATAGCATATGAATGACATGGCATAAGGATGACATAGCATAAACATGAATGACATAACATAACATATACATGACCTAATCTATGGATGACATAACGCAAATGCATTGGCATGAGCAAATGTTGACATGGCCGAATGAACATGGCATACTAAATGACATGACATGTGAATGAGTGATATGGCATGTGAATGACTAACATGATATATTCAAGATGACATGGCATGTGAATGAATCACATGGCATAATTTAAACGACATGACATGTGAATGAATGACATGGCATGTGACTGAATGACATGGCATAATCTAGATGACATGGCATGTGAATGAATGACATGGCAAACTCTAGATTACATGGCATGTGAATGAATGACATGGCATAATCTACATGGCATGTGAATGAATGACATGGCTCTTGAATGACATGGCACATGAATGAATGACATGGCATGCTAGACATGGTAAAATCTAATTAAGGCAACATCAACATAAAATGACATCAACATGGAATATTCATGGACATATAATTTTCATGTGAGGAATCATACAAATAGCATACATCGAAAAATATTACCACACTCTCCGACAAACCCGGCAAAGCACGGAAAATTTTTCTTCCTTACGATATTTATATGATTCCAAATAAAACAAAATCCAATATCTTTCAATTTCATAAACACGTGCATTGAAGAATTTCCAAACATCCACAGCAACCCGGCAAAGATTAAGGATTAACTCTCGCCAAATGTTTAGGAAATCGAAACACACGTTTTATGTCAAATTAAAATTAAAACATTTAAAGTTGCAATGCATGGAGATGTATTTCTTCCTTAGAATAAGGACATCCGTATACCTAAAAAGGTATCCGACTACCTTAGGAAGATACTTAAATCGGATTTTCAAAATCAAAAGACTTTAGGCTCGAATTTAAAAAAGGTGGAATTTTTGGATGAAAATGGCTTCTTGGCCGAACCCCCCATTTGAAAATGCCCTATTTTCCAAGTTTTGAAATTCGGGTTGACCGCCCTTGACTCGACTTTTATAAAATCAAATTTTTTTTATTGAAAAAACTTGAAAATTAACCTAAGGCAGTAGCTAATGCCCCAAATCAGCCCCCTCTTAATATCCTAACCAAAACAGAAAATTAGTATTTCTTCAACAAATAAAAAATCTGACTCACTGTCAGTTTTGAAAACCTATTTTTTTTTGCCCTTCTAAAAAATTTCATAAAAATCTGAAACAATTAGTGGAGACTTAGAACATGTTGAGCTCCATGGTAAAAAGTCAGCTTAATTTTTGGAGCAAGGATACTATGACCGATTTTACCAAAATCAAGACAGTGAGTTAAAAACTGCTTTGTCAAAATCTATTTTTTTAACCATGATAAAAAAAATATATAAAAATCAAAAGAAAAATACTATGGCATACTATAAATGACTACTAGATGTGGTAAAAAAATCGAATTATTTTGACCATGGATGAGTAGTGAAACAAATCCCAAAGTCAGAATATCCAATCTAGGCTATTTCTTTTCCAACTAGCATGGGCCAAGGAATTTTGGCTTGAGATCATTAGTTAATCTTGGCCAAAAACCTAGTTGAAATGTCATGAATTGCATGATTTTCATCCATCCAAACATATGACAATAGATCAAGCATGAGTCAAAAGCATGAACACAACCAAGCAAGCAAAAAATATTAAGCAAGAACAATCACAAAGCCATCCTACACCATTCGGTCAAGCATGAAACATGTAAAAAAATTTGACAAACTTGATTATTTGAAGAGGAATAAAAAAAAAGGATAGAAACCTTTAAAATTTATTTTTGAAAACCTTTTCATTCCTCAAAAGTTTGCAAATCACATGAACAAAAAGAGAATAAAAAGAATCACACATCAAAGAAAAACAATAAAGAAGAAGAAAGAAAGATGTAGCTACCTAGCTTTAGCTTTCAAAATCAAAGTTTTACAATTTTTTTCTCTCTTTTCTTTTTCCCCTCTCTTTTTCTCTCAAGAATAAAGTGCCTTCTCAAAACAAAATGAACCTTCCTCTCATGCTTGAGTGGCCGACCCTCTCTAATCCTTGGAAGTGTGTGTGGTTTTCTTTTTTTAGCCTTTGGATCATATGTCCTCATCTTTTCTCCATCAATCTAAGCCATTGGATCAAAGATATTTTCATGACAATAAAAATGACTTCTTGCAATTTGAGCTTGGCCCTTGATGGATGTACTCATCTTTTTACAAATCACCTAGGCTATTGGATAGACAAGGACACTTTCATGACAATAAAAATAACGTCTTGCAATCCATCCTTGGCCATTTGATCCATGATGATCACACTCCCTCTTCAAATCAGCTGCTGGCAGAAAATGGTTTGAAAATTTTCAGGCTATTCAACTTTTTTTTATTTGCAAATTGGGCATTTTTGGTTTCTTTGGTAAAATTATATTTTGACCCCTAACTTTATTTAATTGCAAATGGACCCCAATTTCGAATTTGTCTTTTTCAACTCATCCTATCCAATATAAAACTTGGTTCTGGAGGTTTTCACATTTTTCCGAGCTCATTCTCTATTTTTCCCAGATTTTTCTCTAAAATTTCGGTTTAGTGCTTCCCAAATTCAGCCTTTTTCATTTGAGCTCCAATTATGGATTTTCTTCCCCAATCTATTCCAAAAAATATAAAACTCAGATCTATAAGTTTTCACAATTTTTCGAGCTCGTTTCCTATTTTTCCCAAACTTTTCTCTTGGAATTTCGGGTTAGTGCACCCGAACTTTGTCATTTTTCATTTGAGCTCCGGTTCTGGATTTTCTTTCTCCAATACCTTCCATAAAATATAAATCTTAGATCTGGAAATTTTCATATTTTTCCGAGCACGTTTCCTATTTTTGCCAAAATATTCTCTTGGAATTTCGGGTTATTGCACTCGAACTTTGCCCTTTTTTCAAATGAACTCTGATTCCAGATTTTTCTTCACCAATACCTTCCAAAAATTATAAAACTCAGATCTGGAAGTTTTTATAATTTTTCGAGGTCATTTCCTAATTTTTTCGAAATTTTCTTTGGGATTTTTCGATACTGCCCTTTAACCTTCGAAACCTCGATTTTACTCAAAACGGGTCAAATTTTTGGATTTTCTTTTTCTACTTCATTTGTCATATATTGAATTTGAGTTGGTCCGAAAACACCCAATTTTTATGATCTAATTCCCATCCGATTTAGTTTTCCCCTTTTCAAACTCGGGAATTTTCTCATTTCCCCAGTTTTGCTCTAATCGGCTCTTCTTTCAGATCCACTTCAAACTGGGCCTTAGGCTGGTTTTCTTTATTCATCCTTTATCAACTAGGGGCTTCAATTTCACCGAATCGGGCCATCTCTGCAGTTTTCCCTAAATTTGCCGGATTAGGTCTTCCCCTACACTATATTTTCGCAACCCCTCTTTCGAACTCTATATCTTTCGTTGTAGACCTCGAATTATCAAAATTCTTTCGCCATTGTTCAATTCAACTTCGAATCTTGATTTTGATAGTGAGTTGAATTTTTTAGTGGTTGACTTTTTGGGGTTGACTTTTTCGAGGTTGGCTTTTTTCTAGTTGAATTTTTGCGCTGACCTCCGAAACAATGTCTTAGGGACCCATCTATGGAATGGTGAATGTCTCTTTGCATTTTGGGAAGTTGATAAGGAGAATCTGCCTGGTTTAGGGTGTCCGGACAAAATTAGGTGTCTACGAATCACATGAACAAAAAGAGAAGAAAAATAATCACAAAATCAAACAAAAACATTAAAGAAAAAGAATGGTGGTGATAACTACCTACCTATTGATTTCCAAATTCTCCTCTCCTCCTCTCTTTTCTTTTTCTTCTTTCTTTTCTCTCAAAAGTGAAAATGCCTTAAGAAAAAAATTGAATCCCCCTCTTGGTGTGGCCAGTTGCCCCCTTTATTGTATGAGAGAGTGTGCTTTTATTTTTTAGCCCTTTGTCATGCTTCCCATGCTCCTCCAACATCCTTTGCCACATAGCTAAAAATGTCCCTTCCTTGCATGATGTTTTCCTTAAAAATAGGGTGCTTGTCCCTTATTTGCATGATGCTTTCCTTAAAAATAGGGTTTCCTAGCCTCCCATTGGCCAACAATGCCACCTAGATTATTCTTGTCTCCTATCTCTACAAAATATCTAGGCCACTTGTCAAGATCACATGGCTTAATAATAAAAAATCTTCCTAGGTGGTATTTTAATCCTACTGGGCACCATCTCATAGCCTTCACATGCTCTTCACATGGCCTTTACATGGCTTTGCAATTTGGAGATCTCCCATTGGCCTAAAATCCCATATAGGCAAAGTAGTGGAGAATCTTGTCCTTTTGAAAATGTCATCTTGCTATTCAACCTTGGCCATTTGATCCATGATGATCACACTCCCTCTTTAAATAGTCTGCTGGTCGAAAATAGCTTGGATATTTCCAGGCCATTCATATTTTTTATTTGTAAAAT
Source organism: Fremontodendron californicum (assembly GCA_030761205.1). NCBI lineage: Eukaryota > Viridiplantae > Streptophyta > Magnoliopsida > Malvales > Malvaceae > Fremontodendron > Fremontodendron californicum. Next base: position 9,686,103 of record JAULJL010000025.1, on the reverse strand, counting down.
GGCCCTTTTTCGATTTTTTTGGTAAAATTACCATTTGGCCCCAAACTTAATTGAATTGCAAATGGACCCCAATTTCGGATTTTCCTTTTCCAATTCATCCCATCTAATATAAAACTCAGTTCTGGAGGTTTTCATATTTTCCGAGCTCATTCTCTATTTTTCTCGAATTTTTCTCTAAAGTTTCGGTTTAGTGCCTCCCAAACTTCGTCTTTTTCATTTGAGCTCCAATTTCGGATTTTTATTCTCCAATGCCTTCCAAAAATATATAACTAAGATCTGGAAGTTTTCATAATTTTCCGAGCTCGTTTCCTATTTTTTCCAAAATTTTCTCTTGAATTTCAGGTTAGTGCACCCGAACTTTGCCTTTTTTCATTTGAGCTTCGATTTCGGATTTTTATTTTCCGATACCTTCCAAAAAATATAAAATTCAGGTCTGGAAGTTTTCATAATTTTTTGAGCTTGGATTCTATTTTTTCCGGAATTTTCTCTTGAATTTCGGGTTAGTGCACCCGAACTTTGCCTTTTTTTCATTTGAGCTCCAATTTCGGTTGTTCTTCTCCAATACCTTCCAAAAAATATAAAATTCAGGTCTGAAAGTTTTCATAATTTTTTAAGCTCGGATTCTATATTTCTCGAAATTTTCTCTTTGAATTTCGAGTTAGTGCACCCAAACTTTGCCTTTTTTTCATTTGAGCTTCGATTTCGGATTTTTCTTCTCCAATACCTTTCATCTGATATAAAATTCAGATGTGAAGGTTTTCATAATTTTCCAAGCTCAGATTCTATTTTTTTCCCGAATTTTCCAAGATTGCCCTTTAACCCTCGAAACCTCAGTTTTACTCAAAACGGATCCAATTTTCGGATTTTTTTTTCACTGCCTTTGTTATATATTGAATTGGAGTTGGTTCGAAAACGCCTAATTTTTACGATCAAATTCCTCTCCGATTTAGTTTTCCTCTTTTCAACATCGGGAATTTTCTCGTTTTTCCGTTTTTCCTTCAACCGGCTCTTTCTTGGGATCCACTTCAAACTGGGACATGGGATATTTTTGTTTATTTATCCTTTATCAACTAGGGTCTTCAATTCCACCAAATCGGGCCATCTCCGTAGTTTTTCCCAAATTTGTGAATTTTCCTATTTATTGATTAAATCCTTATTTCCCTCTTTCTCTTTCAAACCAATTCTTCTTTCAACTTCGCGTCAAAATTGGACCTTCCAATATTCGTAGTTACTGCTTTTATTCCATTTGGGACCTCCAATTTCGTCCAATTTGATATTTTCCGCACTTTTCCCCAAATTTGAGGAATTAGGTATTTCCCTACAATAAATTTCTGCAACCCGTCTTTGAAACTCTATATCTTTCGTTGTAGACCTCGGATTATCGAAATTCCTTCACCATTGTTCAATTCAACTTCGAATATTTATTTTGACTAAGGGTTGACTTTTTTAGTGGTTGACTTTTTGGGGTTAACTTTTTCGGAGTTGACCTTTTTCGAGTTGATTTTTTGTGTTGACCTCCGAAATTAAGTCTTGGAGACCCATCTGTGGAATGGTGGAAGTCTCTCTGCGTTCCTTGGAAGTTGAAAAGAAAATTTGCTTAGTTTAAGGGGCCCGGACAAAATTAGGTGTCTACAATCTTCATAACAAAAAAGAATCACCATTTTACAAGTACAAGTCCTACCTTAGTCTGTCCTCCTTTCACGTACCATCTTCACATCTCGCTCTTCCATTTTTGTTATTCTTTGTACAATCTCACTGTCATTCCCATTACTTTGTAACCCCATTTGCTGCCCCTGTGACCATATCAACTGACCTTCATTAAGAGATACCCTGCTCACTGAGACATTCAAAAGCCCTAAACCTGTGTTTACTGCAAATCTCGATTCTCTAACCTCATTGTTGAAAAGGCCCCTAGATCGTGTTTTCGGATAGTTCCTTTTCTCTATGTTCAAAGTCAATAAACCCAATGGTTTTCTAGGCCTTCCTCGTTTCCTTGGTGTGACCATTACAACATTCTGCGCCTCCTCACAGATACCAACATCGACTTCCCCCCTATTCTCATCCATATAGGCCTCAATATCCTGACCAACAATCTCCTTTAGTTGATTATTTGAATCAATGACCCATTGATCGATATTGTTGTCTTGTTCTTCCTCAATCTCCTCGGCACACTCAGGGCTATTAACCTTGTTAGCAAAAGGTACGTCAGAATTCACAATTTCAGCTTTGTAATTCATATCATCCATTTCTGAATCCCCACTAACACTTGCCTCCCAATATTTCTTAAAGTGGTTCGAATACTATAGCGATGAAGAAAAGTCTTTGGATATCTGTAATAAATATTCATGTCCATTGATAACAGAAGAGCACACACCATTAAAAGAGAAAGGTTTTGAACATGAAATCAATATCTTGGCCACATTAAATCTCTCGAGATAGAGTGTTTTTTCATCGACCGTAATGAAACTTCCCCAATGCTCTGCCAGAGATTTGAAAAATTCCATATTCCAATACAACAACGGAATTCTCTCCACCCGAATCCATACAAAATAGTTTTGAGTCGCGTCCTGAGTTAACCAAACACGTACCTCCTCAAAACCAGTCGCTTCTCCATTTATGCTCGAATTCTAGAAACTTGACTAGGTCCTCCTTATTCTCAAAAGAGATGAGCACTCGCTTAAGATCGATAATGGCTACCTTGCAACCAAAAAACCCTTGACCACAGAAAAAATCCTCCAAAAATCTCAGATTAGTGAAACCGTGTAAAACACACACCACAGACAATTTTAACCATTTGTCGGATTTTATAATATCTCCTAGTTCAATAGACGCTGAATTGGAAGAACTTACCATTGTCACCGATATTGGGTCGTATGTTGTTGTCCCCTCAACTCGAATCTGCTCCATCTCCATTACCGATTTCTGCCTCGCCGAAGACTCCTTACCTACTGACCGTGACTTCAATGTTTCGTAGGCTGTTCTTCCCTCAACTTGGACTTGCTCCATCTCCATCTCCAATTATTGCCTCACTGAAGTCTTTTTACCAGCTGACCGTGACTTCATTGTTTCTGCCTGATCCAGTGCAGATTTGTTAAAAACGATTTCATGAAGTGGCCTATTCATCGTAGGAGTCATCACATCATCCGCCTTCATTACTATATTATCTGCTGCAATCACATGAGCTGAATCACACTGTATTGATTCAACAATCACAGCTCGATTATGGTTGTAGATACCTAATTTTGTTCGGACCACTAAAACAGGTATGTTTTCTTCCTAAATTGATGTTTCAAAATGTAAAAAGACTTTTTTTCATCCTGCAGGTGGTACTCCGAGACTTAGTTTAAGATGGTGAGCATAAAAAGTCAAACAAAAAAAAAAGTCAAACTTGAAAAAGTCAACCCCGAAAAGTCAACCTCGAAAAAAGTCAACTACTAAAAAAGTCAACCCACTTTCAAAATCAAGATTTGAAGTTCAATTGAAAAATGGTGAAAGAATTTTGATAATCCGAGGTCTACATCGAAAGATATGGAGTTCGAAAGTTGGATTATGCAGATTTAGCAGAAAGAAAACCCTAATCCGAGAAATTTGGGGAAAGGTGCTTAAACGATCGAATTGGTCGAAATTGAAGGTTTCAAATGAAAGATAAGCACTGACTACGGGTGATGGAGAAGCCACTTGAAAGAAAAATTGAAAGAAAAGTCAATCCGGGAGAAAACTGAGAATTAGGGTTTTTTTGTGGATTTCGGTGAAATCGAGAAGAATTACCGAAATGGTCCGACTTGGTAAGACCAAAGCGCCAATGGGTGAGGAATTATTTAAAAGGGATAGCCAAGGCTCAGCTTGAAGAAAATCTGAAAATCGGACTTGTTTTGAGCAAAATCGGGTTTCGGAGGCAAAAGGGCAAAATTGGAAAATTTGGGAAAAAATAGCAAATGGACTCCGAAAATTATGAAATTTTGAAAATCTCATTTTAAATTATTTGGAAGAGATTGGCGAATAAAATCTTGATTCGGAGTTCGTTTGCAAAATGGCCAAATCCCGGGTCTCTAATGTAGAAATTCAAGAAGAAAAATCCTGAAAAAATAGCAAATGGACTCCAAAAATTCTGAAATTTTTCAAATCTCATTTTTAAATTATTTGGAAGAGATTGGAAAAATAAAATCTTGATTCAGAGTTCGTTTGCAAAATGGCTAAATCCCGGACCTCCTATGCAGTAATTCAAGCAGATAAATCCCGAAAAAATACCAATTGATTTCCAAAAATTATGAAAACTTCCAGATCACACTTTTAAATTATTTGGAAGAGATTGGTTAAGAAAAATCTTGATTTGGAGCTCGTTTAAAAAATGGTAAAGTGTGGGGGCATAAAAGGGTATTTTTGGAAGAAAAAATCCAAATCAATAGCAAACGGACTCAAAAATTTTTGAAAACTTCCATAATTCAATATTTTATTATTTTGAAAGTATTAAAAAAATAAAATTTGAATTTGGAGTCCGTTTTCCATTTATTTGCATCCGAGGTGGCAAAACAGTCATTTCACCCAAGCAACCGAAAAGGGCTTCTTTTGGCCTTTCAAAAAATTAGACTTGGGCTGGAAAAGAGAATGCTAGCCTGCCAAGGCCCAAAGGAAGGAGGAAGCTTCTAATTTTTCAATCAAATGGCTAAGAATTAAAAGTTAGTTAGAGATTTTTTTTTATCAAGCCATTATGATTAAGCCACATAGGCCAAGGGAGAGTGTCAACATTATTCTTGAACAGCTGTAATTATGGACAGCTGATATGCTAATCTAAGGGTTATAATTTCATGATTTTTCACCTTGAATCACTAGCCCTTGGATGGAAATTGGTGGGAACCAAAATGACAACATCCTAGCTCATTTTAGGGGGGGTCGGCCAGCACTAAGGGGGGATCCAGAATTTTCATTTTGAGACTTAATTTTCTGAGATTTCTTCTTGTTTTGCTTAGTTTTTCTTTCCTTGGTTGAAAGCAAAAAGAAAAAGATTAGAAAAGAAAGGAAAGTTTGAAGAGATAAAGCTTGAAATATAGCTTCTTGAGGCTGCTTTTAGCACCAACTCTTGCACTTTCTTGATTTTCCATTCTTGTTTTTGCTATTTTGATTATTATTTGGTGAGTTTTCTTTTTAAATATAGGTTTTTTTTTGTTCTTCTTAAGTTGTTTCTTCATCTCTTTCTTAAATAATTTTTACAAAATTTTTTCTTATTTTTTCTTTAATGGCCGAATGGCCTATATTTTTTATTATTGTTGCTGTTTTTGTTTGATTTCTCATGTTATTTATGTTATTCTTTTTAGTCTTGATGCTTTAAGTGTTCTTCTACTTCATATACTTGAAGCATGTTTAATTTGGTTGCTTGTTTGTTGTCATTTATGAGTTTATTATCATATTCTTGCATTTTCAATTTTCTGTTTTCATAATGTTTAAATTTGTTGATGTTTTATATTTAGTATATCAAGTGTTTGTGAAAATGCTTGTGGGTATCCCTACCTTGTGTTTACATGATTTGAGTGTTATATTTTAGTTGAGCATGTTAGTATATCAAGTGTTTGTGAAAATGCTTGTTATTTTTAGTATCTCTACTTTGTGTTTGCATGATTTGAGTTTTATATTTTAGTTGAGCATGTTAGCATATCAAGTGTTTGTGAAAATGCCATGCTTGTTGGAGCTTGAGGCCATTTGGCTACTCCATGTGTTTTACATTGTATGTGCATTTTTGCCATATTAGTTGGTAGGTTTTGCATTTGCATGACATTTGATTGAGTATTTAGTTTAAGTATACCAAGTGTTTGTGAAAATTCCATACTTGTTAGAAACCATAAGCCATTCGGCCACTCCTTGTATTCTAGCATTATGTGTGCATTTTTGCTACGTTAGTTGATAGGTTGGCATTTGCATGATATTTGGTTGAGTTTTTGGCTTAAGCATGCCTTGTGTTTGTGTTATTTCCATGCATGTTTTAGTTATTAGGTTTGGTTTATTTTGCCATGCATGTCCATGCATTTTAGACCTAGGTTGCATTAAATGCCATGCAAGTTCATTTAGGTCTAGGTCACTATATTGATGCCATGCATTTTTTTTATGACATTTAGGTTTAAAATCATGCATTTCATGCATCATATTTTCTGTATTTTTCATGCATTTCATGTCCATACCACTTGACTAATGACTTAAGCCAATTAATGGATCAAGTCATGCTCTTTTGAGCACACTTATGGAAAATTAAGGTTTGTCAAATTGATTATTCTACCTTTGTGATTTTTTTTACATAGCCAATTTTTGTCTAACTTTTAAAAAGTCCTAGCTACTGTTTGTGAGTCATTTTTTTGAGTCTTAAATATTTTTACTTTGATTTTTAAATGATTTTATCAAAGGCAAAAATGTATTTTGGCAAAACCGTTTTTTCACCCAGTACTCGTACTTTCTCGATTTTTCTGGGCATTCATCTTTAATCAGAAAATTAAGCTGATTTTTTTTCCGTGTAGTATTACATGTGCTGAGTCTACAGTATTTTTTTTATATTTTTTTGAATTTTTAAGAATAGGATAAAAAATCGTGGATTAAAACTGGACAGTGGAGTCAGAATTGAATTTGAAGGAAAATCATTTTTCTGTTTTGGTTAAGTTACTTAGAGGGGGCTAATTAGGAAGGTTAGCTACTGACTTAGGATAGTTTTTAAGTTGAAGATAAAATTTTTTGATGAAAAACTCCCTAAAACTTTGAAGGTGCGTTTGGATGAGAATTTCAAGGATGGAATTCATTTGTAGAGAGACTTTTAAAATTCTAAAATAAAATTATCTTATTTGGTAGAATAAAAATAAAAATTATCAAAATTCTTAAAATTTGAAAAAGGAATTTTAGAGGGCTCAAATTCCACCTTTAGAGGTAAAATTTGTGAAATTCCTTGGTTTTTTAATAAGATATTAACTGTCGCAACCTAAAAAATAACAAGTCTCATCGCGAGATTTTATTCGTTAAGTGTGACATTGGAAAAACAACGAAAAAGATGACTTAATTCCTCTTGAAATAAAATGAGGGTTTGAAAAACAGCCTCGAAAAAGACATGGAGTCGCCACCAATCTTTTTTGTCTAGGTGTGATCGGCCACCTATTAAAATCAGTTTTACAAAATATTTTAAAATTAATTAAAACATTTTTTTAAACCCAATTTCAAAGTCTGCATTTCTAAACCAGAGAAATCAAAGAAGCAGGTTCGGGAGCGGTTACGTGCAGGGAAGGACTAGCAGCCCCACAACGCCCGCATAAAACGGTACCTTATTAATCATGTGTTATCTCAAGTCTCGGTAAAAAGTCGGTTTTAAATTTGGCATTTTAAAATAATTCCAGATTTAAAAAAAATAATTCCATTTTTAATTGAAAATGATCCGAAATTTATTAATTCAAAATTTTTCCTATATTCCCCGACAAACGTGGCAGAATATAGACAATTTTATTTATTTAAAAATTTTTTGAATCATTCTTGTTTTTTTGAAAGAAAGATATTCCTTTATTAATGATAATTGATAATATCCTCTCCAGCAAACCCGCACAGAACTCATGAATTATTTTAACTTGGGAAAATATTTATTTTTATTGAAAATCATTATCTTTTTTAAAACATTTTAAAAAAGATGAATATGAACATATGTGACATAATAAAGATGACATAGCAAAATCTAAATGACATGGCATATTCTAAATGACATAATATAATCTAAATGACAAGACAATATAATACAAGTGACATGAAATAATATGAAACATAAAATTATATTATCATAAAATATGCATGAAAATAAAAATAACAATGCATGAACACAGTAAATCCTAAATGATGTGACAAAAATAAATGACTAAGCAAAAAGCATAGGATAACATAGAATATTCACAACCATATAAAAAACACTATAACACCATAAAACATAAATCAAAATAATTACATTACCATATAAATATTCAATAGCAAAAATCATATATTATATAATATGCATGAACATGGAAAATGCAAAGCATGAAAGTGTTATTTTTTTCCTTTAAATAAGGAAATCCGTATACCTAAAAAGATATTCGACTACCTTAGGAAAAGACATCAAATTAAATTTTCTAAAATCAAAAATACTTTGTGATTGGTTGGAAAACAATTTTAAAAATTCTTGGATAAAAATAGCATTAGGCTGAAATTCCCTTTTAAAAAGGCTCTATTTTCCTAACTTTGAAAACCCGGACTTGACCACCCTTGACCTGAGCTTTATAAAATCATTTTTTAGAATTAAAATGGCTTAGAAATCAACCTAGGACAGTAGCTAAGGTTCTAAATCATCCCTCCCTTAATGCTTTAGCCAAAACAGAAAACTATTTTTCCTTTGAAATCAAATCTGACTTTACTGACTAGTTTTAAAAAGTGATTTGTTTACCTATTTTTAAAAATTCAAAAAAATCTAAAAACATTATGGGAGACTTAGAACATGTTGACCTCTAAGGGAAAAAATTGGCATAATTTTTAGACTAAGGATAACCTACCAGAAAAATGACGAAAGTTAGAACACTCGGTGAAAAATTGTTTAGCCAAAAAACATTTTAAAACCTTTGATAAAATCATTCAAAAATCAGAATAAAAATATTGGAGACTCCTCTAAGGACCTAAAAACAGTATTAAAAATTTCTAAAAATTTGGAGAAGGATTACCTAATGCAAAAAAATACAAAGGTAGAAAATCCAACTTGGCAACTTCTTAATTTTCAACAAGCATGCTCATGTGAGCTTGGCTTTGAGCCATTGATTGGCTTAAGTCAAAAATCAAGTGGGATGAGATGAAATGCATGAACAAACAGCAAGTTAAATACATGAAATGCTCGATCTAAGGCCTAAATGACATAGAAAATGCATGGCATAAAAAATGACCTAATACCTAACATGAACTTGTGCATGACAATTAATGCAAACCTAGACCTAATATGCATGAAATGCATGGCAATTCAAAGATGACCTAAACCTAATGGACATGAAAATGCATGGCAATACCAATATGACCTAAGACCTAAATAGCATGGAAATGTGTGTGGCATACAAAGGTAACCTAGACCTAATGGACATGGAACCATGCATGGAAATACAAAATAACCTAAGGCCTAATTAATGAACATAAAATATGCCTGAAAGTAACATGAACATATAATGACCAAATGAACCTAATACTAATGCATGAACATGGCACAACCAAAAACACAACCACATGGCACAAAGATGCAAAGTATGAATGGAAACATGGTAGTCACATAATCAAGATAGAAATCAAACACAAGACAATAAAAAACATGCTAGCCGAATGGTCACCTAAATCATATGATGAAATCCTAGCAAGGCAATAACACAAGCACATGGCATAGTAAATCAAATACACAATATCATGGCATAGAGATGCAAGCATGTCAACTAAGCAAGATGAAAATGCACACACAAGGCAAAAAACATAGGGGTAGCCGAGTGGTCACTAATCAAGATGTTGAAATCCCAGCATGGCAATAACACAAACACATGGCATAGTATATACAAGACTTAAAAGGAAACATGTTAGACCCAACTAACATGATGCAAATGCAAAGATGTAGCTAGGCAAATACACAAACACATAGTATGGCAATACCACAAAGCATGAACAACTCAACATGGTGAAAACAGAAAATTAAAAATAGCAAAGAAAGTGAGTAGAAATGAAAATAAAATGATAAAATCAGCAAAATAATAGTAAGTAAAGAAGGTTAAAAAAAAGATCCATATCTTGATTATTTTAAAAAGTTAGAACATTAAAAAAGCCAATATATCATAACCAACATGGAAAATAGATCAAACACAAGACATGCACAAACAAGGGTAGGTTTGACAAACATGAAAATGGTGGAAAATTTATTTTTCCTTTGATTTTTTTTCAAGAAAGATATGAGCTTTAATAGGAAGTTTTAAAACATTTATTTCACAACCAAAAACAACAAGAAATCACAAAATCTCAAGGAAAATCAGCAAATTAAGCATGGAAAAGGAAAGAAAATGCAAGAGTTAGGTGCCTTTAGGATACCTTCCAAAGCTATTTTTCAAGTCTTTCTTCTCTTCTAAACTTTCTTTGTTTCTCAACACTTAGCTATTTGCTCCCAAAAATGAATAGTGATCAGCCAAAATACCTCTAGCAAAATGAAAACACTCCCCCCTATGGTAGCCAATGGTCACCCTTTGGTGAAGGATGTTGTTATTTATTTCTTAGCCAATTTGATCCAAAGGCCACTAATCCAAGATGATTAAAATGTGAAATTACCATCCTTAGATTAAGTGATCAGCCCCTAACAAATAAAGTTGTTCAAAAATATGTAACCATAATGTTGACATCCTTCCTCTTCATTCATTTGACCATGTGACACAATTACAAAGGCTTGATAAAAAAAATAACCACTTTACTATCCAATTTTGGCCTTTGGATGCAAGCACTCAGCAAAATTCATTCTCCTCATGAGCTGGCCGAATGGCCCTTCAAATTCCCAGCCCTCTCCGTACTTTTTAAATTGCAAAAAAGGCCCTCTTCGATTTCTTTGGTAAAACTGCACTTTAGCCCCCCAAATTTGATTAAATAGAAAACGAACTCCAAATCTGAATTTTCTTTTTCCAATACTTCCTAGATAATATAAAATTGAGTTCTGGAAGTTTTCATAATTTTCGAGCCCATTTGCTATTTTTTTTTGAATTTTTTCTTCCAAAATTGACCTTAATGCACCCGAACTTTTGTCATTTTTCAAACGAGCTCTGATTTTGGATTTTTCATCTCCAATATTTTCGAAATAATATAAAATTGAGATCTGAAAGTTTTCATAATTTTTTAGAGCTCATTTGCTATTTTTCCCGGATTTATCTTCTGGAATTTCAACTTAGTGGATCCGAAATTTGCCATTTTGCAAACGAGCTCCGATTCTGGATTTTTCTTTGCCAATCTCTTCCAAATAATTCAAAATTGAGATCTGAAAGTTTTCATAATTTTTCGAGCTCAGTTGCTATTTTTTTGGGTTTTGTCTTCTAGAATTTTAGCTTAGTGGGTCCGAAATTTGCCATTTTGCAAACGAGCTCCGATTCTGGATTTTTCTTTGGCAATCTCTTCCAAATGACAAAATATTGAGATCTGGAAGTTTTGGTAATTTTTCAAACTCATTTGCCATTTTTTTCGAATTTTCCAAATTTTCCTTTTTACCTCCGAAGCTTCGGTTTTACTCAAAACAAGTCCAATTTCCAGATTTTTTTTTCTAGGCCTTTTTTATATATTGAATTGGAGTTGGTCCAAAAATATCCAATTTTAACGATCAAATTCCTCTCGAATTTGATTTTTCCTTTTTCCAATATCGAGAATTTCCTCGTTTTTTCCGTTTTTCCTCCAATCAGCTTTTTTTCTCGGAATTACTTCTAACTGGGCCTTGGGCTATCTTTGTTTACCCACTCTTCATCAATTAGGGGCTTTAATTTTACCGAATCGAGCCATTTTTGCAATTTTCCCCAATTTTGTCAAAATCCACCAAAAACCCTAATTTTTGGTTTTCTTCCAAATTGACTCTTCCGTTGCTTTTGCTTCCAAATGGCCTCTCCAATACCCGTATTCATTGATTATATTCCATTCGGAATCTCCAATTTCGAACAATTTCCTCTTGTCATTTTTTGTTGCTTGTTCAGGATACTATTGACTCTTGATGTATTGCAAGATGTCGTTATACCAAGGGTGGCCATCTGCTTCTTCTTTGATACTCAGGCAGTGTTTAGGAGACTCGTATATGCTCATCTTGATCGGCACAACTTCAGCCTCTTCATTCACTTTAAACATTGATGACAAAGTAGCCATAGCATCTGCTATTCGGTTCTCTTCTCGGGGGAAGTAATTGAAACTCACTTCTTCAAATTCCTCTAACAAACTCAATATGAGTTCTCGATATCGGATTAGCTTTTCATCTCGAGTTTCCCATTCTCCTCGTAGTTGGTATATCACTAGGGCTGAATCTTTGAAAACTTCCAGTGTTTTGATCTTTCTGTCTACGACAGCACGAAGGCCCATGTACATGCTTCATACTCAGCGGTATTGTTCGTGCAATTAAAATCTAATCTGGTAGTGAAAGGATAATAATCTTCTTCTGGGTATATGAGTACTGCATCAATTTCGTGCCCCATGGCATTAGATGCACCATCAAAGTACATTTTCCACATTTTATTCCTTTTAGGGGGAATCTCATCTTCTTGCGAGACGCACATCAAGTCTTCATCAGGGAAATCAAATTTCAAAGGCTCATAATCTTCAACTACCTGACTTGCTAAAAACTTTGCCATTGCACTGCCCTTTATAGCTTTCTGACTCACATACAAAATGTAGTACTCTGACAACAAAACTTGCCATCTTTTCGTTCTTCCTGATAAAGAGGGTGCTTCCAACATATACTTGATAAGATCTAACTTGGCAATCAACCACGTCGTGTGGTACAACATGTATTGTCTGAGCCATCGAGCAGTCCAGGCTAAGGCACAACACAGCTTTTCTACCTATGAATACTTTAGCTCATAATCTGTGAACTTCTTACTGAGGTAATAAATTGTTTGCTCTTTCTTCCCGGTCTCATCATGTTGCCCCAAGACACAACCCATAGATCTCTCAAATACTGATAAATACACTGTCATTGGTTTCTCCGGATCAGGCGGCATTAGTACTGGTGGGTTGGATAGATAGTGTTTAACTTTTTCAAAGGCAATTTGACATTTTTCGTCCCATTCTCCTGGATCACGCTTCTAAAGTAATTTAAATATTGGATCACACTTGTCGGTTAACTGAGAAATGAACCGAGCAATGTAATTCAATCTTCCTAGAAAGCCTCTTACTTCTTTTTTAGTACGAGGTGGTGGCAGATTTTGGATGGCCTTTACCTTATCCGGATCAATCTCAATTCCCCTTTTGCTGGCGACAAAACCCAACAACTTCCCCGAAGTGACTCCAAAAGTGAACTTTATTGGATTTAGCTTGAGTTGAAACTTTCTTAGTCTTTCAAAGAGCTTCTTAAGATTCGCAATATGCTTAGCTTCTCCTTGTGACTTTGCAATCATATCATTAACATAGAATTCAATGCATCATGTCATGAAACAAAGTCACCATGGCTCTCTTATATGTTGCCCTGACATTCTTCAATCCAAATGGCATTACCTTATAGCAAAATGTTCCCCACATTGTAACAAATGTGGTTTTCTCCATATCTTCTGGCGCCATCTTAATCTTGTAGACACCTAATTTTGTCCGGACCACTAAAACATGTATATTTTCTTCTTAAAGTGTTGTTTCAAAATGCAAAAAGACTTTTCTTATCCTGCAGGTGATACTTCGAGACTTAGTTTAAGAAAGTAGACATAAAAAATCAAACTTGAAAAAGTCAACCCTAGAAAAGTCAACTCTAGAAAAGTCTATCCTAAAAAGTCAACTATTGAAAAAGTCAACCCACTTTCAAAATCAAGTTTTGAAGTTCAATTGAAAAATGGTGAAAGAATTTTGATAATCCGATGTCTACATTGAAAGATATGGAGTTCGAAAGTTGGGTTACGGAGATTCAGTACAAAGGAAACCTTAGTTCGGGAAATTTGGGAAAAAATGCTTAAACGATCAAATTGGTCATAATTGAGGGTTCCAAATGAAAGATAAGCATTGGTTATGGGTAATGGAGAAGCTACTTAGAAGAAAAATTGAAGGAAAAGCCAATCGTGAAGAAAACCGAGAATTAAGGTTTTAGTGAATTTTGGTGAAATTGGGGAAAATTACAGGAATGGCCCGATTCAGTAAAACTAAAGACCTTAATTGATGAGGAGTGATTAAACAAGGGTAGCCCAAGGCTCAGTTTGAAGAAAATCTGAGAAAAGAGCAGATTGGAGAAAAAAATGAAAAATGAGGAAATTCTCGACAGTGAAAAAAGGAAAAACCAAATTGGAAGGGAATTTGATAGTAAAAATTGGGTGTTTTCGGACCAACTCCAATTCGATATATGACAGAGGCCCAGGAAAAGAAAATATGAAAATCGGACTTGTTTTAAGCAAAACCGGGCTTCGGGGTGGAAAAATAGCAAATGAACTCAAAAAATTCTAAAAATTTGCAGATCTCATTCTTAAACCATTTTGAAGAGATTGGAGAAAGAAAATCCAGATTTAGAGTTCGTTTGCAAAATGGCCAAATCCCGGGTCCCCTATGCAGAAATTCAAGAAGATAAATCCAAAAAAAAAACCATATGAGCTCCAAAATTTTTGAAAATTTGCATATCTCATTCTTAAATTATTTTCAAGAGATTGGCAAAATAAAATCCAGATTCAGAGTTTGTTTACAAAATGGCCAAATCCCTGGCCCACTATGTAGTAATTCGAGCAGATAAATCCCAAAAAAATAGCAAATCAGCTCCAAAAATTATGAAAACTTCCAAATCACACTTTTAAATTATTTGGAAGAGATTGGTGCACAAAAATCTAGATTCGGAGCTTGTTTAAAAAATGGTAAAGTTTGGGAGCACAAAAGGGCAATTTTGGAAGAAAAATTCTAAATAAATAGCAAATGGGCTCAGAAAATTTTGAAAACTTCCAGAATTCAATTTTTTATTATTTTGGAAGTATTAAAAAAATAAATTTGGAGTCCGTTTTCTATTTATTTAGGTTCGGGGGTCAAAAAGGTCATTTCACCAAAGAAATCAAAAAGGGCCTTTTCTTGCTTTTAAAAGGCTAGAAGATTAAGGGTCAACCGGTCAAGGCCTAATGATAGGCAGATATTTTCTGATTTTTTAATCAAAGGGCAAAAAATAAAGAGAAAGGTAGTTATTTTTTGTGATCAAGCCTTTGAATTTGCAACACATAGACCAATGGTTTGAGAGGGATCCTATTTATGACATCCTTATGACATCATAATTCAAGGGCTGATGATTCTAATCTAATGGTGGGTTTTTACATAGAAGGCATCTTAAGTGATAGCCATTGGATGAAAAAATAACCACTTTCCTTCTAGAATGAAGGCCATTCGGCCACTACTAATAGAGAGGGGAACTGATCAGTTTTGAGAGGGCTTGGAGGCTGAAGAGAGATAGTAGCTGAAAAAGAGAGGAGAAAAAATGAGAAGGAAAAGAGGTGATTTAGCTTGTTTCTTCTTGATTTGGAAAGCTAGAGCAAGGTAGCTATGCTCTTTCATGGTTTTTTATACTTTGTTGATATGATTTTGTTGTTTTGATTGTTATTTTTGTTTTCCTTTCATGAAATAAACTTGTTTCTAAGGATCTACTACTTTTTTTTTAAAGAAAGTATAAAAAACAACAAGTTTTCATCAAAAATCCATGATGGCCTAATGAGTTTTTGTTTTGGAAAATGATTTTGTGTTTGATTTTTATTCATGAGCTTGATTTGTGGTAAGTTAGTTTATTTGTGTTAGATTAGCTTGATTTGTGGTAAGTTAGCTTTATTGTGATAGTTTAATAATATACCATGCTATGTGTTTGTGACAATGCCATGCTAGTTTAGGTTGTTCCATTCGGTCATGATGGATTTTCTTGAGCATGTTTGCATTTTTATCATGTTTGCTTGCTTAGTATGTTTCCATTCATATTTACATATTTAGACCATGCCTTGTGTTTGTTATATTGTCATTGATATGTTTATGAATCATGTTAGTCACCATGTTTGCATTATTGTCATGTTTATTACCATGTGTTTTTGTTATTGTTTGGCTAAGATTATATCTTCTTTTGTTTTTAGGACCATTCGGCCATTAGGGTCCTTTTTGCTTTGTGTCTACAATTCCATTTTGTCTAGTTGATAGGTTTGCATTTCATGTCATAACATTGTGAATTTTGATTTGGTTTGCCATGTGTTTGTGTTATTGGATAAATAGGATTGCATTAGTCTATTTTAATTGTCATTGGGTTTTCTTCATGTAATTCTTGCATTGTGTGTGCATTTGCATTATGTTTAGGTACCATTGCTTTTCATTATCATGCCATAAGATTGTGTATTAGTTGCTGCTTGTTCATGCATTAGTTTTAAGTTTATTAGTTACTATATGTTTATGTCATTTTCATGCATTCTCATGACATTTAAGGTCTAGAATCATATTGGTATTACCATGCATATTCCATGCATATAAGGTCTAGAATCATATTGGTATTGCCATGCATTTGCTATGTTATTTAGGTCTTAGGTCATTTTGTATTGCCATGCATCTCATGTCATTTTAGGTCTAAGTTTCATTTGCATTATCATGCATCTCATGCATTCTTAGGTTAGGAGTACATTTATTGCCATGCAAACTCATGCTAGGCATTGGGTTATTTTGTATTGCCATGCATTTCTCACATCATTTAGGATTTAAATCATGCATTTCATACATCATATTTGCTGTTTGCTCATGCATCTCATGTCATACCACATGATTTTTGACTTAGGTAGACCAATGGCTCAAAGTCATGCTCACTTTAGTATACTTGTGGAAATTAAAGAGTTGTCAAATTGATTATTCTACCTTTGTGATTTTTTTTTTACTTAGCCAATTTTTGTCTAACTTTTTAAAAGGTGTTAGCCACTGTTTGTGGATCTTTAGGAGAGTTTCCCACATTTTTACTTTGATTTTTAAATGATTTTATCAAAGGCAAAAAAATGTGTTTTAGCAAAACAGTTTTTCACCCAGCACTCGAACTTTTCCGATTTTTCTGGGAAGGCTTCTTTAATCAGAAAATTAAGCCAATTTTTTCTCGTGTACTTTTACATGTTTTGAGTCCCCAGTATTTTTTTTAGATTTTTTGGAATTTTTAAGAATAGGTTAAAATATCGTATTTTAAAATTGGACAGTAGAGGCAGATTTGAATTCAAAAGGAAAACAATTGTTGAATTTGGGCTAAGGCATTTAGAGAGGTTTGGTTTGAAACTTTAGCTACTGTCTTAGGGTAGTTTATAAGCCTTTTTAAACTTTAAAAATTACTTTATAAACCTTGGTTAAGGGTAGTCAAGTCCGAGATTTTAAACTTAGGAAATTATAGCCGTTTTAAAAAGGGTTTAGCTAGGTTTTTATTTTTAATCTAAGTTTTTCCCAAATTGTTTTCAAACAATCACAAAGAATTTTTATTTTAGAAAATTTAATTTGATATATTTTCCTAAGGTAGCTGGTTATCATTTTAGATATACGGATTTCCTTAATTAAAGAAAAAAATACATTCTCATGCATTGCATTTTCCACATTCATGCATACTATAATATGTGATTTTTCTATGATAATTTCCATGGTGTTGTTATTATTTTTTATTTATATTTTTGATGTTATGTTGTTTATTATATGGTTTTGAATATTTCATGATATCCTATGCTTTTTATTTAGTTATTTATTTTTGTCACATTATTTAGCATATACTATGTTCATGCATTATTATTTTTATTTTTATTTTTATTTTCATGCATATTATATGATAGCATTATTTTATGTTTCATGTCATTTCATTTCATGTCATTTAGATTATATTCCAAGTCATTTAGATTCTATTTTTTAGAATATGCCATGTCATTTAAAATATTCCATATCATTTAATTTTGCCATGTCATTTAAATCATATCATTTAATATAGAATATATTATGTCACTTAGGATATTTCTTTTCATTTAGGATATTTGATTTCATTTAGAATATATTATGTCACATAGGTCATTTCATTTCATATAGAATATACCATGATACTTAGACTTTGCTATGTCATTTCATTTATGTCACACATGTTCATATTCATTTTTTTAAATGTTTTTTTTAAAAAAAGGATAATGATTTTAAATAAAAATAAAGATATTCTCGAGTTAAAATAATTCATGAGTTCTCTATCAGGTTTGCTGGAGGGGATATCATCAATTATCATTAATAAAATAATATCTTTCTTTCAAAAAATCTAGAATGATTCAAATAGTTTTACTAAATAAATAAAAATTTCTATATTTTGCCGATTTTGTCGGGGAATATAAGAAAATTTTGAATTAATATATTCCGGATTATTTTTGATAAAAAAATGGAATTATCTTGCTTTAAATTGGGAATTAACTTGAAATACTAATTAAAAAATGACTTTTTACCAAGACTTGAGATAACACACGATTAATAATGTATCGTTTTATACGGGCGTTTTGGGGGTGCTAATCCTTCCCCGTACGTAATCGAGTCCTAAACCCGATTCTTCGATTTTCTTTGGTTTATAAAGCAAACTTGAAATTGGTTTTAAAAATATTTTAATTAATTTTAAAATATTTTATAAAATCGATTTTAATAGGTGGCCGATCACACCTAGCTAAAAAAAGTTTGGTGGCGACTCCATGTCTTTTTTCAAGGTCATTTTCAAAACCTTCATTTTTAAAGAGGAATTAAGTCGACTTTTCCTCGGTATTTATTAATGTCACGCGTAACAAATATAAAGTCTCGCAATGAGACTTGTTATTTGTTAGGTTGCGACAAATCTGATTGTACCTTGAGAATCCGTCCATGAAATAAAACAAAGAGCTCTTTGCCGTATTATCCACCAAAGTATCAATGTGAGGCAAAGGGAAATTATCTTTAGGACTAGCCTTGTTCAGATCTCAATAGATACATCCGTACTTTTCCATCCTTCTTTGGTATTGGGACAATATTTGCCACCCATTCCAGATATTTTGCCACTTCTAAGAACCCAGCATCAAACTGCTTCTTCACCTCTTCTTTTATCTTTAACAACATGTCTGGCCTCATTCTTCTCAATTTTTGCTGAATTGGCTTGCACTTTGGTCTTAAAGGGAGCTTGTGAACCACAATATCTGGATCCAACCCTGGCATGTCTTGGTATGACCATGCAAATACATGTCTTGGTATGACACTTGCTTCTCCTCTTGTTCTATTTTCCTTAATAAATCCGAAGGCAGACCATAATCCTCGGTATCTTCGTTGGCGCCGAAATCACCCGTGCAAATGGGTCTTTCAAAATCAATTTCAAATTTATTGACAGGATGGTCCTCATATTTCGCATCCGTACACATGTAAATAGGTGAGGAAGAAACAATATAGGAAAGTATATAGGCAATGAAAGAAAATGAAAAGCAAAAATGAAAGAATATGGACACATCAATATGAAGAAATTGCATCGTACTTGTTATTTATTGAATGAAGATTTTTAAACAAAAGCCCATACAGAAAAATTCTTAATATCCTTGGGCAAAGATAATTAAGATCGTTTTAGAGTATTACTCTGGAGTAGACCTAAAAACTAAAGGAAGTTCGGTCGTACTCCAGTTTGTCAATTTGTAACCTGGTGGACATGGTCGCACCATCCAACTTGCATTCTTGTTTTCAACTCCTTCCTCCCCAGCCATACAAATTACCATGTCTTGCGTTTGCTCATCCCTATTCATGTGGAACTTCTCAAAAGCCTGTTCGATCATTATTAGCACATCATCGGAATCTTTCTCCCCTAACATAAAACCTGCCGAACGGAAGCTGTGAACGATTGGTAGGAAAGTCATGGGCTCCCACTCTATATCCATACCCGAGAAACGGGCCATCCTCCTATTTCAGTTTTTCTCAATTTGCCTCCTCTTTTCATGAGCTTTCGGGAGATATCCAAGACCAAACCGATCTTTCTTCCCAGTCATTTCAATTGCCCGGGCCATACCTTGAAGATACTTTCCCAGTCCTTTTCCTGCTCTACAGCCCTTTCCTACCGCCGTTCTCACTCCCAGCCTAGTATTCTTTGATAGCTTTGGTTCTAGAATTTTTCGTCCTTCAGTGATGAACACAGCATTAACAAATTCCAAAGACCTAAAAGTGCATTCCATCGCGTCCTCCTCGGTTCGATGTAAGGGGAGTCAATAGATGTCGAGGCTATGATATCTTCCTCTCCTAATACACTGACCAAACGTCCCTCCATTACATACTTCAACTTTTGGTGGAGAGATAAGGGCACCGCCCCAGCAGAATGTATCTAAGGCCTTCCCAATAAGCAGTTATAGGATGGGGTAATATCCATAACCTGGAAATCCACCTTATAGGTACAAGGACCTATCTCCAGCGGAACCACAATAGATCCCATTACTTCCCGTCTAGTGCTGTCAAAAGCCCTGACCACAGTGCGGCTTGATAGCATGTAAGACATATCAACCGGCAATTTGGAAGAGTCGCCAAAGGAATTACATTCAATGAAGAACCGTTATCCAAGAGTACTCGCGGTAGAATATGCCCCTTGTAATTAGTTGTGATGTGAAAGGCTTTTGTAGATCCAATACCGTTTGGTGGTATTTCATCATAACTGAAAAAGATATGATCATCTGCTGTAATATTTCCCACTAACCGGTCTAGCTTCTCTACTGATATATTATAGGCCACATATGCCTGATTCAGGATCCTTAGTAAAGCATTTATGTGCAGCTCTGAATTCAATAATAGTGAAAGGATCAAAATCCTTGCGGGCTGACGATGCAATTGTTCTACTACACTGTATTCACTATGTTTTATGAATTTAAAAAATTCACAAGCCTCATTTTCATTTATCGGCTCCTTTACTTTGTTAAAAGTCAACCCTAGAAAAGTCAACTCTAGAAAAGTCTATCCTAAAAAGTCAACTATTGAAAAAGTCAACCCACTTTCAAAATCAAGTTTTGAAGTTCAATTGAAAAATGGTGAAAGAATTTTGATAATCCGATGTCTACATTGAAAGATATGGAGTTCGAAAGTTGGGTTACGGAGATTCAGTACAAAGGAAACCTTAGTTCGGGAAATTTGGGAAAAAATGCTTAAACGATCAAATTGGTCATAATTGAGGGTTCCAAATGAAAGATAAGCATTGGTTATGGGTAATGGAGAAGCTACTTAGAAGAAAAATTGAAGGAAAAGCCAATCGTGAAGAAAACCGAGAATTAAGGTTTTAGTGAATTTTGGTGAAATTGGGGAAAATTACAGGAATGGCCCGATTCAGTAAAACTAAAGACCTTAATTGATGAGGAGTGATTAAACAAGGGTAGCCCAAGGCTCAGTTTGAAGAAAATCTGAGAAAAGAGCAGATTGGAGAAAAAAATGAAAAATGAGGAAATTCTCGACAGTGAAAAAAGGAAAAACCAAATTGGAAGGGAATTTGATAGTAAAAATTGGGTGTTTTCGGACCAACTCCAATTCGATATATGACAGAGGCCCAGGAAAAGAAAATATGAAAATCGGACTTGTTTTAAGCAAAACCGGGCTTCGGGGTGGAAAAATAGCAAATGAACTCAAAAAATTCTAAAAATTTGCAGATCTCATTCTTAAACCATTTTGAAGAGATTGGAGAAAGAAAATCCAGATTTAGAGTTCGTTTGCAAAATGGCCAAATCCCGGGTCCCCTATGCAGAAATTCAAGAAGATAAATCCAAAAAAAAAACCATATGAGCTCCAAAATTTTTGAAAATTTGCATATCTCATTCTTAAATTATTTTCAAGAGATTGGCAAAATAAAATCCAGATTCAGAGTTTGTTTACAAAATGGCCAAATCCCTGGCCCACTATGTAGTAATTCGAGCAGATAAATCCCAAAAAAATAGCAAATCAGCTCCAAAAATTATGAAAACTTCCAAATCACACTTTTAAATTATTTGGAAGAGATTGGTGCACAAAAATCTAGATTCGGAGCTTGTTTAAAAAATGGTAAAGTTTGGGAGCACAAAAGGGCAATTTTGGAAGAAAAATTCTAAATAAATAGCAAATGGGCTCAGAAAATTTTGAAAACTTCCAGAATTCAATTTTTTATTATTTTGGAAGTATTAAAAAAATAAATTTGGAGTCCGTTTTCTATTTATTTAGGTTCGGGGGTCAAAAAGGTCATTTCACCAAAGAAATCAAAAAGGGCCTTTTCTTGCTTTTAAAAGGCTAGAAGATTAAGGGTCAACCGGTCAAGGCCTAATGATAGGCAGATATTTTCTGATTTTTTAATCAAAGGGCAAAAAATAAAGAGAAAGGTAGTTATTTTTTGTGATCAAGCCTTTGAATTTGCAACACATAGACCAATGGTTTGAGAGGGATCCTATTTATGACATCCTTATGACATCATAATTCAAGGGCTGATGATTCTAATCTAATGGTGGGTTTTTACATAGAAGGCATCTTAAGTGATAGCCATTGGATGAAAAAATAACCACTTTCCTTCTAGAATGAAGGCCATTCGGCCACTACTAATAGAGAGGGGAACTGATCAGTTTTGAGAGGGCTTGGAGGCTGAAGAGAGATAGTAGCTGAAAAAGAGAGGAGAAAAAATGAGAAGGAAAAGAGGTGATTTAGCTTGTTTCTTCTTGATTTGGAAAGCTAGAGCAAGGTAGCTATGCTCTTTCATGGTTTTTTATACTTTGTTGATATGATTTTGTTGTTTTGATTGTTATTTTTGTTTTCCTTTCATGAAATAAACTTGTTTCTAAGGATCTACTACTTTTTTTTTAAAGAAAGTATAAAAAACAACAAGTTTTCATCAAAAATCCATGATGGCCTAATGAGTTTTTGTTTTGGAAAATGATTTTGTGTTTGATTTTTATTCATGAGCTTGATTTATGGTAAGTTAGTTTATTTGTGTTAGATTAGCTTGATTTGTGGTAAGTTAGCTTTATTGTGATAGTTTAATAATATACCATGCTATGTGTTTGTGACAATGCCATGCTAGTTTAGGTTGTTCCATTCGGTCATGATGGATTTTCTTGAGCATGTTTGCATTTTTATCATGTTTGCTTGCTTAGTATGTTTCCATTCATATTTACATATTTAGACCATGCCTTGTGTTTGTTATATTGTCATTGATATGTTTATGAATCATGTTAGTCACCATGTTTGCATTATTGTCATGTTTATTACCATGTGTTTTTGTTATTGTTTGGCTAAGATTATATCTTCTTTTGTTTTTAGGACCATTCGGCCATTAGGGTCCTTTTTGCTTTGTGTCTACAATTCCATTTTGTCTAGTTGATAGGTTTGCATTTCATGTCATAACATTGTGAATTTTGATTTGGTTTGCCATGTGTTTGTGTTATTGGATAAATAGGATTGCATTAGTCTATTTTAATTGTCATTGGGTTTTCTTCATGTAATTCTTGCATTGTGTGTGCATTTGCATTATGTTTAGGTACCATTGCTTTTCATTATCATGCCATAAGATTGTGTATTAGTTGCTGCTTGTTCATGCATTAGTTTTAAGTTTATTAGTTACTATATGTTTATGTCATTTTCATGCATTCTCATGACATTTAAGGTCTAGAATCATATTGGTATTACCATGCATATTCCATGCATATAAGGTCTAGAATCATATTGGTATTGCCATGCATTTGCTATGTTATTTAGGTCTTAGGTCATTTTGTATTGCCATGCATCTCATGTCATTTTAGGTCTAAGTTTCATTTGCATTATCATGCATCTCATGCATTCTTAGGTTAGGAGTACATTTATTGCCATGCAAACTCATGCTAGGCATTGGGTTATTTTGTATTGCCATGCATTTCTCACATCATTTAGGATTTAAATCATGCATTTCATACATCATATTTGCTGTTTGCTCATGCATCTCATGTCATACCACATGATTTTTGACTTAGGTAGACCAATGGCTCAAAGTCATGCTCACTTTAGTATACTTGTGGAAATTAAAGAGTTGTCAAATTGATTATTCTACCTTTGTGATTTTTTTTTTACTTAGCCAATTTTTGTCTAACTTTTTAAAAGGTGTTAGCCACTGTTTGTGGATCTTTAGGAGAGTTTCCCACATTTTTACTTTGATTTTTAAATGATTTTATCAAAGGCAAAAAAATGTGTTTTAGCAAAACAGTTTTTCACCCAGCACTCGAACTTTTCCGATTTTTCTGGGAAGGCTTCTTTAATCAGAAAATTAAGCCAATTTTTTCTCGTGTACTTTTACATGTTTTGAGTCCCCAGTATTTTTTTTAGATTTTTTGGAATTTTTAAGAATAGGTTAAAATATCGTATTTTAAAATTGGACAGTAGAGGCAGATTTGAATTCAAAAGGAAAACAATTGTTGAATTTGGGCTAAGGCATTTAGAGAGGTTTGGTTTGAAACTTTAGCTACTGTCTTAGGGTAGTTTATAAGCCTTTTTAAACTTTAAAAATTACTTTATAAACCTTGGTTAAGGGTAGTCAAGTCCGAGATTTTAAACTTAGGAAATTATAGCCGTTTTAAAAAGGGTTTAGCTAGGTTTTTATTTTTAATCTAAGTTTTTCCCAAATTGTTTTCAAACAATCACAAAGAATTTTTATTTTAGAAAATTTAATTTGATATATTTTCCTAAGGTAGCTGGTTATCATTTTAGATATACGGATTTCCTTAATTAAAGAAAAAAATACATTCTCATGCATTGCATTTTCCACATTCATGCATACTATAATATGTGATTTTTCTATGATAATTTCCATGGTGTTGTTATTATTTTTTATTTATATTTTTGATGTTATGTTGTTTATTATATGGTTTTGAATATTTCATGATATCCTATGCTTTTTATTTAGTTATTTATTTTTGTCACATTATTTAGCATATACTATGTTCATGCATTATTATTTTTATTTTTATTTTTATTTTCATGCATATTATATGATAGCATTATTTTATGTTTCATGTCATTTCATTTCATGTCATTTAGATTATATTCCAAGTCATTTAGATTCTATTTTTTAGAATATGCCATGTCATTTAAAATATTCCATATCATTTAATTTTGCCATGTCATTTAAATCATATCATTTAATATAGAATATATTATGTCACTTAGGATATTTCTTTTCATTTAGGATATTTGATTTCATTTAGAATATATTATGTCACATAGGTCATTTCATTTCATATAGAATATACCATGATACTTAGACTTTGCTATGTCATTTCATTTATGTCACACATGTTCATATTCATTTTTTTAAATGTTTTTTTTAAAAAAAGGATAATGATTTTAAATAAAAATAAAGATATTCTCGAGTTAAAATAATTCATGAGTTCTCTATCAGGTTTGCTGGAGGGGATATCATCAATTATCATTAATAAAATAATATCTTTCTTTCAAAAA
Source organism: Fremontodendron californicum (assembly GCA_030761205.1). Taxonomy (NCBI): domain Eukaryota; kingdom Viridiplantae; phylum Streptophyta; class Magnoliopsida; order Malvales; family Malvaceae; genus Fremontodendron; species Fremontodendron californicum. The sequence continues at coordinate 9,660,996 of JAULJL010000025.1, read as the reverse complement.
ATCTAGAATGATTCAAATAGTTTTACTAAATAAATAAAAATTTCTATATTTTGCCGATTTTGTCGGGGAATATAAGAAAATTTTGAATTAATATATTCCGGATTATTTTTGATAAAAAAATGGAATTATCTTGCTTTAAATTGGGAATTAACTTGAAATACTAATTAAAAAATGACTTTTTACCAAGACTTGAGATAACACACGATTAATAATGTATCGTTTTATACGGGCGTTTTGGGGGTGCTAATCCTTCCCCGTACGTAATCGAGTCCTAAACCCGATTCTTCGATTTTCTTTGGTTTATAAAGCAAACTTGAAATTGGTTTTAAAAATATTTTAATTAATTTTAAAATATTTTATAAAATCGATTTTAATAGGTGGCCGATCACACCTAGCTAAAAAAAGTTTGGTGGCGACTCCATGTCTTTTTTCAAGGTCATTTTCAAAACCTTCATTTTTAAAGAGGAATTAAGTCGACTTTTCCTCGGTATTTATTAATGTCACGCGTAACAAATATAAAGTCTCGCAATGAGACTTGTTATTTGTTAGGTTGCGACAAATCTGATTGTACCTTGAGAATCCGTCCATGAAATAAAACAAAGAGCTCTTTGCCGTATTATCCACCAAAGTATCAATGTGAGGCAAAGGGAAATTATCTTTAGGACTAGCCTTGTTCAGATCTCAATAGATACATCCGTACTTTTCCATCCTTCTTTGGTATTGGGACAATATTTGCCACCCATTCCAGATATTTTGCCACTTCTAAGAACCCAGCATCAAACTGCTTCTTCACCTCTTCTTTTATCTTTAACAACATGTCTGGCCTCATTCTTCTCAATTTTTGCTGAATTGGCTTGCACTTTGGTCTTAAAGGGAGCTTGTGAACCACAATATCTGGATCCAACCCTGGCATGTCTTGGTATGACCATGCAAATACATGTCTTGGTATGACACTTGCTTCTCCTCTTGTTCTATTTTCCTTAATAAATCCGAAGGCAGACCATAATCCTCGGTATCTTCGTTGGCGCCGAAATCACCCGTGCAAATGGGTCTTTCAAAATCAATTTCAAATTTATTGACAGGATGGTCCTCATATTTCGCATCCGTACACATGTAAATAGGTGAGGAAGAAACAATATAGGAAAGTATATAGGCAATGAAAGAAAATGAAAAGCAAAAATGAAAGAATATGGACACATCAATATGAAGAAATTGCATCGTACTTGTTATTTATTGAATGAAGATTTTTAAACAAAAGCCCATACAGAAAAATTCTTAATATCCTTGGGCAAAGATAATTAAGATCGTTTTAGAGTATTACTCTGGAGTAGACCTAAAAACTAAAGGAAGTTCGGTCGTACTCCAGTTTGTCAATTTGTAACCTGGTGGACATGGTCGCACCATCCAACTTGCATTCTTGTTTTCAACTCCTTCCTCCCCAGCCATACAAATTACCATGTCTTGCGTTTGCTCATCCCTATTCATGTGGAACTTCTCAAAATCCTGTTCGATCATTATTAGCACATCATCGGAATCTTTCTCCCCTAACATAAAACCTGCCGAACGGAAGCTGTGAACGATTGGTAGGAAAGTCATGGGCTCCCACTCTATATCCATACCCGAGAAACGGGCCATCCTCCTATTTCAGTTTTTCTCAATTTGCCTCCTCTTTTCATGAGCTTTCGGGAGATATCCAAGACCAAACCGATCTTTCTTCCCAGTCATTTCAATTGCCCGGGCCATACCTTGAAGATACTTTCCCAGTCCTTTTCCTGCTCTACAGCCCTTTCCTACCGCCGTTCTCACTCCCAGCCTAGTATTCTTTGATAGCTTTGGTTCTAGAATTTTTCGTCCTTCAGTGATGAACACAGCATTAACAAATTCCAAAGACCTAAAAGTGCATTCCATCGCGTCCTCCTCGGTTCGATGTAAGGGGAGTCAATAGATGTCGAGGCTATGATATCTTCCTCTCCTAATACACTGACCAAACGTCCCTCCATTACATACTTCAACTTTTGGTGGAGAGATAAGGGCACCGCCCCAGCAGAATGTATCTAAGGCCTTCCCAATAAGCAGTTATAGGATGGGGTAATATCCATAACCTGGAAATCCACCTTATAGGTACAAGGACCTATCTCCAGCGGAACCACAATAGATCCCATTACTTCCCGTCTAGTGCTGTCAAAAGCCCTGACCACAGTGCGGCTTGATAGCATGTAAGACATATCAACCGGCAATTTGGAAGAGTCGCCAAAGGAATTACATTCAATGAAGAACCGTTATCCAAGAGTACTCGCGGTAGAATATGCCCCTTGTAATTAGTTGTGATGTGAAAGGCTTTTGTAGATCCAATACCGTTTGGTGGTATTTCATCATAACTGAAAAAGATATGATCATCTGCTGTAATATTTCCCACTAACCGGTCTAGCTTCTCTACTGATATATTATAGGCCACATATGCCTGATTCAGGATCCTTAGTAAAGCATTTATGTGCAGCTCTGAATTCAATAATAGTGAAAGGATCAAAATCCTTGCGGGCTGACGATGCAATTGTTCTACTACACTGTATTCACTATGTTTTATGAATTTAAAAAATTCACAAGCCTCATTTTCATTTATCGGCTCCTTTACTTTGTTAACCGGGGTTGAACCCCTCACCACTCCTTTCGACTGATCTATCTCTATATAGATCAATTCAGCTATTCTTTTTCATTTATCAACTCTTTCTTTCTTTCCCAATGGACCTTGCTCAACAATCTCGGGGGCATACATCTCCCACTGCAAGTTAAGTTCCCTACACCTGTTATGTCAGTTGCTGCCTGCTGACTAGAAGAGCCTAGCGTAACCACGCTGCAACCATATTTCCACGGTGCAGCCTTGTTCTCTTTGTACGAGAAAGAAGATTGCAGCTCTATGATCAACTAAGGTATGACTTCTTCAACAACCGGGGTACCCTTCTCTTCTGGATCATCATAGTAGATAATCAAAGGTCTACCTACCCCATATCCGGCTGTGTTCTCAATAATCTTCACCTCTTTCGCTACTTCTTCATAAAATTGGGCCTCACCCTCATCCATCATCCGCTGAACTTTAGCTAAAATATCCTCGCATTCCTTTATGGTGTGTCTTTTGCATCTATGAAACGGGCAATAATCCTTCATCTTGCTTGCAACCATTTTCAGACTATCTTCATCCTAAATTATTCCTACCTTAACCATTTCAAACACACCTTTATCATCAGAGTCTTCAACTCAATGATATGTCTTTTCACCCTACTGACTTCCCTTGACAACACTGCGTTCACCCTGGCTTTAGTATGATTGGGCAACGGATTACCCACAACATTAGGCCTATTCCTTAATCCGAATTTTACAACCCCAGTGTCGATCAAACTTTGGACCTTCCTCTTAAAATCAACACAATTTTCAATTGAATTCCCGCATGATATGCGTAGTTAGCATTTGCATTGTACCATATAGGGTATGGTGGTTTCAAGGGTTGAAGGTAAATGGGTGCAACAAGCTATCCTTGCAAACATTTGGGATATAATTCACCATAAGTTGTAGGAATGGGATCAAATTGGGGTTTTTGATTATTCCTTGGTGATATTTGGTCATTGCGCATGACACCCTGGGTATTTGAAATAGTGTTTTGGGGAAGGGTTATTTGTGTGGATACGCCAGTTGGGTATGGCTGTTGCTGTATGGTTGTGTAAGGAAAATGATTTTGAGTAAGATGATTCACAACAGGATAATAATGATTGTACGTCGGATAATGTGTATAGGGGACAGGAAATGTACAAGGTGAAGAAGGTGTATAGGGTCTAGGAGGTGTATAAGGTCTAGGAGGTGTATAGGGATAAGAGTTATAGCTAACTGCATGAGCTTCTTCTTTTTTCTTTGCGGGAAATGTCTTATTTGGGGTAGTAGACTCTCCCCCTTCCATCTTTCCACTCTTGATGGCGGATTCAATCGTTTCTCCAGATATAACCATATCCACAAAATCTTTAGTGGCACTCTCCACCAATTTGTCATAGTATGGTTCTTTTAAAGTGTTGATAAAAAGCACCGTGGTTTCTTTGTTGGTCAGAGGGGGTTGCACTTGAGTGGCCAAATCTCTCCACCTCTGAGAGTAATCTTTAAAGCTTTCAGTAGCTTTCTTCTCCATATTCTGTAAAGTAAAACAGTCAGGTACCATATCCGTCACATGTTTATACTATTCCATAAAAGCCCTGGCCAGATCCATCCAGGAAGGGATCTTAGTACGGGTCAGCTGATTGTATCATCGGGTTGTAGAACCCGTTAAGCTGTCTTGAAAATAATGGATGAGCAGCTTTTCATCCTCGTCATGCCCTGTCATTTTCCGATAATACATAGTCGAATGTGTCGACGGGTTGTTGGTTCCATCATATTTTCAAAATCTGGTACCTTAAACTTGGGAGAAATTACCAAGCCATGTACTAGACTCATCTCCTTGGCATCCAGACTACCAAATAATTATGCCCCTTCTACTACCTTCGCCTCTCCTCCAATAGCTGATACTTTTTCTGAGACTTTGTAGATTCAATCCTCTTTAGTTCAGCCATCTTTGTCTTCTCCTTCTCAGCAAGCTCCTTAAAATCTAGAACATCAACCAGATCAACTTGGTCAGCCCCAATATTTTCGAAAGCCTGATTCTATGCTTTCGCCATTGGTCGGATATAGACAAAAGGTGCTGCCCCTGGTGGAAGCTCATTTCCAGCCTTCTGAGATGTTTGGCCAGTCAACTACACAACTTCAGGTCGACCCTCTTGATTCATTGCCCCTTTTCCAGCAGCAGAATTCTCACCCTGCCCTTTCTGCCTCAACATAGCATTCATCATCTCCATGAGTGATGGAGACTCAATTAAGAGTTGTAAACCCAAGTGCAGGTTATTTTCAAGTAATAAATTCTCGGGTGTCCGAGGTCGAACCACAGGGAAGCGTATTATTAAGTATAAGTTTATAAATATATAAGAAAAATAAAGTAAACAAGATATTAGGGAATCAACAACAAAACAAGATAAACAAGATATTAGAGAACAAAATAAACAAAATTAAATTAAAGAAATTAAATAAGATATAAAAACAATAAGAAAAGATGTTGAGGTTAGAGAATCCACTCTTGGTGTTATGCTAAGATTAATCTTGTTTTATTACACAATTGAAATTCACACATAAGGGAGATTCCAATCGGAAGGTTTAGCAATTCAGTCCAAATTGTCCAACGTCCATAGCATATGATATTATGTTCATTTGGTGTCCTCAAAACTCACAAAAAGAGTCCAAGCATTCCTTATGCCAAGGTATATGTCTACAACAAATCAAGGTTATGAAACCAAGCATTTACTGTGTCATTTTCATTGTCAATAATGAATCAAGATCCCTACTTTGCAAGTATGATTTTAAACCAAAAGAAAATATTATCTATACTAGTGTTTATAAATGATGATTCATTTTAGCTCATGTTTAAGAGACTAACCTTAGCATTTACCAAAAGCTTCACCTCATCACCTCAACAATATGATTAGCAACACATACTAGATATGAATAAAATGAAAAGAAATGTAAGAAGCATAAGTAAATAAAAAAAGAAAACTAGAGAAAGGAAAGAAGAAGAAAACTTAGAGAATTTTATTACAATGGCTAATATCCTACCAATGTATAATGTATCCTAATACTCATCCAAGGCCCTCTATTTATACACATTTTGGAGAGCTAAATGACAAGAGACAAGCTTTATAAATTTCAAAGGTAGGTATAATAGGTGGGTGCATTTTTCTAACAATTTTCGTCATGTTGTATGACAATTCTGATCAGCCAGATTGATGGTCGATTTTGTCAATGTTGGAGGCTCGATCTGATCAAATGGTATTCTAGAATAATATGCCCCTATCATTTACTGATCCATAGCCGTTGAAATCAGATCATTTGCTCATGTGGATCGGAAGATATGGTCAAAATACCAAAACGGTGCAGAACAGACGTCATTGCACATCAGCCAACTTGATGGTTGATTTCGGTAGGGAAAATGACTCCGTTTCAAGAAGTGTAAAACATGAAAAAGATAGATATGCCTCTTAACTTTGCACTGTCAAAATTTCAGCCTTAATGCTTCGGTGAAACTCCAGATATAGCTGATATGGAAAAAGGTTTCGGAACTGGAACTGAATTGGATTTGCCCTTAATTCTTGATTTAACCTAGTAATCTGAAATCACTCAAAGAAACTCATGAAAAACACCAAATTACATAAAAATATAAAAGATCATAAACACAAGTAGACTAAGCAATAATAACTCGTATTTGACACAAAACAATAATAAAACATAACTAAAAACTATATAATTATACGAGTTATCACACCCCCACACTTAGATTGTTGCTAGTCCCTAGCAACGACTCAATAAAAATAAAATAAGAAAATCTAATCTAATCTAATTTCGTAGGAAATCACGGTGGCACTTAGCATGTGACACAAGCCTTTAAACCCCTAGGTGTCCCTAGTGGACGAGTTTAGTCTCGCGAGGGTTTGCTAGAACGATACCCACAAACATTGAAAAACTAAAATATAAGTAAACTACATACACTAAAAATATTTACTCCTAATCCTTTCAATATAAATTAGAGACAATCTTTGAACAAGTCTTATAAACTAATCAATAGCTCAAAGAATTTCACAAAAATTCATGCTTGAATGTAAATAAATGAGTTAAGCCAATATTAACATAACATATTTCAATCAAAATAGTGCATATTCAACTTAATCTCAACCTCTCACATGGGATAATCTCATGATTTTCACTCTTTAAAGTAGTGGTAAAGTGTTTACACTCAATCAATCTCATGAAAACACTTCTACCATATGCTTGCTTGTCCACCTATTCTCCACTATTTAGATCATACAACTTCATAAATCAAGAGGTCTTTATTCAAGGTTGTAATGGGGCCAAAGGGTTATAATGTGGTTAAAGAACAAACGGATAAAGATATCACAAAGGTTCCAAAGAGTTCATAGAGTTTAGAGACATAATAGAATCATACAAATAAAACTTCTCAAAACTCTTATAAAGCACATAATAACATAGGCTAAATATTCATGTTGAGCCTTTGCATCATTCTAACCAACTTTGTAACATCTTTTTCTAGAAGTTCAAGAGAAGATTTTTTTATTTTATTTTACTTTTTTAATATGGGAATGTATTTGACAATGATCCCTTTCTTTTTCTCTTGACTTTTTCTTTTCTTTTCTTCCCCCACACTTATCTTTTGTTTCTAACCCAAATTTTCAACTAAAAATATCCCTTGTTTTTTTTGCAATATGTCTCAAAATATAAAATCCATCTTTAGAACAAGGGTAAGGATATAAGTATATTTAGGCTAGGTGTAAGTTGTGGTTACCAATAAAATAGCATATTTAATGTAGGCTCAAATTGGCTCACTAGTGGGGATGTTCTCTTAGAACATTAATAAGGGATGGCTGTTTGGCTCTGGTTATAATCCTAATGCCTCTATCATTTTCATGTTGTTACATGTATCAATATAGTCTCAAACGGTTTAAAGCAAGTTCTAGAGAATCATGTAATCATAAGAGCACTCAAGAAAGAAATTAGATTGATTTGTATAATGCATCAATCATTATAGGCTCAAAAACTCACAAGGATGATTATACAAGTCAGATTAAGTCTAAACATGCTTCTTTCTCAATCAACATATCATATTAACATTGGCTCATAAAAAGGTTGATATCAAGCTCAATTCTCATGAAAATCTTCTCACTAATAAATCTGTTTTAGACTTATGCAATTCATATCTCATTATAGTATTGAAAGTAACTAAAACACACTAAAAACACACTAAGTCTAAACATGCTTTTTTTTTTTTTTGAAGAAGAAGAAGATTAAATCAAACTGACAAGGTATGTCTCAAGTCTCCCTTACTCAGACCTTGTTCAGAATGAATACTTCTAAATGTCTTAAAACACAACAATTTTTTTTTTTTTAAATTAGCAAAATATGTCCCTTACCCCCTACTAAAATATGACATTGTCCCCAATGTCAAATTTTAAAGGTAGAATTTAGGAGATATTACCTGCAGAGGTTGCTAACCACTTATTATAACTGAGACACAACAAACAAAATGTTAGATAATGTCACAAAGACAGAGTGCAATCCACTCCTTGCTCGTCCATATGTCTTTTTCTTTTTCCGAGCGTTTGCGAAACAACCGTAGCAGATAAATACTCATAAGCTTGGAGCTTTTTGAGTAAATCTTCAATGGTTGTAGCAGAAATTATGGTTCTCCTTGCCTCTGAAAACATGAATCCATTTTCCACAGCATTATCTAAATATGAAAGCAAATTACTAAAATAACCATTAATATTAAGCAAACCAATGGGTTTCTTATTTGTGACCAAAGATGACCAAGAAGCCACGCAAGCTATTTCTTCCAATGTACCCAGACCTCCTGGTAAAGCAATGAATGCATCGGCATAATGGTACATGATTGTCATCCGTTCAGGGATACTCCAGACTTGTATTTCCTTACCCAAGGTAGGTCCACAAAAACCTGTGAATAGTTTTGGCACGATTCCTAGAACTGGACTTCCTCCGGCGTGTGCTGATGTAGCGACTGCTCCCATTAAACCCGTACTACCGCCTCCATAAATCAACTGGATCTTTTGTTGGGCAAGTATTACTCCAACTCTTATGGCTTCATCAGCGAATATGTTATTTTTCCCTGGATAAGCACCTCCAAAGACACAAATTTTTTTAATGCGCTGGGACGAAGTACTTTCCATTTTTTTTTTCAAGTGCCTGAAAGAGAATGAGTACATGGTGTAATATATAGAGGACTGAGTAATGAATCAGACAAGAGTAATAATGTCGCCGAAAGTGTATTTGACCTGTCAGAAGAAAATGTTAACCTAACAAAAGATTTTTGCGTGATTTCAGGAAGAAAATCAAAAAGAGAAAAAAAATCAACCGTAAAAGTCCAATGCAAAAAATACGAGAATAATTACACAAATCCATCAACACGTAAATTAAACCGAAATGAAATTATTGCAAATCAAACCAAAAGCTGAGAAGTCATTTATTGTAGTTGTGATTGTGGCTCACATCTTCCTCTGGTTTTACGTCCAGAAATGGCTTAAACGCCTTCTATGAGTCGAGGATATGCTTCCCATCCAATTTTCTTACAAGCTGGCAAACAGGGTCTTTTAACATCAGATTCCCAAAATGTTGCCATTCCCTTTGGAATTGCGGCCATAAATCAAGAATTTCTCTTTGTACGTCTCCACTAGGATGCGTCTCAAGAGAAAGTTGGATATTACCCAAATTCTCCTTACTCAGTCCATCCTTAATGAATTCAATTTTATCATCTCGATTAGAGGACGGAATCCCAATAGAACGACATTTACCGTTACACGTCCATCGTGCACATTTGTGGCAATTTGAACTCATGCGCTTTGCTCGTCGCTTCTTTGAAAAGTGCTTCTACCTGTACCTGGTAAATGCAAAACAGGAAGATATTCATCTTCACGTACCTTGGCTTCAATTATCCAACGTATGTCTTCAGGAATCCCTTTGTGCATAAGCATTCTAAATCTTTCAAATCGAACTTGGTAAAGCTTCAGTAAAATATTCTGAGGAAAAGGAGGAAATCGTTTCTGCAATCTTGTGAGAATATCATCCATCTTGAAAAAAAAAATGAAAAAGAAATTGAAAGAGAAATTTATATACAATATCAGTTTTGTGGGTAGCTGATGGAACCGACTTAAATAATCACGGAGTACCGTTATCCGCCATTTAACCGGGGTTTAAAAAAATTATATTTACATCTAGTTATTTTCAAAACAAGGATCAGAAAGAAAAACAACCTCTTCTTGAGTAACATGATTTTCCAAAAAGAGTTTGAGTCTTTGTCCATTTACCTTGAATACGTTACCATTTTGAGGATTCTCAATGTCAACTGCTCCATAATGATACACATGCTTAACCACAAATGGGCCAGTCCATCTTGATCTCAACTTACCAGGAAATATGTGAAGTCTAGAATTATAAAGTAGAACTTTTTGCCCAACATCAAATGTTTTTCTTGAAATTAACTTGTCATGAAAGGCTTTAGTTCTTTCTTTATGAATTTTAGGATTCTCATATGCATCATTTCTGAGTTCCTCAAACTTTTGTTTCCAACAATGCTTAACCTGAAAAGAATTTAACAAAGAATCAGTGTGTGAAATTTCTGAAGCATTATCAAACTCACATTCAATTAAATAAGCTTCTAAAGGATCATGGAATGTGGTAGTGGTGTTATGTTCATGAACAAGTTCTTCAATGAAATCCACTTCATGTACTTCTAAATCATCACCAGGTTGCTTGCAAATGTTGAACACATTTAATTCTAAAGTCATATTTCCAAAAGAAATCTTCAAAATACCATTCCTGCAATTTATCAGAGCATTAGAAGTTGCAAGAAATGGACGGCCTAATATAACAGGAATTTGAACATTTGGATTTGAAACAAGATGTGTGTCCAAAACAATAAAATCAACAGGGAAGTAAAAATTTTCAATTTGAACCAAAACATCTTCAACTATCCCTCGAGGAATTTTTACAGAACGATCAGCTAGTTGAAGTGTAACAGGTGTCCTTGAGTTCACCTAAACCTAACTGTTGATAAACAGAAAAAGGCAAAAGATTAACACTAGCACCAAGATCAAGCAATGCACGTTCTATTCTAGTGTTTCCAATGATGCATGAGATTGTTGGACATCCAGGATCTTTGAATTTTGGTGGAGTAAGGTGCTGAATGATTGAGCTCACACTTTCCGTCAGAAATGCTTTCTTTTGTACATTATGTTTCCTTTTAAATGTGCACATGTCCTTCAAAAATTTAGCATAAGATGGAACTTGTTTGATTGCATCCAATAAAGGAATGTTAATCTTAACTTGTTTGAAAAGTTCATAAATTTCTGCATTTTGATTCAAATTCTTTATTGTTTGCAACCTTTGAGGAAAAGGAGCAGGATGCATACCTTTTTCTTTGTCCAAATTTTCAAGAAGTTCAGACTTACCATCATCCTTACCATTACTTTTCGGAGGGGAAGGAGGATCTTGGTCTTTTGATGGAATGTTTTTGTCAATTGCCTTTCCACTTCGAAGAGTTGTGATAGAACTGGCATTTTCCTGTTGAGTTTCATTGGAGCAAGAAACAAGACATTGAGTAGAAGGGTTAGGCTGAGGTTGAGCAGGAAACTTACCTTTTTCTTGAGTGCGTAATGAAGCTGTCAATGTGGACAAGGTGTTTTTGATCTCATTGATGTCCTGTGAAGTTTGGTTATTCACATTTGCTTGTGTTTGCATGAATGCTTGCAATGTCTCTTCCAAGGTTTGTACACGTGAAGGTTGATAGGAAAAAGTGTTGCCCGACTTTTGAGATTGTGGTACCTGAACATGATTATTATTCCGCCAACTGAAGTTGGGATGACTTCTCCATTCAGGGTTATACGTTTCAGAGTAAGGAGAAGGAAAACGTTTTTTAAATGTGTTTATGGAATTTACTTGATCATGCAACGCTTCTTTAAAAATGGGAATGTTTGGACATTCAGAAGTGGGGTGTCCCATGATTTCACAAATTCCACAACTTTCTTCATTTTTAACCGTTTTGACTTCTTTTACTTCTCTAAGTTCCATGGCTTCAATCTTTCTAGCCAAATTAGCTACTTTAGCTTTTATTTCATCTTCTTGACTAAAATGATATTTACCTCTGTTAGAAACAAGATTAGATCTATTGAAACTTTCAGAGGAATTATCTGTGTGCCAGGCTTGAGAGTTATCTGCCAAATGGTCTAGGTAGTCAAAGGCTTCTTCAGGTTCTTTTTCTAGAAACTCACCGTTACACATTGTTTCAACAAATTGTTTAGTTTCGGGAGTTAAACTTTCATAAAAGAAACTAATAAGACGCCATTTTTCAAAACCATGATGTGGACAAGAACTTAACAAATCTTTAAAACGCTCCCAGCATTGAAAAAATGCTTCATTTTGATTTTGATTGAAATTTTGAATATGTCTTTTCAAAGCAGTAGTTTTATGTGCTGAGAAAAATTTCTTTAGAAACTCAGTTTGTAATTCTTGCCATGTGCCAATTGACCTTGGTTTTAAATTATGAAGCCAAATTTTTGCTTTATCTTTTAAAGAAAAAGGAAATAATTTTAGCTTGACAATTTCATTTGTACATTGTTGGTCATTAAAGGTGACACATACATCTTCGAAGTCTTTTAGAAACGAGTAAGCACTTTCCGATTCTAACCCATGGAAATTTGGAAGCAAAGCTATCATACCTGGTTTAAAACGAAAGTTGTTTGCATTGAGAGGAAAAATAAAACAAGAGGGTGATGAGCTTCGAGTTGGTTGCAAGTAGTCACGCATGGTGCGTACTTGTCTGTTCTCATCTTCAGCATGAACACTTTCATTGTCAGCCATGGTAGGAGTTGTATTAGAAAGATTACCTGAAAAAGTTTCACAATAAAATCTGACTAAACGACGAGATCTAAAATCACGTCGCCAAACAAGCATAAAACAAAGTTAATATACAGGTTAGGCGGTATAACCAGCCAATAAAAATAAAACAAAGTTAATATACAATATAAATATAAATATATAGAAAATTAGGCGGTATAACCAGCCAATAAAAATAAATATAGGCGGTATAACCAGCCAATAAATATACTTATAAACTTATATACTTAGTATTGCCTCCCCGGCAACGGCGCCAAAAACTTGATGGAGACTCAATTAAGAGTTGTAAACCCAAGTGCAGGTTATTTTCAAGTAATAAATTCTCGGGTGTCCGAGGTCGAACCACAGGGAAGCGTATTATTAAGTATAAGTTTATAAATATATAAGAAAAATAAAGTAAACAAGATATTAGGGAATCAACAACAAAACAAGATAAACAATATATTAGAGAACAAAATAAACAAAATTAAATAAAAGAAATTAAACAAGATATAAAAACAATAAGAAAAGATGTTGAGGTTAGAGAATCCACTCTTGGTGTTATGCTAAGATTAATCTTGTTTTATTACACAATTGAAATTCACACATAAGGGAGATTCCAATCGGAAGGTTTAGCAATTCAGTCCAAATTGTCCAACGTCCATAGCATATGATATTATGTTCATTTGGTGTCCTCAAAACTCACAAAAAGAGTCCAAGCATTCCTTATGCCAAGGTATATGTCTACAACAAATCAAGGTTATGAAACCAAGCATTTACTGTGCCATTTTCATTGTCAATAATGAATCAAGATCCCTACTTTGCAAGTATGATTTTAAACCAAAACAAAATATTATCTATACTAGTGTTTATAAATGATGATTCATTTTAGCTCATGTTTAAGAGACTAACCTTAGCATTTACCAAAAGCTTCACCTCATCACCTCAACAACATGATTAGCAACACATACTAGATATGAATAAAATGAAAAGAAATGTAAGAAGCATAAGTAAATAAAAAAAGAAAACTAGAGAAAGGAAAGAAGAAGAAAACTTAGAGAATTTTATTACAATGGCTAATATCCTACCAATGTATAATGTATCCTAATACTCATCCAAGGCCCTCTATTTATACACATTTTGGAGAGCTAAATGACAAGAGACAAGCTTTATAAATTTCAAAGGTAGGTATAATAGGTGGGTGCATTTTTCTAACAATTTTCGTCATGTTGTATGACAATTCTGATCAGCCAGATTGATGGTCGATTTTGTCAATGTTGGAGGCTCGATCTGATCAAATGGTCTTCTAGAATAATATGCCCCTATCATTTACTGATCCATAGCCGTTGAAATCAGATCATTTGCTCATGTGGATCGGAAGATATGGTCAAAATACCAAAACGGTGCAGAACAGACGTCATTGCACATCAGCCAACTTGATGGTTGATTTCGGTAGGGAAAATGACTCCGTTTCAAGAAGTGTAAAACATGAAAAAGATAGATATGCCTCTTAACTTTGCACTGTCAAAATTTCAGCCTTAATGCTTCGGTGAAACTCCAGATATAGCTGATATGGAAAAAGGTTTCGGAACTGGAACTGAATTGGATTTGCCCTTAATTCTTGATTTAACCTAGTAATCTGAAATCACTCAAAGAAACTCATGAAAAACACCAAATTACATAAAAATATAAAAGATCATAAACACAAGTAGACTAAGCAATAATAACTCGTATTTGACACAAAACAATAATAAAACATAACTAAAAACTATATAATTATACGAGTTATCAATGAGCTTGGCCATTTGCTCTCGAGACTCTTCTTGAGATTTAGCCAACTGCTATTGCAGTTCCCTCTGAGCCCACTCCATTCTTTCAATATGGGCAAGCTGGTCATTCTCCATAACTCTGGCTTGAGATCGAGTGTTGTAACGGTGTCGAAAATCCGGTTCTTTCGGAGTGTGCCCAATTTTACCTTAAGTTTTTGAAAACCCATGAATTTGAATTTATTGACACATTCTTTATGTTTTATTAAAATTGAATGAATAACTAAATGTGAATGGATGAATAAATGAAATGAATAAATAAATGACTAAGTACATGAATATGAATGAACAAATATAAAAGAATTTATAAACATGAATAAATATATGAATGAACAAATATATAAAGGAAAGAATAAATGAATGATTATAAGTAAAAATAATGGTATGAATGAATTTGGAAATATTGGCCTCGGGACAATTCCAACCAAACGGTCTTTCATTGATTTCCTTGAATTAAATACATCAAAGATAAAATAACAAGATCGCTGCCTAAGACAATCCAATAATTCGCCTATCTATTTCAAAATGTCATTACAAAACACCGATTCTAGAGTAACCCCTTGGGTCTTGGGCTTTCTTTCACAGAGTCCCCCTTTGAATTGCCTTGCCTTTCAATCTGGCCCGTACTTGTTCACTCTCTAATTGGCCCCTTGATATATTAGCAGAAACAACATTGTGCGAGCTTTCCCTAGCTTGCTTCTCTTGCTCAAGTTTGTCGGCTAGGGCTTCTTCATGCTTTGCTCTCTCTTTCCAATAGCTATTCTCTTTCCTAAGGTTTTTGACTTATTTCTCCCATACCCCAGAAGTCTTGATGGTCCCTTCAAATCTTAGCTCAAAACGGATCCTTTTATTTTCCAAGTGTAATTCCTTAAGATCACCCCTGACAGTGTCCCTTTCTCTCTTGACCTTTTCCATTTCTCTTTCCCGAACTTATTCTCTATTTTTCAGGTCCTCAATCTCTTCTTGAAGTCGGGCAATCTCTTTGCTCATTTGGGCCTTTTCTTTTCCAAATTTCGACCTTGAAATTTCTAACTCCGATGGTGCTTCCTTTGGTGGTGAATTCATTAATTGAACTTCTTCCCCATTAGATGCCAACAATCTATCATTAACCCTCCTTTCTCTCCATACCAGGTAGTCGGGTGTAAAAATGTCGGCATATCGAGCTACCTTTATCCGATGAGTCTTTTTTCATGCTTCAATTATTCCCCGCACCTTTCCTGAGTAACCCTCCTCTCCATAGGTGAACTCTAATAAACCTAGTCCAGAGTCGCGGGTGTGAATTGCCAAGATTCAACCTGTCTTTGCACCAACAGAGGTGCGTAACTCATGGCTCCCCAAATCCCGAGTAGTGGAACTCCTGACTTGTTTCTACATTTGTACAAAATCGGCATAGGAATCATCCACGGAGCTCTCCAAGTTATCATTTCACCTTTAAGATTTCAGAATATGTTGATCCATTGCTCTTCATTTTTGTCTTTGAGCCAATCTATTTTAAGGAACTCACTAATTGGTACTAGGGATTTCAAGTATGGTTTGAAAGAAATATCCTCCCTCTTCCAGAAATGACTCTGAATCCAAACATAGAGAAGTTGCACATATCCCCTGAATCTCCCTTTTCCTTCCGTTTTACAAAAATTCAAAGATCGGATAGTTTCTTCTATGATGGCCGGTGACGGATCTATCTTCTGCTTTTACTTCTCAAAAGGTCAACTATGGCTAACTCGACACGTCCTAGTGTCCCGGGGAGATAACCAAACCATATATGGCTAAGGCAAAAATATCCCTAGCAATCTCTCTATTTGGGTGACTTTCGATCAAAGATTGGAGGGCATCCCAAGGGATACACTCATTTTTCCCTTTCTTAACCACATGAGAATCGACCCATTTGTTGTCCATTCCCACAATCCTAGTTTAAACCCCAATGTCTTTGAATCTTTCAAATAAATCCGATCCGGGATGGTATCCTCAATACGCAACAAAGCCGAATATTCCTCTATGTCGATGTGATATCTTCCTTGTTGACGGTGAAGCATCGGTAAGCAGGATTCCATAAATGTATCGTAGCCCAAATCAACTCACTATTAATTCTAACGGGTATCAACAATGCTATGTCTCCATATATCTGAGTGAAAGTCCCCTTCTCTAACATATCCCATTGACTCCAAATATCTATCAACCTTCGGAGATCACTTTCCGGGAAATCTAACTCTAACTTCTCTGGTAATACTGATAAATATCCCTCTTTTACACAATCCTCATTTCTTCGCTGTTCTGACTCCGAATGCTCTCGTACCACTGCATGCTCTTCCACTATCGAAGTAACCTGACCCTCCATGAAAGCCCTTTTGGTTGAAGATTATCCCGAGGCCAATAACTTTCCCTATGCATTATGATGACACAAAAAAATGCATGAAAAAAAGAAACAAGTCAGTAAAGCTGAAGAAATCAAATATAACAAATAATATAAAGTAAACAGATGTCCCAGTGAAAATTCAGCATTACGACGCCTTTGGGATGGGGTATTGAACTTATCACAGGCGAAACAATGTGCATTCATCATCACTCAATTTTCAAAACTTATTTGGGAATATAAAATAGGTAACAAAAGGTTAGAAATGTCCCTCCATGTGTTCCTAACTTCGGTATATCTATCAAAATTTTGGTAGGGCTTTGCCTATGTTGGCTCTATGGTTCACTATATGTGGGTGAATGAAGTTCTAAAAGGCCCCGAATTGTTCCTCACTGTCGCCTGTGAAGGCTAGTAAGGCACCCCGATAAAAGCGGGTTCAATTCTGTCGCAACCTAAAAAATAATAACGATAAAATAACAATGATGACAAGGTCTCATCACGAGACTTCATTATTCGTTTTCCTTAGGCGTGACATTAAAAAACGAGGAAAAGTCGACTTAATTCCTTTAGAAAAATGAAGGTGTCGATACGTGATCCCTATCGCAGGGAACCCATTCGAGTGAGGGGGAAACAGAAGTAGAGGAAAAGACAACTTAATTCCTCTAGAAATAAAATAAAAAGTCGAGGGTATGAAAAAGGCCTTATAAAAAGACATGGAGTCGCCACCAATCTTTTTTAGCTAGGTGTGATCGGCCACCTATAAAACCGGTTTTATAAAACATTTTAAAATTAATTAAAACATTTTTTAAAACCAATTTCAAGTCTGCATTATAAACCAGAGAAATCAAATAAGCGGGTTCGGGAGTCGGTTACGTGCGGGGAAGGATTAGCACCCCCACAGCGCCCGTATAAATCGGTACCTTATTAATCGTGTGTTATCTCAAGTCTCTGTAAAAAGTTGGTTTTTAATTTAGTATTTCAATTTAATTCCCAATTTTAAGAAAAACAATTCCATTTTTTATTGAAAATGATCCGGAATTTATTAATTCAAAATTTTCCTATATTCCCCGACAAAATCAGCAAAATATAGAAATTTTTATTCATTTGGAAAACTTTCTGAATCATTCTCATTTTTTGAAAGAAAGATATTCCTTTATTAATGATAATTGATGATATTCCCTCCAGCAAACCCGGTAGAGAACTCATGAATTATTTTAACTCGGGAATATCTTTATTTTTATTGAAAATCATTATCTTTTTCAAAACATTTAAAAATATGAACATGAATATGTATAACATAAATAAAATGACATGGCAAAGTCTAGATAATATAATGCAACCTAAATGATATGACATAATTCAAATGACATAGTATATTCTAGGTAAAATGAAAAAAAATCCTAAGTATCATGGTATATTCTAAATGAGATAAAATGATTTAAATGACATGGCAATTCTAAATGATATGGCATATTTTAAATGACATGACATGTTATAAAAAAAATAACCTAAATAACATGGAATATGATCTAAATGACATGGAATTAAAATAATGCTAACATATAATATGCATGAAAATGAAAATAAAAATAAAAATAATAATAATAATGCATGAACATTGTATATACTAAACAATAGGACAAAAATAACTAAATAAAAAACATAGGATATCATGAAACATTCAAAATCATATGGCAAACAAATATAAGATCATAAAATGTGAATTAAATAATAATAATAATAATATCATGGAAAATATCATAGCAAAAATCACACATTTAAAAAAAATGCATGAACATGGAAAATGCAATGAATGAAAATGTATTTTTTTCTCTAAATAAAGAAATCCGTATATCTAAAAAGATATCCGGATACCTTAGGAAAATATGTCAAATTAGATTTTCTAAAAAAAAACAAAACTTTGTGATTGTTTGAAAACAATTTTGAGGAAAAAGTTGAATAAAATTAAAACTCTTACCAAACCCTTTTAAAATGGCTCTAATTTCCTAAGTTTAAAATCCCGGACTTGACCACCCTTAACCCGAGATTTATAAAATCATTTTTAAAGTTTAAAAAGGCTTAGAAACTACCTTAAGTTAGTTGCTAAATCTTCTAACCAATCCCTTCTAAATGCCTTAGCCAAATTCAACCATTATTCCTCTTTTGATTTCAAATCTGCCTCTACTGTTCGGTTTTGCCACACGATTTTTTAGCCTATTTTTAAAAATTCAAACAAATCTAAAACAAATACTGGAGACTCATAACATGTAAATATACACGAGAACAAATTGGATTAATTTTTTGATTAAAGATGACTACCCAGAAAAATTGGAGATGTTCGAGTACTGGGTGAAAAAAAACTGTTTGTCAAAACACATTTTTTGCCGTTGATAAATTCATTCAAAAACCAAAGTAGAAATTGTTGGAAATCATCCTAAAGACCTAAGGACAGTAGCTAAACATTTTAAAAACCTTATACAAAAATTGGCTAAGTAAAAAAAAATTCACAAAGGTAGAACAATCAATTTGACAATTCCTTAATTTTCCACAAGTATGCTCAAGGGAGCATGACTTTGAGCCATTAATTGGCCTAAGTCACAAATCAAGTGGAAATGACATGGAATGCATGAACATACAGCAAATGAAATGTATGAAATGCATGGTCCAAAGGTCTAAATGGTAAAGGAAATGCATGACAATTCATGGCAACCTAAATGCCTAGCATGAATTTGAATGGCAATAAATGCTATCCTAACTCTATATGCATGCAATGCTTGATAATGTAAATGTGACTAGGACCTAATATGTTATGAATATGAATGAAAATGAATGTGACCTAAGACCTAAATAGTATATTAATGCATGACAATATCAATGTGATTTAAGACTCAATATGCATGGCAATACCAATATGGCCTAGACCTAAAATGTAATGAACATGTATAGCAATACTATGAACATAAAATGACTCATGAAACTAATGTCAATGCTGGAACAAACAGCAACTAATACACAATTTCAAGATATGATAATGCAAAGCATGTTACCTAAACAAAATGCAAATGCATGACAAGGCAAGGGATGCATGAAGAGGCCAAATGGTCACATGAGACTCTAATGCAATCCTATTTAGTAAATGACATAAGTACATGAAAAATCATATTAAGATGCATAATGTCATGACATTTTCATAAGCATATAACATACTAAAATCAAAAAGCACAAGCTCATGGCATGGAAATGCAAACAAGTTAAGAAACAAAAGGAAAATGCACATGCAAGGCAAACAAAAATGGGATTGCCGAATGGTCATGGAACAATATGATGGCATTTTTATCATAGCATTTTCATAAGCACATGGCATACTAAAATCAGAATATGCAAGTTCATGGCATGGAGATGCAAACAAGTTAAGAAGCAAAAGGAAAATACACATGCAAGGCATACAAAATGGAATGGCCGAATGGTCATGAAACAAAACCATGAAAAGGCAAACATGTAAGACATGATACATGATACATGAAAAAAAATGCACAACATGAGCATATGAACAACAATGGCCGAATATGCAAGGATGCAATATCAAGCATGGAAATGAAATATATAAGTAAATATAGCATAGAAAATAATATAAAGAACATATATACAAAAAAATTTAACATAGACATGCAAAACAAATAACAAGCAAAACTAGTAAGTAGAACAAGGAAAGTTAAGCTCCATGGTTGGTATCAAATGGGCATAGCCTCTCACCAAACCATAATCACTTGGTCTTGCCAAGATCATGAAGCCTTTCCATCTCAATAAAACAGAAAATAAACCATGTAAAACAGAAAATAAGGTGAGCTTCATGGTAGGTAAAAATGGGCATAGCCTATCTCCTAACCATGGTCACTTGGTCTAGCCAAGATCATGTAGCCATTTCAACCTTTTTTGCTTCATATTTTGTAAAAAATCAGAACCTTATAATACTCTAAAAAACTTGTAAAAATCATTTTTCACAACAACATGCAAGGAAAAAAACAAGGCAAATAAATGTGCCATTTTCGGCCATAGCATGAAACCATAGAAAAAAATTGTTTTCCACCATTTTAAAGAAGGGAAAGAGATGAAAACATAAGTAAACATTAAAAAGATTTATTTCTATGAAAAATGTAGGAGGAAAACATAATAGAAAAATCAAGAAAACACCATGGAAATGAAGAAGAAAACTAGGCTAGAGCTTGGTAGAGATGACTACCTTCAAGCTCTCTATTGAAAACCTTTTTTTTTCTTTCAAAACCTTTTTTTTTTGTTGCCAAATTACCTACTGTTTCCAGCCAAAAAACCTCTGAAAAAATGAAATTCTCCCCCTCCCTATAGCCTTGGCCGAATGGCCCCCTAGCCATTGGATGGGAATTGCACTTTTTCTCCTCCAATCTTAGCTTTTAGATTTAGATATTTTGATGAAAACATAAAAATGTCATCTTGCAAATTGATAGAATCCCTTAATATGTGTACTCAGCCCTTGTAGTAACCTTAGCCATTAGATGCAAAAGAGGACCAATCCCATGCACTCCCTTGCTTGCCCCTTTTGAGTGCCTACCCTTGGATGAGTTGTGCTCTTCCATTCTTGGTCATTGGATGAGGCCAACATAAAAATGACATATTGTAGATTAAATCCAGCCCTCAACATGTGTACTCAGCCCATGTAGATGGCCTAAGCCATTGGATAAAAAGAGATTATCCCATGCACTCCCTTGCTCAACCGAATGGATGCTCACCCTTGGATGAATTGTGCTCATCTTTTTTCTTCCATTCTTGGCCATTAGATGAGGGTTCTTTTATGAAAAATAAAAATGTCATTTTGGCATTTAAACTTGGCCATTGAATGGTACATTCAACTTTCCTACAAGGCACCTAAGCCATTGGATGAAGGGGGGACCATTTACAAGGTGTTAGTGGTAGCATGTGGCTTGATAGTGACTAGGGAATTAAATTGTTCAAGCTTCCTTCTTCTCCTCTATGTTGGCTGACCAAGGGAAGAAAAAATCACAGAAATTCCTTCTTCTTTCATATTTTTCTCAATTACAAATTTGCCTTTTTTGGTTTCTTTAGTGACATGACATTTTTGCCCCCCGAACTTAAATAAATAGCAAACGGACTCCAAATTCAAATTTTCTTATTTCAATACTTCCAAAATAATAAAAAAAAAATTGAATTCTGGAAGTTTTCAAAAAATTTCGAGTCCTTTTTCTATTTATTTCGAATTTATTTCCGAAATTACCCCTTTTATGCACCCGAATTTTACCATTTTTTAAACGAGCTCTGAATCTAGATTTTTCTTCACCAATATTTTCCAAATAATTTAAAAATGTGATCTGAAAGTTTTCATAATTTTTGGAGCTCATTTACTATTTTTTCGGGATTTATCTGCTTGAATTACTACATAGGGGACCCGGGATTTGGCCATTTTGCAAACGAACTCTGAATCAAGATTTTCTTTCTCCAATCTCTTCTAAATAATTTTAAAATGATATTTGAAAATTTTCAGAATTTTTGGAACTCCTTTGCTATTTTTCCAGGATTTATCTGCTCGAATTACTGTATAGGAGACCCGGTATTTGGCCCTTTTGCAAACGAACTCCGAATCAAAATTTTATTTCGCCAATCTCTTTGAAATGATTTAAGAATGAGATTTGCAAATTTTTAGAATTTTTGGAGTTCATTTTCTATTTTTCCCATATTTTCCAATTTTGCCCTTTTGTCTCTGAAACTCTATTTTGCTCAAAACAAGTTTGATTTTCAGATTTTTTTCAAAATGAGCCTTGGGCTATCCTTGTTTAATCATTTCTCATCAATTAAGGGCTTTATATCTTCTAACTCGGGCCATTTCTGCAATTTTTCCAAATTTCACCGAGATCTACCAAAAAAACCTTAATTCTCGGTTTTCTTTCAAATTGACTTTTCTATCAGTTTTTCTTCCAAGTGGCTTCTCCATTACCCGTAGTCAGTGCTTATCTTTCATTTGAGACCTTCAATTCTGACCAATTGGAACGTTTAAGCACTTTTCCCCAAATTTCCCGAATTAGGATTTCCTTTCTACTGAATCTCGTAACCCAATTTCCGAACTCCATATTTTTCAATATAGACCTCGGATTATCAAAATTCTTTCACCGTTTTTCAATTGAACCTCAAATCTTGATTTTGAAAGTGGGTTGACTTTTTTAGTAGTTGACTTTTTCGGGGTTGACTTTTTTCGAGGTTGACTTTTTTGAGTTTGACTTTTTTTGTCTGCTTTCTTAGACTAAGTCTCGGAGTACCACCTGTAAGATGAGAAAAGCCTTTTAGCATTCTGAAACATCAATTTAGGAAGAAAATGTACCTGATTTAGGGGTCCGGACAAAATTAGGTGTCTACAAATTCGTTAGAGTATATTTCCCTAGCCCATGCGGAGGATCATCACGAGAGCTTAGGTAATTTATACTCCGGAAGTATTTTGCTAGCCCATATGGAGGATCGTCACGAGAGCGTAGCTACTTTACTTCCACTTAAAGGGACGGAACTCAGGTATAGAGCTCATGTTATGCAAAATGCAAATGTAGTGTGTGAGGAGGAACAACAAACCTTTCACCACCTATTCTACAACCCTTATTCTAAATATCCCGATAAGATTAAACAATGTAAAGCAAGCATCAATTAAGCAATAAATAAATGCAACAAAAATAACCAGAGAACAATAATAATATGCATGTACATGAGTATGAATATGAATATGTTCAAAAACATTTTATTATTTTCAAAATTCTTCCTTATCGTTGAAAAATGTGGGAATTAAAATTAAATACCAATTAAACCAACAAAATCGTGACTTTGATAACACATGACTAATTCTAGGCCTAACTCTCTAATACTTCCCCAGTGGAGTCGCCAAGTTGTCGCAACCTAAAAAATAACAAGTCTCATCGCGAGACTTTATTCGTTAAGTGTGACATTGGGAAAACAGAGGAAAAGACGACTTAATTCCTCTTGAAATAAAATGAGGGTTTGAAAACAACCTAAAAAAAGACATCGAGTCGCCACCAATATTTTTTGGCTAGGTGTGATCGGCCACCTATTAAAACCGATTTTACAAAACATTTTAAAATTAATTAAAACATTTTTTTTTAAAAAACCAATTTTCAAAGTCTACATTTTTAAACCAGAGAAATCAAAAAAGCGGGTTCGGGAGTCGGTTACATGCGAAGAAGGATTAGCACCCCCACAACGCCCGTATAAAATGGTACCTTATTAATCATGTGTTATCTCAAGTCTCAGTAAAAAGTCGGTTTTAAATTTGGCATTTTAAAATAATTCCAGATTTAAAGAAAAAAATTTCCATTTTCAATTGAAAATGATCCGAAATTTATTAATTCAAAATTTTTCCTATATTCCCCGACAAATGTGGCAGAATATAGAAATTTTTATTTATTTAAAAAAAATTCGAATCATTCTCGTTTTTTTGAAAGAAAGATATTCCTTTATTAATGATAATTGATGATATCCTCCCCAGCAAACCCGGCAGAGAACTCATGAATTATTTTAACTCGAAAATATCTTTTTTTTTATTGAAAATCATTATCTTTTTTAAAACATTTTTAAAAAGATGAATATGGATATGTGTGACATAATAAAGATGACATAGAAAAATATAAATGACGTAATATAACCTAAATGACATGATATAACCTAAGTGACATAGTATATTTTAAATGACATAATATAATCTAAGTAACATAGTATATTCTAAATTACCTAATATAATCTAAATGACATGGCATATTTTAAATGACATAATATAATCTAAATGACATGACAATATAATATAAGTGACATGAAATTATATGAAACATAAAATAATATTATTATGAAATATGCATGAAAATAAAAATAACAATGCATGAACATAGTAAATCCTAAATGATGTGACAAAAATAAATCACTAAGCAAAAAGCATAGGATAACATAGAATATTCACAACCATATAACAAACACTATAACACCATAAAATATAAATCAAAATAATTACATTACCATAGAAATATTCAATAGCAAAAATCATATATCATATAACTTGCATGAACATGGAAAATGCAATGCATGAAAGTGTATTTTTTTCCTTTAAATAAGGAAATCCGTATACCTAAAAAGATATCTGACTACCTTAGGAAAAGACATCAAATTAAATTTTATAAAATCAAAAATATTTTGTGATTGGTTTGAAAACAATTTTGAAAATTGTTGGATAAAAATAGCATTAGGCCGAAATTCCCTTTTAAAAAAACTCTATTTTCCTAACTTTGAAAACCTGGACTTGACCACCCTTGACCGAGCTTTGTAAAATTATTTTTTAGGATTAAAATGGCTTAGAAATCAACCTAGGATAGTAGCTAAGGTTCTAAATCAGCCCTCTCTAAATGCTTTAGCCAAAACAGAAAATTATTTTTCCTTTAAAATCAAATCTGACTTTACTGACCAGTTTTAAAACGTGATTTTTTTACCTATCTTTAAAAATTCAAAAAATAAAAACAAATAATGGGAGACTCAGAACATGTCGAACTCTATAGGGAAAAATTGGCTTAATTTAGACTAAGGATAACCTACCAGAAAAATCAAGAAAGTCAGAACACTGGGTTAAAAAACTGTTTATCCAAAAAACATTTTTAAACCTTTGATAAAATCATTCAATAATCAGAATAAAAATATTGGAGACTCCTCTAAGGACCTAAAAACAGTATTAAAAATTTATAAAAATTTGGACAAGGATTGCCTAATGAAAAAAAATCACAAAGGTAGAAAATCCAACTTGGCAAATTCTTAATTTTCCACAAGCATGCTCATGTGAGCTTGGCTTTGAGCCATTGATTGGCTTAAGTAAAAAATCAAGTGGGATGAGATGAAATGCATGAACAAACAGCAAGTTAAATGCATGAAATGCATGATCTAAGGCCAAAATGACAGAAAACGCATTGCATAAAAAAATGACCTAATGCCTAACATGAACTTGTTCATGACAATTAATGCAAACCTAGACCTAATATGCATGAAATGCATGGCAATTCAAAGATGACCTAAACCTAATGGACATGAAAATGCATGGCAATACCAATATGACCTAAGACCTAAATAGCATGGAAATGTGTATGGCATACAAAGGTAACCTAGACCTAATGGACATGGAACCATGCATGGAAATACAAAATAACCTAAGGCATAATTAATAAACATAAAATATGCATGAAAGTAACATGAACATATAATGACCAAATGAACCTAATACTAATGCATGAACATGGAACAACCAAAAACACAATCACATGGCACAAAGATGCAAAGTATGAATGGAAACATGGTAGTCGCATAATCAAGATAGAAATGCAAACACAAGACAATAAAAAACATGCTAGCCGAATGGTCACCTAAATCATATGATGAAATCCTAGCAAGGCAATAACACAAACACATGGCATAGTAAATCAAATACACAGTATCATGGCATAGAGATGCAAGCATGTCAACTAAACAAGATGAAAATGCACACATAAGGCAAAAAACATAGGGGTAGCCGAATGGTCACTAATCAAGATGGTGAAATCCTAGCATGGCAATAATACAGACACATGGCACAATATATACAAGACTTAAAAGGAAACATGTTAGACCAAACAAACATGATGTAAATGCAAATATGTAGCTAGGAAAATACACAAACACATAATATGGCAATACCACAAAGCATGAACAACTCAACATGGTGAAAACAGAAAATTAAAAATAGCAAACAAAGTAAGTAGACATGAAAATAAAATGATAAAATCAGGAAAATAATAGTAGTAAAGAAGGTTAAAAACAAGCTCTATATCTTGATTATTTTAAAAAGTTAGTACATCAAAACAGGCCAATATATCACAACCAACATAGAAAATAAATCAAACACAAGACATGCACAAACAAGGTTAGGTTCGGCCAATATGAAAATGGTGGAAATTTTGTTTTTTCTTTGATTTTTTTTTTCAAGAAAACATAAGATAGGAGCTTTAAGAGGAAGTTTTAAAACATTTATTTCACAACCAAAAACAACAAGAAATCACAAAATCTCAAGGAAAATCAGCAAATTAAGCATGAAAAAGGAAAGAAAATGAAAGAGTTAGGTTCCTTTAGGCTACCTTCAAAAGCTATTTTTCAAGCCTTTCTTCTCTTCTAAACTTTCTTTACTTTTCAACACTTAGCTATTTGCTCCCAAAAATGAATAGTGATCAGCCAAAAGACCTCTAGCAAAATGAAAACCCTCCCCCCTCATGGTAGCCGAATGGTCACCTTTGGTGTAGGATGTTGTCATTTTTTTTTCTTAGCCAATTTGATCCAAAGGCCACTAATCCAAGATGCTTAAAATGTGAAATTACCACCTTAGATTAAGTGATCAGCCCCTAACAAATACAACTATTCAAAAATATGTAACCATAATGTTGACATCCTTCCTCTTCATTCATTTGACCATGTGGCACAATTACAAAGGCTTGATCAAAAAAATAATCACCTTAATATCTAATTTTGGCCTTTGGATGCAAGCACTCAGCAGAATTCATTCTCCTCATGGGCTAGCCGAATGGCCCTTCAAATTGCCAGCCCTCTCCCTATTTTTTAAATTGCAAAAAAGGCCTTCTTTGGTTTCTTCGATAAAATTACACTTTAGCCCCCCAAACTTGATTAAATAGAAAATGGACTCCAAATCTGGATTTTCTTTTTCCAATACTTCCTAATAATATAAAATTGAGTTCTAGAAGTTTTCATAATTTTTTGAGCCTATTTGTTATTTTCTCAGATTTTTTTTCCAAAATTGACCTTAGTGCACTCGAACTTTTGTCATTTTTCAAACGAGCTCCGATTCCAGATTTTTCTTCTCCAATATCTTCCAAATAATATAAAATTGAGATCTGAAAGTTTTCATAATTTTCTGAACTCATTGCTATTTTCTTGGATTTATCTTTTAGAATTTCAGCTTAGTGGACCCGAAATTTGCCATTTTGCAAACGAGCTTCGATTCTGGATTTTTCTTCTCCAATCTCTTCCAAATAATTCAAAATTGAGATCTGGAAGTTTTCATAATTTTTCGAGCTCATTTTCTATTTTTTCGGGATTTATCTTCTGGAATTTCAGCTTAGTGGGCCCAAAATTTGCCATTTTGCAAACGAGCTCTGGTTCCAGATTTTTCTTCGCCAATCTCTTCCAAATGACATAATATTGAGATCTGGAAGTTTTGGTAATTTTCCGAACTCATTTGCTATTTTTCTCGAATTTTCCAAATTCGCCCTTTTACCTCCGAAGCCTCGGTTTTACTCAAAACAAGTCCGATTTCTAAATTTTCTTTTTCTTGGCCTTTGTTATATATTGAATTGGAGTTGGTTCGAAAATGCCTAAATTTTACGATCACATTCCCCTCCGATTTGATTTTTTCTTTTTTCAATACCGAGAATTTTTTCATTTTTTTCGTTTTTCCTCTAATCGACTCTTTTCTCGAAATTACTTTAAACTGAGCCTTGGGCTATCTTCGTTTACCCACTCTTCATCAATTAGGGGCTTTAATTTTACCAAATCTGGCCATTTTTGCAATTTTCTCCAATTTCACCAAAATCCACCAAAAATCCTAATTTTTGGTTTTCTTCCAAATTGACTCTTCCTTTGATTTTGCTTCCAAATGGCCTCTCCAATACCCGTAGTCATTGATTATATTCCATTCGGAACCTCCAATTTCGACCAATTTTATCGTTTAAGCATTTTTCCCCAAATTTTCCTAACTAGGGTTTCCTTTCCATTGAATCTCCGTAACCCATCTTCTAAACTCCATATCTTTCATTGTAGACCTTGGATTATCAAAATTCTTTCACCATTGTTGAATTAAACTTTGGATCTTGATTTTGAAGGAGGGTTGACTTTTTAGTGTGGACTTTTAGGAGTTGACTTTTCCAGGGTTGACTTTTTCAAGATTGACTTTTCATGCTTGTCCTCTTAAACAAAGTCTCGGAATACCACCTGCAGGATGAGAAGAGCTTTTCTGCATTCTAAAACATCATTAGGAAAGAATTTTACCTGATTTAGGGATCCGGACAAAATTAGGTGTCTACATTAACATTTATTATATTTCTTTTGTTTACGTAACTTTTATTTTTTTCAAAAAAAAAGAAGAAAAAGCTTATCTTTTACGGAATATTCTTGTCAAAAATAAATAACTTTTTTCGATGAAATTCTCGTATTTTCGATGGAATTTCCGTCAGAAAAAGGTTCAAACTTTTCGCGATGGATTTTTTTTATTTTTAGTAACAGAAATTGAGTATTTGCAGCAGAATTCAATTCTAACTATAAAACTCATTTCAATTTTTTTTTTATGTTATTAGTAATATCAATACATTTTTACAAATATAATGCTCATATTGCATATTTTTCTCAATATTTTTCTTATTTTATCTCTAATATTATTCTTTCTCTATTAAAAGTTTTTTTACCTCATCAAACACCAATATTCAAAATTTCTTTTTAAAAAATATTTATCCAAACAATACAATTATAAATGCTAGTATTTTAAATTGATGCATTCTAAAATGCTATCATTTCAAAATTCTTCAAAATTTTAAAATTTCTCATCCAAACGCACAAGGATTTTTTTATTAAATAAAAAATAATGAAAAACTCCTTGCTAGCGGTGTGGGTTTCACCCCTAGTGCTATCCTAGTGTTTATCCAAGGATTGATTTGGAGTCACGAATCGATTTATTTATATTTTGAGTGTAGACACCTAATTTTTTTCAGGGCTTTTTTTAAACAAATTTTGGTTCGATCCTCAACTCGGGCCTGAGTTTATTTTTAGTAAGATTTTATGGTCACAACTTTGCATTTTTAAGGAAATTTAAATTATACATCTTTTTGAACTTTAATTGTTAAATTAAAAATCGGACCTTAAAATTATTGATTTTAAAATTCAATTAAACGTAGGTTAAAGGAAAATTAAGATCAATCAAAATCACGAGTTTTAAATGCCTATTCCTAAGTTTTTAAGATATTAATGAATTTTAATTAAGGAAGAAAAAAGAAAAAAAATGAATGAGTGGTAACTTAGAAATTTTGCCCCTCTTTCATCCCATCTTTTAATCCAACCATCCATTTTCCTTGATCCAAAAGACCACAAAAAAGAGAATAAGAGGAAAATTGAAAAGAGGGGTAGTTTAAGGAGGAAAAAGATGGCTCTTTAAGTCAAATGATCCTAGGGTATATATTTATTAAAGAAGTGGGCATTGAAAAGAGGCCATCACGTTGGGTTTAGGGGATGATTTTGGGGTTTTTGGCTTGGCTTGGCTCACATAGCGAAAAAACCAAAGGAGAAAATGGGAGAAAAAAAAAAGAAAAAAAAAAAGAATAGAAAGGGGAGAAAAAAGGAAGGAGAAAGGGAGAAGAAGATGAGATCTTGTACTGAACTTAAGGTTGATTATATTTGCTACTCTTTTTCTTCCATTTCTCCGAGTTTTCTATTTTCTTTGATACACTTTTTTATTGTGTTTTCTGGTTGTTGAGCTTTAAACCTTTGAAAATCATTTTTCAGAATCAAATGGGTTTGCTGTTTTGTTAATTTACAGCCAATTAATGGCTATTTGGATTGTTTGTTTGCAGGTTTAAATACCAGTTAAGCTATTAACCAAGCCAACAAATAAAATATTTTCAAAATACATCCTGAGTGATTTCGGCCAAGATGAAGTCCATTGATCTTTGGTCGAATATGATTTTCAATACATCCCATGAAATGAAAACAAAAGAAATAAAAAATAGAAAAGGGGAAAGGGGAAAGAATGAATACAAATTTGCTTCAGTATTGAGGATGAACAATCAATGCTCATACCTCATCTAAAATGTTAAGCAAAAATTTCAGAAGTGTTTTAAAAATCCAAACAAACAAATTATTTTATTCTGATTAAATTAACTAAGATTTTGGTTCTTTCGCTGGATTTTAATATTTCTAAAAGAATGATTTGTCTTTAATCTTGATTTTAAACGATTTTGAAATTGATTTTAATGCGCATAGGACATTCCCATGCCCATTTCATGGCATTCAGATGCCCCTCAATTTGAAAAATGTTGCCTACATTTTACACTAAGACATTTAGTTTCGTGCATTTGATTCTCCCGTTGTTCTTAAGCAGAAAAACTATTTTCCAAAAAGGGCATTCGGATGCCCTCTTTATGGCATTCGAATGCCCTAAAATCAATTTCATGTCTTGTTTCAAGCATGGGCATTCAAATATCCTCTCAATGACATTCGAATGCCTCATTGAGTTTAAACCAAAATGACTTGTCCAGAAAGGGCATTCGGATGCCCAATTCCCTTTCCGATTTGGATGCTATTTTCTCTAAGACATTTGGATGCCTTTTTATGGACATTCGGGTTCCACTTTCTAGAAAAGAAATACACTTTCCCAATTAAAGCATTCGAATGTCCTTCCTAAGATATTCGTATGCCTTACCCTAGACCCATCTTTTATTTTTTAGCAACTTACTTTTAAGTTATTTTTTTTAATTGTTTATCATTTAATTTGTTTATTTTTAATTTTATTTGCTCTACGCAATTTTTATTATTATTTTTACTTTAATTTGCAATATATTTATTTTATTTACTCTTTATTTATCGCACTTTTTATTTTGGTTTATTTATTTTTATGCGCATATTTATTTTTTAAATTTATTTAAATTCTAGCTTTTTATTTATATTTTTGCTTTATGTTATTTATTTTTTTTTCATTTAACTGTCATTTGTTTATTCCTCCCTTAAATTTGATGTGGTTAATTATGCATAATTAAAAAACATGATTGTTCTAAAAATAAAAATAAAAAATAATTATGTGACTTAGTGCGAGTGGTCCGAGACCATTGCTAGGTTGTTGGTGAGTGTTCTTGTGATCTCTTCATGAAGGGGAATTATTCATGCTTTACGAAGTATTATGAAATTTTTTGGGTTAAAGTTAATTTCCTGAGTTTCGTTGATGGGAAATCTATGAATTATCCAACGCAAGAATTTTTCATAATATTTCACCAAAATAAAATAATTGTTATTTTTGAAAATAAAAAATTATTTATGATATCTCATTCTTTATCTAATTATTAATGTTTCATTTCAATTGTCATCATTTATCTTTTACATGTGTTCGATTATCTCTCCCCATATTTATTTATTTCGTTTTAATAATAAATTTTGTAAAAAATTAAAATTTTGTCAAAATGGAATAAATTTTTTTAAAAAATAAAATAAGACAATATCTCTTAGTGAAAATAATTCTTGAGTTTTTGTCAGGTTGTTGGAAAAAATTTCAACAATTATTCTTCATTAATGAATGCCCTTTTAAAGGAATGAAAGGAAAATTCTTAATTGAGAGAAACTTTTTTATATTCCGCTAAATTGTTGGAGAATATGGGGAAAATTGTATCATGATGAGAATTCTCATTTCATTTCCAAACAAAATGATTTATTTTTCATACAATAAAATGTGAACTTTAAAAAAATGATTAAGGGGATTACTTTTAAACATCAAAGTTAGACCTGGTCATCCGTGGATTCGTATCGTGTTCATGTATTTTTATGTGTCATAATCGTATTTAAGATATTATATATTTATATAAATTTTGATACGTTAATAATTTGTGTTATATAGATTTTGACACGTTCGTCTATTCGTGTCGTGTTCATATCATTTTCGTGCCATGTCGTGTTTTGTGTCGTATTTTAGTTATTTTTTCATGTCGGATAATCGTATCTTGTCCAAAGTTGTTAGGTCTAATCAAAGTTTAAACCATTTTTTTGTTAAGATAACAGACAACACACAATTAATTGGCATCATTTTCGAATGGCGCGTGTGGAGTGCTAACAAATTCCCCATACGTAATCGTACTTCCGAACCCATTTTATGTATTTTTTTTAAAAAAAAAAAATCATGGAGATCCCAAAAATTATCTTTTTAATGAATCTTAATTAATTTTAAGATATTTTTAAAAAAATAAATTTTTTATAAGTGATCAATTGTACCTAACCAAAATTGTAACATCCTATCCTGATAATCTACCTAAAATCCGGTAGAGTTTCCTTTCTATCTCAACTATAACCCTCCTGCAAATAACACTCAATTCATATCCTCAACCAGTAATATTTCTCAATACTATTATCACATATATGCATCATATTCAAAAAAATTATCCATGATCAATTTATGCTCAAGTCAAAACATATTGATCTATTGTCTCATATCTTCAAATATATATAATATATCCAGAAGTAAACCTATCTCAGCAAGGTTTACTAGATAAAAACATCAAGAGATCAAATCTTCTAGAAATTTAGATATGATGCCCACCACGTCAATATACTCTTGAAGCGGAGAGTAGAGGAAGGTAGCAATCCCGACACCTAATTGTGTCTTGAAAATGAGAAATAAAAAGAGGTGAGATATATGAATATCTCAATGAGTAGACAACATTTAAAGCGTGTGAAAACTATAATGGTAACCTGTAAAGCATAATTGATATTTTCAAAATAAATAATAGTAAAACTATAATGAGTAATTCAAAGACGTAGCAAAGTTTTCAAATGTATAACAATATTATAATATTAAATAAATGTATAAAATCTGTAAAGTAAATCAAGTTACGTATAGTTGGCTCCAACTTACTGTCATGCATAAGAATACATCCATGAAATAACCAGGCAATATCCATGTAGGCATACTAGTATCCGGCCCCAAAGGCCAATACCACCATAGGACGCCCCAAAGGCATATGTGTCGCTATGATGTGCCCCCAAAAGGCTAATATAAAGGGATAGGGACTCTGGAGGTGGCTCCCACCACAAAGGCGTAGCACGCAGCTCCCATACCCCAATCTAATATCACGAAATTGGGACTCTGGAGGTGGCTCCCGCCACAAAGGCTAGCATGCAGCTCTCGTATTTTGATCAAGGGTATAATCTCATACATTAAGTCAGGTGGAGCCAAAACCATATATGTCAAATTTTATGTATAATCATATTTCATAAATCAACCAACTTACTCGATATAATATTTCTTGATATAAATGTACTTTAATAACAAATCAATTCATATGATTATATATCGTATATACCTTTAATACGTAAAATAAATATTATGCTAAAAAATATATATAATTATAATTAAAAAAAATTCAAATAACTATAGTTGTCGTTACTCACAATCCTTGAGATGATCTCACTATACACCTCGATCTAAAACTTCGGGATCCACAGGTGACGTCGGATCTACGTGGCCTAGAGATTAACAATAATTAATATCTATAAATGCTCAAAGCATTACACAATTATGAATGCAACTTAAGTCCCATTAATCTACCCCATAGTCAATACTAATTTCTCATACTCAAAACAACATATCCTTAATTTTTAATATCATTTCCATAATCATTTTCTCCATAATTCAACTCCATATTCATGTCCTTATCAAATTCCTTTCTAGTACTCCATGCCTTAGAGATTTTCATAATCCATAACCATCCTTTTGTACTATATTTCTCTTAAGCAATAAATTCCTTAATATCAAGTTAGATTAGAAAATCATAACTTGAGTTTGGTAAGGAATTTTGAAGTGATTCCAATTGGTTAATTTCAATCAATAAGTCTAGTTTATGAAGAAAATAACTAACTTATACAATTAGAACAAAATCTTGATCAAATTTGATAAATCCCGAAACTATGCTGAAAGAGGGGTCAACACAGAACAGCCAATTTCACCAAATTTTATCTTTTTAACCGCTTATCGGTTTTGGGTAATTCAAAAACCCAAATTCTTGTATTGAAGTCTAGGTTTTAGGAAAAATATCAAAAAAATACAAACCCAGATGTTCCGAACCCAGAAAATCCGAACAACAAGCATGCGCAACTTCCCCTGTTTTGCTTTTTCTTCCAATTTTCTTGTTCATGCTTTCAAATCCTTTTAATTCTTACCAAGTTGAGTAAAATTCATACTTAATAGATGGATTTCAGACCTTAACATGTTTATGGAGCTAATATCTTAGCATGCTCAAGTACAATATCTAATGAAAAGGAAGAATTTATCAAGAAACTAACCTTGGATGTAATTGTTGCTAAGATTTTGGTGTAAGATATTTGAAGAGAATTTTGGGAGAATAAGAAGAAGGAAGGCCGGCTGCCACTTGAAGAATAGAATGAAAATTTCTAGAGTTTTCAAGAGATTAAATGAACATAAAGATATTTTTAAATTTTTGGTATAATTGCACATTGGTCCCTCAGCTTTTTATAAAATAACCATTAAGCCTCTAAACTTTTTAATTTGTTCAATTTGATCCTTTCTTTTTTTTATTTCCTTCACTTATAACTTCTTACCAATTTTCAAGTTTGTCCTTAAAATTTTCAGGATTTAACTTTACATGATTATACGTAACCTTGATTGTTACAAAAATAAATGGTGGCAACTCCTTTCCACGTCTAGCAATCGAGTCCCTCGTGGGAAGTCATTACGACAGCTTATCAATCCCACTTGGGATATTTTTTGAGAATCATACTAGTAATTAATCATTTGTTATATTAAGTTTTGATATAGTTGTCTTAATTTACATTTAATTATAATTTTCTTATTTCTTTTTGAAACAAAAAGACAAATTTTTTGGGAAAAAAAAACGGATAAATTCATTTGTAATCATGTTATTTCTGTCACTCATTTATTTTTTTAACCTTTTGATTTTCTTTGATTTCAAAATTAATGTTTACCTTAATTTTATAATTTAATTAATAATAATAAATTATTTTTAAATCTTTATTTAAATTGATAATAGTAAACTATTGATTAAAATAGTTTTAATAATTAATTGTAATTAGTTATTGTGTCTTTTGAATTTTCTTTTCACTTTTAAAGATAATATCTTCCTATTAATTCTGATCATTGATTGTGATTTTTGAATTTTTTTTACATTTTGATTTTCTTTTTTTATAGTTTTAAAAGAGAAAGCTAATCTAGTTCTAAAATTTGGTTTTTTATTTTAAATAAGATAATTTGTATTTATATGTTCTTGAAAATCTTTTATTCTATTTAATTTTTTTTAGCTATCAATAAATTCATTAAATGAATTAGTTTTATGATTATGATGTTTTTTGAACTTTTTTTTTTCTATTTGACTCAATTTATATTTATATATTTATTTGAGTGTGTTGGAGATAACCTAATTTTTATAACATGATTAGAAAAATATACTTGCTAACAGATAAATAAATATATTTACATTCATTATAGAATTTTCAAAAATAAAAATTTCAGTATAATAGTTTAATTAGTATATGATATTGATAATTTTGTAAAGATCTTATCAAATAAAATTTTATTATTTAACTTTTTTTGGAGTATAATTATATAACTTTAAATTTTAAATTATATATTAAAAAATTAATCGTGCAATGCACGAAATAAAAAAAAAATTAATTTAATATAAAATTAATCCAAATTCAAAAATAATAAAATTTGAATAGACCTCAATAAAAATGGTACATCAAACTTTGGATCTACTAGAGGTTGTCTCCTCCACTAGACTACACCATCAATTAACCTTTTTTTTAATTGGCAAATTTAAAATTAAAAAAAATAATAAAATAAAATAAACTGGAATGCGATGCAATGCAATGCAATTAGATCTATGATTGGGCGAGTCGGGTTAGATTTGATTTGGGTCAATACGGGTTAGGTTAATTCGAGTTTTTAAAAAAATCGGTTCAATTTTGGGTTCGGGTCGTTTTTTGTTCGGGTTATTTCGAGTTCGAATCACTTCTGACTCGGGTCATTTCGGGTTCGGGTCATCTTGGGTTCAAGTCATTCGGATTTGACTCTCGGATTATTCGGGTTCGGATCATTCTAGTTTGGGTCATTTCGGGTTCGATGCCCAGGTTATTCGGGTTCGGTCATTCTGGTTCAGGTTATTTCGGGTTTGACACTCGGGTTATTTGAATTCAAGTCATGTTGCATTCAATTTATTAATTTTTAAAATCGAATCAGATTAAATTTAAACAGATTATTTGATCGAATCAAATTTTATTAAAAGATGAAAATAATTTATATTTAAAAATAAATA
This sequence comes from Fremontodendron californicum, assembly GCA_030761205.1. Lineage (NCBI taxonomy): Eukaryota > Viridiplantae > Streptophyta > Magnoliopsida > Malvales > Malvaceae > Fremontodendron > Fremontodendron californicum. The sequence goes on along the minus strand of JAULJL010000025.1, from coordinate 9,624,151 downwards.
GGATATTATCGTGTATATGAAATCGTTACATGAATTTATTTAGATATTTGAAAAATATATAATTTTATGTTTGTTGAAAGGTTTTAACCTTGATAAGTAACTCTAAATACTAAAATTTTTACCAAGTGAATCAATCTTAGAAGTTGAAATAATTTTCTACTAAAATTGAGTTAATAGCACCAATTGTCCTCAAACTTTAAGGCATATTTTATATTGGTCCCTAAACTTTAGAACTATCAATCAAATTCTCGATCTTATAGTTTTGTATCAATGTGGTCCTTCCGTTAGCAAAACTGTTAGAATAAGCGTTAAATGACAGATGGCATATGACGTGTAAATTACAAAAATGTCATCCTGCTTTTTTGTCTTTTTTCAATATGGTCTTTCTTTTTATCTTTTTCTTAAGTTAATAGCACCAATGGTCCCCAAGCTTTAGGTCATATTTTATATTGATCTCTAAACTTCAAAACGTATGAATCAGATCCTTTTATATTAATTTATTTTTGTCTTTTTATTCATTTATTCTTTATTGTTTTTCAAATTTTATATTTTCCTTTCTCTTTTTTATAAATAAATACAAAAAATAAAAAATAATTTATATTATAATTTAAATTAATTTTAAGAAAATATAATTAATTTATAAACATATAAATATTTATTTAAATTAATTTTATAAAAACTATTTTTTTTATTTTTTTTTGTTTCTTTCCTTTTTATTTTTTTTTCATTTTATATTCTTTATAAATAAACTAAAACATAAATAATAATATATACTATATTAAATTAATTTTATAAATATTAAATAATTTATTAAAAATATAAAATATTTATTTACATTAATTTTATAAAAATTATTTTAAGTTTGTTTTTACTTTTTTCTCCTTTTTTATTTCCCTTTTTTCTTGTTTACAAATAAATACAAAGAAGAAAAAATAATAATTTATAATATAATTTAAATTTAAATTTGAAAAAGTAAATAATTTACAAAAATATAAAAATATTTATTTACATTATTTTATAAAAATAAATTTTCTTTTCTTTTTTATTTATTGTTATAAATAATTAAATAAAAAGTAATTATTTTGTAATAATTAAATAATTTATAGAAAATAATATAATTATTTTAATTAATTAAAAAAGTGATTTTCCTTTTTCTTCTTTTCTTTTATAAATAAATTAATTTTGTAAAAGATTAAATAATTTATCAAATATAAATATTTATTTACACTATTTTTTTTATAAATATATTTTATTTTCCTTTTTTTAATTTTTTTTTCTTTCTATTCTTTCCACCTGACTCTCGTCGATCAAAAAAGGAGAATTTGAATCTCCACCGCCAGTCCGACCCTACGAAGGATCAGATTGCCATTCATAACGCTCGATAGGCATTGCAAGAGGCCAAATTTGATCCCTCGCACTAGATCGAGAAAGGTCTGATTTGGCGCTTTATGGCAGATTCGGTCAAGGTAGTTGCCGCAACTTCAGCATTGGAGTCGTCATAAAAATATAATTTTTTAATTAAATAAATATAAATAAATATTTTATATTTATAAATTATTTAATTTTTTATAAAAAATAATTTATTTAGAAAAATAAAAAATAAAAAAGAAGTAAGAAGTAAGAAATAAGAAAAAGGAAAATAAAATTTATTTTTTATTATAAAATTAATGTAAATAAATATATTATATTTTTATAAATTATTTTATTTTTGAAATTTTAATTATAATATAAATCATTTTAATTTTTATTTATTTATAAAGAAGAAAAAAGGAAAAGAAAATAAATAAATAAATAAATAAAATTTAAGTATTTTATATATTTTTTATAATTTTTTTTTATAAAATTAGGATAAATTATAATATAATTATCATTTTTTTTATTTATTTATAAGGAGGAGAAAAAAGAAAAATATAATAAAGAAGAAATAAAATATAAAATATTTTATTGTTACATTTTTATAAATTTAATTTAACTAAACATTTTATATGTTTATAAATTAATTATTTTTAAAAAAAAATTAATTTAAATTATTATATAAATTATTTTTATTTTTTGTATTTATTTAAAAAAATATATATATAAAATTTGAAAAATAATAAAGGAATAAAAAGACAAAAATAAATTAATATAAAACGATTTGATTAATACGTTTTGAAGTTTAAGGACTAATATAAACTATGGCCTAAAGCTTGGGGACTATTGGTGCTATTAACTTAAAAAAAAGGCAAAAAAAAAAAGACCACATCAGCATGATGACATTTTTGTAATTTACACGTCACATGCCATCTGTCATTTAACGCTTATTCTAACGGTTACTAACAGAAGGATCACATTGATACAAAACTATAAGATCAAGGATCTGATTGATACGTTTTGAAGTTTAGAGATCAATATAAAATATACCATAAAATTTGGGGACCATTAGTGCTATTAACTCACAAGAAGTTTACTTAAAAGTTTAATTATCAAGTGTAATGAAATATAATAATAAATGCTTATTCAAAATAAAAATATAATGATAAATGTTATGAAATTAAAATATTTAATTATGCTAAATATTTTTATATTTTAAACATAATATATAAAATTAAATTAATAAAAATTTTATATAACTAGAAATGCAATTCTTAATATATTGAAGTACTGGCATATATAATATTTTGGTATAATCTATAATTCTTATTAAAGGAGGAATCCACTTACACTACTGTAAAACTAAATTAGTTTTACACACTTTAAAAAAATTTCAATCGTTAAATATATATTAAAAAAGATATAGAGATATCGGATCGATTCGAAACTTTACGTGCACGACGAGTACAATTATATTTCAAAATACAACGGTCAATTTGTTAAAATATTAATCGTATAAAATAGTTATGAAAGTGTATAAACTAATTTTGTTTTATATTAGTGTAAAACTAAATTAGTTTTACACATTTTCATAACTTTTTATACAATTAATATTTTAATAATTCGACCGTAATATTTTATATTCTATTCACTTAGATCATACACGTTAAATTTTGAGTAAATTAAAAATGTATAACTATTTGTTCGATATAAAAAACTTTCAACCGTTAATATATATTAGAAAAGACAGTATTCTTGATCGATATGATAGAAATATCGAATCGATTCAAAATTTTACGTGCACGATGGGTACAATTATATGACTAATTCCAACTGTCGGTTTGTAAAAAAAATTAATAGTATAAAAAGTTATTAAAGTGTGTAAAACTAATTTTGTTTTACATTAGTGTAAGGAGGGATCCACTTACACTAGTGTAAAACTAAATTAGTTTTATAAATTTTCATAATTTTTATACAATTAATATTTTAACAATCTGACCCGTCATATTTCATGTTCTATTCACGTAGATCATGCACATCTAGTTTTGAGTAAATTAAAAATTCTTAACTATTTGTTCGATTAAAAAAAATTCAACTGTTAAATATATGTTGAAAAAGACACTGTTATCGATATATAGGATAGAGATATCGGATATTTTCAAAACTTTACGTGCACAACGAGTACAATTATATTGCTAAATCCAACAGTCGGTTTGTTTGTCTTTGTAACTCTTTATAATAAAATAAAAATGTATCTATTTTTATGAACTTAATAGAAAGTATCGTTAAACGGATCAATATTTTAACTATTGATGAAACAAATCTAAATCATATGATAAGAGATTATAAATTTGAAATTAAAATCATCGCATTTATTTTAAATAACATGTATAATGATAAGAGATTAATTTATTATATATCATATGATAAGATACTATTATAATGTATACAAATTATTATAATAAAATACATATATCAGCGATCTATTTTATATAAAAAATTACATGATAAGACTTAAGAGATTATACATTTGAAATTAAAAATAACACATTTATTCCAAAAAACATGTATATCAATAAAAAATTATCTAATTTAATTTAAATAATATGATAAAAAATTATTATAACGTAATATACCAATCATTAACATAAAATAACATTATTATTATTATCAATGACCTATTTTTGTGTATTTTGTTTTATATTGCATGAGAAAAGGTTATACTTTTAAAATAAAAAACAATATATTTATTTTAAATAATATGTATAACGATAAAATATTATAAATTATATGTATACAAATGAAAATAAAAAGATATCATTTATATTTAATCATATTATTAAATTATCATAAGTAATATAACAAAGTTTTATTGAATTATTATTAATTAGTTTTTGTTTTAAAATAATTATTATCGTTTTATTTAATTATTTTATCAAAGTAAAAAAAATAAAAAACTTTATTTATAATATATACTAATAAACATAAAAACTAAAACTAAATTTTAATAATAAAAACTAAAAACATTATCCCACTTCATCGGGGTACTTTATTAAATCATAATTTTTTATTTTTAAATTGTAATAATATTAATGTAATAATATTTTTTTAATTATGAAAATTAAATTTATGATAATTATTTATTTATAAATTATGTAATATAAATTTATTTTTAAATGTTATTTATATATATATATTTATTTAAAAATATTTGAACTTTATTATATGCTATATATTTTTATTTATAAGAGGTAAAAAATAATAAATAAAAAAATAAAATTATGGTTTTTATTTTATTCTCTCGTAAAATCGATTTTCTCACATAGGTTAGCAACAAGTTCATTTTTTCTTTTTTTTTACTTTTTCCCGAGCGGATCGAGTACAGATCCTAAATTTACCTGTGACTCAATGTGCGAACTCACCATTTTAAATACATCATTTAAAATTAAAATAATTAATAAAGTAATTTTTTTAAACTTTTTCCTTGAGCCAGTTAGGTACGGATTCTAAATCAACCCGCGAATCAACGTGCAGAGCAACCCTTTAAATACATAATTTAAAATTAAAATAAAATATTTATTTAACTTTTTTCCCAAGTCGATCGGGTACAGATCCTAAATCAACCCACGAATCAACGTGCGGTCTAACCCTTTTAGATTCATTATTTAAAAATAAAATAAAAAATTAATTAATAAAGTAATTTTTTTAACTTTTTTTCCTTGCGAATATAGTACGGATCCTAAATCGGCCCGCGAGTCAATGTGTGGATCAACCCCTTTAAATACATCATTTGAAAATAAAAATAAAGTAAAATAAAAAACTAAAAATAATTAATAAAATATATATTTTTTAATTTTTTTTCAAGCGGATCGATTACGGATCCTAAATCAACCTACGAGTAAATATATGGGCCAATTATTTAAATACACTATTTAAAATTAAAATAAAAGTAATTAATAAAATAAATTTCTTACTTTAATTTTTTTCTCGAGCGGGTCGAGTATAGATCCTAATTCGATTCACGAGTTAACGTGCAGACCAACCCCTTTAAATACATTATTTAAAAAATAAATAACTTAAAACTAAAAATAAATAATAAAGTAAAAAAAATTTTCGATCAGGTCGAGTATGGATTCTAAATCGATCTACGAGTCAACATGCGAACCAACCCCTTTAAATATATCATTTAAAAATAAAAAATAATTAATAATTTTTTTTTTAACTTTTTTCTCGTACTAGTCGGGTACGAATCTTAAATTTACCCGCAAGTCAACATGCGGATCAACCTTTTTAAATACATTTTTTAAAAAAATAATCTAAAAATAATTAATAAATTATTTTTATTTTTATTTTTTTCCCAAACAGGTCGGATATTGAACTTAAATCGGCCTGCGAGTCAACGTGTGGATCAATACTTTTAAATATATCATTTAAAAATAATAAAATAATTAATAAAATAATTTATTTTAATTTATTTTTTCGAACAGATTGGGTACGGATCTTAAATCGACCCATGAATTATCATGCAAATCAACCCCTTTAAATACATCATTAAAAAAAATATAGAACTAAAATCTATATAAAAAAAAAAAAAACCCCATCATTTTTTATTTATTATAAATTAAGACAAAATTGTCCTTGGTATATTTCAAAAATATCTCGAGTCCTAAAGACTCAAAAATAATATATAGTAGATAATTTATTTTTAATTATAATTAAAAAAGATAATAGTAAAAAATATATAAAATTATAATAGTAAAAAAAATTAAAAGATAATTTAAAGTTTTAAAATTAAAATAAATTAATAATTTTATCATATTTATTTTATTTTATTAAATTAATATTTTTAAAATAAAATTATACTTAATTTAAGATCAAATTATTTCAGGTTCGATTAATTTCGAATTTAAATCAATTCGAGTTTGAGTTATTCCTTTCTGGATCATTTCGAGTTGGGTCATTTCGGGTTCGGATTTTTATCGAGTTTGAGTTATTAACTTTTTATGGTCAAATCTGGTTGGATCGAATTTGAATTCGAATTGAACAGGTTGATTTTTGGGTTTGGATTATAATTGACAAGTCTAAATGCAATGCATTGGAAAACACTTGAGGTGTCCATGGATCGGATCGGGTTCGAGCCAGACTTATGCATTGTATCAACACCATATATACTTGTCCAAACCCGACTCGAAAGATGGATCTCAAATTCTGCCAAACTCATTTAATCCCACCTATATTATTTTTTTTTCTATAAAAAAATTTTAAAAATATATATTTTTTATTTAATCTTTAATAATTTTATATATATTTCTTTTATTAAATTCTTAAATATGAACAATTTAACATATTTCTTTATTTTTTATATTATAATATTATATATATTTAATTTTTATATGATATAAATTACATAATATATATATATAAATAATATATTATTTAATTAAAAAATGAGTCAAATCGAATTCGAATCTTAAATATCAGAGTCAAGACTTGACTCATTTTTTAAATAGATCTCATTTTTTATTCATGTCCATTTTTTAAACTTAATATTTTTGTTCAAATTTTTTTAAATATTGAACGGATCTTCAAGGTTAAACAGATAATCCGATCTTTAAATATATCTAGAAAGCACCTCCTCTATGTCAAGCTACATAACCTTGAACTTCTCAAAAACAAGAAAAAAAGAATCAAACTTCGATATAGGACAATGTGGAGTTAAAAATCTTTCTGTACAGGATAATCTTTAATGGCGATTAAGTCAATAAATCAACAGTTCATTTAATCTTCACTTACCCAACCACATATCAAGAAATCCTAGATAATTTTATTATAATAATTAGCTTATACTTTTGGATATATTACAGATCTAAATAAATTCAAGATTCTTCTTATAGCATATTTAAGGATTTCAAAGGGCTTTTTCTTCCTTCTATGTTTTCCCTTTTACCTAATATTATCAATTAACTTCAAAAAAACGACTACAAGCTGAATTCAAATGTAGATGCACCTGTGAAATCATTTCCGAAACTGTAACAAGAAAGATTTTCTCAACTCAACTCTCAGAAGATCCATGGAAGATGACATACAGATCTATGTAATAGAGAGAACAATAAGAAAATTAGGTAAGATTTACCGATTTAACTTACCGATTGCAGGCATGAGCAAAGGATGGAACAAAGGATCGAAAAAAGTAAGAAACTGGAGAGGAAGAACTGGAAATTAGTGGAATGGGAGGAGTAGGAAAGATTTACTTTATCCCTTCGTTTTATTTTCTTAAAATCAAGAAAATACAAATCTTTCCACCCATCCCACTTCCAAAAATTTGCAGCAACTCTCTCTCCCTTTCCCTCTTCAGCACCTTCTAACCAGAAAATAAGCGGAGATCTTGCCAAAGTGTTTTGGGTGAGAGTCAAGCGGGGATAAAGAGGGAACATAAGGAATTCATAGGCATGGGTGAAATCGGTAAGATAAACTAAAAAACATGGAAAATACTTTTTATTTGTCTTACCTAATACACCGCAGCCAAAGACATCCTCACGCTTCCTCTCTTTCCCCCTTCTCTCCCTTTCCTCTTTGTGCTGCGGAAGCTTTTCTTCCTTAAGCTACCTTAAAAATAGGAGCTACAAGTAACAAATGATTTATTAATTTTTTTTTTTACGAATGCTGACGAATGCCCTAGTACCACTTCACAATTGGGTGTAAATAAATTGTAATATCAACTTTTTTGGTTAAATACCGATTTGATTTTCTATTATATATTTTATGTCAATTTTATAATAAAAAATTAAAATCTGTAATTAGATATTAAATTTTTATTTTATAAAAATTTTTAATCTTGTAGTAAACTCAATTAATTATTAGTTGATATGATTAAAACACTCAATAAAATCATGACCGTGTTAAAAAATAATAGTCAATCGCTATGTAATTTTGTAGGTTCATAGTAACATTATCATGAAAACAAAATAAAAAGTAAAAAAAATGAAATTCTTTTAAAAAATTTCAATATATATATATATATATATAAAATTATAAAAACAAAAAAATAAAATAAAAAAATAGAGAAAATAGAGAAAATTTTGTATATAATTCCAAAAAATTCAAATTTTAAAAATTAAATAAATTTAAAAATCATAAAATATGATTTTTTTTTTAAATCAAAATTAATATTTTTTAAATTATGGGAAATATCTTAAAAATTCAATATTTTGAAATATTGAATTTTTAAAAAGAATTAAAATCTGAAAATTTTTTAAATTAAAAAAAAAAGAAGAAAAAGTAAAAAAAAAGAAAAAGAAAAGAAAAAGGAAGAATCGGGAGAGAAAGGGGGAGGGAGAAGGGGATGATCGGTCAATCTTGGGTGGTCAGGACCGATTTGCTTGGTCGGAGACAAATTGACCCCAGGTATCTCCTCGATCCACCTCGAAGCCGATCGATTGCCGTTGGCCCAACCTCCCCTCCTTTCTTGCTCCCCCTTCTTTCCTCTCAATCTCCAATTTTGTTTTCTGCTAATTTTCATTTTTTATTTTTTTAATTATAAAAAATGACCTAACATTTTTTGTCACGTGTTATTATTTTATTGGGTGTTTTGACCACATCAATCAATTAAGTAACGGTGTTAGTTTCAAAGATAAAGTGTTTGATAAAATGTAACTTTGGTTATTTAATTGTAAATTTTAATTTTTTAAGTACCAAATTAAAAAAAATATATATAAAATAAAGATCAAATCAATATTTAATCTTTTAATAAAAATAAAATTTAAATATTAAGATTAGAGTTTGTAAAACATGGAATCATTTGACTTGATAATTAACGCACATGTTGAAGGGTGTTGACAATATTGCGGTAAAATACAATCTATTTACCATGTTTGCTTTGTGAGCCCATGATTTGATGGTATCTTATAAAAGAATGATCAACTTATATTTGATGTAAAATTTATTATTTTTATATATTTTTATAATTTTGTATATAATTGATAATTTAATAAATTGGTCATTGGATTTAGTAAGATAATCGCACTCGTCGTAAATGTAAAATTTTGAATCGATCTGATATCTATATCATGTCGATTGAGAATACCGTCTTTTTGTTAAATATTTAACGGTTTAAATTTTTTTTACATCAAATAAATAACTAGATATTTTTAATTTACTCAAAATTTACGTGCACGATCTATATGAATAGAGTATGAAATACAATGGTCAGATTAAATAAATATAAATCGTGTAAAAATTATGAAAGCGAGTAAAATTAACTTAGTTTTACACTAGTGTAAGTGGATCCTGTTAGTATATGCCATAGAGCTAATCAGATTGGACAAAGGACATACAATTTATAATGCAAACTCATCACTCTTCGTTAGTGATACAAGGTTTCCTTCATGTTAGTACGATAATAAAGAGTTAATAAGTACTAATAGGATGAAGCCCATGGAACATAATGGCCTTGCAAAAGAATTATAAAGAGTTATAATTGTGAGATCCTTATGCATTAAAGCCTTGTTCCTAAAACTGTTCCTGGTCATCATATTGCCAAGACGGGGCATTGGCAATGCTCAAAGACTAGTACATGTTAAGCCTTCTTACTTATGAAGTAAGCAACCGATCTCATAGGTTGAAGTATAAGGGATAATTGGGATAACATGTAGGTGCTTGTTTGTTGAACAAGTTCACTAAACATAGCCCGCTGTGAGAACTCTATTTGGTATTGTCACTCTAGTGTCTATGAAAATGTTCTTATTTTCCAGTCGTGTAAATAGTCCTCTGACTTGTGATACTAGGTCATCTTGTACGGGAAGTGTCATACTTTGATTTCATCTAAACGGATCCCAAGAAGAGATGCTTATGGTAGGAGAATTTTGGGTATCACACGAACGAAGATAGATGAGTGATCTAGAGAGGACTCACCAGGCAAGTGACATCGGAGATATACCTCATCTGTTCTTCGCTTGGGTTATCTGAATAAAGTCTTCGGCCGAAGCATGATGGATTTAGGAGAAATTGTTTCTCTAAATTCATGAGGTTAACCATAAACTGCAAAAACTAATATGGATTGAACATAAGTAGACACTGCACCATGCTCATGGTCTTTCCGAGATATTTGGTGAAAAGATCGAATTACACTGATAGGCTAAAGGTTTCGTAAAAGGTCACATTAACTTTTCAATATTTGGGTGGTTATGATGGGTTACTAGATCCCGTTCTTGATCTATGAGTATATATTAATGAGATTAACTTATGTACATTGCTAACATATTGGAAACTTAATGGGTCACACACAATAGGACGTATTGTTGGATTAAACTTGGGATTTGATTAAGTATGACTTAATTGAATAAAAGGTTCAATTTGGAGGACTTAATTGAAGAGTTCAATTAAGAAAGATTAAGACGTAATTGGAATTTGAGAAATCCAAATTTAGATTTCTTAATATTACAAAGAGGATGTGGTTGTCTTGAGAAGACAATGATGTCTTGATCGAATTGTTTTGGAATAAAGTGAAAGAGTTTCACTTAGAGTTTGATTGAGAAGCAAACTCTTGATTCTTGAAGTATGGGTTATTCAAATATCATGTCTTGATTCGGATTAATGTTATATGATGACATTAATTGATTGGAGACTTGCAAGTGTGAAAAAGTTCAACTTGAGCTAGAAGTTTGATTGAGAATCAATCTCTACTCAGAAGTCTTGATATGGCCGAATAGGTACATGAGAAAAAAATTGGTTTCTTGGATCATTCTTGATCACATATTAACAATGGATGATCGACCCAACATGGAGTGCATTGTAGTGTGACATTCGGCCTAATGACATTAATAGTTAATGACATGGCCAAATGGTCCAACTTGGAGTAAAAGTGTTTTGCTTCTTGATAAGACTTTAATCTTGATTAATGGACTTGCACACCTAAGAGACATATGGGCCGACCAACCTATTAAATAAGCGGGGACATTCTTTTATGGATATATGGGATATATGATGAAAGAATGGGCTTATAAAAAAAATGTAAGAAAAACCAAGAAAACATTATGTGATTCTTTAAGAAGTATTCGGGCAAGATTATTAAAATCTTGAGGAGTTGTCGCAAATGATAAAAAGGGTTGTCAAAACCTTATGGCACTCCCATGGGTGAAAACCCTATGCCGCTCCCTTGTGTGAGAAACCCTGTAGCGTATCCTTGGGTGAAAACCCTGTAGCGTATCTTTTAGGGAACACCCTAAGCTTGCCAAAAATCTTGCTTATTCCTCCTCTTTTATTTCTTGGTAAACCACAAATTCTTTAGTCTTGAGAAGAAAAACAAGAAACATAACCTTTTGATTATGATGAAAAGATCGTCCAACTAGCATTGGATAATCCCCATACCTTGAGAAAGTTCCAAAGATCGTTCGTGTGGATTACCATTGGAGGCAAGACATTTGTGTTGCTCGTGAAGTGATCGCCTCGTTGCAACGTTCGTGATTTGAACAACAAACTCAAGATTACGAGATCTTTGAGTAGGTATGATTTCTTTAAGATGTATGAAAATTTTAATCGCTAATCCGACCACATGTAAGCCCCTACCTAAAGATATTGATGGAATTTGGGTGTTTCTTTGTAAAGTCTTTCGCTGCTTTACTTTGATAATGTTTTTTATTTTATTTTTTTATTTTATGCCTATTGTGATATGCATGAGCTCGGGATTTCAACAGTGGTATCAGAGCCTAAGGTTCATAGATTACATGTGGTCTTGCATGTCGGTTCTTGGTTATAGTCAAGTTAATTGATTTGTGTATTGATTTGGTAAGTTTCGGTTTTCTTGATTTCATGAAAAAATGTTTTTCAACCAAACTTAAAATTTTGATAGCATGTATTTTATGACTTGTGATCATATTTAAATTGTTTAAACAATAGACTAAAAATGTTTTAATCGACCCGGATTAAAGCCATTGCATGTCTTAGTAAATTTGACAAGTTTTGATGCCTAAAAATGTTGTTTTATGTCCCTTTTTGGGGGCTGATTTGGGGCTATTTAAAATGATTTTTTGGGCATGTTCAGTTCTGAAAATTTTGTATTTGAACACTACCATTAATGTTTCTAAATGATTTGGGTTAAAAAAATTTTAAACAAAATTATTTACGATCCTAAAATGATGTTACTATAATGCTTAAATTTTCTGGGCTGTTTTGTAGGTGTTTGCATGCTTTAAAACTTCAAGCATGAGTGTGGAAACGTTCCACAAGCTTGCTGGAAATTTTAGACAACATCTAAGGTGAATATGATTCATTTTTGATGACTGGTTCGGGCATGAAACATGGCTGGAACGGGCAGCAAACGTTGTTACACTTGCACCACCTAAACCTCGGCATACCATAATGCAATTGTTGCCGATTTGGTTGCTTCCATGTGGGGCGACCAGTAGCTCATTTTTTGGGCATCCAGCAGACACTGTATGTGGCCTACAACAGCCTAATCACGGGCTTGCAGCAGCCATTCGATGGTCAAAGAAGTTGCCAACGCCTAGGACACTAAGTGTTAGAATCCTACTCCAACATGGAAATTGTTTCCTAGTGGGAGTGTGATTCCTAAAAGTTAGGAAAGAGTTTTAGTTTAATTAGGTAATTGTTACCTAATCGGATTGAAGTTCCTAAGAGTTAGGATAGGTTTCAAACTCCTTGATTCGGTTTAAGACAAAATGGTTTCCTAAAACGAACATGTCTTAAAAAATTAAAATTTGGTAACTAGTTTTTTACTAAAATGTTTAGACAAAAAATGGTTTCCTAATTTTAATGTCTTAAAATGTTATTTTGGAAACTAAGTTTCCTAAAATGTTTAGGAAAGTATGCATGCTAAATGTTTTCTCCAAATTAAGACATAGTTGTCTAAAAGTTAGAGAATGTCCTAATTGAGACAAACAACCTAAAAGTTGGGTAATGTAACGAGTTGGTGACATTTATGCAAATGATACACAAGATCACCAAGTGATAGTGGCTATGCATTTTAATTATTCATGCTTATAATATGATTATGTATGCATGAGGATGATTATGGACTAGACCTTAGTATCATGTATGGTTAAATTTTCTTTATTGGTATTTTTAAATAGGGTCTGCAAACCCTATATTCTCTTTTCAAATTCTCGATTGTAAATTCTCTTCTCACCTAACTCCCCTCTAATGTAACTCGAAGTTTCTCATAAAAGCAATGTAATTGTTATATTCTTTATAGATTTAGATTTAGGATAAGAATTTGAATTTATGTAATTCCAAAAATGTAAGAAGACATGGCATCAAGAAGGAATGTCCAAGGAGATCACCATTAAGCCTTATGAAAACTATGCATTTTGGTATCCCTAGTAATTTGATCAACTAGTTTCCTAATGGCTCAAGGAAACTAGAGTAGTATAAAGTCCATAAACATCCTAGTAGATTGCATGAGATAGATTTATTTTTGAATTTATATATTTGATATATAATTGAATAAATGCTATGCATGACAATCAACCAAGCAAAGCAATGAGACCTAAATAATTAATAAATCCCTCATTAAATTATATTGAGTCCATGTTTCGCATGATAAGTTGCCTTCCACCATCTTAACAAGATAACCAAAGTTCTTCAATCGGAGGCTTAGTGTGACAATCACAAGACAAACTTTTGTATGAACATGTTTGATTTATAGAAGGTGGGTCTTACTCAACTAAGTGTTGAGTTGTCTGGATGCGAAAAACTTGACCGCATGACATTTAGAGGCAATGGTTAGGCGAAATGCATATGATGCATTTAGGCAAAGAGTTGTCCCTAACTGATCTAGGAGTTGGATAGAGATGCAATTGGTAAGCTAAGTTACCTACTCAATTAGTTTCATCATGGTTACAAAAAACTAACTCAAGAACGCAAGAGAAGTGCTTTTTAAAAGGTAGAGCTACAAGAAAGCATCTACTAAGCTAACCATCTAATCTAAGCAGTAGCATCTCAACTCAAGGAATAGCTTTCTCGCAAGAGGAAAGAACATCTATCTACACAGTTAGCTGCCCCTACTTTGGGATATTGCCTTAGCTAGGTTGGCTCCTAGGCTAAAGCAACTGTACAACAGGCAATGTTATCAGCGATGCCTCGCAGCATGGAATGTTATTTCCTCTTCCTCTGGGCTCTGGAATGGAAGAATTGGTTCAGCATCAACCCCGGGATTCTTTCCCCGACTACAAGAAAGGAAAGCCTTGCCTGCTTCGTCTTTGGTTTGGCATTCTAAGGAGCAACAACTTCCCCGTAGGCTCAATTCGGTTCCATCCTATACCTTCTATCCTACCTACGTCTTATCATTCGGAATCGCATTCTATCACACTGGTGGTACTTCTTGTTGAATTAAAAGATTGGATTAGTCTTTTTCTGTATCCACCCGCCACCCCTGTGTGAGAGTGATTAAATATCAATAGGGGAGCCCCCTAATAAGGAAGTTGCTTCTTGGAAAAGCCTTTTCGCTGCCAAGCTTTTATCTTATTTGGTCGGGCAAGAATCCATCTCGGTTTAAGAATTCTCGAAAGGTTTTATTTGGACGATCAGGTTCATGACTAGGATGAAAGAGATTCGAGCTCATTAAGAAGTTTAAATGTTAAATTTCTCGAAATAGTAGTTGAGGGCTATTATTTTGACAAAATAATGAGAATAATCAGTAGAGTATTAAAACCTGACATGATTATATTAATTGCAATTATTAACTATAAATTATATTGAATCATATTGGATATAAACACAACATGGCTAGTAAACTACCGCTAAGTAGCATATATGATGCTAATAAGTTTAATATGCCTAACTCCATTGACTAGTCCCACAATATCAAGGTTGTCTTAATATTAGGCGTATGTTCTAGACAAATCTTTCCGAAAAGAGCCTGTTCCTAATACATCTAAGGAAGTTAGGGCAACCTATCAAATTCATATAGATGACCTTGATCAAGCCATATTCTGACGTTGACTAGTGTTGATACGTGATCCTCGGGGGGGACCCGTTCGAGTGAGGGGAAAAAATGTCAGAGGAAAAGATGACTTAATTCCTCTTAAGTTAAAATTGAGAGGTTTTTAAAACAACATCGGAAAAAAGAAATGGAGTCGCCATCAATCTTTTTTAGCTAGGTGTGATCGGCCACCTATTAAAATCGATTTTTTTAAAACATTTTAAAATCAATTAAAACATTTTTTAAAACAGATTTCAATGTCTACGCTTTTAAACCAAAGAAAATAAAAAGCAGGTTCGGGAGTCGGTTACGTGTGGGGAAGGATTAGCACCCCCCACAACGCCCGTATAAAATAGTACTTAATTAATCAAGTGTTATCTTGAGTCTCGGTGAAAGTCGATTTTAGGTTTTGGCATATTAAAGTAATTCCCAATTTAAAGAAAAATAATCCCATTTTTTATTTGAAAATGATTCAGAATTTGCTAATACAAAACTTTTCTACATTCTCCGGCAAACCCGGCAAAACATAGAAATTTTTATTTATTTTGGAAAATTTTTGAATCACCCTCTTTTTGAAAAAGAGGATATTCCATTGTTAATCATAATTGATGATATCCTCCCCAGAAAACCTAGCAGAGAACTCATGAATTATTTTAACTCGGGAATAACCTTTCTTTTTTTAAAAACATGATTTTTAATGCATTAAAAATCATTTACCAAAAAATGGTTATGAATATACAAATTATTACTAAGGTACAAATATGACCTAATCTACATGTACAATTATCATATCATTACACATTTATTATGACATGGTAAAAGGATTAATGACATGGCAAGGTCTAGATGGCATGACATAAGAATGAATGTCATGTGAATGAAATCGACATGGAAAACATAAGCTTGTTTAACTAAATGACATGGCAAACAAAATGACATGGCATATGAATGACATGGCATGACAAGATGACATGGCACGAAAATGACATAGCATGAGAATGAATGTCGTGGCATGAAAATGATGTGGCAAACGAATGACATGACATATAAATGACATGGCATAAGAATGAATGTCATGTGAATGAAATCGACATGGCAAACAAAATGACATGGCATATGAATGACATGGCATAAGAATGAATATCATGCAAATGAAATCGACATGGCAAACAAAATGACATAGCATATGAATGAATTTCATGTGAATGAAATTGACATAGCATGAACATGAATGACATAACATATACATGTACTAATCTGTGGATGACATGGCATAAATGACATGGCATGAGCAGATGGTGACATGGCATGCTAAATGAATGACATGGCATGTGAATGGATTACATGACATATGAATGACATGGCATGGCCGAATGACATGGCATGAACAATGATGACATGACCTAATCTATGAATGACATAGCATGGCCGAATGACTTGGCATGAATAATAAAGACATGGACAAATGACATGGCATGAATGACATGGACAAATGACATGGCATGAATGACATAACAAAAATCATAATGTCATGGAAAAATAATTAATGACATGGCATGCTTGACATGGCAAAATCATAATGACATGGCAAAAGAATTAATGATATGGCATGCTTGACAAGGCAAATTTTAAATGACATGACAAAAAGAATAAATGATATGGCATGCTTGACATGGCAAGATTTAAATGACATGACAAAAAGAATAAATGACATGGCAAAATCACAAAATGACATTAACATAGAATATCCATAATCATATCATAATCAAGATAGCAACATGAAATTTAAATCATAGAATGACATCACCAATGAATATTCATACATATAGGATTTGCATGACTAAGATAGCAAAAATTGAATGTCATGGAATATGCATTAACATGGAAAATGCATAATTAAAATGACAAATGTAAATATCATGGAACTTGCATGATCATGGAATTGATGTTTCAAGTAAGGAATCACATAAATGGCATATGTTGGAAAATATTACCGTACTTCCCAGCAAACCCGACAAAGCTTGGAAAATAATTCTTTCATATGACACTTACATGATTCCGAGTGAATGAAAACCATACGTTTCGATTCCATAAACACGTGCTTTGAATAATTTCCTAACCTCCTCGGCAAACCTGGCAAAGATTAAGAACTAATTCTCTCCAAATGTTTAGGAAACCAAAAAATACGTTTTATGCCAAATTAAATAATTTTTTTTTTAAATGCAATGCATGAAGATGTATTTCTTCCTTGAAGTAAGGGCATCTGTATACCTAAAAAGGTATCTAACTACCTTTGGAAGAAACTTAAATTGAATTTTCAAAAATCGAAAGACTTTGGGCTCGGATTTAAAGAAAAATTAGAATTTTTAGGATGAAAATTAGGCCTTGGTCGAACCCCCTCTTTAAAAACTCTAATTTAACTAGTTTTGAAACCCGGTTTGACCACCATTGACCCGACTTTGATAAAATCAAATTTTATGATTGAAATGACATGTAAATTAGCCTAAGATAGTAACCAATGTCCCAAATCAGCCCCTCTTAATATCCTAACCAAAATAAAAAATTACTATTTCTTAAAAACAAATCTGACTCTCACAGGTAGTTTTGAAAACCTATTATTTTGCCCTTCTAAAAAATTTTAGAAAAATCTTGTAAAAATTAGGTAGACCTAGGATATGTTGACTTCTATGAGAAAAAATCAGCTTAATTTTTGGAGCATGGATACTATGACCTAATTTTACCAAAAGTAAGATAGTGAGTTAAAAACTGCTTTGTCAAAATCTATTTTTTCAACCATGATAAAAAATATCAAAGTCAGAATACCCAATCTAAACTATCACTCTTCCAACTAGCATAGGCCAAGTATTTTTGGCTTGAGATCATTAGTTGATCTTGGCCAAAAACCTAGTTGAAATATCATGAAATGCATGATTTTTTGCCAACCAACCATATGACAATGAATCAACCTAGAGTTAAGAACATGAACACAACCAACCAAGCAAGAACAAGCACAAAAATGGCCTAGACCATTCGGCCAAGGCTAAATGTAAGAGGAAAATTTTGCTAAAGCTTGTTATTTGAAAAAAAGAAGAAGAAATCTTTAGAAATTTGCTTTGAAAAATAATTTTATTTCTTGAAAGAAAATAAAAAGAATAAGAATCATAAATCATATGGACAAAGAGATGAAGAAGAGCATGGAAGCAAAAAATAATGAAAGTGGTAGAGAGGAAATAGCTACCTAGCTTAAGCTTTCCAAATCAAAGAGTAGTAAAATGCCTTAGCAAAAAAATGAACTCTCCTCTCTATTTTTTTCTTCCTTTCTTTCTCTCAAGAGTGTATTGAAAAACCTTAAGAAAAAATGAAACCTCCTTCCTTCTATCCTCTTGGCCGACCCCCTCTTAATATCCTTAGAGTGTATTTTATTTTTTTACCCCTTGTCATGCTTCCCATGCTCCTCCAACATCCATTGCCACATAGCCAAAAATGTTCCCCCTAAATGACTATTTCCCTTAAAAATAGGGAGCTTGTCCCCTTATTTGCATGGTGCTTCCCTTAAAAATAGGATTTCTCAACCTCCCATTGGCCAACAAATCTACCTCAACCATTTGTCTCCTATCTCTACAAAATATCTTTGACATTTGTCAAGATCATGGAGACTACTATTAAAATATCTTCCTAGATGGCATTTTTAATTCTACTTGGCACCATCTCCTTGCATTCACATGCTCTGCACATGGCCTTCACATGGCTTTGCAATTTGTAGCCTTCCCATTGGCTTAAAATGCCATGTAGGCAAAGTAATGGAGAATCTTGGCCTTGTAAAAATGTCTCCTTCTATCCATCCTTTGCCATTTGAACTAAGATAATCACACAACCACCTTCATCCAAGGGCTGACCAAAAATGGCCTGGAAATTTCCAGGCCATTCATCTTTTTTTATTTGCAAATTGGCCTTTTTCGATTTCTTTGGTAAAATTGCATTTTGGCCCCCAAACTTAATTTAATTGCAAACGAACCCCGATTTCGGATTTTTTCAACTCATCCCATCCAATATAAAACTCAGTTCTGAAGGTTTTCATATTTTTTCGAGCTCGTTTCCTATTTTTCCCAGAGTTTTCCCTAAAGTTTCGATTTAGTGCCTACCGAACTTTGCCTTTTTCATTTGAGCTTCGATTCTGGATTTTTTGCATTTCGGGAAATCGAAGAGAGAAAATCACCTTGTTTAGGGGGCTCGGATAAAATTAGGTGTCTACAGCTGCCCCTCTTTGGCTATTGCTGAGAATCAGGACTGTGACAAAGATCAATAGACAACCATTTTGTTCGGGTAACGAAATCACATGTGAAGGATAGAAAGGAGAATTTTCATCATATATATATATTTTTTGTAAATTGTAAAATAAAAGGATTTATCCTTAAATTGAGTTCCTTGACTAATCAAGGCTCGACTCGTCTTAAGAAAAAGAGTTTGATTTGCAAGATAAGACAATACCTCGACGGATGTCCCGGGGCCTTATCTTATCTTGGTGTGATTTTATTTAAAAACAGTAAGATTTTTCCTTAAATTGAGTTCCCTGACTAATCAAGGCTTGACCTGTCTTAAGAAAACGAGTTCGATTTGGAAGAGAAGAAAATACCCAGAGGTTTTAAAAAACAGATGCCCGGAGGTCTTATAGAGTGTTACTACTTTGAAAAAGGGTACCCGGAGGTCTTATCCAAGATTTTGAATATGGTGCCTAGAGGTCTTATCCATGGTTTTTGAAATAGTGCCCGGAGGTCTTGAAAACATATGCACGGAGGTCTACAAGAAGTGTATTTTCTTTGAAAATAGCGTCCGAAGGTCTTATCCATGATTTTGAATATAGTGCCCGGAAGTCTTAAAAGATGTATTTTCTTTGAAAATGGTGCCCGGAGGTCTTATCCATGACTTTTGAGAATTGTGCCCGGAGGTCTTTAAAAAGATGTCCATGTTTTTGAAAATGATGTCGGGAGGTCTTAAAAGATGTCTTTTCTTTGAAAATGGTGCCCGGAGGTCTTATCCATGATTTTTGAGAATTGTGCTCGAAGGCCTTTAAAAGATGTCTTTTCATTGAAAATGGTGCCTGGAGGTCTTATTCATGATTTTTGAGAATTGTGCCCGGAGATCTTTAAAAGATGTATTTTCTTTGAAAATGATGCCCGGAGGTCTTATTCATGATTTTTGAGAATTATGCCCGGAGGTCTTTAAAATATGTCTTTTCTTTGAAAATGGTGTCCGGAGGTCTTATCCATGATTTTTGAGAATTGTGCCCTGAGGTCTTTAAAAGATGTATTTTTTTTTGAAAATGGTGCCCAAAGGTCTTATCCATGATTTTTGAAAATTGTGCTCCGAGTACTTTAAAAAGATGTCCATGTTTTTGAAAGTGTGTTGAAAATTAACTTAAAGGTTTTGAGAGGATGCAAATGCTTCTTGATGCAGACGCAAAGATTAACAAAAATGAAAATGCTTCATGGTGCAAATGCAAATGTCTTGGATTGATGCAAATGCTTCTTGATGATTCAGATGCAAAGATCAACAATATGCAAATGCTTCTGAATGATGCAGATACCAAGATTAACAGTGTGCAAATGCTTATGTATGATGCAAATGCAGAGATTATGAATGCGCAAATGTTTCTAAATGACTCAAATGCAAATATTAGCAGTGTGTAAATGCTTCTAAATGATGCAAATGCAAAGATCAACATTTACGCAACTACTTCATGGAATGATGCAGATGCAAAGATCGACATTATGCAAATGCTTCTAAATGATGCAAATGCAAAGATCAATAATGATGCAAATGCTTCTTGAAAAGATGCGGATGCCCCTACGAATCGTGTTCATGTAAGTGGTCCATGAATGGTGTAACTGTAGTTATCACACAATAATAAAGATGCAATGATCCTAGAAATGATGCAATTTCTTGAGATGACATAAATGCAAATATCCATGAAAGATGTAACGGTAAAATGCAGATACCCATGAATGATGCAAATGCTTGTTGACACGGTGCAGATGTAAAGCTTAATAAAGAGGTAACTACTAATGAATGAAGCCAATATCCCCGATTATTTTTCTAGACTTTGGCTTAGCTTTTCCAATTCATTCTTCCTTTTCAAATCAGAGTGTATCTTGAACACTCGTGCCCCATAAGAGATCATTCCCTTTTCAGTCTTTGGCTATCTCTTTGCCCAATAGTTTTCGACTCTTATCGACAAAAGTCTGTTTTTCGAGTTTTATTTTTTCTTCTCATATCTAGAAGTCAAGGTCAACCCCAGTTGCTCCATACCTTTGGGTTAGAGAAACCCTTGTCTCATGTCAACATCAAAAATGATTATTTCAAAAATATTTCTATTTTCTTTATTTGTTTTCTCCTTTGGAAAAAAATGCTCATTTAATGAAAACTTATGGACCAAAAATATTAACCCCATAATGTGTGATGTACAAATCTCTTGAAGATTGATGATCATCATTAGAATTTTTTCTGAATGTTAATTTGGGGTTTTCAATTCAAATTGAAAGGCTTGGTACTACAGGATTTTGGTTGATCCAAGAAAACTTCACAACTAAAAATGTATGTCCCTTCCAGGCTCACAAATGGAACAGGCTTTATAAAACACGAATTTCTTGAGAATCAAACAAATTCGACATTCTTTTGGTTTCCAAATGATGGAGTTTTGACAAACGTCAAGATTGGCTAGGATGTTTAAATTGGAAAGTTAATTTTGGAGAGAAAAAAGTTTCAGTTTTTGAAGTCAATCCTCCAAATGAGAACTGGCAATTTGGGAGGTTCAAGAATTCCTAGATGTTCCTCGATTCCTTCAAGATGACCTTCTCTTTTGTGGCATCGGTACTACATAGATGGCATCGAAAATTCCCATTTTACTCTAGATCGCCCATTTTTGGGTTTTTTCCCTAGAGTCCCATTCTTTCCATTTTTTATTCTTTCTTTCTTTCTTTCTTTTTATTTATTTATTTATTGTTCTACCATGCACTTGAGAATTCTAAATTCTTCCATAGTGAAATGGTAATTCGATGAGATGGGATGGGATAAAATCTGAGAAAAAACCCTTCAAGTTAAATATTCATGCTTGATCAAAATTAACTTTTAAAGCACGTAATATAGGCCAAGGTTCGGGTTTATAAAGAAAGGATAAATAGGCCCAAAATATGTGTTTGGGGGTAATCAGATCAAGGATCATTTCTTGTGGAGGATTCTCTTTGAAGCATTTGTCCCTTTTGGACTTTTCTTTCCTTTTTGACTTTTGCTCATTTTCTTCTTTGTTCCTGGCTTTCATTTGTCATACTTTTTCACACTTTTTTTGTGTGTGTGTGTTTTTTTTGGCTTTCATTTTGCCATCTTTTCTATATTTTCCTTCTAGACAGAGTGAGCTCGTATTCATTTGGGAGCTCAATTTCCTTTGTATCTGTGTTCGAGTTAGGACTCATTTCTCAGTGATCTTTTAGAAGATCTTTCCTCGCATTTGCCTCCCAATGCAGAGGGTGATCCTTGATCAGGGTTCAAAGAAGAAAGAATTCTTTCGGCTCAAGAGGGGTGACTATAGATAATTTCTTTTTGTGAAAGGGATAAGAAAGATTGCCATTTCTTATATCAAGCACAAACATTCTCATTGAAAAGCAATCCCCTAGAGGAATTGATAATCATAATTTCATTTTGCACTTGGAATCATCCGAATTCTTATATGCATGATATCACTTTTTTTCCTTTTTTTTTGTCGCATGCCCCAATGATTCATGCATTAATTTCCCCTTATCCACCATGTATCCATTATTTCTACCTATGATGCCCCAATTTGATTAACCATGGGAACTTGTATCATTACAAGGAACATCGCAAGTCTAGGTTTATATTAAAAAGCTGAGTTTCAATCTTGGGTTTGTTTGAAGTGACAAGAAAGAATATGGCCCAACATAGGTTTTTCTAAGGAAATGGAATAATTTGGTTTAGCTATTGTGCCCCGAGGTATCAAATCATGAAGTGATGTTTGGGCAATTGGTGCTTTTGTGGTTATTGGAGAGGTCGTGAATGGTTTTGGCACATCCTTGACACACACCAAATTACCATGATCTAGATTCTTGAAAGAATGTCTCATTTGTTCGAGTTTGCAAAGAGCTCGAAAAATTTTCAAAATTTTGTTTCCTTTGCTCATATCATAGACTAGGATCTACATCTTTGCTTATTTTGTAGTGACAATGATTTGTGAAGTTCAATCGTTCATATTCTTTGAAGCATTAGGTCTTTCAGGTGGTCTCGATTCAAGGGATTTATGTTGTCAGATTTCACTACGCAAGTGCACGTATCATTGACAAGTAATATAATGAAAAGTAAAGTGTCGAACCCACAAGGAATTGTTACTAAATTTGCTAAGTACTAAAATTAACACAACTTAATCTTATCTAAACAACTAATTAAAGATGATAATCAAAACTAAATTAAAAGATACTAATATTAAAAGCAAGTAAATTAAAAAGATGAATTCAATTAATTAATAAAAGCCTAGGATTACAACTTCCCTCAACACTTCGCTTAAATCTCTCTCTACCTCTTCACTTGATTAATGATCCTGAGTTGTTAACCTAGAGTTCTAATCTATTTATAAGCATCTGTTGAAAAAATATTCCTCCTAACCAATTAACTATATGTCTATGATAATTGAATTAAAGAAGAACTCATTAAACTTAGGCTCTAACAATGGTTACACATGACAAGTAAGTGTATTTCTACCCTACCTACAGATCAATTCATCCTAATAAATGAATATGAAGCATGTGTCATTCAATCCATGTCCAACACTAAACTCCCAATGTCTAGTTGTATTTATGTTAACAAATCAATCTAATTGGTAGCTAAGCAATTAGAAGCATTAAGAACAAGAATGAACAAACAACTCAACAAACCATTAAATCAAGCTAGAGAGAGAAAGTAAATTCAAACTATGTGTTGAGTTCCATTGAAATCCTAGAAAAAAAAGAGATTTAGTTCATGATAATTAATGAAAACAAATATCCAAATAGTTTCACCATCATCAACAACACAAGAAAAATAAAGAAGAGAAAAGAGAAAAAAATAAACTGAGAGTTGTCAGTTCTTGAATCTTGAATCTTCCAATCTTCTTGAGAGAATTTGGTGGTGGCTATCTTCTTGAGAGAGAATTAGGTTTCTAGATGTCTAATCCTATTTATTCTGACCTAAAAGAGTCCTATTTAAAGTGTCCAAGGCCTCCTAGAGTTCGAAACTTCTTTCCCAAGAAAAATAGGTAAGTTTCAGGCTTTTTACATTTTTTTTTGCGGTTACTGTTCATGCATTGGGCCCTGCAGCGCTGACTCTTGAATTGGAGAGTCAGCCTTCTCGGTTTGTTGCACTTCGCCTCTGTCATTTTCTCAAACTTCGTCAGATGTTTTGACTAAGCAAATCTCATCCGGATTTGATGAGCTTTATACCGTTGGAAAGGCATGGAAGTCAAATTCAAAAGTCAAGAAGGGAGTTTTCTTATTTAAAGTCTTTAAGATCAAGTCTTTCTTGAAAGAAGCTTTGGAGGTCGAATCTGCCTGCTCATTGCTTTGCACCGATTTTTGTCATTTTGCACCTCGAAGCTCCAGATCACCTTGGACCTATAAAAACACATAAATAACAACTAAATAACAATTTTAAACATAAAATGAATAATTAAAATAAATATAAAAACATCTAAAAATAATCAAATCCTAATAAAATCCTCAAGGACTTAGCTGATTCAAAAGCATAAAATGTGGCAAAATAACTATTTCCTAGAGTTATCATACCCCCAAACTTAAGATTTTTCTAGTCCTCGAGCAAAACAAAACTAAACACACTAAATAAATAAATTGAGTCAAAACATCACTCAAGATAAATGCACTCAAACAAGGATTTCTTTATTTTTTCTCAAAAGTTACTTCAAAATCCTGATTCAAAGTAGAACATAAACATAATCTAAATCTATGATTCAATTCAATCGTAAACTTTATGCTTGAATGGATTTTCAGTGTGTGTGTGTATAATCTCTTTGCAAATCATCACATGCAATCCAAATAAGTTTATATCAATGCAAAATGCGAATTAGTACTAAATTCTCATATGTTTGCTTTTCATCTCTCTCTCCACTAATGTAGGCTAAATGTAAGAGGAAAATTTTGCTAAACCATGTTATTTGATAAAAAAGAAGAAGAAATCTTTAGAAACTTGCTTTAAAAAACAATTTTATTTCATGCAAGAAAATAAAAATAATAAGAATAATAAATCATATGGACAAAAACATCAAGAAGAGCATGGAAGCCAAAAGTAATGAAAGAGGTAGAGAGGAAATAGCTACCTAGCTTAAGCATTCCAAATCAAAGAGTAGTAAAATACCTTAGCAAAAAATTGAATTCTCCTCTTATTTTTTTCTTCCTTTCTTTCTCTCAAGAGTGTATTGAAAAACCTGTAAAAAAATGAAACCTCCTTCCTTCCATCCTCTTGGTCGGCCTCCTCTTAATATCCTTGGAGTGTATTTTTTTTTATACCCATTGTCATGCTTCCTATGCTCCTCCAACATCCATTGCCACATGGCCAAAAATGTTCCCCCTGAATGACTATTTCCCTTAAAGATAGGGAGCTTGTCCCCTATTTGCATGGTGCTTCCCTTAAAAATAGGGTTTCTCAACCTCCCATTGGCCTACAAATCCACCTCAACCATTTGTGTCTCCTATCTCTACAAAATATCTTTGCCATTTGTCAAGATCATGGAGGCTACTATTAAAATATATTCCTAGGTGGCATTTTTAATCCTACTTGGCACCATCTCCTTGCATTCACATGCTCTCCACATGGCCTTCATATGGCTTTGCAATTTAGAGCCTTCCCATTGGCTTAAAATGCCATGTACGCAAAGTAATGGAGAATATTGGCGTTGTAAAAATGTCATCTAGCTATCCATCCATGGCCATTTGGTCCAAGATAATCACACAACCACCTTCATCCAAAGGTTGACCTAAATTGGCCTGGAATATTTTTTTATTTACAAATTGGCCCTTTTCAGTTTCTTTAGTAAAATTGCATTTTGGCCCCCAAACTTAATTTAATTGCAAACGGACCCCAATTTTAGATTTTTCTTTTCCAACTCATCCCATCCAATATAAAACTTAGTTCTGGAGGTTTTTATATCTTTTCGATCTCGTTTCCTATTTTTCCCAGATTTTTTCCTAAAGTTTCAGTTTAATGCCTCTCGAACTTTGTCTTTTTCATTTTAGCTTTGATTCTGGATTTTTCTTCTCCAATCTCTTCCATAAAATATTAAATTCAGATCTGGAAGTTTTTGTAATTTTCTGAGCTCGTTTCCTAATTTTCTCAGAATTTTCTTTTGGAATTTCGGATTAGTGCACCCAAACTTTGCCTTTTTTTTTTTTTTCATTTGAGCTTCGATTCCCTATTTTTATTCTCCAATACCTTCCATAAAATATAAAATTTAGATCTAGAAGTTTTCATAATTTTTCAAGCTCGTTTCCTATTTTTTGCGAAAATTTCTCTTGGAATTTCGGATTAGTGCACCCGAACTTTGCCTTTTTCATTTGAGCTCCAATTCTGGATTTCTCTTCTCCAATCCTTTCCATAAAATATAAAAATCATATCTGAAAGTTTTCATAATTTTCCGAGCTCGTTTCCTATTTTTGCGAAATTTTCTCTTGGAATTTTGAATTAGTGCACCCGAACTTTGCCTTTTTTCATTTGAGCTCCGGTTCTCGATTTTTCTTCTCCAATCCCTACCATAAAATATAAAATTCAGATCTGAAGGTTTTCGTAATTTTTTGAGCTCAGATTCTATTTTTCTCGGATTTTTCAAGATTGCCCTTTAACCTCCGAAACCTCAGTTTTACTCAAAACGGGTCTGATTTCTGGATTTTCTTTTTCCACTACCTTTGTTATATATTGAATTTGAGTTGGACCAAAAATGCCCAATTTTAACATTTGAATTCCTCTCCGATTTAGTCTTTCCCTTTTCAATATCGGGAATTTTCTCGTTTTTCCATTTTTTCTCCAACCGGCTGTTTTTTAGGATCCACTTCAAACTGGGATTTGGGATCTTTTTATTTATTTATCCTTTATCAACTGGGGCTTCAATTTTACTGAATCGGGCTATCTTTGCACTTTTTCCCAAATTTTCCGAATCAGGTATTTGTCTACACTAAATTTCTGCAACCTATCTTTCAATCTCTCTATCTTTCGTTGTAGACCTCTGATTATCAAAATTCTTTCACCATTATTCAATTCAATTTAGAATCTTGATTTTGACTAAAAGTTGACTTTTTAGGGTTGACTTTTTTGAAGTTGACTTTTTTGCTTTGACCTCCAAATCGAAGTCTTGGAGACCTGATAACTCTAAAGTTGGTGCCTGCAAAATGGAAGGTAGAAGTTTCTCATTAGATAAAGGCAAATCAATAAATGAAACATCAAACCTTGCATCTTTAGGTTGCAGCGAGTGTAAAGATTCTAGTGCCCCTTCCACCTGGTCACTCAAGGCTAGTTTAGCATTCCCCATTCCGAGATGGTTGCTAAGGACTATTTTTACACTATCTTCACCATCTAGCTCATAAGCTTGCTGCACTAGTGAGTCAATTATATCAATATTAAAAACAGAATGCACATCACTAGGATATCTCATGGCCTCAAAAATGTTAAAGCGAATTATTTCACCATCAAATTCCATAGTTAAAGTGCCATCATGTACATCTATTTTAGTTCTTGCTGTTTTCAAGAATGGTCTCCCTAATAGAATAGGTGTGGGATTAGAAGACATCTCATCTTCCATATCAATAACATAAAAGTCAGCGGGAAAAACCAATTCATTAACCTGTACAAGAACGTCTTCTACAACTCCTCTTGGATAAGTGTTAGAACGGTCAGCAAGTTGTATTATAACACCGGTTTCCTCTAATGGTCCTAGATTCAATGAAGCATAAATTGAATATGGCATGACATTAATAGATGCCCCTAGATCTAGCATAGCACGCTCAAACCTGGTGTTGCCTATCTTACAAGGAATGGTAAACATACCTGGATCCTTGCATTTAGGTGGGAGTTTCTTTTGAAGAACAGCTGACACATTCTCCCCTACACTTACCTTTTCATTCCATTTCAACTTCCGTTTAGATGTGCACAACTCTTTTAGGAATTTGGCATATCTTGGCACTTGCTTGATAGCATCTAGTAAAGGAATGTTCACCTCTACTTTCCGGAAGGTTTCCAAAATTTCCTTCTCTTGCTCCTCCTTCTTGGACTTTGCTAACCTGCTAGGAAAAGGTGGAGGAGTTATATAAGAAGGAAATGATGGTTTAGGAATTACCTTTTTTAGTGGCTCGTTGGGATGTGAAGAGGATGCCATGGTATTGTTCTCCCCTTGAGCACTATCATTTTGTGGTTTCTCTAGCTGTTTCCCACTTCTTAAATTTATAGCATTGGCATTCTCTCTTGGATTCACTATGGTTTGGGAAGGTAATTTCCCAGAATCCCTTGCTTGCATTTGACTCATGGTTGTTGCCAATTGCCCTATTTGAGTCTCCAAATTTCGAATACTTGTCTTTGTTTCCTGTTGAAATTGAATTGTATTAGTAGAAAGAGCTTTAACAAGATCTTCAAGAGAAGTACCTGAATTTTGGGTGGGTGGTAGTTGTTGTCGGGTTTGGTATGGTTGTTGCACTCTTTGCTGAAAACCCGGTGGCCTGTGGTCAAATGGTGGAGGAATAGTTTGTGATTGGTTCCCTCCATAATTGAAGTTTGGATGATCCCTCCATCCTGGATTGTAAGTGTTTGAGTAGGGATCATATTTCCTTGATTGGTTCTGAAATCCACCCATGGCATTCACATGTTCATTGGTATCCTCTTGAAGTGTTGGACACATATCAGTTTGGTGCCCTATGTTTGAACATATGCCACAAGCCTTTATTTGTTGTATTTTACCTACAGCCAATTGTTGAACAAGAGAAGTCAGTTTATCAAATTTTTGTTCAAGGGATGATATACTTACCTCATTAACTCTCTTGGGTTGTGGTGGTGGATCTTGTCTCATTGAGAACTGTTGAGAATTGGCTGCCATGTTGGAGATTAATGTTCTAGCAGCCCTGGGAGTCTTATCAACTAGAGCTCCCCCACTAGCGGCATCTATCATACTTCTCTCCATGGGCATGAGACCTTCATAGAAGTATTGGATGAGAAGTTGTTCACTTATCTGATGGTGTGGACATGATGCACAAAGTTTCTTGAACCTCTCCCAATATTCATATAAGGACTCTCCGTTGTATTGCCGAATCCCACATATCTCTTTCCTAATGTTGGCAGCCTTAGATGCTGGGAAATACCTTTCCAAGAATGCTTTCTTCAAATCATTCCATGTAGTGATGGTCCCGGATGGTAGATAGTAGAGCCATTCCTTTGCTGAATCAGCTAGAGAGAATGGGAAGGCTCTCAACTTAACTTGCTCTTCCGTGACCCCTGTTGGTCTCATGCTTGAGCAAACTACATGGAATTCCTTGAGGTGCTTATTTGGATCCTCTCCTGCAAAACCATGAAAAGTTGGGAGAAGGTGAATCAAACCAGATTTTAATTCAAAAGCTACCTCAAGATTAGCATATTCAATGCATAATGGTTGTTGACCCAAGTCCGGAGCGGCTAGCTCCTTGAGAGTTCGGTTGTCAGCTGCTGCCATCTCTCCTTGCTTCTCTTGGATGTTTTGGATCAACTCCTCGATTGGTTGTTGGTGAGAAGTTATAAATTCCCAAATTTTTCTAAGTCGTAAGTCTTTTTCGGGAGCTTGGAACATTCACTAATAAAAAAAATAAGAAAGTAAATAATTAGAACAGAAAATAAGAATAAACCAATAAACTAATAAACTAAAGAAAGCAATCCCCGGCAACGGCGCCAAAAACTTGATGCACCCAAAAGAGTGTATCTTATTTAACCTTGCACTAAAAAGATAAATTGTAAGTATAGTAGTTAGCAAGGGTCGAGTCCTCAGGGATTGGGTTTTAGTTTATAAGTTAATAGTTTAAAACTTAAATTCAAGAACAATAAAAGAAAAGGGGTTTTTGAAGCCAGATTTAAACTAAAGTAAATAATAAGAATAAGATGCAAGGCGGTATAACCAGCCAATAAAAATATATAAACTAAATTAGGCGGTATAACCAGCCAATGAAAATATATATACTAAATTAGGCGGTATAACCAGCCAATAAAAATAAAACAAAGTTAATATACAAATTAGGCGGTATAACCAGCCAATAAAAATAAAAATACTTTTAAAAATAAGCAAACTAAAAGTAAGAAAACAAGTAAGTAAGAAGAATCAAATATGAAAAATATGGTTAAGGTTTCATTCTCCACCACTAGACATCATTAAGAATCAATTTCAGATCTATCATTATCAACCAACTATCAAAGTTAACAACCGTAGATAACAACAAGCTCTGTTACCCCAATCTTTCCTTAGTTTGTCGTTAAATAGAACAAGCTCTCTATTTAATCTCTAACCATTAAACAACCTAGAATAAGCTCTCTAAATTCAATTTAATGGCAGCTTTATGATGAGAAAGATAGGTTGATCTAAGCAACAAACACATAAGCTCGGATTGTTCAACTTAGGTTATGTTCCACTTTGCAATTATTGAAAACTTGACCATAATCATTAATCACAAATTGCCACTTATGAATAGGAAATCAAGACAATTACACGGATCAAGACTCCTAAACTAGCAATAGATAATTATCAAGATCTATCTTGTTGTACACCTAAATAAATCAAGACAACATCATGAACAATTCTTGTAGAAGAACATAAGCAACTTTGATAGAAAATTAATGATAGATAGAATCTGAAAATCAATCACAAAACATGTCTAGGGCTTTGAAATCACCCTTAACCAAATAGAAGTTTAGCCTAGAATAGGCATTATAAACATAAAATTAAATAGAATCTAAGAAGAAAATAAAAGAAAGAAAGAAGAAGAAGAAGAATATTAATTATCCAACCTCTTGCTCTTTCTAAAGAAAAAGAAAACTAGAGAAAAGAAAGAAGAAGAAAACTTAGAGAATTTTGTTAAAATGGCTAATATCCTACCAATCTCCAATATGATCCCTTACAATCATCCAAGGCCCTCTATTTATACACATTTTGGAGGGCTAAATGACAAGAGACAAGCTTTACAAATTTCAAAGGTAGGTATATGACGATTTTGATCAGCCAACTTGATGGTCGATTTCGTCAATATTGGAGGCCTGATCTGATCACATGGTCTTCTAGAAAAAGGTTCCCCTATCAGTTACGGAACCATAGCCGTTGGAATCAGCTCATTTTCTGATGTGGTTAAGCAGATATGGGCAAAATACGAAAACATGTCAGCACAGACGTCATTGCACATCAGCCACCTTGATGGTCGATTTCTTCAATATTGGAGGCCTGATCTGATCACATGGTCTTCTAGACAAAGGTTCCCCTATCAGTTACGGAACCATAGCCGTTGGAATCAGCTCATTTTCTGATGTGGTTAAGCAGATATGGGCAAAATACGAAAACATGTCAGCACAGACGTCATTGCACATCAGCCACCTTGATGGTCGATTTCGCTAGGGAAAACGACTCCGTTTTAAGAAGTGTAAAACATGAAAAAGATAGATATGCCTCTTAGCTTTGCAAGGCTACAAATTTCAGCCTTATTGCTTCAGTGAAACTCGAGATATAGCTGATATGGCAAAAGGTGTCGGAACTGAAACTGAACTGGATTTGCCCTTAATTCTAGTAATCTGAAATCACTCAAAGAAACTTGTGAAAAACACCAAAATACATAAAAATATAAAAGATCATAAACACAATTAGACTAAACAATAATAACTCGTATTTGACACAAAACATTAATAAAACATAACTAAAAACTATATAATTATACGAGTTATCAAGACCCATTAGCAGAATGAGGGAAGATTCTTTGCATTCCGAGAAATCGAAAAGAGAAAATCACCTTGTTTAAGGGGCCCGAACAAAATTAGGTGTCTACAGCTAGCATTGCGCTTGAAATCCAAAAGACAGCAACGAGGCTGTAAATGCTGAGATTATCATCCGAAACCTTATAGAATTGTTCGATAAGGAGAATCACATTGAGAAGTTCGACATCAAAAGGAACTATTCCAAACGAGGATGTTAGAAGGTAGCCTTATGAGGCCTTATGTGTTGAAAGGATGCATAACCCGACTTGAGCAACTCAAATGGATCATGGACCATGATCCAAGCATTGTCCTTATACTTTCTTATGAAGAAAGACAAAAGCAATGATAAGGGAACAAGACATCATTGTTGAAACCTAGATCACTGGAGGATAGATTGCAAGGAATACATTGATATGATCAAAGGGAAGAATCTTAGAGAAGCTTCAAATATATTTTGAGATTAATTCACTTCTCGAGGTATATGATACCTTACTTTTGGTACTAAATATGTATGACATATTTTCGGGACCAAAGCAAATAAGTAGTGAAGATAGACCATGGGAGATGGCAACCTTGATGATATTGATCATAGCTTGCCTTCTTGATTAATGTTTCTGAAACTATTATGATTTATTAGTAAACTTTGGATGTTTATTTTGGTAATCATGTGCCAATTTGAGAATTATATAATTATGTTTTGAACATAATTATTATGTTGGCATTGGATGCCATACATTGAATGATTCCTCTTAAATAAATCATTAGTTATAGAATTTGTTCTATATTGTGGTCTCTTTATTCTCAAGTATATAACTTGCAATAGTATTTAAGAATACCAAACAGCTTAGAAGCTTATGGGATTCAAAATAGTTTTGAATTTAAATTAGCTTAACTTCTACACATGTCGGATATAGTGGGAGCAATTTATGATTCTTTAAATGTTAAAGATCATAATTTAACTTAGTGATAATTAGCCATTATGTGAAATGCAATTATTTGAAAACGTTCCAAACTAGAGAGGATTGCATGTTTATACCCTAAAGGTTATAAAACAAACTCTTTAGTTTTGGCTTGAAAAAGGAGTTACATTTAGATCATTAGCTACAAGCTAATAAAAGATTCCAATAGTTGTTAAAATAACAATTGGGCCATATGATTGGAATCTGGGTCTCGTTGTGATCTGAATCGTTGAATAACTTTGATAATAAGATTATCATGAATATGACCAAGCATATTCTCATGAGGCATTTAAGCAATATGATTGTCTCAAGTGCAAGTGGGAGATTGTTAGTATATGCCCTAGAGCCAATCAGATTGGACAAAGGATACACAGTTAATAATGCAAACCCATCACTATTCGTTAGTGATACAAGGTTTTCCTTCATGTTAGTAAGACAATAAAGAGTTATTAAGTACTAATCGAATGAAGCTCATGGAGCATAATGGCCTTATGAGATCCTTATGCATCAAAGTCTTGTTCCTCAAACTGTTCCTGGTCATCGTATTGCCAAGACGGGGCATTGGCAATGCTAAAAAACTAGTACATGTTAAGCCTTCTTACTTATTAAGTAAGCAACCGATCTCATAGGTTGAAGTGTAAGGGATACTTTGGATAACATGTAGGTGCTTGTCTATTGAACAAGTTCACTGAACATGGCCCGCTGTGAGAACTCCATTTGGTATTGTCACTTTAGTGTCTATGGAAATGTTCTCACGTTCCAGTCATGTAAATAGTCCTCTGACTTGTGATACTAGGTCATCTTGTAAGGGGAGTGTCATACTTTGATTTCATTTGAATGGGTCCCAAGGAGGGATGCTTATGGTAGGTGATTTTGGGTATGACATGAACCATACGACGATGGATGAGTGATCCAGAGAGGACTCACCACTCCTAGTGACATCAGAGATATATCTCATCTGTTCTTCGCTTGGCTTAGGTTAACTAAATAAAGTCTTTGGACGAAGCATGATGGATTTAGGAGAAATTGTTTCTCTAAATTTATAAGGTTAACCATAAGCTGCAAAAACTAATATGGATTGAACATGAGTAGACATTGCACCATGCTCATGGTCTTTCCAGGATATTTGGTGAAAGGATCGGATTACACTGATAGGCTGGTTATTAAAAGGTTTCGTAAAAGGTCACATTGACTTTTTAATAAATGGGAGGTCATGATAGGTTACTAGATCTCGCTCTTGATCTATGAGTATATGTTAATGTGATTAACTTATATTTATTGCCAACATATTGGAAACTTAATGGGTCACACACAATAAGACGTATTGTTGGATTAAACTTGGGATTTGATTAAGTATGACTTAATTAAATAAAAGGTTCAATTTGGAGGACTTAATTGAAGAGTTCAATTAAGAAAGATTAAGACATAATTGGGATTTGAGAAATCCAAATTTAGATGTCTTAATATTACAAAGAGGATGTGGTTGTCTTGAGAAGACAATGATGTCTTGACCGAATTGTTTTGGAATAAAGTGAAAGAGTTTCACTTAGAGTTTGATTGAGAATCAAACTCTTGATTCTTGAACTATGGGTTATTCGAATATCATGCCTTGATTCGTATTAATGTTATATGATGACATTAATTGATTGGAGACTTGCAAGTGTGAAAAAGTTCAACTTGAGCTAGAAGTTTGATTGAGAATCAATCTCTACTCAGAAGTCTTGATATGGCCGAATAGGGACATGAGAAAAGAATTGGTTTCTTGGATCATTCTTGATCACATATTAACTATGGGTGATCGGCCCAACATGGAGTGTATTGTAGTGTGACATTTGGCCCAATGACATTAATAGTTAATGACATGGCCAAATGGTCCAACTTGGAGTAAAAGTGTTTTGCTTCTTGATAAGTCTTTAATCTTTATTAATAGACTTGCACACCTAAGAGACATATGGGTCGGCCAACCTATTAAATAAGTGGGGACATTCTTTTATGGATATATGGGATATATGATGAAAAAATGGGCTTATAAAAAAAATGCAAGAAAAACCAAGAAAACCCTATGTGATTTAAGAAATATTCGGGCAAGATATCCTGAGGAGTTGTCGCAAATGATAAAAAGGGTTGTCAAAGCCTTGTGGCGCTCCCATGGGTGAAAACCCTGTGCCGCTCCCTTGTGTGAGAAATCCTATAGCGTATCCTTGGGTGAAAAACCCTGTAGCGCATCTTTTGGGGAAAACCCTAAGCTTGCCAAAAATCTTGCTTATTCCTCCTTCTTTATTTCTTGGTAAACCACAAATTCAGTAGGGTTATTTTCTTGAGAAGAAAAAAAGGAAACATAACCTTTTGATTATGATCAAAAGATCATCGAACTAGCATTGGATTATCCCCATGCCTTGAGAAGGTTCCAACGATCGTTCGTGTGGATTACCATTGAAGGCAAGACATTTGTGTTGCTCGTGATCTTGGAGAAATCTTGAAGTGATCGTCTCATTGCAGCGTTCGTGATAGGAACAACAAACTCAAGCCTATTATTTTTATTAATATAATATATGAAAATATTTATAATAATAATAAAACGTAATAAACTCATAAAATTGTAAAACAAAAATTTATTATGAACTTTTAAAAGTAACAAGACTTTCAAATTAACAATACGATTACTAATTTTACAAATTTTCAACAAATTTTGGTAATTTAAAATTGAAATAGAAATATAAATAAATTAATCGCTAAATAATATTTTTTTTCATCAAAATATGAAGAATAATATACTTTCAAAAGAAAGAAGTTGAAACTTTGAGGTTAGAAGTTGTGATTTTTTTTTTTTTATAGAATGATCACAATCAAACTTTTGTGTTGAAAAAGATCGTAGGACAACATGGAGATAGAGATCT
This sequence comes from Fremontodendron californicum, assembly GCA_030761205.1. Classification (NCBI taxonomy): domain Eukaryota; kingdom Viridiplantae; phylum Streptophyta; class Magnoliopsida; order Malvales; family Malvaceae; genus Fremontodendron; species Fremontodendron californicum. Next base: position 9,588,002 of record JAULJL010000025.1, on the reverse strand, counting down.
AAAGTAAAAAATGTTAGATCAAAAGTATTAGTTGAACCAAAAAGGGGTGAATTGATTTTACGAAGATTTTAAACCTTCTTTAAAACAATGTATTCTTAGATGAAAATTTAATGAAATAAGTACCAAATAAAGCACTTAAAGCAAAGATAGACAACTTTAATAGGAAAAGGAGTAAGGAAGAGAGATCAAATATTACAATTTATAGAGGATCGATCCTTCTCCAAAGACACCTACTTAGCTTCCCTTACCAAGGACTTGAATCCACTATATCTTCAATTTTACAAATATCTTCAATTTTACAAATTCCACTCAAACCTTTAAAGGCTCTACCTAATTTCTTACCAAATCACTCAAGGGTTTTACTCCCCTTGAACTCACAATTTCAATAAGATAAAAAAGAGTTTTAGCAAACTTAGAGACCCCACAAAGGTTGGTTGTTTGCTAGTTTTATTATAGTGAGAGACAAGATAGAAATAAATGAAGATTGAATACAAGAATTAAGGAATCAAAGCTCTAAACACTTAAATGCTCTTGAATGCTTGATGAATTTGATCATTAGCTCTTGCAACTAATGTCTCCTGAAGTGATTAGAATTGGAGGCACCCCTTCTATATCTAGAGACAATTTGGAGCCGTTGGGATTGAATTTGGAAAGAAAAGAGCCATTGATTTGTATAAATTTTTAACATTGATTGTTATTAGGGGACAAGGGTGTTGATCCTATCTTGGAGGTGATCAATCTTTTCAAGCTGCACTTTGAAAATTTTAAACGTTAAAGGGTTAGGGATCGATCCTTCTAAGGAGTGGGTCGATCCCTTTGAGCTTTGTAGTCAAAGGGGACATTTTGTTTAAAAAAGGATTGATCCCTTGAAAAGGGGAAACAATACCTTTAAGTTGTTGGCTTAAATTTAAGCCTTGTAATGGGTTAGGGATCGATCCCTTTTAAAAGAGAATCGATCCTTATGAGCATAGCAACTCTCGAGGAACTTTCTGTTTAAGAATGGGTCGATCCCTTCTTCAAAAATAAAATTCATGCACATTTTTCATTTTGAAAAAATTGACTTTTAACTTAAAAACATATGACCAAGATAATTTACTTGAGAGCTTGCATTTTTTTAGAAAAGAATTAAGTCCAAAATATTGAGACAATTTTCAAGTCAAAGAATATCAATTTGGAAGTATAGGTTTTTATTTAATAACTCAAATTGTATATCTTAAAAAAGCTTGTAATAAATAAACCTTTTAAAATGCTTAATTAAGCTATTTAGCTTAAAGTTTTGTCATTTTAAAATAAGGAGGATTTTGGGTTTAGGAGAGGATTTTGAGGTTTTTGGCTTGGCTCACTCAACAGAGAACCAGAAGAGAAATGGGGAGAAAAAATGAAGAAAAAAGGGAGAAGAAGCTGAGATCTAATACTGAACTTAAACTAAGATATTGTATTAAACTAAACTCACTGAGGTTTAGGTCAAGTGGTCAAGGATAGACCTGTTTAAGGGCCAGGCTACCCGCCCGACTCGTACTGGGCTGGGCCTGGACAAAGTTTTTCAATTTGGGCAGACCCGATCTGAATTACTATTCAATTAAATATAATTATAAAAATATATAAATATTAATATAAAAATAATTTTTTAATATTTTCAAAATAATAACATGGGCTTTTGGGCCGACCCAGCCCAAGGACAAGTCTAGTCCAGGGCAGCATTGTAGGAGTTTTTGGATATATGGTCCTACAAACTTTGAAGAAAGACAAGAAGTATGAAAAGTAATATGTGATAGAGCTAAAGATATAAATGTTCACTGGTTGTGCATTGGAGACTTTAATGATATACTATATACATATGAGAAAGAATGTGGGAAAGAAAGGCTGCAAGGAAAATAAGGGGTTTTAGATAGATGATTGAAGAGTGTAGATTGGTTGATTTACATTTTCAAGGCCAAAGGTTCACTTGGATCAACAAGAGGAATGAGGATTTAATAAAAGAAATAAATGATAGGGTTTTACTAAATACAGAATGGATTGAGGCATTCCCAAAGGACTCAGGTAATCAATCTTCCAATGGTAGGGTTTGATCATTTTCTAGTGTTTGCGGATTCAAATTTTAGTGACAAAAAAGCACAAGGTAGTTCAAGTTTGAGATTATATGGATAAAGAAGGAGGAATATGCACAGATTATATGAGAGGGTTGGAGGAGCCGGTTCATAGGGTAATATGCTTACCATTGCTGCAAAAAACGAAGAAATGTAAAAGAATGTTGATTGAATGGAGAAAGAGAGCCTTCCCAAAAAATAAGTTATTACAAAGTTGAAGAATAAAATAGCAAAAATTCAAGACAAAGATGCTACCGCCCAATGTTGTAAAAAAATGGAAAAACTTATTGAAGAGTTGCAAATCATATGGAAGAGGGGACAAAATATTGGTGTCAAAGATTCAAAATCAAGTGGATGCAATATGGAGATCAGAATACCAAATTCTTCCACTAGGCTACTCTATAAAGGAGGCAGAGGAACAAGATATTAAGTTTAAAAGCAGAAATTGCTTATGGATAGATAAGGAGGAAGACATTCAAGAAGCTTTCTCTAAGTTTTACATGGATCTGTTCCCAATCTGTTGGAATAAGGGATTGGGGAAGCATATTGGATGCAATACCTAAAATAGTTACAGAGGAGATGAATAAAAGGCTTATTACTGACGTAAAAGAATAAGGAATTTTGGAAGTTGTTTTCCGTTTAGGGGCTTTGAAGGCTCTTTGTCGTGATGGCTATAATAGGGTTTTTCTACCAATAATATCGGGACAAAATAAAGGAGAGTTGTTAAAACAAATCAGTGTTTTGTTCGAAATGGCCATATGCTGATGGAATTAAATAGGACCAACATCATACTCATTTCCAAAATACACAGGCTTGAAGAAGAATCCCAGTTCAGACCAATAAGTTATTTTAATTTTGTATACAAGATTATCTCTAAAGTGCTTATGAATAGACTGAAGCCTAACATGGAAGATTTTATATCCCAGAACAAAAGTGCTTTTGTAGGCGGGAGACAGAGGATAATATTTTGCTGGCAAGGGAAGCATTCCATTATCTTAAGCTAAGGAAGAAGGGGAAGATGTATGAAATGACTCTTAAAGTGGACATGAACAAGGCATATGACAAGGTCAAGTCGGATATTTTGGAGGCCATTATGCTTAAGATAGGGTTTGACTCTAAGTGGATGGGATGGATAATAGAGTGTATCTCCTATGTTTCCTATAGTCTTGTTATGAATGGGAATGGATGCATAAATCAAATCAGAAAAGGAGGGACCGAACTTCTTTTGCTTCTTCCTCTAGTTGCAACAGTCACAAGGGTCGTATCCACTTTTGTGGTAAAATGTTAGATACTGTGTCCCATCCTACTAATGAAGTGTCAGATATGAGTATGAAAACCATTATTGAAGAGTCCGTGTATAGAGATTGGAATTGCCAAATACAACCAATGAAATTATCAATGCAATTACCAACGAAATTACCAACCAAATTTAACCAATGAAATTACCAACAAAAAGTTACCAACGAAATTATCAAAACAATTAGCAATCGATTATAGGCAACAGAAATTACTAACGGATCATTTGGTTTACCAACAAATCTTATAAATGTACTATTCATGTTACCAACGGAATTACAAACTACTTTTTATGCTTTATCAATAGATTTTATCAACAAAATTCAATTTTAATTGATTTGAAAAAAATATATTTTGAACCAAATTTTCCTTCTATCAACGTCACTTTCCTTTGGTAACTACCAATAAAATTACCAATGGATAATAATACCGACGCGACCAACACCATCATGTTTTTTTAATAAAAATTTCCGTTAGTATTACTTGTTACCAATGGAAGCTTAGGTTTCACCAACGGAATTTTCCGTTGGAATAGTGCTGTTTCTCTTGTAGTGTACTGATCTGCCATCCAATTTAATCAAAGGGGTTTTCGCCATATACTCCATTGAGATACATACACATTAAAGTATATTACTTGCATCAGCACAAGTCTTAAATCATTACAACTAACAACAAATACATATTTTCTGGTGTTTGTTAAGGATAGTATTTCTTCAAAGACAATTAACAGATAATATCAACTTCCACATGAGAATGGATATGATCGGGCCTATTAGCCCAAAAATGGGCATCGTTTCATCTTGGTAGCCATAGAGTATTTCACAAAGTGGGTAGAAGCTGCTTCCTATGAGAATGTAACAAATTCGGTGGTATGCAGATTGATTAAGAAAGAAATCATATGTCGTTACGGGTTGCCAGCAAGAATTATTTCGGATAATGCTCTCAATTTGAACAATAAGATGATGAGAGAAGTGCATACTCAATTCAAGATCACACATCATAATTCGGCACCTTACCGTCCGAAGATGAATGGTGCAGTAGATGCAGCTAACAAGAATATCAAGAGGATTGTTGAGAAGATGACCAATGTGTACAAGGATTGGCATGAGATTTTGCCTTTTGCTCTTCATGCATATCGTACTTCGGTCCGCACATCTACAGGGGCAACACCGTTTTCTTTGGTATACGGGATGGAAGCAGTACTACCTATTGAAGTTGAGATCCCTTCACTTCGGGTTTTGATGGAAGTTGGCCTAGAGGAAGCAAAATGGGTTAGAGCTCGTTATGAACAGTTGAATCTCATCGAGGAGAAAAGATTGAAAGCAATTTGTCATGGCCAGTTGTATCAGAAAAGGATGATTCGAGCCCACAATAAGAAAGTTCGTCCCCGGCAGTTCCGAGAAGGGGAATTGGTACTGAGGAAAATTCTCCCTATAGTAAAGGACCCGAGAGGAAAATGGGCTCCGAATTGGGAAGGACCCTATGGTAAAAAGAGCTTTTTCTGGAGGAGCATTGATTCTAACTCGGATGGACGGAGATGATTTTAAAAATCCCGTGAATGCTGATGAACTGAAGAAGTATTATGCTTGAAAAAAAAATGTGATGCTGTGCACATGGAAATTCGAATGATTCCAAGTTTAAAAATGGAAATTCTATATATCCTCTAAGATTTTTTTTTTCAAAGAAAATATTCATGCTTGATACGATGAATGGCCATCTTTCATATTCCTTTCACTAAGAAGAAATTATCCTTAGTCACCCCTTTGAGCCTTAAGAATTATTTCTTTCTTTAAGCCTTGATCAAGGATCACCCTCTACACTGGAGGGCAAATGTGAGAAAAAATAATAAAAAATCATGGCAAAAAGAAAGCCGTCGAAAAATATGGCAAATGAAAGCCAACAAAGCAAAAAAAAAAAAAAAAGAAAAGAAAGTCCAAAAAGAGACAAATGTTTAAAGAATGAATTCTCCTCAGGAAGTGATCCTTGATCCAATCACCTTTAAACACATTTTGGGCCTATTTATCCTTTCTTTCTAAACCTAAACCTTGGCCTACATTACATGCTTTAAAAGCCCATTTTGATCAAGCATGGATATTTAATTTGAAAGGTTATTCTCAGAATTCATCCCATCTTTTGAATTGATATTTTTACCTTGGAAGCATTTAGAATTCTCAGTTGCATGGTAGAATACAAAAAAAATGAAAATGGAAAAAGAATGTAAAATGAGAGGTTTAAGCCGAAAACCCGCAAAGGTTGACTTAATACTGAATGAATGACACTTGAGTTGAAAACCCACAAAGGGCGGCTCAATTACTGATCAAAGTTTGAATCAATGCCCCGTGTAAAGGGAGAGAAAGTATCTGACAATCAGAGGAAAGGGGAACAACTCAGTCTAATGTAACTATAGAAGCTAAGAGGTTACCCGAGTGAATTGCTCATTCAAGAGAAATTTCAGATAGTTTGAAAAGGGAAGGGTCCAAGATATTCCACATCCGGGGCATCTACAGCCTATAACCTTACATTTGTTTCTTATATCCTTGATATTTACTTTTACTATTTTAAAACATTTCTTGCAATAAATTCTCATTATCCTTTTCATGACAATTTTTGCTTAATTCATATTTTCCTTCATATGCTTTTGAGATGCATTATGGTTGTCATTAAATTGAATGATGATTAGTAATAAAAATCTTTAAATAAAAGGATTTCAAAGTATTACTAAGGAATAGATTTAAATCTTGGGAAAGATTTGGAAAGATCACCAAGAAAAGAAAACAGTCAACGCGTTGGAAACTTCATCACGAAGTCAGAAAATCTTTGAACTTCAGCAAAAGACAGAAACTGAGACTGTTTGACAAGATATCTTGAGTGAAGAATTCCTTAAGTGGGGCATCAATTAACAATTGAAAACTCTGTCATGAAGTCTGATAATCTGTGAACCTCAAAGAAATCATGGATTAGAAATCATGGCACAATCATTTGATTGCTTTTATTCTTAGGAAACATACAAGCATTTGCAAAGCATGTAATTCTTATCATTGCATTTAGCTAACAGTGCAGAAATCAGGAAAACTTCGACTTCCCCAAAGTGAACTCGTTCTGCTTTTCAAACGAGTCAAGTCCCGAGATCACCATCGAGGTACGTTTCCTTTCCAAATCAAACTCATTTTGCATTCTGAAAAAAGTCGAGCCTTGAGACTGTCATCAAGGTATTTTAGTCACAGTTTTAAAGACCTTCGGGTACCAGCTTTAAAGACCTTCGGGAACCAGTTTTAAAGACCTTCGGGCACCAATTTTAAAGACCTTCGGGCACCAGTTTTAAAGACCTTTGGGCACCAGTTTTAAAGACCTTCGGGCACCAGTTTGAAAGACCTTCGGACACCAATTTTAATGACCTTCGTGCATCACTTTTAAAGACCTTCGGACACTATTCTTAAGACCTTCGGGCACAATTTTTTCTTTTAAAATCGAACCCGTTTCCTTAAGATCGGTCGAGCCTTGATTAGTCAGGGAATTCAATTTAAGGATAAAATCTTCAATTTACAGCTTTTTCCAAAAAAAAAAAAATGATGATAGAAGAATGAAAAAGAAACTCCCTTCCCTTTCCTTCACATGTGATTTCACTAACCGTACAAAATTAGTGTTTGTTTATCTTTGTTTGATTCCTGATTCTCAACAATAGCCAAAGAGGGGCAGCTGTAGACACCCAATTTTGTCCGAACCACTAAAACAGGTATGTTTTCTTCCTAAATTGATATTTCAGAATGTAAAAAGAATTTTTTCATCCTGCAGGTGGTACTCCGAGACTTAGTTTAAGAGGGCGAACATAAAAAGTTAAACTCAAAAAAAGTCAACCTCAAAAAAAGTCAACCTCGAAAAAGTCAACCCCAAAAAAGTCACTACTGAAAAAATCAACCCATTTTCAAAATCAAGATTTGAATTTCAGTTGAAAAATGGCGAAAGAATTTTGATAATCCGAGGTCTACATTGAAAGATATGGAGTTCAGAAGTTGGTTTATGGAGATTCAGTAGAAAGGAAACCCTAATCCAGGAAATTTGGGGAAAAGTGCTTAAATGATCGAATTGGTCGAAATTGAAGGTTCCAAATGAAAGATAAGCATTGACTACAGGTAATAGAGAAGCCACTTGAAAGAAAAACTGAAAGAAAAGTCAATCTGGGATAAAACCGAGAATTAGGGTTTTTGGTAGATTTCGGTGAAATCAGGAAGAATTACAGAAATGGCCCGACTTGGTAAGACTAAAGCCCCCAATGGATGAGGAATGATTAAAAAGGGATAGCCCAAGGCTCAGCTTGAAGAAAATCTAAAAATCGAACTTGTTTTGAGCAAAACCGAGTTTAAAAGGCAAAACGACAAAATTGGAAAGTTTGGGAAAAATAGCAAATGGACTCCGAAAATTCTAAAAATTTGCAAATATCATTCTTAAATCATTTGGAAGATATTGGAAAAAGAAAATCTTGATTCGGAGTTCGTTTGCAAAATAGCCAAATCCCGGGTCTCTTATGCAAAAATTCAAGAAGAAAAATCCCGAAAAAATAGCAAATGAACTCCAAATCTATTGAAAATTTGTAAATATCAATTTTAAACTATTTGGAAGAGATTAGCAAAATAAAATCTTGATTCGGAGTTTGTTTGCAAAATGGCCAAATCCCGGGCCTCCTATGCAATAATTCAAGAAGATAAATCCCAGAAAAATAGCAAATGGACTCCAAAAATTCTAAAAATTTGCAAATATCATTTTAAAATTATTTGGAAGATATTGGTGAAAGAAAATCTTGATTCGGAATTCGTTTGCAAAATGGCCAAATCCCGAGCCCTTATGTAGTAATTCAAGCAGATAAATCCCGAAAAAATACCAAATGAGTTCCAAAAGTTATGAAAAATTCCAGACCACACTTTTAAATTATTTGGAAGATATTGGTGAAGAAAAATCTTGATTTGGAGCTCGTTTAAAAAATGGAAAAATGTGGGGACATAAAAGGGCATTTTTGGAAGAAAAAATCCAAATAAATAGTAAACGGACTCAGAAAATTTTGAAAACTTCCAGAATTCAATATTTTATTATTTTAAAAGTATTAAAAAATAAAATTTGAAGTTGGAGTCCGTTTACCATTTATTTGCATCCGGGGGGGCAAAATGGTCATTTTACCCAAGCAACCGAAAAGGGCTTCTTTTGGCCTTTCAAAAAAATAAGAATTGGGCTGGAAAAGAGAGTGCTGGCCTGCCAAGGCCCAAAGGAAGGAGGAAGCTTCTGATTTTTCAATCAAATGGCCAAGAATTAAGAGTTAGAGATTTTTTTGATCAAGCCATTGTGATTAAGCCACATAGGCCAATGCATGAAGAGGGAGAGTGTCAACATTATTCTTGAACAGCTGTAATTATGGACAGCTGATATGCTAATCTAAGGGTGATAATTTCATGTTTTTTCACCTTGAATCACTAGCCCTTGGATGGAAATTGGTTGGAACCAAAATGACAACATCCTTGGAGGAGAGAGAGTCCATTCGGCTGGCTATAGGCGGAGGCAGAATTTTCATTTTTCTTGACTTCATTTTTCAGATTTCTTCTTGTTTTGCTTAGTTTTTCTCTCCTTGGTTGAAAGCAAAAAGAAAAAGTTTAGAAAAGAAAGGAAAGTTTAAAGAGATAAAGCTTGAAATATAGCTTCTTGAGGTTGCTTTTAACACCAACTCTTGCACTTTCTTGATTTTCCATTCTTGTTTTTGCTATTTTAATTATTAGTTGGTGAGTTTTCTGTTTAAATAAGTGTTTTTATTTTTTATTTTTATGTTCTTGTTAAGTTCTTTCTTCATCTCTTTCTTAAATAATTTTTACAAATTTTTTCTTATTTTTCTTTAATGGCCGAATGGCCTACATTTTTTTTTATTATTGTTGCATATTTTTTCTTTAATTTATCATGTTATTTATGTTATTTTCTTTAATCTTGATGCTTTAAGTGTTCTTCTACTTCATATACTTGAATCATGTTTCAATTTTGTTGCTTTGTTAGTTGCCATTTATGAGTTAAATATCATGTTCTTGCATTTTTAATTTTCTTTTTTCATAATGTTTAAATTTGTTGATGTTTTATATTTAGTGTTTGTGAAAATGCTTGTTAGTTTTAATATCTCTACTTTGTGTTTGCATGATTTGAGTGTTATATTTTAGTTTTGCATGTTAGTATGTCGAGTGTTTGTGAAAATGCTTGTTAGTATCTCTACTTTGTGTTTGCATGATTTGAGTGTTATATTTTAGTTGAGCATGTTAGTATATCAAGTGTTTGTGAAAAATGCTTGTTAGTATCTCTACTTTGTGTTTGCATGATTTGATTGTTATATTTTAGTTTTGCATGTTAGTATATCAAGTGTTTATGAAAATGCCATGCTTGTGTGGAATCATAGGCCATTCGGCCCCTCCATGTATTCTAGAATTATGTGTGCATTTTTGCTATGTTAGTTGATAGGTTGGCATTTGCATGATATTTGGTTGAGTTTTTGGTTTAAGCATGCCTTGTGTTTGTGTTATTGCCATGCATATTTTAGATGTTAGGTTAGGTATATCTTGCCATGCATGTTCATGCATTTTAGACCTAGGTTGCATTAAATGCCATGCAAGTTCATTTATGTCTAGGTCACTATATGGATGCCATGCATTTTTTCATGACATTTAGGTTTAAACTCATGCATTTCATGCATCATATTTGCTATATTTTTTCATGCATTTCATGTTCATGCCACTTGACTAATGATTTAGGCCAATTAATGGTTCAAAGTCATGCTCTCTTGAGCACACTTGTGGAAAATTAAGGTTTGTCAAATTGATTATTCTACCTTTGTGATTTTTTTTACTTTAGCCAATTTTTATCTAACTTTTAAAAAGTCCTAGCTACTGTTTGTGAGTCATTTTGTGAGTCTTAAATATTTTTACTTTGATTTTTAAATGATTTTATCAAAGGCAAAAATGTATTTTGGCAAAATAGTTTTTCACCCAGTACTCGTACTTTCCCGATTTTTTTGGGCATTCATCTTTAATCAGAAAATGAAGCTGATTGTTTTCCGTGTAGTTTTACATGTCCTGAGTCTCCAGTATTTGTTTTAGACTTTTTTGAATTTTTAAAAATAGGGTCAAAAATCGTGGCTCAAAACTGGACAGTGGAGTCAGAATTGAATTTGAAGGAAAATCATTTTTCTGTTTTGGTTCAGTTACTTAGAGGGGGCTGATTAGGAAGTTTAGCTACTGACTTTGGGTAGTTTCTAAACCTTTTTAAACACTAAAAATGATTTTTTTTTTAAGTCTCGGGTTAAGGGTGGTCAAGTCCGGGATTTTAAACTTAGGAAATTAGAGCCATTTAAAAAAGGTTTAGCCCAGTTTTTATTTTATTTTTAATCTAATCTTTTTCAAAATTGTTTTCAGACAATCACAAAGTATTTTGGTTTTAGAATATTTAATTTGACATATTTTCCTAAGATAGCCGGATATCTTTTTAGATATACGGATTTCCTCAATTAAAGGAAAAAATACATTTTGATGCATTGCATTTTCCATATTCATGCATTTTATATAATATGTGATTTTTGCTATGATAATTTCTATGATATGTTATGATTTTGAGTTATGTTATATTGTTTATTATATGATTTGGAATATTTCTTGATATCCTATACTTTTTATTTAGTTATTTTTGTCATATTATTTAGCATATACTATGTTCATGCATTATTATTTTCATCTTTATTTCCATGCATATTATATGATAGCATTATTTATATTCCATGTCATTTAAATTATATGCCATATCATTCATATTTTCCATGTCATTTAAATTATGTCATTTCATATAGAATATATTATGTTACCTAGGTTATTTATTTCATATAGAATATATTATGTTACCTAGGTCATTTCATTTCATATAGAATATATTATGTTACCTAGGTCATTTCATTTCATATAGAATATATTATGTTACCTAGGTCATTTCATTTCATTTAGAATATATCATATAACTTAGGATATTTCATTTCATTTATAATATGCTAAGACATTTAAATCATATCATATCATTTAGGGTGCATTATATTATTTAGATTTTGCTATGTCATTTTATTTATGTCATGCATATACATATTCATATCTTTTAAAATGTTTTCAAAAAGGTAATGATTGTCATTAAAATAAAGATACTCCCGAGTTAAAATAATTCATGAGTTCTCTGTCGGGTTTGCTGGGGAGGATATCATCAATTATCATTAATAACGGAATATCTTCTTTAAAAAGAGAATGATTCGGAAAGTTTTCCAAAACTAATAAAAATTTCTATATTTTGCCACGTTTGTTGGGGAATATAGGAAAATTTTGAATTTACAAATTCCGGATCATTTTAATTAAAAATGGAATTATTTTTCTTTAAATTTGGAATTAACTTGAAATACTAAATTTAAAACCAACTTTACACCGAGATTTGAGATAACACACGATTAATAAGGTACCGTTTTATACGGGTGTTTTGCGGGTGCTAATCCTTCCCCATACGTAATCGAGTCCCGAACCCGTTTATTTGATTTCTTTGGTTTAAAACGCAGACTTGAAATTGGTTTTAAAAAATGTTTTAATTAATTTTTAAAATATTTTATAAACCGGTTTTAATAGGTGGCCGATCACACCTAGCTAAAAAAGATTGGTGACGACTCCATGTCTTTTTTAAGGTCATTTTCAAAACCTTCATTTTTCTAGAGGAATTAAGTCAACTTTTTCTCGGTTTTTTAATGTCACGCTTAACGAATAATAAAGTCTTGCGATGAGACTCGTTATTTTTTAGGTTGCGACAATGCATTTTGGTCCATGCCTAGCATCATACTTGGTTGTATCAAGCATTTTAGGTCATGTAGTTGTGTTCTCTTGCATTTTGTGTTCTTGACATGCAACATATACCATTCGGCCAGCCCATATATTTTTCATGCCATGCCTTGTATCATGTTTGGTTATGTCATGCATCTTAGGTCAAGTAGCTATGTCATGCATCTTAGGTCACTTTCCATGTCATGAAGAGAATAAGTCATTTTCGGCTATTCCATGTCATTTTATTAGTCATCTCCATTTCATGTCATGTCACCTATGCCATGTCATCATTTCATGCCATGTTACTGTTGGTGTAAGCCCTACAAGCCCATCTAGTTAGGCTTGTAAAACACTATTTATATAGTCATGTATTGCACATTATAGTTTATTAATTATAATTGAGGTATTTCTTTATCCATAAGTATTGTTATAATTGTTATAAATGACTTGTGAAGATAAAGCCCATGAGACACAATGGCATTACAAAGGAATTGTAAGGTGTTACAATTATGAGGATCCTTATGCATCAGTGCCGTGTTTCTAAACTGTTCCTAGTCATTGTATTGTCAAGACAGGGCATTGACAATGCTCAAATACTGGCATATGTTAAGCCTTCATGCACTTGATGCATGCAACTGATCTCATAGGTTGAAAGTATAAAGATACTTGGGGATAACATATGGGTGCTTGTTAGTTAAACAAGTTCACTGAACATGACCCGCTATGAGAGTTCCATTTGGTATTTGACTCAAGTGTCTATGGTAAATAGTCTCATGTGTCAATAGTGTAAATAATCCTTTGACTTGGGACACCAGGTCATCTTGTATGTGAACTGTCATACTTAGATTTCATCACGAACGGGTCCCAATCACGAGGATGCTTAAAGTAGGGTGTTATTGGGTATGACATGAAGTATACGAAGATGAATGACTGGTCCAGAGAGGATTCATCACCCCAAGTGAATAAGGGGGCATATCTCACATGTATCTGGCTTATATTAACTTATAGAAGCCCTTGGCCAAGGCAATACTTAAGGAGTTAATATAAAGCTGCAGATCTAATATGGAATGGGTTAAGAATAGACACTGAACCATGCTCTTTCCTATCTCGGGATATTTGATGAAGGGATCGAATTACACAGAAATTGTACACGAAAGGCTAGTCGAAGCTTGATGACTCTCTTGGCATGTGGGTGGTCATGATGCATTGCTAGATGCTGCTCATGATTTATAATATAAAAGGAAAAATTCTTAATTGAATTAATTATATTTATTGCCAACATGTTAAGGGCCTAATGGTTCACACACAAAAGGTAATTAATAAAATTAAAATGAGATTGGGCCATATTAAATATTCATTAAGTGTTGTGGGCTTATTGTGAATATTTAATAATATTTATAAGGGCTTTAGTGCAGTTAGTCCAAGTGTTGGCGTACACTAAACCTACTTATAAATAGGCTAATATTGTTGCCGCCTCCCCCTCTAAGAGAATTGAAATCGGCGCCTCTCTCCCTAAGAAGAGAGATTCGGCCAAACACCTTTAGATTAAGGAGAATTCGATTCTTCTTGTTTCTTTAGGCAAATTAAGATAAATGAGGAAGGTTTCTAACAACCTAGACCACTAGCATCGTCTTGGCAAAACAAAATCTCAACCTTGTGAAGGCTTTCAGATCACCTGTGTAGATTACTATTAGAGGTCGGACAATTGGATGACTTTGGTTTTCGACAAGCGAGCTTTGTGTGTAAGAACAAGAACATCAAGAATCTGTGATGTGGTTTCGGCAATCTCCATTACAGAGGCATGAGATTTTGATTGTTATTTGTTCTTGACAGCTTGATCGTTTTGAATTCATCGGGAGATCCATGGAGGGATCCGGTATTCTCTATGATTTATTTAATTCCGCTACGTTGTATGTTTAACTGTTGATTAAATTATACATTATCTCTGTTTGAGCATGAGCCAAATCCCAACAGTGGTATCAGAGCCTCGCTTATGTTATTTCTATACGATCTATGCTTTGATTGTTACCGTTAACAAAATTATTTTATTCTTTGAGTTATTTTGATCCAATTGTCACTAACCGTGTAGACACCTAATTTTGTTCGGACCACTAAAAAAGGTATGTTTTATTCCTAAATTGATGTTTCATAATGTAAAAAGACTTTTTTCATCTTGCAGGTGGTACTCCGAGACTTAGTCTAAGAAGGCGAGCACAAAAAGTCAAACTTGAAAAAGTCAACCTCAAAAAATCAACCTCAAAAAATCAACTACTGAAAAAGTTAACCCACTTTTAAAATCAAGATTTGAAGTTCAATTGAAAAATGGTGAAAGAATTTTGATAATCCGAGGTCTAAATCGAAAGATATGGAGTTTGGAAGTTGGGTTATGGAGATTGAGTAAAAAGAAAACCCTAATCCGAGAAATTTGGGGAAATATGCTTAAACAATCGAATTGGTCGAAATTGAAGGTTCCAAATGAAAGATAAGCACTGACTACGGGTAATGGAAAAGCCACTTGAAAGAAAAACTGAAAGAAAAGTCAATCCGGAAGAAAACCGAGAATTAGGGTTTTTGGTGGATTTCGATGAAATTGGGAAAAATTACAGAAATGGCCCGAATCGGTAAGACTAAAGCCCCTAATGGATGAGGAGTGATTAAAAAGGATAGCCCAAGGCTCAGTTTGAAGAAAATCGGAAAATCAGACTTCTTTTGAGCAAAACCGGGTTTCGGAGGCAAAAGGGCAAAATTGGAAAATTTGAAAAAAATAACAAATAAACTCCAAAAATTCTGAAAAATTGCAAATATCATTATTAAATCATTTGGAAGAGATTGGTGAAATAAAATCTTGATTCGGAGTTCTTTTGCAAAATGGCCAAATCCCGGGTCTCCTATGCAGAAATTCAAGAAGATAAATCCAAAAAAATAGAAAATGAACTCCAAAAATTCTGAAAATTAGCAGATCTCATTTTAAATTATTTGGAAGAGATTGGCAAAAGAAAATCTTGATTCGGAGTTCGTTTGCAAAATGGCCAAATCCCGGGCCCGTTATATAGTAATTCAAGCAGATAAATCCCGAAAAAATACCAAATGAGTTCCAAAAATTATGAAACCTTCCAGATCACACTTTTAAATTATTTGGAAGAGATTGGTGAAGAAAAATCTTGATTTGGAGCTCGTTTAAAAATTGGTAAAATTTGGGGGCATAAAAGGGCAATTTTGGAAGAAAAAATCCAAATAAATAGCAAATGGACTCGAAAAATTTTGAAAACTTCCAGAATTCAATTTTTTATTATTTTGAAAGTATTGAAAAAATAAAATTTGAATTTGGAGTCCGTTTGCCATTTATTTATGTTCGGGGGGCAAAAAAGTCATTTTACCCAAGAAACCGAAAATGACTTTCCTTGCTTTTTTAAAAAATGAAACATGGGCTGGAAGGAAAGGGGCTGGCTGGCCAAGGCCCAAAGATGGGTAGGAGGTTTCTGATTTTTTAATCAAGAGGCCAACAATGAAGAGTTAGTGATTTTTTTATCAAGCCTTTGCAAATAAGCCATGGACCAATGCATGAAGAGGGAGAGTGTCAACATAATGCTTAAGATTCTTGAACAGCTGTAATTGTGGATAGCTTATGGCCTAATCTAAGGGTGATAATTTCATGTTTTAAACATCTTTGATCAATAGCCTTTGGATGAAAATTGGTTGATGGAAAAATGACAACATCCTAGCCTAGGGGAAGGGGGCATTCGGCCACATGAAGAAAAGGGGTCTCTCTTTCATTTTTTGAGAACACTCTCATTCTCTATTCTCTCTTGCTTTTGGCTGATTTTCTCTCCATTTTTGAGAAGCAAAAAGAAAAGTGTAGAAAAGAAAAGAAAGTTAGAAGAGAAAAGCTTGAAAGATAGCTTCTAGAGATTGCTTTTAGCACCATACTCTTGCACTTTCTTTGATTTTCCATTCTTGATTTGCTGTTTTGATTATTATTTTGGTGAGTTTCTTTTGATTTTTCTTTTTACATAAGTGTTCTTAATGTTCTTCTTTAAGTTCCTTCTTGATCCTTTCTTATAAAAACTCTTGAAATATTTTTTTCCCTTTTTTTTTGATAGGGCCGAATAGCCCATTTTTTTTTAGTTGCTGTTTGCTTTGTTATTTCATGTTATTTTTTATATTAAATAAGTTTTGATTCTTTAAATCTTCTTCTACTACATAGACTTGAAGTTTGTTTTAATGTGGTTGCTTGCTTATTTCCATTTATGAGTCTATTATCATGTTCTTGCATTTTTTATTTTTTATTTTCAAAATGTTTAAGTTTGTTTATGTTTTATATTTTGAAATCCATGTGTTTGTGAAAATGCTTGTTGGTTTTCATGCCTCTACTTATATTTGCATGATTTGAGTGTTATTATTTAGTTAAGTATGTTAGTATATCAAGTGTTTGTGAAAATGCCATGCTCATTTTTGAACATGAGGCCATTCGGCCACTTTACTTTATTTGCTTTGTGTGTGCATTTTTGTTATGTTGGTTGATAGGTTTGCATTTTCATGACATTTGGTTAAGTATTTTGTTTAAGCATGCCTTGTTTTTGTGTTATTGTCATGCATACTTTAGATGTAGGATTGGTTTGTTTTGTCATGCATATTCATGCATTTTAGACCTAGGTTGCATTAAATGTCATGCAAGTTCATTTAGGTCTAGGTCATTTTATTGATGCCATGCATTTTTCATGACATTTAGGTTTAAAATCATGGATTTCATGCATCATATTTGCTGTATCTTTCATGCATTTCATGTCCATGCCACATGACTTATGACTTAGGCCAATCAGTAATTCAAAGTCATGCTCTCTTGAGCATACTTGTGGAAAATTAAAGAGTTGTCAAATTGATTATTCTACCTTTGTGATTTTTTTTCTTAACCAATTTTTTCCTAACTTTTCAAAAGTGTTAGATACTGTTTGTAGGTCTTTTAGAGAGTCTCAAATATTTTTACTTTGATTTTTAAATGATTTTATCAAAGGCAAAAAAATGTGTTTTGGCAAAACAATTTTTCACCCAGTACTCGTACTTTCCTGATTTTTCTGGGCAGTCATCTTTAATCAAAAAATTAAGCTGATTTTTTCTGCTTAATTTTACATATCCTGAGTCTCCAGTATTGTTTTTAGATTTTTTAGAATTTTTAAAAATAGGGTAAAAAGTCATGGTTTAAAACTGGATAGTGGAGTCAGAATTGAATTTGAAGGAAAATCATTTTTCTATTTTGGTTAAGTTACATAGAGGGGGCTGGTTAGGAAGTTTAGCTATTAACTTAGGGTAGTTTCTAGGCCTTTTTAAACTCTAAAACTGAGTTTTTAAGTCTTGGGTTAAGGGTGGTCAAGTCCGGGTTTTTAAACTTAGGAAATTAGAGCCATTTAAAAAGGGTTTAGCCAAGTTTTTATTTTTAATCTAAGCTTTTCAAAAAAATTGTTCTCAAACAATCACAAAGTATTTTGATTTTAGAATATTTAATTTGATATATTTTTCTAAGGTAACCGGATATCTTTTTAAATATACTGATTTCCTTAATTAAAGTAAAAAAATACACTTTCATGCATTGCATCTTCCATATTCATGCATTTTATATAATATGTGATTTTTGCTATGATAATTTCTATGGTATTGTTATTATTTTTATTTATATTTTTGATGTTATATTGTTTATTATATGGTTTTGAATATTTCATGATATCCTATGCTTTTTATTTTGTTATTTTTTGTCATATTATTTAGCATATACTATGTTCATGCATTATTATTTTCATTATTATTTTCATGCATATTATATGATAGCATTATTTTATATGTCATGTCATTTCAATTATATGCCATATCATTTATATTTGCCATGTCATTTAAATTATTTCATTTCATATAGAATATATTATGTTACCTAGGTCATTTCATTTCATGTAGAATATATTATATTACCTAGGTCATTTCATTTCATTTAGGATATATTATGTCATTTAGGATACTTTATTTCATTTAGAATATATCATATGACTTAGGATATTACATTTCATATAGAATATATTATATTACCTAGGTCATTTCATTTCATTTAGAATATATCATATAACTTAGGATATTCCATTTCATTTAGAATATGCTAAGACATTTAAATTATATCATATCATTTAGGTTGTACTATATTATTTAGACTTTGCTATGTCATTTTATTTATGTCATACATATTCATATTTTTTAAAATATTTTCAAAAAGGTAATAATTTTCAATAAAATAAAGATATTCCCGAGTTAAAATAATTCATGAGTCCTCTGCCAGGTTTGCTGGGGAGGATATCATCAATTATTATTAATAACAGTATATCTTCTTTAAAATAAGAATGATTCGAAAAGTTTTCCAAACTAATAAAAATTTCTATATTTTGCCACGTTTGTTGGGGAATATAGGAAAATTTTGAATTTATAAATTTCGGATCATTTTCAATTAAAAATAAAATTATTTTTCTTTAAATTGGGAATTAACTTGAAATACTAAATTTAAAACCGTATTTTTTACCGAGACTTGAGATAACACATGATTAATAAGGTACCGTTTTATATGGGCGTTGTGGGGGTGCTAATCCTTCCCCACACGTAACCGAGTCCCGAACCCGTTTCTTTGATTTCTCTGGTTTTAAACGCAGACTTAAAATTGGTTTTAAAAATGTTTTAATTAATTTTAAAATATTTTGTAAAACCAGTTTTAATAGGTGGCCGATCACACCTAGCTAAAAAAGATTAGTGGCGACTCCATGTCTTTTTCAAGGTCATTTTCAAAACCTTTATTTTTCTAGAGGAATTAAGTCGACTTTTCCTCGATTTTTTTAATGTCACGCTTAACGAATATAAAGTCTTGCGATGAGACTTGTTATTTTTTTAGGTTACGACAAACCGAATTTGTGAGAATTTGCACTTGTAGTGTTTAGGTGAAGGTAGTAGTTAATCATGGTGAATTCTTGTTGATTAAATGGTTTAAAATTATTTTAAACTGATTAATGTAACTGGAAAAAGTTTGGCAGCGATTGAAAACTGTTAAGCCTGCTTTGCTCAAATTTGGTGATTTTAGTAAGAAAAACTTGTAGATTTTTCTTGGCTGATATTTAATGCATGTTTTAATGATTTTTAGGACTTAAAATTGCTTAGAATTGTTCTTGGCAGGCTTGAAAAATCATAAAACTAATTTAGCATTGAAAAGTTAGAAGCTGTGAAAAGCGGATAGACAGCCTTAGGGAGGTAGGGGTTGGCGGCTACTCACATTATACATGGGCTGCGCCTCCCTTGCTAGGGTTTTTCGCTTCTATCAGATTCTCACAGCTTATGAATTTTAGCAATATTAAGTTACTATTGTTTTAGTATCCTAGTTGAGATACAACACTAAAATTAGTAACCATGGTAATATTGTTAAATTAATTAAATCACCAAAATAAGAATTTACATGAATATTCAATTAAATTATTTAATTGGATAATAATTTAATTAAAGAAAATAATCCTAATTGGATTAGAATTTATTCTAATGAGATAAGAATAAATGTTTATTATTTTCTTTCAATTAAATTATGGATCAATATAATCATTGAATGGTAACTAGAGATTAAAGCATGATTTATATGTTCATAAATTGTTTGTGAATGTATGGGATGATTATGGACTTAGACCCAATATGATTGTAGATGGTTGTAAAAATTCTTTCATCACCTAACTCTCCTCAACTGTAACTTGAGGTTTCTTTATTACAAATGTAATGAGTTATATCAAAGTGTAAAATTAGGATTAGTTAGGAATAATTTTTGTAACTTGAAGATGAAGAAATGCGCCATGAAGAAAAGGAGATTACAAGCAAGCTTTGAAGACTATGTATGTAATCACCTAGGATTTGACCAACTAATTTCCTTTGATGGCTCGAGGAAATTAGATCAGAAAAGTCCATAATCATCCAAGTAGAAAGCATGTTATAGATTTATTTTATGCGATATTATAAATGCTATGAATGTTTATTATGATGAGACTTATAAAGAACAAGAAAATCCCTCATTACAATATTGAGTCACATGTTTCGCATGATAAAGTTGTCTTCCATCATCATAACAAGATAATCAGAGTTCTTCCAGTAGGAGGCTTGTTGAGTCACTCAAGGTCAAACTACTGTGCGAATATGTTTGAGTTATGAAGTTGGGTATTACTCAACTAATTCTATATTGTCTGGATGCTTTCAAACTTGACTGCATAGTGTTAGAGGCAAAGTTAGGCGAAGTACATATGATGTGCTTAGACAAAGAGTTGTCACCTAACTGACCTGGGAGTTGAATAGAGATGCAATTGATAAGCTATGTTATCTACCCAACTAGGCTTGTTGTAATTTGTTGAGTCACTCAAGGTTGCAACATGTTGAAAGGGATCCCAACCCACTAGAAATACCTTGATGAGATTTTCGAATAACAGTGAGGGTTATTATTTCAAAAGATTAGTGGGAGAACCGGTAAGAGATTTAATACCTCATCTTCAATTGGTATAAATGCATGAATATAACTGATATATACTTTTTTCATATTAGGTTGTTGAAAATGGTTAATACATTAACTATACTGCGCGGCATTATGAATGCCATTAATCCAAAATGTTTGGATTGGTACAAAAGATTGAGAAGCATTCTCAATGAAAGGAAGGTTGCCCACTTTACAAGTCAAGAAAAACTTATAGAAGTTTTTGGGTTGACTGTGTTTGTGATTGAACTGAATCTTTCAACTGTTAAATCCAATTCCTGGATAATTGATTAGGATACGGTTCACATCTATGTAATGACATAGCGATGTTGAAAGGAAGTACAAAGTTGAGCAAAGATGAAGTAGTTCTTAGAGTAGGCAATGGTGCAAAAGTTGCAGCATTGGCCATTGGAACTTGTACTTTATCTTTGCTGTCTCGCATGAAATTCGAATTGAAAGATTGTTACTTTGTTCCAGTATTTTCTATAAACATCATTTCGGTTTCATAACTCACTGTTAATGATGGTTTCGAGATAAGAATGAAGGACAATAGTTGCTCTATCATTCTTAAAGACATTCACTATGGATCGGCAACATTACATAATGGATCATATGTTTTGGATCCAAAGATGCCTATGTTCAATATAAATGTCAAGAAAGCAAGAAAGGATGATCCAAGTAAGACTTACATCTGGCACTGTAGACTTGGTCATATCAATGAGACAAGGATTTCCAAATTGCATAAACATGGTTATTTGGAACCCTTTGATTATGAATCATATAGGACTTGTGAATGTTGTCTCCTTGGTAAGATGACCAAGACTCCCTTACTGGAAAGGGTGAGAGAGCTTGTGTTTTATTGGGCTTAATACATTCAGATGTATGTGGGCCACTAAACAGAGCTGCTAGAGGTAATTTCTCATACTTCATAACCTTTATCAATGATCATTCTAGATATGGTTATGCGTATCTGATGAGATACAAGTCTAAAGCTTTTAAAAAGTTCAAAGGGTTCAGAGCTGAAGTAGAGAAACAAACTAGGAAAAATATTCTAGCTCTTAGATCGGATCGAGGAGGAGAATATTTAACCCATGATTTCTTGTATCATTTGATAGATAATGGAATTCTGTCGCAATGGACTCCACCTGGAATTCCTTAACATAACAGAGTGTCGGAGAGGACAAATCGGACCTTGTTGGACATGGTTCGGTCCATGATGTCTAAGGCTGACCTTTCGATATCCTTTTGGGGATATGCCTTAGAAACTGTAGCTTACCTTCTAAATAGGATTCCAAGCAAGTCGATAGATAAGGTACCATATGAGATATGGAATGGCAAGAAGCCATTTTTATCTTTTCTAAAGATTTGGGGATGTACTGCTTTCGTGAAGCAAGTACCTTCTGATAAGCTGGGAGCTAGATCAAAAAAAATTTAAGTTTGTGGGATATCCTAAAGAGACTACTGGATATTACTTTTACAGTCCTACTGATCAAAAGGTGTTTGTGTCAAAACACGCTGCTTTTCTAGAGAAAAAGTTTCTACTAGAAGGATTCAATGCGAGTAAAATAGATCTTGAAAAAGTTCAAGAACCACAACCTAACATTCCCTTGGAACCTGAGCCATTGGTCGAGGCATTGGATGCTCGGACTAATGCCCAAGAAACACAAGTACTCCGAAGGTCTAGTAGGGAGAGGCAAACTCTAATAAGATATGGATTTCTTTTCGAAAGAGATGGTTTGCCCATTGATAATGAACCTGCTACCTATGAGGAAGCCATGTCGGACATCAATTCTAAGAAATGGCTAGAAGCCATGAAATCTTAAGTGGAAGCCATGGAAGTTAAGGAAGTTTGGTCTTTAGTTGATCCACCTAAAGGGATAAAACCCATAGGGTGTAAATGGGTCTACAAGATAAAGACAGACATGGATGGCAATATACAAACATATAAGGCCAGATTGGTTGCAAAAGATTATAATCAAGTTGAAGGCATTGATTTTGATGAAACCTTTTCACCAGTTGCCATGGTAAAGTCCATTAGGACTGTGCTTGCTATTGCTGCATACCATGATTATGAGATATGGCAGATGGATGTAAAAGCGGCATTCCATAACGGGAATTTGCAAGAGGAAGTGTATATGACACAACCTAAAGGTTTTTCATCCAAGGCCATATCTAATAAGGTAAGCAAGCTGCAAAAGTCCATTTATGGACTAAAGAAAGCATCTCGGAGTTGGAACATCAGGTTTGATGAAACAATTAAAGAATTTGGTTTCATTAAGAATCCTGATGAACCATGTGTTTACAAAAAGGTAACCGAACATGAAGTTGTGTTCCTAGTGCTATATGTCGATGACATATTGCTCATAGGAAACGATGTACCTATGTTTCAAACCACTAAGGTCTGGCTCTCCAAAAAATTCTCCATGAAGGATTTGGGAGAAGCAGCATATATTCTGGGAATCAAGATCTACAGAGATAGATCGAAAAGGCTGCTTGGAGTATCCCAATCTGTTTACATAGACAAGGTGCTAAATAGGTTTAGCATGGATATCTCCAAAAGAGGTAACGTTCCTATGGTACATGATGTACAACTCTCGAAAGAGATATGTCCTAAAACTTATAAAGAAAGGACACAGATGGATAGGATCTTGTATGCTTCGGCAATAGGATCTATCATGTATGCCATGCTGTGCACAAGACCAGATGTATCATACGCTCTGAGTGTCACGAGCCGATACCAAAGCAATCCTGGTGAAATTCACTAGAATGCTGTGAAGAATATCCTCAAGTACTTGAGAAGAACTAAGGATATTTTCTTGGTCTATGGAGGGGCTGAACTCCAAGTAAGGGGTTATACAGATGCTGGATTCCAAACTTGAGAAGAACTAAGGATATTTTCTTGGTCAATGGAGGGCCTGAACTCCAAGTAAGGGGTTATACAGATGCTGGATGATAGTAAATTGCAGGGCGGTTACGTATTTACCTTAAATGGAGCTGCAGTCAGTTGGAAAAGTTCCAAACAGACTACAACTGCAGATTCAACAACGGAGGCTGAATACATCTCCACGTGTGAGGCAGCGAAGGAGGCTGTTTGGATTAAGAAGTTCATAACTGAAGTTGGTGTGGTTCCAAGCATTGTTGATCCAATACCACTTTACTATGATAACAATGGAGCCATAGCACAAGCTAAGGAACCACAGACTTATCACAAACCCAAACATGTATTATCGCAATATCACTTGATTAGAGACATAATTCAAAGAAGTAATATAAGTATGGAAAGGGTACCCACAGAGGATAATATAGCTGATCCTTTCACTAAGGTTCTGTCCTAGTAGAAACACAACCTTCACATGGAAGGACATGGGCTTAAGTACATGAGCGATTGGCTTTTGTGCTAGTGGGAGATTGTTGGTGTAAGCCCTACAAGCCAATCTAGTTAGGCTTGTAAAACACTATTTATATATTCATGTATTGCACATTATAGTTTATTAATTATAATTGAGGTATTTCTTTATCCATAAGTATTGTTATAAATGACTTGTAAAGATAAAGCCCATGAGACACAATGGCATTGCAAAGGAATTGTAAGGTGTTAAAATAATGAGGATCCTTATGCATCAATGTCGTGTTTCTAAACTATTCCTGGTCATTGTATTGTCAAGATAGGGAATTGACAATGCTCAAAGACTGGCATATGTTAAGCCTTCATGCACTTGATGCATGCAACTGATCTCATAAGTTGAAAGTATAGAGATACTTGGGGATAACATATGGGTGCTTGCTAGTTGAACAATGATGGAGACTCAATTAAGAGTTGTAAACCCAAGTGCAGGTTATGTTCAAGTAATAAATTCTCGGGTGTCCGAGGTCGAACCACAGGGAAGCGTACTAGTAAGTATAAGTTTATAAATATATATGAAAAAGAAAATAAACAAGATATTAGGGAATCAATAACAAAGAAAGTAAACAAGATATTAGAGAACAAAAAAAAACAAAATAACATAAAAGCAATTAAACAAGATATAAAAAACAATAAGAAAGGATGTTGAGGTTAGAGAATCCACTCTTGGTGTTATGCTAAGATTAATCTTGTTTTATTACACAATTGAAATCCACACATAAGGGAGGTTCCAATCGGAAGGTTTAGCAATTCAGTCCAAATTGTCCAACGTCCATAGCATATGATATTATGTTCATTTGGTGTCCTCAAAACTCATAAAAAGAGTCCAAGCATTCCTTATGCCAAGGTATATGTCTACAACAAATCAAGGTTATGAAACCAAGCATTTACTGTGCCATTTTCCTTGTCAATAATGAATCAAGATCCCTACTTTGTAAGTATGATTTTAAACCAAAAGAAAATATTATCTATACTAGTGTTTATAAATGATGATTCATTTTAGCTCATGTTTAAGAGACTAACCTTAGCATTTACCAAAAGCTTCACCTCATCACCTCAACAATATGATTAGCAACACATACTAGATATGAATAAAATGAAAAGAAATGTAAGAAGCATAAGTAAATAAAGAAAAAGAAAACTAGAGAAAGCAAAGAAAAAGAAAACTTAGAGAATTTTATTACAATGGCTAATATCCTACCAATGTATAATGTTTCCTTAATACTCATCCAAGGCCCTCTATTTATACACATTTTGGAGAGCTAAATGACAAGAGACAAGCTTTATAAATTTCAAAGGTAGGTATAATAGGTGGGTGCATTTTTCTAACAATTTTCGTCATGTTGTATGACAATTCTGATCAGCCAGCTTGATGGTCGATTTTGTCAATGTTGGAGGCTCGATCTGATCAAATGGTCTTCTAGAAAAATATGACCCTATCA
Organism: Fremontodendron californicum; assembly: GCA_030761205.1. Lineage (NCBI taxonomy): Eukaryota > Viridiplantae > Streptophyta > Magnoliopsida > Malvales > Malvaceae > Fremontodendron > Fremontodendron californicum. The sequence goes on along the minus strand of JAULJL010000025.1, from coordinate 9,562,401 downwards.
GTTACTGATCTATAGCCGTTGGAATCAGATCATTTTCTCATGTGGATCGGAAGATATGGTCAAAATACCAAAATGGTGCAGAACAGACGTCATTGCACATCAGCCAACTTGATGGTTGATTTCGGTAGGGAAAACGACTCCGTTTCAAGAAGTGTAAAACATGAAAAAGATAGATATGCCTCTTAACTTTGCACTGTCAAAATTTCAGCCTTAATGCTGCGGTGAAACTCCAGATATAGCTGATATGGCAAAAGGTGTCGGAACTAGAACTGAATTGGATTTGCCCTTAATTGTTGATTTAACCTAGTAATCTGAAATCACTCAAAGAAACTCGTGAAAAACACCAAATTACATAAAAATATAAAATATCATAAACACAATTAGACTAAGCAATAATAACTCGTATTTGACACAAAACAATAATAAAACATAACTAAGAACTATATAATTATACGAGTTATCACACCCCCACACTTAGAATGTTGCTAGTCCCTAGCAACGACTCAATAAAAATAAAATAAGAAAATCTAATCTAATCCATTTTCGTTGGAAATCACGGTGGCACTTAGCATGTGACACAAGCCTTTAAACCCCTAGGTGTCCCTAGTGGGCGAGTTTAGTCTCGTGAGGGTTTGCTAGAACGATACCCACAAACATTGAAAAACTAAAATATAAGTAAACTACATACACTAAAAATATTTACTCCTAATCCTTTCAATATAAATTAGAGACAATCTTTGAACAAGTCTTATAAACTAATCAATAGCTCAAAGAATTTCACAAAAATTCATGCTTGAATGTAAATAAATGAGTTAAGCCAATATTAACATAACATATTTCAATCAAAATAGTGCATATTCAACTTAATCTCAACTTCTCACTATACTCTCATGATTTTCACTCTTTAAAGTAGTGGTAAAGTGTTTACACTCAATCAATCTCATGAAAACAGTTCTACCATATGCTTGCTTGTCCACCTATTCTCCACTATTTAGATCATACAACTTCATAAATCAAGAGGTCTTTTTTCAAGGTTGTAATGGGGCCAAAGGGTTATAATGTAGTTAAAGAACAAAAGGATAAAGATATCACAAAGGTTCCAAAGAGTTCATAGAGTTTAGAGACATAATAAGATCATACAAATAAAACTTCTCAAAACTCTTATAAAGCACATAATAACATAGGCTAAATATTCATGTTGAGCCTTTGCTTCATTCTAACCAACTTTGTAACATCTTTTTCTTTACTTTAACTAGAAGTTCAAGAGAAGATTTTTTTTTTTAATATGGGAATGTATTTGACAATGATCCCTTTCTTTTTCTCTTGACTTTTGCCTCTCTCCTCCCCCACACTTATCTTTCGTTCTAACCCAAATTTTCAAAAAGTATCCCTTGTTTTTGCAATATGTCTCAAAATATATAATCCATGTTTAGAACAAGGGTAAGGATATAAGTATATTTAGGCCAGGTGTAAGTTCTGGTTACCAATAAAATAGCATATTTAATGTAGGCTCAAATTGGCTCACTAGTGGGGATGTTCTCTTAGAACATTAATAATGGATGGCTGTTTGGCTCTGGTTATAATCCTAATGCCTCTATCATATTCATGTTGTCACATGTATCAATATAGTCTCAAACGGTTTAAAGCAAGTTCTAGAGAATCATGTAATCATAAGAGCACTCAAGAAAGAAATTAGATTGATTTGTATAATGCATCAATCATTATAGGCTCAAAAACTCACAAGGATGATTATACAAGTCAAATTAAATCTAAACATGCTTCTTTCTCAATCAACATATCATATTAACATTGGCTCATAAAAAGGTTGACATCATGCTCAATTCTCATGAAAATCTTCTCACTAATAAATCTGTTTTAGACTTATGCAATTCATATCTCATCATTGTATTAAAAAGGAACTAGAACACATTAAAAAAATAATAATAATAATAAAGACTCATAAAAAAAAAATAGTAGACAAAAATAAAAGAAATCCTAAATCGTTCCCCCCACACTTAATTCTTACATTGTCCTCAATGTAAGTCTATTAACCCAAATGAAAGAATCATGTGTAAGAGAAAAGAACTAATAACATAAGAATAGGAATAACTAAGACTCAAAACAAAACAAACTCATGCAACCTAATTAATCCTAAAATACTAAACAAAAATTAACAAGTAAACATAAAAAGATTAAAATCAAACTGACAAGGTATGTCTCAAGTCTCCCTTACTTAGACCTTGTTCAGAATGAATACTTATAAATTGCTTAAAACACAACAAACCTTTTTTTTTTTTTTTTAAAATAGCGAAATATGTCCCTTACCCCCTACTAAAGGTAGAATTTAGGAGATATTACCTGCAGAGGTTGCTAACCACTTATTATAACTGAGACACAACAAACAAAATGTTAGATAATGTCACAAAGACAGAGTACAATCCACTCCTTGCTCGTCCATATCTCTTTTTCTTTTTCCGAGCATTTGCGAAACAACCGTAGCAGATAAATACTCATAAGCTTGGAGCTTTTTGAGTAAATCTTCAATGGTTGTAGCAGAAATTATGGTTCTCCTTGCCTCTGAAAACATGAATCCATTATCCACAGCATTATCTAAATATGAAAGCAAATTACTAAAATAACCATTAATATTAAGCAAACCAATGGGTTTCTTATTTGTGACCAAAGATGACCAAGAAGCCACGCAAGCTATTTCTTCCAATGTACCCAGACCTCCTGGTAAAGCAATGAATGCATCGGCAGAATGGTACATGATTGTCATCCGTTCAGGGATACTCCAGACTTGTATTTCCTTACCCACGGTAGGTCCACAAAAACCTGTGAATAGTTTTGGCATGATTCCTAGAACTGGACTTCCTCCGGCGTGTGCTGATGTAGCGACTGCTCCCATTAAACCCGTACTACCGCCTCCATAAATCAACTGGATCTTTTGTTGGGCAAATATTACTCCAACTCTTATGGCTTCATCAGCGAATATGTTATTTTTCCCTGGATAAGCACCTCCAAAGACACAAATTTTTTTAATGCGCTGGGACGAAGTACTTTCCATTTTTTTTCAAGTGCCTGAAAGAGAATGAGTACATGGTGTAATATATAGAGGACTGAGTAATGAATCAGACAAGAGTAATAATGTCGCCGAAAGTGTATTTGACCTGTCAGAAGAAAATGTTAACCTAACAAAAGATTTTTGCGTGATTTCAGGAAGAAAATCAAAAAGAGAAGAAAAATCAACCGTAAAAGACCAATGCAAAAAAAAAAAAAAAAACGAGAATAATTACACAAATCTAACAACACGTAAATTAAACCGAAATAAAGTTATTGCAAATCAAACCAAAAGCTGAGAAGTCATTTATTGTAGTTGTGATTGTGGCTCACATCTTCCTCTGGTTTTACGTCCAGAAACGGCTTAAACGCCTTCTATGAGTCGAGGATATGCTTCCCATCCAGTTTTCTTACAAGCTGGCAAACAGGGTCTTTTAACATCAGATTCCCAAGATGTTGCCATTCCCTTTGGAATTGCGGCCATAAATCAAGAATTTCTCTTTGTACGTCTCCACTAGGATGCGTCTCAAGAGAAAGTTGGATATTACCCAAATTCTCCTTACTCAGTCCATCCTTAATGAACTCAATTTTATCATCTCGATTAGAGGACGGAATCCCAATAGAACGACATTTACCGTTACACGTCCATCGTGCACATTTGTGGCAATTTGAACTCATGCGCTTTGCTCGTCGCTTCTTTGCAAAAGTGCTTCTACCTGTACCTGGTAAATGCAAAACAGGAAGATATTCATCTTCACGTACCTTGGCTTCAATTATCCAATGTATGTCTTCAGGAATCCCTTTGTGCATAAGCATTCTTAATCTTTCAAATCGAACTTGGTAAAGCTTCAGTAAAATATTCCGAGGAAAAGGAGGAAATCGTTTCTGCAATCTTGTGAGAATATCATCCATCTTGAAAAAAAATGAAAAAGAAATTGAAAGAGAAATTTATATACAATATCAGTTTTGTGGGTAGCTGATGGAACCGACTTAAATAATCACGGAGTACCGTTATCCGCCATTTAACCGGGGTTAAAAAAAATGTATTTTTTTTTTTTTTGAAGATTAGTAAAAATTATATTTACATCTAGTTATTTTCAAAACAAGGATCAGAAAGAAAAACAACCTCTTCTTTGAGTAACATGATTTTCCAAAAAGAGTTTGAGTCTTTGTCCATTTACCCTGAATACGTTACCATTTTGAGGATTTTCAATGTCAACTGCTCCATAATGATACACATGCTTAACCACAAATGGGCCAGTCCATCTTGATCTCAACTTACCAGGAAATATTTGAAGTCTAGAATTATAAAGTAGAACTTTTTGCCCAACATCAAATATTTTTCTTGAAATTAACTTGTCATGAAAGGCTTTAGTTCTTTCTTTATGAATTTTAGAATTCTCATATGCATCATTTCTGAGTTCCTCAAGTTTTTGTTTCCAACAATGCTTAACCTGAAAAGAATTTAACAAAGAATCAGTGTGTGAAATTTCTGAAGCATTATCAAACTCACATTCAATAATCTTCTAAAGGATCATGGAATGTGGTAGTGGTGAGATGTTCATGAACAATTTCTTCAATGAAATCCACTTCATGTACTTCTGAATCATCACCAGGTTGCTTGCAAATGTTGAACACATTTAATTCTAAAGTCATATTTCCAAAAGAAATGTTCAAAATACCATTCCTGCAATTTATCAGAGCATTAGAAGTTGCAAGAAATGGACGGCCTAATATAACAGGAATTTGAACATTTGGATTTGAAACAGGATGTGTGTCCAAAACAATAAAATCAACAGGGAAGTAAAAATTATCAATTTGAACCAAAACATCTTCAACTATCCCTCGAGGAATTTTTACAGAACGATCAGCTAGTTGAAGTGTAACAGGTGTTGCCTTGAGTTCACCTAAACCTAACTGTTGATAAACAGAAAAAGGCAAAAGATTAACACTAGCACCAAGATCAAGCAATGCACGTTCTATTCTAGTGTTTCCAATGATGCATGAGATTGTTGGACATCCAGGATCTTTGAATTTTGGTGGAGTAAGGTGCTGAATGATTGAGCTCACACTTTCCGTCAGAAATGCTTTCTTTTGTACATTATGTTTCCTTTTAAATGTGCACATGTCCTTCAAAAATTTAGCATAAGATGGAACTTGTTTGATTGCATCCAATAAAGGAATGTTAATCTTAACTTGTTTGAAAAGTTCATAAATTTCTGCATTTTGATTCAAATTCTTTATTGTTTGCAACCTTTGAGGAAAAGGAGCAGGATGCATACCTTTTTCTTTGTCCAAATTTTCAAGAAGTTCAGACTTACCATCATCCTTACCATTACTTTTCGGAGGGGAAGGAGGATCTTGGTCTTTTGATGGAATGTTTTTGTCAATTGCCTTTCCACTTCGAAGAGTTGTGATAGAACTGGCATTTTCCTGTTGAGTTTCATTGGAGCAAGAAACAAGACATTGAGTAGAAGGGTTAGGCGGAGGTTGAGCAGGAAACTTACCTTTTTCTTGAGTGCGTAATGAGGCTGTCAATGTGGACAAGGTGTTTTTGATCTCATTGATGTCCTGTGAAGTTTGGTTATTCACATTTGCTTGTGTTTGCATGAATTCTTGCAATGTCTCTTCCAAGGTTTGTACACGTGAAGGTTGATAGGAAAAAGTGTTGCCCGACTTTTGAGATTGTGGTACCTGAACATGATTATTATTCCGCCAACTGAAGTTGGGATGATTTCTCCATTCAGGGTTATACGTTTCAGAGTAAGGAGAAGGAAAAGGCTTTTTAAATGTGTTTATGGAATTTACTTGATCATGCAACGTTTCTTTAAGAATGGGAATGTTTGGACATTCAGAAGTGGGGTGTCCCATGATTTCACAAATTCCACAACTTTCTTCATTTTTAACCGTTTTGACTTCTTTTACTTCTCTAAGTTCCATGGCTTCAATCTTTCTAGCCAAATTAGCTACTTTAGCTTTTATCTCATCTTCTTGACTAAAATGATATTTACCTCTGTTATAAACAAGATTAGATCTATTGAAACTTTCAGAGGAACTATCTGTGCGGCAGGCTTGAGAGTTATCTGCCAAATGGTCTAGGTAGTCAAAGGCTTCTTCAGGTTCTTTTTCTAGAAACTCACCGTTACACATTGTTTCAACAAATTGTTTAGTTTCGGGAGTTAAACTTTCATAAAAGAAACTAATAAGACGCAATTTTTCAAAACCATGATGTGGACAAGAACTTAACAAATCTTTAAAACGCTCCCAGCACTGAAAAAATGCTTCATTTTGATTTTGATTGAAATTTTGAATCTGTCTTTTCAAAGCAGTAGTTTTATGTGCTGGGAAAAATTTCTTTAGAAACTCAGTTTGTAATTCTTGCCATGTGCCAATTGACCTTGGTTTTAAATTATGAAGCCAAATTTTTGCTTTATCTTTTAAAGAAAAAGGAAATAATTTTAGCTTGACAATTTCATTTGTACATTGTTGGTCATTAAAGGTGACACATACATCTTCGAAGTCTTTTAGAAACGAGTAAGCACTTTCCGATTCTAACCCATGGAAATTTGGAAGCAAAGCTATCATACCTGGTTTAAAACGAAAGTTGTTTGCATTGAGAGGAAAAATAAAACAAGAGGGTGATGAGCTTCGAGTTGGTTGCAAGTAGTCACGCATGGTGCGTACTTGTCTGTTCTCATCTTCAGCATGAACACTTTCATTGTCAGCCATGGTAGGAGTTGTATTAGAAAGATTACTTGAAAAAGTTTCACAATAAAATCTAACTAAACGACGAGATCTAAAATCACGTCGCCAAACAAGCATAAAACAAAGTTAATATACAAATTAGGCGGTATAACCAGCCAATAAAAATAGAACAAAGTTAATATACAATATAAATACAAATATATAGAAAATTAGGCGGTATAACCAGCCAATACTTATAAACTTATATACTTAGTATTGCTTCCCCGGCAGCGGCGCCAAAAACTTGATGGAGACTCAATTAAGAGTTGTAAACCCAAGTGCAGGTTATGTTCAAGTAATAAATTCTCGGGTGTCCGAGGTCGAACCACAGGGAAGCGTACTAGTAAGTATAAGTTTATAAATATATATGAAAAAGAAAATAAACAAGATATTAGGGAATCAATAACAAAGAAAGTAAACAAGATATTAGAGAACAAAAAAAAACAAAATAACATAAAAGCAATTAAACAAGATATAAAAAACAATAAGAAAGGATGTTGAGGTTAGAGAATCCACTCTTGGTGTTATGCTAAGATTAATCTTGTTTTATTACACAATTGAAATCCACACATAAGGGAGGTTCCAATCGGAAGGTTTAGCAATTCAGTCCAAATTGTCCAACGTCCATAGCATATGATATTATGTTCATTTGGTGTCCTCAAAACTCATAAAAAGAGTCCAAGCATTCCTTATGCCAAGGTATATTTCTACAACAAATCAAGGTTATGAAACCAAGCATTTACTGTGCCATTTTCCTTGTCAATAATGAATCAAGATCCCTACTTTGTAAGTATGATTTTAAACCAAAAGAAAATATTATCTATACTAGTGTTTATAAATGATGATTCATTTTAGCTCATGTTTAAGAGACTAACCTTAGCATTTACCAAAAGCTTCACCTCATCACCTCAACAATATGATTAGCAACACATACTAGATATGAATAAAATGAAAAGAAATGTAAGAAGCATAAGTAAATAAAGAAAAAGAAAACTAGAGAAAGTAAAGAAAAAGAAAACTTAGAGAATTTTATTACAATGGCTAATATCCTACCAATGTATAATGTTTCCTTAATACTCATCCAAGGCCCTCTATTTATACACATTTTGGAGAGCTAAATGACAAGAGACAAGCTTTATAAATTTCAAAGGTAGGTATAATAGGTGGGTGCATTTTTCTAACAATTTTCGTCATGTTGTATGACAATTCTGATCAGCCAGCTTGATGGTCGATTTTGTCAATGTTGGAGGCCTGATATGATCAAATAGTCTTCTAGAAAAATATGCCCCTATCAGCTACTGATCTATAGCCGTTGGAATCAGATCATTTTCTCATGTGGATCGGAAGATATGGTCAAAATACCAAACCGGTGCAGAACAGACGTCATTGCACATCAGCCAACTTGATGGTTGATTTCGGTAGGGAAAACGACTCCGTTTTAAGAAGTGTAAAACATGGAAAAGATAGATATGCCTCTTAACTTTGCACTGTCAAAATTTCAGCCTTAATTCTTCGGTGAAACTCCAGATATAGCTGATATGGCAAAAGGTGTCGGAACTAGAACTGAATTGGATTTGCCCTTAATTGTTGATTTAACCCAGTAATCTGAAATCACTCAAAGAAACTCGTGAAAAACACCAAATTACATAAAAATATAAAATATCATAAACACAATTAGACTAAGCAATAATAACTCGTATTTGACACAAAACAATAATAAAACATAACTAAGAACTATATAATTATACGAGTTATCAAACAAGTTCACTGTACATGAACCGCTATGAGAGTTCCATTTGGTATTTCAGTCAAGTGTCTATGGTAAATACTCTCATGTGTCAATAGTGTAAATAATCCTTTGACTTGTGACACCAGGTCATCTTGTATGTGAACTGTCATACTTAGATTTTATCATGAACGGGTCCCAATCACGAGGATGCTTAAAGTAGGGTGTTATTGGGTATGACATGAAGCATACAAAGAAGAATGACTGGTCCAGAGAGAATTCATCACCCTAAATGATTTAGGGGATATATCTCACATGTATCTGGCTTATATTAACTTATGGAAGTCCTTGGCCAAGGCAATACTTAAGGAGTTTATATAAAGCTGGAGATCTAATATGGAATGGGTTAAGAATAGACACTGAACCATGCTCTTGGCATTTGGGTGGTCATGATTCATTGCTAGATGCTGCTCATGATCTATAAATATAAAAGGAAAACTTCTTAATTGAATTAATTATATTTATTGCCAACATGTTAAGGGCCTAATGAGTCACACACAAAAGGTGACTAATGAAATTAAAATGAGATTGGGCCATATTAAATATTCATTAAGTGTTGTGGGCTTATTGTGAATATTTAATAATATTTATGAGGGATCTAGTGCAGTTAGTCCAAGTGTTGGCATACACTAAACCTACTTATAAATAGGCTAATGTTGTTGCCGTCTCCCCCCTAAGAGAATTGAAATCGGCGCCTCTCTCTCTAAGAAGAGAGATTCGGCCGAACACCTTTAGATTAAGGAGAATTCAATTCTTCTTGTTTCTTTAGGCTAATTGAGATAAAGAAGGAAGGTTTCTCACAACCTAGACCACTAGCATCATATTGGCAAAACATAATCTCAACCTTGTGAAGGCTTTCAGATCACCTGTGTGGATTACTATTAGATGTCGGACAACTGGACGACTTTGATTCTCGACAAGCGAGCTTTATGTGCAAGAACAAGAACATCAAGAATCTGTGATGTGGTTTTGGAGATCTCCATTACAGAGGTATGAGATTTTGATTGTTATCTATTCTTGACAGCCTGATAGTTTTGAATTCATAGGCAGATCCATGGAGGGATTTAGTATTCTCTATGATTTATTTAATTCCGCTGCGTTGTATGTTTAACTGTTGATTAAATTATACATTATCTCTGTTTGAGCATGAGCCGAATCCCAACAGTCACCTATGCCATGTCATTATTTCATGCCATGTCATCATTTCAAGCCATGTCATCATTTTATGCCATGTCATCATTTCATGCCATGTCACCTATGCCATGTCACCTACGCCATGTCATCCTTTCATGCTACGTCACTTATGCCGTATCATCATTTTATGCCATGTCACCTATGCCAAGTCATCATTCTATGTCATGTCATCTATGCCATGTCATCCATATAACATGTCGTGCCATGTCATTTTCCATGTCATTTATAGTTTAGATGCATTTTCATGCCATGCCATTCATGTTATGTCATCATTTCATGCCATTCGGCCATGTACATGCCATCACCATGCATTCAGCCATTCACATGCCATCACCCTGACCATTCAGCCACCATGATATTTCATACATGCCATTGCATTTTTATGCCATAACATTCAATTCCATAGCATGTCTTTGGCCATGCCATTTAGTATGATAAGCTCATGTTTGCCATGTCAATTTCACTAAAATGACATTCATTCTCATGCTATGTCGCTTGGTTTGCTATGTCATTATGCTTATCTAGCTTTGGTTTGCCATGTCGTTTTCCTTCACATGACATTTATTATCATGCATGCCTTAGTGTCAATTTACATATTCATACATTTTAATAAGGCAATATTCTCGAGTTTACATATTCATACAGTTTAATTAATTATTAACAAAGGAATACCCTTTTCTAAAACAATAATGATTTGAAAAATTTTGAAATAAATAAAACTTTCTATGATTTGCTGGTTTGCCGGAGAACATGAAAAGATTTTGGTATTAATAAATTTCGAGTCATTCTCAAATAAATTCATCCTCATGTTGTGAAACTTGTCCATGTCATTAATATGTCATCGTTTTATGCCATGTCACCTATGCCATGTCATTATTTTATGCCATGTCACCTATGCCATGTCATCTTGCATTTCATGTCAATTTCATTCACATAATATTCATTCTTATGCCATGTCATCCATATGCCATGTCATTTTGTATGCCATGTCGATTTCATTCATATGACATTCATTCTTATGCCATGTCATCCATATGCCATGTTTTTTTTTGTATGCCATGTCGATTTCATTCACATGACATTCATTCTTATGCCATGTCATCCATATGCCATGTCATTTTGTATGCCATGTCGATTTCATTCACAAGACATTCCTTCTTATGACATGTCATCTATATGCCATGCCATCCATATACCATGTCGATTTTATTCACATGTCATTTTGTGTGCTATGTCAATCATTTGCCATGTCATTATTTCCTTTATTAGGTCATAATAAAATGTTTGTCATATCATGATACATATGCATGCTTATTTAATTTTTATCTTGGTAGGATTTTTGCATATTCATGGTCATTTTCTATGATTTTTAAAATACATTGAAAAACAAATGATATTTTTTTATAAATCAAGATTATTCCTGAATTAAAATAATTCATGAGTTCTCTGTTGTGTCTGCCGGAGAGGATATCATCAATTATCATTAATAACGGAATATCTTTTTCAAAAAAAAAATGATCCGGGGAATTTCAAAATCAAAGAAAAATTCCATGTTTTGCCGAGTCTGTCGAAAAATATGGAAAATTTTATGCTAGTAAATTTCGAGTCATTTTCAAATAAAATATGAATTTTTAAGGGAATTATTTACAAACACCAATCTTAAAACCAACTTTTTACCGAGACTCAAGATAATACACGACAAATAAGGTACCGTTTCATACGGGCGTTGTGGGAGTGCTAATCCTTCCCCGCATGTAACTGACTCCCGAACCTGCACTTGTTTTTCACTGGTTCAAAGCGCAGACTGCAAAAATTGGTTTTAAAATGTTTTAATTAATTTTAAAATGTTTTATAAAAATCGGTTTTAATAAGTGGCTGATCACACCTAGCTAAAAAAAATTGGTGGCGACTCCATTTTTTTTTTCGAGGTCATTTTCATACCCTCGACCTTTTATTTCAAGAAGAATTAAGTCGTATTTTCCTCTGCCTGTTTTGTTTTTCCTTACCTTCACTCGAGCGGGTTCCCCGCGATGGGATCACGTATGAACAATAGGTAAAGAGTTGTTGAAAATTTGATACCTGAGAACTTGGTTTAGATTGCTTGAATGGTGTAAAAGAACCTATTTAACCAACCTAAAAACCAAATTAATTAGATAAAATCAAAATAGAATAGTGTGCAAATATTTATACTATTGCCGTTGAGTTTTTTTAATAAATGGTAAATATTTGTCAAAAACTAGTATTTGCACGTGAAAATTATATATATCTTACAAATTTTAATTTGACACTATAATAATAATAATGATACATACTAACAATTTAGTTAAATTTTGATTAAATAATATACAATATAAATTTACTTGAATTAATGTCATTATATCATAATTGAACTTCAACAGCAATTAAACTTTAAAAGTTATAATAAAAACATATAATAAAGATTTTGCTTTGAATTGCAAAACAAAATACTTTACTAAGGGCAAAGAGTTCAAGGTAAACTATAGGTAAGTTTATCGCTTTATTATTATTCTTTATTATTATCTTTCGTGTTTATCTTATTATTTTTATGCTTATTTTTCGTGTTTATCTTTATTTTTTGCATAATAACTGTCATGTTTTGAGTTTTAACTTTGACAAATATAAAATTTACATGTTAAACAAAAGCTAATCGAGTGATAGATTATTTTGTTTGATGCAATTCGGCTGGTGTTAACGCTGTTGAGTTAGAACATCTTCTGACATTCGATAAATCAGATCGTCAAACATGTAGACTACTAAAAAATTGAAAGCGACTGATAAGAAAAAACTAATTGTTATTTTAAACTTCAAGGTAATATAACCTGCCATTGTTATTTTAAATGGGTAGCTGAATTAGGCAGCATACAAATCAAGTAGATGTCCTAGAATTCTATCACGTAAGAAAGTGTTGAAAATTTAATACTTGAGAATTTGGTTTAGATTGTTTGAATGTTGTAAAAGAATTTATTTAACCAACCTAAAAACCAAGTTATTAGATAAAATTTAGATAGAAGAGTGTGCAAAGATTCATACTATTACTGTTGAGTTTTTTCTTAATAAATGGTTAACATTAAAAAAAAAAAAAAACTAGTATTTGCACGTATGTTTCACGTTTAAATTATATATCTCTTTCAAAATTTAATTTAATAAATAATTTTGGATACTATAATAATAATGATACATATTAACAATTTAGTTAAATTTTACTTAAATAATATATCATAAAAATTTAATATACAATAAAAATTTACTCAAATTAATGTAATTATCATAATTGTATTTGAACTATAATTTAACTTTAAAAGTTGTAATAGAAACAAATAATAAAGATGTCGCTAGAAATTTGAATAGTAAAACGAAATACCTTACTAAGGAGGGCAAAGAGCCAAGGTACATTATAGGTAAGTCTATCGCTCTAAAACTATTTTTTGTCTTGTTTTTCGTGTTTACCTTCTTATTCCTTATTTTTGTTTTTCGTTTTTGTCCTCATCTTTTGCAGGATAGGCAATCATGTTTTAAATTGTAACTTTGACCGATATAAAGTTTAATATGTTAAGATAGAAGCTAATCGAGTGGTAGATTGTTTTGATTAAAAAAAGTCGATTAGTATTAACGCGCGTTAAGTTGGAAGACTTTCTAACATTTGATAAATCAAACCGTCAAACATGTAGTTTGCTAAAAATTGAAAGTGATTGATAAGAAAAAACTAATTGTTATTTTGAATTTCGAGGTAACGTAACTGGATATTGTTATTTTGAATGGGTAACTTAATTAAGCAGTATACAAATCAAACAGATCCCCTAGAATTCTACCAGGTAACTACCAGGTAAGGAGGTATAAAAAATTTGCTACCTAGAACTTGGTTTAAATTGCTTGAATAGTGTAAAAGAGTCTATTTAACCAACCTCAATAATATTTTGAATTGTAAATTTGACGAATATAAAGTTTAATATGTTGAGACAAAGCTAATCGGATGGCAGATTGTTTTGCTTGAATGAAGTTGGCAGGTGTTAACGGTATTAAATTAGAAGACATTTTAACATTTGATAAATTAAATCGTCAAACATGTAGATTGCTAAAAAAATTGGAAACCATTGATAAGAAAAAACTAATTATTATTTTGAAGTTAGAAGTAACATAATTGGTTATTGTTAGTTTGAATGGATAGCTGAATTAGGCAGTATACAAATCAAATAGATCTCCTAGATTTTTATCAGGTAAGGAGGTGTTGACAATTTAATACCTAAGAACTTGGTTTAAATTGCTTTAATGATTAAAAAAATACATTTAGCTAACCTAAAAACCAAAATAATTAGATAAGATTAAGATGAAAGAGTACGCAAAGATTTGTATTATCGTCGTTGAGTTTTTTCTTAATAAATAGTCAATATTTTTCATAAAACTAATTTTTGGACATGTTGCACGTGGAAATTATATATCTCTTACAAAATTTAATTTGACAAATAATTTTTTGGATATTATAATAATAATTATACATACTAATAATTTAGTTAAATATAATTAAATAATACACAATATAAATTTACTCGAATTGATGTAATTATTTTAATTGAACTTGAACAACAATTTAACTTTAAATGTTGTAATAAAAATAGATAATAGAGATGTTGCTAGAAATTTGAACAACAAAACGAAAGACCTTACTAAGGAGGACAAAGAGCTGAAGGTATACTATAGGTAAGTATATATCCCTATTATTATTTTTTATCTTTGCATTTCGTGTTTACTTTATTGTTTTTAATTTTTTTTTTTTTTTTTTTGTGTTTATCCTTATCTTTTGCAGGATGAACAATCATGTTTTAAGTTATAGTTTTGACGAATATAAAGTTGAATATGTTGAGATTTGTACTAATTGGGTGGCAGATTGTTTTGTTTGAAAGAAGTCGGTTGGTGTTAACGCTGTTGAGTTGGAAAACCTTTTGACATTCATTAAATCAAACCGTCAAATATGTAGATTGCTAAAAATTTGAAGAGACTGATAAGAAAAAACTAATTGTTATTTTGAAGTCTGAGGTAACATAACTGACCATTGTTATTTTGAATGGGTAGCTAAACTAGGCAGTCTACAAATTAAACAGATATTGTAGAATTCTACTAGTGTTTGATCTTTTACAGCATTATTTCAGATTCTCTCTTATGCTTTTCATACACATTTGTTAATCGATTGAACAACTCGAATATTTTATTGGGCACCAATTGTTATTTTGAATGGGTAGCTGAATTAGGCAGTCTATCTTATGTGGTTTTGCTCGAGAATATTTTACTAAACAATTTGAATATTTGTTCTTTCATGCTTGAAGTTGTAATTTATCGAATGAATTCGTTTGCTGTTAGCATCTTGTTTCTTCTTGTTGATAAAATATTTATGTTTTAACTAGACCTACCTCTTAAGTTGAAAGTTTTTGAAGTAAAGAGGAGATTTATTGTTGTGGTATTTCAATTTAAACGTAGAATGATAACATTATTTCTTTTATTATCCATTATTTATTAATCTTATTAGTAGTTGAAATTTAGAAGTTCAAAAATCATAATGCATTTCTTTGGCCCAGGTTATAATGGTAGTGGGAGCAATTAATGTCATAAAATGGTAAAGATCAACTATAGAAGAGCTTTTACCAATACACAATAACTCTTTATATCGCAAGTAAAACATAAAAGATGTTGTGAAATGCCAAATTTTATTTAATTCGAAAGATATCTACATATATAGTGTAGTTGAGTACAATCTGGTATTAATATTTTATCTACATGCACAACTATTGAAGCCTCCCCCTTGTTGGATTTACCATGAGTATTGGTTAATTATGATAGATTCTTTATATTTGTTATAGTATTTAATATTTCATATAAGGAAATAATCAGGAGGAAACATGTTTTATAATGTATGGATTTTTCTAAACAACAGTAGATAATTAATCAATTTCGGTAATGAATGTAATAGACATGTGAGAGACCTCACAATGAGGAGGGTTGCTTTTGAACTTGCATGCACAAACACATGAATCTTCATCTCTTCTAATCTGCGATATCTACTATTTTTTTTTTTTGTGAAATTGCAACTGCTTCTTTGAAGTTCATTTTCTAGACCTATTTTTTCTATAATGTAACTACTGTTACATAAGTTGCTAATTTTATGTTATACTTATGTCAGTTTTGGACTTGCTGTTGGAGAAATTGGTTTTTTCCATTCATGTAGCTGGATTTCATCAAAGGCAATAATAATATTTGCTGTTCTACTTTGGGAAAGTAATCGCTAACATGCAGTTGGAAAATTTGCTTCCAAGGCAATAATCAGCTTTGTTATTCATTCTTAGGGGAAATAATCGTGCTTGGCTAGTGCTGAATCACAGGATGTGTCTCTTTTAAGTTATAATAATATGATACAGTTAGGGAGAAACAGTTGTGTTGCTCGTGTTTAGTTCCTATGATCCTATTAAATTAATCCATGGTGTTTAAACTTTGATCATAACTTTTACCTTTTCAATCAACTACCTTTCTTTTCATAATTGACTATGTATTTGAATATCCTTTTCAGTGTTGTTTCGTCTTTGATGCCCTAATGTCTCAATTTATCAGAGCAGGGGTTTATGGAGCTTTGGAGTCTAAATTTTGTTGCTATCTTTTTTTGGCTTCTTTTATTGAATTAGTTATTGTTAACATCTATATCTTTTCTTTCCAATTGTTTTGGGTTGCAATCATTAACGTGCCATTTGCCTATACAATGGTTTTGGATTTGGATTTCCTAATAGGTATCTACATGCCTTATAATGAAATTTTGATGTTTTATAACAAAAGCATCTTGTACTCGTGTTTATGCCAGGTAGCTCCTAAAAACAATTTGAAAATTTGAATACCATGCTCTTAATATTCTAGCACATAATAGTGTCTACAATAAAATTTTCATTTGAGACATATGTGACTTTAAATTGTAAAGCAGCCTCAAACCAAAGGGATCAAGGGTCTGAGCACCTTGATCCATGTTTGCATCTTAATTATCTTAAAATTTATTGTCTTAAATAGCCATGTCATTGTAGACAATTTTGTCCAGGGCACCTAAACAAGACAAATTCTTTTTTCAACTTCCCGGAATACGAAGAATCTCCCCTCATTCCACAAATGGGTCTCCAGGACTTTGATTCGGAGGTCAAAACGAAAAAGTCTATCCATAAAAAGTCAACTCCAAAAAATTCAACCCCAAAAAGCTAACCACTGAAAAAGTCAATTATCAGTCAAAGTCAAGATTTGAAGTTAAATTGAACAATGGTGAAGAAATTTTGATAATCGAAGGTCTACAATGAAAGATAGAGAGTTTGAAAAACTGGTTGCAAAAATTCAGTGTAGGAAAAATGCCTAATTTTGTAAATTTGGGGAAAAGTGTGTAAACGATCAAATTGGACAAAATAGGAGGTTCCAAATGGAATAAGATCAATAAATATGGATATTTAAATGTCCAATTTTGAAGCGGAGTTGAACGAAGATGTGGTTTGAAGAGAAAAAGGAAAATAAAGATTTAATGAATAAATAAGAAAACCACAAATTTGGGAAAAACTGCAGAGATGGCCCGATTCAGTGAAGTTGAAGCCTCTTGTTGATAAAGAAAAAATAAATAAAAATATCCAAAGTCCCAATTTGAAGTGGATCCCAAGGAAGAGCTAATTTGAGGAGAAACGGAAAAACGAGAAAATTCCTAATATTGAGAAAAAGGGAAAAACTAAATCGGAAAGGAATTCGGATGTAAAAATTTGGCATTTTTGGACCAACTCCAATTCAATATATGACAAAGGCAGTGGAAAAAGAAAATTCTAAAATTAGGCCCTTTTCGAGTAAAATCGAGGTTTCGGGGGTTAAAGGGCAATTTTGAAAAATTTGGGAAAAATAGAATTCAAGCTCGAAAAATTATGAAAACTTTCAGAACTGAGTTTTATATTTGATGGAAGGGATTGGAGAAGAAAAATCTGGAATCGAAGCTCAAATGGAAAAAGACAAAGTTCGGGGGCACTAATTCGAAATTCCAAGAGAAAAATCCGAGAAAAATAGATAACGAGCTCAAAAAATTATGAAAACTTCCAGAACTGAGTTTTACATTTTATGGAAGGGATTGGAGAAGAAAAATCTGGAATCGGAGCTCAAATGGAAAAAGACATTGTTCGGGTGCACTAATCCGAAATTCCAAGAGAAAAATCTGAGAAAAGAGAAAACAAGTTCAAAAAATTATGAAAAATTTTAGAACTGAGTTTTATATTTTATGGAAGGGATTGGAGAAGATAAATCTATAATCGGAGCTCAAATGGAAAAAGACAAAGTTTGGGAGGCACTAAACCAAAACTTTAGAGAAAAATCCGGGAAAAAAAGAATCCGAGGTCGGAAAATTATGAAAACCTTCAGAACTGAGTTTTATATTTGATGGGATGGATTAAAAAAGAAAAATTCAAAATTGGGGTCCATTTGCAAATAAATTAAGTTTGGAGGCCAAAATACAATTTTACCGAAAAATCAAAAAAGCCATTTTTGTAAATTAAAAAAAAAAGTTTTCAGGCCATTTTTAGCCAGCTCGTGGATGGAAGAGAGGGTGTGATCATCTTAAATCAAATGGCCAAGATTGAATAGCAAGATGACATTTTAAAGAAAGAACAAGATTCTCCACTACCTGCCTACATGGCATTTTTGGCCAATGAGAGGCCTCCAAATTGCAAAGCCATGTGAAGAGCATGTGAAGGCTATATGATGATTAGGATTAAAAATGCCACCTAGAAAGATTTTTTAATAGTAAGCCATATGATCATGACAAGTGGCTTAGATATTTTGTAGAGATAGGAGACAAGGCTTAAAAAATGAGCAACTTCTCTACATTATAGAAGAGGAATCGGTGGCCACAATGGAGGGGGAGGAATTCATTTTGTTTCAAAGGCATTTTTCACTGCACTCTTGATTTGGAAAGCTTGGCTAGGTAGCTATTTCCTCTCTTCCTCTTCAATGATTTTCTTTGATTCCATGTTCTTCTTTTCCTATTTTTCCATGTGATTGTGGATTGTGGTAGGATAGATTTTCCTTTGGTTTTTCTTTTAAAAAATCAAATAAAAGGTTTAAGAAGCTTGAGGATCTTGATTTATATCAAGTGATTTTGGTTAGGTAGTACTATGTACATTAAACAAACCATTGAGCCAACCTTGTTTTTCATTTGCTTGCTTGTTATTTTTTAGTTTTTGTTAGATCATTTTCATATATTTGTCTTACTGATTGTTCATGGATTCATTTCAACCTCCATTAGATTTTTGGCTTAGACCAATCAATGGTCTATAGCCAAGCTCTCTTGAGCAAGCTTGTGAAAAATTAACATTTTTTAGTTGGATATTTTGACTTTGAGCATTTTTTTACTAAGTTATTTTTGTCAAAATAAAAAGATTTTTTTACCACAAGTAGTAGACCTTTAGTGGATGCTCAAGTATTTTTTCCAAGATTTTTAGAATTTGTTTATCAAGGTTGGAAAAATGGTTTTCTATATAACAATTTTTAGTTCACTGTTCTGACTTTAATGCAATTTCGGTCAAGGCATCCTTAGTCCAAAAATTAAATCTATTTTACCCCATAAAGAAAATCATGTTTCAAGTCTAAACTATTTTTTTCAGATTTTTTTGAATTTTTTGTCAAGGGTGGAAAATGGTTTTCGGTAAAACAATTTTTAGTCTACTGTTTTGACTTTAGTTAAAATTCGGTCATACCATCCTTGGTCCAAAAATTAAGCTGATTTTTTTTTTTCATGGAGAACATCATGTATAAAGTCTATACTGATTTTTCCAGAATTGTTTGAATTTTTATGAAGGGAAAAGAATAGTTTTTAAAAACTGGTTTTGAGAGTCAGATTTGTTTTTCAAAACTAATAATTTTTTGTTTTTACTTATCTATAAAGAAAGGGCTGATTTGAGCCATTAGTTGTTTTTTAGGTTGATTTCCATGTCATCTCAAGGATAAAAATTGATTTCATAAAGGTCGTGTCACGGGTACTCAACCCGGGTTTTAAAAAAATAGGAAAGCTAGAGCCTTTTAGAGGGGGGTTTCGACCAAGGCCTATTTCGATAAAAAAAATTCAACTTTTTTATCCGAGCTCAAAGTCATTCAGTTTTTGAAAATCCAATTGAAGTTTCTTTCAAAGGTAGTCGGATACCTTCTTTAGGTATATAGATATCCTTACTACAAGGGAGAAATACATCTTCATGCATTGCATATTTTTAATGTTTTTATTTAATTTAGTGTAAAAACGTATTTTTCGGTTTCCTAAACATTTGGCAAGAATTAGTTCCTAATCTTTGCCAGGTTTGCTGGGGAGGTTAGAAAATTATTCAACGCACGTGTTTATGGAATTGAAACGTATGGTTTTCGTTTTACTCGGAATCATGTAAATGTCATATGAAAGAATTATTTTTCAAGCTTTGCCGGGTAGTACGGTAATATTTTTCGACATATGCCATTTATGTGATTCCTCATATGAAAAATCAATTTCAAAATGATGATGTGTGCATATTTCATGATCATGCATATTCCTTTATATCTATATTTGTCATCTTAATTATGCAAATTTTATGTTTATGAGTATTCCATGTTGATGTCATTTTATATTCCTGTTGCTAGTGTGATTATGAATATTTTATAATAATGCCATCTTGTGATTTTTGTCATGTCAAGTATGTCATGTCATTAATTCTTTTGCCATGTCATAATAGGATTTGCCATGTCAAGCATGCCATGTCATTCATTCTTTAGGCTATGTCATTATTCTTTTGCCATGTCAAGCATGCTATGTCACTAATTCTTGTCATATCATTTAAATTTTGCCACGTCAAGCATGCCATGTGATTAATTCTTTTGCCATGATATAATAGGATTTGCCATGTCATTAATTCATATGCCTAGTCATTAATTCTTTTATCATTTTTGCCATGTCAAGCATGCCACCTCATTATTTCTTTTGTCATACCATTTAGATTTTGCCATGTCAAGCATGCCACGTCACTAAGTCTTTTGTCATGTCATAATAAAATGTTTTCCATGCCATGATAAATATGCATGTTTGTTTAATTTTTATTGTAGTAATATTTTTGCATATTCATGATCATTTTTTTATGATTTTAAAATACATGAAAAATAAATAATATTTTTTCATAAAACAAGATTATTCCCGAGTTACAATAATTCATGAGTTCTTTGTTGGGTCTGCCAGGGAGGATATCATCAATTATCATTAACGAAAGAATATCTTTTTTTTTTCAAAAACAATGGTGATTCAAAGAATTTCAAAATCAAGGAAAAATTCCATGTTTTGTCGAGTTTGTCGGGAAATATGGGAAATTTTATGTCAATAAATTCTGGATCATTTTCAAATAAATATGACTTCTTTAAGGGAAATTATTTTTAAATATCAAATATAAAATCGACTTTTAGCGAAACTCGAGATAACACACGATCAATAAGGTACCATTTTATACGGGCGTTGTGGGGGTGCTAATCCTTCCCCACACGTAATCGACTCCCGAACCTGCGCTTGTTTTCTTTGGTTCAAAGCGCAGACTTCAAATTTGGTTTAAAAAAAAAGTTTTAATTAATTTTAAAATATTTTAGAAAAATCGATTTTAATAGGTGGCCGATCACACCTAGCCAAAAAAAATGATTAGTGGTAACTCCATTTCTTTTTCGAGGTTGTTTTCAAACCCTCACATGTTTAAGAGGAATTAAGTCGTCTTTTCCTCTATTTTTCCAATGTCACACTTAACGAGCCGACGTCCCGTGACAGGGCAATTTCAGACTTTTTAAGGTTGTGACAGTTTGGATACTCCATTGGGGACTTTAGAGATTCAGGCCTAAAGTTAGTCGTGTGTTATCGATAGTCCCGGTTTGTCGGATTTAATTGGTATTTAATTATAATTTCCATTTTATTTTATTTTAAATAAAGAGGTTTTCCAAAAATAATAAGTGGTTTTTGGATATGTTCATGTACATGCATATTATCACTGTTCTCTGGTTATTTAATCTTGTATAATATTATTGTTCATTGGTTATTTAACCTTATACATTATTACTGCTCTTGGGTTGGTTAATGCGTTATACTATTCTTGATCTTTGCTTTAATAAATTGCCGGGGCATTTAGAATAAGGGTTGTAGAATAAGTGGTGAAAGGTTTGTTTGTTCTTTTTCACACACTACACGTGCATTTGCATAACATGAGCCCTATACCCGGGATCTGTCCTTTCAGGTGGAAGCAAAGTAACTAAGCTTTCGTGATTAACAATCCGCATGGGCTAGTGAAACACTTCTGGAGTACTAGAATACCTACGCCTTCGTGATTAACAATCCGCATAGGCTAGGGAAGTATAGTCTAACAAATTGAACCCACTTTTATCGGGGTGTCTTACTAGCCTTCATCGACGACAGTGAGGAACAATTTGGAGCTGTTAGAACCTAATGCAACTTCATGTAGTGAACCTAGACGAAGCCAAGCCGGATTTCTGTTAGATATCCCGAATTAGGAGCACATGGAGGAACACTTCTGACCTTTTGCTATTTATTTTACAGTCCGCATAAACCTCGTACACCGGGCAAGGATGAACGTACATTGCCTGTAGTAAATTTAAATTTCCGTCCTAAAGGCATCTTGATGCCTAAACAAGTTTATATTGTTGGGGAAAATGTTCATTAACTTTTTACTTTGTATTGATATTTTACTCTTTTACTGTTTTTGTTTTCATGTGTCATAATTCCGGAATTAGTATTTTCGGGTCATTTTGAAAATTTTCTTTTATACTTTTACCTTTGTAGGAACTTTTAGAAAAGGAAAAAGAGAGTTTTTATTCCATGAAAAATATTTCTTCTTTGAAAAAAAAAAAAAAGAAGAAACGAAATTGAAAAAATGAGAGCTTAATAATAAAAAAAAGTTATTTTGTAGTGGAATAGTGTTGTGAAAATAATATAAATCTCCTTTTAGTTGTGGACTTTCGAGAAAATATGAAAAAATAGTTGTTAAGAAAATTCAAGAAAAATAGAAATTAAGAAAAAAAAAGAGTGATACTAGGATTTTCTTTTCCTTGATCTTTTCATTTGCATTTTTTGCATAACATGCATATTATTTAAGCAGTTTTAAATATGAAAATTTATCTCCTCAAGTATCTTCGTATCTTGCACAGTTCATGCATTAATCATCATTAAATTCGTGCATATGTGAATAGAGCATGTACACTCATTTTTTCTCATTTTGATAATAATCTCATTTGTTAATTGCATGAGAAGGGGTTTAAGATATGAGGAATGAATTGGAGAAACAAGTGTATGCTTTGGAGCGCAATCAAGAGGAATTTGGACATGGAATCCGGGAGGTGAAAGAACAACTCACCAAATTGATAAAGATGTCTGAGGATCTTAGTAAGAGTAAGGGGGAACTTTCTCAAGGCTCTTTATCGCCTTTGGATCAACCAAAACCATCAGGTCCAGATCATACAATCCCTACTGGATCTTGTGCTTGTCAGTGCCATAAAGGATTGAACCTTGAGGAAATGGTGGAAGTGGTCAAATTGGAAGGCCAGAGGCCAAAGACAGAAACCTCGGATCCTATACCACCCTTGCAAACTGTTCCAAATCTGAATTAGTATCCTCGCCATACTATTACCCCTTCGTCCACTTGGATGACCAACATGAGGTCTCTGGGTCTCATTCCATCACCACATATTGACTGTAATTCATATTTTTTCCCTCATCAACCATCTCATCAAGCATCCAGGATAAGGACCTCGAACTGTGCGCAACCTCTAAGGGTCCCGTATCCAAATCCCTTCCCTTGCCTTGTTGTTCCGCCACCTCTCAATGCAAACACTCTGGTTCAAGCCTTAGTGCCATCATCAAATGATCCAACTCCTAGAACGTATGTAACCAAGAAACAACCCAAGAACAAGACTCAAAGGCATTTTGATCCTATTCCAATCAGCTACCAATAGCTTCTCCCTATATTGATCCGAGATCACATGGTTGCCTATATGCCGTTGAAGCCCCTACAACCACCGTATCCCAAGTGGTATAACCCAAATGCAAGATGTGATTATCACTATGGGATTGTTGGGCATAACACTGAAGACTGTGAGGCCCTTAAAATCAAAGTGCAGTCTCTCATAGATGCCAAGTGGTTCGATCCAATGACACTGATTGATAGAGGACTGAGGAAGGTTAATTAGCATTGGGAGATTGATCTTTAATGATGTAGTAGGATTTTGTCTTTTCAGCAGCTAGCTCTTATAGCCTCAGGATGCTACAAAAAATAAAATTCTTGTAAAGACAGTTTTAATCGCTTTTCAGATTTTGTAAACATGGTTTATACCTTGTGAACATTGACATGGGACTGAATTGGTTATGCTTCAAATTTATGAGATGTTGATGATTAAGTTTCCTCCGATTCTTATTTCCTCCGTGGTATCTTCCCCTGCACTGACATTCGATCAATTAGTTTCTATACCGTACATTTCATCCATCTATACATTGGCATTGAGTTTATTTATGCTTAGCAATGGCTCTAACAACGCCAATGATAGAGAAGTCAATATTATCATTGATAATTTTTGATCTCTAGAGGCAAATAAAAAGGGTTTCCCTCAAACCACTAAAATAAAGAGCCATGACAGAGTTCATGCCTAAAAGATAGTATTGGTTTTCTTTTTGTAGAAAAGTAAAATAGGAAAGGATCATAATACCCAATTGGAAAAAATAGAACAAGTGCAGAATGAGACATCTGAACAGGTCGCACAGGGGATTCAGATGACTCAAGCAAATAGTGGCCAATGGATAGAAATTATGGGAGAACACTTTACACAGAAAAGTGACCAACTTCAAGAGCACGGCTCAAGGCCAGATTTCGGATTAGGTTCATTCACAACAAGTTCTAAGCCAAAGGGCAGAGATACAACAAGAGTATGACCTATTGGAGGAAAGGATTCGAGTTGTTGAAGGTGGAGATGAAGTTAGTGTAAGGGAGATTCTCTTGATCACTGAGGTGGTCATCCTACCAAAATTCAAGGTTCCAAAATTTGTAAAAGTATGATGGACTTAAATGCCCTCAAACACACTTGTCTGCATATTGTAATAAGATGGCGGAGCACGCACATAATGAGAAACTATTTATCCATGTCTTCCAAGATAGCCTGATAGAGGGAGCATCTAAATGGTATTATCAGCTGAAAAAAGGCCAAGTGTGTACATGGAGAGACTTAGCTCGAGCATTCCTGAAACAATACAAGCACATGTTGGAAATGGCTCCAAATCGATTGACACTCCAGAACATGAAAAAGAGGCCCAATGAGAACTACAAAGAATATGCTTATAGATGGAAAGATGTGGCCTCACAAGTCCAACCACCACGTACTGATAGAAAAATGAATGCTTTGTTTGTGGATACCCTCCCACATCCATACTATGACAAGTTGATTGGCAACGTTTTTTCAGAGTTTGCGGACATATTGTTTGCAGTGGGCAGGATTGAAAATGGGATAAAAAAAGGGAAAATTATGGATACTAATGCTGAAATTCCTCTCGGGAAGAAGGATGATGTTTCCAAGGGGCATGTTCAAGTCGTAAATGTCGAAGGCAAAAACAAAAGAGGTTTCAGTACAATGCAAGACGATTCTTTTGGTGGTTATTTACATCCCCGACCCTATGTCGACCATTGGCCTCAGCACGGTCATCATCATGCTCCAATGCCTTTCACACCACCCCAAGGGTTCATCATGCCAATTGATTCAGAGTTTGACTCAGTTTGTTCTCAGAGTAGTAAGGGAAAGAAGGTAAAGGTGTATCATTCAATTCCGATGACCTACATAGAACTTCTTCCATTGCTTTTCCAAAGCCAAATGATCTCCATTGTACTTGCAAAGCCCAGGAAGTCTCCTTACCCAAAATGGTATGATCCTAATGCCACATGTGAGTATCGTAGCGGGGTTAAAGGGCATTTCACGGAGAACTGCACTACATTCAAGGAAAAAGTTCAAGCTATAATTGATGCAAACCCGGCAAAGTTCAAAGAGCTCATGACTACTTATCAAGGACGAAGGGGTTAGATGCATTTGTTCTCGGGGTAGCATGCCAATCAGGGGCAATCCTTAACCTGGTTTTAAGTTTTGTACACATTTTCACTTGGTTTTAAATGAACAAATTTCAAATTGCGAGCATCATAAATCATATCTCATTTGAAGTTTTCAATATTCTTCTCAAGCCTTGTTTTTATGATTTTTGAAAGAAAAAACAAAACAAAAAGGTTAAAAATAAAATTCGTACGGATAATTTTTCGTATTGAAAATAAAAAGATACTTCTTTGAAAAGTGAAAAAAGAGTCTTGAAAGAACTGGTGAACATCATGAGGGATGGACTAAATCCTAGGAAACACCTTATCTCTATATGTACCTAGATCATAGACCAGTTGAATAAAGACCACTCAAAAGCCCCAAAGAATAACCTTTATCAAGGCTGTGAGTAATGAAAATTTTGGAAAATTCTTTTTTGGATTCTTTAAAAGTCAAGCAAACATGACAATCTTCCAAAAGATCTAGATTTGGTAGTTTGATACGTGTTAAAGTTATGCCATACTGCCAATTATAGCAAAAACTCAAAGATTCAAAAATCTCTTGAATTTTTTTGAAGGATTCCTAATGCCAAATCCCTAGGCCTTTTTCAAGACAATTGATTTATGAGCACCTGAACCAAAGAATGAACCAGAACACCTTTCTTTTCTCTCTCCATGTGTTGGAAATACTTTGAATAAATTGAAACCCAAATGAGCAAATTTAGCGAGAAGCTCAGAATAAAACATGAGATGTTCCTTCACAACATGATTCCCACAAACCAAAAGACCTTCACTTGAATGGCAAATCAAAATGAGGCATCATTTGTGGTGAAAGATGAATCACGCATGAATTTTTGGGGCATGCAGCAAAACAAAAATGAAAAAAAAGGGACAAGAAAAATTGTGATATCATGTGCATGAGTATTCGAATGATTCCAAAGGCAAAATGAAATTCTTATTATCTATTCCCCTAAGGATTATTTTTCAATGAAAATATTTTTACTTGATATGAGAAATGGCCATCTTTCATATCCTTTTCACAAAAAGAAAAGAAATTATCCATAGTCACCCCTTTTGAGCCTAAGGAAGTTTTTTTCTTTAAACCTTGATCAAGGATCACCCTCTACACTGGGGGGGAAATGCGAGGAAAGATCTTTTTCAAAGAACATGGTCAAATGAGTTCCAGCTCGAAGATGGAAACAAAGAAAATTGAGCTCCCAAATAAATACGGGCTCACTTTGTCAAAATGGAGATGTAAAAGAAAAGAAGAATGTAGAAAATATGTCCAGTTGAAAGCCAAGAACAAAAAACAAGAAGAAACAAAATGTGAAAAGAATGGCAAAATGAAAGCCAAGAAAAAAGAAGAAAAAAAGCAAAAGTCAAAAAAAGAAAAGAGAAGTCTCAAAGGGACAAATGTTTCAAAAGGAATCCTCCTCAAAAAGATGATCCTTGATCTAATTACCCTCAAACATATATTTTGGGCCTACTTATCATTTCTTTCTGAACCTCAAACCATGGCCTACGTTACGTGCTTTAAAAGTCCAGTTTGATGAAGCGTGGATATTTAACTTGAAGAGTTTTTCCTCAGATTTTACCCTATCTCATCGAATTATCATTTCATTATGGAAGAATTTAGAATTCTCAGATGCATGGTGGAACAATTAAAAAAAGAAAAGAAAAAAGAAGCTCTAGGGTGAAAACCTAAAAATGACCAGTTTAGAGCAGAACAAAAAGAAATTTTGATGCCAACAAATAGTATTGCCGAAGCCATCAGTTTGAGGAATACAAGGAACATCAAAGAACTCCTAGACATACTAAAAGGATAACCTTTTCTTTGAAATTGATTCTGAAAGCTAAACATTTTTCCTTCCAAATTGACTTTCCAACATTGAACCTATCATGGCTAAGGTTAACACTTATCAAAATGTCATATGTAGGGATTGTTGAGATTTAATTGTACTTTAAAACTTTTTCCAAAAAAAAAAAAAATGGTTTCAAGGAATTCATGTTTTGAAAAAACTTACTCATGAGCTGAGACAAAAGGATATTCACCTTCTCCTTTTTGTCAAATTGAATAGCTTCCCTAGACAAATCCGGATCTTATTGCATCAACCCATTGACCTTGTTGCATTAAAACGTTCAAATTACTCGAAAAAGTGAGGCTGATTTCCCATCTCACTTAGAAATGTCTCTAATGGTGATCACCAATTTCTGAAAGACTTCAATTTCACATGTTTTGGAAGAAATGAATTTGACATGACTTAGGAAGAACAAACTAAAATTGAGATGTGGATATGCTTTAGCAAAAAGTTAAAGTTCATATTGTGCAGAGACATGAAATTTTGAGTTTATGAAGTTTGGCTCTTGTTTTGGTTTTGACCAAGAAACCGGAAAGAAAGAATCTGCTGGGGCAAGGACCAATTGGGAATACGAAGCCATGAAATTTCTTTCAACAAGATGATTTGGAAAATATAGATGTGAGGCGGAGATCATTCCTCCAGTAGGACAAGATAGCAAGGAATATGGAAACCTCGCCAGGACACAAAGAAAAAAGTGAGATGATCAACTCTCTTAACATTTTCCTAATGCGAAATGATGTCATGCATCCCGATAAGCATTCATGCATCATGTAATGAAGATTGTGCATCTGCATCTCCATATGTTGCATTGGCTTTTACATCAATACAATTGATCATTGCATTCTCAAAGTATTGAAAAGACAAAAGGGAAAAGAAGATAGGTTTCCTAGAGAGGGAAGGGTCTTCTTTAGATTTAGAAAAAAAAAATTGTTGAAAAAAGAAAAGCAAAAGTTCGTTTGAAAAGAAAATATGTGAGTCTTGAGAATTTCTTGGGGACGGTGAAATTGAGAAAGTATTGAAGAATTTAAAAATGATGAAAATTTTCGAAAAATGAAAATGAAATTTTGGATAAGAAAATTTTTAAAGTTGTGAAGCCTCGAAATAGGAATTTCTCAAAAAAAAAAATTTAAGCCGATATAGCTGGCACAAAAGGAAGCAAGCCCAGTGAAGTTGGCATTTTAGATGTGGTTAAGACCAATGTAGCTGGCATAAAAGGAAGTAAGCCCAGTAAAGTTGGCATCTTATATTTGGATAAGCCCGACATAGCTGGTACAAAAGGAAGCAAGCCCAGTGAAGTTGGCACGTTAGATGTGATTAAGCCCAATGTAGCTGGCACAAAAGGGAGTAAGCCCAATGAAGTTGGCATGTTAAATTTGGATAAGCCCAATGTAAGCTGGCAGTTATGGTTTAAGCCCAGTGAAGTGGGCACGTTAGATGTGATTAAGCCCAACGTAGCTAGCACAAAAAGAAGAAAGCCCAGTGAAGTTGGCATTTTAAATCTGGTTAAGCCCAATGTAAGCTAGCATTTATGGTTTAAGCCTAGTGAAGTTGGCACGTTAGATGTGATTAAGCCTAATGTAGCTGGCACAAAAGGAAGTAAGCCTAGTGATGTTGGCATTTTAAATGTAAGCTGGCAGTTATGGTTTAAGCCTAGTGGAGTTGGCACGTTAGATGTGATTAAGCCTAATGTAGCTGGCACAAAAAGGAGATAAGCCCAGTGAAGTTGGCACGTTAGATGAGATTAAGCCTAATGTAAGCTGGCATAAAAGTGATTTAAGCATAGTGAAATTGGCATATTAGATGATATAAGCCTAGTAAAGTTGGTAGAAGATAAGATAAGGCCCTGGACTTCCGCCGCTGAGGTATAGTCTTCTCTCGCAAATAAAATTCGTTTCCTTAAGACTGGTTGAGCCTTGATTAGTCAGGGAACTCAATTTAAGGACAAATCTTACTGTTTTTAAACAAAATCACACCAAGATAAGATAAGGCCCCAGGACTTCCGCGGAGGTATTGTCTTCTCTTGCAAATCGAACTCGTTTCCTTAAGACGGGTCGAGCCTTGATTAGTCAGGGAACTCAATTTAAGGACAAATCTTACTATTTTTAAACAAAATCATACCAAGATAAGATAAGGCCCTGAAACTTCAGCTGAGATATTGTCTTCTCTTGCAAATCGAACTCGTTTCCTTAAGTTGAGTCAAGCCTTGATTAGTCAGGGAACTCAATTTAAGGACAAATCTTACTATTTTTAAACAAAATCACACCAAGATAAGATAAGGCCCCGGGACTTCCGTCGAAGTATTATCTTCTCTTGCTAATCAAACTCGATTCTTTAAGACGAGTCGAGCCTTGATTAATAAGGGAACTCAATTTAAGGAAAAATTTCTTTTATTTTACAGTTTACAAAAAAGAAAAAGTTAATAAAAATGATGAAAATTCTCTCTTCTATCTTTCACATGTGATTTCTATAACCGAACAAAATTATTGTCTATTTTATATTTGTCTATTTTATATTTGATTGATTCTTGATTCTCAGCAATAGTCAAAGAGGGGCAGCTGTAGAGTCTTAATTTTGTCCGGGCCCCCTAAACAAGACAATTTCTTTCTTCAACTTCCCGGAATACAAAGAATCTCCCCTCATTCCACAAATGGGTCTCCAAGACTTTGATTCGAAGGTCAAAACAAAAAGTCAACCCGAAAAATGTCAACCCTGAAAAAGTGAACCCCAAAAAGTAAACCACTAAAAAGTCAACTCTCAGTCAAAATCAAGATTTGAAGTTGAATTGTACAATGGTGAAGAAATTTTGATAATCGGAAGTCTACAACGAAAGATATAGAGTTTGAAAGATTGATGGCAAAAATTCAGTGTAGGAAAAATCCTAATTTTGCAAATTTAGGGAAAAGTGCGTAAATGATCAAATTGGACGCAATTGGAGGTTCCAAATGGAATAAGATCAATAATATGGATATTGGAAGGTCCAATTTTGAAGCGGAGTTGAAGAAAGATGTGGTTTGAAGAGAAAAAGGAAAATAAAGATTTAATGAATAAATAAGAAAACCACAAAAATTTGGGGAAAACTGCAGAGCCATGTGGATCCCAAGGAAGAGCCGATTGGAGGAGAAATGAAAAAATGAGAAAATTCTCAATATTACAAAAAAGGGGAAGACTAAATTGGAGAGGAATTTGATGTAAAAATTGGCCATTTTCGGACCAATTCCAATTCAATATATGAAAAAGGAATTGGAAAAATAAAATCCAAAAATTTGGCCCGTTTCGAGTAAAACCGAGGTTTCGGGGTTTAAAGGCCAAATTTGGAAAAAGACAAAGTTATCCAGGAAAAATAGAATCTGAGCTCGAAAAATTATGAAAACTTTCAGAATTGAGTTTTATATTTGATGGAAGGCATTGGAGAAGAAAAATCCAGAATCAGAGCTCAAATGGAAAAAGACAAAGTTCGGGGGCACTAATCCGAAATTCCAAGAGAAAAATCGGGTAAAAATAGATAAAGAGCTCGAAAAATTATGAAAACTTCCAAAACTAAGTTTTCTATTTGATGGAAGGGATTGGAGAAGAAAAATCCAGAATCGGAGCTCAAATAGAAAAAGACAAAGTTTGGGGGCACTAATATGAAATTCCAAGAGAAAAATTCAGGAAAAATAGATAACGAGCTCGAAAAATTATGAAAACTTTCAAAACTGAGTTTTACATTTTATGGAAGGGATTGGAGAAAAAAAATCTGGAATCGGAGCTCAAATGGAAGAAGACAACATTCGAATGCACTATTCCAAAATTCTAAGAGATAAATATAAGAAAAATAGAAAAGGAGCTCGAAAAATATGAAAACTTTCACAACTGAGTTTTATATATTATAAAAGGTATTAGAGAAGATAAATCTGGAATCGAAGCTCAAATGGAAAAAGACAAAGTTTGGGAGGCACTAAACCGAAATTTTAGTGAAAAATTCGAGAAAAATAGAATTCGAGCTGAAGAAAATTAGGAAAACCTCCAGAACTGAGTTTTATATTGGATGGGATGGATTAAAGAATAAAAATTCAAAATTGGGGTCCAATTGAAAATAAATTAAGTTTGGGGGCCAAAATGCACTTTTACCAAAAAAATCGAAAAAGACCATTTTGAAAAAGAAAAAAAAAAGGAATGGCTTGGTTTGGAATTTTCTAGGCCATTTCCAACCAGCTCATGGATGGAAGAGAGGGTGTGATCATCTTAAATCAAATGGCCAAGATTGAATAGCAAGATGTCATTTTTAAGAAAGAACAAGATTCTGCATTACTTTCCTACATGACATTTTTGGCCAATGAGAGGCCTCCAAATTGCAAAGCCATGTGAAAGCCATGTGAAGAGCATGTGAAAGCTATATGATGATGCCAAATAGGATTAAAAATGCCATCTAGGAAGATTTTTTAATAGTAAGTCATATGATCATGAGAAGTGGCTTAGATATTTTGTAGAGATAGGAGACAAGGCTTAAAAAATAAGCAACTTCTCTACAATAGAGAAGAGGAATCGGCAACCACAATGGAGGGGGAGGAATTCATTCTGTTTCAAAGGCATTTTTCACTACACTCTTGATTTGGAAAGCTTGGCTAGGTATCTATTTTCTGTCTTCCTCTTCAATGATTTTCTTTGATTCCATGTTCTTATTTTCTTATTTTTCCATGTGATTGTGGATTCTGGATTGTGGTAGGATAAATTTTCCTTTAAAAAATCAAATAAAAGGTTGAGAAGCTTGAGGATCTTGATTTATATCAAGTGGTTTTGGTTAGGTAGGATTATGTCCATTAAACCAACCATTGAGCCGACCTTGTTTTTCATTTGCTTGATTGTTATTTTTTAGTTTATGTTAGATATTTTCATATATTTGTCCTTCTGATTATTCATGCATTCATTTCATCCTCCATTTGATTTTTGGCTTAGACCAATCAATGGTCTATAGCCAAGGTCTCTTGAGCAAGCTTGTGGAAAATTAATGTTTTTTAGTTGGATATTTTGACTTTGAGCATTTTTTTTACTAAGTTATTTTTGTCAAAATAAAAATATGTTTTTACCACAAGTATTAGACCTTTAGAGGATGCTCAAGTATTTTTTCCAAGATTTTTAGAATTTTTTATCAATGTTGGAAAAATGGTTTTCTATAAAACAGGTTTTAGTTTACTGTTATGACTTTAATTTAATTTTGGTCAAGGAATCTTTAGTCCAAAAATTAAACCAATTTTACCCCATAAATAAAATCATGTTTCAAGTATAAAATGATTTTTTCATATTTTTTTGAATTTTTTATCAAGAGTGAAAAAATGGTTTTCGGTAAAACAGTTTTTAGTCTACTATTCTGACTTTAGTGAAAATTCGGTCATACCATCCTTGGTCCAAAAATTAAGCTGATTTTGTTTCATGGAGAACATGATGTATAAAGTCTATACTGATTTTTCCAGAATTTTTTTATTTTTTTATGAGGGGCGAAAAAATAGTTTTTTAAAAACTGGTTTTGAGAGTCAGCTTTGTTTTTCAAAACTAGTAATTTTCTGTTTTTACTTATCTATAAAGAAATGGCTGGTTTGAGCCATTAGTTGCTGTTTTTGGTTGATTTCCATGTCATCTCAAAGATAAAAATTGATTTCAGAAAGGTCGGGTTACATGTAACAACCCGGGTTTTAAAGAAATAGGAAAACTAGAGCCTTTTAGAGGGGGGTTTCAGCCAAGGCCTATTTTCCATAAAAAAAAAATCAACTTTTTTACTGAGCTCAAAGTCATTCGGTTTTTGAAATTCCTCTAAGTTTGTGGTTTCAGTCTTGAAAAGTGGTTTAGATCAAGATTTCATTTTTTGAATTCTTGATCTATTAAAATTTCTTCTTATTGATTCTTGATCTGAATCTTGACAAAAAAAAAATCAAGAATTTAGAGGGGCATTCGAACAGTCCCAAGAAAAAAAAAGAAGTTCATCCGAGATTTCAAAAAAATCAATAAGTCTCTTTCTTAAATAAAAAAAAAAGTGTTCGAACATCAAGAAAAAGAAAGAAAGATTTGAAAAAGATAAAGGGAAATAGGAAAGATTTGATTTCTTGGTAATCTTGTTCTTGATTTTTACTTGTTTTACCTTCTTACTAATTGTTTCTTGTTTCTTGAGTCTTTTGCTAGGTAGAATTAAGCAAGTTGAGTTCTTGAAGAGTTCTTCTAGTTCCTAAAGAACCTGAAAAAGGAAATAGAGTGGTAAAAGGCAAGAGTAAGTAAGTTTATTAAAGAAAAAGCCTAAAAGAGTGCAAACAAAAGTTGGAGTGATATCATAATTGAGTGTAAACATTAAGGGAGTGTGTGAGTTTATTTTTTATCACTAACATTTTGTTTTGTAGCAACTTCAAATGTCTCACCATAGTGAATCATCACACAAGGGGAATGAAAATCCATTCTTTACATGGAGAGCTATGCAACAACAGTTTGATAGGATGAATATTGCGATGGCATAGATGTCAGACAAGATAGAGAGGCAATCGGCAGGCAATCAACAGCCATTCAAAACCTATAAGGTGGGTGAGATAGAGGGGCTAGGTGTGCGCCTAGTGTTGTTGAAGAACATGATATAGAGGAGACAGATGGTGAGGATGTTAATATGGGTAGACTTAGAGGAGTTAGGCATGGAGGAAGGCCTAGGAGAAACACTAGGGATCATGATTGGGAAAATAGAGAAGATAGGAACCTCGGGAATATTAAAATGAAAATTCCACCATTCCAAGGTAGAACTGATCCTGAGATGTATTTGGAGTGGGAGAAAAAGATAGAGTTGATCTTTGATTGTCACAACTATTCGGAGGAGAAAAAGGTGAAGTTGGTAGTCATTGAATTTACTGATTATGCCATAGTTTGGTGGCATCAATAGTAACCAGTAGGAGGAGAAACCATGAGAGACCAATAAATACATGGAGGGAATTGAAAGCTCTCATGAAAAAGAGGTCTATACCTAGCCACTATTATATGGACCTTTACCAAAAACTTCAAAACCTTACCCAAGGGCCTAGGAGTGTAGTGGATTACTATAAGGAGATGGAGGTGGCTATGATTAGAGCAATTGTAAAGGAGGATCGGGAAGCCACCATGGCTAGATTTTTGAGTGGCTTACATAGAGCCATAGCAAATGTTGTGGAGTTGCAGCATTATTTGGAGGTAGAAGACATGGTGCACATGGCTATGAAGGTGGAGAGGCAATTGAAAAGAAAGAGGGCAGCAAAGTATTCTTTGGTTTCTAGCACTCCTTGGAAACCAAAGTGGGACAAAGATCGGGCTGTTGTCAAGGGAAAAACTGAACCACCAAAGGGGAAAGAAGAGAACACTAGCAAAGAAAAACCCAAGGTATTTCAAAATTCCAATTCTTCAAGGAATAGAGATATTAAATACTTTAAATGTTTGGGTTCAGGCCATATTGCATCTCAATTTCCAAACAAAAGGGCGATGATCATGCATGCAAATGGTGAAGTCATGACCGAAAGTGAGGATGATTGTGATGACATGCCAGAATTGGAGGATGCTAGTGATTTTGTTGGTGATGATGCTGACTTGGACTACCCCGTGGAAGGTAAATCTCTTGTTGCTAGGCGAGCTTTGAATGCACAAATTAAAATAGATGATGTAGAGCAACAAAGGGAAAATATTTTTCATACTAGATGTTTTGTGAACAATAAAATATATAGTATGATTATTGAGGGGGGGAGTTGCACCAATGTAGCTAGTACTACCTTAGTAGAAAAGTTGGGTTTACCTATGCTTAAAC
Source organism: Fremontodendron californicum (assembly GCA_030761205.1). NCBI lineage: Eukaryota > Viridiplantae > Streptophyta > Magnoliopsida > Malvales > Malvaceae > Fremontodendron > Fremontodendron californicum. The sequence continues at coordinate 9,526,857 of JAULJL010000025.1, read as the reverse complement.
ATCCAAAGCCTTACAGATTGCAATGGTTGAATGATTATGGGGAGGTTAAGGTGAATAGGCAAGTATGGGTAGCTTTTACTATTGGGAGGTATAATGATGAGGGCTTTGTGATGTAATGCCTATGCATGCTGGCCATCTATTGTTGGGAATGCCATGGCAGTATGATAGGAGGGTTACCCATGATGGGTTTAGGAATAGGTATAGCTTTGTAAAAAATGGCAAAACCATCAACCTTGTTCCTTGAACACTAAAGCAGGTCTACGAAGACCAATTGAAATTGAAATCTGTTTTTGAGAAAAAAATTGAGTGTGACCGAATCTAATGAGGAGAAAAGGAGAGAACAAAAAAAAAAAAAGATTGGTCGAAAAAGGGGAGGAAAAAGAAAGTGACAAAAACAGAGAAGTGACTGAAAAAAAGAAAGTGATGCCACAAGAAAGAAAAGCAAAAACAAAGATGAGATTTTTTGCAAAAGAGAGTGTGGTTAAGAAGGCTTTTTTAGAAGATCAGCCCATGATCTATCTTGTTTATAAAGAATCATATCTTAACCTTGATGAATCTAACCAAGATCTTCCTAGTGTTGTTGTTTCTTTGTTACAGGAATTTGAAGAGTTATTCCCGGAGGAGATGCCAAGTTGGTTGCCTTCCATAAGGAGCATTGAGCATCAGATTGATTTTGTACCCGGAGTAGTCATTCCAAACCGACCAGCCCATAGAAGTAATCCGGAGGAGACAAAAGAACTTCAAAGGCAAGTTGAAGACTTGATGTGTAAGGGGTACATAAGAGAAAGCATGAGTCCATGTGCTGTTCCAGTTCTTCTAGTGCCAAAGAAGGATGGGTCTTGGAGGATGTATGTTGATTATAGAGCAGTCAACAATATCACGGTAAAGTATCGCCATCCCATTCCTAGATTAGATGATATGCTAGATGAATTGTATGGATCTTGTGTTTTTAGTAAGATAGATCTTAAAAGTGGTTACCATCAGATTAGAATGAAAGAAGGTGATGAATGGAAAATAGCTTTTAAGACTAAGTATGGGTTATATGAATGGTTAGTCATGCTATTTGGACTTACTAATGCACTGATGGAGACTCAATTAAGAGTTGTAAACCCAAGTGCAGGTTATGTTCAAGTAATAAATTCTCGGGTGTCCGAGGTTGAACCACAGGGAAGCGTATTAGTAAGTATAAGTTTATAAATATATAAGAAAAAGAAAATAAACAAGATATTAGGGAATCAACAACAAAATAAGATAAACAAGATATTAGAGAACAAAATAAACAAAATATAAAAGAAATTAAACAAGATAAACAAAAGCAATAAGAAAAGATGTTGAGGTTAGAGAATCCACTCTTGGTGTTATGCTAAGATTAATCTTGTTTTATTACACAATTGAAATCCACACATAAGGGAGGTTCCAATCGGAAGGTTTAGCAATTCAGTCCAAATTGTCCAACGTCCATAGCATATGATATTATGTTCATTTGGTGTCCTCAAAACTCATAAAAAGAGTCCAAGCATTCCTTATGCCAAGGTATATGTCTACAACAAATCAAGGTTATGAAACCAAGCATTTACTGTGCCATTTTCATTGTCAATAATGAATCAAGATCCCTACTTTGCAAGTATGATTTTAAACCAAAAGAAAATATTATCTATACTAAATGATGATTCATTTTAGCTCATGTTTAAGAGACTAACCTTAGCATTTACCAAAAGCTTCACCTCATCACCTCAACAATATGATTAGCAACACATACTAGATATGAATAAAATGAAAAGAAATGTAAGAAGCATAAGTAAATAAAAAAAAAAAAGAAAACTAGAGAAAGGAAAGAAGAAGAAAACTTAGAGAATTTTATTACAATGGCTAATATCCTACCAATCTGCCTTTAATGCTCATCCAAGGCCCTCTATTTATACACATTTTGGAGAGCTAAATGACAAGAGACAAGCTTTATAAATTTCAAAGGTAGGTATAATAGGTGGGTGCATTTTTCTAACAATTTTCGTCATATTGTATGACAATTCTGATCAGCCAGCTTGATGGTCGATTTTGTCAATGTTGGAGGCTCGATCTGATCAAATGGTCTTCTAGAAAAATATACCCCTATCAGTTACGGATCCATAGCCGTTGGAATCAGATCATTTTCTCATGTGGATCGGAAGATATGGTCAAAATACCAAAACAGGTCAGCACAGACGTCATTGCACATCAGCCAACTTGATGGTCGATTTCGCTAGGGAAAACGACTCCGTTTCAAGAAGTGTAAAACATGAAAAAGATAGATATGCCTCTTAAATATGCACTGTAAAATTTCAGCCTTAATGCTTCAGTGAAACGCCAGATATAGCTGATATGGCAAAAGGTGTCGGAACTGGAATTGAATTGGATTTGCCCTTAATTCTTGATTTAACCTAGTAATCTGAAATCACTCAAAGAAACTCGTGAAAAACACCAAATTACATAAAAAAATATAAAAGATCATAAACACAAGTAGACTAAGCAATAATAACTCGTATTTGACACAAAACAATAATAAAACATAACTAAGAACTATATAATTATACGAGTTATCACACCCCCACACTTAGATTGTTGCTAGTCCCTAGCAACGACTCAATAAAAATAAAATAAGAAAATCTAATCTAATCCATTTTCGTTGGAAATCACGGTGGCACTTAGCATGTGACACAAGCCTTTAAACCCCTAGGTGTCCCTAGTGGACGAGTTTAGTCTCGTGAGGGTTTGCTAGAACGATACCCACAAACATTGAAAAACTAAAATATAAGTAAACTACATACACTAAAAATATTTACTCCTAATCCTTTCAATATAAATTAGAGACAATCTTTGAACAAGTCTTATAAACTAATCAATAGCTCAAAGAATTTCACAAAAATTCATGCTTGAATGTAAATAATGAGTTAAGCCAATATTAACATAACATATTTCAATCAAAATAGTGCATATTCAACTTAATCTCAACTTCTCACTATACTCATGATTTTCACTCTTTAAAGTAGTGGTAAAGTGTTTACACTCAATCAATCTCATGAAAACAGTTCTACCATATGCTTGCTTGTCCACCTATTCTCCACTATTTAGATCATACAACTTTATAAATCAAGAGGTCTTTTTTCAAGGTTGTAATGGGGCCAAAGGGTTATAATGTGGTTAAAGAACAAAAGGATAAAGATATCACAAAGGTTCCAAAGACTTCATAGAGTTTAGAGACATAATAAGATCATACGAATAAAACTTCTCAAAACTCTTATAAAGCACATAATAACATAGGCTAAATATTCATGTTGAGCCTTTGCTTCATTCTAACCAACTTTGTAATCATAAGAGCACTCAAGAAAGAAATTAGATTGATTTGTATAATGCATCAATCATTATAGGCTCAAAAACTCACAAGGATGATTATACAAGTCAGATTAAATCTAAACATGCTTCTTTCTCAATCAACATATCATATTAACATTGGCTCATAAAAAGGTTGACATCAAGCTCAATTATCATGAAAATCTTCTCACTAATAAATCTGTTTTAGACTTATGCAATTCATATCTCATCATTGTATTAAAAAAGAACTAGAACACATTAAAATAATAATAATAATAATAATAAAGACTCATAAAAAAAAATAGTAGACAAAAATAAAAGAAATCCTAAATCGTTCCCCCCACAATAGACTTACATTGTCCTCAATGTAAGTCTATTAACCCAAATGAAAGAATCATGTGTAAGAGAAAAGAACTAATAACATAAGAATAGGAATAACTAAGACTCAAAACAAAACAAACTCATGCAACCTAAATAATCCTAAAATACTAAAGAAAAATTAACAAGTAAACATAAAAAGATTAAAATCAAACTGACAAGGTATGTCTCAAGTCTCCCTTACTCAGACCTTGTTCAGAATGAATACTTCTAAATGGCTTAAAACACATCAATTTTTTTTTTTTTTTAAATTAGCAAAATATGTCCCTTACCCCCTACTAAAGGTAGAATTTAGGAGATATTACCTGCAGAGGTTGCTAACCATTTATTATAACTGAGACACAACAAACAAAATGTTAGATAATGTCACAAAGACAGAGTGCAATCCACTCCTTGCTCGTCCATATCTCTTTTTCTTTTTCCGAGCGTTTGCGAAACAACCGTAGCAGATAAATACTCATAAGCTTGGAGCTTTTTGAGTAAATCTTCAATGGTTGTAGCAGAAATTATGGTTCTCCTTGCCTCTGAAAACATGAATCCATTATCCACAGCATTATCTAAATATGAAAGCAAATTACTAAAATAACCATTAATATTAAGCAAACCAATGGGTTTCTTATTTGTGACCAAAGATGACCAAGAAGCCACGCAAGCTATTTCTTCCAATGTACCCAGACCTCCTGGTAAAGCAATGAATGCATCGGCAGAATGGTACATGATTGTTATCCGTTCAGGGATACTCCAGACTTGTATTTCCTTACCCACGGTAGGTCCACAAAAACCTGTGAATAGTTTTGGCACGATTCCTAGAACTGGACTTCCTTCGGCGTGTGCTGATGTAGCGACTGCTCCCATTAAACCCGTACTACCGCCTCCATAAATCAACTGGATCTTTTGTTGGGCAAGTATTACTCCAACTCTTATGGCTTCATCAGCGAATATGTTATTTTTCTCTGGATAAGCACCTCCAAAGACACAAATTTTTTTAATGCGCTGGGACGAAGTACTTTCCATTTTTTTTAAGTGCCTGAAAGAGAATGAGTACATGGTGTAATATATAGAGGACTGAGTAATGAATCAGACAAGAGTAATAATGTCGCCGAAAGTGTATTTGACCTGTCAGAAGAAAATGTTAACCTAACAAAAGATTTTTGCGTGATTTCAGGAAGAAAATCAAAAAGAGAAGAAAAATCAACCGTAAAAGACCAATGCAAAAAAAAAAAAACGAGAATAATTACAAAAATCTAACAACACGTAAATTAAACCGAAATAAAGTTATTGCAAATCAAACCAAAAGCTGAGAAGTCATTTATTGTAGTTGTGATTGTGGCTCACATCTTCCTCTGGTTTTACGTCCAGAAACGGCTTAAACGCCTTCTATGAGTCGAGGATATGCTTCCCATTCAGTTTTCTTACAAGCTGGCAAACAGGGTCTTTTAACATCAGATTCCCAAGATGTTGCCATTCCCTTTGGAATTGCGGCCATAAATCAAGAATTTCTCTTTGTACGTCTCCACTAGGATGCGTCTCAAGAGAAAGTTGGATATTACCCAAATTCTCCTTACTCAGTCCATCTTTAATGAATTCAATTTTATCATCTCGATTAGAGGACGGAATCCCAATAGAACGACATTTACCGTTACACGTCCATCGTGCACATTTGTGGCAATTTGAACTCATGCGCTTTGCTCGTCGCTTCTTTGCAAAAGTGCTTCTACCTGTACCTGGAAAATGCAAAACAGGAAGATATTCATCTTCACGTACCTTGGCTTCAATTATCCAACGTATGTCTTCAGGAATCCCTTTGTGCATAAGCATTCTTAATCTTTCAAATCGAACTTGGTAAAGCTTCTAATAAAATATTTCGAGGAAAAGGAGGAAATCGTTTCTGCAATCTTGTGAGAATATCATCCATCCTGAAAAAAATGAAAAATAAATTGAAAGAGAAATTTATATACAATATCAGTTTTGTGGGTAGCTGATGGGACCGACTTAAATAATCATGGAGTACCGTTATCCGCCATTTAACCGGGAAAAAAAATTATATTTACATCTAGTTATTTTCAAAACAAAGATCAGAAAGAAAAACAACCTCTTGTTGAGTAACATGATTTTCCAAAAAGAGTTTGAGTCTTTTTCCATTTACCTTGAATACGTTACCATTTTTAGGATTCTCAATGTCAACTGCTCCATAATGATACACATGCTTAACCACAAATGGGCCAGTCCATCTTGATCTCAACTTACCAGGAAATATGTGAAGTCTAGAATTATAAAGTAGAACTTTTTGCCCAACATCAAATGTTTTTCTTGAAATTAACTTGTCATGAAAGGCTTTAGTTCTTTCTTTATGAATTTTAGAATTCTCATATGCATCTTTGAATAAAGTTGGCCAGTAAAATCCACACTGTAAAATTTTTGCAGCAGTTTTCTTTGATGAAAAATGACCACCACATGCCTCGGAATGACAAAACTTAATTACACTACTTACCTCATTGTCGGGAATGCATCTTCGAAAAATTTGATCAGGACAATATTTGAACAAGTAAGGGTCATCCCAGTAGAACTTCTTTACCTCATTCAGAAACTTCCTTTTATCTTGGGGGCTCCATTGAGAAGGAATTTTTCCCAAAAAGGAATATTTTAGCTCGGATGGCAATGGTTTTAAATCCAGCTTGGGCGATTCAATAGTTGATGGTACAGTGACATTTGTGAGTGATGGGAGTTCCTCAAACTTTTGTTTCCAACGATGCTTATCCTGAAAAGAATTTAACAAAGAATCAGTGTGTGAAATTTCTGAAGCATTATCAAACTCACATTCAATTAAATAAGCTTCTAAAGGATCATGGAATGTGGTAGTGGTGAGATGTTCATGAACAAGTTCTTCAATGAAATCCACTTCATGTACTTTTGAATCATCACCAGGTTGCTTGCAAATGTTGAACACATTTAATTCTAAAGTCATATTTCCAAAAGAAATGTTCAAAATACCATTCCTGCAATTTATCAGAGCATTAGAAGTTGCAAGAAATGGACGGCCTAATATAACAGGAATTTGAACATTTGGATTTGAAACAGGATGTGTGTCCAAAACAATAAAATCAACAGGGAAGTAAAAATTATCAATTTGAACCAAAACATCTTCAACTATCCCTCGAGGAATTTTTACAGAACGATCAGCTAGTTGAAGTGTAACAGGTGTTTCCTTGAGTTCACCTAAACCTAACTATTGATAAACAGAAAAAGGCAAAAGATTAACACTAGCACCAAGATCAAGCAATGCACGTTCTATTCTAGTGTTTCCAATGATGCATGAGATTGTTGGACATCCAGGATCTTTGAATTTTGGTGGAGTAAGGTGCTGAATGATTGAGCTCACACTTTCCGTCAGAAATGGTTTCTTTTGTACATTATGTTTCCTTTTAAATGTGCACATGTCCTTCAAAAATTTAGCATATGATGGAACTTGTTTGATTGCATCCAATAAAGGAATGTTAATCTTAACTTGTTTGAAAAGTTCATAAATTTCTGCATTTTGATTCAAATTCTTTATTGTTTGCAACCTTTGAGGAAAAAGAGCAGGATGCATACCTTTTTCTTTGTCCAAATTTTCAAGAAGTTCAGACTTACCATCATCCTTACCATTACTTTTCGGAGGGGAAGGATGATCTTGGTCTTTTGATAGAATGTTTTTGTCAATTGCCTTTCCACTTCGAAGAGTTGTGATAGAACTGGCATTTTCTTGTTGAGTTTCATTGGAGCAAGAAACAAAACATTGAGTAGAAGGGTTAGGCTGAGGTTGAGCAGGAAACTTACCTTTTTCTTGAGTGCGTAATGAAGCTGTCAATGTGGACAAGGTGTTTTTGATCTCATTGATGTCCTCTGAAGTTTGGTTATTCACATTTGCTTGTGTTTGCATGAATGCTTGCAATGTCTCTTCCAAGGTTTGTACACGTGAAGGTTGATAGGAAAAAGTGTTGCCCGGCTTTTGAGATCGTGGTACCTGAACATGATTATTATTCCGCCAACTGAAGTTGGGATGATCTCTCCATTCAGGGTTATACGTTTCAGAGTAAGGAGAAGGAAAAGGCTTTTTAAATGTGTTTATGGAATTTACTTGATCATGCAACGCTTCTTTAAGAATGGGAATGTTTGGACATTCAGAAGTGGGGTGTCCCATGATTTCACAAATTCCACAACTTTCTTCATTTTTAATCGTTTTGACTTCTTTTACTTCTCTAAGTTCCATGGCTTCAATCTTTCTAGCCAAATTAGCTACTTTAGCTTTTATCTCATCTTCTTGACTAAAATGATATTTACCTCTGTTAGAAACAAGATTAGATCTATTGAAACTTTCAGAGGAATTATCTGTGTGCCAGGCTTGAGAGTTATCTGCCAAATGGTCTAAGTAGTCAAAGGCTTCTTCAGGTTCTTTTTCTAGAAACTCACCGTTACACATTGTTTCAACAAATTGTTTAGTTTCGGGAGTTAAACTTTCATAAAAGAAACTAATAAGACGCCATTTTTCAAAACCATGATGTGGACAAGAACTTAACAAATCTTTAAAATGCTCCCAGCACTGAAAAAATGCTTCATTTTGATTTTGATTGAAATTTTGAATCTGTCTTTTCAAAGCAGTAGTTTTATGTGCTGGGAAAAATTTCTTTAGAAACTCAGTTTGTAATTCTTGCCATGTAACAATTGACCTTGGTTTTAAATTATGAAGCCAAATTTTTGCTTTATCTTTTAAAGAAAAAGGAAATAATTTTAGCTTGACAATTTCATTTGTACATTGTTGGTCATTAAAGGTGACACATACATCCTCGAAATCTTTTAGAAACGAGTAAGCACTTTCCGATTCTAACCCATGAAAATTTGGAAGCAAAGCTATCATACCTGGTTTAAAACGAAAGTTGTTTGCATTGAGAGGAAAAATAAAACAAGAGGGTGATGAGCTTCGAGTTGGTTGCAAGTAGTCACGCATGGTGCGTACTTGTCTGTTCTCATCTTCAGCATGAACACTTTCATTGTCAGCCATGGTCGGAGTTGTATTAGAAAGATTACCTGAAAAAGTTTCACAATAAAATCTAACTAAACGACGAGATCTAAAATCACGTCGCCAAACAAGCATAAAACAAAGTTAATATACAGATTAGGCGGTATAACCAGCCAATACAAATAAAACAAAATTAATATACAATATAAATATAAATATATAGAAAATTAGGCGGTATAACCAGCCAATAAAAATAAATATACTTATAAACTTATATACTTAGTATTGCCTCCCCGGCAACGGCACCAAAAACTTGATGGAGACTCAATTAAGAGTTGTAAACCCAAGTGCAGGTTATGTTCAAGTAATAAATTCTCGGGTGTCCGAGGTTGAACCACAGGGAAGCGTATTAGTAAGTATAAGTTTATAAATATATAAGAAAAAGAAAATCAACAAGATATTAGGGAATCAACAACAAAATAAGATAAACAAGATATTAGAGAACAAAATAAACAAAATATAAAAGAAATTAAACAAGATAAAAAAAAACAATAAGAAAAGATGTTGAGGTTAGAGAATCCACTCTTGGTGTTATGCTAAGATTAATCTTGTTTTATTACACAATTGAAATCCACACATAAGGGAGGTTCCAATCGGAAGGTTTAGCAATTCAGTCCAAATTGTCCAACGTCCATAGCATATGATATTATGTTCATTTGGTGTCCTCAAAACTCATAAAAAGAGTCCAAACATTCCTTATGCCAAGGTATATGTCTACAACAAATCAAGGTTATGAAACCAAGCATTTACTGTGCCATTTTCATTGTCAATAATGAATCAAGATCCCTACTTTGCAAGTATGATTTTAAACCAAAAGAAAATATTATCTATACTAAATGATGATTCATTTTAGCTCATGTTTAAGAGACTTGTAGACACCTAATTTTGTCCGGACCACTAAACAGGTATGTTTTCTTCCTGTATTGTTGTTTCCGAGTGTAAAAAGACTGTTTTCATCCTACAGGTGGTACTCTGAGACTTAGTTTAAGCGGGCGAGCACAAAAAGTCAAACTTGAAAAAAAAAAGTCAACCCCGAAAAAGTCAACCCCAGAAAGTCAACTACTGAAAAAGTCAACCCACGTTCAAAATCAAGATTTTAAGTTCAATTGAAAAATGGTGAAAGAATTTTGATAATCCGAGGTCTACATTGAAAGATATGGAGTTCGGAAGTTGGGATTTGGAGATTCAGTAGAAAAGAAACCCTAATCCGAGAAATTTGGGGAAAAGTGCTTAAACGATCAAACTGGTCGAAATTGAAGGTTCCAAATGAAAGATAAGCACTGACTACGGGTAATGGAGAAGTCACTTGCAAGAACAACCAAAAGGAAAGTCAATCCGGGAGAGAACCGAGACTATGGGTTTTTAGTGGATTTCGGTGAAATCGGGAAAAATCATAGAAATGGCCCGACTTGGTAAGACCAAAGCCCCCAATGGATGAAGAATGGTTAAAAAGGATGGCCCAAGGCTCAGATTGAAGAAAATCTGAAAATCGGATTTGTTTTGAGCAAAACCGGGTTTCGGAGGTAAAAGGGCAAAATTGGAAAAATTTGGGAAAAATAGCAAATGGACTCCGAAAATTATGGAAAATTTGTCAATCTCATTCTTAAATCATTTGAAGGAGATTGGCGAAAGAAAATCTTGATTCCGAGTTCGTTTGCAAAATGGCCAAATCCCGGGCCTTCTATGCAATAATTCAAAAAGATAAATCCCAGAAAAATAGCAAATGTACTCCAAAAATTCTGAAATTTGGCAAATCTCATTTTTAATTTATTTGGAAGAGATTGGCGAAAGAAAATCTTGATTCCGAGTTCGTTTGCAAAATGGCTAAATCCCGAGCCTCCTATGCAGTAATTCAAGCCGATAAATCCCGAAAAAATACCAAATGAGCTCCAAAAATTATGAAAACTTCCAGATCACACTTTTTAATTATTTTGAAGAGATTGGTGAAGAAAAATCTTGATTTGGAGCTCGTTTAAAAAAATGGTAAAAGTAGGGGCATAAAAGGACATTTTGGGAAGAAAAAATCCAAATAAATAGCAAACGGACTCGGATAATTTTGAAAACTTCCAGAACTCAATATTTTATTATTTTGGAAGTATTAAAAAAATAAAAATTGAATTTGGAGTCCGTTTGATATTTATTTGCATCCGGGGGGGGCAAAATGGTCATTTCACCCAAGCAACCGAAAAGGGCTTCTTTGGGCCTTTCAAAAATCAGAGCTATATCATCAATTATCATTAATAAAGGAATATCTTTCTTTCAAAAAAATAGAATGATTCGGAAAGTTTTCCAAAACTAATAAAAATTTCTATATTTTGCCACGTTTGTTGGGGAATATAGGAAAATTTTGAATTTATAAATTCCGGATCATTTTCAATAAAAAATGGAATTATTTTTAAATTGGGAATTAACTTGAAATACTAAATTTAAAATCAACTTTTTACCGAGACTTGAGATAACACACGATTAATAAGGTATCGATTTATACGGGCGTTGTGGGGGTGCTAATCCTTCCCCACACGTAACCGACTCCCGAACCCGCTTCTTTGATTTCTCTGGTTTAAAACGCAGACTTGAAATTGGTTTTTAAAATGTTTTAATTAATTTTTAAAATATTTTATAAAACCGGTTTTAATAGGTGACCGATCACACCTAGCTAAAAAAGATTGGTGGCGACTCCATGTCTTTTTTAAGGTCATTTTCAAAACCTTCATTTTTCTAGAGGAATTAAGTCGACTTTTCCTCGGTTTTTTTTAATGTCACGCTTAACGAATAATAAAGTCTTGCGATGAGACTCGTCGTTATTTTTTTTAGGTTGCGACAGCTTGGCGACTCCGCTGGGGACTATTAGAGAGTCAGGCCTAGAAATAGTCGTGTGTTATCAAAGTCTCAGTTTTGGTTGGTTTAATTGGTATTTAATTTTAATTCCCACATTTTTCTAATAAAGAGAATTTTGAAAATAATAAAATATTTTTAAAAATGTTCATTCTCATGTGCATGCATTTTATTATTGTTCTCTAGTTATTTAGGTTGTATATTATAATTTCTTGTTGGTTAATGCGTTACACTATTCTTGAATGTTTTAATTGCTAGGGCATTTAGAATAAGGTTTGTAGAATAGGAAGTGAAAGGTTTGTTATTCCTCCACACACACTACACGTGCATTTGCATAACATGAATCCTCTACCCGGGTTCCGTCCTTTTAAGTGGAAGTAAAGTAACTAAGCCTTCGTGATTGATCCTCCGTATGGGCTAGTGAAACACTTTCGAAGTATAAAGTACCTAATGCCTTCGTGATGATCCTCCGCATGGGCATAGGAAAATATACTCTAACGAATTGAACCCGCTTTTATCGGGGTGCCTTACTAGCCTTCACCGGCGACAGTAAGGAACAATTCGGGGCCTTAGAACCGATTCACCCTCATATAGTGAACCTAGGCGAAGCCATGCCGAATTTCCGTTAGACATACCGAAAATAGGAACACATGGAGGGACATTTCTAAACTTTTTGTTACCTATTTTACACTCCGAATAAGTGTGGTAGATCGGGCAACGATGTACGTACATCGCCCGTAATAAATGTGATACTCCGCCTCGATGGCATCGTGATGCCTAAATAAGCAGATATTGCTGGGGCAGATGTTCATTAGCTGTTTTTTTTATAAAAAAAAAAAAAAACTTTTTTCAAGCATTTTTGCATGTTGCACATTTCATGCATGTGTGAATGGGGCATATACATTTTTGGTTGTATTATTGATCTCATTCTTTGCAATAAACAGTTGGTAATTTAATTTGATGATTTCATAAAACCGGTAGTGTCACATGAACATTTGCATATTGTACCATAGTAAGATCCACCCTGAAATTCTTTTGAAAATGATGTGATTGGTTTATCAAAAAAAAAAAAAAATTGGAGGCAAATCTTGCATAATGAGATTTTTGAATAACCAAGATTTAGGTCCCACCAATTTCGTGTAATCATTGATTTCTTTGTATATACTTTTGTGTTAATTCATTTATTTTTGGATGTATCATTTTGACATCATGTTATAGTCATAGCATGCATGGTCATTCATTGTAAGATACGTTTATGACATGCATGGTCATTATTTGTATATACTTATGTATCAATTTATTCTTTCTTTACATGCATCATGTTGGCATCAAGTTGCATTCATGCATTCATAGTCAGCATGATTTTTTCTGTATATATCCATATATCAATTTATTCTTTCTTTACATGCATCATGTTGGCATCCAGTTGCATTCATGCATTCATAGTCAGCATGATTTTCTGTATATATCCATTATCAATTTATTCTTTCTCTATATGCATCATGGTAGCATCAAGTTGCATTCATGCATTCATAGTCAGCATGATTTTTCTGTATCTATTCATATATCAATTTATTCTTTCTTTACATGCATCATGTTAGCATCAGGGTGCATTCATGGCATACATAGTCATCATGATATGCTCATGCATTAATTTGTCATATTGGCATCAGGTTGCGTTCATGACATACACGGCCAGCATGACTTTCTTTGTATATACTCTGTGTCAATCATTTATTCTTCACATGCATCATAATTGACATTGTGTGGCATTCATAGTGTATATGATCATTCATTGAGAAATGCATTTGGAACATACATGGTCATTCATTGCATATATCCATGCATTGATTTTTCTTATTCTTTACATGCATCATGTTGGCATCGTGTTGCACTTATAGCATACATGGTCAATATTGTTTCCACAGTATATGATCACACATAACTTTGTTTATCCTTCACATGCATCAAATTGCACTCATGACATTCATAGCTCATTCATCATGAAACACATTAATAAGATGAAATAGAAATTGGCTTAGCTTTGAAGAGTTTTCTTCGTCAGCTAAAAGCTATGACCCCAACAGCAAGTGCGAGTATCATATTGGGGCAATTGGGCATTCGACTAAAAAATGCATAAAACTGAAGGAAAGAATTGAGGGTCTTGTCCACGATGGCATTTGGATTCCAGAGCTTATCGAACATTGGAAATCTGTTTTACCATAAATTGATTTCCTCTTGAAGAATTTTGAGGATAAGAATTGTTATCTTTGAAAGCATGTCAATAGGAGCATTCTGATGCATATATTTCTACACTTTGATGATGAAGGCTCTTGTCTCATGATGACATCTACATGAAATAAATAAATTTTGAATTTAAATATTTTGTGTTCATTTTATTTTAGCAATAAATTTGAAATTGCAAAAAAAATAAAAAATAAAAAAATAAAACCTTGAGAAAATTTGTGGTACACAATAAATAAGTGGTTTTCACATGAAATAATGAACAATCTTGAGAATATTGATGATCATTGTTAGAAATGACCCAATATCTTTAGCCTTCTCTTTTAGGCTTTCCTAAGCCTATATCTTTTGAACCGAGACCATTTGAAAGACCTAATGCTTCAAGGAATATGAATGATTTGACTTCATAAAACCATTGTCATCACAGAATAAGCAAAGACGTAGATCTTAGTCTAGGCTATGAACAAAGGAACGAACTTTTCGAAATTTTTCAAATTCCTTGAAAATCAAACAAATGAGACATTCTTTCAGGAATCCAGATTTTGAAAATTTGGTGTGTGTCAAGATTGTGCTAAAACCATTCATGACATTTTCCAATAACCACAAAACACTAATTACCCAGACATCATTTCATGTTTGACACCCTGGGGCACAATGATTAAAATAGATTATCCTTTGTCCCAGAGAAAACCCGTTTTTTGGGTCATATTTTTCCTTGTCTCTTCAAAGAACTCAGATTGGAAACTCTGCCTTTTCAAAATAGACCTAGACCTGCTATGTTCCTCGTTGATACAAATTCTCATTGGTTAATCAAATTGGGACATCATATGTGGAGATAATGGATACATGGTGAATAAGGATGGACTAAATGCATGAATCATTGGGGCATGCGACGAAAAAACGAAAAAGAAAAGAAGAAAAAGAAAAAGAAAAATTGTGATATCATGCATATGAGAATTCGGATGACTCCAAAGTGCAAAATGAAATTCTGAATATCTATTTCCCCTGGGGATTGCTTTTCAATGTGAATATTTGTTCTTGACATGAGAAATGGCCATCTTTCATATCCCTTTCGCACAGAAAGAAATTATCCATAGTCACCCCTTTTGAGCCGAAAGAATTCTTTTTTCTTTAAACCCTGATCAAGGATCACCCTCTACACTGGGGGGCAAATGCGAGGAAAGATCTTTTTAAAGACCACTGAGAAATGAGTAACAGCTCAAGAACAGACACAAAGCAATGAAGTCCTGAATAAATACGGGCTCACTCTGTCAAAGAAAAAAAAAGAAAAAATGGCGAAATGAAAGCCAAGAAAAAAACAGCCAAAAAAATGAAAGCAAAAGAATGTGTGAAAGACATAACAAATTGAAAGCCAAAAGCAAGGAAGAAAAAGAGCAAAGTCAAAAGGAAAGAAATGTCCAAGAAGGAACAAATGCTTCAAAGAGAATCCTTCTCAAGAAATGATCCTTGATCTGATTACCCCCGAACACATATTTTTGGCCTATTTATCCTTTCTTTCTGAACCCTGAGCCATGGCCTACATTACGTGCTTTAAAAGTCCATTTTGATCAAGCATGAATATTTAATTTGAAACGTTTTTCCTCAGATTTTATCCCATTTCATCGAATTATCATTTCACTAAGGAAGAATTTATAATTCTCAAGTGTATGGTAGAACAAAAACAAAAAAACAAAAACAGAAACAAAAAAAAAAAAAAAAAAAAAAAAAAGAAGAAGAAAAATTGAAAAGAATGGGGCTCTAGGGCGAAAACCCAAAAATGGACGGTCTAGAGTAAAATGGAAATTTTTGATGCCATCTATGAAAGTGCCGATACCACAAAAGAAAAGATCTTATTAAAGGAGTGGTCATCGAGGAACATCTAGGAATTCCTGAACCCCCCAAATTGTCAGCTCTCATTCGGAGGATTGTCTTCAAAAACTGAAACTTTGTTCCCAAGATTAAACTTTCCGGTTTAAACATCCCAGCCAATCTTGATGCTTGACAAAATGCCTTGATATGGAAACTAAAAGAATGTTGAATTTGTTTGGTTCTCAATGAATTCATGATTTATAAAACCTGTTCCATTTGTGAGCCTAGAAGGGATATACATTTTTGTCATGAAGTTTTCCTGGAAAAACCAGAATCTTGTTATACCAAGCCTTGCCAATCCCAGTTGAAAAAACCCAGATTGATACTTAGAGAAATTTCTAACAATGATCATCAGTCTTCAAAAGATTTGTACATCACACATTGTGGGGTTAATATTTTTTGTTCAGAAGTTTTCAAAATGCGAAAACAAATAAAGAGATTTTTTTGAAATACCCATTTTGATGTTGGCATGAGACAAGGATTTTTCTAACTCAAAGGTGTAGAACTGCCAGGATAGGTCTTGACTTCCAGATATGAGAAGAAGAAATAGAACCCGGTTCAGATCTCTGTTGATGAAAGTTTGAAAATTGTTGGGGCAAAGAGAATAGCCAAAATGAATTGAAGATATACTCTGATTTGAAGAGGAAAAATGAATTTGAAAGGCTAAGCCAAAGTCTAGAAAAACAGCCGGGGGCACTTGCATCACTCATGAGCACTCATCTCTTTATCGAGCTTTTGCATCTACATAGTGTCGGCAAGCATTTGCATCATTCATGGGTATTTGCATTGGCATTATTCCATAAGCATCTGTATTTTACCTTTACATTTACATTCTTCATGGAATTCGTATTTGTGTCATCTCAAACAATTACATCATTTCTAGAATCATTGCATTTTCATTAATGTGTGGTAATTGTAGTTACACCATTCATAAACCAGTTACATGAACACAATTAGTAGGGGCATTTGCATCATGAAACATGGGCATCAATCCAAGTCATTTACATTTGCATTAAAGACATTTGCACCAGTTTAAGTCATTTCGTATCTTATTCAACATATGCATTTGCATCAAAAAGCATTCGCATCTTCTCAAAATCTTTAGGTTAATTTTCAACAATTCTTCACCACCATTCTGAAGACCTTCAGGCATCATTTTTAAAGTCGCATACAGCGCATTTTTTTCAAATCACGGGTAAGGCCTCCGGGCACCATTCTTAAGACCCCCGGGCATCATTTTTAAAGTCGCATACAGCGCATAATTTTTCAAATCACGGGTAAGGCCTCCGGGCACCATTCTTAAGACCTCTTGACACCATTCTTAAGACCCCCGGGCATCATTTTTAAAGTCGCATACAGCGCATTTTTTCCAAATCACGGGTAAGGCCTCCGGGCACCATTCTTAAGGCCTATGGGCACCATTTTTAAGACCTCCGGGCATAATTTTTCAAATCACAGGTAAGACCTCCGGGCAACATCTTTAAGACCTACGGGCATAACTTTTTTCAGGGGTAAGGCCTCCGGGCACCATTCTTAAGGCCTCCGGGCACCATTCTTAAGGCCTATGGGCACCATTTTTAAGACCTCCGGGCATAATTTTTCAAATCACAGGTAAGACCTCCGGGCAACATCTTTAAGACCTCCGGGCATAACGTTTTTCAGGGGTAAGGCCTCCGGGCACCATTCTTAAGACCTCTGGGCACCATTTTTAAGACCTCCGGGCATAATTCACAAGTAAGACCTCCGGGCAACATTTTTAAGACCTCCGGGCATAACTTTTTTCAGGGGTAAGACCTCCGGGCACCATTCTTAAGACCTCTGGGCACCATTTTTAAGACCTCCGGGCATAATTCACAAGTAAGACCTCCGGGCAACATTTTTAAGACCTCCGGGCATAACTTTTTCAGGGGTAAGGCCTCCGGGCGCCAATTTTTAAGACCTCCGGGCATAATTTTCAATTTTTAAGACCTCCGGGCATAATTTTTCATAATTCACAAGTAAGACCTCCGGGCAACATTTTTAAGACCTCCGGGCATAACTTTTTCAGGGGTAAGGCCTCCGGGCGCCAATTTTTAAGACCTCCGGGCATAATTTTCAATTTTTAAGACCTCCGGGCATAATTTTTCATAATTCACAGGTAAGACCTCCGGGCGGAGAATTCAATTTAAGGACAAAATCTTCAATTTATTGTTTAAAAAAAAAATTCAAAAAAAAATTTGAAAAATTGAAAAAGAGAAAAAATAGAAAAAAAAAAGAGAAGGAAAAAAATAGAAAATGAAAAATGCAAAAATGAATGAAGAAATGAAAAAGAAAACCCCTTTCCTTTCCATGTGATTTCAAATGACCGTATAAAATTAGTGTTGGTTTATCTTTGCCTGATTCCTGATTCTCAGCAATAGCCAAAGCATGAGCACCTTGTTAAAAGACATGTACATCTGCATCATTTCTCAAAGCTTCTGGTGGGGATATCCAGAATTTTACAGTTTTAAAAGTGAACAAGTCTTCAGTAGTGATAGCTGAAGCCTCTGGTGGAGATATCCAGGGTTTTATAATTTTGAAAAATGAGAAATTTTATTCTGAAGGAGTTACCCAGAATTGTACAATGAGCAAGCCTTTGGTGGTGATAGCCAAAGCTTCTGGTGGTGATATCCTGAATTTTGCAGTTTTAAAAGTGAACAAGTCTTCAGTGGTGATAGCTGAAGCCTCTGGTGGAGATATCCAGGGTTTTATAATTTTGAAACATGAGAAATCTTCTTCCGGAGGTGATACCCAGAATTTTTACATTTAAAAAAAAAAAAATGAGCAAGACTTTGGTGGTGATAGCCGAAGCTTCTGGAGGAGATATCCAGAATTTTAAACACAGCTGAGAACAAGACAGGTTAAGGCCCCGAGACCATCGTCGAGGTCATTTCCTTTCTTGCAAATCGAATTCGTTTCCTTAAGACGAATCGAGCCTTGTTTAGGCAGGGAATTCAATTTAAGAACAAAATCTTCAATTTATTGTTTTAAAAAAAATGAAAAAAGAGAAAATAGAAAAAAAGAAAAAAAATAAAAAAATAGAAAAAAGGAAAAAAGAAAAAAAGAAAAAAGAAAAAAGAAGAAAAAAATGAAAAAATGAAAAATAGAAAATGAAAAAAATGAAAATGAAAAAGAAACCCCTTTCCTTTCCTTCACATGTGATTTCACTGACCGTACAAAATTAGTGTCGGTTTATCTTTGCCTGATTCCTGATTCTCAGCAATAGCCAAAGAGGGGCAGCTGTAGATACCTAATTTTGTCCGGACCACTAAACAGGTATGTTTTCTTCCTGTATTGTTGTTTCCGAGTGTAAAAAGACTGTTTTCATCCTACAGGTGGTACTCTGAGACTTAGTTTAAGCGGGCGAGCACAAAAAGTCAAACTTGAAAAAAAAAAGTCAACCCCGAAAAAGTCAACCCCAGAAAGTCAACTACTGAAAAAGTCAACCCACGTTCAAAATCAAGATTTTAAGTTCAATTGAAAAATGGTGAAAGAATTTTGATAATCCGAGGTCTACATTGAAAGATATGGAGTTCGGAAGTTGGGATTTGGAGATTCAGTAGAAAAGAAACCCTAATCCGAGAAATTTGGGGAAAAGTGCTTAAACGATCAAACTGGTCGAAATTGAAGGTTCCAAATGAAAGATAAGCACTGACTACGGGTAATGGAGAAGTCACTTGCAAGAACAACCAAAAGGAAAGTCAATCCGGGAGAGAACCGAGACTATGGGTTTTTAGTGGATTTCGGTGAAATCGGGAAAAATCATAGAAATGGCCCGACTTGGTAAGACCAAAGCCCCCAATGGATGAAGAATGGTTAAAAAGGATGGCCCAAGGCTCAGATTGAAGAAAATCTGAAAATCGGATTTGTTTTGAGCAAAACCGGGTTTCGAAGGTAAAAGGGCAAAATTGGAAAAATTTGGGAAAAATAGCAAATGGACTCCGAAAATTATGGAAAATTTGTCAATCTCATTCTTAAATCATTTGAAGGAGATTGGCGAAAGAAAATCTTGATTCCGAGTTCGTTTGCAAAATGGCCAAATCCCGGGCCTTCTATGCAATAATTCAAAAAGATAAATCCCAGAAAAATAGCAAATGGACTCCAAAAATTCTGAAATTTGGCAAATCTCATTTTTAATTTATTTGGAAGAGATTGGCGAAAGAAAATCTTGATTCCGAGTTCGTTTGCAAAATGGCTAAATCCCGAGCCTCCTATGCAGTAATTCAAGCCGATAAATCCCGAAAAAATACCAAATGAGCTCCAAAAATTATGAAAACTTCCAGATCACACTTTTTAATTATTTTGAAGAGATTGGTGAAGAAAAATCTTGATTTGGAGCTCGTTTAAAAAAATGGTAAAAGTAGGGGCATAAAAGGACATTTTGGGAAGAAAAAATCCAAATAAATAGCAAACGGACTCGGATAATTTTGAAAACTTCCAGAACTCAATATTTGATTATTTTGGAAGTATTAAAAAAATAAAAATTGAATTTGGAGTCCGTTTGATATTTATTTGCATCCGGGGGGCAAAATGGTCATTTCACCCAAGCAACCGAAAAGGGCTTCTTTGGGCCTTTCAAAAATCAGAGCTGGGCTGGAAAAGAGAAGTGCTGGCCTGCCCAAGCCCAAAGGAAGGAGGAAGCTTATGATTTTTTCAATCAAGTTGATAACTCGTATAATTATATAGTTTTTAGTTATGTTTTATTATTGTTTTGTGTCAAATACGAGTTATTATTGTTTAGTCTAATTGTGTTTATGATCTTTTATATTTTTATATAATTTGGTGTTTTTCACAAGTTTCTTTGAGTGATTTCAGATTACTAGAATTAAGGGCAAATCCAGTTCAGTTCCAGTTCCGACACCTTTTGCCATATCAGCTATATCTCGAGTTTCACTAAAGCAATAAGGCTGAACTTTGTATCCCTGCAAAGCTAAGAGGCATATCTATCTTTTTCATGTTTTACACTTCTTGAAACGGAGTCGTTTTCCCTAGCGAAATCGACCATCAAGTTGGCTGATGTGCAATGACGTCTGTTCTGCACCGTTTTGGTATTTTGACCATATATCCCGATCCACGTGCGCAAATGATCTGATTCCAACGGCTATGGATCCGTAACTGATAGGGGTATATTTTTCTAGAAGACCATTTTATCAGATCGAGCCTCCAACATTGACAAAATCGACCATCAAGCTGGCTGATCAGAATTGTCATACAATATGACGAAAATTGTTAGAAAAATGCACCCACCTATTATACCTACCTTTGAAATTTGTAAAGCTTGTCTCTTGTCATTTAGCCCTCCAAAATGTGTATAAATAGAGGGCCTTGGATGAGTATTGGGATACATTATACATTGGTAGGATAGCCATTGTAATAAAATTCTCTAAGTTTTCTTTTTCTTTCCTTTCTCTAGTTTTCTTTTTCTTCTTACATTTCTTTTCATTTTATTCATATCTAGTATGTGTTTCTAATCATATTGTTGAGGTGATGAGGTGAAGCTCTTGGTAAATGCTAAGGTTAGTCTCTTAAACATGAGCTAAAATGAATCATCATTTATAAGCACTAGCATAGATAATATTTTCTTTTGGTTTAAAATCATACTTGCAAAGTAGAGATCTTGATTCATTATTGACAATGAAAATGGCACAGTAAATGCTTGGTTTCATAACCTTGATTTGTTGTAGACATATACCTTGGCATAAGGAATGCTTGGACTCTTTTTATGAGTTTTGAGGACACCAAATGAACATAATATCATATGCTATGGACGTTGGACAATTTGGACTGAATTGCTAAACCTTCCGATTGGAACCTCCCTTATGTGTGGATTTCAATTGTGTAATAAAACAAGATTAATCTTAGCATAACACCAAGAGTGGATTCTCTAACCTCAACATCCTTTCTTATTGTTTTTTATATTTTGTTTAATTTCTTTTATGTTATTTTATTTATTTTGTTCTCTAATATCTTGTTTATTTTGTTTTGTTGTTGATTCCCTAATATCTTGTTTACTTTCTTTTTCTTATATATTTATAAACTTATACTTACTAATACGCTTCCCTGTGGTTCGACCTCGGACACCCGAGAATTTATTACTTGAACATAACCTGCACTTGGGTTTACAACTCTTAATTGAGTTTCCATCAAGTTTTTGGCGCCGTTGCCGGGGAAGCAATACTAAGTATATAAGTTTATAAGTATATTTATTTTTATTGGCTGGTTATACCGCCTAATTTGTTTATATTTATTTTTATTGGCTGGTTATACCGCCTAATCTGTATATTAACTTTGTTTTATGCTTGTTTGGCGACGTGATTTTAGATCTCGTCGTTTAGTTAGATTTTATTGTGAAACTTTTTCAGGTAATCTTTCTAATACAACTCCTACCATGGCTGACAATGAAAGTGTTCATGCTGAAGATGAGAACAGACAAGTACGCACCATGCGTGACTACTTGCAACCAACTCGAAGCTCATCACCCTCTTGTTTTATTTTTCCTCTCAATGCAAACAACTTTCGTTTTAAACCAGGTATGATAGCTTTGCTTCCAAATTTCTATGGGTTGGAATCGGAAAGTGCTTACTCGTTTCTAAAAGACTTCGAAGATGTATGTGTCACCTTTAATGACCAACAATGTACAAATGAAATTGTCAAGCTAAAATTAGTACCTTTTTCTTTAAAAGATAAAGCAAAAATTTGGCTTCATAATTTAAAACCAAGGTCAATTGGCACATGGCAAGAATTACAAACTGAGTTTCTAAAGAAATTTTTCCCAGCACATAAAACTACTGCTTTGAAAAGACAGATTCAAAATTTCAATCAAAATCAAAATGAAGCATTTTTTCAGTGCTGGGAGCGTTTTAAAGATTTGTTAAGTTCTTGTCCACATCATGGTTTTGAAAAATGGCGTCTTATTAGTTTCTTTTATGAAAGTTTAACTCCCGAAACTAAACAATTTGTTGAAACAATGTGTAACGGTGAGTTTCTAGAAAAAGAACCTGAAGAAGCCTTTGACTACCTAGACCATTTGGCAGATAACTCTCAAGCCTGGCACACAGATAATTCCTCTGAAAGTTTCAATAGATCTAATCTTGTTTCTAACAGAGGTAAAAATCATTTTAGTCAAGAAGATGAGATAAAAGCTAAAGTAGCTAATTTGGCTAGAAAGATTGAAGCCATGGAACTTAGAGAAGTAAAAGAAGTCAAAACGGTTAAAAATGAAGAAAGTTGTGGAATTTGTGAAATCATGGGACACCCCACTTCTGAATGTCCAAACATTCCCATTCTTAAAGAAGCGATGCATGATCAAGTAAATTCCATAAACACATTTAAAAAGCCTTTTCCTTCTCCTTACTCTGAAACGTATAACCCTGAATGGAGAAATCATCCCAACTTCAGTTGGCGGAATAATAATTATGTTCAGGTACCACAATCTCAAAAGCCGGGCAACACTTTTTCCTATCAACCTTCACGTGTACAAACCTTGGAAGAGACATTGCAAGCATTCATGCAAACACAAGCAAATGTGAATAGCCGGACTTCACAGGACATCAATGAGATCAAAAACACCTTGTCCACATTGACAGCTTCATTACGCACTCAAGAAAAAGGTAAGTTTCCTGCTCAACCTCAGCCTAACCCTTCTACTCAATGTCTTGTTTCTTGCTCCAATGAAACTCAACAGGAAAATGCCAGTTCTATCACAACTCTTCGAAGTGGAAAGGCAATTGACAAAAACACTCCATCAAAAGACCAAGATCCTCTTTCCCCTCCGAAAAGTAATGGTAAGGATGATGGTAAGTCTGAACTTCTTGAAAATTTGGACAAAGAAAAAGGTATGCATCCTGCTCCTTTTCCTCAAAGGTTGCAAACAATAAAGAATTTGAATCAAAATGCAGAAATTTATGAACTTTTCAAACAAGTTAAGATTAACATTCCTTTATTGGATGCAATCAAACAAGTTCCATCTTATGCTAAATTTTTGAAGGACATGTGCACAGTTAAAAGGAAACATAATGTACAAAAGAAAGCATTTCTGACGGAAAGTGTGAGCTCAATCATTCAGCACCTTACTCCACCAAAATTCAAAGATCCTGGATGTCCAACAATCTCATGCATCATTGGAAACACTAGAATAGAACGTGCATTGCTTGATCTTGGTGCTAGTGTTAATCTTTTGCCTTTTTCTGTTTATCAACAGTTAGGTTTAGGTGAACTCAAGGAAACACCTGTTACACTTCAACTAGCTGATCGTTCTGTAAAAATTCCTCGAGGGATAGTTGAAGATGTTTTGGTTCAAATTGATAATTTTTACTTCCCTGTTGATTTTATTGTTTTGGACACACATCCTGTTTCAAATCCAAATGTTCAAATTCCTGTTATATTAGGCCGTCCATTTCTTGCAACTTCTAATGCTCTGATAAATTGCAGGAATGGTATGTTGAACATTTCTTTTGGAAATATGACTTTAGAATTAAATGTGTTCAACACTTGCAAGCAACCTGGTGATGATTCAGAAGTACATGAAGTGGATTTCATTGAAGAACTTGTTCATGAACATCTCACCACTACCACATTCCATGATCCTTTAGAAGCTTATTTAATTGAATGTGAGTTTGATAATGCTTCAGAAATTTCACACACTGATTCTTTGTTAAATTCTTTTCAGGTTAAGCATTGTTGGAAACAAAAACTTGAGGAACTCAGAAAAGATGCATATGAGAATTCTAAAATTCATAAAGAAAGAACTAAAGCCTTTCATGACAAGTTAATTTCAAGAAAAACATTTGATGTTGGGCAAAAAGTTCTACTTTATAATTCTAGACTTCACATATTTCCTGGTAAGTTGAGATCAAGATGGACTGGCCCA
The DNA here is from genome assembly GCA_030761205.1 of Fremontodendron californicum. Taxonomy (NCBI): domain Eukaryota; kingdom Viridiplantae; phylum Streptophyta; class Magnoliopsida; order Malvales; family Malvaceae; genus Fremontodendron; species Fremontodendron californicum. Next base: position 9,502,240 of record JAULJL010000025.1, on the reverse strand, counting down.
TTTGTGGTTAAGCATGTGTATCATTATGGAGCAGTTGACATTGAGAATCCTCAAAATGGTAACGTATTCAAGGTAAATGGACAAAGACTCAAACTCTTTTTGGAAAATCATGTTACTCAAGAAGAGGTTGTTTTTCTTTCTGATCCTTGTTTTGAAAATAACTAGATGTAAATATAATTTTTACTAATCTTCAAAAAAAAAAAAAAAAAAAAATACATTTTTTTTCCCGGTTAAATGGCGGATAACGGTACTCCGTGATTATTTAAGTCGGTTCCATCAGCTACCCACAAAACTGATATTGTATATAAATTTCTCTTTCATTTTATTTTATTTCATTTTTTTTTTCAGGATGGATGATATTCTCAAAAGATTACAGAAACGATTTCCTCCTTTTCCTCGGAATATTTTACTGAAGCTTTACCAAGTTCGATTAGAAAGATTAAGAATGCTTATGAACAAAGGGATTCCTGAAGACATACGTTGGATAATTGAAGCCAAGGTACGTGAAGATGAATATCTTCCTGTTTTGCATTTACCAGGTACAGGTAGAAGCACTTATGCAAAGAAGCGACGAGCAAAGCGCATGAGTTCAAATTGCCACAAGTGTGCACGATGGACGTGTAACGGTAAATGTCGTTCTATTGGGATTCCGTCCTCTAATCGAGATGATAAAATTGAATTCATTAAGGATGGACTGAGTAAGGAGAATTTGGGTAATATCCAACTTTCTCTTGAGACACATCCTAGTGGAGACGTACAAAGAGAAATTCTTGATTTATGGCCGCAATTCCAAAGGGAATGGCAACATCTTGGGAATCTGATGTTAAAAGACCCTGTTTGCCAGCTTCTAAGAAAACTGGATGGGAAGCATATCCTCGACTCATAGAAGGCGTTTAAGCCGTTTCTGGACGTAAAACCAGAGGAAGATGTGAGCCACAATCACAACTACAATAAATGACTTCTCAGCTTTTGGTTTGATTTGCAATAACTTTATTTCAGTTTAATTTACGTGTTGTTCGATTTGTGTAATTATTCTCGTTTTTTTTTTGCATTGGTCTTTTACGATTGATTTTTCTTCTCTTTTTGATTTTCTTCCTGAAATCACGCAAAAATCTTTTGTTAGGTTAACATTTTCTTCTGACAGGTCAAATACACTTTCGGCGACATTATTACTCTTGTCTGATTCACTACTCAGTCCTCTATATATTACACCATGTACTCATTCTCTTTCAGGCACTCGAAAAAGAAAAAAAAAATGGAAAGCACTTCGTCCCAGCGCATTAAAAAAATTTGTGTCTTTGGAGGTGCTTATCCAGGGAAAAATAACATATTCGCTGATGAAGCCATAAGAGTTGGAGTAATACTTGCCCAACAAAAGATCCACTTGATTTATGGAGGCGGTAGTACGGGTTTAATGGGAGCAGTCGCTACAGCAGCACACGCCGGAGGAAGTCCAGTTCTAGGAATCGTGCCAAAACTATTCACAGATTTTTGTGGACCTACCGTGGGTAAGGAAATCCAAGTCTGGAGTATCCCTGAACGGATAACAATCATGTACCATTCTGCCGATGCATTCATTGCCTTACCAGGAGGTCTGGGTACATTGGAAGAAATAGCTTGCGTGGCTTCTTGGTCATCTTTGGTCACAAATAAGAAACCCATTGGTTTGCTTAATATTAATGGTTATTTTAGTAATTTACTTTCATATTTAGATAATGCTGTGGATAATGGATTCATGTTTTCAGAGGCAAGGAGAACCATAATTTCTGCTACAACCATTGAAGATTTACTCAAAAAGCTACAAGCTTATGAGTGTTTATCTGCTACGGTTGTTTCGCAAACGCTCGGAAAAAGAAAAAGAGATATGGACGAGCAAGAAGTGGATTGCACTTTGTCTTTGTGACATTATCTAACATTTTGCTTGTTGTGTCTCAGTTATAATAAGTGGTTAGCAACCTCTGCAGGTAATATCTCCTAAATTCTACCTTTAAAATTTGACATTGGGGACAATGTCATATTTTAGTAGGGGGTAAGGGACATATTTTGCTAAAAAAAAAAAAAAAAAAAAAAAAAAAAAAAAAAAAAAAATTTGTTGTGTTTTAAGACATTTAGAAGTATTCATTCTGAACAAGGTCTGAGTAAGGGAGACTTGAGACATACCTTGTCAGTTTGATTTAATCTTCTTCTTCAAAAAAACAAAAAAAACAAAAAACAAAAAAAAAACAAAAAAACAAAAAAACAAAAAAAAAAAAAGCATGTTTAGACTTAGTGTGTTTTTTTTTTTTTAGTTACTTTCAATACAATGATGAGATATGAATTGCATAAGTCTAAAACAGATTTATTAGTGAGAAGATTTTCATGAGAATTGAGCTTGATGTCAACCTTTTTATGAGCCAATGTTAATATGATATGTTGATTGAGAAAGAAGCATGTTTAGACTTAATCTGACTTGTATAATCATCTTTGTGAGTTTTTGAGCCTATAATGATTGATGCATTATACAAATCAATCTAATTTCTTTCTTAAGTGCTCTTATGATTACATGATTCTCTAGAACTTGCTTTAAACCGTTTGAGACTATATTGATACATGTGACAACATGAATATGATAGAGGCATTAGGATTATAACCAGAGCCAAACAGCCATCCATTATTAATGTTCTACGAGAACATCCCCACTAGTGAGCCAATTTGAGCCTACATTAAATATGATGTTTTATTGGTAACCACAACTTACACCTAGCCTAAATATGCTTATATCCTTACCCTTGTTCTAAAGATGAATTTTATATTTTGAGACATATTGCAAAAAAACAAGGGATATTTTTATTTGAAAATTTGGGTTAGAAACAAAAGATAAGTGTGGGGGAAAGAAAAGAAAAGAAAAAGTCAAGAGAAAAAGAAAGGGATCATTGTCAAATACATTCCCATATTAAAAAAAAAAAAAAAAAAAAAAAAAAAAAAATCTTCTCTTGAACTTCTAGAAAAAGATGTTACAAAGTTGGTTAGAATGATGCAAAGGCTCAACATGAATATTTAGCCTATGTTATTATGTGCTTTATAAGAGTTTTGAGAAGTTTTATTTGTATGATCTTATTATGTCTCTAAAATCTATGAACTCTTTGGAACCTTTGTGATATCTTTATCCTTTTGTTCTTTAACCACATTATAACCCTTTGGCCCCATTACAACCTTGAATAAAGACCTCTTGATTTATGAAGTTGTATGATCTAAATAGTGGAGAATAGGTGGACAAGCAAGCATATGGTAGAAGTGTTTTCATGAGATTGATTGAGTGTAAACACTTTACCACTACTTTAAAGAGTGAAAATCAAGAGAGTATCCCATGTGAGAAGTTGAGATTAAGTTTGAATATACACTATTTTGATTGAAATATGTTATGTTATTATTGGCTTAACTCAAACTATTTACATTCAAGCAAGATTTTTTGTGAATTTCTTTAAGCTATTGATTAGTTTTTAAGACTTGTCCAATGATTATCTCTAATTTATATTGGAAGGATTAGTTATAATTATTATTTTTAGTTTTTCTTATGTCTTCAATGTTTGTGGGTATCGTCCTAGTAAACCCTCACGAGACTAAACTCGTCCACTAGGGACACCTAGGGGTTTAAAGGCTTGTGTCACATGCTAAGTGCCACCGTGATTTCCTACGAAAATGGATTAGATTAGATTTTCTTATTTTATTTTTATTGAGTCGTTGCTAGGGACTAGCAACAATCTAAGTATGGGGGTGTGATAACTCGTATAATTATATAGTTTTTAGTTATGTTTTATTATTGTTTTGTGTCAAATACGAGTTATTATTGTTTAGTCTAATTGTGTTTATGATCTTTTATATTTTTATGTAATTTGGTGTTTTTCACAAGTTTCTTTGAGTGATTTCAGATTACTAGAATTAAGGGCAAATCCAGTTCAGTTCCAGTTCCGACACCTTTTGCCATATCAGCTATATCTCGAGTTTCACTGAAGCAATAAGGCTGAACTTTGTATCCCTGCAAAGCTAAGAGGCATATCTATCTTTTTCATGTTTTACACTTCTTGAAACGGAGTCGTTTTCCCTAGCGAAATCGACCATCAAGTTGGCTGATGTGCAATGACGTCTGTTCTGCACCGTTTTGGTATTTTGACCATATCTCCCGATCCACGTGCGCAAATGATCTGATTCCAACGGCTATGGATCCGTAACTGATAGGGGTATATTTTTCTAGAAGACCATTTTATCAGATCGAGCCTCCAACATTGACAAAATCGACCATCAAGCTGGCTGATCAGAATTGTCATACAATATGACGAAAATTGTTAGAAAAATGCACCCACCTATTATACCTACCTTTGAAATTTGTAAAGCTTGTCTCTTGTCATTTAGCCCTCCAAAATGTGTATAAATAGAGGGCCTTGGATGAGTATTGGGATACATTATACATTGGTAGGATAGCCATTGTAATAAAATTCTCTAAGTTTTCTTTTTCTTTCCTTTCTCTAGTTTTCTTTTTCTTCTTACATTTCTTTTCATTTTATTCATATCTAGTATGTGTTTCTAATCATATTGTTGAGGTGATGAGGTGAAGCTCTTGGTAAATGCTAAGGTTAGTCTCTTAAACATGAGCTAAAATGAATCATCATTTATAAGCACTAGCATAGATAATATTTTCTTTTGGTTTAAAATCATACTTGCAAAGTAGAGATCTTGATTCATTATTGACAATGAAAATGGCACAGTAAATGCTTGGTTTCATAACCTTGATTTGTTGTAGACATATACCTTGGCATAAGGAATGCTTGGACTCTTTTTATGAGTTTTGAGGACACCAAATGAACATAATATCATATGCTATGGACGTTGGACAATTTGGACTGAATTGCTAAACCTTCCGATTGGAACCTCCCTTATGTGTGGATTTCAATTGTGTAATAAAACAAGATTAATCTTAGCATAACACCAAGAGTGGATTCTCTAACCTCAACATCCTTTCTTATTGTTTTTTATATTTTGTTTAATTTCTTTTATGTTATTTTATTTATTTTGTTCTCTAATATCTTGTTTATTTTGTTTTGTTGTTGATTCCCTAATATCTTGTTTACTTTCTTTTTCTTATATATTTATAAACTTATACTTACTAATACGCTTCCCTGTGGTTCGACCTCGGACACCCGAGAATTTATTACTTGAACATAACCTGCACTTGGGTTTACAACTCTTAATTGAGTTTCCATCACAAGTGGTTAAAAATCAAGAGTTAGTTAGAGATTTTTTGATCAAGCCATGGGTATTTTTGAGCCTAAGTCCCAATCCCACATCCCTTTGTAATGTCAAGCCAAGGAGGTGCTCACATTATAAATAAGGGGTCTTGGCCTTTGGTTGAAATCACCCACTACCCCTTGTTAGATATTCTATACACTTGTATTAGGATTATCCGGGTGGTGAGTCATAGTGTTTTACTCTGAGGGTTCGTAGCTTAATCCGTTCAAAAGCTACTCTGAGGGTTCGTAGCTTAATCCGTTCAAAAGCTACTCTGAGGGTTCGTAGCTTAATCCGTTCAAAAGCTACTCTGAGGGTTTATAGCTTAATCCGTTCAAAAGCTACTTGGTGAGTTTTCATTTTAAAATAATGTTTCTTGTTCTTCCTTCATTTCCTTTCTTAAGTATATTTTTCTTACATTTTGTTTTTACAATAAACTCACCATGGCCAAATGGCCTACATTATTTATTTTAAGTTGTTGTTTTTGATTCATTTTATCATATTGTTTATGCTATTTTCTTTATTTTTGATGTTTTAAATATTATGTTATTTCATGTTCTTAAGTTATATTTAATTTGGTTGCTTTGTTTGTTGCCATTTATGTCTTAGATATCATGTTTTTGCATTTTTAATTTTCTGTTTTCATGTTGTTTAAATTTGAGCATGTTTTAGAGTTAGCATATTAAGTGTTTGTGAAAATGCTTGTGTGATTCTTTGCATGATTCTTGTTTTATATCTTAGTGAGCATGTTTTAGATTTGGTATATTAGGTGTTTGTGAAAATGCTTGTGTGATTTTTGTGTTATGACTTAGTTTTTCATGCTAGCATACCAAGTGTTTGTGAAAATGCCATGCTTGTTGAAGCTTGGGGCCATTTGGCTACTCCATGTGTTTTGCATTGTGTGTTGTATTTTTGTCATGCTAGTTGTTAGGTTTTTGCATTTGCATGATATTTGGTTGGATTTTTGAATTAAGCATGCCTTGTGTTTGTGAAAATGCCATGCATGTCTTAGGTCTAGGTTACATTAAATGCCATGCAAGTTCATGTTAGGTCTAGGCCATATTATTTGTGTCATGCATTTTCCTTACATTTAGGTTTAGATCCATGCATTTCATGCATTATGTTTGCTGCATTGTTTCATGCATTTCATGTTCATGCCACTTGAATAATGACTTGAGCCAATTAATGGTTCAAAGTCATGCTCTCTTGAGCACACTTGTGGAAAATTAAGTTTGTCAAATTGATTATTCTACCTTTGTGATTTTTTTTATTTAGCCAATTTTTATCTAACTTTCAAAGAGTCCTAGCTACTGCTTTCAAGTCATTTTATGAGTTTCAAATATTTTTACTTTGGTTTTTAAATGATTTTATCAAAAGCAAAAATGTGTTGGCAAAGCAGTTTTTTTTTCTCCTCCAAAAACGCGTACATCTCAGATTTTTCTGGGAATTCATCTTTGATCAGAAAATTAAGCCGATTTGTTTTCGTGTAGTTTTACATGTTCTGAGTCTCCAGTATTTGTTTCAGAATTTTTGGAATTTTTAAAAATAGGGTAAAAAATCGTGGATTAAAACTGGACAGTGGAGTCAGAATTGAATTTAAAGAAAAACAAAGCAGTTTTTTTTCTCCTCCGAAAACTCGTACATCTCTGATTTTTCTGGGAATTCATATTTGATCAGAAAATTAAGCCGATTTGTTTTCGTGTAGTTTTACATGTCCTGAGTCTCCAGTATTTTTTCAGAATTTTTGGAATTTTTAAAAATAGGGTAAAAAATCGTGGATTAAAACTGGACAGTGAAGTCAGAATTGAATTTAAAGAAAAACAAAGCAGTTTTTTCTCCTCCAAAAACTCGTACATCTCTGGTTTTTCTGGGAATTCATCTTTGATCAAAAAATTAATCCAATTTTTTATCGTGTAGTTTTACATGTCCTGAGTCTCCAGTATTTTTTTTAGAATTTTTGGGATTTTTAAAAATAGGGTAAAAAATCGTGGATTAAAACTGGACAGTGGAGTCAGAATTGAATTTAAAGAAAAACCATTTTTCTGTTTTGGTTAATTTACTTAGAGTGGGCTGATTAGGAGGGTTAGCTACTGACTTAGGGTGATTTCTAAGCCTTTTAAACTCTAAAAATGGTTTTTCAAATCCCGGGTTAAGGGTAGTCAAGTCCGGATTTTTTAAACTTAGGAAATTAGAACCATTTAAAAATTTTTAGCCCAGTTTTTATTGTTAATTCAAGCTTTTCAAAATTGTTTTCAAACAATCACAAAGTATTTTGGTTTTAGAATATTTAATTTGACATATTTTCCTAAGGTAGCCGGATATCTTTTTAGATATACGGATTTCCTTAATTAAAGGAAAAAAATACATTTCATGCATTGCATTTTTATTTTCGTGCATATTATATGATAGCATTATTTTATTCCATGTCATTTAAATTATATGCCATACCATTCATATTTGTCATGTCATTTAGGTTGCATTATATTATTTAGACTTTACTATGTCATTTTATTTATGTGATGCATATACATATTCATTTATTTTAAATGTTTGCAAAAGATAATGGTTTTCAATAAAAATAAAGATATTCCCGAGTTAAAATAATTCATGAGTTCTCTACCGGGTTTGCTGGAGGGAATATCATCAATTATCATTAATAAAGGAATATCTTTCTTTCAAAAAAAGAGAATGATTCGGAAAGTTTTCCAAAACTAATAAAAATTTCTATATTTTGCCATGTTTGTTGGGGAATATAGGAAAATTTTGAATTTATAAATTCCGGATCATTTTCAATAAAAAATGGAATTATTTTTAAATTGGGAATTAACTTGAAATACTAAATTTAAAATCAACTTTTTACCGAGACTTGAGATAACACACGATTAATAAGGTACCGATTTATACGGGCGTTGTGGGGGTGCTAATCCTTCCCCACACGTAACCGACTCCCCGAACCCGCTTCTTTGATTTCTCTGGTTTAAAACGCAGACTTGAAATTGGTTTTTAAAATGTTTTAATTAATTTTTAAAATATTTTATAAAACCGGTTTTAATAGGTGACCGATCACACCTAGCTAAAAAAGATTGGTGGCGACTCCATGTCTTTTTTAAGGTCATTTTCAAAACCTTCATTTTTCTAGAGGAATTAAGTCGACTTTTCCTCGGTTTTTTTTAATGTCACGCTTAACGAATAATAAAGTCTTGCGATGAGACTCGTCGTTATTTTTTTTAGGTTGCGACAGCTTGGCGACTCCGCTGGGGACTATTAGAGAGTCAGGCCTAGAAATAGTCGTGTGTTATCAAAGTCTCAGTTTTGGTTGGTTTAATTGGTATTTAATTTTAATTCCCACATTTTTCTAATAAAGAGAATTTTGAAAATAATAAAATATTTTTAAAAATGTTCATTCTCATGTGCATGCATTTTATTATTGTTCTCTAGTTATTTAGGTTGTATATTATAATTGCTTGTTGGTTAATGCGTTACACTATTCTTGAATGTTTTAATTGCTAGGGCATTTAGAATAAGGTTTGTAGAATAGGAAGTGAAAGGTTTGTTATTCCTCCACACACACTACACGTGCATTTGCATAACATGAATCCTCTACCCGGGTTCCGTCCTTTTAAGTGGAAGTAAAGTAACTAAGCCTTCGTGATTGATCCTCCGTATGGGCTAGTGAAACACTTTCGAAGTATAAAGTACCTAATGCCTTCGTGATGATCCTCCGCATGGGCATAGGAAAATATACTCTAACGAATTGAACCCGCTTTTATCGGGGTGCCTTACTAGCCTTCACCGGCGACAGTGAGGAACAATTCGGGGCCTTAGAACCGATTCACCCTCATATAGTGAACCTAGGCGAAGCCATGCCGAATTTCCGTTAGACATACCGAAAATAGGAACACATGGAGGGACATTTCTAAACTTTTTGTTACCTATTTTACACTCCGAATAAGTGTGGTAGATCGGGCAACGATGTACGTACATCGCCCGTAATAAATGTGATACTCCGCCTCGATGGCATCGTGATGCCTAAATAAGCAGATATTGCTGGGGCAGATGTTCATTAGCTGTTTTTTTTATAAAAAAAAAAAAAAAAAAAAAAACTTTTTTCAAGCATTTTTGCATGTTGCACATTTCATGCATGTGTGAATAGGGCATATACATTTTTGGTTGTATTATTGATCTCATTCTTTGCAATAAACAGTTGGTAATTTAATTTGATGATTTCATAAAACCGGTAGTGTCACATGAACATTTGCATATTGTACCATAGTAAGATCCACCCTGAAATTCTTTTGAAAATGATGTGATTGGTTTATCAAAAAAAAAAAAAAAAAATTGGAGGCAAATCTTGCATAATGAGATTTTTGAATAACCAAGATTTAGGTCCCACCAATTTCGTGTAATCATTGATTTCTTTGTATATACTTTTGTGTTAATTCATTTATTTTTGGATGTATCATTTTGACATCATGTTATAGTCATAGCATGCATGGTCATTCATTGTAAGATACGTTTATGACATGCATGGTCATTATTTGTATATACTTATGTATCAATTTATTCTTTCTTTACATGCATCATGTTGGCATCAAGTTGCATTCATGCATTCATAGTCAGCATGATTTTTTCTGTATATATCCATATATCAATTTATTCTTTCTTTACATGCATCATGTTGGCATCCAGTTGCATTCATGCATTCATAGTCAGCATGATTTTCTGTATATATCCATTATCAATTTATTCTTTCTCTATATGCATCATGGTAGCATCAAGTTGCATTCATGCATTCATAGTCAGCATGATTTTTCTGTATCTATTCATATATCAATTTATTCTTTCTTTACATGCATCATGTTAGCATCAGGGTGCATTCATGGCATACATAGTCATCATGATATGCTCATGCATTAATTTGTCATATTGGCATCAGGTTGCGTTCATGACATACACGGCCAGCATGACTTTCTTTGTATATACTCTGTGTCAATCATTTATTCTTCACATGCATCATAATTGACATTGTGTGGCATTCATAGTGTATATGACATTCATTGAGAAATGCATTTGGAACATACATGGTCATTCATTGCATATATCCATGCATTGATTTTTCTTATTCTTTACATGCATCATGTTGGCATCGTGTTGCACTTATAGCATACATGGTCAATATTGTTTCCACAGTATATGATCACACATAACTTTGTTTATCCTTCACATGCATCAAATTGCACTCATGACATTCATAGCTCATTCATCATGAAACACATTAATAAGATGAAATAGAAATTGGCTTAGCTTTGAAGAGTTTTCTTCGTCAGCTAAAAGCTATGACCCCAACAGCAAGTGCGAGTATCATATTGGGGCAATTGGGCATTCGACTAAAAAATGCATAAAACTGAAGGAAAGAATTGAGGGTCTTGTCCACGATGGCATTTGGATTCCAGAGCTTATCGAACATTGGAAATCTGTTTTACCATAAATTGATTTCCTCTTGAAGAATTTTGAGGATAAGAATTGTTATCTTTGAAAGCATGTCAATAGGAGCATTCTGATGCATATATTTCTACACTTTGATGATGAAGGCTCTTGTCTCATGATGACATCTACATGAAATAAATAAATTTTGAATTTAAATATTTTGTGTTCATTTTATTTTAGCAATAAATTTGAAATTGCAAAAAAAATAAAAAATAAAAAATAAAAAATAAAAAAATAAAACCTTGAGAAAATTTGTGGTACACAATAAATAAGTGGTTTTCACATGAAATAATGAACAATCTTGAGAATATTGATGATCATTGTTAGAAATGACCCAATATCTTTAGCCTTCTCTTTTAGGCTTTCCTAAGCCTATATCTTTTGAACCGAGACCATTTGAAAGACCTAATGCTTCAAGGAATATGAATGATTTGACTTCATAAAACCATTGTCATCACAGAATAAGCAAAGACGTAGATCTTAGTCTAGGCTATGAACAAAGGAACGAACTTTTCGAAATTTTTCAAATTCCTTGAAAATCAAACAAATGAGACATTCTTTCAGGATTCCAGATTTTGAAAATTTGGTGTGTGTCAAGATTGTGCTAAAACCATTCATGACATTTTCCAATAACCACAAAACACTAATTACCCAGACATCATTTCATGTTTGACACCCTGGGGCACAATGATTAAAATAGATTATCCTTTGTCCCAGAGAAAACCCGTTTTTTGGGTCATATTTTTCCTTGTCTCTTCAAAGAACTCAGATTGGAAACTCTGCCTTTTCAAAATAGACCTAGACCTGCTATGTTCCTCGTTGATACAAATTCTCATTGGTTAATCAAATTGGGACATCATATGTGGAGATAATGGATACATGGTGAATAAGGATGGACTAAATGCATGAATCATTGGGGCATGCGACGAAAAAACGAAAAAAAAAGAAGAAAAAGAAAAAGAAAAATTGTGATATCATGCATATGAGAATTCGGATGACTCCAAAGTGCAAAATGAAATTCTGAATATCTATTTCCCCTGGGGATTGCTTTTCAATGTGAATATTTGTTCTTGACATGAGAAATGGCCATCTTTCATATCCCTTTCGCACAGAAAGAAATTATCCATAGTCACCCCTTTTGAGCCGAAAGAATTCTTTTTTCTTTAAACCCTGATCAAGGATCACCCTCTACACTGGGGGGCAAATGCGAGGAAAGATCTTTTTAAAGACCACTGAGAAATGAGTAACAGCTCAAGAACAGACACAAAGCAATGAAGTCCCGAATAAATACGGGCTCACTCTGTCAAAGAAAAAAAAAGAAAAAATGGTGAAATGAAAGCCAAGAAAAAAACAGCCAAAAAAATGAAAGCAAAAGAATGTGTGAAAGACATAACAAATTGAAAGCCAAAAGCAAGGAAGAAAAAGAGCAAAGTCAAAAGGAAAGAAATGTCCAAGAAGGAACAAATGCTTCAAAGAGAATCCTCCTCAAGAAATGATCCTTGATCTGATTACCCCCGAACACATATTTTTGGCCTATTTATCATTTCTTTCTGAACCCTGAGCCATGGCCTACATTACGTGCTTTAAAAGTCCATTTTGATCAAGCATGAATATTTAATTTGAAACGTTTTTCCTCAGATTTTATCCCATTTCATCGAATTATCATTTCACTAAGGAAGAATTTATAATTCTCAAGTGTATGGTAGAACAAAAACAAAAAAACAAAAACAGAAACAAAAAAAAAAAACAAAAAAAAAGAAGAAGAAAAATTGAAAAGAATGGGGCTCTAGGGCGAAAACCCAAAAATGGACGGTCTAGAGTAAAATGGAAATTTTTGATGCCATCTATGAAAGTGCCGATACCACAAAAGAAAAGATCTTATTAAAGGAGTGGTCATCGAGGAACATCTAGGAATTCCTGAACCCCCCAAATTGTCAGCTCTCATTCGGAGGATTGTCTTCAAAAACTGAAACTTTGTTCCCAAGATTAAACTTTCCGGTTTAAACATCCCAGCCAATCTTGATGCTTGACAAAATGCCTTGATATGGAAACTAAAAGAATGTTGAATTTGTTTGGTTCTCAATGAATTCATGATTTATAAAACCTGTTCCATTTGTGAGCCTAGAAGGGATATACATTTTTGTCATGAAGTTTTCCTGGAAAAACCAGAATCTTGTTATACCAAGCCTTGCCAATCCCAGTTGAAAAAACCCAGATTGATACTTAGAGAAATTTCTAACAATGATCATCAGTCTTCAAAAGATTTGTACATCACACATTGTGGGGTTAATATTTTTTGTTCAGAAGTTTTCAAAATGCGAAAACAAATAAAGAGATTTTTTTGAAATACCCATTTTGATGTTGGCATGAGACAAGGATTTTTCTAACTCAAAGGTGTAGAACTGCCAGGATAGGTCTTGACTTCCAGATATGAGAAGAAGAAATAGAACCCGGTTCAGATCTCTGTTGATGAAAGTTTGAAAATTGTTGGGGCAAAGAGAATAGCCAAAATGAATTGAAGATATACTCTGATTTGAAGAGGAAAAATGAATTTGAAAGGCTAAGCCAAAGTCTAGAAAAACAGCCGGGGGCACTTGCATCACTCATGAGCACTCATCTCTTTATCGAGCTTTTGCATCTACATAGTGTCGGCAAGCATTTGCATCATTCATGGGTATTTGCATTGGCATTATTCCATAAGCATCTGTATTTTACCTTTACATTTACATTCTTCATGGAATTCGTATTTGTGTCATCTCAAACAATTACATCATTTCTAGAATCATTGCATTTGCATTAATGTGTGGTAATTGTAGTTACACCATTCATAAACCAGTTACATGAACACAATTAGTAGGGGCATTTGCATCATGAAACATGGGCATCAATCCAAGTCATTTACATTTGCATTAAAGACATTTGCACCAGTTTAAGTCATTTCGTATCTTATTCAACATATGCATTTGCATCAAAAAGCATTCGCATCTTCTCAAAATCTTTAGGTTAATTTTCAACAATTCTTCACCACCATTCTGAAGACCTTCAGGCATCATTTTTAAAGTCGCATACAACGCATTTTTTTCAAATCACGGGTAAGGCCTCCGGGCACCATTCTTAAGACCCCCGGGCATCATTTTTAAAGTCGCATACAGCGCATAATTTTTCAAATCACGGGTAAGGCCTCCGGGCACCATTCTTAAGACCTCTTGACACCATTCTTAAGACCCCCGGGCATCATTTTTAAAGTCGCATACAGCGCATTTTTTCCAAATCACGGGTAAGGCCTCCGGGCACCATTCTTAAGGCCTATGGGCACCATTTTTAAGACCTCCGGGCATAATTTTTCAAATCACAGGTAAGACCTCCGGGCAACATCTTTAAGACCTCCGGGCATAACGTTTTTCAGGGTAAGGCCTCCGGGCACCATTCTTAAGACCTCTGGGCACCATTTTTAAGACCTCCGGGCATAATTCACAAGTAAGACCTCCGGGCAACATTTTTAAGACCTCCGGGCATAACTTTTTTCAGGGGTAAGACCTCCGGGCACCATTCTTAAGACCTCTGGGCACCATTTTTAAGACCTCCGGGCATAATTCACAAGTAAGACCTCCGGGCAACATTTTTAAGACCTCCGGGCATAACATTTTCAGGGGTAAGGCCTCCGGGCGCCAATTTTTAAGACCTCCGGGCATAATTTTCAATTTTTAAGACCTCCGGGCATAATTTTTCATAATTCACAAGTAAGACCTCCGGGCAACATTTTTAAGACCTCCGGGCATAACTTTTTCAGGGGTAAGGCCTCCGGGCGCCAATTTTTAAGACCTCCGGGCATAATTTTCAATTTTTAAGACCTCCGGGCATAATTTTTCATAATTCACAGGTAAGACCTCCGGGCGGAGAATTCAATTTAAGGACAAAATCTTCAATTTATTGTTTAAAAAAAAAATTCAAAAAAAAATTTGAAAAATTGAAAAAGAGAAAAAATAGAAAAAAAAAAAAAGAGAAGGAAAAAAATAGAAAATGAAAAATGCAAAAATGAATGAAGAAATGAAAAAGAAAACCCCTTTCCTGTCCATGTGATTTCAAATGACCGTATAAAATTAGTGTTGGTTTATCTTTGCCTGATTCCTGATTCTCAGCAATAGCCAAAGCATGAGCACCTTGTTAAAAGACATGTACATCTGCATCATTTCTCAAAGCTTCTGGTGGGGATATCCAGAATTTTACAGTTTTAAAAGTGAACAAGTCTTCAGTAGTGATAGCTGAAGCCTCTGGTGGAGATATCCAGGGTTTTATAATTTTGAAAAATGAGAAATTTTATTCTGAAGGAGTTACCCAGAATTGTACAATGAGCAAGCCTTTGGTGGTGATAGCCAAAGCTTCTGGTGGTGATATCCTGAATTTTGCAGTTTTAAAAGTGAACAAGTCTTCAGTGGTGATAGCTGAAGCCTCTGGTGGAGATATCCAGGGTTTTATAATTTTGAAACATGAGAAATCTTCTTCCGGAGGTGATACCCAGAATTTTTACATTTAAAAAAAAAAAATGAGCAAGACTTTGGTGGTGATAGCCGAAGCTTCTGGAGGAGATATCCAGAATTTTAAACACAGCTGAGAACAAGACAGGTTAAGGCCCCGAGACCATCGTCGAGGTCATTTCCTTTCTTGCAAATCGAATTCGTTTCCTTAAGACGAATCGAGCCTTGTTTAGGCAGGGAATTCAATTTAAGAACAAAATCTTCAATTTATTGTTTTAAAAAAAATGAAAAAATAGAAAATAGAAAAAAAGAAAAAAAATAAAAAAATAGAAAAAAGGAAAAAAGAAAAAAAGAAAAAAGAAAAAAGAAGAAAAAAATGAAAAAATGAAAAATAGAAAATGAAAAAAATGAAAATGAAAAAGAAACCCCTTTCCTTTCCTTCACATGTGATTTCACTGACCGTACAAAATTAGTGTCGGTTTATCTTTGCCTGATTCCTGATTCTCAGCAATAGCCAAAGAGGGGCAGCTGTAGACACCTAATTTTGTCCGGACCACTAAACAGGTATGTTTTCTTCCTGTATTGTTGTTTCCGAGTGTAAAAAGACTGTTTTCATCCTACAGGTGGTACTCTGAGACTTAGTTTAAGCGGGCGAGCACAAAAAGTCAAACTTGAAAAAAAAAAGTCAACCCCGAAAAAGTCAACCCCAGAAAGTCAACTACTGAAAAAGTCAACCCACGTTCAAAATCAAGATTTTAAGTTCAATTGAAAAATGGTGAAAGAATTTTGATAATCCGAGGTCTACATTGAAAGATATGGAGTTCGGAAGTTGGGATTTGGAGATTCAGTAGAAAAGAAAACCTAATCCGAGAAATTTGGGGAAAAGTGCTTAAACGATCAAACTGGTCGAAATTGAAGGTTCCAAATGAAAGATAAGCACTGACTACGGGTAATGGAGAAGTCACTTGCAAGAACAACCAAAAGGAAAGTCAATCCGGGAGAGAACCGAGACTATGGGTTTTTAGTGGATTTCGGTGAAATCGGGAAAAATCATAGAAATGACCCGACTTGGTAAGACCAAAGCCCCCAATGGATGAAGAATGGTTAAAAAGGATGGCCCAAGGCTCAGATTGAAGAAAATCTGAAAATCGGATTTGTTTTGAGCAAAACCGGGTTTCGGAGGTAAAAGGGCAAAATTGGAAAAATTTGGGAAAAATAGCAAATGGACTCCGAAAATTATGGAAAATTTGTCAATCTCATTCTTAAATCATTTGAAGGAGATTGGCGAAAGAAAATCTTGATTCCGAGTTCGTTTGCAAAATGGCCAAATCCCGGGCCTTCTATGCAATAATTCAAAAAGATAAATCCCAGAAAAATAGCAAATGGACTCCAAAAATTCTGAAATTTGGCAAATCTCATTTTTAATTTATTTGGAAGAGATTGGCGAAAGAAAATCTTGATTCCGAGTTCGTTTGCAAAATGGCTAAATCCCGAGCCTCCTATGCAGTAATTCAAGCCGATAAATCCCGAAAAAATACCAAATGAGCTCCAAAAATTATGAAAACTTCCAGATCACACTTTTTAATTATTTTGAAGAGATTGGTGAAGAAAAATCTTGATTTGGAGCTCGTTTAAAAAATGGTAAAAGTAGGGGCATAAAAGGACATTTTGGGTAGAAAAAATCCAAATAAATAGCAAACGGACTCGGATAATTTTGAAAACTTCCAGAACTCAATATTTTATTATTTTGGAAGTATTAAAAAAATAAAAATTGAATTTGGAGTCCGTTTGATATTTATTTGCATCCGGGGGGGCAAAATGGTCATTTCACCCAAGCAACCGAAAAGGGCTTCTTTGGGCCTTTCAAAAATCAGAGCTGGGCTGGAAAAGAGAAGTGCTGGCCTGCCCAAGCCCAAAGGAAGGAGGAAGCTTATGATTTTTTCAATCAAGTGGTTAAAAATCAAGAGTTAGTTAGAGATTTTTTGATCAAGCCATGGGTATTTTTGAGCCTAAGTCCCAATCCCACATCCCTTTGTAATGTCAAGCCAAGGAGGTGCTCACATTATAAATAAGGGGTCTTGGCCTTTGGTTGAAATCACCCACTACCCCTTGTGAGATATTCTATACACTTGTATTAGGATTATCCGGGTGGTGAGTCATAGTGTTTTACTCTGAGGGTTCGTAGCTTAATCCGTTCAAAAGCTACTCTGAGGGTTCGTAGCTTAATCCGTTCAAAAGCTACTCTGAGGGTTCGTAGCTTAATCCGTTCAAAAGCTACTCTGAGGGTTTATAGCTTAATCCGTTCAAAAGCTACTTGGTGAGTTTTCATTTTAAAATAATGTTTCTTGTTCTTCCTTCATTTCCTTTCTTAAGTATATTTTTCTTACATTTTGTTTTTACAATAAACTCACCATGGCCAAATGGCCTACATTATTTATTTTAAGTTGTTGTTTTTGATTCATTTTATCATATTGTTTATGCTATTTTCTTTATTTTTGATGTTTTAAATATTATGTTATTTCATGTTCTTAAGTTATATTTAATTTGGTTGCTTTGTTTGTTGCCATTCATGTCTTAGATATCATGTTTTTGCATTTTTAATTTTCTGTTTTCATGTTGTTTAAATTTGAGCATGTTTTAGAGTTAGCATATTAAGTGTTTGTGAAAATGCTTGTGTGATTCTTTGCATGATTCTTGTTTTATATCTTAGTGAGCATGTTTTAGATTTGGTATATTAGGTGTTTGTGAAAATGCTTGTGTGATTTTTGTGTTATGACTTAGTTTTTCATGCTAGCATACCAAGTGTTTGTGAAAATGCCATGCTTGTTGAAGCTTGGGGCCATTTGGCTACTCCATGTGTTTTGCATTGTGTGTTGTATTTTTGTCATGCTAGTTGTTAGGTTTTTGCATTTGCATGATATTTGGTTGGATTTTTGAATTAAGCATGCCTTGTGTTTGTGAAAATGCCATGCATGTCTTAAGTCTAGGTTACATTAAATGCCATGCAAGTTCATGTTAGGTCTAGGCCATATTATTTGTGTCATGCATTTTCCTTACATTTAGGTTTAGATCCATGCATTTCATGCATTATGTTTGCTGCATTGTTTCATGCATTTCATGTTCATGCCACTTGAATAATGACTTGAGCCAATTAATGGTTCAAAGTCATGCTCTCTTGAGCACACTTGTGGAAAATTAAGTTTGTCAAATTGATTATTCTACCTTTGTGATTTTTTTTATTTAGCCAATTTTTATCTAACTTTCAAAGAGTCCTGGCTACTGCTTTCAAGTCATTTTATGAGTTTCAAATATTTTTACTTTGGTTTTTAAATGATTTTATCAAAAGCAAAAATGTGTTGGCAAAGCAGTTTTTTTTCTCCTCCAAAAACTCGTACATCTCTGATTTTTCTGGGAATTCATCTTTGATCAGAAAATTAAGCCGATTTGTTTTCGTGTAGTTTTACATGTCCTGAGTCTCCAGTATTTTTTTCAGAATTTTTGGAATTTTTAAAAATAGGGTAAAAAATCGTGGATTAAAACTGGACAGTGGAGTCAGAATTGAATTTAAAGAAAAACAAAGCAGTTTTTTTTCTCCTCCGAAAACTCGTACATCTCTGATTTTTCTGGGAATTCATCTTTGATCAGAAAATTAAGCCGATTTGTTTTCGTGTAGTTTTACATGTCCTGAGTCTCCAGTACTTTTTTCAGAATTTTTGGAATTTTTAAAAATAGGGTAAAAAATCGTGGATTAAAACTGGACAGTGAAGTCAGAATTGAATTTAAAGAAAAACAAAGCAGTTTTTTCTCCTCCAAAAACTCGTACATCTCTGGTTTTTCTGGGAATTCATCTTTGATCAAAAAATTAATCCAATTTTTTATCGTGTAGTTTTACATGTCCTGAGTCTCCAGTATTTTTTTTAGAATTTTTGTGATTTTTAAAAATAGGGTAAAAAATCGTGGATTAAAACTGGACAGTGGAGTCAGAATTGAATTTAAAGAAAAACCATTTTTCTGTTTTGGTTAATTTACTTAGAGTGGGCTGCTTAGGAGGGTTAGCTACTGACTTAGGGTGATTTCTAAGCCTTTTAAACTCTAAAAATGGTTTTTCAAATCCCGGGTTAAGGGTAGTCAAGTCCGGATTTTTTAAACTTAGGAAATTAGAACCATTTAAAAATTTTTAGCCCAGTTTTTATTGTTAATTCAAGCTTTTCAAAATTGTTTTCAAACAATCACAAAGTATTTTGGTTTTAGAATATTTAATTTGACATATTTTCCTAAGGTAGCCGGATATCTTTTTAGATATACGGATTTCCTTAATTAAAGGAAAAAAATACATTTCATGCATTGCATTTTTATTTTCGTGCATATTATATGATAGCATTATTTTATTCCATGTCATTTAAATTATATGCCATACCATTCATATTTGTCATGTCATTTAGGTTGCATTATATTATTTAGACTTTACTATGTCATTTTATTTATGTGATGCATATACATATTCATTTATTTTAAATGTTTGCAAAAGATAATGGTTTTCAATAAAAATAAAGATATTCCCGAGTTAAAATAATTCATGAGTTCTCTACCGGGTTTGCTGGAGGGAATATCATCAATTATCATTAATAAAGGAATATCTTTCTTTCAAAAAAAGAGAATGATTCGGAAAGTTTTCCAAAACTAATAAAAATTTCTATATTTTGCCACGTTTGTTGGGGAATATAGGAAAATTTTGAATTTATAAATTCCGGATCATTTTCAATAAAAAATGGAATTATTTTTAAATTGGGAATTAACTTGAAATACTAAATTTAAAATCAACTTTTTACCGAGACTTGAGATAACACACGATTAATAAGGTACCGATTTATACGGGCGTTGTGGGGGTGCTAATCCTTCCCCACACATAACCGACTCCCGAACCCGCTTCTTTGATTTCTCTGGTTTAAAACGCAGACTTGAAATTGGTTTTTAAAATGTTTTAATTAATTTTTAAAATATTTTATAAAACCGGTTTTAATAGGTGACCGATCACACCTAGCTAAAAAAGATTGGTGGCGACTCCATGTCTTTTTTAAGGTCATTTTCAAAACCTTCATTTTTCTAGAGGAATTAAGTCGACTTTTCCTCGGTTTTTTTTAATGTCACGCTTAACGAATAATAAAGTCTTGCGATGAGACTCGTCGTTATTTTTTTTAGGTTGCGACAAGACTAACCTTAGCATTTACCAAAAGCTTCACCTCATCACCTCAACAATATGATTAGCAACACATACTAGATATGAATAAAATGAAAAGAAATGTAAGAAGCATAAGTAAATAAAAAAAAAAAAAAAGAAAACTAGAGAAAGGAAAGAAGAAGAAAACTTAGAGAATTTTATTACAATGGCTAATATCCTACCAATCTGCCTTTAATGCTCATCCAAGACCCTCTATTTATACACATTTTGGAGAGCTAAATGACAAGAGACAAGCTTTATAAATTTCAAAGGTAGGTATAATAGGTGGGTGCATTTTTCTAACAATTTTCGTCATATTGTATGACAATTCTGATCAGCCAGCTTGATGGTCGATTTTGTCAATGTTGGAGGCTCGATCTGATCAAATGGTCTTCTAGAAAAATATACCCCTATCAGTTACGGATCCATAGCCGTTGGAATCAGATCATTTTCTCATGTGGATCGGAAGATATGGTCAAAATACCAAAACAGGTCAGCACAAATGTCATTGCACATCAGCCAACTTGATGGTCGATTTCGCTAGGGAAAACGACTCCGTTTCAAGAAGTGTAAAACATGAAAAAGATAGATATGCCTCTTAACTATGCACTGTAAAAATTTCAGCCTTAATGCTTCAGTGAAACTCCAGATATAGCTGATATGGAAAAAGGTGTCGGAACTGGAACTGAATTGGATTTGCCCTTAATTCTTGATTTAACCTAGTAATCTGAAATCACTCAAAGAAACTCGTGAAAAACACCAAATTACATAAAAAATATAAAAGATCATAAACACAAGTAGACTAAGCAATAATAACTCGTATTTGACACAAAACAATAATAAAACATAACTAAGAACTATATAATTATACGAGTTATCATGCACCTAGTACTTTAATGAGATTAATGAATCATGTTTTGCGTGAGTTTCTAGGTAAATTTGTAGTAGTCTACTTTGATGACATTTTAGTGTACAGCAAAAGCTTAGATGAGCATGTTGAACATTTGCAGTTTGTGTTTAATGTGTTGAAAACTGAAAAATTGTATGCTAATTTTAAGAAGTGTACGTTTTGCATGGATAGTGTTATATTTCTTGGATATGTTGTTAGCTCAAAAGGTATTGAGATAGATGAAGAGAAAGTCAAGGCCATCAAGGATTGGCCGACGCCTAAACGGGTAAGTGAGGTAAGAAGCTTTCATGGTTTAGCTAGTTTTTATAGGCATTTTGTTAAAGACTTTAGCACTATAGGTAGACCACTTACTGAAGTTATTGAAAAGAATGTTTAGGAATTGGAGCTATTTTAGTGCAGGAAAAACATCCAATCGCATTCTTCATTGAGAAGCTTAGTGGAGCGGCCTTGAGCTATCCAACTTATGATAAGGAGCTCTATGCACTTGTTAGAGCCTTAGAGACATGGCAGCATTACTTATGGCCTAAGGAGTTCGTGATACATATTGATCATGAATCATTGAAACATCTCAAGGGTCAAGGTAAGTTGAATAGGAGACATGCTAGGTGGATGGAATACATAAAGACCTTTTCTTATGTCATTAGATACAAGCAAGGTAAGGAAAATATTTTGGCTGATGCTTTATCTATGAAGTATGTATTTCTCACATCTATGAATGCTAAGATGCTTGGATTTGAATATATAAAGGATGAATATGCCAATGATGCTGATTTTAATGATGTATAAGTAGCATGTGATAAGGCAACATTCGGTAAATTTTACAAGCATGATGGCTTTTTGTTTAGAGAAGATAAACTATGTGTGCCTAATTGTTCTACGAGAGAGTTATTAGTACGTGAGGCACATGGTGGTGGTTTAATGGGACACTTTGGTGTCAAGAAAACCTTAGAAATATTGCATGAACATTTCTTTTGGCCTAAAATGGAAAGGGATGTTATTCGCATATGTGATAGATGCATTATATGTAGAAAGTCCAAATCTAAGGTTTTACCTCATGGGTTGTATACACCCTTACCAGTTCCTAGTGAACCATGGGTAGACATATCTGTGAACCATGGGTAGACATATCTATGGACTTTGTATTGGGTTTACCTAGGACAAAAAGGGGTAGAGATTCAATTTATGTGGTAGTGGATAGGTTTAGCGTAAGATGGCACATTTTATTCCATGCCATAAAACTGATGATGCAACTAACATTGCTGAATTGTTCTTTAGGGAGATAGTGCGCTTATATGGTGTTCCTAGAAGCATTATGTCTAATAGAGATGTTAAGTTCCTTAGTTACTTTTGGAAGGTTTTGTGGGGAAATTGGGTACTAAACTTTTGTTTTCTACTACTTGTCATCCACAAACTGATGGGCAAACTGAAGTAGTTAATAGGACTTTAACACAACTTTTGCAAACTGTTATACAAAAGAACTTGAAAACTTGGGAAGACTGTTTGCCATTCATAGAGTTTGCATATAATAAGACTATGCATTCTGCTACTTCTTATTTTCCATTTGAGATTGTTTATGGTTTTAATCCATTAACTCCTTTAGATTTAATGCCTTTACCTGTTGATGCAAGGAATAGTTGGAATGGGAGTAAGAAAGTTGAATTGGTGAAGTCTCTTCATGAGAAAGTAAAGCTTCAAATTGAGAAAAAGAATGCAAAAGTTGCTTCACAAGCAAACAAAGGGAAGAGGCGAGTTACTTTCAAACCAGGTGATTGGGTCTGGGTTCATATGCCCAAGGAAAGATTTCCAACCCATAGGAGAACCAAGTTGCATCCTCGAGGAGATGGGCCTTTCCAAATCCTTGAAAAAATAAATGACAATGCTTATAGAGTGGACTTACGAGGTGAGTATAACGTTTCTGCTTCATTTAATGTTTTCTGATCTTTCCCTTTATGATATAGGTGATGATTCGAGGTCGAATCTTTTTGAGGAAAGGGGGAATGATGAGAACCAAGCTGGTATTGGACTTCAAGATCCATTGCATGTTCAAATTGGGCCTATTACAAGGTCAAGATCCAAGAAGCTCAAGGAAGCTATGCAAGGATTGGTGCAAAAGTCTTGGGAAGAATCTACAAGTCTTTTAAGCAATGTCAAGCCAATCAAGTTGGGCTGCTTGAGTGGGGAAGACCAAGAATTGATCCATATGATCCAAGCTTCACATGGTGGGTCATAGAGGAATTCAAGGGAGCGGCAATATTAATGAATTATTTGGCCTATTTTTAGTTTATTATTTAATATGAAGTAGGGACCAATTCATTAATAATGTGGCGCCTAAAGTAGAAGTTTTAGTTGGATCTCTTAATTACTTAGGCTTTTGGGCCTGATTTATGTATTATGTCCAATAAGCTTGTGGGGGCTACTTTCATTAAAACTATTGGACATCTTTTAATTATTTAGGTTTGGGCTTGAGCATGTTCAGCCCATATTTTAAGCATTCTTTCTTATTTAATTAGGTCTGGCCGCCTATGGTCTTTTAGCTAGGAAAGTAGTGCTAGTTGAATTAGGGCTAGTAGGGAGGCTATATAAACAATGTTTAGCCGCCTATATCATTTTAATGAATTAATCTATTGAGTTGAATTATATTCAAGTGAGTTTTTACTCTTTTTAGTTCTTGACAGAACTTAGGAACTTATCAAAGAATTCTTTCTTTGTGGCGTTCAACCTATCAAACTTAGGTTCTTGAAACGAGAGTTCTTAGGGTCTAGCTTACATGCTTAATCTAGGTTTTTTGAAACAGGACTTCACTGGGTTTAAGTTTTCATTTCTTGAATCTTGGTTTTTCTAGGTTAGGTATCCTAAATTGTTAGTGGGTTCAAAGGGTTTAACCCCACGGGTTCAGATCAGTAATATTTTTCGACATATGCCATTTATGTGATTCCTCACATGAAAAATCAATTTCAAAATGATGATGTGTGCATATTCCATGATCATGCATATTCCATGATATCTACATTTGTCATCTTAATTATGCAAATTTTATGTTTATGAATGTTCCATGTTGATGTCATTTTATATTAATGTTGCTAGTGTGATTATGATAAGATTATGAATATTTTATAATGATGTCATTTTGTGATTTTTGCCATGTCAAGTATGTCTTGTCACTAATTCTTTTGTCATTACATAATAGGATTTACCATGTCAACCATGTCATGTCATTCATTCTTTAGGCTATGTCATTAATTCTTTTGCCATGTCAAGCATGTTATGTCACTAATTCTTGTCATATCATTTAAATTTTGCCATGTCAAGCATGCCATGTCATTAATTTTTTTTTTCCATTACATAATAGGATTTGTTATGTCAATAATTCATATGCCATGTCATTAATTCTTTTATCATTTTTGTCATGTCAAGCATGCCACCTCATTATTTCTTTTGTCATACCATCTAGATTTTGCCATGTCAAGCATGCCACGTCACTAAGTCTTTTATCATGTCATAATAAAATGTTTGCCATGCCATGATAAATATGCATGTTTGTTTAATTTTTATCTTAGTAATATTTTTTCATACTCATGATCATTTTTTTAATGATTTTAAAATACATGAAAAATAAATAATATTTTTTTCATATAACAAGATTATTCCCTTGTTAAAATAATTCATGAGTTCTCTGCTGGGTCTGCCAGGGAGCATATCATCAATTATCATTAACGACAGAATATCTTTTTTTCAAAAACGAGGGTGATTTGAAGAATTTCAAAATCAAGGAAAAATTTCATGCTTTGCCAAGTTTGTCGGGAAATATGAAAAATTTTATGTCAATAAATTCTGGATAATTTTCAAATAAATATGACTTCTTTAAGGGGAATATTTTTAAATATCAAATATAAAACCGACTTTTACCAAAACTCGAGATAACACATGATTAATAAGGTACCGTTTTATACGGGCGTTGTAGGGGTGCTAATCCTTCCTACACGTAACTGACTCTCGAACCCGCATTTGTTTTCTCTGGTTCAAAGCACATACTTCAAAATTGGTTTTTAAAAAAAAATGTTTTAATTGATTTTAAAATATTTTAGAAAAACCGGTTTTAATAGGTGGTCGATCACACCTAGCCAAAAAAAGATTTGTGGCGACTCCATTTGTTTTTCGAGGTTGTTTTCAAACCCTCACACGTTTATTTAAAGAGGAATTAAGTCGTCTTTTTATTTTTTCAATGTCACACTTAACGAGCTGACGTCCCGTGAATTGATGGGGCAATTTCGGATTTTTTAAGGTTGCGACAGCTTTAAAATTTATTGTCTTAAATAGCCATGTCATACTTGATGACTGGTCTCTAGTTGCTCAGAAATAAGTTTCACTTCATCAAATACATCTTACAAAACTTAATCTTTCGTTTCAATAACTTTCTCTTTAAATAACATATTGTTTGCTGAAAACTTCGATAGATGTTGGTGCATAACATATAACATCACAAGTACTCTCAAACTCTTTCTTATATTCTTTTGTAACATTATTCTAAGTGTTTGATCTCTTATGGCATTTTCCAGAATCTCTCTTATACTTTTCATATGCATAGTTGTTCATCAATTGAACCAGATTTAAATTACGGTTGTGGTCATGTTTTCATTCACGTCGCGTTTATTTGTACGAAAATGAAGGACGCGACTTTTTAAAGTTTTTGCACAACTCACTAAAAATGGAGTAAATAGTAATTTTATCATGAAAACTCTTATTTTTATGATATTTAAAATAGTTCATGACATTTTAATTTCTTTTACATATATAATAAAATAAATTATTAACGTTTTTTTATATATATTATAGTTCACGCGTCAATATGCATATTTAAAACTGTACACTAACATTTCCATAAATTTTATGAACATGACTTCTATAAGTTCATAAGATTAACAAAATAGTACATACAATCGCATGACACCCCGCGATAGCAGGGTATACGACATTTTTGTTATTTTCTTAATATTTATTAAGATTAAAAAATTTAAAATATTAAAAGCTTAAGATATGAGTAATATTTAAAATATATATATTATATCATTGAAATTTAAAAATTAACATATTATATATATTAATTTAATTTAATCACTTAAAAAATGATCAAAAGTTAATTTTAGTAGTAAAATTTATTACTCATCATTATAATTATTAATTAATAATCACGTGTTGCCACGATCCTTCATTAAAGAAAAAATTTATCATATATATTATTGTAAATTCAAAATATTAAAATATACTTTCGAAGTTAAAGAAAAAAATATTTCAAAATTTTTAAAAATAAATAATGAATATAATATTTTTATAATATATATTTTGTAGACACCTAATTTTGTTCGGACCCCTAAATCAGGTGCATTTTCATCCTAAATTGATGTTTCAGAATGCTAAAAGGCTTTCCTCATCTTACAGGTGGTACTCCGAGGCTTAGTCAAAGAAAGCAGACAGAAAAAGTCAAACTCAAAAAAAGTCAACCTCGAAAAAAGTCAACCTCCAAAAAGTCAACTATTAAAAAAGTCAACCCACTTTCAAAATCAAGATTTGAGGTTCAATTGAAAAACGGTGGAAGAATTTTGATAATCCGAGGTCTACATTGAAAGATATAGTGGTCGAAATTTGGGTTATGGAATCTTAGTAGAAAGAAATCCTAGTTCGGGAAATTTAGGGGAAAGTGCTTAAACGATCAAATTGGTCGGAATTGAAGGTCTCAAATGAAAGATAAGCACTGACTACGGGTAATGGAGAAGCTACTAGAAAGAAAAACTGATAGAAAAATCAATTCGGAAGAAAACTGAGAATTAGGGTTTTTCGTGGATTTCGGTGAAATTTGGAAGAATTACAGAAATGGCCCGATTCGATAGGACTAAAGCCCTTAATTGATGAGGAATGATTAAAAAAGGATAGCCCATGGCTCAGTTTAAAGAAAATCTAAAAATCGGACTTGTTTTGAGCAAAATCGGGTTTTAGAGGCAAAAGGGCAAAATTGGAAAATTTGGGAAAAATGGCAAATGAACTCCAAAAATCATGAAAATTTGCAAATTTCATTCTTAAATCATTTCGAAGAGATTGGCGAAAGAAAATCTTGATTCGGAGTTCGTTTGCAAAATAGCCAAATATTGGGTCTCCTATGCAATAATTCAACAGGATAAATCCCTGAAAAATAGCAAATGAACGGTTTTTTTATTCAGATATAGCCAAAAAAAAATACCAAAATACCGTTGTTTTCGGATTAATTCCCAAAATCCGCTTTTTTTTTTCTAGCTGGGAAATCGCCATCCCCCATGGCGATTTCCCAGTGTAAAAATTTCAAAATTTGCAAAAAACACCAAGGGAAATCGCCATGGGGGGTGGCAATTTCCCTTGGTGTTTTTTTGCAAATTCCCTTGGTTAAATTTGCAAAATTTGCAAATTCAATGAAGGGAAATCGCCATGGTGGTGGCGGTTTCCCTTCATGTATTATTTTTTTTTAAAATTAATAAACAAATTTTAAATTTATTTTTTAATTTGTAAATTTTGTTTTTTAATTTTAAAAATTATAAATTAAATTAAAATATTTTTTAGGTTTGGTTATTTATTTTTTTTAAATATATATTAAAAATGCAAATTAATTTATTATTACAATTTTATAAAAAATAAAAATATATTTCTTATTAAAATTTAAAAAGAAGATTATATTTTTTATTAAATTTTTATATCAAAAATTGTATTTTTTATAATTTTGTAATATTATCGAGTAACTTTTTTAAATAAAGAAGTTATTTTTAAGTTGGTATTGTTAAATAATTTTTTTAATTTGATTATTTTTTTTGAGTTGGTATTCGATTAACTCGTGACATCAATTTAATCATTGTTTTTAATAATAGTATAGATTGTTACAGTTTAAAACTGGATATTTGATAAAATAATTTTAATTTAATTTATGATTAAAATTTTATTTCTTATTAAAATTTAAAAAGGAAAATTAAATTAAAATGAAAAAAAAAAATTCAACTTATCATGTAATTTGGATTATTATATTAAAATTAAATAACAACATTAAGATATAAATTAAAATAAAATATAACAATTAATTTCTGAACAAATTTAAAATAAATAACATGAAATGCAAAACATATAAATTTATATATTAGAAATTTAAAACACATTATTCTCGTTATATTGATAAAAGTACATTTATTCTAATTATTGCGTGGTGTAGAGCAACAGTGTCAAGCTCTTCTAGTGCGTGGTGGTTGCACCCGTCGTTCAACCTCGTCAGTGGCACGTATTCGCGGTCCACCGCGACCTCTTGCTATAACCGCCACTGGTTCCGGTTGTATGTCATCAGTCATTTCTTCCGTATCAAAAATTTGAAACCCACTGCTGGACGAGCCAACACCTAGTTCACCCATAACGGGAACCTGACTACTAGATGCACCCATAAATGATGTACCATCAAATGCTGACGAAGAGGTTCCAAACTGATACATTGATGTTAGATATGCTGAACTTGGATTTAGGATGGGGAGCTGGTCATCTAACCTCGTTCTTGGCGGTGATGGTCGGTAACACTCATCAACGTCATATCCGGGGTGACTTACGGAATAACGATGACTGGATGGTACTCCATGATCCCGTTCAGGTTCAGGATGATCAAATGACATCCTCGGTGCTGTGAACTCCGATGAGGTCGGTTGACGCGTTCGCCCACGTTGTCGGCGAGGTCTAGGAGCATCCATATCCTGTGTAGGAGGGATTGGAGCTGGAGTTTGTCCTGTAAATGGCATACTCCTAACATCCTCATACATCGACGGTGGACAAACGAAAGGCCGACCTTCATTTCTATACCATCTTATGTAATCATCAGATGGGTTGAAATTATTACCAACAATCGGGTAACCTGTCGAAATTCGTTGAAAACGTATATTCCACCATTGGATCCAATGTTCTTGCTTCGCAGGCCAGAATTCCTCATGACGACCACGCATGTCGACCTTGTGAAGCTTATCAAGGTTCACCGGGGCTGCAGGAATTGGTTGTTGCATCCCAAATTGTCGCAACACCCTGTCAGTTTGGTGCCACTCTACATATGAAAAGCATATCAATGCTGTGTTTGCTTTCCATATATTGAAATTATTGTAGGCATCCGATGGGAGGCATGCCATAATTTCACGCGAGGAATATGGCATCCACAGAAACTGCGAATAATTATTACAAATTATTAGTTTCATATGGATTGAATAAAAAAAAACTTCAATGTAACAATCGAAATATTTACCTTATCATATCCTACTCGATCTAGTCGTACTCTTATACTTGCAAGATCGCTCGGAGTCTCTGTAAAATCTCTACTCGTACTCCTACTCCACCTATTAAAATGCATATAATATCTTAATGACCTATAAAAATACAAGTTCGTACAAAATTAATAAAATAGTAAAGATTATTACCTGCTTGCAAGGGGGTATACAGCCGAAATATCCACGCGCGGAGCAAGAAATGGTAGCCGATACCAAGCCCATGATTGTAGAAGCACTAAACATCCACCTATGTCATGGCTTTTTGGAACTGTAGCCCGACAAAGTTCTCTATACAAAACCGCCAAACACGCAGAACCCCAACTATAATTTGCCGCAAGCTCTAAATCACGTAGTAATGGAAGATACATTAAATGTACCCCACTGCTCGATTTGTCAGGCATCAGTAATCCTCCAATCAAACGTAAAATATATGCTCTAGCAGCATATTGTATCTGTTGTTCAGTTGCATGTAATGGAAGATTTTGAAACGATTTCAACCAATTTAGTCTCACCGTTGAGCCAGATACATACTCATCTGGAGGTACCGAGCCCAATAGATCTTGACACACTTCATTCCAATCTAGCAGGCTTCCGCCTGTAACTGCATCGCCAGGGATCGGAAGTCCAAGTTGCAGCGCAACATCTTCGAGAGTTACCGTGCATTCACCAAATGGAAAATGAAAAGTGTGCGTCTCGGGTCTCCGTCGTTCGACCAACGCACTGATTAAGTCGGGTTGTATCAAAAATCGTCGAATTTGACTTGCGTGATAAAATCCGGCTCTTCTTAAGTGGTCGATAATAGATGGATGCGGGTCCTCCAATGTAAATTTCCTCGAACGTAACACGCGACGAGTTTCCTGTTATAATAATAAAAATTAATATATTATAAAACTATAAGAATTAAAAATTAATAAATAAAACTATAAAACTATAAAATAACAAAACAATAATAATAAAAAATTTCAATTTTTTATATAATTATCAAATAATTCAATTATATAATAAATAAATAACTATAAAATTAAAATTAAAAGACAATAATAATTACAAAATTATAAAACAATAATAATATAATATAATATAAAACTTAAAATTATATAAAACTATAAAATGAAAAAAAATAATATTAATTAAACAATTATAAAACTATAATAATACAAAATAATATAATATAAAATTTATAATTATATAAAACTATAAAATAAAAAAACAGTAATAATTACAAAATTATTATTCTATATAATAATAAAAAGACCATTATAATATAAAAATTAAAATTATATAAAACTATAAAATGAAAAAACAAAAATAATTAACAAATTAAATAACTATAATAATAAAAAATTAAACAATATAAAAAATAAATAATTATATAATTATGAAATCAAAAAACTATAGTAATTAATAAATGATAAAACTATAATTGAAAACTATAACATTAAAAATATAAAAATTATAAAACAATAAAACTATAAATTTACAAAATTCTAATCAATAAAAAATAACTAAAAATGTATAATGTAATACAAATAATATTATAACAATTTACTTACCTCGTTAAATATAACCTCCGATATGTGATTTTCTTGCAACCTCAATAGTGATGATGAAGCCATTTCTAAATATTGTTGTAGAAAAAAAAAAAAATTTGTTGTAGAAAGAAATTTTTTTGGTAGAAAGAAATTTAATTGTTGAAAGAAGAATGAAAAATGAAGGAAGGGAGGGAGGGAGGTATTTATAGAGAAGAGTGGTGTGTATGTGGGGGGGGTGGGGAGACGGGGGACGGGTGAAGGCAACGGTCATATTTTAAAATCATAAAATTTAATTTTTTTTTATCTAATTTGTTTTAATATTTTAACAAAATTTACAAAAAAAAATTCATAAATTTAAAATCATAAAATATACCTTACGATTTTTTTTTAAATTATAAAAAAATATATTTTAATTTAATTTATAATTTTTAAAATTAAAAAACAAAATTTACAAATTAAAAAATAAATTTAAAATTTGTTTATTAATTTAAAAATAAATAAATAAATAATACATGAAGGGAAATCGCCATGGGGGTGGCGATTTCCCTTCATTGAATTTGCAAATTTTGCAAATTTAACCAAGGGAAATCGCCATGGGGGGTGGCGATTTCCCTTGGTTAATTTTGCAAAATTTGCAAAAAACACCAAGGGAAATCGCCACCCCCCATGGCGATTTCCCTTGGTGTTTTTTGCAAATTTTGAAATTTTTACACTGGAAAATCGTCATGGGGGATGGCGATTTCTCAGCTAGAAAAAAAAAAAGCGGATTTTGGGAATTAATCCGAAAACAACGGTATTTTGGTATTTTTTTGGCTATATTTGAATAAAAAAACCGCAAATGAACTCCAAAAATTCTTAAAATTTATGAATATCATTCTTAATTTATTTGGAAGAGATTGGCGAAAGAAAATCTTGATTCGGAATTCGTTTGCAAAATGGCCAAATCCCGGGTCTCCTATTTAGTAATTCAAGCAGATAAATCTCGAAAAAATAGCAAATGAGCTCCAAAAATTATGAAAACTTCCAGATCACATTTTTAAATTATTTGGAAAATATTGGTGAACAAATATCTGGATTCGGAGCTCGTTTAAAAAATGGTAAAGTTCGGGTGCATAAAAACGGCAATTTCGGAAATAAATCCAAAATAAATAGCAAATAGACTCGGAAAATTTTGAAAACTTCCAGAATTAAATTTTTTATTATTTTGGAAGTATTGAAAAAAGAAAATTCGAATTTGGAGTCCGTTTGCTATTTATTTAGGTTCGGGGGGCAAAAAGGTTATTTCACCAAAAGAACCAAAAATGGCAAATTTGTAATTGAGGAAAATGTGAAAGAAGAAGGAATTGCTGGGATTTTTCTTCCCTTGGTCAGCCAACATACAGGAGAATAAGGAAGCTTGAACAATTTAATTCCCTAGTCACTATCAAGCCACATGCTACCACTAACACTTGCAAATGGTCCCCCTTCATCCAATGACTTAGGTCCCTTGTAGGAAAGTTGAATGCACCATCCAAAGGCCAAATTTAAATGCCAAATGACATTTTTATTTTTCATAAAAGAACCCTCATCTAATGGCCAAGAATGGAAGAAAAAAAATGAGCACAATTCATCCAAGGGTGAGCATCCATTCGGTTAAGCAAGGGAGTGCATGGGATTGTCTCTTTTCATCCAATGGATTAGGCCATCCACAAAGGCTGAGTACACATGTTGAGGGCTGGACTTAATCTACAAGATGTCATTTTTATGTTGTTCTTATCCAATGACCATGAATGGAATAGCACAACTCATCCAAGGGTAGGCACTCAAAGGGGGTAAGCAAGGGAGT
This sequence comes from Fremontodendron californicum, assembly GCA_030761205.1. Taxonomy (NCBI): domain Eukaryota; kingdom Viridiplantae; phylum Streptophyta; class Magnoliopsida; order Malvales; family Malvaceae; genus Fremontodendron; species Fremontodendron californicum. Next base: position 9,469,228 of record JAULJL010000025.1, on the reverse strand, counting down.
GCATGGGATTGGTCCTCTTTTGCATCTAAGGGCTAAGATTACTACAAGGGTTGAGTACACATCTTAAGGGCTGCTATCAATTGGCAAGATGACATTTTATGTTGTCATCAAAATATCTTAATCTAAAGGCCAAGATTGGAGGAGAAAAAGTGCAATTCCCATCCAAGGGTTAGAGGGCCATTCGGCCAAGGCTAAAGACAGGGGGCTTATTTCATTTTTTTAGAGGTTTTTGGATGGAAACAGTAGCTAATTTGGCAAACAAAATGGTTTTGAAAGAAAGAAAAAAAAGGTTTTCAATAGAGAGCTTGAAGGTAGTCATCTCTACCAAGCTCTAGCATAGCTTTTTTCTTGATTTCCATGGTGTTTTCTTGATTTTCTATCTTGTTTTCCTACTACATTTTTCATAGAAATAAAGTTTTTAATGTTTACTTATGTTGTCATCTCTTCTTCTTCATTAAAATGGTGGAAAACAAATTTTTTTTTTTATGGATGCATGCTATGGCCGAATATGGCTTATTTACTTGCCTTGGTTTTCTTTTTTTTCTTCCTTGCATGTTGTTGTGAAAAATGATTTTTAGAAGGTTTTTTAGAGTATTCTAAGGTTCTGATTTTTTACAAAAGATGAAGCAAAAAGGTTGAAATGGCTACATAATCTTGGCTAAACCAAGTGACCATGGTTAGGAGAGAAGCAAAAAGTTTGAAATGGCTACATGATCTTGGCTTAGACCAAGTGACCATGGTTAGTAGAGAGGCTATGCCCATTTTTACCTACCATGAAGCTCACTTTTTTTTTTGTTTAACATTGTTTTTTTTTTTTCTGTTTTATTGAGATGGAAAGGCTTCATGATCTTGGCAACACCAAGTGATTATGGTTAGGTGAGAGGCTATGCCCATTTGATATCAACCATGGAGCTTAACTTTCCTTGTTTTACTTACTAGTTTTACTTGTTATTTGTTTTGCGTGTGTTTAAATTTTTTTTTATATATGTTCTTTACATTATTTTCTATGCTATATTTACTTATATATTTCATTTCCATGCTTAATATTGTATCCTTGCATATTCGGCCATTGTTGTTCATATGATCATGTTGTATATTTTTTTCATGTATCATGTCTCACATGTTTGCATTTTCATTATTTTGTTCCATGATCATTCGGCAACTTCAATTTTGTATGCCTTGCATGTGCATTTTCCTTTTGCTTCTTAACTTGTGTGCATCTCCATGCCATGAACTTGTACATTTTGATTTTAGTATGCTATGTGCTTATGAAAATGCTATGATAAAATGCCATCATTTTGTTCCATGACCATTCGGCAACTCCATTATTGATATGCCTTGTATGTGCATTTTCATTTTGCTTCTTGACTGTTTGCATCTCCATGCCATGAGCTTGTGCCTTGTGATTTTATTATGTCATATGCTTATGAAAATGTCATGATATTATGCATCTTAACATGATTTTTCATGTACTTGTGTCATTTACTAGATAGGATTGCATTAGAGTCTCATATAGCTATATTTGGCCTCTTCATGCATCCCTTGCCTTGTCATGCATTTGCATTTTGTTTAGGTAATATGCTTTGCATTATCATGTCGTGAAATTGTGTATTAGTTTCTGTTTGTTCCAGCATTGACATTAGTTTCATGGGTCATTTTATGTTCATAGTATTGCTATGCATGTTAATTACATTTTAGGTCTAGGCCATATTGGTAGTGCTATTTGAGTCTTAAATCACAATGGTATTGTCATGCATTACTATGCTATTTAGGTCTTAGGTCACATTAGCATTTTCATACATATTCATAACATATTAGGTCCAAGTCATATTTGCATTATCAAGCATTGCATGCATATTTAGTTAGGATAGCATTTATTGCCATGCAAATTCATGCTAGGCAATTAGGTTGTCTTGAATTTTCATGCATTTCCTTTACCATTTAGACCTTTAGACCATGCATTTCATACATTTCATTTGCTGTATGTTCATGCATTCCATGTCATTGCCACTTGATTTGTGACTTAGGCCAATTAATGGCTCAAAGTCATGCTCTCTTGAGCATACTTGTGGAAAATTAAGGAATTGTCAAATTGATTGTTCTACCTTTGTGATTTTTTTTACTTAGACAATTTTTGTCCAAGGTTTTTAAATGTTTTAGTTACTGTCCTTAGTTCTTTAGGATGATCTCCAACAATTTCTTCTTTGATTTTTGAATGAATTTATCAACACCAAAAAATGTGTTTTGACAAAACAGTTTTTTTCACCCAGTACTCGAACTTCTCTGATTTTTTTGGGCAGTCATATGTAATCATAAAATTAAGCCAATTTTTTGTTGTGTAGTTTTACATGTTCTGAGTCTCCGGTATTTGTTTTAGATGTTTTTGAATTTTTAAAAATAGTCTAAAAAATCGTGTGGCAGAACCGGACAATAGAGGCAGATTTGAAATCAAAAGAGGAATAATGGTTGAATTTGGCTAAGGCATTTAGAGCGGGTTGGTTAGAAGATTTTGCTACTGTCTTAGGGTAGTTTCTAAGCCCTTTTAAACTTTAAAAATGATTTTATAAATCTCGGGTTAAAGGTGGTTAAGTCCGGGAGTTTAAACTTAGGAAATTAGAGCCATTTTAAATGGGTTTAGTAAGGGTTTTAATTTTTATTCAAGTTTTCCTCAAAATTGTTTTCAAACAATCACAGAGTTTTGTTTTCTTTTTAGAAAATTTAATTTGACATATTTTCCTAAGGTAGCCGGATGTCTTTTTTAGATATACGGATTTCTTTATTTAGAGGAAAAAATATATTTTCATGCATTGCATTTTCCATGTTCATGCATTTTATTTAAATGTGTGATTTTTGCTATGATATTTTCCATGGTATTATTATTATTTTAATTCACATTTTATGATCTTATATTTGTTTTCCATATGATTTTGAATGTTTCATGATATCCTATGCTTTTTATTTAGTTATTTTTGTCATATTGTTTAGCATATATTATGTTCATGCATTATTATTTTTATTTTCATTTTCATGCATATCATATGTTAGCATTATTTTAATTTCATGTCATTTCTTGTCAATTAGATCATATTCCATGTCATTTAGGTTATTTTATTTAGAATATGCCATGTCATTTAAAATATGCCATATCATTTAGAATTGCCATGACATTTAAATCATTTTATCTCATTTAGAATATACCATGATACTTAGGATTTTTCATTTTACCTAGAATTTACTATGTCATTTAAATTATGTCATATAATTTAGGTTGCATTATATTATCTAGACTTTGCCATGTCATTTTATTGATGTCATACATGTTCATGTTAATATTTTTAAATGTTTTGAAAAAAGATAATGATTTTTAATAAAGTAAAGATATTCTCGAGTTAGAATAATTCATGAGTTCTCTACCGGGTTTGCTGGAGGGAATATCATCAATTATCATTAATAAAGGAATATCTTTCCTTAAAAAAAAAAGACGAGAATGATTCAGAAAGTTTTCCAAATGAATAAAAATTTCTATATTTTGCTGATTTTGTCGGGGAATATAGGAAAATTTTGAATTAATAAGTTCCGGATCATTTTCAAATAAAAATAGAATTATTTTTCTTTAAATTGGGAGTTAACTTGAAATACTAAATTAAAACTGACTTTTTTATCGAGACTTGAAATAACACACGATTAATAAGGTACCGTTTTATACGGGCATTGTGGAGGTGCTAATCCTTCCCCGCACGTAACCGACTCCCGAACCTGCTTCTTTGATTTCTCTGGTTTATAACACAGACATGAAATTGGTTTTAAAAATTTTTTTAATTAATTTTAAAATGTTTTATAAAACCAGTTTTAATAGGTGGCTGATCACACCTAGCTAAAAAAGATTGGTGGCCACTCCATGTCTTTTTACGAGGCCGTTTTCATACCCTCGACCTTTTATTTTATTTGTAGAGGAATTAAGTCGTCTTTTCCTCTGCTTCTATTTCCCCCTCACTCGAACGGGTCTCCGCGATAGGGATCATGTATGCACCTTCGTTTTTCTAGAGGAATTAAGTCAACTTTTCCTCTCTTTTTTTTAATGTCAAGCCTAACGAATAATAAAATCTCGCGATGAGGCCTTGTTATTTTTTTTTAGGTTGCGACATATTTAAGTACGAATTATTTAAGTTCTTATTTAGTTTTTAAATTTTAAAAATTGAAGTTAGTTAATAAATGTGAAGTTAGTTTTTGAAATTTATAATATATACATGGTCGCTCGTGTATTCGTATTGTGTTTTAGTTATTTTTCGTGTCGTTTCCAAAATTGTCAGATCTTTGTATAGAATAGCACAAGACAAAGTTGTGACTTGCAATGGAATTTGAGATTACTTGAGTCTTTTAGTCTAAATTTTGTATTATTCAAATTTAAATATGTAGCAATTAATTGGCTACTTCACTTCCTTCAAGACATCCCTAATCCCTAGAATAGATTCAAAGAAACCCTTGCTTAAATCCCAAAAATGAAGCCAATTCTATACCAATAATGGTGAGCAAAATTTCAGTTTTTTGAACAAACTGATCGAAACGGTCAAATTCGGTTTGGTTTGTTTGATTTCAGTTTAAGTCGATTACATAATTCGATTTTAATGTGTTTATTCAGTTGGTTTGTGATTTTTTATTTCTAAACCGAATAAACCGAACAAACCGATAATTAAAAAATAAATAAATAATATTAATTTTATTTAAACATACCCAAACCCAATTAACAAGTTAACGTTATCCAACTCAACCTATTCTAATAAAAAATTAAACTAACCCAACCCATAACCCAAAAAATCAAAAACCCATACAAATTTGAAACTTTCATCTTATGCGACTACCGACTACGTGAGACTAAAACAGGAAAAAAAAATCTTGCCTCTTCAGTGTTCAATCAGTTTGTCTTTTCTCTGTCCATCCTTTCTATCTTTTTGCCACCTACCTCAGTGCCTCATTGCCTCTTCAATGTTTAGTCAATCTGCCGCCTGCCTCTTCTGCCTACCTCATTCCCTCACCGACTCTGCATCCTTGACACCACCGCCATAGCCTCCTCAAGGTATATAAGCATTAATCAAGCCTGTGAGAGAGGACCCGTTGCTTGCTTTTGAGTAGGACGATCCAATCTCAAAGGAAATATTTACCTATCTTCTGTTATAGTTTAAATTTTGATGCAGTCAATCTCTTATTTTTTTCTTCAGCACTTTTGCATTATCTGATTAGCAATAATATCATTAAACAAGTGGTTTATGCCTTTTTGACTACGGGTTAAAAAAACCTAAATCATTTAGCATTGTGATAACTCTATGGAATATAGTTATTTTATCACATTTTGTGCATTCAAATCAGCTAAGTCCTTGAAGTTTTTATTCGAAATTGATTAGTTTTAATTGTATTTATATTAATTTTATTTATTTATCTCATGTTTAAATTAGTTATTAAGTTAGTGTTTTTGTATTTTTATAGGTCCAAAGTGAGAAGGAGCTTCGAGGTGCGAGAAGACGAAAAAAGGTGCAAAGCAACGCATAGGCAGATTTGACCTCCGGAGCTTGTTGCTAGGAAAACATGATCTTAAAGTCTTTATTCAAGAAAACGTTCCTCTTGACTTTTAAAGCTGATTTCCAAAGGTATACCGTTTTCCCAAAACGCACAAGATTTGCCCTTCCAAATCAGTTGAGGAAGTGCGAGAAGACGACAGAATCAATATGCAGCAACTAGCAAGGCTGGTGCCGCGACGCCAGAAGCTGGCGCTGCAGTGCCAGTAAGGTCGAGTGTCAGTGCTACAACACTGAAAGCCAGCGCTATAGTGCCAGATATGAAAAAAAAAATAAAAAGGAAAATGACTTACCTATTGCTTGCACGCGAAGTTTCTGACTCTAGGGGTCTAAAGCTCTATAAATAGGAACTTTTAGGGCTCAAATAGGGAGGAATCAAGTTCTATAAACCTAATTTTATTAAGAGGAGAGTAGCCACCAAAATATTTCAAGGAGCTAAGGAGATTTTGGAGGATTGAAGACTGAAGACCTGACAAACCTTAGTTTTCTCTGTTCCCTTACTCTTCTTTATCTTTCTTGTGATATTGATGATGGTGAAACTCCTTTGTTATTTGTTTTCATTATTTATCATGAACTAAATTTCTCTTTCTAGGATTGCAATGGAACTCAACATGTAGTTTGGATTATTTTACTCTCTAGCTTGATTTAATGATATTTGATGTTGTTTATTCAATCTTGTGTTTAATGCTTTTAATTGCTTGATCACCAATTAAATTGATTTGGTAACCTAAATACAACTAGACATTGGGAGTGTAGTGTTAGACATGGATTGAATAACATGTGTTTCAGATTCATTTATTATGATGAATTGAGTTGTATGTAGGATAGAAATATACCTACGTGTCATATGTAACCAAGTTTAGAGTCTAGGTGTAACACCCTGTCCAGTTAATATACCTAAAATCCGGCAGAGTTTCCTTTCTATCTCAACTATAACCCTCCAGCAAATAACACTCAATTCATATCCTCAACCAGCAATATTTCTCAACACTATTATCACATATATCCATGCATATTCAAAAATTATCCATCATCAATTTGTGCTCAAGTCAAAACACATTGATCTATTGTCTCATATCTTCAAATATATATAATATATCCAAAAGTAAACCTATCTCAACAAGGTTTACTAGATAAAAACATCAAAATATCAAGACTTCAATAAATTTTTAGTATGATGCCCACCACGTCAAAATACTATTTGAAGCAGAGAATAGAGGAAGGTTGCAATCCCGACACCTAACTGTCACCTAAAAATGATAATATGAAAATGTGAGATATATGAATATCTCAGTGAGTAGACAACTTTTAGAACATTTGAAAACTATGATTATAATCCTTTAAAACATAATAGACGTTTTCAAAATAAATAATAGTAAAACCATAATGAATAATTCGAAGATGTAGCGAAGTTTTCAAATATATATCAGTATTATAATACCAAATCAATGTATAAAATCTGTAAAGTAAATCAAGTTTCGTATAATTGGGCTCCAACTTTCTGTCATGCACAAGAGTACATCGATGAAATAACCAGGCATCCATGTAGGCATACTAGTAGCCGACCCCAAAGGCCAATACCACCATAGGACGCCCCAAAGGCATATGTGTCGCTATGATGTGCCCCCAAAAGGCATATATAACGGGATAGGGACTCTGGAGGTGGCTCCCACCATAAAGGCGTAGCACGCAGCTCCCATACCCTAGTCTAATATCACGGAATTGGGACTCTAGAGGTGGCTCCCACCACAAAGGCGTAGCACGCAGCTCCATATTCAGATCAAGGGTATAATCTCATACATTAAGTCAAGTGGAGCCAAAACCATGTACATCAAATTCTATGTATAATCATATTTCATAAATCAACCAACTTACTCGATATAATATTTCTTGAAATAAATTTACTTTAATAACAAATCAATTCATATGATTATATATCGGATATACCTTTAATACGTAAAATAAATATCATGCTAAAAAATGGTAATTATAATTAAAGAAATTTCAAATAACTATAGTTTTCGTCTACTCATAATCGTTGAGATGAACTCACTATACACCTCGATCTGAAACTTCGGGATCCACAGTTGACGTCGGATCTACGTGGCCTAGAGATTAAAGATAATTAGTATCTATACATACTCAAAGAATTACACAATTATGAATGCAACTTAAATCTAATAATCTTCCCTCAAGGTCAATACTAATTTCTCATACTCAAAACAACATATCCCAAATTTTTAATATCATTTCCATAATCATTTTCTCCAAAATTCAACTCCATATTCATGTCCTTATCAAATTCCTTTCTTGTACTCCATGCCTTAGAGATTTTCATAATCCATAACCATCATTTAGTACTATATTTATCTTAAGCAATAAATTCCTTACTATCAAGCTAGATTAGAAAATCATAACTTGAGTTTGGTAAGGAATTTTGAAGTGATTCCAATTGGTTTATTTCAACCAATAAGTATACTTTATGAAGCAAATAACTAACTTATACAATTAGAACAAAATCTTCATCAAATTTGATAAATCCCGAAACTATGCTGAAACAGGGATCAACACTGAATAGCCACTTCACCAAATTTTATCGTTTTAACCGCTTATCAGTTTTGGGTGATTCAAAAACCAAAATTTTCATATTGAAGCCTAGTTTCTAGGGAAAATATCAAAAAAATACAACCCCAGATGTGCCAAACCCAGAAAATCCGAACAGCAAGCCTGCTCAACTTCCCCTGTTTTGCTTTTTCTTCCCATTTTCTTGTTCATGCTTTCAAATCCTTTTAATTCTTACCAAAGGTAAGTAAACCTCATACTTAATAGATGGATTTCAGACCTTAACATGTTTATGGAGATAATATCTTAGCATGCTCATGTAGAATATCTAAAGAAAGGAAGAATAAATCAAGAAACTAACCTTGAATGTGATTGTTGAAGAAATTTTGGTGTAAGATGTTTGAAGAAAATTTTTGGGAGAATATGGAGAAGGAAGGCCGGCTGCCACTTGAATAATAGAATGAAAAATTCTAGAGTTTTCAAGAGATAAAATGAACTTAAAGATATTTTTGAATTTTTGGTATAATTGCACATTGGTCCCTCAACTTTTTATAAATAACCATTAAGCCCCTAACCTTTTTAATATGTTCAATTTGATCCTTTCTTCTTTTATTTCCTTCAATTATAACTTCTTACAAATTTCCAAGTTTGTCCTTAAAATTTTTGGGATTTAACTTTACATGATTGTACGTAACCTGGGTTGTTACAACTTACCCCCCTTAGAAAAATTTCGTCCTCGAAATTTACTTACCAACTTGATTGAACAAGTGAGGATATTGAGTCTGCATATCTTCCTCCCTTTTCCATGTAGCTTCTTCATATGAATGATTCCTCCAAAGAACTTTCACTAATGGAATAGTCTTAGTCCTTAGAACTTGGTCCTTTCTATCCAAAATCTCAACCGGTTGCTCTCGATGGTGAATTACTAGGCCGAATGAAACCTCTGTCAACTAGGTCTTGCAACTGCACTTTCAATTCCTTTAGCTCCGAAGGTACCATTCTATAGGGTGTCTGAGAAATAGGAGTACTGCCAGGGATTAAGTCGATAATAAACTCCAATTCCCTGTCAGGAGGTAAACCGACCAATTCTTCAGGGAAGATCTCAAGAAACTATTTGACCACAGGTATAGTTTCCAACTTTGCCTCATGTATGTCCTTGTTAATCACATAAGCAAGGTAAGCAGAATACCCTTTCTGCAAGTATCTATTGGCTACCATCTTGGAGATAAGGCAAGAAGGTAAAACTTTCCTTTCTCCTTGAAAGGTAACTCCAAGTCTCCCGACTTCTTAAAAGTCACAGTTTTGGAAAAGCAATCTATCACTGCATTGTGTTTAGACAACCAATCCGTTCCCAAAATACATCAAAATCATACATTCCTAATGGAAACAAATTAACTGGTAATTCATGCTCCAGAACCATAACGGTACAATCCGGATAAACCACATCAATTTTCAAAGTTTCTCCCACTGGGGTACTAACGACCATAGGGATGTCTAACCTCCTAGACTCTCTATCCAAATGCATGACATATGAATTAGCAATAAAAGAATAAGTTGCACCCGGATCTATTAAGATCCTAACATTTACCTTAGAAATTGGGAGAGTACATGTAACCACTTCAGGAGTAGCCTGAGCCTGTTGTGGGGTCATAGCATAAATTCTGGCAGCAGTTCGAGGTCTACCAGGCTGTCCACTCTGTTGAGGGCCAGTAGAAGAACCAACTTAAGATTGTGCCCAGTTCTATCTCTAACTGCTGTCAGCTGAGGTGCAGCAGTAGGTTGGGTCCTTTCCCTTTGACCCACTAATAACTGACTAGTAACTCCCTTGTTCTCCAGCTTGGGACAATCCCGTTTCATGTGTCCCGGTTCTTTGCAGTAAAAACATACACCCTGTAGTCTCCAACATTCACCAAGGTGATTTCTCCCACAATGGGGACACTGAGGATAAGTCAATGTACGAGGTCCTCCTGACCTCCCAAGTAGCGATCTAGTCTGTTGTTGAGGTCCGATGGTAGGTCTACTAGAAGAACCACTAAAAGGTTTTTGGTCTAATCCCTCTTGAAATCTTGAGGGTTTGTAACCATTGACACTGTTCTCTACATAACTTTTCTTAGGCCTCACGTCCTCACTGGAGGACTGCCCTTTTCTTTTTCTGAACTTCTCTTCTCTATCTTTCATTTCTTTCAGATTATGTTCAGCTTTGATTGCCATGTTGACCCATTTATTAAAGTCATCTGTATCCAAAGTCGTCAACCTATCTCAAATACTAACATGTAGCCTATCTTGGAATTTCTTGCATCTGTCAGCATCGTTGGCTACTACTGATGGAGCAAATTCTGATAGTTCGTTGAATTTTTGCTCATACTCTGCTAATGACATGCTACCCTATTTTAAATTCATAAACTCAGTACATTTCTTTTCCCGCAAAGCCCGAGAATAGTATTTTTCTTCAAACTCTCTTCGAAAATCTGCCAGGTTATGGCAGGATGTCCATTATACCTTTGCACTGTAGTTTTCCACCATGTGTGTGCATGATCCTCCAAAAATTGCACCGCACATTGTAATCTCATAGGCTCGGGAATCTGAAGAGTAATGGAAGTAGTCTCAATTTTTTGTAGCCATGACCAGGCTAAATCTAATTCCAAAGATCCCGTGAAAATCTTGCAACCTATATTCTTCAGATCTTTACAGTAATCAACTATCCCTTTTTCAGCAGAGGCAGTCAAAACGGGAATTACTCTTGCCAAGGCCGCAACTGCCTCAGCTAAATTAAGATCAGCTGCTGAAGGTGCTGCTGAGGGTGCAGCAACAGAAGATGAACCAGCAGCTGAAGCTTGTTCTCCAATTTGCTTATCAATATTCTCATTCTATTCCTATCCCTATTTTGGGGTAGGGGATTGATTCTAGGCCTTCCTCTTTGAAATGGTGGCATCGTGTCTGATTTCCTACACAAGTGAAAATATTTTAATACTTCAACAAACAGTTCCTAAGTCTACAGGACCTATAACCTTGCTCTGATACCAAATTGTAACACCCTGTCCAGATAATATACCTAAAATCTGGCAGAGTTTCCTTTCTATCTCAACTATAACCCTCCTGCAAATAACACTCAATTCATATCCTCAACCAGCAATATTTCTCAATACTATTCTCACATATATCCATACATATTCAAAAATTATCCATGATCAATTTATGCTCAAGTCAAGACATATTGATCTATTGTCTCATATCTTCAAATATATATATTATATCCAAAAGTAAACCTATCTCAGCAAGGTTTACTAGATAAAAACATCAAAAGATCAAGACTTCAATAAATTTTTAGTATGATGCCTACCACGTCAAAATACTATTTGAAGCAGAGAATAGAGGAAGGTTGCAATCCCGACACCTAACTGTCACCTAAAAATGAGAATATGAAAAGGTGAGATATATGAATATCTCAATGAGTAGACAACTTTTAAAACATTTGAAAACTATGATTATAATCCTTTAAAACATAATAGACGTTTTCAAAATAAATAATAGTAAAACCATAATGAATAATTCGAAGATGTAGCGAAGTTTTCAAATATATATCAGTATTATAATACCAAATCAATGTATAAAATCTGTAAAGTAAATCAAGTTTTGTATAATTGGGCTCCAACTTTCTGTCATGCATAAGAGTACATCAATGAAATAACCAGGCATCCATGTAGGCATAATAGTAGCCGACCCCAAAGGCCAATACCACCATAGGACGCCCCAAAGGCATATGTGTCGCTATGATGTGCCCCTAAAAGGCAAATATAACGAGATAGGGACTCTAGAGGTGGCTCCCACCACAAAGGCATAGCACACAGCTCCCACACCCTAGTCTAATATCACGGAATTGGGACTCTGGAGGTGGCTCCCGCCACAAAGGCGTAGCACGCAGCTCCGTATTTTGATCAAGGGTATAATCTCATACATTAAGTTAGGTGGAGCCAAAACCATGTACGTCAAATTCTATGTATAATCATATTTCATAAATCAACCAACTTACTCGATATAATATTTCTTGAAATAAATTTACTTTAATAACAAATCAATTCATATGATTATATATCGGATATACCTTTAATACGTAAAATAAATATCATGCTAAAAAAATTATAATTATAATTAAAGAAATTTCAAATAACTATAGTTGTCGTCTACTCACAATCCTTGAGATGATCTCACTATACACCTCGATCTGAAACTTCGGGATCTACAGGTGACGTCGGATCTACGTGGCCTAGAGATTAACGATAATTAGTATCTATACATACTCAAAGCATTACACAATTATGAATGCAACTTAAATCTCATAATCTTCCCTCAAGGTCAATACTAATTTCTCATACTCAAAACAACATATCCCAAATTTTTAATATCATTTCCGTAATCATTTTCTCCAAAATTCAACTCCATATTCATGTCCTTATCAAATTCCTTTCTAGTACTCCATGCTTTAGAGATTTTCATAATCCATAACCATCATTTAGTACTATATTTATCTTAAGCAATAAATTCCTTACTATCAAGCTAGATTAGAAAATCATAACTTGAGTTTGGTAAGGAATTTTGAAGTGATTACAATTGGTTTATTTCAAAAAATAAGTATAATTTGTGAAGAAAATAACTAACTTAGACAATTAGAACAAAATCTTGATCAAATTTGATAAATCCCGAAACTATGCTGAAACAGGGGTCAACACTGAACAGCCAACTTCATCGAATTTTATCTTTTTAACCGCTTATCGGTTTTGGGTGATTCATAAACCAAAACTTTCATATTGAAGTCTAGTTTCTAGGAAAAATATCAAAAAAGTACAAACCCAGATATGCCAAACCCAAAAAATCCGAACAACAAGCATGTTCAACTTCCCCTGTTTTGCTTTTTCTTCCCATTTTCTTGTCCATGCATTCAAATCCTTTTAATTCTTACCAAAGGTAAGTAAAACTCATACTTAATAGATCGATTTCAGACCTTAACATGTTTATGGAGCTAATATCTTAGCATGCTCATGTGGAATATCTAAAGAAAGGAAGAATAAATCAAGAAACTAACCTTGAATGTGAATGTTGAAGAAATTTTGGTGTAAGATGTTTGAAGAAATTTTTTTGGAGAATATGGAGAAGAAAGGCCGGCTGCCACTTGAATAATAGAGTGAAAAATTCTATAGTTTTCAAGAGATAAAATGAACTTAAAAATATTTTTGAATTTTTGGTATAATTGCATATTAGGTCCCTCAACTTTTTATAAATAACCATTAAGCCCCTAAACTTTTTAATATGTTCAATTTGATCTTTTCTTCTTTTATTTCCTTCACTTATAACTTCTTACCAATTTCCAAGTTTGTCCTTAAAAATTTTGGGATTTAACTTTACATGATTGTACGTAACTTGGGTTGTTACACTAAGCTTAATGAGTTTCTCTTTAATTCAATCATCATAGACATATAGTCAATTGGTTAAGAGAGATATTTTTATAAGACCATCGACAGATACTTATAAATAGATTAGAACTCTAGGTTAACAACTCATTGTCATTAATCAAGTTAAGAGGGTAAGATAAGTTCATATGAAGTGTTTAGGGAAATTGTAATCCTAGGCTTTTCTCCATTGATTTAAATCCCAATTTTAATTTGCTTTCTTTTATTATTTTCTTTTATTAGTACTTAATTTACACCTTTTAATTAATTGTTTGGATAAGAATAAGCTGTTATAATTTTAGTATTTAACGAATCTAGTAACAATTCCTCGTGGGATCGATACTCTAATTTCATTATATTACTTGTTTGCGATAACGTGCACTTGCGTGGTAAATCGGACACCAAGTTTTTGGCCTCGTTGCCGGGGAATTGTTTTACTATTTTTGTTAATATTAATACCAAGCAATCTTAATCTTAATTCAAACTTTTTATTTTCATGGTTTATTGATCGTTTAATGTAAAGAGGATGCACTATGTGGGATTATAAAAGGGATGCAATCAATGCTTTATCTGCACAGGTGGCTGCACTTAACAAGAAGCTTGACAATTTAGATGTACAATGCCATCCAAAGTTCGTTTGTGATTTGTGAATTATGTAGGGGAAGACATCATAGTGATTGGTGCCAATATGTTGGAAACTACAGTATGCATCAAAATAATTTTTATTCCAACGACTACAATCCAGGTTGGGAGATCACCAAAATTTTTCCTGGAGCAACAATCAATGATCCTTCTATTCAGACAATCAAGCATATGCTTTTGAGTTTCCATCACAAGCTCAAGTAGCTGCTCCACAAAAGAATCCATCAATATTGGAAGAGATGTTCATGCACTACATGGCAAGCACCGATGCTATACTTCAGAGTCAAGCGGCATCATGTTGGGCACTTGAAACACAAATGAGTCAGCTTGTCAATGCCATTACAAACCAACATCAAGAAACTCTTCCAAGTGCAAATGATGCTAATCCCAAAAAAGAAGAACAAGAGCATTGTAACGCCAACATACTTGGGACTGAAAAAGAAATAGAAGAGGATAACAAGAAGCCCGAATTGCCAATCGAGCCTATTGAAGAAGTATTTGAAAAAGTTCAAGAAGAGAAGACCCAGTATGACCCACCACCACCTTTTCCTCAATGCATCCAACAACCTAAGCTAGTAGATATGGTAGAAAGTGTTATTAAAGAAGAGTTCATAGAAATTTATCCCAATGATCCGCTTATGGCATTATTGAATTCTACCACTGAAAGGGATGAATTCTGCTTTCAAGCCTGCAAGAATGATAAGGTATTCAAAGAAAAGACAAACAAATGGCATGAACCAAAAATCATCAAGTGGTACAGGATGATGAGCATGAGAAAGTAGCCGATGACTATAAATCAAGCGTTTTTTGGGTGGCAACCCAAGTTTTAAATTTTTTCTTTTCTTTTCTTTAATTTTTTTTTTAAGGATATTCTTATTAATTTTTTTTTTTTTACTTTGTTTTCTTTTGTAGTAGCCACTCACCCAACTTGGACAAGCATGATGAGGTCTAAGAGGAAAACTAGAGCTTCTCCTACTTTGCTTTAATCGATAGGGGAGTTTTCTTGTTCTTACTCCTTTTATTTCTACATATTGAGGACAATGTTTGTTTTAAGTTTGGGGGTGATGTCTTTATTTCTTTTTCTATGTTATGTTTAGGAGTCTTTATTCAAAAAAAAATGACTTGAGATGTTTTGCACTTATTATGATGAGATCCTAATCCCGTGATGAATTTTAGTTTTTTATTTATCTTGAATCTTGGAAAAACATAAGCATGATTTGATTTTATGTTAAATTCTTTTGTTAGTCTTATTGTTAGGATGTGATTTTCACTAATTGAGCACTTAATCTCTTGCTTATAATTTCATTGCTTATTTAAAGATTGCTTATGTTGATGTGAATTGCGATTATGTCAAGAAGCCTAGAATTTGTTTGATTCTCTCTCGAGGTGAAATCCTAGACAACACTAAGTTGAGGAGATGTTTAAGTCATCTTTGGATCGTTTGAGCCTTTCGAGCCTACCTCTCTCTCTCTCTCTATATATATATATATATATATTATCCTTAGTTTACCTCTTTGTGCCTAATTGATCTTATTTCTTTGACTGCCACATCTTTCAGCCTAGCCTAATAAGAAAAACCATGACAAACCCTCACTACATAGGCATGTGTATGATATTACAGGAAATAATTATGAGTCATGTCTAATTTGGATGGAAAAGTGATTTTCAATGAATGAAAATGTAAAAAAAATAATAATAAAAGATTATGGTTCTTAAAAAACGAAGAACCGAAAAAAAAAAGAATAAAGTGGTGAATAAAAAGGAGATGCATTCAAAGAATGGAGAATGTAATTTGAGGTAAAGACTATGGCTGTTCGAAAATATTGAAAAAACAAATGAAAAGTGTCTATAGGTGACTTAAACCGAAATATATCCTTGACTCTAACCTTTCATTACAAGCTTAATAAAGACCTACTTGATCCTTGATGAAGTGTTAGTCTACATTAGCTGAGAGAGAGATGAAAAGCAAACGTATGAGAATCTAGTAGTAATTCGTATTTGCATTGGCATAAACTTATTTAGATTGCATGTAATGATTTGTAAAGAGGTTATTCACACACACACTGAAAATCTATTCGAGCATGAGGTATACGATTGAATTGAATCATGAATTTGGATTATGTTTATGTTCTACTTTGAGTCGAGATTTTTAGATAAATTTTGAGAATGATTTAAGGAAATCATTATTTGAGGGCAATCATCTTTAACTTTGTTTCGTTTTATTTTATTTAGTTTGTTTTGTTTTGTTTTGCTCGAGGACTAGCAAGATCTTAAGTTTGAGGGTGTGATAACTCTATAAATATAGTTATTTTATCATATTTTGTGCATTCAAATCTGCTAAGTCCTTGGAGTTTTTATTCGGAATTGATTAGTTTTAATTGTATTTAGATTAATTTTATTTATTTCATGTTTAAATTAGTTATTAAGTTAGTGTTTTTGTATTTTTAGAGGTCCAAAGTGAGAAGGAGCTTTGAGGTGCGAAAAGACGAAAAAAGGTGCAAAGCAACGCATGGGCAGATTTGATCTCCGGAGCTTGTTGTTAGGAAAACATGATCTTAAAGTCTTTGTTCAAGAAAAATTCCTTCTTGCCATTTGAAGATAATTTCCATACATTTCCAACGGTATATCAGTTACCCAAATCGCACAAGATTTTCCCATACAAATAAGTCGAGGAAGTGCAAGAAGATGACAGAATCAATATATAGCAACCAGCAAGGCTAGCGTTGCGGTGCTAGAATCAGGCCCCATAGTGCCAGCAAGCCGAGGTTTAGCGCTGTAGCGCCAGATGTGAAAAAAGATTAAAAAGATGGAAAAAGACTTACCTATTGCTTGCACGCAAAGTTTCTGACTCCAGGGGTCTAAAGCTCTATAAATAGGACCTTTTAAGGCTCAAATAGGGAGGAATCAAGTTATATAAACCTAATTTTATTAAGAGGAGAGTAGCCACCAAAAGATTTTAAGGAGCTAAGGAGATTTTGGAGGATTGAAGATTGAAGATCTGACAAACCTTAGTTTTCTCTTTCCCTTACTCTTCTTTATCTTTCTTTTAATATTGATGAAGTTGAAACTCCTTTGTTATTTATTTTCATTATCATCTAAATTTCTCTTTCTAGGATTGCAATAGAACTCAACATGTAGTTTGGATTATTTTACTCTCTAGCTTGATTTAATGATATTTGATGTTGTTTATTCAATCTTTGCTTAATGCTTTTAATTACTTGATCACCAATTAAATTGATTTGGTAACCTAAATACAACTAAACATAGGGAGTTTAGTGATAGACATGGATTGAATAACATGTGTTTCAGATTCATTTATTATGATGAATTGAGTTGCATGTAGGATAGATATATACCTATGTGTCATGTGTAACCAAGTTTAGAGTCTAAGATTAATGAGTTTCTCTTTAATTCAATTATCATAGACATATAGTTCATAGGTTAAGAGAGATATTTTTATAAGACCATCGACAGATACTTATAAATAGATTAAAACTCCAGATTAACAACTCATTGTCATTAATCAAGTTAAGAGGGTAAGATAAGTTCATATGAAGTATTGAGGGAAATTGTAATCCTAGGCTTTTCTCCATTGATTTAAATCCCAATTTTAATTTGCTTTCTTTTATTAGTTTATTTTATTAGTACTTAATTTATACCTTTTAATTAATTATTTGATAAGAATAAGCTGTTTTAATTTTAGTATTTAACGAATCTAGTAACAATTCCTCGTGGGATCGATACTCTACTTTCGTTATATTACTTGTTTGTGATAACGTGCACTTGAGTGGTAAATCCGACAAGACATTGTAATCTCTTCACTGACAACTTGGGTTGGATTTCAATAATATATTAGAATTTTGTCTCCTATTCAGCATTGTAATCACTTTGTACTTAGTGAACAATAGGTGAAAACATGCTTTCTTACATTTCTAAGCTATGGTATGTAGTATGTTTCGGTTAACAACAGGTGAAACCGAAAATATAAACCGAATGGAACCGATTAAGTTCTGTTAGATTATTTAGGTTTCGGGAATATATTTCGATCAATTTACAAGTTTATTAGGTTTAATCAATTTTAAGAATTTTTTAACCGAACCGACCGAATACTCATCCCTATATACCAAGCATTTTCCTATACTCTCAAATCTCCTATCATCTCTCAGAGCAAAGTATCTCACATCTCTCCACTAGCAATTACCCACAACTCAAAAAAATAAAGGTAATAAATTTTTATAATGAAGTGGATGTTTCAACCTTAATTATTGTTGAGAATAATGGATATATTTTATCAAATAGGTACACTATTACATTTGCTTTACTTTTTTTGGTTACATTTTTGCTTTACTTTGGTGTTTATAAATTGGAAATGCATTAGAATAGTTTGATGGATCATTTTTTTTGTGTGATACCGCTTTTTAACTCAGTCTTGTTGGTAACAAGACAGGAATGGTGAATAGATTTTAGGTTTTTATCCATCCAGCTAATACATGAAATAAAGAACATTACAATAGATGATGTATTCCAAATTTTTAGAATCTATTTATCTAGCCAGATATTAACTTTAACACCACTCAAAATTTATCCATCTCAAATTGTCCTATAATAGATCTTCCCCTCCAACAAACTTGCCCAACTACTCTAACAAGAAGCTGTAGCCTCCTATTTAGCCACCATTTAAAAATAGTTAAAAAATATATCTTCTTTTCAGCATTCTAGCCCATTATATGATTTTTAGCATCCTTTTCATCCTTCTCCTTACCCCTATTATTAAATTTGTGGCTAACAAAAGATTAACAAAAGTTTTCACTTCTTTCCTCCTGCTTAGAATTTAGTCTAAATACGTCCAAATCATTTTCTATCCATCTCCTCTTAAGATTCAAGTTTCTAAAAACATAAAATAATTCCTCTATATAGCTATGATACAACGAATATCAGAATCAATGTTTTTCCTTTGCATTTTTCTCAGTTCCAAAATCCTCAAGAGGTAGGTTTTTGGATACTATAATAATAATGATACATACTAACAATTTAGTTAAATTTTAATTAAATAATGTACAATATAAATTTACTCGAATTAATGTCATTATTATAATTGAACTTCAACAAAAATTTAACTTTAAAGGTTGTAATAGAATTCACTGACATTTGTATTATGACTTATAGGACAGTTTATGAGGCAAAATTGATTGTTGCACTATACAGTAAATAGGTATATACAATAACTAATTATTTAAATAATATATATTTTTTTAATTTTAATTCATTTTTTTCTTAAAATTTTTGTTAAGCATAGAGATAGGCTCAAAGAGCTCTATGATGATCTCTCATTTTTATAATTGCTGTTGATTTTGTATTATGTTGGCTGAAATCCAATTTAGATTCGTAGACAGATTAGATTTTCGAAGTTATAAAAAATTGTCTAATCGAATTTACATAATAGGAAACAGAAGCATCTTTCTTATTTTGTGGGATGGAAAAAATCATCATAGGGTTGGTTGAAACTTAATATAGATGTTGGCTTGTGATCCTTTGAAAAAACTGTTACTTTAGAATTTTACTTTCTAAATTATGAAATAGGTTGTTTGGTAGAAACAAATAATATTATAACAAGAAATATCTCAAGTTGGCTTGATTTAGATAATAAAGTTTTAAGGTAAGAAAAAGATAAAATGAAAGCAAAAAATAACAGGTAGAAAGGTGTTAAAAATTTGCTATCTATGACTTGGTTTAGATTGCTTGAATGGTATAAAAAAATCTATTTAACCAACCTAAAAACCAAAATAATTAGATTAGATTAAGATGGAAGAGTGTTCAAAAATCCGTACTATTATTGTTGTATTTTTTCTTAATAAATGGTTAATATTTTTTAGAAAACTAGTTTTTGCACTTGTGTTGCACGTGAAAATTATATTTTTTACAAAATTTAATTTTACAAATAATGTTTTGGATAGTATAATAATAATGATATATATTACCAATTTAGTTAAATTTTAATTAAATAATACAAAATATAAATTTACTCGAATTAATAGTATTATAATAATTAAACTTGAATAGCAATTTAACAATAAAATTCAATAACATTAGCATTATTGCTTATAGGATAGTTTATAGGGCAAAATTGACTGTTGATGAAGAATTTTAGTGTCTACTCTTGCCAACACTATATATTAAACAGGTATATACAATACTAATATATTTAAATAGTATTTTTTTCATTTTTTTTTCTTCAAATCTTTGTTGAGCATAAAGATAGACACAAAAAACTTTGTGATGATCCCCTCATTTTTATGAGTGATGCTAATTTCGTATTATGGTGGCTGAAAGCCAATTCAAATTTGAAGAGAAATGAAATTTTCGAGATTATAAAAAATTGTTAGATCGAAATTAAAGAATGCTTAGCAAGGAAACAAAAGCATCTTTCTTATTTTGTGTGACGTAAAAAAACATCGTAGGGTTGGTTAAAAACTTAATATAGATGTTGGCTTGTGATCTTTTAAAAACATTGTTATTGTAGAATTTGCCTTTCGAAGTTATGAAGGAGATTTGTTGTTTGATAGAAATGTATAATATTATTATAAGCAATATCTCAGGCGAGCTTGATTTAGATAATAAAGTTTGAAGGTAAGAATTAGAAAAAATGAAAAAAAAAAAAAACAGGTAAGGAGTTGTTGAAAATTTGTTACTTGGGAACTTAATTTAGATTTTTTGAATCGTATAAATAATCTATTTAACCAACCTAAAAACAAAAGTAATTAGATAAGATTAATATGAAAAAGTGTGCAAACATTAATACTGTTGCTATTATGTTTTTTCTTAATAAATGATTAATATTTTTTAGAAAACTAGTTTTTCACGTGAGTTGCACGTGAAAATTATCTTACAAAATTTAATTTAACAAATAAATTTTTGGATGCTATAATAATAATACATACTAATAATTTAGTTAAATTTTAATTAAATAATATCCAATATAATTTACTCGAATTAATATTATTATTAATTAAACTTGAACATATATTTACCTTTAAAGGTTTTAATAAAAACAGATAATAGAGATGTTACTAGAAATTTGAACAACAAGACAAAATATCTTACTAAAAAAGGCAAGAAGCTGAAGGTAGAGGTGCTCATGGGCTAGGCCGAGCCGAGACTCAAAAATTTTTCAACACCCTTACCTAGGCCAGGCCCTGGGCGGGCTCGTGAGCACTGTTCATCCCATTTAAAAAATGAACAAAAATATATTTTTATTAATATTTTATATTTTTATAATTAAATAAAATAATATTATTTTAATACTTAAAACACTTTTTCGATTAGGGCCGGCCCAGATCAAGAAATGCCTGCTCAGGCCCGGCCTATGAGCAGGTCTAGCTGAAGGTACATTATACGTGAATCTATCACCCTATTATTATTCCTTATCCTTGTCTTTCGTTGTAGACAGCCATTTTTATCTGAGTTGTTTTAACTTTAATTTTAGTTTAATGTTAATTTTAGTTTTAGTTTTAATATTTATTTTTAAATTTTGAAATTAGGTAAAAAACAAAAAAATAAGAAAATAAAAAAAATAAAAAAATCGAAAAACGAAAAGGAAAAGGAAAAGGAAAAAAATGCAAAAGAAAAAAAAAGAAAAAAAATAAGTTTGGATCCAATCCAAACTCCTCTTTGGATCAGACTCAAACTCTGAGAAGTTTGATAAGAGATAATTTCCTATCCGGATCAGATTAGAATTCCAAATTAAAACACACCAAGACTCTTTTAGGATTTTTCCTATTTAAAGAATTTTGATTAAACACCAGAGATCATCAGAGAATTGGAAAATTTTGAGACACAAAAGTAGCAGAATTCTGGGAAGCCAGTAGTGAAAAAAAAGAGCAAAAATTTTCTTGTGAGGGTTTTCGAAATTTCTAGGGTTTGTGGGGTTTGGGTTTGTTTTGAGAAATAAAACGGTGGAAATTTAGGAAATAATAAGGGGAAGTTTCGCCTCGAGTTTGGTGACCATCCCACGATGAACGAAGCCGAATCAGAGAATTGTAATTTTTGGATTTCGGATTTTCGAACTCAGATATACGATTTTCGGGCTTGACTTGGGAAAAAATAAGTTGACTTTCGAGTAGAGGAGGAAAAAAAGGAAATTTTGGTACTTTTGTAGTCAGCAACGGTTGGAGACGGTCAGAGACAGCGGCGACGGTGGCTGAGGGTGGTTGGATTCTAGGTTTCTGAAGAACAACCACTGGTGTTCTTGGAGGAGAGAGATCAGAGGACTCATAAGTTTTCTTTTTTAGAAAAAGTGAGAAAATGAGCAAAAAAAAAAGGGTTTTAAATAAACTACAAGCGGGTCGGGTCAAGGGGATTCGCTCGCGACCCGTTTGTAGCTCTTCCCTTTTCTTTTTTTGATTCTAATATTTTTCTGATTTATATTTTTGTATCATTCTTTTTTTATGATTTATTTAAATTAAATTGCATCATTAATTTTTATTTATTTATTGAATTTTGGACTAATTTTATTTTTAGTTTTGATTGTTGCAGGTATATTTTTAAGATTAACTTTATTTGATTTTTTTGTTTATGTGAATTATTATTTATTTATTATTTATTAATTAGGATAATTTTTAATTAAGTTAAATAAATTTTGTATTATGTCTACTAATTAATTTTAAATTGAATATTAATTAAATTAAAGTAATAAATGAAGATCTTTTTCGATGATGAAATTCAAGGAAATCACAAATGGTTGATTTCTAAGATATTTCTAGGTGAGGAAATTCTCTTAAAAATTTTCCAAAACGAATGGAAGGATTTCTTAAGGGATAATTTTCGATACCGAAAGGTCAAAATTTATTCTTTTGAAATAATTAATTTTCAATTTTTTTTTAAGTCATAGTTTTTCATAATGAATGCTTAATTAAAATTGAAGGATAAATAGAGATTTTTTCCGAGGATGAAATTCGAGGGAGTCACTAATGGTTGACTTTTGAGAAATTTTTAGATGAGAAAACTCTCTTAAAAATTCTCCAGAACGAATGGAAGGATTTTTTTAAGGGATAATTTTTGATATCAAGATCAAAATTAATTTTTTGAGCAAACATGTAAAATGTGGATTAATTTTGGAAAATTAGACTTAGGTTTAAGTGTCTTTTTCATAAAAATTTAATTTTTTCGATGACAGAGCCTCTCCGGGAGAACGAATGGTTACTCTTGAATACTCTCAAGGTGAGGAAACATTTTTTACCAATTTCTCCATAATGAATGGAAGGAAGACCTAAAAAATGATTTTCGATATTTCTAACTTGAATGATTTAAAATAAAAATAGGATATATAAGATTTTTTAGTATCACAAGACTAATTAGTTTCTATCTCTTAGATAGGCGTTGTGGGGTACTAATCCTTCCCCATAGGTAATTGAACTCCCGAACTCAGTTCTGATAAGTAAACCAAAACGTATTATTTTTGAGGTGCCTTATTAAAGCTTAAGATTACTTTAAAGAGGATAGATTCGTATAGGTGACTAATCACACCTAGATAAGATGATTAGTGGCGACTCCATGATTTGTGTCTAGCATGGTGAATTATTATTTGGCACGTTATGACAGTTTGGCGGCTCCGCTGGAGAATTGTTAGAGAGTCGAGCCATAGATTAGTCTTGTGATACCTTAGGTATTAATAATTGGTCTTAAAAAAATGTTTATTTTTTTTATCTTCATCTTCATTTTAATTTCGATTTTGTTATTTGTGCTAACAATTTTTGTTTCTTGTACATTGTGGGGAAAGAAGGTTTGTTATGTTCCTTCGCACACACTACACGATGCATATCATAAGCCCTATACCCGGCTCGTCCCTTTTAGGATGGGGTAAAGTACCTACACCCTCGTGAGGTGATAACCTCCGCAATGACAAACGAAACACCCTCAGAGTGTAAAGTACCAAAGCTTTCGTGAGGTGATAACCTCCCCAGCGGCTTTGGAAAATACTCTCACCCGAATTGAACCCTTCCGGTTGGAGCCTGTGATGGGCGAGGAATAGGGTGCCTTACTCATCCTCCATGGATGAAGTTAAGGAGCAATTTGGGGACCTTTTTAGCTTGGTCAAGTACCCTAAACCCAGCATATAAATAACACTTAAGTTGCCAACTTTAGGATAGAGCCATGCCCACCCTTGTGTAGAGGAAAACCTGAAATTAAGACACATGAAGGAACACTTCTTACTCTTATCTCACATATATACTTATACTTTTCCATTGATATGATAAAATGTTTTGTACCCGTTATCTTAAACATGATTTGCTTTGATCTGTTGTTGTTTGTTGTTATACTTTTACCCTTTTATTGTTGTGAATTGATTTCTAACTCTTTATTTTATTTTATTTTCTCTTTTTCACACATCATGCATCATCATAGGATATCTTGCCACATAACAATTCTATATAAAAATAATTTCCACTAAATCCATGGAAAGCTTAACAATTTCCAAGAGTGAGTCTGCTAGTAGTTTGAAACTTAGATCCGAAGCAGCTCAGATAGGCATTGTGGGGGTACTAATCCTTTCCCACACGTAACCGAACTCCCGAATTCAGTTCTAATAAGTATACCAAAACCTATTCTTTTTAAGGTGCCTTAGTCAAGCTTATGATTACTTTAAAGAGGATAGATTCGTATAGGTGACTAATCACACCTAGATAAGATGATTATTGGCGACTCCATGATTTGTGTCTAGCATGCTGAATTCGTATTTGGCATGTTATGACATTCGTGTTTACCTTATAATTTCTTATCCTTATTTTTTATGTTTATCCTTATCTTTTGTAGGATAGTTAATAATGTTTTAAGTTGTAGCTTTAACGAATATAAAGTTCAATATGTTAAGAGAGAAGCTAATTGGGTGGTAGACTTTTTTGCTTGAAAAAAGTTGACTGGTGTTATCGCTGTTGAGTTGGAAGACCTTCTGACGTTCGATAAATCATGCAATCAAATATGTAGATTGCCAAAAATTTGGAAGCGATTGATAAGAAAAAACTAATTGTTATTTTGAATTCTAAGGTAACATAACTAGTCATTGTTATTTTGAATAGGTAGCTAAATTAAGCAGTCTACAAATCAAGAAGATGTCCTACAGTTCTACAAATTGAATCTCAATGTTGTTTCTTTTTTTTTTCGGTACAAGTTTCTTTAGATCTTATATTCAGAAAAACATGTGCATTTTTTTGGGAAATACTAAGGGAAATCATTTGCTCAACCACTTTGAAAACTCGCAGATTTTTACTTTAAAACTTTAAACTAGCTACCTAATCATGCTATATTGTTTTCTTAACTTTCTTGTATCTTGGACAGGTGTTATTAATATCTGTCATAGGCATTTTGATTCTAGTGCTTATTTGTTAATTGAAAAAACCCCTCCGTTTTCGTAGCTAGCAACATGATTTATTTCTTTAAAAGGCACTTGAAAATCTACTGTTCATTCATGGTACGAGGGAGCAATCACTAAACTAGAATATTCTAGTTTTATATAATGCTTTTGAGGATTCTTTCTCAATTTCAAGTCTAAATGAATTTTTTTTAGAGTATTGAGATGGTTAGGGATTTTAAGTTATACGTTCGAAACCTTGTTATTCTCATCTTTAAGTAAATTTCATTGTCTTTCAAACATTAATAATTAATTTAATCAATTTTCGAGTTAGTAATCTAAATGGAACAATACAACAAGACGTCTAAATTCTAGTTCGGCTCAAAATTTGAGACTCAAAATTTGATTCGAGCTCGATCGAGTTTTTTTTTTTAAAAGTTCGAGCTCAATTCGAGATAAAAATAGAATTGTTCAAGCTCGCTCGATTAAGCTTGATTTTCGTGCTCGACCTAAACTTGATTATTTGTGATCAAGTTCGAGTTCGAATTGAATTTTTTTAATACTAATTAAAAAAAAAAAAAAAATCAATTAGGCTCGCGAGCTATAAGAGTCAAGCATTAGGATACTCGAACTTGGCTCGCTTAATAGCTCGAGTTGCTC
This sequence comes from Fremontodendron californicum, assembly GCA_030761205.1. Lineage (NCBI taxonomy): Eukaryota > Viridiplantae > Streptophyta > Magnoliopsida > Malvales > Malvaceae > Fremontodendron > Fremontodendron californicum. The sequence continues at coordinate 9,443,006 of JAULJL010000025.1, read as the reverse complement.
GAGCTCGACTCGACAATGATCGATTCGAATTCTAGTTTTTCTCGAACCAAATTCGAGTAGCTTTGAAATCTCAGGTATCTCGTTTACACCTCTATCCTCAATCATCTGAGCAAAGTGTCAACCCTGACTTCCTATTCTGGCCCAATCTTTTTCCAGAATCTGATCACATCAACCTTCAAGATCATACAACTCATTTCAAAACAAATTCTGCTTCCTTTCAAACTCTAACTCTCCAAGATTTATTGTTCTTCACAAATAAGAAAAAATTGCTTACTTTAAAAGATCTCGGGGTTGAATAAGTTGTCCTATTGAGAAAAGATTATATTTTCCAAAGTTTTTTGGGCTTCTTTCATCTTTAGTTAGTTATTGATAAAGTTATGAACTCGAATAACCAGAAATTATCTAAACTTAAATTCAATATAATTTTATTTTTAAAATATTAATTTAATAAAAATAATAAATATAACATAAATTATTATTTTATTTTAATTAATTTTAAATTATCTTTAAAAATATTTTTTTACTATTACTATTTTACATAATATTTTATGTTTATTAGTATATATAATAAATAGAGTTCATTGTTTTCCTTTTTTTCCCTTTTATAATATAATTAAATAGATCAACAATAATTATTTTAAAACATAAAATAATTGAGAATAATTCAATAAAACTAATTATGATACTTTAAACATTTTACTATAAACTTCATAATAAAATTATTACTTTTAAAAATATCTAAAAAGAAAAACAATTTATAAAAATCAAGTAAAAGTATATTTTAAATATAGTTATACATACTTATACATAATCAAAATATTCCAAGACTTCAAATTGCAAATTCACATATTAGACTTTAAAATTTAAATTTAAATTACAAATTCGAATAATAATAATAATAATTTTTTTTCAATAATAATATCATTCGTCATATATTTCATAATTTCATATCGTAAATATTATGAATCTATATGGATTATGTGCATATTAATATGTTACATATATGGCTCATAGTTAGTGGTAATCTACTAATATTGGATTGACTTAAGAAAAATGATGACTTTCTTAAAGATTGAAATTGAAATCTCTTTGTATAGAAATTGAAATTGAAATCTCTTTGGTAATCTACTAATATGGCTCATAGAGTGCTGCACTCTTAGTTTCAGTGACCACGGATCAAATTCTGATAACCTCAAATATCCAAAAAAAAAAAAAATTTTTTGAGATGATTTTGTGGAATTTTTTAAAAGTGAAGTAGTGAACCAATGACTGTATACAATAAAACATTAAGTAAAAATATTTTACTTTAATAAAAAGTAAAATCATATATTTTTTTCATTTATATAAAAAATAACTTTAATTTAAAAGATACAAATTATGATATTATATTTAAATATTATTTAGTTTACTTTTTATCATTCAATAAAATTTAATAAAATATCACTAGATCAAAAAATCTATTTAAATTTTAGTCTTATTTGATTTTAAAACTTAATAAATTAAACCCGAAATAACCCAAACCTGAATAACCCAAACTCAAATTACCTAAATTTGAATTACCAGAACTTAAAATAATTCAAATCAGAAGCCACCTGAACCCAAACTGACTTAAACATGAAACTGACCCAATCCAAACCAAACTTGAACCAGATAGGTCTACTAAGATTCATTGTTGATAGAGTCACTAGTGTTTTTAACCATGGATTAGTTTTATGTCTATAAGAGATAGAATGACTACCAAGATTTAGTATTAGATAACCGTATTGTTGGTATATGCCCTAGTGCCAATCAGATTGGACTTGGGATATACAGTTAATAAAGCAAACCCATCACTATTCTATAGTGATACAAGAATTTCCTTCATGTTAGTACGACAATAAAGAGTTATTAAGTATTAATCAGATGAAGCCCATGGAACAAAATGGCCTTGCAAAGGAATTATAAAGAGTTATAATTGTGAGATCCGTATGCATCAAAGCCTTGTTTCTCAGACTGTTACTGGTCATCGTATTGCCAAGACGGGGCATTGGCAATGCTCAAAGACTAGTATGTGTTAAGACTTCTTACTTATGAAGTAAGCAATCGATCTCATAGGTTGAAGTATGAGGAATACTTGGGATAACATATAAGTGCTTGTCTGTTGAACAAGTTCACTGAACATGACCTGTGTGAGAACTCCATTTGGTATTGTCACTCTAGTGTCTATGGAAATGTTCTCACGTGCCAGTCGTGTAAATTAGTCCTCGGACTTGAGATACCAGGTCATCTTGTATGGGGAGTATCATACTTTGATTCCATCACAAATGGGTCCCAATAAGAGATGTTTATGGTAGGGTGGTTTTGGGTATGACATGAAACATATGAAGATGGATGAGTGATCCAGAGAGAATTCACCACTCCAAGTGACAATGGAGACATATCTCTTCTATTCTTGGCTTGGGTTAACTAAATGAAGTATTTGGCCAAAGCATAATGGATTTAGGAGAAATTGTTTCTCTAAATTCATAAGGTTAACCATAAGCTGGAAGAACTAATATGGATTGAACATGAGTAGACACTGCACCATGCTCATAGGCTTTCCGAGATATTTGGTGGAAGGATCGTATTACACTGATAGGCTGGTTACTGAAAGGTTTCTAAAAGGTCGCACCAACTTCACAATATTTGGGTGGTCATGATGGGTTGCTAGATCCCGCTCTTGATCTATGAGGATAAGTTAATGAGATTAACTTATGTTCATTGCCAACATATTGGGAACCTAAAGGGTCACACACATAAGAACAGTAATGCATGGATGAAGCATGATATTCTACTGAGGTAAAACTTAATGAAATAAAAGATCTATTTTCAGGACTTGATTGAAGTGTTCAATTAAGATTAATTAAGATATAATTGAGATTTGTGAAATCCAAAGCTGATGTCTTAATGAAACAAGAAGAATCGACTAGTCTTATGAAGACAAGTTTAAATGAGTATGCTAGAGAAATGCTCAGGGATATATGAATGATTGTGCAATAGTTCGGTATAATATTATGTGATGATACTGATTGATCAAAGACATGAATCGTACATGATAAGAAAGAAATTTAACTGAGAATTAAAATACTTTGCTTAATTATTGATCTAACCGAATATGTGCATGAAATTAGAATAGTTCCATAAGGCTATTCTAATTTAAGTCTATTAACTAAGGTTGATTGGCCCAACTTAAAGAGTTAAGTTAGTAGGCCCAGTATTACTAATTCTAGGCCTGACTCTCTAATAGTCCCCAGTGGAGTCGCCAAGCTGTCGCAACCTAAAAAATAACAAGTCTCACCGCAAGACTTTATTATTCGTTAAGCGTGACATTAAAAAAAAATCGAGGAAAAGTCAACTTAATTCCTCTTGAAAAATGAAGGTTTTGAAAATGACATTGAAAAAGATATGGAGTCGCCACCAATCTTTTTTAGCTAGGTTTGATCGGCCACCTATTAAAACCGGTTTTATAAAATATTTTAAAATTAATTAAAATATTTTTCAAAACAATTTCAAGTCTGCGTTCTAAACCAGCGAAATCAAATAAGCGGGTTCGGGACTCGATTACGTGTGGGGAAGGATTAGCACCTCACAACGCCCGTATAAAACAGTACCTTATTAATCATGTGTTATTTCAAGTCTCGGTAAAAAGTCTGTTTTAAATTTAGTATTTCAAGTTAATTCCCAATTTAAAGAAAAATAATTCCATTTTTAATTGAAAATGATCCGGAATTTATAAATTCAAAAATTTCCTATATTCCCCAACAAATGTGGCAAAATATAGAAATTTTTATTAGTTTGGAAAACTTTTCGAATCATTCTCATTTTAAAGAAGATATTCCGTTATTAATGATAATTGATGATATCCTTCCCAGCAAACCCGACAAAGAATTCATGAATTATTTTAACTCGAGAATATCTTTATTTTATTGAAAATCATTACCTTTTTGAAAACATTTTAAAAAAAAATATGAATATGTATGACATAAATAAAATGACATAGCAAAGTCTAAATAATATAATGCAACTTAAATGATATGATATAATTTAAATGTCTGAGCATATTCTAAATGAAATGAAATATCCTAAGTTATATGATATATTCTAAATAAAATGAAATGACCTAGGTAACATGATATATTCTATATGAAATGTAATATCCTAAATCATATGATACATTCTAAATGAAATAAAATATCCTAAGTGACATAATATATTCTAAATGAAATGAAATGACCTAGGTAACATAATATATTCTATATGAAATGAAATAATTTAAATGACATGGCAAATATAAATGATATGGCATATAATCTAAATGACATGAAATATAAAATAATGCTATCATATAATATGCATGAAAATAAAAATAATAATAATGCATGAACATAGCATATGCTAAATAATATGACAAAAATAACTAAATAAAAAGCATAGGATATCATGAAATATTCAAAACCATATAATAAACAATATAACATCAAAAATATAAATCAAAATAATAACAATACCATAGAAATTATCATAGCAAAAATCACATATTATATAAAATACATGAATATGGAAAATGCAATGCATGAAAGTGTATTTTTTCCTTTAATTAAGGAAATCCGTATATCCAAAAAGATATTCGGCTACCTTAGGAAAATATATCAAATTAAATATTCTAAAACCAAAATACTTTGTGATTGTTTGAAAATAATTTTGAAAAGCTTAGATTTAAAATAAAAACTTAGCTAAACCCTTTTTAAATGGCTCTAATTTCCTAAGTTAAAAATTCCGGACTTGACCACCCTTAACCCGAGACATAAAAAAATCATTTTTAGAGTTTAAAAAGGCTTAGAAACTACCCTAAGTCAGAAGCTAAACTTCCTAATCAGCCCCCCTCTAAGTAACTTAACAAAAACAGAAAAATGATTTTCCTTCAAATTCAATTATGACTCCACTGTCCAATTTTAAACCACGATTTTTTACCCTATTTTTAAAATTTCAAAAAAATCTAAAAACAATACTGGAGACTCAGAACATGTGAAACTACACGAAAAAAAATCGGCTTAAGTTTCTGATTAAATATGACTGCCTAGAAAAATCGGAAAATTATGAGTACTGTGTGAAAAAATTGTTTTGCCATAACACATTTTTTTGCCTTTGATAAAATCATTTAAAAATCAAAGTAAAAATATTAGAGACTCTCTAAAAGACTTACAAACAGTAGCAAACACTTTTGAAAGGTCAGGCAAAAATTGGCTAAGTAAAAAAAATCATAAAGGTAGAATAATCAATTTGACAACTCTTCAATTTTCCACAAGTATGCTCAGGTGAGCATGACTTTGAGCCATTGATTGGCCTAAGTCATAAGTCAAGTGGCAAGGACATGAAATGCATGAAAAATACAGTAAATATGATGCATGAAATGCATGATTTAAAACCTAAATGACATGAAAAATGCATGGCATCAATAAAATGACCTAGACCTTAATGAACTTGCATGGCATTTAATGCAACCTATGTCTAAAATGCATGAATATGCATGGCAAAACAAACCAATCCTACACCTAAAATATGCATGACAATAACACAAACACATGGCATGTTTAAACAAAATATTCAACCAAATGTCATGAAAATGCAAACCTATTAACTAACATAACAAAAATGCACAGACAAAGCAAACAAAATGAAGGTGGCCGAATGGCCTCATGTTTAAAATGGGAATGGGATTTTCACAAACACATGATATACTAACATGCTTAGCTAAAGAATAACACTCAAATCATGCAAATATAAAGTAAAGGCATGAAAACCAACAAGCATTTTCACAAACACATGGATTACAAAATATAAAACATAAACAAACTTAAACATTTTGAAAACAAAAAATCAAAATGAAAGAATAGTAAAATAAACATGATAATAGACTAAAAAATGGAAATAAGCAAGCAACCACATTAAAACAAGCTTCAAGTTTATGTATTAGAAGAAGATTTAAAGCATCAAAACTTATTAAATATCAAAAATAACATGAAATAACAAAGTAAAACAGCAACTGTAAAAAACATAGACCATTCAGCCAACCAAAAACAAAGGGAAAAAAAATTTCAACAGCTTTTTACAAAGAAAGAATCAAGAAGGAACATAAAGAAAAACATTAAAAACACTTATTTTAAAAGAAAAATCAAAAGAAACTCACCAAAATAATGATCAAAATAGCAAATCAAGAATGGAAAATCAAAGAAAGTGCAATAGTATGGTGCTTAAAGCAACCTTTAGAAGCTATCTTTCAAGCTTTTTCTCTTCTAACTTTCTTTTCTTTTCTAAACTTTTCTTTTTGCTTTTCAACAATGGAGAGAAAATCAACGAAAAGCAAGAGAGAATAGAGAGTGAGTAATCTGAAAATGAAAGAGAGACCCCTCCCTTGTAGTTATCACCCTTAGATTAGGCGATCAGCTATTCACAACTACAGTTGTTCAAGAATCTTAAGCCATTATGTTGACACTCTCCCTCTTCATGCATTGGTCCATGTGGCTTATTTGCAAAGGCTTGATCAAAAAATAACTAACTAACTCTTCATTATTGGCCTTTTGATTAAAAAAATCAGAAACTATCTACTTAGCCTTCGGCCTTGGCCGGCCAACCCCTTCTGCTTCCAGCCCATGTTTCTTTTTTAAAACGCAAGAAAAGCCCTTTCCGGTTTCTTGGGTAAAATGATCTTTTTGCCCCCTGAACATAAATAAATGGCAAAGGGACTCCAAATTCAAATTTTATTTTTTCAATACTTTAAAAATAATAAAAAATTGAATTCTGGAAGTTTTCAAGATTTTCCGAATCCATTTGTTATTTATTTGGATTTTTTCTTCCAAAATTTCCCTTTTATGCCCCTAAACTTTACCATTTTCTAAACGGGCTCCAAATCCAGTTTTTTCTTCACCAATCTATTCCAAATAATTTAAAAGTGTGATTTGGAAGTTTTCATGATTTTTGGAACTCATTTTGTATTTTTTGGGATTTATCTGCTTGAATTACTGCATAGGGGGCCCGGGATTTGGCCATTTTGCAAACGAACTCTGAATCAAGATTTTCTTTCGCCAATCTCTTCAAAATAATTTAAAAATGATATTTGAACATTTTCAAAATTTTTGGAGTTCATTTGCTATTTTTTTCAGGATTTATCTTCTTGAATTTCTACATAGGGGACCGAGATTTGGCCACTTTGCAAACGAACTCCGAATCAATATTTTCTTTCTCCAATATCTTTGAAATGGTTTAAGAATGAGATTTGCAATTTTTCATAATTTTTGGAGTTCATTTGCTATTTTCCCCAAATTTTCCAATTTTGCCATTTTTCCTCCGAAACCCTGTTTTGCTCAAAACAAGTCCGATTTTTAGATTTTCTTCAAACTGAGCCTTGGGCTATCCTTTTTTAATCACTCCTCATCAATTAGGGGCTTTAGTCCTTCCGAGTCGGGCCATTTCTGTAATTCTTCCCAATTTCACCGAAATCCACCAAAAACCCTAATTCTCGATTTTCTTCAAGATTGACTTTTCTTTTAGTTTTTCTTTCAAGTGGCTTCTCCATTACCCGTAGTCAGTGCTTATCTTTCATTTGGAACCTTCAATTTTGATCAATACAATCATTTAAGTAGTTTTCCCTAAATTTCCTGGATTAGGGTTTTCTTTCTACTGAATCTCCATAACCCTACTTTCGAACTCCATATCTTTCGATGTAGACCTCAGATTATCAAAATTCTTTCGCCATTTTTCAATTGAACTTCAAATCTTGATTTTGAAAGTGGGTTGACTTTTTTAGTAGTTGACTTTTTAGGGTTGACTTTTTCAAGTTTGACTTTTTATGCTCGTCCTCTTAAACTAAGTCTCGGAGTACCACCTGCAAGATGAAAAAAGTCTATTTACATTCTGAAACATCAATTTAGGAAGAAAACATACCTTTTTTAGTGGTCCGGAAAAAATTAGGTGTCTACAGCTGCCCTTCTTTAGCTATTGCTGAGAATCAGGAATCAGGTAAAGATAAATAAACACTAATTTTATCAGGTTAGTGAAATCACAAGTGAAGAGAAAGGGAATGGGGTTTCTTTTTTCTTTTTTTTTGTTTTGTTTTGTTTGTTTTTTTTTCTTTTTTTTTTTTTCAAAAAAAGCTGAAAATTGAAGTTTTTGTCCTTAAATTGAGTTCCCTGACTAATCACGGCTCGACCCGTCTTAAGGAAACGAGTTCGATTTTCAAAATAAAAATTGTTCCAGGAGGTTTTAAAAATAGTGCCCAGAGGTCTTATCTATAATTTAAAGAAAAATTATGCCCGGAGGTCTTAAAAATGGTGACTGGAGGACTTATCCGTGAAAAAAATGAAGCCCAGAGGTCTTAAAAATGTGTCCGGAGGCCTTACCTGTGTTTAAAAAAATACGTTGTATGCGACTTTAACAATAATGCCTGGAGGTCTTAAGAATGGTGCCTAGAGGCCGTACCCGTCATTTGGAAAAAATATGTTGTATACGACTTTTAAAAATGATGCCCGGAGGTCTTAAAAATGGTGTCCGGAGGCCTTAACCATGATTTGGGAAAATGCGCTGTATGCGACTTTAAAATGATGCCCGGAGGTCTTAAAAATGGTGCCCGGAGGCCTTACCTGTGTTTAAAAAAATACGCTGTATGCGACTTTAACAATGATGCCCGGAGGTCTTAAGAATGGTGCCCGAAGGCCTTACCCGTAATTTGGAAGAAATGCGTTGTATGCAACTTTAAAAATGATGCCATGAGGTCTTAAAAATGGTGCCCAGAGGCCTTACCTGTGTTTTTTTTTAAAAATACGCTGTATGTGACTTTAACAATGATGCCCGGAGATTTTAAGAATGGTGCCCGGAGATCTTACCCGTGATTTTTGAAGAATTGTTGAAAATTAATCTGAAGATTTTGAGAAGATGCGAATGCTTTTTGATACTGGTGCAAATGATTAATAGGATGCACATACCTCATTTTGCAAATGTAAATGTTTTGAATTGATGCAAATGTTTCTTGACGCAGATGCAGATGTTGGATAAAATGCATATGCTTCATGGTGTATATGCAAATGGCTTAGATTGATGCAAATACTTATTGATGCAAATACAGATGTTGAATAAGATACAGATGCTTCTAAATGATGCAAATACAAATGATCCTCAAATAACGCAATTACTTCTCAGAAGGATGCAACGGTCAATAATGTGCAAATGCTTCTTTATGATGCAAATGCGAAAATTGGTGTTAACGAAACTACGTCATGGAATGATGCAGATGCAAAGATTGGCATTATGCAAATGCTTCTTTATGATGCAAATGCAAAAATTGGTGTTAACGCAACTACGTCATGGAATGATGCAGATGCAAAGATTGGCATTATGCAAATGCTTCTAAATGATGCAAATGCAAGGATTTGACAACGTGCAGGATGCCTCTACATGATGCAAATGCAAAGATCGATAATGATGCAAACGCTTCATGAAAAGATGCAAATGCCTCTGATTATTTTTCTAGACTTTGGCTTAGCCTTTCCAATTCATTTTTCCTTTTCAAATCATAGTATATCTTCAATTCGTTTTGGCTATTCTCTTTGCCCCAACAGTTTTCAAACTCTCATCAACAGAGGTCTGAAACGGTTTCTATTTCTTCTTATCATATATGGAAGTCAAGACCTATCCTAGCAGTTCTATACCTTTGGGCTAGAAAAACCCTTGTCTCATGTCAACATCAAGAATGGGTGCTTCAAAAAAAAATATTTATTTGTTTTCTCATTCTGAAAACTTCTGAACAAAAAATACTAATCCCACAGTTTGTGATGTACAAATCTTTTGAAGACTGATGATCATTGTTAAAAAATTCTCTAAGTGTCAATCTAGGTTTTTCAGTTTGAATTGGCAATGCTTGGTATAACAAGATTTTGGTTGATCAAAGGAAATTTTATAACAAAAATGTATGTCCCTTCTAGGCTCACAAATGGAACAAGTTTTATAAATCATGAATTCATTGAAAATCAAACAAATTCAACATTCTTTTAGTTTTCATATCAAGGCATTTTGACAAGCGTCAAGATTGGCTGGTATGTTTAAACTGGAAAATTGATTTTGGAGAAAAAGAGTTTCAGTTTTTGAAATCAATCATCCGAATGAGAGTTGACACTTTGGGAAGTTCAAGAATTCCTAGATGTTCCTTTATGACGACTTCTTCAAGATGATTTTCTCTTTTGTGGTATTGGTACTATCATAGATGGCATCAGAAATTCCCATTTTACTCTAAATCGCTCATTTTTGGGTTTTCACCCTAGAGTCCCATTCTTTCTCCTTTTTTGTGTTTTTCATTGTTTTACCATGCACTTGAGAATTCTAAATTCTTCCTTAGTGAAATGATAATACGATGAGATGGGATAAAATCTGAGGAAAAACCCTTCAAATTAAATATTTATGCTTGATCAAAATGGACTATTAAAGCACGTAATGTAGGCCATGGTTTGGGGTTCAAAAAGAAAGGATAAATAGGCCCAAAATATGTGCTTGAGGGTAATCAGATCAAAGGATCATTTCTTGAGGAGAATTATTTTTGAAGAATTTGTCCCTTCTTGGACATTTCTTTCTTTTTTACTTTTGCTCTTTTTCTTCTTTGCTTTTGGCTTTCATTTGCCATACTTTTTATACAATTTTTCTTTTTTCTTCTTGGCTTTCATTTCGCCATCTTTTCCTTTTCTTTTTGACAGAGTGAGCCCATATTCATTCGGCGCTCCATTTGCTCTGTATCTGTCTTTGAGCCAAGACTCATTCCTCCATGATCTTTAAAAAGATCTTTCATCGCATTTGCCCCCAGTGTAGAGGGTGATCCTTGATCAGGGTTCAAAGAAGAATGAATTCTTTTGGCTCAAAATGGGTGACTATGGATAATTTCTTTCTTTCTTTTTTCTGCGAAAGGGATATGAAAGATGGCCATTCATCATATCAAGCACAAATATTCTCATTGAAAAGCAATCCCCAGTATCTGAATTCTCATATGCATGATATCACAATTTTTTTCTTTTTTGCTATTTTTTTTTACTTTTTTTTTTCCGCATGCCCCAATGATTCATGCGTTAGTCCATTCTTATTCACCATGTATCCATCATTTCAACATATAATGCCCCAAGTTGATTAACCATGAGAGTTTGTATCAACATGAAACATAGCAAGTCTAGGTCTATTTTGAAAAGGCTGAGTTTCAAATCTGAGTTCTTTGAAGAGACAAAGAAAATATGACCTGAAAATGGGTTTTCTCTGGGACATGGGATAATCTAGTTTAATCATTGTGCCCCAGGGTGTCAATCATGAAGTGATGTTTGGGCAATTAGTTTTTTGTGGTTGTTGAAAATGACATGAATGGTTTTGGCACAACCTTGGCACACACCAAATTACCATGATCTAAATTCTTGAAAGAATGTCTCATTTGTTTGAATTTCAAGGACTTCGAAAAAATTTCGAAAAGTTCGTTCCTTTGTTCATAGCTTAGACTAGGATCTACATCTTTGCTTATTCTATGATGACAATGGTTTCAATCATTCATATTCCTTGAAGCATTAGGTCTTTCAAGTGTTCTCGTTCAAGGGGTTTAGGCCTAGGAAAGCCTAAAAGATATGGGAGAAGGTATTGGGTTATTTGTAACAATGATCATCAATATTCTTGAGATTATCCATTATTAAAACTTCCTTAATGCTTGTTTTTGCAAATTCAAATTATTGTTAGAACACAACAAACACAAAACATTTAAAATTCAAAATTCATTTGATTCTTATGAATGTCGACATGAGACAAGTGTTTTCATCATAAGGTCTGAAACTACATGCATCAAAATGCTCATATCGACATCCTTCAAAGGTAGTAATTCTCCCCCTAAAACCCTAAAAGAAACTGATTTACGACAAAGCGGCCTTCCACTGATTGATAAGCTCCGGTGTCAAAATACCATCACGGATAAGACTTTCAATCCTTTCTTTCAGTTGTCTGCATTTTTCAGTTGAATGCCCAACTACCCCCAGGTGATAATCACACTTGCTGTCAGGGTCATAACTCCTCGCTGATGGATGCGAAGCTATTTTCAAAGGTATCGGGGTAAGGTACTGATTCTTTATTAGTAATAGCAGCAAGTCAGGGATGGGGATTGGAATTCTTTCTTGGTTGTCCCGCGGTCGTTTTCCAGAAGCAGGCCTTGTTGCAAGGACTGGTATAGGATTAGGTGTTTGGGTTGGTAGGTAAGGGTAAAGGCTTGGAGATATCTCAGTAGGGTAACATGATTGGTATGAGGGAAATTGGGAATATGGGATGAAATCTCCCATAGCTTGGACATCTTCTTCTTTCTTTCTAGGTGCCTTATTTCTCTCGTCATTGGATGTTCATTCTCTTTCAAGTTTTCCATTCTTGATAACATTCTCAATCATCTCCCTTGAGATTACTATATCCGTAAAATTCTTCGAGGCATTGCCGACGAGTCTATCATAGTACGGGGCCTGCAGTGTATTCACAAAAAGAACGGTGATTTCCTTTTGTGTCAAAGGTGGTTGTACTTGGGTGGACATGTTCCTCCACCTCTGAGCATACTCTTTGAAGCTCTCAGTAGCTCTTTTCTCCATATTTTGCAAAGTGAGACAATCAGGTGTCCTGTCGGTCATATGCTTGTATTGGTTTAGAAAAGCCCTAGCCAAATCATTCCAAGAGCGAATCTAATCCTTGCTCAACTGACTATACCACCTAATTGCAGACCCGCTGAGGCTATCCTAAAAGTAGTGAATCAGAAGCTTATCATTATCTATATGACTTGTCATCTTTCGACAGAACATAGTGATGTGGGCTGACGGATCAGTCGTCCTGTCATATTTCACAAAGTCAGGGACCTTGAATTTAGTAGGGATGACTAAATCGAAGACCAAGCATAGCTCTTTCGCCTCCACACTCCCGAATACGTCTGTATTTTTCTATTTCCTGGATCCTTTCATCTATCAACTGATATTTCCCTTAGGAATCTGCCAACTTTACCTCATTAACCATTTTCAACTTTGCCTGTTCAGCTGGATCATCTGATTTTAAAAATGTTGACGGGGTTAACTGTGTTCTGGGCTTCCATCATTACGACCTCATTCTGACCATTTCGTGCCTCTAACCTTTCTCTGGCGACCAAATTTTCAGTGTATCCCTTGATTACGGTGGACATTAGCTCCATCAATTTAATCATCTATTCTTTAGATTCTGCTTGAGACTTTGCCAACTGTTCTCGCAATTCTTCCTGTACCCTTTCCATTCGGGCAACTTGTTCATTCTCCATAGCACTAGCCTGTATTAAAAGGGTACTCAGTACTTCTTATACCTCTGATTTGAAATGGAAATTCTTTCAAAGACTCTTAAAGCCAAGCCTATGATGTATGGGCATGTATATTGGAAACATGTTGACCATATATGTAATAAATGCAATCACGATGCCAACCTGTTGCAAGCAAAGAATCAACAAATCAACGCATGGATATATGCAATGAATGATCATGTACATTTCAGCGTATTTCCCAATAAATGATCATATACACTATGAATGCAACACGATGTCAATTATGATGGATGTAAACAATGAATTATTGATACAGAGTATATACAAAAAAAAAAATCATGCTGACCATGTGTGTCATGAATGCATTCTGATGTTAATATGACAGATTAATGCATGAGCATATATAGAGAAATGCTGACCATGTTTGTCGTGAATGCAACCCAAAGTCAACATGATGCATGTAAAGAATAAGCAAATTAATGCATGGATATATATACAGAAAAATCATGCTGATTATAAATGCATGAATGCAACCTGATGCTAACATGATACACGTATGAATGTATGGTATGACAAATAATTGATCGGATGCAACATGCAAAGGGGAAGATATCACGGAGGAAATAAGAATCGGAGGAACTTAATCATCAACATCTCATATATTTGAAGCATAGTCAATTCATTCCCATATCAATGTTTACAATGGTATAAGCCATGTCTTACAAAATTTGAGCAATAGTTAAAACTGTCTTTACAAGAACTTTATTCTTCCTAGCATCCTAAGGCAGTAAGAGTCGGCTACTGAAAAAGTGAAATCCTATTACATCATATAAGACCGAAGTCTTTCCACCTCAATACCGTAAATCTTCCAATCCTAATGACGCTTTCCCAGCCTTCTATCAACTAGTGTCGTTGGATCCAACCACTTGGCATCTATAAGGGATTGTACTTTATTCTTGAGTGCATTGCAGTGCTCAATGCTATGCCCATTAGTTCCACAGTGATAATCATATTTTTCATTCGGGTTATACCACTTGGGGTATGGTGGTGACAGGGGTTTCAACGGCACATAGGCAACCAGGTGATTTCAGACCAATATTGGGAAAAACTCTTGATAGCTGATTGGAAGGGGATCAAAATTCCTTTGGGTCTTATCCTGCGGTCGTTTCTTAGTCACACAGAGCCTAGGAGTTGGGGCACTTGGCGGTGGCACTAAGGTTCGAACCGGAGTGTTTACATGGGGAGATGGAGGAATAACAAGGCAAGGGTATGGATTTGGACACGAGGCCTTTGGAGGTTGTACATAGCTCGTGGTTCCTATCCAGATGCTGGATAAGGTGATTGATGAGGGAAATAGTACGAACTGACAGTTGGTGGTGATGGAGTGGGATTCAGGAAACCCGCAGTGGTCATCCCAATGGACGATTGGACCATAGTAGGGTGGGGATATTGGTTTGGACCTAGAACAGTTTGTAGGTATGGTACAAGATCCGAGGTTTCTATTTTTGGTATTAGGCTCTCGGGTGTAATCATTTTCACGATTTTGTCCACAATTTTCACGATTTTGTCCACAATGTATGCTATGGATGCAATCTAATGCCAACATGATGCATTTAAAAAATGAATAAATTGATGCACAGGTATATACAAATAATGACTATGCATGTCATAAACGTATTCTACAATGAATGACCATGCGTGCTATGGCTATAACATGATGTATAAATGATACATGCAAAGAATAAATGAATTAACACAAAGATAGATACAAAGAATGACCATGTATATCACAAATGTATTCTACAATGAATAACCATGCATGTTAGGACTGTAATATGATGTCAAAATGATACATGATTACACGAAATTGGTGGGACCTAAATCTTGATCATTCAAAAATCTCATTATGCAAGATTTGTCTCCAAATTCAATCTCTGAATTTTTGAAACATGTTTCCTTTATGAAAAACCAAACACATTATTTTCAAAAGAATTTCGGAGTAGTGGATCTTACTATGGTACAATATGCAAATGTTCATGTTGTCGCAACCTAAAAAAAATAACGACGAGTCTCATCGCAAGACTTTATTATTCGTTAAGCGTGACATTTAAAAAAAAAAAACGAGGAAAAGTCGACTTAATTCCTCTAGAAATGAAGGTTTTGAAAATGACCTTAAAAAAGACATGGAGTCGCCACCAATCTTTTTTAGCTAGGTGTGATCGGCCACCTATTAAAACCGGTTTTATAAAATATTTTAAAAATTAATTAAAACATTTTAAAAACCAATTTCAAGTCTGCGTTTTAAACCAGAGAAATCAAAGAAGCGGGTTCGGGAGTCGGTTACGTGTGGGGAAGGATTAGCACCCCCACAACGCCCATATAAATCGGTACCTTATTAATCGTGTGTTATCTCAAGTCTCGGTAAAAGTTGGTTTTAAATTTAGTATTTCAAATTAATTCCCAATTTAAAGAAAAATAATTCCATTTTTTATTGAAAATGATCCGGAATTTATAAATTCAAAATTTTCCTATATTCCCCAACAAACGTGGCAAAATATAACAATTTTTATTAGTTTTGGAAAACTTTCCGAATCATTCTCTTTTTTTTTTTTGAAAGAAAGATATTCCTTTATTAATAATAATTGATGATATTCCCTCCAGCAAACCCGGTAGAGAACTCATGAATTATTTTAACTCGGGAATATCTTTATTTTTATTGAAAATCTTTATCTTTTTTGAAAACATTTAAAAGAAATGAATATGTATAGGCATGACATAAATAAAATGCCATAGCAAAATCTAAATAATATAATGCAACCTAAATGTCATGACACATAGAAATTATTATGGCAAGAATCACATATTATATAAAATGCATGAATATAAAAATGCAATGCATGAAATGTATTTTTTCCTTTAATTAAGGAAATCCGTATATCTAAAAAGATATCCGGTTACCTTAGGAAAATATGTCAAATTAAATATTCTAAAACCAAAATACTTTGTGATTGTTTGAAAACAATTTTGAAAAGCTTGAATTAAAAATAAAAACTGGGCTAAAATTTTTAAAATGACTCTAATTTCCTAAGTTTAAAAAATCCGGACTTGGCTACCCTTAATCCGGGACTTGAAAAACCATTTCTAGAGTTTAAAAAGGCTTAGAAATTACCCTAAGTCAGTAGCTAACCCTCCTAATCAGCCCACTCTAAGTAAATTAACCAAAACAGAAAATTGGTTTTTCTTTAAATTCAATTCTGACTCCACTGTCCAGTTTTAATCCACGATTTTTTACCCTATTTTTAAAAATTCCAAAAATTCTGAAAAAATTATTGGAGACTCAGGACATGTAAAAATACAAGGAAAAAAATCGACTTAATTTTCTGATCAAAGATGAATTCCCAGAAAAACCAGAGATGTACCAGTTTTTGGAGGAGAAAAAACTGCTTTGTTTTTCTTTAAAATCAATTCTGACTCCACTGTCCAGTTTTAATCCACGATTTTTTACCCTATTTTAAAAAATTCCAAAAATTCTGAAAAAATTTTTGGAGACTCAGGACATGTAACAATACACGGAAAAAATCGACTTAATTTTCTGATCAAAGATGAATTCCCAGAAAAACCAGAGATGTACGAGTTTTTGGAGGAGAAAAAACTGCTTTGTTTTTCTTTAAAATCAATTCTGACTCCACTGTCCAGTTTTAATCCACGATTTTTTACCCTATTTTTAAAAATTCCAAAAATTCTGAAAAAATTATTGGAGACTCAGGACATGTAAAAATACACGGAAAAAAATCGACTTAATTTTCTGATCAAAGATGAATTCCCAGAAAAACCAGAGATGTACGAGTTTTTGGAGGAGAAAAAACTGCTTTGTTTTTCTTTAAAATCAATTCTGACTCCACTGTCCAGTTTTAATCCACGATTTTTTACCCTATTTTTAAAAATTCCAAAAATTCTGAAAAAATTTTTGGAGACTCAGGACATGTAAAAATACACGGAAAAAAATCGACTTAATTTTCTGATCAAAGATGAATTCCCAGAAAAATCGGAGATGTACGAGTTTTGGGTGGAAAAAAAACTGCTTTGCCAACACATTTTTTTTGTCTTTGATAAAATCATTTAAAAATCAAAATAAAAATATTTGAAACTCATAGAATGACTTGAAAACAGTAGCTAGGACTTTTTGAAAGTTAGATAAAAATTGGCTAAGTAAAAAAATCACAAAGGTAGAATAATCAACTTGACAAACTTAATTTTCCACAAGTGTGCTCAAGAGAGCATGACTTTGAACCATTAATTAGCTCAAGTCATTATTCAAGTGGCATGAACATGAAATGCAAGAAATAATGCAGCAAACATAATGCATGAAATGCATGGATTTAAATCTAAATGTAAGGAAAATGCATGACATAAATAATATGGCCTAGACCTAACATGAACTTGCATGGCAATAAATGCAACCTAGACCTAAGATATGCATGGCATTTTCACAAACACTTGGTATGCTAGCATGAAAAACTAAGTCATAACACAAAAATCACACAAGCATTTTCACAAACACCTAATATACCAAATCTAAAACATGCTCACTAAGATATAAAACAAGAATCATGCAAGAATCACACAAGCATTTTCACAAACACTTAATATGCTAACTTTAAAACATGCTCAAACTTAAACAACATGAAAACAGAAAATTAAAAATGCAAAAACATGATATCTAAGACATAAATGGCAACAAACAAAGCAACCAAATTAAATATAACTTAAGAACATGAAATAACATAATATTTAAAACATCAAAAATAAAGAAAATAGCATAAACAATATGGTAAAATGAATCAAAAACAACAAAATAAATAATGTAGGCCATTTAGCCATGGTGAGTTTATTGTAAAAACAAAATGTAAGAAAAATATACTTAAGAAAGGAAATGAAGGAAGAACAAGAAACATTATTTTAAAATGAAAACTCACCAAGTAGCTTTTGAACGGATTAAGCTATAAACCGTCAGAGTAGCTTTTGAACGGATTAAGCTACAAACCCTCAGAGTAGCTTTTGAACGGATTAAGCTACAAACCCTCTCACAAGTAGCTTTTGAACGGATTAAGCTATAAACCCTCAGAGTAGCTTTTGAACGGATTAAGCTACAAACCCTCTCACAAGTAGCTTTTGAACGGATTAAGCTATAAACCCTCAGAGTAGCTTTTGAACGGATTAAGCTACAAACCCTCAAAGTAGCTTTTGAACGGATTAAGCTACAAACCCTCTCAACAAAAACACTATGACTCACCACCCGGATAATCCTAATACAAGTGTATAGACTATCTCACAAGGGGTAGTGGGTGATTTCAACCAAAGGCCAAGACCCCTTATTTATAAGGTGAGCACCTCCTTGGCTTAACATTACAAAGGGATGTGGGATTGGGACTTAGGCTCAAAAATGAAAATCTCTAACTTAACTCTTGATTTTTAATCAATTGATTGAAAAAAATCCTAAGCTTCCTCCTTCCTTTGGGCTTGGGCAGGCCATCACTTCTCTTTTCCAGCCCAGCTCTGATTTTTGAAAGGCCCAAAGAAGCCCTTTTCGGTTGCTTGGGTGAAACGACCATTTTGCCCCCCGGATGCAAAATAAATATCAAACGGGCTCCAAATTCAATTTTTATTTTTTTAATACTTCCAAAATAATAAAATATTGAGTTCTGGAAGTTTTCAAAATTATCCGAGTCCGTTTGCTATTTATTTGGATTTTTTCTTCCCAAAATGTCCTTTTATGCCCCTACTTTTTACCATTTTTTAAACGAGCTCCAAATCAAGATTTTTCTTCACCAATCTCTTCAAAATAATTAAAAAGTGTGATCTGGAAGTTTTCATAATTTTTGGAGCTCATTTGGTATTTTTTCGGGATTTATCGGCTTGAATTACTGCATTGGAGGCCCGGGATTTGGCCATTTTGCAAACGAACTCGGAATCAAGATTTTATTTCGCCAATCTCTTACAAATAATTTAAAAATGAGATTTACCAAATTTCAGAATTTTTGGAGTCCATTTGCTATTTTTCCGGGATTTATCTTTTTGAATTACTGCATAAGAAGCCCGGGATTTGGCCATTTTGCAAACGAACTCGGAATCAAGATTTTCTTTCGCAAATCTCCTTCAAATGATTTAAGAATGAGATTGACAAATTTTCCATAATTTTCGGAGTCCATTTACTATTTTTCCCAAATTTTTCCAATTTTGCCCTTTAACCTCCGAAACCCGGTTTTGCTCAAAACATGTCCGATTTTTAGATTTTCTTCAATCTGAGCCTTGGGCCATCCTTTTTAATCATTCCTCATCCATTGGGGGCTTTGTTCTTACCAAGTCGGGCCATTTCTGTGATTCTTCGTGATTTCACCGAAATCCACTAAAACCCTAATTCTCGGTTTTCTCCCGGATTGACTTTTCTCTCTGTTTTTCTTGCAAGTGACTTATCCATTACCCGTAGTCAGTGCTTATCTTTCATTTGGAACCTTCAATTTCGACCAGTTTGATCGTTTAAGCATTTTTCCCCAAATTTCTCGGATTAGGGTTTCTTTTCTACTGAATCTCCAAATCCCAACTTCCGAAGTCCATATCTTTCAATGTTGACCTCGGATTATCAAAATTCTTTCTCCATTTTTCAATTGAACTTAAAATATTGATTTTGAAAGTGGGTTGACTTTTTCAGTAGTTGACTTTCTAGGGTTGACTTTTTCGGGTTTGACTTTTTTAGGGTTGACTTTTTTTTTTTTAAGTTTGACTTTTTGTGCTCGCCCTCTTAAACTAAGTCTCGGAGTACCACCTACAGGATGAAAACAGTCTTTTATACTCAGAAACATCAATATGGGAGGAAAACATACCTGTTTAGTGGTCCGGACAAAATTAGGTGTCTACAGCTGCCCCTCTTTGGCTATTGCTGAGAATCAGGAATCAGGCAAAGATAAACCGACACTAATTTTGTACGGTCAGTGACATCACATGTGAAGGAAAGGGAAAGGGGTTTCTTTTTCATTTTCATTTTTTCATTTTCTATTTTTCATTTTTTTCTTCTTTTTTTCTTCTTTTTTTCTTCTTTTTTTCTTTTTTCCTTTTTTCTATTTTCTCTTTTTTCATTTTTTTTATTATTTTTAAACAATAAATTGAAGGTTTTGTCCTTAAATTGAATTCCCTGCCTAAACAAGGCTCGATTCGTCTTAAGGAAACGAATTCGATTTTCAAAAGAAAAATTTAAGCTCGAAGGGCTTTAAAATTGGTGCCCGGAGGTCTTAAAATGGTGCCCGGAGGTCTTACCCCTGAAAAAAGTTATGCCCGGAGGTCTTAAAGATGTTGCCCGGAGGTCTTACCTGTGTTTGAAAAAAATTAAGCCCGGAGGTCTTAAAAATGGTGCCCATAGGCCTTACCCCTGAAAAAAAGTTATGCCAGGAGGTCTTAAAGATGTTGCCCGGAGGTCTTACCTGTGATTTGAAAAATTATGCGCTGTATGCGACTTTAAAAATGATGCCCAGAAGTCTTAAGAATGGTGCCCGGAGGCTTTACCTGTGATTTGAAAAAAATGCGCTGTATGCGACTTTAAAAATGATGCCCGGAAGTCTTAAGAATGGTGCCCGGAGGCCTTACCCGTGATTTGGTAAAATGCGCTGTATGCGACTTTAAAAATGATGCCCGGAGGTCTTAAGAATGGTGCCCGGAGGCCTTACCCATAATTTGGAAGAAATGCGCTGTATGCGACTTTAAAAATGATGCCCGGAGGTCTTAAGAATGGTGCCCGGAGGCCTTACCCGTGATTTGGAAGAAATACGCTGTATGCGACTTTAAAAATGATGCCCGGAGGTCTTAAGAATGGTGCCCGGAGGCCTTACCCGTGATTTGAAAAAAATGCGCTGTATGCGACTTTAAAAATGATGCCCGGAGGTCTTAAGAATGGTGCCCGGAGGCCTTACCCGTGATTTGGAAGAAATGCGCTGTATGCGACTTTAAAAATGATGCCCGGAGGTCTTAAGAATGGTGCCCGGAGGCCTTACCCGTGATTTGGAAAAACTGCGCTGTATGCGACTTTAAAATGATGCCCGGAGGTCTTAAGAATGGTGCCCGGAGGCCTTACCCGTGATTTGGAAGAAATGCGCTGTATGCGACTTTAAAATGATGCCCGGAGGTCTTAAGAATGGTGCCCGGAGGCCTTACCCATAATTTGGAAGAAATGCGTTGTATGCGACTTTAAAATTGATGCCCGGAGGTCTTAAGAATGGTGCCCGGAGGCCTTACCCATAATTTGGAAGAAATGCGCTGTATGCGACTTTAAAAATGATGCCCGGAGGTCTTAAGAATGGTGCCCGGAGGCCTTACCCGTGATTTGGAAGAAATGCGCTGTATGCGACTTTAAAAATGATGCCCGGAGGTCTTAAGAATGGTGCCCGGAGGCCTTACCCGTGATTTGGAAAAACTGCGCTGTATGCGACTTTAAAATGATGCCCGGAGGTCTTAAGAATGGTGCCCGGAGGCCTTACCCGTGATTTGAAAGAAATGCGCTGTATGCGACTTTAAAAATGATGCCCGTAGGTCTTAAGAATGGTGCCCGGAGGCCTTACCCGTGATTTGAAAAAAATGCGCTGTATGCGACTTTAAAAATGATGCCCGGAGGTCTTAAGAATGGTGCCCGGAGGCCTTTGATGGAGACTCAATTAAGAGTTGTAAACCCAAGTGCAGGTTATGTTCAAGTAATAAATTCTCGGGTGTCCGAGGTCGAACCACAGGGAAGCGTATTAGTAAGTATAAGTTTATAAATATATAAGACAAAGAAAGTAAACAAGATATTAGGGAATCAACAACAAAACAAGATAAACAAGATATTAGAGAACAAAATAAACAAAACAACATAAAAGAAATTTAAACAAGATATAAACAAAACAATAAGAAAAGATGTTGAGGTTAGAGAATCCACTCTTGGTGTTATGCTAAGATTAATCTTGTTTTATTACACAATTGAAATTCACACATAAGGGAGATTCCAATCGGAAGGTTTAGCAATTCAGTCCAAATTGTCCAACGTCCATAGCATATGATATTATGTTCATTTGGTGTCCTCAAAACTCATAAAAAGAGTCCAAGCATTCCTTATGCCAAGGTATATGTCTACAACAAATCAAGGTTATGAAACCAAGCATTTACTGTGCCATTTTCATTGTCAATAATGAATCAAGATCTCTACTTTGCAAGTATGATTTTAAACCAAAAGAAAATATTATCTATACTAGTGTTTATAAATGATGATTCATTTTAGCTCATGTTTAAGAGACTAACCTTAGCATTTACCAAGAGCTTCACCTCATCACCTCAACAATATGATTAGCAACACATACTAGATATGAATAAAATGAAAAGAAATGTAAGAAGCATAAGTAAATATAGAAAAAGAAAACTAGAGAAAGGAAAGAAAAAGAAAACTTAGAGAATTTTATTACAATGGCTAATATCCTACCAATGTATAATGTATCCTAATACTCATCCAAGGCCCTCTATTTATACACATTTTGGAGAGCTAAATGACAAGAGACAAGCTTTATAAATTTCAAAGGTAGGTATAATAGGTGGGTGCATTTTTCTAACAATTTTCGTCATGTTGTATGACAATTCTGATCAGCCAGCTTGATAGTCGATTTTGTCAATGTTGGAGGCTCGATATGATCAAATGGTCTTCTAGAAAAATATGCCCCTATCAGTTATTGATCCATATCCGTTGGAATCAGATCATTTTCTCATGTGGATCGGAAGATATGGTCAAAATACCAAAACGGTGCAGAACAGACGTCATTGCACATCAGCCAACTTGATGGTTGATTTCGGTAGGGAAAACGACTCCGTTTCAAGAAGTGTAAAACATGAAAAAGATAGATATGCCTCTTAACTTTGCACTGTCAAAGTTTCAGCCTTAATGCTTTGGTGAAACTCCAGATATAGATGATATGGCAAAAGGTGTCGGAACTGGAACTGAATTGGATTTGCCCTTAATTCTGGATTTAACCTAGTAATCTGAAATCACTCAAAGAAACTCATGAAAAACACCAAATTACATAAAAATATAAAAGATCATAAACACAAGTAGACTAAGCAATAATAACTCGTATTTGACACAAAACAATAATAAAACATAACTAAAAACTATATAATTATACGAGTTATCACACGCCCACACTTAGATTGTTGCTAGTCCCTAGCAACGACTCAATAAAAATAAAATAAGAAAATCTAATCTAATCCATTTTCGTAGAAAATCACGGTGGCACTTAGCATGTGACACAAGCCTTTAAACCCCTAGGTGTCCCTAGTGGACGAGTTTAGTCTCGTGAGGGTTTGCTAGAACGATACCCACAAACATTGAAAAACTAAAATATAAGTAAACTACATACACTAAAAATATTTACTCCTAATCCTTTCAATATAAATTAGAGACAATCTTTGAACAAGTCTTATAAACTAATCAATAGCTCAAAGAATTTCACAAAAATTCATGCTTGAATGTAAATAAATGAGTTAAGCCAATATTAACATAACATATTTCAATCAAAATAGTGCATATTCAACTTAATCTCAACTTCTCACTATACTCTCATGATTTTCACTCTTTAAAGTAGTGGTAAAGTGTTTACACTCAATCAATCTCATGAAAACAGTTCTACCATATGCTTGCTTGTCCACCTATTCTCCACTATTTAGATCATACAACTTCATAAATCAAGAGGTCTTTTTTCAAGGTTGTAATGGGGCCAAAGGGTTATAATGTAGTTAAAGAACAAAAGGATAAAGATATCACAAAGGTTCCAAAGAGTTCATAGAGTTTAGAGACATAATAAGATCATACAAATAAAACTTCTCAAAACTCTTATAAAGCACATAATAACATAGGCTAAATATTCATGTTGAGCCTTTGCTTCATTCTAACCAACTTTGTAACATCTTTTTCTTTACTTTAACTAGAAGTTCAAGAGAAGATTTTTTTTTTTTTTTAATATAGGAATGTATTTAACAATGATCCCTTTCTTTTTCTCTTCACTTTTTCTTTTCTTTTCTTCCCCCACACTTATCTTTTGTTTCTAACCCAAATTTTCAACTAAAAATATCCCTTGTTTTTTTGCAATATGTCTCAAAATATATAATCCATCTTTAGAACAAGGGTAAGGATATAAGTATATTTAGGCTAGGTGTAAGTTGTGGTTACCAATAAAACAGCATATTTAATGTAGGCTCAAATTGGCTCACTAGTGGGGATGTTCTCTTAGAACATTAATAATGGATGGCTGTTTGGCTCTGGTTATAATCCTAATGCCTCTATCATATTCATGTTGTCACATGTATCAATATAGTCTCAAACGGTTTAAAGCAAGTTCTAGAGAATCATGTAATCATAAGAGCACTCAAGAAAGAAATTAGATTGATTTGTATAATGCATCAATCATTATAGGCTCAAAAACTCACAAGGATGATTATACAAGTCAGATTAAGTCTAAACATGCTTCTTTCTCAATCAACATATCATATTAACATTGGCTCATAAAAAGGTTGACATCAAGCTCAATTCTCATTAAAATCTTCTCACTAATAAATCTGTTTTAGACTTATGCAATTCATATCTCATCATTGTATTAAAAGGAACTAAAACACACTAAAAAATAATAATAATAATAATAAAGACTCATAAAAAAAAATAGTAGACAAAAATAAAAGAAATCCTAAATCTTTCCCCCCACACTTAATTCTTACATTGTCCTCAATGTAAGTCTATTAACCCAAATGAAAGAATCATGTGTAAGAGAAAAGAACTAATAACATAAGAATAGGAATAACTAAGACTCAAAACAAAACAAACTCATGCAACCTAAATAATCCTAAAATACTAAAAAAAAATTAACAAGTAAACATAAAAAGATCAAAATCAAACTGACAAGGTATGTCTCAAGTCTCCCTTACTCAGACCTTGTTCAGAATGAATACTTCTAAATTGCTTAAAACACAACAAACTTTTTTTTTTTTTTAAATTAGCGAAATATGTCCCTTACCCCCTACTAAAGGTAGAATTTAGGAGATATTACCTGCAGAGGTTGCTAACCACTTATTATAACTGAGACACAACAAACAAAATGTTAGATAATGTCACAAAGACAAAGTTCAATCCACTCCTTGCTCGTCCATATCTCTTTTTCTTTTTTCGAGCGTTTGTGAAACAACCGTAGCAGATAAATACTCATAAGCTTGGAGCTTTTTGAGTAAATCTTCAATGGTTGTAGCAGAAATTATGGTTCTCCTTGCCTCTGGAAACATGAATCCATTATCCACAGCATTATCTAAGTATGAAAGCAAATTACTAAAATAACCATTAATATTAAGCAAACCAATGGGTTTCTTATTTGTGACCAAAGATGACCAAGAAGCCACGCAAGCTATTTCTTCCAATGTACCCAGACCTCCTGGTAAAGCAATGAATGCATCGGCAGAATGGTACATGATTGTCATCCGTTCAGGGATACTCCAGACTTGTATTTCCTTACCCACGGTAGGTCCACAAAAATCTGTGAATAGTTTTGGCACGATTCCTAGAACTGGACTTCCTCCGGCGTGTGCTGCTGTAGCGACTGCTCCCATTAAACTCGTACTACTGCCTCCATAAATCAACTGGATCTTTTGTTGGGCAAGTATTACTCCAACTCTTATGGCTTCATCAGCGAAAATGTTATTTTTC
The DNA here is from genome assembly GCA_030761205.1 of Fremontodendron californicum. Lineage (NCBI taxonomy): Eukaryota > Viridiplantae > Streptophyta > Magnoliopsida > Malvales > Malvaceae > Fremontodendron > Fremontodendron californicum. The sequence continues at coordinate 9,416,919 of JAULJL010000025.1, read as the reverse complement.
CCTGGATAAGCACCTCCAAAGACACAAATTTTTTTAATGCGCTGGGACGAAGTACTTTCCATTTTTTTTCGAGGGCCTGAAAGAGAATGAGTACATGGTGTAATATATAGACGACTAAGTAGTGAATCAGACAAGAGTAATAATGTCGACGAAAGTGTATTTGACCTGTCAGAAGAAAATGTTAACCTAACAAAAGATTTTTGCGTGATTTCAGGAAGAAAATCAAAAAGAGAAGAAAAATCAACCGTAAAAGACCAATGCAAAAAAAAAAAACGAGAATAATTACACAAATCGAATAACACGTAAATTAAACCGAAATGAAGTTATTGCAAATAAAACTAAAAGCTGAGAAGTCATTTATTGTAGTTGTGATTGTGGCTCACATCTTCCTCTGGTTTTACGTCCAAAAACGGCTTAAACGTCTTCTATGAGTCGAGGATATGCTTCCCATCCAGTTTTCTTACAAGCTGGAAAACAGGGTCTTTTAACATCAGATTCCCAAGATGTTGCCATTCCCTTTGGAATTGCGGCCATAAATCAAGAATTTCTCTTTGTACGTCTCCACTAGGATGCGTCTCAAAAGAAAGTTGGATATTACCCAAATTCTCCTTACTCAGTCCATCCTTAATGAATTCAATTTTATCATCTCGATTAGAGGACGGAATCCCAATAGAACGACATTTACCGTTACACGTCCATCGTGCACATTTGTGGCAATTTGAACTCATGCGCTTTGCTCGTCGCTTCTTTGCAAAAGTGCTTCTACCTGTACCTGGTAAATGCAAAACAGGAAGATATTCATCTTCACGTACCTTGGCTTCAATTATCCAACGTATGTCTTCAGGAATCCCTTTGTGCATAAACATTCTTAATCTTTCAAATCGAACTTGGTAAAGCTTCAGTAAAATATTTCGAGGAAAAGGAGGAAATCGTTTCTGCAATCTTGTGAGAATATCATCCATCTTGAAAAAAAAATGAAAAAGAAATTGAAAGAGAAATTTATATACAATATCAATTTTGTGGGTAGCTGATGGAACCGACTTAAATAATCACCGAGTACCGTTATCCGTCATTTAACCGGAAAAAAAAATGTTTTTTTTTTTTTGAAGATTAGTAAAAATTATATTTACATCTAGTTATTTTCAAAACAAGGATCAGAAAGAAAAACAACCTCTTCTTGAGTAACATGATTTTCCAAAAAGAGTTTGAGTCTTTGTCCATTTACCTTGAATACGTTTCCATTTTGAGGATTCTCAATGTCAACTGCTCCATAATGATACACATGCTTAACCACAAATGGGCCAGTCCATCTTGATCTCAACTTACCAGGAAATATGTGAAGTCTAGAATTATAAAGTAGAACTTTTTGCCCAACATCAAATGTTTTTCTTGAAATTAACTTGTCATGAAATGCTTTAGTTCTTTCTTTATGAATTTTAGAATTCTCATATGCATCATTTCTGAGTTCCTCAAACTTTTGTTTCCAACAATGCTTAACCTGAAAAGAATTTAACAAAGAATCAGTGTGTGAAATTTCTGAAGCATTATCAAACTCACATTCAATTAAATAAGCTTCTAAAGGATCATGGAATGTGGTAGTGGTGAGATGTTCATGAACAAATTCTTCAATGAAATCCACTTCATGTACTTCTGAATAATCACCAGGTTGCTTGCAAGTGTTGAACACATTTAATTCTAAAGTCATATTTCCAAAAGAAATGTTCAACATACCATTCCTGCAATTTATCAGAGCATTAGAAGTTGCAAGAAATGGACGGCCTAATATAACAGGAATTTGAACATTTGGATTTGAAACAGGATGTGTGTCCAAAACAATAAAATCAACAGGGAAGTAAAAATTATCAATTTGAACCAAAACATCTTCAACTATCCCTCGAGGAATTTTTACAGAACGATCAGCTAGTTGAAGTGTAACAGGTGTTTCCTTGAGTTCACCTAAACCTAACTGTTGATAAACAGAAAAAGGCAAAAGATTAACACTAGCACCAAGATCAAGCAATGCACGTTCTATTCTAGTGTTTCCAATGATGCATGAGATTGTTGGACATCCAGGATCTTTGAATTTTGGTGGAGTAAGGTGCTGAATGATTGAGCTCACATATTCCGTCAGAAATGCTTTCTTTTGTACATTATGTTTCCTTTTAACTGTGCACATGTCCTTCAAAAATTTAGCATAAGATGGAACTTGTTTGATTGCATCCAATAAAGGAATGTTAATCTTAACTTGTTTGAAAAGTTCATAAATTTCTGCATTTTGATTCAAATTCTTTATTGTTTGCAACCTTTGAGGAAAAGGAGCAGGATGCATACCTTTTTCTTTGTCCAAATTTTCAAGAAGTTCAGACTTACCATCATCCTTAGCAATACTTTTCGGAGGGGAAGGAGGATCTTGGTCTTTTGATGGAATCTTTTTGTCAATTGCCTTTCCACTTCGAAGAGTTGTGATAGAACTGGCATTTTCCCGTTGAGTTTCATTGGAGCAAGAAACAAGACATTGAGTAGAAGGGTTAGGCTGAGGTTGAGCAGGAAACTTACCTTTTTCTTGAGTGCGTAATGAAGCTGTCAATGTGGACAAGGTGTTTTTGATCTCATTGATGTCCTGTGAAGTTTGGTTATTCACATTTGCTTGTGTTTGCATGAATGCTTGCAATGTCTCTTCCAAGGTTTGTACACGTGAAGGTTGATAGGAAAAAGTGTTGCTCGACTTTTGAGATTGTGGTACCTGAATATGATTATTATTCCGCCAACTGAAGTTGGGATGACTTCTCCATTCAGGGTTATACGTTTCAGAGTAAGGAGAAGGAAAAGGCTTTTTAAATGTGTTTATGGAATTTACTTGATCATGCAACGCTTCTTTAAGAATGGGAATGAATGGACATTCAGAAGTGGGGTGTCCCATGATTTCACAAATTCCACAACTTTCTTCATTTTTAACCGTTTTGACTTCTTTTACTTCTCTAAGTTCCATGGCTTCAATCTTTCTAGCCAAATTAGCTACTTTAGGTTTTATTTCATCTTCTTGACTAAAATGATATTTACCTCTGTTAGAAAAAAAAATTAGATCTATTGGAACTTTCAGAGGAATTATCTGTGTGCCAGGCTTGAGAGTTATCTGCCAAATGGTCTAGGTAGTCAAAGGCTTCTTCAGGTTCTTTTTCTAGAAACTCACCGTTACACATTGTTTCAACAAATTGTTTAGTTTCGGGAGTTAAACTTTCATAAAAGAAACTAATAAGACGCCATTTTTCAAAACCATGATGTGGACAAGAACTTAACAAATCTTTAAAACGCTCCCAGCACTGAAAAAATGCTTCATTTTGATTTTGATTGAAATTTTGAATCTGTCTTTTCAAAGCAGTAGTTTTATGTGCTGGGAAAAATTTCTTTAGAAACTCAGTTTGTAATTCTTGCCATGTGCCAATTGACCTTGGTTTTAAATTATGAAGCCAAATTTTTGCTTTATCTTTTAAAGAAAAAGGAAATAATTTTAGCTTGACAATTTCATTTGTACATTGTTGGTCATTAAAGGTGACACATACATCTTCGAAGTCTTTTAGAAACGAGTAAGCACTTTCCGATTCTAACCCATGGAAATTTGGAAGCAAAGCTATCATACCTGGTTTAAAACGAAAGTTGTTTGCATTGAGAGGAAAAATAAAACAAGAGGGTGATGAGCTTCGAGTTGGTTGCAAGTAGTCACGCATGGTGCGTACTTGTCTGTTCTCATCTTCAGCATTAACACTTTCATTGTCAGCCTTGGTAGGAGTTGTATTAGAAAGATTACCTGAAAAAGTTTCACAATAAAATCTAACTAAACGACGAGATCTAAAATCACGTCGCCAAACAAGCATAAAACAAAGTTAATATACAGATTAGACGGTATAACCAGCAAATAAAAATAAAACAAAGTTAATATACAATATAAATATAAATATAAATATATAGAAAATTAGGCGGTATAACCAGCCAATAAAAATAAATATACTTATAAACTTATATACTTAGTATTGCTTCCCCGGCAAATTAAAATTCACACATAAAGGAGATTCCAATCGGAAGGTTTAGCAATTTAGTCCAAATTGTCCAACGTCCATAGCATATGATATTATGTTCATTTGGTGTCCTCAAAACTCATAAAAAGAGTCCAAGCATTCCTTATGCCAAGGTATATGTCTACAACAAATCAAGGTTATGAAACCAAGCATTTACTGTGCCATTTTCATTGTCAATAATGAATCAAGATCTCTACTTTGCAAGTATGATTTTAAACCAAAAGAAAATATTATCTATACTAGTGTTTATAAATGATGATTCATTTTAGCTCATGTTTAAGAGACTAACCTTAGCATTTACCAAGAGCTTCACCTCATCACCTCAACAATATGATTAGCAACACATACTAGATATGAATAAAATGAAAAGAAATGTAAGAAGCATAAGTAAATATAGAAAAAGAAAACTAGAGAAAGGAAAGAAAAAGAAAACTTAGAGAATTTTATTACAATGGCTAATATCCTACCAATGTATAATGTATCCTAATACTCATCCAAGGCCCTCTATTTATACACATTTTGGAGAGCTAAATGACAAGAGACAAGCTTTATAAATTTCAAAGGTAGGTATAATAGGTGGGTGCATTTTTCTAACAATTTTCGTCATGTTGTATGACAATTCTGATCAGCCAGCTTGATAGTCGATTTTGTCAATGTTGGAGGCTCGATATGATCAAATGGTCTTCTAGAAAAATATGCCCCTATCAGTTATTGATCCATAGCCGTTGGAATCAGATCATTTTCTCATGTGGATCGGAAGATATGGTCAAAATACCAAAACGGTGCAGAACAGACGTCATTGCACATCAGCCAACTTGATGGTTGATTTCGGTAGGGAAAACGACTCCGTTTCAAGAAGTGTAAAACATGAAAAAGATAGATATGCCTCTTAACTTTGCACTGTCAAAGTTTCAGCCTTAATGCTTCGGTGAAACGCCAGATATAGCTGATATGGCAAAAGGTGTCGGAACTCGAACTGAATTGGATTTGCCCTTAATTCTGGATTTAACCTAGTAATCTGAAATCACTCAAAGAAACTCATGAAAAACACCAAATTACATAAAAATATAAAAGATCATAAACACAAGTATACTAAGCAATAATAACTCGTATTTGACACAAAACAATAATAAAACATAACTAAAAACTATATAATTATACGAGTTATCAGCCTTACCCCTGAAAAAAGAGTTATGCCCGGAGGTCTTAAAAATGTTTTTTCATTGAAAATGGCGCCCATAGGCCTTACCCCTGAAAAAAGAGTTATGCCCGGAGGTCTTAAAGATGTTGCCCGGAGGTCTTAAAAAATTGGCTTTGAAGAATTGTTGAAAATTAACCTAAAGATTTTGAGAAGATGCGAATACTTTTTGATGCAAATGCATATGTTGAATAAGATACAAAATGACTTAGATTGGTGCAAATGTCTTTGATGCAAATGTAAATGACTTGATTTGATGCCCATGTTTCATGATGCAGATGCCCCTACTAATTGTGTTCATGTAACTGGTTTATGAATGGTGTAACTACAATTACCACACATTAATGAAAATGCAATGATTCTAGAAATGATGTAATTGTTTGAGATGACACAAATACGAATTCCATGAAGAATGTAAATGTAAAGGTAAAATACAGATGCTTATGGAATAATGCCAATGCAAATACCCATGAATGATGCAAATGCTTGCCGACACTGTGTAGATGCAAAAGCTCGATAAAGAGATGAGTGCTCATGAGTGATGCAAGTGCCCCCGGCTGTTTTTCTAGGCTTTGGCTTAGCCTTTCAAATTCATTTTTCCTCTTCAAATCAGAGTATATCTTCAATTCATTTTGGCTATTCTCTTTGCCCCAACAATTTTCAAACTTTCATCAACAGAGATCTGAACCGGGTTCTATTTCTTCTTCTCATATCTGGAAGTCAAGACCTATCCTGGCAGTTCTACACCTTTGAGTTAGAAAAATCCTTGTCTCATGCCAACATCAAAATGGGTATTTCAAAAAAATCTCTTTATTTGTTTTCGCATTTTGAAAACTTCTGAACAAAAAATATTAACCCCACAATGTGTGATGTACAAATCTTTTGAAGACTGATGATCATTGTTAGAAATTTCTCTAAGTATCAATCTAGGTTTTTTCAACTGGGATTGGCAAGGCTTGGTATAACAAGATTCTGGTTTTTCCAGGAAAACTTCATGACAAAAATGTATATCCCTTCTAGGCTCACAAATGGAATAGGTTTTATAAATCATGAATTCATTGAGAACCAAACAAATTCAACATTCTTTTAGTTTCCATATCAAGGCATTTTGTCAAGCATCAAGATTGGCTGGGATGTTTAAACCGGAAAGTTGATTTTGGAGGAAAAAAGTTTCAGTTTTTGAAGACAATCTTCTGAATGAGAACTGACAATTTGGGGGGTTCAGGAATACCTAGATGTTCCTCGATGACCACTCCTTTAATAAGATCTTTTCTTTTGGGGTATCGGCACTATCATAGATGGCATCGAAAATTTCCAAATTTACTCTAGACCGCCCATTTTTGGGTTTTCGCCCTAGAGTCCCATTCTTTCCTTTTTTTTTTACCACACACTTGAGAATTCTAAATTCTTCCTTAGTGAAATGATAATTCGATGAGATGGGATAAAATCCGAGGAAAAACCCTTCAAATTAAATATTCATGCTTGATCAAAATGGACTTTTAAAGCATATAATGTAGGCCATGGCTCAGGGTTCAGAAAGAAAGGATAAATAGGCCCAAAATATGTGTTTGAGGGTAATCAGATCAAGGATCATTTCTTGAGGAGGATTCCCTTTGAAGCATTTGTCCCTTATTGGACATTTCTTTCCTTTTGACTTTGCTCTTTTTCTTCCTTGCTCTTGGCTTTCAATTTGCCATGTCTTTCACACACATTTTCTTTTTCATTGTGTTTTTCTTTTGTTTTTCTTGGCTTTCATTTCACCATCTTTTTCTCTTCTTTTTCTTTGACAGAGTGAGCCCGTATTTATTCGGGGCTTCATTTGCTTTGAACTGTCCTTGAGCTATCACTCATTTCTCAATGATCTTTGAAAAGATCTTTCCTCGCATTTGCCCCCCAATGTAGAGGGTAATCCTTGATCAGGGTTCAAAGAAGAAAGAATTCTTTTGGCTCAAAAGGGGTGACTATGGATAATTTCTTTTTGTGTGAAAGGGATATGAAAGATGGCCATTTCTCATGTCAAGCACAAATATTCACATTGAAAAGCAATCCTTAGGGGAAATAGATATTCAGAATTTCATTTTGCACTTTGGAATCATCCGAATTCTCATATGCATGATATCACAAATTTTTTTTTTTTTTTTTTTTCGTTGCATGCCCCCAATAATTCATGCATTAGCCCATCCTTCTTCACTATGTATCCATCATTTCCACATATGATGCCCCAATTTGATTAACCATGCGAATTTGTATCAACGAGGAACATGGCAAGTCTAGGTCTGTTTTGAAAAGGCTGAGTTTCCAATCTGAGTTCTTTGAAGAGACAAGGAAAACATGACCCAAAAGCAGGTTTTCTCTGGGACAAGGGATAATCTAGTTTAATCATTGTGCCCCAAGGTGTCAATCATGAAGTGATGTCTGGGCAATTAGTGTTTTGTGGTCATTGGGAAAGGTCATGAATGGTTTTAGCACAATCCTGACACACACCAAATTATCAAAATCTGGATTCTTGAAAGAATGTCTCATTTGTTTGATTTTCAAGGAATTTGAAAATTTTCAAAAATTTCGTTCCTTTGTTCATAGCCTAGACTAAGATCTAAGTCTTTGCTTATTCTGTGATGACAATGGTTTTATGAAGTCAAATCATTCATATTCCTTGAAGCATTAGGTCTTTCAAGTGGCCTCGGTTCAAAGGATTTAGGCTTAGGAAAGCCTAAAAGAGAAGGCTGAAGGTATTGGGTCATTTCTAACAATGATCATCAATATTCTCAACATTGTTCATTATTTCATGTGAAAACCACTTATTTATTGTGTACCACAAATTTTCTCAAAGTTTCATTTGTTTTTTTTTTTTTTTTTTTTACAATTTCAAATTTATTGCTAAAATAAAATGAACACAAAATATTAAAATTCAAAATTTATTTATTTCATGTAGATGTCATCATGAGACAAGAGCTTTCATCATCAAAGTGTATAGAAAAATATGCATCAGAATGCTCCTATTGACATGCTTTCAAAGATAACAAATCTTATCCTCAAAATTCTTCAAGAGGAAATCAATCTATGGTAAAACAGATTTCCAATGTTCGATAAGCTCTGGAATCCAAATGCCATTGTGGACAAGACCCTCAATTCTTTCCTTCAGTTTTCTGCATTTTTAGTCGAATGCCCAATTGCCCCAATATGATACTCGCACTTGCTGTTGGGGTCATAGCTTTTAGCTGACGAAGAAAACTCTTCAAAGCTAAGCCAATTTCTATTTCATCTTATTAATGTGTTTCATGATGAATGAGCTATGAATGTCATGAGTGCAATTTGATACATGTGAAGGATAAACAAAGTTATGTGTGGTCATATACAGTGGAAACATGTTGACCATGTATGTTATAAGTGCAACACGATGCCAACATGATGCATTTAAAGAATAAGAAAAACCAATGCATGGATATATGCAATGAATGACCATGTATGTTCCAAATGCATTTCTCAATGAATGATCATATACACTATGAATGCCACACAATGTCAATTACGATGCATGTGAAGAATAAATGATTGACACAGAGTATATACAAAGAAAGTCATGCTGGCCGTGTATGTCATGAACGCAACCTGATGCCAATATGACAAATTAATGCATGAGCATATCATGATGACTATGTATGCCATGAATGCACCCCGATGCTAACATGATGCATGTAAAGAAAGAATAAATTGATATATGAATAGATACAGAAAAATCATGCTGACTATGAATGCATGAATGCAACTTGATGCTACCATGATGCATATAGAGAAAGAATAAATTGATACATAAGTATATACAAATAATGACCATGCATGTCATAAACGTATCTTACAATGAATGACCATGCATGCTATGACTATAACATGATGTCAAAATGATACATGCAAAAATAAATGAATTAACACAAAGGTATATACAAAGAAATCAATGATTACACGAAATTGGTGGGACCTAAATCTTGGTTATTCAAAAATCTCATTATGCAAGATTTGCCTCCATTTTTTTTTTTGATAAACCAATCACATCATTTTCAAAAGAATTTCAGGGTGGATCTTACTATGGTACAATATGCAAATGTTCATGTGACACTACCGGTTTTATGAAATCATCAAATTAAATTACCAACTGTTTATTGCAAAGAATGAGATCAATAATACAACCAAAAATGTATATGCCCCATTCACACATGCATGAAATGTGCAACATGCAAAAATGCTTGAAAAAAGAATTTTTTTTTTTTTTAAAAACAACTAATGAACATCTGCCCCAACAATATCTGCTTATTTAGGCATCACGATGCCATCGAGGCGGAGTATCACATTTATTACGGGCGATGTACGTACATCGTTGCCCGATCTACCACACTTATTCGGAGTGTAAAATAGGTAACAAAAAGTTTAGAAATGTCCCTCCATGTGTTCCTATTTTCGGTATGTCTAACGGAAATTCGGCATGGCTTCGCCTAGGTTCACTATATGAGGGTGAATCGGTTCTAAGGCCCCGAATTGTTCCTCACTGTCGCCGGTGAAGGCTAGTAAGGCACCCCGATAAAAGCGGGTTCAATTCGTTAGAGTATATTTTCCTATGCCCATGCGGAGGATCATCACGAAGGCATTAGGTACTTTATACTCCGAAAGTGTTTCACTAGCCCATACGGAGGATCAATCACGAAGGCTTAGTTACTTTACTTCCACTTAAAAGGACGGAACCCGGGTAGAGGATTCATGTTATGCAAATGCACGTGTAGTGTGTGTGGAGGAATAACAAACCTTTCACTACCTATTCTACAAACCTTATTCTAAATGCCCTAGCAATTAAAACATTCAAGAATAGTGTAACGCATTAACCAACAAGCAATTATAATATACAACCTAAATAACTAGAGAACAATAATAAAATGCATGCACATGAGAATGAACATTTTTAAAAACATTTTATTATTTTCAAAATTCTCTTTATTAGAAAAATGTGGGAATTAAAATTAAATACCAATTAAACCAACCAAAACTGAGACTTTGATAACACACGACTATTTCTAGGCCTGACTCTCTAATAGTCCCCAGTGGAGTCGCCAAGCTGTCGCAACCTAAAAAAAATAACGACGAGTCTCATCGCAAGACTTTATTATTCGTTAAGCGTGACATTTAAAAAAAAATCGAGGAAAAGTCGACTTAATTCCTCTAGAAATGAAGGTTTTGAAAATGACCTTAAAAAAGACATGGAGTCGCCACCAATCTTTTTTAGCTAGGTGTGATCGGCCACCTATTAAAACCGGTTTTATAAAATATTTTAAAAATTAATTAAAACATTTTAAAAACCAATTTCAAGTCTGCGTTTTAAACCAGAGAAATCAAAGAAGCGGGTTCGGGAGTCGGTTACGTGTGGGGAAGGATTAGCACCCCCACAACGCCCGTATAAATCGGTACCTTATTAATCGTGTGTTATCTCAAGTCTCGATAAAAGTTGGTTTTAAATTTAGTATTTCAAATTAATTCCCAATTTAAAGAAAAATAATTCCATTTTTTATTGAAAATGATCCGGAATTTATAAATTCAAAATTTTCCTATATTCCCCAACAAAAGTGGCAAAATATAGAAATTTTTATTAGTTTTGGAAAACTTTCCGAATCATTCTCTTTTTTTTTTTTTTTTGAAAGAAAGATATTCCTTTATTAATAATAATTGATGATATTCCCTCCAGCAAACCCGGTAGAGAACTCATGAATTATTTTAACTCGGGAATATCTTTATTTTTATTGAAAACCTTTATCTTTTTTGAAAACATTTAAAAGAAATGAATATGTATAGGCATGACATAAATAAAATGACATAGCAAAATCTAAATAATATAATGCAACCTAAATGTCATGACACATAGAAATTATTATGGCAAGAATCACATATTATATAAAATGCATGAATATAAAAATGCAATGCATGAAATGTATTTTTTCCTTTAGTTAAGGAAATCCGTATATCTAAAAAGATATCCGGTTACCTTAGGAAAATATGTCAAATTAAATATTCTAAAACCAAAATACTTTGTGATTGTTTGAAAACAATTTTGAAAAGCTTGAATTAAAAATAAAAACTGGGCTAAAATTTTTAAAATGACTCTAATTTCCTAAGTTTAAAAAAATCCGGACTTGGCTACCCTTAATCCGGGACTTGAAAAACTATTTCTAGAGTTTAAAAAGGCTTAGAAATTACCCTAAGTCAGTAGCTAACCCTCTTAATCAGCCCACTCTAAGTAAATTAACCAAAACAGAAAATTGGTTTTTCTTTAAATTCAATTCTGACTCCACTGTCCAGTTTTAATCCACGATTTTTTACCCTATTTTTAAAAATTCCAAAAATTCTGAAACAATTATTGGAGACTCAGGACATGTAAAAATACAAGGAAAAAAATCGACTTAATTTTCTGATCAAAGATGAATTCCCAGAAAAACCAGAGATGTACGAGTTTTTGGAGGAGAAAAAACTGCTTTGTTCTTCTTTAAAATCAATTCTGACTCCACTGTCCAGTTTTAATCCACGATTTTTTACCCTATTTTTAAAAATTCCAAAAATTCTGAAAAAATTATTGGAGACTCAGGACATGTAAAAATACACGGAAAAAAATTGACTTAATTTTCTGATCAAAGATGAATTCCCAGAAAAACCAGAGATGTACGAGTTTTTGGAGGAGAAAAAACTGCTTTGTTTTTCTTTAAAATCAATTCTGACTCCACTGTCCAGTTTTAATCCATGATTTTTTACCCTATTTTTAAAAATTCCAAAAATTCTGAAAAAATTATTGGAGACTCAGGACATGTAAAAATACACGGAAAAAAATCGACTTAATTTTCTGATCAAAGATGAATTCCCAGAAAAATCGGAGATGTACGAGTTTTGGGTGGAAAAAAAACTGCTTTGCCAACACATTTTTTTTGTCTTTGATAAAATCATTTAAAAATCAAAATAAAAATATTTGAAACTCATAGAATGACTTGAAAACAGTAGCTAGGACTTTTTGAAAGTTAGATAAAAATTGGCTAAGTAAAAAAATCACAAAGGTAGAATAATCAACTTGACAAACTTAATTTTCCACAAGTGTGCTCAAGATAGCATGACTTTGAACCATTAATTGGCTCAAGTCATTATTCAAGTGGCATGAACATGAAATGCATGAAATAATGCAGCAAACATAATGCATGAAATGCATGGATTTAAACCTAAATGTAAGGAAAATGCATGACATAAATAATATGGCCTAGACCTAACATGAACTTGCATGGCGATAAATGCAACCTAGACCTAAGATATGCATGACATTTTCACAAACACTTGGTATGCTAGCATGAAAAACTAAGTCATAACACAAAAATCACACAAGCATTTTCACAAACACCTAATATACCAAATCTAAAACATGCTCACTAAGATATAAAACAAGAATCATGCAAGAATCACACAAGCATTTTCACAAACACTTAATATGCTAACTTTAAAACATGCTCAAACTTAAACAACATGAAAACAGAAAATTAAAAATGCAAAAACATGATATCTAAGACATAAATGGCAACAAACAAAGCAACCAAATTAAATATAACTTAAGAACATGAAATAACATAATATTTAAAACATCAAAAATAAAGAAAATAGCATAAACAATATGGTAAAATGAATCAAAAACAACAAAATAAATAATGTAGGCCATTTGGCCATGGTGAGTTTATTGTAAAAACAAAATGTAAGAAAAATATACTTAAGAAAGGAAATGAAGGAAGAACAAGAAACATTATTTTAAAATGAAAACTCACCAAGTAGCTTTTGAACGGATTAAGCTATAAACCGTCAGAGTAGCTTTTGAACGGATTAAGCTACAAACCCTCAGAGTAGCTTTTGAACGGATTAAGCTACAAACCCTCTCACACGTAGCTTTTGAACGGATTAAGCTATAAACCCTCAGAGTAGCTTTTGAACGGATTAAGCTACAAACCCTCTCACAAGTAGCTTTTGAACGGATTAAGCTATAAACCCTCAGAGTAGCTTTTGAACGGATTAAGCTACAAACCCTCAAAGTAGCTTTTGAACGGATTAAGCTACAAACCCTCTCAACAAAAACACTATGACTCACCACCCGGATAATCCTAATACAAGTGTATAGACTATCTCACAAGGGGTAGTGGGTGATTTCAAACAAAGGCCAAGACCCCTTATTTATAAGGTGAGCACCTCCTTGGCTTGACATTACAAAGGGATGTGGGATTGGGACTTAGGCTCAAAAATGAAAATCTCTAACTTAACTCTTGATTTTTAATCACTTGATTGAAAAAAATCCTAAGCTTCCTCCTTCCTTTGGGCTTGGGCAGGCCAGCACTTCTCTTTTCCAGCCCAGCTCTGATTTTTGAAAGGCCCAAAGAAGCCCTTTTCGGTTGCTTGGGTGAAACGACCATTTTGCCCCCCGGATGCAAAATAAATATCAAACGGGCTCCAAATTCAATTTTTATTTTTTTAATACTTCCAAAATAATAAAATATTGAGTTCTGGAAGTTTTCAAAATTATCCGAGTCCGTTTGCTATTTATTTGGATTTTTTTCTTCCCAAAATGTCATTTTATGCCCCTACTTTTTACCATTTTTTAAACGAGCTCCAAATCAAGATTTTTCTTCACGAATCTCATCAAAATAATTAAAAAGTGTGATCTGGAAGTTTTCATAATTTTTGGAGCTCATTTGGTATTTTTTCAGGATTTATCGGCTTGAATTACTGCGTGGGAGGCTCGGGATTTGGCCATTTTGCAAACGAACTCGGAATCAAGATTTTATTTCACCAATCTCTTAAAAATAATTTAAAAATGAGATTTGCCAAATTTCAGAATTTTTGGAGTCCATTTGCTATTTTTTCGGGATTTATCTTTTTGAATTACTGCATAAGAAGCCCAGGATTTGGCCATTTTGCAAACGAACTCGGAATCAAGATTTTCTTTCGCAAATCTCCTTCAAATGATTTAAGAATGAGATTGACAAATTTTCCATAATTTTCGGAGTCCATTTGCTATTTTTCCCAAATTTTTCCAATTTTGCCCTTTAACCTCCGAAACCCGGTTTTGCTCAAAACAAGTCCGATTTTCAGATTTTCTTCAATCTGAGCCTTGGGCCATCCTTTTTAATCATTCCTCATCCATTGGGGGCTTTGGTCTTACCAAGTCGGGCCATTTCTGTGATTCTTCCTGATTTCACCGAAATCCACTAAAACCCTAATTCTCGGTTTTCTCCCAGATTGACTTTTCTCTCTGTTTTTCTTGCAAGTGACTTCTCCATTACCCGTAGTCAGTGCTTATCTTTCATTTGGAACCTTCAATTTCGACCAGTTTGATCGTTTAAGCACTTTTCCCCAAATTTCTCGGATTAGGGTTTCTTTTCTACTGAATCTCCAAATCCCAACTTCCGAAGTCCATATCTTTCAATGTAGACCTCAGATTATCAAAATTCTTTCTCCATTTTTCAATTGAACTTAAAATATTGATTTTGAAAGTGGGTTGACTTTTTCAGTAGTTGACTTTCTAGGGTTGACTTTTTCGGGTTTGACTTTTTCGGGGTTGACTTTTTTTTTAAGTTTGACTTTTTGTGCTCGCCCTCTTAAACTAAGTCTCGGAGTACCACCTGCAGGATGAGAACAGTCTTTTTATACTCGGAAACATCAATATGGGAGGAAAACATACCTGTTTAGTGGTCCGGACAAAATTAGGTGTCTACACATGTAACAGTAACGGTTTTATGAAATCATCAAATAAGATTATTATCACCATCCGTTATTGCAAAAAACAAGATCAATAATACAACCAAATATGTACATGCTCTATTCATACATGCATGAAATGTGCAAAATGCAAAAATGTTTGAAAAAGAATGTTTATATTTTCAATTTCAAAAAATTAGTGAACACTTGCCTCAACAGTATCTGGTTATTTAGGCATCACGATGCCTTCGAGGCGGAGTATCACATTTATTAAGGGCGATGTACGTACATCGTTGCCCGATCTACCACACTCATTCAGAGTGTAAAATAGATAACAAAAGGTTTAGAAATGTCCCTCCATGTGTTCCTATCTTTGGTGTATCTAACGAAAATTCGGCATGGCACTGCCTAGGTTCACTATATGAGGGTGAATCGGTTCTAAAGGCCCTGAATTGCTCCTCACTGTCGCAGGTGAAGGCTAGTAAGGCACCCCGATAAAAGCGGGTTCAATTCGTTAGAGTCTATTTCTCTAGCCCTTGCGGATTGTTAATCACGAAGACTTAGTTACTTTGCTCCCTCCTAAAAGGACAAAACCCGGGTATAGAGCTCATGATATGCAAATACACATGTGGTGTGTGTGGGGGAACAACAAACCTTTCACCACCTATTCTACAAACCTTATTCTAAATGCCCCAGCAATTTATTAAAAAACATTCAGGAATAGTGTAATGCATCAACCAACAAGAAATTATAATATACAACCTTAAATAACTAGAGAACAATAATAAAATATATGCACATGAGTATGGACATATTTAAAAACCTTTTATAATTTTCAAATTTCTCCTTATTAAAAAATGTGGGAATTAAAATTAAATACCAATTAAACCAACAAAATCCGAGACTTTGATAACACACGACTAATTCTAGGCCTGACTCTCTAATAGTCCCCAGTAGAGTCGCCAAGCTGTCGCAACCTAAAAAATAACAAGTCTCATCGCAAGACTTTATTATTCGTTAAGCGTGACATTAAAAAAAACGTGGAAAAGTCGACTTAATTCCTCTTGAAAAATAAAGGTTTTGAAAATGACTTTGAAAAAGATATGGAGTCGCCACCAATCTTTTTTAGCTAGGTGTGATCGGCCACATATTAAAATCGGTTTTATAAAATATTTTAAAATTAATTAAAACATTTTAAAACCAATTTCAAGTCTGCATTTTAAACTAGAGAATTCAAAGAAGCGGGTTCGGGACTCAGTTACGTGGGGGGAATGATTAGCACCCCCACAATGCCCGTATAAAACGGTACCTTATTAATCATGTGTTATCTCAAGTCTCGGTAAAAAGTCAATTTTAAATTTAGTATTTCAAGCTAATTCCCAAATCAAAGAAAAATAATTCCATTTTTAATTGAAAATGAACTGGAATTTATAAATTCAAAATTTTACTATATTCCCCAACAAACGTGGCAAAATATAGAAATTTTTATAAGTTTGGAAAACTTTCCGAATCATTCTCATTTTAAAGAAGATATTCCGGTATTAATGATAATTGATGATATCCTCCCCAGCAAACCCGGCAAAGAATTCATGAATTATTTTAAATCGTGAATATCTTTATTTTATTAAAAATCATTACCTTTTTGAAAACATTTTTAAAAAAAATATGAATATGTATGACATAAATAAAATGACATAGCAAAGTCTAAATAATATAATGCAACTTAAATGATATGATATAATTTAAATGTCTTAGCATATTCTAAATGAAATGAAATATCCTAAGTTATATGATATATTCTAAATGAAATGAAATGACCTAGGTAACATGATATATTTTATATGAAATGTAATATCCTAAATCATATGATACATTCTAAATGAAATAAAATATCCTAAGTGACATAATATATTCTAAATGAAATGAAATGACCTAGGTAACATAATATATTCTATATGAAATGAAATAATTTAAATGGCATGGCAAATATAAATGATATGGCATATAATCTAAATAACATGAAATATAAAATAATGCTATCATATAATATGCATGAACATAAAAATAAAAATAATAATGCATGAACATAGCATATGCTAAATAATATGACAAAAATAATTAAATAAAAAGCATAGGATATCATGAAATATTCAAAACCATATAATAAACAATGTAACATCAAAAATATAAATCAAAATAATAACAATACCATAGAAATTATCATAGCAAAAATCACATATTATATAAAATGCATGAATATGGAAAATGCAATGCATGAAAGTGTATTTTTTTCCTTTAATTAAGGAAATCCGTATATCCAAAAAGATATCCGGCTACCTTAGGAAAATATATCAAATTAAATATTCTAAAACAAAAATACTTTGTAATTGTTTGAAAACAATTTTGAAAAGCTTAGATTTAAAATAAAAACCTAGCTAAACCCTTTTTAAACGGCTCTAATTTTCTAAGTTAAAAATCCCGGACTTGACCACCCTTAACCCGAGACTTAAAAAATCATTTTTAGAGTTTAAAAGGCTTAAAAACTACCCTAAGTCAGTAGATAAACTTCCTAATCAGCTCCCTCTAAGTAACTTAATCAAAACAAAAAAATGATTTTCCTTCAAATTCAATTCTGACTCCACTATCCAGTTTTAAACCACGATTTTTTAACCTATTTTAAAAATTCAAAAAAATATAAAACAAATACTGGAGACTCAGAACATGTAAAACTACACACACAAAAAATCAGCTTAATTTTTTGATTAAATATGGCTGCCCAGAAAAATCAAAAAAGTACGAGTACTGGGTGAAAAAACTGTTTTGCCAAAACACATTTTTTTGCCTTTGATAAAATCATTTAAAAATCAAAGTAAAAATATTAGAGACTCTCTAAAAGACTTACAAACAGTAGCTAACACTTTTGAAAAGTTAGGCAAAAATTGGCTAAGTAAAAAAAATCACAAAGGTAGAATAATCAATTTGACAACTCTTTAATTTTCCACAAGTATGCTCAAGTGAGCATGACTTTGAGCCATTGATTGGCCTAAGTCATAAGTCAAGTGGCAAGGAAATGAAATGCATGAAAAATACAGCAAATATGATGCATGAAATGCATGATTTAAAACCTAAATGACATGAAAAATGCATGGCATCAATAAAATGACCTAGACCTAAATGAACTTGCACGGCATTTAATGCAACCTATGTCTAAAATGCATGGCAAAACAAACCAATCCTACACCTAAAATATGCATGGCAATAACACAAACACATGGCATGCTTAAACAAAATACTCAACCAAATGTCATGAAAATTCAAACCTATTAACTCATAACAAAAATGCACACACAAAGCAAACAAAATGAAGGTGGCCGAATGGCCTCATGTTTAAAATGGGCATGGCATTTTCACAAACACATGATATACTAACATGCTTAGCTAGTCAATAACACTCAAATCATGCAAATATAAACTAAAGGCATGAAAACCAACAAGCATTTTCACAAACACATGGATTACAAAATATAAAACATAAACAAACTTAAACATTTTGAAAATAGAAAATCAAAAATGCAAGAATAGTAAAATAAACATGATAATAGACTCAAAAATGGAAATAAGCAAGCAACCACATTAAAACAAGCTTCAAGTTTATGTATTAGAAGAAGATGTAAAGCATCAAAACTTATTAAATATAAAAAAATAACATGAAATAACAAAGCAAAACAGCAACTTTAAAAAAAAGACCATTCGGCCAACCAAAAACAAAGGGAAAAAAAATTCAAGAGCTTTTTACAAGAAAGAATCAAGAAGGAACTTAAAGAAGAACACTAAAAACACTTATTTTAAAAGAAAAATCAAAACAAACTCACCAAAATAATGATCAAAACAGAAAATCAAGAATGGAAAATCAAAGAAAGTGCAAGAGTATGGTGCTTAAAGCAACCTCTAGAAGCTATCTTTCAAGCTTTTTCTCTTCTAACTTTCTTTTCTTTTCTAAACTTTTCTTTTTGCTTTCCAACAATGGAGAGAAAATCAGCCAAAACCAAGAGAGAATAGAGAGTGAGTAATCTAAAAATGAAAGAGAGATCTCTCCCTTGTAGTGTGGCCGAATGGCCTCATTGGTAGCTAGGATGTTGTCATTTTTCCATCAACCAATTTTCATCCAAAGGCTATTGATCCAAGATGTTTAAAACATGAAATTATCACCCTTAGATTAGGTTATCAGCTATCCACAATTACAGCTGTTCAAGAATCTTAAGCCATTATGTTGACATTCTCCCTCTTCATGCATTGGTCCATGTGGCTTATTTGCAAAGGCTTGATCAAAAAATAACTAACTAACTCTTCATTGTTGGCCTTTTGATTAAAAAATCAGAAACTATCTACCTAGCCTTGGGCCTTGGCCGCCAGCCCCTTTTCTTCCAACCCATGTTTCATTTTTTTAAAAGGCAAGAAAAGCCCTTTTCGATTTCTTGAGTAAAATAACTTTTTTGCCCCACAAACATAAATAAATGGCAAACGGACTCCAAATAAAATTTTCTTTTTTCAATACTTTTAAAATAATAAAAAAATTGAATTCTGGAAGTTTTCAAGATTTTTTGAATCCATTTGCTATTTATTTGGATTTTTTCTTCCAAAATTGCCCTTTTATGCCCCTAAACTCTATCATTTTTTAAACGACCTCCAAATCCAGATTTTTATTCACCAATCTCTTCCAAATAATTTAAAAGTGTGATCTGGAAGTTTTCATAATTTTTGTAACTCATTTGGTATTTTTTCGGGATTTATCTGCTTGAATTACTACTTGTGGGGCCCAGGATTTGGCTATTTTGCAAACGAACTCCAAATCAAGATTTTCTTTTGTCAATATCTTCCAAATAATTTAAAATTGAGATTTGCACATTTTCATAATTTTTGGAGTTCATTTGCTATTTTTTGAGATTTACCTTCTTGAATTTCTCCAAAGGGGACCCGAGATTTGGCCGTTTTGCAAACGAACTCCGAATCAAGATTTTATTTCGCCAATCTCTTCAAAATGATTTAAGAATGAGATTTGCAATTTTTCAGAATTTTTGGAGTTAATTTGCTATTTTTCCCAAATTTTCCAATTTTGCCATTTTTCCTCCGAAACCCGATTTTGCTCAAAACAAGTTCGATTTTCAGATTTTCTTCAAACTGAGCCTTGTGCTATCCTTTTTTAATCATTCCTCATCCATTAGAGGCTTTAGTCCTATCGAGTCAGGCCATTTCTATAATTCTTCCCAATTTCACCGAAATCCACCAAAAACCTTAATTCTCGGTTTTCTTCAAGATTGACTTTTCTTTTAGTTTTTCTTTCAAGTGGCTTCTCCATTACCCGTAATTAGTGCTTATCTTTCATTTGGAACCTTCAATTTTGACCAATTCGATCGTTTAAGCACTTTTCCTCAAATTTCCTGGATTAGGGTTTCCTTTCTACTGAATCTCCATAACCCAACTTCCGAACTCCATATCTTTCGATCTAGACCTCGAATTTATCAAAATTGTTTCGCCATTTTTCAATTGAACTTCAAATCTTGATTTTGAAAGTGGGTTGACCTTTTCAGTAGTTGACTTTTTGGGGTTGACTTTCGGTTTTGACTTTTTCAAGTTTGACTTTTTATGATCGCCCTTTTAAACTAAGTCTCGGAGTACCACCTGGAGGATGAAAAAGTCTTTTTACATTCTGAAACATCAATTTAGGAAGAAAACATACTTGTTTTAGTGGTCCGGACAAAATTAGGTGTCTAGAGAAGGAAAATCAAATTGAAAAGGAATTAAAATATAAAAATTGGGCAAAATATGCCCAAATCCAATTCAATATGTGGCAAAGGGGATGGAAAAAGAAAATTCGAAAATTTGGACCAATTCGAGTAAAAACGAGGTTTCAAGGGCTAAAACATAATTTTTAAAAATTCGGGAAAAATAGAATTCAAGCTCAGAAAATTACGAAACTTTCAAAATTAAGTTTTAGGATGGAAAGAAAGAAAGGAGAGGGAAAAAACCCAAAATTGGGGCCAAAATGCAAATAGGTTAAATTCAGAGACTAAATCATAATTTTAGAGAAAATTCGGAAAAAAATGGAAAACAAGCTTGAAAAATTACAAAAATTTCCAGAACTGAGTTTAATATTGGATAGGATGAATTGGATAAGAAAAAACCAAAATTGTGACCCAAATGTAAATAAGTCAAGTTTGGGGGTCAAAATACAATTTTATCGAAAACCAAGGAAGAACCAAGTAGCAAAATAAAAAAGGGAGACCTGGAATACTCCAGGCCATTTTCGCCCAGGAGAGAGAGAGGGAGGATAACATTTGGTCCAATGGATAAGATGTAGGAGAATTTTTTTTTTTTAAGCAAGGACATGAGTCACAACTTAATGCCTTAGGTGGCATTTTTGGCCAATGAGCGGCATTTTAATTGTAAGGATGAAAGATCATTGGCCAAGGCCATGTGAAGGCCATGGGATGAAGCCAAGTGGATAAAAAAGATGACAATAGGAAGATATTTTTGGCTAAGCAACATGATCAAGTCAAGTGGCTAAAAAAGAGAAGTAGAAAGAGGGGACAAGAATATATGACATGGCATTTAGGGCCAATAGGAATGTTATTTGATCCCTAATTTTATGAGAGATGGTCATGTGGAAAGGGGGACCACGAGTGCATGAAGAAAGCGTGACTAAAGAGGAAAAAAAGATGAGCATGCTCTCCACAAGGGG
Organism: Fremontodendron californicum; assembly: GCA_030761205.1. Taxonomy (NCBI): domain Eukaryota; kingdom Viridiplantae; phylum Streptophyta; class Magnoliopsida; order Malvales; family Malvaceae; genus Fremontodendron; species Fremontodendron californicum. The sequence goes on along the minus strand of JAULJL010000025.1, from coordinate 9,395,159 downwards.
CCATTCGGCCAAGGCTATTACAAGAGGCAAGAGGCCTTCATTTTTTTTACTCATTCACTACCAGTTTGAGAGCTAAGCGCAGTAGCTAAATTCACCTAAGGAGAAAAGGAAAGGAAGAGAGTAAAGGAGAAAGTTGAGAGCTTGTTGGGAAAGCTTTGCTAGGTAGCCTTCGTCTCCATTCTTGTTCTTTATTTTCTTTGTCATTTCATGTTCTTTTCCTCTTCTTTTCAATGTTATTTTCATGTCATCTTCTTAAAAACAAAGGTTTTCAAAATGCTTTTTCTTAAAATGCTTTTCTCTTCCTTTTCTTTTTTTCACAAAATACCAAAGTTTACAATATTTTCTCCTTTATTATTTTTCTCTTTGGCTGAATACTAGAAGGTCTCTTTGTGCTTGTGTTGGCTTTATTTTTCTTGATGCTGTTGGATGTGGGTTGTGCTATTGTGGTAGGATAGAGGTTTACTTTTATTTTCCTTAAAAAAATGAAATGAAAAGGTTTTTGGAGCTTGATGATCTTGGTTTTTTTCCAAGTGATGGCTATAGCCGGATTTACAATCCATGGGGCTAGCCTTGAGCCAACCTTTGTTTTTCTTGTTTGTTCACATTTCTTTGCTTATATATTGTCATTCTCATATACATACCTTGCTGATTTTTGTGTTGCATCTTGCATATTGCTTGTTAGGAAATGATTATGAGCTTGATGATCTTGGTTTCCCACCAAGAGATGGCTAAGCTGGATTAACATCAAAGAGGCTAGCCTTGAGACAATCATTTTACTTTCTGTAAAATCATATTTTCAACTCATTTCCAGCTTTATTTTGGCTAAGATCAATAAATGATCCATAGCCAAAATCTTGATTTCAAACTAGTTGGAAAAACAATGTTTAAAGGTTGGAGTTGCAGATTTTGGGCAATATTTTTCCTAGGAATTTTTGGTCTAAATGAAAAATTGTTTTAACCTTATTTAGTAAACCCTTATAAGAGTCCATGGTTATTTTTCTAGATTTTTCTGAATTTTTCTTCAAGGTTTAAAAAATAGTTTTCAGTGAAACTGATTTTAGTTAGAGATGCAATTTTTTAGGCAACTTTAGCCTATGCATTTTTGGTCCAAATAAAAAACCGTTTCTACCACTTTTAGTTCACCTTTAGCTGAACCTAAACATAATTTTTTTAATTTTCTTTAAAGGGTAAAAAAATAGCTAAATAGAACCGAGTTTTGGTGGTGAAAAACAAGGTTTGAAATGAGTTAATGGCCAAAAAAATTTCTGCACTTAGGGGGCTAGCCGAGAATGGTAGGGGACTATTCTAAGTCATTTTTTTTGTCATCCAAAGTGATGGTGTAAGCCCTGCAAGCCAATCTAGTTGGGCTTGTAAGACACTATATATATATTCATGTATTGCATATTATAGTTAATTAATTATAATTGAGGTATTTCTTTATCCATAAGTTTTGTTGTAATTGTTATAAATCACTTGTGAAGATAAAGCCCATGAAACACAATGGCATTGCAAAGGAATTGTAAGGTGTTACAATTATGAGGATCCTTATGCATCAATGCCGTGTTTCTAAAACTGTTCCTGGTCATTGTATTGTCAAGACAGGGCATTGATAATGCTCAAAGACTGGCATATGTTAAGCCTTCATGCACTTGATGCATGCAACTGATCTCATAGGTTGATAGTATAGAGATACTTAGGGATAACATATGGGTGCTTGTTAGTTAAACAAGTTCACTGAACATGACCCGCTATGAGAGCTCCATTTGGTATTTCATTCAAGTGTCTATGGTAAATACTCTCATATGTCAATAGTGTAAGTAATCATTTGACTTGTGACACCAGGTCATCTTGTATGCGAACTGTCATACTTAGATTTCATCACGAACGGGTCCCAATCACGAGGATGCTTATAGTAGGGTGTTATTGGGTATGACATGAAGCATACGAAGATGAATGAGTGGTCCAGAGAGGATTCATCACCCCAAGTGGTTAAGGGGACATATCTTACATATATCTGGCTTATATTAACTTATGGAAGTCCTTGGCCAAGGCAATACTTAAGGAGTTAATATTAAAGCTGCAGATCTATTATGGAATAGATTAAGAGTAGACACTGAACCATGCTCTTTCCTATCCGGGGATATTTGATGAAGGGATCGAATTACACAGACATATTGTACATGAAAGGCTAGTCGAAGCTTGACGCATTGCTAGATGCCGCTCATGATCTATAAATATAAATAGGAAATTCTTAATTGAATTTATTATATTTATTGCCAACATGTTAAGGGCCTAATAGGTCACACACAAAAGGTGATTAATGAAATTAAAATGAGATTGGGCCAGATTAAATATTCATTAAGTGTTGTGGGCTTACTGTGAATATTTAATAATATGTATAAGGGTTTTAGTGCAGTTAGTCCAAGAGTTGGCATACACTAAACCTACTTATATATAGGCTAATGTTGTTGCCACCTCCCCCTAGAAAAGAATACCTGAATCGGCGTCTCTCTCCCCAATAAGTGAGAATCGACCGAACACCTATAGAGAAGGGAGAATACGATTCTTTTGTTTTCTTTAGGGCTAATTAAGGTAGAGGAGGAAGGTTTTTCACAATCTAGACTACTAGCACAGTCTTGGCAAAACATAATCTCAACCTTGTGAAGGCTTTCAGATCACCTGTGTGTATTACTGTTAGAGGTCGGACAATTGGACGGCTTTGGTTTTCGACAAGTGAGCTTTGTGTAGAAGAACAAGAACATCAAGAATCTGTCTTGAGGATTCAGCAATCTTCAAAATAGAGGTATGAGATTTTAATTATTATATGTTCCTGACAGCCTGATCGTTTTGAATTCATAGGCAGATCCATGGAGGGATTCAGTATCTCTATGTTTTATTTTATTTCGCTGCGTTGTATGTTTAACTTGTTGATTAAATTATATATTATCTCTTTTTGAGCATGAGCCGAATCCCAACACAAATTTCAAAATTTGGTTTTAAGAAAATCGGGTATTGGGTAGGTAATCCGAGCTTTCAAAATCGAGCAAACTAGGATTTTTATCTAGGCACCATTCGGCCATCTTGGCCTTCTTCTTTCAAAATTGCATCATTTTTAGCTTATTTTGGTTTTCAAAATGTTTGCATTCAAGGCTCATTTAGAGGTATTAGGATGTTAATCGAGGGCATTCGAATCCCCTTAATCCAAGCCAAAATCAGTGCCCGAAATCTTTCAATTTTGAAATCCAATTTAAGTTTCTTTCAAAGGTAGTCAGACATATTTTTAGATGTTCAGATATCCTCTCTTAAAGAGAGAAACACATTCCATTTACATGCATTGCATATTTTAAAAATGTTTTTACTTAATTTAGCATAAAAACGTATTTTTCAGTTTCCTAGACATGTGACGAGAATTAGTTCTTAATCTTTGCCGGGTCTACCGAGGAGGTTAGAAAATTATTCAACGCACGTGTTTATGAAATCGAAAGGTATGCTTTTCATTTTATCCGAAATTATATACACGTCATGCAAAAAGATATTTTTCCAAAATTTTGTCGGGTTTGTCGGGGAGTTCGGTAAAATATCCTGACGCATGCCAATTATATAATTTCACCTAAGAGAAAATCCATGGAAAGAAATTTTAAAAATAATGATGTATGCATCTTTTATGTTCATGCATATTCCATGATTAGGTCATTTAATAATTGATGTCGACATGTGCCATCTTGATCATGATGATTCTATGTTCATGAATATTCCATGATGATGTCATTTTGTGATTTGTTATTCATGTTGTTATCTTGATCATGATATGGAACATTCTATGATGATATCATTGTTATGATTGGTGCTTATGTCATGTTATGTATACCATGTCATGAAATATTTTCCATGTCATGAATCATATGTCATGTATGCCATGTCATGAATTACTTGCCATGTTATGTATGTCATGCCATCAATTATTTGTCGTGCCATGCATGCCATGTCATAAATTCTCTTGCCATGTCATGAGCTAATTGCCATATCATATGTGCCATGTCATGAATTATTTGCCATGTCATGTATGCCATGTCATTAATTCCTTGCCAGGTTGTAATAAGGTTTGCCACGTCATAATAAAAAGGTTTGCCTTGCCATGATGATTATGCACGTTGTTTAATTTATATTTGTATCTTAGTAATAATTTGCATATCCATGATCATTTTCAAATGATTTTGAATGCATAAAAACTAATGCTTTTTTAACAAAACAAGGTTATTCCAAAGTTAAAATAATTCATGAGTTCTCTATTGGGTCTGCCGGGGAGGATATAATCAATTAGCATTAACAATGGAATATCTTCTTCTTTTAAAACGAGGGTAATTCAGAGAATTTCCAAAATAAATAAAAGTTTCTCTATTTTGTCGGGTCTGCCGGGAAACATGAAAAAAATTTGCCTTAATAAATTCTGGATTATTCTCAAATAATATAATTGTCTTTAAAAAAGGGAATTATTTTTAATATCGAAACTAAAACCGACTTCCATCTAGAATTCATGATCACATGCGATTAATAAGGTACCGTTTTATACCGACGTTGTGGGGCTGCTAATCCTTCCCTACGACGTAACCGACTCCCGAACCCTCTTTCGGTTTTCTCTGGTTTATAAAGCACATACCTCAAAATTGGTTTTTCTTAAAATGTTTTAATTATTTTAAAAATGTTTTATAAAAACCAATTTTAATAGGTGACGGATGGCGACTCCATTTTTTTTTTTTTTGAGGTTGTTTTAGAACCCTCTTATTTTAATTTAGAGGAACAATTTTTCTTCTCCTCTTTCCCCCCACTTCTTTTTAACGACATTTTTGACGAGGGTCCCGCAATAGGATTCCCCATGTTATTACACTAATTTTGCTAAGGAAGAAAGTTGGTTTCGAAAGAAAAATGTTTCCCTAGCAAAAGAACCTAGCCGCCACCTCCCTATGGCCTTTTCTACTTGTTGCCGTAACCTTTCCCTTTGTTTTTGTTCTTGTCGATTCATCACTATTTCTTTGTGATATCGGTAGTGAGAGATAAACACTGAGTGATAGAACTTTTGATTGTGATCTGAGGATCAACTTTCTAGCACAAGTGAATCGCCATACCTTGGAGAAGGATCCATCACCTATTCGTGTAGACTAGCTTTAGAGGAAGGACAATTGTGCTTCTCGTGATCTTGTGGAACTTGCCGGAGATCTTAAAGATTTAAGTCCATGCTGATTGGATCTGCAACTTAAGATTACGAAATCTTAAGTAGGTAATCTCTAAACCTATGGTGGATATAAATGTTTTATTAGCTAGTAAACCCATGTTAATCACAATCCATAGATCTTGTGTTATCCGGGTGCTTCTTTGTTTATCTTCCGTTGCTATATTTTGATATTTATGTTTAAGCATGAGCCTGGATTTCCCAACAGTGGTATCAAAGCCAAGGATCTATCGATTACATGAGGTTTGAGCATGTCAATTCTTGGTGATTAACATATTTTATGTTTTGTGCATTGCATTTTGCAAGTTTCGATTCTTGTGTTTGTAAAGAAAATTTATTTTCTTTAAATCTGTAAAATCTGGGAAGCTATTGATTTGGTGGTTTAATCATGCTTAAAAAAATTTTAAACGTTAAATTAAAATTGTTTTAATTAACCCAGATTAAAGCCATTGCATGTCTTAGTAAATCCGAGAAGTTTTAAGGCCTAAAACATTATTTTTGGTGACCGATTTTGGTGCTACTTTGGGGCTGTATAAAAATGTATTTTTTGTGTGTTTTATTTCTGGAAATTAAGTTTATATACTGCCATTGAAGTCTCTAAAAATATTTGGGTTAAAACGGTTTAAACAAAATCATTTTCGGGCCTAAAACAGTGTTACTACAATGCTGAAATTTTCTGGGCTGTTTTGTAGATGTTCGCATGCCTTAAAAATTCGATCATGAATATGGAAACGTTCCAAAAGCTTGCTAGAAATTTTGGACAATGTATAAGGTAAATATGATTCATTTTTTATGGCTGATTCGGGCATGGAACATGGCTGGAATAAGCAGCAACCTTTGTTGCACTTGCATCACCCAAACAACGAGACCAAGAAGGCAATTATTGCCGATTTGCTTGCTGCCATAAGGGTGACCAGTAGCCCACTTTGGGGCATCCAACAGCCATCGAAAGTGGCATACAGTAGCCTTATCATGGGCGGGGAACAGCCATACGATGGCCAAAGAGGTTGCCTACGCCTAGGACACTAAGTGTTAAGAGTCCTACTCCAAGATGGAAATAGTTTCCTAGTGGGAGTGTGATTCCTAAAAGTTAGGAAAGAGTTTTAGTATGATTAGGTAATTGTTACCTAATGACATTGAAGTTCCTAAGAGTTAGGATAGGTTTCAAACTCTTTAAAATTTTGGTTTAAGACAAACTACCTAAACGTTAGGTAATGTCTGATTTTAAGACAACATTCCTAAAAGTTAGGAATTTAATTGAAAGTGTTTTAATTAAAGGAACCGAGATTGCTAAAATAATTTGATAAACTATCTAGAATGAGTTGATGACATTTATGCAAATGGTACACAAGATCATCAAGTGATATTTGTTATGCATTTATATTTCATGCTTGTAATATGATTATTTATGCATGAGGATTATTATGGACTAGACCCTAGTATGACTAGGGCATGTATGGTTAAATATTTTCTTATTAATAATTTTATAATTAGGGTATGTATACCCTGCCTTCTCTTTTCAAATTTTGGGTTGTAAATTCTCTTCTCATCTAACTCCCCTCGAATGTAACTCGAGGTTTCTACTAAAAGTGTAATTGTTATATTTTTATAGATCTAGACTTAGGATAAGATTTGAATTTATGTAATTCCTAAAACGTTGTTAGGAGAAATGGCTCCAAGATGGAAGGAACAAGGTGATCACCATCAAGCCTTATGAAGACTATGTATGGTATCCCCTAGGAATTTGACCAACTACTTTCCTAATGGCTCAAAGAAACTAGATTACAATAAAGTCCATAATCATCCTAGTAGATTGCATGAGATAGATTTATTTTTGAGTTCATATATTTGATATATAATTGAAATAAATTATATGCATGTCAATCAACCAAGCAAAGCAATGAGACCTAATTATTAATGGAAATCCCTCTTTAAATAATATTGAGTCCATGTTTTCACATGATAAGTTGCCTTCCACCATCATAACAAGATAACCTGAGTTCCTACAGTAGAAGGCTTGTTGAGTCGCTCAAGGTCATTCTACCATACAACCATGTTTGAGTTATAGAAGGTGGGTTTTACTCAACTAGATATTGTGTTATCCGGATGCATCAAACTCGACCGCATGACATTTAAAGGCAATGATTAGGCGAAATGCATATGGTGCATTTAGGCAAAGAGTTGTCCCCTAACTGATCTAGGAGTTGCATAGAGATGCAATTGGTAAGCTAAGCTACCTACTCAATTAGTTTTTTACATGGCTTGTTTAGTCGCTCAAGGTCATGGAAAAATGAAAGGGGTCCTAACTCATTAAGAAGTTTAAGAGTTAAATTTCTCGAAATAGTAGTTAAGCGCTATTATTTTGACAAAATAATGAGAATAATCATTAGAGTAACAAAACCTGATTTTTAGGATTACTACATGCTTTTATTAACTGATAAAATGTATTGGTTCATATAGGATATAAACCATGACTAGCAATTTGTCACTGAGAAGCATACTTGATGCTAACAAGTTGACTGGGCCGAACTTTAGTGACTAGTTTCAAAATATCAAAAATTTTCTTGACAAAGGAAAAAAAAGGCTTATGTTTTGGATGAGCCCATTCCAGAAGAGCCTGCTACTGAGGCAACTGAGGAGGAAAGGGCTACCTATAGAGTTCATAAAGATGATCTCATTCAAGCCACATGTGTGATGTTGGCTAGTATGGCTCCAGATCTCCAAAAGCAACATGAGGCTATGAATGCTCATTATATTGTCCTAAACCTTAGAGAACTGTTCGCTAAGGAAAATCACATTGAAAGGTTCGACATTTCGAAATGAAAATGTCAAAAGGTAGCCTTGTAAGGCCTCATGTGCTAAAAAAGATAGGATATATCACTTGACTTGAGCAACATGGACCATGGATCATGATTTAAGCATTTATCTAATTCTTTCTTCACTGCCTGAGAGCTATTCACAGTTCGTGTTGAACTTCAACATGAACCATATTGAGACCACCCTTGCTAGGTTGTTGAATATGCTCACACAGGCTGAGCAAACCATCACAAAGGACAAGGCATCTGTCCATTTGGTTTCTTCTTCTAAGCTTAAAATAAGAAGAAGAGGAAGGCTAGATGGGATGTACCTCCTGCTTCGAATAGTTCGAAGCCTGATGGTGGTTTGAACATAGATAAGGACAATGTCAAGGGAACATGCCATCACTGTGGTAATACTGGTCATTGGAGGTGCAAGTGCAAGGATTACTTTGACTCAGTCAAGGGAAAGAAGCTGAAAGGTGTTTCAACTTCAAGTATAATTTATGATTAATTTACTTCTCCTGGTATATGATACCTTGTATTTGGTACTAAATAAGTATGACATATTGTAGGAACCAAAGGAAAGGAGCAGTGAAGATGGACCATGAAAATGGCAACCTTGTTTGATGCTGGATCAAAGCTTGCCTTCTTATTTAATGTTTATGAAACATTTACAATTTATTGTTAAACATTGGATGTTTATTTTTTTGGCATTATGGGCCAATTTTGGGGATGTTTTAAACTTATGTTAGTGAACATTTTATTTAAATTTCGCTTTAAATAAATCAATTATAGAATTGTTCTATTACATGGTCTTTCGTTCTTTTTATACAATTTGCATAGTATTAAGAATACTAATCGGTCTAGTAATTTATGGGATTCAAAAATAGTTTTCAAATTCAATTCCCTTAACTTCTACACATGTAGGATTTAGTAAGAGCTATTAATGGCTCTTTAAAAGTTAAAGATCATAATTGAACTTAGTGATAAAATTGTCGTTATGTGATAAACGCAATTATTTGGAAATGTTCCAAACTAGAGAGGATTGCACGTTTATACCCTAAAGTTTATAAAACAAACTCTTTTGTTTTGACTTACAAAAGGAGTTACATTTGGATCATTAGCTACATGATAATAAATAGATTCCAATAGTTGTTAAAGTAACAACTGAGCCATATGATTGGAATCTAGGTCTCGTTGTGATCTGAATAGTTGAATAACTATGATAATAAGATTATCAAGAATATGACCAAGCATATTCTCACTAGTGGCGCTTAAGCAATAAGATTGTCTCAAGTGCAAGTGGGAGATTATTGGTATATGCGCTAGAGCCAATTAGATTAGACTTGGGATATACAGTTAATAAAGCAAACCCATCATTATTCTATAATGATACAAGGTTTTCCTTCATGTTAGTACGACAATAAAGAGTTATTAAGTAATAATCGGAAGAAGCCCACGGAACAAAAATGGCCTTGCAAAGGAATTATAAAGAGTTATAATGGTGAGATCCGTATGCATCAGAGCCTTGTTCCTCAAACTGTTCTTGGTCATCGTATTGCCAAGAAGGGGCATTGGCAATGCTCAAAGACTAGTATGTGTTAAGCCTTCTTACTTATGAAGTAAGCAACCGATCTCATAAGTTGAAGTATGAGGGATACTTGGGATAACATATACGTGCTTGTCTATTGAACAAGTTCACTGAACATAGCCTGTGTGAGAACTCCATTTGGTATTATCACTCTAGTGTCTATGGAAATGTTCTCATGTGCTAGTCGTATAAATTAGTCCTCGGACTTGAGATACTAGGTCATCTTGTATGGGGAGTGTCATACTTTGATTCCATCACGAATGGGTCCCAATAAGGGATGTTTATGGTAGGTGGTTTTGGGTATGACATGAACCATACGAAGATGGATAAGTGATCCATAGAGGATTCACCACTCCAAGTGACAATGGAGACATATCTCATATGTTCTTGTCTTGGGTTAACTAAATAAAGTCTTTGTCCAAAGCATGATGGATTTAGGAGAAATCGTTTCTCTAAATTCATAAGGTTAACCATAAGATGGAAGAACTAATATGGATTAAACATGAGTAGACACTACACCATGCTCATGGGCTTTTCGGGATATTTGGTGGATAGACCGTATTATACTGATAGGCTGGTTACTGAAAGGTTTGTAATAGGTCACACCGACTTCGCAATATTTGGGTGGTCATAATGGGTTGCTAGATCCCGCTCTTGATCTATGAGGATAAGTTAATGAGATTAACTTATGTTCATTGCCAACATATTGAGAACCTAAAGGGTCACACACATAAGAACAGTAATGCATGGATGAAACATGGTATTCTATTGAGGTAAAACTTAATGGAATAAAATATCTATTTTGAGGACTTGATTGAAGTGTTCAATTAAGATTAGTTAAGACGTAATTGAGATTTGTGAAATCAAAAAATGATGTCTTAATGAAACAAGAAGAGTCAACTAGTCTTATAAAGACAAGTTTAAATGAGTATGCTAGAGAGATGTTCAAGGATATCTGAACGACTGTGCAATAGTTCAGTATAATATCATATGATGATACTGATTGATCAAGGACATGAATCGCTCATGATAAGAAAGAAATTTAATTGAGAATTAAATTACTTTGCTTAATTATTGATCTAACCGAATATGTGCATGAAATTAGAATAGGTCTACAAGGCTATTCTAAGTTAAATCTATTAATAAATGTTGATTGGCCCAACTTAAAGAGTTAAGTTAGTAGGCCCAGTATTACTAGTTGTTTGTATATTGGACCTCTTAATCCATATAGCACAAGCCTTCAGTGGATTAATGAAAGACTTGTAGCATAAGCTACAAGTGTTGGCCGACCACCCTTTGGGAGAGGAGTTAGGGTTTGCACTTGAATATATATGATATATTCAAGCCCTAGCCACCTAAGAGAGTGTTATTTAGACCTTGAACATTCTAATTTTGCTAAGGAAGAAAGTTGGTATCGAAATAAAAAGGTTTTCCTAACAAAAGAACCTAGTTGCCACCTCCTTGTGGCCTTTTCTCCTTACTGCCGCAACCTCTCCCTATATTTGTTTTCTTGCCGATTCATCACTATTTCTTTGTGATATCAGTAGTGAGAGATAAATACTGAGTGATAGATCTTTTAATTTTGATCTAAGGATTAACTTGCTAGCACAACTGAATCACCATACCTTGTAGAAGGATCCATCACCTATTCGTGTGGACTAGCTTTAAAGGAAGGACAATTATGCTTCTCGTGATCTTGTGGAACTCGCAAGAGATCTTAAAGATTTGAGTCTGTGCTGATTGGATCTGCAACTTAAGATTACAAAATCTTAAGTAGGTAATCTCTAAATATATGGTTGATTTAAATGTTTTATTATCCATTAAACCTATGTTAATCACAACACATAGGTCCTATGTTATCCAGGTGCTTGTTTGTTTATCTTCGCTGCTATATTTTGATATTTATGTTTAAGCATGAGCTTGGATTTCCCAAAACGGACATGCCCATGATGATAAGCTGTTCAGCCACTGTTTCCAAGACAGTCTCATAGGGTTGGCAACTAGGTGGTACAATCAGCTGAGTAGGAGCAAGATACGGTCTTAGATGATTTGGCTAAAGCGTTTCTAGAACAATATAAACATGTTTCAGACATGCTTCCTGATAGACTCTCCTTACAAAATATGGAAAAGAAAACCATCGAGAGTTTCAAACAATATGCTCAAAGATGGAGAGATATAGCCACTCAGGTACAACCTCCCCTTACTGATAAGGAAACCACGGTCCTCTTTGTTAATACCTTGAAGGCTCTATTCTATGACAAAATAGTGGGTAATGCCACGAAGAATTTTGCTGGCATGGTAATTTCCGGGGAGATGATAGAAAAAGTCATGAAGAGTAGAAAGATGGAAGGATGGGAGCCTGCAGTCTTCAAGAAAGTTGTCCCGACCAAAAAGAAAGAGGGGGAGACCCATGCGGTCCATTTTGGTAGCCACTCACACCCGTCTCCATATTCGCCTTACCCAATATACAACCCATATTGCCCCACCATAAACAACCTCACCCAAAACCCTCAGCAAGTGTATCCCACCAGCATCTCACCAAAAATAGCCATTCCTCTAGTGTAATGCCAAACACTCAAACTACCACTCCAAGAAAACACCAAAGAACCCCAAGAAACAACCAAAGGCCACAATTCGACCCAATCCTAATGGCCTATGGTGAGCTATACCCTAAGTTGTTACAAGATCAGCTCATCGCACCAGTCTACCTTCAATCCCTGAAGCCACCATATCCTAAATGGTATGACTCCAGCGCCCATTGCACATATCACGCAAGAATTCAGAGGCATTCGATCGAAAATTGCACCGCATTTAAACACAAGGTCCAAGGCCTCATTAATGCGAGAGTTTTAAAGTTTGGACCAAGGTCAGGACCCAATGTTGCAGTCAAACCACTGCCTAACCATAACGAGCCCAAAGTAAATGATGTGATAAATAGGGAGGTAGAAAGGGTGAAGAAGGATGTCAGAGAGGTGAAGATGCCAATGGTCAAGGTCTGGGAAAAAAATGGTCAAAGCCAAGTTGATTCAATCTGAGGTCAGTCTAAAAGAGGCAGCAAGTAAGTCGGGGACTTTTTTTTAGTTTCATGGGTGCGAGGGGCACATTATTCAAAGCTGTGAGGAGTTTGCAACCAAAGTACAAAAAATTAAGTATATGGGCGAGGCACAGTTTTATGAAAAATTTGAAGAGAATGAAGTAAATGCTACCGAATGAGAAGTCAATTATGGGGTGGGCAGGCCCCTAATCATCTACTACGATGAGCTGGAAGTGAAGGTCATCCCAGTTAATAAGGAACCCGCTTCCAAAATGATTATAGAGGTACCATCCCCTTTTTCTTACAAAGAGGATAAAGCAGTACCATGGAGCTATGATTGCATATAGTGATGTCAGGATCCTCAGGTCATCAGTCGGTAGTTGTTGACATATCTGGCGTAAGTCATTTGACCCGGAGCACTAGATGCTATGCGCCAGACATAGTGGAATCCAGCCAAGGGAGAAAGACAATGGAACCCGATAAAGAAAAAGGCACGACGAAATCGATCTCTATGAAGAAAGAACAATCAAGAAAAATGGAGATGGATTTGTCTCTGACTAGAAAAATGAAGGAACCAATGAATGAGAAGGAGGCCAGCTAATTCTTGAAATTCATCAAACACAGTGAATACAATATAGTGGAGCAATTGCACAGCCAATTGGTGAGAGTTTCAGTCTTATCACTATTGTTGAATTCAGAGCCTCATCGAAATACTTTGCTAAGGGTACTGAATCAAGCTTGTGTAACCAACAACATATCTGTGGAGAAGTTAGATAGATTGGTGGGTAATATCACGGCTGATAACTTTATCTCTTTCAGCAAAGATGAGATACTGCCCAATGGAAAGAGTCTACTAAGGCTTTGCACATAACTACTACATGCAAAGGGAAAATCTTACCACGGGTACTTCTTGACAATGGTTCATCATCGAATGTGATGACTTTGACAACCTTGTCTAAGCTGTCAATCGATATGTCATACATGAAGACTAGTCATACTATAGTCCAGGCTTTTCACGGGACTCGTCGGGAGGTTATAAGAAACATCGAGATTCCACTACAGATTGGACCATGCATGTATGAGGTCGAATTTCAGGTGATGAACATCATCCCATCTTATAATTTCCTTCTAAGAAGACCTTGAAATTCTGTCAGCATCGTACCTTCTTCCCTCCATCAGAAGTTGAAGTTTATACTGGACGGGCTCCTTATTAGCGTGGCGGGGGAAGGAGAGATCATTGTCTCGGCATCTACGGACACTCCTTATGTCGAAGTAAATAAAAAAGCAAAGGAATATTCCTTCAGGTCTTTGGAATTTGTGAATGCAATATTCATTACAGAAGGATATAAGGTCCCAAAGCCTCGACTATCTAAGAGCAACAAGATGGGTGTTAAAATGACCGTCGAAAAAAGAAGTCGTGCTGGAAAAAGACTTGGAAAATATCTGCAATGAATGGTCAGAACAATGACGGTGGTCGGGAAAAAAGATAGGTTTGGTCTTGGGTACCTCCCAAAAGTGCATGAAAGAGAAAGCAAATAGAAAAGAATAGACAGCGGAGGTTGGCCCGTCTTTCTGGTATGGATGTGGAGTGGGATCCCATGACTTTCCCTCCGATCCTTCACATTTTTTGCTCCGGGGGCCATGAGCATGGCAAGATAAGTTCTGATGATGTTCTGGTTATTCTAGAACAGGCGTTTGAAAAGTTTTTTGTAAGTGAAGAGAAGCAGTCAGAAAATATGGTGATCAACATGGCCGAAGAAGAAGAAATGGGGAACGCAAGTACAAACCTGATGGTGCGCCTGTGTTCCCCAAGCTTTGTGTTAAAAATTGGAGTGCAACCGATTTTCCCTTAGTTTTTAAGTCCACTCTAGAGTAATGCTCTGAATTAAACTCAATTGCCTCCGCCCAAGGGCATTAAGAATCCTTTTGTACGGGCTTATGTTTAACAATCACCATTAGAATAAACGATAATCACAATGCATTTTCTTCACTTAATCTATTCATATTCTTCTAACCTTTCATTCTTTTATTATTTTTGTCTATATACTTTTTTTATATTGTTTCCTTCTCATCTATTTCCAGGTGCCCGAATACGGAATATAAGGACTATCCCATCAATAATTTTGAAATTGATTTTGAAAGACCCATTTGCGCTGGTGATTTTGACACCGACGAAGATGTCGAAGATTGTGTTTTGCCCCTAGATATGTTGAGAATAATAAAGCAAGAAGAGAAGCAAGTATTGCCTCATAAAGAGCTATTGGAAGTTATAAATCTGGGAAATGAAAAAGAAACAAAGGAGGTCAAAATTGGAACATTGATCCCACCGCCTATAAGGCAAGAGTTGATAGCCTTACTCCGAGAGTATGTAGATGTGTTTTCATGGTCATACCAAGACATGCCCGGACTGGACTTTGATATTGTGGTCCCTAAACTTTCTTTGAAACCAGGTTGCAAGCCGATTTAGCAAAAGTTGAGAAGGATGAGGCCTGAAATACTGCTGAAAATAAAAGAAGAGGTGAAGAAGCAATTTGATGCCAGATTTTTGGAAGTGGAAAAATATCCAGAATAGGTAGCAAACGTTGTCCCAGTTCCGAAAAAGGATGGCAAGATACGAATCTGTGTTGACTACCAAGATTTAAATCAGGCGAGTCCTAAAGACAACTTCCTGTTGCCTTATATTGATACCTTGGTGGATAATACTGCAAATAATTTCGTGTTCTCCTTCATGGATGGGTTCTCAAGGTACAATCAGATCAAGATGGCACTGGAGGATATGGAGAAAACCACATTCGTAATGATGTGGGAACCTTTTTCTATAAGGTGATGCCTTTTGGATTGAAGAATGTCGGGGCAACATACCAAAGAGCTATGGTGACTTTGTTCCATGATATTATGCATAAGGAGATAGAATTATATGTCGATGACATGATCGCAAAGTCGCCAGGAGAGGACGACCATGTTGCGAATCTTAAAAATCTCTTTGAAAGATTGAGAAAGTTTTGACTTAAGCTCAATCCGGCTAAATGTACTTTTGGAGTCAGCTCGAGGAAGTTATTAGGAATTATTGTCAGCAAGAGGGGGGTCGAGATTAATCCCGATAAGGTAAAGGCCATCCAAAATTTACCTCCACTTCGAACTCAAAAAGAGGTGAGAAGTTTTTTGGGCAGATTGAATTATATTGCTCGATTCATCTCCCAACTCACTGATAAGTGTGATCCGATATTCAAACTGCTCCGGAAGCATGATTCATGGGAATGGGATGAAGGGTGCCAAAAAGCCTATGATAAGGTCAAGCACTATCTGTCAAACCAATCGGTGCTAATGCCGCCTATTTCGAGGAAACCGCTGATTGTATTTATCGATTTTCAAAAAATCTATGGGCTATGTGTTGGGACAACATGATGAGACGAGAAAGAAGGAACAAGCCGTCTACTATCTCAGTAAGAAGTTCACAGAGTATGAGCTGAAGTATTCATCGGTAGAAAGGCTATGTTGTGCCTTGGCTTGGACAACCCGTAGACTTCGACAATATATGTTATATCACACTACTTGGCTGATTGCAGAGTTAGATCCCATCAAGTACATATTCGAAGTGCCTTCATTGTCAGGGAGAACAGCAAGATGGCAAGTGTTACTCTCCGAATATGACATCGTGTATGTAAACCAAAAGGCCATAAAGGGTAGTACGATAGCCAAATTCCTAGCTAGCCGAGCGGTGGAGGATTATGAGCCCTTGAATTTTGACTTCCTAGCCAGCCGAATTCCTATCACAAGAAGATGAGACTTTCCCCGAGAAAAAATGTGGAAAATGTATTTTGATGGTGTATCGAATGCCATGGGGCATGGAATTAAGTAGTGCTCATAACCCCAGAAGAAGATTTTCATTCTTTCACTGCCAGATTGGATTTCGATTATACTAACAATATTACAGAATACGAGACGGGTACTATGGGCCTTCGTACTGCTACTAAGAGAAAGATTAAGACATTAAAAGTCTTTGGAGATTCAACTTTGGTAATATACCAACTTTGTGGGGAATGGAAAACCCGAGACGTAAATTTGATCCGATTTCGGGAACTCATACTGGGTTTGACCAAGGAATTCGAAGAAGTAAGTTTCAATTACTTGCCCCGGGAAAAAAACCGAATGGCTGATGCTTTAGCCACTTTGGCTGTGATGCTTAAAGTAAATGAGGGAGCCGAGGTTGTGCCTATTAAGATAAGCATATATGAGTCTCCTGCCCACTACTTAAGGATTGAAGAAGAAGTAGATTATGAGGACGAGGTATTATTGGCTGACTATGGAAGGTGACTGCATTAATCATGCTTGGAAGTACCATAAATGCCAGATTTATGCGGACAAAATTCATGTTCCCCCATCACAATTACATGTTATGACGGCTCCATGGCCGTTCTCAATATGGGGGATAGATGTGATCGGGCCCATTACCCCGAAAGCTTCAAATGAACATCGCTTTAGACTATTTCAAAAAATGGGTGGAAGCCACTTCATATGCCAATGTGACGAGGTCAATGGTATGCAAGTTCATTAAGAAAGAGACTATATGCTGATATGGGCTTCTAGAGAGAATCATTTCTGACAATGCTCTCAATCTGAACAATAAGATGAAGAAAGAAGTATGCACTCAGTTCAAGATCAAACATCACAATTTGACTCCCTATCGCCCGAAAATGTATGGGGCATTTGAAGTAGCCAAGAAGAACATAAAGAAGATTGTTGAGAATATTACTGATGCGTACAAAGACTAGCACGAGAAGCTTCCTTTTGCTCTTCATGCATATCGCACCTCGATTCGCACATCTACTGCTGCCACACCATTCTCTTTGGAGTACGGGATGGAAGCGGTGTTGCCTATTGAGGTCGAAATCCCTTCCCTTCGTGTTTTGATGGAGGTTGGCCTAGAAGAGGCATAATGGGTCAAGGCCCGGTATGAACAGTTGAATCTCATCGAAGAGAAAAGGTTGAAGGCCATATATGGTCAGATGTATCAGAAGAGGACTGTCGCAACCTAAAAAAAATAACAAATCTCATCGCAAGACTTTATTATCCGTTAAGCGTGACATTAAAAAAACTGAGGAAAAATCGACTTAATTCCTCTTGAAAAATGATGGTTTTGAAAACAACCTTGAAAAAGACATGGAGTCGTCACCAATCTTTTTTAGCTAGGTGTGATCGGCCACCTATTAAAACCGGTTTTTATAAAATATTTTAAAATTAATTAAAACATTTTTAAAATCAATTTCAAGTCTGCGTTTTAAACCAGAGAAATCAAAGAAGCGGGTTTGGGGCTCGGTTACGTGTGGGGAAGGATTAGCACCCCCACAATGCCCGTATAAAATGGTACCTTATTAATCATGTGTTATCTCAAGTCTCGGTAAAACAGTCGATTTTCAATTTACTATTTCAAGTTAATTCCCAATTAAAGAAAAATAATTTCATTTTTAATTGAAAATAATCCGAAGTTTATAAATTCAAAATTTTCCTATATTCCCCAAAAAACGTGGCAAAATATAGAAATTTTTATTAATTTGGAAAACTTTCTGAATCATTCTTATTTTAAAGAAAATATTTCGTTATTAATGATAATTGATGATATCCTTCCCAGGAAACCCGGCAGAGAACTCATGAATTATTTTAACTCGGGAATATCTTTATTTTATTGAAAATCATTACCTTTTTGAAAACATTTTAAAAAATATGAATATGAATATGTATGACATAAATAAAATGACATAGCAAAGTCTAAATAATATAATGCAACCTAAATGATAAGATATAATTTAAATGTCTTAGCATATTCTAAATGAAATGGAATATCTTAAGTTATATGATATATTCTAAATGAAATGAAATTACCTAGGTAACATAATATATTCTATATGAAATGTAATATCCTAAGTCATATGATATATTCTAAATGAAATAAAATATCCTAAATGACATAATATATCCTAAATGAAATGAAATGACCTAGGTAACATAATATATTCTACATGAAATGAAATGACCTAGGTAACATAATATATTCTATATGAAATGAAATAATTTAAATGACATGGCAAATATGAATGATATGGCATATAATTTAAATGACATGGCATATAAAATAATGCTATCATATAATATGCATGAAAATAAAATGAAAATAATAATGCATGAACATAGTATATGCTAAATAATATGACCAAAAAAATAACTAAATAAAAAGCATAGGATATCATGAAATATTCAAAACCATATAATAAACAATATAACATCAAAAATATAAATCAAAATAATAACAATACCATAGAAATTATCATAGCAAAAATCACATATTGTATAATATGCATTAATATGGAAGATGCAATGCATGAAAGTGTATTTTTTTCCTTTAGTTAAGGAAATCTGTATATCTAAAAAGATATCCGGCTACATTAGGAAAACATATCAAATTAAATATTCTAAAATCAAAATACTTTGTGACTGTTTGAAAACAATTTTTTTTTTTTGAAAAACTTAGATTAAAAATAAAAACTTGGCTAAACCCTTTTTAAATGGCTCTAATTTCCTAAGTTTAACATCCCGGACTTGACCACCCTTAACCCGAGACTTAAAAAATCATTTTTAGAGTTTAAAAAGGCTTAGAAACTACCCTAAGTCAGTAGCTAGACTTCCTAATCAGCCCCCTCTAAGTAACTTAACCAAAACAGAAAAACGATTTTCCTTCAAATTCAATTCTGACTCCACTGTCCAGTTTTAAATCATGATTTTTTACCCTATTTTTAAAAATTCTAAAAGATCTAAAAACAATACTGGAGACTCAGGACATGTAAAACTACACAGGAAAAAATCATCTTAATTTCTTGATTAAAGATGACTGCCCAGAAAAATAAAAAAAGTACAAGTACTGGGTGAAAAAACTGTTTTGCCAAAACACATTTTTTTTGCCTTTGATAAAATCTTTTAAAAATCAAAGTAAAAATATTTAAGACTCTCTAAATGACTCACAAACAGTAGCTAACACTTTTGAAAAGTTAGACAAAAATTGGTTAAGTAAAAAATATCACAAAGGTAGAATAATCAATTTGACAACTCTTTAATTTTCCACATGTATGTTCAAGAGAGCATGACTTTGAACCATTGATTGGCCTAAATCATAAGTCAAGTGGCATGGACATGAAATGCATGAAAAATACAGCAAATATGATGCATGAAATGCATGAGTTTAAACCTAAATGTCATGAAAAATGCATGGCATCAATAAAATGACATAGACCTAAATGAACTTGCATGGCATTTAATGCAACCTAGGTCTAAAATGCATGGATATGCATGACAAAACAAACCAATCCTACATCTAAAGTATGCATGGCAATAACACAAACACAAGGCATGCTTAAACAAAATACTCAACCAAATGTCATGTATATGCAAACCTATCAACTAACATAACAAAAATGCACACACAAAGCAAATAAAGTAAAGTGGCCGAATGGCCTCATGTTCAAAAATGAGCATGGCATTTTCACAAACACTTGATATACTAACATACTTAACTAAATAATAACACTCAAATCATGCAAATATAAGTAGAGGCATGAAAACCAACAAGCATTTTCACAAACACATGGATTTCAAAATATAAAACATAAACAAACTTAAACATTTTGAAAGCAAAAAATCAAAAATGCAAAAACCTGATAATAGACTCATAAATGGAAATAAGCAAGCAACCACATTAAAACAAACTTCAAGTCTATGTAGTAGAAGAAGATTTAAAGCATCAAAACTTATTTAATATCAAAAATAACATGAAATAACAAAGCAAATAGCAACTAAAAAAAAACTGGGCTATTCGGCCCTATCAAAAAACCAAGGAAAAAAAATATTTCAAGAGTTTTTATAAGAAAGGATCAAGAAAGAACTTAAAGAACATCAAAAACACTTATTTAAAAAGAAAAATCAAAAGAAACACATCAAAATAATAATAAAAACAGTAAATTAAGAATGGAAAATCAAAGAAAGTGCAAGAGTATGGTGCTAAAAGCAAACTCTAGAAGCTATCTTTCAAGCTTTTTCTCTTCTAACTTTCTTTTCTTTTCTAAACTTTTCTTTTTGCTTCTCAACAATGGAGAGAAAATCAGCCAAAAGCAAGAGAGAACAGAGAATGAGAGTGTTCCCCCCAAAAATGAAAGAGAGAGTCCCCTTTCTAAGTGTGGCCGAATACCCCCTTTCCCTAGGCTATGATGTTGTCATTTTTCCATCAACCAATTTTCATCCAAAGGCTATTGATCCAAGATGTTTAAAATATGAAATTATAACCCTTAGATTAGGCCATCAGCTATCCACAATTACAGCTGTTCAAGAATCTTAAGCCATTATGTTGACATTCTCCCTCTTCATGCATGGTCCATGTGGCTTATTTGCAAAAGCTTGATTAAAAAATCACTAACTAACTCTTCATTGTTGGCCTCTTGATTAAAAAATCAGAATCCTCCTACCCATCTTTGGGCCTTGGCCGGCCAGCCCCTTTCCTTCCAGCCCATGTTTCATTTTTTTAAAAGGCAAGAAAAGCCCTTTTCGGTTTCTTAGGTAAAATGGCCTTTTTGCCCCCCGAGCACAAATAAATGGCAAACGGACTCCAAATTCAAATTTTATTTTTTCAATACTTTAAAAATAAAAAAAATAAATTATGGAAGTTTTCAAAAAATTTCGAGTCCATTTTCTATTAATTTGGATTTTTTCTTCCAAAATTGCCCTTTTATGGCCCCAAATTTTACCATCTTTTAAACGAGCTCCAGATCTAGATTTTTCTTCACCAATCTCTTCCAAATAATTTAAAAGTGTGATCTGGAATTTTCATAATTTTTTCGGGATTTATCTGCTTGAATTACTATATTGGGGGCCCGGGATTTAGCCATTTTGCAAACGAACTCTGAATCAAGATTTTATTTTGCCAATCTCTTCCAAATAATTTAAAAATGATATTTGCAAATTTTCAGAATTTCAGAATTTTTGGAGTTCATTTGCTATTTTTTCGGGATTTATCTGCTTGAATTTCTACATAGGAGACCCGGGATTTGGCCATTTTGCAAACAAACTCCGAATCAAGATTTTCTTTTGCCAATCTCTTTGAAATGATTTAAGAATGAGATTTAAAATTTTTTAGAATTTTTGGAGTTCATTTGCTATTTTTCCCAAATTTTCCAATTTTGCCCTTTTACCTTCGAAACTCGGTTTTGCTCAAAACAAGTCCGATTTTTAGATTTTCTTCAAACTGAGCCTTGGGCTATCCTTTTTTAATCACTCCTCATCCATTAGGGGCTTTAGTCCTACCTAGTCGGGCCATTTCTGTAATTCTTCCCAATTTCACCGAAATCCACCAAAAACTCTAATTCTCGGTTTTCTCCCGAATTGACTTTTCTTTCAGTTTTTCTTTCAAGTGGTTTCTCCATTACCTGTATTCAGTGCTTATCTTTCATTTGGAACCTTCAATTTCGATCAATTTGATCGTTTAAGCAATTTTCCCCAAATTCCCCGGATTAGGGTTTTTTTTTTACTGAATCTCCATAACCCAACTTTCGAACTCCATATCTTTCGATGTAGACCTCGGATTATCAAAAAAATTTCACCATTTTTCAATTGAACTTCAAATCTTGATTTTGAAAGTGGGTTGACTTTTTTAGTAGTTGACTTTTTGGGGTTGACTTTTCAAGGTTGACTTTTTTCAAGTTTGACTTTTTATGCTCGCCCTCTTAAACTAAGTCTCGGAGTACCACCTGCAGGATGAAAAAAATCTTTTTACATTTTGAAACATCAATTTAGGAAGAAAAACATACTTGTTTTAGTGGTCCGGACAAAATTAGGTGTCTACAAGGACGATTCGAGATCATAATAAAAAGGTTCGCCCTAGACAGTTCTGAGAAGGGAACTGGTATTGAGAAAGATTCTCCCTATTGTAAAGGATCTTCGCGAAAATTGGACTGCAAATTGGGAATGACCATATGTGGTGAAGAGAGCTTTTTCAGAGGAGCATTAATCTTAACCCTGATGGACGATGATAATTTGAGAAATTTCGTAAATGTTGATGAGGTAAAGAAGTAATATCGTTAGAAAAAAAGCAAAAATGAAAAAAAAATGAAAATGAGAGTTAAGCCGAAAACCCAAAAATGGCGACTTAAACCGAAAGAGGGACACTTGGGTTGAAAACCTGAAAATGGCGGCCCAAGTACTTGCCAAGATTGGATGGTATGATCAATGCTCCATGAAAAGGGAACAAAATTTTAGAAGTTCAGAGAAAGGGGCAAAGCTCAATCTGACGTAACAGGGGAGCCGAAAAGTCACTCGAGTAAATAGCTCGCTCAAAAAAAAATTTGGATTAATAGAAACAGAAAGGTCCAAGATATTCCGCACATGGGGCATCTACGACTTATAACTTTGTCTCTTAAACCCTTGATACTCACTCTTTTGTTATTTGAAATATTATTGCAAAGAACCTTGTTATTACCATTTTTTCTTATTACACTTGGCTATTTCATTACCATCTTTCTTACATCTTCTCATGCATTTTTTAATGTTATTAAATTGAATGATGATTAGTAAACATAAAAATCTTTAAATGAAAGGATTTTTTTGTATTACTATGGAGTAGAGTTAAATTTTAGAAGAGGATTGGAAACCACTAAAATTTGAAAAAGGCACAAATCCATAATATTGGGAAGCTCATTAAGTAGGGCAAACAATGGAAGGATAGAAGACATGGTCATGGGGTCAAAAAATTCATGGATTATAATGGAATCATGGATTAAAACTCATGACATAAACATGTAATTGCATTGGCCTCTGGGGAACATGCATTCTACAAACATTTGCAAAACACATCATCAACATTGTTGCATTTGACTAACATTACAGGAATCGTGGAAAATTTCTTTTTGTTTTAAATCGAACTCGTTTTTCTAATGGGTCAAGCCCTGAGATCACCGTCTATGTATTTCTTTTTGTTCGAAATCGAACTCATTTTTCTAATGGGTCGAGCCCTGAGATCGCCATCGAGGTTTTTTTTTTTTAAATCGAACTCGTTTTTCTAATGAGTCGAGCCTTCAGATTTTTGTCAAAGTATTTCTTTTCCATTTAAATCGAACTTGTTTTTTCCAAATGAGTCGAGCCCCGAGATTGTCATCGAGGTATTTCTTTTCCTTCTAAATTGAACTTGTTTTTTCCAAATGCATCGAGCCCCGAGATTGTCGTCGAGGTATTTCTTTTCCTTTTAAATCGAACTTGTTTTTTAGATGAGTTGAGCCCCGGGATTGCCGCCAAGGTATTTCTTTTCCTTTTAAATTGAACTTGTTTTTCAGATGATTCGAGCCCTGGGATTGCCTCCGAGGTATTTCTTTTCCTTTTAAATTGAACTTTTTTTCCAAATGAGTCAAGCCCCGGGATTGCCGTTGAGGATTTTCTTTTCCTTTTAAATCAAACTTGTTTTTCAAATGAGTCGAGCCCCAAGATTACCATTGAGGTATTTCTTTTCCTTTTAAATCAAACTTTTTTTTCAAATGAGTCGAGCCCAGGGATCATCGTCGAGGTATTGCTTTGGTTTTAAAAAAGTCGAATTCGTTTCCTTGAATGAGTCGAGCCTTAGTATCACAGTCAAGGTATTTTCACCTCAAGACCAAAATATTTAATTTTCTATTCTACTTTAAATTTATGAAAAGTTTTAGAATAACCTCCATACCTGGACAAAATCATTGTCTATTTGTCTTTGCCCTATTCCTGATTCTCAACAATAGCCAAAGAAGGGCAGCTGTAGACACCTAATTTTATCCGAGCCCCTAAACAAGGTACGTTTCTTCCAACAAATCCATCTTTCTAAATTCACTCCTTTATCTTGGTTTAGTGGCATTAACATTTGAGTTCGTCAAAGTGGACAAGACCTAAGTCAAGATCAAAGTCAAAGTTGACCAAAAGACAAAGTCAACGGGTAAAAGGTCAACTTTGGAAAATCAAGATCAAAAAAGGAAAATTGGACATTATAGAGAAAATCTTGATAATTGGAGAGCCATGATTGAAAAACATAAGGGCGAAATTGAAAGATAAGATTAAAAGAAAGTGGTGTTGGGACTAAATCAAAAGAAATCAAAAGTTGAAATTAAAAGGGGAAAAGCAAAATTGAGTTGACAAAGTGGCTAATTTGAACAAATTAAGAATGATGGAAAAGGAATTTTAGACATTGGGAATGAAGAAAGCTGAGATTTAGATTTTAAAGTGGTAGAAGGACTAAATTGAATAAATTAAAGGTTCAAATTATAGAAAAGATTAAATTGAATGAAATTGAAACTTCAATTTGAGGAAGAATCAATAAAGGAATGGGATTTAAATGTTCAATTTGAAAGAGAATAAGGAGAGAAGTCAATTGGAAGAAGAATTGAAAATGGATGGACTAAATTAAACAAATTGAAATTTCAATTTCAAGGAGAATCATAGAAAAGATCAATTTGAATGAAATTAAAACTTCAATTTGAGGAAGAATCAATAAAGGAATGGGATTTAAAATTTCAATTTGAAGGAGAATAAGGAGAGAAGTCAATTAGAAGAAGAATTGAAAATAGAAGGACTAAATTGAACAAATTTCAATTTCAATGAAAATCATAGAAAAAACTAAATTGAAAGTTCAATTTGAAGGAGAACCAATAAAGGAATGGTTTTGAAAAGATCAATTACAAGGATAATGAGAGGAGAATCGATTTGGAGAAGAAATTGAAAATAGAGGACTAAATTGCACAAATTAAAAGTTTGGATTTGTAGAGAAGGGTGCAATTGAAAGGAAAATTAGTTTGGAAATGATGGAGGGATGAATAAGAGGCAATTGGAAAGTTTAAGGAATAATATGGAATTATCCCAAGGTAGAAGTATGGTAAAGTGGAAAGATGAAGACCATTTTTGGAAGATTGCTAAATGACATTTTGGTGAATAAATGGATGACTAGGAGAGAGAAGGAGCAAAAGGTAGATGACATGGAAAGCCTTGGCCAATAGTATTCCTACTTGGGGAGCAAGAATAGGAAAGGGGGATCATTTGGAAAAGGGGGACCATTTGACATGAAAAAAAGATAAATGAAGGGTTTAGGGGTATACCATTCAACCAAGGCTATTACAAAGGGCATGAAGACAGCCCTTAATTAATTCATTCGGCCATTGAGATTAAAAAGGAGAAAAAAAGGGTTTTTAGGGGAAAAAAGGAAGAAAAGGAAAGGAAGAGTGAAAGAGGAGAAAGGAGGAAAGTTTGTGAAGTCTTTGTTCTTGAAAAAGCTTGCTAAGGTAGCTTATCTTCTATCATTTTTTTGGTTTTTCCTTTCATTTCAAGCTTTCTTCCTTATGTTTTTCTTTCAACTTCAAAGTTTTTTAAAGGTTTTTAAAAGAAGCTTCTTCTTCTTTTTCTCTTCTCCTTTTCAAAAATTATAAAATTTTTACTAAGTGTTTTCATTGTTTTCATGCTTATGCCGCCACTTCTTTGTTCCTTTTTCCATGTTTTTGCTTAATGATTTCTTTTGATATTTGACATATTGAGGTTGTTTGATGGCTTCTATGTTTTTCTTTCTTAAAATCAAAAGCTTATGAGCTTGATGATCTTGGTTCTTCCAAGAGATGGTTAGGCCGGATTAACATCCAAGAGGCCAACCTTAAGCCAACCTTTGTTTTTCTTGTTTATTTATGATTTCTTGTTTATATTTTGTCATTTTCATGTGCATACTTTGATGGATATGAGTTTATTGTGGAGCATCCCTCATGTTACATATTGTTTCTTTCCTTGAAAAAATGATTATGAGCTTGATGACCTTGGATTCTTCCAAATGATGGTTAGGCCAAATTAACATCCATGAGGCCAACCTAGAGCCAATCATTTTGTGTGCATTAAAACATGTTTTTAAAATGATTTCCAGCATGATTTTGGTTAGGATCAATAAATGGTCCATAGCCAAAGTCTTGTTTTCCAAAGTGTTGGAAAAAAACAATGTTTTAAAGGTCGGATATGGGTATTTCGGGCAACATAATCCAATGCATTTTTTGTCCAAATAAAAAATTGTTTTAACCCCATTTAATATACCCTTAACCGAACCTAGGGTTAAATTTTTAGATTTTTTAAAGTTTTCCTTAAGGGTTAAAAAAACAGTTAGATAGAACTGGTTTTTGGGTAGCTAAAACGAGCTTAAAAACACATTAAAGTTTGGATTTTTACTTGAAAGAGGGGCTGTCCAAGACATTTCGGGAGCTATTTTAAAGTGTTCTCTTGGTTTTTTAAGTCTAAAAAATAAGGTTTTGATAAAATGAGCTTCGGATAATTAAAACGAGCTTCAAAAACGAGTTAAGATTTTACTAGGAACCATTCGGCCACTTTGGTTTTTATTTTGAAAAATTGCTTCTTTTAGTTTGTTTTGGTTTCCAAAATGTTGCATTAAGGCTCACTTAGAGGTATTCGGATTCCAAACAAGGCATTCAGATATCCCCTCTAATTTGAGCAAAATCCATGCCCAAAAGTCAGTTTTTGTCTAAGTTCAACTTAAGTTTCTTTCAAAGGTATTCAGATACTTCTATAGGTATTCGGATGCCCTCTCTTCAAGAGAGAAACACATTCCGACAATGATCCCGTTTTCATGCATTTCATACTTTTTATAAAAAAATCTAAATTTATCATAAAAATATGCTTTTCCGGTTTTATAAGCATCTGGCTAGAATTATTTCTTGATCTTTGCCGGGTTGCCGGGGAGGTTAGGAAATTATTCAACGCACGTGTTTATGAAATTATGAAGTATGGTTTTCGTTTTACTCGAAATTACATAAGTGTTATGTGAAAGAATCATTTTCCAAGCTTTGCCGGGGAGCGCGGTAATATTTTTCGACACATGCTATTTATGTAATTTCACAAAAAAAAATACATGAAAAAAGAGTATTTTTAAAATAATGTTGTGTGCATATTATATGTTCATGATATTTTGATTGATGTGTATATTCCATGATTATGCAATTTAATAATTGTTGTCCATATTGTTATCTTGATCTTGCTATTTGATGGTTGATGTGCATATGATTTTCTTGTCTATGCCATGTCATTATTAAATATATGCCATGTCATGATAGAATCAATGTTACGTCATAGTAAAGTTTATGCCATGTCATGATAAATGTATATATTATATGATTTATGTTCATATCTTATTGATGATTTGTACATTCATGATCATGTCAAATAAATTTTAATACATATAAAAATTAATGGTTTTAATAAATAAGACAATATCCTCGAGTTAAAATAATTCATGAATCTTCCGTCGGGTTGCTAGGGAGTCTTCATCAATTATTATTAACAAAGGAATATCCTTCTAAAAGGAGGAGGATGCGAAGAATTTCAAAACAATAAAAATTCTATGTTTTGCCGGTTTGTCGGGTTATATAGAAAATTTTGCGATAATAAATTTCAGATTTTTCTCAAAATAATATGATTGTTTTAAAGGGAATTATGTTAAAATACCGAAATTAAAAAACTTTCATCGAGACTTCATGATAACACACAATTAATAAGGTATTGTTTTATAAGGGCATTATGGGAGTGCTAATGTTGGGATTCGATCTCATGCTCAAACATTAATCGAGTTAAAAAGAACATGAACACAATGGAAAAATAAACAAAGAGATAGCCGAATCTAACAGGATCATACTTGTAAATTTTTTAATGCGATCTTGTAATTATAAAGCATACATCTGATTAAGATTCATACCTTAAACTCAAAGATCTAGCAATCTTGAGTTTACAAACAGCCCACTCAATCTTGAACACCCAGAAGGCAACGCCGAAACTTTGAGCCACACAAGTGTCTGGCCTCTAACGATGATCCACACAAGATAATCAAGAGAACCTTCATAAGGTAGGAATGGAGTCCTACCGAAAACCATGCTACTGGTTTAGGTTTTAAAACGTCTCCCCATCTAAACATCCATGGTCGAATGCTTCATAAGCATCAAGAATGAAGAAAATGTTTTTCTACATCCCACAGGGTTTGGTGCGCCAACCAAGAAAAAAAGATCTTGATCTTCTTTCTTTTCACAGGGTTTGGAGCATTAACTAAAAGGAAGATGTTGATATTCTTCCTTCTCACTCTAAGCCTTTACTCTCTTGAGAGAAACCTTTTCTCTCTAGCAATCCATAAAGAGGCAAGAATGAAGAAAGAAATCAAGAATACACCAAAAAGCCAAGATATAATATGCGGCTAGCCCTTGGTTTTTTCAGCCAAGCTATCATGTTGTTTATATAGGGGGCTATAACATAACTCTTATGTATTTTCTCTTAAGTCCTTCCACTTTATTAAGCTATTTAATTAAGTCCTTATTGATTAAATTCTCAATTTAATCAATTAGGCTCTTTCCATTTTAATCTCTTAGTTCACCTTTATGTGTGTGACCCATTAGGCTTCCAATATGTTAGCAATGAATATAAATTATAATCCAAGGATAATTAATTTATATTCATAGATCATGAGCGAACTCTAGCAAGCCATCATGACCACCCAAATACTGGAGATTCAAGTTAGTCTCGACATAAACTTTCGTGTTTAGTCTATCAGTGTAATTCGGTCCTTTCACCAAATATCCCGGAAAGACCATGAGCATGGTGCAGTGTCTACTCATGTTCAATCCATATTAGTTCTTGCAGCTATTGGTTAACTTTGTGAACCTAGAGAAACTTTTTCTCTTAAATTCATCATACTCTGGCTAGAGATTCTATCAAGTTAACTTAAGCCAAGAACAGATGAGATATGTCTCCGATGTCACTTGAAGTGGTGAATCCTCTCTGGATCACTCATCCATCTTAGTATGCTTCATGTCATACCCAAAATCACCTACCATAAGCATCACTCTTTAGGACCAGTTCGTGATGAAATCAAAGCATGACAATTCACATTCAAGATTACCTGGTATCACAAGTCAGAGGACTACTTACACGACTGTCACGTGAGAACATTTCCATAGACACTTGAGTGACAATACCAAATGGAGTTCTCACAGCGGGCCATGTTCAGTGAACTTGTTCAATAGACAAGCACCTACATGTTATCCTAAAGTATCCCTTATACTTCAACACGTGAGATCAGTTGCTTACTTCATAAGTAAGTAGGCTTAACATGTACTAGTTTTTGAGTATTGCCAATGCCCTATCTTGGCAATACGATGACCAGGAACCATTTTAGGAACATGGCTTTGATGCATAAAGATCTCACAATTATAAATAATTCCTTTGCAAGGCCATTATGTTCCATGGGCTTCATCCAATTAGTACTTGATAACTCCTTATCATCATACTAACATGAAGGAAAACCTTGTATCACTATCGAATAGTGAAGGGTTTGCTTTATTAACTGTATATCCCATGTCCAATCTGATTGGCTCTAAGGCATATACCAAGAATCTCCCACTTGCACTAAGCCAATCGCTAACGCATCAAATGCCGAACTCTTTCGATTAGCAACTGTGTCTCTACCAGGACATAGCTTCAGTACATTATTGTGAGAATACGCTTCGGTCATATTCATTTGATAATCTCTATTATCATAGTCACGATACTTATTCGGATCACAATGAAACCCGATTCCTCATGGCTCATGTTGTTACTTTAACAACCAGGAATCTTTTAATTAGCCCAGTGAGCTATGGATCCAAATACACCTTTTTGTAGCCTTAAACAAAAGGATTGTGTTCAGACTTAGAATTTAAATAATTCAGTCCTCTCTGATTTGGAACGTTTCCAAATGACATAATTTATTTACATCATAGCATTAAGTCACTTGTTGGAT
Organism: Fremontodendron californicum; assembly: GCA_030761205.1. NCBI lineage: Eukaryota > Viridiplantae > Streptophyta > Magnoliopsida > Malvales > Malvaceae > Fremontodendron > Fremontodendron californicum. Next base: position 9,364,661 of record JAULJL010000025.1, on the reverse strand, counting down.
TCTCTCTATGTTAAACTTATTTAACATTTAATCCAGTCATTTGTGCTAAATCTATTAGATCTTTAGCATAACTGTCGATTCACCTTTTAATCTTCAATGTATCTGATATACATTGTTTAATCAATATTACTCCCACTAACCCTTAGGTGTGCACAAAAGATATCTCATCCTTTTGATAAATTCAACTCTTAAATGTCACTATCAAAACTGGATATCTCAATCATTGTCTAACAATGTTCTATTAAGTAGACTCATCTCTTATGAGTTATGCAACACTATGCATCCTACTTAACTATAGTTTAGTAGACTCATCACGTATGAGTAATGCATCATAATGCATCCGACTAAATCTTTGTGCCTTTATGCATCCTATGCATAATATCGGATTTCAACCTAGGACTTTTAACTTTTAAAATGTCATAAACTCCCACTATTTCCTACTTGTATAGAAACATTCAAAGTAAACTTATTTACTTTCCTATGGGATGTGAATTCAAAACTATTTTGAATGAAAATTTGTAATCTTAAAACTAAACATCTCATATCACATATGAATGTTTTTTTTTACCATTACAACTTGAAATCCTTTATAGATTAGTGTCTCGGCAATCTCGGCTATTTGGAGCATCATGGACTTTTCTATGTTATCACATAGTAATGTCTATCCAATTCATCTGATATGAATTCTATTAGATAATCAATCAATTTAGTTTCAAGCCATTTTTTATTTAGATCACATCTTAATAAGAATGCTCTTTAACTAAATTAGTTTCATAATCTCATTATGAAATTCCTTAAACCACAGCTCATCTAATTGTCAAGTTTTGTATAAGATTTCCTTTGATTCATAATCAAAGAAACTACTAGTATCTATATACTTTAACTTTATACTTTTGATTTGAACAACCTTTGATTATCTTTTATGCAAGTTTCTAGCTTTTATGAGTGTAATAAGACCATGATATGGAACAAATTCCATATGACCTTTTGGTTCATTCTAGGATGAATGGACAAGCATCTAATGCTAGCAAAACCGAAATATCAATGATAATGTTTCTAAAACATTCATCATGAATAGGTTGGCAAGCTTGATCAATAATCAACTAAGGTTGCCACCTCCTTGGTCTTATTCTTTTTCACTTGTCCTTGTCATTAGTTCTATCTATATGTCATACATATCTTTGACCCAATTTTATAGGTATCATATACCTAAAGGTAGTGAAAACAAACTCATAATAACCTTGAAGTAAAACTTCTCAAGTTTCACCTCCCTTCAAGTATCGAATATACTTCTTGCATTTAAGCCTCTAATGCCTTGCATTGCCACAATGATGGTATGTCCCTTTAAAAATATCAATTTCTTTCTTCATCTCATCATCCTAACTTTGAAGAATGTTTCTTCGGTTACCTTCCCCTGGTGGAAGTAACAAAGTGGATGATCTTCTAGTCTAGTGAGCACATTTAGCAACACCAATCAGTTCATGTTGTAATACAACACGACTTGCAAATTGCTCTTAGACAATGAAAAAAGAACTAAGTCCATACTTAGATTATGATCCATAAACCAACCAAGTTTCTCAAACTTGTTGATGCATCCATTAGCACACGATGCCTCATAGGCTACCTTCTAACATCTTTTATTGGAACAATTCCTTGAGATGTTGAACTTCTCATTGCTAAATACCTTATAGAACAATTCTTTAAGGTCATGGATCATTAAGGACATAGACATTCATTTCATATCCATCACAATTTTTATTGTGCAATTGATGCACCCAAAAGAGTGTATCTTATTTAACCTTGCACTAAAAAGATCAATTGTAAGTATAGTAGTTAGCAAGGGTCGAGTCCTCAGGGATTGGGTTTTAGTTTATAAGTTGATAGTTTAAAACTTAAATTCAAGAACAATAAAAGAAAAGGGGTTTTTGAAATCAGATTTAAACTAAAGTAAATAATAAGAATAAGATGCAAGGCGGTATAACCAGCCAATAAAAATATATATACTAAATTAGGCGGTATAACCAGCCAATAAAAATATATATACTAAATTAGACGGTATAACCAGCCAATAAAAATAAAACAAAGTTAATATACAAATTAGGCGGTATAACCAGCCAATAAAAATAAATATACTTTTAAAAATAAGCAAACTAGAAAAGTAAGAAAACAAGTAACTAAGAAGAATCAAATATGAAAAATATGGTTAAGGTTTCATTCTCCACCAGTAGACATCATTAAGAATCAATTTCAGATCTATCAATATCAACCAACTATCAAAGTTAACAACCGTAGATAACAACAAGCTCTGTTATCCCAATCTTTCCTTAGTTTGTCGTTAAATAGAACAAGCTCTCTATTTAATCTCTAACCATTAAACAACCTAGAATAAGCTCTCTAGATTCAATTTAATGGCAGCTTTATGATGAGAAAGATAGGTTGATCTAAGCAACAAACACATAAGCTCGGATTGTTCAACTTAGGTTATGTTCCACTTTGCAATTATTGAAAACTTGATCATAATCATTAATCACAAATTGCCACTTATGAATAGGAAATCAAGACAATTACACGGATCAAGACTCCTAAACTAGCAATAGATAATTATCAAGATCTATCTAGTTGTACACCTAAACAAATCAAGACAACATCATGAACAATTCTTGTAGAAGAACATAAGCAACTTTGATAGAAAATTAATGATAGATAGAATCTGAAAATCAATTATAAAACATGTCTAGGGCTTTGAAATCACCCTTAACCAAATAGAAGTTTAGCCTAGCATAGGCATTGTAAACATAAACATAAAATTAAAGAAAATATAAGAAGAAAATAAAAGAAAGAAAGAAGAAGAGGAAGAATATTAATTATCCAACCTCTTGCTCTCTCTAAAAAAAAAGAAAACTAGAGAAAAGAAAGAAAACTAGAGAAAAGAAAGAAGAAGAAAACTTAGAGAATTTTATTAAAATGGCTAATATCCTACCTATGTACAATATGATTCTCTACAATCATCCAAGGCCCTCTATTTATACACATTTTGGAGGGCTAAATGACAAGAGACAAGCTTTACAAATTTCAAAGGTAGGTATAATAGGTGGGTGCATTTTTCTAACAATTTTCGTCATATTGTATGACCATTTTGATCAGCCAACTTGATGGTCGATTTTGTCAATCTTGGAGGCCTGATCTGATCACATGGTCTTCTAGAACAATGTTCCCCTATGAGTTACTGATTCATAGCCGTTGGAATCAGCTCATTTGCTGATGTGGAGAAGAAGATATGGGCAAAATACGAAAACAGGTCAGCACAGACGTCATTGCACATCAGCCAACTTGATGGTCGATTTCTTCAATATTGGAGGCTTTATCAGATCACATGGTCTTCTAGACAAATGTTCCCCTATCAGTTATTGATCCATAGCCGTTGGAATCAGCTCATTTGCTGATGTGTATCGGATGATATGGTCAAAATGCGAAAACTGCTCAGGACAGACGTCATTGCACATCAGCCAACTTGATGGTTGATTTCGCTAGGGAAAACGACTACGTTTCAAGAAGTGTAAAACATGAAAAAGATAGATATGCCTCTTAACTTTGCACGGTTAAAATTTCAGCCTTATTGCTTCAGTGAAACTCGAGATATAGCTGATATGGCAAAAGGTGTCGGAACTGGAACTGAACTGGATTTGCCCTTAATTGTTGATTTAACCTAGTAATCTGAAATCACTCAAAGAAACTTGTGAAAAACACTAAATTACATAAAAATATAAAAGATCATAAACACAATTAGACTAAACAATAATAACTCGTATTTGACACAAAACAATAATAAAACATAACTAAAAACTATATAATTATACGAGTTATCACACCCCCACACTTAGATTGTTGCTAGTCCCTAGCAACGACTCAATAAAAATAAAATAAGAAAATCTAATCTAATCCATTTTCGTAGGAAATCACGGTGGCACTTAGCATGTGACACAAGCCTTTAAACCCCTAGGTGTCCCTAGTGGACGAGTTTAGTCTCGTGAGGGTTTACTAGGACGATACCCACAAACATTGAAAACATAAGAAAAACTAAAAATAATAATTATAACTAATCCTTCCAATATAAATTTGAGATAATCATTGGACAAGTCTTAAAAACTAATCAATAGCTTAAAGAAATTCACAAAAAATCTTGCTTGAATGTAAATAGTTTGAGTTAAGCCAATATTAACATAACATATTTCAATCAAAATAATGCATATTCAAACTTAATCTCAACTTCTCACATGGGATACTCTCTTGATTTTCACTCTTTAAAGTAGTGGTAAAGTGTTTACACTCAATCAATCTCATGAAAACACTTCTACCATATGCTTGCTTGTCCACCTATTCTCCACTAAAAGATCATGCAACTTCATAAATCAAGAGGTCTTTAATCAAGGTTGTAATGGGGCCAAGGGGTTTGTAATGTGGTTGAAGAACAAAAGGATAAAGATATCACAAAGGTTCCAAAGAGTTCATAAAGTTTAGAGACATAAAAAGATCATACAAAGAAACTTCTCAAAACTCTTTACAAGTACATAGTCACCTAGGCCGGATATTCATGTTGGGCCTTTTCTTCATTCTAAACAACTTTGTAACATCTTTTTCTTTTTCCCAAATTCAAGAGATGATTCATATTTTTTTTTTTTTTACATAGGAATGTATTTGCCAGTATTCCATTTCTTTTTTTTTTCTTGACTTTTCTTTTCTTTCCCCCCACACTTATTTCTTGTTTCTAACCCAAATTTTCAATAGATCTTCCTTGTCTTCGCAACTTGTCTCAAAACATGCTAAATCATCTTTGGAACAAATGTAAGGATATAAGTATATTTAGGTTAGGGACAAGTTATGGTTACCAAAGAGATAGCTTATTCAATGTAGGCTCAAATTGGCTCACTAGGGGTGTGTTCTCTTGGAACATCAATAAGGGATGGCTGTTTGGCTCTGGTTATAATCCTAATGCCTCTATCATATTCATGTTGTCACATGTATCAATATAGTCTCAAACGGTTTAAAGCAAGTTCTAGAGAATCATGTAATCATAAGAGCACTCAAGAAAGAAATTAGATTGATTTATATAATGCATCAATCATTATAGGCTCAAAAACTCACAAGGATGATTATACAAGTCAGATTAAGTCTAAACATGCTTCTTTCTCAATCAACATATCATATTAACATTGGCTCATAAAAATTAGTATCAAGCTTAATTCTCATGAAAATTTTCTCACTAATAAATCTGTTTTAGACTTATGCAATTCATATCTCATCATAGTATTGAAAAGGAACTAAAACACACTAAAAATAATAATAAAGACTCATAAAAAAAAAATAGTAGACAAAAATAAAAGAAATCCTAAATCCTTCCCCCCACACTTAATTCTTACATTGTCCTCAATGTAAGTCTATTAACCCAAATGAAAGAATCATGTGTAAGAGAAAAGAACTAATAACATAAGAATAGGAATAACTAGACTCAAAACAAAACAAACTCATGCAACCTAAATAATCCTAAAATACTAAACAAAAATTAACAAGTAAACATAAAAAGATTAAAATCAAACTGACAAGGTATGTCTCAAGTCTCCCTTACTCAGACCTTGTTCAGAATGAATATTTCTAAATTGCTTAAAACACAACAAACTTTTTTTTTTTTTTAATTAGCAAAATATGTCCCTTACCCCCTACTAAAATATGACATTGTCCCCAATGTCAAATTTTAAAGGTAGGATTTAGGAGATATTACCTGCAGAGGTTGCTAACCACTTATTATAACTGAGACACAACAAACAAAATGTTAGATAATGTCACAAAGACAAAGTGCAATCCACTCCTTGCTCGTCCATATCTCTTTTTCTTTTTCCGAGCGTTTGCGAAACAACCGTAGCAGATAAATACTCATAAGCTTGGAGCTTTTTGAGTAAATCTTCAATGGTTGTAGCAGAAATTATGGTTCTCCTTGCCTCTGAAAACATGAATCCATTATCCACAGCATTATCTAAATATGAAAGCAAATTACTAAAATAACCATTAATATTAAGCAAACCAATGGGTTTCTTATTTGTGACCAAAGATGACCAAGAAGTCACGCAAGCTATTTCTTCCAATGTACCCAGACCTCCTGGTAAAGCAATGAATGCATCGGCAGAATGGTACATGATTGTTATCCGTTCAGGGAGACTCCAGACTTGTATTTCCTTACCCACGGTAGGTCCACAAAAACTTGTGAATAGTTTTGGCACGATTCCTAGAACTGGACTTCCTCCGGCGTGTGCTGCTGTAGCGACTGCTCCCATTAAACCCGTACTACCGCCTCCATAAATCAAGTGGATCTTTTGTTGGGCAAGTATTACTCCAACTCTTATGGCTTCATCAGCGAATATGTTATTTTTCCCTGGATAAGCACCTCCAAAGACACAAATTTTTTTTAATGCGCTGAGACGAAGTACTTTCCATTTTTTTTTCGAGTGCCTGAAAGAGAATGAGTACATGGTGTAATATATAGAGGACTGAGTAGTGAATCAGACAAGAGTAATAATGTTGCCGAAAGTGTATCTGACCTGTCAGAAGAAAATGTTAACCTAACAAAAGATTTTTGCGTGATTTCAGGAAGAAAATCAAAAAGAGAAGAAAAATTAACCGTAAAAGACAAAAGAAAAAAATAAAAAACGAGAATAATTACACAAATCGAACAACACGTAAATTAAACCGAAATGAAGTTATTGCAAATCAAACCAAAAGCTGAGAAGTCATTTATTGTAGTTGTGATTGTGGCTCACATCTTCCTCTGGTTTTACGTCCAGAAACGGCTTAAACGCCTTCTATGAGTCGAGGCTATGCTTCCCATCCAGTTTTCTTACAAGCTGGCAAACAGGGTCTTTTAACATCAGATTCCCAAGATGTTGCCATTCCCTTTGGAATTGCGGCCATAAATCAAGAATTTCTCTTTGTACGTCTCCACTAGGATGCGTCTCAAGAGAAAGTTGGATATTACCCAAATTCTCCTTACTCAGTCCATCCTTAATGAATTCAATTTTATCATCTCGATTAGAGGACGGAATCCCAATAGAACGACATTTACCGTTACACGTCCATCGTGCACATTTATGGCAATTTGAAATCATGCGCTTTGCTCGTCGCTTCTTTGCAAAAGTGCTTCTACCTGTACCTGGTAAATGCAAAACAGGAAGATATTCATCTTCACGTACCTTGGCTTCAATTATCCAACGTATGTCTTCAGGAATCCCTTTGTGCATAAGCATTCTTAATCTTTCAAATCGAACTTGGTAAAGCTTCAGTAAAATATTTCGAGGAAAGGGAGGAAATCGTTTCTGCAATCTTGTGAGAATATCATCCATCCTGAAAAAAAAAATGAAAAAAAATTGAAAGAGAAATTGGAAGAGAAATTTATATACAATATCAGTTTTGTGGGTAGCTGATGGAACCGATTTAAATAATCACGGAGTACCGTTATCCGCCATTTAACCGGGGTTAAAAAAAATAAAAATTATATTTACATCTAGTTATTTTCAAAACAAGGATCAAAAAAAAAAAAAAAAAAAAAAAAACAACATAAAAAGACTCAAAAATAAAACACTCTAAATAAAATCCTAAATTCTTTCCCCCACACATAATTCTTACATTGTCATTAATGTAATGCTATTATCCCCCAATGCAAGAATTATATGTAAGAGAAAAGAACTATTAAACAAAAGAAACTTATGCAGCCTAAATGAACTTAAAAACAGTAAACACAATTAACAAAGAAACATAAGAAATAAAAATAAAAATAATAAAAGAAAAAGGAAAAGAAAGAGAAAGCAAATCTGAATATGGAAGGTTGGCAATTTCATCTTTAATTGGGCTGCCTTCCCAATTAACACTTGAGTTAGTGTTTTGAATCTAACCAACACCCTTTCTTGGCTTTTTAGGCTTGTCAGGCTCATACATGAAATTTCCCAAATTTATGCGTTTAAGAGGAAGCTTTCTTTGCACAACAGTGGATGCATTCTCCATTACAAGTATTATTCCATCATCCTTGGTGGTGCATATCTCATCGAGGAATGGTGCATCTTTTGGTACTTGTTGAATGACATCCACAAACAAACTGTTTAAGGTTTCCAGCGTGTCTTGTTCATGTTCATCCTCCTTGAACTTTGCGAATCTACTAGGAAAAGGTGGAGAAGAAACATTAGTAAAAATTGGAATCTCAAACGTTACCTCAGGTGCCGAAATACTCTTATTTGGATCATTGGCTTCATTATCCTCAAGAATAGAATTCATCTCTAATTTTGTCTCATCCTCATCTTGTTCCTCATTCCTCAAGGTCACAATAGTAGCATTCTCCTTTGGGTTAATCATCGTTTGGGCAGGGAGTTCTTCAGATCTTTGTGCTACCCATCCCACCATACTACTAGCCAATTGGCTCATTTGCTTTTCCAAACTTTGGATGCTTGCCCTTGTTTCCTGTTGAAATAGCAAAGCATTAGTAGCAAGAGAATAGACAAGATCTTCTAAAGAAGTACCTGAGTTTTGAGTCATATGTGGTGGTTGAAAAAGATCTGGTTCTTGAGACCATGATTGATTGAAGCTAGATGGATGAGTGTAATTGGCATAAGGATCTACTTCTTGGTAATTTTCTGAGTAGTCATAATTAGTATGATCCCACCATCCCTCATGGTAAGTGTTTGAGTAATGATCATACTGTTGGTCTTGGAACACTTGATGGCCTTGACATCCTCCCATGGCCAATTGTTGAACTGGGTAGGTGAGATTGGCTTGTTGATTCTCCATGTTCATGTATGCCACCAACTCTTCAAGTGTTAGATTGCTCAATTCCATTGTTTTTTTTTTTTTAATTTGAAAAGAAAAACTTGTATGTACAAGAAAATAAAACTAATTATAACTGAAAATAAGAATAAACCAAGTAACCAATAAACTAAAGAAAGCAATCCCCGGCAACGGCGCCAAAAATTTGATGCACCCAAAAGAGTGTATCTTATTTAACCTTGAACTAAAAAGATCAATTGTAAGTATAGTAGTTAGCAAGGGTCGAGTCCTCAGGGATTGGGTTTTAGTTTATAAGTTGATAGTTTAAAACTTAAATTCAAGAACAATAAAAGAAAAGGGGTTTTTGAAATCAGATTTAAACTAAAGTAAATAATAAGAATAAGATGCAAGGCGGTATAACCAGCCAATAAAAATATATATACTAAATTAGGCGGTATAACCAGCCAATAAAAATATATATACTAAATTAGACGGTATAACCAGCCAATAAAAATAAAACAAAGTTAATATACAAATTAGGCGGTATAACCAGCCAATAAAAATAAATATACTTTTAAAAATAAGCAAACTAGAAAAGTAAGAAAACAAGTAACTAAGAAGAATCAAATATGAAAAATATGGTTAAGGTTTCATTCTCCACCAGTAGACATCATTAAGAATCAATTTCAGATCTATCAATATCAACCAACTATCAAAGTTAACAACCGTAGATAACAACAAGCTCTGTTATCCCAATCTTTCCTTAGTTTGTCGTTAAATAGAACAAGCTCTCTATTTAATCTCTAACCATTAAACAACCTAGAATAAGCTCTCTAGATTCAATTTAATGGCAGCTTTATGATGAGAAAGATAGGTTGATCTAAGCAACAAACACATAAGCTCGGATTGTTCAACTTAGGTTATGTTCCACTTTGCAATTATTGAAAACTTGATCATAATCATTAATCACAAATTGCCACTTATGAATAGGAAATCAAGACAATTACACGGATCAAGACTCCTAAACTAGCAATAGATAATTATCAAGATCTATCTAGTTGTACACCTAAACAAATCAAGACAACATCATGAACAATTCTTGTAGAAGAACATAAGCAACTTTGATAGAAAATTAATGATAGATAGAATCTGAAAATCAATTATAAAACATGTCTAGGGCTTTGAAATCACCCTTAACCAAATAGAAGTTTAGCCTAGCATAGGCATTGTAAACATAAACATAAAATTAAAGAAAATATAAGAAGAAAATAAAAGAAAGAAAGAAGAAGAGGAAGAATATTAATTATCCAACCTCTTGCTCTCTCTAAAAAAAAAAGAAAACTAGAGAAAAGAAAGAAAACTAGAGAAAAGAAAGAAGAAGAAAACTTAGAGAATTTTATTAAAATGGCTAATATCCTACCTATGTACAATATGATTCTCTACAATCATCCAAGGCCCTCTATTTATACACATTTTGGAGGGCTAAATGACAAGAGACAAGCTTTACAAATTTCAAAGGTAGGTATAATAGGTGGGTGCATTTTTCTAACAATTTTCGTCATATTGTATGACCATTTTGATCAGCCAACTTGATGGTCGATTTTGTCAATCTTGGAGGCCTGATCTGATCACATGGTCTTCTAGAAAAACGTTCCCCTATGAGTTACTGATTCATAGCCGTTGGAATCAGCTCATTTTCTGATGTGGAGAAGAAGATATGGGCAAAATACGAAAACAGGTCAGCACAGACGTCATTGCACATCAGCCAACTTGATGGTCGATTTCTTCAATATTGGAGGCTTTATCGGATCACATGGTCTTCTAGACAAATGTTCCCCTATCAGTTATTGATCCATAGCCGTTGGAATCAGCTCATTTGCTGATGTGTATCGGACGATATGGTCAAAATGCGAAAACTGCTCAGGACAGACGTCATTGCACATCAGCCAACTTGATGGTTGATTTCGCTAGGGAAAACGACTACGTTTCAAGAAGTGTAAAACATGAAAAAGATAGATATGCCTCTTAACTTTGCACGGTTAAAATTTCAGCCTTATTGCTTCAGTGAAACTCGAGATATAGCTGATATGGCAAAAGGTGTCGGAACTGGAACTGAACTGGATTTGCCCTTAATTGTTGATTTAACCTAGTAATCTGAAATCACTCAAAGAAACTTGTGAAAAACACCAAATTACATAAAAATATAAAAGATCATAAACACAATTAGACTAAACAATAATAACTCGTATTTGACACAAAACAATAATAAAACATAACTAAAAACTATATAATTATACGAGTTATCAGCAATTGATTAATATAAATTGGCTTTATAGTTTGCATCAAGTATGCAATTAAGTGACTAGTTAACCTGTCATGACAATTTATATCCCATATAAACCAATGCATTTAATAGTCATTATGCAAATTGCAATCATTAAAACTAGGTTTTAGAGTTTAAACGATTGTTCTCATTATTTTATCAACATAGTAGCCCTCCTCTACTATTCGAGAAATTTAACTTTTAAACTTCTTAGTGAGCAAGGACCCCTTTCATCCCACTATGACCTTGAGTGACTCAACAAGCCATGTCGAAACTAATTGAGTAAACTTTGCTTACCAATTGCATCTCTATGTAACTCCTTGATCAGTTAGGTGACAACTCTTTTCCTAAATGCATCATATGCATTTTGCCTAACCTTGCCTCTAAATGTCATGTGATCGAGTTTTAGAGCATCCAGATAACATAACACTTTGTTGAGTAAGACCCACCTTCAATAACTCAAAACATATTTGTACAGTAGTTTGACCTTGAGTGACTCAACAAGCCTCCTACTAGAAGAACACTGATTATCTTGTAAGATGGTGGAAGGCAACTTATCATGCGTAACATGGACTCTATATAATTTAATGAGGGATTTCTTTCTTTCATTAATTAGGTCTCATTGTTTTTCTTTGTTGATTGACATGCATAGCATTTATTCAAATATATATCACATATATAAATTCAAAAATAAATCTATCTCATGCAATCTACTAGGATGATTATGGACTTTACTACTCTAGTTTCCTTGAACCATTAGGAAACTAGTTGGTCAAATTCCTAGGGATACCATACATAGTCTTCATAAGTCTTGATGGTGATCTCCTTGGTCCTTCTTCTTGGCACCTTGTCTCCTTACATTTGGGAATTACATAAATTCTAATCTTAGCCTAAATCTAAATCTACAAGCCTATATAACATTTACATATCTTTGGTAGAAACCTCGAGTTACATTCGAGAGGAGTTAGGTGAGAAGAGAATTTACAACCCCATAAATGAATAAGAGAAGGCAGGGTTTACAGACCCTATTTATAAAAATATCAAAAAGAAAATTCAACCATCCATGACCTAAGTCTAAGGTCTAAGTCCATAATCACCCTCATGTTTTCATAATCACTTCATAAAGCATAAAAATAAATGCATACATATTTAATGTCACTTAGTAATCTTGTGTGTCATTTAAGGAAAGTAATTTTAAACTCATTTAAATATACTTGGCTCAAATTGTTTAGCAATTTTAATTCAATGTACTTGAGTCCTAATCCAATTAGGATACTTTGAATTAAAATCCTCCATCTAATTAAACAATTTAATTAGATTTTCTAACACCTTAGGAAGTTCAAGTTTAATTAGGAAACATTCTCTACAAGGAAAGTTTCATATTTTTTTCTTAACTTTTTGGAGTCCTTGTTCAACTAGGAAACAATTTCCACAAGGATAGCTTAGGTGCATTCCTAACTCTTAGGAATCCAATCTTGACTAGGAAACAATTTCCACAAGTCCAAATTTCCAAAGAATAAGAATTTTCAAAAATAGAAGGTGATGCCCTAACACACAACTTTTGTGTGTAGCTGCCTCCCACTTTTAGTAAGTCACTGTGCCGTAATCGGCAGCCCTTGTTTGGGGATACTTTTACCTCAAGCAGCCGCCTCTTTGGTTGGCTAGATGGTGAACAATTCACACACACTTCATCCTTTGATTTTCAGCTAATTATACCTACAATTTAAGAATCAAATTCAAGAACCCAAGGCTACCCAGAAAATTCCAACAACCATGCAAACTGTTTGCACAACTATGAGAGGTAGTTTCGGCAATCAAAAAAAATCAAAAAATTCACCAAAAATTACAGCATCAAGATAGACATGTTTCGGACATATCCTCAAATTTTCATAATTTTTTGACACATCTAACCATGTCAAAACGACAACTTACAGCAGGTGTGCATAAAAATCCTGCACTTGTGTTCTTCGAAATTCAAGCACCAAAACCAATCCAAACTTGTTTCTTTTAACTTCTTTGTGTCATGCAATCATGTGGAAAGGTTTACAATTGATCAAATCAATTTTAAACATGTTTCAAACAATTTAAAACACCAAGATCAGATTGCATACAAAACAGTACAGAATTGAAACAAAGCAAAAAACATTTTTCTTTACGGAACTTTGCTAAACCGACACACAATTCAATCCAATTGTAGATTACCAAGACTTAAACATGTAAATCACAATAAAACTTACAAGTTAGGCTCTAATACCACTGTTGTGATTCTACCTCATGCTCAAACATTAATCGAGTTAAAGAAGAATTTGAACGCAGCGAAAAATAAACAAAGAGATAGCCGAATCTAACAGGATCAAACTTGTAAAATTTTAATGTGATCTTGTAATTATAAAGCATACATCTGATTAAAATTCATACCTTAACTCAAAAATCTAGTAATCTTGAGTTCACACACAGCCCACTCAATCTTGAACACCAAGAAGGGAACGCCCAAACTTTAAGCCACACAAGTGTCTGGCCTCTAACGGTGATCCACACAAGATGATCAAGAGAACCTTCATAAGGTAGGAATGGAGTCCTTCCGAAAACCATGCTAGTGGTTTAGGTTTTAAAACCTCTCCCCATCTAAACATCCATGGCCGAATGCTTCATAAGCATCAAGAATGAAGAAAACGCTTTTCTACATTCCATAGGGTTTGGTGCGCCAACCAAGAAAGGAAGATCTTGATCTTTTCTCTTTTCATAGGGTTTGGAGCATTAACCAAAGGCAAGATCTTGATCTTCTTTCTTCTCACTCTAAGCCTTTGCTCTCTTGAGAGAAACCTTTTCTCTCTAGCAATCCATAAAGAGGCAAGAAGGAAGGAAGAAATCAAGAATACACGAAAAAGCCAAGCATACAATATACGGCTAGCCCTTGGTTCTTTTCAGCCAAGCTATCATGTTGTTTATATAGGGGGCGGCAACACTCCAGGGTTTGGACTAAGGGCTATAACATAACTCTTATGTATTTGCTCTTAAGTCCTTCCACTTAATTAAACTATTTAATTAAGTCCTTATTGATTAAATTCTCAATTTAATCAATTAGGCTCTTTCCATTTTAATCTCTTATTTCACCTTTATGTGTGTGACCCATTAGGCTTCCAATATGTTGGCAATGAATATAAATTATAATGCAAGGATAATTAATTTATATTCATAGATCATGAGCGGACTCTAGCAAGCCATCATGACCACCTAAATACTAGAGAGTCAAGTTAGTCTCGACATAACCTTTCGTGTTCAGTCTATCAGTGTAATTCGATCCTTTCACCAAATATCCTGGAAAGACCATGAGCATGGTGTAGTGTCTACTCATATTCAATCCATATTCCTTGCAGCTATTGGTTAACTTTGTGAACTTAGAGAAACTATTTCTCCTAAATTCATCATACTCTGGCCGGAGATTCCATCAAGTTAACTTAAGCCAAGAACATATGAGATATGTCTCCGATGTCACTTGGAGTGGTGAATCCTCTCTGGATCACTCATCCATCTTCGTATGCTTCATGTCATACCCAAAATCACCCTACCATAAGCATCACTCTTTGGGACCCGTTCGCGATGAAATCAAAGCATGACAATTCACATACAAGATGACCTGGTATCACAAGTCAGAGGACTACTTACAAGACTGTCACGTGAGAACGTTTCCATACACTTGAGTGACAATACCAAATGGAGTTGTCACAGCTGGCCATGTTCAGTGAACTTGTTCAACAGACAAGCACTTACATGTTATCCTAAAGTATCCCTTATACTTCAACACGTGAGATCAGTTGCTTACTTCATAAGTAAGTAGGCTTAACATGTACTAGTCTTTGAGCATTGTCAATGCCCCGTCTTGGAAATACGATGACCAGGAACCGTTTTAGGAACATGGCTTTGATGCATAAGGATCTCACAATTATAAATAATTCCTTTGCAAGGCCATTATGTTCCATGGGCTTCATCCGATTAGTACTTAATAACTCCTTATTATCGTACTAATATGAAGGAAAACCTTGTATCACTATCGAATATTGAAGGGTTTGCTATATCCCATGTCCAATCTGATTGTCTCTAGGGCATATATCAACAGCTAATACCTTCCTCATGATGTAACCGACTCCCAAACCTGCATTTTTATTTTCTCTGGTTTTACGTGGGCCTTAAAATTGGTTTTAATTAATTTTAAAATATTTTATAAAAATCATTTTTGACAAGTGACCGATCACACCTAGTCAAAAAAGATCGATGGCGACTCCATTTTTTCGAGGTTATTTTAAAACCCTCATATTATTTACGAGAAACCCCAATTATTTATTTTCCTCTTTCCCCCTAACGTCATTTGACGGTCGCGAGATCGTTATGACAATTTATATTATATAATAATATATAATATATAATATACAATAAATAAATTATTTTTTAAATAGTTAAAATCAATTAAATCGATCGAACCGACCGATTTAAATCGATTTTGGTCTTTTGATTTTAGGATTCTTTATCGATCGATTCGGTTGGTTTTATAAATTTATCTGGTTTAATCGATTTTCAAAAATTTAAAATCGAATCGACCAAAGCATATTGATCCACTGACTAATAACAATATCAATATTGACATTGCAAAAATTGATTAATAAAAACGAATTATTTGTAGTATTATATTATTTTCATTTTAAAAAAAAAATATTTTTAGAATAAAACTTTTTTTTAAGAAATTGTTTTTTGCTAACATTTTTATTTTTGAAAAAATAAAATATGTTTTTTTAGAATTTTTATTTTTGAAATTGAAAATAAAAACTATAAAAATAAAAAATTGTACACTTCAATTTTCATTTTTTGAAATAAAAATGAAGAAGAAAAAATTCAAAAGAATAAAATTTAAAAAAAAAAAAAGAGAGAGAATCGGAGAGAGAGATATGAGGAATGGAAAGGAAAGAAAAAGGGAATGGCATGTTGACCAGCTACCGATTTGATCGGCTTGGGCGACCAATGGCAAGTCAACTTGATTTGCCTCGAATCAAGCAAAGTTGCCATTTCCTCCATTCTTTCTCTTTTCTTTCTCTTCTTTCTCTACTTGACCTCCTTTTTTTTTTCCTTTTTGTAGTTTAAAAAATTAAATAAATATTTTTTTCCACATGTTATGATTTTATGGGTTGTTTTTAACCTGTCAACTTAATATTAACAGAGTTAATGTGTGAAATAATTTGCTGAATTGAAATGAAACTTAAATATCTAATTACGAGTATTTTTTTTTTTTCTATGTACCAGTTCGAGCACCAAATTAGTATTTAACCCTTTTGATGAAAATGAAAATTATCTACCAGACTAATTTAAAATCAAATAACGTGTGGAATATATTTCAATAAACTAAGTCCGATGAAAAAAAAAAGCAATTCCGTGGGCCATCAAGTCATTATATAACACAACTAAAAAAAAATTAACTGAACTTCTTAGAATATTGGGAAAATCTACAAAGTTTTATTGCTAGAGCTTGTGTAAAAAAAAAAATACCAATCGTAAATTATCTTAAGACACTAAAATATAATATTCGGGGCATACATACAATGTCATGTATTTATGTTGGTAACGGGACCAGTAAACCAATGTCGAGCACTAAGGATCCAAAAAGAAA
This sequence comes from Fremontodendron californicum, assembly GCA_030761205.1. Classification (NCBI taxonomy): domain Eukaryota; kingdom Viridiplantae; phylum Streptophyta; class Magnoliopsida; order Malvales; family Malvaceae; genus Fremontodendron; species Fremontodendron californicum. The sequence goes on along the minus strand of JAULJL010000025.1, from coordinate 9,347,883 downwards.
TGGTAATAAGGAGCAAACCACCAACAGCAACAGGAGTGTAGTTGAGTGTCTCAGAGGTGATTGGATAAGCAACAGGCAATGAGAAGAGGACTGAGATGGTTGCCACCCACAGGACTGCAACCCAACCAACCAAGACTCCATAGCGGCCCAGGTTGAAGGGTCCTGGGGTGAAGGATTTCCTCGCCAAAGTCACCCTAAAGAAGATTGGTAGGGCATATGCAATGTAGAGTCCAATTGTTGCTATAGATACCATGGCCTGAAATGCCACCAAGCTTCCAAGAGACTGCAACAGATTGAAGAACAAAAACAAAAAGGAAACATTATTTGCTGTTAAAAATGAATGTTAAACATTATGTTCAATGCTTAAGAGTAAAATTTCCACACATGGGATGAAGATGAAACCTATGTTACTCGGACTCGGGTGTGAGTATCGGATACGGCTGTGTCTGACACGGATATGTTCAATTTTTTCTAAGTTTTTCCATATATTTGGAAGGTCCTTGGAGGGTCATATCCTCATACCCATGTCCGAATATGCATCGGACACGGTTACTTCAAGAAAAATGAAAAGTCGGAGCAGCATAGGATGAAACTATGAAATGAACCTGGATTCCCTATCTTGCTGACAAATAAATGCACTCTATGTACATAGAAATGAAAAAGAAAATTACTTAAATCTGTTCCATCCATTAACTTTTATCAATATCCATTAAACCGGTACAAAATGAATTTTACCACTCCAATGCAACAAAAAATGATATATTTATATAGAATTTTCAGATGGTTAATAAGATGGGCATACCGTTAGTGCCATACAGAATGAGATAAATGCAGAGAGCCAAACTGCATTTATAGGAACCTCCTGCTTGTTCACTTTATGCCACAAAGATGACAATGGCATGGCCCCGTCTCTTGAGAATGCATAAGCCATCCTGAGAACAGATATTTAGTGCAAGTCAGTTGCCACTTGACAGGTAAACAATATCCAGGAGATTTTGTCTTAGAAGAACATAAGAAAACGTGTTTACCTAGAGTTGCTAGTAATGGAACTCATACCACAAAAAAATATGGCAATTGCAACCACTCCCAAGCAAATAATTCCCCCAACACCATTGCCATATCTATTCTTAAATGCGAGGTAAAATATTTCAGCAATAGCATAGCCTCCAGCATCATTATCTTCACTCAAAAGAAATGGGATGTTGGTAACTGCAAAGGTGATACCAAGTAGGTAACCCCATCCAAAAATAATAGATATCCCAATGGAACTAATTATTCCTTTTGGTCCATTCTTATCAGCATTCTTGGTTTCCTCTGTCTATAAATAGAAGTTTAAAATAAACAAAATTGATTTAGTTTCATTTGTCAGATTGTTAGTATTCCATAAGGCAGAAGTGATAAAAAATTAAACTCAAAAGCCAATCTAATAGAAGTATAATTTCACTCTATGTTGGTGAAACTTTGAGCTTGTTCATGTTTTCGAAGGGAGACCACAAGAAATAGCACGCCCTTAAGATTCATTTAATTAAGTTTCAAAGAACATCTGTGGAATTATTACATGGTACCCGATTAAGTTGCCTGGTTTTCTACAGCTTTAAGAGTGGGTTTGATTGAGAAGGAAATTAAAGAAAGACAAAAGCTTACCATATGAGCAGAAGCATCATATCCAGTAAGGGTATATTGACTCATAAGAAGCCCAAGAACAAAAATATAGACTTTACTGTTTATTCCCTCCCCATTATCTGTGTTGAAATGAGTGAACACAAACTTGGCACTAGCCCTCTCCGTTGCAACTGAGGGAATGAGGATCATAAGAAGAACAACACCTAGATGCAAAGAACTGTTAGTTGAAAAAGGGGGATCACTTAAGCCAGAAAGCATGTTAAGCCCTGATGTCTGCATAGTTCATACCTAGAAGATTCCATGCAGCAGCCAGCTGTCCAAAGAAAGATAAAACCGAAATGGAAAGACTGTTTATTATAGCGTGTATCAGTAGGATTGCCCCATGGAAAGCGATGACTACGTATTTAGATGCCTCATATCCACCACCATTTTTTCCACCTGTGCTAAGGAGAATTATCACCGAAATCAGTTGTGCAAGTGAGAAATCTACACTTGTTGTAACAGCCCACTGCAAATGAAAAGGCAGTTTATGTGGTTAGAACTTATTATTGTGTTCTTATCTAATCCACAAGAAGATTGGCCTTTCAGTGATATATTAGGGCAAATCAAATCCAAGGATATCAAAATTTGAAGACACACCTGACCAACAATATTGAACCTGCCAGAAAAAAATAAATGATCTGCATTAGATACAATGAAGGGAGACCAAGCTGGCTATCTCTTTTGATTATACAAAAGAAAAATATGTATGTATATATGTAAGCTCTAGAACAACAATGAGATAAATTCCTACTGAGAACTGAGACAATCCCAGATTAATAAGGGGGAAACAAAAAAGAAGAGCCGGTTAGAACAAATAAATTTACTGTAATCCGATTTTCTATGCAGAATCACACCAAAATCTATAAAAGAAAGTGGCCCATTATATATGGAAAGGAGCACCAATGCAAAATTGTTTCCCATGGTCTCAGGTGTGAGGTAGGGCATGAGCATGCCGATTACTGAGGTTGAATTACACTGTTGGGAATCAAAAGGAAACTAAATCCTACATCAAGGCCATTTGGCTTATGCAAAGAACATAAATTCACAGAGGGCACAAGAACATAATGACCTAAATTTGGGGCTCAAGCAGTGCCAAATATATTTATAATGGGCCTCACGTGCAGAAATGGAGAGCTCTAGAACCTGCGATACATGCTCAAAGGAAGTTTAATCTATGATATGATCTGGTGCAATTCCAGTATTTTGGAGCTATCCCGTGTTCTCTTGTTCATCTGCTTCATTATTTTTCTAAATCTTATATTCATGCAATTTTGAACATAGTTGCATATATATCAAATAGTAGCAGGTAGGTTCACAGTTCACCCTACATCAGTGCTTAGAGTTGCAAATATTAAAGCAACCAAAATAGATGCCCAGCTACAAAAAGAATCATTATAGAGAAAGTAATAGACTTCCAAAGTATGTTCCAATTCTCTGAGCTACAGGTTTCTGATTAAATGTGGAGCATTGAATTAATTACAAGAATGAAATATGAGAAATCTGGAACCATTCCAAATTTTCTACACTTTGACTAAGTACATATTCCTTTTCACAAGTTTACAACAAAATTAGGGGAATAATGTGCTAGACCTAGTGTTAGTCAAACAAATTAGAATTGAGAAAATCAATACTAACAAATTGCTGTAGCCCCTTGCCCCCTTTCATTATTGTTCTCCATCTGCATCCCCAAAATATTCATAACGGTACTTAATTTACGCATTCATCTGAGCTTATACCATCTCTACAGTTCTGACAGTAGCAACTAAGCCCTAAATCTATAGCTGATACTTTTCACAAGAAAACTTTTATTATCCAATTAACTCTCAATCTTTGTATGTTATTACCATGCCCGAAGTACTTCAATAAGTAAACAAGAAGAGGGCAGCTTGAGAAACAGTACATGCAATCTATTCAATGCCAATCAGTCCGGTACCACAGTTATGCCATTCAGTATGCATCCTGTCCATGACAAGAAAAAACTAGAGCAGAACAAATATCTGCTAATAAACAAACTTAAAGAGAGTGAAGCAAACTTCTCATACAGAGCATCTCATATATTTCATATGCTCAAATATTTACTTGTTCTGACAGTAGCAATACCTTTCACAAGAAAACTTTTATTATCTAATTCTAATTAGCTCTCATCTTTATATGTTGTTACCATGTCCGAAGTACTTCAATAAGTAAATAAGAAGAGGCAGCTTGGGAAACAGTATATGCAATCTATTCATAGCCAATCACTCTGTCACCAGAGTTATGTCATTCCATATGCATCCTGTCCATGAGAGAAAAAACTAGAGCAGAACGATAATCTGCTAATAAACAAACTTAAAGAGAGAGAAGCAAACCACTCATACCGAGCATCTCGTATAGTTCAAATGCTGAAATATCAGTATCGTTTTAAATAGTAATGAAGACTGGTCAAGCTTCTAAAATTAATTAAGCCTCTCAACTCTCAAGAGCTTAAACTTCTAGACCTAGAACACAATAATTCTCAAGGCCAATACCATAAAACCTAGCATCGACAACTAATTAATGCAAAATCGAAGATGACAATCTCATTGGGAGGATACAGCATGTATTTTTCAAAAGAAAAGCCTAGTCAAAAGCCATAAACTATCTTCCTTATGGCATTGAAAGTCCCAAGCATTCATAAACTTGGTTAATTTAAACAAGTTAAGACCATCATAGAACTTAAGATTGAAGCAATAATGTTTGTCAGCCATAAAGTAGCCAAACTCATCAAAGTGAGTGTAGATGTTAATTTATCAAATTAGCCAAAAGAAAAAATAATTACCAGCCTGTGAGCCAAGAGGCAAAGGGTGCCCAATTTCGGCCAGCAAGCCTAGCACTCCAATAATAAAGGCCACCAGAAGTTGGATAAGAGGAACAGATCTCAGCCATTGATAACCCAACAAACATGGTGAAACCACCAGCTATTAACCAACCATAAACCAAAGAGACAGGTCCACCAAAATTCAACCCAGTGTTATAGAGTGTGGTGATACCAGTGAGCACTGATATGATGGAAAATGAAAACGCAAAATTTGAAAACATCCTGCAAAAAGTTTTAAACCAAAAAACAAACAAAGAGAGCTCATGTTTTTTTTACACTCTTCACACCCAATCAAATTGAACAAGAAAAAAAGGGTAGTTGAGGAATTTTACGACAGATCACGCTTGAGCTCTTGTTTGTAGCCAAGCTCTGTGAGACGGGACTGGCCTGAATCAACCAAAACGCTGCCATTTTCAACTGTATGAGATGGAAGACCCATTTTTTCGTTGACCAAAACCATCTTTTGAAATCCCAAAAGAGGTTAACAGTCAAAGAGAATGGTTTTTGGTTGTTTTCTCTATCTCTCTGTTCCCTTCCTTCCTTCCTTCCTTGAGAACCAAACTCTCTCTCCCTCTCTCTTTCTGATTCTTGTGAGTTTATAATTTATTTATTCATCAAAGAAACAAATGCAGATGCTGTAATAATAACTAAAAATAAAACTTCCAATAAAAGAAAAAACCAATCACCTCCAGCTCAGATCAAAGGCAAAGGACTGCCATTTTTTATTTTAAATTTTGGTCAAACAAATGCCAGTTTTCCTTTGCTTTGATGTCAGATTCTAGAAATGGGTTTTTCTTGTTACTGTATCTCTGGATGATTTTTTTTCTTTTTCTTTTTCCTGGATTCAAGGGCGATGGAGGTGGATGGTCCAAGACTCCAAGTTGTAGCAGGAGAATCCAATTGCGTAATCTCCTTTATTGTTGCTTCCAATTTTGACTAAATTTACTTCTTTTTTTTCTTTTTCTTTTTTGTTTTTATTAAAGAGAAATACATGTATCTTATTTAAATAGAATAAAAAAAAATCTATTTTCTTCAAAAATCAATGCATTTCAATTTTTAAATTCATTTTTTTTACAACTTATTTATCAAAATTTAATATGACTCTTTTTTATTTTGATGGTTGTTGTTGTTGCTATTATCTTATCATAATAAGGAGCAGAATGTTTACAAAAGAATAAAACATATCAAAAAAATTTATGTTAAAAGAATATGAATAATTGATCTTTAGAATAAACTTAGAAACCTAAATTTGATAATAAAGTAATATATTTTCACTTCTTTTTAAAAAAATTTATAATAAATTTTTATATTAAAAAACTTAATAGATAAATTAATATAAAATTTGATAAAATTACATATAAAGAAAATTGAATAAAACATAAACATTCCAAACACTTCTCTTTTAACATTAACATTGAGATTGAAATGATTACTCATTGAAAAACACTATTTAAAATAATTAATAGCAAAAAAGTATTTCTAAAACAAAAATTAGCAATCATATGATCTATTAGTAAAATACTGGATTATTAATTATAATGATCAAAATTTACTTGGTAGGCTAAAAAAATATGGAAAGAAAAAAATAAACTTTTTTGTGCTTGATACAAACTATAAAAAAATAAAAATTAAATTATTAATTGAAATTAAAAAACATTTTTCGAATTAAATTTGAAAATATATATATATATATATATATGCATTTTCTTTCCCTCTTATTTTTCTTCTATCAAACAAAAATAATAATATTTTTTTTCCTCAATCCCTTTCTTTCTTTCCTTTTTCCCTTATCAAACATAAATAATATAAACAAATAAAAACAAGGGAATGTTCTTTACACATATTTTTAAATAAATTTAAGATAAAATTTTGTTTAAATTATTTAATTTTTACTTGATTAAAAGCTATTGAAATTTTAATCGTAAATTAATTTTAACACATGTAAAATGAAATTATTACTTGTACAGTAGCAGCCAAAGTTTAATTATTGTATCAATAACGTCTTCAATAAATGATACTTTTCAACATGTGTGAAAACGTCGACCACAAAGGCAAAGCTAGATAATGACTTCCCACGCATTTCGATGTGAACTAAATCCAAGAATTGATTATTTTTCTGATTTGAAATTATAAATAAGGAATCTGAATCTTTGACTAGCGCAATTCATTAGCTGCCATGTCAAATTCATTTGTAATCTATTCTTTATTAAGACTAATACCTAGTCAAAAGGATCAGGTTTTCGTCGAGCTCTATTCGAATTGCGTTAAATTTGAAATAAAATATTTTATATTTGGAGAGATAGATTTATTTAATAAATAAAAATATTATTATTTAAATTTAATTATAAAAATAAATTTTTTAATTTTTTTAAATAATGAAATTAATTTTTTGAACTCAAAATATCAAGTCGGGCCTCGTCGGATCTTAGACAAACAAATTTTTTTTAGCCTTGGATATGAGTCACAAACTTGCCTATCTCTTTCAATAACTCAGTCAACCCGTTAATGGTCTTTGACCTCTCTTGCTTGTCACAGATCTTAGAGTTGGCAAAGCAGACCCAAACCCAATAACCGGCTCGAGTCGATTTGAGAACGAATCTGATCCGAATTGATTTAAAAATTCAAAAGTTCGAATCCGAAAAAATTTGACACAAGCAAAATCCTAACCTGAAAAAACCTGAATTCATAAAGACCCGAAACTGACAAGACCAAAAGCCTATAAAAGACCGAATTCGCTACGATCCGAACTCGAAACCAATCCAATCCGAAATCCGTTAAAAACTGAATTTATAACCGAAAAAACCTGAACTATAATTATATGATTTTATTTAATAAATAAATAAATGATAATTTTTTTCTTAAATAAAAAATTTAATTTATGAAAGTATATTTATAATTATTATACAATTATATCAATAATGTATTATCAACAAAAATAATTAATAGTGAATCTTTAAATTGAATTATGAAATAAAATTAATTTGAAATACATTAAATATACAATTAGATCTAATATTTTGTAGGATAAATTGGAATGTTCTTTAGAGTTTATTATTATAATTATATATCTTAAGCTTAGTTTTTATATATACACAAACACATATATAAAAACACACACATATACATATTGGGCCTTAATTACTTCACTCAGGTGAGCTTTTTTTTACGTCTTGCACCTTAAGTAATATAAGAGTTCTAGTGTCTACAGTGCGTCTTGTGCTCTTGACAACACTGATCAAAATAGTTTAATATAAACTAATTTTTACACGTCTTAGTATCCTAAATTTTCTAACAATTAAGACTAAGATAAATAATTGACTAATTATTCATATTAAATATTTTTGGTGAATGATAATTAATATTCTTTTTAATAATGTCTGTTATTCAATATTATAATTGAATAATTATTAATCGGTTATATGATTAATTGATTATATCTAATATTAAACTCAAAATGGTCAAATATTAAAATTAATATCAATTATTATATAAATTAGCTTTTACATATCATGCTTTTCTAAAAATTTAAGTATTAATTATTAAGGTTAAACCAATTAATTGGTACTCTTTTAATGTCTAACATTCAACATTTTAATTGAACATTTAGTTAATTAGTGTATACAATTAGATCTAATGTTATTATGTTAGTATTTATCATTATGTCCAAATAAAAAATATATAAACATAAGAACAAATTCTTTAAAATTAAAAATACTGTTAAAAAATTTATAATACAATGACAAACAACCTAATAAAGCAAAAAAAAAAAAAATTATTAGACTAAGTGACTAAGAGCACAATGAGTTATTGGGTTAAGAGTAAAAAATCATTTATATAAATGCTTAGTGGATTTTATTTATAGATTCTTTCCTTCTAATGATTTTTTTTTTAAATGTAGCCAAATGATTTTTTATTTTTATTTTTTTAGTGTTACTTAATTTTATTTTAACTCACTTATAAAACAAAAAAAGTTCATATATAATCACTAATTATAGTTATATTTAATACCAAATATCAAATATTAAAATTATATCAATACTATATAAATTAGCTTTTCTATATCATGGTTTCTTAAAAATTTTAAGTATTATTATTAAAAATTAAACCAATTAATTGGTATTCTTTTAGTGTCTACTATTCAACACTTTAATTAAACATTTGGTCAATTAATTTTATAATTAGATCTAATGTTGTTATGTTAGTATTTATAATCATGTCCAAATAAAAAAATATAAATATAATAACAAATTCTTAAAATTTTAAAATACTCTTAAAAAATTTGTAATACAATAACTAAAAAAACCCTAATAAAGCAAAATTAAAATTAAACCAAAAATTTGTTGGACTAAGTCACTATAAGAGCCCAATGAGTTATTGGATTAAGAGTAAAAAGCCATAAATGTTTAATAAGTTTTATTTATAATTTATTTCCTTCTAATGATGTTTTATTACATACAGCCCAATAATTTTTTACTTTTACTTTTTTTAGTGTTAATTTATATTTAATTTAGTTCACTTATAAAACAAAAAAAAAAAGCTTATATAATCATCAATTATATCTATATTCAATACTAAATATTATAAAATTTTAAAAATATAAGTATATAACCATTGCAAAATAATAATAAGTATCAAAAGATACAAATTCTTTTTTCGTCATACTATAAGTAGAAATATCGAACTTATATATTTAGCTTTTATTTAAACTTAAAAGGATATTGGATTAAAAAATAATAAAAAATATTCAAATACAAAGTATTGATTAGAGGTATCCATGGGCCGAGCCGGGCCAGGCTTATGTATGGTATCAACATCATATATGCTTGCTCAAACCTGACCCGACCCTACCCGAAATATGGGTCTCAAATTTTATCCAAACCTGTCCATATTTATAAATAGATAACGCAAACCCGTTTAGGTCCGCTTATATTATTTTTTTCTAAAAATAAAAACATATTATTTTTTATTTAATCTTTAGTAATTTTATATTTTTTTTCTTTTATTAAGTTCTTAAACATGGACAACTTAACATATTTTTTAATGTTTACACTATATTATTATATATATTTAATCTTTATATGACATAAATTACATAATATATATAAAAATATATATATTATTTAATTAGAAAACAGGTCGGGCTGGACTCGGGCTTTGAATGTTGGAGCCAAGGCCCGACCTATTTTTTAAATGAGCCTCATTTTTTTTGTCCAAGCTCATTTTTTAGGCCTAATATTTTTGTCCAAGCCCTCTCAATTATTGGGCTGGCTTTCGGGCTTGGGCGAATAGTCCAACCCTTGGACAATTCTAGTATTGATACTCAATTTATAAATAAAATTATTATATTTAACTTTTAAAATTTTAATTTTAGTATTTTTGTCATTATGTAAAAAGTCAAATTAATTATTACATTCGAAATTAAAAATATATTTATAGCTTAAAAAATTCTAAAATTATATCTTAAGTATAATATTTTCTCATGTAGTTTAGAATAAAATAAATAAAATAGGTCATTGATAATGATGCGTATATTTTATCTTAATGATTGGTACGTTATATTATAATAATCTCTTATTATGTGATTCAAATTAAATTATATAATTTCTTACCGTTATACATATTTTTTAAAATAAATTTGTTATTTTTTGGAATAATTTGTTGTTTTTAATTTCAAATGTATAATTTTTTAAGTCTTATCATGTGATTTTTTAAAGTATATAAAATAGGTCATTGATGTGCATATCTTATTATAATAATTTGTATCTTATGTTATAATAATATCTTATCATGTGACATATAATAAATTAATCTCTTGTCACTATACATGTTATTTAGAATAAATGTGTTGTTTTTTATTTCAAATTTAATCTCTTATATGATTTTGATTAGTTTGGTCAAGTCATAATATTGGTCCGTTGGATGATTCTAGACCTGACAATTCGTGTACGCATATTGTATCTCGTGTTTTTTCGTGTCAACCGTGTAAACATAAACACAATACAAATGATTAAATGTGTTAAAATCCTAAAATGAATACGATAGGTGTATTAAACTTGTCATATTAATCGTGTTTAAACGTGTCGCACTGTATTTATTACACTACTTTCGTGTTTATTAAATGTGTCATATTTTCGTATCGTATCCAAAATTACCAAGTCTAGATGATACTTGCTACTAATTTCATAAAAAATAAATATTTTTTATTTTATTGTAAAGAATTACAAGGAGAAATTTATATGCATATAGTTATATATGTATATATTAATATGATAAGATTTATAAATTATACAAAAATATTATATATGTCAGTACGTCAATGTTTTAAGAATTACATCTTTACTTATATGAATTTTTTATTAATTTAATTTTATATATTATGTTTAGAATTTAAAAATATTAAGCATAATTAACTAATTTAATATTATATATTTATTTTAAATAAGCATTTATTATTATATTTCATTACACTGGACAATTAGATTTTTAAGTAAAGTTTTAAATATAATTTAATTTTAATAACAAATCATTTTAAATTTTAAAACTAATTCACTTGGTAAAATTCTTAGTATTAAGAGTTGTTTGTTAAAATTTGAACCTTTCAACCAATATAAAATTTTATATATTTTACAAATATATAAATAAATTTAGGTAACAATTTCAGATACACGATAAAATCCCGTTTGTTTTTCTATATTATTTATTTTTTATCTTTAAATAAAATTATCAATACCTATATATTAAAGTTGTCTCCGAGTGTTCAATTTAAAGTCAACTCATTTACCTATATATTAAAATTGTCTTCAAGTGGGGACAAACTTCAATTTAAGGGCAGCCACATGGCAATTAATTTATTTTTGGTTTTGGTAGAGAATAAACGGAAAAAAAAAAAAAAAGATCTATTTTTAGCCTAAAGATGAATTTAGTAGCATGGTGAGATTCTTAAACTCTACTATTCGGTGGATGTATATATATATATATATATATATATATATATATATATATATATATTGAGGGAGAGTGGTTCAAATAGTGATAAATTTTATGATATAAATATTAATATATGTTAGGTTATCTAACAAAATATAAATATTTAAAAAATAAAAAATATATTAATAACATATGCATATATGTTTACGATATAAGTCATATATTTTATGTATAACAATTTTTAATATTTTTAATATATTTAATTTTTTAACTTTAAGATTATTATTTGAATTATCCTTGATAACAAAATATAATTAGGAAAATATTATACATACTCATCTAATACACTTATTTCACACACTCACATAATATATAAGTTTTTAAAATTTTATTATAACCCATGAAAATTTTAGTAATTTAATCTTAGAATAAAAAGTGAATATGTGAAATGAGTATATTAGATAAGTATATGTAACATTATATATATATATATATATATAATTATATTCTTATTGGCATGTATTAAGATACACCAAATAAATATAAATTTAAAAAAAATTTATCCTGCGACAATGCGCATGCAAAATATTAGTTTTAATAAAATCAAACTTGATCAAATAATTTATTTAAATTTAATTTGATTTGAATTTAAAAATTAATAAATTGAATTCAAAATATATGAACTAAAAACATCCCAAAATTTACTCGATCCAAATTAGCCTGACCCAAATCCTACTGACATGTATAATTGACAAGTCTAAAGTAATCCACTAAAGAAAAGTGGGCTCTCACGGGATCAGAGAGATCTTGGAATAGTCTTCCAAGAGAAGGAGAGCAAGAACTTTAAAGACTAGCTAGTGCATGAAATGTTCTTTGTCTTGAACTATGTTTTGTTCAAGAGGGGCTCTAAAAGAAAAGTTAGTGAAGTTTGGATCGTAGTTACCAAAAATTAGGTATGCACTGGTTTGTGGTAGATGTTATAATATTAGACACGACAAGATTGTATGACACGAAAAAAATAATTAAAAATACGACACGAATACGACACGAAAAAATAACACGAATACACGAATGTCTTAAAATCTATTTAATACGAATTATTAACGTATCAAAATTTATATAAACATAAAATATTTTAAATACGATTATGACACGATAAAATATACAAATACGATATAGATACACGAATTGTCATATCTAATTTGTGGTACGAGAACAGAAACAAGACACGACATTTAGTAATTAGTAATTCGTGGTAGGGATAGACCAAGGGATAGGTTTAGTTCATTAGCTATTATGGATTGTGGTATACTTTAAAATAATTATTGGATCGCCAATAATAATTTTTATATTTTCCTTATAAATATAATTAATTGTGTAAATTTTATAGACTTAAAATTTTAATTCAATATAAACTTTAAAATTTTTCACCTAACAATCAATTTGAGGCTTGAGCCAGCCCAATTTTATACTTAATTATATTAACTAATTTTCTCGTATTCTTCTCCAAGGCAGCAGCTGTGCATCTCTATCTATTTCATCTTTTCACCTATAATTTGAGTCTCACCCGCGTAAAACATCACTCAAGCTCAAAGTAAGAAAGATTGAATTCTTTTCTCTCTCTTTTCTTCTGTCTCTCTTTCAATTTTGGAACTCAATTTTTTGGAATCCAGAAACAACCCACGAATTAGATCCCACGACTGGTTCGTGGTTCTGAAGGGGTGTGCTTTGAATTTTAAAATCAAATACTTAAGCGAACAACTACGAGGATGGCTAACCTGGAAAGAAATGCAGAAATAACAACAATAGCAAAGATTCAAATTATGATGTGTAGACCTAAAAGTCTAAAATTACCTATCCAATGCTCACTAAGTGCCTGTGACCATTGCCTAATATATGTATGCGTGACCAAAAAAATGATACAAATCCAACCCAGCAGAAACAGATCAGAGCAAATACAAGGTCCAAACAATTGATGAAAAAATAACCGGAAGACATGGGATGGGAGCAATAAGGGCGAAAGGTACGAGAAACTTACCAACCGGTGAACCAGGAAGCCATAGGACCCCAGTGATTGCCGCACAGCTTGGCACTCCAAAAGTATAGGCCACCAGAAGTAGGATAAGCAGAGCAAATCTCAGCCATTGCCAGACCCACTATCATAGTTAAGATGCCCACAATGGGCCACCCATATACCATTGTAACAGGCCCACCAAAGCTCAATCCTGTACCATACATTGTTGTGAGTCCTGTGATCACCGATACGATGGAGAATGTCACCGAAAAGTTTGCAATTGCCCTGCACAACACAACCAAACATTTCTCATCATCCGATCATTGCCTTGATGGACAAACTGTCAAGATTTATTTATTTATTTATATATATTTATATATAAAAAAGAAAAAGAAAAAGAGTTGTTTATTACGTACGAGAGGCTGCGGCTAAGTTCTTGCTTGTAACCCAGCTGTTTTAGGCGAGCGTCGTCAGAAACATTGGGTTCATGGTCCTGGACCAGGAGAGGGAGGTATGGCTCTGAATCTGCGGAGACTCGAATTCCAGTTTCCATTTTGGAAAGGAAGTTGGTTGTGAAATACTTGCTATTGCTGCTCTATTCACTGTGTATCTCTCTCTTAACAGCAGAAAGTTATATTATTAATAAAGAATTTAAGACAATCCGACAGTCAAATGGAGTGTGAGTTTTGAAAAGTCGATAGGATCACGTCAAAAGTTATGTGAATAATTTATTTATGTTGCGTTCAAATATAGGTGAGAATTGGGATATACATATTTATTTTTACTGCCAATGCCAACTACGCCACCTCTCATTTGCTAGCCTATATATCAAACCGTTTGATATAATTATAATCAATAATTAAAGAGGTTGTTTGATTGATACGTGGTAACTTTTAAAAAAATATATTTTTTCTTTTTTCTTTTAGTAATAAATAATGCCAATATTATTTTTTTTTTGTTTGAAAGAGAAAAAAAGAAAGAAATAAATATCTTTATCTTACATTTTTAAATTAAAACTTATAATTGTTGTGCTTTTTATTTATTTCTTTCTTTCTTTTTTTCTTTGATTGTAAATATTATTTTAAAAGTTATAATTTAAATTTAAAATAATTTATACTTTTCAAAATAAAAGTACGACACTTGCAACTAATAAGAAAAGCCAACAACGAAAATTTAATCGAAATATATTAAATATTAAGTATAATTTTTTTTTAATCTCAATATATTTGAAATAGTTTCATGCAAACTAAATTTTTATTATTTTTAAATTAAAATGAGCGTATATATGTTAAATAAAAAAACAATGAAGAGAAAGATCAAATATCGCCTCAAATAAATACAAACATAACTGTATCTCCATCCATATAATACACACATTTTAATACTTAAGAATCAATTGTTTAATAAACAAACCAATTTCTTTAATTGATTATGAAAAGTTAATCATCAATCAATAATCTATAGCTATACTTCTATACTTACTACTAAAATTGTCTTTGGACAACTCAATTGATGGCCAATTTGAAGGCCATCAATTGCCACCTCATTTTCTTTTTCTGTTTTAGTGGGAAAAAAAAAAGAGAAAAAGAAAAAGAAAAAAAAAATGAAAGGAAAGGAAAGGAAAAAAAAAAAGGAATGAAAGAAAAGGAAAGAGAAAAAAATAATTATTTGAAAATATTAAAAACATATATTTTTAAATAATTGTAACTGATATGTTTTAAAAAAAATCTTATTAAATTTAATTATGTAAATAAATAAAACAATAATTTTATTAAAAATAATTAATAAATAAAAAAATTGTATTAACAATAATATAATTAATATGAATAAAAAAAAATCAATTAATATTAATTATTAGTATATGAATATTATGAACATTATTTTAAATTGTAACTGATATTTAAAAAAAAAATTCTTATTAACTTTGATTATGTAAGTAAATAAAAATAAAAAATAAATAAAAAATCATATGAACAATAATATTAATATTAATATGAATAAAAATAAAATAAAATAAATATTAATTCTTAGTATATGAATATTATGAGCATTATTTTAAATTGTAAGTGATATTTGTTTAAAAATATTCGTATTATCTTTGATTATGTAAGTAAATAAATTTTATTAAAAAATAATGAATAAAAAAAAATCATATC
Source organism: Fremontodendron californicum (assembly GCA_030761205.1). Taxonomy (NCBI): domain Eukaryota; kingdom Viridiplantae; phylum Streptophyta; class Magnoliopsida; order Malvales; family Malvaceae; genus Fremontodendron; species Fremontodendron californicum. Next base: position 9,332,285 of record JAULJL010000025.1, on the reverse strand, counting down.
AACAATAATATAATTAATATGAATATAAATAAAATTAAATTAAAGATAAAATTAAATTTATATTAATTATTAATATATAAATATTATGAACGTTATGATAGTGTTATAAATATATATGATATATTACAATGTTACAAATATATATGATATATTACAATGTTACAAATATAATATACTTACATGTAGTCATTTAAAAAAAATGTGAATATAGTATGATACGAATGAATAATTTAACATATACATTAATATATTTTTTGAGAACAAAAATATCAATATACACACATTAATTATTAATAAAATTTAAATATTTTAAAAAAATAAAAATATATCAATTATGCATACAAGTATGTTTATGATATTAATTATATAGTTTATCAATAATCACTTTCAATATATTTATTTTTTAATTTTAATTTAATTTATAGCTAGAATCATCATTATTAACGAAATATAATTATATTGATATTCGCATATATTAAAATTTACAAAATAATATAATATTTTCAAAAGTAATTTTTCATAAATAATATTTTTAATAAATTAAAATTTATTTAAATAATTTATTTAATATTTTTATGTGATGTTTAAAAGAATGACATCAAATTCATGAGATTGGTTTAGAGATGAAATTTTTATCTGATAGTTCGATTCATTTTAAAAATGCTATTATGAGTATGTATTCTTGATATGAAAGTAAAGTAGAAGTTTTTGAGATGTTTGATGAAATTTGATCCAGTTATATTCTCATGGATTAAAAGGATGAAAGTTGATTTTGATGGTTCAGATTCTCGCTACGCCAAAATTAGTTTTAGACAACATTTTTTTAATAGCCTTTCTCAAATGTTGTTAAAAATAGCAAAGGCAATACTTTGACAGCATTTTGCATATTGCTGTTATATATTATAATGGCCAATAATTACAACATTTTTAAAATTTTTAGAAGCATTTGACATGTGCTGTTATAAATCTTATCATATAAAAATACTTTTGGTAGCACTTATAATTGCTATCATTGAGATTTTTTGCAGCAAATAAAAAATACATGCAAAAGATCATTAAAAAACTGTTATAAAGTAGAAATAGCAGCATTTTGATATGTGTTATTATACATATGTAAAAATGCTACTAAAGACATAAGGTTGCGGCCACATATAAAGCACATGAATAAATGCTGTCTTATCTTACAGCAATAATTTTTTTAGTTTTCACAGCACTTCAAAATACTGTTATATGTCAAATTTAGCATAGTGACTTTTGGATTGTTTAATAGTTTATGCTATAAATATTTTGTTAAGATCATTAAAATTTATTTCATGTTTTGCATAGTTTATCATAATTATTCAATTTAAATTAAAGATTCAATGACTTAAAAATTAAATCATTACATCTGTCATACATTAATATATATATATATATATCATGTTTAAAATTTATACAGATAATCAAATCAAAGATATAAACTCATTAAATCAGATATGTGAATCCGTTGCGTACTGCGAGCATTTTCTAGTTGCTATTAAATATCACCTAAGTGGGTTCTCTTGTGTCAATTGCAACTTATATTGTCTAATTAATTGATGTGTTAATTTTAAGGTTAGACTATAAGTTTTGCCTACGCTTTGTTACGGGACAAATTTTGTTATTTAAATGTGTTTTAATTTTTGAAATTTTTTATATATTTTTTACTTATTTTAGTTGGTATAATTAATTAAACAATAATTATTACTAAAGTTCATATAAGCGGGTTCTCTAGTTGACACTTGCAAATTATATTTAATTGATTGACATGGGTAATTTTAAGATTCAACTAGAAATTTTGCATGCGCTTCGTTATCGGATAAAATTTTCTTATTTAAATGTGTTTTAATTTTATTTTTTTTTCCATATTTTAGTTGATATAATTAATTAAACTTTTCACAGGTTTACTTTAATAAAATAAAATGTAAAGTAAAATATGAAAGTAATACTTAAATATTTTATTCAATGACTACACAACGCAAACGTATGAACACAATCAAAGGGTTGGAGGATGTAAATGGGAATTGGGTTGAGGACAGCACAGGTATTGAAGATATTGCCACTGAATATTTTAAGCACATGTTTCAATCCCAAAGATCAAACAACACTAGAGTAATTCTTGAGGCTGTGGACTGTCGAGTATCGGATGAGATGAATTCTTTTCTCCTAATAGAGTTTAAAGCCGAGGAGATCACTCTAGCCATCAAACAAATGCACCCCCAAAGCTCTTGGATCCAACGGTATGCTTGCATTATTTTTTTAAAATTATTTGCATATCATAGGTAATGATGATGTTGTTTCATATTGTTCGAGTATTTTAAATGATCATGCAGACATGAAAACCATCAATAAAACCAATATTGTTTTGATCCCAAAAACCAAAAACCCAAGAAACATCACCCAATTCAGGCCCATTAGCTTATGTAATGTCATTTACAAAATTATAGCTAAAGTCCTTGCAAATAGATTGAAACATGTCCTACCTTTCATGCATTAGTGAATCACAAAGTGCATTTGTCTCTGGTCGATTAATCACAGATAATTTTCTGGTAGCCTATGAACTGTTACACTCTCTCAAAAACAAACGAGGGGGGCGCCAGGGTTTCTTTGCACTAAAACTGGATATGAGCAAAGCTTATGACAAAGTGGAGTGATAGTTTTTACGTGAAATGATGGAGAAAATGGGTTTTCATAATCAGTGGATTACCCTAATCATGGAATGTATCACTTCTGTTACATACTCTATTGTTGTTAATGGCTCTTTAACTTATGATCTTTATCTAGGATGGGGGCTTCGTCAAGGAGAACCGTTATCACCCTACCTTTTTTTGATATGTAGTGAAGGCTTGTCTGCAATCTTAGCAAAATTACAACGCGAAGGTTTACTGCATGGAGTTAAAGCTAGTCGCAATGGTCTCAGAGTTACCTCTTTTTTGCTGATGATAGTCTACTATTTGCAAAGGCAGATAGAAGCGAAAGCGAAAGGGTGAAGGACATGCTAAAGGTTTATGAGGAAAGCTCAGGATAGAAAGTGAATTATGACAAATCAGCGTTATACTTCAATAGTAATACGACAGCTAATGACAGACAAGCAGTACAGGACATACTAGAAATCCAAGCTACTAGAAATCTTGAGAAGTATCTCGGCCTACCTAGCATGGTGGGACAAGGAAGGAGACAGACATTTCGATCAATAAAAGAGAGGATCTTGTCTAAAATCAGAGGGTGGAGCTCAAGATGTTTGTCTCAAGGGGGCAAGGAAGTTTTTATAAAATCAATCTTACAAGCAATCCCTACTTACGCTATGAGTTGTTTTCTGCTACCAAAGACTCTATGTTCAGAAATAAACAGCATTCTAAGGAGCTATTGGTGGGCCCAAAACAATAAATCCAGAGGAATACACTGGGTAAGATAGGAGAGGCTATGTTTGTCAAAGGGTGAAGGGGGCCTAGGATTCAGGGACATGGAAAAATTCAACTTAGCTCTGCTAGCTAAACATGGGTGGCGCTTGCTAAAAAACAAACACTTGCTCACAAAGTTTACAAAGCAAGATACTTTGCAGATAACAGTTTTATGGAATCTACCGCAGGTCGAAACCCATCGCATAAATTATTCTTTTATTTTTTATTTATGAAAGCAAATGTGAATCTTTTATTGAAAATGCTCGTTAAATACTCCTAATACTTTTGGTGATATTTTAACAAAATTTTCTCACTTCAAGATATCTTAAGAATCACTACTGTGACATCTTTCGAATTCCGTCGTTGACCGATCACATTTCTTAAAACATTTTTATCTTTGCTTGAAAAAACAAACGAAAATGCTTTTTATAATTATTTTCTAAATAAAAGAAATTATCTATGTAAAAATAATTCCTGAATCACTCTGATACTTTCGATAATGTTCTGATGACTATTTTTACTCGGACTATTTCAAGGAACGATTGATACTCCGACCATCCCAAGAAAGAATCTATTTTTAGAAAATTTCCTTCATCGAAAATAATTTAAAAGACACATTTAACGTTTATTATGCCGCACTGGAATGCCATCATCTTTATTAATTTTTTTTAAAAAGATTAATAATGCATTTAATAAGTAAAAATAAAATAAAATAAGGTAAGGTAAGGTAAGGAAATATAAAAAAATAAAATAGAAAGTAATAATAACAACTACTATAACAAAGAAGGTAAATAAAAAGATAAAATAATTAAATGAAATGAAATTTAAATAAAATAACTTAGATAATAATTAAGAAAAATAAAAATAAAAACTTACCTTGAAAATTTTTCGAAAAAACTTGAAGCTTGATTTCTCATATTAATTTCTTGAAAAATTTTCGAAAAACTCGAGGCTTGAGTGCTCATACTAAAATTTTCAAAGCATTATGAACAATCTATTCTAGCCTTACCTTAGGAAATTCATTTTGGTGTTCTTTGATGATATTTTTATCTATTTTGCTACTTGGTCCTTACATTTACAACACCTCGAATTTGTACTGGAAGTCTTGAGGCAACATCAGTTGTTTGTCAAGTTTTCTAAATGTGACTTTGGGGCCAGGAAAATTGAATATCTTGGCCATGTTATTAGTCAGCAAGGGGTGTCTATGGATGCTAAAAAGGTTGATTGTATTACCAAGTGGCCTTTACCTTAATCAGTCAAGGAACTGAGATGGTTCCTAGGAATGACTGGCTATTACAGGAGGTTCATAAAAGACTATGGTGTGATAGCACAACCCCTCACTGCCTTACTCAAGAAAAATACATTTCTGTGGAATGAAGAAGCTACAGCTAGCTGCCTGGAAAAGATTGAAGGAAGCTATGATCAGTGGGCCTGTTTTGGCTTTACCAGACTTTAATGCAACCTTTGTAGTTGAGTCTGATGCATCTATCTCTGGAATTGGTGCAATTTTAACTCAAAATGGTAGACCAGTAGCTTATTTCAGTAAGGGTCTATCTATCAGGCATCAAGCCTTGCTGTATATGAAAAAGAAATGCTAGTCATTTTGACAACTGTTAAGAAATGGAGCAGTTATCTCATGGGAAGACACTTCAATATTAAGACTGATCATCATAGTCTTAAGTTTCTTCTGGACCAGAAAACCACGACCCTAGATCAACAACTTTGGGTAGTGAAGATGATGGGTTATGATTTTGAACTCACATTCAGGAAATGCACTAGTAATGTGGTGGCAGATACACTTTCTAGGCTGCCTAAGGTGGAATTTAATGCTATCTCGGTATTGCATAATGAACTGTTGAATCAGATTACACGATCTTGGTTGAAGGATCATTCTTTGGTGCATCTCATACAAAAGCTCAAAAAAGCTGCAGGACCAATTTCTAAATATACCTGGCAGGCTGGATAGTTAAGGAGAAATGGAAAACTTATGGTGGGAGCTGACCCTGATCTCAAGATGGCACTCTTGAGGCATTTTACTATGAAAAGATTGGCAAGTGTGGTTTACTATAAGCGCCTTAAAAGAGCAGTGAGGCAATTTATTCGTGAATGTCCTATCTGTCAGACCTGCAAATATGATACCTTAGCATATCCTGGACTCCTACAGCCTCTCCCAATACCTGATAAGATTTGATCAGACATCTCTATTGACTTTATAGAAGGTCTTCCTAAATCTGGGGGTAAGGATACTATAATGGTGGTAGTGGACAGATTGAGCAAGTATGCTCACTTCATCACGTTAGTCCATCCCTTCTCAGCCATGATAGTTGCTCAAGCCTTCCTCGACACCATCTACAGACTCTATGGTGTTCCCTGTAGCATTGTGTCCGATCGCGACAAGGTGTTCCTTAGTGGATTTTGGAAAGAACTCTTTAGGCTGCTGGGCACTGAGTTGAAGATGTCTACCTCTTACCATCCTCAGACAGATGGTCAAATTGAGGTGGTAAACAGGAGTTTAGAGACCTACCTTCGATGCATGTCTGGAGAGACACCTAAGGATTGGTCAAGGTGGATTCCTTTAGCCGAATGGTGGTATAACACCAATCACCTACAGCTACCAACTCCACCCCCTATGAGATAGTTTATGGTCAACCAGCCCCCATTCATCTACCTTACCTTCCTGGAGATTCTACAGTTGAAGCCATAGATCGCAGTTTGCAAGCTAGGGAGGCTGCTATTAAGCTCTTAAAGTTCCACTTACAGAGGTCTCAACACAGAATGAAGCAACAGGCTGATAAGCACCGGACTGATAGACAATTTAAGGTAGGAGATTATGTATACCTCAAGTAACAACCTTATCGACAAAAAACGGTGGCTAACAGATCATGTTTGAAGCTGACTGCCAAATACTTTGGGCCTTATAAGATACTTGCTAAGGTAGGGGCAGTAGCTTACAAATTGGAACTTCCTTCTGCTTCCAGAATCCACCAGTTTTTCATGTCTCAAAGCTGAAAAAACATGTTGGGGTCAATGCTACAACACTGCCAATCCTGGATAATGATGGTCTTATAGCTAAGGAACCTATAGCTATATTAGCAAGAAAAATCAACAAGAAGAAAGGTCGTGCAGTGACAGAGGTTTTGGTATAGTGGAGTAACTGTTTCCCTGAAGATGCCAATTGGGAGTGTCTATATGAACTTCAGAAGAAATTTCCAAACCTTGATCCTTGAGGACAAGGATCTTTTCGAGGGAAGGGTAGTTGTTACAGTCTGTTTTAGATGTTAGCTGTGGGAGCAGGTAACGGGCCGTATAGTTAAGCCCAATCCCTTATTAAATAAGCCATGTGATGGCTAGTAGTCATTTTCAGTTCGTTAGTGCCAGCCTTGCTGAGTCAGTAGGTTTGTTAGCACAAGTTTGTTAGCATATAGATGGTGTGATGTATTGGTGGGAGGAATATACACAATCATTATCAGATTCTCTCAATTCTCTCTCTTCTCCTTTCTCTCCTAAATTCTTTCTTCTTCTTCTTCTACTATCTTCCTCTGCTCTTATTCTGTTATTACTGAGCATTGTGGTTGACAGGTTAGCTACTATCAGAGATTAAAGAGAAAAGAAAGGGATTTAGGGATTAGATTTTCGAAATCTACATTTTTTGGGAGTTTACTTGAAAAATAATAAATTGAAAGCTAGAATGAGATGAAATAAGCAAGGTAATGGAGTTTCCAATTGGGTTGATCAATGACAAAGGTATTCGATAGGGTTCAGGTTAGGGTTTCAAATTTCAGATTGAAGGAGGAGAAGCAGCGACAGACTAGATAAGAAAAGAAAATGACAATGGAGGAGATTATCTGATGGCAAAGGTGGTTCCTTGGTCCATTTTAAGTAGAAAAGCCAATCCAAAAGATAATCCACTTTGACCCATCTTAAGTAATCAAGCCCAATCCAAATGATAAATAGTTCATTTTATTCCATTTCTTTTACAACATTTTCAATCCTTTAGAAATATTTTTTATTATTTACATATGTTTATTTATTCTACATATTACTATAAATAGTTAAAAATATAGAATTAATAATAAAAATGATCTTTTGAAATTTCTCCAATGATGAAAATTATTTGAAATTTAATAAATCATGACTCTAGCCTCAAAGTGTATATTTGAAATTAGCCTCAATGATCTTTTGACTCGCAGCAAAGTCTCAGAGCTTGAGAGTGTGTATGTGGATTCACAGCAACTGTCAAGAGCAAATACTCATGACTCTAGCCCTATTCTTGACGGAGCCAACGGACTAAGGAGGTATTGATTTATTGAATTTAGAGTGTAGAGAAGAGTAGATTCATATGACATAATCAACTACAGATAGATAGATAGGTAGATAGATGTCCATAGTGTTTGAGATTTTAGTACAATGTTTTGGTCTTACACACGTTAGTTAGTTAAGTTAGATCTTCAATATGGATTTGCTTCTCCTTCAAGTGTCATATTTGTCAATTCATTTCCAAGATGTTGGTTCTATTTATTTCACAACTGAGTCAATTCTAACACCCCTCTTCACCTCTATTACTAAAATCAACTTAGATAAACTCACCTAATTCTAGGTTAACCTTAGTGTTAGAGATTAAAATTCTAACTAATATGAAATGTATGATTGAAATAAACAAGATTGGAGGATTTATTATGAATAAATTCAAATGCGACTAAAATATATAGTTTTATAAATTAATGATCATATCATAGTAGTTATAAAATTACTTTCTTGTAGGACTGGCTTACATACATATATAAAACTTGACCCCCATTTTATTAACATTTTCCTTCTTTTTCCAAGAAGCCCTTGACCAACGGCAACCAGTCTCTCTGTTTTTCACTACAATATATACTTTTATTATAACTTCGCCAAAAATAAAAAGATTGCTTGTTTATTAAGGAAACGAATCAACGATTCTTAAGATTTTTTTAACTGCTTTGAGTTAGGATAGTATATTAAATTTGTTTTATTATTGATGCATCAGACCATTACAATAGCTATTATGTTTTTGTTAAATTTACAGAGATTTCAAGTGAAAAATGGAGAGAACTTGTTATATATATATATATATATATATACACGAGCAAATTCTCCCGCGCGACACTAACTCAATATTTTCTTGTTATATAGCTGCAGGGAATTGCAAGAAAATAAAAAAATTTATTTCTTCATTTTTTTTTTGTAAAAGAAAATAAATTAATTTTTAAATTATTTAAATTTCCTTTAATAGTAATCTATACTAATAATAAAATGTTTGAGTGAGTTTGATGTCATGAGTCAAGTGACACTAACTCAATTGAAAAAAAAAATTAACAAATCATAAGTCAATACTAATATAATAAGAATATTTAAATCTTTCAATTTTTTATATAATATTTTTTTTTTGAAAAAAAAAAAGTATTCACTCTTAAAAAATTACTCACTTTCTTTTTAAGAATCTACGGTATATATGTTTTTCTGTCAATTTTTTTTTTTCACTTACATAGTAGGTGTGCATATATCTAATTATATGTATCCACCTCATTTTGAGATTTGTTTTCCAATCTTTTCAATAAAAAAATACTAATTGATGGACAACCTGTTTATATTTTCTCTAATTTTTAATTATTTGAAATTATAATATTTTTAATAAAACTTATTCTTGTGCTTTTTTAAAGGTTTTGTTATAGGATATTTTTTTAAGTTATTATATTAAATAATATTTTTTATTAATGCATTTAAAATCATTAAATTATTTATCAAATATTATATTTAATACAAAAATATTATTATAAGTGATAATTTAACTAACTTTAAAGAGTGTCACAAGAGGTACCGCAAGAGAACTTGTTAGTGATTTTTTTTTTTTTTTTAAATTACAAAAAATTATTATGTTATATTTCTACTATTATTTCTTATTAATGTTTCATTTATCTAACAAACTAAAAATTTTCTTAATTTTGATAATAATAATGAATTATTATTATTTTTATGATCATGTGAAATTAATTCTTTTATTGGAACAAATTGTAAGAACTTTCTTTACACTTTGGTAAAGTTTAATATTTTTCTTTAACTAATTTCAAATAAATCATGAGTATATGTGGATTCACAGCAACTGTCAAGAGCAAATACTCATATGACTCTAGCCCACATACACTATTTCAAATATTTTTCTTTAACTTTCTTTACACTTTGGTAAAGTTTAATAAATCATGAGTATTTGCTCTTTACAGTTGCTGTGAATTACACTTTGCTGTGAATTCAATAATCAATACATTTGAACCATTGGTGTTGATGTTGTTGGATGGATTGCCACTTTGAGACTCTGCCAACATCTGAAAATACGCATGAGGTCCCCAGCCTGCACTGTCCATTATCAAGAAATAAGAAAATCAGAAACCAATATTTAGATGTAATGCAAGTAGAATATGGAGTTATTTTCTTTTGATTAGTACATCATATGATCATAATATGCCAACATAAATATGCAACAGAAAATCCAGTGATAATAATCGGATGATATCTTTGATATGCCTGCATACTCTTAAAAGCTGTCCAGAAAGTTCCAAGGACAATGCCAGTTGAAAAATCTTACAAGCTGAATGGTGTCATTGTATGAAGAAGCCGATGGCAAACTACTTGTCATCTAATTTTTAGCATTTATGTTATATATATATATATATACAGGTCTCTTCACATTGCCGACTTTCCCTAGCTCTCTCTCCTTACCTTACTCCTCTTCCTCCTTTATTTTCCCTTCTCTTCCTGACAGAAGAGGAGACAAATATTTTACTTATGTCCTGCCGCATGACCCAGGAGTTGGCAGAAATGATATTTAATTGTCCTTCCACCATTTTAATGTTCGACCAAGTCGACATACAATTAACTATAACAAAAATCTCTCTTGAGCTAATAGCCATAGGGTAATAAAAGTTGAGAAAAGTGTTCTGAGGAATGTACCATCTACATCATATGGGGGTGGAAAGAATTGCAAGTAACAAAATGATGAAACTGTTATCCTTTTAAAGAGAGGTAATGACACAAAGGGAAAAGGATTATTGCAAGAAGTAAGGAATATAAATAGAAAACTACTAAATAAAAGAAAAAAAGGAAGTGCCCAAGAAACAAACCTAAAAGCCCCCCACCAAAAACATCTTGTCAGTGATGCCACATGGCCCCCGCGATCAAATACCCGAATTTTTCCAGACAAGTACAATGCAAGAAAACCAAGACCTGCAAAGGACCCTGCATATTGAAGAACAAAGTTCTTCCAGAGTCATTTTTCTAGTGTTGCAATAAACTCAGCGTAAATAAATGCAAATACATAAGAAATAGCAGGAGAGCTCACATTTAAACCAGCACAGATGTATGCATACCCAATAATAAATTAGCAGATAAACAAAAGAAAACAAGCAAAAACAATAATAACAATAAAAAATGCGATGTAATAGCACTGAAGCTTCGTACTATGTCCATTCCAGGACATATGTGAACGGGAACCAACTCAACTTTGCTCCACCAAAACTTTAGCCTTCTAGGAACTTAGCCAAATTCCTATCCAATAAAATCCAATCAGCATCATCCAATTTCACCAATAGCACAAGCTAACTTGTGATCATAACAAACATACATACCCGCACAAAATATTCTTTTCTCTTTTTGGTATTATCAACTATTTAGTCCTTCTATTTATCTAAATAGCATTATGTTTTCATTCTTCAAAACAATAATAATAATACCCAATAAAATAGCATTATGTTTTCAATCTTTGGTAATTGGTAAAGTACAACCATGTTGAAAGAGATACAGGCACATCCAGATACTATTTATAGGCAATCAGAATTTTGCTTTCCTTTTAATACATCTATGTTAATGAGGATGCTGTAACAGATGTGTGGGTCTACAAGAAAAGACAAGATTAAAAATAAGTCCATTCAAGAAAAGTCAGGGGCATACCATTTGATGACGAAATGAGAGAGACAGGGTTTAAGGTGGTAAGGGCTAAGGGGAATCTTACAGGTAGTGCTTAAGAAGATATGACTTACTAGAGCACTTTGTGTCAATAGGGATGGGGTAGACTGAAGAAGACATGGAGGGAAACTATCAAAAAAGCCTTTTCATTTTTGAAAGAGTTCACTGAGGATATTGTTTAATATGATCCATGTAATCATCTCAACAGAATGCAAAATATTCATGCTGTTGTTCTTCAATCCAATTGCTTCAAATTCAACATCTTAAAATATCCACCTCAACTTCTATACACACTGAAGGAATAAGAATTTTAATGCTCTTCTTTTTTGAATTTCCAAATGGTTTACAGGGGAAACGGAAATGTTGTTGAATAAAAATCAAACTTTTTCAAGGTAATTGTAATAAAACGCTTGAAATAGTTTCGGTGGATTACATTGCTGGGCCATTACCTTCAGACTATAGACAGTGACTTTTTAAAAATCCAGGAAGCAAAAAGAATGAAAGAAGAAAGGAAGGTGAAGATGGTTAACAAATTAATGTGTTTTTATGCTTATTATAATATCAAAATAGAGAAAGTATTGATATGTATTTATCCTAAAAGAAAATAAGTCAAATTCTATCTAAAGGTAGGAGGTTAGTGCACCACACTTACATACAGAGAGACACACATGTATTACATGCAATCTCCAATAAACATAAAATACTACACCACACGTAGAGGACCACAGCTCAAGCAAAAAAGCTATAATGCTGGAAAAAATTAGACTGCTTACGAGAACTCTTTAATCCAGTACACATAACATCCTTTGTCAGAGTCAAACACCTGCATGTATGATGCACCAATTGAATGTTGACTAAATACAGGATTGATCTAAGACTTGATTATGTAAACTTAAAAATAAATCTGAAATTAGGGAAAATAGAAGGCTAACCCCTTTTCCATCAGGGAAACAACGCCAAAAGAAGTCTGGACGAGGTCGACCAACAGCATCTTTAATAGCATCAGTTATAACACCAGTGATAAGCACAGAAAATAGTAAGGCCTGAATATAAATGTAACACACCAACTCTTACTAATTAAATGCAATTACATACAGATAAAAGGTGATGAACCTTCAGAATCTCTAGGGAAAAATAGTGTTACCCAGTATGGCGTGGTGTAGATCATAAACATCCCTTCTGATGAAATAGTAGACAAGAATGACAAAAAATGGCAGTATTATAGTGAGCATCTGTTACAAGGAAGAACATAAGCATCATACTTTAGTGTTGTTATTGAATGCATCTGAACAAACCCTCTTGTTAGAAAGTAATTCCAGTACGACAGTATATCGCAAAGCTAGAACATACAGGAACAGCCCAAAAAGGAACAGTATTGTCTTTCAAGGGGTATCTCAGGTCAGTCATCATATCCTCTCCGACAAAGCGGTGAAATGGTTTTAGAACATTTAAAATGACCTCAATCACAATGAGAAGCAAAAGAATAAGCCAGTCATGCATGTGAGTCCTTGCAACTTTTACCCCATGGAACCTTATAGTGTGACTGTGTGAGCACCCAACTGGATCTCTGGCATCTTAACTGATTTAGAACATATGAAAAGGTTAATATATGAAAACAAAAACAAAAATGATGTGTGATGACAAAAGCAAAGGATGGTACAAGAAAAAAGTAAAAACTACTATTTCCAAGACAGCAAACAAGAAAACAAGGATCATGAGAACGAGCAGCTACAGTAATAGCACACCACAAACTAGCTACAACAACCTAAAATGCTAATTTTGCAGAAAGTAAAGGTCAAATAATATAAGGGGGCGTTTGGTACCTTCCCAGGAATCACATTCCATGGAATGTGATTCCTGAGAATGTGATTCTTGGGAATGTGATTCCTGAGAATGTAACTTTCCAGCGTTTGGTATACATGAGAAAGTGCTAATTAAAATCCTGGGAATGTGATGATAATTTTCGAAATTACCCTTATCAAAAAAATGTAAATTTTATTAATTTTAAAAATTTTCAATGATATTTATTATTAACAAATATTTATACTAAATATTTAAAAATTATATTTTAAATTGAGTTACTTTTAGGATAAAAAATATTTATTAATAATAAAATCTTGAAATTACTCTCATGTAATTAAAAAATTAAAAGGCTGGATTCAAATTAAATATTATTTAAATATTTTAATGATATTTATTATTAACAAATATTTCTACTAAATATTTAAAAATAATATTTTAATTGATAATTTGAGTTATTTTTATGATAAAAAATATTTGTTAATAATAAATTTTGAAATTACTAGCATGTATTTAAAAAATTAAAAGACTATATGCAAATTAAATATTATTTAAATATTTTAATGATATTTATTATTAACAAACATTTGTACTAAATATTTAAAAAATAATATTTTAATTGATAATTTGAGTTATTTTTATGATAAAAAATATTTGTTAATAATAAAATTTTGAAATTACTTTCATATAGTTTTAAAGTTAAAAGGTTGTATAAAAATTAAATATTATTTAAATATTTCAATGATATTTATTATTAACAAACATTTATACTAAATATTTAAAAATAATATTTCAATTGGTAATTTGAGTTATTTTTATGATAAAAAAATATTTGTTAATAATAAATTTTCGAAGTTATTCTCAAGTAATTGGAAAATTAAAAAGCAGAATGCAAATTAAATATTATTTAAATATTTCAGTAATATTTATTATTAATAAATATTTGTACGAAATATTTTAAAATAATATTTCAATTGATAATTTTAACTCAAATAGAAAGAGGATAATATTGTCTTTAACATTTTTTTAACTTTCCAACTACATGGGAAAGTTACTTTCCCACCAATTCTCATGGGAATCACATTCCAATGCTTGTGGGAAAGTAACTCTCCAAGAAAAGTTACATTCCCAGGAAAGTGAGCCGTTTTTAGCATACCAAACATGGGAATCACATTCCCACCAATTACTTTCTATGGAAAGTGATCACTTTCCATCATACCAAACGCCCTCTAAGTGTAGACACTTAATTTTGTTCGGACCCCTAAACAAGGTAAATTCTCTTTTTAACTTTCCGGAACGCAAAAAGACTTCCACCATTCCACGGATGGGTCTCCAAGATTTTGTTTTGGAGGTCCACACACAAACTCAACTCAGAAAAAATCAACTCCGAAAAAGTCAATCTCGAAAAGTCAACCACTGAAAAAGTCAACTCTTAGCCAAAATCAAGATTCGAAGTTGAATTGAACAATGGTGAAGGAATTTTGATAATCGGAGGTATACAACGAAAGATATAGAGTTTAAAAGACAAGTTGCAAAAATTCAGTATAGAGAAATACCTAATTTTGCAAATTTGGGAAAAAAATGCGTAAACGAACAAATTGGACGAAATTGGAAGTTCCAAATGGAATAAGATCAATAAATATGGATATTGGAAGGTCCAATTCTAAAGCGGAGTTGAAGAAAGAATTGGTTTGAAGAGAAAAATGAAAATAAGGATTTAATCAATAAATAGGAAATTCACAAATTTGGGAAAAACCGCAGAGATGGCCTGATTCGATAAAATTGAAGCCCCCAGTTGATAAGGATAAATAAATAAAAATTTCCAAATGCCAATTTGAAGTGGATCCCAAGGAAGAGCCGATTGGAGGAAAAACGAGAAAACGAAAAAAAATTTCGATATTGAGAAAAGGGGAAAACTAAATCGGAGAGGAATTCGGACGTAAAAATTGGGCGTTTTGGGACCAACTCCAATTCAATATATAACAAAGGCAGTGAAAAAAGAAAATCCCAAAATTGGACCTATTTTGAGTAAAAATCGAGGTTTCGAGGGTTAAAGGACAATTTTGAAAAATCTGAAAAAAATAGAATCCGAGCTCGAAAAATTATGAAAACATCCAGATCTGAATTTTATATCAGATGGAAGGGATTGGAGAAGAAAAATCCAGAATCGGAGCTCAAATGAAAAAAGGCAAAGCTTAGGTGCACTAATCCGAAATTCCAAAAGAAAATTCCAGAAAAAATAGGAAACGAGCTCGGAAAATTGTGAAAAATTCCAGATCTGAATTTTATACTTTATGGAAGGGATTGGAGAAGAAAAATAAAAAATTGGACCTCAAATGAAAAAAGGCAAAGTTCGGGTGCACTAACCCGAAAATTCTAAAAGAAAATTTCGGAAAAAATAGGAAACGAGCTCGAAAAATTATGAAAATTTTCAGATCTGAATTTTATATTTTATGGAAGAGATTGGAGAAGAAAAATCAAGAATCGGAGCTCAAATGAAAAAAGACAAAATTCGGGTGCACTAACCCAAAATTCCAAGAGAAAATTTCGGAAAAAATAGAAAACGAGCTCGAAAAATTATGAAAACTTCCAAATATGAATTTTATATTTTATGGAAGGAATTGGAGAAAAAAAATCCAGAATCGGAGCTCAAATGGAAATAGACAAAGTTTATGAGGCACTAAACCGAAACTTTAGAGAAAATCCGAGAAAAATAGAATCTGAGCTCGAAAAAATATGAAAACCTCCATAACTGAGTTTTAAATTGGATGGGATGAATTGGAAAAGAAAAATTCGAAATTAGGGTCTATTTGCAATTAAATTAAGTTTGGGGGCCAAAATGCAATTTTATCGAAAAAATCGAAAATGGCCATTTTGTAAACAAAAAAAATGGAATGGCCGGGCCTGGAAATTTCCAGGCCATTTTCGGTCAGCTGCTGATTAAAGGGAAGGAGTGTGATCGTCTTGAATCAAGTGGCCAAGGTTGAATAGCAACATGACATTTTTAAAAGGACAAGATTCTCCACTACTTTGCCTACATGGCATTTTAGGGTAATGGGAGGTCTCTAAATTGCAAAGCCATGTGAAGAGCATGTGAAGGCTATGGGATGATGCCAAGTAGGATTAAAAATGCCACCTAGGAAGATATTTTAATAGTAAGCCATATGATCATGACAAGTGGCTTAAATATTTTGTAGAGATAGGAGACAAGAATAATCTAGGTGGCATTGTTGGCCAATGAGAGGCTAGGAAACCCTTAATTTAAGGGAAGCATCATGCAAATAGGGGACAAGCACCCTAAATTTAAGGAAAGTATCATGCAAGGAGGGGACTTTTTTTAGCCATGTGGCAAAGATGTTGGAGGAGCATGTGAAGCATGATCAAGGGCAAAAAAAATAAAAGACACATACTCTCTAAATAAATGGGGCAGCTGGCCAACACAAGGGGGGATTCATTTTTTTTTCTCAAGGCATTTTCACAAGACTCTTGAGAGAAAAGAAGGAAGAAAAAGAAAAGAGAGGAGGAGAATCTGAAAAGCTTGATTTGGAAAGCAATAGCTAGGTAGGTATCACCTTCTTCTTCTTCTTCTTTAATATTTTTCTTTGATATTATGATTCTTTTTCTTCTCCTTTTACATGTGATTTGTTAGCTTTTTGTTGAATAAAAAGGTTTTCAAAAATAAAATTTAAAGGTTTTCTATCATTTATTTCTTATTCTTTATCAAATAACCAAGTTGACAAATTTTTTTTACATTTTTTTTTTTGCATTACCCGAAACATAAAAGAGGTTTTTGTGCTTGTTCTTGCTTGATTATTCTCGCTTGTTTGTGTGTTCATAACTCATGATTGATCTATTTTAATATGATTGTGGGCTATGAAATCATGCATTTCATGGCATTTCAACTAGGTTTTTGGCCAAGATCAACCAATGATCTCAAGCCAAAAATCCCTTGCCTATACTAGTTGAAAGAGTGATAGTTTAGATTGAGTATTGTGACTTTAGGATTTTTTTTCACTACTCATACTTGGTCAAAATAAAATGATTTTTTCACCACATGCAGTAGTCATTAAGAGGATGCCATGGTATTTTTTTTTCAAGATTTTTATATTTTTTTTATCATGGCTGAAAAAATGGTTTGTGATAAAGTAGTTTTTAGCTCACTGTTCTGACTTTGGTGAACTTTCGGTCAAGACATCCTTTGTCCAAAAATTAAGCTGATTTTTTTCCATGGGAACCATCATGTTCTAGGTCTACACTAATTTTTACAAAATTTTTTGAAATTTTTTAGAAGGGTAAAAAAATTAGTTTCTTCAAACTGGTTGTGGGAGTCAGAATTCTTTTTAAATACCAATAATTTTCTGTTTTTATTAGCATATAAAGAGGGGGCTGATTTGGGACATTGGTTACTGTCTTACGTTGATTTCCATGTCATTTCAAGAATAAATTTTGATTTTATAAAAATCGGGTCAAGGGTGGTCAACCCGGGTTTCAAAACTAGGAAAAATAAAGCCTTTTTAAAAGGGGGTTCGGCCATGAGGCCTTTTTCATTCCAAAAATTCCGTTTTTTAAATCCGAGCCCAAAGTCTTTCGATTTTGAAAACCCGATTTAAGTTTCTTTCAAAGGTAGTCGGATACCTTTTTAGGTATACGGATGTCCTTACTTCAAGAGAGAAATACACCTTCATGCATTTCATGTTTTAAAATGTTTTTTTTTTATTATTTATTTTAATTTGACATAAAACATATGTTTAGGTTTCCTAAACATTTGGTGAGAATTAGTTCCTAATCTTTGCCGGGTTGCCGGGTAGGTTAGGAAATTGTTCAACGCACGTGTTTATGGAATTGAAAGATATTGGATTTTGTTTTATTCGGAATCATATACATATCATAAGAAAGAAATATTTTCCAAGCTTTGCCGGGTTTGTCGGAGAGTGTGGTATATTTTCCGATATATGCTATTTGTATGATTCCTCACATGAAAATTCTATGTCCATGAATATTCCATGTTGATGTCATTTTATATTCATGTTGCCATAATTAGATTTTGTCATGTCATTCATTCACATGCCATGCCGTCTAGATTATGCCATGTCATTCATTCATATGCCATACCATCCATTCACATGCCAGGTCAACTAGATTATGCCATGTCATCCATTCACATTTCATGTCGTCTAGGTCACGCCATGTCACCCATTCACATGCCATGTCATCTAGATTATGCCATGTCATTCATTTGCATGCCGTGTCATCTCTTCACATGTCATGTCATCTAGGTCATGCCATGTCATTCATTCATATGCCATGTCATCCATTCACATGCCATGTCATCTAGATTATGCCATGTCATTCATTCACATGCCATGTCATTCATATGCCATGTCATTCACTCACACGCCATATCATTCATATGCCATGTTATTCATGCACACGCCATGTCATGTCATGTCATGTCATGCCATGTCATTCATTCACATGTCATGTCATTTAGTTTATGCCATGTCACTCATTCATGCGCCATATCATTCATATGCCATGTCTTTGATTCATATTCCATGCCATTTATTCTTTTGGCTAGCTCATTTAAATTTGTCATACTATAGTAAATTGCTTGCCACACCATGTTAATTATGCATGTTATACATTCATGTTTTAATGATAATTTGTACATTCATGATCTTTTAAATTTTTGAAAATTGATATTTTTTTATTAAAATAAGGCAATATCCCCAAGTTATTATAATTCATGAATTCTCCTCCGGGTTGCCTAGGAGTCTTCATCAACTATATTAACGAAGGAATACCCTTCTAAAAGAGGATGATGCGGAGATTTCCAAAAACAATAAAAATTCTATATTCTTACTGGTTTGCCGGGGAATATAGAAAATTTATGCAATAACAAATTTCGGATAATTTTTGAACAAAAATAGGATTGTTTTAAAAAGAGAATTATTTTCAAATACCAAATCTAACATCGACTTTTCACCGAGACTCGAGATAACACATGACTAGTAAGGTACCATTTTATACGGGCGTTGTGGGGGTGCTAATCCTTCCCTACACGTAACCGACTCCCGAACCGCACTTGTTTTCTCTGGTTCATAGCGCAAACTTCAAAATTGGTTTTAAAATATTTTAAAAAATTTTAAAATATTTTTCAAAATCGGTTTTAATAGGTGGCCGATCACATTTAGCCAAAAAAGATTGGTGGTGACTCCATTTCTTTGTCGAGGTTGTTTTCATACACTTAACCTTTAATTTAGAGGAATTAAGTCGTCTTTTCGTCTATTTTTCCTCCAATGTCACACTTTTCAACAAGTGGCCGATTGTCCCCGCGACGGGAGGCAGATTAATTTTAGGACCCACGCTCATTAAAACGGGAGGTTGCGACAGCTTGGCGATTCCGTTGGGGAAATTTATAGAGTAAGGCCTAAAATTAGTCGTGTGTTATCAAAAATCTCAGTTTTGTCAGTTTTAATTGGTATTTAATTATAATTCCCATTTTATTTTATTTTATTTATTTTATTTTATTTTTTAAAAATAAAGAGTTTTCCAAAAATTATAAGATGTTTTTAAATATGTTCATGTTCATGTGATTTTTTTTAAGTGTTTTTTTTTTTTTCATTTTGGACTATATCTTTTTAAGTGATATTTTTTTTTACAATTCTTAGATTTTTAAATTTGAAGAGAAGATAAAAATAGAATTACAAACCTATCGTATTTCATTATTTTTAAAATTTAAGCAAATAAAATTTAAACAAATAAAAGAAAGATACATTAATTACCTACAGACCTGCCAATGAATTTTTTATCAACACGTTGTGCTTTCAAATTGTATAATTCTGATCAAACAAATGTTTGAGATAACCATACAAGCTGCAATTGGATAAAAAGTTATAACAAGGAAGACGTAAATAATGTGTCTTTAGAGGTGCTCATGGCCAGGTCCAGGTCGCGATCTAGAACTTTTTTATTTTTCTTGCTCAGGCCAGGTTTTGGATCAGCCCGGCCCAATTTGCGGGCCCGAATCATTGTTCATCGCTTAATATTTTTTTTTATTATATATTTTTATAATTAAATTTTAAAAAACTAATATTTTTTTAATACGTGAACATTGATCGAGTCGGGCCAGTCCGGATCACAAATGTTAAGGCCTAGACCCGGCCAAAACGGGCCAAGCCTGTCAAGCCGGGCGAGCTGCCCGGCCCGTGAGCAGGTCTAATCTTGACTTTTTATATTTTTTTAGTGTTCTTTAAAAAGTTTACTGTGTAATGTTCATTGATTAGCTAATACGCGTTGAATCCATATTTGGTTTCATTTCGTTGTTGTGAAGATGATTTTTTTTCGGTTGGTAGATTTTGACTATACTTTTAGAGAAATCCGTGAATCCAGATGTGGTGAATCGTCACAAGCAGGTAATTTTTATTTTTGAAAGTTTTAAATTCTTTTTGGCTATATATTTTCTTTATTTAGTTTTTTTATTTTGTTTCCTTCTCAATGTTTTTAGACTCCACTTATGTTAGCTGCAATGCATGGGAAGATTTCTTGTGTGAAGAAGCTCATTGAAGCTGGGGCCAATGTGAGCCATTTTTCTTTTTAAATTCTTGGGTTTTTTCTTGAAAGTTGCAATTTAATTTATTTCTGTGTTGGAAATATAATTTTGATTTGAATGATCTGATATATGCTTTTCAGTTCTTAATGTTTCATTCCCTACATGGAAGAACTTGCTTGCACTATGCAGCCTATTATGGTCACTCTGACTGCCTTCAAGCCATCCTCTCTGCTACTCAATTTATCCCTGTTGCTGTTTCATGTTGGGTGTCTTTGTTTCTCTCAAAATTGTTTGATTTTTTTTTATAACTAATCTATTTTGATTAATTGGGTGATTGATCTCAGTTTTTAATTAATATTATAATTTTTTGGATTGGATTTGATATCACGGAATATGCACGGTTTGTGAATATAAGAGATGTTAGGGGAGCCAATCCTTGCACCTAGCAGCCCATCAAAGACAGCCTGAATATAAGAGATGTTAGACAATGGTGCTCCTGAAACTTGGTGCTTCAACCGGTGGATATGGGTAATAATTCTTGTGAAGTTGTTGATCATAATTGATTGTTTGTATTAATCTTTTACAGATGGATAAAATGATTGAAAATTTGTTGTTTTTCAGCTGTCCAGAAAGCACCCCTCTTCATTTGGCTGCTAGATTAATTAAACAACTCTGGTGCCAAGCTGTATCCTCTCTTGGATGCGAGTCCAAGAGCCGACGCAGTGGCTGCCAACTGAATAAGGAGAAGAGTTATACCTGAGTTATTTTTGACATTAAATGGGAGGAAATCATGTAGCTTTGGCATAATTACAAGCCCAAAACTACTGCTAACAGTTAGCCGAGGGATGAAATAGTAGTTTGTTAGGATTGAAACTATGTTTGGGACAGCTCTTTGCACTTGTAAGTTAGCTCTCTCATGGCAGAACTGATGCATTTTATTTGAAAATCAGAGTGCTGAGAAAGCCATGAAAAGGTAGTGTACATTAACGAGAAATTAAAATTTCAGTTTAGGAAAGGGTCGTCAAAACCTTTTAATAATATGTAATCTCTAATGATTGTGTAATTTTTATTGACTAGCGGTAGACTGTATGTGATGTGTGAAATGAGAAAAATGCTATTCCTCCTTACCAGTTTTGCTGTGTTTCATGCTTGAATATGTAATCTCTAATAATGTTTTCACTTGTAAGTTACCAGTTTTGCTGTGTGAAATGAGACGCTTGACTACCTAGACAACCTTTGCCAAAAAGAACGTTTTACAGAGCAAGGAGATGCTATAACTTTTGAATCTGAGGTACATTAATTTTACTATTATTTTGAAGTGTCCCAATGTGTATGTTTGAGATCATAGGAGCTAGGTAACACTGTTGAAAAGGGGCAACTTCATCATTGGTTTAGGAGAAATAAGAACTTTTCAATTTTGAGATAGCAACTTTGGCAGTAGGGTTTTTGTTCATGTTGGCCTCAAAAGTAACATCAATCCATTATGCTTGATAGGGGGATCGAGTTTTTTTTTTTGAAATGGGGGGATCGAGTTTTCTAAGTACTCCAAAGTAACATCTCTTGATTGCATCCGCAAGTTCTTGGCATGGGGTGCAGATCGATTTCAAAGAGATGCATCTGTGTATAGTTTAATTTTACTTTTATTTATATGAATTTCTAAATTATTATCTTATCAAAGATTTTTTGTTCTTCATTTTTTTAAAAAGGCATTTCAAGAGATCCCTGAGTTAGTTCGGAGAGATCAGAACAATAGGTTAAATCATATATGTTTGATTAATTCTTCTACATATAACCTTAAAGGCTTAAACGTATTCATTTATCAAGTTTGGAGAGAGTAGAACAATAGGATAAATCATATTTGATTTTTTTTTTTTAACTGCAAAGCAATTTTATTGAATGAAATATAAAACACAATGAGAAAGATCTTCAAAAGAAGTTCCAAAATCACCTAAAAGAAAAATCTACCCTTCAGACAATAAGCTTGATCCCTAATAAACCCTTGCAAAAACAATAATGCCATCATACCTATAAGCTACCCTTCAAGCTTTAATGTTTGAAACCCCAAACTGACCCCTGTCTTACAAAAATTAATAATCCATAATGTCCTAATTCAAATGTTCATAAAAACCAAAAAAAAAAAAAAAAAAAACCTCCAATTAGCAAATTCTGCATCTAAACCGAAAATGATGTTAGCTGTCTTCAATATTCCACTTCAGCAATATATATCGTGGAAACCATTGCCATTCACAAATAAACATCAAAGTGGCACACAAGAAAAGATTTGCTGCCTATGCCACACACACAAATAAACATCAATCCTCAAAACTGAATGTACCCAGCCAAAAACCAAAATCAGCATTAAAAACACTATCCAAAATTCTCAAAGCCAAAAAAATTCTGAACCCCAAATGGCCCTCTTGAATGTGACCAAAGGACCCATATCAAGAAAGCCTACTTACGATTAGAGGTGCTCATGGGCCGGGCCGCGGCCCATTTTTTATTTTTTTTTTTGCCCAGGCCCGCCCGTTTAGGCCCGAATCACTGTTCATTTGAATAAAAAATAATTTTTTTTTATTTTTTTAATTAAAATTAAATAAAAATAATATTATAATACTAATAAAACATTGTTCCGGGCCGGCCCGGAACATGAATTTGCCTGCCCCGGCCCGTATTGGGCCGGGCCGGGCGGGCTGCCCGGCCCGTGAGCAGGTCTACTTACGATCTACCCTTAAGCATAAAAAATATATGCTTTCAACCATCCCTAAAAAATCTTCAATCTGAAAAAAAAACCTAAAATATGACTACCCAATTTTCAAATGTGTCAAAACCCATAACCCCAAGCTTGGTCATCAGAAAACAGAAAAGCTTTAATACAATAAAAAGGAAAGTTGTTACCCATTTTGCCAAAAAAGTTGCAACCCCCTTGTTCCCCAAAACTTGGTCACTCAATAGGAAAATTTCAATTAAACAGAATCAGAGAACATAACCATGAAACCTGCAAAATGAACAAATTGTCAGTAAAAAACTTCTCCATGTCACATTATACCTTCCACAGAATACCACCCTCACAAATATCACTCGTTGACCCAAGCCAGAAGATCCGTCGCTCTACTTACACCTTGTCTTGCTAAAGCATCCGCAAATGAATTAACGGTTCTCCCCTTGTGTACCACCCTACATTCCTTCGAGATTGGCGAAAGAAAATCTGGAATCGGAGCTCGTTTGCAAAATGTCAAATTTCGGGCCTACTAAGTTGAAAATTCCAAAAGGAAAATCCTGAAAAAATAGCAAATGAGTTCTAAAAATTTTGAAAATCTGCAGATTTCATTCTTAAATTATTTGGAAGAGATTGGCAAAAGAAAATCTGGATTAGGAGTTCGTTTGCAAAATAGCCAAATTCTGGGCCCACTCTATAGAAATTCAAAAAGATAAATCCCGAAAAAATAGCAAATGAGTTCCAAAATTTCTAAAAATTTTCAGATCTCATTCTTAAATTATTTGGAAGAGATTGGCGAAAGAAAATATGGATTCGGAGTTCGTTTGCAAAATGGCCAAATCTCGGGCCTACTATGCAGAAATTCAAGTAGATAAATCCCGAAAAAATAGCAAATGAGATTAGAAAATTCTGAAAACTTCCAGATCAGACTTTTAAATATTTTAGAAGATATTGGTGAAGAAAAATCTGGATTCGGAGCTCGTTTAAAAATGGTGAAAGTTCGGGTGCAAAAAAAGGCAATTTTGGAAAAACAAATCCAAAAAATAGCAAATATACTCAAAAAAATTTCAGAATTCAATTTTTATCATTTTGAAAGTATTGAAAAAATAAAATTTGAATTTGGAGTCTGTTTTCTATTTATTTAGGTTCGGGGTCAAAAAAAGTCATTTCACGGAAGAAACCGAAAAAGGCTTTTCTTGCAATTAAAAAAATGAAGTATGGGCTGGAAAATTGAAGAGGCAGCCGGCCAAGGCCCAAAGAAGAGTGGATATTTTCTGATTTTTCATCAAAGGGCCAAGGGTGAAGAGGAAGGTAGTTATTCTTGTGATCAAGCCTTTGAATTTGCAACATATGGACCAATGGATGGAGAGGGATGATGTCATATTTAGAATCCTATTTATGAAATCATCTTCATGACATCATAATTCAGGGGCTGATTATTCTAATATAAGGGTGAGAATTATACATAGAAAGCATCTTGGATTGAAGGCCATTGGATGAAATTTGGCTAAAAAAATTCTAGAACCTCCTAGGTTTTTCCTATGCCAACCGGCCATTATCAAAGGAAGGTCTCTCTTTCATTTCTTTCACTCTGATTTTGCTGAATGCTCTCAATTTTTTGAAAGGCAAAAGAAAAGAAAAGAAAAGAAAAGAAAAGAAAGTAAGAAAAGGAAAAGAAAAGAAAGGAAAAGCTTGCAATATAGCTTTTAGAGGTAGCTAAAAGCACCATACTCTTGCACTTTCCTTGCATTTCCATTCTTGATTTGCTGTTTTCATTGATATTTTGGTGAGTTTCTTTTAATTTTGATTTTGAAATAAGTGTTTTTAAGATTCTTATTCAAGTCTTCTTTGATACTTTCTTGAAAAAACTTTGGAAAAACAAATTTTTTCCTCCATGTTTAGAAGTGGCCAAATGGCCTTTTTTTTATGGCTGATTTTTGCCTTTTGTTTCATGTTGTTGGTGATGTTTAGCATGTTTTTTTTTTATGTTTTCTATTTTCTTTAAATAATAAAAACATGGAGCTTGCTTTGATCTTTTTACTTACTTACTTCCATTTTTGATTTTATCAACTTGTTTTCATGTTTACTTTACTTGTTTACATTTTTTTTATTTTCTGTTTTCAACATATTTGAGTTGTTCATGATTTGCATTTCATTATACTATGTGTTTGTGAAAATTTCTAGTCTTATTTCATGCCTTTACTTCATGTTTGCATGGTTTAGCATTTTTCTTTTTAGTCTTGCATGTTAGTATGTCATGTGTTTGTGAAAATGCCATGCAAAAATACCATCTTCATGAGTTTATGACCATTCGGCCTTCCTCACTTTTTATGCTTTGTATGTGCATTTTTGTTATGTTATTTGATAGGTTTGCATCTTCCTTGCTATGATTTTATGTGTTTTGATTTAATGTGCCATGTGTTTGTTAAAATGCCATGATTATTTTGAGCTAGAGCCCATTCAGCTACCCTCTTTTTCTTTACTTTGCATGTGCATTTTCATCATGCTTGTTTACTTGTTTGCATTTCCATGCTTTGTTTTTGTGTATTTTGGTTTAGAATGCTATGTGTTTGTGTTATTGCCATGCATTCTTTAGGTTTAGATTTTGCTTGTGTTGCCATGCATTTCATGCATTTTAGTCCTAGGTTGCATTAAATGTCATGCAAGTTCATTTTAGGTCTAGGCCATATTCTCTATGCCATGCATTTTTTATGTCATTTAGGTTTTAAATCATGCATTTCATGCATTCAATTTTCTATATGTTCATGCATTTCATGTCATGCCACATGATTTCTGACTTAGGCCAATCAATGGCTTAAAGTCATGCTCACTTGAGCATACTTTGGAAAATTAAAGAGTTCTCAAATTGATTATTCTACCTTTGTGATTTTCTTTTTAGCCAATATTTGTCCAAGTTTTTAGAAGTTTTAGCTATTTTTGTAGGTCTTTAGGAAAGTCTCCAATATTTTTACTTTGATTTTTGAATGATTTTAACAAAGGCAAAGAAATGTGTTTTGGCAAAATAGTTTTCACCCAGTTTTCGAAATTTCCCGATTTTTCTGGGAAGTTATCTTTGATCAAAAAATTAAGTCAATTTTTTCTCGTGTAGTTTTACATGTTCTGAGTCTCCAGTATTTCTTTTAGATTTTTTTGAAATTTTAAAAAAAGGTTAAAAAATCATGTTTTAAAACTGGATAGTAGAGTCAGATTTGAATTTGAGGAAAAATTGTTTTTCTGTTTTGGCTAAGTTACTTAGAGGGGGCTGATTAGGAGCTTTAGCTATTGTCTTAGAGTGGTTTCTAGGCCATTTTAAACTTCAAAAATGATTTTATAAACCTCGGGTTAAGGGTGGTCAAGTTCGGGATTTTAAACTTAGGAAATTATAGCCATTTTTAAAAGGGATTCGGCTAAGAGATTTTATTATCCAAGATTTTCAAAATTGTTTTCAAACAATCACAAAGTTTTTTTGGTTTTAGAAAATTTAATTTGATATATTTTTCTAAGGTAGCCGGATATCTTTTTAGATATACGAATTTCCTTAATTAAAGGAAAAAAAATACATTTTCATGCATTGCATTTTCCATGTTCATGCATTTTATTTAATATGTGATTTTTTTTGCTATGATAATTTCTATGGCATTGTTATTATTTTGATTTACATTTTATGATGTTACATTATATGTTTTATGGTTTTGAATATTTCATGTTATCCTATACTTTTTATTTAGTCATTTATTTTTGTCACATTATTTGGCATACACTATATTCATGCATTATTATTTTTATTGTCAGGCATATTTGATGATAACATTATTTTATGTTTCATATCATTTCATGTCACTTAGATTATTTTCCATGTCATATAGGTTATATTATTTAAAATATGCTATGTTATTTAAATTTGCCATGACATTTAAATCATTTTATTCATTTAGAATATATCATGTCACTTAGGATATTTCATTTCATTTACAATATATCATGTTACCTAGGTCATTTCATTTCACTTAGAATCTATCATAATACTTAGGATATTTAATTTCATCTAGAATATGCTATGCCATTTAAATTATATCATCTCATTTAGGTTGCATTATATTATCTAGACTTTGTTATATCATCTTTACTATATCACACATATTCATGTTCATTTTTTTTAAAATGTTTTGGAAAAAGATAATGATTTTCAAAAAAATAAAGATATTCCCGATTTAAAATAATTCATGAGTTCTCTGCCGGGTTTGCTGGAGAGGATATCATCAATTATCATTAATAACGGAATATCTTCTTTAAAATGAGAATGATTCGAAAAAAATTTCAAATAAATAAAATTTTTTATATTTTGCCATGTTTGTCGGGAAATATAGGAAAATTTTGAATTAATAAATTTCGAATCATTTTCAATAAAAAAATGGAATTATTTTTCTTTAAATTGGGAATTAATTTGAAATACTAAATTTAAAACCAACTTTTTACCGAGACTTGAGATAACACATGATTAATAAGGTACCGTTTTATACGGACGTTATGGGGGTGCTAATCCTTTCCCACACGTAACCGAGTCCCGAACCCTCTTCTTTGATTTCTCTGGTTTAAAAGCGCAAACTTGAAATTGGTTTTAAAATGTTTTACAAAACCGGTTTTAATAGGTGGCCGATGACAACTAGCCAAAAAAGATTGGTGGCGACTCCATGTCTTTTTCAAGGTCATTTTCAAAACGTTCATTTTTCAAGAGGAATTAGGTCGACTTTTACTCTGTTTTTCACGCTTAACGAATTTAAAGTCTTGCTATAAGACTTGTTATTTTTTAGGTTGCGACAAGGAGTATTAAGAACTTGTTTTGGAAAACAATTTTATTTCATGAAAGAAGATAAAATAACAAAGAAAATAACAAAATCATATCAACAAAGTAATGAAGGAGAGCATGAAAGAAAATAGCTACCTTGCTCTAGCTTTCCAAATCAAAGTGTAGTAAGAAAACCCTCCTTTTGTCTTTCTCTTTTCTTTTTTCCCTTTCTTTTTTCTCTTCTCCTTTCTACTGCCCTCTCTATGATCAGCCAAGAACCTCTAGCAAAAATGAAACCCCCCCTATTTGGAGTAGCCAAATGATCCCTTGTGAGCCTAGGATGTTGCCATTTTTTTCCAACCAATTTTAATCCCAAGGCCATTAATCCAAGATGCTTAAAATGTGAAATTATCACCCTTAGATTAAGTGATCAGCCCTTCACACCTACAGCTATTGAAAAATCTGTTGCCATTATGTTGATATCCTCCCTCCTCATGCATTAGACCATGTGGCACAATTACAAAGGTTTGATCAAAAAAGTAACTACCTTACTATCCACTTTTGGCCTTTGGATGCAAGAGCTCAGCAAAAATCACTCTCCTCATGGGCTTGGCCGGCTGACCCTTCATATTCCAGCCCACTCTCCATTTTTTTAATTGCAAGAAAGGCCCTATTCGGTTTCTTCGATAAAAATTACCTTTTTAGCCCCCAAACCTAAATAGCAAACGGAATCCAAATCCAAATTTTCTTTTTTCAATACTTCCTAAATAATATAAATTTGAATTCTAGAAATTTTCATAATTTTCCAAGCCCATTTGCTATTTTTCTCGAATTTATCTTCCAAAATTGCCCTTAATGCACCCTAACTTTTTCCATTTTGCAAATGAGCTCCGAATCTGGATTTTTCTTCGCCAATCTCTTCCAAATAATTTAGATTTGAGATCTGAAAGTTTTCATAATTTTTCGAGCTCATTTGCTATTTTTTCGGTATTTATCTTCTCGAATTTCAACTTAGTGGGCCCAAAATTTTTCATTATGCAAACGAGCTCCGAATCCGAATTTTTTTCACCAATCTCTTCCAAATAATTTAATATTGAGATTTGGAAGTTTTCATAATGTTTTGAGCTAATTTTCTATTTTTTCGGGATTTATCTTCTAGAATTTTCAGGTTAGTGGGCCTGAAATTTGCAATTTTGCAACCGAGCTCTGATTCCAGATTTTTCTTCGCCAATCTCTTCCAAATGACATATTATTGAGATTTGGAATTTTTGGTAATTTTATGAGCTCATTTACTATTTTTCCCGCATTTTCCAAATTTGTCATTTTACCTTTGAAGCTCGGTTTTACTCAAAACAAGTTCGATTTTCAGATTTTCTTTTTCAATGCCTTTGTTATATAATGAATTGGAGTTGATCTGAAAACACTCAATTTTTACAATCAAATTCCTCTCCGACTTGATTTTTTCTTTTTCCAACATAAGGAATTTCCTTGTTTTTCCCTTTTTTCTCCAATCGGCTATTTTCTCGGAATTACTTCAAAGTGAGCCTTGGGCTATCCTTATTTACTCATTCCTCATCAATTAAGGTTTTTAGTTTTACCGAATCGGGCCATTTCTGCAATTTTTCCCAATTTCAACAAAATCCACCGAAAACTCTAATTCTCGGGTTTCTTCCAAATTGACTTTTTCTTCAGTTTTGCTTCCAAATGGCCTCTCCATTACCTGTAGTCATTGCTTATCTTTCATTCGGAACCTCCAATTTCGACCAATTTAATCGTTTAAGCACTTTTCCCCAAAATTTTCGAACTAGGGTTTCATTTCCACTAAATTTTCGTAACCATCTTTCGGACTTCATATCTCTCGTTGTAGACCTCAGATTATCAAAATTCTTTCACCATTGTTCAATTGAACTATGAATCCTGATTTTGAAAGTGGGTTGACTTTTCAATGCTTGACTTTTTGGGGTTGACTTTTTCGGAGTTGACTTTTTCATGATTGCCTTTTTATGCTTGACTTCTTAAACTAAGTCTCGGAGTGCTACCTGCAGGATGAGAGGAACTTTTCTGCATTCTAAAACATAATTTTAAGAAGAAAATTACTTGATTTAATGGTTCGGAAAAAATTAGGTGTCTACAATCATTATCTAAGATATGCATAGGAAAATGCAGATATGAGAATATTGTGTAAATACGATATAAAATATAATATGATATAAAAAATATATAGATACGATACGAATATATGAACATATCAAAATTTATACAATAAAAATTATTTACATGTCAAAATTTATATAAATATAAATAGTTTAAATACGATTATGACATAAAAATATATAAATATAATGCGGATACGTAAATTATCAAATTTTAAAAAAATACCAATCCTTCCTAGTAATATTTCCTTTGTCCTCTACCTCGAATTACAGTAGAAAATATCTAAACTGGCCAAAGATGACAATTTTCATTTTTTTATGTTATGATGATGCGGAATTGATCAGGTGGTCTCCACTTGCTTTTTCCTGGCAATTTCTGAAATTTAAAGTGTTTTAAATCATCAAATATTTATAAATTTATTTATAATAATATAAATTTATTTATAATAATATAAAATTAATTTAATATTATATATTTTTATAATTTTATATATAATATATATTTATTTAATTCGATTTTTGTACTTCATATTCTCTTCGTAAAGATCGTGCATATAAAATTTCGAATAAATAAAAATGTGTTTAATATAAAAAATTTAATTGTTAACTATATAAAAATTATAATATTCATGACCAACATGATATAAATATCAGATTGATTAAAAATTTTATGTGCACGACAAGTGCGATTATATTGCTAACTCCAACGTCAATGCTTTAATATATTAATTGTATACAAAATTATAAAAACGTATAGAACTAATTAATCTTATATCAATTTAAATTAACCCTTTTAATTAAGAATTATTATCTTATATACTAGCACAATTTTTTAATTTGACTTGTGAAATTAAAATTTTCATTATCAATGTATAGAAATAATAATCCTTTATATATATATATATATATATATATATATATAACACTTAATTAAATTACTTTCGTTACATCAAAAACAAAATAGTTAACGCTTCAATATATTTGTTGAGATATCAAATTAACAATGCGTACCCAAAACGAAATAGAATAAAAAGATTGAAGGTTTGAAATTATTGACACATTAATTATATTCTTTTAGTATATATTAGATAATGCGCGCGCTTTGTTATAAAATATTATCGGATATTAATTAATATTTTATAATAAATTTAAAAGATAAAAAAGTAAGAGTAGTAAAGATAATAATTTAGAAAAATAATAATTCTTATTCTTATACGACACATGATATAAAATTGAGAGTTATTTGAATATGATCAATTACATCCGGCAATTTCAGATACAACATAATTATATGATACGAACATAACATGAGAAAAATAATTAAAACACAACATAATACAAAAAATAACATGAACACGATACAAATATACGAACATGTCCAAATCTACATAAAACAAATTATTAACGTGTCAAATTTTATATAAATATATAATAGCTTGAATACGCTTATAACAGAAAAAATAACAAGAACATGCTGACACGCAACACAAATTTGTGAGTTATTTGAATAGTATCAATTAGACTCGGTAATTTCGGACACAACATGATTATACGACTCGAAGAAAACATGAAAAAAGTAATTAAAACACGACACGAAAAATAATATGAACACGACACAAATACACTAACATGTCAAAATCGACATAAAACGAATTATTAACGTGTAAAATTTTATATAAATTTATAATATTTTAAACACACAAAAAAATAACACGAACACAAAAGTTGAATCATTATAACAAATTATGCAAAATATGAGATAAATTGAGACATGACACGGACACACAAAATTTTTTCTTAATTGGACCACCATGACAAACTATGTAAAATATTTGGATGAAATGAAATACAACTCGAACACATGAAAAAAATAATTAAAATATGATACGACACGAAAATAACATAAACACAACACAAATACACGAACATGTCAAAATTTACATAAAATAAATTATTAACATGTAAAAATTTATATAATAAATTTATAATACTTTGAACATAAAAAAAAAATACGAATACGAACAATAATATGAACACGACACGAACGCACAAATTTTTTTTTTTCGCTTTCTTTCTTCTTTCTTTTTTTCTTTTTTTCCTTCTCTTTTTTTTTTCTTTTACCAAAAAAAAAAAACAAAGATGGCTTGCCGAGTGGCAAGCCATGGGAAGCAATTCCCCTCAATGGGGGATTGCTTTTAATTATTTTATAGATTATTTTTTGATTGCCAAGTGATTTTTCTTTTTCAATTTCTTATAACTACAAATTACCCAAAATGCTGGCACATCTCACATAACCTCACATGTACTATTTTGTTAAATTTTATCCAAAAATCAACTAAAATAAAAAAATATCAACGAGTTGATCAAGTATAATTGTAAAATTCCATATTAAATATAATATAATGACAAATTTATTAGTCATCCTTTTAAAATAATAGAATATAGGTTTAAATTAATGGGAAAAAAGTAATTATATACCGGAATTTATTCACATTTATCTTTAGGCATCACTTAATGGGAGACCTAAAATTTCAACTTAGTATCAACTTATCTCTTCCTTTTTATAATTTCTTAAAAAGGTTATATATTATTACTATATTCAACTTGAGTGTTCATGTATAATATATTCTACTCTCAAGATCTTAGGCATCAATTGCACTTATTGGTTTTTTTTTATCTTAATATACCTATTTTTTTTAATTATCAAAATACTGTTATTTTTCTTTTAAGTACCAAAATCCATTTTTTTAAACCAGTTGGAAAATTGCCATAGCTCATGGAGATTTTCCAACGGTAAATTTTAATTTTTTTTTTTTAAAACTAAGTTGGAAAATCGTCATGGACCATGACGATTTCCCAACTAAAATTTAAAAAAAAAAAAAACCTTAAATTTTTACACTGGGCAGTGGCGATTTCCCAAGGGTGAAGAATTCACCTTTTTGTAATTATTAAATAATAAATTTTAAATAAAAATTATATAATTTATAATTTTAAAAAATAAAAAATTAATAATTTTTATAATTTTTATCTCATGGTGGTAAGTCCGGCCCAGTAAGCCCATATCGTATTTATATAATTTTTAAATTTTTTATTATTTAAATTTTACAATTTATTAATTTTTAATTTTTTTTAAATTATAAATTATATCATTTTTATTTTCGGGCATGAGCAAGGGAAATAAAAAAATTTCGGACCTCAGCCCGGCCTGGTAAGCCATGTTGATTTCCCTTGATCATTTACAAAAAAAAAAAAATCATATTTTAAGAAGAAAATAAATTCATCATTTATAAAAATTCATATTTTACAGGGCAAAGCTGAGGCACGAATTTTTTTTATTTTCTTTGCCCAAGCCCGAAAATAAAAATTATATAATTTATAATTTTAAAAAATAAAAATTAATAAATTGTAAAATTTAAATAAAAAATTTAAATAATAACAATTTTAAAAATTATATAAATACGATCAGGGTTTATCGGGCCGGACTTACCACCATGGGATAAAAATTATATATAAAAATTATTAAATTTTTATTTTTTTAAATTATAAATTATATAATTTTTATTTAAATTTTATTATTTAATAATTAAAAAAATAAAATAAAAAAGGTGATTTCTTCACCATGGTGACGATTTCTTGGTCTTTTTATCTTAATATAGCAACAACAAAAAAATTAATTCTCAAAATACCGTTACTTTTTTTTTAAGTACCAAAATCCGCTTTTTTTAAATCAATTAGAAAATCGCCATGGCCCATGGCGATTTCTCAACTGAAATTTTTAATTTTTTTTAAAATATCAGTTGAGAAATCGCCATTAAGAAATCGTTATGGACCATGACGATTTTCCAACTCATATTTAAAAAAAAAATGTTGGGGTGGCGATTTCCCAACAACATTTCTTCATTTTCAAAATGAAGAAATGTTCCCAACTTTTTTTTTAATAATAAAATTTAAATAATTTATAATTTTAAAAAATAAAAAAATAATAAAAAATAATATTTAAATAAAAAAATTAAAAAATAATAATAGTTTACAAAAATTTTAAAAATTATATTTGTAATGTCAATCATATTTTTTCAACTTATATTCGTAATAAATAGACTTCTGAGAGAAAGGTCAACCAAAGCGTTGTAGATTATGCAGGAATGAAGGTCATAGCTAGACCAATCCATGAGCCAGATAGCCCGCCCGGCCCTATAAGCCCGGATCTATCCCGATGTACCAGATTGATAAGGATATTTTCGACAAATATGACCAGAGGTGTCCATGGGTCGGGCCGGGTTGAGACCCAAAATTGTTTTATTTTCCTTGACAAGCCCTAAAATAAAAATTATATAATTTAAAAAAATAAAAAATAAAAAATTAATAAATTGTAAATTTTAAATATTAACAATTTACAAAATTATATAAATTTTTATATAAATATTAAAAATACAATTTTATATTTATATATATATTATAATTAAAGTTAAATAAAAAATATTTTTTATTTAATAAATAATAATTTGGGCTAGGTCGGCCGGCCCGAATTACAAAACACACTTGTCCAAGATTGGTCCAATACGATCCGGACTTACCGGGTCGGGCAGGCTACCCGACCCGTGGATAGGTCTAGCTATGACCTTCATTCCTACATAATCCACAACACTTTGGTTGACTTTTCTCTTGGAAGTTCATTTATTGCGAATACAAGTTGAAAAAATATAATTGACATTACGAATATAATTTTTAAATTTTTTGTAAATTATTATTATTTTTTTATTTTGTTATTTAAATATTATATCTTTTTTATATTTTTATTTTTTAAAATTATAAATTATTTAAATGTTATTTAAATTTTATTATTAAAAAAAAAAGTTTGTGCAACATTTCTTCATTTTGAAATGAAGAAATGTTGTTGGGAAATCGCCAATTTTTTTTTTTTTTAAATATGAGTTGAGAAATCGCAATGGGCCATGGCGATTTCCCAACTGGTATTTTAAAAAAAATTATAATTTTCAGTTGGAAAATCGCCATAGGCCATGGCGATTTTTCAACTGATTTAAAAAAAGCAGATTTTGAGAAATAATTTGAAAACAACGGTATTTTGATAAATAAATAAAAAAAAAGCAGCTATATTAAGATAAAAAAAATCCGATTTCTCAGTGTAAAAATTTAATTTTTTTTTATTTTTAGTTGGGAAATCGTCATGGCTCATTGCGATTTCCCAACTTAGTTTTAAAAGAAAAATTAAAATTTACCGTTGAAAAATCGACATGAGCCATGGCGATTTCCTAACTGGTTAAATAAAAAAAAAAGCAGATTTTGGTACTTAAAAGAAAAATAACGGTATTTTGAGAATTAATTTTTTTTATTATATTAAGATAAAAAAAGTCTACACTTGTTTAATTTTTTTATTTTATGGACGGATAATTTTCCCTTACAATTTATAATCTCTTCTCAATCTATATCTTTTTTTTTTCCTTTTTTATACACAGTAGATATAACTTCAATTTTTTTTTTTTTTAATATAAAATAAAATTTAACTATAAAAAAAATTATAAATTTTAAAATTTAAATCTAAAATTTATTTAATAATATTTTTTAAAAATAATTACGTGAATTAACCGATTAAACAGTCAAATCTTTGATTGTCAGATGTCAAACTTCTTTAAAGTTGTGAAAAAGAACATATCTAAAGAGAAGACAAAAAAAATTGACCCTTTTGCTTGATCATGAACTGTTTGGCAAAAATCGCCAAAGAACAATTATCGCTTCACTATTATTTAATCCTTTGGCAACAAGATTCTTGTTCAACACTAACAGTATGGCAAGATTTTGTAGTATACTTTCTTGTTTTAAATTAATTATTATGCATTTGAGATTGAGAGATAAACTCAGATAAATTACATAGATAATCATTTAATTTCTCGAGATTTTTTAATCTTGATCATTAATCTATAAAAAATATCAATTTAGTCATTCACGTTATAAAAATTTATTTTTTGGTCACCCAACAGTTATGGACTAACAATCGGATGATATGACAATGCCACATCATCTGTCAGATATCATGTGACATTATCACGTCATCTGACATTATCACTTAGTATTATAAATTTTAAAAAAAAATTGAAATTAAAGAAAAAGCTACATTACACTTTTGAAATTAAAGAGAAAGATACATTAGATGTATTGTATAACAAGTGCATATTTTTAAGGAAAAAGATACATTGCTTCTCTCCAAATGAATATTTATACTCATTTAAAGCAAGTGATTTATCTTTTTCTTTAATTTTTAAATTTTTTTTTTTTTTTCAAAATTTATAGTGCCACATGCATGTCAGATGACGTGACAATGTTATGTGTCATCTGTCAGATTACGTGACACTTCAACGTCATCCAATCGTTAATTTTTAATAGTTGGGTGATCAAAATAATAAATTTTTATAATGTGGATAATTAATTAAATTAATATTTTTAATAATTGGTAATCAAAATAAAAAACCACGAATAATTAGATGATTATCTGTGTAATTTATCCAACTCCAATTTATAATCAGCCGAAATTGACAGGATTCACTTCAGCATGCAAATCAACGGGGAGTTCAGGATATTTGTTGGACCACTACATCCAAGGTTGCATTGCATGGGTCATCGATAGAATGTTGAACATGGTGGCACTTGTTTGACTTGGTGTTCAATTCCTCAAAGTTGAGGGTCTAATTTTTTTTGGTTTGACTATATCAGGGTTAAAGACTTGACTAGATTAATTAAGCAGCTGAAACCTTTTTCATTTTTTTTTTTTAAATAAAAAGAGGTTGTAAAAGAGCCCCTAATTAAGCCTATTTTGAAGATACATCTTTTGTTCCAAAGTGGAAAATATAAAATAAGAAAAAAGGAACTACATTCTTCATTCTCTGCCATCAAACAAGATTCTTGGTTATCCAATCAACACTTGAATTCTGACCAGAAAACAAATCTAGAATCCCCCCTTGATCTGAAAATTTTAAGCTATGCAATATATATATATATATATATATATATGTGTGTGAAGCAAATGAAAATACTTGATAAAAAATTAACAGTCAAAGTTTGACGATATATTTTATAGAATATAAAATTTTCTATCCCTTAAAAGTAGTATATATATCTAACCTTAATTGGTACTTGGAATCAAGTCTGGTTGGTTATGCGGCCGACCATACCATTCCTCATATTCAACAATATTATCTCTCACCCGAAAACTTTGAAATTATTTCGTAATACGTTACTTGAGCAATGAAGTTTACACCAACCATATATATATATATAAACACGAATGTAAAAAAAAAATTGAATTGACGAAAATACCTATTATTTTTCATTATATTATTAATTTTTCATTTTAAATATTTTTTATTATTAATAAGATTTATCGAATTTATAAATAAGAATTCTAATTCTATTGAAAGTCTTTAGTTAAATGGATTTATTTGATAATAAATTAAAAAAAAAAGTTAAAATTTACACTCAATTACTTTATATTTAAAATTATAATTTTTCATTAAACTTAAAAAATAAAATAAAAAGTTATATTAATCTAATTTTAAATGTTCATGCAAATTTTAAATATTTATGTAATATGTAACTTTATGCTCCATATATAATCTTTTATAAATAAATAAGTTTTTTATAATATAAATATTTTATATTATATTATAAATAGTAATAAGATTTATTCCATTATTATTTACGAATATTTTTTATTATTAATAAGATTCATCCAATTTATAAATCATAAGTCTAACTCTAGACTTTAATTAAACGGATTTGTTTGATAATAAATAAAAAATAGTTAAAATTTACATTGAATTATTCTATTTTCAAAATTATAATTTTTTATTAACCTTAAAAAATTAAAAAAAAAAAACTATATTAATCTAATTTTAAATGTTAATGCAATTTTTGATTATTTATGTAATATGTACCTTTATGCTCAAGATATAATTTTTTATACATAAATAAGTTTTTTATAATATAAATATTTTATATTATAAATAGTAATAGATTTATTCCATTCTAATTTACAATTTTGTATTATAAATATTAATAAAATTTATGATTAAAATTTTCAATATCATGATAGAATTTTTTATAGAAAAAAATAATTATTAGAACATTTAAGATAATATTTTTAACAATTAAATTATGTGTAGAAGTTTTAGTTAAATTTTATAAAACAACAATTGCAAAGTTAAGATTTACTAAGTAACTAAATCTCATGTGATTATATATATTACGACAATTTTATATTTTAATCTATTCATCATATAAAGTGTGGAAAAGGTTTGGGAGTTTTGAATTTTTAAAAATAGATAAATGTTCATGGGTTTTTTTCATTTGTTTTTTATGTTAGAATTGTGGCTCCAATCCACAAAGTTCCTTAGCCACCTTTGTTGAAATTTATGGCAGCCATTTGATGGCAAATTTGCCAAGTTTTCTTAGCCACCTTTGTTGACGTTTTTTTGGCAGCCTTTGTATGGTGGCTGGTGGCATGGTGGCTATGGTGTATTCACACCATAAGCCTTGCCTATAAATAGGCATGAGGTTGAGAGCTTGGAATGAGAGGAGCAGAGGAGAAATGAGCTAGAGCTCCAAAGGTGAGCTCCATGAGCTCCCTCCCGGTTGAGGCATAGTGAGAGCTCCAGAGGGAGCCCCTCCCGGTAGAGGTGATGAGAGAGTTTAGAGGCAGTAGCTGCTTGTTAGATGCTTGTGTATTGAGGTGTTGAGTGTGTGCTAGAAAGAGCACTTGTAATATGTAGCCGGTTTGTATCCGGTTTGTACTCCATCTCCGATTAAATACAAAGCTTTGCTCCTCCTCCCGTGGACGTAGGTATATTGGCCGAACCACGTAAAATATCTG
This sequence comes from Fremontodendron californicum, assembly GCA_030761205.1. Classification (NCBI taxonomy): domain Eukaryota; kingdom Viridiplantae; phylum Streptophyta; class Magnoliopsida; order Malvales; family Malvaceae; genus Fremontodendron; species Fremontodendron californicum. Next base: position 9,292,998 of record JAULJL010000025.1, on the reverse strand, counting down.
TGTTTCTTTTGTGTGTTCAGTTCCTATTTTCTCATCTCTTATTTTAGTTGTGAGACACTATTCCGTCACTCTGGTACCTAACATTTTAAACATAAATTATTTAATAAATACAAGATAATTAATATATAATATCACGTGCAACGCATGTGATGCAATAATTAGTATATATAAAGATCATGAAAGAATGGAAATCAATAAGTAAATTAAAAAAGATACTGCAGAAAGATCAACGATCTTTAAAAGACAGAGAGAGGAGGCATAATTGTTTTTATGTACCAAAGCAAATGAGCCACACAAACAACTTAAGAGGAGGTCCGAAAGAAATATATATATATATATATATATATATATATATATATATAATAATGCAGCTAGGAAAAACGGACACAGACACGTAAAGTATGATACGGCATGGATACGACAACACGGAAATTTTTAAAAAATTAAGGCACGGAAATAAGAGGACACGACAATAAAAAATATTTTTTATATAATAATATACAATAAAAATGTAAAATTAATACTTTTTAATTAAATATTAACATGCAAATAGCTTTTTAATTTTTTAAAATTATTTTTGAATTTAAAAACTTGAATTTTAAAAATCTCATTAGAACCAAATTGCTTTGATTCCATGTTTGGAAGAAAAATACAAAAAAAAAAAAAAAACCTTCATCGCGTGTCTTGACCGTGTTTTAACTGTGCCCGATTTTATTTTTATTTTTTTAACATGTCCGACACGTATTTCGCCATGTCTGACACTTGAATACTCCCTTAACAAAAGTGTTCGTGCTTCATAGTAATGCAGTGATAAAATTACTATATTACCCTTGAGGTTGAGGAAGACATCATGTCATTCTAGTCTCTTACATCCAAGAACATGATCTTGGAAATTGGAGATTGGAGATTAATGTCCAAAAATACTAGTATATTTCAGCAACAAACAGCCTTCTTTGTTGTTTTGTTAAGATAAATGCCAATGTCCTCATGAAATAGTTTTGTTATTGCATCTGATACGGAAAAGAGATAAATGGAGCTAGATAGCTTAAATCATATTACTTCTTGACTATATGTCTTCTAGTTGAACATTTTGATCTTCCCTTTATAATCATAATTAGCTTTTATGTTAGTTACACAAATCTATAACTTCAAGCTTCGTATTACTTAATCTATCTTAAGGTAATACCCAAAAACAAAACGTGTTTCCTACTAATAGTTTATATCAAAAATAACTCCAGCTCCTTAAGGTATTTAAACCTAAGCCAAAATTTTGTCTTGACAGTTATGTCAAACAATAAGTGCTTTATATAGATTGGTCATTTTGGCAATTCTCAAATAATAGAGTGGCTATGTTGTAGATAGACATGTATCATGTACACATAAAACTACAAGTTTTCCATGCAGAATTGCTAGAAAGCAAGTAGTGTGTCTCAAATTTTAACGGATTTACCATGATTTCCTTATTTTCTTTGGATTTGATTACCAATAGAGTCAAAAAGAAAAAAAGTGTCCTTCAAGGGCATTTTAAAGACTTTTTGTATTTTTTAAGGACACGTTTGATAGGCTGCTCAATAATGTTCATTGGACCTCATAGATAGCTTAAATTAGTCATTTAAAAGTTGTTCAAAGTTCAAAGATGTTCTAGTTTGCATTGTAGGTCATGTGATTAGTGAATTTAAACATTTTTAGGACTTTTCGTGCTCTTTAAGGGCAATTGTTCATATATTCACTTAGAGAGTTCAAGTTCATCATGTAAAAATAGCACAAAATCTAAAATATTATTTTTTGTAAAATTATTCATGAACTTGATGAATTTATGATTTTTTACAACTTTTTGTGTCCTTAAAGGACAACTCACGTTAGGCTCAAAGGACCACATAAATAGCGTAAGTTCATCGTTTCAAACTTGTTTAAAGTCTATTATTACTCTTGTTTGCATAATGGTTCATAAACTTGATGAATTTATGGGTTTTTAGGACTTTGGTTCTTGAAGGGCAAATTTATAAGGTTGTCCAATAATTGCTAATTGAGTCACCTAGATAACTTAAATTTATCATTTCAAACTTGCTCAAAGTCTAAAAATATTATTCTTTGGAAAATTGTTCATGAATTTGGTGATTTTAGGTTTTTTAGGATTTTTTGTGCCCTTGGGGATCCAAATTGGTAGGTTGCCCAGATTTAGCTAAAAGGACCCCTACATAGTGTAAGTGCATCATTTTAAACTTGTTTAAAGTCTATTACTGCTCTTGTTTGCATAATTGTTCTTCTTTGATTTATAGTTTCTTAGGATTTTTTTGTTCCCTACTTTAATCTTGTAATTTATTAGTTTTTTCTTATACTCCATATTTAGTTTTATAATTCTTGGTATTAATCAATTGATTTAGTTTAGTTTTAAATTATATTTTATATTTTATGGGTTTTCACTTTTATGTTATAGTTGCTTTCTTGTGCATCAGAACTACTTGGCTTATGAAGTCGTGAACAATTTTCAAATATTTTTACAAAGCCTGTAACATATTTGTACAAAATTTAATTTTCTAATATTTGTACAAAGACTATAACATGTTTGTAAAAAATTTAGTTGTCGTATATTTGTATAAAATTTATTACAATTTTGTAAAATATTACTTTATTTTTTATCAATGAAATTAGAATTTCATTTATTGTATTTTAGTATTTTTGGTATATTTTAAATATAAAAAGATAGAAAAATAAACTAACATGAAATATTAAAAATAATAAAAGAATTAAAAATACATTATTTCTGACATAATTTTGATTTTACCGACAAAATATTTTGTCGATAAAATTTGTTTGCCGATGAAATTTTTTGAAGAATTAATTAAATTCACTAAATACGAAAAATCTTTAGTGATGAATTTTGAATATTAACGACTGAAAATTTTGTTGGTAAAGATTTTGGCGTTTCTACGACCATTATCATTTTCAACGGGATACTTTTACCAAATTGGTTACATCCAATAAAATTTTTTGTCAAAAATGAAATTTTTGATGAAATTATGAATTTTAGCAAAAAAATATCATCACTAAAAGACTGTTCACTTGTAGTACCTCTTTTATAATTAAAAAATTATATGTGAAAAATATTTGAGACTTGTTCGAGCAAAACTTGTTTATATATATATATATCATCTTAAAATTGTCAAATTTTTTTTAATTTGAATAGGTGTCATGAGTCAAATGACATCAATTCAGTTAATGAAAGTATAATTTTTTTTAGAGATAATATTTAAATAAATTATTATATTAAATAATATAATGAGGGTATTGATATCTTTATAATTTTTATATAATTTTTATTTTTAAAAAAATCATCAATTTTTTTAAAAAAACTATTCAACTTCTTTATAAAAAATTACTCGTCCATATATAACTTCTTTTTAACTACTCATGCATACATAATATTTTTTTTTTAAATATATTTTTTTACATGATATTTTTTTTTTTCAGCCACGTACTGAGTGTGCATATATCTAATATTATTTAATTTTCCTATTCCCACATTGGATAAAAGTTCAACCAAGCTATATCTAGTTCTAGTTCTAGTTGTATATATATTTACACATCATCAGCTATTCGTGAAGGGAACCCATTTGCTTGCGGGACCATCTACTTTTTAGAAAGCCTACAATTAGCATAGAGTAGAATTTCAATCTTCATAGCCTACACTTCTTATTCTATGATGCTTTACCCTAGGACAATCAAGAATATGATAACAATTTTGACTAAGCAATCTTCAATAATGACTTAGGGTCCATTTGAAGGTAAAATGAGATTGATTTTGGTAAAATTAAAAATAATGGTGATGGTGAGATTAGTTACTGTAACGGTGAGATTAAAATCAGTGATGAGATATATATTTGGATTCAAATGCAACGGTGGCAGTGAGATGAATTATAATGAAAAAAAAAATGATCATTAAAAATATTAAATTAAAATGTATATATATATAATAAATAATTAAAAATTATTAAAATTATATTTATATTAAATAATAAAATATATATTAAAATTATATTTATATTAAATAATTATTAAAAATTATTTAAAATATATTTATGTTAAAAAATAAATTAAAAATTAAAAAAAAAAATGTGGAGAGGATAAAAGGAGAATTATCCCCTCCATTGAGGGTCCAGTTATTAATTGGACCTCTGGAGCTCCAGTCTTGTGGACACCTCCATTGGAGGTGATCCAAGCACACCTCCAGTGGAGGTGCGTTTTGTGGGGGGAAATCCCCCTCTCACAAAATCTTTGATGGCGCGATAGAATCCAAAATGATCCTTAGAAATGCACTCCCTTCTTTTTTTTTTTTCTTTTTTTTTCTATTTCCTTTTTGTTATTTTTTTTATTATTATTATTTTTTAAAGAAAAAAAATAAAATCATCATCCAAATGAAACTTAAATTTGGTCGGTCTTTAAAATATTAAAAGGTGTATCAAATTTGTGAATGATTTCATGGTGGATCTTCAGAATCTATTTCATTCTTCTTTGTAGTCATTTTGCTTTCATTAGAGATCATGCCCACTTGCATGCCCTAATCCTTTGTTTGAATCTTTTCAACCTGTGAATTATGAAAAAAAAAAAATGCTAAAAAAAGGAAAATTGAAACACTAAAAGGTAATTGGCTTCTAACTTTGAGAGCAATTTGATGGTGGTAATTTTCGAAGATGATAGAAGAAAATGCACTTGATAATTTTAATTTTAAAGGTTGTCTATGTTCTAACTACTCCAAGAGAATAAAACATAATGCATCATATATTACTAGAGTTTATCTTTGATATATTAACAGTGAAATTTTTTAATTTCATAAATCGATTAAGAAACTATCAAATGTTTCATTTATTTTTTTATTTTTTTTAAATATATCTTAAGTGGTATGTGTCACTCTTACTAACCGCGTTTGTAGAGTCTTTAAACTCCACGACCAGTGTATGAGATAATAATTTTTATTGAGTTCTTCTTTGATACATTGAAAATAGAGTATTTTAACTTCACAAATGGGATTAAAAAACTGTCATATGTCTCATTTATTTTTTTATATTTTTAAATATACTTTAAGAGGTATGTGCCACCCCTATTAATCCCACTTGTGGAGTTTTTAGATTTTACGGTCAATGTATGAAATAATAATTCTTAAACTCGTCTTTGATACACTGATAATAATTTTTTTTTTACTTTATAAAAAGATTAAGATACTGCCATTATTAATAAAAAATTCCAAAAAGGAATAAAAATAGGTAGTTGTGTCATTTGTCTTTATCAAAACCTTCATATTTTTGCTGAACATTTTCCACAAGCTTAAACTGCAACTTGCTTTATTTAACTTTTTATCTCAAACATTTTTATTATCTTGAATAATCACTCTAGAAAAAAAATGTATTATAACAAATAGGTAGTCGTAATTTTTATTTTTTAGAAAAAAACAAATTGAAGCTCAAATCTACACAAAGTATAAGATGAGTAAAAACAGAAAAATAGATTATAGTAATATTTTTCATCATATAGCTAGGTGAATGGTGATAAAAATCTAAACTTTTGACAATTTGATTGAAGATTAAATTTTGTTTTCCTATTTATTGAAATTAAAAAGAAAGAAAAAACTATTTATATAAACCTTAATTATATGCTAAGTTATGCAACTGTAAAATATTTAAAATGGAAGAGGGGTGATACAAATAATTTCCTTTATATGTTACTTTCTTCCTTCTATTTAGCTTTTTCTTATATAATTTTTATGGGTAAAAAAAACCTTTGATTAGTATATTTTATATTAAAATTTTAATTTTTTATTATAAAATTGATGTATTATAATTTTTCATATTAAAGAAAAATCATAAAATATAATTCTAAAATATAAAAAAGTAAAAGAATTAATTATTAAAAAACCAAGAATACAATTTTAAAACATTCAAAAGAAAAGTAAAACAAAAAAATATAGTTAAATGTCGTAGAGAAACTATATAAAATGTCATAACCAGAAAAAATTTCAATGATATCATCAATTTGTATTATTAAAATATTTTACGTTAAATACAAAAATATATTATAAAAAAAAACGTATTATCATATTTGTAATACAATATAAAAGAAAATTAAGATTTTTTTTTTAAAGTACATATTACTCATTGTCATTATATAAAAATAGATGAAAATTTTAATTTTTTTTCCCCATCCCTATTTTATGGTTGATTGAAGATTAATTTCTATAGGACTGAGAGTGTAATGGTAAAACGCTCCCAACATTTGTGACTTCCTTGGGGTTGGAGTCACTTTACCATTCCAATCAACCAAATGTCGGTAAATTTTAATTATTTTAACTCCTCTCTTTATTTTCTTATTTAATTTTAGTAGGGTCAAGAAATAAAATTAAAAAATTGCGCTTATAAACTTAAGGGTTAATAGCATCAATGGTCCTCAAATTATTGGGCATATTTTATATTGGTCCCTAAACTTCAAAACGTATCAAATTGGTCATTGATTTCAAGTATCATAATAAATTGGTCCCTACCGTTAGCTTTTCCATTACCATTACTGTAGCAATCAGCTTAGTGACACGTGTCACCAGCTGATTGCTCCACCAGTTGCCTTCATTTTTTTTCCGTTTTTTTTATTTCTTTATTATTTTTTCTTTGATATTTTTTAATAAATAAATATAAATAAATATTTTTTATAAAATTAATGTAAATAAATATTTATATTTTATAAATTATTTAATTATTAAAAAATTAAAACATTAATTTAAATTATTATTTATCTTTTGTATTTATTTATAAAGAATAAAAAAAGGAAAATAAAAACATTAATAAATACAAAAGATGAATAATAATTTAAATTAATTTTTTAATTTTTTAATTATTAAATAATTTATAAAATATAAATATTTATTTACATTAATTTTATAAAAAAAATTCTTTTTCTTTTTCTTTTTCTTTTTCTTTTTCTTCTTTCTTCTTTCTTTTTTTTTCTTTTTATAAATAAATTAATTTCTTAAAAATTAAATAATTTATAATTTATAAAATATAAAATATTTATTTACATTCATTTATTAAAAATATATTTTTTACTTTTTTATTTTCCTTTTCTTTCTTTCCTTTCTTTCCTCTTTTCTTATAAAATTAATGTAAATAAAATATTTTATATTTTAAAAATTAATTTAAATTATAATATGAATTATTTTTTATTTTGATTTATTTACAAACAAGAAAAAAAGGGAAAAGATAAGAAAGGAAAAAATAAAAAACTTATAAATAAAAAATAAATATTTTATATTTATAAATTATTTAATTTTTAGAAAGTTAATTTAATTTAATTTAATTTAAAATATAATATAATATACTTATATATATATATATTGTATTTGTTTATAAAGAAGAGAAAAAAGAAGAAAGGGAAGAAACAAAAAATTAAAAAAAATATTTTATAAAAATAATGTAAATAAATAGTTTTATATTTTTTTCAATTATTTGATTATTACAATATTAATTTAAATTATAATGTAATTTATTATTTAGTTTTTAATTTTCATTTATAAAGAAGAGAAAAGCAACAACAACAAAAAGGAAGAAACGAAAAAAATTAAAAATATTTTTTATAAAATTAAAGTAAATAAATATTTATATTTTTTAAATTAATTATATTTTTAAAAAAAATTATTTTAATTTATAATATGAATTATTTTTTCTTTATATTTATTTATTAAAAAAATCAAAGAAAAAATATAAAATAAATAAGGAAAAAGGAAAAAAAATGAAGGCAACTGCTGGAGCAATCAGCTAGTGACACGTGTCACTAAGCTGACTGCTACAGTAATAGTAACGGAAAAACTAACAGGAGGGACTAATTTGTTATGATACTTATAATCAAAGACCAATTTTATACGTTTTCAAGTTTAGAGACCAATATAAAATATGCCCTATAGTTTGGAGACCATTGGTGCTATTAACCCTAAACTTAAATAAGTTTAGATTTTTTAGAATGGTGGTGAATCTACTCCCATCAACATTTCGTGACTACATTATTGGATATGTATTATTATAAAATCTTTAATTGAATGGTGATATTAATTTAATTTGAGAATAAATAAAAAATTAAAATTAAATTATTCTAATAAATATAAAATTAAAATATTTTTATTTTTATTTAAAAAGTAATTAATTATCTACTTTTAAGAAAATCTTTTTTATTTCAAAAAAATTATTTATCGTTTTTAATGTATTTTTAAAAAAAATTAAATACAAAAATAATTTTTTATGAAATTCTAATATATACATATAAATAAAAAAAGTTAATGGAAGAAGTAAAAAGAAAATGGTAGGCCCCCTTTAGATCACACTTCCCCGCACAGCACAGACAGCACCAACTGGAACCAATCAGTAAATTAGCTGTCAAACCATTTGACCATACACAGTTTTATTTCAACTTGTCTTGCTCGCTCGCTCGCTCCCCTTTTCCAACAATTTAAACAATTAGCCCAAAAAACAAAGAAAATCAATTTAAAAAAACCAATTCTTTTTAGTAAAAATGAAAGTTCAGGAAAAAAAATAGAAATTGTTGTAGAACTGGTACTATTAAAATTTACGATTTTTCAAAAAATTTAACATTCAAAACCCAAAATTTAAAAATAAAAGAAAAAGAAATGCAGAGGTAGGCAAAACCAGGTGTGGAGTACCTACCTATAAGAGCATCAAATTTCCATTTCCTCAAGCCCATCATTTTTCTCTCTCTTTCTTCTTCCCCCCTCTCCAACCCCCCTCCCAAATGGAACTCCCGCCTCCGCCACCCACGGCGGCTCCACCTCTTTCCACCACCACCACGACGATCACAACCGCCCCCGCCTCCACCATCCCCGCCACATATCCTGAATCCATCGACTCCTCGCCACGCTCCCGCAACACGGACTCATGGGACGACCCAACTCCTCCCCCTACTCTCCACTCAAAACTCCGCCTCATGTGCAGCTATGGCGGCACCATCGTCACTCGTCCCCACGACAAAGCCTTATGTTACATGGGCGGCGACACTCGTATGGTTGTCGTGGAACGCCACACTTCCCTCGCTTTTCTCCACCACCGCCTCTCCCTTTCTCTTCTCGACGGCCGCCTTTTTACTCTCAAGTACCAACTTCCCTCGGAAGACCTGGACTCTCTCATCTCCGTTACAACCGACGAAGACCTTGAAAACATGATCGATGAATACGACCGTACTTGTTCCCAAACAACCTCGTCAAGCAAGTCCTCCCGTATTCGCCTCTTTCTTTTCCCTCTCATTCCGGAGGGAACCCCAGCGTCTTCCCATGTAATTGGGCCGATTATTAACAATTCGACGAAGTCCGATGAATGGTTTCTTAAAGCGTTGAATGGGGCAGAGTTGTTGAACAGAGGGTTTCCGGATTCGGCGACGAACGTGAATTGTTTGTTGGGATTAAATGATGATCGTCAGGGAAATGTTGTTGAAGTTGGTTTTAAAGATGAAGGGAGTGGGAGTCGGAAGAATATGAATTTGAAAAATCAAGATGTTCATTCGGTTCCTGATTCTCCTATGCTTGAAACTACTTCTTCTTTTGGTTCAACTTCTTCGTCTCCTTCGCTTGCTAACTTGCCTCCTATTCGAGTCCACGTCGAGGATCAGGAGCCTAAATTGGTGGGGATTGAGGAACAGTTTGCTCGGTTTACTGTAGCTGCTGGTGGTGGTGGAGGGGTGAAGCAGCAGGATGAAGTGTTTGTGGCTTTGTCATCGCCGCCGCCTATGCCGGTGGGCATAGCTGTTTCTGGTGGTGGGGTGGGTTTGAGTTCAGGTGTGGTTCCTAGGGAGTATACCAATCGTAGTTTTTCCGATGATGAAAGATCGGATCATGGGGTTCCTGTTGGGTATAGGAAACCACAACCTCCACAGTCACAGCCTCAGGGATTGCCTCTTCAGAATCAACAGAAGTCTAGCAGTGGTCATGATTTGGCTTCTCCGGATTCCGTCTCAAGGTACCCGCTTTCATCATCTTTGAATTTGTTTCTATTCTTTAATTTTGCTTGGATTTACTTTAAAAAGCAGCTCAGATTGGGTTGTTTGGTTTTAATCTGAGCAGTGATAGTAGTTTTTCAAATTCGATGTCACGCCAAAAACCTATGATTTATCAAGACCCAGTTGTTCAAATCCCATCTGCGGCTAACAGGGTACCTGCAAACCATGTTGATCCAAAGCTTAATATGCTTGATCCGAACGCAAACGCTTGGATTCAGATGCAACAACCAGTTCAGGATTCTGATTATATATTGCAGCAACTCCAATTTGATCAACAGCTACAGCCACAGCCACAGCCACAACAACAACAACAGCAATTCTTACACCCTGGTGCAGCACATTACATTCATCATCACCCCACTGGGGCGGTGCCAATCTCAGCTTATTACTCTGTATATCCTTCCCAACAGCAACAGCAACAGCAAAACCATCATCATTATCACACACAGATTGATCAGCAATATCCCCTATATTATGTGCATGCAAGGCAACCCCAAGCATACAACATGCCTGTCCAGCAACCTAGTGTTAATGAAGCCACTACTGCAATCCCATCTAGCCATGCACCTACTCCTCCCAATCCTACCATGGTTCCTCTTCCTGCTGCATACAACCCTATGAGAAATGCTCCTATTTCCAAACCTGAAATGGCTGCTGCCACGGGAGTGTACAGAATAACAACTACTGGTACTCAGCAACTGGTTCAAGTGCCAAACAGTCAACATCAGCAACAATATGTGGGTTACTCTCAGATTCATCATCCATCACAATCTGTTGCACCTACCTCTGCTGCAACTGCTACATATGCTTATGAATTCACAGATCCTGCTCATGCTCATGCTCAGAATCAGAATCAGATATATTACACTCAGCATCTGGCACCCTCAATGCCTTCTCAGTCCAAACCATGACTGCAGCTGCTGCAGTAGTATTGCCAGATGCATCTGCTCAACTTCCGACTGATAAATCAAGCCAGAGATCAGAACTTCACAGCCAATATAAATCAGTCAAGAAGAAAGCGACAACAATTTTGAAAGAAGGGTTTGGTTTATATCTTTAAATTCTGTTTTAATGTCTGCCTTGTAATTGGTATTTGTTTCTGATATGTATTCGTGAAAGATAATAAGGAACTGTGGTGGTCTTTTACTATCCCGTGGTATATGTCATATTGTTGTTATTGTCATAGGAAATGAAAGTCATCTGAAGATTATACTGTAAAAGCTCAAACTCAAATATTGTTGTGCTTTATGCAGTTCATATATCAGTTACTTAATAATGGTTATACATATAGCAAAAGCTTTAAGCTGATTGTTTCTTACATTGTTCTTGATCCAGGGTTCGTATGAATATGGTATTCAGAGATATATTTTCAAAATAAATTCTTGCTAGAAGCTCGTATATGATCCATTACTTGGAAAGTTTTCATGAAGAAAGAGTTTCACATGGATGGACTGTTCAAGTCTCTACCCAGTACAAGATTTGAAGCTAAGTGCGTGAAATAAGGAGACTTATCTCACTGTTTGATTTGGCGAATTTTAGCATTTTCTGTTTTAAGTCATGCAGCACTCCAAAAAACTAAAGACATTTATGAGGATCTCTGCCTGCTCTTTTCAACCCTCCGACTGGCGTTATGTCCTAACTGGGTTTTCCCATTGATAAAATCCATCTCTATTGCTACAAATTTCTAGTGTCTTGCCATGAATTCTGCTAGTTTTTCATCATTGATATTTACAGTTGATTAGTTTCATTCTTAGGAATGTGATTCTTTAGTATAGGTCGTCAATCTCATACATCCCCTTCTTCTTACAATATTTGTTTTTCCATCCACACCGTCCTCTTAGAAACTCTTCCTGTTGCTCTATTACCCTACTTGACTTTCAAGGAGTGAAGGTAATCACTCAACACACTTGATTACAGATTTTGCTGTAGAGAAATTGTGGGTGAACTCATGTTTGGATAATTAGCTTCCTTTTTGTTTGATAGATCTTAACTGGTATAGTCATCATTTCTTCGGAGTCCATGTATGCTGACGGAGACTTGCTTTCTCTGCTGGAAATTCTTTTCGGTTGCAAACAACCCCACCAAGTAGGCCATGGCGCCATGCTGTACGCTGTTATTGCTGACGATGTGAGGAACTTCCATTTGCAATAGTGCAGGACCCTGTATCCTGAATTATTCTTTTCTTTGTTTCTCTCTCTCTCTTGTCATAGTTTCTGGGATATATTTGTAATCTTCAATGCCATGTACTTTCTATTGAACGTAATCTTTTTTATTTTTTCTCTCTCTGGCCTCTGCCCTACTTCCATTGCTCTTCAAGTTTCATGTCTCTTCCACATCGTTTTCTTTGCCAAAATATTTACTATAATGACATTATTGGTGGTTCTTTCTTCTTTCATGTTGGACAGCCATCCTTGTATTGCATCTCGTGAAGTGAGGAAAATGATTTAAATTGTGATCGCGGTGTTTTCGGTCGCATTGAATTTATTACAGCTACAGATTTAATGAATGTGATCACGATTACTTATAGTAAATATCGTTTGTGAGAAAAGACGGCATAGCATTACGGTCGTTATTTAAATTTTCATAGTTTTCTACCATAGCAATTATTTGATTCTATGAATGGCACATCTCTTCTTCTGACTTTAACATTGGGATTGTTTGAATGAAGCCCTCCAAAATATAGAGCATTCACACTATAAAAAGCTTTGCCAAAAACAGAAAATAAATAAATAAATAAATAAATAAACATTACAAAACTGAAGTTCCATAACTTTATCAGATGTTCCTTTGACCTGGAGCTGTGAGGTAATTCCAAACACATTATGTAAAAGTTACAAATTATATATATATAAAAAAAAAATTTACTAACGAGTGTTCTAAGGACACTATTTAAAGTTACTATATATAGCAATATTTTCATTCAATGCATTAAAAATTGTGAATAAAGTTGTCAGCTTTTGTATTTAATATAATATTTTTATTATAAATAGTATATTAACTAACCTTAAAGAGTATTCTAAAAATATTCGTTAACAAAACTCATAAAAAAAAAATACACTGATTCTCATGTGGCTTAGAAGTTAGAAGTGGTATTGTACTTCTGATGCCGTGTTTAATTATTTAATTTTGTTATGACTAGTTGTAAATTAAGTATAAATGTATTAGATTACACTCATCACGATCGTTTGATTCGGGTAATATTAAGATTACCTATGGTAACATGATTCTTCGATAATAAGATCAAACGTACTTTCCAAATAATGTTAGATACCTCCGTTCGGTTCAGTTAGTTAGAATGTAACATTCTTGTGTTTGGTTTTAATAATGTAAATTTTTTTAATAATATCTTTTACTAAATTGCACTCTAATTAAGACTGTAAATGAATCGGATTTGAACGAAAAGATTTTTATTCGTTTTTATTTATTTATTTTTGTTCTTGTTTGTGTTCGGTTAGTATTCCTTAAGAATTTTAATAATTATGTTTGAGCTCTATTCGTTTAAAATTGAGTGTGTTCGTATTCGTTCATTTAAATTAAATGAATTTGTTCGCGAACATTAAATGAACATGTTCATGAACATATAATTGAACATGTTCGTGAACAATTAAAAATAAATTCATAAACAACAAACAAACAAATAAAAAATAAGTCAATTTTAAGTTATTATTAAATATAAAATAATAAAATACAAATGTAATTAAATTTAAGTTATTATTAAATATAAATATTAAAACATAAATAATAAATTTAAGTTATTATTAAATATAAAATAATAAAACACAAATAATATCAATTATATTATAAGTAAAATAAAATACAAATAATAATAATAATTATTATTATTATATCACAATCAAACAATAAACGAGTTTTAAGCAATCTATCAAACGAATTTTAAACGATCCATAAACGAGATTGTTCGTGAACATAAATAAATCAAACATACCTTATTCATGTTCGGTTCGTTTAATAAACGAATTTTAAAATTATGTTCATAATCGTTTATTTAGTTTGATAAACGAACATAAACGAAAAAAATCAAACTGCGAACGCTCTATTCATTTACACTTCTAACTCTAACACAAAAAGTTGAATATTTATTGAAAAATAATTTTATAATTAAATTAGATAATTTGTAACAGATATAAAATCTTATATACTTATTGCAAACATATTAAATGGTAGAATTACCTCGGTAAATATATATCATAAATAATTGGTAAATCAGCGAAGGATTAACCTCCAAAGTTTGTCAAAAGTTTAATATTGCAAAGCCAATTCCTGTCAATCTAAGATTTGTGTAAATAATAAATATTATCGGAAAATATTCAATAATAATTTTTTAATTTTATATTCCATCCAATATATTTATCTCTAATTTTTTTTTTATATTTTCCTTTAAAATATACCAAAATAGATCAATATAAAATAAATAAAATTCTTCATTTAATTTATAAAAAAATAAATTAATATTATACAAAATTATTACAAACTTAGTTCAAATATCCGGAAACTAAATTTTCTACAAATATGTTACAAACTTGTATAAATATTTAAAAATTGTTGATTAATTTGCAAGTCAAGTAATTCTAATGCACAAAGTTGAAAGTGATTAAAAAATAAAAATGAAAACAACTAAATTTTAAAATATAAACGTAAATTGGAAAATAAACTAAACCAATTGATTAATACTAGTAATTATAAAACTAAAAATAGAGTAAAAGGAAAATACTAATGAATTACAAGATTAAAATAACTATAGTAAAAGTTTCAAGTAGACCTGTCCACGGGCCGGATAGCCTGTCCGGCCCGTATTGGGCAGGGCTTGGACAAGGTCTTTTGTAATTCGGGCCGGCCAGGCCTGAATTACTATTTATTAAATAAAAAATATTTTTTAGATAAATTTATTTATAAAATATATATATTAATATAAAAATAATTTTTTAATATTTAAATATTTTTGAATAGTAAAACGGACTTATACGGGTCGATCCGGGCCTGACCCGAATGGGCTTGGATAAAATAAAAATTTCGATCCACGACCCGGCCCATGAACAAGTCTACTTTCAAGGGATGAAAGCACAAAGTTTATCTATGTGGTTTGCATTAGTTTTGCCTAAATGTGGGTTGCCTTACAATTTGGCACTTTAAAAACATAAAAAGTCCTAAAAAAACCTAAATTCACTAAATTCAAGAATAATGTTTCAAAGAATAATATTTTTATACTTTAAGCAAGTTATAAATGAAGAACTTAACTTATATGGATTAATATCTGAACACTTATTGAACAACCTTATAAATTTACATTTGGAGGAAACAAAAAAACTTTAAAAAACTTAAATTCACCAAGTTTATGAATAATTCTTTAAAAAATAATATTTTTAAAATTAAAAAGATTTCAACTGACAAACTTAAACTATTTATACGAATATATGAGATATTATTAATAGGGATGGCAGTGGAGCTGGACAGGGATTGTCTTATCCATTTCTCTTCCATTCTTGCATGGATGATGAAATCATCCGCCTCCATGGATGTCGGTTACATCCATAACCGTTTCACACTGTTCCACCCTTTTTTTTTTACTTTTTTTTAATTTAATATTATAAAAAAATATTATAATTTATTCATGAATATAATTTTAGTATATGTAAAGTATATATATGATTTTTGATATATATTAATAATATAAAAAGAATATATAAAATATTTTAAGAGGTAAAATAGTAATTTTAAAAGACGGAACGTGACGGAGTGAATCAAACATTTATCAAAATCACCCCGCTCCATCCTGTCTCCACTTTTATAAAAAAATATTTTCATTCGAAACTGATCGATATAAAATCCGTGATACGTATCGAATTTTGTCATCCCTAAACAATAATGAACAACTTCATAAATTTTCTCTTGAAGGGCATAAAAAGTCCTCAACATGTATAAAATCTAATGAATCAAAAGTAGTTATGATTTTAAACAGAGATTCCTAGTACTTTTTTATTATTATTATTTGTAGGATCATCTTGCTCTGTATTGTTTTTTCATCAAATTTAATTAAACAAGGATTGTGTGACACACTGTTGCAGCTTCATGCTAGACTCTTTAGCCGAGGACACGATATTACTTCAAGCTAGATTCTTCAGCAGAGGACAAGATAGCTTCAAGCACATAAAGGTTTTTTTTTTTTAAATTCAGTCATCCGTACCAGAAAATAGTTATTAATATCTTACTATCATGAATTGAATATGAAATATTTATCGATTATATAAATCAATTCGTGCATATCGTATGATATATACAATACATTTTAATATATATTAGATAAATTTGGATCAAACCTAATTAAAATTCGATATCCAATTACATAAAAATACAATCTTAATATTTTTTTTTATCCAAAAAAATTATAAATATACTCTCTAAATATTTTAAATTTAAATAACATTAAAATTGAATACTTTTAATTAATAAATTAACATGAAAAATAAAAAAATATATTTAAAAATATATACTATTAATAAGCATGTTGAGAATTTTTACGAAGGTAATTAGAAATTAACCCTTTAAGGCTCGTGGTTTAAAAGCTAACAAAGACTACTGAAGCGTTCATCCAAAGTTCAACCTCGCGAGAGTTGGATTTTGAGAATGTTTTACGAGACAAGTCTATATATATTTTTCACATAGTTAAAAACGTGTTAGCTATACGTTTGAATCAAATTCAGCAACAAAAAAAAAAAAAAACTGATAACAAAACCGAGTTAATTAATACAAAAAGATGTAAAATTTTAAATCCAAAAGTTAAATTAAATTACAAGATATATTATCTTAACATGTAATAAATTTTATAATCTGTTAATGATATGCAATTTAAAAAGAAAAGCATGTAAAAATTAGATTACAAATTTTGTTATCAAATATTTCATAAACAGTAACGAAATCATGTAATTTGATAAAAAAATAGTAAAATTTAAATCCAAAAGTTACATCAAATTACAAGATATACAGGCATAATGGCAAAATAAACCCTAACCTATATAAAAAGTGTTATTTAAGCTTTTTTTTTATTTGAACTAATTAAGCTTTTCATCTAATATTTTTTATCAAATAAATCAAATTTTAACGAAAAACGTGCCAGAGGCATTAACATGATTTATGTTAACGTTTAAAAATATAAAAGAAAGTTTTTTTTGCCAAATGTCAACTAATGTGCCATTTGAAATGTCAAAATAACACATGAGAAGTTGGGAACCCAATACTCACATGATAAAAAAAATGTTTATATTTTCTCTTTTTTCTTTTTCGTGCTTTCAATTCTTCTTCCAGTTCTTTTTTTTTTTCTTTTTTTTTTTTCTTCCATCGTTTCTACTTTCTAGTCATGGCATATAACCATCAAGTTCAATATCAAGGAGGGCTCTTTTCTTTTCCCTTTCATTTCCCTTCCTTTTTTTTTTTTTTAAATCGTGTCTTCTTCTTCTTCATTCTACTAGATATGATCTTTGCCAAAGTTACTGGTAAAAACCAGATTTGGTCACCCTCACTGAATATTTCTACTCTCTTACACTCAGATTCTCTCTCCTCGAGCCCCCTCTCTTTCCTTTTATCTTTTTTTTTTTTTCTCTCCGTTGTTGGTCTTCCTTACATTGCCTTTCATCTTATGAAATTTCAAGCGCTTCAAATCTTGTGGGTTTTTGATGAAGAGTGGTTTGGAATTTAACAAGTTAGTGGATAAGAGCTTTCAATTTAAATCAATTTTGTTTTCATTAAAAGTAACAAAAAAAAATTAGGTGAGGATTTTCAATTGAAATCAATTTTTATTTCTATTAAAAGTAAAAAAAAAAAATTAATGAAAATTGGGTTTTACAGATTTATGGATTTTAAAATTTTAAGATGAATAAGGGGATATTATTTGGGTTTAATTGGATTGAGATACAAAATTTTCAAAATCATCAATCCTTGAAATTTTGGATTCTTGTACACTTAATGGGTTTGTATCGTTGTGTATTTTCTTTTACTCTTACATATGTTTGATTTTTTGAAAAAAATTGATAGAAATGACATACTCTTACATATCTTATAAATTTAATTTCTTGTATGTATGATTTTTTTTTTTTTGACATATTCAAACATAACTTTATTTTTTAAAAATATCCAGAAGCAATTTTCTTTTTTTTTTTTGGTGGTAAAAACCCAAAACAAAAGGTTGAAAACTCATAAAACTTAAGATCTTCTGCACCAAGGCAACTGTATCCCTTGGTTCCAGCCAAAATGAGGGGAGGGGGGTTTAGAACTTTAGATCCATTCCTTGATTTCGGAATATTTGCCAGAGAGGGATATAACCGAACTGGTGATTCTACCAAGATTTCAAGAACTTTGCATGCTGGTCAGAGATTCCAAGCTGCCCTCAAACTTACTTTTAAATATTCCATTTGTTTCTTTGTATTTGAGGTTTTTTGTTTGCTAGTGAAAATGGGTTGTCATGATTTTTGGACAATAATAAAATGATGCAAATGAGATGGAAAGAATGGATGAAAATGGGAGATTAAAAATCTGGAATTGATGGTGCAATGGAAGTGGTGTTGGAGGTAAAAGAAATAATTCTGTATTTCTGAGATTTTTTTGGATTTTTTATTATTTAATTCCAATTAAGTTTAATTTATTTTGAGATTTATTTGTTTAATAATTAAATACCATTATTTATTTATTTTTTTGCCGCATATAAAGTTCATGTCAACAATTTTTATTCAAATGTATGCCACCTAAATGACTTAACCAAGCCGTGATGTTTTCCTTTAAAATTTAACAAAAAATATTAGATGGAAGGTTTAATTGGTTCAAGTAAAAGAATAAGGGCATAAATAACACTTTTTGTATAGGTGGAGGGGTAAAAACTAGTAATACTATTTTGTTTTGTTTTATTTTATGTTAATAAATTATGTAACTAAGCAAATAATTTATGTAAACATAATGAAAAATGATATTATCTTTTTTCATTTTTTTAATTTAAATTATTTGTAAATAATGAGATTTGAACTTTTAAACTCTTATCACTTTTTCCTATTTATTATAAAAAAAATATGTTACTGATATTAAAAACATGTAATTATAAAAATATTTTGTATTTTACTCTATATAATAAAAGTTATAAAAAACATAATTTTTTAAGAAAAATATAAAGATAATAAAAGCTAGTAATACTATTTTGTATTACTTTATGTTAACAAATTATATAGTTAAGTAAATAATTTATGTAAACATAATAATTTTTTTATTAAAAAAAAAAAGATGTTATAGATAACAAAAATATGTAATAATATCAATATTAAGTATTTCACTTCATGTAATAAAAATATAAAAATCATAATTTCTTATTTAAAACACGTAAAGATATCAAAAAAATAGTAATATCACTTTTCTTAAACGTGTCACAAATTAGATAATTTGATAACATATTATTGTAATCTTAATAACTATAAATAATATGTTTTGTAATTTTGGTGTTAAGTAATTGTAATTGTAAGAAAAACTAGCAATACCACTTTGAATTAATTTTGTTTAACAAATTATGTGCATGTTTAACAATATTAAGTTATTCTACTCTATCTAATAAAAATAGTAAAATCTTAATTTGTTATTTAGAAAGTGTGAAGGTAAAAAAAAAAAATAATATCAATTTTTTTATTATCTTAATAATCTAAGTAAATTTGATAGTTTTGTAATGATCCTATGGGTTATTTGGAATGCACGAAATGTTGAAATTAAACAACACCAGTCACAAGATGAGCATAAGATAGTCGAGTCAACAAAAAAGCTGCTTACGAAATTTTAAAGGCCCATGAATCCAGCATACAACAGTTGCACCACCAATTCGATTATATTGGAGGCCACCACCGCAAGACTGCTTCAAAGTTAACTTCCGTGGAGCGTTTGACGGCAATCTCAAAAAAAGAGGTGTAGGTATTGTGGTAAGAGACTTTGAAGGCTTTGTGTTGGGAGGTGCTACCATCAAAATCGACAGAGTTGCCGAGGCATGCATAAGTGAGGCAATGGCAGCCACAAAAGCCTTGGAGCTAGCAGCGCAACTGGGGTTCAAGGAAATCATTCTTGAAGGGGATTCAACCCGAGTCATTAACAGACTATTGAGGGAGGAGGATGATCTATCAGGCATGGGAACAATATTGGATAAGGGAAAGGAAAGAATCAAGGAGCTTGAGGTATGTCGGTTCCAACACACTCGGAGACAAGGAAATGAGGTAACACATTTACTAGCTCGATTTAGTCTGGACAACCTAGAGGATATTTACTGGATGTAAGATTACCCTGATTTCATTAATCAAGCAGTTATGTATGACACTATTAATATTTAGAATGAAATGAGTATTTACTTTGAAAAAAAATAATTTAAGTAAATTTATAAGATAGATAAATAAAAGGCAAATATTAAATGGTAGTAGATGAGATTTTATACAATACTCTTGTTCTTACAAAATGTAATTTATAACTCCTATTATTTTTTTTTTCAATTCATCAAAACTATAAAAAATGTTCAATAAAATCCATTTATTATTTTACAATAATTTTGATATCCTCAAAATCATCTTATATCATTTTACAAGAACAATATATTTCTATATTCCATGGTTTAAATTGCTTATTATAATTACATAAAAAATTCATACTATAAATTTTATATTTTTTGCAGCAAGGGGAGACTATCCACGTCTTCCCTTACTGTTTACTTTTTTTTTGGGTGTCTGAAGGGAGAAAGAAAGAAAGAAAGAAAGAAAGGGAGAGAGAGAGAGAGAGAGAGAGAAAAAAAATCGAAGAAAGGAAAGAGATTTTTTTTGGGGAAATGTTAACCAATGCCTAGTGGCATTGGTTGAGATGGTATTTATAGGAAAAAAAAAAGTTTAATGAATACATTACTTTTTCTTGAATTCAATAAAAGTAGTGTATTAAATGCAAAAAACTTTCTTAAAATGGTAAATAAATAATCCTTAACTGGTACCTATAGGAATCGGTTAAGTGAACCTTTTTTTATATGTTTGTATTTTTTTTGTGTTTAAAGTATTATAAATTTATATAAATTTTTACACGTTAATAATTCATTTTATGTATATTTTTAAACGTTCGTGTATTCGGATAGTATTTGTGTTATTTTTCGTGTTGTGTTTTAATTATTTTTCCTATATTGTGTTCGTGACATGTTCGTGTTCATTTTATTCTTTTTTTTTCTTCAAAATATTATAAATTTATATAAATTTTTACAAGTTAATAATTCGTTTTATGTATATTTTTACACGTTCGTATATTCATATCATGTTCATATTATTTTTCGTATTGTGTTTTAATTATTTTTTTCAATGTTGTGTTCGTATCATGTCTCAATTCATCTCATATTTTCTAGTTTGTCATTCTGATTCAATTTAGAGAAAATTTGTGTATTCTTGTCGTGTCTCAATTTATGACATATTTTGCATAATTTATTATAGTGATTAAATTTAGTAAAAAAATTATGTATTCGTGTTTTCAAAGTATTATAAATTTATATAAATTTTTACACGTTAATAATTAATTTTGCACGTTAATAATTTATATAAACTATTATAAATTTATAAAAAAAGTTAATAATTCTTTTTATGTATATTTTTACATGTTCGTGTATTTATGTCATGTTCATGTTATTTTTCGTGTTGTGTTTTAATTATTTTTCATATGTTGTGTCCGTGTCATATCTCAATTAATGACATATTTTGCGTAATTTATCATAGTTATTTAATTTAAAGAAAAAAATTATGTGTTCGTGTTTTTTTTTTTTTTTTTTAAAGTATTAAAATTTATATAAACTTTTATACGTTAGTAATTAGTTTCACACGTTAATAATTTATATAAAATATTATAAATTTATATAAATTTTTATACATTCGTATATTCATGTCGTGTTCGTGTTATTTTTCGTGTTATGTTTTATTTATTTTTCTATGTTGTATTCGTGTTGTGTCTCGATTCATCTCATATTTTACATAGTTTGTCATTGTGATTCAATTTAGAGAAAAAATTGTATGTTCGTGTCGTGTCTCAATTCATGATATATTTTGCATAATTTGTCATAGTGATTCAATTTTAAAAAAAAATTATGTTTTCATAACGTGTTTGTGCTTTTTTTTTTCAAAATATTATAAATTTATATATAATTTTTCACATTAATAATTAATTTTACACGTTTTTAATTTATATTTCATAACATTGTTGTAATTGTTATTACAAAAAAAAAAAAAAAAACAAATTATTTCATCCGCAGTGTAACACGAGTTTTTTTTCTAATACATAATTATTCCTATTATTTAGCCTTTTATATATATATTTTTTATTACTTAATATTTCATTTTATTTTTTGCATGTTATATACTAAATTTTTTTGTATGAATAAAATACAAGTAAATATCTCCTACACATAATCTCTTAACCGATTTTTTCTTTGGTAAACTTGAAAAACATACCATAAACAGTAGAATAACTGTTAAATGATATAATAATCCATAATTATTTAAAAAAAATAAAAAAAAAGAAATTATTAAAAAAAATTATAAAGTTAAAATTGCCCTAAATAAAAAACTCTTCTCTTGCTCATCCTTCTCCTCCGTCCAAACCCATTCTTTTTCCTTGAGATTTTCAAGCCCCTTCTCTCTCTCAAAAGATTCACCAAGCTTAGCCTTCTTTTGTTGGTACCCAGGCCAACAAGATTCACCAGAGCTGCTCCCAACTCCAACATCAACACTAATTTCATTAGAACCGTAAAAAGTAGAGGACGAGGGACTTGAGTTATTTCCCTTATATAGGAGCATCAACACTAACTTCCAAAGCTGTTGTTAGGTGAGAGAGAGGGGGCTTTCAAATCTAAAGAATGGGTCGGGACTGAGGAGAAGGATGAAAAGAGAAGGTTTTTTATTAAGAGTAATTTTGATTTTACAATTATTTTTAATAATTTTTTTTTTTTTAAAAGCAATTATGGATGATGATATGTTTTTCAAGTTTACCCTTTTTTCTTTTACCCAATTTTTTCCTTTCTTTATGAGGTAATCCTCTGTCATTTAGACATGTTAAAAACTGATGGAAAGCGTATTGTGCAAAGCTGATGGCAGAAGCTCTCTTGCTTAAATATCTATAATTCTTGAAGTATTTAAATTTACTTAATTTATATATATTCGAATTTTTTTATTATTCACTTATTATTTAAATTTGCATCTAATTTAGATAGTAATATTCGTCGGATGTTTCAATCCATTACATATTTAAATTTATTAAATCAAAATTATTTTAAAAATAAAAATATAAAATTAAACAAAAATTAAATATGTAAACGGATATTGGATTCGATTATCTAAATCAAAACCAAAATAAATTCGGATATCAGATATTCAAAAATTTTTATTTGAATCTGTTCTGAATCCGTTACGAATAATACATCTTATATATTCAAATCCAAAATTATTGAAATCTTCCATATCCAAATCCACAAAAATTAAATTGAATAATATCATATATCTATTTTTCATGATTTATTCTCATCTTTAATTCTTGTGCTTGTAAACTTATTTATGCTATGTTTGGAAATATGAATTTGAAAATTAGGATTTAGATTTCATTTGCTATATAAATTTTGAGAATGAAATGCATACATTATGTATAAATTAATTAAGATTCGATATGATTATATATTTGAAAGGTACAAATATATGCATTTCAAATTCACAAATATTTATAGGTATTTCAAATTCACCACTAAATAAGCATCCAACAAATTTATGAATTTAAAAAATAAGCATCAATGTTACATTTACATGTGCTTTATTACACAATATTTACTATTTTTGAAATCTAAATCTATCTTTTGAAATTCAAATTCTCAAACGCAACCTTAATATTTTTCACTTTGGTGGAGGTTGGTGCAATGTTAAAAAAACCGGATCGAAAGTTGAACAGGCCAGACTTTCGATTCCGGATCCAACTAGTTTAACCGGTTGAACTGGCCGGTTTGATAAGATTTAAAAAAAAATTAAACACTAAATAAATATTAAATATAGTTAATAATTAATAAAAATATGAATTTGGCTTAATGGTATGATCTTTAATATAATACTAAGAGATTAAAGGTTCAAATCTCATTAATTATATATAAAATTTTGAAAAAAAAAAATATAATACTTATAAAATCGATTTTTTACCGATTCAATCCGTTTTTTTAACGGTTTTTAACCAGTTGAATCGATTTTTTATCGGTTTGATAAAAATTCGATTCTAATATATTCGTCGGATCGGACAGACCACCAATTTTTTATTTAACTGATCCGATCGAGTCCGATTTTTTAGTGTGGCATCACCATTGTGATCACCATATCTAAATGCCACGCCAAAATCAATCCTTCGAAATTAGATATTTTCTGGTTCAAAATCAAAATCCAAAGACCAAGACCAGGACCAGAGTTTGCACAGAAACACACCACCGCTTCTAATGTTGAACCATTATTATACTCGTTGGAGTGAGAGGATATTAAGATAAGCAAGCCATGAATCTCACATATAGATGTATATTAAATACCTCAAATTTTACGGATAAAAACGTGTAAATTGGCGTGGAATGTAAGATTAAGACTTATTTAATAAGAAAGATGAAAAAATAAGAATAAAAAACATTTTAATTCGGTTAAAATTAATAAAATTTCTTACTTTATAGCTTAGATTAACAATTTTTTTTTATAGATATTAATTGGTGTATAATCACATTATATATAAAAATATATATATAATTAATGCATCATTTTTTAATTAAGTAAAAATAATGTATTAAATATATATATATTTTTAAATGATAAGTAAATAATGGTTTTATTAACAAGTACCTTCAAAGCACTTTTTAAAATTAATTAATATATTATTTATAAAAATAATATTATAATAATACAATATTTGATAATTTTATTTATCATTTTTAATATATTAAATGAAGATATTAAGTCACTTGTTAAGAAGATTCAATAAATAAACATTAATCGGTGCGTATAAAAAATAATTAAGCAAAATTTTTATTTTTATCGTTATCCTTTGCATAGATACCAAGGAAATCCTACGAGTTTTTTTTCCCCCATAAAAGGGTAATGTAAAATCTTTATTCTTTAATAGGGGTTGTTTTAAATTTATTTCTCTTAATGGGATATTCTAAGTCAAGTTAATGCCATGTCATTTTTTTTTAATATGACATGGAGTTAGGCCATGGTTAGGCGGCCTTTCTTTTTTTCTCTCCCTCTTTTTGCACGCTCTTTATACCACCTAAGATTTTAGCCATGAAAACAATGCTGAGATCTCTATTAACTTTTTACAATTTTAAAATTTCTCGTGGCGAAATAATAGTTCAATTCCATTTTTTTTTTCGTTATCTTTTTTTCTGTTTCTTTCTTCCTTTTTCCTTTACCCTCTTTATCCATCACCATTGACCAAGTTGGCTACAAATTTGACAATCGGGGATCAGATTCGGCAACAACTACTCCACTGCTCCATCTTCGTCCTTCTTCCTTTTTTTTTTCTTCTCTCTCGACCTCTCACTCACTCAATCTCGCTATCTCTCTCCCTATTCCTCTCGATCTCCCTTCCTTGATTTTCTGACGTTGACAGGCTTGTTTCGGTTTTTTTATTTAAATATAGCCAAAAAAAAATAATTCTCAAAATACCGTTCATTTCAGATTAATTCTCAAAATCCGCTTGTTTTAACACTAGCTGGGAAATCGCCATCCCCCATGGCGATTTCCCAACATAAAAAAACACATTTTGGCAAAAAACACCAAGGGAAATCGCCATGGCGATTTTCCTTGGTTTATTTTGCTAAATTTGCAAAAAAAATGAAGGGAAATCGCTATTGGGGGTGGCGATTTCCGTTCATGTATTTTTTTTAAAATTAATAAACAAATTTTAAATTTATTTTTTAATTTGTAAATTTTGTTTTTTAATTTTAAAAATTATAAATTAAATTAAAATATTTTTTAGGTTTGGTTATTTAATTTTTTTTAAATATATATTAAAAATATAATTTAATTTATTATTAAATTTTTATAAAAAATAAAAATATATTTCTTATTAAAATTTAAAAAAGAAGATTATATTGAATATTAAATTTTTATATCAAAAATTTTATTTTTTATAATTTTGTAATATTATAAAAAGAAAAATTTAATTTATATCAAAAATAATTTAATGATGTAAAATGTAAACAAATTTTTTTTTAAAGAAATTTATCGAGTAACTTTTTTAAATAAAGAAGTTATTTTTAAGTTGGTATCGTAAAATAATTTTTTTAATTTGATTTTTTTTATTGAGTTGGTATTCGATTAACTCGTGACATCAATTTAATCATTGTTTTTAATAATAGTATAGATTGTTACAGTTTAAAACTAGATATTTGATAAAATAATTTTAATTTAATTTATGATTAAAATTTTTAAAAAATAAAATTTTATTTCTTATTAAAATTTAAAAAAGAAAATTTTATTTCAGTCCATCAAATGCTGTAGAAAATATTGGAATTGGATTTTCTTCTGCAATGGATAAGACTGATGATTTAGGGTTTTAGAGAGGTTTCAGCTATATTTCAGTCCATCAAATGCTGCAGAAAATATTGGAATTGGATTTTCTTCTGCAATAGATAAGACTGATGATTTAGGGTTTTAGAGAGGTTTCAGCTATATTTCAGTCCATCAAATGCTGCAGAAAATATTGGAATTGGATTCCTTCTGCAATGGATAAGACTGATGATTTAGGGTTTTAGAGAGGTTTCAGCTATTTTTCAGTCCATCAAATGCTGCAGAAAATATTGGAATTGGATTTCTTCTGCAATGGATAAGACTGATGATTTAGGGTTTTAGAGAGGTTTCAGCTATTTTTCAGTCCATCAAATGCTGCAGAAAATATTGGAATTGGATTCCTTCTGCAATGGATAAGACTGATGATTTAGGGTTTTAGAGAGGTTTCAGCTATTTTTCAGTCCATCAAATGCTGCAGAAAATATGGGAATTGGATTCCTTCTGCAATGGATAAGACTGATGATTTAGGGTTTTAGAGAGGTTTCAGCTATTTTTCAGTCCATCAAATGCTGCAGAAAATATTAGAATTGGATTCCTTCTGCAATGGATAAGACTGATGATTTAGGGTTTTAGAGAGGTTTCAGCTATTTTTCAGTCCATCAAATGCTGCAGAAAATATTGGAATTGGATTCCTTCTGCAATGGATAAGACTGATGATTTAGGGTTTTAGAGAGGTTTCAGCTATTTTTCAGTCCATCAAATGCTGCAGAAAATATTGGAATTGGATTCCTTCTGCAATGGATAAGACTGATGATTTAGGGTTTTAGAGAGGTTTCAGCTATTTTTCAGTCCATCAAATGCTGCAGAAAATATTGGAATTGGATTCCTTCTGCAATGGACAAAACTGATGATTTAGGGTTTTAGAGAGGTTTCAGCTATTTTTCAGTCCATCAAATGCTGCAGAAAATATTGGAATTGGATTCCTTCTGCAATGGATAAGACTGATGATTTAGGGTTGTCATAACGGTTTTTTCGGACCGCTAAGACGAATTTGATGAAAACACAAAAAATGGAGTCGCCACCAATCTTTTTTGCTAGGTGTGATTGGCCACCTATTAAAACCGGTTTAGTAAAACATTAATTAAAACATTTTGTAAAACCAATTTCGAAGTCCGCGCTTTGAACCAGAGAGAAAACAAAATCGGGTTCGGGAGTCGGTTACGTGCGGGGAAGGATTAGCACCCCCGCAACGCCCGTTTAGAAAATGGTACCACTTGATCACGTGTTATCTTAAATCTCGGTTTAATGGATTTAACATCGGTATTTAAAACTAATTCTCTTTTCCTTTTATTTTATTTTATAAAAAAAAACATGTTTATTATTTTTTTGGATTTTCTTGAACTGTTTTTTATTTTTTTTTTTAAAATCGAAAGTGAACATAAATTTATTATCGAAAATACTCATTAAATATTCCCGACACTCTCGGTGGTATTTAACGAGATCTTCTCACCTCAAGACATCTTAGGAATCACAACCGTGATCCTTCGAATTCCGTCGTCGGCAATTTACATCCATTTTTTATTCATGCGTATGATGCGAATATTTAAATGTCGGACGCATACGACTTAGCATATAACTATAAAATTTAAACATGCAAATCATAATATTAAAAATACGAGCGTGGCAAAATATCGAGCGCAATAAACATTCGCTCGTTATTCATTTTTTTGTATTGATTATTTCCATTTTTTTTTTTAAAAACGAAAACGAATTTTTGTATCAAGCATGTCGCTAAATACTCCCACCACTCGTGGTGATATTTAACGAAATTCTCGCACCTCAAGATATCTTAGGAATCACTACCGTGACGTCATTCGAATTCCGTCGTCGGTAATTTACATCCACGTTTAATTATGTAAGCACCAAAATATCATTTTTTATTTCTTTAAAAGATTAATAATGCATTTAATAAAAATAAAACAAGGTAAGATAAGATAAGATAATAATAAAAAATAATAATTGTTATTATAATAAATAAGGTAATTAGATAAAACGTTTATGAACTAACATGAAAAGTGAATGTAAATAAAAATAAAATACATAAACATCAAGCATGCACCACAATAGATTATAACCAAAGCAAACAACATTATCAAACACCAAATATACAAAAAATCAAAAATAAAACAATAAAAACAAATACAATGAATAAAATAAAATAAAAAAAACTACTTTCTTTAGTTTCCCCATATTTCTTCCTTTACTTTATTACTATTTCTTCCTTTACTTTATTACTATTCTTTGTAAGAAACAAATTTGCTTTCCCTGCACCCGATGCCCCATACTTTCATTTTTTTTTCTTTCTTTAAAGCCTTTTTCTATTAAACAACATTTTTTTTAAAGCAACAATAAAACCAAGTACAATGAATAAAATAAAGTAAAAAAACTACTTTCCCATATTTCTTCCTTTACTTTATTACTATTTCTTCCTTTACTTTATTACTATTCTTTCTAAGAAACAAATTTGCTTTCCCACCCGATGCCCCCATACTTTCATTTTTTTTTCTTTCTTTAAAGCCTTTTTCTATTAAACAACATCTTTCCTCCATTTTATTTCCAGTAGCTGTCGTCTCCCCCCTCCCTATGGCTACTTTCCCTTTTTTTTTTAACATTTTTCTATAAAAACATCTTCTCTCACCTTTTTACTTCACCTCAGAATAAATAATAAATCCAACAGCAACTGCAACAATGGCTTAGCTTGGTGTCTGCCTCATCTTCTTGGCCAGCCTGAAGGTCTTGTGGGAAGACATGTTTGGTGGTCGGGAGGGATGTGGCGCTGGAGCTTGAAGCTGCGGCAGTGGGAGGGCCAAGTGATGGTGGTGGGAGCTGGGATAGTTTGATTTGGGGTCTCGTGTGTGACTGTGGTAGGAGAAGTAAGGTAGCCGTTGAGTGTGTAGGAGAGGTTGAGCTAGGATGAAATGGGGGAGGCGGCTAAGGTTAGCAGCAGAGGGGCTATGTTAGAGTAGGGTTTGGGGAAAGAAAGGTTTTTTGGATGGGTAATGGGTCTCAGGGTTTTTTTTTTTTATCCTTCCTTCTCTAAGCTGTTGAGTATTTTTTGTAGAACTTTAGGGTCTCCATCTCTAGGCAATCCCAGAATTTTCGGGATTATTGGTCTGCCAAAGGGAAAAAAATGGTAAAGAAAGAAAATTGGGGAAAGTGACCTGTCATGGTGGCTGGTCAAGGGTAGGGGGAGCGTGTGGCAGGAGTTAGGCTAGGGTTTTGGCAGGTTAGGTTGGTGTAGGGTTTGGGCCTGATGGGCCAGTAATTGGGCCTAGACAGCAGATTGGGCCTGCTAAATAGTAGGCCCTGTTGCACATGGTCCGGGTCGGATTCGAATCCGACCCGGACGAAAATTGGTTATTACAGCTGCCCCTCTTTGCACATTGCTGAGAATCAGGAATAGGGCAAAGACAGTATAACCAATTTTGTCCAGTTATTGAGATCCATTTTTAGCGAGGCTCTATCATTTGGAAAATAAATTGCTTCTCTAATCAGAGGCTCTATCACTTGGAAAAATAAATTGCTCCTCTAATCATAGGCTCTATCACCTGGAAAAATAAATTGCTCCTCTAATCAGAGGCTCTATCACTTGGAAAAATAAACTGCTCCTCTAATCAGAGGCTCTATCACTTGGAAAATAAATTGCTCCGCTAACCAGAGGCTCTATCACTTGGAAAATAAATTGCTCCTCTAATCAGAGGCTCTATCACTTGGAAAAATAAATTGCTCCTCTAATCAGAGGCTCTATCACTTGAAAATAAATTGCTCCTCTCATCAGAGGCTCCACAACTTTGAAAACAAATTGCTCCTCTAATCAGAGGCTCTATCACTTGAAAAAATAAATTGCTCCTCTAACCAGAGGCTCTATCACTTGGAAAATAAATTGCTCCTCTAATCAGAGGCTCTATCACTTGGAAAATAAATTGCTCCTCTCATCAGAGGCTCTATCACTTGGAAAATAAATTGCTCCTCTAATCAGAGGCTATATCACTTGGAAATAAACTGCTCCTCTCATCAGAGGCTCCATCACTTGAAAAATAAATTGCTCCTCTAATCAGAGGCTCTATCACTTTAAAAAATAAATTGCTCCTCTAATCAGAGGCTCTATCACTTGAAAAATAAATTGCTCCTCTAATCAGAGGCTCTATCACTTGAAAAATAAATTGCTCCTCTCATCAGAGGCTCCACAACTTTGAAATTAAATTGCTCCTCTCATCAGAGGCTCCACAACTTTTAAAATAAATACGAACTTCGAATTTTTGACAATGAGTTTGAACACAACTTAGATTATCACCTCACTTAGTACCTTAGTCTTACGAAAGTGAAGACTCACTCTGGATATCCCCCTCTCTTTCTCGTTTAGTTTTGAAATTCCTTGTCAAATTCTTCGGATATCGCCACTCGATTAATCATATCGAGGCTCGACCTTTGAGTTTGACTTCGCAAGAATTGAAAATAGTACCCGGAGGTTTTGAAAAATGTCATTTTGAAAGATGTTGCCCCATGGTTTTTGAAAGCAGATACTTGGAGGTCTAAAAACGTTACTTCTTTGAAAGTGGTGCCTGGAGGTCTTATTCTTGACTTTGAGAGTGATGCCCAGAGGTCTTTATCAATGATTTTCAAAAAGGTGCCCGGAGGTCTTGGAACAGGTGCCCGGAGGTCTTTAAAAATTTCTTTTATTGAAAATGATGCCCGGAGGTCTTAGAACAGGTGCCCGGCGGTCCTATCGGGGCTTTTCGAGAATAGTGCCTGGAGGTCTTGAAAACATGACTTCTGAGAATGATGCCCGGAGGTCTCTTTTTTTTTTTAATTTTCTATCACTTTGAAAAATAAATTGCTCCTCTAATCAGAGGCTCCACAACTTTGAAAATAAATTGCTCCTCTCATCAGAGGCTCCACAACTTTGAAAATAAATTCTTTTTCTATGCCCGGAGGACTTAAAAGAGGTAACCCGGAGGTTTTAAAAGAGGTGCCCGGAGGTCTTGGTGATCATGCCTGAAGATCTTTCACAATCATATCTTGGAAGAAAATCTCACTAAATGCTCAAATTCAAATGTCAAAATTTCAAATAGTCAATGTCATGCATGAAATGTGAATGTCATGCGATGTCAATGCATATGCCCCTGATGATAGATGTTCAAGTACCCACGAACAATGTACACATTTTACGACACGATGCAGATGCAAAACTTAATAAATATGCGAATGTTCATGAATGATGTGAATGCCCCCAATTGTTTTTTTTTTTTCTGATCTTGGTTTAGCTTTTCCAAATTGTTTTTCCTCTTTGAGACAGAGTGTATCCTGAAACGCTCATGCCTGTAAGAGATCAACCCTTTTCTTCACTTTGGAACTATCCCTTTACCCCGATAGTTTTTCAAGATCAACTGGAATCCGAGTGTTCATTTCTTCTACCTCAATAGTTCCATACCTCTGGGCCAGAAGAACCTTCGTCTTATGCCAACATCGGAAATGGTTTCTTCCAAAAATATTTTCATTTATCTCCTTTTGCTTGCTTTTTAAAAAAAAAAAAAAAATGTTTGCTTATTTGCTGAAAACTTGAGCTGAAAATGTCATCCTCATGTTGTGATATCCAAATCTCTTGAAGATTGATGATCACTGTTAGAAGTTTTTCTGAGTGTCAATTCAGATTTTTCAAATTGAGTCGGAAAGCTTGGTACCACAAGATTTTGGTTGATCCAAGAAGATTTCGCAACAGGAAAAATGTATATCTTTTCTAGACTCACAAGTGGAACAGATTTTATAGAACATGATTTTTTGGACTCAAACAAATTCAACATTCTTTTAGTTTCCAAATCATGGCGTTTTGACATACGTCAAGGCTAGCTGGGGTGTTCAAACTGGAGAATTAATTCTGGAAAGGAAAACGGTCTCAGTTTTTTTAAAGTCAAACCTCCAAACGAGAGTTGACAGTTTTGGAATATTTTGGAATTCCCAGATGTTCCTTAAGTTCTTCAAAATGACTTCTTCTTTTGTTATGGCCTCGACGATACCATAAGCAACACCGAAATTCTCCCATTTTACTCTAGACTGCCCATGTCGGGTTTTCACCCTAGAGTCTCCTTCTTTTCATTTTTTCATTTTTTTTCCTTAAATGTTTCACCATGCATTCAAGAAATCAAGACTTATCCAAAAAAGATTTTTAACCAGAAAGGAGACCGAAGTCTCATGCATTTCTCTAAGAATAGACTCATCAATTTAAATGACCATGCTCGATCGAAATGGTCTTTTCCAGGTACGTAATGTAGGCCGAGGTTCGAGGTACTGAAAGAAAGATAGATAGGCCCAAACATGTGTTTAAGGTGATCAAATCAAGGATCATTCATGAGGAGGATTCTCTTCGAAACACTTGTCTTTTCTGAGCTTTTCTCTTTATTCGATGATTTTCATCCGTTCTTTTCTTCCTTTTCTGTTTTTGCTTTCATATTTCTTTTTATCTCCCTTTTTTTTTTTGCATCTCTATTTTGACCAGGTGAGCCCGTAGTTGTCTGGAAGCTCAGATTTCTCTTTGATTCACGGCATTTTTTTCGTCTTTGAACCAAGACTTCACTATCTGTGACCTTCGAAGAGATCCTTCCCCGTATTTGCCTCCTAGCGTGGAGGGTGATCCTTGATCGGGGTTGAAAGAACGAAAGTATTCATTAGGCTCAAAAGGGGTAGCAAAAAGATATTTTCTATTTTGTGAAAGGATGATGAAAGATGGCCATTTTTCATCTCGAACACAAGCACGTAAATCGAAGAGTCATTCCTTAGAGGAAAATAATGAAAATGTTTTTTTATTTTTTGAAACCATCTTGAATTTCATAAATGCATGATGTCACACTCATTTTTCATTTTTCTCTTTTTTTCATTTTTTTCTTTTTTTTCATTTTTTTTCTTTTTTTTTTTTGATGCATGCTCCGAAAATTACTCCATCTTTATCCACCACGCGTCTTCCGTATCTACAAATGATGTACCATTTGATTGGTCATACAAATGAGAATTCCTATCATAACGAGGAACACCTCGAGTCTTTTTTTGCTCTCCGAAGGGACAAGAAAGAATATGGCTCGAAAACAGCTTTTTTTTCTAGAAACATGAGAAAATCAGGTTTAATCAATGTTACCCGAGACGTTAATCATGAAGTGACGTCTGGGCAACTCTTGTTTTGTGGTTACGGAAAAGGATGTGAATGGTTTTGGAATAACCTTGACACACATCAATTTACCATAATCCAGATCCTTGAAAAGGTTTCACTTGTTTGAGACACCAAAAAGCTCGGATTTTTTTTTAAAAAAAAAGTTTGTTCCATTGCTCATAACCTAAACTAGGATCTACATTTTTCTTATTGCACTGACTATGGTTTCTGAAATTCAACAATATGTTCCTGGAAGCATTGACTGTTTCAACTCAAAGGATTCAAGCATAGGCAAGTCCGAAAGAGAGGGGAAGGGTGTTGGGTCATTTCTAACAATGATCATCAATAATCTCGAGACTCCTCATCATTTCTTAACGTGAAGAAAGATTGTTTCCTTTTAAAAACGCGCTCTTCAAAAAATCAAGAATCTCTTTAATGTTTATTTTTGCAAATTCAAATTAAAGCACAACAAACACAAAGCTTTTGAAATTCAAAATTTATTTATTTCATGTGGATGTCAACATAAGACAAGTGCTTTCATGATGAGGCATAGAACTACATGCATATTCCTCAATGCTTGTCGACATGCTTTTAAAGGTAACCATTCATCCTCCAAATCCGTGGCGAAGAAATCGATCTATGGCAATGCGGATTTCCACTGTTCAACTAGCTCTGGAGTCAAAGTGCCGTTATGGACAAGACCTTCAATCTTTTCCTTCAGTCGTCTGCATTTTTCAGTTGAATGTCCGATTGCCCCCATGTGATACTCACACTTGCTGTTCGGGTCATAACTCCTTGCTGATGGGTTTGGAGCTGTTTTCAGAGGCACAGGGGTGAGGTATCGGTTCCTCATTAGTAATTGCAACAGGTCAGAGATTGGGATTGAAAACTTCTCTTGGTTGCCCCTCAGTCGTTTCTGGAAAGCAGGCCTAGTTGCAAGGGCTGGCATATGATGATGTGTTTGAATATCGGGAAGGTAAGGATAATGACTTGAAGAGACATTGGTAGAGTAACACGATTGATATGGAGAGACCCGGGGATACGGAGTGAATTCTCCCATAGCCTGGACATGTTCCTCCTTCCTTTTAGATGTCTCGTTTCCCTCGGCATTGGATGTCTCATCTCCTTCGAGTTTTTCGTTCTTGATAGCATTTTCAATCATCTCTCCTGAGGTTACCATATCTGCAAAATTCTTTGTGGCATTGCCAACGAGTCTATCATAGTACGGAGCGTGTAGTGTACTCACAAAAAAGGACAGTAATTTCCTTTTGAATCAGAGCCGGTCGTACTTGGGTGGCCATGTCCATCCACCTCTGAGCATATTCTTTGAAGCTCTCAGTGGCCTCTTTCCCCATATTTTGCAAGGTCAACCTATCTGGTGCCATGTCGATCATGTGCTTATACTGAGTCTTGAAAGCTTTTGCCAAATCTTTCCAAGAACGGATATGGTCCCGATCCAACTGATTATACCATCTTGCAGCTGGCCCTGTTAGACTGTCTTGGAAGCAGTGGATTAACAACTTGTCATTGTTGGTGCAGCCAGCCATTTTCCAACAAAACATCATGATGTGGTTTGATGGACATTTCGATCCATCATACTTTTCAAATTCAGGGACCTTGAATTTTGGCGGAATCAACAAATCCGGGACCAAGCTGAGCTCATTTGGATCCGTATTCCCAAAAACGTCTATTCCTTCTATGGCTTTGAGTCTCCTTTCAAACAGATCATACTTCTGTTGCACCTCTGTGTCTTCCACTTCCTTTGCCACACGTTTTTTTAGCTTTTCTTGTTCTGGTGAACCATCTTGGTTTGGAATGACAACTGAGTCTGAGTGGTGAAATTCCGAGTTCACTTGAAATTGTCCTTGGCCTTGTTGACTCGCTAGGTAAATCGGATCTTCGTTGTCATTTACTCGAGGTCGAGGTTCTCCCCTTATGATCGATTCTTCAGCAACCCATTTTCCTCGAGTCAGTCTAGTCATTATTTCAATCATCTTGTCTATTTGCTCGCGTGACTCCTCTCGAGATTTTGCTATCTGTTCTCGTATTTCTTGCTGAGATCTGGCTAACTGTTCTTGTAATTCTCTCTGTGCTCTTTCCACTCTATCCAGTCTATTTTGTTCATCCTCCATGGTTCCGGCCTGTGTCATAG
Source organism: Fremontodendron californicum (assembly GCA_030761205.1). Lineage (NCBI taxonomy): Eukaryota > Viridiplantae > Streptophyta > Magnoliopsida > Malvales > Malvaceae > Fremontodendron > Fremontodendron californicum. The sequence goes on along the minus strand of JAULJL010000025.1, from coordinate 9,257,045 downwards.
AGGTATGCAGTGATTCTTATACCTCTGATTTTGAAGAGAAATCCTTGCAAAGCTAAACCGACTTCTTTTTTTATTCTCCAAGTGTGTTTCATGATGCATGAGCTATGAATGCCGTGAATGTAACACGATGCCCATATGATGCATGTAAAGAATAAACAAATTAATGCATGAGTATGTACAATGAGTGACCATGTATGTCACGAATGCAAGACCTTATTGTAATGAATTCAATCACGATGTCGATATGATGCATGTGCAGAATAAATAAAATGATGTACTGGTATATACAGAGAACGATCATGGATGTCACTAATGTATTCTACAATGAATGACCATGCATGTCATGAGTGCAAAATGATGCTAATTTTGATTTGTCTAAGGAGTAAACAAATTAACGCACGAATATATACAGAAAACTATTCATGATTTGGACTGAACTTGATCATTTCAACAATTTTATTGCACAAACTTTGATCTCCAAATTCAATCCGCCAAATTTTTTTTTTTTTTTTTGAAAAATGTTTTCTTTTTTTTTTTCGTAAAAAAAAAAAAATCAAAATATTATTTTCACAAATCAATTTCTATCGAAAACTTTTGTGGTAGTGGGTCTTATTATGGCACAAATGTCCGAGTATTTATTCAACACTACCGGTTTGCAATCCTCATTTAATCAACAACAAGTGTCTATGCGGTTTATCAAATGAGATTATTATCACCGTGAAAACCAAAAATACAATTATAAATGTAAATGCTTTATTTACAAGTGCATCAATGCATGAAATGTACGAAAAGAAACATTTTCATATTTACAAACTCAAAAAGTTAACGAACATTTGCTCTGACAGTATCAACTTATTCAAGCATCACGGTGCCGTCGGAGCGAAAAATGAAACTTATTACGGGTAGCACAACGTACGTTCATCATTACCCGATTTACTGTGTTTGTTCGGAGTGTAAACAAATAGCAAAAGATCACCATGTTCCTTCCAAATTTCGAGGATATCCGATCGGAAATTCGATATGGCTCTACTCAAGTTCACTACATGAGGTTGAGTTAGGTTCTAAAAGGCTCCAAATTGCTCCTTACTGTCGCCCGTGAAGGCTAGTAAGGCATCCCGATTTAAACGGGTTCAATTTGTTGGAGAGATTTTTCGCTAGCCCGTGCGGAGGTTATTGCCTCTCGAGAGCGTAGGTACTTTTTCTCTCTAAAAGCGTTTCGCTAGCCCATGCGGAGGTTATTGCCTCTCGAGAGCGTAGGTACTTTACTTTTTCCTAAAGGGATGTAGCTCGGGTATAGAGCTTATGTATGAAATGTAAGTGCTCGTGTGTGAGAAGGAACAAGCAAACCTTCAACTATTTGTCTACTGCTCTTTATTCTAAACATTCCACGATTAAAAAAAATAAACGATATAAAAAAATATGAATCAAGAATTAACAAATATCGAAGTGTAATTGCAAGCAAAATAAAAATAAAGAAAGAAAGAAAGAAAATAAAGAGTATTAAAATTAAATACCGATAAAATCTATTAATTCGAGATTTTAAAATAACATATGATCAATTTGTGGCTCGACTCTCAAGGCGGTCCCCAGTGGAGTCGCCAAGCTGTCATAACGGTTTTTTCGGACCGCTAAGACGAATTTGATGAAAACACAAAAAATGGAGTCGCCACCAATCTTTTTTGCTAGGTGTGATTGGCCACCTATTAAAACCGGTTTAGTAAAACATTAATTAAAACATTTTGTAAAACCAATTTCGAAGTCCGCGCTTTGAACCAGAGAGAAAACAAAATCGGGTTCGGGAGTCGGTTACGTGCGGGGAAGGATTAGCACCCCCGCAACGCCCGTTTAGAAAACGGTACCACTTGATAACGTGTTATCTTAAATCTCGGTTTAATGGATTTAACATCGGTATTTAAAACTAATTCTCTTTTCCTTTTATTTTATTTTATAAAAAAAAAACATGTTTATTATTTTTTGGATTTTCTTGAACTGTTTTTTTATTTTTTTTTAAAAATCGAAAGTGAACATAAATTTATTATCGAAAATACTCATTAAATATTCCCGACACTCTCGGTGGTATTTAACGAGATCTTCTCACCTCAAGACATCTTAGGAATCACAACCGTGATCCTTCGAATTCCGTCGTCGGCAATTTACATCCATTTTTTATTCATGCGTATGATGCGAATATTTAAATGTCGGACGCATACGACTTAGCATATAACTATAAAATTTAAACATGTAAATCATAATATTAAAAATACGAGCGTGGCAAAATATCGAGCGCAATAAACATTCGCTCTTTATTCATTTTTTTGTATTGATTATTTCCATTTTTTTTTAAAAACGAAAACGAATTTTTGTATCAAGCATGTCGCTAAATACTCCCACCACTCGTGGTGATATTTAACGAAATTCTCGCACCTCAAGATATCTTAGGAATCACTACCGTGACGTCCTTCGAATTCCGTCGTCGGTAATTTACATCCACGTTTAATTATGTAAGCACCAAAATATCATTTTTTATTTCTTTAAAAGATTAATAATGCATTTAATAAAAATAAAACAAGGTAAGATAAGATAAGATAATAATAAAAAATAATAATTGTTATTATAATAAATAAGGTAATTAGATAAAACGTTTATGAACTAACATGAAAAGTGAATGTAAATAAAAATAAAATACATAAACATCAAGCATGCACCACAATAGATTATAACCAAAGCAAACAACATTATCAAACACCAAATATACAAAAAATCAAAAATAAAACAATAAAAACAAATACAATGAATAAAATAAAATTAAAAAAACTACTTTCTTTAGTTTCCCCATATTTCTTCCTTTACTTTATTACTATTTCTTCCTTTACTTTATTACTATTCTTTGTAAGAAACAAATTTGCTTTCCCTGCACCCGATGCCCCATACTTTCATTTTTTTTCTTTCTTTAAAGCCTTTTTCTATTAAACAACATTTTTTTTTTAAAGCAACAATAAAACCAAGTACAATGAATAAAATAAAGTAAAAAAACTACTTTCCCATATTTCTTCCTTTACTTTATTACTATTTCTTCCTTTACTTTATTACTATTCTTTCTAAGAAACAAATTTGCTTTCCCACCCGATGCCCCCATACTTTCATTTTTTTTTTCTTTCTTTAAAGCCTTTTTCTATTAAACAACATCTTTCCTCCATTTTATTTCCAGTAGCTGTCGTCTCCCCCCTCCCTATGGCTACTTTCCCTTTTTTTTTTAACATTTATCTATAAAAACATCTTCTCTCACCTTTTTACTTCACCTCAGAATAAATAATAAATCCAACAGCAACTGCAACAATGGCTTAGCTTGGTGTCTGCCTCATCTTCTTGGCCAGCCTGAAGGTCTTGTGGGAAGACATGTTTGGTGGTCGGGAGGGATGTGGCGCTGGAGCTTGAAGCTGCGGCAGTGGGAGGGCCAAGTGATGGTGGTGGGAGCTGGGATAGTTTGATTTGGGGTCTCGCGTGTGACTGTGGTAGGAGAAGTAAGGTAGCCGTTGAGTGTGTAGGAGAGGTTGAGCTAGGATGAAATGGGGGAGGCGGCTAAGGTTAGCAGCAGAGGGGTTATGTTAGAGTAGGGTTTGGGGAAAGAAAGGTTTTTTGGATGGGTAATGGGTCTCAGGGTTTTTTTTTTTATCCTTCTTTCTCTAAGCTGTTGAGTTCTTTTTGTAGAACTTTAGGGTCTCCATCTCTAGACAATCCCAGAATTTTCGGGATTATTGGTCTGCCAAAGGGAAAAAAATGGTAAAGAAAGAAAATTGGGGAAAGTGACCTGTCATGGTGGCTGGTCAAGGGTAGGGGGAGCGTGTGGCAGGAGTTAGGCTAGGGTTTTGGCAGGTTAGGTTGGTGTAGGGTTTGGGCCTGATGGGCCAGTAATTGGGCCTAGACAGCAGATTGGGCCTGCTAAATAGTAGGCCCTGTTGCACATGGTCCGGGTCGGATTCGAATCCGACCCGGACGAAAATTGGTTATTACAAGGGTTTTAGAGAGGTTTCAGCTATTTTTCAGTCCATCAAATGCTGCAGAAAATATTAGAATTGGATTCCTTCTGCAATGGATAAGACTGATGATTTAGGGTTTTAGAGAGGTTTTAGCTATTTTTCAGTCCATCAAATGCTGCAGAAAATATTGGAATTGGATTCCTTCTGCAATGGATAAGACTGATGATTTAGGGTTTTAGAGAGGTTTCAGCTATTTTTCAGTCTATCAAATGCTGCAGAAAATATTGGAATTGGATTCCTTCTGCAATGGATAAGACTGATGATTTAGGGTTTTAGAGAGGTTTCAGCTATTTTTCAGTCCATCAAATGCTGCAGAAAATATTGGAATTGGATTCCTTCTGCAATGGATAAGACTGATGATTTAGGGTTTTAGAGAGGTTTCAGCTATTTTTCAGTCCATCAAATGCTGCAGAAAATATTGGAATTGGATTCCTTCTGCAATGGATAAGACTGATGATTTAGGGTTTTAGAGAGGTTTCAGCTATTTTTCAGTCCATCAAATGCTGCAGAAAATATTGGAATTGGATTCCTTCTGCAATGGATAAGACTGATGATTTAGGGTTTTATAGAGGTTTCAGCTATTTTTCAGTCCATCAAATGCTGCAGAAAATATTGGAATTGGATTCCTTCTGCAATGGATAAGACTGATGATTTAGGGTTTTAGAGAGGTTTCAGCTATTTTTCAGTCCATCAAATGCTGCAAAAAATATTAGAATTGGATTCCTTCTGCAATGGATAAGACTGATGATTTAGGGTTTTAGAGAGGTTTCAGCTATTTTCAGTCCATCAAATGTTGCAGAAAATATTGGAATTGGATTCCTTCTGCAATGGATAAGACTGATGATTTAGGGTTTTAGAGAGGTTTCAGCTATTTTTCAGTCCATCAAATGCTGCAGAAAATATTGGAATTGGATTCCTTCTGCAATGGATAAGACTGATGATTTAGGGTTTTAGAGAGGTTTCAGCTATTTTTCAGTCCATCAAATGCTGCAGAAAATATTAGAATTGGATTCCTTCTGCAATGAATAAGACTGATGATTTAGGGTTTTAGAGAGGTTTCAGCTATTTTTCAGTCCATCAAATGCTGCAGAAAATATTGGAATTGGATTCCTTCTGCAATGAATAAGACTGATGATTTAGGGTTTTAGAGAGGTTTCAGCTATTTTTCAGTCCATCAAATGCTGCAGAAAATATTGGAATTGGATTCCTTCTGCAATGGATAAGACTGATGATTTAGGGTTTTAGCTATTTTTCAGTCCATCAAATACTGCAGAAAATATTGGAATTAGATTCTTTCTGCAATGGATGAGACAAAGGATGGGATTTATCAATCAGATTTTGCATTGAATAAGTTATAACTTTTTCAGTCAAATAGTCCTAGACATAATATGAGAATCAGATTCCATCCTATACAAAGGATGGGATTTGTCATCTGGTACAACATAATGAACCATTATAAATTAATAATACTTATGAAGGTTTACAATACCCCCTACAACAGTTTTTCAATCAGATTTTTCCTGAGTGCTAAAACCTCCTCATTCTCATCTTTCTATATTTCTTCTTTCTTTTGCGGAGTGATAATACCTACATTCTCATCTTTCTTAGTTTCATTACTACACAACATGAGCAATAGAGTGATCGCATTGGTCTACTATAATGGCCAAATTCATAATACTGACGAAGGTGCTACCTTTGATTATGAACGTCCTAAAAGTTTTCGTGTTGAAGACGACGTCACATTAGAGGAACTGAAGCTGCAAATTCATACAAAAATTAAAGCTGGAAATAGAAAAAGAGTTTCAGAGGTTAAGTACAGGCATCCTCTTTCTATTGGTGAAGGATGTGTCTGATATAGAACATTTCCACTTGAAGATGATGATGATGATGTCAGATGCATGTTTTATGCTCATGAGACATTTGCAAATGTTGGTGTACTTGAGTTATATGCTGACATAGATGATGTTGACGATGATTGCGGCCCTTCAAATGTTCGCACAACAGAAAACTTTCCCATAGAAGATTATGATTCTGGGTCGTTCTATGTTCACACTACATACGACGTTCCCACAGAAGAAGTCGTGCCCTTATCTCAAGCTACAACTTTTCAGACTTCATTAGTCTCACAAACCCTAATTCCTACTACCCTCGAAGATGAGCCAGCTGGTGTTGATCCTGTTCGTCCACGTGGAGTCCATGGTGAAGATGTTGGTGAATTTAGTGAGCAGGAAGAGGATGCTGAATTCGCAAGTGATGACAATACTGATTCTGACCCAGACGTCGTCCCTGCTGAGATCAACACTCATGGAGATATCAACACTCATGGAGATCTTCCCCCATATGAAGCTGCATCCCATATGCATACACTGGATCTGGAGGCAATGCATGTGCCGGAATTTCCAGAGTATGCTCATACATTAGCTACGCCTCTGACATTTGATCCATCTGCAGTTGATATGTGTGTTGGGTTACAATTCCCAACGAAAGAGGCTGTGCTTTCAGCTATCAAGCACTATAACATCAAAAACTCTGTAGATTACAGAGTAATTGAATCTGAGCGGACGAAATATTATGCCAAGTGCGTAATGTATGGGAATGGGTGTAATTGGAGAATAAGGGCAACTTTTATGAAGAAGAAACAGCTATGGGAGATTAGAAAATATGAAGGGCCTCATACTTGCACATCGGGGACGATTTCACAAGATCATTGCAAGTTAGATTGTAACATGATCTGTTCATGCATTTTGTCATTGGTCCAAGCAAATCCGGAGATTTCTGTAGACACCTAATTTTGTCCGGGCCTTTTAAAACCAATTTTGATTTGTCCCTCTCTCGGGTTTAATATTTTTGTAAAAGTCACGGTCACGATTTTAGATTTTTAAAATGTTCTAAATTATATATATCATTTTTAGCTTTAATTGTTCAAGTAAAATCGGACCGTAAAATTACCAATTTAAAATTCAATTTAAACCCGAGGTAAAAAAAAAAATTAATCTTGAGCTTTATTAGATTTTTAAAATAATTCTTTTTTAATTGAAAATATTTGACAAAATAAAAAGAAAAAAAAAAGAAAAAGACTTGAAAAAATAAAGAAGAGGGTATATGATTACATGCTCAATGGCAAGCTTGCTACACTCTTACAAGAAGCATCCTACCAAGATGGTCATGTCCTAAATTGGCCAATGCGCCACCTGATTGCTCTAGGCATTGCCCGTGGTTTAGCCTTTCTACATACATCCAACATGGTTCATGGAGATGTCAAGCCCCAAAACGTTCTATTCGATGCCGATTTCGAAGCACATTTGTCGGATTTCGGCTTGGATAGTCTCGAAATTGCAACTCCGGCAGAAGCTTCGACTTCAACTTCAATTGGCACATTGGGTTATGTATCCCCAGAAGCAGTTCTAACAGGGGAAACCACCAAAGAATCAGATGTCTGCAGCTTCGGCATTGTCTTGCTTGAACTACTTACAGGAAAGAGACCAGTTATCTTCACACAGGATGAAGACATTGTGAAATGGGTCAAGAAGCAGCTTCAAAGAGGCCAAATCAATGAACTTCTAGAACCAGGACTACTTGAGCTTGATTCTGAATCATCAGAATGGGAAGAATTTTCTCCTAGGAATCAAAGTCGAGTTACTTTGCACAGCTCCAGATCCTCTTGATCGACCAACCATGTCCGATATTATGTTCATGCTTGAAGGTTGTCGTGTGGGCCCTGATATTCCTTCATCAGCCGATCCCACCTCTCAACTTTCACCGGCATAAACAACCCGAAATCCAAAGCTTTTTTTTTTTCCCGTCTCATGAAAACTTTTAACTATTTTTTTTAGTTTCAGAAAGAAAATGTAACAGCAGGGTGAATTTTTATTCAGTTAATTCTCCTTAGTTTTCACAACTTTTGCCACTGTACTTTTTAATTGATACCGGCCTTGGGGGAAAGTAAAAAAAAAAGTTCAACACTTCTCCCAGTCAACAAAACAGACAAAAGCTTAGTTCAAGATGTCCGAAAGCAGACAACAACCGTTGAGGGGCGCACATGGGGTGTTTCGTGCCAAACACGAGAGAATTTGTCTGCCCAGGAGTCGTCATGCGCCAAACAGGAGAGAAATTGTAGACCCCGAGATGTACACCCCGAAAAAAGGAGTTCAAAGAAAAAGCTGGTGTTATTAATAAAAAAGAGGGGGGCGATTATTTGAGTAAAAAATAGGGGCTGGCGGCTGAGAATGAAAAAGAAAAAAAGAAAGAAAGGGGAGGGGCAGATTTTAAATGGCAACCAGCCTGATATGGACGAGGGTGGGCTGTGAGAATCAAGATGAGGAGGCAGTAGCAATGGTTGAAGAAATACAATCAGGTGATGAGGATGCAAATAGCAATGAATCAAGCTGGAACATGGATTGTTCTACGGTTCTGAGAATTGAAACATTGCATATCAGCTCTCCCATTTTAGCCGCAAAAAGTCCTTTCTTCTACAAACTTTTCTCAAATGGGATGAGGGAGTCGGAGCAACGGCATGTAACCTTAAGAATCAATGCCTCTGATGAAGCTGTCGTCATGGAGCTTTTGAATTTTATGTATAGCAACAACTTAACCGTCAGCACAGCTCCTGCCTTGCTTGATGTGCTGATGGCTGCTGATAAATTTGAGGTTGCCTTTTGCCTGAGATATTGCAGCCGGTTATTGCGCAATTTGCCTATGACACCAGAGTCAGCTCTGCTTTATTTGGATCTTCCTTCGAGTGTATTAATGGGTGAAGCTGTCCAACCATTGACTGATGTTGCAAAGCAGTATCTCGCTGCCCGTTACAAGGACATGACCAAGTTCCAAGAAGAGGTAATGGCTTTGCCACTAGCTGGGATTGGGGCAATATTGTGCAGTGATGATCTGCAAATTGCATCCGAAGATGCTGTGTATGACTTTGTGTTGAAGTAGGCCAGAGCTCAGTACCCAAAACTGGAGGACCGAAGGGAAGTCCTTAGTTCACGCCTTGCACGCTTTATTCGCTTCCCTTACATGACCTGCCGGAAGCTTAAGAAGGTGTTAACATGTAATGATTTTGATCATGATGTTTCATCAAAGCTTGTGCTTGAGGCCTTCTTTTTCAAGGCTGAAGCCCCACACAGACAACGAAGCTTGGCTGCAGAGGAGTCGGCCACCTTGAACCGTCGCTTTGTCGAGCGAGCTTACAAGTATCGACCAGTTAAGGTGCTGGAATTCGAACTTCCACGTCAGCAATGTGTTGTGTATTTGAACTGCAGGAAAAAGTGTGGACACTGTAATCAGGTAAATCGTCTATGCTAAGCCTATTATTATTCCGTTAAATATGCGTGAGCGAGCCCATGATTTTATAAGATTTTAGCCTGTAAACCGCGTCCACTTTTGTGCATGTCTGTCGCACCAAATTTGTACTTAAGCGCTTCTTTGTGTTGACAGTTGAGGCCTAAGAAGAAGATCAAGTAGATCGTGTATCTTGAGAGAGGAATTCTACATTCATTATTAGGTTTCAAGATGTTTTGTTTGAACAGTATCATTCTAATAACAGACATCTTGACTATCTTAAAATTAGCTTTAATTTCATCTAGCTTGAGCCTCTTGTGGTGTATGCGATTCTGTTTGTCCTTGACAATAAGTTCTTCATTTTTGGTATATGATTGTGTATTCTCTTTATGTTTTAGTTATTGTGCTATGCTTGGGGGTGTTCTGCCTAGAATTTTTGGTTTTGTGCAGAATTAAATACTAGCACAAGCTGAAAATTGGAAAGATAAATTCTGTTTCTGTACCATTCCTGCATGTCAACTTCATTGCCCCAAACACAAGCCTCTCATGGACAGTGCTAGCCTTCTGCCAAGCAAAGCGGAGGCTTCTCCGCATCAATTTGGTTTCCCTAAGCCCCCTAAAGATTTGAAATTGTAATAAATAAAGATTTGACCTCTCTTGCGGAGAGCATGACTCGAGTTCTTCATGAGTTTGAGCTGAAACCTCTACATAGTCAATAGGTGTAAAGAAAGGCACTATTGGTGGCTCAGGAACCTTGATAAATGATTCTATGGATGAAGAAGTGGTATTAAGTCGAGTTTTACTGCTTGTTATGTCTAGTTATGGAGTTTTACTACTTGTTATGGAGATTTTTTTTTACTTGTTTCTTGGTCTTTTGGGATAAATTTTGGATTTATTTGTGGTTATGATCTTTCTTCCTCTACAAAGTAGATGAAGTAAAGTGAATTTTGGCCTTTGGAATTTGTGGTGTTTCTACTAAGTAATGGTTTAGTGATTAAAATAGTTTGCTGCCTTTGCTTGCTTTTTGGACAAAAGTTTTCATGTCAAAGTTTCTAATTTTGGATTGGTTAAGCTTAGATCTGACAAAGCTGGTGGATATGTTTCTACTCGAGTTAGGTACCCAAATTCATGATACTTATTCAGATGTTTTTGTTGGCAATGCATTGGTTGATATGTATATTAAGTGTGGCTATATGGACTCAGCTCGTCAGTTGTTTGATAAAATGCTGTTAAAAATATGGTTTCTTGGAATTCCATGATATCTGATTTAGATGAACAAGGCCAATTTATAGAAGCATTTTATGTTTTTCATGACATGCAAATGATAGGTCTTAGGCCTGACAGTGTTACTGTAGTTGCCGTTTTGAATGCTTGTAGTAATCTTGGGAAAGTGGGTTCATGCATATATTGATAAAAATCAAATCAAGGCAGAAAAATTGAGTCTGATGCATTTGTTTGAGGTGCATTACTAATATTCATGGAAAAGTTGCTTAGAGAAAGGAGCCAAGTGTAAAGCTTTTAGATAAAAGAGATTGGAAATTTTAGCTAAAACTGGGAGAAGCAATTTTGTAGCCTCGGGAAACCAAACAAAAAAGAAGAAAATTTTGAATGGAAAATTAGAAAATGGTTTTTGCGAAGGGGTCAAGCACAAGGTAATATTCTTTCATTTTATTTTTATTTATTTTTATGTTTATTGTGCTTGCTTTGGACATAGTATATTAGGGTGTATATTTCGTGTTTGATAATTTACTCTTATACGACTAATGTTGCTTGCCTTGGACATGGTCTATTGTGGTGCATGCCTTAATGTCATTTTGCATATTCATAACATTTTAATAAATAAGGCAATATTCCCGAGTTCAATAATTCATGGTTCTCTCTGCTGGGTCTGCCAGAGAGGTTATCATTAATTATTAACGAAGGAATACTCTTTTCTAAAATAAAATGATTCGAAATTTTTTTGAAATAAATAAAACTTTCTATGTTTTGTCGGGTCTGCCGGGGGACACGAAAAGATTTTGGTATTAATAAATTCCGAGTCATTTTCAAGTTAATTCATCTTATGCCATTTCACATGCCATGTTATCTTAAGCCATTTCACATGTCATGTCATTTTATGCCAATTCATATGTCCTGCCATTTTGCTTGTCATGTCGATTTCGTTCACATGCCATATCATTTCATGCCATGTCACATGTCATGTCATTTTATATCATCCATATGCCATGTCACCTTGCTTGTCATGTCGATTTCATTCACATGTCATGACATATTATGCCATGTCACATGCCATGTTATTTTATGTCATCCATATGCCATGTCATCTTGCTTGCCATGTTGATTTCATTCACATGTCATCAATTTTTTTTTGCCATGTCATTTAGACACCAGGTCATGCATATTCCATGTCATTTATTTCATGCATTTTTGCACATGCCACTTGACTAATGACTTAGGCCAATTAATGGTTCAAAGTCATGCTCTCTTGAGCACACTTGTGGAAAATTAAAGTTTGTCAAATTGATTATTCTACCTTTGTGATTTTTTTTACTTAGCCAATTTTTATCTAACTTTCAAAAAGTCCTAGCTACTGTTTGCAAGTCATTTTATGAGTTTCAAATATTTTTGCTTCGATTTTTAAATGATTTTATCAAAGGCAAAAATGTGTTGGCAAAGCAATTTTTTCTCCTTCCAAAACTCGTACATCTCTGATTTTTCTGAGAATTCATCTTTGATCAGAAAATTAAGACACTTTTTTTTCTCGTGTATTTTTACATGTCCTGAGTCTCCAGTATTTTTTTCAGAATTTTTGGAATTTTTAGAAATAGGATAAAAAATCGTGGATTAAAACTGGACAGTGGAGTCAGAATTGAATTTAAAGAAAAACCAATTTTCTGTTTTAGTTAATTCACATAGAGTGGGCTGATTAGGAGGGTTAGCTACTGACTTAGGGTAATTTCTAAGCCTTTTTAAACTCTAAAAATGGTTTTCAAGTCCCGGGTTAAGGAGAGTCAAGTCCGGATTTTTTAAAACTTAGGAAATTAGAGCCATTTAAAAAAAATTTAGCTCAGTTTTTATTGTTAATTCAAGCTTTTCAAAATTGTTTTCAAACAATCACAAAGTATTTCGGTTTTAGAATATTTAATTTGACATATTTTCCTAAGGTAGCCGGATATCTTTTTTAGATACACGAATTTCCTTAATTAAAGGAAAAAATACATTTCATGCATTGCATTTTTATATTCATGCATTTTATATAATATGTGATTCTTGTTATAATAATTTCTATGATATTGTTATTATTTTGATTTATATTTTTGATGTTATATGGTTTATTATATGATTTGGAATGTTTCATGATATCCTATGCTTTTATTTAGTTATTTTTTTTGTCATATTATTTAGCATATACTATGTTCATGCATTATTATTTCCATTTTTATTTTTATGCATATTATATGGTAGCATTATTTTATTCCATGTCATTTAAATTATATGCCACATCATTCATGTTTGCCATGTCATTTAGGTTGCATTATATTATTTAGATTTTGCTATGTCATTTTATTTATGTCATGCATATACATATTCATATCTTTTAAAATGTTTTCAAAAGGATAATGATTTTTCAATAAAAAATAAAGATATTCCCGAGTTAAAATAATTCATGAGTTCTCTACCGGGTTTGCTGGAGGGAATATCATCAATTATCATTAATAAAGGAATATCTTTCTTTCAAAAAAAAAAGAGAATGATTCGGAAAGTTTTTCAAAACTAATAAAAATTTCTATATTTTGCCACGTTTGTTGGGGAATATAGGAAAATTTTGAATTTATAAATTCCGGATCATTTTCAATAAAAAATGTAATTATTTTTCTTTAAATTGGGAATTAATTTGAAATACTAAATTTAAAACCAACTTTTACCAAGACTTGAGATAACACACGATTAATAAGGTACCGATTTATACGGGCGTTGTGGGGGTGCTAATCCTTCCCCACACGTAACCGACTCCCGAACCCGCTTCTTTGATTTCTCTGGTTTAAAACGCAGACTTGAAATTAGTTTTTAAAATATTTTAATTAATTTTTAAAATATTTTATAAAACCGGTTTTAATAGGTGGCCGATCACACCTAGCTAAAAAAGATTGGTGGCGACTCCATGTCTTTTTTAAGGTCATTTTCAAAACCTTCATTTTTCTAGAGGAATTAAGTCGACTTTTCCTCGGTTTTTTAATGTCACGCTTAACGAATAATAAAGTCTTGCGATGAGACTTCGTCGTTATTTTTTTAGGTTGCGACAGCTTGGCGACTCCGCTGGGGAAATATTAGAGAGTCAGGCCTAGAATTAGTCGTGTGTTATCAAAGTCTCGGTTTTGTTGGTTTAATTGGTATTTAATTTTAATTCCCACATTTTTTAAAATAAGGAGAATTTTGAAAATAATAAAATGTTTTAAATATGTTCATTCTCATGTGCATGCATTTTATTATTGTTCTCTAGTTATTTAAGGTTGTATATTATAATTGCTTGTTGGTTAATGTGTTACACTATTCTTGAATGTTTTAATTGCTAGGGCATTTAGAATAAGGTTTGTAGAATAGAGAGTGAAAGGTTTGTTATTCCTCCACACACACTACACGTGCATTTGCATATCATGAATCCTATACCCGGGTTCCGTCCTTTTAAGTGGGAGTAAAGTAACTACGCCTTCGTGATGATCCTCCGTATGGGCTAGTGAAACACTTTCGGAGTATAAAGTACCTAAAGCCTTCGTGATGATCCTCCGTATGGGCTTAGGAAAATATACTCTAACGAATTGAACCCGCTTTTATCGGGGTGCCTTACTAGCCTTCACCGGCGACAGTGAGGAACAATTCGGGGCCTTAGAACCGATTCACCCTCATATAGTGAACCTAGGCGAAGCCATCCCGAATTTTCGTTAGATATACCGAAAATAGGAACACATGGAGGGACATTTCTAAACTTTTTGTTACCTATTTTACACTTCGAATAAGTGTGGTAGATCGGGCAACGATGTACGTACATTGCCCGTAATAAATGTGATACTCCGCCTCGAAGGCATCGTGATGCCTAAATAAGCAGATATTGTTGGGGCAGATGTTCATTAGCTGTTTTTTGAAAAAAAAAATCATTTTCAAGCATTTTTGCATGTTGCACATTTCATGCATGTGTAAATAGAGCATGTACATCTTTGGTTGTATTATTGATCTCATTATTTGCAATAAACAGTTGGTAATTTCATTTGATGATTTCATAAAACCGGTAGTGTCACATGAACATTTGCATATTGTACCATAGTGGGATCCACCCTGAAATTCTTTTGAAAATAATGTGATTGGTTTTTCATAAAAAAAAAAAACACAAAAAAAAAATCATAAATTTTGAGGCAAATCTTGCATAATGAGATTTTTGAATAATCAAGATTTTGGTCCTACCAATTTCGTGTAATCATTGATTTCTTTGTATATACCTTTGTGTTAATTCATTTATTTTTTGCATGTATCATTTTGACATCATGTTAGTCATAGCATGCATGGTCATTCATTGTAAGATACGTTTATGACATGCATGGTCATTATTTGTATATACTTATGTATCGATTTATTCTTTCTTTACACGCATCATGTTGGCATCAAGTTGCATTCATGCATTCATAGTCAGCATGATTTTTCTGTATATATCCATATATCAATTTATTATTTCTTTACATGCATCATGATTGGCATCAAGTTGCATTCATGCATTCATAGTCAGCATGATTTTTCTGTATATATCCATATATCAATTTATTCTCTCTCTATATGCATCATGTTAACATCAAGTTGCATTCATGCATTCATAGTCAGTATAATTTTTCTGTATATATTCATGCATTAATTTGCTCTTTCTTTACATGCATCATGTTGGCATCAGGTTGCATTCATGGCATACATAGTCATCATGATATGCTCATGCATTAATTTGTCATATTGGCATCAGGTTGCATTCATGACATACACGGCCAGCATGACTTTCTTTGTATATACTCTGTGTCAATCATTTATTTATCACATGCATCATAATTGACATTGTGTGGCATTCATAGTGTATATGATCATTCATTGGGAAATGCATTTGGAACATACATGGTCATTCATTGTATATATCCATGCACTAATTTGCTTATTCTTTACATGCATCATGTTGGCATCAGGTTGCATTCATGGCATACACAGTCATCATGAGTTCTCCGTATATGCTCACGCATTAATTTGACATATTGGCATCAGGTTGCATTCATGACATACACGGCCAGCATGATTAACTTTGTATATACTCTGTGTCAATCATTTATTCTTCACTTGCATCATAATTGACATTGTGTGGCATTCATAGTGTATATGATCATTCATTGGGAAATGCATTTGGAACATACATGGTCATTCATTGCATATATCCATGCATTGATTTTTCTTATTCTTTAAATGCATCATGTTGGCATCGTGTTGCATTTATAACATACATGGTCAACATGTTTCCACTGTATATGACCACACATAACTTTATTTATCCTTCACATGCATCAAATTGCACTCATGACATTCATAGCTCATTCATCATGAAACACATTAATAAGATGAAATAGAAATTGGCTTAGCTTTGAAGAGTTTTCTTCGTCAGCTAAAAGCTATGACCCCAACAGTAAGTGCGAATATCATATTGGGGCAATTGGGCATTCGACTAAAAATGCAGAAAACTGAAGAAAAGAATTGAGGGTCTTGTCCACGATGCCATTTGGATTCCAGAGCTTATCAAACATTGGAAATTTGTTTTACCATAGATTGATTCCCTCTTGAAGAATTTTGAGGATAAGATTTGTTATCTTTGAAAGCATGTCAATAGGAGCATTCTGATGCATATATTTCTACACTTTGATGATGAAAGCTCTTGTCTCATGATGACATCTACATGAAATAAATAAATTTTGAATTTAAATATTTTGTGTTCATTTTATTTTAGCAATAAATTTGAAATTAGCAAAAACAAAAAAAACAAAAAAAAATGAAACTTTGAGAAAATTTGTGGTACACAATAAATAAGTGGTTTTTACATGAAATAATGAACAATCTTGAGAATATTGATGATCATTGTTAGAAATGACCCAATATCTTTAGCCTTCTCTTTTAGGCTTTCCTAAGCCTAAATTTCTTAAACCAAGAACACTTGAAAGACCTAATGCTTCAAGGAATATGAATGATTTGACTTCATAAAACCATTGTCATCACAGAATAAGCAAAGACGTAGATCTTTGTCTAGGATATGAACAAAGGAACGAACTTTTTGAAAATTTTCAAATTCCTTGAAAATCAAACAAATGAGACATTCTTTCAAGAATCCAGATTTTGATAATTTGGTGTGTGTCAAGATTGTGCTAAAACCATTCATGACCTTTCCCAATGACCACAAAACACTAATTGCCCAGACATCACTTCATGTTTGACACCCTGGGGCACAATGACTAAACTAGATTATCCCTTGTCCCAGAGAAAACCCGTTTTTGGGTCATATTTTCCTTATCTCTTCAAAAAAACTCAGATTGGAAACTCAGCCTTTTCAAAATAGACCTAGACTTGCTATGTTCCTCGTTGATACAGATTCTCATGGTTAATCAAATTGGGGCATCATATATGGAAATGATGGACACATGGTAAAGAAGGATGGGCTAATGTATGAATCATTGGGGGATGCGACAAAAAAAAAAAGAAAAAGAAAAATCGTGATATCATGCATGTGAGAATTCGGATGATTCCAAAGTGCAAAATGAAATTTTGATTATCTATTTCCCCTGAGGATTGTTTTTCAATGAGAATATTTGGGCTTGATATGATGAATGGCCATCTTTCATATCCCTTTCACAAGAAAAAAATTATTATCCATAGTCACCCCTTTTGAGCCAAAAGAATTCTTTCTTCTTTGAACCCTGATCAAGGATCACCCTCTACACTGGGGGGCAAATGCGAGGAAATATCTTTTTAAAGATCATTGAGAAATGAGTCCTAACTCAAAGACAGATACAAAGCAAATGAAGTCCCGAATAAATACAGGCTCACTTTGTCAAAGAAAAAGAAAAAGGAAGAGATGGCGAGATGAAAGCCAAGAAAAACAAAAGAAAACAAAAAAAAATGTGTGAAAAAGCGATTGCAAATGAAAGCCAAAAGCAAGGAAGAAAAAAGCAAAGTCAAAAGGAATGAAAAGACCAAAAGGGACATGCTTCAAAGAAAATCCTCTTCAAGAAAGGATCCTTGATCTGATTACCCTCAAACACATATTTTGGGCCTATTTATCCTTTCTTTCTGAACCCTGAGCCATGGCCTACATTACGTGCTTTAAAAGTCCATTTTGATCAAGCATGAATGTTTAATTTGAAGGGTTTTCCTCAGATTTTATCCCATCTCATCAAATTCTCATTTCACTAAGGAAGAATTTAGAATTCTCAAGTTCATGGTAAAAAAAAAAAAAAAGGAAGAGAAAAATTGAAAAGAATGGGACTCTAGGGCGAAAACCCAAAAAACGGGCGGTCTAGAGTAGAATGAGAATTTTCGATGCCATCGATGATAGTGTCGATACCCCAAAAGAAAAGATCTTATTAAAGGAGTGGTCATCGAGGAACATCTAGGAATTACTGAGCCCCCCAAATTGTCAGTTCTCATTCAGAGGATTGTCTTCAAAAACTGAAACTTTTGTTCCTACAAAATCAACTTTCCAGTTTAAACATCCCAACCAATCTTGACGCTTGTCAAAATATCTTGATATTGGAAACTAAAAGAATGTTGAATTTGTTTGGTTCTCAATGAATTCATGATTTATAAAATCTGTTCCATTTGTGAGCCCAGAAGGGACATACATTTTTGTTGTGAAGTTTTCCTGGAAAAACCAAAATCTTGTTATATTGAGCCTTGTCAATTCAAATTGAAAAACCCAAATTAATACTTAGGGAAATTTCTAACAGTGATCATCTGTCATCAAAAGAATTGTACATCATACATTGTGGAGTTAAAATTTTTGGCTTAGAAGTTTTCCTTAAATAAGCAAAATTGTTTTTCAAAAAGGAAAATAAAAATATTTTTGAAATACCCATTTTTGATGTCGACATGAGACAAGGGTTTTTTCTAACCCAAAGGTATAGAATTGCTAGAATAGGTCTTGACTTCCAGATATGAGAAGAAGAAATCGAACCCAGTGCAGATCTCTGTTGATGAAAGTTTGAAAACTGTTGGGGCAAAGAGAATAGCCAAAATGAATTGAAGATATACTCTGATTTGAAGAGAAAAAATGAATTTGAAAGGCTAAGCCAAAGTCTAGAAAAACAACCGGGGGCATTTGCATCACTCATGAGCACTCATTTCTTTATCAAGCTTTTACATCTGCAGAGTGTCGACAAGCATTTGCATCATTCATGGGTATTTGCATTGGCATTATTCCATAAGCATCTGCATTTTACCTTTACATTTACATTCTTCATGGAATTCGCATTTGTGTCATCTCAAGCAATTGCATCATTTCTAGAATCATTGCATTTTCATTATTGTGTGGTAATTGTAGTTACACCATTCATAAACCAGTTACATGAACACAATTAGTAGGGGCATTTGCAACATGAAACATGGGGATCAATCCAGGTCATTTGCATTTGCATTAAGAAATATTTTGCATTTGCACCATGAAGCATGAGCATCTTGTTAAAAGACATGTGCATCTGCATTATTTCTCAAAGCTTTTGGTGGGGATATCCAGAATTTTTCAGTTTTTAAAAGTGAACAAGACTTCGGTGGTGATAGCTGAAGCCTCTGGTGGAAATATCCAGGGTTTTATAATTTTGAAAAATGAGAAATCTTCTTTTGGAGGATTTATCCAGAATGTTATTCAACATGTGCATCTACATCAAGAAGCATTTGCATCAATCTAAGTTAGTTGAATCTACATCAAGAAAGTTTGCATCAAATCAAGTCATTTACATTTGCGTCAAAGACATTTGCACCAACCTAAGTCATTTGCATCTACATCAAGAAGTGTTTGCATTAACTAAAGACATTTGCATTTGCATCATGAAGCATTTGCATCATCTCTTAAAGCTGTCAGGTATAATCGAACTCGTTTTGCTTCTCAAATGAGTCGAGCCCCGAGATCATCGTCGAGGTACTTTTTTTCTTATTATTATGAACAAGTCTTCGGTGGTGATAGTTGAAGCCTCTGGTGGAGATATCCAGAGTTTCAAAATCCTTTGAAAAGGTAGAAAGTCTTCGGTGGTGATAGCTGAAGCTTCTGGAGGTGATACCCATAATTTTTTACAATTTTAAAAATGAGCAAGACTTTGGTGGTGATAGCCGAAGCTTTTGGAGGAGATACCCAGAATTTTAAACACAGCTGAGAACAAGACAGGTTAAGGCCCCGAGACCATCGTCGAGGTCATTTCCCTTCTTGCAAGTCGAATTCGTTTTCTTAAGACGAGTCGAGCCTTGAGACCGCCGTCAAGGTATTTCCTTTTGTTTTAAATCGAATTCATTCTGTTTTATCAAATGAGTCGAGCCTTGAGACCGTCGTCAAGGTATTTCCTTTTGTTTTAAATCGAATTCATTCTGTTTTATCAAATGAGTCGAGCCTTGGGACCGCCGTCAAGGTATTTCCTTTTGTTTTAAATCGAATTCATTCTGTTTTATCAAATGAATCGAGCCTCGAGACCACCGTCGAGGTATTTCCTTTTGTTCTAAATCGAATTCATTCTGTTTTATCAAATGAATCGAGCCTCGAGACCACCGTCGAGGTATTTTCTTTTGTTTTAAATCGAATTCATTCTGTTTTATCAAATGAGTCGAGCCTTGGGACCGCCGTCAAGGTATTTTTTTTATTTTAAATCGAATTCATTCTGTTTTATCAAATGATTCGAGCCTTGAGACCACCGTCGAGGTATTTCCTTTTGTTTTAAATCGAATTCATTCTGTTTTATCAAATGAGTCGAGCCTTGAGACCGCCGTCGAGGTATTTCCTTTTGTTTTAAATCGAATTCATTCTGTTTTATCAAATGAGTCGAGCCTCGAGACCGCCGTCGAGGTATTTCCTTTTGTTTTAAATCGAATTCATTCTGTTTTATCAAATGAGTCGAGCCTTGAGACCACCGTCGAGGTATTTCCGTTTGTTTTAAATCGAATTCATTCTGTTTTATCAAATGAGTCGAGCCTCGAGACGACCGTCGAGGTATTTCCTTTTGTTTTAAATCGAATTCATTCTGTTTTATCAAATGAGTCGAGCCTTGAGACCATCGTCAAGGTATAGCCTTTTGTTTTAAATCGAATTCATTCTGTTTTATCAAATGAGTCGAGCCTTTAGACCACCGTCGAGGTATTTCCTTTTGTTTTAAATCGAATTCATTCTGTTTTATCAAATGAGTCGAGCCTCGAGACCACCGTCGAGGTATTTCCTTTTGTTTTAAATCGAATTCATTCTGTTCCATCAAATGAGTCGAGCCTTGAGACCATCGTCAAGGTATTTCCTTTTGTTTTAAATCGAATTCATTCTGTTTTATCAAATGAGTCGAGCCTTGAGACCACCGTCGAGGTATTTCCTTTTGTTTTAAATCGAATTCATTCTGTTCCATCAAATGAGTCGAGCCTCGAAACCACCGTCGAGGTATTTCCTTTTGTTTTAAATCGAATTCATTATGTTTTATCAAATGAGTCGAGCCTCGAGACCACCGTCGAGGTATTTCCTTTTGTTTTAAATCGAATTCATTCTGTTCCATCAAATGAGTCGAGCCTTGAGACCATCGTCAAGGTATTTCCTTTTGTTTTAAATCGAATTCATTCTGTTTTATCAAATGAGTCGAGCCTTGAGACCACCGTCGAGGTATTTCCTTTTGTTTTAAATCGAATTCATTCTGTTTTATCAAATGAATCAAGCCTCGAGACCACCGTCGAGGTATTTCCTTTTGTTCTAAATCGAATTCATTCTGTTTTATCAAATGAATCGAGCCTCGAGACCACCGTCGAGGTATTTCCTTTTGTTTTAAATCGAAATTCTG
Source organism: Fremontodendron californicum (assembly GCA_030761205.1). Classification (NCBI taxonomy): domain Eukaryota; kingdom Viridiplantae; phylum Streptophyta; class Magnoliopsida; order Malvales; family Malvaceae; genus Fremontodendron; species Fremontodendron californicum. The sequence goes on along the minus strand of JAULJL010000025.1, from coordinate 9,235,654 downwards.
TTTTATCAAATGAGTCGAGCCTTGGGACCGCCGTCAAGGTATTTTTTTTATTTTAAATCGAATTCATTCTGTTTTATCAAATGAGTCGAGCCTTGAGACCACCGTCGAGGTATTTCCTTTTGTTTTAAATCGAATTCATTCTGTTTTATCAAATGAGTCGAGCCTTGAGACCGCCGTCGAGGTATTTCCTTTTGTTTTAAATCGAATTCATTCTGTTTTATCAAATGAGTCGAGCGTCGAGACCGCCGTCGAGGTATTTCCTTTTGTTTTAAATCGAATTCATTCTGTTTTATCAAATGAGTCGAGCCTTGAGACCACCGTCGAGGTATTTCCTTTTGTTTTAAATCGAATTCATTCTGTTTTATCAAATGAGTCGAGCCTCGAGACGACCGTCGAGGTATTTCCTTTTGTTTTAAATCGAATTCATTCTGTTTTATCAAATGAGTCGAGCCTCGAGACCACCGTCGAGGTATTTCCTTTTTGTTTTAAATCTGATTCATTCTGTTTTAGCAAATGAGTCGAGCCTTGAGACCGTCGTCAAGGTATTTCCTTTTGTTTTAAATCGAATTCATTCTGTTTTATCAAATGAGTCGAGCCTTGAGACCGCCGTCAAGGTATTTCCTTTTGTTTTGAATCGAATTCATTCTGTTTTATCAAATGAGTCGAGCCTCGAGACCACTGTCGAGGTATTTCCTTTTGTTTTAAATCGAATTCATTCTGTTTTATCAAATGAGTCGAGCCTCGAGACGACCGTCGAGGTATTTCCTTTTGTTTTAAATCGAATTCATTCTGTTTTATCAAATGAATCGAGCCTCGAGACCACCGTCGAGGTATTTCCTTTTGTTTTAAATCGAATTCATTCTGTTTTATCAAATGAGTCGAGCCTTGGGACCGCCGTCAAGGTATTTTTTTTATTTTAAATCGAATTCATTCTGTTTTATCAAATGAGTCGAGCCTTGAGACCACCGTCGAGGTATTTCCTTTTGTTTTAAATCGAATTCATTCTGTTTTATCAAATGAGTCGAGCCTGGAGACCGCCGTCGAGGTATTTCCTTTTGTTTTAAATCGAATTCATTCTGTTTTATCAAATGAGTCGAGCCTCGAGACCGCCGTCGAGGTATTTCCTTTTGTTTTAAATCGAATTCATTCTGTTTTATCAAATGAGTCGAGCCTTGAGACCACCGTCGAGGTATTTCCTTTTGTTTTAAATCGAATTCATTCTGTTTTATCAAATGAGTCGAGCCTCGAGACGACCGTCGAGGTATTTCCTTTTGTTTTAAATCGAATTCATTCTGTTTTATCAAATGAGTCGAGCCTTGAGACCATCGTCAAGGTATAGCCTTTTGTTTTAAATCAAATTCATTCTGTTTTATCAAATGAGTCGAGCCTTTAGACCACCGTCGAGGTATTTCCTTTTGTTTTAAATCGAATTCATTCTGTTTTATCAAATGAGTCGAGCCTTGAGACCGCCGTCAAGGTATTTCCTTTTGTTTTGAATCGAATTCATTCTGTTTTATCAAATGAGTCGAGCCTCGAGACCACTGTCGAGGTATTTCCTTTTGTTTTAAATCGAATTCATTCTGTTTTATCAAATGAGTCGAGCCTCGAGACGACCGTCGAGGTATTTCCTTTTGTTTTAAATCGAATTCATTCTGTTTTATCAAATGAGTCGAGCCTTGAGACGACCGTCGAGGTATTTTCTTTTGTTTTAAATCGAATTCATTATGTTTTATCAAATGAGTCGAACCCTGAGACCGTCATCAAAGACCTTCGGGCACCAGTTTTTTTCAAAGACCTCCGGGCACAATTTTAAAGACCTTCGGGCATAAATTTTTCTTTTGAAAATCGAATTCGTTTCCTTAAGACGAATCGAGCCTTGTTTAGGCAGGGAATTCAATTTAAGGACAAAATCTACAATTTATTATTTTAAAAAAAAAAAGAATTTATGGAAAAAATGAAAAAAAAGAAAAAAAAAGGGAAAAAAAAAGAAGAAAAAAAAAGAAGGAAAAAAGAAGAAAATGAAAAATGCAAAAATGAATGAAGAAATGAAAAAGAAAACCCCTTTCCTTTCCTTCTCATGTGATTTCACAGGCCGGACAAAATTGTTGCCTATTTTATCTTTGTCTGATTCCTGATTCTCAGCAATAGCCAAAGAGGGGCAGCTGTAGACACCTAATTTTGTCCGGGCCTTTTAAAACCAATTTTGATTTGTCCCTCTCTCGGGTTTAATATTTTTGTAAAAGTCACGGTCGCGATTTTAGATTTTTAAAATGTTCTAAATTATATATATCATTTTTAGCTTTAATTGTTCAAGTAAAATCGGACCGTAAAATTACCAATTTAAAATTCAATTTAAACCCGAGGTAAAAAAAAAATTAATCTTGAGCTTTATTAGATTTTTAAAATAATTCTTTTTTAATTGAAAATATTTGACAAAAAAAAAAGAAAAAAAAAAAGAAAAAGACTTGAAAAAATAAAGAAGAGGGTATATGATTACATGCTCAATGGCAAGCTTGCTACACTCTTACAAGAAGCATCCTACCAAGATGGTCATGTCCTAAATTGGCCAATGCGCCACCTGATTGCTCTAGGCATTGCCCGTGGTTTAGCCTTTCTACATACATCCAACATGGTTCATGGAGATGTCAAGCCCCAAAACGTTCTATTCGATGCCGATTTCGAAGCACATTTGTCGGATTTCGGCTTGGATAGTCTCGAAATTGCAACTCCGGCAGAAGCTTCGACTTCAACTTCAGTTGGCACATTGGGTTATGTATCCCCAGAAGCAGTTCTAACAGGGGAAACCACCAAAGAATCAGATGTCTGCAGCTTCGGCATTGTCTTGCTTGAACTACTTACAGGAAAGAGACCAGTTATCTTCACACAGGATGAAGACATTGTGAAATGGGTCAAGAAGCAGCTTCAAAGAGGCCAAATCAATGAACTTCTAGAACCAGGACTACTTGAGCTTGATTCTGAATCATCAGAATGGGAAGAATTTTCTCCTAGGAATCAAAGTCGGGTTACTTTGCACAGCTCCAGATCCTCTTGATCGACCAACCATGTCCGATATTATGTTCATGCTTGAAGGTTGTCGTGTGGGCCCTGATATTCCTTCATCAGCCGATCCCACCTCTCAACTTTCACCGGCATAAACAACCCGAAATCCAAAGCTTTTTTTTTTCCCGTCTCATGAAAACTTTTAACTATTTTTTTTAGTTTCAGAAAGAAAATGTAACAGCAGGGTGAATTTTTATTCAGTTAATTCTCCTTAGTTTTCACAACTTTTGCCACTGTACTTTTCAATTGATACCGGCCTTGGGGGAAAGTAAAAAAAAAGTTCAACACTTCTCCCAGTCAACAAAACAGACAAAAGCTTAGTTCAAGATGTCCGAAAGCAGACAACAACCGTTGAGGGGCGCACATAGGGTGTTTCGCGCCAAACACGAGAGAATTTGTCTGCCCAGGAGTCGTCATGCGCCAAACAGGAGAGAAATTGTAGACCCCGAGATGTACACCCCGAAAAAAGGAGTTCAAAGAAAAAGCTGGTGTTATTAATAAAAAAGAGGGGGGCGATTATTTGAGTAAAAAATAGGGGCTGGCGGCTGAGAATGAAAAAGAAAAAAAGAAAGAAAGGGGAGGGGCAGATTTTAAATGGCAACCAGCCTGATATGGACGAGGGTGGGCTGTGAGAATCAAGATGAGGAGGCAGTAGCAATGGTTGAAGAAATACAATCAGGTGATGAGGATGCAAATAGCAATGAATCAAGCTGGAACATGGATTGTTCTACGGTTCTGAGAATTGAAACATTGCATATCAGCTCTCCCATTTTAGCCGCAAAAAGTCCTTTCTTCTACAAACTTTTCTCAAATGGGATGAGGGAGTCGGAGCAACGGCATGTAACCTTAAGAATCAATGCCTCTGATGAAGCTGTCGTCATGGAGCTTTTGAATTTTATGTATAGCAACAACTTAACCGTCAGCACAGCTCCTGCCTTGCTTGATGTGCTGATGGCTGCTGATAAATTTGAGGTTGCCTTTTGCCTGAGATATTGCAGCCGGTTATTGCGCAATTTGCCTATGACACCAGAGTCAGCTCTGCTTTATTTGGATCTTCCTTCGAGTGTATTAATGGGTGAAGCTGTCCAACCATTGACTGATGTTGCAAAGCAGTATCTCGCTGCCCGTTACAAGGACATGACCAAGTTCCAAGAAGAGGTAATGGCTTTGCCACTAGCTGGGATTGGGGCAATATTGTGCAGTGATGATCTGCAAATTGCATCCGAAGATGCTGTGTATGACTTTGTGTTGAAGTAGGCCAGAGCTCAGTACCCAAAACTGGAGGACCGAAGGGAAGTCCTTAGTTCACGCCTTGCACGCTTTATTCGCTTCCCTTACATGACCTGCCGGAAGCTTAAGAAGGTGTTAACATGTAATGATTTTGATCATGATGTTTCATCGAAGCTTGTGCTTGAGGCCTTCTTTTTCAAGGCTGAAGCCCCACACAGACAACGAAGCTTGGCTGCAGAGGAGTCGGCCACCTTGAACCGTCGCTTTGTCGAGCGAGCTTACAAGTATCGACCAGTTAAGGTGCTGGAATTCGAACTTCCACGTCAGCAATGTGTTGTGTATTTGAACTGCAGGAAAAAGTGTGGACACTGTAATCAGGTAAATCGTCTATGCTAAGCCTATTATTATTCCGTTAAATATGCGTGAGCGAGCCCATGATTTTATAAGATTTTAGCCTGTAAACCGCGTCCACTTTTGTGCATGTCTGTCGCACCAAATTTGTACTTAAGCGTTTCTTTGTGTTGACAGTTGAGGCCTAAGAAGAAGATCAAGTAGATCGTGTATCTTGAGAGAGGAATTCTACATTCATTATTAGGTTTCAAGATGTTTTGTTTGAACAGTATCATTCTAATAACAGACATCTTGACTATCTTAAAATTAGCTTTAATTTCATCTAGCTTGAGCCTCTTGTGGTGTATGCGATTCTGTTTGTCCTTGACAATAAGTTCTTCATTTTTGGTATATGATTGTGTATTCTCTTTATGTTTTAGTTATTGTGCTATGCTTGGGGGTGTTCTGCCTAGAATTTTTGGTTTTGTGCAGAATTAAATACTAGCACAAGCTGAAAATTGGAAAGAGAAATTCTGTTTCTGTACCATTCCTGCATGTCAACTTCATTGCCCCAAACACAAGCCTCTCATGGACAGTGCTAGCCTTCTGCCAAGCAAAGCGGAGGCTTCTCCGCATCAATTTGGTTTCCCTAAGCCCCCTAAAGATTTGAAATTGTAATAAATAAAGATTTGACCTCTCTTGCGGAGAGCATGACTCGAGTTCTTCATGAGTTTGAGCTAAAACCTCTACATAGTCAATAGGTGTAAAGAAAGGCACTATTGGTGGCTCAGGAACCTTGATAAATGATTCTATGGATGAAGAAGTGGTATTAAGTCGAGTTTTACTGCTTGTTATGTCTAGTTATGGAGTTTTACTACTTGTTATGGAGATTTTTTTTTACTTGTTTCTTGGTCTTTTGGGATAAATTTTGGATTTATTTGTGGTTATGATCTTTCTTCCTCTACAAAGTAGATGAAGTAAAGTGAAGTTTGGCCTTTGGAATTTGTGGTGTTTCTACTAAGTAATGGTTTAGTGATTAAAATAGTTTGCTGCCTTTGCTTGCTTTTTGGACAAAAGTTTTCATGTCAAAGTTTCTAATTTTGGATTGGTTAAGCTTAGATCTGACAAAGCTGGTGGATATGTTTCTACTCGAGTTAGGTACCCAAATTCATGATACTTATTCAGATGTTTTTGTTGGCAATGCATTGGTTGATATGTATATTAAGTGTGGCTATATGGACTCAGCTCGTCAGTTGTTTGATAAAATGCTGTTAAAAATATGGTTTCTTGGAATTCCATGATATCTGATTTAGATGAACAAGGCCAATTTATAGAAGCATTTTATGTTTTTCATGACATGCAAATGATAGGTCTTAGGCCTGACAGTGTTACTGTAGTTGCCGTTTTGAATGCTTGTAGTAATCTTGGGAAAGTGGGTTCATGCATATATTGATAAAAATCAAATCAAGGCAGAAAAATTGAGTCTGATGCATTTGTTTGAGGTGCATTACTAATATTCATGGAAAAGTTGCTTAGAGAAAGGAGCCAAGTGTAAAGCTTTTAGATAAAAGAGATTGGAAATTTTAGCTAAAACTGGGAGAAGCAATTTTGTAGCCTCGGGAAACCAAACAAAAAAGAAGAAAATTTTGAATGGAAAATTAGAAAATGGTTTTTGCGAAGGGGTCAAGCACAAGGTAATATTCTTTCATTTTATTTTTATTTATTTTTATGTTTATTGTGCTTGCTTTGGACATAGTATATTAGGGTGTATATTTCGTGTTTGATAATTTACTCTTATACGACTAATGTTGCTTGCCTTGGACATGGTCTATTGTGGTGCATGCCTTAATGTCATTTTGCATATTCATAACATTTTAATAAATAAGGCAATATTCCCGAGTTCAATAATTCATGGTTCTCTCTGCTGGGTCTGCCAGAGAGGTTATCATTAATTATTAACGAAGGAATACTCTTTTCTAAAATAAAATGATTCGAAATTTTTTTGAAATAAATAAAACTTTCTATGTTTTGTCGGGTCTGTCGGGGGACACGAAAAGATTTTGGTATTAATAAATTCCGAGTCATTTTCAAGTTAATTCATCTTATGCCATTTCACATGCCATGTTATCTTAAGCCATTTCACATGTCATGTCATTTTATGCCAATTCATATGTCCTGCCATTTTGCTTGTCATGTCGATTTCGTTCACATGCCATATCATTTCATGCCATGTCACATGTCATGTCATTTTATATCATCCATATGCCATGTCACCTTGCTTGTCATGTCGATTTCATTCACATGTCATGACATATTATGCCATGTCACATGCCATGTTATTTTATGTCATCCATATGCCATGTCATCTTGCTTGCCATGTTGATTTCATTCACATGTCATCATTTTTTTTTGCCATGTCATTTAGACACCAGGTCATGCATATTCCATGTCATTTATTTCATGCATTTTTGCACATGCCACTTGACTAATGACTTAGGCCAATTAATGGTTCAAAGTCATGCTCTCTTGAGCACACTTGTGGAAAATTAAAGTTTGTCAAATTGATTATTCTACCTTTGTGATTTTTTTTACTTAGCCAATTTTTATCTAACTTTCAAAAAGTCCTAGCTACTGTTTGCAAGTCATTTTATGAGTTTCAAATATTTTTGCTTCGATTTTTAAATGATTTTATCAAAGGCAAAAATGTGTTGGCAAAGCAATTTTTTCTCCTTCCAAAACTCGTACATCTCTGATTTTTCTGAGAATTCATCTTTGATCAGAAAATTAAGACACTTTTTTTTCTCGTGTATTTTTACATGTCCTGAGTCTCCAGTATTTTTTTCAGAATTTTTGGAATTTTTAGAAATAGGATAAAAAATCATGGATTAAAACTGGACAGTGGAGTCAGAATTGAATTTAAAGAAAAACCAATTTTCTGTTTTAGTTAATTCAAATAGAGTGGGTTGATTAGGAGGGTTAGCTACTGACTTAGGGTAATTTCTAAGCCTTTTTAAACTCTAAAAATGGTTTTTCAAGTCCCGGGTTAAGGAGAGTCAAGTCCGGATTTTTTAAAACTTAGGAAATTAGAGCCATTTAAAAAAAATTTAGCTCAGTTTTTATTGTTAATTCAAGCTTTTCAAAATTGTTTTCAAACAATCACAAAGTATTTCGGTTTTAGAATATTTAATTTGACATATTTTCCTAAGGTAGCCGGATATCTTTTTTAGATACACGGATTTCCTTAATTAAAGGAAAAAATACATTTCATGCATTGCATTTTTATATTCATGCATTTTATATAATATGTGATTCTTGTTATAATAATTTCTATGATATTGTTATTATTTTGATTTATATTTTTGATGTTATATGGTTTATTATATGATTTGGAATGTTTCATGATATCCTATGCTTTTATTTAGTTATTTTTTTTGTCATATTATTTAGCATATACTATGTTCATGCATTATTATTTCCATTTTTATTTTTATGCATATTATATGGTAGCATTATTTTATTCCATGTCATTTAAATTATATGCCACATCATTCATGTTTGCCATGTCATTTAGGTTGCATTATATTATTTAGATTTTGCTATGTCATTTTATTTATGTCATGCATATACATATTCATATCTTTTAAAATGTTTTCAAAAGGATAATGATTTTTCAATAAAAAATAAAGATATTCCCGAGTTAAAATAATTCATGAGTTCTCTACCGGGTTTGCTGGAGGGAATATCATCAATTATCATTAATAAAGGAATATCTTTCTTTCAAAAAAAAAAGAGAATGATTCGGAAAGTTTTTCAAAACTAATAAAAATTTCTATATTTTGCCACGTTTGTTGGGGAATATAGGAAAATTTTGAATTTATAAATTCCGGATCATTTTCAATAAAAAATGTAATTATTTTTCTTTAAATTGGGAATTAATTTGAAATACTAAATTTAAAACCAACTTTTACCAAGACTTGAGATAACACACGATTAATAAGGTACCGATTTATACGGGCGTTGTGGGGGTGCTAATCCTTCCCCACACGTAACCGACTCCCGAACCCGCTTCTTTGATTTCTCTGGTTTAAAACGCAGACTTGAAATTAGTTTTTAAAATATTTTAATTAATTTTTAAAATATTTTATAAAACCGGTTTTAATAGGTGGCCGATCACACCTAGCTAAAAAAGATTGGTGGCGACTCCATGTCTTTTTTAAGGTCATTTTCAAAACCTTCATTTTTCTAGAGGAATTAAGTCGACTTTTCCTCGGTTTTTTAATGTCACGCTTAACGAATAATAAAGTCTTGCGATGAGACTTCGTCGTTATTTTTTTAGGTTGCGACAATTTCCGTTTCAGTTTTGATCGCTGAAATGCGAATCCGGTATGGATACATCACCTCCTACAAGAAAACATGGCAAGCAAAGCAAAAGGCAATTGTTCGAGTATTTGGCGATTGGGAAAGATCGTACAATGAGCTACCTAAATGGTTAGGTGCAATGCAACATTTCGTGCCTGGTACAATTGTGGAATTGCAAACGGTACCTGCATATCACGGTGATCGACTGGTCCAGGGTAAGAGAATATTCCATCGACTATTTTGGACATTTAAGTCGTGCATTGAAAAGGGTATCCGTATTGTAAACCTATTGTGCAAATAGATGGTACTTTCTTATATGGAAAATACAAAGGCACATTATTGTTAGCTATTGCACAAGATGGCAACCAAAACATACTGCCAATTGCCTTTGCCATTATGGAGGGTGAGACAACAGAGGCTTGGTCATTCTTTCTCAGTAACTTGCGTAGACACGTGACAAAATAGCCTGGCATTTGCTTGATGTCTGATCGACATGAAACCATCAAAGCTGCGATTAGACGCAATGGTGGATGGAATCCTCCACATGCATATTCAGTGTACTGCATTCGGCACATTGCAGCGAACTTTATGAAAAAGTTTAACAATAAGGAATTGCGTCGACAAATTGTTAACATGGGTATGGAATCAAATCATAGTTATTTTATCTCTTATATTTCGTTTAGCATATAAAATAATACTGAAATTCATAACTTTTTTGTTTTAAAATTTATTAGGATACGAGTTGAGGCGACCGAATTTTCATTTCATGTATGACAATCTTCGTGGAGAAAATGCAGAGGCGGCTAATTGGCTTGATAGGATCCCCAAGGAGAAGTGGGCGCAGTCATATGATCAAGGAAGACGTTATGGCCATATGACAACCAACCTAGCTGAATCTATCAATTCGGTGTTGAAGGGAACGCGTCATCTTCCCATTACTGCTTTAGTGCAATCAACATATTATAGGTTGGCTGCACTTTTTGTTAAGATGGGGAACAAGCAAATTGCCATGATGGAGGGAGGGCACACATATTGTGAAACAGTCACACAGGCTATGCAAGAAAATCGCAGGAATGCTAACTCCCACATTGTTCGTAATTTTACGCGAGCAAATCAATCTTTTCTGGTTGAAGAGTTAGTTGATCCACAAAAGGGTGTTTCTGCAATGAAGTACAAAGTCAACCTTAGTGACATGTGGTGTGATTGTGGAAAGTTTCAAGCACAAAGGTTCCCTTGTTCACATGTAGTTGGTGCCTGTGCACATGTCCATGTAGATTGCATGCAATATGTGGACAAAGTCTTTAGACTGGAAACTATATTGAATGTTTATAGACATGAGTTCGAAGCTGTTGGAAATGAAGGTTACTGGCCTCAATATGATGGTCCAGAAGTGTGTCCCAATCAAGAAATGCGGAGAAATCCACATGGTCGGCCAAAATCAAGTCGTATTCGTAATGAAATGGACCTCAGGGAGAAAGGCCAACCAAAACGTTGTGGATTATGAAGAAATGAAGGTCATAACCGTCGAAATTGTCCGCATCGATCTGGCACATTGGGGGAGACTTCGCATCAACAATAAATGAATTACATGTTTTTGTCAACTTATCATGTACTTTGGATTATTATTTTACATATAAGGGAAAATGTAATGCAAGTTTTTTTGTTTTTTTGTTTTTATCTAATACAAATCAATTAACAAAATTTACAAAAATTTGTTCATAAATTTTAAATAATAAAATATACCTTACGAAATTTCTTTTTTTTTTTAAATTATAAAAAAATTATTTTAATTTAATTTATAATTTTTAAAATTAAAAAACAAAACTTACAAAATTTTAAAATTAAAACAAAACTTACAAATAAAATTTTTGATATAAAAATTTAAGAAGAAATATTATTTTCTTTTTTTAATTTTTAAATCTTTTTTCCATATTTAAATTTAATAAGAAATTTAATTTATAATTTTTAAAATTAAAAAACAAAACTTACAAATTTTTAAAATTAAAACAAAACTTACAAATAAAATTTTTGATATAAAAATTTAAGAAGAAATATTATTTTCTTTTTTTAATTTTTATAAGAAATTTTTTTTTCCATATTTAAATTTAATAAGAAATTTAATTTAATTTTTAATTTTTAAAATTAAAAAACAAAATTTACAAATTAAAAAATAAATTTAAAATTTGTTTATTAATTTAAAAAAAATACATGAAGGGAAATCGCCACCCCCATGGCGATTTCCCTTCCTCTTTTTTGCAAATTTAGCAAAATAAACCAAGGGAAAGGGAAATCGCCACCCCCCATGGCGATTTCCCTTGGTGTTTTTTGCCAAAATGTGTTTTTTTTTACGCTGGGAAATCGCCATGGGGGATGGCGATTTCCCAGCTAGTATTAAAACAAGCGGATTTTGAGAATTAATCTGAAATGAATGGTATTTTAGGAATTAATTTTTTTTTTTGACTATATTTGAATAAAAAAACCGCTTGTTTCACCCTCAATAAATCTCTCATTGCCTTTCTATATATTTCACGATTCTCATGTCTCACAACCCTCAAATTCTCCAAAAAGCATTTGCAAAGGAAAAAAATAACAATGTTGGTATGGATGTATAGGTTTTGAGTTTTGAGAGAATAAAATGTGAATGAGAATTTTGCATATATGATGGGTGGGATTGACTAAGTTAAGAAATTTTTTGTTGTTTGGATTTTATTAAAATGGTTTTTTAGAGAAAATATTAATGGGTTTTGATGTTTAAATTGTTTGGTTTTTAGGAAAGGGTGAAAAACTCTAGATTCTACAAGATTAATTTGGGTTCTAAAAGATTGATGAATTTTGGTGTTTAATTTAAATTCTATAACTTTTACAAGATTAATCTAGGTTTCTATATGATTAATGAATTTTGGTGTTTAATCTGTATCTCTATATACATGGCTTAAATCGTGCAAAAGAGAGAAAGAGAAAAAGAAAGGTCTAACCAATTATATTAAAATAAATAAATAAATAAATAAAATGAACTTTCTCTTCTGGAGCTGTCACTCTTACTTTACCAATCCTCTCAACCCGATTCTATCAAAAACCTAATTTTTTCCTTGTTGATTCTTTTTCTTCCTCTCCCCATTCCCATGTCGTTTCAAACATCTTCTTCTTCTTCTTCTTCTGATCGTGGCGGCTATGAAATGAATACTTTGTTTTTGTATTCAAGCCTAATCAGTAGCTTCCACCTTTTCCAAAACTTTTTGCTATCTTTTTTCCTCTTTAGACCTTTCAATTTACCCGTGTTCACAAAATCTCTACTTTTAAGTAATCTAATCTAGACTCTGTCCCTCTAATCTTTGATTTTCCTTTTAAATCTCTACAAAATATTTCACAATTTTTAATCTCTAGTTTTATTTTATCTTGATTATAAGGATTGGCTTTTGGGGTTCCCATAGTATTTTTCCTTTTCCTTTCAGCAATGGAACATGTAGGGTTCGTGTATTGGGTCTTCACTTTTAATCTTATCTGTTATCTCTCGATTTTACAAGTTACAATCATTTCATAGCCGTCTGGTTTTCCCATTTGCATGCCCATCCTTACTTAGCCCAATCAGGTTCCCTGTTTCTTTGGTTTTCACAGTTTCAAAACTTTTATTTGGGTTTTCTACTACAATGGAAAAAATGGATCTGGATTTTTCTGATCGTTATGATCATCGTTGGAGGCAAAAAGATCTAAACAATCTCCGAATGCCTTTAAATAGGAAAGGTCCTTGTCCTTCTCCCTCACCTTTCTTTGCTTCAGGAAAAACTAGTTCCACTAAGTACATCCTCCCCATAAAAGAAAAATGGAGCGTTTTACAAATCGGAGAAAAGTTAGCTGGTCTGAAAGTGAGGACTCTATTTCGGCCAGTGATAATGAAGAACATCGTGATTTGGGTCGCTGTTCCTTTCCGAACCCAGAAGTACGACAAAGGGCAAGAAATGGTCCTTTAATATAGTTTGAAGTTGAAGAAACTGCTCCACAAAGAACTTTCTGGCAGCATTGTTTAGTCTCCTACTTGCTGGATATTAGAGAGTTCTCTGCTAGAACAGTTCAAAGGATTGTCAACACTGCATGGAGATTAAGAGGAAGAGTTACTATTGTGGGAAGGGAGGATAATTTCTACATCTTTCACTTTGAAGACACTGCTGATATGGAATTTATATGGAATGAGAGCCCTTGGTCCTTGGAAGGAGGGTTCTTTGTGTTTGATAGGTGGAGACCTAATCTGGTGCTAAGAGATCTTCATCTCTCCGCTTCGCCTATTTGGATTCAGATTTGGGGCCTACCACTTGAGTATCTATACACCACAATTTGCTTTCCAAAATTGCTAATATAGTAGGAGACGTGATATCGGTTGATTGGCAAAACACACTTCCAAGGAATATAAGATTTATGAGAGTACGCGCCTGGTTTAATCCCTGGCTCCCACTGATAACGGGTTGTTTCATCAGAGGTGATGACGGGGTCAGATTCTAGGTGGACTTCAGGTATGAGAGGATTTGTAAATTTTGTAGAAATTGTGGTAGAATCGATCATACCTTTCCTAACTGCACTTTGGACAACTCTGATGTGGAAAGAATGATTGGTGACCAAATGGAAGACCTTGCAACAAGATTTGGCTATGAAACAGGTATTGATCTTTCTCATGTTCTTTTTGTGAATGATGTCAGAGCTTTTAGTAATAGAAGCAGTAGAAGAACCACAAGAATTTTTATAGAACAGATTTGGTGGATCATAATGGTTTGGATCATATAATGCTGGAGCCTCTTAACATTTTGCCTCCTGAAAGAACAGATGATCTTGTTGCTATTTATCCTCCACCTTAGGTCCATGCTACAACAAACGTTGGGATTCTTGAAAACCATAGATCGGGTGAAGTACAACAAGAAATAGCTATCACTGATCAAATTCCCCCCACCCATCTTGAAATACAAGACTTTTTTAACCTTTTTTCTCAGCCCATCACAAGTGAACCCCGATGGATTGAGCTTGAGAATGGGGATACTAACTTCACAAATGCTAAACTAGTATTAAGGGGTCCCAGTGATGGAGCGAAAAGTAGCATAATGGATGAAACGAAAGCAGAGCTTAGATCTGGTAGAAGTCTGGAATCTTGTTTTAGGCCTGAGGCTTTCAGAATTGAGATTGATGAACATGAATAGGACATTTTGGTTCAATGTTGGTTGGAAAATATTGAGAAGGAGGACCAACGTTGTCATCAAAATTAAGAAGCTAATCTAGGGGATAGTGAAATGGGTCGCAACACCAGTGGAGCTCCCAAAGATAATAATATTCAGAGTTTTCAAAATTCAAGCTACCAAGGTACAGACCCATAACAAATGCAAAATGTAACAAACATATGCGCTCATGAGGAAGATTACCATCAATAATCACCCCCCAAAGAAGAAGAGACTAATGAGATAGATAAAGTAAGGTAAGAATAGGATAAGCAGGTGACACAACGCCAGAACAGCATCGAGAGTAAGAGGAAATGGGAAAGTTTGGATAGTGGGGATGAATCTGAAGGAAAAAGACAGGTCAGAAGAATGCTGTGGAATCTGGAAGTTAAGGATGATGATGGAAATATCTCTATTGCGTGGGGGTTTAGGCAGGCTGTCCCTAAACAACCTCCACAAGAACCATGATTATCTTAAGTTGGAACACTAGGGGTCTGGGTTAGCCCTTAGTTGTTCACCAGTTACACCAAATGGTCTAGAAATATAAGCCAAACTTTTGTTTTGCTATGGAAACTAAAAAAATGAAAAGATAAGTTGGTTAGTATGGCTAGAAGATTGGACTTTCCAGGGTATGAGGGAGTTTCATGTGTTGGGAAAAGTGAGGGTCTATTCGTTATGTGGGATATCTCTATTAATGTAACCCCGATTATTAGCAATAAGAATATTATGCATTTTGCTGTGTATGATGAGGAAAGAAATTTCTTCTGGCTTACTTGCTGTTATGGTCACCCATATTTAAATCGTAGACAAGAAGTGTGGAACCAATTGAAATCTATTGCTGATCAAGTAGGTGATGATAGTTGGGTCATTCTTGGGGATTTCAATCAGGTTCTTGCTTCCTCTGAAAAATTCTCACTGATTCATAATAACATTAAAGGGCACTCAACTTTAGAGACTGTTTAAACTACTGCAACCTATTTGAGAGCCCTGCGATGGGCCAATTCTTTACATGGACCAATAACAGGAAAGGTGAGGAGGTAATATAGGAAAGATTAGAAAGAGCTTTTTGCAGTTCTAAGTGTCTTGAAATGTTCCAACAAGCTTCTCTGCTCAATTTGCCTGTTCTTAGATCAGATCACGGGCCAATGCTTCTTTTCACAAATAAGAAAATGTCCTTCACTAGAAGACCCTAAAAATTTGAGGCTATATGGTTACTACACCCTCACTACAAGGAGATTATTAAGGAAGCTTGGTCAAATCGAATTGAGGGGTCTTCTGCTTATGCACTGGTAGCGAAACTCAAGATTACAGAAGAAGCTTTAAGAAAATGGAACAAAGATTGTTTTGGTAATCTGAAAAGAAGGAAACATGATCTTGAAAAGGCCTTGGAGACAGCCCAACTCAATCTCATTGATGTTGATGCAGTCATGAAAGAAAAGGAAATTAGGGGCAAGTTGGAGGATCTGTTGGAACATGAACAAATACATTGGATGCAAAAATCAAGGCTTAATTGGATTGTTAAGGGAGAAAGAAATACCAAATTTTATCATATGGCGGTGAATAGAAGAAGAGTAAAGAACCTGATCTTAAAGATAAAGAATGAATCAAATGTATGGGCTGAAGATCAATAGGCCATTAAGAGCTTATTCGAAGAACACTTCCATCACATATTTAACACTCCCTATGTATGCACCATGGACGAAATGAGAAATTTTATGCAAACCATGGATTTGAATAAACTTCCAAGTGACCAGATCTCCCAACTAAACTCTCATTTTATTGAGGAAGAGGTTAAATTGGTTGTTTTTGGTATTGGTGCTCTGAAGGCTCCGGGTCCCGATGGTAAGTCTACAATCTTTTTCCCAAAAAAACTAGGAAATAGTGGGTTCTATGGTGGTCTCGGCAACCCACTCTTTCTTAAAGTCTGGCATTATGCTCAGAGAAATGAACAGAATTTCATCACCCTCATCCCTAAACAAAAAAGCCCCAGTACTGTTGATCATTTCAGACCTATTAGCTTGTGCAATGTCATCTACAAAATAATTGCTAAGGTGTTGGTTAATAGACTTAAACCAATTATTGGTAGTTTGGTCTCTCTTTCCAAAATGCATTCGTTGAAAAAAGACAAATTTGAGGTAATGTTATTTTGGGAGCAAAAATTCTCCATGTGATCCATAACATGACAAAGGGTAAATGAATGCTGGGTTCTTTAAAGATTGACATGAATAAAGCCTATGATAGAATCAGCTGGAACTTCCTTAAAGTGGTGCTGGAAAACTTGGCTTCAACAATCATTGGGTAAATTGATCATGGCCTGTATGACTACTATTAGTTATCAGGTTATTGTCAATGGTGAACCATCAGGTTTCATTGTTCCCAAAAGAGGACTAAGGCAAAGTGACCCACTCTCTCCTTATCTTTTTATCTTATATAAGAAATGTCTTTCTCATTTCTTGTATAAAGCTGAAATCTCAAGAAACATCTATGGTATTAAGATCAGTCGAAGAAGCTTACCAATCAACCATCTTCTTTTTGCAGATGACAGTTATATTTTTCTCAGAGTTAATTGGGACTCTTGCCACAGAGTTAGGAGTATCTTGGATCAGTTCTGTGCTATGACAGGTCAAAAAATCAATTTCACCAAATCTAACTTTGTTGTTAGTCCGAATTGCCACCCCAAATTTAATTAGAATGTTCCATAGGATTTTTCAAGTGAAGGTGACCAAGAAGCCTGGCAAGTATCTAGGATATAATCTTGACCATCTCCAAGCCAGAGGTAAATTCTTGGTACATGCTTTGGAAATTATACTTTCAGAATTCCAAGACAAGTTAATGTGTTTTTGATAACTCTATGAAATATAGTTATTTTACCACATTTTGTGCATTCAAATCGGCTAAGTCCTTGAAATTTTTATTCAGAATTAATTAGTTTTAATTGTTTTTAGATTAATTTTATTTATTTATTTCATGTGTAAATTAGTTATTAAGTTATTATTTTTTTTTGTTTGTATTTTTATAGGTTCAAAGTGAGAAGGAGCTTCGAGGTGCGAAAAGACGAAAAAATGTGCAAAGCAACGCATGGACAGATTTGACCTCCGGAGCTTATTGCTAGGAAAACATGATCTTAAAGTCTTTATTCAAGAAAACGTCCTTCTTGACTTTTGAAGCTGACTTCCATATATTTCCAATGGTAATTTACTCGTCAAAATTGGACAAGATTTACCCATCCAAATCAGCTAACAAAGTGCTAGAAGACGACAGAGTCGAAGTGCAGCAACTAGCAAGGCTGGCACCGCGGCGCCAGACCATTCGAGACCTAGCATTGCAGTGCTGGGACGGACAGAAAAAAAATAAAAAAAATATGTTTCTTACTTGTTACTTGCACGCGAAGTTTTCGACTCCAAGGGTTTAAAACTCTATAAATAGGATCTTTTAAGCCTCAAATAGGGGGGAATCAAGTTCTAAAAATCTAATTTATCTTAAAGAGAGTAGTCACCAAAGATTTGCAAGGAGCTAAAAAGTTTTTGGGAGATTGAAGATTGAAGATCTGACAACCCTTAGTTGTCTCTTTTCTCTTAATCTTCTTTATCTTTCTTGTATTATTTATGATGTTGAAACTCCTTTGTTTTATATTTTTATTAATTAGTATGAACTAATTTATTTTTCTAGGATTGCAATGGAACTCAACATGCAGTTTGGATTATTTTAGTTTATTTCTTGATGTAATGATATTTGATGTTGTTTATTCAATCTTGTGCTTAATGCTTCTAATTGCTTAGCTATAAATTAGATTGATGTGGTAACCTAGATACAACTTGAAAAAGGGAGTTTAGTGTTAGACATGAATTGAATAACACATGTTTCATATTCATTTATTATGATGAATTGATCTGCATGTAGGGTAGAAATATACTTACGTGTCATGTGTAATCAATTTTAGAGTGTAAACTTAATGAGTTTCTTTGTAATTAAATTATCATATACATATAGTTAATTGGTTAAGAGAGATATTTTTATAAGACCATCAACATATACTTATAAATATGTTAGAACTCTATGTTAACAACTCAAGATCATTAATCAAGTTAAGAGGGTAGGAAAAGTTCATATGAAGTGTTGAGGAAAATTGTAATCCTAGGGCTTTTCTCCATTTATTTAATTATTATTTTCTTTTATTTAGTTTTTAATTTACATTCTTTAACTAATTGTTTGAATACGATTGAGTTGTTTTAATTTTAATACTTAAAGAATTTAGTAACAATTTCTCGTGAGAACGATACTCTACTCTTCACTTTATTACTTGTTAACGATACGTGCACTTGCGTGGTAAGATCAACTCATTGTCTACAAGCTGGTAAATAATCATGATCGAATTTTTGCTAAACTATTTCTCACCCGTGAAGTCCTTATCAGAATTAGAAGCATGACCCTTACTCCATGCTCCTTTAGGAGTAAGGATAAACTCATCTGCAAGATTGTGTTGAGAAAGATATGGAATTTCACCGGAGGTACCATCCCATGTACAAAGACATCAATACCTTAAGTTTAGCATGAATAGAGTGGACATCATCAAGTTTACCCATCCAGCACAGAAGGAAGCAAACAAATTGGCTGAACTTGCTACCAACGGTTGCACAGGCTTCCATTGGCCCTAGTTTTCATAGCTTTAAGCGCGCCTTATTTAGTCTCTGTTTTCTTCTTTCTTGTTTAGGATCTGTTCTTTTATTTCTGACTTGTATGGGTTGTTAATATCTTTTTGTTGTTTCCTATTTCTTTATTCGATATTGAAAAAAATTTATATTAAAAAAAAATACGACATGGCATTGATCCGGCATAGAATACCTCATTAAAAAAAATAAATTTAAAAATACCTCCTATTAAGTAATAAAGGTTTTAAATCGGTCTTTTTATTCTAATATAGACAAAAAAAAATTATCTACCAAAATACCGCTCTTTTCAGATTAATTCTCAAAATTCGTTTTTTTTTTTTTTTTTAAATCAGTTGGGAAATCGCCATGGCCCATGGCGATTTCCCAACTAAAATTTTTAATTTTTTTTTAAAATACCAGTTGGGAAATCGCCATGGCCCATGGCGATTTCCCAACTAAAAATTTTCAAAATTTTTACTTTTTTTTTAAATTCTTTTAATAAATAATAAAAATTAAATAAAAATTATATAATTTTAAATTTTAAAAAATAAAGATTTAATAATTTTAATATATAATTTTTATCCATGGTGGTAGAAGTGTTCATGGGCCGAGCCGGGCTCATGTATGGTATCAACACCACATTTGTTTGCCCGAGCCGCGGTGGCAATTTTTCAACATTTATTTATTTTTTAAATTTATAAAAATTATATAATTTTTAATTTTAAAAAATAAAAATATAACAATTTACCAAAAATTAAAAAATTATATTCGTATTAGACCTGTTCACGGGCCGGGCCGCGACCCGAAATTTTTTCCCTTGCCCAAGCCTATTTCGAGTCGTGCCGACCCGAAAGCCCATTTCACTATTAAAAATATATTTTTATATATTTTATATTTTTTTGAATTTTGTTATTTAAATTTTTTTAAATTAAAAATTATATAATTTTTATTTAAAATTTATTATTTAATAAAATTACAAAAACACTTGTCCAAGCCCGGACTAATATGACACTCTGGTTGGCCTTTCTCTCGGAGGTCCATTTATTACGAATACAAGTTGAAAGAATTTGATTGACATTACGGATAGACCTGCTCATGGGCTGGGTAGCCCGTCCGACCAGGCCCGGATCACTATTTATATATTAAAATAATTAAATTCAGGCCTGCGAGCCGGGCCTTGGCAAGGAAATTGAAAAATTTCGGGTCGCGGCCCGGCCTATGAGCAGGCCTAATTACGAATATAATTTTTTAATTTTTGGTAAATTGTTATATTTTTATTTTTTAAAATTAAAAATTATATAATTTTTATAATTTTATAAAATTAAAAAATAAATAAATGTTGAAAAATTGCTACCGTGGCTCGGGCAAGCAAATGTGGTGTTGATACCATACATGAGCCCGGCCCGGCCCATGAACACTTCTACCACCATGGATAAAAATTATATATTAAAATTATTAAATCTTTATTTTTTAAAATTTAAAATTATATAATTTTTATTATTTATTAAAAGAATTAAAAAAAAAAAGTAAAACCAGTTGGGAAAAAAAATTGAAAATTTTTAGTTGGGAAATCGCCATGGGCCATGGCGATTTTCCAACTGGTATTTTAAAAAAAAGTTAAAAATTTCAGTTGGGAAGCGATTTCCCAACTGATTTAAAAAGAGCGAATTTTAAAAATTAATCTAAAAACAACGATATTTTGATAAAAAATTATTTTTTAGCTATATTTAGATAAAAAAACCTTTTAAATCACCCTTCTATCGAAAAAAAACTCGGAAATCCTTCCATTTCTTTTAGTTATTACCTTCTCTTCTCCTCTTCTGAAATAGTAAAACCAAAAGCAATAGAATGTCTACGCTCCATTTCCCAATCCAAATCCAATCAGATATCCGCTCCGCTCTTCATATAGCTTTCTCCACCTTTCGCTCTCTCAGACCTAGGTCCACTTTCACCCTCCCACCTCTCCATTCTATTTCCGCAATCTCGTTCGCTCCGCTCCCAAGAGCTTTCTCTAACAACGCTACCGTTCCCGACAAGCCTTCGATTTGCACCGCCGACGAGCTCCACTATGTATCCCTTCCCAATTCTGATTGGCGCCTTGCCCTCTGGCGCTATCACCCTCCTCCTCAGGTTTTTGGTTTTATTTGACTTTTCCCAAATTATTATTACTATTTTTTGTTTTTATTTCTAGATGCTTGAAATCAAATTATTATTACTAATACTACTCAGGCGCCTCCGAGAAATCACCCGCTGTTATTATTATCTGGAGTGGGGACTAATGCCATTGGATACGATCTTTCTCCCGGGGTAAATTATGTTTTTTTTTAATCTTATGTTTGTTTTGTTTTGAAATAGTTGAATATGAGTTTTTTAGTTTTCCCCAATAGTATGGAGAGAAAGTTGGTTAAAATTTGGTTTGAGTGAGTGTTGACATTTTCTATTTTCTGGTACTTAAAACAAGAATTGAAATGTTTGGCTCCAATTTGTTTAAACTTTAGTGTCCAACTTCATCACGGATGTAAACTGTAATGTATAAAATTTAAGTGTAAAAGGGTTCTAATTATGTTATTAGTTCTTTTATTTTTAGTTGGAATTTGGGATGAGAATGCATCTTAAGTCATGCTGGCTAAAACAACCATATATAAACAAGAATCTGGTACTGCTCAATCCGAGTTCCAATGATCCAATGGAAGTCCCCAACACAGATTTCCAGAATGCCTGCAATAACAAAAGAGAAGAAGAAGGCAGAACAGGGGAGAAGAAGAAGAAATAATAGAGAGGAAGAGAAGATAGAATAGAAGGAGTTTGTTATCAATATTCTGATGCCATCATAGCATTTCCATTTCTCATTATATTCCCTAGCATTCCGAGAATATCGGATACATTCCAATACTGTGACCTCAGCAGTATAGAAACAATAACAGAATTGCAGAAAATGAAAACAATGCTTGAAATAGTAAATGATAACGGTAATATGTAAATAGTAACTAAACCGGACTTGGGCTTTGGATTCCCTACTGACTATGGGCCTTCGAACTTGGGTTGCTCTGTATCGATACCCCCATGTGAAAACCATCCTTGTCCTCAAGGATTAAAATGAGGATACTGCTGTTGAAGCTCAGTCAATAACACCCAGGATGCATCTTCAGGGAACGAGTTGGACCACTGTACCAAAACCTCGGTTGCTGCGTGATTGTCTTTCTTTGTCATCCGCCTATCCAAAATCTGTATTGGTTCCTTCGCAATGGTACCATAAGTGGAAATGATAGGTAGTTGAGATTGAGAAGGAATATTGCCAATGTGTTTCTTGAGCTGGGAGACATGGAAGGTAGGGTGAACACGTGATCCTGGAGGGAGTTGAAGCTTGTAAGCCACTGACCCTACCTTGGCAATAACCAGAAAGGGACCAAAGTATTTAGGAGCGAGTTTCATACAGACTCTGGAAGCTACAGATTGCTGTCTGTAAGGTTGTAGCTTCAGGTAAACCCAGTCTCCAACCTGAAAAACCCTCTCGGATCTCTTCTTATCCGCAATAGACTTCATTCTATTCTGGGCCCTGGTAAGATAGAACTTAACCATCTTAAGAGCAGCTTCTCTGGCCTGGAGGCTCCTGTCCACTGTTGCTACTAATGATTCACCTGGTAAATAAGGCAGGTGCAATGGAGGTGGTTGTCTATATACAACCTCATAGGGTGAAGTCTTAATGGAAGAATGATACGAAGTGTTATATCAGTATTCGGCCATGGGCAACCATTTTTTCCACTCTTTAGGCTTTTCCCCTGACATACAACGCAGATAAGTTTCGAGGCATCGGTTGACAACCTCAGACTGGCCATCAGTCTGGGGATGATAGGCAGTGGATAACTGCAAGGAAGTGCCCAGCCTTTTGAATAATTCTTGCCAAAACTGACTCAAGAACACTTTGTCCCTATCGGAGACTATACTCTAAGGCATCCCATGCAACTTAAATATCTGGTCCATGAAGATTTGAGCTACTGATATGGCCGTGAAGGGATGGGATAGAGCCAGGAAATGAGAATACTTAGAGAGTCTATCAACCACCACTAGGATAGTATCATATCCGTCAGATTTGGGCAATCCTTCGATGAAATCCATACTAATGTCAGTCCATATTTTGGTTGGAAGTGGTAGTGGCTGCAATAGACCAGGCTTAGCAGCAGTATCGTATTTTTGTTTCTGACAAATGGTGCATTCGCGAAGTGCCCTTTTTACCTCCTTTCTCATCCCCTTCCAATAGAGTGTGGCAGTGAGTCGGTGAAGAGTAGGTATCACTCCTGAGTGACCACCAATAGGTCCTGCATGAAAGTAGTTAATGAGCTCTTCTTTGAGGGCAGCGACATTGCCAACAACTAATTTGCCATTGCGTTTAAGCAAGCCTCCAACCAATGAGTACTTAGAATGCTGTCCCGAATTATGAGATAAGTCAGCCAAGATCTGTTGAAGATGGGTATCCGTAGTCCAGGAATTCTGAATGCGGTGAAGTAGGTCAATATCTATAGAAGAGAGAGCCATGAGTTGAGCCTCAGGGTTTCGAGATAGCACATCAGCAACTGTGTTTGCAGAACCCTTTCTGTAGTGAATTTCATAATCGTAACCCATCATCTTTGTAACCCACATTTGTTGTGCAGGTGTAACAGCCTGTTGATGTGACAGAAATTTGAGACTCTGATGATCGGTCTTTATTCTGAAATGTCTGCCAACCAGATAGGAGTTCCATTTCTTAACTGCTAACAGAACTGCTAGCATCTCCTTGTCATTTATGGAAAGGGCTTGATGTCTAGCAGATAGGGCCTTGCTGTAGTATGCCACTGGTCTCCCATTTTGTGTGAGGACAGCCCCAATACCTACACCAGAAGCATCAGTTTCAACTGTGAATTCACAAGAAAAGTCAGGTAAAGCCAGAACAGGGGCTTCTGTCATAGCTCTTTTAAGAGCTTCAAAGGCCGCAGTAGCAGTATCATTCCATGTCCAAGCTTCTTTTTTCAACAAGTCAGTTAAGGGTTTTGCAATCAGTCCATATCCCTTAATAAATCTGCGATAGTATCCCGTAAGACCGAGAAAACCCCGGAGTTGCTTGACTGTTCTTGGTGGTGGCCAGTCAAGCATACACTGAACCTTGCTGGAATCCATGGTGATTCCCTTGACAGTGATGATGTGACCAAGATACTCAATCTCCTGAGCAGCAAACACACACTTGCTTTGCTTAAGAAAGAGTTGATGAGATTGTAGGATATTGAAAACCTCTCGCAAGTGGAAAAGATGAGCTTCCAAGGAACTGGAATACACGAGGATGTCATCAAAGAAAACCAAAACAAACTGTCGCAGGAATGGCTTGAAGATAGAGTTCATTAAGCTCTGGAAGGTCGAAGGGGCATTGGTGAGACCAAAGGGCATCACCAAAAATTCATAATGCCCCTCGTGAGAACGAAATGCAGTCTTGTAAACGTCTCCTTCAAACATCCGAATCTGGTGGTAGCCAGACCTCAGGTCGAGTTTAGAAAAATAAGCTGCATTAGCCAACTCATCCAATAGCTCATCAATTAATGGTATTGGAAATTTGTCTTTGATCGTGAGATGGTTAAGCTGACGATAGTCCACACAAAGGCGCCAGGTACCATCTTTTTTCTTCACCATCACTATGGGAGAGGCAAAGGAACTGGTGCTGTCCCGAATGATACCAGCAGCCAACATTTCTTTAATCAACTTCTCAATTTCATCCTTCTGGGCAGCAGGATGCCTATAGGGTCGGATTCGAACAGCTTGGGCTTCATCTTTCAGTGGAATTTTGTGGTCCTGCAGGCGTGGAGGAGGAAGGCCCTGTGGTGATGCAAATAATCCTGCAAATTCCTGCAGTAATAAATCCACTTCCAAGGATTCGGAACTAGTAAGGCCCTCCTTACTGGTTTTGGCAAGCACTGTTGATTGGGAAGTAGTAGATAACAAATATGCACAGGGTTGATGTGCAATGCCAGATAACAATGATAATAACAACTGAGTAGCCTTCTTCTGTGATAACAATTGGGCCTTGCTGGACTGTACCCCTTGTAGCTGAACCCACTTAGCACTCACCTGAAATTGCATGGTAAGCATACTAAAATCCCATAAAATAGGACCAAGTGTAGCTAACCACTGAACACCAAGCACCATTTCACAACCAGTTAAGGGCAAAACCATGAAATCTGTGGTGAAGGAAACTGTTTGGGAAACCCACTGCACCCCTTCACACACACCCGAAGTGTATAGACATCCCCCATCTGCAATAGCCACCCTCAATGGACGACTGTGTCTCACTGGGAGACCCAATTGTTTCACAAGGGACACATCCAAAAAATTGTGAGTACTGCCCGAATCTACTAAAATACTCACAGGGTGTTTGCCTAGCAGCCCTTGCACTCTCATAGTCTGAAAACTTGTGGTGCCAATCATGGCTTGTAAGGACAACACTGGCTGCTCGACTGCCTCATTTTCAGCAGATAACACTTCAGGAGTATCCACACAATCAGAAAAGATCTCAGGTTCAGCATCATCTTCCCTAGACTCAGTTAAGAGTTGATATAATTGTGATTTCATACACTTATGACCAAAAGTGTATTTGGAGCCACACCAATAGCAGAGTCCCTTACGTTTTCTATCCTCCATCTCGGCACTACTAATGCCTCTAGGACTGGTTCGAGTATTTGGTGTGTAAGGATGGCGTGTTTGGTTGTTATGGTAGGATCTTCCAGTAGGTGTGTTGGCTAGGTTCGGGTTAGGTGGGATCATGGGAGTGGGAAGCAGTGGTGGCAATTGTATTGGTTTAGGGGAATTGGTGGAGTAGGAGCTTGGAGGGGAGAAGGCTGTTGGGCGTCTGGTGAGAGGGGTATTGGTGTTCTTAGGAACAGGGGAGATAATAGCTTCAATATGTTTAGCTAGGTGCAGAGCTTCATTCATGGTTTTTGGTCTAAACAACCTAAGGGATTGTGCTACTTCAGGCTTAAGATTACTGGTGAAAATACTTAAAGCATATGGATCAGAGAGTTGTAGGGAATTGAGAATACCTACAAAATCCTCATGGTACTGATCCACCGAATCAGTATGCTTCAAGTTGACCAGTTCTGTCATTGGATCATCGTAGTCCCCTGGTGCGAACCGATTCTGCATCTCTTCCAAATAACTGACCCAAGTCAAATTGTCAAATCCCCCTTGAGCTTTGGCATAGTATTGATGCCATTGCAACGCCTTCCCTTCCAGGTGAAGCATCACCATTCGAACCTTGCTGGTTTTCGGAATGCCCTCTGCAACAAAGTATTGCTCAAGCTTTAAGAGCCAGCCTTTGAAATCATCCCCCTTAAACTTTGGACATTCCCATTTGAAGGGTCGAGGAAATCCCAAATCAACATAATCTGGCCGGTTTGGTGTGAGCAATGGACGACCCCCATCTCGCTGACCCTGTCCAGTATCGTGAGCTGTCGATCCTGAAGGTGACGAGGTCTCACCTGGAAATACCTGTTTGGTTAAGAGGTCGAGAAAGGTTTTGAGCTCCAACTTCAGCTCAGTGCGAAATCCATCAAATTTGGCCTCAAATTTCCGATCCAGTTGCTGAATATCTCCCTGTGTCCGAGAGAGCTCCGATTGCATCTGGCTGAGTTCTTTCTACATCCGCGTGGTAACACCGTCGGTCATAGTGCCAGGTCGAGGCTCTGATACCAAATGGTACTGCTCAATCCGAGTTCCAATGATCCAATGGAAGTCCCCAACACAGATTTCCAGAATGCCTGCAATAACAGAAGAGAAGAAGGCAGAACAGGGGAGAAGAAGAAGAAATAATAGAGAGGAAGAGAAGATAGAATAGAAGGAGTTTGTTATCAATATTCTGATGCCATCATAGCATTTCCATTTCTCATTATATTCCCTAGCATTCCGAGAATATCGGATACATTCCAATACTGTGACCTCAGCAGTATAGAAACAATAACAGAATTGCAGAAAATGAAAACAATGCTTGAAATAGTAAATGATAACGGTAATATGTAAATAGTAACTAAACCGGACTTGGGCTTTGGATTCCCTACTGACTATGGGCCTTCGAACTTGGGTTGCTCTGTATCAGAATCCCCATTAATTTGCTTCTTTAAAAAAAATTAAATTGTTTTGAAAGGGAAAAAAAGCCATTTTCATGTATCTTAGTAAGGTTCACCAGTCTTTTATTTCCTTTAATTTTGGAATGCTCTTTTTTGACATTTGTACAAATGCACAATTATTTGCCTTCCGCATTCTATAGGTTTTATGCTCCCAAGGTATATGTTGTTTAGAAGTCATGCTGGCTAAAACAACTATATGTTGTTTAGCTGTATTTGCTCATGGAGTGGCTGGGAGTAATGAACATTTGATCTTTAGTGTGTAATTACAACAACCCAAACTTGTTCAGTTTGGGATTTTTTATAATCCTCTGGATGCTTCATAGAAACTAAAATCTGATGAGCCCAAGAACACCATTTAGCTTACCATATTGTAGGTTATCAGCTGCCGATATTATAATTACATAGCTATGTTGTTCCGACTCTTCATTTTTCTTGAAGTACCCGTGTCCGACACATATTCAGACACGGGTATGGGGATATTACCCTCCAAATACATGGAAAAACTTAGAAAAAAATGAAGATACCCGTGTCGGACACATACCCTTATTTGACACTCACACCCGAGTCTAAGTAACATAGCTACATAGTATATCAACACTTTTGTTTACCCTGGTGATAGCTATCAGGGATATGTCATAATTTCTAAGTCCAAGTTTGATCTCCGATGAGCCCTTAGGCAAATATTATGAAGCATGCTCAATGAAAAGCTCATAAATAACAGTTCAATCCATATGGACCCTTTATGGCACCAAGACTGACTTCTATTAGAAAACCCTTTATGCATGTATTTGATCATTTGTATATAGCCTTGGTTAGTCAACAAACTATATTCTTATGGAAGAAATTGCATAACAAAACTTCCTATTGTCATGACTCTCTCATAGTTAAGAGTGCCATTTATTTTACCCTTTGCTGCACACTTACATGAATACATACACTCATGGTCAAGTAAACAATTGATGTCTTCCAACTTTTACATATAACTTATAAGATGCTGAATATTATTTCCTTCTCTTTTACTGATAAATATGATATTTTTCCTAATAAACGTGATATGCATCTGCAGTCTTCATTTGCGAGATACATGTCTGGCCAAGGATTTGACACATGGATTCTTGAAGTTCGTGGTGCTGGGCTCAGTGTGCAGGGATCAAATTTCAAAGAAATTAAGGAAACTGCTCATGCAGTATCCGAGCAGATGGAAGCTGTGGCTAAGAATGTGACAAATGGAGTTTCTCCTTTGCAGCAGCCAACTAATGTTTCTGGTTCCTTATCAGATTCTGAGATTTCTTTTCTTGGAGAAGATTCAATAGGGATTGCAACAGCATGGGATGAATCAAAATTGGTGACAAAGTTGACGGAAATTTTGATGCGTTTGTCTGAGAGACTGTCTGGCTTTCTTAGTGACGGCCAATCAAGACTTATCTCTGCTAAATTATTGGATCAAATATCAAAACTTTTGGAAGATTCTCAATTATCTGAACGCTTTGAGGAGGTAAGGGCGAAGCTTTCCAACTTATTGGAAAAACAACAAAACTCTGGTATTGCTAGCCAAATTAGAGATCTGAGTCAAAGACTTGTAAATATTATTGAAGAAGGCCAACGATCTGTTTCACCTCAGTTCATTGATATGCAAGAGCGGCTTTCTTCAACAATAGAAGATTTTCAGAAACAACTTGACTTGATTGTGAAGTATGATTGGGATTTTGATCACTATCTGGAGGAGGATGTTCCTGCTGCGGTGAGGTGACATTTTGCCATGTTGGAAGGCTATGCAAATGCTGACTCATTTTTATTTTACCTAATTAGAATGTTATGATACTATTTGTTATTTTACATTTTACATACTATCCGTGTCTACTGTCTTTAGGTTGAATTGACTGTTTTCATTCATATAGATGGAATACGTAAGGGCACAGACAAAGCCAAAGGATGGAAAATTGCTTGCAATTGGTCACTCAATGGGAGGCATATTGCTTTATGCTATGCTGTCACGGTATGGTAAGATACCATCATTTGAAATTTATGTCACATTCCGATGATTTTCACCCTTCAATTCTAATGCATAAAGGCAAAGCAAAATTCATCCCTCAATTAGTTGAACTACACTTTGAAAACTTTAAAGGAGAAAATATTGTGGGTGAGCTTGTCTTCTTCTAAGCTTTAAACTAACAATTTATCAAGCCACAATTGTAAAACTGTCTTAGATTTACAATAATCAGTGGAGGAAACAAATAATATTGATTTAAAGTGTACAAAAGCTTTATGGCAGTGGAGTAGCCACCTTAGGTTGAGTGGGGTCAATTGACCCCACTCAACTTTTGGAATTGAATATTGTATATATAATTAGTATAAAAAATTAGTGTTTTCCTATATAATTAGTATATTGACACCACTAAAATTTGTTAAAATTTGTTAAGAAAGGGGTTAAGAAATAAATTTGATCTTCACTTTTATATTCATTTTAATTCGAGAATTCTAATAATTTTTTTTTCACTATGAATATAAGTTTAACTTGCGAGTTTGAAAAAAAAGTTAGCATGTATTTCTATTGATCTTATATTAATTACATTTTGAGCCTTATTTTAATTTTGTTTTGTTATTTGTTTCTTGTTGAAACTCTCTTTTTCACTTTGTTGTCATCACATCTGCCAGCTATAATTTTTATCCTTAATTATCTCTATAATGCATATTATATGAGTTTGATCCAATTTATAAATGATTGGTTTGTTGTACTTGATGTAATAACTATTTCATATGTAGTTAGTTATTCGATACTACAAATATTATCTCATTATAAAAGAAACGAAAAAATTTGTGTCATCTATCTACTTGCATTGTTTTCTAAGATTTTGATTGACATGAGAGAAAAATGAAAAAAAAAAAAAAATTATGTAGCATCACTAATGAAACGGTTGAGATAAATTTCCATTATGAATAAATTGTAAGAAAATATATATTTATTTGAAAGTTGTTATTTTTTGGGATATTTTCTTCTATATATAATTTTGTCAATGTTGTATTAAGTAACAAATATTATAAATAAAAAAGATAATACTATTATATTGACCCTACTGACACAAGTTCTTCGCTACGCCACTGCTTTACGCATCATCACCTATTTAATAACAATTGAAAAAAGAGCTATTAAACCCTCACAGAGTGCATGTTGAAGTGCCAGTGCTACAAAAATAAGCTTACTCTCAATCAGGCCACACTGTGCTTTCATTTAGCTTAATCTTTTATTTGTATATCTGATGTTTTTCTTTTTCTTTTTTTTTTTTTTATTTTTATTATTGTTCGAATGAATGAGCCCTATCTATTTTGGATTTCTTGTTAGACAGTACTCTTAGGTTTCTTCTTTCAATCCTGATAAGCCTTGTTTTTCTTCTACCTTTTGGTCCTAAGATATTTATATATTTTGTTCTTTACTTTAAGGTTTCTTTCTTTGATAAAATATTGGGGAAGGAGAAGAAGATGAGATCAAAATGCCATGTAACATGGTGCATCAAGTAGTTTCATTAGCAAAAGTTATCAACTATAAAAATCCATTTATCAAAAGGGAAATGCTTCTTTGTCCGTCTCTCAAGGTCTGACAATTAGGCTGACTAAGATTATAAAAGTCTCATTTTTGGATAATGAGAGTCTGGCTAATTAGCAGTGCTCATACAAATTATAATGAATGGTGAGAGGCACTATTTTGATGAGCCCTTATAAAGGTCATCTCCCTCTTAGTGACATTTAATGATTGATGTTAAAAAGCAACCTCTAAAGTTTTGAATGGTATATTTCTTTAGTTTTCCTTATTCTTCATGTATTAAGATTCATACTTGGAACAATCATTCTTCTGTTTGTAGCTTTGTCCACAACGAAGTAGTTCTAGATTTTTTGTTAAATGGTGATTAAATTGTGGTAAAGCTAATCTCCGGAAAAGCATCAACTCGCTCGAAACGTGATTGAGCTTGTTGTCAGCTTTGACATCTTATTATTTGCTAAGAGTGAAAAATTAATGGTTCTAGCCATTTCTCGTACTCTCACCAATCTCAGGATGCTTGATGCAATGTTGTTTGAGTATGACGATGTAATCAATACATGTATCATGGAAGCAATACTTTCAATATTTTATCTGCTTTACTCTTAATATTTCCACTTTGTTCTTGTATAAAGTGACTGCATTAAATAATTGAACGTGGAAATTTTTTTTTTTCATTTAGTGGATTCCAGAGTTCAGTTTAAGAACAAACCTGTTGATTCCTGGGCATTTGACAGTAGATGTCTTCACATTCTGCCAAGGGTTCATTGGTCAAAATGATATATCCTGTCTCAAAATTGAATATGTGATAGTGAGTTTAGTCCTGCTTGCAAGCACAAGTGTATTAACTCGGCTAAGGAAAGATAAGGAGCTATTATCGCATTTTGTAGCTGCTTTTGTTAATTTTCAACTTGCTTCTGCCCAAACTGGTGTAGCTGTTAGGGTCAAATATATTATTATTATTACTTTTTTTTGAAGAGCAAGAGCTCCCCACCCGAAGGGAGCCATTGGTCAAATATATTCTTAGTATCATAGAATATTGCTTTGTTAAATTTAACTTATACACAGTAGCAGGCCTGTATTTAAAGTTTGATACTCTCTGAATCAAAACTTAACTTAGTTGTTCAAAAAGCATTTGTTAGCATTAGTTTTTAATGTGCTTCTGTTTAGTTTACTTTCTTTTTCTTTTCATGTTGATAAAAATAACCATTGGTTGTGTGTTATATATCTTCTTGTAAGGTTTTGAAGGAAGGGAACCTAGACTAAAGGCTGTTGTTACTTTGGCATCATCACTTGATTACACATCTTCAAATTCCAGACTCAAATTGCTCTTACCTCTTGTAAGTGGGTGTGGGTGAACAAGTGTAATATGCCTTAATTGCTATGTTGATGTGATTTTGATAACTACCTACTTAAAAGTTCAATGCAGATAGGTTTCTTGAGAAAGTAATATCATGGCATTTGTTATGCAGGCAGATCCCGCACAAGCTCTTAATGTCCCTGTTGTTCCATTGGGAACGCTATTGGCAGCTGCTTATCCTCTATCGTCTCGGCCTCCTTATGTCTTGGCTTGGCTTAATAATCTAATATCAGCAGAGGACATGATGCATCCGGAGTTGCTTAAAAAGCTTGTCTTAAACAACTTTTGTAAGTATGGGTATAGTTTTTCTTCACATGATGTGATATATTACAGCTTTCTTATTGGAATCTAAGTTTTTCTCTTTCTATGTAATGAACATCTGGGTATACTGTTGTTAATGACAGAGAATCAATAATTTGATCCTTATACACAAAACTGGGTTTCTGATTTTAAACCTTGATATTTCTGTTACTGATTTTCTGGCTCGATGGTAGTTGTCTCCGAATGTGATCTCTGGTTGCTCTATCTTGGATTTATCAAATTTTCTGCTTTTGTTCTTTGCTATATGGTGACTGGCATAATGTCTTTTATGATTTCTAGGTACTATACCAGCTAAACTTCTTCTGCAGCTCACAGCAGCTTTTCGAGAACGGGGTTTATGTGATAGGAGTGGTAAATTTTTCTACAAGGATCATCTACATAAAAGCAATGTCCCTGTCCTGGCTATCGCAGGAGATCGAGATCTAATTTGCCCACCTGAAGCTGTAGAGGGTAGGTGGTAACTGAGTAGCTAGTGAAATGCACATAGTCCTCATATGGTTTTCATAGATATTTATATTTTTATTCCTCATCTTTTAAACCAGAAACTGTGAAGCTTTTTCCTGAGAACTTGGTTACTTATAAAGTATTCGGAGAACATCAGGGTCCGCATTATGCACATTATGATTTGGTGGGAGGACGCTTGGTAAGCATTGCTGATAGAAAATACATCACAGGCCATTTGATTGTTATTTGACTGCTGCATGTATAATGTTTGTAAATTTGTTCAAACTGCAGGCTGTGGAGCAAGTTTACCCATGTATAGTCCAGTTTCTTAGTCAATATGATTAAACAATGATATCTGGGCCAATAAACATCTCTACAAAAGATTTGGTAAAGCAGCGATTCATTTTTTTTTCTTTTCCAGCGGCGTTATATACCCTTTTGTTGTAATATTGGCAGCATGAAATATGCTTTATTTATGGCAGTCACTGAGTTAATGTGACGGATCATTTTGGCGGATGCAGGAAGGACCTTCAAAATCCAGAGCTGAATTTGTACTGATGTTTGCAATAGGTCCTTTGCTGAATTGTATATTGAGAATTATGATGAAGGAAACTATTGGGGTCGAAACCATCCAAAAAAAGAAAGAAAAAAAAGCAGCAAGTAGTTGAGTCCCTTTTGTCAAAATGATTTGGATTAAGCTCAATGTTACAAATTAGTAGTTGAAACTAATATTGTTTTTGTTAAACTAGTGTACTATAAGTTGTCATGAGATAATCTTGAAGTACTTCATTAGTTTTAATGCATCATTTCTAACCCATCTCGTTCTCTCTTTTCTCTTCCCCTCTAAAAATGAAAGAACAGTAGAGTTGATTTGTATATTTTTGCTGTGACAATCAGACCTTTGATGCTCAGCAAGATGTTGGGCTTGAATCGCTTAGAGTGTGTTTGATAGAATGAAAAAGTGAAAAGATGAATAGAAAAAAATGAAAAGAAAAAAAAGTGATTATTTTTCACGATTATTAAAAAAAAACAAAGCATTTCAAATTCGAAAGAAATAAAGAAAGAAAATGAGAGTGGTATGAGTCAAGTGTGTATATTTATAAGATTATTCATCATTGTTTAAATTTTATTTTTTCATCTTAACTTACAATGGGTATAATGGTAAAATAATATATATATTTTTCTTTCATTTTTCAATCATACTAAGCAATAGATGAAAAGATTTTTTTTTTTTCACTTTTCTATTTTTCCTACCAAAGATACTATGAAAAAAAAATATTTTCTTTCTTTCTTTCTTTCATTTTTTTTTCTTTTTTTATTAATAATCAACCATACCAAGCAAAACCTTAAGAGCTGGTCTTAAACTAGTCCTAATACTCAATCTCCTAGCCCACTAGCCCGAATCCGCTGTCCCCACTGTAACATCAAATATCTGAAATTTTCAATAAAATAAATTAAAAGAATCAAAAAATATCTAGAAATAAGATACATTCACATAGGAATGATTATGATTGAAATAAAAGCATTATTTCGATATTGAATAGATACTCCTATTATAACCATATTATTAGACAAGATTTAGAGAAACTATTAGCCTATGTTTGGATTAGGATAAGGGAAAGAAAAGTAAAGTAAGAAAAAATATATATATAAATAAAGAAAAGTGAGGAGAGTTGAGTACCCCTTGCTTTTCCTTTAAATGCTCATTTTTTGTATACTCTAATTTTTTGTTTTTGTTTTGATATTTGAGGTTGACAGAATTTGATCCCTGATCACTGGAACTAACGCTATGTTTGAATACACAATAGTAAAAGAAAGGAAAGAAAAAGAAAGGAAAGTAAAAGAGATGAAGGTTGAGGAAAGAAAAGGGTACATGTACCTCTTGTTTTGATAGTTAAAATTAATAAAGGAAAAGAAAGGAATTCTAACAATCATTGTTTGGTTAAAGAGTGGAAAGAAAATGAAAGAATTTATTATAATAAAAATTTTCAATTATATTTTTTTTATAAAATAACATATAATATCAGAATTATTTATAAACTAAAATAAAAAAATAATATCAAATATCAAAATTATTTATAAAAAATGTATGACTGAAATTTATTAGGATAAAATTTATTATAAATTTATATAAGTATTATTAGTATTTTATTATAGTTTTAAAAAACTCCATTATTATAGATATTTTTTCATTTTTACATGTGTTTTTATCTTTTTTAAATAAAAATGTGAAATAATAATAAAATGAGAGAAAATTAAAACCAAGTATAAAATAAAAAAAATTGTTGAATGAATTAAAAAAGTAATGAATTATAATGATTTTTGAAAATTGAAAAAAAAAATTAAAGATATAAAAGTCATTTTATAAGTAAAAATATTTTAACCCTTTTCTTTCCCTACCATTTCCTCCAATTTGGGGTAATTAAAAAATTAAACATTTGAGGGAAAGTGAGAAGTGCTCAACTCCCTTCACTTTTTTTTATTAATTTTTATATATTCAAACAAGGGAAAGCAAGGGAAAGGTTTCCCATTTTCCCTTGTTTTACTTTCCTTTCCTTTCTCTTCCCCTACCCCAATCCAAACATAGGCTAAGAGTCCAACACTCTACCAATTTGGGAGAAATAAAGAGGAAAGAAAAGTTAAAATATGTTTTAATATGTAAAATATCTTTTTTACCCTCTTCATATTTTATATAAATTAGGATTCTTTCTTTCTTATTTTTCTTTGTATCCTACAAACTTAGTATTCAAAATTCTTTTCTACACTCTCTTGGTTTTCAGCAATCAAAATTCTTTTCTACACTCTCTTGATTGCTTTCAAAGGTAAGTTTGATTTGTACTTTTTTATATTTTATTAGTTTTTGTCTTATAAGAATATTTTGTTTCATGTTTTATTTTTTTTATTTTTTATTTTATTTATATTTTGCATTTAACTTGTATTTTTTGATTGAATAATTATAGTATTTATGAATAACTTTGCATTTATGGTTTTTATGAATAATTTTGGTATTTGATATAATTTTTTTATTTTATTTTATAAATAATTTTGATATTATATGTTATTTTATAAAAAATGCTATAATTGGAAAAAATTATTATAATAAATAATTTCCTTTTACTTTTCACTCTTTAACTAAACAATGGTTGTTAAAATTCCTTTCTTTTCCTTTCTTAATTTTAACTATCCAGACAAGAAGTACATGTATCATTTTCTTTCCTCAACCTTCCTCTCTTTTACTTTACTTTACTTTCCTTTATTTTTCTTAATTTCTTTTTCTTTACTATTGTCTATCTAAACACAGAGTTAAAGCCCTAATAGGTGGAATTCTATATCAAACTTAGTAACAGGAGTAGTATGGTTTAAAGTAAAACCTAACTACTTTGTATCTATTAATGATCCAAACATACAAGATTGTCCAAGGTTAAAAATGCAAACAAAAATATTTCAATGAAAAAAAAAAAAAAACAGCAATCTGCTGGTTATACATGAGTTTACAAATCAAGCTCTTCCTAAAATAAAAGAGTTAGATAATAAGATGAAAGAAATCTTCGAACAACAAAGCTTTGAATATGAAATTCCACCAAGATTGATAAATCTTAGATATTTATCAGTTCCAACAAACTGGATAGTTAATAATGTGGTAGATACACCATCTACATCAATTGAAAATTATCACGTAAATAATCTATATAACAATGCGAAATTAAATAACGAACTTATAGGATTGTTCAATGAGGAACCAGTCTTGATTCACTGGTCGGACACAAAATCACGTAATCGAAAATTATCTATTTACCATAGCACTAAATTTTTCGAGAATGCAGAGAGTTTCGAGTATTGTGTTTTAACTAGAGAAACTTATTTCTCTATATTCTTTATTTATTGTGGCCGTATGAATAATGCTCATTCTCTATTGTTTTGGTCTAATGGAGAGAGTTATGTTAAGGAAGTTTTTCTTCCCTTTTTTATTTGTTAACTGCCGAATGCATATCTATCTCTTTTGAAGAGAAGTTACATGCATTTGCATGTGAGGGACGGGCTTCCCAAAACCGTTCTTTACTTCCCAAAAGGAAGTATTCTTTTATAAAACAAAACTATTTGAATTGCCTTATTGGCAGTTATTTAAGGAAACTTGAGCGGTTATATGGGAAACGGTAGCCCATTATGGGTGCCGTTTCCTACATCTCACACTCCCACATAATGGATACAATACTCTCATAATAAATTTCAAGAGATCTATATTTCTTCTCTCCACAAAGTTCATACAAGAAAATAGGCCGTGCGACTAGCATACTTCATAATCTCGAGAGCTGGCTGCTATACAACTATTAGGTATATATAGCACCTCAAAGGTTTAAGTAGAGTAAGTATGCAGCACCCCAGATCCATTTAGTCACATTTCAAGTTTGCCATGATCTCTATTATATCAATGATATAATAAACTTTTGTATTCACAATTGTGTTTACCATTTAAAACATAATTGGTCGACTAGTGAATACAACTGAATGAGACACTAAAATGATCTTCCCTTTTCCTCGAATCTCTCCATTCCAATTCAACTGCTATCTAGATATGTCCCATTAGATCGAATCATACATGACCATTGACAACATTCTAAGATAGCTAACATTGAACTGAAACTTTAAGAAACAGTCAAAGGTCATAAGGGTACTAATTAGAGATCCCTAGTTGATCTCATGGATCTCACACAACTTAGAAGCAGAGATCAATTCTTCTGTTACCCATATTGGTTGAATAATGCACATGTGGTATGAAACACATGCTACGGTATTACTCTCATTTTCCCTCTGAGCGTATGTCTTTATCACAATTTCAATACTGTACAGGTGATAGTTTAGATACACTCAGTATCTAACTTGAGTCCACAACTCTACTTTCTCAACAAATTCAATAACGGACTTCCACCTGGCATACATAGATAGATAAAGTGAATTATGGGATCATTCACTTTCGGTCATAAACTCATTACTATATGACCTCATCTTGAACCCTTATCAAGGCAATTTCGTTTTAAGCTCAAGCTCTCGTAAAACTCTTAGTTTTAAAGCTTAAAACTCTTAGTTTTAAAGCTTAAAACTCTTAGTTTTAAAGCTTAAAACTAATCTCATCTCTACCGACACTAAGCCTTAGAGGTGATTGCCTGTGTGGGAAGGCCAATTATCTGTCCGACATACCTTTAGTCTCATATATGTACTTAACATATATTTACACGTGTGTATGCTTTCATGAAATAAAGTACTAAACTTTAGTATGCATTAACCATTGTCAACAATAGTCATAAATGGGAAAGAACAAATTGTTCAACTTGAACAACTTAGTAAAGTATGTTGCAACCTAAAAAATAACAAGTCTCATCGCGAGGCTTTATTACTCGTTAAGCTTGACATAGGAAAAAACAGAGAAAAAGATGACTTAATTCCTCTTGAAATAAAAATGAGGGTTTGAAAATGACCTCGAAAAAGACATGGAGTCGCCACCAATCTTTTTTGGCTAGGTGTGTTCGGCCACCTATTAAAATCAGTTTTGTAAAACATTTTAAAATTAATTAAAATATTTTTAAAACCAATTTCAAGTCCGCGTTTTAAACCAGAGAAATCAAAGAAGCGGGTTCGAGACTTGGTTACGTGTGGGTAAGGATTAACACCCCCACAACGCCCGTATAAAACGATACCTTATTAATCGTGTGTTATCTCAAGTCTCGATAAAAAATGGGTTTTAAATTTAGTATTTCAAATAAATTCCAAATTTAAAGAAAAACAATTCCATTTTTTTTATTGAAAATGATTCAGAATTTATTAATTCAAAATTTTCTTATATTCCCCGAAAATTCGGCAAAATATAGAAATTTTTATTTATTTAAAAAATTTTCCGAATAATTCTCGTTTTAAAAAAGATATTATGTTATTAATGATAATTGATGATAACCTCCCCGGCAACCCAGAAGAGAACACATGAATTATCTTAACTCGGGAATAACTTTATTTTATTTAAAACCATTATCTTTTCAAAACATTTTAAAAAATATGAATATGAATATGAATATGTGTGACATAGTATAATCTAAATGACATGAATAACCTAGGTGACATAATATATTCTAAATGAAATGATATAACCTAAGTGTCATAATATATTCTAAATGAAATGAATAACCTAAGTGTCATAATATATTCTAAATGAAATGAATATGACCTAAGTATCATAATATATGCTAAATGAAATGAATAACCTATGTGACATAATATATTGTAAATGAAATGAATATGACCTAAGTGACATAATAAATGACATGGCAGATTTTAAATGACATGGCCTATTCTAAATGACATAATATAATTTAAATGACATGGAATATAATCTAAGTGACATGAAATGATATGAAACATAAAATAATGTTATCATGAAATATGCATGAAAATAAAAATAATAATGTATGAACATGGTAAATGCTAAATGATATGACAAAAATAAATGACTAAATAAAAAGCATAGGATAACATGAAATATTCAAAACCATGTAACAAACAATATAACACCATAAAATGTAAATCAAAATAATAACAATACCATAGGAATATTCATAGCAAGAATCATATATCATATAATATGCATGAACATGAAAAATGCAATGCATGAAAGTGTATTTTTTCCTTTAAATAAGGAAATTCGTATACCTAAAAAGATATTCGACTACCTTCGAAAAATACATCAAATTAAATTTTCTAAAATAAAAAATACTTTGTGATTGGTTGAAAACAATTTTGAAAATCTTGGATGAAAAATAATTCATGGCCGAATTCCCTCTTTGAAAGTGGCTCTATTTTCCTAACTTTGAAAACCTGGACTTTACCACCCTTGACCCGAGCTTTATAAAATTAATTTTAAAGTTTAAAATGGCTTAGAAACCAACTTAGGAAAGTAGCTAAGGTTCCTAATCAACCCCCTCTAAATGCCTTAGCCAAAACAAAAAATTATTTTTCCTTTGAATTCAAATCTGACTCTACTGTCCAGTTTTAACGCGTGATGTTTTAACCTACTTTTAAAATTTCAAAAAAATCTAAAAAAATATAGGAGACTCAGAACATGTAAACGCTATGGAAAAAAATTGTCTTAATTTTTTTACTAAGGATAACCTCCCAAAAAAATCGTGAAAGTCAGAACACTGGGTGAAAAACTGTTTTGTCAAAACATATTTTTATGCCTTTGATAAAATCATTCAAAAATCAAAACAAAATATTGGAGACTATTCTAATGACCTAAAAACAGTAGCTAAAATTTCTAAAAATTTGGACAAAAATTGGCTAAAGTAAAAAAAATCACAAAGGTAGAAATGTCAACTTGACAACTCTTCAATTTTCCACAAGTATGCTCATGTGAGCTTGACTTTAAACCATTGATTGGCTTAAGTCAAAAATCAAGTGGTATGATATGATATGCATGAACAAGCAGCAAGTTAAATGCATGATTTAAGGCCTAAATGACATAGAGAATGCATGACATAAAGAATATGACCTAGACCTAACATGAACTTGCATGGCAATAAATGCAACCTAGGCCTAAACATGCATGAAATGCATGGCAATGCAAATGAGACATAGACCTAAAAAATGCATGGCAATAACACAAACACATAGCATACTAAATCAAAATACACAAAATCATGGCATGGAAATGCAAGCATGTCAACCAACAAGATGAAAATGCACACACAAAGCATGGAAACATGGGGTAGGCGAATGGTTGCATGGCCTAAATGGTGAAATCCTAGCATCTCCTAGCATGGCATTTACACAAACACATGACATACTAAAGGCAAGACTAAAAAGGAAACATGCTAAACCAAGCAAACATGATGTAAAGGCATGAACATAGCTAGACATTTTCACAAACACATAGTATAGTAAAATGCAAATCATGAACAACTCAAACATGTTGAAAACAGAAAATTAAAAATGGTAAACAAGGTAAGTAAATATGAAAACAAAATGATAAAATAAAAAATAGAGGTAAGTAAAGAAGGTTAAAATAAGCTCCATATCTTATTTTTTTTAAAAAATATAACATCAAAACATGCTAGAACATCACAACCAACATGAAATAAAGATCAAACACCAACCATATCAAAAAAACATGACCATTCGGCCAACTCACAAACATAGTAAAAAAAATTATTTTTTTAAAATTTTTCAAGAAAGCATAAGAGAGGAGCTTGAGGAGGAAGCTTGAAAAAACTTATTTCAAAACCAAAATCAATAGAAAATCACAAAATATCAAAGGAAAACAACAAGTTAAGTATAGAAATGCAAAGAAAATGCAAGAGTTAGGTGTTTTTAGCTACCTTCAAAAGCTATTTTGCAAGCTTTTTTCTCTTCTAACTTTCTTTACTTTTCAAAACTTACTATTTTCTTCCAAAAATGGAGAGTGATCAGCCAAGAAGAAGTGAGAAAATTAAAATACCTCCCTTTTCTTGTAGTGGCTGAATGGCCCTTAGAATAATGTTGAAGGTAGTAGTTTTTTCCTAGCCAATTTCGATCCAATGACCCTTAATCCAAGATGCTTTCTACGTAAAATTCTCACCATTAGATCAAGTAATCAGCCCATAAAATATGATGACATGAAGATAATTTCATAAATATGATGTCATAAATATGACATCATCCCTCTCCATGCATTGGTCCATGTGTTAAAATTTCAAAAGCTTGATCAAAAAAATAACCACCTTCCTATCCACTCTTGGCCCTTGGATGCAATTGCTCAGCAAAATCACTCTCCAACATGGGCTTGGCTGATTGACCTTTTAAAATCCAGCCCAATCTTCATTGTAAGAAAAGCCCTCTTCGGTTTTTTCGGTAAAATGACATTTTTGGCCCTTGAACCTAATTAAATAGCAAACGGACTCCAAATCCAAATTTTATTTTTTCAAAACTTCATAAATAATAAAAAATTGAATTCTAGAAGTTTTCATAATTTTTCGAGCCCATTTGCTATTTTTTTTTCCAGATTTTTCTTCCAAAATTACCCCTTAGTGCACCCGAACTTTTACCATTTTTCAAACGAGCTCCGAATCTAGATTTTTCTTCACCAATGTGTTCCAAATAATTTAAAAGTGAGACCTGGAAGTTTTCATAATTTTTGGAGCTCATTTGCTATTTTTTCGGGATTTATCTTCTTGAATTTCAGCATAGTGGGCCCGAGATTTGCCATTTTGCAAACGAGCTCCGAATCTGGATTTTTCTTTGCCAATCTCTTCCAAATGATTTAATATTGAGATCTGGAAGTTTTTGTAATTTTTGGAGCTCATTTGCTATTTTTTCTGAATTTTCCAAGTTTGCCCTTTTACCTCCAAAGCTCGATTTTACTCAAAATAAGTTTGATTTTCAGATTTACTTTTTCTGTACCTTTGTCATATATTAAATTGGAGTTGGTTAGAAAATGCCCAATTTTTACGATCAAATTTCTCCTCCGATTTGATTTTTTATTTTTTCAGTATCGGGAATTTCCTCGTTTTATCTGTTTTTCCTCCAATCGACTCTTTTCTCGGAATTACTTCAAACTGAGCCTTGGCCTATCCTTGTTTACTCACTCCTCATCAATTAGGTGCTTTAGTTTTACCGAATCAAGTCATTTCTGCAATTTTCCCCAATATCATCAAAATCCACCAAAAACCCTAATTCTCGGTTTTCTTCAAAATGGACTTTTCCTTTAGTTTTGCCTCTAAATGGCCTCTCCATTACCCGTAGTCATTGCTTATCTTTCATTTGGAACCTCTAATTTCGACCAATTTGATTGTTTAAGCACTTTTCCCCAAATTTT
The DNA here is from genome assembly GCA_030761205.1 of Fremontodendron californicum. Lineage (NCBI taxonomy): Eukaryota > Viridiplantae > Streptophyta > Magnoliopsida > Malvales > Malvaceae > Fremontodendron > Fremontodendron californicum. The sequence continues at coordinate 9,193,198 of JAULJL010000025.1, read as the reverse complement.
TCGAACTAGGGTTTTCTTTCCACTAAATCTCTGTAACCCAACTTTCGAACTCCATATATTTCATTGTAGACCTCGGATTATCAAAATTCTTTCACCATTGTTCAATTGAACTTTGAATCTTGATTTTGAAAGTGGGTTGACTTTTCAATGGTTGACTTCTTAGAGTTGACTTTTTTGAGGTTGACTTTTTCAAGATTGACTTTTTATACTTGCCTTCTTAAACTAAGTCTCTGAGTGCCACCTGCAGGACGAGAAAAAACTTTTTGCATTCTAAAACATCATTTTAGGAAGAAAAAAATACCTGATTTAGTAGTCCGAAATAAATTAAGTGTCTACAAAGTACATTAAATCCTACGCAATCTTAGAGATCTAACATGTACATTATACAATCTCTAGGAACCGGTTCGTAGACCAATCTACAATGATCTTATGGGTAGATATGTACTGCATGTTGACTTCTTTATGCGCAACCACGTCTATCACAAAATTATACTTGGTATCTATGTGTTTGTTCCTTGAATGATATTTGAGATTTTTGTGAATGCGATTTCAACTTGACTATCATAATTCACTAACACTGAGTTCGATGCATCTTTATTAAATCCCAAATGATTCAAGAATCTCTTAAACTAAACACCCTCTTGTTGGTGTAAGCCCTACAAGCCATTCTAGTTAGGCTTGTAAAACACTATTTATATATTCATGTATTGCATATTATAGTTTATTAATTATAATTGAGGTATTTTTTTGTCCATAAGTATTGTTATAATTGTTTTTAAATGACTTGTGAAGATAAAGCCCATGAGACACAATGGCATTGCAAAGGAATTGTAAGGTGTTACAATTATGAGGATCCTTATGCATCAATGCCGTGTTTCTAAAACTGTTCTTGGTCATCTTATTGTCGAGACAGGGCATTGACAATGCTCAAAGACTGGCATATGTTAAGCCTTCATGCACTTGATCTCATAGGTTGAAAGTATAGAGATACTTGGGGATAACATATGGGTGCTTGTTAGTTGAACAAGTTCACTGAACATGACCCGCTATGAGAGTTCCATTTGGTATTTCACTCAAGTCTCTATGGTAAATACTCTCATGTGTCAATAGTGTAAATAATCCTTTGACTTGTGACACCAGGTCATCTTGTATGTGAACTGTCATACTTAGATTTCATCACGAACGGGTCCCAATCACAAGGATGCTTAAAGTAGGGTGTTATTGGGTATGACATGAAGCATATAAAGATGAATGAATGGTCCAGAGAGGATTCATCACCCCAAGTGATTAAGGGGACATATCTCACATGTATTTGGCTTATATTACCTTATGGAAGTCCTTGGCCAAGGCAATACTTAAGAAGTTAATATAAAGCTCCAGATCTAATATAGAATGAGTTAAGAGTAGACACTGAACCATGCTCTTTCCTATCCTGGGATATTTGATGAAGGGATCGAATTACACAGACATATTGTACACGAAAGGCTAGTCGAAGCTTGATGACTCTCTTGGCATTTGGGTGGTCATGATGCATTGCTAGATGTTGCTCATGATCTATAAATATAAAGAGGAAATTCTTAATTGAATTTATTATATTTATTGCCAAAATGTTAAGGGCCTAATGTGTCACACACAAAAGGTGATCAATGAAATTAAAATGAGATTGGGTTAGATTAAATATTCATTAAGTGTTGTAGCTTAATTTGAATATTTAATAATATATGTATAAGGGCTTTAGTGCAATAAGTCCAAGAGTTGGCATACACTAAACCTAGTAATATATATACACCTCTTATGTTGTTGCCGCCTCCCCATGTAAGTACTTACCTGAAATCGGCGCCTCTCTCCCTAAGAAGAGAGATTCGGCCGAACACCTTAAGATTAAGGAGAATTCGATTCTTTTTGTTTCTTTAGGATAATTAAGGTAGAGGAGGAAGGTTTCTCACAACCTAGACTACTAGCATCGTTTTGGCAAAACATATCTCAACCTTGTAAAGGCTTTAAGATCACCTGTGTGGATTACTGTTAGAGGTCGGACAATTGGACGACTTTGGTTTTCGACAAGCGAGCTTTGTGTACAAGAACAAGAACATCAAGAATCTGTGATGTGGTTTCGAGAATCTCCATTAAAGAGGTATGTGATTTTGATTGTTATCTGTTCTTGACAGCCTGATCATTTTGAATTCATAGGCAGATCCTTGGAGGGATTCAGTATTCTCTATGTTTTATTTTATTCCACTGCATTGTATGTTTAACTGTTGATTAAATTATACATTATCTCTATTTGAGCATGATCCGAATCCCAACAGTGGTATCAGAGCGTCACTTATGTTATTCCTATACGATCTATGCTTTGATTGTTACCTTTAAAAAAATTGTTTTTTTTTTGAGTTATTTTGATCCGATTGTCACTAACCGAATTTGTGAGAATTTGCACTTGTAGTGTTTTGGTGCAGGCAGCAGTTAATCATGGTGAATTCTTGTTGATTAATTGATATAAAATTGTTTTAAACTGATTAATGCAACTGGCGAAAGTTTGGTAGCGATTGAAAACTGTTAAGCCTGTTTTGCGCAAATTTGGTGATTTTAGTAAGAAAAACTTGTAGATGTTTCTTGGCTGATTTTTAATGCATATTTTAATGATTTTTAGGATTTAAAATTGCTTAGAATTGTTCTTGGCAAGCCTGAAAAAAATCATAAAACTAATTTAGCATTGAAAAGTTGAAAGCTGTGAAAAACGGATAGACAGCCTGTAGAGAGGTAGGGGGCAGCGGTTACTCATAATATCCAAGGTCTGCGCCTCCCTTGCTAGGGTTTTTTGGTTCTATCAGATTCTCACAGCTTATGAATTTTAGCAATATTAAGTTACTAATCTTGTAGTATCCTAGTTGAGATACAACACTAAAAATTAGTAATCAAGGTAATATTGTTAAATTAATTAAATCACCAAAATAAGAATTTACATGAATATTCAATTAAATTATTTAATTGGATAATAATTTAATTAAAGGAAATAATCCTAATTGGATTAGGATTTATTCTAATGAGATTATAATAAATGTTTATTATTTTCTTTGAATTAAATTATAGATCAATATAATTAATGATGGTAATTAGAGATTAAAGCATGATTTATATGTTCATAAATTGTTTGTGAATGTATGGGATGATTATGGACTTAGACCCAATATGATTGTGGATGGTTGAATTTAATTTTATGGTTTTTATTAAATTAAATAGGGACTGCGTGCCCTGCCTCATCTCTCATTTTTTGGAGTTGTAAATTTTTTTCCTCACCTAACTCCCCTCAAATGTAACTTGAGGTTTCTTTATTACAAATGTAATTAGTTACATCAAAGTGTAAAATTAGGATTAGTTAGGAATAATTTTTGTAACTTGAAGATGAAGAAATGCGCCATGAAGATAAGGAGATTACAAGCAAGCTTTGAAGACTATGTATGTAATCACCTAGGAATTTGACCAAATAATTTCCATTGATGGCTCAAGGAAATTAGATTAGAAAAGTTTTTAAATTTTTTTAAGTAGAAAGCATGTTATAGATTTATTTTATGCGATATTATAAATGCTATGAATGTTTATTATGATGAGACTTATAAAGAACAAGGAAATCCCTCATTACAATATTGAGTCACATGTTTCGCATGATAAAGTTGCCTTCCATCATTATAACAAGATAACCAGAGTTCTTCCAATAGGAGGCTTCTTGAGTCACTCAAGGTCAAACTACTGTACGAATATGTTTGAGTTATGAAGTTGGGTATTACTCAACTAATGCTATGTTGTCCGGATGCTTTCAAACTTGATCGCATAGTGTTAGAGGCAAACTTAGGCGAAGTATATATGATGTGCTTAGACAAAGAGTTGTCACCTAACTAATCTGGGAGTTGCATAGAGATGCAATTGATACGCTATGTTATCTACCCAACTAGGCTTGTTGTAATTTGTTGAGTCACTCAAGGTTGCAACATGTTGAAAGGGATCCCAGCCCACTAGGAATACCTTGATGAGATTTTTGAATAATAGTGAGGGCTATTATTTCGAAAAATTAGTGGGAGAACCAATAAGAGATTTAATACCTCATCTTGAATTGGTGTAAATGCATGAATAAAACTGATATATACTTTTCCATATTAGGTTGTTGAAAATGGTTAATACTTTAACTGTACTGTACGGCATTATGAATGCCATTAGTCCAAATAGTTTGGATTGGTACAAAAGATTGAGAAGTGTTCTCAATGAAAGGAAGGGTTGCTCACTTGACAAGTCAAGAAGAACTTATAGAACTTTTTGGGATGAATGTGTTTGTGATTGAACTGAATCTTTCTACTGTTAAATCCAATTCCTGGATAATTGATTCAGGATGCGGTTCACATCTATGTAATGACATATGTCGCAACCTAAAAAATAACGATGTCTCATTGCGAGACTTTATCATTCGTTAGACGTGACATTAAAAAACCGAGAAAAAGTCAACTTAATTCCTCTTGAAATAAAATGAGGGTTTGAAAACAACCTCGGAAAAAGACATAGAGTCACCACCAATCTTTTTTGGCTAGGTTTGATCGGCCACCTATTTAAACCGATTTTATAAAAAATTTTAAAATTAATTAAAATATTTTTAAAACCAATTTCAAGTCTCCGTTATAAACCAGGGAAAATCGAAAAATCGGGTTTGGGACTCGGTTACGTGCGGGGGAGGATTAGCACCCCCACAATGCCCATATAAAATGGTACCTTATTAATCATGTGTTATCTCAAGTCTCGGTAAAAAGTTGGTTTTTAATTTAGTATTTCAAGTTAATTCCCAATTAAAAAAAAATAATTCCATTTTTCAATCGAAAATGATCCGGAGTTTATTAATTCAAAATTTTCCTATATTCCCCGACAAAATTGGCAAAATATATAAATTTTTATTTATTTGGAAAACTTTCCGAATCAGTCTCGTTTTTTGAAAGAAAGATATTCCTTTATTAATGATAATTGATGATATCCCCTCCAGCAAACCCGGTAGAGAACTCATGAATTATTTTAACTCGGGTGTCGATATGTGATCTCGGATCGCGGGGGACCCGTTCGAGTGATGGGAAAACAGAAGCAGAGGAAAAGACGACTTAATTCCTCTAGATAGAAATAAAATAATCGATCGAGGGTATGAAAACGGCCTTGTAAAAAGACATGGAGTCGCCACCAATCTTATTTAGCTAGGTGTGATCGACCACCTATTAAAACAGGTTTTATGAAACATTTCAAAATTAATTAAAATATTTTTAAAACCAATTTCAAGTCTGCGTTATAAACCAGAGAAAATCGAAGAATCAGGTTCGGGACTCGGTTACGTGCGGGGAAGGATTAGCAACCCCACAACGCCCGTATAAAACGGTACCTTATTAATCATGTGTTATCTCAAGTCTCGGTAAAAAGTTGGTTTTTAATTTAGTATTTCAAGTTAATTCCCAATTTTAAGAAAAATAATTCCATTTTTAATTGAAAATGATCCGGAATTAATTAATTCAAAATTTTCCTATATTCCCCGACAATATCATCAAAATATAGAAATTTTTATTCATTTGAAAAACTTTCCAAATCATTCTCGTTTTTCTGAAGGAAAGATATTCCTTTATTAATGATAATTGATGATATTCCCTCCAGCAAACCCGGTAGAGAACTCATGAATTATTTTAACTCGGGAATATCTTTATTTTTATGAAAAATCATTATCTTTTTTCAAAACATTTAAAAATATTAACATGAACATGTTTGACATAAATCAAATGACATGGCAAAGTCTAGATAATATAATGCAACCTAAATGATATGACATAATTTAAATGACATAGTATATTCTATGTAAAATGAAAAATCCTAAGTATCATGGTATATTCTAAATGGGATAAAATAATTTAAATGACATGACAATTTTAAATGATATGGCATGTTATAAATAAAATAACCTAAATGACATGGAATATGATCTAAATGACAAGAAATGACATGAAATTAAAAAAATGCTAACATATAATATGCATGAAAAGAAAAATAAAAATAATAATGCATGAACATAGTATATGCTAAACAATATGACAAAAATAGCTAAATAAAAAGCATCAGATATCATGAAACATTCAAAATCATATGGAAAACAAATATAAGATCATAAAAATGTGAATTAAAATAATAATAATACCATGGAAAATATCATAGCAAAAATCACACATTTAAATAATATGCATGAACATGGAAAATGCAATGCATGAAAATGTATTTTTTCTCTAAATAAAGAAATCCGTATATCTAAAAAGATATCCGGCTACCTTAGGAAAATATGTCAAATTAGATTTTCTAAAAAAAATAGAACTTTATGATTGTTTGAAAATAATTTTGAGGAAAACTTGAATAAAAATTAGAACCCTTACCAAACCCTTTTAAAATGGCTCTAATTTCCTAAGTTTAAAATCCCGGACTTGACCACCCTTAACCCAAGATTTATAAAATCATTTTTAAAGTTTAAAAAGGCTTAGAAACTACTCTAAGACAGTCGCTAAATCTTCTAACCAACCCCCTCTAAATGCCTTAGCCAAATTCAACCATTATTCTTCTTTTGATTTCAAATCTGCCTCTACTGTCCGGTTTTGTCACTCGATTTTTTTGCCTATTTTTAAAAATTCAAAAAAAAAAAAAAATATATACTGGAGACTCAGAACATGGAAAAATACATGGGAAAAAATTGTCTTAATTTTCTGATTAAATATGACTGCCCAGAAAAATCGGAGATGTTCAAGTACTGGGTGAAAAAAACTGTTTTGTCAAAACATATTTTTTGCCTTTGATAAAGTCATTCAAAAATCAAAGTAAAAATCGTTGGAGATCATTATAAAGACCTAAGGACAGTAGCTAAAACATTTAAAAACCTTGGACAAAAATTGGCTAAGTAAAAAAATATCACAAAGGTAGAACAATCAATTTGACAATTCCTTAATTTTCCACAAGTATGCTCAAGAGAGAATGACTTTGAGCCATTAATTAGCCTAAGTCACAAAAAAAGTGGCAATGACATGGAATGCATGAACATACAGCAAATGAAATGTATGGTCTAAAGGTCTAAATGGTAAAGGAAATGCATGACAATTCAAGACAACCTAAATGCCTAGCATGAGTTTTTATGGCAATAAATGCTATCCTAACTCAATATGCATGCAATGCTAGATGATGTAAATGTGACTTGGACCTAATATGTTATGAATGTGCATGAAAATGATAATGTAATCTAAGGCCTAAATAGCATAGTAATGCATGACAATACCAATATGATTTAAGACTCAATATGCATGGCAATACCAATATGGCCTAGACCTAAATGTAATGAACATGCATAGCAATACTATGAACATACAATGACCAATGAAACTAATGTCAATGCTGGAACAAACAGAAACTAATACACAATTTCAAGATATGATAATGCAAAGCATATTACCTAAACAAAATGCAAATGCATGACAAGGCAAGGGATGCATGAAGAGGCCAAATCTAGCTACATAATGCTCTAATGCAATCCTATCTAGTAAATGACACAAGTACATGACAAATAATGTTAAGATGCATAATGTCATGAAATTTTCATAAGCATATGACGTACTAAAATCAAAATGCACAAGCTCATGGCATACAAAAATGGAGTTGCCGAATGGTCATGGAACAAAATAATGGCATTTTATCATAGCATTTTCATAAGCACATGGCATATTAAAATCAAAATGTACAAGTTCATGGCATGGAGATGCAAACAAGTTAAGAAGCAAAAGGAAAATGCACATGCAAGGCATACAAAAATGAAGTTGCCGAATGGTCATGGAACAAAATAAAGAAAATGCAAACATGTAAGACATGATACATGAAAAAATGCACAACATGAGCATATGAACAACAATGGCCGAATATGTAAGGATACAATATCAAGCATGGAAATAAAATATATAAGTAAATATAGCGTAGATAATAATGTAAAGAACATATATATAAAAAATTTAACATAGACATGCAAAACAAATAACAAGCCAAACTAGTAAGTAAAACAAGGAAAGTTAAGCTCCATGGTTGGTATCAAATGGGCATAGCCGCTCACCTAACCATAATCACTTGGTCTTGCCAAGATCATGAAGCCTTTCCATCTCAATAAAACAGAAAATAAACCATGTTAAACAAAAAAAATTAAGGCGAGCTTCATGGTAGGTAAAAATGGGCATAGCCTCTCTCCTAACCATGGTCACTTGGTCTAGCCAAGATCATGTAGCCATTTCAACCTTTTTGCTTCATCTTTTGCTAAAAAATTAGAACCTTAGAATACTCTAAAAAACCCTTCTAAAAATCATTATTCACATCAACATGAAAGGAAGAAAAAAAGGAAAACCAAGGCAAGTAAATAAGCCACATTCGGCCATAGCATGAAACCATAAGAAAAAAAATTGTTTTCCACCATTTTAATGAAGAAGAAGAGATGAAAACATAAGTAAACATAGAAAAACTTTATTTCTATGAAAAATGTAGTAGGAAAACAAGATAGAAAATCAAGAAAACACCATGGAAATCAAGAAGAAAGCTATGCTAGAGCTTGGTAGAGATGACTACCTTCAAGCTCTCTATTGAAAAACCCTTTTTTTTCTTTCTTTCAAAACATTTTTATTTGCCAATTTAGCTACTATTTCCAGCCAAAAACATCTGAAAAAATGAAATCACCCCCTCCCTTTAGCCTTGGCCGAATTGCCCTCTAACCCTTGGATGGGAATTGCACTTTTTTTCCTCCAATCTTGGCCTTTAGATTAAGATATTTTGATGACAACATAAAAATGTCATCTTGCCAATTGATAGCAGCCCTTAAGATGTGTACTCATCCCTTGAGTAACCTTAGCCCTTAGATGCAAAAGAGGACTAATCCCATGCACTCCCTTGCTTGCCACCTTGAGTGCCTAACCTTGGATGAGTTGTGCTCTTCCATTCTTGGTCATTGGATGAGGACAACATAAAAATGACATCTTGTAGATTAAATCCATCCCTCAACATTTGTACTCAGCCCTTGTAGATGGCCTAAGCCATTGGATGAAAAAAGATAATCCCATGCACTCCCTTGCTTAACCGAATGGATGTTCACTCTTGGATGAATTGTGCTCATCTTTTTTCTTCCATTCTTGGCCATTAGATGAGGGTTCTTTCATGACAAATAAAAATTTCATTTTGGCATTTAAACTTGGCCGTTGGATGGTGCATTCAACTTTCCTACAAGGCACCTAAGCCATTGGATGAAGGGGGGACCATTTGCAAGGTGTTAGTGGTAGCATGTGGCTTGATAGTGACTAGGGAATTAAATTGTTCAAGGTTCCTTCTTCTCCTCTATGTTCTCTAACCAAGGGAATAAAAAATCCAGCAATTCCTTATTCTTTCATATTTTCATCAATTACAATTTTGCCCTTTTTGGTTTCTTTGGTGAAATGACCTTTTTGCCTCCCGAACTTAAATAAATAGCAAACGGACTCCAAATTTGAATTTATTTCTTTCAATACTTCCAAAATAATAAAAACTTGAATTCTGGAAGTTTTCAAAAATTTTCGAGTCCGTTTGCTAGTTATTTCGAATTTATTTTCGAAATTGCCCCTTTTATGCACCTGAACTTTACCATTTTTTGAACGAGCTCCAAATCTAGATTTTTCTTCACCATTCATTTCCAAATAATTTAAAAATTTAATATGGAAGTTTTCTTAATTTCTGGAGCTCATTTGCTATTTTTTTTGGGCTTTATCTGCTTGAATTACTACATAGGGGACCCGATATTTCGCCATTTTGCAAACGAACTCCAAATCAAGATTTTCTTTCGCCAATCTCTTCCAAATCGTTTTACAATGAGATTTGCAAATTTTCATAATTTTTGGAACTCGTTTGCTATTTTTTCGAGATTTATCCTGTTGAATTTCTGCATACTAGGCCCGGTATTTGGCCATTTTGCAAACGAACTCCGAATCAAGATTTTCCTTCTCCAATCTCTTCGAAATGATTTAAGAATGGTATTTGCAAATTTTTTTAATTTTTGGAGTTCATTTGCTATTTTCCCATATTTTCCAATTTTTCCCTTTTGCCTTCGAAACCCGGTTTTGCTCAAAACAAGTCTGATTTTCAGATTTTCTTCAAACTGAGCATTAGGCTATTCTTGTTTAATCATTTCTCATCAATTAAGGGCTTTAGATCTAGCGAATCGGGCCATTTCTGTAATCCTTCCAAATTTCACCAAAATCCAACAAAAAAACCCTAATTCTCGATTTTCTTCCGAATTGACTTTTCTATCAGTTTTTCTTCCAAGTGGCTTCTCCATTACTCGTAGTCAGTGCTTATCTTTCATTTGAGACCTTCAATTCTGACCAATTTGATCGTTTAAGCAGTTTTCCCCAAATTTCTCGACCTAGGGTTTCTTTTCTACTGAGATTCTGTAACCCAACTTCTGAACTCCATATCTTTCAATGTAGACCTCGGATTATCAAAATTCTTTCATCGTTTTTGAATATTGAACCTCAAATCTTGATTTTGAAAGTGGGTTGACTTTTTCAGTAGTTGACTTTTTTGGGTTGACTTTTTTGAGTTTGACTTTTTCTATCTGCTTTCTTAGACTAAGTCTCGGAGTACCACCTGAAGGATGAGAAAAGCCTTTTAGCATTCTGACACATCAATTTAGGAAGAAAACGTACCTGATTTAGGGGTCCGGACAAAATTAGGTGTCTACAGCTGTCCTTCTTTGGCTATTGCTGAGAATCAGGAATCAGGCAAAGATAAACAAACACTAATTTTGTACGGTTAGTGAAATCATATGTGAAGGAAAGGGAAAGGGGTTTTCAATCATCATTCATCATTTTTTTTTGAAAAAGCTGTAAATTGAAGATTTTGTCCTTAAATTGAATTCCCTGACTAATAAAGGCTCGACCCGTCTTAAGGAAACGAGTTCGATTTCAAAAGAGAAAATTATGCCCGAAGGTCTTAGAAATGATGCCCAAAGGACTTAAAAATGGTGCCCAAAGGTCTTAAAAATGGTGCTCGAAGGTCTTAAAAATGGTGCCCGAAGGTCTTTAAAATGGTGTCCGAAGGTCTTTAAAATGGTGCCCGAAGGTTTTTAAAATGGTGCCCGAAGGTCTTAAAAATGGTGCCTGAAGGTCTTTAAAATGGTGCCCGAAGGTCTTTAAAATGGTTCCCGGAGGTCTTAAAAATAGTGCTCGAAGGTCTTTAAAATGGTGCCCGGAGGTCTTTAAAAATGGTGCCCGAAGGTCTTTAAAAATGGTGCCCGAAGACCTTTAAAATGGTGCCCGAAGGTCTTAAAAATGGTGCCAGAAGGTCTTTAAAAATGGTGCCCGGAGGTCTTACCTACATGGATGAAACCAAAAATTGAAAGAGATCTAGATGAAACTAGAAAATTGAGATAACATGGGTGAAACCAGAAATTTGAAAATGATCTGTATGGAACCAGAAATTGAAAAGCATGGGTGAAACCAGAAATTTAATTTTTTTTTGGATGAAACCAGAAATTGAAAAGCATGGGTGAAACCAGAAAATTGAGAAAGATCTGGATGAAACCAGAGATTAAAAAGGCATGGGTGAAACCATAAATTTGAAAACGATCTGGACGGAACCAGAAATTTGAAAAGCATAGGTGAAACCAAAAATTTAAAAAAGATTTGGATGAAACCAGAGAATAAAAAGGCATGGGTGAAACCAGAAAATTGAAAATGATCTGGATGAAACCAAAAATTAAAAAGCATGGGTGAAACCAGAATTTTGAAAAAGATCTGGATGAAACCAGAGAATAAAAAGGCATGGGTGAAACCAGAAAATTGAAAATGATCTGGATGGAACCAGAAATTGAAAAGCATGGGTGAAACCAGAAATTAAAAATGATCTGGATGAAACCAGTGAATAAAAAGGCATGGGTGAAACCAAAAAATTGAAAATGATCTGGATGGAACCAGAAATTGAAAAGCATGGGTGAAACCAGAATTTTGAAAAAGATCTGGATGAAACCAGAGAATAAAAAGGCATGGGTGAAACCAGAAAATTGAAAACATCTCGATGAAACCAAAAATTGAAAAGGCATGGGTGAAACCAGAAAATTGAAAAGATCTGGATGAAACCAGAAATTGAAAAACATGGGTGAAACCAGAATTTTGAAAAAGATCTGGATGAAACTAGAGAATAAAAAGGCATGGGTGAAACCAGAAAATTGAAAAGATCTGGATGAAACCTGAAATTGAAATGACCTAGAAAGTAACTTGAAGGATTTGAGAGAGGGTGCAAATGCTTCATGGTGTAAATGCAAATATCTTGGATTGATGCAAATACTTCTTGAAATGATACAGATGTCTTGGATAGATGCAAATGCTTCTAAACGCAGATACAGATGTCCCTTCGAATCATGTTCATGTAAGTGGTTCATGAATAGTGTAATTGCAGCTACAATGAAGATGCAATGATCCTAGAAATGATGCACTTGCTTGAGTTGATGCGAATGCAAATATATATGAAGGATGTACTTGTAAAGATAGAATGCAAATGCTCATGGAATAGTGAAAATACAAATACTCATGAATTATGCAAATGCTTGCTGACACGGTGCAGATGCAAAGCTTAATAAATAGATGAATGCTCATAAGTGATACAAATGCCCCTGATCATTTTTCTAGATTTTGGCTTAGCCTTTCCAATTTATTTTTCCTCTTCAAATCAGAGTATATCTTCAATTCATTTTTCAATCTTTGGATATTATCTTTGCCCCAATAGTTTTCAAACTCTTATTGACAGAAGCCTACTTGTCGAGTTCTATTTCTTCTTCTCATATTTGGAAGTCAAGGTTAACCCTAATAGTTCCACACCTTTGAGTTAGAAAAACCCTTATCTCATGTTAACATCAAAAATGGGTATTTCAAAAATATTTTTATTTTCCCTTTCTAAAAAAACAATTTTGCTTATTTAATGAAAACTTCTGAGTCAAAAATTTTAACCTCACAGTATGTAATGTACAAATCTTTTGAAGACTGATGATCACTGTTAGAAATTTTCCTAAGTGTCAATTTGGGTTTTTCAACTTGAATTGACAAGGCTTGGTACAACATGATTTCGATTTTTCCAGGAAAACTTCACAACAAAAAATGTATGTCTTTTCTAGGCTCACAAATGGAACAGACTTTATAAATCACAAATTCATTGAGAACCAAACAAATTCAACATTCTTTTAGTTTATATATCAAGGTATTTTGAAAAGCATCAAGATTGGCTGGGATGTTTAAACTGGAAAGTTGATTTTGGAGAAAAAAAGTTTCAGTTTTTGAAATCAATCATCCAAATGAGAGTTGACAATTTGGGAGGTTCAGGAATTCCTAGATGTTCCTCGATGACCACTTCTTTAAGATGATCTTCTCTTTTGTGGTATCGGCACTATCATAGATGGCATCGGAAATTCTCATTTTACTTTAGACCGCCCATTTTCGGGTTTTCGCCTAAAGTCCCATTCTCTCCAATTTTTTTCTTTTTTCATTGTTTTACCATGCATTTGAGAATTCTAAATTCTTCCTTAGTGAAATGATAATTCGATGAGATGGGATAAAATTTGAGAAAAAAACCTTCAAGTTAAATATTCATGCTTGATCAAAATGGACTTTTAAAGAACGTAATGTAGGCCATGGCTCAGGGTTCAGAAAGAAAGGATAAATAGGCCCAAAATATGTGTTTGAGGGTAATCAGATCAAGGATCATTTCTTCAGGAGGATTCTTTTTGAAACATTTATCCTTTTTGGACTTTTCATTCCTTTTGACTTTGCTCTTTTTCTTCTTTGCTTTTGGCTTTCATTTTCCATACTTCCTCACATTTTTCCTTTTTGTTTTTCTTCGCTTTCATTTCGCCATCGTTTCCTTTTTCTTTGACAGAGTGAGCCCGTATTTTTTCGGGGCTCCATTTTCTTTGCATCTGTCTTTGAGCTAGGACTCATTTCTCAGTGATCCTTCCTCACATTTGCCCCCTCAGTGTAGAGGGTAATCCTTGATCAGAGTTTAAAGAAGAAAGACTTCTTTTGGCTCAAAAAGGGTGACTATGGATAATTTCTTTTTGGGACAGGGACATGAAAGATGGCCATTTGTCATGTCAAGCACGAATATTCACATTAAAAAGCAATCCTCTTGGGAAATAGATAATCAAAATTTCATTTTGCACTTTGGAATCATCCGAATTCTCATGCATGATATCACAAATTTTTTTGTTCTTTTTTTTTGTCGCATGCCTCAATGATTGATGCGTTAGTCCATCAATTTTCACCATATAACCATCATTTCCACATATGATGCCCCTGTTTGATTAACCATGAGAATTCGTATGAACGAGGAACATAGCAAGTCTAGGTCTATTTTAAAAAGGCTGAGTTTTAAATATGAGTTCTTTGAAAGGACAAGGAAAGTACGATCCAAAAACGGGTTTTATCTGGGACATGGGATAATCTAGTTTAATCATTGTGCCCCAGGGTGTCAATCATGAAGTGATGTTTGGGGTAATTAGTGTTTTGTGGTTATTGGTAAAGGTCATGAATGATTTTAGCATAATCTTGACATACATCAGTTTACTAAAATCTAGATTCTTGAAAGAATGTCTCATTTGTTTGAAAGGAATTCGAAAAAATTTCAAAATGTTCGTTCCTTTTTTCATGGCCTAGACTAGGATTTACATCTTTGCTTATTCTGCAATGACAATGGTTTATGAAGTACAATCATATTCTTTGAAGCATTAGGTCTTTAAAGTGATCTTAGTTTCAGGGATTTAGACATATAGAAATCCCAAAAGAGGGAAGGTATTGGGTCATTTCTAAAAATGATCATCAATATTCTCGAGACTATCCATTATTAAAACCTTCTTAATACTTGTTTTTGCATATTCAAATTATTGTTAAAACACAACAAACATAAAAACATTCAAAATTCATTTATTTCATAGGGATGTTAACATAAGACAAGTGTTTTCATCATGAGGTATGAAACTAAATGCATAAAACTTCCCCTTGACATGTTCTCCCTAATTCAAACTGGCTATTCCTCGGTACTCTTTTTGACCTTTCCATCTTCTTCCCCTAATATGACATCATAATGGTCTCATCATTCCCATTCAGTAGATTCTCTATGCTGTCTGACCTTTGTTTCTTCCCCACATCTAACTGCCCTTTATTAATGAGTGCTTGAACCTTCCATTTAAGACATAAGCAATTTTCCGTGGAATGTCCCAGAATCCCAGAATAATAATCACAGTATGCAGTCTCGTCATACCAGCTCGGATATGGGGGTTGGATAGGCTTCACTGGAATTTTAGTTAGGAGTTGCTCTTCGACCAGCTGTGGCATAGTTCAGAGTAAGACATGGGGAGTGGCTCAAACTGATATCTTTTTCGGATATTCTTCGATTTCCTCTAGCTGACAAAAGGTTGAAAATTTACTGGATTCTGAGAGGCCATCGAGTATAAGTATGAACCCTGGGATACATAATTCGTAGAAGGATAGGGTGGTTGGTATGAAGTTACCGGAATATACGGGGCAAAGTCTCCCACAGCTTGGACATCTTTCTCTTTTTTTTTGGGCATCTCGCTTCTCTTTGCATTAAATGTTTTACCTCTTTCGAGTTTCCCATCCTTGATAGCATTTTCAATCATTTCCTCGGAGATTACCATATCCGAAAAATTCTTCGTGGTGTTGCCAATAAGTCTATAGTAGTATGGGGCCTGTAGTGTATTCACAAAAAGGACAGTGGTTTCCTTCTGAGTTAAGGGTGGTTGTACTTGGGTGGCCATGTTCCTCCACCTTTGAGCATACTCTTTGAAGCTCTCTATAACCTTTTTCTCCATATTTTTCATGGTGAGACGGTCATATGTCATGTCGGTCATATGGTTGTACTGGTTTAGAAAAGCCTTGGCCAAATCATTCCAAGAGCGAATCTGATCATTGCTCAACTAACTATACCACCTAATCGCGAACCCGCTGGGGATATCCTGAAAGCAGTGAATCAAAAGCTTATCATTATCTATGTGACTTGCCATCTTTCGACAGAACATGGTGATGTAGGTTGATGGATCAGTCGTCTCGTCATATTTCACAAAGTTAGGGACCTTGAATTTAGAAGGAATGACTAAATTGAGGACCAAGCATCGTTCTTTCGTATCCACACTCCCGAATACGTCTATACTTTCTACTGCAAGAGCCTTTCATCTAACAACTGATATTTCCCTCGGGAATCTGTCAACTCAGCCTTATTTGACTCAACCATTTTCAACTTTTCCCGTTCATTTGGGTCGTCTAAGTTCAGGGTGTTGCTGGGGTTAATTGTGTTCTGGCCATCCATCATTACGACCTCATTCTGACCCTTTTGTGCCTCTAACCGTTCTCTGGCGGCAAAGTTTTTAGTGTATCCTTTTCCCTTGATTACAGCGGACATCAGCTCCATCAATTTAGTCATTTGATCCTTAGATTCTACTTGAGACTTTGCCAGCTGTTCTCGCAATTCTTCCTGTACCCTTTCCATTCTTTCCATTCGGGTAACTTGTTCATTCTCCATAGCACTAGACTGTATTAAAAGGGTACTCAGTACTTCTTATTCCTCTGATTTGAAATGGAAGCTTCTTCAAAACTCTTAAAGCCAAGCCAACTTCTGTTTTATTCCCCCCAAATGTATGTCATGATGAATGAGCCATGCTTGTCATTTGATGCATGTGAAGAATAAACAAAATGATGTATGGACATATATAGTGGAAACATGCTGACCATGTATGTAATAAATGCAATTACGATGCCAACATGCTGCAAGCAAAGAATAAACAAATCAATGCATGGATATATGCAATGAATGACCATGTATACTTCAACGTATTTCCCAATGAATGATCGTATACATTATGAATGCAACACGATGTCAATTATGATGCATGTAAATAATTATTGACATAAAGTATATACAAAGAAACTCATGCTGACCATGTGTGTTATGAATGCGACCTAATGCTAACATGATGTATGTAATAAGCAAATTAGTGCATGAACATATAGAAAAAATCATGCTGACTATGTTTGTCATGAATATCACCTGATGCTACTAAGATGCATGTATGAATGTATGGTATAACAAATAATTGATCGGATGCAAAATGCAAAGGGGAAGATATCACGGAGGAACTTAATCATCAACATCTCATAAATTTGAAGCACAACCAATTCATTCCCAAATCAACATTCACAATGGTATAAACCATGTTTACAAAATCATGAGCAGTGGTTAAAACTGTCTTTACAAGCACTTTATTCTTCCTAGCATCCTAAGGCTATAAGAGCCAGCTACTGAAATAGTGAAATCCTATTACATCATATAAGACCGAAGTCCTTCCACATCATTACCGTAAATCTCCCAATCCTAATTACTTTTTCCTGGTCCTCTATCAATCAACATCATTGGATCCAACCACTTGGCATCTATAAGAGATTGTACTTTGTTCTTGAGTGCATTACAGTGCTCAATGCTATGCCCAACAGTTCCACAGTGATAATCACATCTTTTATTCGGGTTATACCACTTGGGGTATGGTGGTGACAGGGGTTTCAACGGTACATAGGCAACTAGGTGATTTTTGACCAACATTGGAAAAAGTTCTTGATAGCTAATTGGAATAGGATCAAAATGCCTTTGGGTTTTATCCCGTGGTTGTTTCTCAATCACACAGGGCCTAGGAGTTGGGGCACTTGATGGTGGAGCTAAGGCTTGCACCGGAGTGTTTGCATGGGGAGATGGTGGAATAACAAGGCAAGGGTATGGATTTGGACAGGAGGTCCTTGGAGGTTGTATGTAACTCGAGGTTCTTATGTCGGATGCTTGATAAGGTGATTGATGAGGGAAATAGTACAAACTGCCGGTTGGTGGTGATGGAGTGGGATTCAGGGGTCCTGTAGTGATCATCCCAGTGGACAATTGAGCCATAGCAGGGTAGGGATACTGGTTTGGACTTAGAGCAGTTTGCAGGTATGGTACAGGATCGGTGAATTCTGTCTTTGGTATCAGGCTCTCTGGTTTAATCATTTTCATGATTTTGTCCACAATTTCATCAGGGTTGCACCCTTTGTAACACTGGCAAGTGCAGGATCTAGCAAGGATTGTATATTCCGGACTTGAAGGTTTTGGTTGATCCAAAAGTGATGAAGAACCTTGAGAAAATTCCCCTTTACTCTTACCCATATCCTCCAATATTTTCATAAATTTGACAAGCTGTTCCTTCAACTCCCGGAGTTCATTTCCAAACTCCTCTTGATTTCGTTCCAAAGCACCCACTCGTTCCTTCAATTCTTTCCTCATATCTCGAACCCCTTTCATGCAAATGAAAATGTCATGAGATTTAAGAATACAATTATGAATATACATGCTCTATTCTTATATGCATGAATATACTAATGATTAATGCATGAAGCATTCAAAGAAATTTTGATGACTATGTATGCCATGTGTGTAACCTGATGCCAACATGATGCATGTAAAGAATAAGCAAATTACTGCACGGATATATACAGAAAAATTATGCTAACTATGACTGTATTCTACAATGAATGAGCATACATGCTTATGACTATAACATGATGTCAAAATGATACATGCAAAGAATAAATGAATTAGCACCATGGTATATACAAAGAAATCAATGGCTACAAAAAAATGGTGGGACCAAATTTTGATTATTTAAAAATCTCATTATGCAAGATTTGCCTCCACATTTAATCTACAATTTTTTGAAACATGTTTTCTCTATGAAAAACCACACATTATTTTCAAAAGAATTTCGGAATAATAGATACTACTATGGTACAATATGCAAATGTTCATGTAACACTACCGGTTTATGAAATCACCAAATGAGATTATTATTACCAACTGTTTATTGCAAAGAATGAGATAAAAAATACAACGATAAATGTACACGCTCTATCCACACATGCATGAATTGTCCAAAATGCAAAAATGTTTGAAAAAGAATGTTTTGATATTTTGAATTTCAAAAGGTTAGTGAACACTTGTCCCAACAATATCTACTTATATAGGCATCACAGTGCCTTTGGGGTGGAGTATCGCACTTATTACGGGCGATGTACGTTCATCTTTGCCCGGTTTACAAAACTTATTTGAGATGTAAAAATAGGTAATAAAATGTTAGAAATGTCCCTCCATGTGTTCCTAACTTCGATGTATCTAATGAAAATCTGGCATGGCTTTGCCTAGGTTCACTATATCAGGGTGAATCGATTCTAAAGGCCCCGAATTACTCCTTACTGTTGCCGGTGAAGGCTAGTAAGGCACTCCGATAAAAGTGGGTTCAATTCGTTAGAGTATATTTTCCTAAGCCCATACGAAGGATCATCTCGAAGGCTTTAGGTACTTTACACTCCGGAAGTGTTTCACTAGCCAATACGGAGGATCATCACGAAGGCGTAGTTACTTTGCTCCCACTTAAAAGGACGGAACCCGGGTAGAGGGCTCATGTTATGCAAATGCAAATGTAGTGTGTGCGGAAGAACAAAACAAACCTGTCACCACCTATTCTACACCCCTTATTCTAAATACCCACTAAAATCAAACAATGTAAAGCATCAGTCAAGCAAACATATAAATATACGCAACAAAATAACCAGAGAACAAATAATAATATGCATGCATATGAAGATGGACAAATTTAAAACATTTTATTATTTTCAAAATTCTCTTTATTATTTTAAAAATATGGGAATTATAATTAAATACCAATTAAACCAACAAAATCGAGACTTAGATAACACACGACTAATTCTAGGCTTGACTCTCTAAAAAGTCCCTAGCGGAGTCGCCAAGCTACCGATATGTGATCCTGGATCGCAGGGGACCCGTTCGAGTGAAGGGAAAATAGAAGTAGAGGAAAAGACGACTTATTTCCTCTAGATTGAAATAAAATAAACGATCGAGGGTATGAAAATGGCCTCGTATAAAGACATTAAGTCTCCACCAATCTTTTTTAGCTAGGTGTGATCGGCCACCTATCAAAACCGGTTTTATAAAACATTTCAAAATTAATTAAAACATTTTTAAAACCAATTTCAAGTCTGCGTTATAAACCAAAGAAAATCGAAGAATCAGGTTTGGGACTCGGTTACGTGCGGGGAAGGATTAGCACCCCGACAACGCCCGTATAAAACGATACCTTATTAATCATGTGTTATCTCAAGTCTCGGTAAAAAGTTGGTTTTTAATTTAGTATTTCAAGTTAATTCCCAATTTTAAGAAAAATAATTCCATTTTTAATTGAAAATGATCCGTAATTTATTAATTCAAAATTTTCATATATTCCCCGACAAAATCAGCAAAATATAGAAATTTTTATTCATTTGGAAAACTTTCCAAATCATTCTCGTTTTTTTGAAGGAAAGATATTCCTTTTTAATGAAAATTGATGATATTCCCTCCAGCAAACCCGATAGAGAACTCATGAATTATTTTAACTTGGGAATATCTTTATTTTTATTAAAAATCATTATCTTTTTCCAAAACATTTAAAAATATTAACATGAACATGTCTGACATAAATAAAATGACATGGCAAAGTCTAGATAATATAATGCAACCTAAGTGATATGACATAATTTAAATGACATAGTATAGTCTAGGTAAAATGAAAAATCCTAAGTATCATGGTATATTCTAAATGGGATAAAATAATTTAAATGACATGACAATTTTAAATGATATGGAATATTTTAAATGACATGGCATGTTATAAATAAAATAACCTAAATGACATGGAATATGATCTAAATGACAAGAAATGACATGAAATTAAAAAAATGCTAACATATAATATGCATGAAAATAAAAATAATAATGCATGAACATAGTATATGTTAAACAATATGACAAAAATAGCTAAATTATCATGAAACATTCAAAATCATATGGAAAACAAATATAAGATCATAAAATGTGAATTAAAATAATAATAATACCATGGAAAATATCATAGCAAAATCACTCATTTAAATAATATGCATGAACATGGAAAATGCAATGCATGAAAATGTATTTTTTTCCTCTAAATAAAGAAATCCGTATATCTAAAAAGATATCCGGCTACCTTAGGAAAATATGTCAAATTAGATTTTCTAAAAATAATAAAACTTTATGATTGTTTGAAAAACAATTTTGAGGAAAACTTGAATAAAAATAAAAACCCTTACCAAACCCTTTTAAAATGGCTCTAATTTCCTAAGTTTAATCCCGGACTTGACCACCCTTAACTCGAGATTTATAAAATCATTTTTAAAGTTTTAAAAGGCTTATAAACTACTCAAAGATAGTAGCTAAATCTTCTAACCAACCCCCTCTAAATGCCTTAGCCAAATTCAACCATTATTCCTATTTTGATTTCAAATCTGCCTCTACTGTCCAGTTTTGTCACACTATTTTTTTTACCTATTTTGAAAAATTCAAAAAAAATCTAAAAACATACTGGAGACTCAAAACATGTAAAACTACACGAGAAAAAATAGGCTTAATTTTTCGAATAAATATTGCTGCCCAAAAAAATCGGAGATGTTCAAGTACTGGGTGAAAAAAACTGTTTTGTCAAAACACATTTTTTGCCTTCGATAAAGTCATTCAAAAATCAAAGTAAAAATCATTGGAGATCATTATAAAGACCTAAGGACAGTAGCTAAAACATTTAAAAACCTTGGACAAAAATTGGCTAAGTAAAAAAATATCACAAAGGTAGAACAATCAATTTGACAATTCCTTAATTTTCCACAAGTATGCTCAAGAGAGCATGACTTTGACCCATTAATTGGCCTAAGTCACAAATCAAGTGGCAATGACATGGAATGAATGAACATACAGAAAATGAAATGTATGGTCTAAAGGTCTAAATAAAGGAAATGCATGACAATTCAAGACAACCTAAATGCCTAGCATGAGTTTGCATGGCAATAAATGCTATCCTAACTCAATATGCATGCAATGCTAGATAATGTAAATGTGACTTGGACCTAATATGTTATGAATATGCATGAAAATGCTAATGTAATCTAAGGCCTAAATAGCATAGTAGTGCATGACAATACCAATGTGATTCAAGACTCAATATCCATGGCAATACCAATATGGCCTAGACCTAAATGTAATGAACATGCATAGCAATACTATGAACATACAATGACCAATGAAACTAATGTCAATGCTGGAACAAACAACAACTAAT
Organism: Fremontodendron californicum; assembly: GCA_030761205.1. NCBI lineage: Eukaryota > Viridiplantae > Streptophyta > Magnoliopsida > Malvales > Malvaceae > Fremontodendron > Fremontodendron californicum. Next base: position 9,170,874 of record JAULJL010000025.1, on the reverse strand, counting down.
ACACAATTTCAAGATATGATAATGAAAAGCATATTACCTAAACAAAATGCAAATGCATGACAAGGCAAGGGATGCATGAAGATGCCAAATGTAGCTACAAAATGCTCTAATGCAATCCTATCTGGTAAATGATACAAGTACATGACAAATCATGTTAAGATGCATAATGTCATGACATTTTCATAAGCATATGACATACTAAAATCAAAATGCACAAGCTCATGGCATGGAGATGCAAACAAGTCAAGAAGCAAAAGGAAAATGCACATACAAGGCATACAAAATGGAGTTGCCGAATGGTCATGGAACAAAATAATGGCATTTTATCAAAGCATTTTCATAAGCACATGGCATATTAAAATCAAAATGTACAAGTTCATGGCATGGAGATGCAAACAAGTTAAGAAGCAAAAGGAAAATGCACATGCAAAGCATACAAAAATGAAGTTGCCGAATGGTCATGGAACAAAATAAAGAGAATGCAAACATGTAAGAAATGATACATGAAAAAAATGCACAACATGAGCATATGAACAACAATGGACGAATATGCAAGGATACAATATCAAGCATGGAAATGAAATATATAAGTAAATATAGCATAGAAAATAATGTAAAGAACATATATATGAAAAATTTAACATAGACATACAAAACAAATAACAAGCAAAACTAGTAAGCAAAACAAGGAAAGTTAAGCTCCATGGTTGGTATCAAATGGGCATAGCCTCTCACCTAACCATAATCACTTGGTATTGCCAAGATCATGAAGCCTTTCCATCTTAATAAAATAGAAAATAAACCATGTTAAACAAAAAAATTAAGGTGAGCTTCATGGTAGGTAAAAATGGGCATTGCCTCTCTCCTAACCATGGTCACTTGGTCTAGCCAAGATCATGTAGCCATTTCAAACTTTTTGCTTCATCTTTTGTAAAAAATTAGAACCTTAGAATACTCTAAAAAAACCTTCTAAGAATTATTTTTCACATCAACATGCAAGGAAGAGAAAAAGGAAAACCAAGGCAAGTAAATAAGCCACATTCGGCCATAGCATGAAACCATAAGAAAAAAAATTGTTTTCCACCATTTTAATGAAGAAGAAGAGATGAAAACATAAGTAAACATAGAAAAACTTTATTTCTATGAAAAATGTAGTAGGAAAACAAGATAGAAAATCAAGAAAACACCATGGAAATCAAGAAGAAAGCTATGCTAAAGCTTGGTAGAGATGACTACCTTCAAGCTCTCTATTGAAAACCCTTTTTTTTTTTCTTTCTTTCAAAACATTTTTCTTTGCCAATTTAGCTACTGTTTCCAGCCAAAAACATCTGAAAAAATGAAATCACCCCCTCCCTTTAGCCTTGGCCGAATGGCCCTCTAACCCTTGGATGGGAATTGCACTTTTTCTCCTTCAATCTTGGCCTTTAGATTAAGATATTTTGATGACAACATAAAAATGTCATCTTTCCAATTGATAGCAGCCCTTAAGATGTGTACTCATCCGTTGAGTAACCTTAGCCCTTAGATGCAAAAGAGGACTAATGCCATGCACTCCCTTGCTTGCCCCCTTGAGTGCCTACCCTTGGATGAGTTGTGCTCTTCCATTCTTGGTCATTGGATGAGGACAACATAAAAATGAGATCTTGTAGATTAAATCCATCCCTCAACATTTGTACTCAGCCCTTGTAGATGGCCTAAGCCATTGGATGAAAAGAGATAATCCCATGCACTCCCTTGCTTAACCGAATGGATGTTCACTCTTGGATGAATTGTGCTCATCTTTTTTCTTCCATTCTTGGCCATTAGATGAGGGTTCTTTCATGACAAATAAAAATTTCATTTTGGCATTTAAACTTGGCCATTTGATGGTGCATTCAACTTTCCTACAAGGCACCTAAGCCATTGGATGAAGGGGGGACCATTTGCAAGGTGTTAGTGGTAGCATGTGGCTTGATAGTGACTAGGGAATTAAATTGTTCAAGCTTCCTTCTTCTCCTCTATGTTGGCTGACCAAGGAAGAAAAAAACCCCAGCAATTCCTTCTTCTTTCATATTTTCATCAATTACAAATTTGCCCTTTTTGGTTTCTTTGGTGAAATGATCTTTTTGCCCTCCGAGCTTAAATAAATAGCAAACAGACTCCAAATTCGAATTTCTTTTTTTCAATACTTCCAAAGTAATAAAAAACAGAATTCTGGAAGTTTTCAAATTTTTTCGAGTTCATTTGCTATTTATTTCAGATTTATTTTTGAAATTGCCCCTTTTATGCACCTGAACTTTACCATTTTTTAACCAGATTTTTCTTCACCAATATTTTGTAAATAATTTAAAAATGTAATCTGGAAGCGTTCATAATTTTTGGAGCTCATTTGCTATTTTTCTCGGGATTTAGCTGCTTCAATTACTACATAGGGGACCCGGTATCTTGCCATTTTGCAAACGAACTCCGAATCAAGATTTTATTTCGCCAATCTCTTCCAAATAATTTAAAAATGATATTTGTGAATTTTCAAAATTTTTGGAACTCGTTTGCTATTTTTTCGGGATTTTTTCTGTTGAATTTCTACATAGTGGGCTCGGTATTTGGCCATTTTGCAAACGAACTCCGAATCAAGATTTTCTTTCGTTAATCTCTTCGAAATGATTTAAGAATGAGATTTACAAATTTTCAGAATTTTTGGAGTTCATTTGCTATTTTCCCATATTTTCTAATTTTGCCCTTTTGCCTTTGAAACCCGGTTTTGCTCAAAACAAGTCCAATTTTCAGATTTTATTCAAACCGAGCATTGGGCTATCCTTGTTTAATCATTTCTCATCAATTAAGGGCTATCCTTGTTCACCGAAATCCACCAAAAAAACCCTAATTCTCGGTTTTCTTTCGAATTGACTTTTCTATCAGTTTTTCTTCCAAGTGGCTTCTCCATTACCCATGTCGGTGATTATTTTTCATTTGAGACCTTCAATTCTGACCAATTTGATCGTTTAAGCACTTTTCCCCAAATTTCTCGAACTAGGGTTTCTTTTCTACTGAGATTCTGTAATCCAACTTCCGAACTCCATATCTATCAATGTTGACATCGGATTATAAAAATTCTTTCAATGTTTTTCAATTGAACCTCAAATCTTGATTTTGAAAGTTGGTTGACTTTTTCAGTAGTTGACTTTTTTTTTGGGTTGACTTTTTTTGAGTTTGACTTTTTCTATCCGCTTTCTTAGACTAAGTCTCGGAGTACCACCTGCTAGATGAGAAAAGCCTTTTAGCATTATGACACATCTATTTAGGAAGAAAACGTACCTGATTTAGGGGTCCGGACAAAATTAGGTGTCTACATCGGGAATATCTTTATTTTTATTGAAAATCATTATCTTTTTCAAAATATTTAAAAAATATGAACATGAATATGTGTGACATAAATAAAATGACATAGTAAAGTCTAGATAATATAATGCAACCTAAATGATATGATATAATTCAAATGGCATAGCATATTCTAAATGAAATGAAATGATTTAAATAACCTAATATTCTAAATGAAATAAAATGATTTAAATGACATGGCAAATGTAAATGATATGGCATATTTTGAATGACATGACATATTCTAAATAATATAATCTAAATGACATGGAATATAATCTAAGTGACATGAAATGACATGAAACATAAAATAATGCTATCATGAAATATGCATGAAAATAAAATAAAAATGCATGGACATAGTATATGCTAGATGATGTGACAAAAATAAAGGACTAAATAAAAAGTATAGGATAGCATAAATATTCAAAAAATCATATAACAAACAATAATCATCATAAAAAGTGAATCGAAATATTAATAATAATACCATAGAAAAATATTATAGCAAAAATCACATATTAAATAAAATGCATGGACATGAAAAATGCAATGCATGAAAATGTATTTTTTCCTCTAAATAAAGAAATCCGTATATCTAAAAAGATATCCGGCTACCTTAGGAAAATATGTAAAATTAGATTTTCTAAAAACAAAACTTTGTGATTGCTTGAAAACAATTTTGAAGAAAAACTTGAATGAAGATTAAAACCCCTACCAAACCCTTTTAAAACGGCTCTAATTTCCTAAGTTTAAAATCCCGGACTTGACCACCCTTAACCCGAGATTTATAAAATCATTTTTAAAGTTTAAAAAAGCTTAGAAACTATCCTAAGATAGTATCTAAAGCTTCTAACCAACCCCCTCTAAATGCCTTAGCCAAATTCAACCATTGTTTTTCTTTTGAATTCAAATCTGCCTCTACTGTCCGATTTTGACACACGATTTTTTAGCCTATTTTTAAAAATTCAAAAAAAATCTAAAAACAATACTGGAGACTTAGAACATGTAAAACTACATGATAAAAAATTGGCTTAATTTTTTGATTAAAGATGACTGCCTAGAAAAATCGAGAAAGTACAAGTACTGGGTGAAAAATTGTTTTGCCAAAACACATTTTTTTTCCTTTGATAAAATCATTTAAAAATCAAAGTAAAATTGTTGGAGATCATCCTAAAGACCTAAAAACAGTAGCTAAAACATTTAAAAACCTTGGATAAAAATTGGCTAAGTAAAAAAAAGTCACAAAGGTAGAATAATCAATTTGACAACCCTTTAATTTTTCACAAGTATGCTCAAGTGAGCATGACTTTGAGTCATTGATTGGCCTAAGTTATAAATCATGTGGCATGACATGAAATGCATGAAAATACAGAAAAGTGAATGCATGAAATGCATGGTTTAAAGCCTAAGTGATATGGAAAATGCATGGCATAAATAACCTAAATGCCTAGCATGAGTTTGCATGGCAATAAATGATATCCTAACTTCACATGCATGAACTATTGTCTAAATGACATGGCAAATGATATTAAAAATAATCAAAATGGCCTAGTGCCTAAATGACATGGGAAATGACATGGCATATGAAAATGGCCTAATGTCTAAATGTCATGGAAAAATAACATGGCATATGACATGTAAAATGACATAGAATAATAAAATGACCTAAACTTAAATGACATCTAATAATAAAAATGGCCTAAGGCTAAATGACATGTGAAATGGCATGGCATATGAAAATGGCCTAATGTCTAAATGTCATGGAAAAATAACATGGCATATGAAAATGGCCTAATGCTTAAAGAACATGCACATGGCCGAATAGCCTAGGAACCAAAGTGTTCTGAGAAATATCATGTAAAATGACCTAACTAAATGCTATGGAAGATGATATGAGAAATGGAAAATGCCTAAAATATATCTAAAATATATGACAATAGCCCCAAGATGCAAAAATATGACATAAGTCAAAAGAACAAGATGGTTACCAAGAGTATAAATATACATAAAGATAAACAATAATAGAAATAAGCAAGTTAAAGTAAGCAAATAAATAACAAAGAGATGAGCTCCATGGTTGGTACATTGGACAAAGCCCCATAACCATTATCTCTTGATTTTCATCAAGGTCATGAAGCCTTTTCAATCTCAAAATCATAAAAAATAACTAAGGTAAGAAAAAAATATGGAGATGAGCTCCATGGTTGGTATATTGGACAAAGCCCAACCTAACCATTATCACTTGATTTTCATCAAGATCATGAAGCCTAACCATTGTTTTATTTATTTTTTTGAAAAGTAAGAACAATAAGAAAGATGTAAAAAAAAATGGTAGGAAATCACATAGAAAACAAGTCCGGGCATCATTGTTAAAGTCGTATATAGCGCATTTTCCCAAATCATGGTTAAGGCCTCTGGGTACCATTTTTAAGACCTCCGGACATCATTTTTAAAAGTCGCATACAACGCATTTTTTTAAACATGGTAAGGCCTCCGGGCACCATTTTCAAGACCTCCGGGCATCATTTTTTAAAAGTTGCATACAACTCATTTTTTCCAATGATGGTAAGGCCTCCGGGCGCCATTTTTAAGACCTCCGGACATCATTTTTAAAAGTTGCATACAGCATATTTTTTAAACACGGTAAGGCCTCCGGGCACCATTTTCAAGACCTTCGGGCATCATTTTTTAAAAGTCGCATACAGTCATTTTTTCCAATGACGGTAAGGCCTCCGGGCACCATTCTTAAGACCTTCTGGCATCATTGTTAAAGTCGCATACAGCGCATTTTTTTCGAATCACGGGTAAGGCCTCCGGGCACCATTCTTAAGACCTTCGGGCACCATTTTTAAGGTCTCTGGGCACCATTTTTAAGGCCTCCGGGTACCATCCTTAAGACCTCCGAGCACCATTCTTAAGACCTCCGGGCATCATTTTTTAAGTAGCATACAACGTATTTTTTTTTCAAATCACGGGTAAGGCCTCCGGGCACCATTCTTAAGACCTCTAGGCATCATTTTTAAAGTCGTATACAGTGCATTTTTTTTTCACGGATAAGGCCTCGAGGCACCATTTTTAAGACCTCCGGGCACTATTTTTAGACCTCCGTGCACAATTTTCATTTTGAAAATTGAACTCGTTTCCTTAAGACGGGTCGAGCCTTGATTAGTCAGGGAACTCAATTTAAGGACAAAATCTTCAATTTACAGCTTTTTTTTTTCAACAAAAAAAAAAGCAACAAAAAAATGAATGAAAAAAATGAAAAAAGAAACCCCCTTCCCCTTCTCTTCACATGTGATTTCACTAATCGGACAAAATTAGTGTTTATTTATCTTTGCTGATTCCTGATTCTCAGCAATAGCCAAAGAGGGACAGCTGTAAACACCTAATTTTGTCCGCACCACTAAAACATGTATGTTTTCTTCCTAAATTGATGTTTCAGAATGTAAAAAAAACTTTTTTCATCCTGCAGGTGGTACTCTGAGACTTAGTCTAAGAAGGCGAGCATAAAAAGTCAAACTTGAAAAAAAGTCAACCCTGGAAAGTGAATCCCAAAAAGTCAACTACTAAAAAAGTCAATCCACTTTCAAAATCAAGATTTGAAGTTCAATTGAAAAATGTCGAAAGAATTTTGATAATCCGAGGTCTACATCGAAAGATATGGAGTTTGAAAGTTGGGTTTTGGAGATTTAGTAGAAAGGAAACCCTAATCCGAGAAATTTGGGGAAAAATGCTTAAACGATGGAATTGGTCGAAATTGAAGGTTCCAAATGAAAGATAAGCACTGACTACGGGTAATGGAGAAGCCACTTGAAAGAAAAACTGAAAGAAAGGTCAATCTGGAAGAAAATCGAGAATTAGGGTTTTTGGTGGATTTCGGTGAAATTGGGAAGAATTACAGAAATGGCTCAACTCGGTAGGAATAAAGTCCCTAATGGATGAGGAGTGGTTAAAAAGGATAGCCCAAGGCTCAGTTTGAAGAAAATCTAAAAATCGGACTTGTTTTGAGCAAAATCGGGTTTCAGAGGTAAAATGGCAAAATTGGAAAATTTGGGAAAAATAGCAAATGAACTCCGAAAATTCTGAAAAATTGAAAATCTCATTCTTAAATAATTTTGAAGATATTGGCAAAATAAAATCTTGATTCGGAGCTCGTTTGCAAAATGGAAAAATCCCTAGTCTCCTATGTAGAAATGCAAGAACATAAATCCCAGAAAAATAGCAAATGAACTCCAAAAATTCTGAAAATTTTCAAATCTCATTTTTAAATTATTTGGAAGAGATTGGTGAAATAAAATCTTGATTCAGAGTTCATTTGCAAAATGGCCAAATCCTGGGCCCCATATGTAGTAATTCAAGCAGATAAATCTCGAAAAACACCAAATGAGTTCCAAAAATTATGAAAATTTCCAGATCACACTTTTAAATTATTTGGAAGAGATTGGTGAAGAAAAATCTTGATTTGGAGCTAGTTTAAAGAAATGGTAGAATTTGGGGGCATAAAAGGGCAATTTTGGAAGAAAAAATCCAAATAAATAGCAAATGGACACGGAATTTTTTGAAAACTTCCAGAATTCAATTTTTTATTATTTTAAAAGTATTTAAAAAAGAAATTTTGAATTTGGAGTCCTTTTTCCATTTATTTATGTTCGGGGGTCAAAAAGGTCATTTTATCCAAGAAACCGGAAAGGGCTTTTCTTGCCTTTTAAAAAATGAAACATGGGCTGGAAGAAATGGGGCTGGCCGGACAAGGCCCAAGAATAGCTAGATAGTTTTTTATTTTTTAATCAAAAGGCCAACAATGAAGAGGAAGTTAATTATTTTTTGATCAAGCCTTTGCAAATAAGCCACATGGACCAATGCATGAAGAGGGAGAGTGTCAACATAATGGCTTAAGATTCTTGAACAACTATAATTGTGGATAGCTGATGGCCTAATCTAAGGGTGATAATTTCATGTTTTAAACATCTTGGATCAATTGCCCTTGGATGAAAATTGGTTGATGGAAAAATGACAACATCCTAGCCTAGAGGGGGGTTTCGGCCACACTACAAGGGGACTCTCTCTTTCATTTTCAGATTACTCACTATTTATTCTCTCTTGTTTTTTGGCTGATTTTCTTTCCATTGTTGAAAAGCAAAACAAAAGTTTAGAAAAGAAAAGAAAGTTAGAAGATAAAAAGCTTGAAAGATAGCTTCTAGAGGTTGCTTTAAGCACCATACTCTTGCACTTTCTTTGATTTTCCATTCTTGATTTGCTGTTTTGATCATTATTTTGGTGAGTTTCTTTTGATTTTTCTTTTAAAATAAGTTTTTTTAATGTTATTCTTTAAGTTCCTTCTTGATTCTTTCTTGTAAAAAGCTCTTGAAATTTTTTTCCATTTGTTTTTGGTTGGCCAAATGGTCTATGTTTTTTAGAGTTGCTGTTTTGCATTGTTATTTCATGTTATTTTTTATATTTATTAAGTTTTGATGCTTTAAATCTTATTCTAATACATAGACTTGAAGCTTGTTTTAATTTGGTTGCTTGTTTATTTCCATTTTTTGAGTCTATTATCATGTTTATTTTACTATTCTTGCATTTTTGATTTTCTGTTTTCAAAATATTTAAGTTTGTTTATGTTTTATATTTTGTAATCCATGTGTTTGTGAAAATGCTTGTTGGTTTTCATGCCTTTACTTTATATTTGCATGATTTAAGTGTTATTCTTTAGTTAAGCATATTAGTATATCATGTGTTTGTGAAAATGCCATGTTTATTTTAAGCATCTACTACATTCGGCCATCTCATTTTGTTTGCTTTGTGTGTGCATTTTTGTTATGTTAGTTGATAGCTTTGTATTTCCATGATATTTGGTTGAGTATTTTGTTTAAGCATGCCATGTGTTTGTGTTATTGCCATGCATATTTTAGGTTTAGGATTGGTTTGTTTTGCCATGCATTTAGACCTAGGTTGCATTAAATACCATGCAAATTCATTTAGGTCTAGGTCATTTTATTGATGCCATGCTTTTTTCATGTCATTTATGTTTTAAATCATGCATTTCATGCATCATATTTGCTGTATTTTTCATGCATTTCATGTCCTTGCCACTTGATTTATGACTTAGGCCAATCAATGGTTCAAAGTCATGCTCTCTTGAGCATACTTGTGGAAAATTAAAGAGTTATCAAATTGATTATTCTACCTTTGTGATTTTTTTTTTTACTTAGCCAATTTTTGCCTAACTTTTCAAAAGTGTTAGCTACTGTTTGTGAGTCTTTTAGAGAGTCTCTAATATTTTTACTTTGATTTTTAAATGATTTTATCAAAGGCAAAAGAATGTGTTTTGGCAAAACAGTTTTTTCATCCACTACTCGTACTTTCCCGATTTTTCTGGGCAGTCATATTTAATCAAAAAATTAAGCCGATTGTTTCCTGTGTAGTTTGACATGTTTTGAGTCTCCAGTATTGTTTTTATATTTTTTTGAATTTCTAAAAATAGGGTAAAAATCATGCTTTAAAACTGGACAGTGGAGTCATAATTGAATTTGAAGGAAAATCATTTTTCTGTTTTTGTTAAGTTACTTAGAGGGGGCTGATTAAGAAGTTTAGCTACTGACTTAGGGTAGCTTCTAAGCCTTTTTAAACTCTAAATATAACTTTTTAAGTCTTGGGTTAAGGGTGGCCAAGTCCGGGATTTTAAACTTAGGAAATTAGAGCCATTTAAAAAGGGTTTAGCTAAGTTTTTATTTTTAATCTAAGCTTTTCAAAAATTGTTTTCAAACAATCACAAAGTATTTTGATTTTAGAATATTTAATTTGATATATTTTTCTAAGGTAGCCGGATATCTTTTTAGATATATGGATTTCCTTAATTAAAGGTAAAAAATACATTCTCATGCATTGCATTTTCCATATTCATGCATATTATATAATATGTAATTTTTGCTATGTTTAATTTTCATGATGGTGTTATTATCTTTGATTTAAATTTTTGATATTATATTATTTGTTATATGGTTTTGAATATTTCATGGTATCCTCTGGTCTTTATTTAATTATTTTTGTCATATTATTTAGCACATAGTTTGTTCATGCATTATTATTTTTATTTTTTTTCCATGCATATTATATGATAGCATTATTTTATGTTTCATGTCATTTAGATTACATGCCATATCATTTATATTTGCCATGTCATTTAGGATATTTCATTTCATATAGAATATATTATGTTACCTAGGTCATTTCATTTCATGTAGAATATATTACGTTACCTAGGTCATTTCATTTCATTTAGAATATATCATGTTACCTAAATATTACATTTCATATAGAATATATCATGTTACCTAGGTTATTTCATTTCATTTAGAATATGCTAAGACATTTAAATTATATCATACCATTTAGGTTGAATTATATTATTTAGATTTTGATATGTCATTTATTTATGTCATACATATTCATATTCATATTTTTTAAAATGTTTTGAAAAAGGTAATGATTTTCAATAAAACAAAGATATTCCCGAGTTAAAATAATTCATGAGTTCTCTGCCGGGTTTGCTGGGCAGGATATCATCAATTATCATTAATAACAGAATATCTTCTTTAAAATGAGAATGATTCGAAAAGTTTTCCAAACTAATAAAAATTTCTATATTTTGCCACGTTTGTTTGGGAATATAGGAAAATTTTGAATTTATAAATTCCGGATCATTTTCAATTAAAAGTGAAAATATTTTTCCTTAAATTGGGAACTAACTTGAAATACTAAATTTAAAATCGACTTTTTACCAAGACTTGAGATAACACATGATTAATAAGGTATCGTTTTATGCGGGCGTTGTGGGGGTGCTAATCCTTCCCCACACGTAACCGAGTCCCGAACCCCTTCTTTGATTTCTCTGGTTTAAAACGCAGACTTGGAATTGGTTTTAAAAATGTTTTAATTAATTTTAAAATATTTTATAAAACCGGTTTTAATAGTTGGCCGATCACACCTAGCTAAAAAGATTGGTGGCGACTCCATATCTTTTTCAAGGTCATTTTCAAAATCTTCATTTTTCAAGAGGAATTAAGTCGACTTTTCCTCATTTTTTTAATGTCACGCTTAATGAATAATAAAGTCTTGCGATGAGACTTGTTATTTTTTTTAGGTTGCGACACCAAGGCTGTCCAAGAACACAAGGCTGGGGGTAAGAACTACCGTGGGAAAAGGCTGCAGGGTTGGAAAAGGACTCGAAAAATATCTTAAGGGGATGGCCCGAGCAATGGAAGTAGTGGGAAAAAAAGACCAGTTTGGCCTAGGGTATCCTTCAAAGGCCCATGAGAAAAGGAAACAAATTGAAAAGAACCGACAAAGGAGGATGGCCCGTCTCGCAGGTATGGATATTGAGTGGTAGCCTATGACTTTCCCACCTATCCTTCACAGCTTTCGCTCAGCCAGTTCTTTGTTTGGAGAAAAGAATTCTGATGATGTACTCATAATGATCGAGCAAGCTTTTGAAAAGTTCAATGTGAATAAGGGTGAGCAGATATAGGACATGATGATCTGCACGAGTGGGGAAGAAAGAATTGAAAGTGAGAATGCTAACTGGATGGTGCGACCTTGTCCGCCAGGATATAGACTGACCAATTGGAGTGCAACCGAGCTGCCCATAGTTTTTAGGTCTGTTCCAACGTAATGCTTTTAAACAAATCTTAAATATATTTGCCCGAAGATATTAAGAATTTCTTTTGTAATGGGCTTTTGTCTAAAACTTTTCATCCAATAAATAACAAACATGATGCATTTCCTTCATATTGATGTGTCCATATTCTTTTATTTATGCTATTTATTTTGCTTCCATTGTATATATGTTTTCATATATTGTTTCTTCCCCACCTATTTACAAGTGTACGGATGCAGAATGAGGACCTTCTTGTCAGTAATTCTGAAATTGATTTTGAGAGAACTATTTGCACAGGTGATTTTGAGGTCGACGAAGATATTGAGGATTATGGTCTACCTCCGGACTTATTAAGAAAAATAGAACAAGAAGAGAAACAAGTATTTCCTCATGATGACCTATTGGAATTGTTGAATTTGGGAAGTAATGAGGAGATAAAAGAGGTTAAAATCGAGACTACATTGTCGTCATTAATAAAGGGTGAATTGATAGCCTTGCTCCGGGAATATGTAGATGTATTTGCATGGTCATACCAAGACATGCTGGATCTGGATCCAAATATTGTGGTACATAAGCTCCATTTAAGGCCAGAGTGCAAGCCAATTTAGCAAAAGTTGAGAAGAATGAGGCCGAACATGCTATTAAAGGTAAAAGAGGAGGTGAAGAGGCAGTTTGATGCTGGATTCATAGAGGTGGCAAAATATCCGGAATGGGTGGCAATTCCAGTACCAAAGAAGGATGGAAAGGTGCGTATGTGCGTCGATTACCGAGATTTGGACAAAGCCAGTCCCAAAGATAATTTCCCTTTTCCCCACATTGATACTTTGGTGGATAATACGGCGAAGAGTTCCTTATCTTCTTTCATGGATGGATTCTCGGGATATAATCAGATTAAGATGGCACCGAAAGATATGGAGGAAACCAGATTTGTTACAATGTGGGGAACATTCTACTACAAGGTAATGCCATTTAGGTTGAAGAATGCTGGGGCAACATATCAACGAGCCATGGTGACCTTGTTTCATGACATGATGCATAAGGGAATTGAGGTCTATGTTGATGATATGATTGCAAAGTCACAAGGAGAAGAGGAGCATATTGCGAATCTTAGGAAACTCTTTGAAAGACTAAGAAAGTTTCAACTCAAGTTAAACCCGGCAAAATGCACTTTTAGAGTCACTTTGGGGAAATTGTTGGGTTTTGTTGTTAGCAAAAGAGAAATTGAGATTGATCCGGATAAAGTGAAGGCCATCCAGAATTTGCCACTTCCACATACTCAAAAAGAAGTAAGAGGTTTTTTGGGGAGATTGAATTACATTGCTCGGTTTATTTCTCAATTAATCGATAAATGTGATCCAATATTTAAGTTACTTCAAAAACGTGATCCAGGAGAGTGGGATGAAAAGTGTCAGATTGCTTTTGAAAAGGTTAAGCATTATCTATCAAACCCACCAGTATTAATGCCAACGGCTTCGGATAAGCCGATGATATTGTATCTATTAGTAGTTGAGAGATCCATGGGTTGTGTTTTGGGGCAGCTTGATGAGATTAGAAAGAAAGAACAGGCGGTTTACTACCTCAGTAAGAAGTTCACAGATTATGAGTTGAAATATTCATCGGTAAAAAAACTATGCTGTGCTTTAGCTTAGACTGCTCGGAGGCTCAGATAATACATGCTGTACCATACAACGTGGTTGATCGCCAAGCTAGATTCAATCAAGTACATGTTGGAAGCACCTTCTTTGTCAGGGAGGACGGCAAGATGACAGGTTTTGCTGTTAGAATACAACATTGTATATGTGAGTCAGAACATCAAGAGTAGTGCAGTGGCTGAATTTTTAGCAAGTCGGGCAGTGGAAGATTATGAGCCGTTGAACTTTGATTTCCCAGATGAAGATTTGATGTATGTTTCGCAAGCGGATGAGGTTCCCTTGAAGAAGAAAGTATGGGAGATGTACTTTGACGGAGCATCCAATGCCATGCGGCACAGAATTGGTGCAGTGCTCATATCCCCAGAAGAAGATTTATATCCCTTCACCACCATATTGGATTTTGATTGTACAAACAATACTGCAAAATATGAAACATGTACTATGGGCCTTCGTGCAGCAGTGGACAAAAAAATCAAAGTTTTGGAAGTTTTCGGAGACCCGGCTTTAGTGATATATCAATTGGGCGGAGAATGGGAAACCCGATACACAAAATTAATCAGATATCGAGAACTCATATTGAGTTTATTGGAGAAGTTTGAAGAAGTAAGTTTCAATTACTTCCCCCGAGAAGAAAATCGGATGGCGGATGCTCTAGCTACTTTGTCATCAATATTTAAAGTGAATAAAGGGGCAGAAGTTGTGCCGATCAAGATGAGCATATATGAGTCTCCTGCCCACTGTTTGAGTATCGAAGAAGAAGCAGATAGTCTCTCTTGGTATAACGACATTTTGCAATACATCAAGAATCAACAGTATCCAGAGCGAGCAACAGAAAACGACAAGAGAACTCTGAGAAGGCTAGCAATGGGTTTTGTTCTAGATGGGGAGATTCTCTACAAGAAAGGGAAAAATCAAGTCCTGTTGAGATGTGTCGGGTCTGTCGAAGCTCGAAGAATCATAGAGGAAGCCTATGAAGGGATATGTGGCACCCATGCTAATGATCACATGCTTGCTAAGCAGATTATGGGGGCAGGATATTATTGGCTGACGATGGAAGGAGATTGTATCAGTTATTCTAGAAAGTGCCATAAATGCTAGATATATGCAGATAAGATCCATGTGCCGCCATCGTCATTGCATGTCATGATCGCACCATGGTCTTTTTCAATATGGGGAATGGATATGATTGGGCCTATTACCCCGAAAGCTTCCAATGGACATTGTTTTATCCTTGTGGCCATAGATTATTTCACAAAGTGGGTGGAAGCTGCTTCTTACACGAATGTAACGAAGTCGGTGGTATGCATATTTGTTAAGAAGGAAATCATATGCCGATATGGATTGCCAGCAAGAGTTATTTCAGATAATGCTCTCAATCTGAATAATAAGATGATGAGAGAGGTATGTACTCAGTTCAAGATCACACACCATAATTCGACACCTTATCTTCCGAAGATGAATAGGGCAGTAGAAGCAGCCAACAAAAATATCAAGAAGATTGTCGAGAAGATGACTGATATGTACAAGGATTGGCATGAGATCTTGCCTTTTTCTTTTCATGCATATCGCACTTCGGTTCACACATCTACAGGGGCAACGTAGTTTTCTTTAGTATATGGTATGGAAGGAGTGTTACCTATTGAAGTTGAGATTCCTTCACTTCGGGTTTTGATGGAGGTTGGCCTAGAAGAGGCAGAATGGGTTAGAGATCGTTATGAACAGCTGAGTCTCATCGAAGAGAAAAGATTGAAGGCAATTTGCCATGGGCAGTTGTATCAGAAAAGGATGATTCGAGCCCATAACAAAAAGGTTCGACCCAGACAGTTCCGAGAAGGAGAGTTGGTACTGAGGAAAATTCTCCCCATAGTGATGGATCCGCGAGGAAAATGTGCTCCAAATTGGGAAGGACCCTATGTGGTAAAAAGAGCTTTTTCTGTAGGAGCATTGATTCTAACTCGGATAGACGGGGATGATTTTAGACATCCTGTGAATGCTGATGAACTGAAGAAGTATTATGCTTAAAAAAAAGTGTGATGCTATGCACATGGAATTCGAATGATTCCAAGTGTAGAAATGGAAATTCTATATATCTATCTCCCCTAAGAATTGCTTTTCAAAGAGAATATTCATGCTTGATATGATGAATGGCTATCTTTCGTATTCCTTTCACTAAAAAGAAATTATCCATAGTAACCCTTTTGAGCCTTAGGAATTATTTCTTTCGTTGAACCTTGATCAAGGATCACCCTCTACACTGGAGGACAAATACGAGGAAAAATAATAAAAAAAAAAAAGAAAAGAGAGAGAGCCATTGGAAAATGTGAAATCAAAGAATGGCAAATGAAGGCCAGCAAATAAAAAAAAAGAGAAAAAAGAAAAGTCCAAAAAAGGGACAAATGTCTCAAGAATGAATTTCCTCAGGAAATGATCCTTGATCCCATCACCCTTAAACACATTTTGGGCCTATTTTATCCTTTCCTTTTAAACCCGAACCTTGGCCTACATTACGTACTTTAAAAGTCCATTTTGATCAAGCATGGATATTTAATTTGAAAGGTTGTTCTCAGAATTCATCCCATCTTTTGAATTGACATTTTTACCTTGGAAGCATTTAGAATTCTTAGATGCATGGTTAAAAAAAAGAGAGGTTTAAGCCGAAAACCATCAAAGGGCGACTTAATACCGAATGGGGGACACCTGAGTTGAAAACCCGCGAAGGGCGGCTCAAGTACTGATTAAGGTTTGAATCAATGCTTCGTGTAAAGGGGGAGAAAGTATTTGAAAATCAAAGAAAATGGGAACAACTCAGTCTGACGTAACTACGGATGCCGAGGGATTACCCAAGTAAATTAACCGTGCAAGAGAAATTTAAGATAATTTGAAAATTGAGGGGTCCAAGATATTTCGCATCCGGGGCATCAACAACCTATAACTTTACATTTGTTTCTTATATCCTTGATATTCACTTTTACCATTTTAAAACATTTGTTGCAATAAATTCTTGTTATTCTTTTATGACATTGGATTGTTTCATACTTTCTTTCATATATTTTTTGAGATTGCATTTTGTTTGTTATTAAATTGAATGATGATTAGTAAACATAAATTTTTTTTTTTAATAAAAGAGAGTTTAAAAGTATTACTAAGGAATAGATCTAAATCTTAGAAAAGGTGTGGAAGCCACTAATCCTGATGGAAAATTCACCAAAGAAAGGAAAACAGTGAATGTGTTGGAGACTCCGTCACGAAGTCAGAATTTTGTGAATTTTAGCGAAATCAGAAACTAGGACTGTTTGACAATTTATCTTGAGTAAAGGGTTCCTTAAGTGGGGTATCAGTGAACAATTGAAGACTCTGTCATGAATTCAGATGATCTGTGAACCTCAAAGAAACCATGGATTAGAAATCATGACACAATCATTTGATTGAATTCATCCTCAAGAAGCATACAAGCATTTGCAAAGCATGTCATTCTCATCATTGCATTTAGCTAACATTGCAGGAATCAGGAAAGCTCTAGCTTCCCCAAATCGAACTCGTTCTGTTTCTCTAATGAGTCGAGCCTCGAGACCACCGTCGAGGTATGTTTCTTTCAAATCAAACTCGTTCTGCTTCTCAAATGAGTCGAGCCCCGAGACCGCCGTCGAGGTATGTTCCTTTCATTTTCAAGTTGAATTTATTTTCCCAAAAGAATCAAACCCACGATCATTCTTAGCATTCCTTTTGTTTAAATCTAATTCATTCTGTTTTATCAAATGAGTCGAGCCTCGAGACCACCGTCGAGGTATTTCCTTTTGTTTTAAATCGAATTCATTCTGTTTTATCAAATGAGCCGAGCGTTGAGACCACCGTCGAGGTATTTCCTTTTGTTTTAAATCGAATTCATTCTGTTTTATCAAATGAGTCGAGCCTTGAGACTGTCGTCAAGGTATTTTCATGACGGGTAAGGCCTTCGAGCACCATTTTTAAGACCTCCGGGCACCATTTTTAAGACCTTCGGGCATAATTTTTCAAATCATGGGTAAGGCCTTCGGGCACCATTTTTAAGACCTTCGGGCACCATTCTTAAGAACTTCGGGCATCATTTTTAAAGTCGCATACAGCGCATTGTTTTTCACGAGTAAGGCCTTCGGGCACCATTCTTATGACCTTCGAGCATAATTTTTCAAATCACAGGTAAGGTCTCCGGGCACCATTTTTAAGACCTCCGGGCACTATTTTTAAGATCTTCGGGCACGATTTTCACTTTGAAAATCGAACCCGTTTCCTTTAGACGGGTCGAGCCTTGATTAGTCAGGGAACTCAATTTAAGGACAAAATCTTCTATTTTATAGCTTTTACAAAAAAAAAAAAACTCTCTTTCCCTTCTCTTCAGATGTGATTTCACTAACCGAACAAAATTAGTGCTTGTTTATCTTCGCTTGATTCCTGATTCTCAGCAATAGCCAAAGAGGGGCAGATGTAGACACCTAATTTTGTCCGGACCCCTAAATCAGGTACGTTTTCTTCCTAAATTGATGTTTCATAATGCTAAAAGGTTTTTCTCATCTTGGAGGTGGCACTCCGAGGCTTAGTCTAAGAAAGCAGACAGAAAAAGTCAAACTCAAAAAAAGTCAACCTCTAAAAAAAGTCAACCTCAAAAAAGTCAACTCTAAAAAAGTCAACTACTAAAAAAGTCTCTCACTTTCAAAATCAAGGTTTGAAGTTCAATTGAAAGATGGTGAAAGAATTTTGATAATCCGAGATCTACATTGAAAGATATGGAGGTCGGAAGTTGGATTACGAAATTTCAGTAAAAAAGAAACCCTAATTCGGGAAATTTGGGGAAAAGTGCTTTAACGATCAAATTGTTCAGAATTGAAGGTTCCAAATGAAAGATAAGTACTGATTACGAGTAATCGAGAAGCCACTTGAAAGAAAAACTGATAGAAAAGTCAAATCGAAAGAAAACCAAGAATTAGGGTTTTTTTGGTGGATTTTGGTAAAATTTGGAAGAATTACAGAAATGGCCCAATTTGGTAAGACTAAAGCTCTTAATTGATGAGGAATGATTAAAAAAGGATAGCCTAAGGCTCAGTTTGAAGATAATATGAAAATCAGACTTGTTTTGAGCAAAATCGGGTTTCAGAGGCAAAAGGTAAAAATTGGAAAATTTGGAAAAAATAGCAAATGAAATCCAAAAATTCTAAAAATCTCATTCTTAAATCATTTCAAAGATATTGGCAAAAGAAAATATTGATTTGGAGTTCGTTTGCAAAATGGCCAAATACTGGGTCCACTATGTAGAAATTCAACAGGATAAATCCCGGAAAAATAGCAAATGAACTCCAAAAATTCCTAAAATTTGTAGATCTCATTTTTAAATTATTTGGAAGAGCTTGGCAAAATAAAATCTTGATTCGGAGTTCGTTTGCAAAATGGCCAAATCCCGGGTCCCCTATGTAGTAATTCAAGCAAATAAATCCCGAAAAAATAGAAAATGAGCTCCAAAAATTATAAAAACTTCCAGATCACATTTTTAAATTATTTGGAAGAGATTGGTGAAGAAAAATCTAGATTCAGAGCTCGTTTAAAAAATGGTAAAGTTCGGGTGCATAAAAGGGGCAACTTTGGAAATAAATCCGAAATAAATAGCAAATGGACTCGAAAATTTTTGAAAACTTCCAGAATTCAATTTTTTATTATTTCAAAATTATTGAAAAAATAAATCTGAATTTGGATTCCGTTTACTATTTATTTAGGTTCCGGGGGAAAAAAGTCATTTCACCGAAGAAACGAAAAAGGGCAAATTTGTAATTGAGAAAAATATGAAAGA
This sequence comes from Fremontodendron californicum, assembly GCA_030761205.1. Lineage (NCBI taxonomy): Eukaryota > Viridiplantae > Streptophyta > Magnoliopsida > Malvales > Malvaceae > Fremontodendron > Fremontodendron californicum. The sequence goes on along the minus strand of JAULJL010000025.1, from coordinate 9,151,391 downwards.
AGAAGGAATTACTGGGATTTTTCTTCCCTTGGTCAGCCAGCATAGAGGAGAAGAAGGAAGCTTGAACAATTTAATTCCTTAGTCACTATCAAGCCATATGCTACCACAAACACCTAGCAAATGGTCCCCCTTCATCCAATGGCTTAGGTGCCTTATAGGAAAGTTGAATGCACCATCCAATGGCCAAGTTTAAATACCAAGATGACATTTTTATTTGTCATGAAAGAACCCTCATCTAATGGCCAAGAATGGAAGAAAAAGATGAGCACAATTCATCCAAAGGTGAGCATTCATTCGGTCAAGCAAGGGAGTGCATGGGATTGTCTCTTTTCATCCAATGGATTAGGCCATCTACAAGGGCTGAGTACACATGTTGAGGGATGGATTTAATCTACAAGATGTCATTTTTATGTTGTCCTCATGCAACGACCAAGAATGGAAGAGCACAACTCATCCAAGGGTAGGCACTCAATGGGGCAAGCAAGGGAGTGCATGGGATTGGTCCTCTTTTGCATCTAAGGGCTGAGGTTACTTGATGGAGACTCAATTAAGAGTTGTAAACCCAAGTGCAGGTTATGTTCAAGTAATAAATTCTCGGGTGTCCGAGGTCGAACCACAGGGAAGCGTATTAGTAAGTATAAGTTTATAAATATATAAGACAAAGAAAGTAAACAAGATATTAGGGAATCAACAACAAAATAAGATAAACAAGATATTAGAGAACAAAATAAACAAAATATAAAAGAAATTAAACAAGATATAAAAAACAATAAGAAAAGATGTTGAGGTTAGAGAATCCACTCTTGGTGTTATGCTAAGATTAATCTTGTTTTATTACACAATTGAAATCCACACATAAAGGAGGTTCCAATCGGAAGGTTTAGCAATTCAGTCCAAATTGTCCAACGTCCATAGCATATGATATTATGTTCATTTGGTGTCCTCAAAACTCATAAAAAGAGTCCAAGCATTCCTTATGCCAAGGTATATGTCTACAACAAATCAAGGTTATGAAACCAAGCATTTACTGTGCCATTTTCCTTGTCAATAATGAATCAAGATCCCTACTTTGTAAGTATGATTTTAAACCAAAAGAAAATATTATCTATACTAGTGTTTATAAATGATGATTCATTTTAGCTCATGTTTAAGAGACTAACCTTAGCATTTACCAAGAGCTTCACCTCATCACCTCAACAATATGATTAGCAACACATACTAGATATGAATAAAATGAAAAGAAATGTAAGAAGCATAAGTAAATAAAGAAAAAGAAAACTAGAGAAAGGAAAGAAAAAGAAAACTTAGAGAATTTTATTACAATGGCTAATATCCTACCAATGTATAATGATCCTCTTACAATCATCCAAGGCCCTCTATTTATACACATTTTGGAGAGCTAAATGACAAGAGACAAGCTTTATAAATTTCAAAGGTAGGTATAATAGGTGGGTGCATTTTTCTAACAGTTTTCGTCATATTGTATGACAATTCTGATCAGCCAGCTTGATGGTCGATTTTGTCAATGTTGGAGGCTCGATCTGATCAAATGGTCTTCTAGAAAAATATACCCCTATCAGTTACGGATCCATAGCCATTGGAATCAGATCATTTTCTCATGTGGATCGGAAGATATGGTCAAAATACCAAAACAGGTCAGCACAGACGTCATTGCACATCAGCCAACTTGATGGTCGATTTCGCTAGGGAAAACGACTCCGTTTCAAGAAGTGTAAAACATGAAAAAGATAGATATGCCTCTTAACTATGCACTGTAAAATTTCAGCCTTAATGCTTTAGTGAAACTCCAGATATAGCTGATATGGCAAAAGGTGTCGAACTGGAACTGAATCGGATTTGCCCTTAATTCTTGATTTAACCTAGTAATCTGAAATCACTCAAAGAAACTCGTGAAAAACACCAAATTACATAAAAATATAAAATATCATAAACACAATTAGACTAAGCAATAATAACTCGTATTTGACACAAAACAATAATAAAACATAACTAAGAACTATATAATTATACGAGTTATCATACCCCCACACTTAGATTGTTGCTAGTCCCTAGCAACGACTCAATAAAAATAAAATAAGAAAATCTAATCTAATCCATTTTCGTTGGAAATCACGGTGGCACTTAGCATGTGACACAAGCCTTTAAACCCCTAGGTGTCCCTAGTGGACGAGTTTAGTCTCGTGAGGGTTTGCTAGAACGATACCCACAAACATTGAAAAACTAAAATATAAGTAAACTACATACACTAAAAATATTTACTCCTAATCCTTTCAATATAAATTAGAGACAATCTTTGAACAAGTCTTATAAACTAATCAATAGCTCAAAGAATTTCACAAAAATTCATGCTTGAATGTAAATAAATGAGTTAAGCCAATATTAACATAACATATTTCAATCAAAATAGTGCATATTCAACTTAATCTCAACTTCTCACTATACTCTCATGATTTTCACTCTTTAAAGTATTGGTAAAGTGTTTACACTCAATCAATCTCATGAAAACAGTTCTACCATATGCTTGCTTGTCCACCTATTCTCCACTATTTAGATCATACAACTTCATAAATCAAGAGGTCTTTTTTCAAGGTTGTAATGGGGCCAAAGGGTTATAATGTAGTTAAAGAACAAAAGGATAAAGATATCACAAAGGTTCCAAAGAGTTCATAGAGTTTAGAGACATAATAAGATCATACAAATAAAACTTCTCAAAACTCTTATAAAGCACATAATAACATAGGCTAAATATTCATGTTGAGCCTTTGCTTCATTCTAACCAACTTTGTAACATCTTTTTCTTTACTTTAACTAGAAGTTCAAGAGAAGATTTTTTTTTTTTTTTTTAATATGGGAATGTATTTGACAATGATCCCTTTCTTTTTCTCTTGACTTTTGCCTCTCTCCTCCCCCACACTTATCTTTCGTTCTAACCCAAATTTTCAAAAAGTATCCCTTGTTTTTGCAATATGTCTCAAAATATATAATCCATCTTTAGAACAAGGGTAAGGATATAAATATATTTAGGCTACGTGTAAGTTCTGGTTACCAATAAAATAGCATATTTAATGTAGGCTCAAATTGGCTCACTAGTGGGGATGTTCTCTTAGAACATTAATAATGGATGGCTGTTTGGCTCTGGTTATAATCCTAATGCCTCTATCATATTCATGTTGTCACATGTATCAATATAGTCTCAAACGGTTTAAAGCAAGTTCTAGAGAATCATGTAATCATAAGAGCACTCAAGAAAGAAATTAGATTGATTTGTATAATGCATCAATCATTATAGGCTCAAAAACTCACAAGGATGATTATACAAGTCAGATTAAGTCTAAACATGCTTCTTTCTCAATCAACATATCATATTAACATTGGCTCATAAAAAGGTTGACATCAAGCTCAATTCTCATGAAAATCTTCTCACTAATAAATCTGTTTTAGACTTATGCAATTCATATCTCATCATTGTATTAAAAAGGAACTAGAACACATTAAAAAAATAATAATAATAATAAAGACTCATAAAAAAAAAATAGTAGACAAAAATAAAAGAAATCCTAAATCGTTCCCCCCACACTTAATTCTTACATTGTCCTCAATGTAAGTCTATTAACCCTTAATGAAAGAATCATGTGTAAGAGAAAAGAACTAATAACATAAGAATAGGAATAACTAAGACTCAAAACAAAACAAACTCATGCAACCTAATTAATCCTAAAATACTAAACAAAAATTAACAAGTAAACATAAAAAGATTAAAATCAAACTGACAAGGTATGTCTCAAGTCTCCCTTACTCAGACCTTGTTCAGAATGAATACTTCTAAATTGCTTAAAACACAACAAACTTTTTTTTTTTTTTTTTAAATTAGCAAAATATGTCCCTTACCCCCTACTAAAGGTAGAATTTAGGAGATATTACCTGCAGAGGTTGCTAACCACTTATTATAACTGAGACACAACAAACAAAATGTTAGATAATGTCACAAAGACAGAGTGCAATCCACTCCTTGCTCGTCCATATCTCTTTTTCTTTTTCCCAGCGTTTGCGAAACAACCGTAGCAGATAAATACTCATAAGCTTGGAGCTTTTTGAGTAAATCTTCAATGGTTGTAGCAGAAATTATGGTTCTCCTTGCCTCTGAAAACATGAATCCATTATCCACAGCATTATCTAAATATGAAAGCAAATTACTAAAATAACCATTAATATTAAGCAAACCAATGGGTTTCTTATTTGTGACCAAAGATGACCAAGAAGCCACGCAAGCTATTTCTTCCAATGTACCCAGACCTCCTGGTAAAGCAATGAAAGCATCGGCAGAATGGTACATGATTGTTATCCGTTCAGGGATACTCCAGACTTGTATTTCCTTACCCACGGTAGGTCCACAAAAACCTGTGAATAGTTTTGGCACGATTCCTAGAACTGGACTTCCTCCAGCGTGTGCTGCTGTAGCGACTGCTCCCATTAAACCCGAACTACCGCCTCCATAAATCAACTGGATCTTTTGTTGGGCAAGTATTACTCCAACTCTTATGGCTTCATCAGCGAATATGTTATTTTTCCCTGGATAAGCACCTCCAAAGACACAAATTTTTTCAATGCGCTGGGACGAAGTACTTTCCATTTTTTTTTCAAGTGCCTGAAAGAGAATGAGTACATGGTGTAATATATAGAGGACTGAGTAATGAATCAGACAAGAGTAATAATGTCGCCGAAAGTGTATTTGACCTGTCAGAAGAAAATGTTAACCTAACAAAAGATTTTTGCGTGATTTCAGGAAGAAAATCAAAAAGAGAAGAAAAATCAACCGTAAAAGACCAATGCAAAAAAAAAAAAAAAAACGAGAATAATTACACAAATCTAACAACACGTAAATTAAACCGAAATAAAGTTATTGCAAATCAAACCAAAAGCTGAGAAGTCATTTATTGTAGTTGTGATTGTGGCTCACATCTTCCTCTGGTTTTACGTCCAGAAACGGCTTAAACGCCTTCTATGAGTCGAGGATATGCTTCCCATCCAGTTTTCTTACAAGCTGGCAAACAGGGTCTTTTAACATCAGATTCCCAAGATGTTGCCATTCCCTTTGGAATTGCGGCCACAAATCAAGAATTTCTCATTGTACGTCTCCACTAGGATGCGTCTCAAGAGAAAGTTGGATATTACCCAAATTCTCCTTACTCAGTCCATCCTTAATGAATTCAATTTTATCATCTCGATTAGAGGAAGGAATCCCAATAGAACGACATTTACCGTTACACGTCCATCGTGCACATTTGTGGCAATTTGAACTCATGTGCTTTGCTCGTCGCTTCTTTGCAAAAGTGCTTCTACCTGTACCTGGTAAATGCAAAACAGGAAGATATTTATCTTCACGTACCTTGGCTTCAATTATCCAACGTATGTCTTCAGGAATCCCTTTGTGCATAAGCATTCTTAATCTTTCAAATCGAACTTGGTAAAGCTTCAGTAAAATATTCCGAGGAAAAGGAGGAAATCGTTTATGCAATCTTGTGAGAATATCATCCATCTTGAAAAAAAATGAAAAAGAAATTGAAAGAGAAATTTATATACAATATCAGTTTTGTGGGTAGCTGATGGGACCGACTTAAATAATCATGGAGTACCGTTATCCGCCATTTAACCGGGGTTAAAAAAATGTATTTTTTTTTTTTGAAGATTAGTAAAATTTATATTTACATCTAGTTATTTTCAAAACAAGGATCAAAAAGAAAAACAACCTCTTCTTGAGTAACATGATTTTCCAAAAGGAGTTTGAGTCTTTGTCCATTTACCTTGAATACGTTACCATTTTGAGGATTCTCAATGTCAACTGCTCCATAATGATACACATGCTTAACCACAAATGGGCCAGTCCATCTTGATCTCAACTTACCAGGAAATATGTGAAGTCTAGAATTATAAAGTAGAACTTTTTGCCCAACATCAAATGTTTTTCTTGAAATTAACTTGTCATGAAAGGCTTTAGTTCTTTCTTTATGAATTTTAGGATTCTCATATGCATCATTTATGAGTTCCTCAAGTTTTTGTTTCCAACAATGCTTATCCTGAAAAGAATTTAACAAAGAATCAGTATGTGAAATTTCTGAAGCATTATCAAACTCACATTCAATTAAATAAGCTTCTAAAGGATCATGGAATGTGGTAGTGGTGAGATGTTCATGAACAAGTTCTTCAATGAAATCCACTTCATGTACTTCTGAATCATCACCAGGTTGCTTGCAAATGTTGAACACATTTAATTCTAAAGTCATATTTCCAAAAGAAATGTTCAAAATACCATTCCTGCAATTTATCAGAGCATTAGAAGTTGCAAGAAATGGACGGCCTAATATAACAGGAATTTGAACATTTGGATTTGAAACAGGATGTGTGTCCAAAACAATAAAATCAACAGGGAAGTAAAAATTATCAATTTGAACCAAAACATCTTCAACTATCCCTCGAGGAATTTTTACAGAACGATCAGCTAGTTGAAGTGTAACAGGTGTTTCCTTGAGTTCACCTAAACCTAACTGTTGATAAACAGAAAAAGGCAAAAGATTAACACTAGCACCAAGATCAAGCAATGCACGTTCTATTCTAGTGTTTCCAATGATGCATGAGATGGTTGGACATCCAGGATCTTTGAATTTTGGTGGAGTAAGGTGCTGAATGATTGAGCTCACACTTTCCGTCAGAAATGCTTTCTTTTGTACATTATGTTTCCTTTTAAATGTGCACATGTCCTTCAAAAATTTAGCATAAGATGGAACTTGTTTGATTGCATCCAATAAAGGAATGTTAATCTTAACTTGTTTGAAAAGTTCATAAATTTCTGCATTTTGATTCAAATTCTTTATTGTTTGCAACCTTTGAGGAAAAGGAGCAGGATGCATACCTTTTTCTTTGTCCAAATTTTCAAGAAGTTCAGACTTACCATCATCCTTACCGTTACTTTTCGGAGGGGAAGGAGGATCTTGGTCTTTTGATGGAATGTTTTTGTCAATTGCCTTTCCACTTCGAAGAGTTGTGATAGAACTGGCATTTTCCTGTTGAGTTTCATTGGAGCAAGAAACAAAACATTGAGTAGAAGGGTTAGGCTGAGGTTGAGCAGGAAACTTACCTTTTTCTTGAGTGCGTAATGAAGCTGTCAATGTGGACAAGGTGTTTTTGATCTCATTGATGTCCTGTGAAGTTTGGTTATTCACATTTGCTTGTGTTTGCATGAATGCTTGCAATGTCTCTTCCAAGGTTTGTACACGTGAAGGTTGATAGGAAAAAGTGTTGCCCGGCTTTTGAGATTGTGGTACCTGAACATGATTATTATTCCGCCAACTGAAGTTGGGATGATTTCTCCATTCAGGGTTATACGTTTCAGAGTAAGGAGAAGGAAAAAGGCTTTTTAAATGTGTTTATGGAATTAACTTGATCATGCAACGCTTCTTTAAGAATGGGAATGTTTGGACATTCAGAAGTGGGGTGTCCCATGATTTCACAAATTCCACAACTTTCTTCATTTTTAACCGTTTTGACTTCTTTTACTTCTCTAAGTTCCATGGCTTCAATCTTTCTAGCCAAATTAGCTACTTTAGCTTTTATCTCATCTTCTTGACTAAAATGATATTTACCTCTGTTAGAAACAAGATTAGATCTATTGGAACTTTCAGAGGAATTATCTGTGTGCCAGGCTTGAGAGTTATCTGCCAAATGGTCTAGGTAGTCAAAGGCTTATTCAGGTTCTTTTTCTAGAAACTCACCGTTACACATTGTTTCAACAAATTGTTTAGTTTCGGGAGTTAAACTTTCATAAAAGAAACTAATAAGACGCCATTTTTCAAAACCATGATGTGGACAAGAACTTAACAAATCTTTAAAACGCTCTCAGCACTGAAAAAATGCTTCATTTTGATTTTGATTGAAATTTTGAATCTGTCTTTTCAAACCAGTAGTTTTATGTGCTGGGAAAAATTTCTTTAGAAACTCAGTTTGTAATTCTTGCCATGTGCCAATTGACCTTGGTTTTAAATTATGAAGCCAAATTTTTGCTTTATCTTTTAAAGAAAAAGGAAATAATTTTAGCTTAACAATTTCATTTGTACATTGTTGGTCATTAAAGGTGACACATACATCTTCGAAGTCTTTTAGAAACGAGTAAGCACTTTCCGATTCTAACCCATGGAAATTTGGAAGCAAAGCTATCATACCTGGTTTAAAACGAAAGTTGTTTGCATTGAGAGGAAAAATAAAACAAGAGGGTGATGAGCTTCGAGTTGGTTGCAAGTAGTCACGCATGGTGCGTACTTGTCTGTTCTCATCTTCAGCATGAACACTTTCATTGTCAGCCATGGTAGGAGTTGTATTAGAAAGATTACCTGAAAAAGTTTCACAATAAAATCTAACTAAACGACGAGATCTAAAATCACGTCGCCAAACAAGCATAAAACAAAGTTAATATACAATATAAATATAAATATATAGAAAATTAGGCGGTATAACCAGCCAATAAAAATAAATATAGGCGGTATAACCAGCAAATGAAAATAAATATACTTATAAACTTATATACTTAGTATTGCCTCCCCGGCAACGGCGCCAAAAACTTGATGGAGACTCAATTAAGAGTTGTAAACCCAAGTGCAGGTTATGTTCAAGTAATAAATTCTCGGGTGTCCGAGGTCGAACCAGAGGGAAGCGTATTAGTAAGTATAAGTTTATAAATATATAAGACAAAGAAAGTAAACAAGATATTAGGGAATCAACAACAAAATAAGATAAACAAGATATTAGAGAACAAAATAAACAAAATATAAAAGAAATTAAACAATATATAAAAAACAATAAGAAAAGATGTTGAGGTTAGAGAATCCACTCTTGGTGTTATGCTAAGATTAATCTTGTTTTATTACACAATTGAAATCCACACATAAAGGAGGTTCCAATCGGAAGGTTTAGCAATTCAGTCCAAATTGTCCAACGTCCATAGCATATGATATTATGTTCATTTGGTGTCCTCAAAACTCATAAAAAGAGTCCAAGCATTCCTTATGCCAAGGTATATGTCTACAACAAATCAAGGTTATGAAACCAAGCATTTACTGTGCCATTTTCCTTGTCAATAATGAATCAAGATCCCTACTTTGTAAGTATGATTTTAAACGAAAAGAAAATATTATCTATACTAGTGTTTATAAATGATGATTCATTTTAGCTCATGTTTAAGAGACTAACCTTAGCATTTACCAAGAGCTTCACCTCATCACCTCAACAATATGATTAGCAACACATACTAGATATGAATAAAATGAAAAGAAATGTAAGAAGCATAAGTAAATAAAGAAAAAGAAAACTAGAGAAAGGAAAGAAAAAGAAAACTTAGAGAATTTTATTACAATGGCTAATATCCTACCAATGTATAATGATCCTCTTACAATCATCCAAGGCCCTCTATTTATACACATTTTGGAGAGCTAAATGACAAGAGACAAGCTTTATAAATTTCAAAGGTAGGTATAATAGGTGGGTGCATTTTTCTAACAATTTTCGTCATATTGTATGACAATTCTGATCAGCCAGCTTGATGGTCGATTTTGTCAATATTGGAGGCTCGATCTGATCAAATGGTCTTCTATAAAAATATACCCCTATCAGTTACGGATCCATATCCGTTGGAATCAGATCATTTGCTCATGTGGATCGGAAGCTATGGTCAAAATACCAAAACAGGTCAGCACAGACGTCATTGCACATCAGCCAACTTGATGGTCGATTTCGCTAGGGAAAACGACTCCGTTTCAAGAAGTGTAAAACATGAAAAAGATAGATATGCCTCTTAACTATGCACTGTAAAAATTTCAGCCTTAATGCTTTAGTGAAACTCTAGATATAGTTGATATGTGAAAAGGTGTCGGAACTGGAACCGAATTGGATTTGCCCTTAATTCTTGAATTAACCTAGTAATCTGAAATCACTCAAAGAAACTCGTGAAAAACACCAAATTACATAAAAATATAAAATATCATAAACACAATTAGACTAAGCAATAATAACTCGTATTTGACACAAAACAATAATAAAACATAACTAAGAACTATATAATTATACGAGTTATCATTACTACAAGGGCTGGGTACACATCTTAAGGGCTGATATCAATTGGAAATATGTCATTTTTATGTTGTCATCAAAATATCTTAATCTTAGGGCCAAGATTGGAGGAGAAAAAGTGCAATTTCCATCCAAGGGTGAGAGGGCCATTCGGCCAGGCCATTAGAGGGGGTGATTTCATTTTTTCATAGGTTTTTTGGCTGAAGTCAGTAGCTAATTTAGCAAGAAAAAGGTTTTGAAAGAAAAAAAAGACTTTCAATAGGAGAGCTTGAAGGTAGTCATCTCTACCAAGCTCTAGCATGATTTCTTCTTGTTTTCTATGTTGATTTCTTGATTTTCTATCTTGTTTTCCTACTATATTTTTCATAGAAATAAAGTTTTCAAATGTTTACTTGTGTTTTCATCTCTTCTTCTTCATCAAAAGGGTTGAAAACAATTTTTTTACATAGTTTTATGCTTAGCCGAATGTGGTTGTTGTTTGCCTTGTTTTGTTTTGTTTTGTTTTTTTTTCTTTTTTCTTTTTTCTTCCTTGCATGTTATTGTGGGAAAAATGATTTTTAGAAGTTTTATTTAAGTATTCTAAGGTTCTGATTTTTTCAAAAGATGAAGCAAAAAGGTTGAAATGGCTACATGATCTTGGCAAGACCAAGTGACCATGGTTAGGGGAGAGGCTATGCCAATTTTTACCTACCATGAAGCTCACCTTAATTTTCTGTTTTACATGGTTTATTTTTTTATTTTTGAAATGGAAAGGCTTCATGATCTTGGCAAGACCAAGTGATTATGGTTAGGTGAGAAGCTATGCCCATTTGATACCAACCATGGAGGTTAACTTTCCTTGCTTTATTTACTAGTTTTGCTTGTTATTTGCTTTGTATGTCTATGTTTAATTTTTTTTATATGTTCTTTACATTATTTTCTATGCCATATTTGTTTCTATATTTCATTTCCATGCGTGATATTGTATCCTTGAAGATTCGGCCATTGTGTCATATGCTCATATGGTGCATTTTTTTTCTTGTATCATGTCTTATATTATAAACATGTTTGCATTTTTCATATTTTGTCATATGGCCATTCGGCTACTCCATGTTAGTATGCCTTGCATGTGCATTTTCATCTTGCTTCTTGGCTTGTTTGCATCTCCATGCCATGAGTTAGCATATCTTGATTTTTTAGTATGCCATATGCTTGTGAAAATGCTATGATAAAATGCCATCGTTTGGGGTATATGACCATTCGGCTATTCCATTTAGTATGCCTTGCATGTGTATTTCCATCTTGCCTCTTGACTTGTTTGCATCTCCATGCCATGAGCTTGTGCATTTTGATTTTATTATGTCATATGCTTATGAAAATGTCATGACATTATGCATCTTGATATGATTTGTCATTTACTTGTGTCATTTACTAGATAGGATTGCATTAGAGTATCATGTAACCACATTCGGCCTCTTCGTGCATCCCTTGCTTTATCATGCATTTGCATTTTTTTAGGTAACATGCTTTGCATTATCATATCTTGAAATTGTGTATTAGTTGTTGTTTGTTCCAGCATTGGTATTAGTTTCATTGGTCATTGTATGTTCATAGTATTGCTATGCATGTTCATTACATTTTAGGTCTAGGCCATATTGGTATTGCCATGCATATTGGGTCTTAAATCATATTGGTATTGCCATGCATTGCTATGCTACTTAGGTCTTAGGTTACATTAGCTTTTTCATGCGTATTCATAATATATTAGGTCCAAGTCATATTTTCATTATCAAGCATTGCATGCATATTGAGTTAGGATTGCATTTATTGCCATGCAAACTCATGCTAGACATTTAGGTTATTTTGAATTGTCATGCATTTCCTTTACCATTTAGGCTTTAGACCATGAATTTTATACATTTCATTTGCTGTATGTTCATGCATTCCATGCCATTGCCACAAGATTTATGACTTAGGCCAATCAATGGCTCAAAGTCATGTTCTCTTGAGCATACTTGTGGAAAATTGGGTTGTCAAATTGATTATTCTACCTTTGTGATTTTTTTACTTAGCCAATTTTTGTCCAAGGTTTTTAAATGTTTTAGCTACTATCCTTAGGTCTTTAGGATGATCTCCAACAATTTTTAATTTGATTTTTGAATGAATTTATCAAAGGAAAAAAAATGTGTTTTAACAAAACAGTTTTTATTTACCCAATAATCTAATTTCTCTGATTTTTCTGGGTAGACATCTTTAATCAAAAAATTAAGAAAATTTGTTCTAATGTAGTTTCACATGTTCTGAGTCTCCAGTATTTGTTTTAGATTTTTTTGAATTTTTAAAAATAGGCAAACAAATTGTGTGTAAAAATCGGATAGTAGAGGCAGATTTGAAATCAAAAGAGAAATAATGGTTGAATTTGGCTAAGGCATTTATAGGGGGTTGGTTAGAAGCTTTAGCTACTGTCTTAGGGTAGTTTCTAAGCCTTTTTAGACTTTAAAAATGATTTTATAAATCTCGGGTTAAGGGTGGTCAAGTCCGGGATTTTAAATGTAGGAAATTAGAGCCTTTTAAAAGGTTTGGAAAGGGTTTTAATCTTTATTCAAGTTTTTCCTCAAAATTGTTTTCAAACAACCACAAAGCTTTGTTTTTTTTAGAAAATCTAATTTGACATATTTTTCTAAGGTAGCCGGCTATCTTTTTAGATATATGAATTTCTTTGTTTAGAGGAAAAAATACATTTTCATGCATTGCATTTTCCATGTTCATGCATTTTATTTAATATGTGATTTTTGCTTTAATATTTCCCTTGGTATTATTATTACTTTAATTCACATTTTATGATGTTATATTGTTTTCCATATGATTTTGAATATTTCATGCTATTTCATATTTGTATATAGTCATTTATTTTTGTCACATTATTTAGCATATACTATGTTCATGCATTTTTATTTTATTTTCATGCATATTTTATGATAGCATTATTTTATGTTTCATGTCATTCCTTGTTACTTAGATCATATTCCATATCATTTAGGTTATATTATTTAGAATATGCCATGTCATTTAAAATATGCCATATCATTTAAAATTGTCATGTCATTTAAATCATTTTATCTCATTTAGAATATACCATGATACTTAGGATTTTTCATTTCACTAGAATATACTATGCCATTTAAATTATGTCATATCATTTAGGTTGCATTATATTATCAAGACTTTCCCATGTCATTTTATTTATGTCATACATGTTCATATTCATATTTTTAAATGTTTTGAGAAAGATAATGATTTTCAATAAAAAGTGAAGATGTTCCCGATTTAAAATAATTCATGAGTTCTCTGCCGGGTTTGCTGGAGGGAATATCATCAATTATCACTAATAAAGGAATATCTTTCTTTCAAAAAACGAGAATGATTTGGAAAGTTTTCCAAATAAATAAAAATTTCTATATTTTGCCGATTTTTTCGAGGAATATAGGAAAATTGTGAATTAAAAAATTCCGGATCATTTTCAATTAAAAATGGAATTATTTTTCTTAAAATTGGGAATTAACTTGAAATACTAAATTAAAAACCAACTTTTTACCGAGACTTGAGATAACACATGATTAATAAGGTACCGTTTTATACGGGCGTTGTGCGGGTGCTAATCCTTCCCCGCACGTAACCAAGTCCCGAACCCGATTCTTCGATTTTCTCTGGTTTATAACGCAAACTTGAATTTGGTTTTAAAAATGTTTTAATTAATTTTAAAATGTTTCATAAAACCGGTTTTAATAGGTGGCCGATCACATCTAGCTAAAAAAAAGATTGGTGGCGACTCTATGTCTTTTTACGAGGCCGTTTTCATATTCTCGACCGTTTGTTTTATTTCAAGAGGAATTAAGTCATCTTTTTCTCTGTTCACGCAATGTCATGCTTAGCGAGTAATAAAGTCTCGCGAAGAGACTTGTTATTTATTTAGGTTGCGACAGATATGTTGAATCAAATTATTTAGTTAGTTTTTTTAGTTTTGTTTTGCTTGAGGACTAGCAAAATATTAAGTTTGGGGGTGTGATAACTCTAGGAAATATAGTTATTTTGCCACCTTTTATACTTTTAAGTCGGCTAAGTCCTTGATGCTTTTATTAGAATTTGATTAGTTTTATATTTATTTTAATTATCAATTTTATGTTTAAAATAATTATTTAGTTGTTATTTATGTGTTTTTATAGGTCCAAGGTGATCTGGATCTTCGAGGTGCAAAACGATGAAAACCGGTGCAAAGCAATGAGCAGGCAGATTCGACCTCCAGAGCTTCTTTCAAGAAAAACTCAAAAATATTATCAAAGTATTTCTAGTGGGCTGGGATCCCTTTCAACATGTTGCAACCTTGAGTGCCTCAACAAATTACAACAAGCCTAGTTGGGTAGATAATATAGCTTATTAATTGCATCTCTATGCAACTCCCAGATCAGTTAGGTGACAACTCTTTGTCTAAGCACATCATATGTACTTCGCCTAACTTTGCCTCTAACACCATGAGGTCAAGTTTTGCACATCCGGACAACATGGCATTAGTTGAGTAAGATCCAACTTCATAACTCAAACATATTCGTACAGTAGTTTGACACTGAGTGACTCAATAAGCCTCATACTGGAAGAACTGTGGTTATCTTGTTATGATGATGGAAGACAACTTTATCATGCGAAACATGTGACTCAATATTGTAAAGAGGGATTTTCCTTTTCTTTAAATATCAGTCTCATCATATCAGGCATTCTTAGCATTTATAATATCACATCAAATAAATCTATAACATGCTTTCTACTTGGATGATTATGGACTTTTATAATCTAATTTCCTTGAGCCATCAAAGGAAATTAGTTGGTCAAATTCCTAGGTGATTACATACATAGTCTTCAAAGCTTGCTTGCAATCTCCTTATCTTCATGGCGCCTTTGATCTCTATCTTCAAGTTACAAAAAATTATTCCTATCTAATCCTAATTTTACATTTTGGTGTAACTAATTACATTTGTAATAAAGAAACCTCAAGTTACATTTGAGGGGAATTAGGTGAGGAAATTTTTTTTACAACTCCAAAAAATGAGAGTTAAGGTAGGGTACGCAATCCCTATTTAATTTAATAAAAACCATAAAAATAAATTCAACCATCCACAATCATATTGGGTCTAAGTCCATAATCATCCCATACATTCACAAACAATTTACGAAGATATAAATCATGCTTCAATCTCTAGTTACCATTCAATGATTATATTGATCCATAATTTAATTCAAAGAAAATAATAAACATTTATTCTAATCTCATTAGAATAAATCCTAATCTAATTAGGATTATTTCCTTTAATTAAATTATCATCCAATTAAACAATTTAATTGAATATTTATATTATTTTGGTGATTTAATTAATTTAACAATATTACCATGGTTACTAATTAATAACTCAATATTGCTAAAATCCATAAGTTGTGAGAATCTGATAGAAGCGAAAACCCTAGCAAGGGAAGGCCCAGGCTGTGCTATCAGATGTAGCCGCAGCCTCTCTCCCTACAAACTGTATATCTGCTTTTCACAGCTTTTAACTTTTCAATGCCAAATCAGTTTTATGATTTTTCAGGCTTGCCAAGAACAATTCTAAGCAATTTTAAATCCTAAAAATCATTAAACTATGTATTAAAAATCAGCCAAGAAAAATCTACAAGTTTTTCTGACTCAAATCACCAAATTTACGCAAAGCAGGCAAATACAGTTCTCAATTGCTGCCAAACTTTCGCCAGTTAGTTTAAAACAATTTTAAACCAGTTAATCAACAAGAATTCACCATGATCATCTGCTTCCTTCACCGAAACACTACAAGTGCATATTTTCACAATTTCGGTTAGTGACAATCGGATCAAAACAACTCAAAGAACAAAACAGTTTTGTTAAAGGTAACAATCAAAGCATAGATCGTATAGGAATAACATAAGTGAGGCTCTAATACCACTGTTGGGATTCGGCTCATGCTCAAATAGAGATAATGTATAATTTAATCAACAAGTTAAACATACAACGCAACAGAATAAAATAAAACAAAGAGAAAACCGAATCCCTCCAAGGATCTGCCTATGAATTCAAAACGATCAGCCTGTCAAGAATAGATAACAATCAAAATCTCATAACTCTGTAATGGAGATTGTCGAAACCTCAAGACAGATTCTTGACGTATTGTTCTTGTACACAAAGCTCGCTTGTCGAAAACCAAAGTCGTCCAATTGTCCGACCTCTAACAGTAATCCACACAGGTGATTCGAAAACCTTCACAAGGTTGAGATTATGTTTTGCCAAGACGATGCTAGTAGTCTAGGTTGTGAGAAACCTTCCTCCTCTACCTTGGACAGCAAAAAGAAAACTAGAAGAATCGAATTCTCCCTTGCCAATGCTGTTCGGCCTATTCACTCTTAGAGGGAATGAGGCACCGGCTTGCAAGGTTTCTTGGCTAGCTTAGAGTGGCTTAGAAAGGCGGCAACAACATAAGAGGCGCATATATATTACTAGGTTTGGTGTATCCAACTATTGGACTAACTACACTAAAGCCCTGATAACTCTAGGAAATATAGTTATTTTGTCACCTTTTATGCTTTTAAATCGGCTAAGTCCTTAAAGATTTTATTAGGATTTGATTAGTTTTAGATGTTTTTATATTTATTTTAATTATCCATTTTATGTTTAAAATAGTTATTTAGTTGTTATATTATGTTTTTTTATAGGTCCAAGGTGATCTGGAGCTTCGTGGTGCAAAACAATGAAAATCGGTGCAGAGCAATGAGCAGGCAGATTTGACCTCCGGAGCTTCTTTCAAGACAAACTCGATCTTAAAGACTTCATATGAGAAAACTCCCTTCTTGACTTTTGAATCTGACTTCCATACCTTTCCAACGGCATAAGGCGTGTCAAAATCTAATGAGATTTGCTCATCCAAAACAGCTGACGTAGTACGAGAAGACGGCAGGAACCAACTCGGACAAACAGAGGAGAAATGCCAGCCACAGTCCCAAAGCTGGCACCACAGCTCCAATGGTGAATAGTAAAATCATAAAAAAAGTTTGTAACTTACCTTTTTGCTTGGGCGCAAAGTTTCGGACTCTAGGAGGCCTTGGACATTTTAAATAGGACTCTTTTAGGTCAGAATAAAGAGGATTGGATGTCTAAAAACCTAATCCTCTCAAGAAGATAGTTGCCATCAAATTCTCTCAAGAAGATTGGAAGATTCAAGATTCAAGAATTGACAACTCTTAGTTTTCTTTTTTCTTTTTTTTTTATTTTTCTTGTGTTGTTGATGATGGTGAAACTATTTGAATATTTGTATTCATTAATTATCATGAATTAAATTCTTTTACTAGGATTTCAATGGAACTCAACATGTAGTTTGAATTCACTTTCTCTCTCTAGCTTGATTTAATGGTTTATTGAGTTGTTTGTTCAATCTTGTTCTTAATGCTTTTAGTTGATTGGCCACCAATTAGATTGATTTGTTAACCTAAATACAACTAGACATAGGGAGTTTAGTGTTAGACATGGATTGAATGACACATATTTCATATTCATTTATTAGGATGAATTGATCTGCAAGTAGGGTAGAAATATACTTACTTGTCATGTGTAACCATTGTTAGAGCCTAAGCTTAATGAGTTCTTCTTTAATTCAATTATCATAGACATATAGTTAATTGGTTAGGAGGGATATTTTTGTAAGACCATCGACAGATATTTATAGATAAGATAGAACTCTAGGTTAACAACTCAGGATCATTAATCAAATGAAGAGGTAGAGAGAGATTCAAGTGAAGTGTGGAAGGAAGTTGTAATCCTAGGCTTTTATAATTAATTGAATTCACCCCTTTTAATTTACTTGCTTTTAATATTAGTTTCTTTTAATTTAGTTTTTAATTACCATCTCGATTTAATTGTTTAGATAAGATTGACTGTGTTAATTTTAGTATTTAGCAAATTTAGTAGCAATTCCTCGTGGGTTCGACACTTTACTTCCACTTTATTACTTGTTTGCGATACGTGCACTTGCATAGTGAAATTTGACAACAAGCCCTTATACATATTATTAAATATTCACACTAAGCCCACAACACTTAATGAATATTTAGTCTGGCCAATCTCATTTTAATTTCATTAATCACCTTTTGTGTGTGACCCGTTAGACCCTTAACATGTTGGCAATAAATATAACTAATTCAATTAAGAATTTCCTATTCACATTTATAGATCATGAGCGGCATCTAGCAATGCATCATGACCACCCAAATGTCAAGAGAGTCATCAAGCCTCGACTAGCCTTTCGTGTACAATATGTTTGTGTAATTCGACCCCTTCATCAAATATCCCGGGATAGGAAAGAGCATGGTTCAGTGTCTACTCTTAATCCCATTCCATATTAGATCTACAGCTTTAATATTAACTCCTTAAGTATTACCTTGGCCAAGGACATCCATAAGTTAAGATAAGCCAGATACAAGTGAGATATGTCCCCTCATATCACTTGGGGTGATGAATCCTCTCTGGACCACTTATTCATCTTGGTATGCTTCATGTCATACCCAATAACACCCTACCATAAGCATCCTTGTGATTGGGACCTGTTCGTGATGAAATCTAAGTATGACAGTTCACATACAAGATGACAGGGTGTCACAAGTCAAAAGATTACTTACATTATTGACACATGAGAGTAATTTCCATAGACACTTGAGTGAAATACCAAATGGAACTCTCATAGCGGGTCATGTTCAGTGAACTTGTTCAACTAACAAGTATCCATATGTTATCCCCAAGTATCTCTATACTTTCAACCTATGAGACCGGTTGCATGCATCAAGTGCATGAAGGCTTAACATATGCCAGTCTTTGAGCATTGTCAATGCCCTGTCTTGACAATACAATGACCAAGAACAGTTTTAGAAACACGGTATTGATGCATAAGGATCCTCATAATTGTAACTCCTTACAATTTCTTTACAATGCCATTGTGTTTCATGGGCTTTATCTTCACAAGTTATTTATAACAATTATAACAATACTTATGGATAAAGAAATACCTCAATTATAATTAATAAACTATAATGTGCAATACATGAATATATAAATAGTGTTTTACAAGCCCAACTAGATTGGCTTGTAGGGCTTACACCAACAATAGCATGATAATGAATTTGTTTGAGAATGACTCGAAATTTATTAGCACCAAAATCTATTCATGTTCCCCGGCAAACCCGGCAAAACATAGAAAGTTTTATTTATTTTGTGAAAATTTTTGAATCATTTTTGTTTTAGAAAAGGGTATTCCTTTGTTAATAATAATTAATGATATCCTCTCTGGCAGACCCAACAAAAAAAATCCATGAATTATTTAAACTTGGGAATATTGCCATATTTATTAAAATGTTATGAATATGCAAATTGACATTTAGGCATGCATGATTACCAAAACATGATAAGCATTTTCATTGTAATATGGAAGATGAGATGATGACATGGCATAAAATGACATGGCATAAAATGATATAGCATGGTAATGAATGTCATGTGAATGAAATCGACATGGCAAACAAAAATGAGATAAGCACAATGACATGGCAAACCAAATGACATGGCATGAGAACATTGTGTCATGAAAATAAAATGACATAAATGGAATGTCATGGTGACTGAATGGTTATGGCAATGACATGAATGGCATGACATGCTTAATCGTAGTATGAAATGGGCTCAAACACTAAATGGCATGGCAAATGACATTCTATATGAATGATATGGCGTAAATGAGATAAATCATAAATAAAATGTCATAATGGCCGAATGACATGGTGATGGTTTGTGAATGGCCGAATAACATGAAATAATGACATAGCATGAATGGCATGGCATGAAAATGCACCTAAACTATAAATGACATGGCATGACATGTTATATGGATGACATGGCATAGGTGACATGGCATGAAAAGGACCTAGACCCTAAATGATGTAGCATGACCGAATGACATGAAAAATGATATGGTATGACATGTTATTTGGCTGACATGGCATAGGTGAAATGGCATAAAATGATGACATAGAATAGGTGACATGGCATAAAATGATGACATGGCATAGGTGACATGGCACAAAATGATGACATGGCATAGGTGACATGGCATAGGTGGCATGGCGTAAAATGATAACGTGGCATAGGTGACATGGAAAAACCAAAAATACCTATTCTCTAAATGACATGGAAAGTGACCTAAGATGCATGACATAGCTACATGACCTAAGATGCATAACATAACCAAATATAATGCAAGGCATGACCTAGACCTAAAATGCATGGGAAGGCCGAATGTGATGCAAGATATATCATGAACACAAAATGCTATATGACATAAGATGCATGGCTCAACCAAATATGATGCAAGGCATGGCATGAACACAAAATGCATGAGGTGGCCAAATGGTGCAGGGGACTTAACACAACATGCAAATGATGTAAAAACTAATATAGCATGAAAATGATGCAAAGAACATGACCAAAGATGCATAGACATAACCAAATATAATGCAAGGCATGACCTAGACCTAAAATGCATGGGAAGGCCGAATGTGATGCAAGATATATCATGAGCACAAAATGCTAAATGACATAGCTACATGACCTAAGATGCATGGCTCAACCAAATATGATGCAAGGCATGGCATGAACACAAAATGCATGAGGTGGCCAAATGGTGTAGGGAACTTAACACAACATGAAAATGATGCAAACACTAATATAGCATGAAAATGGTGCAAAGAACATGACCAAAGATGCATAGACATGAATGGAAATAATATAAAACAAGTAAACAAAGAACAAGGAAAGTTGAGCTCCATGGTTGGTACAATGGCCATAGCCCTCCCCTAACCATGATCACTTGATTTTATCAAGATCATGAAGCCTTTCAACCTCTTTTTTTTCATTTATTTGTCAAAAACAGAATATAAAAGAAATAAAAACCTTCCACAATCATGTTTCCCACATCAAACATGCAAAAAAAAAATAAAAAATCAAGGCAAGCACAAGCAAGCATTCGACTATGATGAAAAAGATTAGTGAAAATTGTTCTCTTCTTTTTTTGATGAAAAGGAAAAGATGAAGCTAAAAAAACATTTCAAAACTTTTATTTTTACATGAAAAGAGGTAGAAATCACATGAAAAACAAAGAACAAAGCATGAAAATGAAGAAGAAATGATGCAAGAGCAAGGTAGGAATAGCTACCTTCCTAGCTTTCTTAGACAACTCTCTCTTCCTTTTCTTTCAAATTCCTTTTTTTTTTTTTGCCAAATTAGCTACCACCCTCTCTTTTCAAATGACCAGCCAACTTAAGGAAAAAAAATATCCTCCCCTCTCATTCATGCTCTGGGCCTCTCCACCATTGGATGAATTATGATCATTTTTCTCCCACAATCTAACCCATTGGATTAGGATATTTTCATGACGATAAAAATGTCATCTTGCAATTTGATCTTGGCCCTTGAAGGATGTACTCATCTTTTACAAAGTACCTAGGCCATTGGATGAAACAAGGACACTCCTTCATGCTCTTGGCCGAATGGCCTCCTCACCATTGGATGAATTGTGCTCATATTTTCTCCAACAATCTAAGCCATTGGATGAGGATATTTTCATGACAATAAAAATTTCATCTTGCAATTTGATCATGGCCATTAAAGGATGTACTTATCTTTCTACAAAGCACCTAGGCCATTGGATGAGGGAGGACCACTTGCAAGGCAATAAAATTGACATTTTGCTACTTGATAGTGACCATTGGATGAAATGAATTAAATCTCCACCCTTCTCCTATGCTCGCCAGCCAAGGGCTGGAATATTCCAAAATTTCCTTCATTTTTTTCACTTTTAAAATTTGCAAATTGGCCCCTTATCGATTTCTTCTGTAAAATTACCCTTTTAGCCCCCCGAACTTAATTTAATTGTAAATGGACCCCAATTTTGGATTTTTCTTTTCCAACTCATCCCATCCAATATAAAACTTGGTTCTGGAGGTTTTCACATTTTTTCGAGCTCATTTGCTATTTTTCCCGGATTTTTCTCTAAATTTTCGATCTATTGCCTCCCAAATTTAACCCTTTTCAAATGAGCTTCGATTTCGGATTTTTCTTCACCAATATCTTCCAAAAATTATAAAACTAAGATTTGGAAGTTTTCATAATTTTCCGAGCTCGTTTGCTATTTTTTCCGAAATTATCTTTTGAAATTTCCAGTTAGTGCATCCGAACTTTGCCATTTTTCAAATGAGCTCCGATTCTGGATTTTTCTTCAGCAATCTCTTCCAAAAATTATAGAACTCGGATATGGAAGTTTTCATAATTTTCCAAGCTCGTTTGCTATTTTTCCCGGAATTATCTTTGGGAATTTCGGGTTAGTGCACCCGAACTTTTCCATTTTCCAAATGAGCTCCGGTTTCGAATTTTTATTCACCAATCTCTTCCAAAAATTATAAAACTCAGATCTAGAAGTTTTCATATTTTTTCGAGCTCGTTTGCCATTTTTCTCGGAATTATCTTTTGGAATTTGGGGTAAGTGCACCCGAACTTTGCCATTTTTTTCAAATGAGCTCCGATTCTGGATTTTTCTTCACCAATCTCTTCCAAAAATTATAAAACTCATATTTGGAAGTTTTCATATTTTTTCGAGCTCGTTTGCTATTTTTCCCTGAATTATCTTTGGGATTTTTCGAGATTGCCCTTCAACCTCCGAAACCTCGATTTTACTCAAAATGGGTTCGATTTTTGGATTTTCTTTTTCCACTTGCTTTTTCCTATATTGAATTTTAGTTGGTCCGAAAATGCCCAACTTTTATGATCAAATTCCCCTCCGATTTGGTTTTCCCCTTTCCAACCTCGGGAATTTCCTCGTTTTTCCATTTTTGCTCTAACAAGCTCTTCCTTGGGATCCACTTCAAACGGGGCCTTGGGATATTTTTTTTTATTTATTCTTTATCAACTGGGGGGTTCAATTTCACCGAATCGGGCCATCTCTACAGTTTTCCCCAAATTTGCTGATTAAGTCGTCCTCTACACTGAATTTCTGCAACCCATCTTCCGAACTCTATATCTTTCGTTGTAGACCTCGGATTATCAAAATTCTTTCGCCATTGTTCAGTTCAACTTCGAATCTTGATTTTGACTAAGAGTTGACTTTTTTAGTGGTTGACTTTTTGAGATTGATTTTTTCGGGCTTGACTTTTTTCGAGTTGAATTTTTGTGCTGACCTCGAAACAAAGTCTTGGGGACCCATCTGTGGAACGGTGGAAGTCTCTTTGCGTTTTGGGAAGTTGAAAAGGAGAATCTGCCCGGTTTAAGGGGCCTAGACAAAATTAAGTGTCTACAATTAGAACGATCAGCGAGTTGTATAATAACACCAGTTTCCTCTAATGGTCCTAAATTCAAAGAAGCATAAATTGAGTATGGCATAACATTAATAGATGCTATGAATCAACATAGCACGTTCAAACCTAGTGTTACCTATTTTACAAGGAACAGTGAACATACCTAGGTCCTTGCACTTGGGTGGAAGTTTTCTTTGGAGAACTACTGAGACATTCTCTCCCACACTTACCTTTTCATTGCCCTTGAGCTTCTGTTTAGAGGTGCATAATTCTTCCAGAAACTTTGCATAATGGGGCACCTGCTTTTATTGGATCTAATAGAGGAATGTTTACCTCTACCTTATGGAAAGTCTCTAAAATCTCCTTCTCTTGCTTCTCTTTTTTGGACTTTGCAAACCTGCACGAAAAAGTGGAGGAGTAATATAAGAAGGAATAGAAGGTTTAGGGCTTACCTTAGCAGATGGCGCATCAGGGTGTGATGATGCATTGGTGTTTTCTTTCTGTTGAGCACTCTCCTTAGTAGGCACCAATGGTAGTGCATTAAGTGGTGTCTCAAGCTTTTTTCCACTTCTTAGAGTTATAGCGCTTCCATTTTCTCTAGGATTCACTACAGTTTGAGAAGGTAGCTTGCCTGAATCGTTTGCTTCCAATCGACTCACTGTTGTTGACAATTATTCCATTTGAGTTTCCAAACTCTGGATACTTGCTCTTGTCTCCAGTTGAAATTGCAAAGTATTAGTAGAAATGGATTTTACAATATCTTCTAAAGATGTACCTGAGTTTTGAGGGGGTGGCTGTCAGATTTCACTACGCAAGTGCATGTATCTCAAACAAGTAATAAAGTGGAGGTAAAGTGTCGAACCAACAAGGAATTGCTACTAAATTTGCTAAATACTAAAATTAACACTGTCGATACGTGATCCCGTTGCGAGGACCCGTTCGAGTGAGGGGAAAACAAAAGCAGAGGAAAAGAGGACTTAATTTCTCTAGATTGAAATAAAAGGTCGAGGGTATGAAAACGGCCTCGTAAAAAGACATGGAGTCGCCACCAATCGTTTTTAGCTAGGTGTGATCGGCCACCTATTAAAACCGGTTTTATAAATATTTTAAAATTAATTAAAACATTTTTAAAACCAATTTCAAGTTTGCACTATAAATCAGAGAAAATCGAAGAATCGGATTCGGGACTCGGTTACGTGTGGGGAAGGATTAGCACCCCCACAACGCCCATATAAAACGGTACCTTATTAATCGTATGTTATCTCAAGTCTCGGTAAAAAATCGATATTTAATTTAGTATTTCAAGTTAATTCCCAATTTAAAGAAAAATAATTTCATTTTTAATTGAAAATGATCCGGAATTTATTAATTCAAAATTTTCCTATAGTCCCCGACAAAATCGGCAAAATATAGAAATTTTTATTTATTTGGAAAACTTTTCGAATCATTCTCGTTTTTTGAAAGAAAGATATTCCTTTATTAATGATAATTAATGATATTCCCTCCAGCAAACCCGGTAGAGAACTCATGAATTATTTTAACTCGGGATTATCTTTATTTTTTAATGAAAATCATTATCCTTTTTTTTTATAAAAAAAAACATTTAAAAAATGAATATGAACATGTATGACATAAATAAAATGACATAGCAAAGTCTAGATAATATAATGCAACCTAAATGATATGACATAATTTAAATGGCATAGTATATTCTAGATGAAATGAAAAATCCTAAGTATCATGGTATATTCTAAATGAAATAAAATGATTTAAATGACATGGCAATTTTAAATGATATGGCATATTTTAAATGACATGGCATATTCTAAATAATATAACCTAAATGACATGGAATATGATCTAAGTGACAAGAAATGACATGAAACATAAAATAATGCTATCATAAAATATGCATGAAAATAAAATAAAAATGCATGAACATAGTATATGCTAAATAATGTGACAAAAATAAATGACTAAATAAAAAATATAGGATAGCATGAAATATTCAAAATCATATGGCAAACAATATAACATCATAAAATGTAAATCAAAGTAATAATAATACCATGGAAAATATCATAGCAAAAATCACATATTAAATACAATGCATGAACATGGAAAATGCAATGCATAAAAATGTATTTTTTTCCTCTAAATAAAGAAATCTGTATATCTAAAAAGATATCCGGCTACCTTACGAAAATATGTCAAATTAGATTTTCTAAAAACAAAACTTTGTGATTGTTTGAAAATTTTTTTGAAGAAAAACTTGAATGAAGATTAAAACCCCTACCAAACCCTTTTAAAATGGCTCTAATTTCCTAAGTTTAAAATCCCGGACTTGACTACCCTTAACCCGAGATTTATAAAATCAATTTTAAAGTTTAAAATGGCTTAGAAACTATCCTAAAACAGTAGCTAAAGCTTCTACCCAACCCCCTCTAAATGCCTTAGCTAATTTCAACCATTGTTTTTCTCTTGAATTCAAATCTGCCTCTATTGTCCGAATTTGACACACGATTTTTTAGCCTATTTTTAAAAATTCAAAAAAATATAAAACAAATTCTGGAGACTCAAAACATGTAAAACTACACAAGAACAAATTGTATTAATTTTTCTAATTAAAGATGACTGCCCAGAAAAATCCGAGAAGTTCAAGTATTGGGTGAAAAAAACTATTTTGTCAAAACACATTTTTTTTGCCTTTGATAAAGTCATTTAAAAATCAAAGTAAAAAGGTTAGAGGCTATCCTAAGGATCTAAAAACAATAGCTAAAACATTTAAAAACCTTGGACAAAGATTGGCTAAGTAAAAAAAATCACAAAGGTAGAATAATCAATTTGACAACTCTTTAATTTTCCACAAGTATGCTCAAGAGAGCATGACTTTGAGCCATTGATTGGACTAAATCATAAATCATGTGGCAATGACATGGAATGCATGAACATACAGAAAATGAAATGTATGAAATGCATAGTCTAAAGCATAAATGGTAAAGGAAATGCATGACAATTCAAAATAACCTAAATGCCTAGCATGAGTTTGCATGGCAATAAATGCTATCCTAACTTAATATGCATACAATGCTTGATAATGCAAATATGAATTGGACCTAATATGTTATGAATATGCATGAAAATGCTAATGTAACCTATGACCTAAGTAGCATAGCAATGCATGGCAATACAAATATGATTTAAGACCTAATATGCATGGCAATACCAATATGGCCTAGACCTAAAATGTAATGAGAATGCATAGCAATACTATGAACATACAATGACCAATGACCCTAATACTAATACTTGAACAAACAGCAACTAATACACAATTTCAAGATATGATAATGCAAAGCATGTTACCTAAACAAAATGCAAATGCATGACAAGGCAAGGAATGCATGAAGAGGCCGAATGGTCACATGGTACTCTAATGTAATCCTATCTAATAAATGACACAAGTACATGACAAATCTTATCAAGATACATAATGTCACGACAATTTCACAAGCATATGACATACTAAAATCAAAATACACAAGCTCATGGTATGGGAATGCAAACAAGCTAAAAAGCAAGATGAAAATGCACATGTAGGGCATACTAAATATCAAGATATGCTAACTCATGGCATGGAGATGCAAACAAGTCAAGAAGCAAGATGAAAATGCACATGTAAGGCATAGCAAAATGGAGTAGTCGAATGGTCATATGACCAAATATAAAATGCAAATATGTTTATAATATAAGACATGATATATGAAAAAAGGCACAATATGATTCGAATAAGCACAATGGCCGAACCTACAAGGGAAAATCATTAAGCATGGAAAAGAAATATAGAAGCAAATATAGCATAGAAAATAATGTAAAGAACATATAAAAAATTAACCATAGACATGCAAAGCAAATAACAAACAAAACTAGTAAATAAAACAAGGAAAGTTAAGCTCCATGGTTGGTATAAAATGGGCATAGCCTCTCACCTAACCATAATCACTTGGTCTTGCCAAGATCATGAAGCCTTTCTATTTCAAAAATCAGAAAATAAACCATGCTAAATAGAAAAATTAAGGTGAGCTTCATGGTAGGTAAAAATGGGCATAGCCTCTCCCCTAACCATGTCACTAGGTCTTACCAAGATCATGTAGGCATTTCAACCTCTTTTGCTTCATTTTTTTGTAAAAAAAATCAGAATATAAAATACATAAAGAAACCTTCAAAAATTTTATTTTTAATAGAAACATGCAAAGAAAAAATAAGAAAAAAAAAACCAAGGCAAACAAACATGCCATTTGGCCATAACAAAAATATTTAAGAAAAATTTATTTTCAACCATTTTTTTTTTTGAAGAAAAAGAGATGAAAACTTAAGTAAACATTTAAAACTTTGATTTCTATGAAAATGTAGTCGGAAAACAAGATAAAAAATCAAGAAATCACCATGGAAAACAAGAAGAAAACTATGCTAAAGCTTGGTAGAGATGACTACCTTTACTTCTATTGAAAACCTTTCTTTTTTTTTTCTTTCAAAACCATTTTCTTTCTAAATTAGCTACTGTTTCCAGGCTCCAATCTTATCAAAAAGTGAAATCAGCCCCCTCTCTAATGGCTTGGCCGAATGGCCCTCCAACCCTTGGATGAAATTTGCACCTTTTCTCCTCCAATCTTGGCCGTTAGATTAAGATATTTTAATGACAACATAAAAATTTCATCTTGCCAATTGATAGCAGCCCTTAAGATGTGTACTCAGCCCTTCTAATAACCTCAGCCCTTAGATGAAAGAATGGACCAATCCCATGCACTCCCTTGCTTTCCCCTTTGAGTGCCTACCTTTGGATGAGTTGTGCTCTTCCATTCTTGGTAATTGGATGAGGACAACATAAAAATGACATCTTGTAGATTAAATCCAGCCCTTAACATGTGTACTCAGCCCTTGTAGATGGCCTAAGCCATTGGATGAAAAGATACAATCCCATGCACTCCCTTGCTTGGCCGAATGGATGTCCACCTTTGGATGAATTGTGCTCATCTTTTTTCTTCCATTCTTGGCCATTAGATGAGGGTTCTTTCATGACAAATAAAAATGTCATATTGACATTTAAACTTGGCCATTGGATGGTGCATTCAACTTTTCTACAAGGCACCTAAGCCATTGGATGAAGGGGGGACCATTTGCAAGGTGTTAGTGGTAGCATGTGAGCTTGATAGTGACTAAGGAATTAAATTGATCAAGATTCCTTCTTCTCCTATATTCTCGCTGATCAAAGGAGGTAAAATCCCAGTAATTCCTTATTCTTTCATATTTTCCTTAATTACAAATTTGCCCTTTTTGGTTTTTCGGTAAAATGATCTTTTTGACCCCCGAACCTAAATAAATAGAAAACGGACTCCAAATTCAAATTTTTTTTTCTTTCAATACTACTGAAATAATAAAAAATTGAATTCTGAAAGTTTTCAAAAAAAATTGAGTTCATTTGCTATTTATTTCGAATTTATTTCCAAAATTGCCCTTTTTATGCACTCGAACTTTACCATTTTTTAAACAAGCTCGGAATCTAGATTTTTCTTCACCAATCTCTTCCAAATAATTTAGAAATGTGATCTAGAAGTTTTCATAATTTTTGGAGCTCATTTGCTATTTTTTCGGGATTTATCTGCTTGAATTACTATATAGGAGACCCGGGATTTGGCCATTTTGCAAACAAACTCCGAATCAAGATTTTATTTTTCTAGTATCTTTCAAATAATTTAAGAATGAGATCTACAAATTTTAAGAATTTTTAGAGCTCATTTACTATTTTTTCGGGATTTATCTGCTTGAATTTCTGCATAGGAGACCCTGGATTTGGCCATTTTGCAAACGAACTCTGAATCAAGATTTGTTTTTTCCAATCTCTTTGAAATGATTTAAGAATGGGATTTGCAAATTTTCAAAAATTTTGAGTTCATTTGCTGTTTTTTCGGGATTTATCTGCTTGAATTACTACATAGGGGACCAGGGATTTGGCCATTTTGCAAACGAACTCTGAATCAAGATTTTATTTTGCCAATCTCTTCGAAATGATTTAAGAATGAGATTTACAAATTTTCAGAATTTTTGGAGTTCATTTGCTGTTTTTCCCAAATTTTCCAATTTTGCCCTTTTACCTTTGAAACCCGATTTTGCTCAAAACAAGTCCGATTTTTAGATTTTCTTCAAACTGATCTTTGGGCTAAACTTGTTTAATCACTCCTCGTCAATTAGGGGCTTTATTCCTACCGAATCGGGCCGTTTCTGTAATTCTTCCAAATTTCACTAAAATGCACCAAAAACCCTAATTCTCGATTTTCTTTCGGATTGACTTTTCTTTTAGTTTTTCTTTCAAGTAGCTCATCCATTACCCGTACTCAATGCTTATCTTTCATTTGGGACCTTCAATTTCGACCAATTTGATCATTTAAGCACTTTTCCCCAAATTTCCCGAACTAGGGTTTCCTTTCTACTGAAATTTCGTAACCCAACTTCAGACCTCCATATTTTCCAATGTAGACCTCGGATTGTCAAAATTCTTTCACCATATTTCAATTGAACTTCAAATCTTGATTTTGAAAGTGGGTTGACTTTTCTGCGATTGACTTTTTTAGGGTTGACTTTTTCAAGTTTGGCTTTTTCGATATGCTTTCTTAGACTAAGTCTCGCAGTACCACCTGCAGGATGAGAAAAGCCTTTTAGCATTTTGAAACATCAATTTAGGAAGAAAACATACCTGTTTTAGTGGTCCGGACAAAATTAGGTGTCTACAGCAGCCTCTCTTTGGCTATTGCTGAGAATAAGGAATCAGGCAAAGATAAACAAACACTAATTTTGTCTGGTTAGTGAAATCACATGTGAAGAGATGGAAAAGGGAGTTTTCTTTTTTCCATTTTTTCTTTTTCATCATTTTTCATTTTTCTCATTTTTTCTAATTTTTTTTTTTTGAAAAAAGCTTTAAAAAGAAGATTTTGTCCTTAAATTGAGTTCCCTGACTAATCAAGGCTTGACCCGTCTTAAGGAAACGGTTTTGATTTTCAAAGTGAAAATTATGCCCGAAGTCTTAAAAATAGTGCCCTGAGGTCTTAAAAATGGTGCCTGGAGGCCTTATCCGTGATTTGTAAAAATGCGCTGTAAACGACTTTAAAAATGATGCCCAAATGTCTTAAGAATGGTGCCCGGAGGCCTTACCCGTGATTTGGAAAAATACGCTGTATGCGATTTTAAAAATGATGCCCGAAGGTCTTAAGAATGGTACCCGGAGGCCTTACCCGTGATTTTGAAAAATACGCTATATGCGACTTTAAAAATGATGCCCAGAGATCTTAAGAATGGTGCCCGGAGGCCTTGCCCATGATTTGAAAAAACAATGCTCGGGGGTTTTAAAAATGGTGCCCGGAGGCCTTATCCGTGATTTGGAAAAATGTGCTGTATGCGACTTTAAAAATGACGCCCAAAGATCTTAAGAATGGTGCCCGAAGGCCTTACCCGTGATTTAAAAGCAAATACCTTGACAACGGTCCCAAGGCTCAACTCATTTGAGAAGCAGAATGAATTCGATTTAAAACAAAAGTAATACCTCGACAATGGTCTCGGGACTCGACTCATTTGATAAAACAGAATGAATTCGATTTAAAACAAAAAGAAATACCTTGACGATGGTTTTGTGGCTCAACTTATTTGATAAAACAGAATGAGGGGGAAACAGAAGGAAATGCTAAGAATGATCCTGGGCTTGATTCATTTGGGAAAATAAATTTAACTTGAAAATGAAAAGAACATACCTCAATGGCGGTCTCGGGGCTCGACTCATTTGAGAAACATAACGAATTCGATTTAAAAGAAACATACCTCGACGGTGGTCTCGGGGCTCGACTCATTTGAGAAACAGAACGAGTTTGATTTGGGGAAGCCAAAGTTTTCCTGATTCCTGCAATGTTAGCTAAATGCAATGATGAGAATGACATGCTTTGCAAATGCTTGTATGTTTCCTAAGGATGAATGCAATCAAATAATTGTGTCATGATTTCTAATCCATGGTTTCTTTGAGGTTCACAGATTATCTGACTTCATGATGAAGTTTTCAATTGTTCACTGATGCCCTACTTAAGAAACCCTTTACTTAAGATAAATTGTCAAACAGTCCCAGTTTCTGACTTCGTTGAAATTCACAAATTTCTGACTTCATGACGGAGTCTCCAATACATTCACTGTTTTCCTTTACTTGGTAAATTTTCCATCAGGATTAGTGCTTCCCAAACCTTTTCTAAGATTTAGATCTATTCCTTAGTGATACTTTTAAAAATCCCTTTATTTAAAGATTTTTATGCTTACTAATCATTATTCAATTCAATAACAAACAAAATGCATCTAAAAAATGTATGAAAGAAAAATATGAAACAAGCAAATGTCATAAGAAGGATAACAAGAATTTATTACAACAAAAATTTTTAAAATTGTAAAAGTGAATATCAAGGATAAATGTAAAGTTATAGGATGTAGATGCCCCGGATGCGGAATATCTTGGACCCCTCTTTTTTCTAACCATCTAAAATTTCTTTTGAATGAACAATTTACTTGGGTAATTCCTCAGCTTTCGTAGTTACGTCAGATTGAGTTGTTCCCATTTTCTCTGATTTTTTATTACTTTCTCCCCCTTTACACACGAAGCATTGATTCAAACCTTAATCAGTACTTGAGCCGCCTTTTGCGGGTTTTCAACTCAGGTGTCCTCCATTCGGTATTAAGTCGCCCTTTGCGGGTTTTCGACTTAAATCTCTCCTCTTTTTTTTTGTATTCTACCACACATCTAAGAATTCTAAATGCTTCCAAGGTAAAAATGTCAATCAAAATATGGGATAAATTCTGAGAACAACCTTTCAAATTAAATATCCATGCTTGATCAAAATGGACTTTTAAAGTACGTAATGTAGGCCAAGGTTCAGGTTTAGAAGGAAAGGATAAAATAGGCCCAAAATGTGTGTAAGGGTGATTGGATCAAGGATTATTTCCTGAGGAGAATTCATTCTTGAAAGATTTGTCTCCTCTTTTTGGACTTTTCTTTTCTTTTTTTGTTTCTTTCAATCTCTTTTCTTTCATTGCTGGCTTTCATTTGTCATTCTTTGATTTCACATTTTCCAATGGCTCTCTTTTTTTGCCATGATTTTGATTATTTTTCCTCGTATTTGCCCTCTAGTGTAGAGGGTGATCCTTGATCAGGATTCAACGAAAGAAATAATTCCTAAGGTTCAAAGGGGTGACTAGGGATAAAATTTTTTTAGTGAAGGAAATATGAAAGATGGCCATTCATCGTATCAAGCATGAATATTCTCTTTGAAAAGCAATTCTCAAGGGAGATAGATATATAGAATTTCCATTTCTACATTTGGAATCATTTGAATTCCCATGTGCATAGCATCACAATTTTTTTTTTCTTTAAGCATAATACTTCTTCAATTCATCAGCATTCACGGGATGTCTAAAATCATCCCCGTCCATCCGAGTTAGAATCAACGATCCTCCAAAAAAAGCTCTTTTCACCACATAGGGTCCTTCCCAATTTGGAGCCCATTTTCCTCGCGGATCCTTCACTATAGGGAGAATTTTCCTCAGTACCAACTCTCCTTCTCGAAACTGTATGGGTCGAACCTTCTTGTTATAGGCTTGAATCATCATTTTCTGATACAACTTCCCATGACAAATTGCCTTCAATCTTTTCTCCTCTATGAGATTCAGCTGTTCATAACGAGCTCTAACCCATTCTGCCTCTTCTAGGCCAACCTCCATCAAAACCCAAAGTGAAAGAATCTCAACTTCAATAGGTAGCACTGCCTCCATACCATATACCAAAGAAAATGGCGTTGCCCCTGTAGATGTGCGAACCAAAGTTCGATATGCGTAAAGAGCAAAAGGCAAAGTCTTATGCTAATTCTTGTACATATCAGTCATCTTCTCGATAATCTTCTTGATGTTTTTGTTGGCTGCTTCTACTGTCCCATTCATCTTCGGACGATAATGTGCCGAATTATGGTGTGTGATCTTGAACTGAGTACACACTTCTCTCATCATCTTATTATTTAGATTGAGAGCATTATCTGAAACAATTCTTGCTAGAAATCCATATTGACATATGATTTCCTTCTTAACAAATATGCATACCATCGACTTTAATTACATTCGTATAAGAAGCAGCTTCTACCCACTTTGTGAAATAATCTATGGCCACCAGGATGAAACGATGTCCATTTGAAGCTTTTGGAGTAATGGGCCCAATCATATCCATTCCCCACATTGAAAACGGCCATGGTGCGGTCATGACATGCAATGGTGATGGCGGCACATGGATCTTATTTGCATATATCTGTCATTTATGGCACTTCCGAGAATAACTGATACAATCTCCTTCCATTGTCAGCCAGTAATACCCTGCCCTCATAATCTGCTTAGCAAGCATGTGACCATCGGCATGGGTGCCACATATCTCTTCATGGGCTTCTTCTATGATTCTTCGAGCTTTGGCTGACCCAACACATCTCAATAGGACTTGATATTTCCCTTTCTTGTAGAGAATCTCGCTGTCTAGAACAAAACTCATTGCTAGCCTTCTCAGAGTTCTCTTGTCATTTTCTGTTGCTCGCTCTGGATACTGTTGATTCTTGATGTATTGCAAAATGTCGTTATACCAAGGGAGACCATCTTCTTCTTCTTCGATACTCAAATAGTGGACAGGAGATTCATATATGCTCATTCTGATTGGCACAACTTTAGCCCCTTCATTCACTTTAAACATTGATGACGAAGCAGCCAGAGCATCCGCTATCTGGTTTTCTTCTTGGGGGAAGTAATTGAAAGTCACTTCTTCAAACTCCTCCAATAAACTCAGTATGAGTTCTTGGTATCGGATTAATTTTGTATCTCGGGTTTCCCATTCTCCGCGCAATTGATATATCACTAAAGCCGAGTCTCCAAAAACCTCTAGTTTTTTTATCTTTCTATCTATGGCAGCACGAAGGCCTATAGTACATGCCTCATATTCTGCAGTATTGTTTGTACAATCG
The DNA here is from genome assembly GCA_030761205.1 of Fremontodendron californicum. Lineage (NCBI taxonomy): Eukaryota > Viridiplantae > Streptophyta > Magnoliopsida > Malvales > Malvaceae > Fremontodendron > Fremontodendron californicum. Next base: position 9,116,769 of record JAULJL010000025.1, on the reverse strand, counting down.
AAATCCAATCTGGCAGTGAAAGTATAATAATCTTCTTCTGGGGATATGAGCACTGCACCGATTCCATGCCCCATGGTATTAGATGCCCCATCAAAGTACATCTTCCATATTTTCTTCTTCAAGAGAACCTCATACGCTTGTGAAACATACATCAAATCTTCATTTGGGAAATCAAAGTTCAATGGATCATAATCTTCCACTGCCCGACTTGCTAAAATTTCAGCCACTGCACTACCCTTGATAGCTTTCTGACTTACATATACAATGTCGTATTCTGACAACAAAACCTATCATCTTGCCGTCCTCCTTGACAAAGAAGGAGCTTCCAACATGTACTTGATTGGATCTAGCTTGGGGATCAACCACGTCGTGTGGTACAACATGTACTGTCTAAGCTTTCGAGCAGTCCAAGCTAAGGCACAGCACTGCTTTTCTACCGACGAATCTTTCAACTCATAATCTATGAACTTTTTACTGAGGTAGTAAACCACCTGTTCTTTCTTTCTAGTCTCACCAAGCTGCCCCAAAACACAACCCATTGATCTCTCAAATACTGATAGATACAATATCATCGGTTTATCTGTAGCCAGTGGCATTAATACCGGTCGATTTGATAGATAATGCTTAAACTTTTCAAAAGCAATCTGACACCCTTCATCCCACTCTCCTGGATCACGTTTTCAAAGTAACTTAAATATTGGATCACATTTATCAGTTAACTGAGAAATAAACCGAGCAATGTAATTCAATCTCCCCAGAAAACCTCTTACTTTTTTTTTGAGTACGTGGAGGTGGCAAATTCTGGATGGCCTTCACTTTATCCGGATCAATATCAATTCCCCTTTTGCTAACAACAAAACCCAACAATTTCCCCGAAGTGACTCCAAAAGTGCATTTTCCAGGGTTTAGCTTGAGTTGAAACTTTCTTAGTCTTTCAAAGAGTTTCCTAGGATTCTCAATATGCTCTTCTTCTCCTTGTGACTTTGCAATCATATCATCAACATAAACCTCAATTCCCTTATGCATCATGTCATGAAACAAGGTCACCACGGCTCTCTGATATGTTGCCCCAACATTCTTCAACCCAAACGGCATTACCTTGTAGCAGAATGTTCTCTACATTGTAACAAATGTGGTTTTCTCCATATCTTCCGGTGCCATCTTAATTTGATTATATCCCGAGAATCCATCCATGAAAGAAAACAAGAAACTCTTCACTGTATTATCCACCAAAGTATCAATGTGAGGCAAAGGGAAATTATCTTTGGGACTGGCTTTGTTCAAATCTCGGTAATTGAAGCACATAAGCACCTTGCCATCCTTCTTTGGTACTGGAACAATGTTTGCCATCCATTCCGGATATTTTGCCACCTCTAAGAGTCCAGCATCAAACTGCCTCTTCACATCCTCTTTTACCTTTAGCAGCATGTCCAGCCTCATTCTTCTCAATTTTTGCTGAATTGGCTTGCACTCTGGCCTTAAAGGGAGCTTATGTACAACAATATTTGGATCCAGACCAGACATGTCTTGGTATTAATATGCAAATACATCTACATATTCCCGAAGCAAGGGTGTAAGTTCACCCTTTATTGATGACGACAATGTAATCCCTATTTTAACCTTTTTTATCTCCTCACTACTTCCCAAATTCAACAATTCCAATAGCTCCTCATGAGGAAGTACATGTTTCTCTTCTTATTCTATTTTTCTTAATAAGTCCGGAGGTAGACCATAATCCTCAATATCTTCATCGACCTCAAAATTACCCGTGCAAATGGGCCTCTCAAACTCAATTTCAGAATTACTGAAAGGAAGGTCCTCATATTTCGCATCCGTGCACCTGTAAATAGGTGGGAAAGAAACAATATAGGAAAACATATATACAATGATAGAAAAAAAATAGCATAATGAAAGAATATGGACACATCAATATGAAGGAAGTGCATCGTGTTTGTTATTTATTGAATGAAAATTTTTAGACAAAAGCCCATTACAAAAGAAATTCTTAATATCTTCGGGCAAAGATATTTAAGATTTGTTTAAAAGAATTATGTTGGAATAAACCTAAAAACTATAGGCAGCTTGGTTGTACTCCAATTGGTCAGTCTATATCTTAGTGGACAAGGTCGCACCATCCAGTTAGCATTCTCACTTTCAATTCTTTCCTCCCTTGTCATGCAGACCTCCATATCATATATCTGCTCATCCCTATTCTCTTGGAATCTCTCGAAGGCTTGCTCAATCATTATAAATACATCATCTAAATTCTTTTCTCCAAACAGAAAATCGGCCGAGCGGAAGCTTTGAAGGATTGGTGGGAAAGTCATAGGCTCCCACTCAATATCCATACTCGCGAGACGGGCCATCCTCATTTATCGGTTCTTTTCAACTTGTTTTCTTTTCTCATGGGCCTTTGGAAGATACCCTAGGCCAAACCGATCTTTCTTTCCCACTACTTCCATTGCTCGAGCCATCCCCTAAAGATGTTTTTTGAGACCTTTTCCAGCCCTGCAGCCTTTTCCCATGATAGTTCTTACCCCCAGCCTTGTGTTCTTGGGCAACCTTAGTTTTGGATTTTTTCATCCTTCAGCGATGAAAACCGCATTTACGAATTTGAAAGACCGAAAAGAACATTCTACGGCATCTTAATTGGGTTCAACATAGGGAGATTCAATAGATGCAGAGGCTATTATGTCCTCTTCTCCAGATACAGTGAGCAAACGCCCCTCCATCACAAATTTTAGCTTTTGGTGGAGAGATGAGGGTACAGCCCCTGCTGAATGTATCAACGACCTTCGCAACAAGCAATTATAGGACGGATTAATATCCCTGACCTGAAAGTTCACCGTATAGGTGCATGGGCCTATCTCTATAGGAAACTTAATAGTTCTAATTACCTCTTGCGTAGTTCCATCAAAGGCTCTAACCACCGTGCAACTCGACAACATATAAGAAATATCAACTAGCAGCCTAGACAGAGTTGCCAAGGGTATCACATTTAATGAAGAACCGTTATCCAAAAGGATCCTCGACAATATGTTCCCCTTGCAAGTGGTTGTTTTATGCAGAGCCTTGGTTGACACAATTCCATTGGGTGGTATTTTGTCATAGCTGAAATATATGTGGTCGTTTGCTGCAATATTTCCCACTAGCCTGTCTAATTTTTCTACCGATATGTTGTTAGCCACATATGCCTGATTCAACACTCTCAACAGGGCATTTCTGTGTGGCTCCGAGTTCAATAGCAAAGATAATATGGAGATTCTTACTGGCTGATGCTGCAATTGCTCAACCACACTATACTCACTATTCTTTATGAATTTTAAGAACTCGCAGGCTTCCTTCTCATTCATCGGCTCTTTTATCCTGTTTACTGGGGCTGACCCCCTTTCTACTTCTTTTGACAAATCCATCTCAATATGGATTGGTTCAGCTGCTTTCTTCCCTTTGTCCATTCTTTTATCTTTTCTTGTTAATCCCTGCTTAATAGCCTCAGGAGGATAACACCTTCCTCTTCATCTTAAGTGCCCCACATATGTGATATCTTGCTGACTCGAAGACCTTGGCATAGCCATGCTGCATTCATACTTCCACGGTGCAGCTGTGTTTTCCTTGTATGAAAAGAAGAAGGCAAATCTATGATTAACTTAGGCGCACTTTCCTCAATAACGGGCATAACTTTCTCCTCTGGTTAATCATGAAGATGATCAAAGGTCTTTCTATCCCGTAGTCAGCTGCATTCTCAATAACCTCTACTTCCTCCTCTGTCTCCTCGTAAAACTGGGCCTCCTCATTATCCATCATCTTTTGGACTTTAGCCAGAAAGTCCCCATAGTCCTGTATGATATGACCTCTACATTTATGGAACGGGCACCAATTCTACATCCTCTTTGCAACCATTTTTACACTGTCTGCATCCCCACCATTCCTGCCTTAACCATCTCGAACCATACTGTTAACATTGGAGTCTTGACTTTCCTGATATCCTTTTTTACCCTTCTGACTTCCCTTGTCCATACTGTATTTACCCGATTCTCAGGATGATCGGGCAATGGGTTTCCCGCTGCATTCGGCCCATTCTTTGACCCAAACTTCATAACTCCAGCATTGATCAGGCTTTGGACTTTCTTTTTAAAGGCCAGGCAATGTTCAGTCGAATATCCTTGAATTCTTGCATGGTAAGCGCAGTTAGTATTTGTATTGTACCACCTTGGATATGGCGGTGTCAAAGGTTTGAGGTATACGGGTGCAACAAGTTGACCCTGCAACAGTTTGGGATATAGCTCACCATAGGTGGTAAGAATCATATCAAATTAGGATTTTTGATGATTCCTTTGTGAATGTTGGTCAATGCGCCCAGCTCCTTGAGTGTTTGGGACAATGTTTCGGGGAAGGTTTATCTGTGGGGATATGCTAGTTGGAAACGGCTATTGTGGTATATTGGTATAAGGGAAGGGATATCGGGTAAGGTGGTTCACATTGGGGTAGTAAGGATTATACCCCGGGTAAGGTGTGTAGGGTGTAGGAGGTGCATAAGATGTAGTAGGAGTATAGGGCCTTGGTGCTGTATATGGTGTGGGAGGTGTATATGGGTATTGGTTGATACTAACTGCATGGGTCTCCTCTTTCTTCCTAGTAGGGAATACCTTCTTCAGAGTACCAGACTCACCCTCTTCCATTTTCCCATTCTTAATGGCTAACTCTATCATCTCCCTGGATGTCACCATGTCTGCAAAGTCCTTGGTGGCACTCCTTGAGTGAATGTTGGTCAATGCGCCCAGCTCCTTGAGTGTTTGGGACAATGTTTCGGGGAAGGTTTATCTGTGGGGATATGCTAGTTGGAAACGGCTATTGTGGTATATTGGTATAAGGGAAGGGATATCGGGTAAGGTGGTTCACATTGGGGTAGTAAGGATTATACCCCGGGTAAGGTGTGTAGGGTGTAGGAGGTGCATAAGATGTAGTAGGAGTATAGGGCCTTGGTGCTGTATATGGTGTGGGAGGTGTATATGGGTATTGGTTGATACTAACTGCATGGGTCTCCTCTTTCTTCCTAGTAGGGAATACCTTCTTCAGAGTACCAGACTCACCCTCTTCCATTTTCCCATTCTTAATGGCTAACTCTATCATCTCCCCGGATGTCACCATGTCTGCAAAGTCCTTGGTGGCACTCCCTACCAATTTATCATAATATAGTGCTTTCATGGTATTGATGAAAAGCACTGTAGTTTCTTTGCTAGTTAAAGGGGGTTGCACTTGTGTGGCCAGATCCCTCTATCTTTGCGAGTATTCCTTGAAACTCTCAGTATTAATTTTTCCATGTTCTGTAGTGACAGCCTATCAGGTACCATATCAGATACATGCTTATAATACTCCATGAAAGCCCTGGCTAAATCCGTCCATGAAAGAATCTTGGTACGAATTAGTTGATTGTACCAACGAGTTGTAAACCCTGTCAAGCTATCTTGAAAACAATGGATAAGCAGTTTTTCATTATCATCGTGCCCCATCATTCTTCTGCAGTACATGGTTAGATGTGCTGATGGGTTGGTAGTCCCATTATATTTCTCAAAGTCTGGTACTTTAAACTTTGGGGGAATTAACAGATCGTGTACTAAACTCATCTCTTTGGCATCCAGACTGCCAAATAACTTCTCCCCCTCAAAGGCCCTTAGCCTCTCCTCCAGCAGTTGATATTTTTTCTATGATTCTGCCATTTTGACCCTCTTCAGCTCAGTTATCTTTGCTTTTTCCTTTTTAGCTAGTTTCTCAAAGTCTGGAACGTTTACATCATTTGGGCTAGCTCCCATATTACCTTTTTCGGGAACATAGTTCTGTGCCTCAGCAGCTGGCTAGATATAAACATAGGAGGCTGCCCCAATTGGTAGCTCTTGGCTCTTTTATTGTATGTTTTCAGGTTGATCCTCTTCAATTACCACCCTTTTCCCAATGACCGAATTCTCTCCTGGCCCTTTTTGTTTCATCATGGCACTCATAATTTCCATGAGTTTAGTCATCTATTCTCGTGACTCCTCCTAAGACTTAGCCAACTATTCCTGCAGTTCCCTTTGAGTTCTTTCCATTCTTTCAATTCTAGCAAGTTGATCATTCTCCATAGCTCTGGCTTGAGATCGAGTGTTGTAAGGGTGTCAAAAATCCGATTCTTTCTAAGTGCGACCAATTATACCTTTAGTTTTGAAAACCATGAATTAGAATTTATTGATACATCTTTTTTATGGTTTATAAAAAAATGAATGAATCGAATAAAATGAATAAGTACATGACTACGTATATGAATATGAAAGAATAAATGAATGAACAAGCGAAATGAACAAATAAGTGGTTAAGTGTATGAATATGAATGAATGAACGAGTAAAAGGAATAAATAAGTGGTTAAGTGTATGAATATGAATGAATGAACAAGTAAAAGGAATAAACAAGTGGTTAAGTGTATGAATATGAATGAATTTCAAAAATGAATGATTATAAATATGAGTAAATGTATTGATGAACAAACAAAATATATAAAATATGAATGCATTTGAAAGTATTGGCCCTGGGATAATTTCAACCGAACGGTCTTTCATTGATTTCCTGGAACTAAATACATCACAGATAGAATAAAAAGATCACTGCCTAAGATAAGTCCGTAATTTGCCTTTCAAAGTGCTATTACAAAATTAGTCCTATAGTGACTTCTTCGGATATTGGACTTTCTTTCACAATCTCTTTTTGATTGCTTTGCTCTTCAATCTGACCCCTACTTGTTCACGGCCCCTTGACATGTTAGCAGAAGCATCACCGTGTAAGCTTTCCTTAGCTTGCTTCTCCAGTTGATCGGCTCGGGCTTCCTCATGCTTCGCTCTCTCTTTCCAGTAGTTATTCTCCTTCTTGAGGTTTTTTACCTCCTGCTCTCATTGCCCGGAAGTCTTGAGGGTCCCCTCAAATCTAAGCTCGAAGTGGTACCTCTTGTTCTCCAAGTGTAATTCCTGAAGATCGCCCTAAGCAGTGTCTTTTTCTCTCTTAATCTTTTCCTTTTCTCTTTCTCGAGCTGATTCCCTATTTTCCATGTCCTCAAGCTCTTCTTGTAGTCGGACGCTCCTTGCTCATCTAGGCCTTTTGTTTTTCAAATTTTGCCCTTGAAATTTCTAGCTCTGATGGCACTTCCCTCGATGGTGGATTCATGAACTGGACCTCTTCCCCATCCGATGTCAACAGCCTATCATTAACCCTTAATTCTCTCCATACCAGGTAATCAGGTGTGACGATATCAGCATATCTGGCCACTTTTATCCGGTGAGTTTTCTTCCATGCTTCAACCACTGCCCGCACCTTTCCAGAATACCCATCCTCTCCATAAGTGAACTCTGATGATCCTAGCTTATGAGTCACGAGTGTGAATTGCCGAGACTGAACCTGTCTTTGCACTAATAGGGGTGCATAACTCACAGACCCCCAAATTTCGAGTAGTGGAACTCCCGGTTGTCCTCACATAATCGGTATAGGAACCATCCATGGAGCTCTCCAAGTTACCATCTCCCCTTTTAGATTCTGAAATATGTTGACCCATTTCTCTTCATCTCCATCTTCAGACCAATCATTTCGAAGGAATTCCCTAATCGGAACTAAAGACTTCAGGTACAGTTTGAAGAAAACGTCTTCTATCTTCCAAAAGTGACTTTGAATCCAAATATAAAGGAGTTGTACACACCCCTTGATTCTCCCTTGTCCTTCCCTTTTACAAAAATTCAAAGATCGGATAGTTTCAGCTATGATGGCCGGAGATGGGTTGATCCTCTGTTGCATCTTTTCAAAGAAATCAAACACGGCTATATCCACATGACCCAATATCTTCGGGAATATGATTAATCTGTAGATGGCTAGAGCGAAGATGTCCCTGGCTTTTTCCTTTGTCGGAATAACCCAATATCAACTATCGGAGAGTTTCCCACGGAATGCATCCATTTTTCTACTTTTTATCCACATGACTCTCAACCCATGTTGTATCCATTCCTGTGATCCTAGCCACTTTCCTCTTAAAACCTGAAGGTTTCACTTCCTTCAAATATACCCGATCAGGATTAGGACATTCAATACGTAACAGTGCTGAATATTCTTCAATCAGTGGGGTCATATCCACTTTGTTAAAAGTAAAACATCTATAAGCAGGATTCCAAAACTGTACCATAGCCTGAATCAACCCACTATTGACCCTAATCGGAATTAAGAGTGCTATATCTCCATATTTTTGAGTGAAGGCTTCTTTCTCTGATGCATTCCACTGATTCCAAATGTCGGCTGACCCTCAGAGATTATTCTGTCTAGAATCAACTTTGACCCTTTCCAGCAATACTGACACATAATCTTTCTTCAGGCAATCACCATCCTCCCTCTGATCTTTTTCCGACCGTGCCCTGACTACTGCATGATCTTCTATCACTGAGATAACCTGACACTCCATGAAAGTCCTTTGGGTTGATGACTATCCCGAGGCCAATAAACTTCAAGTGTATAATGGTGTCTATGATGCATGTCAAAGAAAAGAAAACAGAAAGAAATAGATTAGTAAAGAAATGAATTCACAAATATAACATAAATAACAACATTTTTTTTTTAAATGTCCCAAAAATTTTAACAGAACTTCGGTATTATGACGCCTTTAGGATAAAATAATAAATTTATTACGAGCGATATGATGTTCGTTCATCATCACCCAATTTGTAAAATCTAACATATAGAAAGATGGTAAAAGGTTGGAAATGTTCCTCCATGTGTTTTTAAACTTCAGGTATCTAACAGAAATCTGGCATGGCTTCGTTTAGGCTCACTATATGAAGGTGAATCGGTTCTAAGGCCCCAGATTGTTCCTCACTGTCACCTATGAAGGCTAGTAAGGCACCCTGATAAAAGCAGGTTGAATTCGTTAGAGTATATTTTCCTATGCTCGTACGGAGGACCATCACGAAGGAATTAAGTACTTTATACTTCGGAAGTGTTTCACTAGCCCATACGAAGGATCATCACGAAGGCGTAGTTACTTTACTCCCACGTAAAAGGACGAAACCCGGGTAGAGGGTTCATGTTATGCAAATGCAAATGTAGTGTGTGCGGAGGAACAAAACAAACCTGTCACCACCTATTCTACACCCCTTATTCTAAATACCCCACTAAAATCAAACAATGTTAAGTATTAGTCAAGCAAACATATAAATATACGCAACAAAATAACCAGAGAACAATTAATAATATGAATGCATATGACAATGACCATATCCAAAAACATTTTATTATTTTCAAAATTCTCTTTATTTTTTTGAAAAATGTGGGAATTAAATACCAATTAAACCAACAAAATCGAGACTTTGATAACACACGACTAATTCTAGGCCGGACTCTCTAATTTCCCTAGCGGAGTCGTTAAGCTGTCGATACGTGATCCCCTCGCAGGGACCCGTTCAAGTGAGGGGGAAACAGAAGCAGAGGAAAAGACGACTTAATTCCTCTAGATTGAAATAAAAGGTCGAGGGTATGAAAACGGCCACGTATAAAGACAAATAGTCACCACCAATCTTTTTTAGCTAAGTGTGATTGGCCACCTATTAAAACCAGTTTTATAAAATATTTTAAAATTAATTAAAACATTTTTAAAACCAATTTCAAATCTGCATTATAAACCAGAGAAAATCGAAGAATTGGGTTCTGGACTCGGTTACGTGTGGGGAAGGATTAGCACCCCACAATGCCCCTATAAAACGATACCTTATTAATCGTATGTTATCTCAAGTCTCGGTAAAAAATCAGTTTTTAATTTAGTATTTCAAGTTAATTCCCAATTTAAAGAAAAATAATTTCATTTTTAATTGAAAATGATCCGGAATTTATTAATTCAAAATTTTCTATATTCCCCGACAAAATCGGCAAAATATAGAATTTTTTATTTATTTGGAAAACTTTCCGAATCATTCTCGTTTTTTGAAAGAAAGATATTCCTTTATTAATGATAATTAATGATATTCCCTCCAGCAAACCCAGTAGAGAACTCATGAATTATTTTAACTCGGGAATATTTTTATTTTTTATTGAAAATCATTATCTTTTCTCTTAAAAAAATTTAAAAAATGAATATGAACATGTATGACATAAATAAAATGACATAGCAAAGTCTAGATAATATAATGCAACCTAAATGATATGACATAATTTAGATGGCATAGTATATTCTAGATGAAATGAAAAATCCTAAGTATCATGGTATATTCTAAATGAAATAAAATGATTTAAATGATATGACATATTTTAAATGACATGGCATATTCTAAATAATATAACCTAAATGACATGGAATTTGATCTAAGTGACAAGAAATGACATGAAACATAAAATAATGCTATCATAAAATATGCATGAAAATAAAATAAAAATGCATGAACATAGTATATGCAAAATAATGTGACAAAAATAAATGACTAAATAAAAAATAATGGATAGCATGAAATATTCAAAATCATATGGAAAACAATATAACATCATAAAATGTAAATCAAAGTAATAATAATACCATGGAAAATATCATAGCAAAAATCACATATTAAATACAATGCATGAACATGGAAAATGCAATGCATGAAAATGTATTTTTTTCTCTAAATAAAGATATCCGTATATCTAAAAAGATATCCGACTACCTTAGAAAAATATGTCAAATTATATTTTCTAAAAACAAAACTTTGTGATCGTTTAAAAACAATTTTGAAGAAAAACTTGAATGAAGATTAAAACACCTACCAAACCCTTTTAAAATGGCTCTAATTTCCTAAGTTTAAAATCCCGGACTTGACCACCCTTAACCCGAGATTTATAAAATCATTTTTAAAGTTTAAAAAGGCTTAGAAACTATCCTAAGACAGTATCTAAAGCTTCTAATCAACCCCCACTAAATGCCTTAGCCAATATCAACCATTGTTTTTCTCTTGAATTCAAATCTGCCTCTACTGTCCGAATTTGACACACGATTTTTTAGCCTATTTTTAAAAATTCAAAAAATCTAAACAAATTCTGGAGACTCAGAGCATGTAAAAATACACGAGAAAAAATTGGCTTAATTTTCTGATTAAATATGACTGCCCAGAAAATTCGGAGAAGTTCGAGTACTGGGTGAAAAAAATTATTTTGTCAAAACACATTTTTTTTTGCCTTTGATAAAGTCATTTAAAAATCAAAGTAAAAATGTTAGAGGCTATCCTAAAGATCTAAAAATAGTAGCTAAAACATTTAAAAACCTTGGACAAAGATTGGCTAAGTAAAAAAAAAAATCACAAAGGTAGAATAATCAATTTGACAACTCTTTAATTTTTACAAGTATGCTCAAGAGAGCATGACTTTGAGCCATTGATTGGCCTAAGTCATAAATCATGTGGCAATGACATGGAATACATGAACATACAGCAAATGAAATGTATGAAATGCATGGTCGAAAGCATAAATGGTAAAGGAAATGCATGACAATTCAAAATAACCTAAATGCCTAGCATGAGTTTGCATGGCAATAAATGTTAACCTAACTTAATATGCATACAATGCTTGATAATGGAAATATGACTTGGACCTAATATGTTATGAATATGCATGAAAATGCTAATGTAACCTATGACCTAAGTAGCATAGCAATGCATGGCATTACCAATATGATTTAAGACCTAATATGCATGGCAATACCAATATGGCCTAGACCTAAAATGTAATGAGAATGCATAGCAATACTATGAACCTACAATGACCAATGAACCTAATACTAATGCTTGAACAAACAACAACTAATACACAATTTCAAGATATGATAATGCAAAGCATGTTACCTAAACAAAATGCAAATGCATGACAAGGCAAGGACATGTAAAATCATATCAAGATACATAATGTAAGAGACCGAATAGTCACATGGTACTCTAATGTAATCCTATCTAATAAATAACACAAGTACATGAAAAATCATATCAAGATACATAATGTCATGAAATTTTCACAAACATATGACGTACTAAAATCAAAATACACAATCTCATGGCATGGGAATGCAAACAAGCCAAAAAGCAAGATGAAAATGCACATGCAAGGCATGCTAAATATCAAGATATGCTAACGCATGGCATGGAGATGCAAACAAGTCAAGAAGCAAGATGAAAATACACATGTAAGGCATAGCAAAATGGAGTAGTCGAATGGTCATATTACCAAATATAAAATGCAAACATGTTTATAATATAAGACATGATATATGAAAAAATGCACAATATGATTCCAATGAACACAATGACCGAACCTACAAGGGAAAATCATTAAGCATGGAAAATAAATATAGAAGCAAACATAGCATAGAAAATAATGTAAAGAACATATAAAAAATTAAGCATAGACATGCAAAGCAAAGAACAAGCAAAACTAGTAAATAATACAAGGAAAGTTAAGCTCCATGGTTGGTATAAAATGGGCATAGCCTCTCACCTAACCATAATCACTTGGTCTTTCCAAGATCATGAAGCCTTTCCATTTCAAAAATCAGAAAGTAAACCATGCTAAACAGCAAAATTAAGGTAAGCTTCATGGTAGGTAAAAATGGGCATAGCCTATCTCTTAACCATGGTCACTTGGTCTTGCCAAGATCATGTAGCCATTTCAACCTCTTTTGCTTCATTATTTTTTGTAAAAAAAAAACAGAATATAAAATACTTAAACAAACCTTCAAAAATCATATTTTTCATAACAACATGCAAAGAAAAAAAAAAGAAAAAAACCAAGGCAAACAAACATACCATTCGGCCATAACAAAAATCTTTAAGAAAAATTTATTTTCAACCAATTTTTTTTTAAGAAGAAGAAGAGATGAAAACTTAAGTAAGCATTTAAAACTTTGATTTCTATGAAAAATTTAGTAGGAAAACAAGATAGAAAATCAAGAAATCACCATGGAAAACAAGAAGAAAACTATGCTAGAGCTTGGTAGGGATGACTACTTTCAAGCTCTTCTATTGAAAACCTTTCTTTTTTTTTCTTTCAAAACCTTTTTCTTTCTAAATTAGCTACTGTTTCCAGTCTCCAAACTTATCAAAAAATGAAATCATCCCCCTCTCTAATGGCTTGGCCAAATGGCCCTCAAACCCTTGGATGAAATTTGCACTTTTTCTCCTCCAATCTTGGCCCTTAAATTAAGATATTTTGATGACAACATTAAAATGTCATCTTTCCAATTGATAGTAGCCCTTAAGATGTGTATTCAGCCCATGTAATAACCTCAGCCCGTAGATGAAAAAGAGGACCAATCCCATGCACTCCCTTGCTTGCCCCTTTGAGTGCCTACCCTTGGATGAGTTGTGCTCTTCCATTCTTTGTCATTGGATGAGGACAAATCCATCCCTTAACATGTGTACTCAGCCCTTGTAGATGGCCTAATCCATTGGATGAAAAGAGACAATCCCTTGCACTTCCTTGCTTGGTCGAATGAATGCCTACCTTTGGATGAATTGTGCTCACCTTTTTTCTTCCATTCTTGGCCATTAGATGAGGGCTTTTATGACAAATAAAAATGTCATCTTGGCATTTAAACTTGGCCATTGGATGGTGCAGTCAACTTTTTCTACAAGGCACCTAAGCCATTGGATGAAGGGGGACCATTTGCAAGATGTTAGTGGTAGCATGTGAGCTTGATAGTGACTAAGGAATTAAATTGATCAAGCTTCCTTCTTCTCCTCTATGCTGGCTGATCAAAGGAGGTAAAATCCCAACAATTCCTTCTTCTTTCATATTTCCTTAATTACAAATTTGCCCTTTTTAGTTTTTTCGGTAAAATAACCTTTCTGACCCCTGAACCTAAATAAATAGCAAACGGGCTCCAAATTTAAATTTTATGTTTTCAATAATTCTAAAATAATAAAAAATTGAATGCTGGAAGTTTTCAAAATTTTCCAAGTTGATTTGCTATTTATTTCAGATTTATTTCCAAAATTGCCCTTTTATGCACCCGAACTTTACTATTTTTTAAATGAGCTCCGAATCCAGATTTTTCTTCACCAATATCTTCCAAATAATTTAAAAATGTGATTGTAAGTTTTCGTAATTTTTGGAGCTCATTTGCTATTTTTTCGGGATTTATCTGCTTGAATTACTACATAGGGGACCCGGGATTTGGCCATTTTGCAAACGAACTCTGAATCAAGATTTTATTTCACCAATATCTTCCAAATAATTTAATAATGAGATCTAAAAATTTTCAAAATTTTTGGAGCTCATTTACTATTTTTTCAGGATTTATCTACTTGAATTTCTACATAGGGGACCCGGGATTTGGCCATTTTGCAAACGAACTCCGAATCAAGATTTTTGACAATCTCTTTGAAATGATTTAAGAATGATATTTGCAAATTTTCAGAATTTCTGGAGTTCATTTGCTATTTTTTCGAGATTTATCTACTTGAATTATTGCATAAAGGACCCGGGATTTGGCCATTTTGCAAACGAACTCCGAATCATGATTTTCTTTCTCCAATATCTTCGAAATGGTTTAAGAATGAGATTTTCAAATTTTCAGAATTTTTGGAGTTCATTTGCTATTTTTCCCAAATTTTCCAATTTTGCCCTTTTGCCTCTGAAACCCGATTTTGCTCAAAACAAGTCCGATTTTTAGATTTTCTTCAAACCGAGCTTTGGGCTATCCTTGTTTAATCACTCCTCATCAATTAGAAAATTCTGAAAATTTGAAAATTTGCAAAAAGAAAATCTTGATTCAAAGTTCGTTTGCAAAATGGCCAAATACCGGGTCTCCTATACAATAATTCAAGCAGCTAAATCCCGAAAAAAATAGCAAATGAGTTCCAAAAATTTTGAAAATTTGCAAATCTCATTTTTAAATTATTTGGAAGAGATTGGCGAAAGAAAATCTTGATTCGGAGTTCGTGTGCAAAATGGCCAAATCCCGAGTCCCCTATGTAGTAATTCAAGCAGATAAATACCGAAAAAAATAGCAAATGAGCTCCAAAAATCATGAAAATCTTGATTCGGAGTTCGTGAGCAAAATGGCCAAATCCCGGGTCTCCTATGTAGTAATTCAAGCAGATAAATCCCAAAAAAATAGCAAATGAGCTCCAAAAATCATGAAAACTTCTAGATCACATTTTTAACTTATTTGGAAAAGATTGGTGAAGAAAAATCTGGATTCGGAGCTCGTTTAAAAAATGGAAAAGTTCGGGTGCATAAAAGGGGTAATTTCATAATTAAATCCGAAATAAATAGCAAATGGACTCGAAAAATTTTGAAAACTTCCAGAATTCAATTTATTATTATTTCGACAGTATTGAAAGAAGAAAATTCAAATTTGGAGTCCGTTTGCTATTTATTTAAGTTCGGGGGGCAAAAAGGTCATTTCACTAAGAAAACCAAAAAGGGAAAATTTGTAATTCATGAAAATATGAAAGAAGAAGGAATTGCTGGGATTTTTTGTTCCCTTGGTCAGCCAACATAGAGGAGAAGAAGGAAGCTTGAACAATTTAATTCTCTAGTCACTATTAAGCCACATGTTACCACTAACACCTTGCAAATGGTCCCCCCTTCATCCAATGGCTTAGGAGCCTTGTAGGAAAGTTGAATGCACCATCCAATGGCCAAGTTTAAATGCCAAAATGACATTTTTATTTGTCATAAAATAACCCTCATCTAATTAGCACAATTCATCCAAGGGTGAGCATCCATTCGTTTGAGCAAGAGAGTGCATAGGATTATCTCTTTTCATCCAATGGCTTAGGCCATCTACAAGGGCTGAGTACACATGTTGAGGGTTGGATTTGATCTACAAGATGTCATTTTTATGTTAGCCTCATCCAATGACCAAGAATGGAATAGCACAACTCATCCAAGGGTAGGCACTCAAGAGGGGCAAGCAAGGGAGTGCATGGGATTGGTCCTCTTTTGCATCTAATGGCTAAGGTTACTACAAGGGCTGAGTACACATCTTATGGGCTGCTATCAATTTGCAAGATGAAATTTTTATGTTGTCATCAAAATATCTAAATCTAAAGGCCAAGATTGGAGGAGAAAAAGTGCAATTCCCATCCAAGGGCTAGAGGGCCATTCGGCCAAGGCTAAAGGGAGGGGGAGGGTTTTATTTTTTCAGAGGTTTTTTGGCTGGAAAACAGTAGCTAATTTGGAAAAGAAAAAGGTTTCGAAAGAAAGAAAGAAAAAGGTTTTCAATAGAGAGCTTGAAGGTAATCATCTCTACCAAGCTCTAGCCTAGCTTTCTTCTTGATTTCCATGGTGTTTTCTTGATTTCCTATCTTTTTTTCCTACTACATTTTTCATAGAAATAAAGTTTTTTAATGTTTACTTATGTTTTCATCTCTTCTTCTTCTTTAAAATGGTGGAAAACAATTTTTTTTCCTTATGGTTTCATGCTATGGCCGAATGTGTCTATTTTATTTGTCTTGGTTTTCTTTTTTTTTCTTCCTTGTATGGGGTTGTGAAAAATGATTTTTACAAGGTTTTTAGAGTATTCTAGGGTTCTGATTTTTTACAAAATATGAAGTAAAAAAGGTTGAAATGTCTACATGATCTTGGCTAGACCAAGTGACCATGGTTAGGAGAGAGGCTATGCCTATTTTTACCTACCATGAAGTTGACCTTATTTTCTGTTTTACATGGTTTATTTTCTGTTTTATTGAGATGGAAAGGCTTCATGATCTTGGCAAGACCAAGTGATTATGGTTAGGTGAGAGGCTATGCCCATTTGATACCAACGATGGAGCTTAACTTTCCTTGTTCTACTTACTAGTTTTGCTTGTTATTTGTTTTGCATGTCTATGTTAAATCTTTTATATATATGTTCTTTAAATTATTTTCTATGCTATATTTACTTATATATTTCATTTCGATGCTTGATATTGCATCCTTGCATATTCGGCCATTGTTGCTCATATGCTCATGTTGCGCATTTTTTTCATATATCATGTCTTACATGTTTGCGTTTTCTTGGTTTTGTTTCATGACTATTCGACAACTCCATTTTTGTTTGCCTTGCATGTGCATTTTCCTTTTGTTTCTTAACTTGTTTGCAGTTCCATGCCATGAGCTTATGTATTTTGATTTTAGTATGTTATATGCTTATGAAAATGTCATGACATTATGCATCTTAATATGATTTGTCATGTACTTATGTCATTTACTAAATTGCATTAGAGTCTCATGTAATCATTTGGCCTCTTCATGCATCCTTGCCTTGTCATGCATTTGCATTTTATTTAGGTAACATGCTTTGCATTATCATATCTTGAAATTGTGTACTAGTTTCTGTTTGTTCCAGCATTGGCATTAGTTTCATGAGTCATTGTATGTTCATAGTATTGCTATGCATGTTCATTACATTTTAGGTCTAGGCCATATTGGTATTGCCATGCATATTGAGTCTTAAATCACATTGGTATTGTCATGCATTACTATGCTATTTAGGTCTTAGGTCACATTAGAATTTTCATGCATATTCATAACATATTAGGTCCTAGTCACATTTACATTATCAAGCATTGCATGCATATTGAGTTAGGATAGCATTTATTGCCATGCAAATTCATGCTAGGGATTTAGGTTGTCTTGAATTGTCATGCATTTCCTTTACCATTAGACCTTTAGACCATGTACTTCATACATTTCATTTGCTGTATGTTCATGCATTCCATGTCATTGCCACTTGATTTGTGACTTAGGCCAATTAATGGCTCAAAGTCATGCTCCCTTGAGCATACTTGTGAAAAATTAAGGAATTGTCAAATTGATTGTTCTACCTTTGTGATTTTTTTTACTTAGACAATTTTTGTCCAAGGTTTTTAAATGTTTAGATACTGTCCTTAGGCCTTTAGGATGATTTTCAACAATTTCTACTTTGATTTTTGAATGAATTTATCAAAGGCAAAAAATGTGTTTTGACAAAACAATTTTTTTTCACCCAGTACTCGAACTTCTCTGATTTGTTTTGGTTGTCATCTTTAATCGGAAAATTAAGACAATTTTTTATCGTGTAGTATTACATGTTCTGAGTCTCCAGTATGTTTTTTTAGATTTTTTTTGAATTTTTAAAAATAGGCTAAAAAATCGTGTGGAAAAACCGGACAGTAGAGGCAGATTTGAAATCAAAAGAGGAATAATGGTCGAATTTGGCTAAGGCATTTAGTGGGGGTCGGTTAGAAGATTTAGCTACTGTCTTAGGGTAGTTTCTAAGCCTTTTTAAACTTTAAAAATGATTTTATAAATCTCGGGTTAAGGGTAGTTAAGTCCGGGATTTTAAACTTAGGAAATTAGAGCCATTTTAAAAGAGTTTGGTAAAGGTTTTAATTTTTATTCAAGTTTTCCTCAAAATTATTTTCAAACAATCACAAAATTTTGTTTTTTTTTTAGAAAATCTAATTTGACATATTTTCCTAAGGTAGCCGGATATCTTTTTAGATATACGGATTTCTTTATTTAGAGGAAAAAATACATTTTCATGCATTGCATTTTCCATGTTCATGCATTTTATTTAAATGTGTGAATTTCGCTATGATATTTTCCATGATATTATTATTATTTTACCTCACATTTTATGATCTTGTATTTGTTTGCCATATGATTTTGAATGTTTTATGATATCCTATGCTTTTTATTTAGTTATTTTTGTCATATTGTTTAGCATATACTATGTTCATGCATTATTATTTTTATTTTTATTTTCATTTTCATGCATATTATATGTTAGCATTATTTTAATTTCATGTCATTTCTTGTCGTTTAGATCATATTCCATGTCATTTAGGTTATTTTATTTATAACATGCCATGTCATTTAAAATATGCCATATCATTTAGAATTGCCATGTCAATTAAATCATTTTATCTCATTTAGAATATACCATGACACTCAGGATTTTTTGTTTTACCTAGAATGTACTATGTCATTTAAATTATGTCATATCATTTAGGTTGCATTATATTATCTAGACTTTGCCATGTCATTTTATTTATGTCATACATGTTCATATTCATATTTTTTTAAAATATTTTGAAAAAGATAATGATTTTCAATAAAAAATAAAGATATTCCCGAGTTAAAATAATTCATGAATTCTCTACCGGGTTTGCTGGAGGGAATATCATCGATTATCATTAATAAAGGAATATATTTCTTTCAAAAAAAGAGAATGATTCGAAAAGTTTTCCAAATGAATAAAATTTCTATATTCTGCTGATTTTGTCGGGGAATATAGAAAAAATTTGAATTAATAAATTCCGGATCATTTTCAATTAAAAATGGAATTATTTTTATTGGGAATTAACTAGAAATACTAAATTAAAAATCGACATTTTACCGAGACTTGAGATAACACACGATTAATAAGGTACTGATTTATATGGGCGTTGTGGGGGTGCTAATCCTTCCCCGCACGTAATCGACTCCCGAACCCGCTTCTTTGGTTTCTCTAGTTTATAACGCAGACTTGAAATTGGTTTTAAAAATGTTTTAATTAATTTTAAAATGTTTTATAAAACCGGTTTTAGTAGGTGGCCGATCACACCTAGCTAATAAAGATTGGTGGCGACTCCATGTCTTTTTACGAGGCCGTTTTCATACCCTCGACCTTTTATTATTTCTAGAGGAATTAAGTCGTCTTTTCCTCTACTTTTGTTTCCCCCTCACTCGAACGGGTCCCTGCGATCGGGATCACGTATCGATACCTTCGTTTTTCTAGAGGAATTAAGTCGACTTTTCCTCGTTTTTTTAATGTCACGCATAAGGAAAATGAATAATAAAGTCTTGCGATGCGATTTTTTATATGTTATTTTTTTTTAGGGTTGCGACAGATTGGTGACTCCACTAGGGAATTTTTTTAGAGAGTCAGGCCTAGAATTAGTCGTGTGTTATCTAAGTCTCGATTTTGTTGGTTTAATTGGTATTTAATTTTAGTTCCCTTACTTTTAAAAATAATAAAGAGAATTTTGAAAATAATAAAATGTTTTAAATATGTCCATCTTCATATGCATGCATATTATTATTTGTTCTCTGGTTATTTTGTTGCGTATATTTATATGTTTGCTTGACTGATGCTTTACATTGTTTGATTTTAGTGGGGTATTTAGAATAAGGGGTGTAGAATAGGTTGTGACAGGTTTGTTTTGTTCCTCCGAACACACTATATTTGCATTTGCATAACATGAACTCTTTACCCGGGTTCTGTCCTTTTAAGTGGGAGTAAAGTAACTATGCCTTCGTGATGATCCTTCGTATGGGCTAGTGAAACACTTTTGAAGTATAAAGTACCTAATGCCTTCGTGATAATCCTCCATATGGGCATAGGAAAATATACTCTAACGAATTGAACCTTCTTTTATCGGGGTGCCTTACTAGCCTTCACAGGTGACAGTGAGGAACAATTCGGGGCCTTAGAACTGATTCACCTTCATATAGTGAACCTAGGCGAAGCCATGACCGGATTTCTATTAAATACTCAAAGTTTAAGAACACATGGAGGAACATTTCCAACCTTTTACCATCTTTCTATATGTTAGATTTTACAAATTAGATGATGATGAACGAACATCATATCGCTCGTAACAAATTTATTATTTTGTCCCAAAGGCGTCGTAATGCCGAAACTCTGTTTAAATTTTCGGGACATCTTTTAAAGCATGTTGTTATTTATGTTATATTTGTGAATTCATTTCTTTACTAATCTATTTCTTTCTGTTTTCTTTTCTTTGACATGCATCATAGAAATCATCATACACGTGGAGTTTATTGGCCTCGGGATAGTCATTAACCCAAAGGACTTTCATGGAGTGTCAGGTTATTTCAGTGATAGAAGATCATGCAGTAGTCAGGGCACGGTCCAAAAAAGATCAGAGGGAGGATGGTGATTGCCTGAAGAAAGATTATGTGTCAATATTGCCGGAAAGGGTCAAAGTGGATTCTAGAGAGAATAATCTTCGAGGGTTAGCCGACATTTGGAATCAGTGGAATGTGTCAGAGAAAGAAGCCTTCACTTAGAAATATGGAGATATAGCACTCTTAATTCCCATTTGGATCAATAGTGGCTTGATTCAGGCTATGGTACAGTTTCGGAATCCTGCTTATAGATGTTTCACTTCTAACAAGGAGGATATAACCCCACTAATCGAAGAATATTCAGCACTGTTACGTATTGAATGTCCTAATCCTGATCGGGTATATTTGATGGAAGTGAAACCTTCAGGTTTTAAGAGGAAAGTGGCTAGGATCACAGGAATGGGTATAACATGGGTTGAAAGTCATGTGGATACAAAGTAAAAGCCAGGGACATCTTCGCTTTAGCCATCTACGGATTAATCATATTCCTAAAGATATTGGGTAATGTGGATATAGCCGTGTTTGATTTCTTTGAAAAGTTGGAACAGAAGATCAACCCATCTCCGGCCATCATAGCTGAAACTATCCGATCTTTGAATTTTTGTAAAAGGGCAGGACAAGGGAGAATCAAGGGGTGTGTACAACTCCTCTATATTTGGATTCAAAGTCACTTTTGGAAGATAGGAACGATTTCCTTCAAACTGTACATGAAGTCTTTAGTTCCGATTAGGGAATTCTTTCAAAATGACTGGCCTGAAGACGGGGATTAAGAGAAATGGGTCAACATGTTTTGGAATCTAAAAGGGGAGATGGTGACTTGGAGAGCTCCATGGATGGTTGCTATGCCGATTATGTACAAATGTGGGGACAACTCAGGAGTTTCACTACTCAAAATTTGGGGGTCTGTAAGTTATGCACCTTTGTTGGTACAAAGACAGGTTGAGTCTCGGCAATTCACACCTGTGACTCATAATCTAGGATCATTAGAGTTCACTTATGGGGAAGACGGATATTCTGGAAAGGTGCAGACAGTGATTGAAGCATGGAAGAAAACTCACAGGATAAAAGTGGCCAGATATGCCGACATCGTCACACCTGATTACCTGGTATGAAAGGAATTAAGGGTTAATGATAGGCTACTGACATCATATGGGGAAGAGGTCCAGTTCATGAATCCGCTATCGAGGAACATGCCACCAGAGTTAGAAATCGTAAGGGGGCAAAATTTGAAAAAGAAAAGACCCAGATGAGCAAGGAGATTGCCCGACTACAAGAAGAGCTTGAGTACATGAAAAATAGGGAATCACTCGAGAAAGAGAAAAGGAAAAGATCGAGAGAGAAAGGGATACTGCGAAGGGCGATCTTCGAGAATTACATTTGGAGAACAAGAGGTACCGCTTTGAGATCAGCTTTGAGAGGACTCTCAAGACTTCCGGGGAGTGGGAACAGGAGGTCAAAAATCTCAAGAAGGAGAATTACTACTAGAAAGAGAGAGCGAAGCATGAGGAAGCCCGAGCCAATCAACTGGAGAAGCAAGCTAAGGAAAGCTTACACGGTGATGCTTCTGCTGACACGTCAAAGGACCGTGAACAAGTAGGGGCCATATTGAAGAGCAGGGCAATCAAAAAGTGACTCTGAAAGAAAGTCCAAGATCCGAGGAAGACACTATAGGACTAATTTCGTAATATCATTTTGAAAGGAGAATTACGGACTTATCTTAGGCAGTGATCTTTTTATTTTATCTGTGATATATTTAGTTCCACGAAATCAATGAAAGATCGTTCGATTGAAATTATCCAGGGGCCAATACATTCAAATGCATTCATATTTTATATGTTTTGTTTGTTCATTTGTACATACTCATATTTATAATCATTCATTTTTGAAATTCGTTTATGTTCATACACTTAACCATTTATTTATTCCTTTTAATTGTTCATTCATTCATATTCATACACTTAACCACTTATTTGTTCATTTCGCTTGTTCATTCATTTATTCTTTTGTATTCATTAACGTAGTCATGTACATATCCATTTTATTTGATTCATTCATTCACATTTAGTTATTTATTCAATTTTTATAAAACATAAAAAATATGTGTCAATAATTTCTAATTCATGGTTTTCAAAACTAAAGGTACAATTGGTCGCACTCAGAAAGAATCGGATATTTGACACCCTTACAATACTCGATCTCAAGCCAGAGCTATGAAAAACGATCAGCTTGCTAGAATTGAAAGAATGGAAAGAACTCAGAGAGAACTGCAGGAACAGTTAACTAAATCTCAAGAGGAGTCTCGAGAACAGATGATTAAACTCATGGAAATGATTAGTGCCATGATGAAACAAAAAGGGTCGGGAGAGAATTCGATCATTGGGAAAAAGGTGGTAGTTGAAGAGGATCAGCCTGAAAACATACAGCAAAAGGGCCAAGAGGTGCCAATTGGGGCAGCCTCTTATGTTTACATCCAGCCAGCTACAGAGACTCAAAACTATGTCCCCGGAAAGGGTAATGTGGGAGCTGACCTAAATGATGTTAACGTTCCCGACTTTGAGGAACTAGTTGAAAAGGAAAAAGTAAAGATGACTGAGCTGAAGAGGGTCGAAATGGTAGAATCACAGAAAAAATATCAACTGCTGGAGAAGAGGCTGAGGGCCATTGAAGGGGCGGAGTTATTTGGCAGTCTAGATGCCAAAGAGATCAGTTTAGTACATGATCTAGTAATTCCCCCTAAGTTCAAAGTACTAGACTTTGAAAAATATAATGGGACTACCAACCCATCAGCACATCTGACCATGTACTGCAGAAGAATGATGGGGCACGATGATAATGAGAAACTGCTTATCCATTGTTTCAAAGATAACTTGGTAGGGTCAGCAACCCGATGGTACAATCAACTGAGTCGTACCAAGATTCGTTCATAGACGGATTTAGCCAGGGCTTTCATGGAATATTATAAGCATGTGTCTGACATGGTATCTGATAGGCTGTCGCTATAGAACATGGAAAAGAGGACCAACGAGAGTTTCAAAGAACACTCGCAAAGGTGGAGGTATCTAGCCACACAAGTGCAACCCCCTTTAACTAGCAAAAAAACTACAGTGCTTTTCATCAACACTTTGAAAGCACCATATTATGATAAATTGGTGGGGGTGCCACCAAGGACTTTGCAGACATGGTGATATCCGAGGAAATGATAGAACCGGCCATTAAGAATGGGAAAATGGAAGGGGGTGATCCTTTTATTCCGAAAAAGACATTCCCTGCCAGGAAGAAAGAGGAGACCCATGCAGTTAGTATCAACCAATACCCATATGTACCTCCCACACCACATACACCACTAAGGCCCTATACTCTTAACACATCTTATGCACCTCCTACACCTTACACACTTTACCCGAGGTATAGTCCTTATTACTCCAATGTGAACCACTTTACCCAAAATCCCTTCCCTTATACCAATATACCACAACAGCCGTTTCCAACTGGCATATCCCCACAAATAAACCTCCCCTGAAACAATGTCCCAAACACTCAGGGAACCGGGCACAATGACCAACGTTCACCAAAGAACAATCAAAAACCCCAATTTGATCTGATTCCTACCACCTATGGTGAGCTATATCCTAAACTGTTGCAAGGTCAACTTGTTGCGCCCGTGTACCTCAAACCTCTGACACTGCCATATTCAAGATGGTACAATGCAAATACTAATTGCGCATACCACGCAGGAATTCAAGGACATTCAACTGAAGATTGCCTGGCCTTTAAAAAGAAAGTCCAAAGCCTGATCAATGCTAAAGTTGTGAAGTTTGGGGCAAAGAATGGGCCAAATATAGTAGGGAACCCATTGCCAAGTCATGCGAGGAATCGGGTAAATGCAGTATGGATAGGGGAAGTCAGAAGGGTAAAAAGAGATGCCAGGGAAGTCAAGACTCCAATATTGACAGTATGGGTCGAGATGGTTAAGGCAGGAATTGTAGGAGAAGCAGACAGTTTAAAAATGGTCGCAAAAAGGGTGCAAAATTGGTGCCCGTTCCATAAGTGCGGAGGTCATGTCCAGGACTGGGGGACTTTCTGGCTAAAGTCCAAAAGATGATGGATGATGGAGAGGTCTAGTTTTACGAGGAGACAGAGGAGAAAATAGAGGTTATTGAGAATGCAGCTGGCTACGGGATAAGAAGACCCTTGATCATCTATTATGATGAACCAGAGGAGAAAGTTATGCCAGTGTTAAGGAAAGTGGGCCTAAGTTAATCATTGATTTTCCTGTTTCCTTTTCATACAAGGAAAACAAAGCTGCACCATGGAAATATGACTGCAGCATGGTTATGCCTGGGTCTTCGAGTCAGCTGGATATCACAGGTGTGGGGCACTTAACACGAAGTGGTAGGTGTTATGCTCCTGAGGGTGTTGAACAGGGGTTAACAAGAAAAGATAGAGGAACGAACAAAGGGAAAAAAAGCAGCTGAACCAATCTATATTGAGATGGATTTGTCAAAAGAAACAGAAAAGAGGTCAGCCCCGGTTAACAGAATAAAAGAGTCGGTGAATGAGAATGAAGCCTGCGAGTTCTTAAAATTCATAAAGCACAGTGAGTATAGCGTGGTTGAGCAACTATAACGTCAACTAGCTAGAATTTCAATCTTATCTTTTCTTTTGAACTCGGAGCCACACAGAAATGCCCTGTTGAGAGTGTTGAATCAGGCATATGTGGCTAACAACATATCGGTAGAAAAATTGGACAGGCTGGTGGGAAACATCACGACAGACGACCATATATATTTCAGTTATGAGGAGATACCACCCAATGTTATTGGGTCAACAAAAGCTCTCCACATAACTACCACTTGTAAGGGGCACATATTACCAAGGGTCCTTTTGGATAATGGTTCTTCATTAAATGTGATGCCCTTGGCAACTTTGTCCAAATTGCATGTGGATATTTCTTATATGCTGCCAAGCTGTACGGTGGTCAGAGCCTTTTATGGTATCAGGAGAGATGTAATGGGACCTATTGAGGTTCCTCTGGAGATAGGCCCATGCACCTATACAGTGAACTTTTAGGTCATGGATATTAATCCATCCTATAATTTCTTGTTGGAAAGGTCGTGGATACATTTAGCAGGGGCTGTACCTTCGTCTCTCCACCAAAAGCTGAAATTTATGATGGAGAAGCGTTTGGTCACTGTATCAGGAGAAGAGGATATGATAGCCTCTACATCTACTGAATCTCCTTATGTTGAACCCAATGAAGATGCTGTAGAATGTTCCTTTCGGTCTTTAGAATTCATAAATGCAGTTTTCATCGCTGAAGGACAAAAAATTCCAAAACTGAGGCAGTCCAAGAACACAAGGATAGGGGTAAGAACTACGGTGGGAAAAGGCTGCAAGGCTGGAAAAGGTCTCAGGAAATATCTTCAGGGGATGGCCCGAGTAATGGAAGTATTGGGAAAGAAAGATCGATTTGGCCTAGGGTATCTTTCGAAGGCCTATGAGAAAAGGAAACAAGTTGAAAGGAACCGACAAAGGAGGATGGCCCGTCTTGCGGGTATGGATATTGAATGGGAGCCTATGACATTCCCACCTAAGCTTCACAGCTTTCGCTCAGCCGGTTCTCTGTTCGGAGAAAAGAAATCTGATGATGTGCTCATAATGATAGAGCAAGCCTTCGAGACATTCCAAGTGAATAGGGATGAGCAGATGTATGATATGGAGATCTGCACGACTGGGGAAGAAAGAATTGAAAGAGAGAATGCTAATTGGATGGTGCGATCTTGTCCACCATGATATAGACTAACCAATTGGAGCGCTATCCATAGTGTTTAGGTCTATTCCAACGTAATGCTTTTAAACAAATCTTAAATATCTTTTCCCGAAGATATTAAGAATTTCTTTTGTAATGGGCTTTTGTCTAAAACTTTTCATCCAATAAATAACAAACATGATGAATTTCCTTCATATTGATGTGTACATATTCTTTCATTTATGCTATTTATTTTGCTTCGATTGTGTATATGTTTTCCTATATTGTTTCTTCCCCACCTATTTACAAGAGTACAGATGAGGAATATGAGGACCTTCCTGTCAATAATTCTGAAATTGATTTTGAGCGGCCCATTTGCACGGGTGATTTTGAGGCCGACGAAGATATTGAGGATTATGGTCTACCTCCGGACTTATTAAGAAAAATAGAACAAGAAGAGAAACAAGTACTTCCTCATGAGGAGCTATTGGAATTGTTGAATTTGGGAAGTAGTGAGGAGATAAAAGAGGTTAAAATCCGAACTACATTGTCGTCATCGATAAAGGGTGAACTCATAGCCTTGCTCCGGGAATATGTAGATGTATTTGCATGGTCATACCAAGACATGCCGGGTTTAGATCCAGACATTGTGGTACATAAGCTCCCTTTAAGGCAGAGTGCAAGCCAATTCAGCAAAAGTTGAAAAGAATGAGGCCGAACATGCTGTTAAAGGTAAAAGAGAAGGTGAAGAGGCAGTTTGATGCTAGATTCTCAGAGGTGGCAAAACATCCAGAATGGGTGGCAAACATTGTTCTAGTACCAAAGAAGGATGGCAAGGTGCATATGTGCGTCGATTACAGAGATTTGAACAAGGCCAGTCTCAAAAATAATTTCCCTTTGCCTCACATTGATACTTTGGTAGATAATACGGCGAAGAGTTCCTGGTTTTCTTTCATGGATGGATTTTCGGGATATAATCAGATTAAGATGGCACCAAAAGATATGGAGAAAACCACATTTGTTACAATGTGGGGAACATTCTGCTACAAGGTAATGCCGTTTGGGTTGAAGAATGCTGGGGCAACGTATCAGAGAGCCATGGTGACCTTGTTTCATGACATGATGCATAAGGGAATTGAGGTTTATGTTGATGATATGATTGCAAAGTCACAAGGAGAAGAGGAGCATATTGCAAATCTTAGAAAACTCTTTGAAAGACTAAAAAAGTTTCAATTCAAGCTAAACCCGGCAAAATGCACTTTTGGAGTCACTTCGGGGAAATTGTTGGGTTTTGTTGTTAGCAAAAGGGGAATCGAGATTGATCCGGATAAAGTGAAGGCCATCCAAAATTTGCCACCTCCACATACTCAAAAAGAAGTAAAAGGTTTTCTGGGGAGATTGAATTACATTGCTCTATTTATTTCTCAGTTAACCGATAAATGTGATCCAATATTCAAGTTACTTCGAAAACGTGATCCAGGAGAGTGGGATGAAGGGTGTCAGATTGCTTTTGAAAATGTTAAGCATAATCTATCAGACCCACTAGTATTAATGCCATCGACTTCGGATAAATCGATGATATTGTATCTATCAGTATTTGAGAGATCCATAGATTGTGCTTTGGGGCAGCTTGATGAGATTGGAAAGAAAGAACAGGCGGTTTACTACCTCAGCAAGAAGTTCACAGATTATGAGTTGAAATATTCATCGGTAGAAAAACTGTGTTGTGCCTTAGCTTGGACCGCTTGAACGCTCAAACAGTACATATTGTACCACAAGAAGTGTTTGATCGCCAAGCTAGATTCGATCAAGTACATGTTGGAAGCACCTTCTTTGTCAGGGAGGACGGCAATATGGCAGGTTTTGTTGTCAAAATATGACATTGTATACGTAATTCAGAAGGTTATCAAGGGCAGTGCAGTGGCTGAATTCTTAGCAAGTCGGTTAGTGAAAGATTATGAGCCGTTGAACTTTGATTTCCCAGATGAAGATTTGATGTATGTTTCGCAAGCAGGTGAGGTTCCCTTAAAGAAGAAAGTATGGAAGATGTACTTTGACGGGGCATCGAATGCCATGGGGCACGGAATTTGTGCAGTGCTCATATCCCCAAAAGAATATTATTATCCCTTCACTACGAGATTGTATTTTGATTGTACAAACAATATGACTGAGTATGAGGCATGTACTATGGGCCTTCGTGCTACCGTAGACAGAAAGATCAAGAAACTTGAGGTTTTTGAAGACTCGGCCTTAGTGATATACCAATTACAGGGAGAACAGGAAACTCGGGATATAAAGTTAATCAAATACAGAGAACTCATACTGAGTTTATTGGAGGATTTTGAAGAAATAAGTTTCAATTACTTTCCCCGAGAAGAAAATCGGATGGCGGATGCTCTCTGTACTTTGTCATCAATGTTTAAAGTAAATGAAGGGGCGAAAGTTGTGCCGATCAAAATGAGCATATATGAGTCTCCTGCCCACTGTTTGAGTATCGAAGAAGAAGCAGATGGTCTCCCTTGGTATAACGACATCTTGCAGTACATCAAGAGTCAACAGTATCCAGAACAGGCAACAGAAAACGACAAGAGAACTCTGAGAAGGCTAGCACTGGGTTTTGTTCTAGATGGGGAGATTCTCTACAAGAAAGGGAAAGATGAAGTCCTGTTGAGATGTGTCGGGTCTGTCGAAGCTCGAAGAATCATAAAGGAAGTCCATGAAGGGATATGTGGCATCCATGCTAATGGTCACATGCTTGCTAAGCAGATTATGAGGCCAGGGTATTATTGGCTGACGATGGAAGGAGATTGTATCAGTTATTCCCGGAAGTGTCATAAATGCCAGATATATGCAGATAAGATTCATGTGCCGCCATCGCCATTGCATGTCATGACCGCACCATGGCCATTTTCAATGTGGGGAATGGATATGATTGAGCCTATTACTCTGAAAGCTTCAAATGGACATCGTTTCATCTTGGTGGCCATTGACTATTTCACAAAGTGGGTGGAAGCTTCTTCTTATACGAATGTAACGATGTCGGTGGTATTCAGATTTGTTAAGAAGGAAATCATATGCCGATATGGATTGCCAGCAAGAATTATTTTAGATAATGCTCTCAATCTGAATAATAAGATGATGAGATATGTACTCAGTTCAAGATCACGCATCACAATTCGGCACCTTATCGTCCGAAGATGAATGGGGCAGTCGAAGCAGCCAACAAAAACATCAAGAAGATTGTAGAGAAGATGACTGATGTGTACAAGGATTGGCATGAGATCTTGCCTTTTGCTCTTCACGCATATCGCACTTCGGTTCGTACATCTACAGGGGCAACGCCGTTTTCTTTGGTATATGGTATGGAAGCAGTGTTACCCATTGAAGTTGAGATTTCTTCACTTCGGGTTTTAATGGAGGTTGGTTTAGAAGAGGCAGAATGGGTTAGAGCTCGTAATGAACAGCTGAATCTCATCAAAGAGAAAATATTGAAGGCAATTTGTCACAGGCAGTTGTATCAGAAAAGGATGATTCGAGCCCATAACAAGAAGGTTTGACCCAAACAGTTCCAAGAAAGAGAGTTGGTACTGAGGAAAATTTTCCCCATAGTGAAGGACCATGAGGAAAATGGGCTCCGAATTCGGAAGGACCCTATGTGATAAAAAAGCTTTTTCTGGAGGAGCATTGATTCTAACTTGGATAGACGGGGATGATTTTAGACATCCCGTGAATGCTGATGAATTGAAGAAGTATTACGCTTAAGAAAAAAAAGTGTGATGTTATGCACATGGGAATTCAAATGATTCCAAATGTAGAAATTGAAATTCTATATATCTATCTCCCCTGAGAATTGTTTTTCAAAGAGAATATTCATGCTTGGTGTGATAAATGGCCATCTTTCATATTCCCTTCACTAGGAACAAATTATCCCTAGTCACCCCTTTGAGCCTTAGGAATTAACTCTTTCGTTGAACCCTGATCAAGGATCACCCTCTACACTGGAGGGCTAATACGAGGAAAAATAATCAAAATCATGGCAAAAAAAGAGAGCCATTGGAAAATGTGAAATCAAAGAATGGCAAATGAAAGCCAGCAATGAAAAAAAGAAAAAGAGAAAAGTCCAAAAAAAGGGACAAATGTCTCAAGAATGAATTCCCCTCAGGAAATGATCCTTGATCCAATTACCCTTAAACACATTTTGGCCCTATTTTATCCTTTCCTTCTAAACCCAAACCTTAATTTGAAAGGTTATTCTCAGAATTTATCCCATCTTTTGAATTGACTTTTTTACCTTGGAAGCATTAGAATTCTCAGATGCATGGTAGAATACAAAAAAAGAAAGAAAAGGAGAGGTTTAAGCCGAAAACCCGCAAAGGGCGACTTAATACAGAATGGATGACACTTGAGTTGAAAACCCGCAAAGGCCGGCTCAAGTACTGATTAAGATTTGAATCAATGCTTCGTGTAAAAGGAGGAGAAAGTGTTTGAATATTAGAGAAAAAGAGAACAACTCAGTCTAACGTAACTACGGAAGCCGAGGGATTACCCAAGTAAATTGACCGTTCAAGAGAAATTCCAGATGATTTGAAAAAGGAGGGGTCCAAGATATTCCATATCCGAGGCATCAACAACCTATAACTTTACATTTGTTTCTTATATCCTTGATATCCACTTTTATCATTTTAAAACATTTTGTTGCAATAAATTTTTGTTACCCCTTTTATGACAATTGCTTGTTTCATACTTTCTTTCATACATTTTTGAGATTGCATTTTGTTTGTTGTTAAAATTGAATGATGATTAGTAAACATAAATTTTTTAATAAAAGGGAGTTTAAAATTATTACTAAGGAATAGATCTAAATCTTCGAAAAGGTTTGCAAGCCACTAATCCCGATGGAAAATTCACCAAGTAAAGGAAAACAGTGAATGTGTTGGAGACGCCGTCATGAAGTCAGAAATTTATGAATTTCAGTGAAGTCAGAAACTGAGACTGTTTGACAAATTATCTTGAGTAAAGGGTTCTTTAAGTGGGGCATCAATGAACAATTGAAGACTCCATCATGAAGTCGGATAATCTGCGAACCTCAAAAAAACCATGGATTAGAAATCATGACACAATCATTTGACTGCATTCATCCTCAGGAAACATATAAGCATTTGCAAAGCATGTCATTCTCATCATTGCATTTAGCTAACATTGCAGGAATCAAGAAAACTTTGGCTTCCCAAATCGAACTCGTTCTGCTTCTCAAATGGGTCAAACCTTGAGACCACCGTCGAGGTATTTCCTTTTGTTTTAAATCGAATTCATTCTATTTTATCAAATGAGTTGAGCCTTGAGACCACCGTCGAGGTATTTTCTTTTGTTTTAAATCGAATTCATTCTTTTCTATCAAATGAGTCGAGCCTTGAGACCGTCGTCAAGGTATTTTAATCACAGGTAAGACCTTCGAGCTCCATTTTTTAAAGACCTTCGGGCATCATTTTTAAAGACCTTTGGGCACCTTCAGGCACCATTTTTAAAGATCTTCAGGCACAATTTTTAAAGACCTTCGGGCACCATTTTAAAGACCTTAGGGTATCATTTTTAAAGACCTTCAGGCACCATTTAAAAGACCATCAGGCACGATTTTTAAAGACCTTCTGGCACTATTTTTAAAGACCTTCTGGCACGATTTTTAAAGACCTTCAGGCACCATTTTTAAAGACCTTCGAGCACCATTTTTAAAGACCTTCAGGCACCATTTTTAAAGACCTTCGGGCATCATTTTTAAAGACCTTCGGGCACCATTTTTAAAGTCCTTCGGGCACCATTTTAAAAGACCTTTGGGCTCCATTTTAAAGACCTCGGGCACCATTTTAAAGACCTTCGGGCACCATTTTTAAAGACCTTCGGGCATCATATTTAAAGACCTTCGGGCAGCATTTTAAAAACCTTCGGGCACCATTTTAAAAACCTTCAGGCACCATTTTTAAGACCTTCGGGCACCGTTTTCAAGACGTCCAGGCATAATTTTTTCTTTTGAAATCGAACCCGTTTCCTTAAGACGGGTCGAGCCTTGATTAGTCAGGGAACTCAATTTAAGGGCAAAATCTTCAATTTATAGCTTCTTCAAAAAAAAAAAAAAAACAAACAAAAAATAATAATAATGAAATGAAAAAATGAAAAAAATGAAAAAAATGAGAAAATGAGAAAATGAGAAAATGAAAAAATGAAAAAATGAAAAAAGAAAACCCCTTTCCTTTTCCTTCACATGTGATTTCACTAACCGTACAAAATTAGTGTTTGTTTATCTTTGTCTGATTCCTGATTCTCAGCAATAGCCAAAGAGGGGCAGCTATAGACACCTAATTTTGTCTGGACCTTAAAATCAGGTACATTTTCTTCTTAAATTGATGTTTCTGAATGCTAAAAGGCTTTTCTCATCCTGCAGGTGGTACTCTGAGACTTAGTCTAAGAAAGCAGACAGAAAAAGTCAAACTCAAAAAAGTCAATCCAAAAAAAAGTCAATCCTAGAAAAGTCAACCCCAAAAAAGTCAACTATAGAAAAAGTCAACCCACTTTCAAGATCAAGATTTGAGGTTCAATTGAAAAACGGTGAAAGAATTTTGATAATCCGAGGTCTACATTGAAAGATATGGAGTTTGGAAGATGGGTTACGAGATTCAGTAGAAAGAAAACCCTAATTCGTGAAATTTGGGGAAAATTGCTTAAACTATCAAATTGGTCAGAATTGAAGGTCTTAAATGAAAGATAAGCTCTGACTAAGGGTAATGGAGAAGCCATTTGGAAGAAAAACTGATAGAAAAGTCAATTCAGAAGAAAATCGAGGATTAGGGTTTTTTGGTGGATTTCGGTGAAATTTGGAAGAATTATAGAAATGGCCCAATTCAGAAGATCTAAAGACCTTAATTGATGAGAAATGATTAAACAAGGATAGCCCAAGGCTCAGTTTGAAGAAAATCTGAAAATCGAACTTGTTTTGAGCAAAATCGGGTTTCGGAGGCAAAATTGGAAAATATGGGAAAAATAGCAAATGAACTCCAAAAATTTTGAAAATTTGTTAATCTCATTCTTAAATCATTTCGAAGAGATTTGTGAAAGAAAATCTTGATTCGGAGTTCGTTTGCAAAATGGCCAAATACTGGGTCTCCTCTATAGTAATTCAAGCAGATAAATCCCGAAAAAATAGCAAACGAGTTCCAAAAATTTTGAAAATTTGAAAATATCATTTTTAAATTATTTGGAAGAGATTGGCAAAAGAAAATCTTTATTCGGAGTTTTTTTGCAAAATGGCCAAGTCCCGGGTCCCCTATGCAGTAATTCAAGCAGATAAATCCCGAAAAAATAGCAAATGAGCTCCAAAAATTATGAAAACTTCCAGATCACATTTTTAAATTATTTGGAAAATATTGGTGAACAAAAATCTGGATTCGGAGCTCATTTAAAAAATAGTAAAGTTCATTGCATAAAAGGGGTAATTTCGAAAATAAATCCGAAATAAATAGCAAATGGACTCGGAAAATTTTGAAAACTTCCATAATTCCATTTTTTATTATTTTGGAAATATTGAAAAAAGCAAATTCGAATTTGGAGTCCATTTGCTATTTATTTAAGTTCGGGGGGCAAAAAGGCCATTTCACCAAGGAAACGAAAAAGGGCAAATTTGTAATTGAGGAAAATATGAAAGAAGAAGGAATTGCTGGGATTTTTTCTTCCCTTGGTCAGCCAACATAGAGGAGAAGAAGGAAGCTTGAACAATTTAATTCCTAGTCACTATCAAGCCACATGCTACCGCTAACACCTTGCAAGATGGTCCCCCTTCATCCAATGGCTTAGGTGCCTTGTAGGAAAGTTGAATGCACCATCCAATGGCCAAGTTTAAATGCTAAAATGACATTTTTATTTGTCTTAAAAGAACCCCCATCTAATGGCCAAGAATGGAAGAAAAAAGATGAGCACGATTCATCCAAGGGTGAGCATCCATTTGGTTCAGTAAGGGAGTGCATGGGATTATCTCTTTTCATCCAATGCCTTAGGCCATCTACAAGGGCTGAGTACACATTTTGAGGGCTGGATTTAATCTACAAGATGTCATTTTTATGTTGTCCTCATCCAATGACCAAGAATGGAAGAACACAACTCATCCAAGGGTAGGCACTCAAGAGGGGCTAGCAAGGGAGTGCATGGGATTAGTCCTCTTTTGCATCTAATGGCTAAGGTTACTACAAGGGCTGAGTACACATCTTAAGGGATGCTATCAATTGGAAAGATGACATTTTTATGTTGTCATCAAAATATCTAAATCTAAAGGCCAAGATTGGAGGAGAAAAAATGCAATTCACATCCAAGGGCTAGAGGGACATTCGGCCAAGGCTAAAGGGAGGGGGAGGATTTCATTTTTTCAGAGGCTTTTTGGCTGGAAAACAGTAGCTAATTTGGAAAAGAAAAAGGTTTTGAAAGAAAGAAAAAAAAAGGTTTTCAATAGAGAGCTTGAAGGTAGTCATCTCTACCAAGATCTAGCCTAGCTTTCTTCTTGATTTCCATGGTGTTTTCTTGATTTTCTATCTTGTTTTCCTACTACGTTTTTCATAGAAATAAATTTTTTAATGTTTACTTATGTTTTCATCTCTTCTTCTTCTTTAAAATGGTGGAAAACAATTTTTTTTCTTATGGTTTCATGCTATGGCCGAATGTGCCTATTTTATTTGTCTTGGTTTTTCTTTTTTTTTTCTTCCTTGTATGTGGTTGTGAAAAATGATTTTTACAAGCTTTTTAGAGTATTCTAAGGTTCTGATTTTTTACAAAATATGAAGCAAAAAAGGTTGAAATGGCTACATGATCTTGGCTTGACCAAGTGACCATGGTTAGGAGATATGCTATGCCCATTTTTACCTACCATGAAGCTCACCTTATTTTCTGTTTTACATGGTTTATTTTCTGTTTCATTGAGATGGAAAGGCTTCATGATCTTGGCAAGACCAAGTGATTATGGTTAGGTGAGAGGCTATGCCCATTTGATACCAACCTTGGAGCTTAACTTTCCTTGTTCTACATACTAGTTTTGCTTGTTATTTGTTTTGCATGTCTATGTTAAATATTTTATATATATGTTCTTTACATTATTTTCTATGCTATATTTACTTATATATTTCATTTCCATGCTTGATATTGCATCCTTGCATATTCGGCCATTGTTGTTCATATGCTCATGTTGTGCATTTTTTTCATGTATCATGTCTTGCATGTTTGTATTTCCTTGGTTTTGTTTCATGACTATTCGGCAACTCCATTTTTCTTTGCCTTGCATGTGCATTTTCCTTTTGTTTCTTAACTTGTTTGCATTTCCATGCCATGAGCTTGTGCATTTTGATTTTAGTATGTTATATGCTTATGAAAATTCCATGACATCATGCATCTTAATATTATTTGTAATGTACTTATGTCATTTACTAAATAGGATTGCATTAGAGTCTCATGTGATCATTTGGCCTCTTCATGCATCCCTTGCCTTGTCATGCATTCGCATTTTTTTTCGGTAACATGCTTTGCATTATCATATCTTGAAATTGTGTATTAGTTGTTGTTTGTTCTAGCATTGACATTAGTTTCATGAGTCATTGCATGTTCATAATATTGTTATGCATATTCGTTACATTTTAGGTCTAGGCCATATTGGTATTGCCATGCATATTGAGTCTTAAATCACATTGGTATTGTCATGCATTACTATGCTATTTAGGTCTTAGGTCATGTTAGAATTTTCATGCATATTCATAACATATTAGGTCCTAGTCACATTTACATTATCAAGCATTGCATGCATATTGAGTTAGGATAGCATTTATTGCCATGCAAATTCATGCTAGGCATTTAGGTTGTCTTGAATTGTCATGCATTTCCTTTACCATTTAGACCTTTAGACCATGCATTTCATACATTACATTTGCTGTATGTTCATGCATTCCATGTCATTGCCACTTGATTTGTGACTTAGGCCAATTAATGGCTCAAAGTCATGCTCCCTTGAGCATACTTGTGGAAAATTAGGGAATTGTCAAATTAATTGTTCTACCTTTGTGATTTTTTTGACTTAGCCAATTTTTGTCCAAGGTTTTTAAATATTTAGCTACTGTCATTAGGTCTTTAGGATGATTTCCAACAATTTCTACTTTGATTTTTGAATGAATTTATCAAAGGCAAAAAATGTGTTTTGACAAAACAGTTTTCTTCACCCAGTACTCGAATTTCTCTGATTTTTCTGAGCAGTCATCTTTAATAAAAAAATTAATCAAATTTTTTATCATGTAGTTTTACATGTTCTGAGTCTCCAGTATTTGTTTTAGATGTTTTTGAATTTTTAAAAATAGGCTAAAAAATCGTGTGGCAAAACCGGACAGTAGAGGCAGATTTGAAATCAAAAGAGGAATAATGGTTGAATTTGGCTAAGGCATTAAAAGGGGGTTGGTTAGAAGATTTAGCTACTGTCTTAGGGTAGTTTCTAAGCCTTTTTAAACTTTAAAAATGATTTTATAAATCTCGGGTTAAGGGTAGTTAAGCCCGGGATTTTAAACTTAGGAAATTAGAGCCATTTTAAAAGGGTTTGGTAAGGGTTTTCAAACAATCACAATTTTTTTTTTTTTTTTATAAAATCTAATTTGACATATTTTCCTAAGGTAGTCGGATATCTTTTTATATAGACGGATTTCTTTATTTAGAGGAAAATATACATTTTTATGCATTGCATTTTCCATGTTCATGCATTTTATTTAAATGTGTGATTTTTGCTATGAAATTTTCCATGATATTATTATTATTTTACCTCACATTTTATGATCTTATATTTGTTTTCCATATAATTTTGAATGTTTCATGATATCCTATGCTTTTTATTTAGTTATTTTTGTCATCTTGTTTAGCATATACTATGTTCATGCATTATTATTTTTATTTTTATTTTCATTTTCATGCATATTATAAGTTAGCATTATTTTAATTTCATTTCATTTCTTGTCATTTAGATCATATTCCATGTCATTTAGGTTATTTTATTTATAACATGCCATGTCATTTAAAATATGTCATATCATTTAGAATTGCCATGTCATTTAAATCATTTTATCTCATTTAGAATATACCATGATACTTAGGATTTTTCATTTTACCTAGAATGTACTATGTCATTTAAATTATGTCATATCATTTAGGTTGCATTATATTATCAAGACTTTGCCATGTCATTTTATTTATGTTATACATGTTCATATTCATATTTTGTAAAAAATATTTTGAAAAAGATAATGATTTTCAATAAAAAAATAAATATATTCCCGAGTTAAAATAATTCATGAATTCTCTACCGGGTTTGCTGGAGGGAATATCATCAATTATCATTAATAAAGGAATATCTTTCTTTCAAAAAAATGAGAATGATTCAGAAAGTTTTCCAAATGAATAAAAATTTCTATAGTTTGTCGATTTTGTCGGTGAATATAGAAAAATTTTGAATTAATAAATTCTGGATCATTTTCAATTAAAAATGGAATTATTTTTCTTGGGAATTAACTAGAAATACTAAATTAAAAATCGACTTATTACTGAGATTTGAGATAACACACGATTAATAAGGTACCGATTTATATGGGCGTTGTGGGGGTGCTAATTCTTCCCCGCACGTAACCGACTCCCGAACCCGCTTCTTTGATTTCTATGGTTTATAATGCAGACTTGAAATTGGTTTTAAAAATGTTTTAATTAATTTTAAAATGTTATATAAAATCGGTTTTAATAGGTGGCCGATCACACCTAGCTAAAAAAGATTGGTGGTGACTCCATGTCTTTTTACGAGGCCGTTTTCATATTCTCAACCCTTTATTATTTCTAGAGAAATTAAGTCATCTTTTCCTCTGCTTTTGTTTTCCCCTCACTCGAACGGGTCCCTGCGATCCGGATCACGTATCGACACCTTCGTTTTTCTAGAGGAATTAAGTCGGCTTTTCCTCTTTTTTAATGTCACGCCTAAGGAAAACGAATAATAAAATCTTGCAATGAGACTTGTTATATGTTATTTTTTTTCAGGGTTGTGACAATGATAATTAATGAAAACTAATATTAAAAGAAAGTATATTAAAAAGGATGAATTCAATTAATTATAAAAGACTAGGATTACAACCCCCCTCAACACTTCGCTTAAATCTCTCTCTACCTCTTGATTAATGATCTTATTTAACCTAGAGTTCTATCTTATTTCTAAGGATCTTCTGATGGTCTCATAAAAATATCCTTCTTAACCAATTAACTATATTCCTATGATAATTGAATTAAAGAATAACTCATTAAGCTTAGGCTCTAACAATGGTTACACATGACAAGTAAGTGTATTCCTACCGTACATGCAGATCAATTCATCCTAATAAATGAATATGAAACATGTGTTATGCAATCCATGTCTAATACTAAACTCCCTTTTCCAAGTTGTATTTAGGTTAACAAATCAGTTTAATTGGTAATCAAGCAATTAAAAGCATTAAGTACAAAAATGCATAAACAACTCAACAAACCATTAAATCAAGCTAGAGAGAGAAAGTAAATTCAAACTATGTGTTGAGTTCCATTGAAATCCTAGTAAAAGAGATTTAGTTCATGATAATTAATGAAAACAAATACTCAAATAGTTTCACCATTATCAACAACACAAGAAAAATAAAAAAAAAGAAAAGAGAAAACTATGAGTTGTCAGTTCTTGAATCTTGAATCTTCCAATCTCCAAATCTTCTTGAGAGCTTACGATGGCAACTATCTTCTTGAGAGAAAATTAAGTTGCTAGGTATCCAATCCTCTTTATTCTGACCTAAAAGAGTCCTATTTAAAGTGTTAAGGCCTCTTGGAGTCCGAAACTTCGCGGCCAAGCAAACAGGTAAGTTAGTCAAAAATTTTGTTTTCTCTTTTTTAGGCAATTACTGTTCATATCCCAGTGCTGCAGCGCTGACTCTCGAATTGGAGCACCAGCCTTCTCGGTTTGCTGCACTTCGCCTCTATCATCTTCTTGAATTTTGTCAGATGTTTTGATAGGGAAAACCTCATCCGACTTTGACGAGTTTTACACCGCTGGAAAGGTATGGAAGACATATTCAAAAGTTAAGAAGGGAGTTTTCTCAAATGAAGTCTTTAAGATCAAGTTTTTCTTGAAAGAAGCTCCGGAGGTCAAATCGGCCTGCTCATTGCTTTGCACCGTTTTTCATCGTTTTGCACCTCGAAGCTCCAGATCACCTTGGACCTATAAAAACAAATAAATAATAACTAAATAAATATTTTAAACATAAAATGGATAAATAAAATAAATAGAAAAACCTCTAAAACTAATCAAATCCTAATAAATTCCTCAAGGACTTAGCCAATTTAAATGCATAAAATGTGGTAAAATAACTATATTTCCTAGAGTTATCACACCCCCAAACTTAAGATTTTGCTAGTCCTCGAGCAAAGCAAAACTAAACAAACTGATTAAATAACCTGACACAAAACATCACTCAAGATAAATGCACTCAAACAATGATTTCTTAATTTTCCTCAAAAGTTACCTCAAAATCCTAATTCAAAGTAGAACGTAAACATAATCCAAATCTATGATTCAATTCAATCGTAAACTTCATGCTTGAATGGATTTTCAGTGTGTGTGTATAATCTCTTTGTAAATCATCACATGCAATCTAAAAAAGTTTATATCAATGCAAAATACGAATTAGTACTAGATTCTTATATGTTTGATTTTTATCTCTCTCTCCATTAATGTAGACTAACACTTCATCAAGGATCAAGTAGGTCTTTTATTAAGCTTGTAATGTAAGGCTAGGGTCAAGGTAGGATAAAGGATATATTTCGGTTTAAGTTCACCCATAGACACTTTACATTTTTTTTTTAGGATTTTTGAGAGCTATAGTCTTTTCCTCAAATTACATACTTTCTTCCTTGAATACACTTCCTTTTTGCTTCACCAATTTATTCATTTTTTTCTATTCTTCATTTTCGAAGAACCATAATCCTTTTTTTTTTGTAACACCATTTTATCCAAATTCAACATGGCTCATAAGTGCATCCTGTAATATCATCACATGCGTATGTAGTGAAGGTTAATCATGGTTTTTCTTATTTGGCTAGGCTAAAAGATGTGGCAATCAAAGAAAGTAGATATATCAATTAGGCACAAAGAGGTAGACTAAGGATAATCATATATAAAGGTAAGCTTGAAAGGCTCAAACGATCCAAAGATGGCCTAAATCACTTTCTCAACTTAGTGTTGTCTAGGATTTCGCCTCAAGAGACAATCAAACAAATTCAAGGTTCTAGACATAATTGCAATTCAATCAACATAATCAGTCTTTAAATAAGAAATGCAAATCTAAACAAGAGATTAAGTGCTCAATTTGTTGAAAATCACATCCTAACATGAAACTAACAAAATAATTTAACAAAAATTCTTCTCATTCTTATGTTTTTCTCAAAAATCAAGATAAATCAATAACTAAAATTGATCATTGGATAAGGATTCCATCATAATAAGTGCAATATATCTCAAACAATTTTTTTTTTAATTCAAACTCCAAATATACTAAAATAATTCTAAAGACGCACCCCCAAACTTAAAACAAATATTGTCCTCAATGTTTGGAAATAAAAATAGTAAGAACAAGAAAACTCCCCTATCAATGAAAGCAACGCAGGAGAAGCTTTAATTTTCCTCTTAAACTGCATCATGCTTGTCCAAGTTGGGTGAGTAGTCACTACAAAAGAAAACAAAGTAAAAAGAAATTAATAATAATAAAAATACTCTAAAAATTAAAAAAATAATAAAAAGTTTAGAACTTGCGTTGTCTCCCAAGAAACGCTTGATTTATAGTTATCGGCTTGACTATGTCATTGTTCATCATCCTGTATCCAACCACTTGATGATTTTTGATTCATGCCATTTTGCTGTCCTTTCTTTAAACAACTTCGCTTTCTTGCAGGCTTGAAAGCGAAATTCATCTCTTTCAGTGGTAAAATTTATTAATGCCTTAAGTGGATCAATGGGATAAATCTCTATGAATTCCTCGTTGTTAGCACTATTTATCCCATTGATTAGTTTTGGTTGTTGGATGCATTGGGGAACAGGCTGTGGTGGTGGGTCACACTGGATCCATTCTTCTTGAGCTTTCACAACTTCTTCTTCAATAAGCTCGGTTGGCAATTCAGACTCTTTGCTATCCTCATCTATCTCTTGTTCAATCCCAAGTGTGTTGGCGTTAATATACTCTTGTTCACCTGGTCTGGAATTAGATTCAATGTCACCTGCAAGAGTTTCTTGAGGGCAATTATTATAGGCATTGACAAGATGGCTCATTTGTGTTTCAAGACTCCTAAGTGTTGCCACTTGACTCTGAAGTAATGCTGATTGCTCCTGAATGATAGCGTCGGTTCTTTCCATGAACTGCATAAACATCTCTTCCAATGAAGGATTTGTTTCTAGAACCGGTGCTTGAGCTTGTGATGAGAACTCAAAAGGATATGCTTGATTGTCTGAATATGAGGACCATTGGTTGTTGTTCCAAGAAGAATTTTGGTGATCTCCCCAACCTGGATTGTAATTGTTGGAATAGAAATTATTCGGCTGCATATTATAGTTTCCAATATATTGCATTGATTCAGCATAGGTTGGGCATCTATCACTTGTGTGTCCTTCCTCACAAAATTCACATGTTACAAATGGGCTTTGGACTGAATGCATACTCATAGTGTCAAATTTCTTAGACAAAACAGCCATCTGTGCAGATAAAGCATTGATTGCATCCCGTTCATCCAAATCAACAAAACCTGAAAATAAAGAAAAATAAAGTTTAAATTAAGACTAAGGTTGCTTGGTATAATTATTAACAAAAAATAATAAACAATTCCCCGACAATAGTGCCAAAAACTTGTTGTAAGATTTCACTACGCAAGTGCACGTATCGCAAACAAGTAATAAAGTGGAGGTAAAGTGTCGAACCCACGAGGAATTGATACTAAATTTGCTAAATACTAAAATTAACACAACTTAATCTTATCTATACAAATAATTAAAGATGATAATTAATGAAAACTAAATTAAAAGGAACTAATATTAAAAGCAAGTAAATTAAAAAGCATGAATTCAATTAATTATAAAAGACAAGGATTACAACTTCCCTCAACACTTTGCTTAAATCTCTCTCTACCTCTTAACCTGATTAATGATTCTAAGTTGTTAACCTAGAGCTTTATCTTATTTATAAGGATCTTCTGATGGTCTCATAAAAATATCCTTCTTAACTAATTAACTATATTCCTATGATAATTGAATTAAAAAAAGAACTCATTAAGCTTAGGCTCTAACAATGGTTACACATGACAAGTAAGTGTATTCCTACCCTACCTACAGATCAATTCATCCTAATAAATAAATATGAAACATGTGTTATGCAATCCATTTCTAACACTAAACTCCTTTTTTCAAGTTGTATTTAGGTTAACAAATCAGTTTAATTGGTGATCAAGCAATTAAAATCATTAAGTACAAGAATGCATAAACAACTCAACAAACCATTAAATCAATCTAGAGAGAAAAAGTAAATTCAAACTATGTGTTGAGTTCCATTGAAATCCTAGT
This sequence comes from Fremontodendron californicum, assembly GCA_030761205.1. Classification (NCBI taxonomy): domain Eukaryota; kingdom Viridiplantae; phylum Streptophyta; class Magnoliopsida; order Malvales; family Malvaceae; genus Fremontodendron; species Fremontodendron californicum. The sequence continues at coordinate 9,073,467 of JAULJL010000025.1, read as the reverse complement.
AAAAGAGATTTAGTTCATGATAATTAATGAAAACAAATATTCAAATAGTTTCACCATCATCAACAAGACAAGAAAAATAAAGAAGAGAAAAGAGAAAACTAAGAGTTGTCAGTTCTTGAATCTTGAATCTTCCAATCTTCAAATCTTCAAATCTTCTTGAGAGCTTATGGTGGCAACAATCTTCTTGAGAGAGAATTAGGTTTCTAGGTATCCAATCCTCTTTATTCTAACCTAAAAGAGTCCTATTTAAAGTGTCCAAGGCCTCCTGGAGTCCGAAACTTCGCGGCCAAGAAAACAGGTAAGTTAGTCAAAATTTACGTAGTTACTGTTCACGTCCCAACACTGCAACGCTGACTCTCGAATTGGAGCACCAGCCTTCTCGGTTTGTTGTACTTCACCTCTGTCATCTTCTCAAACTTCATCAGCTATTTTGACAGGGCAAACCTTGTTCGATTTTGACGAGTCTTACACCATTGGAAAGGTATGGAAGTCAGCTTCAAAAGTTAAGAAGGGAGTTTTCTTAAGTGAAGTCTTTAAGATCAAGTTTTCTTGAAAGAAGCTCCGGATGTCGAATCTACCTGCTCATTGCTTTGCAACGTTTTTCATCGTTTTGCACCTCGAAGCTCCAGATCACCTTGGATCTATAAAAACACATAAATAATAACTAAATAACTATTTTAAACATAAAATGGATAAATAAAATAAATGTAAAAACCTCTAAAAATAATCAAATCCTAATAAAATCCTCAAGGACTTAGCCGATTTAAATGCATAAAAGGTGGTAAAATAACTATATTTTCTATAATTATCAGTGGTGGTAATTGTTGTCGGGTTTGATATGTTTGTAGCATTATTTGCTAAAAACTTGATAGTTGATTAATAATGGGCAGAGGAGTAGCTAGTTGTTGATTCCCTGCATAGTTGAAGTTTGGATGATCCCTCTATCCTGGATTATATGTGTTTTAGAAGGGTTCATACTTGCATTGCTGGCCTGAGAATCCACCCATAGCATCATTGGAACCATCTTGAAGCGTTGGGCACATATCAGTTGTATGCCCCATTGCAGAACATATGCCACAGGCTTTAACTTGCTGCACGTACAGCCATTTATTGCACAAGAGAAGTAAGATGAGAGAGTTGTTGTTCAATGAAAGATGTGCTTACCTCATTTATTTTCTTGGGCGGTGGTGGTGGTTCATGTCTCATGCTGAATTATTGGGAATTGGCTGCCATGTTAGAGATGAGAATCCTTGTAGCTTCAGGAGTCTTATGAACTAGAGCTCCTCCACTTGCAGCATCAATCATGCTTCTCTCCATAGGCATGAGACCTTCATAAAAGTACTGGATAAGAAGCTTTTCACTTATCTGATGATGTGGACAACTTGAACAAAGCTTTTTGAACCGCTTCCAATACTCATACAAAAACTCTCTATTATATTGTCGAATCCCAAAAAATTATTTTCTAATGTTGGCAGCCTCTAATGTAGGAAAATATCTCTCTAGGAACAATCTTTTCATCTCATTCCATATAGTGATGGTCCCGGATGGTAAATAGTAGAGTTATTCCTTTGCAAAGTCTACCAGAGAGAATGGAAAGGCTCTCAACTTGATTTGCTCTTCAGAGATCCCGGTTGGCTTCATGCTTGAGCAGACTACATGGAATTCCTTAAGGTGCTTGTTTGGATCTTCTCCTGCAAAACCATGAAACGTTGGGAGAAGATGAATCAAACCAGATTTAAGCTCAAAAGCTACCTCAAGGTTAGAATATTCTATGCATAATGGCTGTTGATCCAAATCTGGAGCTGCTAATTTCTTAAGAGTTCAGTTGTTCAATGCCATCTATCCTTGCTCAGATTGAACTGTTTGGGTTAACTCAGCATTTGATTTATGGTAAAAAGATGTGAATTCCAAGATCCTCTTCAGCTTCAACTGATTTGTGTCTTCTTTGGGAGTTTGGAACATTCACTAAAAAGAAAACCTGGATAAACAAGAAAAATAAAACGAATTAGAACTAAAAATAAAAATAAACCAAGTAACAAATAAATGAAAGAAAACAATCCTCGACAACAGAGCCAAAAATTTGAGGCACTCAGAATATTGTATCTATTAAATCCTTGCACTAAGTATAACCGATGTTTAGTATAGTAGTAAGCAAGGGTCGAATCCACATAAATTGTTCTTAATCTATAAGTTATTGATTTATAACTCTAGCTCTAATATAATTATAGGGATTGAATTGTTTTTAAAATTAAAGATAACAAGAAACTAAAATTTAAAGAAATAATTTAAGATCAAATAAGTAAAAGTATGGTTAAGGGATTATTCTCTACCACTAACCATAACTGAGAATCAATATCAGAAGTATCATCATCAATTATCCATCGAAACTATAAACCGTAGATAACAACAAGCTATGCTACCCCGATCCTTCCTTAGTTCGTCATTAAATAGAACAAGCTCTCTATTTAGTCTCTAACCATCAAATAACCTAGAATAAGCTCTCTAGATTTAACCTGACAGCAGCTTTATGATGAGAAAGACAGGTTGATCTAAGCAAAAAACACACAAGCTCAGATTGTTTAACTTATGTTATGTTCCACATCGCAATCACTGAAAACTTGACCATAATCATTGACCACAAACTGCTACTAATGAATAGGAATTCAAGACAATTACACTGATCAAGATTCCTAATCTAGCAATAAATTATTATCAAGATCTATCTAGTTGTACACCTAAAAAATCAATACAAATATCATTAACAATTTTAATGGAAGAACATAAGCAATCTCAATAGATAATATCTGATAATCAATTACACAACCATGTCTAGGGCTTTAAAATCACCCTTAACCAAAAGAAAGTTTAGTCTAGCATAGGCATAGATAACATAAACATAAAACTAAAAAGAATATATAAGAATGGAGAAGAAGAAGAAGAAGAAGATTAATGATGATCTTCAAGAAATCAGCCACTTTAATCTCCTTTTGTTTCGTCTCTGCCTCTTTTTGGCTCCCTTAAAATTCCCCCCTAAGTGTTATATTTATAGGCTTGAGTGGCTGGGGTTTTATTTAAGCTGCTAGGGTTTTATTTGGGTTTTGACTGGCGGCTAGGGTTGATTTGGGCTGCTGGGATTTTATTTGGGCTACTCTCTTTAAAAATTCTAGAGAATGATGTATTTATAGGTCTGGCGGCTAGGGTTTTATTTGGACTGCTCTCCTTAAAAATTCTAGAGGATGGTGTATTTATAGGCCTGGCGGCTAGGGTTTTATTTGGGCTGGAAATTGATTGGGTCGCTAGGGTTTGATAGCATATTGGGCCTTACAGCGCCAGCTTTTGGGCTAATCCTTTATGCTTGTAACACTCATTACTTGTCCAAAATCATGATTTCCAACTCCAAATCATTCCTTAACTTCCAAAATACCTACAAAGCATAAAACCCTAGTAAAATGTCAAGAAACTCAAGAATCGAAGCAAATAGTATAAGGAAATTAGATAGAAAAAAGTATGAAATTAAGCACTTATCATTTTTTTTCTTTCAAAATTGCATTATTTTTTAACTTGCTTTGGTTTTAAAAATGTTTGCATTATGGCTCGTTTAAAAGTATTAGGATGTCAAACAATGGCATTCGGATGCCCCTTAATCCGAGCAAAGAAAATTCGTGCCCAAAATCTTTCAATTTTAAAATCCAATTTAAGTTTCTTTCAAAAGTAGTCGGACATCTTTTTAGTTGTTCGAATATCCTCTCTTCAAGAGAAAAACACATTCCATTTTTCATGCATTTCATATTTAAAAAAGGTTTTTTTTTTACTTTATCATAAAACGTACTTTTTCGATTTCCTAGACATTTGGCTAGAATTAGTTCTTAATCTTTGCCGAATTTGTCGGGGAAGCTAGGATATTATTCAACATACGTGTTTATGAAATCGTAAGATATGATTTTCGTTTTATTTGGAATTATGTACATGTCACGCGAAAAGATGTCACGATGTATGCCATTTATTTAATTTCACACACACACAAAATCCATGAAAAATAATTTTAGAATAATGATGTATGCATATTCTATGTTGATGCATATTCTATGATGAGGTCATTTAATAATTGATGTCTACATTTGTCATCTTGATCATGATATTCCATGTTCATGCATATTCCATAATGATGTCATTTGGTATTTGATGTCTATATTGCTATCTTGATCATGATATTTTGATTGATATCTTTATTCTAAGGTGATGTCATTTAATGATTGATACCCACATGATATTTTTACATGCCATGTCTTGATGGATGTTGCTATGCCATGTCATAATAAAATGTTTGTCATGCCATGATAATTATGCATGTTTGTTTGATTTATATTTCTGTCTTAGTGATAATTTTCATATTCATGATTATCTGTAAATAATTTTAGATACATATAAAAATTAATGATTTTTAAAACAAGGTTATTCCCGAGTTAAAATAATTCATAAGTTCTCTGTTGGGTTTGTCGGGGAAGATATCATCAATTACCATTAACGGAATATCTTTTTTCTCAAAAACAAGAGTGATTCGGAGAATTTCAAATAAAGGAAAAATTCTATGTTTTGCCGGGCTTGCCGAAAAATATAGAAATTTTTATGATAATAAATTTCGGATTATTTTCGAAATAAAAACAAATTTTTAAAGGAATTGTTTTAAAATATCGAAGCTAAAACTGATTTTAATCGAGACTTCATGATAACATGTGGTTAATAAGGTGCTGTTTCAAACGGGTGTTGTAGGGGTGCTAATCCTTCCCCGTGACGTAACCGACTCCCGAACCCACTTTTGTTTTTTCTCTGGTTCAAAGCGCAGACTTCAAAATTGGTTTTCTTAAAATGTTTTAATTAATTTTAAAATGTTTTATAAAAATCAATTTTAATAGGTGACCAATCACACTTAGCCAAAAAAGATCGGTGACGACTCCATTTTCTTTTTCGAGGTTGATTTCAAACCCTCTTGTTTTATTTTCGAGGAAACCTATTAATTTGTCCTCCTCTTCTCTTTTTTCAACATCATTTCGATGAGATCCTGCGATAGGACCACATTATGAGAGAACATATTGACAGCGTAGGAGTATTGACGCTTGGAAAAGAAAGTTTCAACAAGACAAAGGTAATCGGCACAAGGAAAAGAAATGAAGTATTACGAAGCACATGGGAGGATTAGCTCCTTTTCTACTTCATGCACACCGAATGATAATATCGTTTTGTATTTTCGACCAGTGGCGGATCTTGACATTTAATTTTGGAGGTGCCAATTAATACTTTAGTAGATCTTGTTTTTTTCATAAAATGTATTTTATTATATTAATATAAATATATGCAAGCAATATACTAACAAAAAGAAATAAGCTTTCAAATTATAAATTTTATCAATTCATAAAATAATGTATAAAGAAACATAATACATCAAATAAATAATTTTATGCATAATACATCAAATAAATAATTTTACTTAAAATTGTGAACAACTTTCTTTTAAAAAAAAATATTAATATATCAATTGCTAAACAATATATTTTTCATCAAGGCAAGAAAAATAAAACATTCCATTAAAATAATAAAGTTGAAAGTTTAAGTTTAGAAGTTAGGATATTTTTATAATCTTTTATAAAGTGGTTCCAATATGATTTTTGTGTTAATAAAAAGTTGCATGATAACAGATGAAAAAGATCTATGATAAAATTAAAAGTGAAAATTTATATGAAAAGAAAAATTGCAGTCAGCTAAAAATATATATATGTTTGCTACTTGGTTGGAGACTTAGAGTCATATTGAAGAAGCTAGAAAATTAATTTAGCATTTGTTAAATTTACATAATTTTGATTTAACCTTTGTGAAAAACTTTTTGATTTTAAGAATTTGTGAGTTATGATTAGTTAATACAATAAATAAACAAATAGTAATATGATTTTAACCATCTTAAATTATAATACAAAAGTTAAATAAAAAAATCATATAAATAAGCAAAATGAACAATTTTAATTTAAAAAATTCTTTAAATTTATTTAATATATATATTAAAAGAACTTTAAAATTTGGGGGGGGGGGAATGCCCCCTTAGGCTCCTTAAAGGATCTGCCATTGTTTCGACGTAATTTATATATTGAAAAGTTTTTATTAAGTTATATTCCATTAATTGTTTTTTTTTACGAATAACTATGTGTTGTAGAATTTAATTGAATTTAGTCACAAGAGATGAACTGTCAAGCTGTCTTAGAAGAAGCATTTGATCGCACCCATGAACGTGCAGGGGACGCGATGATTACAAGGACAATAAGTCCAAAACTGTTAGTGTAAGTCTTTAGCTCTATAAATTTATGTTTATAATTTTATTTTACATTACTTAATTATTACTTTCTATTTCCTATAACTGAATAGTTTATATGTCAATTATAATTTATTCAATTCACTATATTTTAATATTTGAAATTATAGGAAAGCTATAATGCTTCTTTGCAACAAAGGTATGGTGGCGATTCATCTACATATCAAGAGTTCAATTATCAGGCCTGGTCTCAAGTTGTTGGGGGCGTTCAGACTACTCAAACTCATATTTATAGATTTGGAACAAGACTATGTACTACGGAAATTTTTCCCTCTGGCAAATCTAGTTCAAAATCGAGCAGCTACTCTACATGTGGACCTTCCACTATACCACATCAGGCGGCAGTTGAGTCCAAGGCAGTGCAATGCTTGCAGCAAATTTTTGACCACTTACAAAACAGGGTCAAGGAAATAAAGGTTGTCTTGCTTGACTTGAGGCAAATGTTCGAACCTTTAATGCAATCACATGGTAGAGCTGAAACTTCAGGAGCATGAGGTAGTGGTGCAAGTTATGGAGGTGGATTTGATGGCAATCCAAAACCTTGCTTCAATTGGCCAAAATATTGTTTTAAAACAATTTTTAATATTTTATTATTCGAATATTACTAAACTTTATAATTATTTATGAAATTTTACTTAATAATGGTGATTTTTATTTATTTAATCATTTTAAATTTATGTATTATAAATTATTGTAATTTTTAAGTTAATTCTCTAAAAATTAATTAAAAAAAAAAATTGAAATAACTATTTGCGATGGATTTATGTTGAATTACCAACGGAAGTCCATCGGTAATAAAGCACATTTTCGATGGAATTCCGTCGAAAATAATCCTTTTCCAACGAATTTAAGAAAAAAATATTTTTAAAAAATTTGAAAAAAAAAATTACGATAGAAGATAGAAAATTCCGTCTGAAAAAGTTCACACTTCGTCAGAAATATCTTTTCCTAATGCCTTTTTTGGTGAAAATGTTGGTCAAAAAAATCTTTTCTCCTGTAGTGGTATGGTATTCAATTAGCCAAACTTTGAGTAATTCACAAATAATATTACTACACCCTTGGTATAGAATCAATATAAGATTGGTAGCTTTAAATGGAATAAGAAATTGAGATTGGTAGAAAATCCGAACAATGTTTGAGACCTTTTGATGAAAGTTTGGGTTTGATCCAAATCCAAATTGGCTATCTATTAGATATTTGATCCAAATTTTAATCGAGAATCAATTTAAATTTCGGTAAAATTCTGTTGATTGAAATATTACTTGATGATTAAATTTATTTATGGAGTAAATATTTCGTTTGATTAGCGCTTTTACTTTTTGTTTTTTGCTTTATTTAGTAGAAAGTAGGAGCAAAAAATATAAAATGGACTAAAAATAAAGGACAAATAGCAAAAAGTAAAAAACAAAAGTAGCAAGTAATGGACTCTATAAGTATGGAGTGGGCCTTAATCTTTAGAATTATGAGAGATGTAATATGTATATGATCTATATGTAAGAGATAGGTTTTCTGTGAAGGTTTCACAGAGTTGAAACGATGTGAGGAAAAGTTGGAGAAAACACTTGGTTCATTGGGATAGAAGGTACTTCATGATTTTAAACATTAGTGAGCATCAAAAAAATTAGGTTTGTTTCGAGACTCAAGTTTATGATTTTCAATATTTTGTATTTTTTTTATAATCTCTACGTTTATAGTAAAAAATTTCTCGCTCGTTTATAAATATAGGCAATTGAAATAAAACCACGTTAATATTATGTTTTGAGTATAATTTATTTCGTATTAATCTTATTCTTGGAATACATGTTTACTTAAAAATCAACACTATCAGTTAAAATTGCAATGAGGAACGAGCTCCCGAACCTTCTTTAGCCATAAAAAATGTTACTGTTACTTGTTTTAATTTTGCAAATAGTCAACAGTTTGCTAGGAATTGCCCATCCTATAGATCCGAAAGAAATTATAATAAAATTATTCAGACATTCTAGACCTCCCTGTAGCAATTTGGATTTAGAAATTATGTTCATGTTAAAATGTAAGCCAATTTTGAGATATTTCATTTTACAACAAAAGGTCAGTAACGAAATTATTTTTGAGATATTCATTTTGCAGTACGAATAATTTTCACATAAATGAATTTGAAGTGACTCTTATGTTTGACACATACTCAACAAATGAAGGGTAAACATTTAAGTTTAAAGAAGCAAATGAAATGAAAGATAATATTGAATCACTTAACTGAGCCTAATACTAACTAAGCCTAAATCACTTCAGGAAAATAAATTTTTTAAAAAAATATGGAATTGAAACAGGAGTGTCACTTTTTTCCTCAAAATCTAGGCATTTGGAACTCAGTCTGCTGCATTTGAGGGTCTCTTGTATTGCTCTGCAATTATCGAGGGGAACCAATTACTGTGATGCAAGGTGTTGATAAATGATAAAAAAAAAAAAGAAACAAGAAAATTTTGTGCCACATAATGGTTTAGTTTAGTCATCCGCAGCATCAATTGAAAAATATTTTGTTAGTCAAACAGCATAAGATAAGTTCAACCTAAACATGTTCAAGAATTAGATTATCCGATCAAATCTGAAGGTCGACTCGATATTTGAAAGAGTTTAGATAAAAATATTAGGCTCGAAATTTCGACAAAAAAATAAGATCCATTTAAAAAAGCCAGGTTTTGGCTCCAACAGTCAAAGCCAAAACCCGGCTCGGCTCGGTCCATTTTTTATATGTATAATATATTATATTTATATATATATATTATAATTTAGAATAAATATATATAATATTATAGTATAAACATTAAAAATATGTATAATTATCCATGTTTTAGAATTTAATAAAGAAAAAAAAAGATACAATTACTAAAAATTAAATAAAAAATAACATATTTTTTTTTTAAAAAATTAGAAAAAAATAATATTGGTGGGCCTAAACGGGTTTGGACTACTCATTTACAAATATGGATGAGCTTGGGCAGAATTTGAGACTCATATTTCAACCGGACTGAGCTTAAACAAATATATGTGATACTGATATCATACTTAAGTCCGGCCCGAACCTGACCCGACCCGCCCATGAACACCTCTAGTTCAACCTATTGTTACAGTAAAATAGCTTGTGAATAAAATACTTGCGTTATATTAGTAAATTAAGGGGAAATGAGGTAGATAATGAAAATTAATCTGATAAGAGAAGGGAGGGGAGGGGAAGTAAAACAAACCTGACTTGTAATTGGCATTTGTTGGCAATCAATGGAACTGCTCGGAATATTTTGAGAACTAGATTCTCCCTGGCTTGAATAGCTGAATGCAGGAGAGAATCCTGTAAGAAAATTTGGTAGCATTGTTGGAGTGGCAGCTGGCACTGGTAATTGCGAATGAATAAATGGCATTTGCAGCTGTGGGACTGGAAGATTTCTGGTTCCAGACATTAATGGCAGTCCTGCAGCTACTGACAATGGAGATAGGAAGGCGGCCATTGGAGCTGGCATTGTAGGAAGACCTGTAGAAAAACACATGCCATTGCCAACCATTCCTGTTCTCAAGTCCATGCCTATTCCCATCCCCGGCCTCATTTGCATAAATGGGGAAAATTGTTCTATTTGTGGGTTTTGAATACCAGCTGGTGACATGTATGGAACTTGAAAAAATGCCCCTCTTCCCATGGACAACATCTGAAGCAGATCAACACAATACAGTAGGAAATAAACATTGGCAAAATGAAGTAAAGAATACTTTAAGATCAAAGCAGTCTATGATTTAGGTTCGGGAAAGAGGAGAGAGATTACTTCAACTTGAAGTTTTAGTGATTTAAGATAGTTAATTGCATCATCCAGAATTGAAGCTTTGTCCCACTGAAATTCGGCGTACACAAAAACAGAGATGATTGGATAGAAGAAAAAACAAAATCACATAGAAATGTTAGATTTGTTAGAAAATTATTTTATGACAGCAGCAGTTGAAATGTAAAACAACAGGTACGATGTACTTGGAAGGATTATTCTGACAGCTGACTCGAGATTCAAAACTATCCCGCATGTGCCGCCAGCACAAAATTACAAAGTCATCCAATACTTATGATCTCATTCTCATGAAAAAAACTACTTTTGTACTCCTTTAATGTAACCCATGTGAATGGCTTCTGTGAGTTCTGAAACTGCCATGTGAAATATCTTTCCTGTTTTCCACAACATAGGAAAGACAAATTTGCTAGAAAATTGTAAAAACATACTGCACCCCTGTCAGCCATGGGTTCTATTCTATTACGACTATTATAATAGAATTAGTTCCTAGTAATTGGCTCATATAAACCTAGGCATATTTTGTTAGCCAACTAGCCTTGTCGATTATCAATTTACCGTGGCAGAACTAAGAAAACAGAGTATATATGGTGCATATTTAAATTCCGAATTAGGTGAATTCGGAGTTTAATCCAGTTGGTTCATGTAGCCACCCTTAAGAGGTGATATTCAGTAGGTCTGGGATTCAAATCCCAATATCTTTAATCCTTTCTTCTATTATTAGACTGTGATCTCTTTTGTATAAAAAAAAAAAAAATATCCGAATTTGATAGAAGAGTAGGAACATAGCAACAACGAAGGGATTTCAAAACAACCGCAATTCAACAAGTACTTAGCAGACAAATATACTAGGTTTATAAGTCCATCAATTGTATCTTAATTACAAGTCAGGGTTCAACCCATGTCATTAAATTTATACTTAAAACTGTGTTTGAGATTGATAATAAGGAAAAATGAATAATTTGGGAGGATGAAAAATGTGACCTTGTTACAGTTGGGTATTAATTCTTTCAAGGCTCGAATTTTCCCTCTGATACGCTCCCTACGCCGCTGTTCAGAATGAACCAAAACAGACAGGAAGATAAAGAAGAAATGGTAGATATGATAAATATTCCATTCCAAGAAAGATTATACTGTTTACATGAACTCACCCTCTCTGACATAGTATGCATTTTACCACAGCGTTTTTGTTTAGGCTGCTCATTTTGCTTCCTCTTAAGTTCTTGAGACGCCCCTGCGATCTCCTAAAACCAAATTAAAATAATAGAAAGAAAGAAAGATTAAATGAAATTGAGTGTCAACATTTTACATAATATAGTAAGTACTCTATATATACGTACTTCATCGACACACTTCCAATTTTCTAATTCATAGAACTTTCTTTTCCTCTCGCTTGACTCTGCCTTATCAGCTTCAAGTGCAATCTCCTTTGTGAATTCAATGCTTCTCGGGTCCTGGATTAATGGGTGAGTCTGAAAACTCGAAAACACTCCAAAAGCATTTTGAAAGTAATCATCATCTTCTCCCAACGCACCTATGCTTAATGAACCAGAATCAAGAAGCATGGAATTGGAAACATCCCCATGATTCCGGGAGGACTCTCCGACGTCTTTATCGCCAGAAATATTAGCAATAAAATCAGAGACAGACGTCTGACGGTTCATTGTAAATTGTAAATATATACTCCCACAAGCAACATAGAAATATGCAGGGAAGGGAACTTATGCCTTATATAGTCCTGGAATGAGCTATTTCTTTAATAAGTTAACAATAGCACCAATAAAAGACTTATGAAAGTCTTTGTTCTGATATTTTAGGTGGTATTTTGGAAATCAGAATTTTCAGACATTGGGACAGTAAATGAGTTTATCAAATTTGCCAGGCGACGACTGGCACTGCCGTATGGCAACATTACTCAAGTGCAGTGTGCAGTGTGACTCAGAATTTCTGAAGCAGAGTAGCATAGCATGCTTTTGTCGGCTTCTAGACACTCGTAAGGGACTAAGGGTAGGTTCGATACGCTGAATCCAATTATGAGCTGTTATTTATAATTATAAAAAAAAAAAAAGCGATTAATTATTGTTGGACGAAGTTGTTGGAAATTTGAGAATTAAATAGCAAAAGGAGAAGAAATTTTTGGTTTTTACCTTTTAATTAGGCGAGGAGGAACATTTCTTTAAACATTATTATTGTTATACCCAACATAAGAACATCAAGCTTGAGCCTCCAAGATTCAAGCTCAGGCATTCGGAGAATCGGAGTATAAATTGCCGCTTAACTAAAAACGTCATGCTAACTAGGCGCTTTGGACTAAATTGATCATCATACTCGAACAATCAAGGCAATTGTTATGTCCATCAATTATATTAGAAACAATATATATATAATTTCGATATTGATATACCATAAAGGTAATGTGTGCTCCATCTGTTGATGAAATACGAATTTGAATGTTCGTGCTTGAGTATTAACTTCGACGCTTTCTAATTATTTTTGTTTGTAATTTTTACCGCAAAAAAATTATTGTAAATTTGGACATCAACAATGATATCATCAGACGGAACGACATCCAACCTTGTCTTGACGGTAACTCGCAAAATCACAAAGAACGAGTAAGCTTATGTTGTCGCTACTTCATTCAATTTAAAAAAAAAAAAAGCTTTTATACTCGCATCAATCTTGTTGTTAGAAAAGGAAGCAGATAGACATGAGTTTAGCTAAAATACTAAAAAAAATCTTGAATTATTTTAGTATTTTTAAATAAGTTTTTATATTTTTATAGTAACCAAATAAATTATTATTATTTTGTTTATACATAAATAAACTTTTATTTTAAATAAAACATTAATTTATGTTAAGAGTTTATTTACGTATAAATTAAAAGTTAAAAGTTTATTTGAGTACAAATTAAAAGTTAATGGCTTATTTGAATGCAAATTAAAAATTAAAAGTTTATTTGAGTGAAATAAAAGTACAAGTACTTATCGAAATAAAGTGGTAAAATTTAGGGATTTTTTGTTATTTTAACCCATGAATTTTATGAAGAAAAAAAAAATCGCCAAAATAAATTTATAAGTTTGGAGTCTTAAACCTCCAAATCTTTCAGCAAAACTATTTTGCAGGACGTACGCTTAAATATGGGATCACTTGATCCTATTAAAATTTACATTTCATCTATAATATATATATATATATATATTTAGGAAAATTTTAAAATTGACCCCACTAAAAAATAGATTTGGTGTCAATATATAATTTGAAAAAGTAAAAAAGTAAATGAAAGATATGTGATTTAAAAAAAAAAAAATTTGTCTTTTGTTCCAAACTTAAGTGAAAACAATGGTAAACTAAAATCGGTAGTCAACTTGTAACCAACCCATGTGCTACTGTGTAAGAATACAGAAAAGTTGTTTTTCTTTGGCTTGAATAAAAAAAAGTTGTCTAACATTGAATTTTAATAATTTAAAATGTTTATAAATAAAAAACAATAATTAAAGAAAAACATTTATTGTTTCTTGCTTGCCTCTTCAATTTCAACATAAAGAGAAAGAAACAAAGAAACAAAACAAAAAAAAAAAAATTATCATTGAGTACTAGTTTAGATGACATGTATATTATTGACAGACTTCTGAAGATTGCGGGTTCGAGAGAATTTAGACATGTAATATCTTTCTCAAGTGAGTTAATTAGATAAGAGTTGAGGGGTTATGGGTAGATTAGAAACATAAAAAAAAAGGTTTGAGAGAGATTAGTGTTAAAGAATCAAAGGATAAATATGAAAAATATGCTTTTAATAAGAAAATAATTATTAAATGGTCTAATAGATAAAAGTTATTTGAAAAAGAAAAATGAACAATTAAAAATTGTTATAAAGGATATTGTAAAGATAAAATTACCCTTAATGAAAAAACTTATTTTTCCTTTTCTTTTTTTCATTAAGAAAATATTACTTTTTAAAAATTTTAAATGAAAATAAATTTAAAAAATTAAATATTTAAATATTAATTTTTTAAAAAAATTTTAAAAAATAAAGAAATATTATTTTTAGAAATATTATTTTTATTTTTTAAAATTTTTTAATTAAATAAATAAATAAATTTTAAAATTTATTTTTAAAATTAAAAAAAATTTTATTTTCAAAAAAATTTAGTTTTTAATTAAAAAATAAATTAAAAAATAAGAGAAAAAGGGAGGAGAAGGTTTTTTTATCAAGGATAATTTTGTCTTTACAATATCTTTTATAACAATTTCTAATTGTTCATTTCTTTTTTTTTTTAAATAATTTTATTCATTAGATCATTTAACAATTATTTATTATTTGAAGGCATGTTTTTCATATTTACCCAAAATCAAAAGAGAAGAAAAGGTATACTTAAGGTAATTATAATCTTTTTCAAGCCCTAATTTTAAATAGAGAAATTTTATATGTTATTAATTATTTGAACAATAATTTAGAATATTAAATTTTTTTATCATTATTTTGTTTTGTCTTAAAATTTATATTATTCAATCTATATTTGATATTAAATGTTAAATATTTGTGGTGTTGTCAAATTAATTGAATTTCGGTTAGAATTTTAGATCAGTTAAGATAAAAATTTGTGTCAAATTAGGTTTTTTTATTTTTATTTTTATTAATGATTTAGTAATTTAATAATTTTGTGAGTGAAGAATTAGTTGTTTGAAAAATATATAATATAAAGAATATATAATTTTAGTCTCTTTATTTTGATAATTTTAATCATAAATTTTTTATTATAATTATATTACTTTTAGTTTTTATTAAATTTTCTTTTTTTTATTTAGTTAATGGAGAGGTATTTCAAAAGAAAATCAACATTAGAGCAACAACATTGTATTTAAGAAATTAGTGAACAAAGCTCAAAACAAACTCGTATTAAGATTGATTTAGAAACACTTCTTGAAATCCGGGACTTCGTCCTAGAATTACAAATTATCATCCTAGGATAAAGTACGAAATGCATATTTGATGTGAACCCTTAAGGTTGAACCCATTAACAAATTAAAATACCCTAACCCCAAGAAAGTCAAGATTCAGGCAATGGAAACTTAAACCCTTAGAAAGCATGTTTCAGAAAACCTAGATAAGCTAAGCTAGCTAGACCCCAAGAATGCTTGTTTCAAGAACCTAAGTTTGATAGGATGAACGCCACAAAGAAGGATTCTTTGATAAGTTCCTAAGTTCTGTCAAGAACTAAAAGAGTAAATACTCATTTGAATAAAATTCAAATCTAGATTAATTCATATCATATAGGCCGCTAGAACATTGTTTATATAGCCTCCCTACTAACCCTAATTCAACTAACCCTGGAACTCTTAGTACAAATGCAACTCCTTGGCAGCCAAGGCTTACTAACCTAACTAGAATGGAATTCGACCAGACCTAAGCTTACAAGGGAATTCGGCCAGCCCTACTTACATAATTAAAAGAAAGCTTAACTATGGGCACATAATTAAAAGAAAGCTTAACTATGGGCTGAACATGCTCAAGCCCAATCCTAATAAATTTAAAAGATGTCCAATAGTTTTAATGAAGGTAGTCCCCACAAGCTTATTGGACATTTTACATAAACCTTAGGCCCAAATGCCTAAGTAATTACAAGACCCAAATAATTACAAGACCCAAATGTTAGTGTAAGCCCTACAAGCCAATCTAGTAAGGCTTGTAAAACACTATTTATAGATTCATGTATTGCACATTATAGTTTATTAATTATAATTGAGGTATTTCTTTATCCATAAGTATTGTTATAATTGTTATAAATGACTTGTGAAGATAAAACCCATGAGACACAATGGCATTGCAAAGGAATTGTAAGGTGTTACAATTATGAGGATCTTTATGCATCAATGCCGTGTTTCTAAACTATTCCTGATCATTGTATTGTCAAGACAGGGCATTGACAATGCTCAAAGACTGGCATATGTTAAGCCTTCATGCACTTGATGTTGCTGTTTGTTCCAGCATTGACATTAGTTTCATGAGTCATTGTATACACATAGTATTGCTATGCATGTTCATTACATTTTAGGTCTAGGCCATATTGGTATTGCCATGCATATTGAGTCTTAAATCACATTGGTATTGTCATGCATTACTATGCTATTTAGGTCTTAGGTCATATTAGCATTTTCATGCATATTGATAACATATTAGGTCCAAGTCATATTTGCATTATCAAGCATTGCATGCATACTGAGTTAGGATAGCATTTATTGCCATGCAAATTCATGCTAGGCATTTAGGTTGTCTTGAATTGTCATGCATTTCCTTTACCATTTAGACCTTTAGACCATGCATTTCATACATTTCATTTGCTGTATGTTCATGCATTCCATGTCATTGCCACTTGATTTGTGACTTAGGCCAATTAATGGTTTAAAGTCATGCTCTCTTGAGCATACTTGTGGAAAATTAAAGAATTGTCAAATTGGTTGTTCTATCTTTGTGATTTTTTGTTTTACTTAGCCAATTTTCGTCTAAGGTTTTTAAATGTGTAGCTACTGTCCTTAGGTCTTTAGGATGATCTCCAACAATTTTTAATTTGATTTTTGAATGAATTTATCAAAGGCAAAAAATGTGTTTTGACAAAACAATTTTTTTCACCCAGTACTCGAACATCTCTGATTTTTTTGGGCAGTCATCTTTAATAAAAAAATTAAGCTATTTTTTTCTCGTGTAGTTTTACATGTTCTAAGTCTCCATTATTTTTTTTTAGATTTTTTTAATTTTTAAAAATAGGCTAAAATATTGTGTGGCAAAATCGGATAGTAGAGACAGATTTGAAATCAAGAGAGGAATAATGGTTGAATTTGGCTAAGGCATTTAGAGGGGGTTGGTTAGAAGATTTAGCTACTGTCTTAGGATAGTTTCTAAGCCTTTTTAAACTTTAAAAATGATTTTATAATCTCGGGTGAAGGGTAGTTAAGTCCAGGATTTTAAACTTTGGAAATTAGGCCATTTTTAAAAGGGTTTGGTAAGGGTTTAAATTTTTATTCAAGTTTTCCTCAAAATTGTTTTCAAACAATCACAAAATTTTGTTTTTTTTTTTTTTTTGGAAAATCTAATTTGACATATTTTCCTAAGGTAGCCAGATATCTTTTTAGATATACGGATTTCTTTATTTAGAGGAAAAAATACATTTTCATGCATTGCATTTTCCATGTTCATGCATTTTATTTAAATGTGTGATTTTTGCTATGATATTTTCCATGATATCATTATTATTTTGATTCACATTTTATGATCTTATATCGTTTGCCATATGATTTTGAATGTTTCATGATATCCTATGCTTTTTATTTAGTTATTTTTGTCATATTGTTTAGCATATACTATGTTCATGCATTATTACTTTTATTTTCATTTCATGCATATTATATGTTAGCATTATTTTAATTTCATGTCATTTCTTATCATTTAGATCATATTCCATGTCATTTAAGTTATTTTATTTATAACATGCCATGTCATTTAAAATATGTCATATCATTTAGAATTGCCATGTTATTTAAATCATTTTTATCTCATTTAGAATATACCATGATACTTGTGATTTTTCATTTTACCTAGAATATACTATGTCACTTAAACTATGTCATATCATTTAGGTTGAATTATATTATCTAGACTTTGTTATGTCATTTTATTTATGTCATACATATTCATGTTCATATTTTTAAAAGTTTTGAAAAAGATAATGATTTTCAATAAAAATAAAGATATTCTCGAGTTAAAATAATTCATTAGTTCTCTACCAGGTTTGCTGGAGGGAATAACATCAATTATCATTAATAAAGGAATATCTTTCTTTCTAAAAACGAGAATGATTCGAAAAGTTTTCCAAATAAATAAAAATTTCTATATTTTGCCGATTTTGTTGGGGGATACAGGAAAATTTTGAATTAATAAATTCCGGATCATTTTCAATAAAAAATGGAACTATTTTTCTTAAAATTGGGAATTAACTTGAAATACTAAATTAGAAACCAACTTTTTTACCGAGACTTGAGATAACACACGATTAATAAGGTACCGATTTATACGGGCATTGTGGGGGTGCTAATCCTTCCCCGCACGTAACTGACTCCCGAACCCGCTTCTTTGATTTCTCTGGTTTATAACGCAGACTTGAAATTGGTTTTAAAAATATTTTAATTAATTTAAAAATGTTTTATAAAACCGGTTTTAATAGGTGGCCAATCACACCTAGCTAAAAAAGATTGGTGGCTACTCCATGTCTTTTTACGGGGCCGTTTTCATACCCTCGACCTTTTATTTCAATCTAGAGGAATTAAGTCATCTTTTCCTCTGCTTTTATTTCCCCCTTTACTCGAACGGGTCCCCGCGATCGGGATCACGTATCGATACCTTCGTTTCTCTAGAGGAATGAAGTCGACTTTTCCTCGTTTTTTTAAATGTCACGCCTAACGAATAATAAAGTCTTACTATGAGACCTTGTTATTGTTATTTTATATAGGTTGCGACAGCAAGAATCGTGAAAAATTTCTTTTTGTTTTAAATCGAACTCATTTTTTCTAAATGAGTCGAGCCCTGAGATCGCCGTCGAGGTATTTCTTTTTGTTTTAAATCAAACTTATTTTTTCTAAATGGGTCAAACCCCGAGATCGCCGTCGAGGTATTTCTTTTTGTTTCAAAATCGAACTCGTTTTTTTAAATGGGTCGAGCCCCGAGATCGCCGTCGAGGTAATTTTTTTTTGTTTTAAATCGAGCTCATTTTTTTTAAATGGGTCGAGCCCCGAGATCGCTATCGAGATATTTTTTTTTTTTTTGTTTTAAATCAAACTAATTTTTTCTAAATGGATCGAGCCCTGAGATCGCCTTCGATGTATTTCTTTTTGTTTTAAATCGAACTCGTTTTTTCTAAATTGGTCGAGCCCCGAGATCGCTTTCGAGGTATTTCTTTTAATTTTAAATCGAACTCATTTTTTTAAAAATGGGTCGAGCCCCAACATTATCGTCGAGGTATTTCTTTTGTTTTTAAATCGAACTCGTTTTTTCTAAATGAGTCGAGCCCCGAGATCGCTGTCGAGGTATTTCTTTTTGTTTTAAATTGAACTCATTTTTTCTAAATGGGTCGAGCCTCGAGATAGTCGTCGAGGTATGGATTTTGTTTTTAAATGTCAAATTCGTTCCCTTGAAACGAGTCGAGCCTTAGTATCGTAGTCAAGGTATTTTCTCATCAAGATCAAAACTTTTAAATTTATGGTTTACTTTGTGTTTTAGGAAAAACCCTCTCTTTTCGGATAACCTCCACACTCGGACAAAACTGTTATCTATTTGTCCTTGCCCAATTCCTGATTCACAGCAATGGCCAAAGAGTGGCAGCTATAGACATTTAATTTTGTCAGGGCCCTTAAACAAGGTATGTTTTTCTTTCAAATCCATATTCCTAACTCTACCTAGATTTCATGGCCCAATGCCCCTACACTTGGATTAAACACAATGGATAAGATCAAGGTTATAAGGAAAGTAAAAAAGCCAAATTTGACCAAAATGTCAAAGTCAACGTCAACAAAAAAGTCAATTTTTTTTTAAAAATCAAGATTTTAAAAGAGAATTGAATGGTGATGAAGCAATCTTGATATTTGGAGAGCTACAATTGAAAATGGAAAGGAAAATGGGAAGAGAAATAGTGTATGGACTAAATTGGAAAAAATCAAAAGTTGGAATTAAAAGTCGAGAAGCAAAATTAAGACGACAAGGAGCTTAACCTGGGCAAATTAAATATGATGCAAATGGAATTGGATTGAAGAAATATGAGATTTAAGGAGGAAAAAAGTGGAAGCATTAAATTGAACAAATTGGAAGTTCAATTTCAAAGGAAATTAAAGAAAGAATTAAATTGAATGGATTTGAAACTCCAATTGGAGGAAGAATCAATAAAAGAATGGGATTCCATGGTTCAATTTTAAGGAGGATAAAGAGAGAAATCAATTTGAAGAAGAATTGAAAGTGAAAGAATTAAATTGAATAAATTGAAATTTTCAATTTTGGGAAAAAGTATAGAAATTATCAAATTAGATGAAATTAAAGTTTCAATTTGGACAATAATCAATAAATGGAGGTATTCGAAAGTCCAATTTCAAAGAGGATAAAAGGAGAAGTCAATTAAAAGACAAATTGGAAAAGGAGGGACAAAATTGAAAAAACTGGAAGTTTCGATTTTGGGGAAAAGTACTGAAATGGCCAAATTGGATGAAATTGAAGATTCAATTTGAGAAATAATCAATAAATGGAGGTATTCAGAAGTCCAATTCGGAGTAAAGTAAAAGGAAAAATCAATTGGAAGATGAATTGGAAAAATAAGGACTAAATTGAACAAATTGGAATTTTCAATTTTAGGGGAAAACATGGAAATGATTAAATTGGATGAAATTGAAGTTTCAATTTGGGAAATGATCAGTAAAGTCCTTGACTTAATAAGCTCAATTATGAGGAGAGTGAAGAGAGGAGCTAATTTGAAGATGATTTGAGAATCTAAGGACTAAATTGAATAAATTGAAAGTTCAATTTTAAGGAAAAATTTGAAATTGGAAGAAATTGAAAGTTCAATTTATAAGAAGATCAATGAAGGAATGGATTTCAAGAGATCAACTACAAAGAGAATAAGAGATGAATCAATTTTAAGAAAAAATTGAAAAATTGAGGGAATAAATTGCATATTTTAAAAAGTGTGAACTTGTAGAGAGGGATGCAATTGGAAATAAAATTTATTTGGAAATGATGGAGGGTAAAGAATAAATATTAAAAGTTGAATGAGGGCTATGTAAATATCCCAAGGTAATAGTATAGTAAAAGAAAGAAATGAGGACATTATAGAGAAAACACAAGGTGACTTGTTTGTAAATAAATGGATGAGTAGGATAGAGAGAGGGGACAAGAGTACATGACATGACATTTTGGCCCAATAAGAATGAAACTTGGTCCTAAAGAATAGGAAAAGATTTCCATGTGGAAGGGGGGACCAAAGGGAAGACTTTTGAGACATGAAAAAAGCATGAAGGCAAGGGAAAGGAAGGCCTATTCGGCTAAGGATAAAATGGGAACAAAAAATGCAACCCAAGGTTCTTTTAAGGGGGCATTCGGCCAACATATGGAGGGGGAAGAGGTTTTAAAAATTTTACAAGGACAAATGGAAAGGAAGAGAGGAAAGGAAAGAAAAAGGGAGGTTGAAAGGTTTTGGTTCTTGAAAGCTTACAAAGGTAGCTTGCTCTCCTTGATCTTTTCCATTATTTTACATCCATTTTCAAGCTTTATTTCTTGTGTTTTTCTTGAAATCTTAAGGTTTTCAAAAGGTTTATCAAAGCTTTTCTTCTTCTCTTCTTCTTTTACAACATTAAAAAGCTTGCAAAAACTCTTTCCCTCCTCTCTTTTCTCTTTGGCCAAAACTAATATACTTTGTGTGCTTGTGTTTGCTTCTTATTTTTACCTTGCCATTTTGAAGTGGGTTGTTCTACTGTAGTAGGATAGTGATCTTTCCTTTGTTTTTCTTCTAAAAAAAATAAAAAATAAAAAGGTTTTTTAAGCTTGATGATCTTTGTTTTCACCAAGTAATGGTTAGGCCGGATCTAGTATCTAAGGGACCAACTTTTGTTTTCTTGTTTGTTTGTGATTTTTGCCTATATATCTTGTCATTACCATATGTATATCTTGCTGGATATTTTCTATTTTGTGTTGTTTATTGTTTATTTCCCTTTGAAAAAATGATTTTGAGCTTGATGATCTTGGTTTCTACCAAGTGATGGTTATAGCCGGATTTACATCTAGGGGGATAGCCTTGAGCCAATCATTTTTGCTTGCTGTAAATCCTATTTTCAAACCATTTACAGCATGATTTTGGTTAGGTTAAGATCAACCACTGATCTATAGCCAAAATCTATTTTTCAAACTAGTTGGAAAAAACACTGTTTTAAAGGTTGGAGTTGCTAATTTCGGGCAATATTTTTCCTATGCATTTTTTGTCCAAATAAAAACTATTTCTACCTCATTTAGTTTATCATTAGCTGAACCTAAGTCTAAATTTTTAGATTTTTTGAATTTTTTGAAGGGTAAAAAAACTAGTTTTGTAAAATCGGGTTTTTGGAGTCAAAACAAGTTTTAAAACTAGCAAAAATCTCATTTTTTTAACACAAAGGGGGAGGGGCTGGCCGAAACTTGTAGTCCCTGTTTCGAGGTTGTTTTCATGGTCTTTGAAAGTTTAAATTTTTTTTTAAGAAAGTCAGGTGATGGGTAAGTAAAACGAGCTTCAAAATCGAGCAAAAAACTAGGATTTTTACACTACACTATTTAGCCACCTTGGTTTTTTGATACACTCAGAATAGTGTATCTATTAAATCCTTGCATTGAGTATGATCGATGTTTAGTATAGTAGTAAGCAAGGGTCGAATCCACATAGATTATTCTTAATCTATAAGTTATTGATTTATAACTCTAGCTCTAATCTAATTAGGGGGGTTGAATTGTTTTGAAAATTAAAGAAAACAAAAAACTAAGATTTAAAGAAATAATTTAAGATCAAATAAGTAAAAGTATGATTAAGGGGTTATTCTCTACCACTAAACATAACTGAGAATCAATATCAGAATTATCATCATCAATTATCCATCGAAACTATCAATCGTAGATAACAACAAGCTCTACTACCCCGATCCTTTCTTAGTTCGTCGTTAAATAGAACAAACTCTCTATTTAATCTCTAACCATCAAATAACCTAGAATAAGCTCTCTAGATTTAACCTGACAGCAATTTTATGATGAGAAAGATAGGTTGATCTAAGAAACAGACACACAAGCTCGGATTGTTTAACTTATGTTATGTTATCACTGAAAACTTGACCACAACCATTGATCACAAATTGCTACTAATGAATAGGAAATCAAGACAATTACGCGGATCAAGATTCCTAATCTAGCAATAGAGAATTATCATGATCTATCTAGTTGTACACCTAAACAAATCAAGACAAATATCATGAACAATTTTAACGGAAGAACATAAGCAATCTCAATAGATAATCAATATTGTTAATATCTGATAATCAATTACACAACCATGTCTAGGCTTTGAAATCACCCTTAACCAAAAGAAAGTTTAGCCTAGCATAGGCATAGATAACATAAACATAAAACAAAAAAGAAAATAAGGGAATGGAGAAGAATAAGAAGATTAATGATGATCTTCAAGAAATCAGCCACTTGAGTCTCCTTTTGTTTCGTCTCTGCCTCTTCTTGGCTCCCTTAAAATTCCCCTTAAAGTGTTATATTTATAGGCTTGAGTGGCTGGGGTTTTATTTAGATTGCTAGGGTTTTATTTGGGCTTTGACTGGCGGCTAAGGTTGATTTGGGCTACTGGGATTTTATTTAGGCTGCTCTCCTTGAAGATTCCAGAGGATGGTGTATTTATAGGCCTGGCGGCTAAGGTTTTATTTGGGCTGCTCTCCTTAAAAATTCCAGAGGATGATGTATTTATAGGCCTAGCGGCTTGGGTTTTTTTGGGTTGGAAATTGACTGAGCCGCTAGGGTTTGACAGAATATTGGGCCTTGAAGCGCCAACTTTTGGGCTAATCTTTTGTGTTTGTAACACTCATTACTTGTCCAAAATCATGATTTCCAACTCCAAATCATTCCTTAACTTCCAAAATACCTACAAAAGCATAAAACTCTAGTAAAATGTCAAGAAACTCAAGAATCAAAGAAAATAGTATAAGGAAATTAGATAGAAAAGTGTATGAAATTAAGAACTTATCAAACTCGTCCCACACTTAACCTGTTTTCGTCCTCGAGGAAACTCTAGACGAAAATAACAAAACAAAACAATAAGAGATTCTTCCAACATTTTGTCTCAGAGAATAATAAGAGATCACAACCTTGAAATCAAAGAAGTATTGAATTAAATCCATAGTCATTCAAAACTAATACATCCTATAACAATCATACTCAAGTGTGTGTGTGTGTGTGTCTGTGAAATAGCAATACCAATGATGATTAGTATGTGCCTGCCTTAAACAAGTAAAATCCTCATTAATCTCACAAAAACAATCACCCAATTTTGTAATGAAAAGTTAAACATCATATGCTCTTCCTTTGGTATCAATCTCCATTACGCCGAAGGCATCACCGAAATCAAAAGGTCTTTAGTAAAGGTTGTAATGAGGCCAAGAGGTAGTAATGTGGTCAAAGAATAAAAGGGAAAGGATATCACAAAGGTTCCAAATACTTCATAGAGTTTAGAGACATAATAAGATTATGCAAAGAAAACTTCTCAATACTCCTAAGAAGCACATAATAACATAGGCCAGATATTTTTATGTTGAGCCTTTGCTTCATTCTAACCAACCTTATAACATCCTTTCTTTAACCAAAAGCTCAAGAGATGATTGATTTTTTTTATGGGAGTGTGTTTTGACAATGCTCTCTCTCTTTTTCTCTTGACTTTTGGCTTTCTTCCTCCAACACTTATCTCTTGTTTCCAATCCAAAACTTCAATAGATATCCCTTGCTTGTGCAATATGTCTCAAAACATTCTAATTCATCTTTAGAACAAAGGGTAAGGATATAAGTATATTTAGGCTAGGTGAGAGATGTGGTTACCAATAAAATAGCTTATTAAATGTAGGCTCAAATTGACTCACTAGGGGATGTTCTCTTGGAACATCAATAGGGAACTGAATGATTTGACCTTGGTGGTAAAAATCCTAATGCCTAGATCATTTTCAAGGTGATGCTCGACCAGCCTTTCGCCTCGATAGACCTCCGAAAGAGTTCTAATGTCCAACTCCTACAAGTCAAAATCAAAGTATTCATCAAAGTAAGGGTATAAAGATAGACTTGTCTTGGCATGCTTAACTTACACCAAATAACAAAGCTATTGTGCATAAAAAGTTTGAGTATAATCATCATAAAAACATATTAACTAAAGAATAACATCAAGATCCAAAACAATACTCATCATCAACCAAAGTCATAACATTAAAGCTCAATTCTCATCATAGCAGCTGGAAGAAATAACTACCTTATATAAAAATAACAACCTAAATCCAACCATGCAACCCAAATTAAATATCAGAAAAAGAAATCCTAAATCCTTCCCCCCGCACTTAACTCTTACATTGTCCTCAATGTAAGACTATCTCCCCAAATGAAAGAATTATGAGCAGGAGAAACAAACTAAAAACAGAATAATAAAAATAACTAAGGAAAACAATAAAAGATAGAATGATGGAGAGTAAGAAGTATCAAATCTGTTTATTATGTGTGCTCTCCATCCATTGGGTTGCCTCCCAATAAGCTCTTGGTTTAGTGTCCTCGAGCCTGACTTAGACTCATGCTATCACTCATCAACATAAACTGGCTCGTAGAGTTATATCTCCTCTATATCCTGCATTGTGAAGTTCCCATAGTATGGCTTCAGTCTATGTCCATTCACCTTTAACTCTTTATCTGTCTTTGGGCTCCTAATTTCAACTGCACCATGAGAGAATACATTAGTAATAATAAAAGGTCCAATCCATCGAGAACGTAACTTACATGGAAACAACTTAAGGCATGAATGAAATAGAAGAACTTTTTGTCCAACAACAAAGCTCTTCCTTGAAATCATCTTATCATGGAAAGCCTTAGTTTTTTCCTTTTAAATCTTTGAGTTCTCATAGGCATCATTCCTTATCTCCTCAAGCTCTTGCAATTGAAGTTTTCTTTGAGTACCTACTGCATCCATCTCCATGTTCAATTGCTTTATAGTCCATTATGCCTTATATTCTAATTCAATCGGGAGATGGCACCGCTTGCCATAGACCAATTGATAAGGAGACATACCAATGGGTGTCTTGTGATAAGCTCATAAAATACACATTTTATGCCCTTTCTATTCTTAGTTTTAGTTATGTTTTCGATCTTTTTTTTATTACTTATATTATATTTTTGAATTTTAGGTATATTTACGAGAATGAAGTGATAAGATGTCAATCATGATGTTAAAGAGCTTATAAAATCATAATCACAAGATGGAAGAAGACTTGAGAGTCAAAAAGATCAATTTCTGGTTGCAAAGCAAGAAGGCAGATTTGACCTCCGGAGTTTGTTGCAAGGAAACCATGATGTTAAAGTTTTTATATGAAGAAATTTCCTTCTTGACTTTTGAATATGACTTGAATACCTTTCCAACAGTAGTTTACATGCCCAAATCGGACAAGAAATAATCATCCAAATCAGCTGAGGAAGTGCAAGAAGTGAGTTAGAAAAATCAGCGACCAGAGCCGCAACGCCCAAATATTTTGAGAGAAAGCATTGCAGCGTTGGCTGGCTGTCCAAAGTTGCCAAAAAATGCAAATTTGATCCTTTTTTGATACTTGTGCGGTAAGAAAGGGTTTCCAGGGTTTTAAAGCTCTATAAATAACATCTTTTGAGCCACAAACTAGACATGTTTTTGTTTTTATTAATCTTCTTCTTCTTCTCCATTCTTTTATTCTCTTTTTAGTTTATTTTATCTATGCCTATGCTAGGCTAAACTCTCTTTTGGTTAAGGGTGATTTCAAAGCCCTAGACATGATTGTTAGTTAATAAATTTCAGATTGTCTTTCAACTCTCTTGTGAATTTATTATATTTTATTGTATGCATGTCATAAATTGCTTTCTTGTTTATTTAGGTGCACAACTAGATGAATGATTTGATTGCTAGTTTAGTGTTTTGATCCGTAATTTTCAAGATTCCTAAACATAAGTAGCAAACTGTTATCAATGATTATGGGATATTTTTGTTTGATACAATGTAGAGTATAGCTCAAGTTAAATGAACCCCGCTTGTGTGTGTTTGTTGTTTGATTTAATCTCTCTTTCTAAATTGAATGCTTTCATTGAATTAAATTTAGCGAGCTTATCCTAGGTTGTTCATTGAAAAGAGATTAGGTAAAAGCGCTTGTTCTTTTTCCCAACGACACAGTAAGGAGTTCGAGACAATGATCGCTTGTGTATTGTCTTAGGGTTATTAAATTTAGAAGAGAGAGTGAAAGATAATTCTGATTATTGATTATATTTCATGCTTAGCGGTGGAGAATGATTCCTTAACCATACTTTTCATTATTATTGTTATTTGATATATTTGAGTTCCTTTTTCTTTAAATCTTAATTTTAAAATTTAGTTTTCTTATTTTCATTTCATCTTCAAAACAAAACCCCCCAAATTTAGTTTAGGTATTAGAATGAATTAACATATAAATTAAGAACAATCTCTGTGGATTCGACCCTTGCATACTACTATACACAATTGCAATCGTAATTTAGTGCAAGGTTTTAATAGATATATTATTTTGTGTATCAATTTTTGGTGCCGCTGCCGGGGATTGTTATCTTTAATTTATTTGTTACTTGATTTTGTTTTCTATTTTTAGTTATTGTTCTAATTAGTTTTTATTTTTAGTTTTATGGTTTTCTTTTCAATCCAAGCAAGGAAAGATGGCACAGAACAAATCTAACACTTAAGGAGTTGGCGGCACCAGACAAACAACCTCTTTGCATTGAATATCCTCAAATTGATGTTGCTTGTGAGCATAAATTGGGAATGATACATCTCTTACCCACTTTCCATGGTTTTGCAGGTGAAGATCCAAACAAGTACCTCAAGGAATTTCATGTAGTGTGTTCAAGCATGAAACCAACCGGTATCTCTGAAGAGCAAGTTAAGCTAAGAGCCTTTCCATTCTCCTTAAAAGATAGTGCAAAGGAATGGCTCTATTATCTACCATCCAGCACCATTACCACATGGAATGACATGCAGAAACTCTTTCTTGAGAAGTATTTCCCTTCATCTAAAGAAACAACAATTAGGAAAACGATATGTGCCATTCAATAGCAAAATGGAGAGAGTTTGTATGAGTGGGAGCGATTTAAGAAGCTATGTGCATCCTGCCCTCATCACCAAATCAGTGAGTAGCTCCTAATCTAATATTTTTATGAAGGACTTATGCCAATGGATAGGAGTATGATAGATGCTGCAAGTGGAGGAGATCTAGTTGATAAGACTCCTAAAGCTGCAAGGATTCTCATCTCCAACATGGAAACCAATTCCCAACAATTCAGCATGAGACATGAACCATCACCACCCAAGACAGTAAAAGAGGTAAGTACACCTTCCCTCGAAAAAAAACTCTCTCATCTTACTTCTCTTGTGCAACAATTGGATGTAGGTAATTTGCAGCTAATCAAAGCTTGTGGCATCTGTTCTACAATGGGGCACACAACTGATATGTGCCCAACGCTTCAAAATTGTTATAATGAACAAGTTAATGCTATGGGTGGATTCTCAAGCCAGCGATGAAATTATCAACAAGCTTCCCCTTATGCCAATTACAATCATCCACATAGAGTAAATTAACCAAGGCCACAACAACCAGATCAGTTTCAGCCACAACCAGTGACTCAAAGCCAGGTTAAATCTCTTGAGGATATAGTTAAATCTTTGGCTGATACTTGTTTGCAATTTAAACAGGAAACAAGAACATACATTAAGAGTTTGAAAACACAAATAAGCCAATTAGCTAGTGGCAAGGCTAAAATGGAAGCACAAGGATCTGGAAAACTCCCTTCCCAAACTGTGATTAACCCGAAAGATAGTGCTAGTGCTATAACCTTGAGGAGTGGGAAACAAGTTAAGGATGAGACTAACCCAAAGAGGGATTCAAATCTTGAGGATAATGATGCCATAGTTCCTATTGAGAGTATTTTAGTACCTAAGGTAACTTTTAAGTTTCTTATTTCTACTTATGTTCCTTCTCCACCTTTTCCTAGCAGGTTTGCAAAGTCTAAGAAGGAAGAACAGGAAAAACAAATTTTGGAAACCTTTCGCAAGGTACAAGTGAACATACCTCTTTTAGATGCCATTAAGCAAGTACCTCGATATGTAAAATTCCTCAAAGAGCTATGCACCATTAAGCGCAAGTTAAAGGGTGATGAGATAGTAAGTGTGAGGGAAAATGCATTTGCCATTTTGCAAAGAAAACTTCCACAAAAATGCAAAAGATCTCGGAAGTTTCACCATATCATGCACAATAGGAAACACTAGGTTTGAAAAGCCATTTTAGATTTAGGAGCATCAATTAATGTTATGTCTTATTCTGTTTATGCTTCTTTAAATTTTGGTCCACTTAAGGAAACCGGTGTTGTTGTTCAACTCGCCGATCGCTCTAACACTTATCCAAAGGGTGTGTTGGAGGATGTTTTAGTACAGGTAAATGAGCTAATCTTCCCCGCTAATTTATATGTTCTTGAGATGGAGGGAGACCCATTATCAATGCCGACATCATTACTCTTAGGGAGACCATTCATGAAAACTGCTCGAACCAAAATAGATGTCTACAATGGAATCCTAACCATGGAATTTGATGGTGAGATTATACGTTTCAACATTTTTAAAGCAATGAGGTATCCAAGTGATTTGCATTCTTGTTTTTCAGTTGATATACTTGATTCATTAGCGCAACAACTCTTTGAATTAAATAGCAATAATGCATTGGAAATTATAATGAAAAAGAGTCTTGAGGTAGAATATCCTAAAATGCGAAATATGGATGTGCAACTTTGTGACAACATTAAGGAGACCATGGCATCTTTAGAATCATTACCAAAGATTACAAACAAGAATAATGCTTCCTTGATTTCTTTGCCTTTGTCTAATGAGAAATTTTTTCCTTTTGGGATGCAGGCCCCTACTTTAGAGCTTAAACCTCTTCCCAATCATCTTAAATATGTGTTCTTAGGTGAAAAAAACATATTGCCTGTAATCATTGCAAGGAATCTCACATCATTGCAAGAGGATAGATTAATCTGAGTGCTAAAATATCATAAAAGAGCTATAGGTTGGACCATAGCCGATATAAAAAGGGATTAGTCCTTCTATGTGCATGCATCGAATTTTGCTTGAGGATGGAGCAAAGCCAACCAGGGATGCTCAACGCCAATTAAACCCTTTTATGATGAAAATTGTGAAGAAAGAGATCTTGAAATTGCTATATGTTGGAGTGATTTATCCTATTTCGGACAGTAAATGGGTGAACCCGATCCAAATTGTTTCAAAGAAATTCGGCATCACCTTGGTTAAGAATGATAAGAATGAGCTTATACCAACTCGTGTCCAAACAGAGTGGAGAGTTTGCATTGACTATCAAAAGCTTAATTTGAATACTCACAAAGATCATTTTCCTTTACCTTTTATTGATCAAATGTTAGAAAGGTTGGCAGGTCATACTCACTATTGTTTTCTGGATGGTTATTCAGGTTATAATCAAATAGTGATTGCATCGGAGGACCAAGAAAAGACGACATTCACTTGCCCTTTTGGAACATTTGCCTATCGACGCATGCCATTCGGTCTTTGCAATGCTCCTGCCACTTTCCAACGGTGTTTGGTTAGTATATTTTCAGAATATGTCGAGAGCATCATAGAGGTTTTATGGATGATTTTAGTGTTTATGGTGATTCTTTTGATAAATGTTTAGATAACCTTACACTTATTCTTAAACGATGCATGGATACCAACCTTGTGCTTAATTGGGAAAAATATCATTTTATGGTAGATCAAGTTATCATTTTAGGACATGTCATATCTGCTAAAGGAATAAAAGTAGATAAATCTAAGATAGATTTTATGCTTTCCTTACCACCTCCCACAAGTGTGAGAGAGGTTCGTTCTTTTCTTGGTCAGCAGGTTTTTATCGAAGATTCATTAAGGATTTTTCAAAAATTGCAAGACCCTTATGCAGGTTATTACAAAATGAAATGGCATTCGAGTTTGATGAAGGTTGCAAATAGGCATTTGAAAAGCTTAAAGAGCTATTGACCATAGCCCCTATTACTCAACCACCTGATTGGAACCTTCCATTTGAATTAATGTGTGATGCAAGTGATTATGCCGTAGGAGCAATATTGGGATAGCAAGTTGGCAAACTTCCTCATGTCATTTATTATGCATCAAGAACCTTGAATGATGCACAACTTAAATACTTCACAATTGAAAAGAGCTATTAGCTATTATCTTTGCTTTAGAAAAGTTTCGACCTTATTTAATTGGCACTAAAGCAACTGTATATTCTGATCATGTAGCTGTTAGGTATCTACTCACTGAAAAGGAGGCTAAGCCAAGACTTATAAGGTGGATACTTCTCTTGCAAGAATTTGATTTAGAAATAAAAGACAAAAAGGGAAGTGATAATGTAGTTGCGGATCACCTTAGTCGCCTCATTCATGATGAAGATACTCTTTCTTTGTGTAAACACTTTCCAGATGAGCAATTACTTACAATGGAAATTTTGGCTCCTTAGTATGCTGACATTGTGAATTATTTAGTTACCGCAAAGATGCCAGATGATTTGACTCATGCTCAAAAGGATAAGTTAAGGAAGATGCAAAGCAATATGTGTGGGATGAACCATATTTGTGGAAGTATTGTGCCGATCAAATGATAAGAAGGTGTGTACCAAATTCTGAATTTTCATCTATACTAACTTTTTGTCATTCTTATGCATGTGGTGGACACTTTGGAGCAAAAAGAACAGCCCTCAAGGTACTTGAGAGTGGATTTTATTGGCCTACATTGTTCAAGGATGCATTCCTCTTTTGCAAATCATGTGATCGTTTTCAACGAATAGGTAACTTAAGTGCACGAAATCAAATGCCACAAAAACCTATACTCGTTGTTGAAATTTTTGATGTTTGGGGCATTGATTTCATGGGACTTTTCCTTCTTCATATAGTAATCTTTACATATATCTTGCTGTTGATTATATGTCAAAATGGGTGGAAGCAAAAGCCACTCAAACTAATGATGCTAAAGTGGTTATAAATTTTGTGAAGACTAACATCTTTGCAAGGTTCGGCACACCAAGGGCAATAATCAACGATGGAGGTAGCCATTTTTGCAACCGTTCATTTGAAGCTTTACTAAGAAAATACAATATTACACATAAGGTCTCTACACCGTACCATCCACAAACTAGTGGGCAAGTTGAAGTGTCAAACCGAGAGGTCAAGTCCATCCTAGAGAAAACTGTGAATCCAAATAAGAAGGTTTGGAGTTTGCACCTTAATGACGCACTTTAGGCATATAGGACAGCTTATAAAACACCAATAGGGATGTCACCCTTTAAACTTGTGTATGGCAAACCTTGTCACCTTCCAGTTGAATTAGAACACAAGGTATTTTGGGCGGTAAAACAATGCAATATGGAGATGGATGCTATTGGGCCACATAGAAAACTCCTACTAAATGAGCTTGAGGAAATCAGAAATGATGCCTATGAGAGTTCACGGATTTACAAGGAAAAATCTTAGGCCTTTCATGATAAGATGATTTTAGGGAAGAATTTTGTTATTGGACAGAAAGTTCTTCTATTCCAGTCGTGCCTTAAGCTATTTCCAGGTAAGTTACATTCTCGATGGGTTGGACCTTTTATTTTTACTAATGTATTTTCTCATGGTGCAGTGGAAATTCGAAGTTTGCAAACAAATAAGGAATGCAAAGTAAATGGGCATAGGTTAAAACCTTATTATGAATCCTTTGTGGAGCACAATGTGGAGGTACCCCTCTATGAACCTACATATCTTGACGAATAAAAGGGGATCCAAGTCAGGCTGAGAAAACTAAACCAAGTGCTTATTGGGAGGCAACCCAATAGATGGAGATCACCTATAATTAACAGTTTTGATACTTCTTACTCTCCATCATTCTATCTTTTATTATTTTCTTTAGTTATTTTGATTTTTTTTTTAGTTCTTTTCTCTTACACATAATTCTTTCATATGGGTGATAGTCATACATTGAGGACAATGTAAGAATAAAGTTTGGGGGGAAGGATTTAGGATTTCTTTTATTTTAGGTTGTTATTATTATTATTATTATTATTTTGTGTGTGTTTTGTTTTATTTTATTTTGAGTCTTTAATATTATTATTATTATTTTATTTTTTAGCTCTTTTAAATATAATGACGAGATATCAATTGTGTAGGTCTAAAACTGGTTTATTAGTGAGAAGAATTTCATGAGAATTAAGCTTGAAATATCATTTTTTTTCATGAGCCAATTGTAGACACCTAATTTTGTCCGGATCCCTAAATCAGGTACATTTTATTCCTAAATTGATGTTTCAGAATGCTAAAAGGCTTTTCTCATCCTGCAGGTGGTACTCCGGGACTTAGTCTAAAAAAACAGTAAAAAAAATTCGAACTCAAAAAAGTCAACCCCGAAAAAAGTCAATCCCAAAAAAGTCAACCCAAAAAAAGTCAACTACTAAAAAGTCAACCCATTTTCAAAATCAAGATTTGAGGTTCAATTGAAAAACGGTGAAAGAATTTTGATAATCCGAGGTCTACATTGAAAGTTATGGAGTTCGGAAGTTGGGTTACGAGGCTCAATTTGAAGAAAATCTGAAAATCGAACTTGTTTTGAGCAAAATCGAGTTTCGGAGGCAAAAAGACAAATTTGGAAAATATGGAAAAAATAGGAAATGAACTCCAAAAATTCTGAAAATATGTAAATATCATTCTTAAATCATTTCGAAGAGATTGGCGAAAGAAAATCTTGATTCGGAGTTCGTTTGCAAAATGGCCAAATACTGGGTCTCCTATGCAGTAATTCAAGCAGATAAATCCCAGAAAAATAGCAAACGAGTTCCAAAAATTCTGAAAATTTGAAAATATCATTTTTAAATTATTTGTAAGAGATTGGCGAAAGAAAATCTTGATTCGGAGTTCATTTGCAAAATGGCCAAATCCGGGTCCCCTATGTAGTAATTCAAGCAGATAAATCCCGAAAAAATAACAAATGAGCTCCAAAAATTATGAAAACTTCCAGATCACATTTTTTAATTATTTTTAAGATATTGGTGAATAAAAATCTGGATTCAGAGCTCGTTTAAAAAATGGTAAAGTTCGGGTGCATAAAAGGGTAATTTCGAAAATAAATCCGAAATAAATAGCAAATGGACTCGGAAAATTTTGTAAACTTCCAGAATCCAATTTTTTATTATTTTGGAAGTATTGAAAAAAGAAAATTAGAATTTGGAGTCCGTTTTCTATTTATTTAAGTTCGGGGGTCAAAAAGATCATTTCACCAAGGAAACCAAAAAGGGCAAATTTGTAATTGATGAAAATATGAAAGAAGAAGGAATTGCTGGGATTTTTTCTTCCCTTGGTCAGCCAACATAGAGGAGAAGAAGGAAGCTTGAACAATTTAATTCCCTAGTCACTATCAAGCCACATGCTATCACTAACACCATGCAAATGGTCTCCCCTTCATCCAATGGCTTAGGTGCCTTGTAGGAAAGTTGAATGCACCATCCAATGGCCAAGTTTAAATGCCAAAATGCCATTTTTATTTGTCATAAAAGAACCCTCATCTAATGGCCAAGAATGGAAGTAAAAAGATGAGCACAATTCATCCAAGGGTGAACATCCATTCAGTTGAGCAAGGGAGTGCATGGGATTATCTCTTTTCATCGAATGGCTTAGGCCATCTACAAGGGATGAGTACACATGTTGAGGGCTGTATTTAATCTACAAGATGTCATTTTTATATTGGCCTCATCCAATGACCAAGAATGGAAGAGCACAACTCATCCAAGGGTAGGCACTCAAGAGGGGCAAGCAAGGGAGTGCATGGGATTGGTCCTCTTTTGCATCTAATGGCTAAGGTTACTACAAGGGCTGAGTACACATCTTAAGGGCTGCTATCAATTGGAAAGATGACATTTTTACGTTTTCATCAAAATATCTAAATCTAGAGGCCAAGATTGGAGGAGAAAAAATGCAATTCCCATCCAAGAGCTAGGGGGCATTCGGCCAAGGCTAAAGGGAGGAGAATATTTTCATTTTTTCAGAGGTTTTTGGCTGGAAAACAGTAGCTAATTTGGCAAGAAAAAAGGTTTTGAAAGATAGAAAAAAAGGTTTTCAATAGAGAGCTTGAAGGTAGTCATCTCTACCAAGCTCTAGCCTAACTTTCTTCTTCATTTCCATGGTGTTTTCTTGATTTTTCTATCATGTTTTTCTACTACATTTTTCATAGAAATAAAGTTTTTTTAATGTTTACTTATGTTTTCATCCCTTCTTCTTCTTTAAAATGGTGGAAAACAATTTTTTTTTCTTATGGTTTCATGCCATGGCCGAATGGCAAAGTTATTTGCCTTGTTTTTTCCTTTTTTTTATTCCTTTCATGTTGTTGTGAAAAATGATTTTTACGAGTTATTTTAGAGTATTCTAATGTTCTGATTTTTAAAAAATATGAAGCAAAAAAAAAAAAGGTTGAAATGGCTACATGATCTTGGCTAGACCAAGTGACCATGGTTAGGAGAGAGGCTATGCCCATACTTATCTACCATGAAGCTCACCTTATTTTCTGTTTTACATGGTTTATTTTCTGTTTTATTGAGATGGAAAGGCTTCATGATCTTGGCAAGACCAAGTGATTATGGATTGGTGAGAGGCTATGCCCATTTGATACCAACTATGGAGCTTAACTTTCCTTGTTCTACTTACTAGTTTTGCTTGTAATTTTTGCATGTCTATGTTAAATCTTGAGTATATATGTTTTTTACATTATTTTCTATGCTATATTTACTTATATTTCATTTCCATGCTTGATATTTCATCCTTTCATATTCGGCCATTGTTGTATATATGCTCATGTTGTGCATTTTTTTTTATATGTATCATGTCTTACATGTTTTCATTTTCATAGTTTTGTTTCATGACCATTTGGCCATTCCATTTTGTATGCCTTGCATGTGTATTTTCCTTTTTCTTCTTTACTTGTTTGCATCTCCATGCCATGAACTTGTATATTCTGATTTTTTATGCCATGTGCTTATGAAAATGCTATGTTAAAAATGCCACCATATTGTTCCATGACCATTCGGCAATCCCATGTTTGTTTGCCTTGCATGAGCATTTTCCTTTTGTTTCTTAACTGTTTGCATTTCCATGCCATGAGCTTGTGCATTTTGATTTTGGTATGTTATATGCTATTGAAAATTTCATGACATTATGCATTTTAATATGATTTGTCATATGTCATTTACTAAATAGGATTGCATTAGAGTCTCATGTGATCATTTGGACTCCTCATGCATCCCTTGCCTTGTCATGCATTTGCATTTTATTTAGGTAACATGCTTTGCATTATCATATCCTGAAATTGTGTATTAGTAGCTGTTTGTTCCAGCATTGACATTAGTTTCATGGGTCATTGTATGTTTAGGTCTATGCCATATTGGTATTGCCATGCATATTGAGTCTTAAATCACATTGGTATTGTCATGCAGTAATATGCTATTTAGGTCTTAGGTCACATTCATTTTCATGCATATTAATAACATATTAGGTCCTACTCACATTTACATTATCAAGCATTGCATGCATATAGAGTTAGGATAGCATTTATTGCCATGCAAATTCATGCTAGGCATTTAGGTTGCCATGAATTGTCATGCATTTCCTTTACCATTTAGACCTTTAGACCATGCATTGCATACATTTCATTTGCTGTATGTTCATGCATTCCATGTCATTGCCACTTGATTTGTGACTTAGGCCAATTAATGGCTCAAAGTCATGCTCTTTAAAGCATACTTGTGGAAAAATTAAGGAATTGTCAAATTGATTATTCTAACTTTGTGATTTTTTTTTACTTAGCCAATTTTGTCCAAGGTTTTTTAAAATGTTTAGCTACTGTCCTTAGGTCTTTAGGATGATTTCCAACAATTTCTTCTTTGGTTTTTGAATGAATTTATCAAAGTCAAAAAATATGTTTTGACAAACAGTTTTTTTTTCACCTAGTAGTCGAACATCTCCAATTTTTTTGGGTAGTCATATTTAACCAAAAAATTAAGCCAATGTTTTTCCATCTAGATTTACATGTTCTGAGTCTCCAGTATTTTTTTTAGATTTTTTTGAATTTTTAAAAATAGGCTAAAAATCGTGTGGTAAAACTGGACAGTAGAGGCAGATTTTAAAATCGAAAGGGGAATAATGGTTGAATTTGGCTAAGGCATTTAGAGGGGGTTGGGTAGAAGTTTTAGCTACTGTCTTAGGGTAGTTTCTAAGCCTTTTTTAACTTTAAAAATGATTTTATAAATCTTGGGTTAAGGTTAGTTAAGTCCGGGATTTTAAACTTAGAAAAT
Source organism: Fremontodendron californicum (assembly GCA_030761205.1). Classification (NCBI taxonomy): domain Eukaryota; kingdom Viridiplantae; phylum Streptophyta; class Magnoliopsida; order Malvales; family Malvaceae; genus Fremontodendron; species Fremontodendron californicum. Next base: position 9,036,102 of record JAULJL010000025.1, on the reverse strand, counting down.
TAGAGCCATTTTAAAAGGGTTTGGTAAGGGTTTTAATTTTTATTCAAGTTCTCCTCAAAATTATTTTCAAACAATCACAAAGTTTTGTTTTTTAGAAAAATCTAATTTTTCATATTTTCCTAAGGTAGCCGGATATCTTTTTAGATATACGGATTTCTATAATTAAAGAAAAAAATACATTTTCATGCATTGCATTTTCCATGTCCATGCATTTTATTTAAATGTGTGATTTTTGCTATGATATTTTCCATGATATTATTATTATTTTAATTCACATTTTATGATCTTATATTTGTTTGCCATATGATTTTGAATGTTTCATGATATCCTATATTCTTTATTTTGTTATTTTTGTTATATTGTTTAGTATATACTATGTTCATGCATTATTATTTTTATTTTCATGCATATTATATGTTAGCATTATTTTAATTCCATGTCATTTAGATCATATTCCATGTCATTTAGGTTATTTTATTTATAGCATGCCATGTCATCTAAAATATGCCATATCATTTAGAATTTTCATGTCATTTAAATCATTTTATCTCATTTAGAATATACCATGATACTTAGGATTTTTTCATTTTACCTATAATATACTATGTCATTTGAATTATGTCATATCATTTAGGTTGCATTATATTATCTAGATTTGCCATGTCATTTTATTTATGTCATACATGTCCTTGTTCATATTTTTAAATGTTTTGAAAAAGATAATGATTTCCAATAAAAAATAAAGATAATCTTGAGTTAAAATAATTCATGAGTTCTCTATCTGGTTTGCTAGAGGGAATATCATCAATTATCATTAATAAAGGAATATCTTTCTTTCAAAAAAAAACGAGAATGATTCGGAAAGTATTCCAAATGAATAAAAATTTCTATATTTTGCCGATTTTGTCGAGGAATATAGGAAAATTTTGAATTAATAAATTTCGGATCATTTTCAATTAAAAATGGAATTATTTTTATTAAAATTGGGAATTAACTTGAAATACTAAATTAAAAACCAACTTTTTACCGAGACTTGAGATAACACACGATTAATAAGGTACCGATTTATATGGGCGTTGTGGGGGTGCTAATCCTTTCCCACACGTAACCGACTCCCGAGCCTGCTTCTTTGATTTTCTTTGGTTTATAACGCAGACTTGAAATTGTTTTTAAAAATGTTTTAATTAATTTTAAAATGTTTTATAAAATCGGTTTTAATAGGTGGCCGATTACACCTAGCTAAAAAAGATTGGTGGCGACTCCATGTCTTTTTACGAGGCTGTTTTCATACCTTCGACCATTTATTTTATTTCAAGAGGAATTAAGTCATATTTTCCTCTGATTCCCTTTCCCCTCACTCGGACGGATCCCCGCGATAGGGATCACGTATCGACCCCTTTATTTTTTAGAGGAATTAAGTCGACTTTTCCTCGTTTTTTTTAATGTCACGCTTAACGAATAATAAAGTCTTGCGATGAGACTTGATTTGTTATTTTTTAGGGTTGCGACAGCTTGGCGACTCCACTGGGGACATTTTAGAGAGTCAGGCCTAGAATTTGTCGTGTGTTATCAAAATCTTGGTTTTGTTGGTTTAATTGGTATTTAATTTTAATTCCCATATTTTTTAAAATAAAGGAGAATTTTGAAAATAATAAAATGTTTTAAATTTGTCCATCTTCATATGCATGCATATTATTATTTGTTCTCTGGTTATTTTGTTGCGGATATTTATATGATTGCTTGACTGATGCTTTACATTGTTTGATTTTAGTGGGGTATTTAGAATAAAGGGTGTAGAATAGGTGGTGATAGGTTTGTTTTGTTTCTCCGCACACACTATATTTGCATTTGCATAACATGAATCCTCTACCCGGGTTTCGTCCTTTTAAGTGGGAGTAAAGTAACTACGCCTTCGTGATGATCCTCCGTATGGGCTAGTGAAACACTTTCGGAGTATAAAGTACCTAATGCCTTCGTGATAATCCTCCGTACGGGCATAGTAAAATACTCTAACGAATTGAACCCGTTTTTATCAGGGTGCCTTACTAGCCTTCACAGGCGACAGTGAGGAACAATTCGGGGCCTTAGAACCGATTCACCTTCATATAGTGAACCTAGGCAAAGCCATGCCGAATTTCTGTTAGATACCCGAAGTTTAAGAACACATGGAAGAACATTTCCAACCTTTTACCATCTTTCTATATGTTAGATTTTACAAATTGGGTGATGATGAACGAACATCATGTTGCTCGTAATAAATTTATTATTTTGTCCCAAAGGCGTCGTAATGCCGAAACTCTGTTTAAATTTTCGGGACATTTTTTAAAAGCATTGTAGACACCTAATTTTGTCCGGACCACTAAACAGGTATGTTTTCTTCCCATATTGATGTTCCCAAGTGTAAAAAGACTGTTTTCATCCTGCAGGTGGTACTCCGAGACTTAGTTTAAGAGGGCGAGCACAAAAAGTCAAACTTGAAAAAAAAGTCAACCCCGAAAAAGTCAACCCCAGAAAGTCAACTACTGAAAAAGTCAACCCACTTTCAAAATCAAGATTTTAAGTTCAATTGAAAAATGGAGAAAGAATTTTGATAATCCGAGGTCTACATTGAAAGATATGGAGTTCGGAAGTTGGGATTTGGAGATTCAGTAGAAAGGAAACCCTAATCCGAGAAATCTGGGGAAAAGTGCTTAAACGATCAAACTGGTCGAAATTGAAGGTTCCAAATGAAAGATAAGCACTGACTACGGGTAATGGAGAAGTCACTTGCAAGAAAAACCGAAAAAAAAAGTCAATCCGGGAGAAAACCGAGAATTAGGGTTTTTAGTGGATTTCGGTGAAATCGGGAAGAATCACAGAAATGGCCCGACTTGGTAAGACCAAAGCCCCCAATGGATGAGGAATGATTAAAAAGGATGGCCCAAGGCTCAGATTGAAGAAAATCTGAAAATCGGACTTGTTTTGAGCAAAACCGGGTTTCGGAGGTTAAAGGGTAAAATTGGAAAAATTTGGGAAAAATAGCAAATGGACTCCGAAAATTATGGAAAATTTGTCAATCTCATTCTTAAATCATTTGAAAGAGATTGGAGAAAGAAAATCTTGATTCCGAGTTCGTTTGCAAAGTGGCCAAATCCCGGGCTTCTTATGCAGTAATTCAAAAAGATAAATCCCGGAAAAATAGCAAATGGACTCCAAAAATTCTGAAATTTGGCAAATATCATTTTTAAATTATTTGGAAGAGATTGGCGAAAGAAAATCTTGATTCCGAGTTCGTTTGCAAAATGGCCAAATCCCGGGCCTCCTATGCAGTAATTCAAGCCGATAAATCCCAAAAAAATACCAAATGAGCTCCAAAAATTATGAAAACTTCCAGATCACACTTTTTAATTATTTTGAAGAGATTGGTGAAGAGAAATCTTGATTTGGAGCTCGTTTAAAAAATGGTAAAATGTAGGGTCATAAAAGGGCATTTTTGGGAAGAAAAAATCGAAATAAATAGCAAACGGACTCGGATAATTTTGAAAACTTCCAGAACTCAATATTTTATTATTTTGGAAGTATTAAAAAAATAAAAATTGAATTTGGAGTCCGTTTGATATTTATTTGCATCCGGGGGGCAAAATGGTCATTTCACCCAAGCAACCGAAAAGGGCTTTTTTGGCCCTTCAAAAAAATCAGAGTTGGGCTGGAAAAGAGAAGTGCTGGCATGCCCAAGCCCAAAGAAAGGAGGAAGCTTCTAATTTTTTTTTTTTAATCAAGTGGTTAAAAATCAAGAGTTAGTTAACCATTCTCTTTGATCAAGCCATGGTGATTAAACCACATAGGTTAAGAAAGATGTCAACATTATTTTTGCATAGCTGTAATTTGAGAGGGCTGAGATGCTAATCTAAAGGTGGTAATTTCATGACTTTTCATCTTGAATTATTGGCCATTTGATGGAAATTAGGTTACACAAAAATGACAACATCTTGGAGGCTATATAACCATGCATTAAGGCTAGCCCTAAGAGGGAGGGAGGCAGATTTTGGTTTCTTCTTTTCCATTTTGGCTGATTTCTCTTAGTTTTTCTTAGTTTTTATCTTCTTGGTTGAGAGCAAAAAAAGAAAAGTTTAGAAATAAAGGAAAGTTTGAAGAGAAAAGCTTGAAATATTAGCTTCTTGAGGTTGCTCTTGAGCACCAACTCTTGCACTTTCATTTTCTATTCTTGTTTTTTTCTATTTTAATCTCTACTTGGTGAGTTTTCATTTTAAAATAATGTTTCTTGTTCTTCCTTCATTTCCTTTCTTAAGTATATATTTTTTTACATTTTGTTTTTATAATAAACTCACCATGGCCAAATGGCCTACATTATTTATTTTAAGTTGTTGTTTCAATTCATTTTACCATATTGTTTATGCTATTTTCTTTGTTTTTGATGTTTTAAGTGTTATGTTATTTCATGTTCTTAAGTTATATTTAATTTGGTTGCTTTGTTTGTTGCCATTTATGTCTTAGATATCATGTTTTTGCATTTTTAATTTTTTGTTTTCATGTTGTTTAAATTTGAGCATGTTTTAGAGTTAGCATATTAAGTGTTTGTGAAAATGCTTGTGTGATTCTTTGCATGATTCTTGTTTTATATCTTAGTGAGCATGTTTTAGATTTGGTATATTAGGTGTTTGTGAAAATGCTTGTGTGATTTTTGTGTTATGACTTAGTTTTTCATGCTAGCATACCAAGTGTTTGTGAAAATGCCATGCTTGTTGGAGCTTGGGGCCATTTGGCTACTCCATGTGTTTTGCATTGTGTGTTGTATTTTTTGTCATGCTAGTTGTTAGGTTTTTGCATTTGCATGATATTTGGTTGGATTTTTGAATTAAGAATGCCTTGTGTTTGTGAAAATGCCATGCATGTCTTAGGTCTAGGTTACAATAAATGCCATGCAAGTTCATGTTAGGTCTAGGCCATATTATTTATGTCATACATTTTCCTTACATTTAGGTTTAGATCCATGCATTTCATGCATTATGTTTGCTGCATTGTTTCATGCATTTCATGTTCATGCCACTTGAATAATGACTTGAGCCAATTAATGGTTCAAAGTCATGCTCTCTTGAGCACACTTGTGGAAAATTAAGTTTGTCAAATTGATTATTCTACCTTTGTGATTTTTTTTACTTAGCCAATTTTTATCTAACTTTCAAAAAGTCCTAGCTACTGCTTTCAAGTCATTTTATGAGTTTCAAATATTTTTATTTTTATTTTTAAATGATTTTATCAAAGACAAAAAAAATGTGTTGGCAAAGCAGTTTTTTTTTCCACCCAAAACTCGTACATCTCCGATTTTTCTGGGAATTCATCTTTGATCAGAAAATTAAGCCAATTTTTTCTCATGTAGTTTCATATGTCCTGAGTCTCCAGTATTTGTTTTAGAATTTTTGGAATTTTTAAAAATAGGGTAAAAAATCGTGGATTAAAACTGGACAGTGGAGTCAGGATTGAATTTAAAGAAAAACAAAGCAGTTTTTTCTCCTCCAAAAACTCGTACATCTCTGATTTTTCTGGGAATTCATCTTTGATCAAAAAATTAAGCCGATTTTTTCTCGTGTAGTTTTAAATGTCGTGAGTCTCCAATATTTTTTTCAGAATTTTTGGAATTTTTTAAAATAGGGTAAAAAATCGTGGATTAAAACTGGACAGTGGAGTCAGAATTGAATTTAAAGAAAAACAAAGCAGTTTTTTCTCCTCCAAAAACTCGTACATCTCTGATTTTTCTGGGAATTCATCTTTGATTCGAAAATTAAGCCGATTTTTTTTCGTGTAGTTTTACATGTTCTGAGTTTCCAGTATTTTTTTTAGAATTTTTGGAATTTTTAAAAATAGGATAAAAATTCGTGGATTAAAACTGGACAGTGGAGTCAGAATTGAATTTAAAAAAAAAAAAACAATTTTCTGTTTTGGTTAATTTACTTAGAGTGGGCTGATTAGAAGGGTTAGCTACTGACTGAGGGTAATTTCTAAGCCTTTTCAAACTCTAAAAATGGTTTTTCAAGTCCCGGGTTAAGGGTAGTCAAGTCCGGATTTTTTAAACTTAGGAAATTAGAGCCATTTTAAAGAAATTAGCCCAGTTTTTATTTTTAATTCAAGCTTTTCAAAATTGTTTTCAAACAATCACAAAGTATTTTGGTTTTAGAATATTTAATTTGACATATTTTCCTAAGGTAGCCGGATATCTTTTTAGATATACGGATTTCCTTAATTAAAGGAAAAAAATACATTTCATGCATTGCATTTTTATATTCATGCATTTTATATAATATGTGATTCTTGCTATAATAATTTCTATGATATTGTTGTTATTTTGATTTATATTTTTTGATGTTACATGGTTTATTATATGGTTTCGAATATTTCATGATATCCTATGCTTTTATTTAGTTATCTTTATTTAGCATATACGTATTCATTTACTTTAAATGTTTTCAAAAGATAATGGTTTTCAATAAAAATAAAGATATTCCCGAGTTAAAATAATTCATGAGTTCTCTACCGGGTTTGCTGGAGGGAATATCATCAATTATCATTAATAAAGGAATATCTTTCTTTCAAAAAAGAGAATGATTCGGAAAGTTTTCCAAAACTAATAAAAATTTCTATATTTTGCCACGTTTGTTGGGGAATATAGGAAAATTTTGAATTTATAAATTCTGGATCATTTTCAATAAAAAAAATGAAATTATTTTTCTTTAAATTGGGAATTAACTTGAAATACTAAATTTAAAACCAACTTTTTACCGAGACTTGAGATAACACACGATTAATAAGGTACCGATTTATACGGGCGTTGTGGGGGTGCTAATCCTTCCCCACACGTAACTGACTCCCGAACCCGCTTCTTTGATTTCTCTGGTTTAAAACGCAGACTTGAAATTGGTTTTTAAAATGTTTTAATTAATTTTTAAAATATTTTATAAAACCGGTTTTAATAGGTGGCCGATCACACCTAGCTAAAAAAGATTGGTGGCGACTCCATGTCTTTTTTAAGGTCATTTTCAAAACCTTCATTTTTCTAGAGGAATTAAGTCGACTTTTCCTCGATTTTTTTTAATGTCACGCCTAACGAATAATAAAGTCTTGCGATGAGACGTCGTCGTTTTTTTTCTTAGGTTGCGACAGCTTGGCGACTCCACTGGGGACTATTAGAGAGTCAGGCCTAGAAATAGTCGTGTGTTATCAAAGTCTCAGTTTTGGTTGGTTTAATTGGTATTTAATTTTAATTCCCACATTTTTCTAATAAAGAGAATTTTGAAAATAATAAAATGTTTTTAAAAATGTTCATTCTCATGTGCATGCATTTTATTATTGTTCTCTAGTTATTTAGGTTGTATATTATAATTGCTTGTTGGTTAATGCGTTACACTATTCTTGAATGTTTTAATTGCTAGGGCATTTAGAATAAGGTTTGTAAAATAGGTGGTGAAAGGTTTATTATTCCTCCACACACACTACACGTGCATTTGCATAACATGAATCCTATACCCGGGTTTCGTCCTTTTAAGTGGGAGTAAAGTAACTACGCCTTCGTGATGATCCTCCGTATGGGCTAGTGAAACACTTTCGGAGTATAAAGTACCTAATGCCTTCGTGATAATCCTCCGTACGGGCATAGGAAAATATACTCTAACGAATTGAACCCGCTTTTATCGGGGTGCCTTACTAGCCTTCACCGGCGACAGTGAGGAACAATTCGGGGCCTTAGAACCGATTCACCCTCATATAGTGAACCTAGGCAAAGCCATCCCGAATTTCCGTTAGATATACCGAAAATAAGAACACATGGAGGGACATTTCTAAACTTTTTGTTACATGTTTTACACTCCGAATAAGTGTGGTAGATCGGGCAACGATGTACGTACATCGCCCGTAATAAATGTGATACTCCGCCTCGAAGGCATCGTGATGCCTAAATAAGCAGATATTGCTGGGGAAGATGTTCATTAGCTGTTTTTAAAAAAAAAAAAAATCATTTTTCAAGCATTTTTGCATGTGGCACATTTCATGCATGTGTAAATAGAGCATGTACATTTTTGGTTGTATTATTGATCTCATTCTTTGCAATAAACAGTTGGTAATTGAATTTGATGATTTCATAAAACCGGTAGTGTCACATGAACATTTGCATATTGTACCATAGTAAGATCCACCCTGAAATTCTTTTGAAAATGATGTGATTGATTTATCAAAAAAAAAATAAATCAAAAAAAAATAAAAAAAAAAAAATTGGAGGCAAATCCTGCATAATGAGATTTTTGAATAGTCCCACCAATTTCGTGTAATCATTGATTTCTTTGTACCTACCTTTGTATTAATTCATTTATTCTTAGCATGTATCATTTTGACATCATAGCGTGCATGGTCATTCATTGTAGGACACGTTTATGACATGCATAGTCATTATCTGTATATACCTGGCATTAGATTGCATCCATAGCATACATAGTCATCATAATTTCTCTGTATATGTTCATGCATTATCATCAGTTTATTCATGCACATAGGAATAGAGCATGTACATTCATAATCTTAATCTCATGACATTTTCATTTGCATGAAAGGGGTTCGAGATATGAGGAATGAATCAGAGGAACGATTGGGTGCTTTGGAACGCAATCAAGATGAATATGGACATGAAATCCGAGAGGTGAAGGAACAACTTGCCAAATTGCTGAAAATGGTTGAGGATATGGGTAACAGTAAAGGTGAACTTTCTCAGGGCCTCGCATCATCTTCGGATCAACCAAAACCATTAGGTCCAGAACATACAATCCTTGCTGGATCCTGCACTTGTCAATGCCACAAAGGTTGCAATCCTGATGAAATTGTGGACAAAATCATGAAAATAATTAAACCTGAAAGCCTGATACCAAAGACAGAAACCTCGAATCCAGTACCATACCTGCAAACTGTTCTAGGTCCAAACCAGTATCCCCACCCTACCATGGTCCAATCGTCCATTGGGACGACCACTACGGGATTCCTGAATCCCACTCCATCGTTACCAACTACCAGTTCATACTATTTCCCTCATCAATCACCTTATCCAGTACCTGGGATAGGAACCTCGAGCTATATACAACCTCCAAAGGCCCCGTGTCCAAATCCGTACCCTTACCATGCTGTTCCACCACATCCCCATGTAAACACTCCGGTTCGAACCTTAGTGCCACCACCAAGTGCCCCAACTCCTAGGCCATGTGTGACTAAGAAACGATCCCAGAATAAGACCCAAATGCATTTTGATCCCATTCCAATCAGCTACCAAGAGCTCCTCCCTATACTGATCCAAAATCACATGGTTGCCTGTGTCCCATTGAAACCCCTGTTACCACCATATCCAATGTGGTATAATCCAAATGAAAGATGTGATTATCACTGTGGAATTGTTGGCCATAGCATCGAAGATTGTATAGCAGTCAAAAGGAAAGTGCAAGCTCTCATAGATGCCAAGTGGTTGGATCCAACGACACTGATTGATAAAGGACTGGGAAAACGCCATTAGGATTGGGAGATTTACAGCATTGAGGTGGAAAGACTTCGGTCTTATATGATGTAATAGGATTTCACTTTTTCAGTAGCCGGTTCTTATAGCCTTATGATGTTAGGAAGAATAAAGTGCTTGTAAAGACAGTTTTAACTACTGCTCAAATTTTAAAACATGGTTTATACCATTGTGAACATTGATATGGGAATGAATTGAGTATGCTTCAAATTTATAAGATGTTGATGATTAAGTTCCTCCGATTCTTATTTCCTCCGTGATATCTTCCCCTTTGCATTTTGCATCCCATCAATTATTTGTCAGGTTGCATTCATGCATTCATAATCAGCATGATTTTTCTGTAGATATCCATGCATTAATTTGCTTATTACATACATCATGATTAGCATTAGGTCACATTCATGACACACATGGTTAGCATGATTTTCTTTGTATATACTCTGTATCAATCATTCATTGTTTGCATAATTGACACCGTGTTGCATTCATAGTGTATGTGATCATTCATTGGGAAACATGCTAAAATACATGATCAGTCATTGTATATATTCATGTGTTGATCTGTTTATTCTTTGTTTGCAACATGTTGGCATTGTGATTGCATTTATCACATATATGGTCAGCATGTTTCCATTGTACATATCCATACATCATATTGTTTAGGCTTCATATGCATCAAATTGCATTCATGGCTCATTCATCATGACATACATTTGGGGGAAATAAATAGAAGTTGGCTTGGCTTTAGGAGTCTTTGAAAGAATTTCCATTTCAAATCAGAAGAAGTACTGAGTACACTTTTAATACAGGCTGATGCTATGGAGGATGAACAAGTTGCCCGAATGGAAAAAATGGAAAGGGAACAGAGAGAATTGCGAGAACAGCTAGCAAAATCTCAAGCAGAATCTAAGGATCAGATGACTAAACTGATGGAGCTAATGTCTGCTGTAATCAAGGGAAAAGGATACACCGAAAACTTTGTCACCGGAGAAGGGTTAGAGGTACAAAAGGGCCAAGATGAGGTCGCAATAAGTGATGTCGAGAACACTGTTAACCCCGTCAATGTCCTAAACTCAGATGATCCGGCTGAACAGGCAAAGTTGAAAAGGGTTGCAGTAAATGAGGTTGAGTTGGCAGATTCTCAAGGGAAATATCAGTTGTTAGATGAAAGGCTCCGGGCAATAGAAAGAACAGATGTATTCGGGAGTGTGGAGGCGAAAGAACGATGCTTGGTCCTCGATTTAGTCATTCCTCCTAAGTTCAAGATCCCTGACTTTGTGAAATATGACGGGACGACCGATCCATCAGCCCACATCACTATGTTCTGCCGAAAGATGACAAGTCAGATAGATAATGATAAGCTTTTGATTCACTGCTTTCAGGATAGCCTCAGCGGGTCCGCAATTAGGTGGTATAGTCAGTTGAGCAAGGATCAGATTCGCTCTTGGAATGATTTGGCTGGGGCTTTTCTAAACCAGTACAAGCATATGACCGACAAGACACTTGATCGTCTCACTTTGCAAAATATGGAGAAAAAAGCTACTGAGAGCTTCAAAGAATATGCACAACGGTGGATGAGCCTGGCTGCCCAAATACAACCGCCCTTGACACAAAAGGAAATCACTATCCTTTTTGTGAATACACTGCACGCCCCGTACTATGACAGACTTGTCGGCAATGCTTCGAAGAATTTTGCGGACATGGTAATTTCAGGGGAGATGATTGAGAATGCTATCAAGAATGGGAAACTTGAAAGAGAAGGAACATCCAATACCGAGAGAAATAAGGCACCAAGAAAGAAAGAGGAAGATGTCCAAACTATGGAAGATTTCATCCCATATTCCCAATTTCCATCATACCAATCATGTTACCCTACTGAGGTATCTCCAAGCCTTTATCCTTACCTACCTACCCAAACACCTAATCCTATACCAGCCCTTGCAACAAGGCCTACTTCTAGAAAACGACCGCGAGAAAATCAAGAAAGAATTCCAATCCCCATCCCTGACTTACTGCCATTACTAATAAAGAATCAGTACCTTACCCCGGTACCTTTGAAAATAGCTCCGAATCCATCAGCAAGGAGTTATGACCCTGACAGCAAGTGTGATTATCACCTAGGGGTAGTTGGGCATTCAACTGAAAAATGCAGACAACTGAAGGAAATGATTGAAAGTTTTATCCATGATGGTATTTTGACACCGGAGCTTATCGATCAATGGAAGGCCACTTAGCCCTAAATCAATTTCTTTCAGGGTTTTAGGGGGAGAATTACTACCTTTGAAGGATGTCAATAGGAGCATTTTTGACGCATGTAGTTTTATACACTGTGATGATGAAAGCACTTGTCTCATGTTAACATCTACATGAATTAAATGAATTTTAAATGCTTTGTGTTTGTTGTGTTTTAAATAAACGTGAATTTACAAAAACAAGTATTAAGGAAGTTTTAATAATGAATAGTCTCAAGAAGATTGATGATCAGTGTTAGAAATGACCCAACACCATCCCCCTCTTTTTTGGGCTTCTCTATACCTAAACCTTGAATCAATAACACTTGAAAGACCTAATGATTCAAGGAAAAATGAATGAAAAAAGAGAAGCATTGTCATTGCAAAATAAGCAAGGATGTAAATCCTAGTCTAGGCTATGAACAAAGGAACAAACTTTTTGAAATTTTTTGAATTCCTTGAAAATCAAACAAATGAGACATTCTTTCAAGAATCCAGATTTTGATAATTTGGTGTGTGTCAGGATTGTGCTAAAACCATTCATGACCTTTCCCAATGACCACAAAACACTAATTGCCCAGACATCACTTCATGATTGACACCTTGGGGCACAATGATTAAACTAGATTATCCCTTGTCCCAGAGAAAACCTGCTTTTGGGTCATGTTTTCCTTGTCTCTTCAAAGAACTCAGATTGGAAACTCAGCCTTTTCAAAACAGACCTAGACTTGCCATGTTCCTCGTTGATACAAATTCGCATGGATAATCAAATTGGGGCATCATATGTGGAAATGATGGATACATAGTGAAGAAGGATGGGCTAATGCATGAATCATTTGGGGCATGCGACGAAAAAAAACAAAAAAAAAAGAAAAAAAAGAAAAAGAAAAATCATGATATCATGCATATGAGAATTCGGATGATTCCAAAGTGCAAAATGAAATTCTGAATATCTATTTCCCCTGAGGATTGCTTTTCAATGAGAATATTTAGGCTTGATATGATGAATGGCCATCTTTCATATCCATTTCACAAGAAAAAAATTATTATCCATAGTCACCCCTTTTGAGCCAAAAGAATTCTTAATTCTTTGAACCCTGATCAAGGATTACCCTCTACACTGGGGGGCAAATGCGAGGAAAGATCTTTTCAAAGATCATTGAGAAATGAGTGACAGCTCAGGGACAGAAACAAAGCAAATGGAGCCCCGAATAAATACGGGCGCACTCTGTCAAAGAAAAAAAGAAGAGGAAAAGATGACGAAATGAAAGCCAAGAAAAACAAACAAAAAACACAATAAAAAAATGTGTGTGAAAGACATGGCAAATTGAAAGCCAAAAGCAAGGAAGAAAAAGAGCAAAATCAAAAAGAAAGAAATGTCCAAGAAGAGACACATGCTTCAAAGAAAATCCTCTTCAAGAAAGGATCCTTGATCTGATTACCCTCAAACACATATTTTGGGCCTATTTATCCTTTCTTTCTGAATCCTGAGCCATGGCCTACATTACGTGCTTTAAAAGTCCATTTTGATCAAGCATGAATGTTTAATTTGAAGGGTTTTCCTCAGATTTTATCCCATCTTATCAAATTCTCATTTCACTAAGGAAGAATTTAGAATTCTCAAGTGCATGGTAAAAAAAAAAAAAAAGAGAAAAATTGAAAAGAATGGGACTCTAGGGCGAAAACCCAAAAAAACGGGCGGTCTAGAGTAGAATGGGAATTTTCGATGCCATCGATGATAGTGCCGATACCCCAAAAGAAAAGATCTTATTAAAGGAGTGGTCATCGAGGAACATCTAGGAATTCCTGAACCCCCCAAATTGTCAGCTCTCATACGGAGGATTGTCTTCAAAAACTGAAACTTTGTTCCCAAGATTAAACTTTCCGGTTTAAACATCCCAGCCAATCTTGATGCTTGACAAAATGCCTTGATATGGAAACTAAAAGAATGTTGAATTTGTTTGGTTCTCAATGAATTCATGATTTATAAAACCTGTTCCATTTGTGAGCCTATAAGGGATATACATTTTTGTCATGAAGTTTTCCTGGAAAAGCCAGAATCTTGTTATACCAAGCCTTGCCAATCCAGTTGAAAAAACCCAGATTGATACTTAGAGAAATTTCTAACAATGATCATCAGTCTTCAAAAGATTTGTACATCACACATTGTGGGGTTAATATTTTTTGTTCAGAAGTTTTCAAAATGCGAAAACAAATAAAAAGATTTTTTTGAAATACCCATTTTGATGTTGGCATGAGACAAGGATTTTTCTAACTCAAAGGTGTAGAACTGCCAGGATAGGTCTTGACTTCCAGATATGAGAAGAAGAAATAGAACCCGGTTCAGATCTCTGTTGATGAAAGTTTGAAAAACTGTTGGGGCAAAGAGAATAGCCAAAATGAATTGAAGATATACTCTGATTTGAAGAGGAAAAATGAATTTGAAAGGCTAAGCCAAAGTCTAGAAAAACAGCCGGGGGCACTTGCATCACTCATGAGCACTCATCTCTTTATCGAGCTTTTGCATCTGCACAGTGTCGGCAAGCATTTGCATCATTCATGGGTATTTGCATTGGCATTATTCCATAAGCATCTGTATTTTACCTTTACATTTACATTCTTCATGGAATTCGTATTTGTGTCATCTCAAGCAATTGCATCATTTCTAGAATCATTGCATTTTCATTACTGTGTGGTAATTGTAGTTACACCATTCATAAACCAGTTACATGAACACAATTAGTAGGGGCATCTGCATCATGAAACATGGGCATCAATCCAAGTCATTTACATTTGCATTAAAGACATTTGCACCAGTTTAAGTCATTTCGTGTCTTATTCAACACCTGCATCTGCATCAAAAAGCATTCGCATCTTCTCAAAATCGTTAGGGTAATTTTCAACAATTCTTCAAAGAACATTTTTAAGACCTCCGGGCATAATTTTTCAAATCACAGGTAAGTCCTCCGGGCAATATCTTTAAGACCTCCGGGCAACATCTTTAAGACCTCCGGGCATAACTTTTTTCAGGGATAAGGCCTCCGGGCACTATTCTTAAGACCTCCGGGCATCATTTTTAAAGTCGCATACAGCGCATTTTTTCCAAATTATGGGTAAGGCCTCCGGGCACCATTCTTAAGACCTCCGGGCATCATTTTTAAAGTCGCATACAGCGCATTTCTTCCAAATCACGGGTAAGGCCTCCGGGCACCATTCTTAAGACCTCCGGGCATCATTTTTAAAGTCGCATACAGCGCATTTCTTCCAAATTATGGGTAAGGCCTCCGGGCACCATTCTTAAGACCTCCGGGCATCATTTTTAAAGTCGCATACAGCGCATTTCTTCCAAATCACGGGTAAGGCCTCCGGGCACCATTCTTAAGACCTCCGGGCATCATTTTTAAAGTCGCGTACAGCGCATTTCTTCCAAATTATGGGCAAGGCCTCCGGGCACCATTCTTAAGACCTCCGGGCATCATTTTTAAAGTCGCATACAGCGCATTTTTTTCAAATCACAGGTAAGACCTCCGGGCACCAATTTTTAAGACCTCCGGGCACCATTTTAAGACCTCCGGGCATAATTTTTCAAATCACAGGTAAGACCTCCGGGCAACATCTTTAAGACCTCCGGGCATAACTCTTTTTTTCAGGGGTAAGGCCTATGGGCACCATTTTTAAGACCTCCGGGCATAATTTTTCAAATCACAGGTAAGACCTCCGGGCAACATCTTTAAGACCTCCGGGCATTATGTTTTTTAGGGGTAAGACCTCCGGGCACTAATTTTTAAGACCTCCGGGCATAATTTTTTTCAATCATAGGTAAGACCTCTGGGCAACATCTTTAAGACCTCCGGGCATAACGTTTTTCAGGGGTAAGACCTCCGGGCACCAATTTTTAAGACCTCCGGGCATAATTTTTCAAATCACAGGTAAGACCTCCGGGCAACATCTTTAAGACCTCCGGGCATAACTTTTTTCAGGGGTAAGACCTCCGGGCACCAATTTTTAAGACCTCCGGGCACCAATTTTTAAGACCTCCGGGCACCATTTTAAGACCTTCGGGCACCAATTTTAAAGCCCTTCGAGCATAAATTTTTCTTTTGAAATCGAATTCATTCCCTTAAGACGAATCGAGCCTTGTTTAGGCAGGGAATTCAATTTAAGGACAAAATCTTTAATTTATTGTTTTTAAAAAAAAAATGAAAAAAGAGAAAATAGAAAAAAAATAAAAAAATAAAAAAAAATAAAAAAAAATAAAAAAAAGGAAAAAAGAAAAAAAGAAAAAAAGAAAAAAAGAAGAAAGAAGAAAAAAATGAAAAAATGAAAAATAGAAAATGAAAAAAATTAAAATGAAAAAGAAACCCCTTTCCCTTTCCTTCACATGTGATGTCACTGACCGTACAAAATTAGTGTCGGTTTATCTTTGCCTGATTCCTGATTCTCAGCAATAGCCAAAGAGGGGCAGTTGTAGACACCTAATTTTGTCCGGACCACTAAACAGGTATGTTTTCTTCCCATATTGATGTTCCCAAGTGTAAAAAGACTGTTTTCATCCTGCAGGTGGTACTCCGAGACTTAGTTTAAGAGGGCGAGCACAAAAAGTCAAACTTGAAAAAAAAGTCAACCCCGAAAAAGTCAACCCCAGAAAGTCAACTACTGAAAAAGTCAACCCACTTTCAAAATCAAGATTTTAAGTTCAATTGAAAAATGGAGAAAGAATTTTGATAATCCGAGGTCTACATTGAAAGATATGGAGTTCGGAAGTTGGGATTTGGAGATTCAGTAGAAAGGAAACCCTAATCCGAGAAATTTGGGGAAAAGTGCTTAAACGATCAAACTGGTCGAAATTGAAGGTTCCAAATGAAAGATAAGCACTGACTACGGGTAATGGAGAAGTCACTTGCAAGAAAAACCGAAAAAAAAGTCAATCCGGGAGAAAACCGAGAATTAGGGTTTTTAGTGGATTTCGGTGAAATCGGGAAGAATCACAGAAATGGCCCGACTTGGTAAGACCAAAGCCCCCAATGGATGAGGAATGATTAAAAAGGATGGCCCAAGGCTCAGATTGAAGAAAATCTGAAAATCGGACTTGTTTTGAGCAAAACCGGGTTTCGGAGGTTAAAGGGTAAAATTGGAAAAATTTGGGAAAAATAGCAAATGGACTCCGAAAATTATGGAAAATTTGTCAATCTCATTCTTAAATCATTTGAAAGAGATTGGAGAAAGAAAATCTTGATTCCGAGTTCGTTTGCAAAGTGGCCAAATCCCGGGCTTCTTATGCAGTAATTCAAAAAGATAAATCCCGGAAAAATAGCAAATGGACTCCAAAAATTCTGAAATTTGGCAAATATCATTTTTAAATTATTTGGAAGAGATTGGCGAAAGAAAATCTTGATTCCGAGTTCGTTTGCAAAATGGCCAAATCCCGGGCCTCCTATGCAGTAATTCAAGCCGATAAATCCCAAAAAAATACCAAATGAGCTCCAAAAATTATGAAAACTTCCAGATCACACTTTTTAATTATTTTGAAGAGATTGGTGAAGAGAAATCTTGATTTGGAGCTCGTTTAAAAAATGGTAAAATGTAGGGTCATAAAAGGGCATTTTTGGGAAGAAAAAATCGAAATAAATAGCAAACGGACTCGGATAATTTTGAAAACTTCCAGAACTCAATATTTTATTATTTTGGAAGTATTAAAAAAAGAAAAATTGAATTTGGAGTCCGTTTGATATTTATTTGCATCCGGGGGGCAAAATGGTCATTTCACCCAAGCAACCGAAAAGGGCTTTTTTGGCCCTTCAAAAAAATCAGAGTTGGGCTGGAAAAGAGAAGTGCTGGCATGCCCAAGCCCAAAGAAAGGAGGAAGCTTCTAATTTTTTTTTTTTAATCAAGTGGTTAAAAATCAAGAGTTAGTTAACCATTCTCTTTGATCAAGCCATGGTGATTAAACCACATAGGTTAAGAAAGATGTCAACATTATTTTTGCATAGCTGTAATTTGAGAGGGCTGAGATGCTAATCTAAAGGTGGTAATTTCATGACTTTTCATCTTGAATTATTGGCCATTTGATGGAAATTAGGTTACACAAAAATGACAACATCTTGGAGGCTATATAACCATGCATTAAGGCTAGCCCTAAGAGGGAGGGAGGCAGATTTTGGTTTCTTCTTTTCCATTTTGGCTGATTTCTCTTAGTTTTTCTTAGTTTTTATCTTCTTGGTTGAGAGCAAAAAAAGAAAAGTTTAGAAATAAAGGAAAGTTTGAAGAGAAAAGCTTGAAATATTAGCTTCTTGAGGTTGCTCTTGAGCACCAACTCTTGCACTTTCATTTTCTATTCTTGTTTTTTGCTATTTTAATCTCTACTTGGTGAGTTTTCATTTTAAAATAATGTTTCTTGTTCTTCCTTCATTTCCTTTCTTAAGTATATATTTTTTTACATTTTGTTTTTATAATAAACTCACCATGGCCAAATGGCCTACATTATTTATTTTAAGTTGTTGTTTCAATTCATTTTACCATATTGTTTATGCTATTTTCTTTGTTTTTGATGTTTTAAGTGTTATGTTATTTCATGTTCTTAAGTTATATTTAATTTGGTTGCTTTGTTTGTTGCCATTTATGTCTTAGATATCATGTTTTTGCATTTTTAATTTTTTGTTTTCATGTTGTTTAAATTTGAGCATGTTTTAGAGTTAGCATATTAAGTGTTTGTGAAAATGCTTGTGTGATTCTTTGCATGATTCTTGTTTTATATCTTAGTTAGCATGTTTTAGATTTGGTATATTAGGTGTTTGTGAAAATGCTTGTGTGATTTTTGTGTTATGACTTAGTTTTTCATGCTAGCATACCAAGTGTTTGTGAAAATGCCATGCTTGTTGGAGCTTGGGGCCATTTGGCTACTCCATGTGTTTTGCATTGTGTGTTGTATTTTTTGTCATGATAGTTGTTAGGTTTTTGCATTTGCATGATATTTGGTTGGATTTTTGAATTAAGAATGCCTTGTGTTTGTGAAAATGCCATGCATGTCTTAGGTCTAGGTTACAATAAATGCCATGCAAGTTCATGTTAGGTCTAGGCCATATTATTTATGTCATGCATTTTCCTTACATTTAGGTTTAGATCCATGCATTTCATGCATTATGTTTGCTGCATTGTTTCATGCATTTCATGTTCATGCCACTTGAATAATGACTTGAGCCAATTAATGGTTCAAAGTCATGCTCTCTTGAGCACACTTGTGGAAAATTAAGTTTGTCAAATTGATTATTCTACCTTTGTGATTTTTTTTACTTAGCCAATTTTTATCTAACTTTCAAAAAGTCCTAGCTACTGCTTTCAAGTCATTTTATGAGTTTCAAATATTTTTATTTTTATTTTTAAATGATTTTATCAAAGACAAAAAAAATGTGTTGGCAAAGCAGTTTTTTTTTCCACCCAAAACTCGTACATCTCCGATTTTTCTGGGAATTCATCTTTGATCAGAAAATTAAGCCAATTTTTTCTCATGTAGTTTCATATGTCCTGAGTCTCCAGTATTTGTTTTAGAATTTTTGGAATTTTTAAAAATAGGGTAAAAAATCGTGGATTAAAACTGGACAGTGGAGTCAGGATTGAATTTAAAGAAAAACAAAGCAGTTTTTTCTCCTCCAAAAACTCGTACATCTCTGATTTTTCTGGGAATTCATCTTTGATCAAAAAATTAAGCCGATTTTTTCTCGTGTAGTTTTAAATGTCGTGAGTCTCCAGTATTTTTTTCAGAATTTTTGGAATTTTTTAAAATAGGGTAAAAAATCGTGGATTAAAACTGGACAGTGGAGTCAGAATTGAATTTAAAGAAAAACAAAGCAGTTTTTTCTCCTCCAAAAACTCGTACATCTCTGATTTTTCTGGGAATTCATCTTTGATTCGAAAATTAAGCCGATTTTTTTTCGTGTAGTTTTACATGTTCTGAGTTTCCAGTATTTTTTTTAGAATTTTTGGAATTTTTAAAAATAGGATAAAAATTCGTGGATTAAAACTGGACAGTGGAGTCAGAATTGAATTTAAAAAAAAAAAACAATTTTCTGTTTTGGTTAATTTACTTAGAGTGGGCTGATTAGAAGGGTTAGCTACTGACTGAGGGTAATTTCTAAGCCTTTTCAAACTCTAAAAATGGTTTTTCAAGTCCCGGGTTAAGGGTAGTCAAGTCCGGATTTTTTAAACTTAGGAAATTAGAGCCATTTTAAAGAAATTAGCCCAGTTTTTATTTTTAATTCAAGCTTTTCAAAATTGTTTTCAAACAATCACAAAGTATTTTGGTTTTAGAATATTTAATTTGACATATTTTCCTAAGGTAGCCGGATATCTTTTTAGATATACGGATTTCCTTAATTAAAGGAAAAAAATACATTTCATGCATTGCATTTTTATATTCATGCATTTTATATAATATGTGATTCTTGCTATAATAATTTCTATGATATTGTTGTTATTTTGATTTATATTTTTTGATGTTACATGGTTTATTATATGGTTTCGAATATTTCATGATATCCTATGCTTTTATTTAGTTATCTTTATTTAGCATATACGTATTCATTTACTTTAAATGTTTTCAAAAGATAATGGTTTTCAATAAAAATAAAGATATTCCCGAGTTAAAATAATTCATGAGTTCTCTACCGGGTTTGCTGGAGGGAATATCATCAATTATCATTAATAAAGGAATATCTTTCTTTCAAAAAAGAGAATGATTCGGAAAGTTTTCCAAAACTAATAAAAATTTCTATATTTTGCCACGTTTGTTGGGGAATATAGGAAAATTTTGAATTTATAAATTCTGGATCATTTTCAATAAAAAAAAATGAAATTATTTTTCTTTAAATTGGGAATTAACTTGAAATACTAAATTTAAAACCAACTTTTTACCGAGACTTGAGATAACACACGATTAATAAGGTACCGATTTATACGGGCGTTGTGGGGGTGCTAATCCTTCCCCACACGTAACCGACTCCCGAACCCGCTTCTTTGATTTCTCTGGTTTAAAACGCAGACTTGAAATTGGTTTTTAAAATGTTTTAATTAATTTTTAAAATATTTTATAAAACCGGTTTTAATAGGTGGCCGATCACACCTAGCTAAAAAAGATTGGTGGCGACTCCATGTCTTTTTTAAGGTCATTTTCAAAACCTTCATTTTTCTAGAGGAATTAAGTCGACTTTTCCTCGATTTTTTTAATGTCACGCCTAACGAATAATAAAGTCTTGCGATGAGACGTCGTCGTTTTTTTTCTTAGGTTGCGACACCTGCTAACCTTTCTCGGACTGTTTCCTAACCTCTAAATGCTTCTCGACCACTGAGACGCTCTGACCCTCCATGAAAGCCCTTTTGGTTGAATATTATCCCAAAACCAATAACCTTCCATGTGCAAAAAAATGATGACAAGAATGCAAAAACAAAAAAAACAAAAAGAAAATGAATTAGTAACGAGAATAAATTCGAATAATACAAAAAAAGCGTATAATTTAAAATAATAATTATCCCTGAGGATGCCAACAAAATTTCGGCATTATAACACCCCCTAGAATGAAATACCAACACTTATTACGGGCATTGTGATGTACGTTCATCATTATCCAATTTTAAAAATAAACTTATTCGGAAAGTAGAATAGAAGGTAAAAGGATTGGAAATACTCCTCCATGTGTTCTTAACTTCGGGATATCTAATTGGAAATTCGGCATGGTTTCGCCTAGGTTTACTATATGAAGGTGAATTAGTTCTAAAAGCTCCAAATTGTTCCTCACTGTCGCCGACGAAGGCTAGTAAGGCACCTCGATAAAAGCGGGTTCAATTCGTTAGAGTCTGTTTCCCTAGCCCATGTGGATTGTTAATCACGAAGGCTTAGGTAATTTAGTACTCCGAAAGTGTTTCACTAGCCCATGCTGATTGTTAATCACAAAGGCTTAGTTACTTTGCTCCTACTTAAAAGGACGGAACCCGAGTATAGGATTCATGATATGCAAATGCACGTGTAGTGTGTGAGGAGAAATAACAAACCTTTCACCACCTATTCTACATCCCTTATTCTAAATGCCCCAACAAGATTAAACAACATAACTCATCAATTAATCAATAAATGAATATATGCACCAAAATAACCAGAGAACAATTATAATATGTATGCACATGAATATGGACATATTTAAAAATATTTTATTATTTTTGAAATTAGCTCTTTTTTTAAAAAAATATGGGAGTTAAAATGAAATACCAATTAAACCAACAAAACCGAGACTTTGATAACACACGACTAATTTTAGGTCTGACTCTCTAATAGTCCCCAGTGGAGTCGCCAAGCTGTCGCAACCTAAAAAATAACAAGTCTCGTCGCAAGACTTTATTATTCGTTAAGTGTGACATTAAAAAAAAATGAGGAGAAGTCAACTTAATTCCTCTAGAAAAATGAAGGTTTTGAAAATGACCTTGAAAAAGACATGGAGTCGCCACCAATCTTTTTTAGCTAGGTGTGATCCGCCACCTATTAAATCCGGTTTTGTAAAATATTTTAAAATTAATTAAAACATTTTTAAAACCAATTTCAAGTCTGCGTTTTAAAACTAGAGAAATCAAAGAAACAGGTACGGCACTCGATTACGTGTGGGGAAGGATTTGCACCCCCACAACGCCCGTATAAAACGTTACCTTATTAATCATGTGTTATCTCAAGTCTCGGTAAAAAAGTCGGATTTAAATTTAGTATTTCAAGTTAATTCCCAATTTAAAGAAAAATAATTCCATTTTTAATTGAAAATGATCCGGAATTTATAAATTCAAAATTTTCCTATATTCCCCAACAAACGTGGCAAAATATAGAAATTTTTATTAATTTGGAAAACTTTCCGAATCATTCTTATTTTAAAGAAGATATTCCGTTATTAATGATAATTGATGATATCCTCCCCAACAAACCCGACAGAGAACTCATGAATTATTTTAACTCGAGAATATCTTTATTTTATTGAAAATCATTACCTTTTGAAAACATTTTAAAAAATATGAATATGAATATGTATGACATAAATAAAATGACATAGCAAAGTCTAAATAATATAATGCAACCTAAATGATATGATATAATTTAAATGTCTTAGCATATTCTAAAAGAAATGAAATATCCTAAATTATATGATATATTCTAAATGAAATGAAATGACCTAGGTAACACAATATATTCTATATGAAATGTAATATCCTAAGTTATATGATATATTCTAAATGAAATAAAATATCCTAAATGACATAATATATCCTAAATGAAATGAAATGAAATGACCAAAGTAATATAATATGTTCTAAATCAAATGAAATGACCTAGGTAACATAATATATTCTATATGAAATGAAATAAAATAATTTAAATGACATGGAAAATATAAATGATATGGCATATAATTGAAATGACATGACATATAAAATAATGCTATCATATAATATGCATGAAAATAAAAATGAAAATAATAATGCATGAACATTGTATATGCTAAATAATATGACAAAAATAACTAAATAAAAAGCATAGGATATCATGAAATATTCAAAACCATATAATAAATAATATAATATCAAAAATTTAAATCAAAGATAATAACACCATCATGAAAATTAAACATAGCAAAAATTACATATTATATAATATGCATGAATATGGAAAATGCAATGCATGAGAATGTATTTTTTTCCTTTAATTAAGGAAATCCGTATATCTAAAAAGATATCCAACTACCTTAGGAAAATATATCAAATTAAGTATTCTAAAACCAAAATACTTTGTGATTGTTTGAAAACAAATTTGAAAAGCTTAGATTAAAAATAAAAAACTTAGCTAAACCCTTTTTTAAATGGCTCTAATTTCCTAAGTTTAAAATCCCGGACTTGACCACCCTTAACCCGAGACTTAAAAAATCATTTTTAGAGTTTAAAAAGGCTTAGAAACTACCCTAAGTCAGTAGCTAAACTTCCTAATCAGCCCCCTCTAAGTAACTTAACCAAAACAGAAAAATGATTTTTCTTCAAATTCAATTTTGACTCCACTGTCCAGTTTTAAACCACGATTTTTTACCCTATTTTTAAAAATTCTAAAAAATCTAAACAAATACTGGAGACTCAGGACATGTAAAACTACATGGTAAAAACTCGAATTTTTTGATTAAAGATGACTGCCTAGAAAATCGAGAAAGTACGAGTACTGGGTGAAAAACCTATTTTGCCAAAACACATTTTTGCCATTGATAAAATCATTTAAAAATCAAAGTAAAAATATCTAAGACTCTCTAAATGACTCACAAACAGTAGCTAACACTTTTAAAAAGTTAGACAAAAATGAGCTAAGTAAAAAAAAATCACAAAGGTAGAATAATCAATTTGACAACTCTTTAATTTTTCACAAGTATGCTCAAGAGAGCATGACTTTGAACCATTGATTAGCCTAAGTCATAAGTCAAGTGGCATAGACATGAAATGCATGAAGGATACAGCAAATATGATGCATGAAATGCATGAGTTTAAACCTAAATGTCATAAAAAATGCATGGCATCAATAAAATGACCTAGACCTAAATGAACTTGCATGGCATTTAATGCAACCTAGGTCTAAAATGCATGGATATGCATGGCAAAACAAACCAATCCTAACATCTAAAATACGCATGGCAATAACACAAACACAAGGCATGCTTAAACCAAATACTCAACCAAATGTCATGAAAATGCAAACCTATCAACTAACATAACAAAAATGCACACACAAAGCAAAGAAAGTGAATTGAAGTGGCTGAATGGCCTCATGTTCAAAGTGAGCATGGCATTTTCACAAACACTTGATATACTAACATACTTAACTAAAACATAACACTCAAATCATGCAAATATAAAGTAGAGGTATGAAAACTAACAAGCATTTTCACAAACACATGGATTTCAAAATATAAAACATAAACAAACTTAAACATTTTGAAAAGAGAAAATCAAAAATGCAAGAACATGATAATAGACTCATAAATGGAAATAAGCAAGCAACCAAATAAAAACAAGCTTCAAGCATATGTAGTAGAAGAAGATTTAAAGCATCAAGAATTATTTAATATCAAAAATAACATGAAATAACAAAGCAAAACAGCAACTAAAACAAAAAAATGGGCCATTCGGCCATGTCAAAGAATAAGGAAAAAAAATATTTCAAGAACTTTTTATAAGAAAGGATCAAGAAGGAACTTAAAGAATAACATTAAAAACACTTATTTAAAAAGAATAATCAAAAGAAACTCACCAAAATAATAATCAAAACAGCAAATCAAGAATGGACAATCATAGAAAGTGCAAGAGTATGGTGCTAAAAGCAACCTCTAGAAGCTATCTTTCAAGCTTTTTCTCTTCTAAC
This sequence comes from Fremontodendron californicum, assembly GCA_030761205.1. Taxonomy (NCBI): domain Eukaryota; kingdom Viridiplantae; phylum Streptophyta; class Magnoliopsida; order Malvales; family Malvaceae; genus Fremontodendron; species Fremontodendron californicum. Next base: position 9,010,913 of record JAULJL010000025.1, on the reverse strand, counting down.
TTTCTTTTCTTTTCTAAACTTTTCTTTTTGCTTCTCAACAATGGAGAGAAAATCAGCCAAAAGAAAGAGAGAATAGAGAATGAGAGTGTAAAAAAATGAAAGAGAGAGTCTTTTCCTTCATATGGCCGAATGCCCCCTTCCCCTAGGCTAGGATGTTGTCATTTTTCCATCAACCAATTTTCATCCAATGGCTATTGATTCAAGATGTTTAAAACATGAAATTTGATGGAGACTCAATTAAGAGTTGTAAACCCAAGTGCAGGTTATGTTCAAGTAATAAATTCTCGGGTGTCCGAGGTCGAACCACAGGGAAGCGTATTAGTAAGTATAAGTTTATAAATATATAAGAAAAAGAAAAAAAAAAGATATTAAGGAATCAACAACAAAACAAGATAAATAAGATATTAGAGATCAAAATAAACAAAATAACATAAAAGAAATTAAACAAGATATAAAAAATAATAAGAAAAGATGTTGAGGTTAGAGAATCCACTCTTGGTGTTATGCTAAGATTAATCTTGTTTTATTACACAATTGAAATCCACACATAAGGGAGGTTCCAATCGGAAGGTTTAGCAATTCAGTCCAAATTGTCCAACGTCCATAGCATATGATATTATGTTCATTTGGTGTCCTCAAAACTCATAAAAAGAGTCCAAGCATTCCTTATGCCAAGGTATATGTCTACAACAAATCAAGGTTATGAAACCAAGCATTTACTGTGCCATTTTCATTGTCAATAATGAATCAAGATCCCTACTTTGCAAGTATGATTTTAAACCAAAAGAAAATATTATCTATACTAGTGTTTATAAATGATGATTCATTTTAGCTCATGTTTAAGAGACTAACCTTAGCATTTACCAAAAGCTTCACCTCATCACCTCAACAATATGATTAGCAACACATACTAGATATGAATGAAATGAAAAGAAATGTAAGAAGCATAAGTAAATAAAGAAAAAGAAAACTAGAGAAAGGAAAGAAGAAGAAAACTTAGAGAATTTTATTACAATGGCTAATATCCTACCTATGTAAAATGATACTCTTACAATCATCCAAGGCCCTCTATTTATACACATTTTGGAGAGCTAAATGACAAGAGACAAGCTTTATAAATTTCAAAGGTAGGTATAATAGGTGGGTGCATTTTTCTAACAATTTTCGTCATATTGTATGACAATTCTGATCAGCCAGCTTGATGGTCGATTTTGTCAATATTGGAGGCTCGATCTGATCAAATGGTATTCCAGAAAAATATACCCCTATCAGTTACGGATCCATAGCCGTTTGAATCAGATCATTTGCTCATGTGGATCGGAAGATATGGTCAAAATACCAAAACAGGTCAGCACAGACGTCATTGCACATCAGCCAACTTGATGGTCGATTTCGCTAGGGAAAACGACTCCGTTTCAAGAAGTGTAAAACATGAAAAAGATAGATATGCCTATTAACTTTGCACTGTCAAAATTTCAGCCTTAATGCTTCGGTGAAACTCCAGATATAGCTGATATGGCAAAAGGTGTCGGAACTGGAACTGAATTGGATTTGCCCTTAATTCTTGATTTAACCTAGTAATCTGAAATCACTCAAATAAACTCATGAAAAACACCAAATTACATAAAAATATAAAAGATCATAAACACAAGTAGACTAAGCAATAATAACTCGTATTTGACACAAAACAATAATAAAACATAACTAAAAACTATATAATTATACGAGTTATCACACCCTCACACTTAGATTGTTGCTAGTCCCTAGCAACGACTCAATAAAATAAGAAAATCTAATCTAATCCATTTTCGTAGGAAATCACGGTGGCACTTAGCATGTGACACAAGCCTTTAAACCCCTAGGTGTCCCTAGTGGACGAGTTTAGTCTCGTGAGGGTTTGCTAGAACGATACCCACAAACATTGAAAAACTAAAATATAAGTAAACTACATACACTAAAAATATTTACTCCTAATCCTTTCAATATAAATTAGAGACAATCTTTGAACAAGTCTAATAAACTAATCAATAGCTCAAAGAATTTCACAAAACTTCATGCTTGAATGTAAATAAATGAGTTAAGCCAATATTAACATAACATATTTCAATCAAAATAGTGCATATTCAACTTAATCTCAACTTCTCACTATACTCTCATGATTTTCACTCTTTAAAGTAGTGGTAAAGTGTTTACACTCAATCAATCTCATGAAAACAGTTCTACCATATGCTTGCTTGTCCACCTATTCTCCACTATTTAGATCATACAACTTCATAAATCAAGAGGTCTTTTTTCAAGGTTGTAATGGGGCCAAAGGGTTATAATGTGGTTAAAGAACAAAAGGATAAAGATATGACAAAGGTTCCAAAGAGTTCATAGAGTTTAGAGACATAATAAGATCATACGAATAAAACTTCTCAAAACTCTTATAAAGCACATAATAACATAGGCTAAATATTCATGTTGAGCCTTTGCTTCATTCTAACCAACTTTGTAACATCTTTTTCTTTACTTTAACTAGAAGTTCAAGAGAAGTTTTTTTTTTTTTTTAATATGGGAATTTATTTGACAATGATCCCTTTCTTTTTCTCTTGACTTTTGCCTCTCTCCTCCCCCACACTTATCTTTCGTTCTAACCCAAATTTTCAAAAAGTATCCCTTGTTTTTGCAATATGTCTCAAAATATATAATCCATCTTTAGAACAAGGGTAAGGATATAAGTATATTTAGGCTAGGTGTAAGTTCTGGTTACCAATAAAATAGCATATTTAATGTAGGCTCAAATTGGCTCACTAGTGGGGATGTTCTCTTAGAACATTAATAATGGATGGCTGTTTGGCTCTGGTTATAATCCTAATGCCTCTATCATATTCATGTTGTCACATGTATCAATATAGTCTCAAACGGTTTAAAGCAAGTTCTAGAGAATCATGTAATCATAAGAGCACTCAAGAAAGAAATTAGATTGATTTGTATAATGCATCAATCATTATAGGCTCAAAAACTCACAAGGTTGATTATACATGTCAGATTAAGTCTAAACATACTTCTTTCTCAATCAACATATCATATTAACATTGGCTCATACAAAGGTTGACATCAAGCTCAATTCTCATGAAAATCTTCTCACTAATAAATCTGTTTTAGACTTATGCAATTCATATCTCATCATTGTATTAAAAGGAACTAAAACACACTAAAAAATAATAATAATAAAGACTCATAAAAAAAAATAGTAGACAAAAATAAAAGAAATCCTAAATCGTTCCCCCCACACTTAATTCTTACATTGTCCTCAATGTAAGTCTATTAACCCAAATGAAAGAATCATGTGTAAGAGAAAAGAACTAATAACATAAGAATAGGAATAACTAAGACTCAAAACAAAACAAACTCATGCAACCTAATTAATCCTAAAATACTAAACAAAAATTAACAAGTAAACATAAAAAGATTAAAATCAAACTGACAAGGTATGTCTCAAGTCTCCCTTACTCAGACCTTGTTCAGAATGAATACTTCTAAATGGCTTAAAACACATCAAATTTTTTGTTTTTTTTTTTTTTAAAAAAATTAGCAAAATATGTCCCTTACCCCCTACTAAAGGTAGAATTTAGAAGATATTACCTGCAGAGGTTGCTAACCACTTATTATAACTGAGACACAACAAACAAAATGTTAGATAATGTCACAAAGACAGAGTGCAATCCACTCCTTGCTCGTCCATATCTCTTTTTCTTTTTCCGAGTGTTTGCGAAACAACCGTAGCAGATAAATACTCATAAGCTTGGAGCTTTTTGAGTAAATCTTCAATGGTTGTAGCAGAAATTATGGTTCTCCTCGCCTCTGAAAACATGAATCCATTATCCACAGCATTATCTAAATATGAAAGCAAATTACTAAAATAACCATTAATATTAAGCAAACCAATGGGTTTCTTATTTGTGACCAAAGATGACCAAGAAGCCACGCAAGCTATTTCTTCCAATGTACCCAGACCTCCTGGTAAAGCAATGAATGCATCGGCAGAATGGTACATGATTGTTATCCGTTCAGGGATACTCCAGACTTGTATTTCCTTACCCACGGTAGGTCCACAAAAACCTGTGAATAGTTTTGGCACGATTCCTAGAACTGGACTTCCTCCGGCGTGTGCTGCTGTAGCGACTGCTCCCATTAAACCCGTACTACCGCCTCCATAAATCAACTGGATCTTTTGTTGGGCAAGTATTACTCCAACTCTTATGGCTTCATCAGCGAATATGTTATTTTTCCCTCGATAAGCACCTCCAAAGACACAAATTTTTTTAATGCGCTGGGACGAAGTACTTTCCATTTTTTTTTCAAGTGCCTGAAAGAGAATGAGTACATGGTGTAATATATAGAGGACTGAGTAATGAATCAGACAAGAGTAATAATGTCGCCGAAAGTGTATTTGACCTGTCAGAAGAAAATGTTAACCTAACAAAAGATTTTTGCATGATTTCAGGAAGAAAATCAAAAAGAGAAGAAAAATCAACCGTAAAAGACCAATGCAAAAAAAAAAAACGAGAATAATTACACAAATCGAACAACACGTAAATTAAACCGAAATGAAGTTATTGCAAATCAAACCAAAAGCTGAGAAGTCATTTATTGTAGTTGTGATTGTGGCTCACATCTTCCTCTGGTTTTACGTCCAGAAATGGCTTAAACGCCTTCTATGAGTCGAGGATATGCTTCCCATCCAGTTTTCTTACAAGCTGGCAAACAGGGTCTTTTAACATCAGATTCCCAAGATGTTGCCATTCCCTTTGGAATTGCGGCCATAAATCAAGAATTTCTCTTTGCACGTCTCCACTAGGATGCGTCTCAAGAGAAAGTTGGATATTACCCAAATTCTCCTTACTCAGTCCATCCTTAATGAATTCAATTTTATCATCTCGATTAGAGGACGGAATCCCAATAGAACGACATTTACCGTTACACGTCCATCGTGCACATTTGTGGCAATTTGAACTCATGCGCTTTGCTCGTCGCTTCTTTGCAAAAGTGCTTCTACCTGTACCTGGTAAATGCAAAACAGGAAGATATTCATCTTCACGTACCTTGGCTTCAATTATCCAACGTATGTCTTCCGGAATTCCTTTGTGCATAAGCATTCTTAATCTTTCAAATCGAACTTGGTAAAGCTTCAGTAAAATATTCCGAGGAAAAGGAGGAAATCGTTTCTGCAATCTTGTGAGAATATCATCCATCTTGAAAAAAAATGAAAAAGAAATTGAAAGAGAAATTTATATACAATATCAGTTTTGTGGGTAGCTGATGGAACCGACTTAAATAATCACGGAGTACCGTTATCCGCCATTTAACCGGGGTTAAAAAAAATGTATTTTTTGTTTTTTTTTTTTGGTTTTTTTTTGTTTTTTTTTTGAAGATTAGTAAAAATTATATTTACATCTAGTTATTTTCAAAACAAGGATCAGAAAGAAAAAGAACCTCTTCTTGAGTAACATGATTTTCCAAAAAGAGTTTGAGTCTTTGTCCATTTACCTTGAATACGTTACCATTTCTAGGATTCTCAATGTCAACTGCTCCATAATGATACACATGCTTAACCACAAATAGGCCAATCCATCTTGATCTCAACTTACCAGGAAATATGTGAAGTCTAGAATTATAAAGTAGAACTTTTTGCCCAACATCAAATGTTTTTCTTGAAATTAACTTGTCATGAAAGGCTTTAGTTCTTTCTTTATGAATTTTAGAATTCTCATATGCATCTTTTCTGAGTTCCTCAATTCATTTATGACTGGAAAAGTTTCATTCTCACCCAAAAAGGAATATTTTAGCTCGGATGGCAATGGTTTTAAATCCAGCTTGGGTGGTTCAATAGTTGATGGTACAGTGACATTTGTGAGTGATGGAAGTTCCTCAAACTTTTGTTTCCAACAATGCTTATCCTGAAAAGAATTTAACAAAGAATCAGTGTGTGAAATTTCTGAAGCATTATCAAACTCACATTCAATTAAATAAGCTTCTAAAGGATCATGGAATGTGGTAGTGGTGAGATGTTCATGAACAAGTTCTTCAATGAAATCCACTTCATGTACTTCTGAATCATCACTAGGTTGCTTGCAAGTGTTGAACACATTTAATTCTAAAGTCATATTTCCAAAAGAAATGTTCAACATACCATTCCTGCAATTTATCAGAGCATTAGAAGTTGCAAGAAATGGACGGCCTAATATAACAGGAATTTGAACATTTGGATTTGAAACAGGATGTGTGTCCAAAACAATAAAATCAACAGGGAAGTAAAAATTATCAATTTGAACCAAAACATCTTCAACTATCCCTCGAGGAATTTTTACAGAACGATCAGCTAGTTGAAGTGTAACAGGTGTTTCCTTGAGTTCACCTAAACCTAACTGTTGATAAACAGAAAAAGGCAAAAGATTAACACTAGCACCAAGATCAAGCAATGCACGTTCTATTCTAGTGTTTCCAATGATGCATGAGATTGTTGGACATCCAGGATCTTTGAATTTTGGTGGAGTAAGGTGCTGAATGATTGAGCTCACACTTTCCGTCAGAAATGCTTTCTTTTGTACATTATGTTTCCTTTTAACTGTGCACATGTCCTTCAAAAATTTAGCATAAGATGGAACTTGTTTGATTGCATCCAATAAAGGAATGTTAATCTTAACTTGTTTGAAAAGTTCATAAATTTCTGCATTTTGATTCAAATTCTTTATTGTTTGCAACCTTTGAGGAAAAGGAGCAGGATGCATACCTTTTTCCTTGTCCAAATTTTCAAGAAGTTCAGACTTACCATCATCCTTACCATTACTTTTCGGAGGGGAAGGAGGATCTTGGTCTTTTGATGGAATGTTTTTGTCAATTGCCTTTCCACTTCGAAGAGTTGTGATAGAACTGGCATTTTCCTGTTGAGTTTCATTGGAGCAAGAAACAAGACATTGAGTAGAAGGGTTAGGCTGAGGTTGAGCAGGAAACTTACCTTTTTCTTGAGTGCGTAATGAAGCTGTCAATGTGGACAAGGTGTTTTTGATCTCATTGATGTCCTGTGAAGTCCGATTATTCACATTTGCTTGTGTTTGCATGAATGCTTGCAATGTCTCTTCCAAGGTTTGTACACGTGAAGGTTGATGGGAAAAAGTGTTGCCCGACTTTTGAGATTGTGGTACCTGAACATGATTATTATCCCGCCAACTGAAGTTGGGATGATTTCTCCATTCAGGGTTATACGTTTCAGAGTAAGGAGAAGGAAAAGGCTTTTTAAATGTGTTTATGGAATTTACTTGATCATGCAATGCTTCTTTAAGAATGGGAATGTTTGGACATTCAGAAGTGGGGTGTCCCATGATTTCACAAATTCCACAACTTTCTTCATTTTTAACCGTTTTGACTTCTTTTACTTCTCTAAGTTCCATGGCTTCAATCTTTCTAGCCAAATTAGCTACTTTAGCTCTTATCTCATCTTCTTGACTAAAATGATATTTACCTCTGTTAGAAACAAGATTAGATCTAGTGGAACTTTCAGAGGAATTATCTGTGTGCCAGGCTTGAGAGTTATCTGCCAAATGGTCTAGGTAGTCAAAGGCTTCTTCAGGTTCTTTTTCTAGAAACTCACCGTTACACATTGTTTCAACAAATTGTTTAGTTTCGGGAGTTAAACTTTCATAAAAGAAACTAATAAGACGCCATTTTTCAAAACCATGATGTGGACAAGAACTTAACAAATCTTTAAAACGCTCCCAGCACTGAAAAAATGCTTCATTTTGATTGAAATTTTGAATCTGTCTTTTCAAAGCAGTAGTTTTATGTGCTGGGAAAAATTTCTTTAGAAACTCATTTTGTAATTCTTGCCATGTGCCAATTGACCTTGGTTTTAAATTATGAAGCCAAATTTTTGCTTTCTCTTTTAAAGAAAAAGGAAATAATTTTAGCTTGACAATTTCATTTGTACATTGTTGGTCATTAAAGGTGACACATACATCTTCGAAGTCTTTTAGAAACGAGTAAGCACTTTCCGATTCTAACCCATGGAAATTTGGAAGCAAAGCTATCATACCTGGTTTAAAACAAAAGTTGTTTGCATTGAGAGGAAAAATAAAACAAGAGGGTGATGAGCTTCGAGTTGGTTGCAAGTAGTCACGCATGGTGCGTACTTGTCTGTTCTCATCTTCAGCATGAACACTTTCATTGTCAGCCATGTTCGGAGTTGTATTAGAAAGATTACCTGAAAAAGTTTCACAATAAAATCTAACTAAACGACGAGATCTAAAATCACGTCGCCAAACAAGCATAAAACAAAGTTAATATACAAATTAGGCGGTATAACCAGCCAATAAAAATAAAACAAAGTTAATATACAAATTAGGTGGTATAACCAGCCAATAAAAATAAAACAAAGTTAATATACAAATTAAATATAAATATATAGAAAATTAGGCGGTATAACCAGCCAATAAAAAAAATATAGGCGGTATAACCAGCCAATAAAAATAAATATACTTATAAACTTATATACTTAGTATTGCCTCCCCGGCAACGGCGCCAAAAACTTGATGGAGACTCAATTAAGAGTTGTAAACCCATGTGCAGGTTATGTTCAAGTAATAAATTCTCGGGTGTCCGAGGTCGAACCACAGGGAAGCGTATTAGTAAGTATAAGTTTATAAATATATAAGAAAAAGAAAAAAAAAGATATTAAGGAATCAACAACAAAACAAGATAAATAAGATATTAGAAAACAAAATAAACAAAATAACATAAAAGAAATTAAACAAGATATAAAAAATAATAAGAAAAGATGTTGAGGTTAGAGAATCCACTCTTGGTGTTATGCTAAGATTAATCTTGTTTTATTACACAATTGAAATCCACACATAAGGGAGGTTCCAATCGGAAGGTTTAGCAATTCAGTCCAAATTGTCCAACGTCCATAGCATATGATATTATGTTCATTTGGTGTCCTCAAAACTCATAAAAAGAGTCCAAGCATTCCTTATGCCAAGGTATATGTCTACAACAAATCAAGGTTATGAAACCAAGCATTTACTGTGCCATTTTCATTGTCAATAATGAATCAAGATCCCTACTTTGCAAGTATGATTTTAAACCAAAAGAAAATATTATCTATACTAGTGTTTATAAATGATGATTCATTTTAGCTCATGTTTAAGAGACTAACCTTAGCATTTACCAAAAGCTTCACCTCATCACCTCAACAATATGATTAGCAACACATACTAGATATGAATGAAATGAAAAGAAACGTAAGAAGCATAAGTAAATAAAGAAAAAGAAAACTAGAGAAAGGAAAGAAGAAGAAAACTTAGAGAATTTTATTACAATGGCTAATATCCTACCTATGTAAAATGATACTCTTACAATCATCCAAGGCCCTCTATTTATACACATTTTGGAGAGCTAAATGACAAGAGACAAGCTTTATAAATTTCAAAGGTAGGTATAATAGGTGGGTGCATTTTTCTAACAATTTTCGTCATATTGTATGACAATTCTGATCAGCCAGCTTGATGGTCGATTTTGTCAATGTTGGAGGCTCGATCTGATCAAATGGTATTCTAGAAAAATATACCCCTATCAGTTACGGATCCATAGCCGTTGGAATCAGATCATTTGCTCATGTGGATCGGAAGATATGGTCAAAATACCAAAACAGGTCAGCACAGACGTCATTGCACATCAGCCAACTTGATGGTCGATTTCGCTAGGGAAAACGACTCCGTTTCAAGAAGTGTAAAACATGAAAAAGATAGATATGCCTATTAACTTTGCACTGTCAAAATTTCAGCCTTAATGCTTCGGTGAAACTCCAGATATAGCTGATATGGCAAAAGGTGTCGGAATTGGAACTGAATTGGATTTGCCCTTAATTCTTGATTTAACCTAGTAATCTGAAATCACTCAAATAAACTCATGAAAAACACCAAATTACATAAAAATATAAAAGATCATAAACACAAGTAGACTAAGCAATAATAACTCGTATTTGACACAAAACAATAATAAAACATAACTAAAAACTATATAATTATACGAGTTATCAAAATTATCACCCTTATATTAGGCCATCAGCTATCCACAATTACAGCTGTTCAAGAATCTTAAGCCACTATGTTGACACTCTCCCTCTTCATGCATTGGTCCATGTGGCTTATTTGCAAAGGCTTGATCAAAAAATCACTAACTAACTCTTCATTGTTGGCCTTTTGATTAAAAAATCAGAAACCTCCTTCCCATCTGTGGGCCTTGGCCGGCCAGCCTTTCTTCTTCCAGCCCATGTTTGAATTTTTTAAAGGCAAGAAGAGCCCTTTTCGGTTTCTTGGGTAAAATGATCTTTTTGCCCCTCGAATGCAAATAAGTGGAAAACGGACTCCAAATTCAAATTATATTTTTTCAATACTTTCAAAATAATAAAAAATTGAATTCTGGAAGTTTTCAAAATTTTCTGAGTCCATTTACTATTTATTTGGATTTTTTCTTCCAAAATTGCCCTTTTATGCCCCCAAATTTTATCATTTTTTAAACGAGCTCCAAATCAAGATTTTTCTTCACCGATCTCTTCCAAATAATTTAGAAGTGTGATCTAGAAGTTTTCATAATTTTTGGAACTCATTTGATATTTTTTCGGGATTTATCTGCTTGAATTACTACATAGGGAGCCCGGGATTTGGCCATTTCGCAAACAACTCCGAATCAAGATTTCTTTTGCCAATCTCTTCCAAATAATTTAAAAATGAGATTTGCAAATTTTCAAAATTTTTGGAGTTCATTTGCTATTTTTTTCGAGATTTATCTTCTTGAATTTCTACATAGGAGACCCGGGATTTGGCCATTTTGCAAACGAACTCCGAATCAAGATTTTCTTTCGTCAATCTCTTCCAAATGATTTAAGAATGAGATTTGCAATTTTTCAGAATTTTTGGAGTTCATTTGCTATTTTCCCAAATTTTCCGATTTTGCCTTTTTGCCTCCGAAACCCGGTTTTGCTCAAAACAAGTTCGATTTTTAGATTTTCTTCAAACTGAGCCTTGGGCTATCCTTTTTTAATCACTCCTCATCCATTAGGGGCTTTAGTCCTACCAAGTCGGGCCATTTCTATAATTCTTCCCAATTTCACCGAAATCCACCAAAATCCCTAATTCTCGGTTTTCTTCCAGATTGACTTTTCTTTCAGTTTTTCTTTCAAGTGGCTTCTCCATTACCCGTAGTCAGTGCTTATCTTTCATTTGGAAACTTCAATTTCGAAAAATTCGATCATTTAAGTACTTTTCCCCAAATTTCTCGGATTAGGGTTTCCTTTCTACTGAATCTCCATATCCCAACTTTCAAACTCCATATCTTTCGATGTAAACTTCATATTATCAAAATTCTTTTGCCTTTTTTCAATTGAACTTCAAATCTTGATTTTGAAAGTGGGTTGACGTTTTTAGTAGTTGACTTTTCGGGGTTGACTTTTCGAGGTTGACTTTTTTCAAGTTTGACTTTTTATGCTCGCCCTCTTAAACTAAGTCTCGGAGTACCACCTGCAAAATGAAAAAAGTCTTTTTACATTCTAAAACATCAATTTAGGACGAAAACATACCTGTTTTAGTTGTCCGGACAAAATTAGGTGTCTATAGAGCCGGATCGATAAATTAAACTTTTGGGATTTCAATTTTCAAACCTAGATCTAGGATTTTTTGTTGGGAATTAGACGAAACTAAGTGGATTTCGAGATTGCGAAGATCAAAAGGAAAATTTTGGTTTTTTATTTTTACTTTTTCTGGGCAGGTTTGCAGTGGTCGGCGGTGGTCAGCCTGGTGAACTTTTATTTGAGCGATTAGTTATTCAATTTCATTTAGATTTTAGTCATTTAGATTTTTTTTTTTTTTATTTGTAGGTTTGAATGTACTATTCTGATCTTAATCACTTGATTCTATTTATACGTAGGTAATTCTTTTTTTTTTAGTATGTTTACAGTTTGATAATGCTTTTTAGATGTGGTATTATATATATTTTTTTTATAAATCTTACATACCTTTTATAGCAAGGGTGTCCTTGAACCTTCCAATTTCATCCCTTAACTTCAGCTTGGTGAAACTTTTATTTGAGCCATTAGTTACTGAATTTCATTTATATTTTAGTCATTTAGATTATTTTTTCTAATTTGCAGGTTTGAATTCCTTGGAACATAGATAAATTAAGTATATAATAAATAGCAAGTTTTGATAAAAAAAAATTCTCTCATAATTTTGATTCAAGTAAACTTCTTCCCCATCAGATGTCAACAAGCTATCATTAACCCTCAATTCCCTCCATATCAGGTAATCAGGTGTGACGATGTCGGCATATCTAGCTACCTCCTCCCGATGAGTTTCCTTCCATGCTACTACAATCTCACATACCTTTCCCGAGTATCCATCTTCTCCATAAGAAAATTCCAAATTACTAAGGCATGGGTCATAGGAGTAAACTGACTAGATTCTGATTGTCTTAGTACCAGCAGTGGTGCATAGCTCACTCCTCCCCATACTCCCAATAATGGAACAAAAACTTTATCTCTGCACTTGTACAATGTCAGCATAGGAGCTATCCATGGAGCTCTCCAAATTATCATCTCAGCCCTGATATTTCGGAATATGTTGATCCATTGTTCCTCAGTCCTATTTTCAAGCCAATCTCTCTTAAGAAATTCACCAATTGGTGCAAAAGACTTCCAATATGAACGAAGAGGGAAATTCTCCTGTTTACAAAAATGGCTCTGAATCCATATGTAAAGAAGCTGTATACAACCTATAAGACGCTATTTTCCTTCTCGTCTACAGAAATTCAGCGATCGGATTGTTTCTGCTATAATTATCGGGGCTGGGTTTATCCTCTGCTCAAGCCTCTCAAAAACATCAAATATCGCCACATCCACATACCCTAATGTCTTTGGGAAGATAACTAAATCATAGATAGCCAAAGCAAAAATATTACTAACTGTCTCCTTACTTGAATGGCTATGGATTAAGGTCCGTAAAATATCCCATGATATACAGTAGCTTACCTCTTTACGGACAATATGGCTTTCGACCCAATTTCTTTCCACTCCCAGAATTTTAGACACCTTTTTCTTGAAACCTGGCATTTTTGTATCCTTCAAAAAAATACGGTCAGGGATAACATTCTCAATATACAGGAAGGTCGAATATTCCTCTATGGTTGGAGTCATATCCTCTTGGTTGAAGGTAAAACACCGATAAGCGGGATCCCAGAATTGCACCATAGCCCGGATCACCTCACCACTGACCTTAACCTGAACTAACAGTGCTATGTCCCCATAAGTCTGAATGAAGGCTTCTTTTTCTGGTATGTTCCATTGATTCCATATATCCATCAATTCCCGAAAATCATTTTGCCTGATAGTAAGATCAACCTCTGCTGGCAATGCTGACACATATCCCATCTTCAAACAATCCCCATTATCCTGTTGACCTTTCTCGGACTGTTTCCTAACCTCTAAATGCTTCTCGACCACTGAGACACTCTAACCCTCCATGAAAGCCCTTTTGGTTGAATATTATCCCAAGACCAATAACCTTCCATGTGCAAAACAAATAATGACAAGAATGAAAAAAACAAAAAACAACAACAAAAAGAAAATGAAAATGAATTAGTAACGGGAATAAATTCGAATAATACCAACAAAAAAAAAATAATTCAAAACGAAAATTATCCCTGAGGATGCTGTCGCAACCTAAAAAATAACAAGTCTCATCGCAAGACTTTATTATTCGTTAAGCGTGACATTAAAAAAAAAACCGAGGAAAAGTCGATTTAATTCCTCTAAGAAAAATGAAGGTTTTGAAAATGACCTTAAAAAAGACATGGAGTCGCCACCAATCTTTTTTTGCTAGGTGTGATCGGCCACCTATTAAAACCGATTTTATAAAAAAAATTTAAAATTAATTAAAACATTTTTAAAACCAATTTCAAGTCTGCTTTTTAAACCAGAGAAATCAAAGAAACGGGTTCTGGACTCAGTTACGTGTGGGGAAGGATTAGCACCCCCACAACGCCCGTATAAAACGGTACCTTATTAATCGTGTGTTATCTCAAGTCTCGGTAAAAAATTAGTATTAAATTTAGTATTTCAAGTTAATTCCCAATTTAAAGAAAAATAATTCCATTTTTAATTGAAAATGATCCGGAATTTATAAATTCAAAATTTTTCTACATTCCCCAACAAACGTGGCAAAATATAGAAATTTTTATTAGTTTTGGAAAACTTTCCGAATCATTCTCTTTTTAAAGAAGATATTCTGTTATTAATGATAATTGATGATATCCTCCCCATCAAACGCAACAGAGAACTCATGAATTATTTTAACTCTGGAATATCTTTAGTTTATTGAAAATCATTACCTTTCTGAAAACATTTTAAAAGATATGAATATGTATATGCATGACATAAATAAAATGACATAGCAAACTCTAAATAATATAATGCACCCTAAATGATATGATTTAAATGTCTTAACATATTCTAAATGAAATGAAATATCCTAAGTTTCCGGAGCTTGTTGCAAGGAAAACATGATGTTAGATTCTTTATTTGAAGAAACTTCCTTCTTGACTTTTGAAGTTGACTTGATTATCTTTCCAACGATATATTATCGGCCCAAATCGGATAAGAAATGGGCATTCAAAATGGCGCTAGAAGATCTCCCTAAAGAACCTGCAGCCAAAAAAATCCTAATCGCAAATCTGAAAAAAAGGCAAAAACGTGATTTTTGCACCTCCAGGCTTACTTGTGCGGCAAAGACTTATTCTCAGGGTTTTAAAGCTCTATAAATACTAGAGGTGGCAATTGGGCGGGTTCGGGCGGGTTCGGGTCGGGTTCATTCGGGTTCGGGTTCATTCGGGTTCGGGCTCATTCGGGTTCGGGTCCATCCGGGTTCGGGCTCATTCGGGTTCGGGTCCATTCGGGTTCGGGCTCATTCGGGTTCGGGCCCATTCGGGTTCGGGCCCATTCGGGTTCGGGCCCATTCGGGTTCGGGCCCATTCGGGTTCGGGCTCATTCGGGTTCGGGCCCATTCGGGTTCGGGTTCGGGTTCGGTCTGGGTTCGGGTTCGATCTGGGTACGGGTATGTTTTACATTATTTTATTTTATATTAGATGTAATCATTTTTACGTAATTTAAATATTTATATCTAAAAACAAATTATTAATTTATTATTATTATTATTTTTATTTTTATTTTTATACTTTTGCTATTATATGATATTTTTAATTATATTTATTTTTTAAAATTAATATTTGTTAGCACCAAAAGAATAAGAAATTAATTTGTTATATAAAATCAAATTTTGAAATAATTTATTATAAAAAATATGATATATTATAAATTAATATATTGATATTTAAAATAATTGATTTGATGAGCTCGAATTTCAAAATATAAATACATTATAATTTATATTCACTATAAAATAAAAAACTTATAAAAATAAATCCTGGCCTTCATCTATTCGTTTATATACTTATAAAATGCAAAAAATTTATGCTTATAGTCAAGATATATATATATATATATATCGAGTACTTATATTTTTTTATCAGTATAAAGTATAAATTATAAAGTAGTACTAAAAAATATAATTTATATTTAAATTATACGTAATAAATATATAATTAATATGATTATTTATTAATATATAATAAATATACCCAAAACCAAAAGGCCATAAAACCCAAAACCCCATTAAATCCACCCGCTAAAATAAAATCACATGAAAGCCATAATCCAATTAAACCCACCCTAACCTAACCGCATAAGTATAACTAGAGCTGCTTATGGGCCGGGCCGCGGCCCAGTTTTTTTTATTTTCTCTGCCCAGGCCTGGCCCTGGGTCGGCCCGGCCCGCCCGTTTAGGCCTGAAACACTGTTCATTGGAATAAAAAAATATTTTTTTTTTATTTTTTTATAATTAAAATTAAATAAAATAATATTATTATAATAAAAATTACTGTTCCGGGCCGGGCCGGCCCGGAACACAAAATATCCTGCCCAAGCCCGGCCCGTGAGCAGGTCTAAGTATAACCCAAAAGGCCAAAATAATTGAATTATTGTCAATTTTTTTACCCTTATAGATTAATTGAATTATTGTCAAATTTTTTTTCACATCTTTAAAATTTTCAAGAATTTAAAATATTTAGATTGTAAATTCATCATGATATGAGACGTTAAAATTATAACTTATAAGTACAAAATATAATTTACTTTTTGATAAAATTATTATTTCATCATATATATATATATAATATATTAAATTTTAATTAAATTATTAAAAAAAATTAGAATAAAATTAATAATTAAAGTTATTGCTTTGTAAAAAAAAAATAATTGCAATTTGTTTATTTTTATTTTTAGTATTAAATTCGGGTTCGGGTTCGGGCCGGTCTCGGGTTCGGGTCCATTCGGGTTCGGGCTCATTCGGGTTCGGGCTCATTCGGGTTCGGGCCCATTCGGGTTCGGGTCCATTCGGGTTCGGGTCCATTCGGGTTCGGGCTTTTTCGGGTTCGGGTTTTTGACTTTTTGGTCAAATCGGGTTTGGGCGGGTTCGGGTTCGGGTTTTCCTGGGCGGGTTTTCGGGTTCGGGTTCATTTTGCCACCTCTAATAAATACCATCTTTTGAGCCACAAACTAGACATCTTTTGAGGAGACTCAAAGGATCATCATTCTTCTTCTTCTTCATTCTTTTATTTTTCTTTTTAGTTTTATGTATATATTATTTATGCCTATGTATGACATATTCTAAATGAAATAAAATATCCTAAATAACATAATATATATCCTAAATGAAATGACCTAGGTAACATAATATATTCTACATGAAATGACCTAGGTAACATAATATATTCTATATGAGATGAAATAATTTAAATGACATGGCAAATACGAATGATATGGCATATAATTTAAATGACATAAAATATAAAATAATGCTATCATATAATATGCATGAAAATAATAATGCATGAACATAGTATATGCTAAATAATATGACAAAAATAACTAAATAAAAAGCATAGGATATCATGAAATATTCAAATCATATAATAAATAATATAACATAACTCAAAATCATAACAATATTATAGGAATTATCATAGCAAAAATCACATATTATATAAAATGCATGAATATGGAAAATGCAATGCATGAAAATGTATTTTTTCCTTTAATTAAGGAAATCCGTATATCTAAAAGGATATCCGGATACCTTAGGAAAATATATCAAATTAAATATTCTAAAACCAAAATACTTTGTGATTGTTTGAAAGCAATTTTGAAAAGCTTAGATTAAGAATAAAAACTTAGCTAAACCCTTTTTTAAATGGCTCTAATTTCCTAAGTTTAAAATTTTGGACTTGACCACCCTTAATCCAAGACTTAAAAAATCATTTTTAGAGTTTAAAAAGGCTTAGAAACTACCCTAAGTCAGTAGCTAAACTTCCTAATCAGTCCCCTCTAAGTAACTTAACCAAAACAGAAAAATGATTTTTCTTCAAATTCAATTCTGACTCCAATGTCCAGTTTTAAGCCACGATTTTTTATCCTATTTTTAAAAATTCAAAAAAAAATCTAAAACAAATACTGGAGACTTAGGAAATGTAAAACTACTCGAGAAAAAATTGGCTTAATTTTCTGATAAAGGTGACTACCCAGAAAAATCGGGAAAGTACGAGTACTGGGTGAAAAATAACTGTTTTGCCAAAACACATTTTTGCCTTTGATAAAATCATTTAAAAATGAAAGTAAAAATATTTAAGACTCACAAAATGACTCACAAACAATAGCTAGGACTTTAGAAAAGTTAGACAAAAATTGGCTAATTAAAAAAAATCACAAAGGTAGAATAATCAATTTGACAAACCTTAATTTTCCACAAGTATGCTCAAGAGAGCATGACTTTGAACCATTAATTGGCCTAAGTCATTAGTCAAGTGGCATGGACATGAATGCATGAAAAAACACAGAAAATATGATGCATGAAATGCATGAGTTTAAACCTAAATGTCATGAAAAATGCATGGCATCAATAAAATGACCTAGACCTAAATGAACTTGCATGGCATTTAATGCAACCTAGGTCTAAAATGCATGGACATGCATGGAAAAATAAACCAAACCTAACATCTAAAATATGCATGGAAATAACACAAACACAAGGCATGCTTAAACCAAATACTCAATCAAATGTCATGCAAATGCCAACCTATCAACTAACATAGCAAAAATGCAAAATACAAAGCAAAATACATGGAGTGGCCGAATGGCCTAAGCTCCAAACAAGCATGGCATTTTCACAAACACTTGATATACTTAAACTAAATACTCAATCAAATGTCATGCAAATACAAACCTATCAACTAACATAGCAAATATGCACACACAAAGCAAAATCAATGGGATGGCAGAATGGCCTCAAATTCCAAGTGAGCTTGGCATTTTCACAAACACTTGATATATTAACATACTTAACTAAAATATGACACTCAAATCATGCAAATATAAAGTAGATGTATTAAAACTAACAAGCATTTTCACAAACACATGGATTACAAAACATAAAACATCAACAAATTTAAACATTATGAAAAAAGAAAAAAAAAACAAGAACATGATAATAAACTCATAAACGGCAACAAACAAACAACCAAATTAAAACAAGCTTCAAGTATATGTAGTAGAAGAAAATTTAAAGCATCAAGACTAAAAAAAATAACAAAAATAACATGACAAATCAAAGCAAAATAGCAAGAACAAAAAACATGGGCCATTCGGCCAAGACAAGAAATCAAGAGGAAAGAAGAAAGAAGAAAAAAAAATACAAGAACTTTTTTAAGAAGAGATGAAGAAAAAACTTAAAAAGAACATTAAAAAACACTTATTTAAAAAGAAAAATCAAAAGAAAACTCACCAAAATAATAATCAAAATAGCAAAAACAAGAATGGAAAATCAAGAAAGTGCAAGAGTTGGTGCTAAAAGCAATCTCTAGAAGCTATCTTTCAAGCTTTTTCTCTTCAAACTTTCTTTTCTTTTCTAAACTTCTCTTTTTGCTTTGCAACAATGGAGAGAAAACTCAGCCAAACAAGAGAGAAATATGAAAAATGAAGTCCAAAATAAAATATCTCCCTCTCCCTTAAGCTGGTCGAAAATCACCTCTCTCCTCCCTAGGATGTTGTCATTTTTCCTCCAACCAATTTCCATACAAGGGCTAGTGATTCAAGGTGAAAAATCATGAAATTATCACCCTTAGATTAGGCCATCAGCTGTGCATAATTACAGCTGTTCAAGAATAATGTTGACACTCTCCCTCTTCACGCATTGGCCCATGTGGCTTATTTACAATGGCTTGATAAAAAAATCTCTAACTAACTCTTAATTCTTGGCCTTTTGATTGAAAAATCAGAAGCTCCTTCCCTTCATTGGGCCTTGGTCGGCCAGCACACCTTCTTCCAGCCCAAGATTGATTTTTTTGAAAGGCAAGAAAAGCCCTTTTCAGTTGCTTGGATAAAATGATCGTTTTGCCCCCCGGATGCAAATAAATGGTAAACGGACTCCAAATTCAAATTTTCTTTTTTTTAATACTTTCAAAATAAAAAATTTTTGAATTCGGGAAGTTTTCAAAAAATTTCGAGTCCGTTTGCTATTTTTTTGGATTTTTGCTTCCAAAAATGCCCTTTTATGCCCCCACATTTTACCATTTTTTAAACGAGCTCCAAATCAAGATTTTTATTCACCAATCTCTTCCAAATAATTTAAAAGTGTGATCTGGAAGTTTTCATAATTTTTGGAACTCATTTGGTATTTTTTCGGGATTTATCTGCTTGAATTACTGCATAGGAGGCCCGGGATTATCAAAATTCTTTCGCAATTTTTCAATTGAACTTCAAATATTGATTTTGAATGTTGGTTGACTTTTTCAGTAGTTGACTTTTTGAGGTTGACTTTTTTGGGTTGACTTTTTTTGGGGTTGACTTTTTTCGAGTTTGACTTTTTATGCTCGCCCTCTTAAACTAAGTCTCGGAGTACCACCTGCAGGATGAAAAAAGTCATTTTACATTCTGAAACATCAATTTAGGAAGAAAACATACCTGTTTTAGTGGTCCAGACAAAATTAGGTGTCTACGGCTGTCTTTCTTTGGCTATTGCTGAGAATCAGGAATCAGGCAAAGATAAACAAACACTAATTTTGTACGGTTAGTGAAATCACATGTGAAGGAAAGGGAAAAGGGGTTTTTCATTTTTCCATCATTTTTCAATTTTTTTTTGTTGAAAAAGCTGTAAATTGAAGATTTTGTCCTTAAATTGAATTCCCTAACTAATCAAGGCTCGACCCGTCTTAAAGAAACGGGTTTGATTTTGAAAAGAAAAAATTGTGCCCGAAGGTCTTAAGAATAGTGCCCGGAGGTCTTAAAAATGGTGCCTGTAGGCCTTACCCGTATGGATGAAACCAAAAATTGAAAAAGATCTGGATGAAACCAGAGATTAAAAGCATGGGTGAAACCATAAAATTGAAAGAGATCTGGATGAAACCAAAAATTTGAGATAACATGGGTGAAACCAAAAATTTGAAAATGATCTGGATGGAACCAGAGATTAAAGGCATGGATGAAACCAAAAATTTGAAAACGACCTGGATGGAACCAAAAATTTGAAAAGCGTGGGTGAAACCAAAAATTTGAAAATGATCTGGATGGAACCAGAGATTAAAGGCATGGATAAAACCAGAAATTTGAAAACAATCTGGATGGAACCAGAAATTTGAAAAGCATGGGTGAAACCATAAAATTGAAAATGATCTGGATGGAACCAGAAACTTGAAAAGCATGGGTGAAACCATAAAATTTGAAAATGATCTGGATGGAACCAGAAATTTGAAAAGCATAGATGAAACCAGAAATTTGAAAAAGATCTGGATGAAACCAGAGGTTAAATTCATGGGTGAAACCATAAAATTGAAAGAGATCTGGATGAAACCAGGGAATTGAAGGCATAGGTGAAACCAGAAATTGAAAACAATCTGGATGGAACCAGAAATTTGAAAAAGGATCTGAATAGAACCAGAGATTAAAGGCTTGGGTGAAACTAGAAATTTGAAAATGATCTGGATGGAACCATAAATTGAAATGCATGGGTGAAACCAGAAATTTGAAAAAGATCTGGATGGAACCAGAAATTTGAAAATCATGGATGAAACCAAAAAGTTGAAAAAGATCTGGATGAAACCAGGGAATTGAAGGCATGGGTGAAACCATAAAATTGAAAGAGATCTGGATGAAACCAGGGAATTGAAGGCATGGGTGAAACCAGAAATTAACCTGAAGGATTTGAGAGAGGATGCAAATGCTTCATGGTGTAAATGCAAATATTTTGGATTGATGCAAATGCTTCTTGAAATGATACAAATATCTTGGATTGATGCAAATGTTTCTAAATGCAGATGCAAATGTCCCTACGAATCATATTCATATGAGTGGTTCATGAATGGTGTAATTGCAGCTACAATGAAGATGCAATGATCCTAGAAATGATGCACTTGCTTGAGATGATGAGAATGCAAATATCTATGAAGAATGTACTTGTAAAGATAGAATGCAAGTGATGCTCATGGAATAGTGCAAATACAATGAATTATGCAAATGCTTGCTGACACGGTGCAGATGCAAAGTTTAATAAATAGATGAATGCTCATGAGTAATGCATTTCCAATTCATTTTTCCTCTTCAAATCAGAATATATCTTCAATTCATTTTTCAATCTTTGGCTATTCTTTTTGTCCCAACAGTTTTCAAACTCTTATCAACAGGAGTCTACTTGCTGAGTTTATTTCTTCTTCTCATATTTGGAAGTCAAGGTTAACCCTAATAGTTCCACACCTTTGAGTTAGAAAAACCCTTATCTCATGTTAACATCAAAAATGGGTATGTCAAAAATATTTTTATTTTCCTTTTTTGAAAAACAATTTTGCTTTTTTAATGAAAACTTCTGAGTCAAAAATTTTAACCCCACAGTATGTAATGTACAAATCTTTTGAAGACTGATGATCATGGTTAGAAATTTTCCTAAGTGTCAATTTGGGTTTTTCAACTTGATTTAACAAGGCTTGGTACAACATGATTTTGGTTTTTTTTTTTTTTTTTCAGGAAAGCTTCACAACAAAAAATGTATGTCCTTTCTAGGCTCACAAATGGAACAGATTTTATAAATCATGAATTCATTGAGAACCAAACAAATTCAACTTTCTTTTAGTTTCCATATCAAGGTATTTTGACAAGCGTCAAGATTGGCTAGGATGTTTACACTGGAAAGTTTAATCTTGGAAGGAAAAATGTCACTTTTTGAAATCAATCATCCAAATAAGAGTTGACAATTTGGGAGGTTCAGGAATTCCTAGATGTTCCTCGATGACCACTTCTCTAAGATGATCTTTTCTTTTGTGGTATCGGCACTATCATAGATGGCATCGAAAATTCCCATTTTACTCTAGACCGCCCGTTTTCGGGTTTTCACCCTAGAGTTCTATTCTCTCCTATTTGTTCTTTTTTCTTTTTTCATTGTTTTACCATTCATTTGAGAATTCTAAATTCTTCCTTAGTGAAATGATAATTCGATGAGATGGGATAAAATCTGAGGAAAAACCCTTCAAGTTAAATATTCATGCTTGATCAAAATGGTCTTTTAAAGCATGTAATGTAGGCCATGGCTCAGGGTTCAGAAAGAAAGGATTAATAGTCCCAAAAAATGTGTTTGAGGGTAATCAGATCAAGGATCCTTTCTTTGAGGAGGATTCTCTTTGAAACATTTATCCCCTTTTGGACCTTTTATTCCTTTTGACTTTGCTCTTTTTCTTCCTTGCTTTTGGCTTTCATTTGCTATCGCTTTTTCACACATTTTTTATGTGTTTTTTCTTTTGTTTTTCTTGGCTTTCATTTTGCCATCTTTTCCTTTTTCTTTTTCTTTGACAGAGTGAGCCCGTATTTATTCGGGGCTCCATTTGCTTTGTATCTGTCTTTGAGTTAGGACTCATTTTTCTTTGATCTTTGAGAAGATCTTTCCTCGTATTTGCCCCCCAGTGTAGAGGACAATCCTTGATCAGGGTTTAAAGAAAAAAGAATTCTTTTGGCTAAAAAGGGTGACTATGGATAATTTCTTTTTGTGCGAAAGGGATATGAAAGATGGCCATTTCTCATGTCAGGCACGAATATTCACATTGAAAAGCAATCCCCATGGGAAATAGATAATCAAAATTCATTTTGCACTTTGGAATTATCTGAATTCTCATATGCATGATATCACAAAAAATTTCTTCTCTTTTTTTTTCTTTTTTCATCGCATGCCCCAATGATTCATGTGTTAGTCCATCCTTGTTCACCATGTATTCATCATTTCCAACATATGATGCCCCAATTTGATTAACCATGAGAATTTGTATCAACGAGGAACATAGCAAGTCTAGGTCTATTTTGAAAAGGCTGAATTTCAAATCTGAGTTCTTTGAAGAGACAAAGAAAATATGACCTAAAAATGGGCTTTCTCTGGGACATGGGATAATCTAGTTTAATCATTGTGTCCCAGGGTGTCAATCTTGAAGTGATGTTTGGGCAATTAGTATTTTGTGGTTGTTGAAAATGACATGAATGGTCTTGGCACAACTTTGACACACACCAAATTACCATGATCAAAATGAAAGAAAGTCTCATTTGTTTGAATTTCAAGGAGTTCGAAAAAATTTTAAAAAGTTCATTCCTTTATTCATAGCCTAGACTAAGATCTACATCTTTGCTTAATTTGTGATGACAATGGTTTTAAAAATTTTAATGCTTATTCCTTGAAGCATTAGGTCTTTCAAGTGTTCTCGATTCAAGGGGTTTAGGCCTAGGAAAGCTTAAAAGAGAGGGGAGAAGGTATTGGGTCATTTGTAACAATGATCATCAATATTCTTGAGACTATCCATTATTAAAATTTCCTTAATGTCCCTTTTTTTTGTGCAAATTCCAATTATTGTTAAAACACAACAAACACAAAGCATTTAAAAATCAAAATTCATTTAATTCTTATGAATGTCGACATGAGATACGTGTTTTCATCATAAGGTCTGAAACTAAATGCATAAAAACTTCCCCTTGACATGTTCTCCATAATTCAAACTGGCTATTCCTCGGTACTCTTTTCGACCTTTCCATCTTCTTCCCCTATTATGAAATCCACAATGGTCTCATCATTTCCATTCAGCAGATTCTCCATGCTGTCTGACCTTTGTTTCTTCCCCACATCTAACTGTCCTTTATTGATGAGTGCTTGAACCTTCCGTTTCAGACATAAGAAATTTTATGTGGAATGTCCCTGAATCCTAGAATGATAATCACAATATGCATTCTCGTCATACCAGCTTGGATATGGGTGTTGGATAGGCTCCACTGGAACTTTAGTGAGGAGTTACTCTTCGACCAGCTGGGGCAATAGTTCATAGTAAGACATGGAGAGTGACTCAAACTGATCTCTTTTTTGGATATTCTTTGATTTCCTTTGACTGACAAAAGGTTGAAGATTTATTGGATTCTGAGAGGCCATTGGGTATAAGTATGAACCCTGGGGTACATAATTCATAGAAGGACAGGATGGTGGGTATGAAGTAGCCAGAATATACGGGGCAAAGTCTCCCATGGCTTGGACATATTCCTCTTTCTTTTCGGGCGACCTGTTTCTCTCTGTATTAAATGTTTTACCTCCCTCGAGTTTCCCGCCTTGATTGCATTTTCAATCATTTCCCCGGAGATTACCATATCCGAAAAATTCTTCGTGGTGTTGCCAACAAGTCTATTGTAGTATGGGGCCTGTAGTGTATTCACAAAAAGGATAGTGGTTTCCTTCTGAGTTAAAGGTGGTTGTACTTGGGTGGCCATGTTCCTCCACCTCTGAGCATACTCTTTGAAGCCTCGGTAACCTTTTTCTCCATATTTTGCAATGTGAGACGGTCAGGTGTCATGTTGGTCACATGCTTGTACTGGTTTAGAAAAGCCCTAGCCAAATCATTCCAAGAGCGAATCTGATCCTTGCTCAACTGACTATACCACCTAATTGCAGACCCGTTGAGGCTACCCTGAAAGTAGTGGATCAGAAGCTTATCATTATTTATATAGCTTGTCATCTTTCGGCAGAACATAGAGATATGGGCTGACAAATCAGTCGTCCCGTCATATTTCACAAAGTCAGGGACCTTGAATTTAGGAGGGATGACTAAATCAAAGACCAAGCATCGTTCTTTCACCTCCGCACTCCCGAATATGTCTGTATTTTCTACTGCTCGGAGCCTTTCATCTAGCAACTGATATTTCCCTTGGGAATCTGCCAACTCTACCTCATTAACCATTTTCAACTTTGCCTGTTCAGCTAGATCATCTGAATTTAAGACATTGACAAGGTTAACTGCGTTCTGGGCATCCATCATTACGACCTCATTCTAACC
This sequence comes from Fremontodendron californicum, assembly GCA_030761205.1. Taxonomy (NCBI): domain Eukaryota; kingdom Viridiplantae; phylum Streptophyta; class Magnoliopsida; order Malvales; family Malvaceae; genus Fremontodendron; species Fremontodendron californicum. Next base: position 8,985,377 of record JAULJL010000025.1, on the reverse strand, counting down.
CTTTCGTGCCTCTAACCTTTCTCTGGAGGCCAGGTTTTCAATGTATCCCTTGATTACGGTGGACATTATCTCCATCAATTTAATCATCTGATCTTTAGATTCTGCTTGAGACTTTTCCAGCTGTTCTCGCAATTCTTCCTGTACCTTTTCCATTCTTTCCATTCGACAACTTGTTCATTCTCCATAGCACTAGCCTGTATTAAAAGGGTACTCAGTACTTCTTATACCTCTGATTTGACATAGAAATTCTTTCAAAGACTCTTAAAGCCAAGCCAATTTCTGTTTTATTCCCCCAAAGTGTGTGTCATGATGAAGGAGCCATGAATGCAATTTGATACACGTGAAGCCTAAACAATATGATGTATGGACATATACAGTGGAAACATGCTGACCATATATGTAATAAATGCAATCATGATGCCAACATGTTGCAAGCAAAGAATAAACAAATCAACGCATGGATATATTCAATGAATGATCATGTACATTTTAGCGTATTTCCCAATGAATGATCATATACCCTATGAATGCAATCTGATGTCAATTATGATAAATGTAAACAATGAATAATTGATATAGAGTATATACAAAGAAAATTATGCTGACCATGTATGTCATGAATGCATCCTAATGTTAATATGATAGATTAATGCATGACCATATACAGAGAAATCATGCTGACTATGTTTGTCATGAATGCAAACCAAAGTCAACATGATGCATGTAAAGAATAAACAAATTAATGCCTGGATATATACAAAAAAATCATGCTGATTATGAATGCATGAATGCAACCTGATGCTAACATGATACATGTATGAATGTATGGTATGACAAATAATTGATCGGATGCAAAATGCAAAGGGGAAGATATCACGGAGGAAATAAGAATCGGAGGAACTTAATAATCAACCTCTCATGAATTTGAAACATAACCAATTCAATCCCACATCAACGTTCACAATGGTATAAACCATGTTTTACAAAATTTGAACATTGATTAAAACTGTCTTTTACAAGCCCTTTATTCTTCCTAGCATCCTAAGGCTATAAGAGCCGACTACTGAAAAAGTGAAATCCTATTACATCATATAAGACCAAAGTCTTTCCACCTCAATGCTATAAATCTCCCAATCCTACTGACACTTTCCCAGCCCTCTATCAATCAGTGTCGTTGGATCCAACCACTTGGCATCTATAAGAGTTTGCACTTTCTTTTTGAATGCTATACAGTCTTCAATGTTATGGCCAACAATTCCACAGTGATAACCACATCTTGCATTTGGATTTTACTACTTTGGATATGGTGGTAACAGGGGTTTCAATGGGACACATGCAACCATGTGATTTTGGATCAGTATAGGGAGAAGCTCTCGATAGCTGATTGGAAAGGGATCAAAATGCCTTTGGGTCTTATCCTGGGGTCGTTTCTTAGTCACACTGAACCTAGGAGTTGGGGCACTTAGAGGTGGCACTAAGGTCCGAACCAGGGTGTTTACATAGGGAGATGGAGGAATGACAAGGCAAGGGTATGGATTTGGACACGGGGCCTTTGGAGGTTGTACGTAGCTCGAGGTTCCTATCCCAGATGCTGGATAAGGTGATTGATGAGGGAAGCAATATGAACTGCCAATTGGTGGTAATGGAGTGGGATTCATGGGTCCCGTAGTGATCATCGCAATGGATGATTGGACCATAGTAGGGTGGGGATACTGGTTTGGACCTAGAACAGTTTGCAGGTATGGTACTAGATTCGAGGTTTCTATCTTTGGTATCAGGCTCTCAGGTTTAATCATTTTCGCGATTTGTCCATAATTTCATCAGGATTGCAACCTTTGTGGCATTGACAAGCACAGGATCCAACAAGGATTATATGTTCTGGTCCTAATGGTTTTGGTTGATCCGAAGGCGATGCAGAGCCCTGAGAAAGTTCCTCTTTATTCTTACCCATATCCTCAACCATTTTCAGCAATTTGGCAAGCTGTTCCTTCACCTCCCGGATTTCATGTCCACATTCCTCTTGATTTCATTCCAAAGCACCCAATTGTTCCTCCGATTCATTCCTCATATCTCGAACCCCTTTCATGCAAATGAAAATGTCATGAGATTAAGAATACAATTGTGAATGTACATTCTCTATTCCTATGTGCATGAATATACTGATGATTAATGCATGAACATATACAGGGAAATTATGATGACTATGTATGCTATGGATGCAATCTAATGCCAACATGATGCATTTAAAAAATGAATAAATTGATGCACAGGTATATACAAATAATGACCATGTATGTATTCTACAATGAATGACCATGCATGCTATGGTATCAAAATGATACATGTGGAGAATAATGAATTAATACAAAGGTAGGTACAAAAAATGACCATGTATATCACAAATGTATTCTACAATGAATAACCATACATGTTAGGACTGTGACATGATGTCAAAATGATATAAATAAATTAACCAATGATTACACGAAATTGGTGGGACCTAAAGCTTGATTATTCAAAAATCTCATTATGCAAGATTTGCCTCCAAATTTATGATTTTTTGAAACATGTTTTTTTCTATGAAAAATTATTTTCAAAAGAATTTCGGGGTAGTGGATCCTACTATGGTACAATATGCAAATGTTCATGTGACACTACCGGTTTTATGAAATCATCAAATGAGATTATTATCACCATCCATTTATTGCAAAAACAAGATCAATAATACAACCAAAATGTACATGCTCTATTCACACATACATGAAATGTGCAAAATGCAAAAATGCTTGAAAATTTATTTTTATTTTCAATTTTTTTATAAAAAAAAAAAAATTAGTGAACACTTGCCCCAGCAGTATCTGCTTATTTAGGCATTATGATGCCTTCGAGACGGAGTATCACATTTATTAAGGGCGATGTGCGTACATCGTTTGCCCGATCTACCACACTTATTCAGAGTGTAAAATAGGTAACAAAAGGTTTAGAAATGTCCCTCCATGTGTTCCTGTCTTTAGTATATCTAACGGAAATCCAGCATAGCTTCGCCTAGATTCACTATGAGGGTGAATCGGTTCTAAAGGCCCCGAATTGCTCCTCACTGTCGCCGGTGAAGGCTAGTAAGGCACCCCGATAAAAGCGGGTTCAATTCGTTAGAGTCTGTTTCCCTAGCCCAGGCGGATTGTTAATCACGAAGGCTTAGGTAATTTAGTACTCCGGAAGTGTTTCACTAGCCCATGCGGATTGTTAATCACGAAGGCTTAGTTACTTTGCTCCCACCTAAAAGGACGAAACCCGGGTATAGGGCTCATGATATGCAAATGGACGTGTGGTGTGTGTGGAGGAACAACAAACCTTTCACCACCTATTCTACAAACCTTATTCTAGATGCCCTAGCAATTTATAAAAAAAAAATTCAAGAATACTGTAACGCATTAACCAACAAGCAATTATAATATACAACCTTAAATAACTAGAGAACAATAATAAAATGCATGCACATGAGTATGAACATATTTTAAAACATTTTATTATTTTCAAAATTCTCCTTATATAAAAAAATGTGGGAATTAAAATAAAATACCAATTAAACCAACAAAATCGAGACTTTGATAACACACGACTAATTCTAGGCCTGACTCTCTAATGTCCCCAGTGGAGTCGCCAAGCTGTCGCAACCTAAAAAATAACAAGTCTTATCGCAAGACTTTATTATTCGTTAAGCGTGACAATAAAAAAAACGAGGAAAAGTCGACTTAATTCCTCTAAGAAAAATCAAGGTTTTGAAATTGACCTTGAAAAAGACATGGAGTCGCCACCAATCTTTTTTAGCTAGGTGTGATCGGTCACCTATTAAAATCGATTTTATAAAATATTTTAAAAATTAATTAAAACATTTTTAAAACCAATTTAAAGTCTGCGTTTTAAACCAGAGAAATCAAAGAAACGGGTTCTTGACTCGGTTACGTGTGGGGAAGGATTAGCACCCCCACAATGCCCGTATAAAACGGTACCTTATTAATCGTGTGTTATCTCAAGTCTCGATAAAAAATTAGTATTAAATTTAGTATTTCAAGTTAATTCCCAATTTAAAGAAAAATAATTCCATTTTTAATTGAAAATGATCCGAAATTTATAAATTCAAAATTTTCCTATATTCCCGAACAAACGTGGCAAAATATAGAAATTTTTATTAGTTTTGGAAAACTTTCCGAATCATTCTCTTTTTAAAGAAGATATTACGTTATTAATGATAATTGATGATATCCTCCTCAGCAAACCCTGTAGAGAACTCATGAATTATTTTAACTCTAGAATATCTTTATTTTATTAAAAATCATTACCTTTTTGAAAATATTTTAAAAGATATGAATGTGTATATGCATGACATAAATAAAATGACATAGCAAAATCTAAATAATATAATGCACCCTAAATGATATGATATGATTTAAATGTCTTAGCATATTCTAAATGAAATAAAATATCCTAAATGACATGATATATATCCTAAATGAAATGACCAAGGTAACATAATATATTCTACATGAAATGACCTAGGTAACATAATATATTCTATATGAGATGAAATAATTTAATTGACATGGAAAATATGAATGATATGGCATATAATTTAAATGATATAAAATATAAAATAATGCTATCATATAATATGCATGAAAATAAAAATGAAAATAATAATGCATGAACATAGTATATGCTAAATAATATGACAAAAATAACTAAATAAAAAGCATAGGATATCATGAAATATTCCAAATCATATAATAAATAATATAACATAACCCAAAATCATAACAATATTATAGGAATTATCATAGCAAAAATCACATATTATATAAAATGCATGAATATGGAAAATGCAATGCATGAAAATGTATTTTTTCCTTTAATTAAGGAAATCCATATATCTAAAAAGATATCCGGCTACCTTAGGAAAATATAACAAATTAAATATTCTAAAACCAAAATACTTTGTGATTATTTGAAAACAATTTTGAAAAGCTTAGATTAAGAATAAAAACTTAGCTAAACCCTTTTTTAAAAGGCTCTAATTTCCTATGTTTAAAATTCTGGACTTGACCACTATTAACCCGAGACTTAAAAAATCATTTTTAGAGTTTAAAAAGGCTTAGAAACTACCCTAAGTCAGTAGCTAAACTTCCTAATCAGCCCCCTCTCAGTAACTTAACCAAAACAGAAAAATGATTTTTCTTCAAATTCAATTCTGACTCCACTGTCCAGTTTTAATCCATGATTTTTTATCCTATTTTTAAAAATTCAAAAAAATCTAAAACAAATAGTGGAGACTCAGGACATGTAAAACTACAAGGGAAAAAATTGGCTTAATTTTCTGATAAAGGTGCCTACCCAGAAAAATCGGGAAAGTACGAGTATTGGGTGAAAAATAACTGTTTTGCCAAAACACATTTTTGCCTTTGATAAAATCATTTAAAAATCAAAGTAAAAATATTTAAGACTCACAAACAGTAGCTAGGACTTTTGAAAAGTTAGACAAAAATTGGCTCAGTAAAAAAATCACAAAGGTAGAATAATCAATTTGACAAACCTTAATTTTCCACAAGTATGCTCAAGAGAGCATGACTTTGAACCATTAATTGGCCTAAGTCATTAGTCAAGTGGAATGGACATGAAATGCATGAAAAAACACAGCAAATATGATGCATGAAATGCATGAGTTTAAACCTAAATGTCATGAAAAATGCATGGCATCAATAAAATGACCTAGACCAAAATGAACTTGCATGGCATTTAATGCAACCTAGGTCTAAAATGCATGGACATGCATGGCAAAATAAACCAAAACTAACATCTAAAGTATGCATGGCAATAACACAAACACAAGGCATGCTTAAACCAAATACTCAATCAAATGTCATGCAAAAGCCAACCTATCAACTAACATAGCAAAAATGCAAAATACAAAGCAAAATACATGGAGAAGCCGAATGGCCTCAAGCTCCAAACAAGCATGGCATTTTCACAAACACTTGATATACTTAAACTAAATACTCAATCAAATGTAATGCAAATGCAGACCTATCAACTAACATAACAAAAATGTACACACAAAGGAAAATCAATGGGATGGCCGAATGGCCTCAAGTTCCAAGTGAGCTTGGCATTTTCACAAACACTTGATATACTAACATACTTAACTAAAATATGACACTCAAATCATGCAAATATAAAGTAGATGTATTAAAACTAACAAGCATTTTCACAAACACATGGATTACAAAACATAAAACATCAACAAATTTAAACATTATCAAAACAGAAAATAAAAAAATAAAAAAATAAAAAAAAAAAACAAGAACATGATAATAAACTCATAAATGGCAACAAACAAGCAACCAAATTAAAACAAGCTTCAAGTATATGTAATAGAAGAAAATTTAAAGCATCAAGACTAAAAAAATAACAAAAATTACATGACAAATCAAAGCAAAACAGAAAGAACAAAAAACATGGGCCATTCTGCCAAGACAAGAGATCAAGAGGAAAGAAGAAAAAAAAATACAAGAACTTTTTTAAGAAGAGATGAAGAAAGAACTTAAAAAGAACATTAAAAAACACTTATTTAAAAATAAAAATCAAAATAAAATTCACCAAAATAATAATCAAAATAGAAAAAACAAGAATGGAAAATCAAGAAAGTGCAAGAGTTGGTGCTAAAAGCAACCTCTAGAAGCTATCTTTCAAGCTTTTTCTCTTCAAACTTTCTTTTCTTTTCTAAAATTCTCTTTTTGCTTTGCAACAATGGAGAGAAAACTCAGCCAAACAAGATAGAAATATGAAAAATGAAGTCCAAAATAAAATATCTCCCTCTCCCTTAAGCTGGCCGAAAATCACCTCTCTCCTCCCTAGGATGTTGTCATTTTCCTCCAACCAATTTCCATCCAAGGGCTGGTGATTCAAGGTGAAAAATCATGAAATTATCACCCTTAGATTAGGCCATCAGCTATCCTAATTACAGCTGTTCAAGAATAATGTTGACACTCTCCCTCTTCATGCATTGGCCTATGTGGCTTATTTGCAATGGTTTGATCAAAAAAATCACTAACTCTTAATTCTTGGCCTTTTGATTGAAAAATCAGAAGCTCCTTCCCTCCTTTGGGCCTTGGTCGGCCAGCACACCTTCTTCCAGCCCAAGATTGATTTTTTTGAAAGGCAAAAAAAGCCCTTTTCGGTTGCTTGGGTAAAATGAATGTTTTGCCCCCCGGATGCAAATAAAAGGCAAAAGGACTCCAAATTCAAATTTTATTTTTTTTAATACTTTCAAAATAATAAAATATTGAATTCTGGAAGTTTTCAAAATTTTCCGAGTCTGTTTGCTATTTATTTGGATTTGTTCTTCCCAAAATGCCCTTTTATGCCCCCACATTTTACCAGTTTTTAAACGAGCTCAAAATCAAGATTTTTCTTCACCAATCTCTTCCAATTAATTTAAAAGTGTGATCTGGAATTTTTAATAATTTTTGGAAGTCATTTGGTATTTTTTTCGGGATTTCTGCTTGAATTACTGCATAAGAGGCCCGGGATTTGGCTATTTTGCAAACAAACTCCGAATCAAGATTTTCTTTCTCCAATATCTTCCAAATAATTTAAAATTGATATTTACAAATTTTCGAAATTTTTGGAGTCCATTTGCTATTTTTTCGGGATTTATCTTCTTGAATTACTACATAGGAGACCCGGGATTTGGTCATTTTGTAAACGAACTCCGAATCAAGATTTTATTTCGCCAATCTCTTTAAAATAATTTAAAATTGATATTTGCAAATTTTCAAAAGATTTGGAATTCATTTGCTATTTTTCCGGGGTTTATCTTCTTGAATTTCTACATAAGAGACCCGGGATTTGGTCATTTTGCAAACGAACTCCGAATCAATATTTTCTTTCGCCAATCTCTTCCAAATGATTTAAGAATGAGATTTAAAAATTTTCAGAATTTTTGGAGTCCATTTGCTATTTTTCCCAAATTTTCCAATTTTGCCCTTTTGCCTCCGAAACCCGGTTTGCTCAAAACAAGTCCGATTTTCAGATTTTCTTCAAACTGAACCTTGGGCTATCCCTTTTTAATCATTCCTCATCTATTGGGGATTTAATCTTACCAAGTCGGGCCATTTTTGTAGTTTTTCCCGATTTCACCGAAATCCACCAAAAACCCTAATTCTCGGTTTTCTCCCGGATTGACTTTTCTTTCAGTTTTTCTTTCAAGTGTCTTCTCCATTACCCGTAGTCAATGCTTATCTTTCATTTGGAACCTTCAATTTTGACCAATTCGGTCGTTTAAGCACTTTTCCCCAAATTTCTCATATTAGGGTTTCCTTTCTATTGAATCTCCATAACCCAACTTCCGGACTCCATATCTTTCAATGTAGACCTCGGATTATCAAAATTCTTTCGCCATTTTTCAATTGAACTTCAAATATTGCTTTTGAAAATGGGTTGACTTTTTCAGTAGTTGACTTTTTGAGTTGACTTTTTCGGGGTTGACTTTTTTCTGGGGTTGACTTTTTCTGAGTCTGAATTTTTATGCTCGCCCTCTTAAAATAAGTCTCGGAGTACCACCTACAGGATGAAAAAAGTCTTTTTACATTCTGAAACATCAATTTAGGAAGAAAACATACCTATTTCTGTGGTCAGGACAAAATTAGGTGTCTACACATGCCAACAAAATTTCGGCATTATAACACCCTTGGGACGAAATACCAACACTTATTACGGGCATTGTGATGTACGTTCATCATTGTTCGGCTTTCAAAAATAAACTTATTCGAAAAGTAGAATAGAAGGTAAAATGATTGAAAATATTCCTACATGTGTTCTTAACTTCGGGATATCTAATTGGAAATCCGGCATGGCTTCGCCTAGGTTTACTATATGAAGGTGAATTAGTTCTAAAAGCCCCGAATTGTTCCTCACTGTCGCCGGTGAAGGCTAGTAATGCACCCCGATAAAAGCGGGTTCAATTTGTTAGAGTCTATTTCCCTAGCCTATCTGGATTGTTAATCACGAAGGCTTAGTTACTTTGCTCCCACCTAAAAGGACGGAACCTGGGTATAGGATTCATGATATGCAAATGCACGTGTAGTGTGTGAGGAGAAATAACAAACCTTTCACCACCTATTCTACATCCCTTATTCTAAATGCCCCAACAAGATTAAACAACATAAACCATCAATTAATCAATAAATGAAATATATGCACCAAAATAACCAGAGAACAACTATAATATGTATACACATGAACATGGACATATTAAAAACATTTTATTATTTTTGAAATTATCCTTTTTTTAAATATGGGAATTAAAATTAAATACCAATTAAACCAACAAAACCGAGACTTTGATAACACACGACTAATTTTAGGCCTGACTCTCTAATAGTCCCCAGTGGAGTCGCCAAGCTGTCGCAACCTAAAAAATAACAAGTCTCGTCGCAAGACTTTATTATTCGTTAAGTGTGACATTAAAAAAAATTGAGGAGAAGTCGACTTAATTCCTCTAGAAAAATGAAGGTTTTGAAAATGACCTTGAAAAAGACATGGAGTACCAATCTTTTTTAGCTAGGTGTGATCGGCCAACTATTAAAATCGATTTTATAAAATATTTTAAAATTAATTAAAACATTTTTAAAACCAATTTCAAGTATGCGTTTTAAACCAGAGAAATCTAAGAAGCGGGTTCGGGACTCGATTACGTGTGGGGAAGGATTAGCACCCCCACAACGCCCGTATAAAACGGTACCTTAGTAATCATGTGTTATCTCAAGTCTTGGTAAAAATCGGTTTTAAATTTAGTATTTCAAGTTAATTCCCAATTTAAAGAAAAATAATTCCATTTTTAATTGAAAATGATCCGGAATTTATAAATTCAAAATTTTCCTATATTCCCCAACAAACGTGGCAAAATATATAAAAAAAAATTATTAGTTTGGAAAACTTTTCGAATCATTCTTATTTTAAATAAGATATTCCGTTATTAAGGATAATTGATGATATCCTCCCCAGCAAACCCGGTAGAGAACTCATGAATTATTTTAACTCGGGAATATCTTTATTTTATTGAAAATATTACCTTTTTCAAAACATTTAAAAAAATATGAATATGAATATGTGTGACATAAATAAAATGACATAGCAAAGTCTAGATAATATAGTGCAACCTAAATGGTATGATATAATTTAAATGTCTTAGCATATTCTAAATGAAATCAAATATCCTAAGTTATATGATATATTCTAAATGAAATAAAATATCCTAAGTGACATAATATATTCTAAATGAAATGAAATGAAATGAAATGACCTAGGTAATATAATATATTCTACATGAAATGAAATGAAATGACCTAGGTAACATAATATATTCTATATGAAATGAAATAATTTAAATGACATGGCAAATATAAATGATATGGCATATAATCTAAATGACATGAAACATAAAATAATGCTATCATATAATATGCATGGAAATAAAAATAAAAATAATAATGCATGAACATAGTATATGCTAAATAATATGACAAAAATAACTAAATAAAAAGCATAGGATATCATGAAATATTCAAAACCATATAACAAATAATATAATATCAAAATTTTAAATCAAAGATAATAACACCATCATGAAAATTTAACATAGCAAAAATTACATATAATATAATATGCATGAATATGGAAAATGCAATGCATGAGAATGTATTTTTTCCCTTTAATTAAGGAAATCCGTATATCTAAAAAGATATCCGACCACCTTAGGAAAATATATCAAATTAAATATTCTAAAACCAAAATACTTTGTGATTGTTTGAAAACAATGTTGAAAAGCTTAGATTAAAAATAAAAACCTAGCTAAACCCCTTTTAGATGGCTCTAATTTCCTAAGTTTAAAATCCCGGACTTGACCACCCTTAACCCGAGATTTAAAAAATCATTTTTAGAGTTTAAAAAGGCTTAGAAGCTACCCTAAGTCAGTAGCTAAACTTCCTAATCAGCCCCCTCTAAGTAACTAATCCAAAACAAAAAAATGATTTTCCTTCAAATTCAATTCTGACTCCACTTTCCAATTTTAAAGCACGATTTTTTACCCTATTTTTAAAAATTCAAAAAAATCTAAAAAAAATATTGGAGACTCAAGACATGTAAAAATACACGGGAAAAATCTTCTTAATTTTTGATTAAAGATGACTACCCAAAAAAATCGAAAAAGTATGAGTACTGGGTAAGAAAATTGTTTTGCCAATATACTTGTTTTTGCCTTTGATAAAATCATTTTAAAATCAAAGTAAAAATATTAGAGACTCTCTAAGAGACTCACAAATAGTAGCTAACACTTTTGAAAAGTTAGGCAAAAATTGGCTAAGTAAAAAAAAAAATCACAAAGGTAGAATAATCAATTTGACAACTCTTTAATTTTCCACAAGTATGCTCAAGTGAGCATGACTTTGAGCCATTGATTAGCCTAAGTCATAAATCAAGTGGCAAGGACATGAAATGCATGAAAAATACAGCAAATATGATGCATGAAATGCATGATTTAAAACCTAAATGACATGAAAAATGCATGGCATCAATAAAATGCCCTAGACCTGAATGAACTTGCATGGCATTTAATGCAACCTAGGTCTAAAATGCATGAATATGCATGGAAAAGCAAACCAATCCTAAACCTAAAAAATGCATGTCAATAACACAAACATATGGCATGCTTAAACAAAATACTCAAACAAATGTCATGAAAATGCAAACCTATCAACTAGCATGATGAAAATGTATATGCAAAGCATAAAATAGAGGGGTGGCCGAATGGCCTCATGCTTCAAAATGAACATGGCATTTCCACAAACACATGATATACTAACATGCATAGCTAAGGAATAACACTCAAATCATGCAAACATAAAGTAAAGGCATGAAAATAAATAGGCATTTTCACAAACACATGGATTACAAAATGTAAAACATAAACAAACTTAAACATTTTGAAAACAGAAAATCAAAAATGCAAGAATAGTAAAATAAACATGATAATAGACTCAAAAATGGAAATAAGCAAGCAACCAAATCAAAACAAGCTTCATGTATATGTATTAGAAGAAGATTTAAAGCATCAAAACTTATTAAATATCAAGAATAACATGAAAGAAAAAAGAAAAACATCAATTTTAAAAAATACTAGGCCATTCGGCCAACCCAAAATAAGAAGGAAAAAAAATTTTAAAAACTTTTTACAAGAAAGAATCAAGAAAGAACTTAAAGAAGAATATTAAAAAACACTTATTTAAAAAGGAAACTCAAAAGAAACTCACCAAATATTAAATTGAAACAGCAATCAAGAATGGAAAATCAAAGAAAGTGCAAAAGTATGGTGCTTAAAGCAACCTCTAGAAGCTATCTTTCAAGCTTTTTCTCTTCTAACTTTCTTTTCTTTTCTAAACTTTTTTTTTTTTTGCCTTTCAACAATTGAGAGAAAAATCAGCAAAAACCAAGAGAGGATAGAGAGTGAATAGCTAAAATTGAAAGAGAGAGGCTCCCTCCTTGTAGTGGCCGAATGGCCCTTATCCCCTAAGATGTTATCATCTTTTGTTCAACCAATTTTCATCCAAAGGCTATTGATCCAAGATGTTTAAAAAATGAAATTATCACCCTTAGATTAGGCCATCAGCTATCCACAATTATAGCTGTTCAAGAATCTTAAGCCATTATGTTGGCACTCTCCCTCTGCATGCATTGGTCCATGTGGCTTATTTGCAAAGGCTTGATCAAAAAATAACTAACTTCCTCTTCATTGTTGGCCTTTTGGTTTAAAATCAAAAAATAACTACCCATCCTTGGGCCTTGGCTGGCCAACCCTTTTTCATCCAGCCCATGCTTCATTTTTTTAAAAGGTAAGAACAGCCATTTTCGGTTTCTTGGGTAAAATAACCTTTTTGCCCCCCGAACATAAATAAATAGCATACAGACTCCAAATTAAAATTTTCTTTTTTCAATACTTTCAAAATAATTAAAAATTGAACTCTGGAGGTTTTCAAAAATATTTGAGTCCATTTGCTATTTATTTGGATTTTTTCTTCCAAAATTTTCCTTTTGTGCTCCCAAACTTTACCATTTTTTAAACGAGCTTCAAATACATATTTTTATTCACCAATCTCTTTCAAATAATTTAAAAGTGTGATCTGGAAGTTTTCATGATTTTTGGAACTCATTTGGTATTTTTTCGGGATTTATCTGCTTGAATTACTACATAAGGGACCCGGGATTTGGCCATTTTGCAAATGAACTCCGAATCCGGATTTTCTTTCGTCAATCTCTTCCAAATATTTAAAAATGAGATTTTCAAATTTTTAGAATTTTTGGAGTTCATTTGCTATTTTTATGGGATTTATCTTCTTGAATTTCTACATAGGGGACCCGGGATTTGGCCATTTTACAAACAAACTTCGAATCAAGATTTTCTTTCACCAATCTATTCAAAATTATTTAAGAATGAGATCTTCAATTTTTTAGAATTTTTGGATTTCATTTGCTATTTTTCCCAGATTTTTCAATTTTGCCCTTTTGCCTCCGACACCCGGTTTTGCTCAAAACAAGTCCGATTTTCAGATTTTCTTCAAACTGAACTTTGGGCTATCCTTTTTTAATCACTCCTCATCCATTAGGGGCTTTATTCTTACCGAATTGGGCCATTTCTGTAATTCTTTCCAATTTCATCGAACTCCACCAAAAACCCTAATTCTCTATTTTCTTCCGGATTGACTTTTCTTTCAGTTTTTCTTTTAAGTGGCTTCTCCATTACTCGTAGTTAGTGCTTATCTTTCATTTGGAACCTTCAATTTCAACCAATTTGATCGTTTAAGCACTTTTCCCCAAATTTCTTGAACTAGGGTTTCCTTTCTACTGAATCTCCGTAACCCAACTTCCGAACTCCATATCTTTCGATGTAGACCTCGGATTATCAAAATTCTTTAGCCATTTTCCAATTGGACTTCAAATCTTGATTTTGAAAGTGGGCTGACTTTTTTAGTAGTTAACTTTTTGAGGTTGACTTTTTGGGGTTGACTTTTTGGGGTTGACTTTTTCAAGTTTGACTTTTTATGCTCGTCTTTTTAGACTAAGTCTCGGAGTACTAGCAGCAGGATGAAAAAAGTCTTTTTACATTCTGAAACATCAATTTAGGAAGAAAACATACTTGTTTTAGTGGTCCGGACAAAATTATGTGTCTACAACACTCTTTCTTAGTTTCTTGATATATAGCAATTCAACAAATTTCAAGTCTATCTATGATGGGTTCAAAATTTGGACAAAAAGGAAAAAGGATTTGAGCCAAATCATCCAAATGATGTTGACCTTCTTAAGTCTCTCAAGAGTGTCATCATTTCTCTTGTACTTCTTGTTGGGCCTTGGCACAATCATGCAGAGTTGCTTTCAAAATTTTGCTTTAGACTGCCCGTTTTTGGGTTTTCACCCCATAGCTCCATTCTTTTTTTTTTTTTTTTCGGTTGCTCTACCATGATTTGAGAATTCAAATTTCTTCAATGACAATTCAAAAAGATGAGATAGAATCTGAGGAAAAACTCTCCAACTTTAACATTCATACTTGATCAAAATGGACTTTTAAAGCTTGTAATGTAGACCAAGGTTTGGGGTTATGAAAGAAAGGATAATCAGGCTCAAAACGTGTTTAAAGGTAATTAAACCAAGGATCATGTCTTCAATATTTCATATTTTTCTCTTCATTTCGAAGGTAATCAAACCATAGATCATTTCTCTTCATTAGGATTTCATCATTTCTACTTCCCATGTATTTCCCATCTCTCATTTCATCAAACCATGGATCATTTCTCTTCATGAGGATTTCATCTTATGAACTTTTCTTTCCATTTTTTCTTTTTTTTTTCTTCTTTCTCTTTTTTTTTTCCTCTCTTTTTTTTTCCTCTTTCTTTCTTTCTTTCTTTCTTCTTTCTTTCTTTCTTTCTTTCTTTCTTTTCACAGACTTAATCCATTTCAACATTTGCCCCATAACATAAGGCATTCTTTTCGTGATGTAGAAATATGATCCAAACATTCATTCTTCCATAGAAAGATAATTCTTCATTCTTGCCCCCCTAATGTGGAGGGTGATCCTTAGTTAAGGTTAAAAAAAGAAGAATTCAATAGGCTTAAAGGGGTAGCAAAGGATAATTTCTCATTTTGTGAAAGTAATATAAAAAATGGCCATCTCTCATGTCAAGTATGAATATTTCCATTGAAGAACAATCCTCAGGTGAAATAGATAATAAGAATTGTCTTTAAAACCATTTGAATATCCCATATGCATGATGTCACAATCTTCTTTTTTTTTTTGAACTCATACATCATCTCAATGTGTATATCCAAATAAAAGGCCCAACCCAACAATTCTCCTTTTCCGGATTTCTCAAGATGTCCATGCAATTTCATTCAATCATAGAGGAAAACAAAGTTTGCACAAGTCGGTAATGGTGTGCAAAAACATCAGGTCATTTGGCTTTTTGGTAATCCTGCCCCATTTGGTAAAGGATAACTGAGTGAAAATGTATGTCACTCAAGTCAAGGCATTCAAGGATGCTGGGAAAACATGACTTTAAGATAATTTTACCCTATGATGTAAGTAAAAGATGCCATTCAGGAAAAAGAAAAGTTCAGTCATGGTGAAAGAACTTAAAGGTGATGTGTTTGAAGCACTAGATAGCCTTGACATTTACCAAATTACCAAAATCTAAATTCTTTCAAAAGAGTGCCTTATATATTGGTTTCCAAAAAAATATTTCGCAAACTAATCAGCCATTTTATTGTTCATTTCTTAGATGAAGTAATTATCACTTTTGGAATTCATTTCATGGCCAAATGGGAAAAAAAAGTTCATCAAGCTTTTAAATGGTCTAATTTGTAACTGGACAAGGGGATGGGCTGCAAAGTTCATTCTTGACAACAATCACCAATTTTCTTTAAGATCCAAAACTTTTTTAATAAATCATGCAAACATAAACAATTTCCAACAAAACTATCAAACACCTAATCAATGTTTAAAATGTCATGCCTAGGAAAAATGAAAACATCACAAATTTGGAATTCACCCAGACTAAGTATTTGAGGTGACATTCCCCATATTCAAACTCCAGATATCCATTTTTCCAAAACATCCAAAGTCAAGGTATCATCATTAAATGAGATCTTCAATCTTTTCTTTCAACTGCCTGCATTTTTCTGTTGGATGCCCAATTGCCCCTATATGATAATCGCACTTACTGTTAGGATCATAATTCCTTGCTGATGGATTTGGAATTGTCTTTAGAGGAACAAGAGTAAGGTACTGGTTTTTTATCAACAAAGGCAAAAGATCAAAAATTGGGATCAAAGTTTTCTCTTGACTGTTTCTTGGTCTTCTTTGGGGAACAGGCCTAGCTGCAGGTGTAGATGGACCAGTCATGAAAATAAGTGGTTGTCGGTAAAAGTTTGGCCAAAAAATTGGTTGTGGTGCAACATTATTTACAATGGGGTAATAATGTTGGTACATGGGATATGGATGGTATGGGGGAAGACCTCTTGCTTGTTGTCCTCCATAATTCACAGCTTTAACATCTTCTTCCTTCTTTTTAGATGCCTCATTCTTTGCATCGGATGTCTCTCCAGCTTCAAGCTTCCCACTCTTCATAGCATTCTCAATTATCTCCCCGGAGATTACCATGTCTGCAAAATTCTTGGTGGCATTCCCAATCATCCTTTCATAGTATGGTGCTTTAAGGGTACTAGCAAACAAGACTATAGTTTCTTTTTTAGTGAGAGGTGGTTAGATTTCAGCTGCAATATCCCTCCATCTCTAAGCATACTCTTTAAAACTTTCAGTAGCTTTCTTCTTTAATTCTGTAAGGTTAAACGGTCTGGGGCCTTGTTAACAAAGTGCTTGTACTGATTAATGAACGCCTTCGCTAATTCCTTCCAAGTACAGACGCGGTTCTTATCTAGCTGAACATACCACCTGGCAGCAGAACCTGTAAGACTGTCCTGGAAGACATGGATGAGCAACTTATCATCTTTCGCATAAGCAGCCATCTTCCGGAAAAACATGGTGATATGAGAGATGGCAAATTTCTCGAAATCAGTAGTGTTGAACTTTGGGCGGGATAACCACATCTGGAACCAAACAAAGCCTTCAACATCCATAAAACCATAGAAATCCAAACCCTCAACTAGCCGGAGTCTTTCTTCAATCAATTTCATCTTACGAGAGTCCATCTCTTCAACTTCCTTCAGCCTTTCTTGATCATCTAAATCTAGAATTCGGACAGGATCTATATTTGCCCCTGGGGCAGGAATGTTATATCCCGAATAGTTAAATCCTCCTACGAATGATGCTTGTTGCGACTGCACTTGTTGAGATATTTGAACCTGAGATTGGAGACCTGGTGGATACGAAGATTCACCCACATTCTGATTCTTTCCCTGAAAGCCGGATTCATCTGTCTTATCTTTCCCTATCAGACTCTTCATCATTTACAACAATGAGTTTAACTACTCTCTAATCTCATCCTGGGCTTTTTCTATTTTGTTCATCCTAGAACCTGTTCCTCTTCCATTGTTTTAACCCGTGAACGAATCCTAGCAGCCAGTTCCTCTGTCATTGGTTTAACCCAAGAGCGAATGTCGTAAGAATGCCCCCAAGATCTTTTTGAGCTATCCTTGAACCCTTCATTACCACAATTTTAAAATTCAGGACTCATGTCTTTATGAAATGCACATAGATGATGCAAAAAAAAAAAGAATGACAATACAAAAAATATTCACAAAGTTTAATAGTAACATTACGAAAAATGTACATGATGAGTGTATGAGCATTATGAAAAAATGTACATAATGAATGCATGAGCATTATGAAAAAATGTACATGGTGAATGCATGAGCATTATGAAAAAAAAATGTACATGGTGTGAATGCATGAGCATTGTTAAAAATATACATGATAAATGCATGAGCATCATTAAAAAATGTACACGATGAATGCATGAGCATTATGAAATGTTACATGGTGAATGCATGAGCATTATGAAAAATGTACATGGTGAATGCATGAGCATTATGAAAAATGTACGTGGTGAATACATGAGCATTATGTGCATGGTGAATGCATGAGCATTATGAGAAATGTGCATGATAAATGCATGAGCATTGTTAAAAATATACATGATAAATGCATGAACATTATGTACATGGTGAATGCATGAGCATTATGAAGAATGTACATGGTAAAATATTTAAATGATGCAAATGCATGAAAATAAATGAAAGAATAAAGTTAATTCAAGTAATGGCCACAAAGATTTCACAAAATTCAATAGTTAGATACATATTAGAGAAATACAAATAATATTCACAAAAATAAAATTTTGTCAATAAATAAGAACATTCCTTCATTTGTCCTATTTCGGGTTATTATCTATAAAATGGGTGGACATGCTCTAACTTAGACTGGTCTCTTAAGTGTTATTTATATGCTGAGCTTTAAGATATTAGACATCTAAAAGGTTCCCAAGTTGCTCCTTAATTTCATCCATGTAGAATGAGTAAGGCACCCTATCCTCATCCATTATAGGCTCATTCGAAAGGTTCAAGTTGGGTGAGAGTATTTTCCTAGCCCATATGAAGGTTATTACCCCACGAAAGCATAGGTACTTTACCCCATGCGAGTGTTTCGCTAGCCCATACGGAGGTTATTACCCCACAAAGGCGTAGTTACTTTACCCCCTCCTAAAAGGACGAGCACGAGTCTAGGGCTTATGTTCATGAAAGTGTGGTGTGTGCGAAGGAACTTACCAAACTTTTGACTCACGAAAATTCTTGAAAAATAAACACAAAACAAATTAAAAAGAAAATTGATTAAAACTTTAGAAATCAACAAAAAAAAATTAAAAAACATTTAATACCAAATTTAAGACCAAAAATAACATGTGACTAACCTATGGCTCGACTCTCTAAATTCTCCAGTGGAGTCGCCAAACTGTCATAATGTGCCAAATGAGAATTTAGCAAGCTAGACACAAACATGGAGTCGCCACTAATCATCTAATTAGGTGTGATTAGTTACCTTTATGAATTTATTCTTCTTAAAGTAATCCTAAGCTTGACTAAGGCACCATAAAAAGAATAGGTTTCGATCTACGTTCCAGAACTAGGTCCGGGAGTTCGGTTACGTGTGGAGAAGGATGAGCACCCCCACAACGCCTATAAAAATAGTACCACATCATCAATCACATATTATCCTAAACTGGTCTTATTTAAAGGTCTTAATTAATCTACCCAAATCAATATTTATTTTCCTAAACATACCATGTAAACAAACAAAAATAAAATCATATCATATCATATCATATAAAATCCTAGAGCATGCAAAAACCTAAAAACAATAAATAAATAAATAAAATCATATCATATCATATCATATAAATTTCTAATTCACGCAAAAATCTAAAAATAATATAATATCATAAAAATTCCTAAACATGCAATCTCTAAAAAAAAAGTAATCATAATGTCATATAATCTAAAAATAAAAATAATCCTAAAATCCATATTATCTAAAAATAAAAAAAAATAAAAAAAAAAACTAATCATGCCATCTAAAAATAAATAATAATAAAAAACCTAATCATGCCATCTGAAAATAAAAATAAATACCTAATCATGTTCCTAAAAATAAAATAATAAATCCTAATAATCATGCTTATCTAAAAAATAAATACTAAAACCTAATCATGCTCATCTAAAAAAAAATCCTAATAATAGTGCCATAATCAAAAATCCTAAATCATATTTATTATCTAATCATGTAAAATAATTAAAACAAAAAAAAATAATCATAAAAATGATCATAAAATATTACATAAATAAATTAATCAAATAAAAAAAGCCTGAACCTGAAACAATGAAATAAAATAATATTAGTAATACAAAATAAATGAATCATATATAATAATAATAAAATAAATAAAATTAAAATCATACATAAAAATATCATCCAAACATATTATCCTAAAACAAATTAATTACCTAATTACATAACTAAAAAAATAATATATATATATATATATCTAACAATAACATAATCATCATCATATAGTCATCATGCCATCATCATATAATCCATATAAATAATTACTAATCATCATATCATATATTAAAGGTCAAAGTACCTAAGAAGCCCCTGTACTATGTCATCTAGTGTAAATTAGTCCCTCTATTATAAAATTTAGTAATTTAGTCCCTGTACTTTTAAAATTGAAGCAAAAAAGTAAAATCAGTGACTAATGTAACAGAAACTGTTAAAAAAAGCTAACGTGGCTTTTAACCTTATGTTTATTTGATGACGTGGATGTCAAATGTTGATGTGACATTAATAAAATATATTATTTTAAGCTGACATGGATAAAATAACAAACTAAGTTGGTAAAAATGCCACATCAAATTATTTTTTGACAATTTAATTTGTTATTTTATCCACGTCAACTTAAAATAATATATTTTATTGATTTCAAATCATCAAATAAATACAAGGTTAAATGTTACGTCAACTTTTTTAACAGTTTTCGTTACACTAATTAGTAATTTTACTTTTTTTTGCTTCAATTTTAAAAGTACAGGGACTAAATTACTTGGTTTTATAATAGATAGACTAATTTACATTAGATGATATAATACAGGGACTTCCCAAATACTTTGACCTATATTAAATAAATTAATAAAAATAAAAATTCAATCATCTTATTAATTATAGTACATGGACTTTTCAAATACTTTGACCTATATTAAATAAAATAATAAAAATAAAAATCCAATCATCATATTAATTATAAAGCAATCATCACATGTAAAAAAAACCATAATCATTACACCCATCATAATATAATAATTAAAAACCAAATATATAATATATAAAATTTAAAATAAAATAAAAAAGTTAGAAGCCAAAGTAACAGAAACAAAACGTAAAAAACTGAAAAAGAGAAAGCAAAGCAATAGCACTTGGGTCGGGCATGCGCGCGGACCCGCGCGCGGGGCTCCGCCACCTGACCCAAAATTTTAATGTTTAAATCTTTTTTTTTTTTTTTTTGTCAGAATTTTTACCTCTCTTAAAAAAAAAATCTGGTTTCTCTCTCAACTTTCTCTCCCTTCTTCAACTGATGTTCTTCGTGTTTTTCAGATTCCAATCATAGCTACTGCCGTCGCTGTCACTATCGGTTACCACTGCCGACCTGCCCAAAAAAAATAAAATAAAAATATCTTAAATATTTATCTCGATCTCCTCAATTTCAAAATCCATTTAGTTTTGTCTAAATTCTCACCAAAAATCCTAGATCTAGGTTTGAAATTAAAAATCCTTAAACTTTAATTTACCGAACCGGCTCCGTTTACTGTCAGATGATCACCAAACTTAGACCGAACACTTCTCTCCCAACTTCCTAAGTTTCTAACCACTATGATTCTCAAAAAACTACCTAGAACCCAAAAACCCCAAAATTTCGAATCAAAGAACCCAAAAAAAAAAATATTCCCTTTTTTTTTATTGCCTACTAACTTCCGAAATCTTAGTGTTTTGTACTCTGAAATTCCACTCATTCTCCCTTTTTCGTTGTTGAATCACAGGCTGTTTAAATAAGAAAAAATCTCAAGAGAGGTTTAATTCACTTGGGTTTTTATTTCTAATCTGATAAGGAGTTTCGTTTTGTTTTAGAAAAGGATAATGTCATGAATAGCTCCTGAAGTTTATCAAATTTGTCAATGTGATACTTGTACTTTTCAAATGTCTATTTTGGTACTTAACGTTTTCACTCCGTGTGCTATTGTAGTACCTGTCAATAATACCGTTAAATATTGATGACGTGGCTTTTGTATCCAATAAAAATTTAACACATGACACCATATAATGATGCCACGTGTATTACCAAAATTTTTTATTATTTTGGTTTTAAAATAATAAAAAAAAAAATCTTTACACGTGGCACAACATAGTGATGCCACGTGTAATAATAATAAAATTATTATTTTAATTTTTTGTAAATTCTTTTTTCTTTCTCTCTCCATCTTTTAATTTTCATAAATATTTTTAGTAAAAATTAAAATAATGAAATATTTTAATTTAATATTTTAATATTTTAATATTTGTAATTTTTAATAAATATTTTAAAGAAAATTAACACAATAAAATAATTTAATTTTATATTTTGATTTTTGTAATTTAAAAAAAAAATTAAAATTTTAGATATTATAAAATTTCAGATATTATAAAATTTTTAACAAGTAATTTTAAAATATTTTATATTTCAAAAATAATTTTAGTTAAATATTTGAATTTTTTAATTTTTAAAATAATTTTTAAAATTTTTTAAGAAAAAACATATTTAATTTTTAAAAATATAATTTTATATTTTTTATATTTTAATATAATTTTTTTATTTAAAAAAATAGATATTAATTTTTAAAAATATAATTTTTAATATTTTATAAATATTTTTCCCTTTTTTTAAAAAAAGTTTTCACAAAAATTCAGATATTAATTTCTAAAAAATCAGGTGCTACCACGTGTCATCACCTGATTGGTTAATGCGACATCATCATCTATATTTAACGGTCTTTGGTCAAGGTACCACATTGATACACAGTTTGATAGTACAAGTACCACATTGAACATTTTTAAAGTATAGGTACCACATTGACAAATTTGATAAACTTCAAAGGCTATTCATGACATTATCTCTTTTAGAAACCAAATCTGATCTATGGAAGAGACCAAGTTCAATCCAAATTGTTTTTTTTTTCATTTTTTTTAATTATCCGAATTTCTTTTTTTATTTTCTGATTTTCCCTTTTTTTTTTTAATTAATCCTAAAATTAAAATTAAAATTAAAATTAACCTAAACTAAAAATTAACAAATAAAAACCCAGATAAAAACCGG
This sequence comes from Fremontodendron californicum, assembly GCA_030761205.1. Taxonomy (NCBI): domain Eukaryota; kingdom Viridiplantae; phylum Streptophyta; class Magnoliopsida; order Malvales; family Malvaceae; genus Fremontodendron; species Fremontodendron californicum. Next base: position 8,962,359 of record JAULJL010000025.1, on the reverse strand, counting down.
TGCCTACATTGATCAAAGCCTTTTCAAATTAATTCAGCTAAGGATGATTGAGCAGGTTGATGATACTTAAGGAAATTTAGCTGGTGATAAATAGTTAAATACTATGATAAGAACTGTGTTGCTGCAATTACCTTAAGAATGGGCACAAATGCTGCTTATCTAGATACAGTTCAATCAACTCCTAAGTGGCATGGCTCATTGCCTAAGAAAGGCGAGTTAGTGAGTGAGTTGCTATATATGCTGCTCATTTTTGCTATATATGCTGCTCATTTGCTTGGTTTCTGAACATAAATTTTGATATTTGTACTTTGTTTCATAGGTTATTAACATGGAATGGGAAAACTTCAATTTTTGTCATCTTCCAATAACTCAGTATGATGCTTCTTTAGATGCTAAAAGTTCGAATCCCTGACAGTCGGGGTAAGACAACCTTTATTTTTCAAATAATATGTCTCAAACAACAAACTTCTTTGTTGATTTATTTACTTGATTTGTCTTTTGTAGTCATAATATTTTTTTTGTAGATTACTAAACACTCACAGCAACAAGGAACAAAGTCAAGTAAATTGTAATCTCTATATCTAACTATTAATTTCAATGTAAAAATGGTCAAACAATTGCAAGTTTGAAGGTGCAGTTTGTTATTTCTTTGGGAAAAAATTCTTTTTCTGCAACAGTTGCAATATTGGATGGGTTTATGCATCTGAATTTATGAACTTTTTGATGGGTTTATGCAATATTATATGGTTTATCAACTTAGGCTCTTTGAGGTAGTTTATGCATTTGGGCTTTTTGAAATGCTTCTTACAACATCATTTCTAATCATAATAGTCTTAGATTGACATTTGTTTCGTTTTTCCTTTTCTTGATTGAATTGCATGCTTTTTGATATTTATGTTTATATTTTTTACTTTTAAATTAAAAACATATGCTCTTAAATATTTTTATTATTACATTTTAATTGTTACCTTCATTATAATTTTTAATGTAATGAATGTTTGGAATATGCCTTTTGCTTAATTTCTTAGCCAATTTTTTTGATTAAACATGTCATTACATGAATTTGAACTGTTTTAGTTTGATTGACTACTCGCAACGAAGCGCGCGCAATCATCTAATATATATGATATTAGGATATTTAATCAAATCAAATCAAATCAAATTCAAATCTAACTGTACCAAATTCTTATTCCCTTCCAGTTGATTTGGAGGTCAAACTCAAATGAAACGAAGTTAGTAGTTGATATATTTTAGATTCTTGGAGAACTCTTTCTATCAGTAAAAGAATTTTCATGTGAAATGAATAGTACGAAATCCTGTCCATTGACGCTCGATAGAATTTTATCTATGCACCTTCGCAAAAATTAGAGGTGGCAAACTGGTCGATTCGGGCGGGTTCGAATCGGACTATTATCAGATTCGGATTTATTTCAGATTCAGATCATTTCAGATTTGGATATTTTTGGATTCGGATAACTTCGGATTCAGATTTTTTCAGGTTCAGATAATTTCGGATTCGGGCTATCTCGGGCTCGGGCCATTTTGGATACGGGCTTTTTCGGGTTCGGATTATTTCGAGTTCGGATCGGTTCAAGTTTGGGCCGGCTTAGACGTATTCAATAAATTTGGAATTTTTTAAGCTATAAATATTTTTTAATTTCGAATATAATGATTAATTTCACTTAAAAAATACTAAATTAAAATTTTAAAAATTAATAAATCTTTATATAAACATAAATTATATAATAATTTTAACTTTAAATTGAGTATTAATATTTTATATTATTTTTTTAGTCCAAAAGTTCAAATAAAAGCTAAATATATAAGTTCGATATATTTACTTATAGTACGTATAAAAAAGAATTTATATATTTTGATACTTCTTATTATTTTACAATTGTTATATATACTTATATTTTTAAATTTTTATACTGTTTAGTATTCAACATAGATATAATTAATGATAATATGATTTTTTTTTTTTGTTTTATAAGTGAGTTAAATTAAATATAAAATAACACTAAAAAAGTAAAAGTAAAAAATCATTGGCTGCATGTAAAAAAAATCATTAGAAAGAAACAAATTATAAATAAATCCCACTAAATATTTACATAAATGACTTTTACTCTTAACTCAATAACTTATTGGACTTTTATAGTCACTTAGTCCAACAAATTTTTATTTTTATTTTGCTTTATTAGGTTTTTTAGTTATTGTATTATAATTTTTTTAAGAGGATTTTAAATTTTCAAGAATTTATATTTATAACTTTTTTTGTTTGGACATAATTATAAATACTAACATAAAAACATTAGATTTAATTGTATAATTTGACCAAATGTTTAATTAAAATGGTGAATAGTAAACACTAAAAGAATACCAATTAATTGATTTAATTTTAATAATTAATATTTAATTTTTTAAAAAACCATGACTTATAAAAGCTAATTTATATAGTATTGATATAATTTTAATATTTGATATTGAATATACTATAATTATTGATCATATAAGGACTTTTTTTTTATGAGTTAAAATAAATATAAAGTGACATTAAAAAAAAAGTTAAAAATTATTTGGCTACATTTAAAAAAATATATTAGAAGGAAAGAAATTATAAATAAAATCTACTAAACATTTGTATAGATGATTTTTTTTCTCTTAATCCAATAACTCATTGTGCTCTTAGTCACTTAATCCAATAAATTTTTATTTTTACTTTCTTTGCTTTATTAAGTTTTTTAGTCATTGTATTATAGTTTTTTTAACAATATTTTAAAATTTCAAATTGTTTTTATATTTATATTTTTTATTTGGACATAATTATAAATACTAACATAATAAGATTAGATCTAATTGTATAAACTAATCGGTTTAACCTTAATAACATTATATCTAATTTTCAAATGTTCAATTAAATGTTGAATGGTGGATACTAAAAGAGTGCTAATTAATTGGTTTAACCTTAATAATTAATAATTAAATTTTTGTAAAATCTTGATATGTAAAAGCTAATTTATATAGTAATTAATATAATTTTAATATTTGATCATTTTGACTTTAACATTAGATATAATCAATTAATCATATAATCGACTAATAATTATCGGTTTTTTTATATAAATATAGCCAAAAAAAAAATTCTCAAAATACCGATCCTTTTAGATTATTTCCCAAAATACGTTGGTTTTAAAATTAGCTGGGAAATCGCCACCCCCCATGGCGATTTCCCAGCATCAAAATATTGATTCTGGCTAAAAATACCAAGGGAAATCGCCATGGGGGGTGGCGATTTCCCTTGGTGTTTTTTTCAAAATTTGCTAAAAATACCAAGGGAAATCGCCACCCCCCATGGCGATTTCCCTTGGTATTTTTAACCAAATTTGTAAAAAGGATGAAGGGAAATCGCCATGGGGGGTGGCGATTTCCCTTCATGTAATTTTTTTTTTAATTTATAAACAAATTTTAATTTTTTTTTAATTTGTAAATTTTATTTTTTAAATTTAAAAATTATAAATTAAATTAAATTTCTTATTAAATTTAAATATGGAAAATTGTGTTTCTTATAAAAATTAAAAAAATAAAATAATATTTCTTCTTAAATTTGTATATCAAAAATTATATTTGTAAGTTTTGTTTTAATTTTAAAAATTTGTAAGTTTTGTTTTTTAATTTTAAAATTTATAAATTAAATTAAAATATTTTTTTTATAATTTTAAAAATAAAGAAATTTCGTAAGGTATATTTTATTATTTAAAATTTATGAACAAATTTTTTTAAATTTTGTTAATTGATTTGTATTAGATAAAAATAAAAAACAAACAAAAAAACTTGCATTACATTTTCATAAGCAAACAAGTGAAATTCTGGAAAGCAGAAAAAAAAAATTCTGGATAAGACTGATGATATAGGTTTTTAGACAGGTTTCAGCTATATTTCCAGTCCATCAAATGGTGCAGAAAATATTGGAACTTGATTCTTTCTGCAATGGATAAGACTGATGATATAGGTTTTTAGACAAGTTTCAGCTATTTTCCAGTCCATCAAATGCTGCAGAAAATATTGGAACTTGATTTTTTCTGCAATGGATAAGACTGATGATATAGGTTTTTAGACAGGTTTCAGCTATATTTCCAGTCCATCAAATGCTGCAGAAAATATTGGAACTTGATTCTTTCTGCAATGGATAAGACTGATGATATAGGTTTTTAGACAGGTTTCAGCTATATTTCCAGTCCATCAAATGGTGCAGAAAATATTGGAACTTGATTCTTTCTGCAATGGATAAGACTGATGATATAGGTTTTTAGATAGGTTTCAGTTATATTTCCAGTCCATCAAATGGTGCAGAAAATATTGGAACTTGATTCTTTCTGCAATGGATAAGACTGATGATATAGGTTTTTAGACAGATTTCAGCTATATTTCCAGTCCATCAAATGGTGCAGAAAATATTGGAACTTGATTCTTTCTGCAATGGATAAGACTGATGATATAGGTTTTTAGACAGGTTTCAGCTATTTTCCAGTCCATCAAATGCTGCAGAAAATATTGGAACTTGATTTTTTCTGCAATGGATAAGACTGATGATATAGGTTTTTAGACATGTTTCAGCTATATTTCCAGTCCATCAAATGCTGCAGAAAATATTGGAACTTGATTCTTTCTGCAATGGATGAGACAAATGATGGGATTTATCAATCACATTTTGCATTGAATAAGTTATAACTTTTTCAGTCAAATAGTCCTAGGCAGAATATCAGAATCAGATTCCATCCTATACAAAGGATGGGATTTGTTATCTGGTACAACATAATGAACCATTATAAATTCATAATACTTATGAAGGTTTACAATACCCCCTACAACAGTTTTTCAATCAGATTTTTCCTGAGTGCTAAAACCTCCTCATTCTCATTCTCATTCTCATCCTTCTATATTTCTTCTTTCTTTTGCTACACAACATGAGCAATAGAGTGATCGCATTGGTCTACTATAATAGCCAAATTCATAATACTGACGAAGGTGTTACCTTTGATTGTGAACGTCCAAAAAGTTTTCGTGTTGAAGACGACGTCACATTAGAGGAACTGAAGCTGCAAATTCATACAAAAATTAAAGCTGGAACTAGAAAAAGAGTTTCAGAGGTTAAGTACAGGCATCCTCTTTCTATTGGTGAAGGATGTGTCCGATATAGAACATTTCCACTTGAAGATGATGATGATGTCAGATGCATGTTTTATGCTCATGAGACATTTGCAAATGTTGGTGTCCTTGAGTTATATGCTGACATAGATGATGTTGACGATGATTGCGGCCCTTCAAATGTTCGCACAACAGAAAACTTTCCCATAGAAGATTATGATTCTGGGTCGTTCTATGTTCACACTACATACGACGTTCCCACAGAAGAAGTCGTGCCCTTATCTCAAGCTACAACTTTTCAGACTTCATTAGTCTCACAAACCCTAATTCCTACTACCCTCGAAGATGAGCCAGCTGGTGTTGATCCTGTTCGTCCACGTGGAGTCCATGGTGAAGATGTTGGTGAATTTAGTGAGCAGGAAGAGGATGCTGAATTCGCAAGTGATGACAATACTGATTCTGACCCAGACGTCGTCCCTGCTGAGATCAACACTCATGGAGATATCAACACTCATCGAGATATTCCCCCATATCAGGCTGCATCCCATTTGCATACACTGGATTTGGAGGCAATGCATGTGCCGGAATTTCCAGAGTATGCTCATACATTAGCTATGCCTCTGACATTTGATCCATCTGCAGTTGATCTGTGTGTTGGGTTACAATTCCCAACAAAAGAGGCTGTGCTTTCAGCTATCAAGCACTATAACATCAAAAACTCTGTAGATTACAGAGTAATTGAATCTGAGCCGACGAAATATTATGCCAAGTGCGTAATGTATGGGAATGGGTGTAATTGGAGAATAAGGGCAACTTTTATGAAGAAGAAACATCTATGGGAGATTAGAAAATATGAAAGGCCTCATACTTGCACATCGGGGAGGATTTCACTAGATCATTGCAAGTTAGATTGTAACATGATCTGTTCATGCATTTTGTCATTGGTCCAAGCAAATCCGGAGATTTCCGTTTCAGTTTTGATCGCTGAGATGCGAATCCGGTATGGATACATCACCTCCTACAAGAAAACATGGCAAGCAAAGCAAAAGGCAATTGTTCGAGTATTTGGCGATTGGGAAAGATCGTACAATGAGCTACCTAAATGGTTAGGTGCAATGCAACATTTCGTGCCTGGTACAATTGTGGAATTGCAAACGGTACCTGCATATCACGGTGATCGACTGGTCCAGGGTAAGAGAATATTCCATCGACTATTTTGGACATTTAAGTCGTGCATTGAAGGGTATCCGTATTGTAAACCTATTGTGCAAATAGACGGTACTTTCTTATATGGAAAATACAAAGGCACATTATTGTTAGCTATTGCACAAGATGGCAACCGAAACATACTGCCAATTGCCTTTGCCATTGTGGAGGGTGAGACAACAGAGACTTGGTCATTCTTTCTCAGTAACTTGCGCAAACACGTGACAAAACAGCCTGGCATTTGCTTGATGTCTGATCGACATGAAGCCATCAAAGCTGCGATTAGACGTGATGGTGGATGGAATCCTCCACATGCATATTCAGTGTACTGCATTCGACACATTGCAGCGAACTTTATGAAAAAGTTTAACAATAAGGAATTGCGTCGACAAATTGTTAACATGGGTATGGAATCAAATCATAGTTATTTTATCTCTTATATTTCGTTTAGCATATAAAATAATATTGAAATTCACAAGTTTTTTGTTTTAAAATTTATTAGGATACGAGTTGAGGCGACCGAATTTTCATTTCATGTATGACAATCTTCGTGGAGAAAATGCAGAGGCGGCTAATTGGCTTGATAGGATCCCCAAGGAGAAGTGGGCGCAGTCATATGATCAAGGAAGGCGTTATGGCCATATGACAACCAACCTAGCTGAATCTATCAATTCGGTGTTGAAGGGAACGCGTCATCTTCCCATTACTGCTTTAGTGCAATCAACATATTATAGGTTGGCTGCACTTTTTGTTAAGATGAGGTTCGTAATTTTACGCGAACAAATCAATCTTTTCTGGTTGAAGAGTTAGTTGCCCCCACAAGAGGGTGTTTCTACAATGAAGTACAAAGTCAACCTCAGTGACATGTGGTGTGATTGTGGAAAGTTTCAAGCACAAAGGTTCCCTTGTTCACATGTAGTTGCTGCCTGTGCACATGTCCATGTAGATTGCATGCAATATGTGGACAAAGTCTATAGACTGGAAACTATATTGAATGTTTATAGACATGAGTTCGAAACTGTTGGAAATGAAGGTTACTGGCCTCAATATGATGGTCCAGAAGTGTGTCCCAATCAAGAAATGCGGAGAAATCCACATGGTCGGCCAAAATCAAGTCGTATTCGTAATGAAATGGACCTCAGGGAGAAAGGCCAACCAAAACGTTGTGGATTATGCATAAACGAAGGTCATAACCGTCGAAATTGTCCGCATCGATTTGGCACATTGGGGGAGACTTCGCATCAACAATAAATGAATTACATGTTTTTCTCAACTTATTATGTACTTTGGATTATAAGGGAAAATGTAATGCAAGTTTTTTTGTTTGTTTTTTGTTTTTTGTTTTTATCTAATACAAATCAATTAACAAAATTTAAAAAAAATTTGTTCATAAATTTTAAATAATAAAATATATCTTACGAAATTTCTTTATTTTTAAAATTATAAAAAAAATTATTTTAATTTAATTTATAAATTTTAAAATTAAAAAACAAAACTTACAAATTTTTAAAATTAAAACAAAACATACAAATATAATTTTTGATATACAAATTTAAGAAGAAATATTATTTTGTTTTTTTAATTTTTATAAGAAACAAAATTTTCCATATTTAAATTTAATAAGAAATTTAATTTAATTTATAATTTTTAAATTTAAAAAATAAAATTTACAAATTAAAAAAAAAATTAAAATTTGTTTATAAATTAAAAACAAAAAATTACATGAAGGGAAATCGCCACCCCCCATGGCGATTTCCCTTCATTCTTTTTACAAATTTGGTTAAAAATACCAAGGGAAATCGCCATGGGGGGTGGCGATTTCCCTTGGTATTTTTATCAAAATTTGAAAAAAATACCAAGGAAAATCGCCACCCCATGGCGATTTCCCTTGGTATTTTTAGCCAAAATCAATATTTTGATGCTGGGAAATCGCCATGGGGGTGGCGATTTCCCAGCTAGTGTTAAAACCAGCGTATTTTGGGAAATAATCTAAAAAGATCGGTATTTTGGGATTTTTTTTTTAGCTATATTTATATAAAAAAACCAATAATTATCCAATTACAATATTGAATATCAGATATTATTAAAAAGAGTATCGATCATTATTCACCAAAAATATCTAATATGAATAATTGGTCAATTATTTATCCTAGTTCTTAATAGTTAGAAATTTTAGGATACTATGACGTGTAAAAACTAGTTTATATTAAACTATTTTGATCAGTATTGTCAAGAGCGTAAAGTGCACTCTAGGCCCTAGAACTCTTATATTGTCTAAAGCGTAAGACATAAAAAGCGCTCACCTGAGTGAAGGCGCAATATGTATATGTGCGTGTTTTCGTATGTATGTTTGTCTATACATATAAAATAAACTTAAAATATATAATTATGATAATAAATTTTAAAGAGTGATCTAATTTATCCTACAAAATATTAGAATATAATTGTATATTTAATGTGTTTCAAATTAATTTTATTTTATAATCCAATTTAAAGATTCACTATTAATTATTTTTATTGATAATACATTATTGATATGATTATATAATAATTATAAATGCATTTTCATAAATAAAATATTTTATTTAAGAAAAAATTTAGCATTTATTTATTTTTTTAAATAAAATCATATAATTATAATTCGGATTTTTTCGGTTATAAATTCAATTTTTTACTGGTTTCGGATCGGATCGATCTCGGGCTCGGATCGTAGCGGATTCTGGCTTTTACGGGTTGGGATTATTTCGGATTCTGACTTTCTTGGGTTCGGATTCTTTTGGATTCAGATTTTCTCAAATTTGAGTTTTTTCGAATTAAATTTTCTTCGAGTTCGAGTGTTTGATTTTTTTAATTAATTCGAATTAAATTGATCGGCTTAGATGAATTCTCGGATTCAGGACTGCTTTGCCTCCCTAAAATGCGCGAGGCCTTCTCTTTATAAAAAAGCATATAAGGGATTTTCCGTTTTCGGAACAAGTTTATAAGAAAAAAACACATCCAGTTTTCCATCTCAATACTTAGTATACTAGAAAATACAGAAAAAAAAATCAAAATTAAAAAAAGAGAAACAGCAAACTAAGACAGGAGAAAGGGAGAGACGAGGATGGGAAGCACGAGCACCAGCGCTGCTTTAATCTCCCATTTACAGCTCAACAAAAGCTGCTTCAAACTCGTCGATTCAACCAGAACTCAGCTCAAGCTCAACTCTCTTAAATTCAGCGATTCAAGGAGAGGGAGGCTGGAATTCGGTGCTTCGCGCTGGAGGAAAGGTTTTGGTAGAGCCGTTTGTTTTGCTGCCGTTGATGATGATGTTAAAGAAAACCGACAGCACGAGTTTAGTGAAATCAGCAGCGCCTCCGCCATCGAGGATAGACCTGGTACCAACGAAATAAAACCTAAACTTTTTAATTTAATTTTTCTATACAACTTTCCGTAATTGCTTGCTTCATTTAAGTCTTGGTTTCATTGTTGCTGTTGTTTTTTTTTTTTTTCCCTATAAAGTAGTGATTTGGATTTTTTTAATTAAAATTTTAGCTTAATTACTGTTTAAATAAGATTGAATATTTGGGCACAAGTTAGATTTTTTACTCACACATGGCAAGCTTTCCTACTTTGCTCATTGCCTCTTTTTTATGAAGTTGATACTGATTAAGTTGTTGGATTGGAATTTGCAAGAGGGATTGGGTTGCGTGTTGAGGGAAATTGTGCTAACAGCTTAAATGTGTGCTCATGCTTGGTTTGGTCAGTATCAAATTGTTAAATGATTTAATCTAGCAGTAGAGTGTATTATTTTGTTCCTTGAAATATTAGAGTGTCTATCTGGATGAATATTAACTGCTCATGAATCAGATTATTGATACATAACATTTTAAAGATCGGGCCTGTTTCAGCATAGATGCTGTAAGCAGTAGAGAAAGACTTAAATTGATGTTATGTGCTTGGACAAGAGTTTGGTCATGCTAGTAAGGATAATGAGCACCTTAGGCCCAAGCATACGAGGATGCTGCAGAAAAATGAATGTCATTCTTTAAGTAGATACACATGATACTGATATATGGTTTTGACTTTTAATGGCCTAATTTGAACAATAAACTTTCGGTGTCTCACAATTATTTTTCTCTATAATATGGTGTTATTAGCTTTTAGAACAAGATGTACATTGCCTTATTGCAAGCACTGAGGAAAGCTGGATGTAAAGCTGCTTTTGTTATTCCTGACTGAGTAAACCATAACAAACTTGCTTTTGCTTGAGCTTTTTGCTAAAATCTTAAAGAGATATTTTTCTTCTAGCTACTAAGTGGTCAATATAACAAAAATAAAAAGGGAGCACAAACTGAATGTTTCTGGCAGTAGAGATGTGGTGCACTGTGGAAGTAGAAACAATAAAACAAAAGCAAAACATTGAAAGAAAACAGAACACAGCTAAATTTAGTGTAAACTCAACTTGTAAAACCTCTTAGTAAATCATATTCAACTATAATATGACTACCTAATGTGTCTAAAAGACTATTTATTCTAGTATTATAGTAGTTTTTCCTTATGGCCCTTGGATATACATAAACCACATTTATTCCTAGCCATTTAAACTCATTAAATTATCACATGCTAGTCACATGACCACTCAATCAAATAAAAACATAATTACGAATGATAAACCAAAGTAAAATGACAAAAATAAAACAACATATCAATATAACTAATTCAGATAACTTTTGGAGTGGTCCTGCATCAATTTTCTTAGGTTGACAAAATGCCCTCCTCAATAGTGAGAACTTTGGTAGCTTTAGCATAGACTTCTGGTTTAGTCACTTTCAATTCATATTTTGCTATCCAAGTACTTTCACTAGCTGCTTAACTCCTCGATAATAAAGTTGAATAAAGATCACTTGAGTGATGGTTTTTTAGTTCTTCAAAACCAGTAACTTGATTAATCATTATTTCCACTAGTCTCTTGATACTGGATCAAGGGAATGAAATGAGAAGAGCCGTTTACATTTTGATAGAAAGGGTTATATTCTTCCCCTTAATTGCTGAATGAGTTGCAATTAGATTTTCTAGTAGAATTACGACCTTCTTAACGATCTAGATGTTCTTGAATCATTCTTCTCATTTCATCCATTTCCAGATGATGAACATCTTTTTCACGTGCTTCTTCTGTTGTAAGTTTTCTCGCATTAACAGCCATGATAAAGATTAGAAACAGCAACAATTTGCATACAAATTTGGAACAGATTACAAAGCCTTTGAACACCTAGGTATAGCATATTCATGAGCTCTGGAGTTGATACTAGTTCAAGGTAATGAAATGAGAAGAGCCACTTAATCACACATCAACAAGTAATTGTTAGGTTTACCCCTTTAAGGAAACAGATGCACCGCCCCAAAGATACAAGACAAGGTAACTCCACACTTTAGGGATACAAAACCACCACCCTAAAGAAAATAGTTTAAACAAGTTCATCACCCTATGGAAATCCACCCAAGAGATACAGACATAAATAGAGAAAATCACAAGGTTTATTTTACTCAAACTACACTTTCTTGTTTACAATATGTGTTGACGTATTTCGAGACGAGCTGGAACATCCCTTCAAAAATAGGAAAAACTAAGTAAAATGTGCAAATAGAATTATATTGCTAAGAACTATTATGGCTACACATTCTAAAAGCTCATAGGGTGCTAGAATCTTGACTCTAAATCTTCTCAATGTGTGGTTGGTTGCTTCAGAATTGCCTTCACCAAAGATTGGACTTGAGCCTTGTTTTGGGTTTAAGAGTTGTGTTGGTTGAATATCACCCTTCTTTAATCTGGGCTTGTGTTTGGATGAATTAGTGGGCTTAGGTTGAGTAATTGCTCTTGCATCAAAGGCCACGAGCTATGGGCAAAATACTGTATTGTACACTCCACTAGCAGTACCTTCACCTTAGGAGTATTTTAGCATGGTTTTTTTTTTTTTTTGGGGGTTGCCACAAACTCAAAGGAACAAGAACTTCATTTTGATTATTGTTGACAAAATTTCTAGATGGCTCATTTTGTTCTTTGTAACTAGACATCGATGCTTCTCATGTGGCTGATTTATACTTTAGAGAAATTGTCAAATTGCATGGTTTTCCAAACTCCATTACCTCTGATCGTGATTCCAAGTTTTTGAGTCACTTTTGGAGGACTTTGTGGAGGAAGCTTAGAACTAAGCTTCAATTTAGCACTTCTTGCCACGCATAAACCAACGGTCAGAATGAGGTTGTTACTAGAAGCTTGGATAATCTTTTGAGAAGTTTGGTGAAGAAGGACCTTCGAGAATAGGATCTACTTGTGCATGCTGAGTTCGCTCGATCATCTAGCCAAACTATCAATTATAGTCCATTTGAGATTGTCTATGGACAAAACCTAATTAGTCCCTTAGACTTGGCTCCTATTCTTACCAAGAATTACTTTAGCAATGATGGTAAAAAGGGCTAAGAGCATTAAGAAACTCCATGAGCAGGTTAGGGAAAAGATTATCAAGCAAACTAAGAAGTACAACTCACAAACCAACCAACATAGGAAACCAATTTCATTTGAGGGTGACTTGGTTTGGCTTCATTTGAGGATAGAGAGGTTCTTGGGTAGGAATGATTCTAAGCTTTTGGCATGAGCTAATGGACCATTTAGAGTTCTCTAGCATATTGGGGGAAGTGCTTACTTAATTGAGCTACTAGGAGATTATGGAATTTTAGCTATTTTCAATGTATTTGATTTATCTCCATACGATGAAGATGAAGAAATTGAGCACTCCAGGTTGAGTCCTTTTCAATCGGGGGAGATTGATGTAGGAGCAATTATTGAATCTAAGCCTAATGAATGCATAACACAAGCCCAAATTAATGAAGGGTTATCTTCCATCCTATCTAAATCTTCAAGGAAAACAAGGCCCGAGTCCAAATTTTGGTGAGGGCAATTTTGAAGCAACCAGTCATATATTGGGAGGAACCTTTGGTCAATGTTTTTAATCCTACACATTTGACCAATGGGTGCCATACTTGTTGTTGGAAGTAATGATATGCAATAAAGTTATTCTAGCACCCTATGAGAATTTTATGAGCTTTTAGAATGTGAGTTCGTAATATTTCATACCAATATAATTATATTTGCACATTTTACTTAGTTTTTCCTATTCTTGAAGAGATGTTTCAAGCTCATCTATAAATACCCATCATGTATTGTTAATGGGAGAGTGTAATTTGAGTAAAATAAACCTTGTGGTTTTCTCTATTTAAGATTTGTATCTCTTGGGTGGATTTCCTTGAGAGTGATGAACTTGCTTAAACTCTTTTCTTTGGGATTATGATTTTTGTATCTATAGAGTGTGGAGCTACCTTGTCTTGCGTTTTGGGGTGTGTGTTTGTATTTTGAAAGTAGCGAGCATAACAATTATTTGCGAGTGTGTGATAAGGGGTTCTTCGCATTTCATTCCCTTGATTCGTTATCATCTCTCCTCTTGACTAAGAACAGCTCCAATTCCAACATGTGATGCATACTGCACAACAAATAACTTCTCAAGATTTGATAGTACAAGAACCCATACCTGTATCATCAAAAGCTTAATTTTTTCAATATCTCTTTCGGAATAATTTGAACAAGTTCTCTTTCAGTTCACGTATAGAGCTCATAGTGGATTGAAATTCCTTACTAACCTCGTATAGAATGAAGCTACCACATCAAAACTTCAAACTTCTTTGATTGATTCAGGTGCTGGCCACTCTCTACTGGCACACCCTTTTTCTGGATCTAGGCATAAACTTGCTTTTGCTCAAGTCATTTGGTAACATTTCATTTCAAAAAGGATATTTCAACCCCTAAAGGTTTTCTTTTGTAATTTTATTTTTTTGCTAAAAGCTTAATGAGATATTTTCTTCTAGCTGCTTAAGTGGTCAATTCTATCATAAAGCTGAAGGGATCACAAACTAAATGTTTCTGGCATTATTCGGATGAGGATGGGTTTCAGCGAGCAATTTGCAGATTGCTTATGACATCTTTAATCTTGTGAACATCTTTAGGTTTCAAAGACACTTGCAATTGACACAAGGCATCAGGAGGCAGAATTTGGATTATATTTTTGGTCAAAAGCATTCAAGTCACCTTCACAGACCTTTTCCACAAGTCTTTCTTATAATATTGTTGATATTGGATGTTTGAAGCGTGGTGGCAATAGTTGGAGGAGTATAGTTTGGTGACTCTTTAATAATTCCAAATGCCACCCATATAATGAATTATCAGAGAATAGCTTAAAATAGATTGCAAGAGAGGATGAATGAATGATACATCTTGGGACTTTCTAACATTATGCTTCATTTTTTCCTTAAAAAGTTGCTTTAAAAGAAAAGAATTCTGGTACTGTTGTTTTCCACCATCTTGAGGCAATGCTATACTCGCATCAAAGTTTTCTGTTAAAGGCATCCAATCTATAATAAAATGGCACTAAGGCGAAACGTTGAAAGGCAATACAAGGCCACTATAGATCTCAAGCTGACTAATTGGGATACCAACACTCTTCCACATATGTAGGTCCAGTGGAACAACTAAAGCAAATGGGCCTACCGTATGGATTTTGCAGATAGGACAATAATCAACCAGAGCTTGGATACCTTATTAAGAAATATTACCAGAGCGCCAGTTGGTAGTAGCTGGGAGATGCCCAACCAGTATTCTTGGCTACTACAAACTCCAAGCTTAATGATGTGAGATATAAAACCAACTGACGGTTTCATTCAAGCTAGTATTTTCTTTTCAAGGGAAATATAGATCATAGAAATGTTTTCAAATGCTCGTACATTTTGGCAGTATTTTGGAGTAATGACTGCTGAAAAAAACCAGGCCATATTT
This sequence comes from Fremontodendron californicum, assembly GCA_030761205.1. Lineage (NCBI taxonomy): Eukaryota > Viridiplantae > Streptophyta > Magnoliopsida > Malvales > Malvaceae > Fremontodendron > Fremontodendron californicum. The sequence continues at coordinate 8,947,145 of JAULJL010000025.1, read as the reverse complement.
GCCATTCGCAAAAATGGCTTGTTTCCTTGGTCTGATAAACTGATGTGCACATTGTGTTTCAGTTTCTACCTGATTAAAAGTTTTGTCAAAATAAGTAATGGCTGTTCAAACACAAAAGAAGAGGGAACACTAGTAGTTTTATTGTAGGATTAAAGATATTAGCAAATTCTTCCAAAACTCGATTTTCCCCCCTTCGTCTAATATGATGCCATTATTCTTGATATGTTTAATTTGTATCTCAAGAAAGGCATGATCTGCATTTGGTTGATTGTTCTGGAATTATATAAATTTCTTAATCTAATTCTTGATTATTGTACTTTCAGGAGCTCAATAGATTTATATGCTTTTAGCTAAAATGCTGATATCTCTTCTATGATGCAAGATATAGATGTGGCTGATATCTCTAGAGAGGAAACACCGCAAAGGTTGGAGCAGAATAATAAAGGAAGCGCGCTTTATAATTTTCTCTATCCTGATAAAGATGTCCTCCCAGATGATAAAGAAATGACTATATTCGATCATCTTGAAGAGCTACGCCAGAGAATATTTGTGTCTGTGTTGGCTGTTGGAGCTGCTATGTTGGGATGCTTTGCATTTTCAAAAGAACTGATAATGTTTCTTGAAGCTCCTGTTAAAGCACAGGGTGTACGATTTCTGCAACTAGCTCCTGGCGAGTTTTTCTTCACAACTTTAAAGGTTAGATTGAATTAAATCTTTGTCTTTAGGATATGAATACCTGTTATTGATTGCAATATTATATCTGTTTTTATACTAATAGACTTAACATGGAATGAGTGCTAACTTCTCTCTCTTCCTATATTTCATGTTTATTTTGTTTGTTTATTTATTTATTTTTGAAATTAATTAGTACAGCACCACAGGGATACCTCTGGAATGATGTGCTATCTTATTAAGGAAAGCTTTAAAAGTTTTGGATTAAATTACGTCAGGGTTATTTTTGCTGCATACTGTTATACCTAGAAGTATGTGACATTGCAATTAATTTTTTGATCCTATCCTCCCTGATTTACTTCAACGTGCAGCTTGCGCACTACTGTGTATATGAAACTCTCGATAACAATTGATTTGGTTGATGGTGTTCTGCAGGTGTCAGGATATTGTGGCCTTCTCTTAGGAAGCCCTATAATTCTGTATGAGATCATAGCCTTTGTTCTTCCAGGTTTAACAAGAGCAGAGAGAAGGTTTCTGGGGCCTATTGTATTGGGCTCCTCAATTCTTTTCTATGCTGGTATTGCCTTCTCCTACTCGGTTCTGACTCCAGCAGCCTTAAATTTCTTTGTTACTTATGCAGAAGGGGTTGTGGAATCTTTCTGGTCCATTGATCAGTATTTTGAGTTTATACTAGTGCTCATGTTCAGCACAGGCTTGTCTTTCCAGGTATTTCCGTAACACTTGAACATAGATTAGCCACCATATTTCTAAGTTCTGAAGTTCACATCTTTATGAAGATTGAAAACTAGTTTGACTGTCTTCCTTTTTCCTTGTAAGATTTAAACCTTATGATTCTCTTAGCAATGTAAGATAAACTCTTAAAGTCGAACATTTGGATTTTTGCAATCACGTTTTAGGGGAACCTAAACTGAACCTGTCTCATGCTCAAGCACAGATGATTAACTCAAAGCTTAGATGGCTCCATTTGATTTATTCTGCAGGTTCCTGTTATACAATTGCTTCTTGGACAACTTGGTCTTGTGTCTGGGGACCAAATGCTTTCCATTTGGAGATATGTTGTGGTTGGTGCAGTTATTGCAGCAGCTGTACTCACACCATCAACAGATCCGCTTACTCAAATGCTTCTGGCAGCGCCACTTTTGGGTCTTTACTTAGGTGGTGCATGGGTTGTTAAGCTTACCCGACGGTGACTTGACTATCCACCAATTAAGTGGGGATTTATCTAGGGGCTCGTTTTGTATATTATTAAAAATGAGTCATAACGACAAGTGCAAAATCAGCCACTAAATTCTTTCTACTGAATTTGTAACATCGTTGTAGATTTGTTTTTTTTTTTTTTTTTTTCAGCCGTGTATTGCAAACTTTTGCTAGATAGCTCAATTGATTTATTATGCCACTAGACCGTTGATCAACACTTTAAATATAGAACAAGAAAGGAAATAATGGTAAAAATTTAAAGAACGACTTTTCAGAACAGTTTTTTTTTTTTTTTTTTCTTTCCAAATCTCCAATCTATCTATCTAATTGTTGACAGCAACGTTCTGCATTTTACTTGCTAACTCTGTGCTGCTGCAACATCCAGTTCAGATTCCATTCGGACTCGGAAGATGTTTGAAAACTTTCCGTAGGCTCCAATTTCATCAATCTGTTCTCGTCTTCATTGACATATCTTCATCATTCTGTTCTCATCTTCATTGACATATCTTCCAATAATCTCCAATGAATCCACAAATTTACTATTGTCATATGGAGTTTCTAGCTTATGCAAACTAGTAATACAGGGACGAAGTCAAGAATACTGTTAAAGGTTGATATATATATATATATATATATATATATAAAGATTTAAAGTAAAAATAAAAATCAAAATTGTGTATGAAATAACTATGTCCAAGGGTCGGATTACTCGTCAAATGGATTCGAGCCAAGTCTTGGATAAGCAAAATTTTTTGTTGACCTGACCTAACCCTTGGACAACTATAGTATTAAAAATTAATTTAAATATTATATATGATATATGATATTAAAATTGCAAACAATATATAAAATCCTCATAATGAATAAATATTTTTCAATTTTCAAATATTATAATTCGTGTTACATATGTAAAACATTTAATAAGAATTAAAGTCTTAATGTAAAAAAAATTTATAGTCTAATTAAAATAATTAAAAGAAACATAGAATTATTTCATATTACCAAAGAAAAACATAAGATTAGGTACATTTAGAAAAAGTATAATAAGTTAAATGCATAATTTGTATTAGATATTTGTAATTATTTAACTTTTTTATTTGTTTTTTTCCTTATGAGCATAGAATAAAAATTATGTATACATTAATTAATGTAAATGTATATATTTGATTGATTAAAAATGTAAATAGAGAGAATCAAGTTAATAATAATGAATGAGTTCTAAACTAAAAGTGTTACCAAATTTACTTATCATATTGCAAATTTTACAAAGAGACGAATCATAATTTTACCTTTTTCAAGTGAATATACAAAAATATTTTAAGGATCTTAAAAGATTTAAGGGGGCTTGCCTGCCTCCTCGAAATTCGCCCCTATAGTGATGGTGCAAATAAGTTTCTTTATAGTCACAAGTGTCTCAGATACAACCCCTTGAGCTAGTGGAGCAACTTTTATTTCTTTAAGCGACAAGTCACTGCCTAGATATCTTCACTTAAGTCATCATCTTCAGGCCTACTTTCAGCTTTTGTAGGAGTCTCGTTAAAGGCTTCATCTCTGAGGTCAGAGGAAGCAGGCTTGAGCTCTTTCATCTCTCGAAGAACATCCTTCACAGAAACTATTACCTATGTCATTGCGCGCCAAATTGCTAGCACATTTATGGAAGGGACATTCTTAAGAGCAGAACATGCCTCCCATACTACTCCAACAAACCGAGGTATTAAAAGTTTTATTGCCCTTATTGCAAGATCCTGCTAGCATTGAACATAAGTATTGTTGTGTCATGGTGGAGGAAAATCAAACTTGTTGGGGATACCTTGCAATCAGGCCCAACATGGTCCCAAAGATAGGACCAATCTGTCAAGCCCAACATCACCATGATATGAGATCTGGCCCTGGGACAATTGAGCCATATTGGACCAAACAAATGGCCCTCTCTTTACTTTACTTTACTTTACGTTCACTTCATTCTTTTACTTCACTTACCATATTTAGAGGGATTCTAACTTGAATGTCGGATCATGTCCTAGAGGCAAACCTCCAGTGCCACCTCACTTTGGTTTCTTCTTGCATATCAGACTTCATCTACATCAGAGGATCACTTCAGCACTCGACGTGCCCTCATTCCTCGACCACACTTCCTTGTCTTCATTCCCTAATTCTCTTTAGGTTAACGTTAGTTCACCTCCACAATATTTGGCGCTTTCGTTGTGAGGCGAACTCAAGCCATGCCTCTTAAAAAGAGAATCATTGAGAAGTGCAGACCTAGCCGACCTCTCAGAAGTGATCCATCTTTAAGAAGAGTAAGAGGAACCAATATGCCCACAACTCCAAGGCTTACATGCCTAAGAACTCACACTGGAGATCAGAGACCCCCTCACCAATGTCAGATAGAAGGGAATGAAGAAAGAGATAGCTCGACCACCCCCTCCATCCAAAACAAAGGAAAACAAAAAGAGGAGTTTGATATCGAGTAGAAGAGAAATGACATCCAAGGTCTAGCCAAAGCTGTGTAGGAGTTTGCCTCTAGAAATCCTCCGAACACAAGGAATGCTCCCACCATAATGAAAGAGGTTGGAGAAGGAAGTAAGGTTGGTAATACATGGCAGCCCGATCACACTTCAGATATAAGGAAATCATTAGACTAATCACTCATCCCAACGAAACTCCTACTAATGAGCGAAGGAAGAAGTGGCTCGGGAATGAAGGTGGAAAAGAAGGAGAACGAAGGATCATATCTGGAGCCGCAATGTACCAAGAACCTAGGAGAAAGGTTGAATGCAAGGAAAGACATTAGGGAGCTTAAGAGAAAGTTAGGTGAAGAGAACAAAAGAGAATAAGTGAACTAGCGAGAAAAGCTGGATAAACAAAGAGGACTCATTGATTTTGATCAAAGATTGAAAGACATGAAGGCTAAGATGGAAGCTATGGAGAAAAGGCTTGTGACGAACACTTCAATTTTCGACCTTAAGACCTTAGGGAACTCCCCCTTCACTCACGAAATTGACCTTGTAGCTCCACCACCAGGATTTAAGCTGCCAACCATGAAATCCTATGATGGCACGTCTGACCTTGTCAACTACATAGAGATGTTCCGAACAAACATTTCGATTAGGGGTGTGAGTGATGCCATCATGTCTAAAGCCTTCCTGACCACACTAAAAAAGGCTGTTAGGTCTTGGTATTCGTCGCTCAAACAAAGGACCATAAGAAACTTTAAGAGCTGGGACACTAAAGGGTTTCAGTTGTATGCTCAAACAAAAACAATCATAATAATAAAAAACATCTAATATCAGAGATCTGCAATGAAAACATAATCTTTGTAAACAATCCATAACCGAATCTCCCAAAAGATCATACTTACAATCTTCAATGTGATTAAAGAAATCTATAATTGTAAACAAGTGATCAAGAAACATACCTACTTGAGATATTATAATCACAAGTGAACTCCTTCAAGGTTTGCCCGAAATCTTGATCACCAATAAGTCTAGTCAAGTCATCAAAACCTCCCAAGTGTTAGGCCTCCAATGGTGATCCACACAACCGCAGGCAAGGATCTTCTCTAGGTAGAGACATTCTTGTGCTAGCAAGATGATAAAAGCCAAAGCAAAAGCAAACTTCTTGTGTGCTGAAAACCTCTTGAGAACTCTTTTCTCTTTATTTTGCTATGATTTGTGGCAAGAGAGTTTCACGAATAAGGTTCTTGTATTTTCTCTATTGGCTAGTGATTTCTTAAAGAACAATTCTCTTTTGGTGGCTAGGGTAGAGAGAAAACAAGAAGGTTTTTTAAGTAAAGGGGGCTATGATTGCTAGATATTATAACAACTTATCAACCAATGTATGTAACATGGGGTGCGACATGCAAGGTATTTATATCCCTTATGTGTGCCGTAACCCCATACTAGAATTTCAAGGAATCCTTGTCTTGCCCCTTAATTTAATTAAATCCCTTATTCTTTTACTTTTTCTCAATTAAGTCCTACTTAATTGAATCTCAATTTTAATCCCACAATGTGATTAATGTGTGTGACCCATTATGTTTCCTACATGTTGGCAATTAAATATAAACTACAATCTAAGTTTAACAGAGATCAAGTAATTTATTTTCAAGACCATGAGCGGCATCTAGCAAGGCATTGTGGCCACCCAAATGTTAAAAAGTCATTGTGATTTTGACTTATCCTTTCAATGATCAATTTATCAGTATAATTCAGTTTTTTCACCAAATAGCCCGAAAAGACCATAAGCATGGTGCAGTGTGTACTTATAAAATCCTTCTATATTAGTTCTTGCAGTTTTTGGTTAACATTAGTGAACTCTAGAATGTTCTCAATATCCTAAATTCAACATGTTTTGGCCAAAGACTTTATCAATTTAACCTAAGCCAAGAACAAATGAGATATGTCTCCTATTTATCACTTGAAGTGGTGAATCATCTCTGGACTACTCATTTATCTTCATATGCTTAATGCCATACCCAAAGTCACCCTACCATAGGCATCTCTTCTTGGTACCCATACAAATGAAATCAAAGTATGATAATTCACATACAAGATAACCTGGCATCGTAAATCAGAGGACTACTTACACAACTGACACATGAGAACTTTTTCATAGACACTTTAGTGAGATACCAAATGGAGTTCTCATAGCAAGCCATGTTCAGTGAACTTGTTCTCATAACAAGCACCTATATGTTATCCCCAAGTATCCTTATACTTCAATCTATGAGATTGGTTGCTTACTTCATAAGTAAAGAGGCTTAATATGTACCAGTCTTTGAGCATTGTCAATGCATTGTGTTGACAATACAATGACCAGGAACTAATTTAGGAACATGGCTTTGATACATAAGGATCTTATAAATATAATCCTTTATAATTTATTTGCAAGGCCTTTGTGTTCTATGGGTTTCATCCAATTAGTGCTTAGTAATTTGTACTTTTGTTTATAATGATGAAGGAAAACATTTAATCACATATTACATGAGTGATTAATATGCATTATTGACAGTATAACCTTGACCAATTCGATTGTCTATAAGGCATACTCTAGCAATCTCCCACTTGCACTAGGTCAATCACTAATGTATCCAATACCAAACTCTTTCATTTAGCAATGTTGTCTCTGCTATGACATAGCTTTAGTACTTCTTTGTGAGAACGTGCTTGGTTATATATTCTTGATAATCTCCATTATCATAGTTATAATACTCATTTGGATCACAATGAGACCCAGATTCCTTTCTTCATGGCTCTTGTTGTTACTCTAACAACTATAAGATTCTTTTACTAACTTAGTGAGTTAATGATCCAAACACTATTTTTGCAGCATTAAGTAAAATGTTTGTAATTGGATAAGGATATAAAATTTTTAGGCCTCTCCAATTTGGAATGCTTCCAAATAACTGATTCATTTACGTCACGATTTTATGTCATTCGTATTCATTGGATTCTCTCACTATGTTAACTCATTTAACATCTAATCCAATAATGCTACATTTTTATAGATTTTAGCATTAATGCTTACCAACAGTATATCTCATATACACTATTCATGTGTTACTAATGACACTCCCACTAACCTTTACATATGCACAATTGATATCTTATCATTTTATAAAGTCAACTCTTTGAATACTTGTCAAAACTTTATACCATACTCCAATATCTCATATTGTTTGTTTGTTTAGTAGACTCATCTCTTATGAGTAATGCATCATAATGCATCCTACTAAATCTTTGAAATGTGAAGTTGTTTTTCAGACATTTTACGTATGAAACTTAGATTACAAAGTATACTTATGATCTTTGACAATTAAAGAGTCATAAAGAACCCACTATTTCTAACTGTGTAGAAAACACAACTAAGTAAACTCATTTACTTCTCTTGGGATATGAATTCAAAACTTCTTTTGAATGCATATATGTAATCTTAAAACCAATCATCTCATATCTCATATGAATGTTTGTTTTACTATTACAATTTGTAATCCTTTCAAATGTTTAGGTATTGATATTCGGCAATTGAGGCATAGGTAAACATTTTATGTCAATTCAATTCATCTCTTATGAATTATTATAATTATCTTCTTTTTAGTTCTAAGCAATCTCAATTAGGATCTTACATCTTAATTAGAATGCCTTTTACACTAAAAGTCTTTATAATCTTATTATGAATAGTTAAGCAATGACTTATCTCATAAGTATTTTTAAATTATGAATAAGATCCTACTGATTCATAATAAAAAAAGGCTATAAGTATCTTTATACTTTATTCTTATTTTTTGTTATTTAAGAATTTCATATTACTTAAAGTATAATTATCAATTATGCAAGTTTCTAAATTAACTATGATTATAACAAGAGCGAAGCATGGATAAAAATCCAATAATTATATTATTTAATGAGAGGAAATAAACTAAATAGAATAGCATCCAATGCTAGCAAAAAGTATATGTCTAAACATACTAGGGATGGCCTTGAGGCCAAAACCAAAATATCCTCAAAAAGGCATTTGGCTATAGTGCCAAAAACAAAACATCCTATGTCTAATAAATCATATCAAAATAAATTAAATTTCTAAAAACAACTCATCCTAGGTCGACAAACTTGATCCATCATCAACTAGGTTTCCACCTCCTTAGTCCTTCCTCATTCATCATTATCATTGGTTCCTACAATATGTCATAGATATATTATAACAACTTCTCATAAGATATCATATATAAAATGGAATGAGAATGTAATAATTCATAGCATACCTAAAGTATAAACTTCATTAAGTTTCTTTCCCTTCACAGTCTTAATGTATTCCTTGTAGTTTTGCCTCCAATGCCCAGGCTTACCGCAATGATTACATGTTTTTTTCACAATCTCTTTTTCCTTCTTTAAGCCCACCAGCAAGCTTTAAAGTTTTTGAGGTAGAAGCCTCATCATTCTTTGATTTCTTGAAGAACTTATTCTTCTATTGTTTCTTTTCCTTAGAGGTAGAAACAAGATTGATGGAGGCTTTCTCCTTGTTAATTGTCTTTTCATCCTGTAAGCGCATATACAAAAACACCGATAGAGTTGCCTCTATGCGGTTCATGTTGAAGTTCAACACGAATTGCGAATAGCTTTCAAGTAGAGAAGAAAGCACTAAGTCAACACTTAGATCATGATCCATAACCCATCCAAGTTGACCAAGTTTCTTAATTCATCCTATCATCTTAAGCACATGAGGACTCACTGGATATTTGCTCAGAATAATTCCTTAGAGATGTCGAACCTCTCAGTGTGAATTTCCTTATCGACCAATTATTTAAGGTTTAAGATGATTTCTTGTACATTCATGGTCTCATGTTGCTTTTGAAGATCAGGAGCCATACTAGCCAATATCACACATGTGGCTTGTTCAAGATCTTTTTCATTAGCATCTTCAACGGGAATATCAGGGAATTGGATCATCTAGAACATATGCCTTTTTTTCTTGCTTTAAAACATTTTTTAAACTGTGGAACCAATCAATAAATTTGGGCCAGTAAGCTTGTTTGCATCTAAAATGCTATGAGTGACATGTTATTTGCCATGGCGATTTATATCCTATATATAAACCAATGCATACAATTTATTATGCAGATAAATATAATCATTAAGGCAAGGTTTTAAATTTGAAACGATTATTCTTACTATTTCATCAAAATAATAACCCTCTCTTAATGTTTCGAGAAATTTGACTCTTAAACTTTTTAGTGAGTTAGGACCCCTTTCATTCTACTTAGACCTTGAGCGCCTCAACGAATCATCATGGAACTAATTAGGTAAGTAACATAGCTTACCAATTACATCTCTATGCAACTTCTAGATCAGTTAGGTGATAACTCTTTGTATAAATACATCATATGCATTTCACCTAACTATTACCTCTAGTGCTTATGGGGTCATCCAGACAACATAGCACTAGCTAAGTAAGACCCGCTACTTATAATGAAAACATACTCGTGTAGAAGTTTAACATTGAGCAACTCAACAAGCTTTTGATTAAAAGAGCTATGGTTTTGGTTATGAGAATGAGAATGAAAGGCATCTATATCAAATTATTGATATCTTGACTTAATATTGGTATGAGGGATTTCTTTTAACTTATTAGGTCTCATTGATTTGTTAATTGACATGCATAGCATTCATTTCATTCATATATCACATATATAGGAAAAATAAATCTATCATATGCCAACTACTAGCATGATTCTGAACTTTATCTAATTCTAGTTTCCTTGAGCCATTAAGGAAACCAGTTGTTCAAATTCCTAAGGATTGCATACAAAGTCTTCATAAGGCTTCTAGGTAATCTCTTGTTACTCCTTGCTTGGCGCCATGATCTCCATTATCTTGGAATTAAAACAATTCTAATCTAATCCTAATTCTATAAAGTACATAACTATTCCATAGCTTTATAAGAAACCTTGAGTTACATTTGAGAGGAGTTAAATGAGAAGAGAATGTACAACCACATAGTAAAGAGATAAGACAGGATTCACAGACTCTATTTATAAAATAAATACCAAAAGAAAATTAACTTAACCATCCATGACCTAACTTCTAAGGTCTAAGTCCATAATCACCCTCATGCTCTCATAATCACATCATAAAGCATATACGTAAATGTAGATTCAATATCACTTGGTAATCTTGTGTGTTTAACTTAAATTGTTTAGCAATCACAATTTTAATTCAATTCATGTTTATGAAAACATTTTCAAGAACACTTGAATAAAAGTAAATTTACTTAAATCCTAATCCAATTAGGATTCATTGAATAAAAAAATTCCAATTAAATAAATAATTTAATTAGGTTCCTAACGTCTTAGGAAGTATATCTCAATTAAGGCACTTTATGAAAATGTGAATTTTTCTAAAAAATCAATTTGAAATCTTTTATCAAATAAAATTTTGTTTATGCAAAGTTCAGGTGCTCTCTTAACTCTTAAGAATTCTAGGTTGACTTGGAAACAATCTCCTTAAAAATCAAAATTTCCAAAAATAGAAGGTGATGCCCTAGTTATAGCCCTAATACACAACATATTGTGTAGCTGGCTAGTCACCACCTCTAAATAGTAATTGTTTCAACAGCCCTATGTTAGGGAAACTTTTTCCACCAACAACCGCTCCTTATAGTGGCCAAGTGGTGCCTTATTCTCACACATTTCCTCCTTTGGTTTTGAGCAAATTACAACCTCCAAACATGAATCAAATTCACATAATCAAGGTTGCCAGAAAAATTCCAGCAAGCATGCAAACAGTTTTGCATCTCTTTGAGAGGTGTTTTGAGCAATCAAACAAAACTAAATCAACCACCAAAAATTTCAGTATCATCATGGACATGTTTAGGCATCAAGAACTTAATTTCATGATTTTTTAACAAGCCAAAACAAGCTTGAACTACAATTTACAACAAGCATGCAGAAAATGCTACACTTGTGTTCTTTGGAAAATCATGCACCAAAACCAATCCGAATAAAACCAAAACATGTTTCTTTAAATCCTTTGTGTTATGAAATCATGCGGCAAGGTTTAATATTGATCAAATCAATTTTAAAACATGTTTTAAATCCTTTAAAACACCTAAGCATATATTGCACACAAAGCTGTCCAGAATTGAAATCAATCCAGAAAAAAGTTTTCTTGAAAAAATATTTAACAAATCAACACACAATTCAATCCATTTGAATATTACCAAGATTTGAATATGCTAATTACAAGAAAATTGTAAGCAAGACTCTGCTACCAATTGAGCGTATTTGGATGCACGCTCAAACAATAACAAGCATAATAATCAAATACATGTAATATCTAATATTAGAGATGTGCAGTGGAAACATAATCTTTGTAAACAATAAAAAATCGGATTTCACAAAGTATCATACTTAAAATCTTTAATGTGATTAAAAACAATCTATAATTGCAAACAAGTCATCAAGAAACATACCTACTTGAGATATTGTAATCACAAGTGAACTCCTTCAATGTTGCTAGGAATCTTGATCACCAAGAAGTCTAATCAAGTCACCAAAGCCTCTCAAGTGTTAGGCCTCCAATGGTGATCCACACAACCACATGCAATGGCCTTCTTAAGGTAGGGACACTCTTGTGCTAGCAAGATGACGAAAGTCCAAAGCAAAAGCAAACTCCTTGTATGCCGAAACCGCTTGAGAACTCTTTTCTCTTTTTTTGCTATGATTTGCGAAAAGGGATTTTCAAGAATTAGGTTCTTGTATTTTCTTTTTTGGCTAGTGATTTTTCGGAGAACAATTCTCTTTTGTGGCTAGGTTAGAGAGAAAACAATAAGGTTTCTTAAGTAAATGGGGCTAGGGTTGCAAGATATTATAACAACTTATGAACCAGTGTATATAACATGGGTGCAACAGGCAAGGTATTTATATCCCTTGTTGTGCAGCAACCTTATACTAGGATTTCAAGGAATCCTTTTCTTACCCCTTAATTTAATTAAACACTTTAATTAAATTCTTTGTTCTTTTCTTTTGTTCAATTAAGTCCTACTTAACTGAATCTCAATTTTAATCCTGCAATGTGATTAATCTGTGTGACCCATTCGGTTTCCAACATGTTGACAATTAAATATAAACTACAATCTAAATTTTAACAGAGATCAAGTAATTTATATTCAAGACCATAAGCATGATGCAACTGTTGCAACCTAAAAAATAACAAGTCTCATCGCGAGACTTTATTACTCATTAAGCGTGTCATTGAAAAACAGAGGAAAAGACGACTTAATTCCTCTTGAAATAAAACGAGGATTTGAAAATGACCTCGAAAAAGACATGGAGTAGCCACCAATCTTTTTTTAGCTAGGTGTGATCCGCCACCTATTAAAATCGGTTTTGTAAATTATTTTAAAATTAATTAAAACATTTTAAAAACCAATTTCAAGTCTGCATTATAAACTAGAGAAAATCGAAGAATCGGATTCTGGACTCGGTTACATGTGGGGAAGGATTAGCACCCCCACAATGCCCGTATAAAACGGTACCTTATTAATCATGTGTTATCTCAAGTCTTGGTAAAAAAGTCGGTTTTTAATTTAGTATTTCAAGTTAATTCCCAATTTAAAGAAAATAATTCCATTTTTAATTGAAAATGATTCGAAATTTATTAATTCAAAAATTTCCTATATTCCCCAACAAACGTGAAAAAATATAGAAATTTTTATTAGTTTGGAAAACTTTCCGAATCATTCTCGTTTTAAAGAACATATTCCGTTATTAATGATAATTGATGATATCCTCCCCAGCAAACCCGGCAGAGAACTCATGAATTATTTTAATTCGAGAATATATTTATTTTATTGAAAATCAATGTCTTATTTTAAAACATATTTTAAAAAAATATGAATATGAAATTGTGTGACATAATAAAGATGACATGAAATAATCTAAATGAAATGATATAACCTAAGTGTCATAATATATTCTAGATGAAATGAATATAACCTAAGTGACATAACATATTCTAAATGAAATGTAATATCCTAAATATCATGATATGTTCTAAATGAGATGACATGATTTAAATAACATGGCAAATTTAAATGATATGACATATTCTAAAAAAATATAATCTAAATAACATGGAATATAATCTAAATAACATGAAATGATATGAAACATAAAATAATACTATCATATAATATGCATGAAAATAAAAATAAAAATAATAATGCATGAGCATAGTATATGCTAAATAATGTGACAAAAATAAATAACTAAATAAAAAGCATAGGATATCATGAAATACTCAAAACCATATAACAATCAATATAATACCAAAAATTTAAATAAAAAATAACAACACCACCATGGAAATTATCATAGCAAAAATCACATATTATATAGTATGCATGAATATGGAAAATGCAATGCATGAGAATGTATTTTTTCCTTTAATTAAGGAAATCCGTATATCTAAAAAGATATCCGGCTACCTTAGGAAAATATATCAAATTAAAATTTCTAAAATCAAAATACTTTGTGATTGTTTGAAAACAATTTTGGAAAACTTAGATTAAAAATAGAAACCTAGCTAAGCCCTTTTTAAATGGCTCTAATTTCCTAAGTTTAAAATCCCGGACTTGACCACCCTTAACCCTAGGATTATAAAATCATTTTTAGAGTTTAAAAAGGCTTAGAAACTACCCTAAGACAGTAGCTAAACTTCCTAATCAGCCCCCCCTAAGTAACTTAGCAAAAACAGAAAAATGAATTTTCTTCAAATTCAAATCTGACTCCACTGTTTAGTTTTAGAACACGATTTTTTAACCTATTTTTAAAACTTCAAAAAATCTAAAAAAATATTAGAGACTCAGAACATGTAAAAATACATGGGAAAAAATTGGCTTAATTTTCTGATTAAAGATGACTGCCCAGAAAAATCGTGAAAGTATGAGTACTGGGTGAAAAAAACTGTTTTGCCAAAACACATTTTTTTGCCTTTGATAAAATCATTTAAAAATCAAATTAAAAATGTTAGAGACTCTCCTAAAGACTCACAAACAATAGCTAACACTTTTGAAAAGTTAGACAAAAATTGGCTAAAGTAAAAAAAAATCACAAAAGTAGAATAATCAATTTGACAACTCTTTAATTTTCTACAAATATGCTCAAAATGAGCATGACTTTGAACCATTGATTGGTCTAAGTCGTAAATCATGTGGCATGACATGAAATGCATGAAAATACAACAAATATGATGTATGAAATGTGTGATTTAAAATCTAAATAACATGAAAAATGCATGGCATCAATAAAATGACCTCGACCTAACATGAACTTGCATGGCATTTAATGCATGATAATGCAAGTACAACCTAAAGCTAAAGAATGCATGGAAAATACACAAACATATAGCATGCTTAAACAAAATACATAACAACAAATCATGGAAATACAAACCTATCAACTAGCATAATAAAAATACACATGCAAAGCTTAGAAAAGGGGGTAGCCGAATGGTCAAAATGAACATGGCATTTCACAAACACTTAACACAATAACATGCATAGCTAAAGAATAATACTAAATCATGCAAACATAAAGTAAAGGCATGACAACAAATAGGCATTTTCAAAAGCACATGGATTAGCAAAATGTAAATCATAAGCAAACTTAAACACTTTGAAAACAGAAAATAAAAAATGCAAGATAAGTAAAATAAACATGATAACAAGATAGTAAACTCAACAATGGAGGTAAGTAAGCAACCAAATCAAAACAAACTTCATATTTTTGTATTTGAAGAAGATTTAAAGCATCAAAAACTTGTTAAATACCACTAATAACATGAAATAAAAAACAAAACAACAACTATTTATAAAATATAGGCCATTCGGCCAACCCCAAAAACAAGAGAAAAAAATATTCAAAAGCTTTTTACAAGAAAGTATCAAGAAGGACTTGAAGAAGTAACTTAAAAGCACTTATTTTAAAATCAAAATCAAAAGAAACTCACCAAAATATCAATGAAAACAGCAAAATCAAGAATGGAAATACAAGGAAAGTGCAAGATATAGTGCTTGTAGCAACCTCTCAAAGCTATATTGCAAGCTTTCCCTCTTCTTACTTTCCTTGCCTTTCTAAACTTTTCTTTTTTGCCTTTCAAAATGGAGAGAAAATCAGCCAAACAAGAGTGTGAATGAGTGAAAATGAAAGAGAGACCCCCCTTTCCTCTATAGTGGCCGATTGGCCTCCTTCTAGAAGCTAGGTGGTTATTTTTTTATCTCTCATCCAAAGGCAATCATTTCAAAATGCCTTCTATGTAAAATTTTCACTATTGGATCAGATCTGATCAGCCCTTGAGTTATGATTGTAGACACCTAATTTTGTCCGGACCCCTAAATCAGGTACGTTTTCTTTCTAAATTGATGTTCCGGAATGCCAAAAGGCTTTTCTCATCTTGCAGGTGGTACTCCGAGACTTAGTCTAAGAAAGTCAAACTTGAAAAATTCAACCCTAAAAAAGTCAACCTCGAAAAAGTCAACTACTAAAAAAGTCAACCCAATTTCAAAATCAAGATTTGAGGTTCAATTGAAAAACGGTGAAAGAATTTTGATAATCCGAGGTCTACATTGAAAGATATGGAGTTCGAAAGTTGGGTTACGGAGATTCAGTAGAAAGGAAACCCTAGTTCGAGAAATTTGGGGAAAAGTGCTTAAACGATCAAATTGGTCAGAATTGAAGGTTCCAAATGAAAGATAAGTACTGAATACGAGTAATGGAGAAGCTACTTGGAAGAAAAACTGATAGAAAAGTCAATTCGAAAGAAAACCGAGAATTAGGGTTTTTGGTGGATTTCGATGAAATTTGGAAGAATTACAGAAATTGGCGATTCGGTAGGAGTAAAGCCCCTAATTGATGAGGAGTGGTTAAACAAGGATAGCCCAAGGCTCAGTTTGAAGAAAATCTTAAAATCAGACTTGTTTTGAGCAAAACCGGGTTTCGGAGGCAAAAGGGCAACATTAGAAAATTTGGGGGAAATAGAAAATGAACTCCAAAAGTTCTGAAAATTTGCAAATCTCATTCTTAAATCATTTCAAAGAGATTGGCGAAAGAAAATCTTCATTCGGAGATCGTTTGCAAAATGGCCAAATCCTGGGTCCACTATGCAAAAATTCAACAGGATAAATCTCGAAAAAATAGCAAACGAGTTCCAAAAATTTTGAAAATTTGCAGATCTCATTTTTACATTATTTGGAAGAGATTGGAGAAATAAAATCTTGATTCGGAGTTTATTTGCAAAATGGCCAAAATTCGGGTCCCCTATGTAGTAATTCAAGCAAATAAATCCTGAAAAAATAGTAAATGAGCTCCAAAAATTATGAAAACTTCCAGATCACATTTTTAATTATTTGGAAGTTATTGGTGAAGAAAAATCTGGATTCGGAGCTCGTTTAAAAAATCTTAAAGTTCAGGTGCATAAAAGGGGCAATTTTGGAAATAAATCCGAAATAAATAGCAAATGGACTCGGAAATTTTTGAAAACTTTCAGAATTCAATTTTTTATTATTTTGGAAGTATTGAAAAAATAAAATTTGAATTTGGAGTCCGTTTTCTATTTATTTAGATTCGGGGGTCAAAAAGGTCATTTTACCGAAGAAACCGAAAAAGGTAAATTTGTAATTTAGAAAAATACAGAAGATGTAGGATTTGCTGAGATAATTCCTCCCTTGGTCAGCCAGCATAGAGGGGAAGAAGGAAGCTTGATCAATTTAATTCCTTAGTCACTATCAAGCTCACATACTACCACTAGCACCTTGCAAATGGTCCCCCTTTCATCCAATGGCTTAGGTGCCTTGTAGGAAAGTTGAATGCACCATCCAATGGCCAAGTTTAAATGCCAAGATGAATTTTTATTTGTTATGAAAGAACCCTTATCTAATGGCCAAGAATGGAAGAGCATAATTCATCCAAAGGTGGACATCCATTCGGCCAAGTAAGGAAGTGCATGGGATTGTTCCTTTTCATCTAATGGCTTAGGCCATGTTCAAGGGTTGAGTACACATGTTAAGGTCTGGGATTAAATGCGAAGATGATATTTTTATGTTTTCATGAAAGAATGCTCATCCAATGGCCAAGAATAGAAGAGCACAACTAATCCAAGGGTAAGCACTCAAAAGGCCAAGCAAGGGAGTGCATGGGATTGGTCCTCTTTTGCATCTAAGGGCTGAGGTTATTACAAGGGCTGAGTACACATCTTAAGGGCTGCTATCAATAGTCAAGATGACATTTTTATGTTGTCATCAAAATATCTTAATCTAAAGGCCAAAATTGGAGGAGAAAAAGTGCAAATTTCATCCAAAGGTTGGAGGGCCATTCGGCCAAGCCATTAGAGGGGGGGCTGATTTCATTTTTTGAGAGTTTTTGGAGGCTGGAAATAGTAGCTAATTGAGAAAAGAAAAGGTTTTGAAAGAAAAAAGAAAGATTTTCAATGGAAGAGCTTGAAGGTAGTCATCTCTACCAAGCTCTAGCATAGTTTTCTTATTGTTTTCCATGGTGATTTTTTGATTTTCTATCTTCTTTTCCTACTACATTTCTCATAGAAATCAAAGTTTTAAAAGGTTTATTTAAATTTTCATCTCTTCTTCTTCGTGAAAAATGGTTGAAAATAATTTTTTTTATAAGATTCTTGCTTTGGCCGAATGTAGCATGAGTGATTGCCTTGATCTTTTTTTTTTTTTTATCTTTTCATGATGTTGTGGGAAACTTGATTTTTGAAGGTTTATTTAAGTATTTGATGTTCTGATTTTTTACAAAAAATGAAGCAAAAGAGGTTGAAATGGCTACATGATCTTGGCAAGACCAAGTGACCATGGTTAGGGGAGAGGCTATGCCCATTTTTACCTACCATGAAGCTCACCTTAATTTTGTTGTTTAGCACGGTTTATTTTCTAATTTTTGAAATGGAAAGGCTTCATGATCTTGGCAAGACCAAGTGATTATGGTTAGGTGAGAGGCTATGCCCATTTTATACCAACCATGGAGCTTAACTTTCCTTGTTTTATTTACTATTTTTCCTTGTTATTTGCTTTGCATGTCTATGCTTAATTTTTTATATGTTCTTTACATTATTTTCTATGCTATATTTGCTTCTATATTTCTTTTCCATGCTTAATAATCTTTCCTTGTAGGTTCGGCCTTTGTGTTCACTGGGATCATATTGTGCATTTTTTTCATATATCATGTATTATATTATAAACATGTTTGCATTTTATATTTGGTCATATGACCATTCGAATACTCCATTTTTCTATGCCTTGCATGTGCATTTTCATCTTGCTTCTTGACTTGTTTGCATCTCCATGCCATGAGTTAGCATATCTTGATATTTAGTATGCCTTACATGTGCATTTTCATCTTGCTTTTTGGCTTGTTTGTATTCCCATGCCATGAGCTTGTGTATTTTGATTTTAGTATGTTATATGGTTGTGAAAATGTCATGACATTATGTATCTTGATATGATTTGTCATGTACTTGTGTCATTTATTAAATAGGATTACATTAGAGTACCATGTGACCATTCAGCCTCTTCATGCATTACTTGCCTTGTCATGCATTTGCATTTTGTTTAGGTCACATGCATTTGCATTATCATATCTTGAAATTGTGTATTAGTTGTTGTTTGTTCAAGCATTAGCATTAGGTTTATTGGTCATTGTATGTTCATAGTATTGCTATGCATTCTCATTACATTTTAGGCCTAGGCCATATTGGTATTGCCATGCATTTAAGTCTTAAATCATATTGGTATTGCCATGCATTGCTACTTACGTCTTAGGTTACATTAGAATTTTCATGCATATTCATAACATTTAGGTCTAAGTCATATTTGCATTATCAAGCATTGCATGCATATTAAGTTAGGATAGCATTTATTGCCATGCAAACTCATGCTAGGCATTTAGGTTATTTTGAATTGTCATACATTTCCTTCACCATTTATGCTTTAGATCATGCATTTCATACATTTCATTTGCTGTATGTTCATGCATTCCATGTTATTGCCACTTGATTCGTGACTTAGGCCAATTAATGGCTCAAAGTCATGCTCATTTGAGCATTCTTGTGGAAAATTAAAAGGTCATCAAATTGATTATTCTACCTTTGTGATTTTTTTTTTACTTAGCCAATTTTTGTCCAAGGTTTTTAAATGTTTTAGCTACTGTTTTTAGGTCTTTAGGATGATCTCCAACAATTTTTACTTTGATTTTTAAATGACTTTATCAAAGGCAAAAAATGTGTTTTGACAAAACAATTTTTTTTTTACCTAGTACTCAAACTTCTCCGATTTTTCTGGGCATTCATATTTAATCAAAAAATTAAGCCAATTTTTTTTGTGTAGTTTTACATGTTCTGAGTCTCCAGTATTTTTTTTTTATATTTTTTTGAATTTTTAAAAATAGGATAGAAAATCATGTGTCAAATTCGGAGAATAGAGGCAGATTTGGATTCAAAAGAAAAACAATGGTTGAAATTGACTAAGGCATTTAGAGGGGGTTGGTTAGAAGCTTTAGCTACTGTCTTAGGATAGTTTCTAAGCCTTTTTAAACTTTAAAAATGATTTTATAAATCTCGGGTTAAGGGTGGTCAAGTCCGGGATTTTAAATTTAGGAAATTAGAGCCATTTTAAAAGGTTTTGATAGGGGTTTTAATCTCATTCAAGTTTTTCTTCAAAATTGTTTTCAAACAATCACAAAGTTTTATTTTTAGAAAATATAATTTGACATATTTTCCTAAGCTCGAATATCTTTTTAGATATACGAATTTCTTTATTTAGAGGAAAAAGTACATTTTCATGCATTGCATTTTCCATGTTCATGCATTTTATTTAATAAGTGATTTTTGCTATGATATTTTCCATGGTATTATTATTACTTTGATTTACATTTTATGATGTTATATTGTTTGCCATATGATTTTGAATATTTCATGCTATCCTATTTTTTTTATTTAGTCATTTATTTTTGTCACATTATTTAGCATATACTATGTTCATGCATTTTTATTTTATTTTCATGCATATTTTATGATAGCATTATTTTATGTTTCATGTCATTTCTTGTCACTTAGATCATATTCCAAGTCATTTAGGTTATATTATTTAGAATATGCCTTGTCATTTAAAATATGCCATATCATTTAAAATTGCCATGTCATTTAAATCAATTTATTTCATTTAGAATATACCATGATACTATTTTTCATTTCATCTAGAATATACTATGCCATTTAAATTATGTCATATCATTTAGGTTGCATTATATTATCTAGACTTTGCTATGTCATTTTATTTATGTCATACATGTTCAAATTCATTTTTTAAATGTTTTTTTTTAAAAAAAAAGGATAATGATTTTCAGTAAAAAAATAAAGATATTTTCGAGTTAAAATAATTCATGAGTTCTCTACCGGGTTTGCTGGAGGGAATATCATCAATTATCATTAATAAAGGAATATCTTTCTTTTAAAAAACGAGAATGATTCGAAAAGTTTTCCAAATAAATAAAAATTTCTATATTTTGCCGATTTTGTCGGGGAAAATAGGAAATTTTTGAATTAATAAATTTCAGATTATTTTCAATTAAAAATGGAATTATTTTTCTTAAAATTGGGAATGAATTTGAAATATTAAATTTAAAACCGACTTTTTATCAAGACTTGAGATAACACACGATTAATAAGGTATCATTTTATACGGGCGTTGTGGGGGTGCTAATCCTTCCCCGCACGTAACCGAGTCCCGTACCCGCCTCTTTGATTGCTCTAGTTTAAAGCGCGGACTTGAAATTGGTTTTGAAAATGTTTTAATTAATTTTAAAATATTTTACAAAATTGGTTGTAATAGGTGGCCGATCACACCTAGCCTAAAAGGATTAGTGGCGACTCCATGACTTTTTCCGAGAGCGTTTTCATACCCTCGACCTTTTATTTCAATCTAGAGGAATTAATTCGTCTTTTCCTCTGCTTCTGTTTACCCCTCACTCGAAGGGTCCCCGCGACGGGATCACGTAGTGACAGTGATGTCATATTGATGTCATAAATAGGATATCTCTCCAACCATTGGTCCATGTGTTGCAAATTCAAAGGCTTGATCACAAAAAATAACTACCTTCTTCCTCATTGTTGGCCTTTTGATTAAAAATCAGAAAATATATGCCCACTAGTGGACCTTGGTCGGCTGACCCTTCCTCTTCCAGCCCATGCTTCAATGTTTTGAAAACAAGAAAAGGCCCTTTTCGATTTCTTTGGTAAAATGACCTGTTTGCCCCCCGAACCTAAATAAATAGAAAACGGACTCCAAATTCAAAAATTATTTTTTTAATACTTCCAAAATAATAAATAATTGAATTCTGGAAGTTTTGAAAATTTTCCTAGTCCATTTGCTATTTTTTTGGATTTTTTCTACCAAAATTGCCCTTTTATGCACCCGAAGTTTCACCAGTTTTAAACGAGCTCCGAATCCAGATTTTTCTTCACCAATCTCTTCAAAATAATTTAAAAGTATGATCTGGAAGTTTTCATAATTTTTTGAACTCATTTGGTATTTTTTCGGGATTTATCTGCTTGAATTACTACATAATGGGCCAGGGATTTGGCCATTTTGCAAACGAACTCCGAATCCGGATTTTCTTTCACCAATCTCTTCCAAATAATTTAAGAATGAGATCTGAAAATTTTCAGAATTTTTGGAGCTCATTTGGTATTTTTTTCAGGATTTATCTTCTTGAATTTCTGCATAGGGGACCCGGGATTTGGCTATTTGGCAAACGATCTCCGAATCCAGAATTTATTTTTCCAGTCTCTTTTAAATAATTTAATAATGAGATCTGTAAATTTTTAGAATTTTTGGAGCTCATTTGGTATTTTCTCGGGATTTATCTTTTTGATTTCTACATAAGGGACTCGGGATTTGGCCATTTTGCAAACGAACTCCGAATCCAAATTTTCTTTCGCCAATATCTTCAAAATGATTTAAGAATGAGATCTGCAAATTTTTAGACCTTTTGGAGTTCATTTGCTATTTTTCTCAAATTTTCCAATTTTGCCTTTTTGCCTCCGAAGCCCGGTTTTGCTCAAAACAAGTCCGATTTTCAGATTTTCTTTTTTGGGCCTTTTTCATATATTGAATTGGAGTTGGTCCAAAGTCGCCCAATATTTACGGTCATATTCCCTTCTGATTTGATTTTTTCTTTTTCTCACTATCGGGAATTTCCTCGTTTTTCTGTTTTTCCTCCAATCTGCTCTTTTCTCAGATTTTCTTCAAACTGAGCCTTGAGCTATCCTTTTGGTTACTCACTCCTCATCAATTAGGGGCTTTAGTTTTACCGAATTGGGCCATTTCTGTAATTTTCCTCAATTTCACCAAAATCCACCAAAAACCCTAATTCTCGATTTTCTTTCGGATTGCCTTTTTCTGTCAGTTTTTCTTCCAAGTAGCTTCTCCATTACCCGTAATCAGCGCTTATCTTTCATTTGAAACCTTCAATTTCGACCAATTTTGATTGTTTAAGCACCTTTTCCCAAATTTCTCGAACTAGGGTTTCCTTTCTACCGAATCTTCGTAACCCAACTTCTGAACTCCATATCTTTCAATTTAGACCTCGGATTATCAAAATTATTTTGCCATTTTTCAATTGAACTTCAAATCTTGATTTTGAAAGTTGGTTGACTTTTTCAATTTTTGACTTTTTAGGGTTGACTTTTTCAGGGTTGACTTTTTTCAAGTTTGAATTTTTATGCTCGCCTTCTTAGACTAAGTCTCGGAGTACCACCTGCAGGATGAAAAAAGTCTTTTTACATTCTGAAACATCAATTTAGGAAGAAAACATACATGTTTTAGTGGTTCGGAGAAAATTAGGTGTCTACAGCTGCCCCTCTTTGGCTATTGCTAAGAATCAGGAATCAGGCAAAGATAAACAAATACTAATTTTGTCCGGTTAGTGAAATCACATGTGAAGAAAAGGGGAAATGGGCTTTCACTCACTTCCATGTATCATTCATTTCTTTTTTGAAAAAAAAAAGCTGTAAATAGAAGATACTGTCCTTAAATTTAATTCCCTGACTAATCAAGGCTTGATCTGTCTTAAGGAAACGAGTTCAATTTGCAAAAGAAAATTGTACTCGGAGGTCTTAAGAATGGTGCCCGAAAGCCTTACCCGTGATGGTCTTAAAAGTGGTGCCCGGAGGCCTTACCCGTGATGAAAATACCTTGACGACGGTCTCAAGACTCGACTCATTTGATGAAACAGAATGAATTCGATTTAAAATAAAAGGAAATACCTCGACGGTGGTCTTGAGGCTCGACTCATTTGATAAAATAGAATGAATTCGATTTAAAACAAAAGGAAATACCTCGACGATGGTCTCGAGGCTCGACTCATTTGATAAAACAGAATGAATTTGATTTAAAACAAAAGGAAATACCTCGACGATGGTCTCGAGGCTCGACTCATTTGATAAAACAGAATGAATTAGATTTAAAACAAAAGGAAATACCTCGACGATGGTCTCGAGGCTTGACTCATTTGAGAAGCAGAACGAATTCGATTTAAAACAAACATACCTCGACGATGGTTTCGAGGCTCGACTCATTTGAGAAGAAGAACGAGTTCGATTTGGGGAAGCCAAAGTTTTTCTTTTTCCTGCAATGTTAGCTAAATGCAATGATGAGAATGACATGCTTTGCAAATGCTAGTACGTTTCCTAAGAATGAATTCAATCAAATGGTTGTGTCATGATTTCTAATCTATGGTTTCTTTGAGGTTCATAGATTATCCGACTTCATGACGGAGTCTTCAATTGTTCACTGATGCCCCATTTAGGGAACCTTTCTCTCGAGGTAACTTTGTCAAATAGTCCCAATTTTTTACTTTCGCTGAAATTCACAAATTTTCTAACTTCATGACTGAGTCTCCACCACAATTACTATTTTCCTTTACTTGGTGAACTTTCCAAACCTTTCTTAAGTTTTAAATCTACTCCTTAGTAATACTTTGAAGTCCTTTTATTTAAAGTTTTTTATGTTTACTAATCATCATTCAATTTAATAACAATCATGATGCATCTAAAAAATGTATGAAAGAAAATATGAAACAAGCAAAAATGTCATGAAAAGGATAATAAGAATTTATTTCAAGAAATGTTTTCAAATAGTAAAAGTGAATATCAAGGATATAAGAAACAAATTTAAAGTTATGGGTTGTAGATGCCCCAGATGCGGAATATCTTGGACCCTTCCTTTTTTCAAACTATCTAAAATTTCTCTTGAACGAGCAATTTACTTGGATAATCCCTCGACTTTTGTAGTTACGTCAGATTGAGTTGTTCCCCTTTTCTCTGATTTCAAATATTTTCTCCCCCTTTATACGGAGCATTAATTCGAACTTTAATCAGTACTTCAGCCGCCCTTTACGGGTTTTCAACTCAAGTTTCCTCCATTCGGTATTAAGTCGCCCTTTGCGAGTTTTCTGTTAAAACCTCTCCTTTTACATTCTTTTTTCATTTTTATATTTTCTTTTCTCTTTTTTTCCTGTATTCTACCATGCATCTGAGAATTCTAAATGCTTCCAAGGTAAAAATGTCAATTCAAAAGATGGAATAAATTCTGAGAACAACCTTTCAAAATAAATATCCATGCTTGATCAAAATGGACTTTCTAAAGCACCTAATGTAGGCCAAGGTTCGGGTTTAGAAAGAAAGGATAAAATAGGCCCAAAGTGTGTTTAAGGGTGATTGGATCAAGGATCATTTCCTAAGGAGGATTCATTCTTGAAACATTTGTCCCTTTTTTGGATTTTCTTTTCTCTTTTTTATTTTTTGCTGGCTTTCATTTGCCATTCTTTGATTTCACATTTTTCAATGGCTCTCTTATTTTCCATGACTTTTTGATTATTTTTCCTCGTATTTTCCTTCCCGTGTAGAAGGTGATCCTTGATCAAGGTTCAAAGAAATAAATAATTCCTAAGGCTCAAAGGGGTGACTAGGGAAAATTTATTCCTAATGAAAGGAATATGAAAGATGGCCGTTCATTATATCAAGCATGAATATTCTCTTTGAAAAGCAATTCTCAGGGGAGATAGATATATAGAATTTTCATTTCTACACTTGGAATCATTCGAATTCCCATGTGCATAGCAACACACTTTTTTTTTCAAGAATAATACTTCTTCAATTCATCAGCATTCATGGAATGTCTAAAATCATCCCCGTCCATCCGAGTTAGAATCAATGCTCCTCCAGAAAAAACTCTTTTTACCACATAGGGTCCTTCCCAATTTGGAGCCCATTTTCCTCGCGGATCCTTCACTATAGGGAGAATTTTCCTCAGTACCAACTCCCCCTCTCGGAACTGTCTGGGACGAACCTTCTTGTTGTGGGCTCGAATCATCCTTTTCTGGTACAACTGCCCATGACAAATTTCCTTCAATCTTTTCTCCTCGATGAGATTCAGCTATTCATAACGAGCTCTAACCTATTCTGCCTCTTCTAGGCCAACCTCCATCAAAACCCGAAGTGAAGGAATCTCAACTTCAATAGGTAGCACTGCTTCCATACCATATACCAAAGAAAACGGCATTGCCCCTGTAGATGTGCGAACTTAAGTGCGATATGCGTGAAAAGAAAAAGGCAAAATCTCATGCCAATCCTTGTACACATCAGTCATCTTCTCCACAATCTTCTTGATATTTTTATTGGCTACTTCTACTGCCCCATTCATCTTTGGTCGGTAAGGTGCCGAATTATGATGTGTGATCTTGAACTAAGTACAGATTTCCCTCATCATCTTATTGTTCAAATTGAGAGCATTATCTGAAATAATTCTTGCTGGCAATCCATATCGACATATGATTTCCTTCTTAACAAATATACATACCACCGACTTTGTTACATTTGCCTAGGAAGCAACTTCTACCCATTTTGTGAAATAATCTATAGCCACCAAGATGAAACGATGTCCATTTGAAGCTTTTGGGGAAATAGGCCCGATCATATCCATTCCCCACATTGAAAATGGCCATGGCGAAGTCATGACATACAATAGCGATAGCGGCACATGGATCTTATCTACATATATCTGGCATTTATGGCACTTCCGAGAATAACTGATACAATCTCCTTCCATTGTCAGCCAATAATACCCTGCCCTCACAATTTGCTTAGCAAGCATGTGACCATTAGCATGAGTGCCACATATCCCTTCATGAACCTCTTCTATAATTCTCTGAGCTTCGGCAGATCTGACATATCTCAATAAGACTTGGTCTTTCCCTTTTTTATAGAGAATCTCATTGTCTAGAACAAAACCCATTGCTAGCCTTTTCAGAGTCCTTTTGTCGTTTTCTGTTGCTTGTTCTAGATACTATTGACTCTTGATGTACTGCAAGATATCGTTATACCAAGGGAGGCCATCTACTTTTTCTTCAATACTGAGGTAGTGGGTAGGAGACTCATATATACTCATCTTTATTGGCAGAACTTCAGCCCCTTCATTCACTTTAAACATTGATGACAAAGTAGCCAGAGCATCCGCCATTCGTTTTCTTCTCGGGGGAAGTAATTGAAACTCACTTCTTCAAACCCCTCCAATAAACTCAGTATGAGTTCTTGATATTGGATTAACTTTGTATCACGGGTCTCCCATTCTCCCTGTAGCTGGTATATCACTAGAGCTGAATCTCCGAAAACTTACAATATTTTGATTTTTCTGCCTACTGTAGCACGAAGGCCCATAATACACGCTTCATACTCGGCAGTATTGTTTGTACAATCAAAATCCAATCTAGCAGTGAAAAGATAATAATCTTCTTCTGGGGATATGAGCACTGCACCAATTACGTGCCCCATGGCATTAGATGCGCTATAAAAGTACATTTTCCATACTTTTTTCCTCATGAGAATCTCATCTGCTTGCAAAACATACATCAAATCTTTATCCGGGAAGTCAAGTTCAACGACTCATAATCCTCCACTGCCCGACTTGCTAAAAATTCAGGCACTGCACTGCCCTTGATGGCTTTCTGACTTACATATACAATATCGTATTCTGACAATAAAACCTGCCATCTTGTTGTTCTCCCTGATAAAGAAGGTGCTTCCAACATGTACTTGATTGGATCTAGCTTGGCAATCAACCACGTTGTGTGGTACAACATGTATTGTCTGAGTCTTCGAGCAGTCCAAGCTAAGGCACAACACAACTTTTCTACCGACGAATATTTCAACTCATAATCTGTGAATTTTTTGCTGAGATAGTAAACCGCCTGTTCTTTCTTTCTAGTCTCATCAAGCTGCCCCAAAACACAACCCATGGATCTCTTAAATATTGATAGATACAATATCATTGGTTTATCCAAAATAGGTGGCATTAGCATTGGTGGGTTGGATAGATAATGTTTAACCTTTTCAAAGGCGATCTGACAACCTTCATCCCATTCTCCTGGATTACGCTTTCGAAGTAGCTTAAATATTGGATCACATTTATTGGTTAACTGAGAAATAAATCGAGCAATGTAATTCAATCTCCCTAGGAAGCCTCTTACTTATTTTTGAGTACGTGGTGGTGGCAAATTCTGAATGGCTTTCACTTTATCCGGATCAATCTCAATTCCCCTTTTGCTGACAACAAAACCCAAAAATTTTCCCGAGGTGACTCCAAAAGTGCATTTTGCCAGATTTAGCTTGAGTCGAAACTTTCTTAGTCATTCAAAGAGCTTTTTAAGATTCACAATATGCTCTTCTTCTCCCTGCGACTTTGCAATCATATCATCAAAATAGACCTCAATTCCCTTATGCATCATATCATGAAACAAGGTCACCATGGCT
The DNA here is from genome assembly GCA_030761205.1 of Fremontodendron californicum. NCBI lineage: Eukaryota > Viridiplantae > Streptophyta > Magnoliopsida > Malvales > Malvaceae > Fremontodendron > Fremontodendron californicum. The sequence goes on along the minus strand of JAULJL010000025.1, from coordinate 8,918,883 downwards.
CTCTGATATGTTGCCCCAACATTCTTCAACCCAAACGGCATTACTTTGTAGTAGAATTTTCTCCACATTGTAACAAATATGGTTTTCTTCATATCTTCCGGTGCCATCTTAATCTGATTGTATCCCGAAAATTCGTCCATGAAAGAAAATAAAGAATTCTTCGTTGTATTATCCACCAGAGTATCGATATGGGGCAAAGAGAAATTATCTTTAGGGCTGGCCTTGTTCAAATCATTGTAATCAATGCACATCCGCACCTTGCCATCCTTCTTTGGTACTGGAAAAATATTTGCCACCCATTTTGGATATTTTGCCACCTCTAAGAATCGAGCATCAAATTGTTTCTCCACGTCCTCTTTTATCTTTAACGGCATGTCCGACCTCATTCTTCTCAACTTTTACTGAATTGGTTTGCATTCTGGCCTTAAAGGGAGCTTATGAACCACAATATCCGGATCCAACCCTGGCATGTCTTGGTAAGACCATGCAATTACATCCACATACTCCCGGAGCATAGCTATCAATTCACCCTTTATTGATGATGACAATGAAGTCCCAATTTTGACCTCCTTTATCTCCTCACCATTTCCCAGATTTATCATTTCCAATAATTTCTTATGAGGAAGTACTTGTTTCTCCTCTTGTTCTATTTTCCTTAATAGATCCGGAGGTAGACCATAATCCTCAGTATCTTCGTTAGCCTCAAAATCACCCGTGCAAATGGGTCTTTCAAAATTCAGAATTACTGACAGAAAGGTCCTCATATTCCGCATTCGTACACCTGTAAATATGTGGGGAAGAAACAATATAGAAAAATATATATAATGAAAACAAAATAAATAGCATAAATGAAAGAATATGGACACATCAATATGAATAAAATGCATCGTTCTTGTTATTTATTGAATGAAAATGTTTAAGCAAAAAGCCCATTACAGAAAAAACTCTTAATATCTCTGGGTAAAGATAATTAAGATTGTTTTTTAAAGTATTACTTTTGAATAGACTTAAAGACTATGGGCAACTCAGTCGCACTCCAATTGGTCAGTCTATATCTTGGTGGACAAGGTCGTACCATCCAGTTCGCATTGTCACTTTCCATTCCTTCCTTCCAGTCATGCAAATAACCATATCCTGTATCTGCCCACCCTTATTCACATGGAAATTTTAGAAAGCTTGCTCGATCATTATGAGTACATCTTCTGAATTCTTTTCTCTGAATAGAAAACCAGCAGAGTGGAAGCTATGAAGGATTGGTGGGAAAGTTATAGGCTCCCACTCAATATCCATATCCGCGAGATGGGCCATCCTCCTTTGTCAGTTCTTTTCAACTTGTTTCCTCTTTTCATGGGCCTTTGGAAGATATCCTAAGCCAAAACGATCCTTCTTTCCCACTATTTTCATTGCTCGGGCCATTCCTTGAAGATACTTTCCAAGACTTTTTCCAGCCCTGCAGCCCTTTCCCATGGTAGTTCTTACTCCCAACCTTGTATTCTTGGACAACTTTGGTTTTGGAATTTTTTGTCCTTCAGCGATGATTACTGCATTTACGAATTACAATGACCGGAAGGAGCATTCTACAGCATCTTCATTGGGTTCAACATAAGGAGATTCAGTGGATGCAGAGGCTATGATGTCCTCTTCTCCCGATATAGTGACCAAACGTCCCTCCATCACAAATTTTAGTTTTTGGTGGAAAGATGAGGGTACAGCCCCTGCTGAAGGTATCCACGACCTTCCCAACAAGAAATTGTAAAACGGATTAGTATCCATGACCTGAAAGTTCACTGTATAGGTACATGGGCCTATCTCCAGAGGAACCTCAATAGTTCCCATCACATATCTCCTAGTACCATCAAAAGCTCTAACCACCGTGCAACTTGGCAGCATATAAGAAATATTAACTGGCAACTTAGACAGGGTTGCCAAGGGCATTACATTTAATGAATAACCATTATCCAGAAGTACCTTTGGTAGTAATGTGCCCCTTGTAGGTGGTTGTTATATGCAGAGCCTTTGTCGATCCAATACCATTGAATGGTATTTCATCATAACTAAAATATATGTAGTCATCTGCCGCAATGTTTCCCAGCAACCTGTATAATTTTTTTACCGATATGTTGTTAGCCACATATGCCTGATTTAAGACTCTCAACAGGGCATTTCTGTGTGGTTTCGAATTCAAAAGCAAAGATAAGATTGAAATTCTAGCTGGTTGACATTGAAGTTGCTCAACCACACTATACTCACTATGCTTTATGAATTTTAAGAACTTGCAAGCTTTTTTCTCATTCACCGGCTCTTTTCTCCTGTTTATTGGGGCTGAACCCCTTTCTGCTTCTTTTGATGAATCCATCTCAATATGGATTGGTTCAGATACTTTCTTCCCTTTATCCATTCCTCCATCCTTTCTTGACAATCCCTATTCAACAACCTCAGGGATATAACACCTTCCACTTCGTGTTAAGTGCCCCACACCCGTGATATCTTGCTGACTCGAAGACCCCGGCATAACCATGCTGTAGTCATACTTCCCTGGTGCAGCTTTGTTTTTCTTGTATGAAAAGAAAGAAGGCAAATCTATGATGAGCTTAGGTGCAATTTCCTCAACAACCGGACTACTCTTCTCTAGTTCATCGTAATAGATGATCAAAGGTCTTCCTATCCCGTAGCCAGCCGCATTCTCAATAACCTCTACTTCCCTTTCTATTTCTTCGTAAAACTCGGCTTCCCCCTTATCCATCATCTTTTGGACTTTAGCCAGAAAATCCTCGTATTCCTGTATGATATGACTTTACATCCATGGAACGGGCACCAATCCTCCACCCTGTTTGCAACCATTTTTAAACTGTCACCATCCTCTACCATTCCTGCTTTCACCATTTCGACCCACACTTTTATCATTAGAGTCTTGACCTCACTGACGTACCTTTTCGACCTTCTCTCTTCCCCTGTCAATATTGCATTTTCTCGGTTCTCAGCATGATCGAGCAATGTATTTCCTTCTATATTCGGCCCATTCCTTGTCTCGAATTTCATAACCCCAGTATTAATCAAACTTTGGACTTTCTTCTTAAAGGCAATATAGTCCTCAGTCGAATGCCCCTGAATCCCTGCATGATATGCGCAGCTACCATTTGCGTTGTACCACCTTGGATATGGTGGTGTCAGAGGTTTGAGGTATATAGGTGCAACAAGTTGACTCTGCAACAGTTTGGGGTATAGCTCACCATAGGTGGTAGGAATCGGATCAAATTGAGGTTTTTGATCATTCTTTGGTGAACATTGATCATTGCGTCCAACACCTTGAGTGTTTGGGATAGTGTTTCGGGGAAGGTTTATTTGTAGGGACACGCCAGTTGGAAATGGCTGTTGTGGTATATTGGTATAGGAAATGGATTTTGGGTAAGGTGGTTCACATTGGGATAGTAAGGATTATACCCCGAGTAAGGTGTGTAGGGTGTAGGAGGTGCATAAGATGTAGGAGGTGTATAAGGATATTGGTTGAAGCTAATTGCATTGGTCTCCTCTTTATTCTTTGCAGGGAAAATCTTCTTTGGAGTAGCAGACTCACCCCCTTCCATTTTCCCGTTCTTAATGGCAGACTCTATCATCTCCTCGGATATTATCATATCTGCAAAGTCCTTGGTGGCACTCCCCACCAATTTATCATAATAAGGTGCTTTCAGGGTATTGATGAAAAGCACTGTAGTTTCTTTGCTAGTTAAATGGGGTTGCACTTGTGTAGCCAGATCCCTCCACCTTTGCGAGTATTCTTTGAAACTCGCAATAGTCTTCTTTTCCATGTTCTGTAGTGACAGCCAGAAAATCCTCGTATTCCTGTATGATATGACTTTACATCCATGGAACGGGCACCAATCCTCCACCCTGTTTGCAACCATTTTTAAACTGTCACCATCCTCTACCATTCCTGCTTTCACCATTTCGACCCACACTTTTATCATTAGAGTCTTGACCTCACTGACGTACCTTTTCGACCTTCTCTCTTCCCCTGTCAATATTGCATTTTCTCGGTTCTCAGCATGATCGAGCAATGGATTTCCTTCTATATTCGGCCCATTCCTTGTCTCGAATTTCATAACCCCAGTATTAATCAAACTTTGGACTTTCTTCTTAAAGGCAATATAGTCCTCAGTCGAATGCCCCTGAATCCCTGCATGATATGCGCAGCTACCATTTGCGTTGTACCACCTTGGATATGGTGGTGTCAGAGGTTTGAGGTATATAGGTGCAACAAGTTGACTCTGCAACAGTTTGGGGTATAGCTCACCATAGGTGGTAGGAATCGGATCAAATTGAGGTTTTTGATCATTCTTTGGTGAACATTGATCATTGCGTCCAACACCTTGAGTGTTTGGGATAGTGTTTCGGGGAAGGTTTATTTGTAGGGACACGCCAGTTGGAAATGGCTGTTGTGGTATATTGGTATAGGAAATGGATTTTGGGTAAGGTGGTTCACATTGGGATAGTAAGGATTATACCCCGAGTAAGGTGTGTAGGGTGTAGGAGGTGCATAAGATGTAGGAGGTGTATAAGGATATTGGTTGAAGCTAATTGCATTGGTCTCCTCTTTATTCTTTGCAGGGAAAATCTTCTTTGGAGTAGCAGACTCACCCCCTTCCATTTTCCCGTTCTTAATGGCAGACTCTATCATCTCCTCGGATATTATCATATCTGCAAAGTCCTTGGTGGCACTCCCCACCAATTTATCATAATAAGGTGCTTTCAGGGTATTGATGAAAAGCACTATAGTTTCTTTGCTAGTTAAATGGGGTTGCACTTGTGTAGCCAGATCCCTCCACCTTTGCGAGTATTCTTTGAAACTCGCAATAGTCTTCTTTTCCATGTTCTGTAGTGACAGCCTATCCGGTACCATATCAGATACATGTTTATAATGCTCCATGAAAGCCTTGGCTAAATCCGTCCATGAACGAATCTTAGTACGAGTCAGTTGATTATACAATCGGGTTGCAAACCCTCTCAGGCTATCTTGAAAACAATGGATAAGCAGTTTGTCATCATCATCGTGCCCTGTCATTTTTCTGTAGTACATGGTAAGGTGTGCTGATGGGTTAGTAGTCCCATTATACTTCTCAAAGTCTGGTACATTGAACTTTGGAGGGATCACCAAACCGTTTACCAAGCTCATCTCTTTGGCTTCCAAACTGCCAAATAATTTATCCCCTTCAACTGCCCTCAATCTTTCCTCCAGCAGCTGATATTGTTTTTTGGGATTCTGCCGTTTCAACCCTCTTCAGCTCAGTCATCTTTGCCCTTTCTTTTTTAGCCAGTTCCTCAAAGTCTAGAATGTTAACATCAATAGGGTCAACTCCAATGTTACCCTTTCCAGGTCCAAAATTCTTTGCTTCACCCACTAGGTGAATGTAAACATAGGATGCTGCCCCAGTTGGAAGTTCATTGCCCACATGCTAGGATATTTGGCCGTTCAGCTGCACCACCTCAGGTCAGCCTTCCTGGTTCACTGCCCCTATTCCTGTAACTGAATTTTCCCCTGGCCATTTCTACCTCATCATGGTGTTCATCATTTCCATGAGTTTGGTCATTTGTTCCCGTGACTCCTTTTGAGACTTACCAACTGTTCTTGTAGTTCTTTCTGAGTTCTTTTTATTCTTTCAATTCTAGCAAGCTGATTATTCTCCATAGCTCTGGCTTGTGATCGAGTATTATAAGGGTGTCGAAAATCCGATTCTTTATGAGTGCGACCAATTGCACCTTTAGTTTTGAAAACCATGAATTAGAATTTATTGACACATTTTTTATTTTATAGAAATGAATGAATGAATGAATAAATGACTAAATGTTAATAAGTAAATGACTAAGTGTATGAATATGAATGAATAATTATAAAAAATAAATTAATGGACAAATAAATGAATGGCTAAGTGCATGAATATTCTTACAGTATAAATGTATGAATGACTATAAATATGAATGAATGAACAAACAAACAAACAAAATATATAAAGTAAAGAACAAATGAATGATGAATGCATTTAAAAGTATTGGCCCCGGGATAATTCCAATCAAACGGTCTTTCATTGATTTCCTGGAACTAAATACATCAAAGATAGAAAGATCACTACTTAAGACAATCTAATACTCTGTCTATCTTAATTCAAAATGCTATTACAAAACACCGGTCCTATAGTAACTCCCTCGGATCTTGGACTTTTTTTTTCACTGTTCTCTTTTGATTGCCTTACTCTTCAATCTGACCCCTACTTGTTCACGGCCCTTTGACATGTCAGCAGAAGCATCACCGTGTAAGCTTTCCTTAGCTTGTTTCTCCAGTTGATTGGCTCGGGCTTCCTCATGCTTCGCTCTCTCTTTCCAATAGTTATTCTCCTTCTTGAGGTTTTTGACCTCTTGCTCCCATTCCCCGGAAGTCTTGAGGGTCCCCTCAAATCTGAGCTCGAAGAGGTACCTCTTGTTCTCCAAGTTTAATTCCTGAAGATCGTCATTAGCAGTGTCCATTTCTCTCTTGATCTTTTCCTTTTCTCTTTCTCGAGCTAATTCCTTATTTTTCATGTCCTCAAGCTCTTCTTGCAGCCAGGCAATCTCTTTGCTCATTTGGGCCTTTTCTTTTTCGAATTCTGCCCTTGCAATTTTTGACTCTGATGGCACTTCCTTCGGTGGCGAACTCAAAAACTGAACTTCTTTCCCATTAGATGCCAACAACCTGTCAGTAATCCTCTTTTCTCTCTATGCTAGGTAGTCGGGGGTGACGATGTCGGCATATCTGGCTACCTTTATCCGACGGGTCTTTTTCCATGCTTCAATTATTCCCCGTACCTTTCCTGAGTAACCTTCTTCTCCATAGGTGAACTCTAATAGAGCCAATCCATGAGTCGCTGGTGTGAACTGCCGAGACTCAACCTGTCTTTGCACCAACAGAGGTGTGTAGCTCACGGCTCCCCAAATCCCAAGTAGTGGAACCCCTGACTTGTCTCCACATTTGTACAATATCGGCATAGGAATCATCCATAGAGCTCTCCAAGTTATCATTTCACTTTTAAGGTTTCGAAACAGGTTGATCCACTGCTTTTCATTTTTATCTTCGGGCCAATCTATTTTAAGGAATTCACTGATCGGTACTAGGGTTTTCAAGTATGGTTTGAAAGAGACATCTTCCCTTCTCCAAAAATGACTCTGAATCCAAACATAGAGAAGTTGCATACATTCCCCGAATCTTCCTTTTCTTTCCCTTTTGCAAAAGTTCAAAGATCGAATAATTTCTGCTAGGATGGCTGGAGACGGATCTATCTTATGTTTTAACTTCTCAATAAGGTCAACTATGGCCAACTCGACACATCCCAGTGTCCCCGGGAAAATAACCAAACCATATACAGCTAAAGCAAAAATATCCCTAGCAGTCTCTCTATTCGGGTGACTTCGGATCAAAGATTGGAGGGCATCCCAAGGAATACACTCACTTTTCCCTTTCTTAACCACATGATCATCGACCCATTTACTGTCCATTCCCACAATCCAAGCTAACTTCTTCTTAAACCCTAATATTTTTGAATCCTTCAAATAAATCTGATCCGAGATGGTATCCTCAATACGCAACAAAGCTGAATATTCCTCTATGGTCGGTGTCATGTCTTCCTTGTTGAAGGTGAAACATCGGTATCCCGGATTCCAGAAACGTACCATAGCCCGAATCAACTCACTATTAATCTTAATCGGCATCAACAATGCTATGTCTCTATATATCTAAGTGAAAATCCTCTTTTCTGACACATACCATTGATTCCAATTATCCATCAACCCTCGAAGATCATTTTGCCGATAAACTAAATCTACCCGTTCTGGCAATGCTGATATATATCCCTCCTTTAAACAATCCCCATCTCTTCACTCCGAACACTGCCGCACCCCTGCATGCTCTTCCACTATCGAACTAGCCTGACCTTCCATGAAAACCCTCTTGGTTGAAGATTATCCCGAGGCCAATAATTTTTTCCTATGCGTTATGATGACACAAAAAAAATGCATGAAAAAAAAAGTCAGTAGAGGTGAAGAAATCAAATAATAACAAAACAATACAACAAATGTCCCAATGAAAATTCGGCATTATGACGTCTTTGGGGATGGAATTTTGAATCTTTGATGGGCAAAATGATGTGTGTTCATCACTGTCCGATTTGCAAAATTTATTCGGGATGTAACATAGGTAATAAAAGGTTAGAAGTGTCCCTCCATGTGTCCCTAACCTCGGTAATTCTATCAAAAATCCAGTAGAGCTTCACCTACGTTGGCTCTATGGTTCACTATATGTGGGTGAATGAAGTTCTAAAAAGGCTCTGAATTGTTCCTCACTGTCGCCTGTGAAGGCTAGTAAGGCGCCCCGATAAAAGCAGGTTCAATTCGTTAGAATATATTTTCTTAGCCCATGCGGATTGTTAATCATCGGAGCTTAGGTAATTTATACTCCGGAAGTATTTTGCTAACCCATGCGGATTGTTAATCACAAGAGTGTAGCTACTTTACTTCTACTTAAAGTGACAGATTTCGGGTATAGAGCTCATGTTATCCAAATGTAAGTGTAGTGTGTGAAGAGGAACAACATACCTTTCACCACCTATTCTACAACCCTAATTCTAAATACTCTGATAAGACTAAACAACATAAATCATCAATTAATCAATAAATGAATATATGCAACAAAATAACCAGAGAACAATTATAATATGTATGCACATGAATATGGACGTATTTAAAAGCATTTTATTATTTTCAAAATGCTCCTTATTTTTTTAAATAAATATGGGAATAAAATTAAATACCAATTAAACCAACAAAACCGAGACTTTGATAACACACAATTAGTTCTAGGCCTGACTCTCTAATGTCCCCAGTGGAGTCGCCAAGCTGTCGCAATCTAAAAAATAACAAGTCTCATCGCGAGACTTTATTACTCGTTAAGCGTGTCATTAAAAAATATAGGAAAAGACGACTTAATTACTCTTGAAATAAAATGAGGATTTGAAAATGACCTCGAAAAAGACATGGAGTGGCCACCAATCTTTTTTTAGCTAGGTGTGATCGGCCACCTATTAAAACCGGTTTTGTAAAATATTTTAAAATTAATTAAAACATTTTAAAAACCAATTTCAAGTCTGCGTTATAAACCAGAGAAAATCGAAGAATCGGGTTCGGCACTCGGTTATGTGTGGGGAAGGATTAGCACCCCCACAACGCCCGTATAAAACGGTACCTTATTAATCATGTGTTATTTCAAGTCTCGATAAAAAAGTCAGATTTTAATTTAGTATTTCAAGTTAATTCCCAATTTAAAGAAAAATAATTCCATTTTTAATTGAAAATGATCCGGAATTTATTAATTCAAAATTTTTCTATATTCCCCAACAAACGTGGCAAAATATATAAATTTTTATTAGTTTGAAAAACTTTCTGAATCATTCTCGTTATAAAGAAGATATTCCGTTATTAATGATAATTGATGATATCCTCCCCAGCAAACCCGATAGAGAACTCATGGATTATTTTAATTCGAGAATATCTTTATTTTATTGAAAATCAATGTCTTACTTTAAAACATATTTTAAAATATGAATATGAAAATGTGTGACATAATAAAGATGACATGAAATAATCTAAATGATATGATATAACCTAAGTGTCATAATATATTCTAGATGAAATGAATATAACCTAAGTGACATAACATATTATAAATGAAATGCAATATCCTAAATATCATGATATGTTCTAAATGAGATGAAATGATTTAAATGACATGGAAAATTTAAATGATATGACATATTCTAAAAAATATAATCTAAATAACATGGAATATAATCTAAATGACATGAAACATAAAATAATACTATCATATAATATGCATGAAAATAATAATGCATGAGCATAGTATATGCTAAATAATGTGACAAAAATAAATAATTAAATAAAAAGCATAGGATATCATGAAATACTCAAAACCATATAACAATCAATATAATACCAAAAATTTAAATAAAAAATAACAACAACACCATGGAAATTATCATAGAAAAAATCACATATTATATAGTATGCACGAATGTGGAAAATGCAATGCATGAGAATGTATTTTTTTTCCTTTAATTAAGGAAATCCGTATATCTAAAAAGATATCCGGCTATCTTAGGAAAATATAACAAATTAAAATTTCTAAAATCAAAATACTTTGTGATTGTTTGAAAACAACTTTGGAAAACTTATATTAAAAATAGAAACCTAACTAACCCCTTTTTAAATGGCTCTAATTTCCTAAGTTTAAAATCCTGGACTTGACCACCCTTAACCTGAGGTCCATAAAATAACTTTTAGAGTTTATAAAGGCTTAGAAACTACCCTAAGACAGTAGCTAAACTTCCTAATTAGCCCCCTCTAAGTAACTTAGCCAAAACAGAAAAAGGAATTTTCTTCAAATTCAAATCTGACTTCACTGTTCATTTTTAGAACACGATTTTTAACCTATTTTTAAAACTTCAAAAAAATCTAAAACAAATACTGGAGACTCAAAACATGTAAAACTACACGGAAAATTTTTTTGCTTAATTTACTGATTAAAAATGACTACCCAAAAAAATCGAGAAAGTACGAGTACTGGTGAAAAAAACTGTTTTGCCAAAACACATTTTTTTGCCTTTGATAAAATCATTTAAAAATCAAAGTAAAATGTGAGAGACTCTCCTAAAGACTTATAAACAGTAGCTAACACTTTTGAAAAGTTAGACAAAAATTGGTTAAGTAAAAAAAAAAAATCACAAAGGTAGAATAATCAATTTGACAACTCTTTAATTTTCCACAAGTATGCTCAAAATGAGCATGACTTTGAACCATTGATTGGTCTAAGTCATAAATCATGTGGCATGACATGAAATGCATGAAAATACAGAAAATATGATGTATTGAATGTGTGATTTAAAATCTAAATAACATGGAAAATGCATGGCATCAATAAAATGACCTAGACCTAACATGAACTTGCATGGCATTTAATGCAACCTAGATCTAAAATGATGAAATGCATGATAATGCAAGTACAACCTAAAGCTAAAGAATGCATGGAAAATACACAAACATATAGCATGCTTAAACAAAATACATAACAACAAATCATGGAAATACAAACCTATCAACTAGCATAATAAAAATACACATGCAAAGCTTAGAAAAAGGGGTAGCCGAATGGTCAAAATGAACATGGCATTTTCACAAACACTTAACACAATAACATGCATAGCTAAAGAATAATACTAAATCATGCAAACATAAAGTAAAGGCATGACAACAAATAGGCATTTTCACAAACACATGGATTAGCAAAATGTAAATCATAAGCCAACTTAAACACTTTGAAAACAGAAAATCAAAAATGCAAGATAAGTAAAATAAACATGATAACAAGATAGTAAACTCAACAATGGAGGTAAGTAAGCAACCAAATCAAAACAAACTTCATATTTTTGTATTTGAAGAAGATTTAAAGCATCAAAAACTTGTTAAATACCACTAATAACATGAAATAAAAAACAAAACAGCAACTATATATAAAATATAGGCCATTCGGCCACCACCAAAAACAAGAGAAAAAAAATTCAAAAGCTTTTTACAAGAAAGTATCAAGAAGGACTTGAAGAAGAAACTTAAAAACACTTATTTTAAAATCAAAATCAAAAGAAACTCACCAAAATATCAATGAAAATAGCAAAATCAAGAATGGAAATACAAGAAAAGTGTAAGAGTATGGTGCTTGTAGCAACCTCTAAAAGCTATATTGCAAGCCTTCCCTCTTCTTACTTTCCTTGCCTTTCTAAACTTTTTTTTTTGCCTTTCAAAATGGAGAGAAAATCAGCCAAACAAGAGTGTGAATGAGTGAAAATGAAGGAGAGACCCCCTTTCCTCTATAGTGGCTGATTGGCCTCCTTCTAGAAGCTAGGTGGTTATTTTTTTATCTCATCCAATGGCTATCACTTCAAGATGTCTTCTATGTAAAATTTTCACCATTGGATCAGATCTAATCAGGCCTTGAATTATGATGTCATAAAGATGTCATAAATAGGATATCTCTCCAACCATTGGTCCATGTGTTGCAAATTCAAAGGCTTGATCACAAAAAAATAACTACCTTCCTCTTCATTGTTGGCCTTTAGATTAAAAATAAAAAAAATATCTGCCTACCAATGGGCCTTGGTCGGCTGACCCTTCCTCTTCCAGCCCATGCTTCAAGTTTTTAAAAACAAGAAAAGGCCCTTTTCGATTTCTTTTATAAAATGACCTTTTTACCCCCCGAACCTAAATAAATAGCAAACGGACTCCAAATTCAAAAATTGTTTTTTTAATACTTCCAAAATAATAAATAATTGAATTCTGGAAGTTTTGAAAATTTTTTGAGTCCATTTGCTATTTTTTGGATTTTTTCTTCCACAATTGCCCTTTTATGCACCCGAACTTTCACCATTATTAAACAAGCTCTGAATTCAGATTTTTCTTCACCAATCTCTTCCAAATAATTTAAAAGTATGATCTGGAAGTTTTCATAATTTTTGGAACTCATTTGGTATTTTTTCGGGATCGGGATTTGGCCATTTTGCAAACGAACTTCGAATCTGGATTTTCTTTCGCCAATCTCTTCCAAATAATTTAAGAATGAGATCTGCAAATTTTCAAAAATTTTGGAGCTCATTTGGTATTTTTTGGGATTTATCTTCTTGAATTTCTACGTAGGGGACCCGGGATTTGGCCATTTTGCAAACAAACTCCGAATCCAAATTTTCTTTCGCCAATATCTTCCAAATAATTTAAGAATGAGATCTCTAAATTTTCAAAATTTTTGGAGCTCATTTGGTATTTTTTCGAGATTTATCTTCTTGAATGTTTGTATAGAGGACCCGGGATTCGGCCATTTTGCAAACGAACTCCGAATCCAGATTTTCTTTCACCAATCTCTTCGAAATGATTTAAAAATGAGATCTGCAAATTTTTATACCTTTTGGAGTTCATTTGCTATTTTCCCAAATTTTCCAATTTTGCCATTTTGCCTTTGAAGCCTGATTTTGCTCAAAACAAGTTCGATTTTCAGATTTTTTTTGGGCCTTTTTCATAAATTGAATTGGAGTTGGTCCAAAAATACCCAATATTTATGATCAAATTCCCTTTTGATTTTTCCTTTTTCTCACTATCGGGAATTTCCTCGTTTTTTCGTTTTTCCTCCAATCTGTTATTTTCTCGGATTTTCTTCAAACTGAGCCTTGAGCTCTTGGTTACTCACTCCTCATCAATTAGGGGCTTTAGTTTTACCGAATCGGGCTATTTCTGTAATTTTTCTCAATTTCACCAAAATCCACCAAAAACCCTAATTCTCGGTTTTCTTCCAGATTGACTTTTCTTTCAGTTTTTCTTCCAAGTAGCTTCTCCATTACCTGTAGTCAGTGCTTCTCTTTCATTTGGAACCTTCAATTTCGACCAATTTGATTGTTTAAGCACTTTTCTCCAAATTTCCAGAACTAGGGTTTTCTTTCTACCGAATCTCCGTAACCCAACTTTTGAACTCCATATCTTTCAATGTAGACCTCGGATTATCAATATTCTTTCGCCATTTTTCAATTGACTTTTTGGGGTTGACTTTTTTGGGTTGACTTTTTATGCTCGCCTTCTTACACTAAGTCCTGGAGTACCACCTGCAGGATGAAAAAAGTCTTTTACATTCTGAAACATCAATTTAGGAAGAAAACATACCTGTTTTAGTGGTCCGGACAAACTTAGGTATCTACAGCAGTGTCTGCTTTTGGTTAACATTAGTGAATTCTAGAATGTTCTCAACATCCTAAATTCCTCATGCTTTGGCCAAAGACTTTATCAAGTTAACTTAAGCCAAGAACAAATGAGATATGTCTCCTCTTTATCACTTGAAAGGGTGAATCCTCTTTGGACTACTCATTTATCTTCGCATGTTTCATGCCATATCCGAAAGTCACCCTACCTTAGGCATCCCTTCTTGGGACCCGTTCAGATGAAATCAAAGTATGACAATTCACATATAAGATAACCTGACATCACAAGTTAGAGGACTACTTACACAACTGACATGTGAGAATTTTCCCATAGAAACTTGAGTGAGATACCGAATTGAGTTCTCATAGCGGGCCATGTTTAACGAACTTGTTCTCATAACAAGCACCTACATCCCCAAGTATCCCTATATTTCAATATATGAGATCGATTTCTTATTTCATAAGTAAAGGGTTTAACATGTACCAATCTTTGAGCATTGTCAATGCCCTGTCTTGACAATACAATGACCATGAACTAATTTAGGAACATGGCTTTGATGCATAAGGATCTCATAATTATAATCCTTTATAATTCCTTTGCAAGGCCTTATGTTCCATAGGCCTTATCCAATTAGTATTTAGTAATTCTTACTTTTGTTTACTAATGATGAAGGAAAACCTTTAATCACATATTACACGAGTGATAAATATGCATTATTGACAGTATAACCTTGACCAATCCGATTGGCTCTAAGGCATACTCCGACAGGCGCAAGTTTGTAAGTTAACTCATCAACAGCATCGTCTATAAGAAACTTCCATTACGCTCATGTCCATCAAGAGGAAGTTAGATGAGACTCTAAAAGAGTATGTCACGAGGTTTGATCACAAAAAACTTCAAGTGAGGGACCTCGACCACAACATTGCCATAGCTATCTTCACTAACGGCTTGAGAGACATATACTTCACTAATTTTTTATCTAAGAAATCGCCCAAGGTCTTCGCTGACTTACTTTTGAGGGCTAAAAAATATATCAACACCGAAGAGACTATGGTGGCAAAATACCAAGGAATTGAGAAGCAAAGAAAGAAAGAAAATGAAGAAACCATATAGGGTAAGAGGAAGAGAAACCCCCTCATCTTCGAGGATACGACCACTACACTCCTTTACGTAGTCTCCAAAGAAATAAAGCACAGCTAAGAGAGGAGAGCTTCAACAATATCTGCGGCCCAAATGCAAGTGGTGACAGATTTTCACCATTTAAAGTGCCAAGGCACGTCTAAAAAATTGGAGCCCTTGAGATGGTAGGCGAGGTTGAAGAGGAAGAGAAAAATGGTGGTCCAAATTGGAGACATAGAAACCCCACGAGCTCATGGGAAGCTCACATTGTTTCTAGCAATCTTCTACCACAATGCCTGCTAACATCCGAAGGAAGAAGCCATGAGTCTACCCCTTTAATGTGTAAAAACGAAGCAGTAAGGCATGACCACAATGCTTGCTCACATAAGAAAAGAATAAGCCATGATGCTCACCTCTTGCATATGCAAAAAGCAAAGTAAAAAGGCGTTTGGCCATAGTGCTCGCTTACATCCAAAATAGCCAAAGAACATCTTCCTGATGACAAAGTTACCAAGTCAAGCTACAATGAGCGCTTATATCTAAGCCTTAAAAGTAAACAACTTGGCAGAAAAAAACTAAGTAAATCTAGTTTCTTAATGTACCTCCTTAGAGTGATCCTTTACGCGACACCCGAAGTGACGAAATAAAGCTAACAGGTACAAGCACAGGAAGCGAAGTTCATGATCAACTCCATACAATAAAGGAGCTTGAAAACAAACACAAAAGGAGAATGTGAGAAATTAACTCGATGTTAACTCTCCTTATGTGAAGTAGCTAGGCCAGGCTCATAATGTCACCGCAAGGTTCGACTGCAAGAAGGGAAAATACACTAATACTCAACAAAAGGCACCAAAACCCTAGTATAGCGATCACTTCTAACAAAAGCTTCTAAACGTGGAAAAGCTCGAATACTATCGGCCACTTCCAATGCTGGAGTTCATGTTTCAGCACAAGGTGAGATCATAACACTTGGAACGGCTACAACAAGTTGAATCTAAACTCGTAAGGCATAGACACAATAGTTGGACCCATGAGAATAAAACTTGTCCATGAGCCACGAGGAACACAACTCAGCTTCAAAGGATGCTGATAACTCTATGAAATAGTGCTATTTTATCCTATTTTGTGCTTTTAAAATAGCTAAGTCCTTGTAGTTTAAACTATTAATTAATTATTTTTATTTAGTTTTTATTTAGTTTCATTTATTTTATGTTTAATATAGTTATTAATTTAATATCTTTTATATTTTTGTAGAGTCCTAAAGCAAGAAAGAGAGAATCTTCTCATATATGGAAAGAGTCCAAGCTAGAAACAGTTACTTTGCCACAAAGTTTTCCTTCTTCAGGCTTTTTATAGCTCTATAAATAGAGACTTCTCCCTAGCTGTCAAATCTGAAGCTTGTAAAATAACCTAGTTTTCTTAAGAGGAGGGCAGCCACCAAAGATTTGCAAGGAGCAAAAGAGAGATTTTGGAAGATTGAAGACTGAAGATCTGACAACCCTTAGTTTTCTCTTATCCCTTATCTTCTTTATCTTTCTTGTATTATTTATGATGGTGAAACTCCTTTGTTTTTATATTTTTATCAGTTGGTATGAACTAAATATATATTTCTAGGATTGCAATGGAACTCAACATGTAGTTTGGATTATTTTACTCTTTAGCTTGATTTAATGATATTTGAGTTGTTTATTCAATCTTGTGCCTAATGCTTCTAATTGTTTAGCTACCAATTAGATTGATGTGGTAACCTAGATACAACTTGGAAAAGGGAGTTTAGTGTTACATATGGATTGAATAACACATGTTCCATATTTATTTATTATGATGAGTTGATCTGCATGTAGGGTAGGAATACACTTACGTGTCATATGTAATCAATTTTAGAGTCTAAGCTTAATGATTCTTCTTTAATTCAATTATCATAGGAATATAGTTAATTGGTTAAGAGGGATATTTTTATAAGACCATCGGAAGATCCTTATAAATAGATTAGAACTCTAGGTTAACAGCTCAAGGTCATTAATTAAGTTAATAGGGTAAGAAATGTTCAAGCGAAGTGTTGAAAGAAATTGCAATCCTAGGCTTTTTCTTATTAATTTTAATCCCAATTTTAATTTAATTTAATTTAATTTCTTTCTTTCTTTATTATTTTTTTATTTAGTTTTTATTTAATAATATTTAATAGTTTGTTTGAATATGATTAAGTTGTGTTAATTTTAGTACTTAGCAAATTTGGTAACAACTCCTCGTGGAGTCGATACTCTACTTTTCATTATATTACTTGTTAACGATACGTGCACTTGCGTGATTAAAATTGACAACAAATTTTTGGCACCGTTGTCGGGGAATTGTTTTCATCTATGGGATCTTCTTCTACATGCTCATTTCCATCTCTGGTGTGACATCCACTCCTTCATCATCAACTTCATTTCTAACCTAATTTGAAGCACTATGTGTATCATCAAATTCATCATCATGCATTTCTCCATTCCCTTACTCTATATCAAAGGATGATGTATTCCCATATCAAATACATACCTAAGTTTTGCATGCTTTACAAGAACCCAACCTTGATGACCTTTGTCATTAACATAGTATACTTTCTTAGCTTGTGATGCCAAAATAAAAGGATCACGAACCAAATTAGTTCCATTTTGGGCTAGATGTGAAAACTTCACAAGTGTGAAACCAAACTTATCTTTCTTGCAACCTCTATTGATATCAATCAAATCACATTTAAATAACATAATATTAAATCTACGAGAATAATTCAACTAAATGATGTCTGCTAAAGCCCCGTAATAATTAACTTCTCCTTTAATAGGTTGCGCATTTCTTGCACTTGCATAACTCATCATTTTGGTTGTTACAACGACTCCACTATTTTGAGTTTTCAAGCATCTCTCACTGTCGCAACCTAAAAAATAACGAGTCTCATCGCAAGACTTTATTATTCGTTAAGCGTGACATTAAAAAAATCGAGAAAAAGTCAACTTAATTCCTCTAGAAAGGTTTTGAAAATGACCTTAAAAAAAACATGGAGTCGCCACCAGTCTTTTTTAGCTAGGTGTGATCGGCCACCTATTAAAATCGGTTTTATAAAATATTTTAAAAATTAATTAAAACATTTTAAAAACCAATTTCAAGTCTGTTTTAAACCAGAGAAATCAAAGAAGCGGGTTCGGGAGTCGGTTACGTGTGGGGAAGGATTAGCACCCCCACAACGCCCGTATAAATCGGTACCTTATTAATCGTGTATTATCTCAAGTCTCGGTAAAAATTGGTTTTAAATTTAGTATTTCAAGTTAATTCCCAATTTAAAGAAAAATAATTCCATTTTTAATTGAAAATGATCCGGAATTTATAAATTCAAAATTTTCCGAATCATTCTCTTTTTAAAAAAGATATTCCGTTATTAATAATAATTGGTGATATCCTCCCCAGCAAACCCGGCAGAGAACTCATGAATTATTTTAACTCAGGAATATCTTTATTTTATTGAAAACCATTATCTTTTTTGAAAACATTTAAAAGAAATGAATATGTATATGCATGACATAAATAAAATGACATAGCAAAATCTAAATAATATAATGCAACCTAAATGACATGATATGATTTGAATGCCTTAGCATATTCTAAATGAAATGAAATATCCTAAGTTATATGATATATTCTAAATGAAATTAAATGACTTATGTAACATAATACATTCTATATGAAATGCAATATCCTAAGTCATATGATATAATCTAAATGAAATAAAATATTCTAGATGACATAATATATCATAAATGAAATGAAATGATTTAAATGACATAACAAATATGAATGACATAGCATATAATTTAAATGACATGGAATAAAATAATGCTATCATATAATATGAATGAAAATAAAAATAATAATGCATGAACATAGTGTATGCTAAATAAAAATAACTAAATAAAAGCATAGGATATCATGAAATATTCCAAATCATATAATAAACAATATAACATAACTCAAAATCATAACAATATCATAGAAATTATCATAGCAAAAATCACATATTATATAAAATGCATGAAAATGGAAAATGCAATGCATGAAAATGTATTTTTTCCTTTAATTAAGGAAATCTGTATATCTAAAAAGACATCCGGCTACCTTAGGAAAATATGTCAAATTAAATATTCTAAAACTGAAATACTTTGTGATTGTTTGAAAACAATTTTGAAAAGCTTGAATTAAAAGTAAAAACTGGGCTAAATCTTTTTTAAAATGGCTCTAATTTCCTAAGTTTAAAAATCCGGACTTGACTACTGATAACTCGTATAATTATATAGTTTTTAGTTATGTTTTATTATTGTTTTGTGTCAAATACGAGTTATTATTGTTTAGTCTAATTGTGTTTATGATCTTTTATATTTTTATGTAATTTGGTGTTTTTCACAAGTTTCTTTGAGTGATTTCAGATTACTAGAATTAAGGGCAAATCCAGTTCAGTTCCAGTTCCGACACCGTTTGCCATATCAGCTATATCTCGAGTTTCACTAAAGCAATAAGGCTAAAATTTGTAGCCATGCAAAGCTAAGAGGCATATCTATCTTTTTCATGTTTTACACTTCTTGAAACGGAGTCGTTTTCCCTAGCGAAATCGACCATCAAGTTGGCTGATGTGCAATGATGTCTGTGCTGACCTGTTTTCGTATTTTGCCCATATCTTCTTATCCACATCAGCAAATACGCTGATTCCAACGGCTATAGATCCGTAACTGATAGGGGTATATTTTTCTAGAAGACCATTTTATCAGATCGAGCCTCCAACATTGACAAAATCGACCTTCAAGCTGGCTGATCAGAATTGTCATACAATATGATGAAAATTGTTAGAAAAATGCACCCACCTATTATACCTACCTTTGAAATTTGTAAAGCTTGTCTCTTGTCATTTAGCCCTCCAAAATGTGTATAAATAGAGGGCCTTGGATGAGTATTGGGATACATTATACATTGGTAGGATATTAGCCATTGTAATAAAATTCTCTAAGTTTTCTTCTTCTTTCCTTTCTCTAGTTTTCTTTTTCTTTATTTACTTATGTTTCTTACATTTCTTTTCATTTTATTCATATCTAGTATGTGTTGCTAATCATAT
Source organism: Fremontodendron californicum (assembly GCA_030761205.1). NCBI lineage: Eukaryota > Viridiplantae > Streptophyta > Magnoliopsida > Malvales > Malvaceae > Fremontodendron > Fremontodendron californicum. Next base: position 8,898,800 of record JAULJL010000025.1, on the reverse strand, counting down.
TGTTGAGGTGATGAGGTGAAGCTCTTGGTAAATGCTAAGGTTAGTCTCTTAAACATGAGCTAAAATGAATCATCATTTATAAACACTAGTATAGATAATATTTTCTTTTGGTTTAAAATCATACTTGCAAAGTAGAGATCTTGATTCATTATTGACAATGAAAATGGCACAGTAAATGCTTGGTTTCATAACCTTGATTTGTTGTAGACATATACCTTGGCATAAGGAATGCTTGGACTCTTTTTGTGAGTTTTGAGGACACCAAATGAACATAATATCATATGCTATGGACGTTGGACAATTTGGACTGAATTGCTAAACCTTCCGATTGGAATCTCCCTTATGTGTGAATTTCAATTGTGTAATAAAACAAGATTAACCTTAGCATAACACCAAGAGTGGATTCTCTAACCTCAACATCTTTTCTTATTGTTTTTTCTATCTTGTTTAATTTCTTTTATATTTTGTTTATTTTGTTCTCTAATATCTTGTTTATCTTATTTTGTTGTTGATTCCCTAATATCTTGTTTACTTTCTTTTTCTTATATATTTATAAACTTATACTTACTAATACGCTTCCCTGTGGTTCGACCTCGGACACCCGAGAATTTATTACTTGAACATAACCTGCACTTGGGTTTACGACTCTTAATTGAGTTACCATCAACTACCCTTAACCTGAGACTTGAAAAACCATTTTTAGAGTTTAAAAAGGCTTAGAAACTACCCTAAGTCAGTAGCTAACCCTCCTAATCAGCCCACTCTAAGTAACTTAACCAAAACAGAAAAATGATTTTTCTTTAAATTCAATTCTGACTCCACTGTCCAGTTTTAAGCCATGATTTTTTACCCTATTTTTAAAAATTCAAACAATTCTAAAAAAAATACTAGAGATTCAAGACATGTAAAACTACACCAAAAAAAATCGGCTTAATTTTCTGATTAAAGATGAATTCCCAGAAAAATCGGAAAAGTACAAAAACTGGGTGAAAAAACTGTTTTGCCAAAATACATTTTTGCCTTTGATAAAATCATTTAAAAATCAAAGTAAAAATATTTACAACTCACAAAATGACTTACAAACAGTAGCTAGGACTTTTTGAAAGTTGGATAAAAATTGGCTAAGTAAAAAAAATCACAAAGGTAGAATAATCAATTTGACAAACTTTAATCTTCCATAAGTGTGCTCAAGAGAGCATGACTTTGAACCATTAATTGGCTCAAGTCATTATTCAAGTGGCATGAACATGAGATGCATGAAACATTACAGCAAACATAGTGCATGAAATGCATGAGGTTAAATCTAAATGTCATGAAAAAATGCATGGCATTCATATAGTGACCTAGACCTAAATGAACTTGCATGGCATTTAATGCAACCTAGACCTACAATGCATGAACATGCATGGCAAATGAACCAAACATAATAACTAAAATATGCATGGCATTTTGGCAAACACAAAGCATGCTTAAACCAAAAACTCAACCAAATATCATGCAAATGCTAGCCTATCAACTAACATGGCAAAAATGCACATAAAATGCAAAAATTCAAGGGTGGCCGAATGGAATAATGCAACTAGAAAACATGGCATTTTCACAAACACTTGGTATATTAGCATGTAAAACTAAATAAAATGTCATGCAAATGCAAAAACCTACCAACTAACATGGCAAAAATGCAACACACAATGCAAAACACATGGAGTAGCCAAATGGCCTCAAGCTCCAACAAGCATGGCATTTTCACAAACACTTGGTATACTAACATGCTCAACTAAAATATAACACTCAAATCATGCAAAAATCACACAAGCATTTTCACAAACACTTAATATACTAAATCTAAAACATGCTCAACTAAGATATAAAACTCAAATCATGCAAAGACCACACAAGCATTTTGACAAACACTTGATATACTAAATCTAAAACATGCTCAAATTTAAACATTATGAAAACAGATAATTAAAAATGCAAAACCATGATATTTAAAACATAAATGGCAACAAACAAAGCAACCAAATTAAAATATAACTCAAGAATATGAAGTAAAATAACATTTAAAACACCAAGATCAAAGAAAATAACATAAACAATATGGTAAAATAAACCAAAACAACAACTTAAATAAATAATGTAGGCCATTTGGCCATGGTAAGTATATTGTAAAAAAAATGTAAAAAATATATTTAAGAAAGAGATGAAGGAAGAACTTAAGAAGAACAATAAAAAAACATTTATTTAAAATGGAAACTCACCAAATAGAAGTCAAAATAGCAAAAACAAGAATGGAAAATCAAGAAAGTGCAAGAGTTGGTGCTCAAGAGCAACCTCAAGAAGCTATCTTTCAAGCTTTATCTCTTCAAACTTTCCGTTCTTTTCTAAACTTTTCTTTTTTGCTTTCAACCAAGGAGAGAAAAAAACTAAGTAAATACCAAAAGAACTCAGCAAAATGAAATGAAAAAATGAATTTTCTCCCTCCCCCCTAGAGCTGGCTGAAACACCTTAATAACATGCAAGGATGTTGTCATTTTTTTGTAACCAATTTTCCATCAAATGGCTAATAATTCAAGGTGAAAAATCATGAAATTACCACCTTTAGATTAGCATCTCAGCTCTCTCAAATTACAGCTGTTCAAGAATAATGTTGACATCTCTCTTGGCCTATGTGGCTTAATCACCATGGCTTGATCAAAGAGAATCTCTAACTAACTATTGATTTTTAGCCATTTGATTGAAAAATCAGAAGCTTCCTCCTTCCTTTGGGCCTGGGCAGGCCAGCACTTCTCTTTTCCAGCCCAAGTCTGATTTTTTGAAAGACCCAAAGAAGCCCTTTTCGGTTGCTTGGGTGAAATGACCTTTTTGCCCCTCGGATGCAAATAAATATCAAACGGACTCCAAATTCAATTTTTTTTTTTTAATACTTCCAAAATAATAAAATATTGAGTTCTGAAAGTTTTCAAAATTACCCGAGTCCGTTTTCTATTTATTTGGATTTTTTCTTCCAAAAATACCCTTTTATGCCCCTACATTTTATCATTTTTTAAAAGAGCTCCAAATCAAGATTTTTATTTACCAATCTCTTCAAAATAATTAAAAAGTGTGATATGAAAGTTTTCATAATTTTTGGAGCTCATTTGGTATTTTTTCGGGATTTATCGAATTGAATTACTACAAAGAAGGCCCGGGATTTGGCCATTTTGCAAATGAACTCCGAATCAAGATTTTCTTTTTCCAATCTCTTCCAAATAATTTAAAAATGAGATTTGTAAAATTTCAGAATTTTTGGAGTCCACTTGCTATTTTTTCGGGATTTGTCTTTTTGAATTATTGCATAGGAGGCCCGGGATTTGGCCATTTTGCAAACGAACTCCGAATCAAGATTTTCTTTAGCCAATCTCTTCCAAATAATTTAAAAATGAGATTTGAAAAATTTCAGAAGATTTGGAGCTCATTTGCTATTTTTTTGGGATTTTCCAATTTTGCCCTTTTTGCCTCCGAAACCCGGTTTTGCTTAAAACAAGTCCGATTTTCATATTTTCTTCAAACTGAGCCTTGGGCTATCCTTTTATAACATTCCTCATCCATTGGGGGCTTTGTTCTTTCCAATTCGGGCCATTTCTGTGATTCTTCCCGATTTCACCGAAATCCACTAAAAACCCTAATTCTCGGTTTTCTCCCGGATTGACTTTTCTTTCGATTTTTCTTGCAAGTGGCTTCTCCATTACCCGTAGTCAGTGCTTATATTTCATTTTTAACCTTCAATTTTGACCAATTTGATCGTTTAAGCACTTTTTCCCAAATTTCTCGGATTAGGGTTTCTTTTCTACTGAATCTCCAAATGCCAACTTCCGAACTCCATATCTTTCAATGTAGACCTCGGATTATCAAAATGCTTTCGCAATTTTTCAATTGAACTTAAAATCTTAATTTTGAAAGTGGGTTGACTTTTTTAGTAGTTGACTTTCTAGGTTGACTTTTTCGTGGTTAACTTTTTCTCGGGTTGACTTTTTCAAGTTTGACTTTTTATGCTCGCCCTCTTAAACTAAGTCTCGGAGTACCACCTGCAGGATGAAAACAGTTTTTTTACACTCAAAAACATCAATTTAGGAAGAAAACATACCTGTTTTAGTGGTCCGGACAAAATTAGGTGTCTACAGCTGCCCCTCTTTGGCTATTGCTGAGATTCAAGAATCAGGCAAAGATAAACTGACACTAATTTTGTACGGTTAGTGAAATCACATGTGAAGGAAAGGGAAAGGGGTTTTCTTTTTCATTTCTTCATTCATTTTTCATTTTCTATTTTTTCATCATTTTATCATTTTTCCTTTTATCTTTTTTCATTTTTTTCATTTTCATTTTTTTTTTTGAAAAAAGCTGTAAATTGAAGATTTGTCCTTAAATTGAGTTCCCTGACTAATCAAGGCTCGACCCATCTTAAGGAAACAAATTCGATTTTCAAAAGAAAAATTGTGCCTGAAGGTCTTTAAAGTGGTGCCCGAAGGTCTTAAAAACTGGTCCCGAAGGTCTTTAAAATGGTGCCCGGAGGTCTTAAAAACTGGTGCCCGAAGGTCTTTAAAACTGGTTTGAAAAATACCTTGACGACGGTCTCAGGTTCGACTCATTTGATAAAACAGAATGAAGTCGATTTAAAACAGAAAGGAATACCTCGACGGAGGTCTCAAGGCTCGACTCATTTGATAAAACAGAATGAATTCGATTTAAAACAAAAGGAAATACCTCGACGGTGGTCCCAAGGCTCGACTCATTTGATAAAACAGAATGAATTCGATTTAAAACAAAAGGAAATGCCTCGATGATAGTCTCAAGGCTCGACTCATTTGATAAAACAGAATGAATTCAATTTAAAACAAAAAGAAATACCTCGACGGTGGTCCCAAGGCTCGACTCATTTGATAAAACAGAATTAATTTGATTTAAAAAAAAATACCTCGACGGTGGTCTCAAGGCTCGACTCATTTGATAAAACAGAATGAATTCGATTCAAAACAAAAGGAAATACCTCGACGGTGGTCCCAAGGTTCAACTCATTTGATAAAACAGAATGAATTCGATTTAAAACAAAAGGAAATACCTTGACGATAGTCTCAAGGCTCGACTCATTTGATAAAACAGAATGAATTCGATTTAAAACAAAAAGAAATACCTCGACGGTGGTCTCAAGGCTCGACTCATTTGATAAAACAGAATGAATTCGATTTAAAACAAAAGGAAATACCTCGACGGTGGTCTCAAGGCTCGACTCTTTTGAGAAGCAAAACGAGTTCTCTTTGAGGAAGTTCAAGTTTTCCTGATTTCTGCACTGTTAGCTAAATGTAATGATGAGAATGTCATTGATGCACCCAAAAGAGTGTATCTTATTTAACCTTGCACTAAAAAGATAAATTGTAAGTATAGTAGTTAGCAAGGGTCGAGTCCTCAGGGATTGGGTTTTAGTTTATAAGTTAATAGTTTAAAACTTAAATTCAAGAACAATAAAAGAAAAGGGGTTTTTGAAGCCAGATTTAAACTAAAGTAAATAATAAGAATAAGATGCAAGGCGGTATAACCAGCCAATAAAAATATATATACTAAATTAGGCGGTATAACCAGCCAATAAAAATATAACAAAGTTAATATACAAATTAGGCGGTATAACCAGCCAATAAAAATAAAACAAAGTTAATATACAAATTAGGCGGTATAACCAGCCAATAAAAATAAATATACTTTTAAAAATAAGCAAACTAGAAAAGTAAGAAAACAAGTAAGTAAGAAGAATCAAATATGAAAAATATGGTTAAGGTTTCATTCTCCACCACTAGACATCATTAAGAATCAATTTCAGATCTATCAATATCAACCAACTATCAAAGTTAACAACCGTAGATAACAACAAGCTCTGTTATCCCAATCTTTCCTTAGTTTGTCGTTAAATAGAACAAGCTCTCTATTTAATCTCTAACCATTAAACAACCTAGAATAAGCTCTCTAGATTCAATTTAATGGCAGCTTTATGATGAGAAAGATAGGTTGATCTAAGCAACAAACACATAAGCTCGGATTGTTCAACTTAGGTTATGTTCCACTTTGCAATTATTGAAAACTTGACCATAATCATTAATCACAAATTGCCACTTATGAATAGGAAATCAAGACAATTACACGGATCAAGACTCCTAAACTAGCAATAGATAATTATCAAGATCTATCTAGTTGTACACCTAAACAAATCAAGACAACATCATGAACAATTCTTGTAGAAGAACATAAGCAACTTTGATAGAAAATTAATGATAGATAGAATCTGAAAATCAATCACAAAACATGTCTAGGGCTTTGAAATCACCCTTAACCAAATAGAAGTTTAGCCTAGCATAGGCATTGTAAACATAAACATAAAATTAAAGAGAATCTAAGAAGGAAATAAAAGAAAGAAAGAAGAAGAAGAAGAAAATAAAGAAAAAGAAAACTAGAGAAAAAAAGAAGAAGAAAACTTAGAGAATTTTATTACAATGGCTAATATCCTACCAATGTACAATATGTTCCTCTACAATCATCCAAGGCCCTCTATTTATACACATTTTGGAGGGCTAAATGACAAGAGACAAGCTTTACAAATTTCAAAGGTAGGTATAATAGGTGGGTGCATTTTTCTAACAATTTTCGTCATATTGTATGACCATTTTGATCAGCCAACTTGATGGTCGATTTTGTCAATCTTGGAGGCCTGATCTGATCACATGGTCTTCTAGAAAAATGTTCCCCTATGAGTTACTGATCCATAGCCGTTGGAATCAGCTCATTTGCTGATGTGGAGAAGAAGATATGGGCAAAATACGAAAACAGGTCAGCACAGACGTCATTGCACATCAGCCAACTTGATGGTTGATTTCGCTAGGGAAAACGACTCCGTTTCAAGAAGTGTAAAACATGAAAAAGATAGATATGCCTCTTAACTTTGCACGGGTAAAATTTCAGCCTTATTGCTTCAGTGAAACTCCAGATATAGCTGATATGGCAAAAGGTGTCGGAACTGGAACTGAACTGGATTTGCCCTTAATTCTAGTAATCTGAAATTACTCAAAGAAACTTGTGAAAAACACCAAATTACATAAAAATATAAAATATCATAAACACAATTAGACTAAACAATAATAACTCGTATTTGACACAAAACAATAATAAAACATAACTAAAAACTATATAATTATACGAGTTATCACACCCCCACACTTAGATTGTTGCTAGTCCCTAGCAACGACTCAATAAAAATAAAATAAGAAAATCTAATCTAATCCATTTTCGTAGGAAATCACGGTGGCACTTAGCATGTGACACAAGCCTTTAAACCCCTAGGTGTCCCTAGTGGACGAGTTTAGTCTCGTGAGGGTTTACTAGGACGATACCCACAAACATTGAAGACATAAGAAAAACTAAAAATAATAATTATAACTAATCCTTCCAATATAAATTAGAGATAATCATTGGACAAGTCTTAAAAACTAATCAATAGCTTAAAGAAATTCACAAAAAATCTTGCTTGAATGTAAATTGTTTGAGTTAAGCCAATATTAACATAACATATTTCAATCAAAATAGTGCATATTCAAACTTAATCTCAACTTCTCACATGGGATACTCTCTTGATTTTCACTTTTTAAAGTAGTGGTAAAGTGTTTACACTCAATCAATCTCATGAAAACACTTCTACCATATGCTTGCTTGTCCACCTATTATCCACTATTTAGATCATACAACTTCATAAATCAAGAGGTCTTTATTCAAGGTTCTAATGGGGCCAAAGGGTTATAATGTGGTTAAAGAACAAAAGGATAAAGATATCACAAACATTCCAAAGACTTCATAGAATTTAGAGACAAAATAAGATTTTGCAAATAAAACTTTCTCAATATTCTTTAGAAGTACATAATCACATAGGCTGAATATTTCATGTTGAGCCTTTACTTCATTCTAACCAACTTTCGCACATCTTTTTCTTTTCTTTAACTAGAAGTTCAAGAGATTATTCAATTTTTTTTTTTCACATGGGAATGTATTTGGCAATATTCCCTCTATTTTTCTCTTCACTTTTGCCTTTCTCCTCCCCCACACTTATCTTTTGTTCTAACCCAAATTTTCAAAAAGTATCCCTTGTTTTTGCAATATGTCTCAAACATTCTAGTCCATCTTTAGAACAAGGGTAAAGATATAAATGTGTTTAGGCTAGGTGTAAGATGTGGTTACCAAATAAATAGCTTATTCAATGTAGGCTCAAATTGGTTCACTAGAGGGATGTTCTCTTGGAACATCAATAAGAGATGGCTGTTTGGCCCTAGTTAAAAAGTCCTAATGCCTCTATCATATTCATGTTGTTACATGCATCAATATAGTCTCAAATGGTTTAAAGCAAGTTCTAGAGAATCATGTAATCATAAAAGCACTCAAGAAAGAAATTAGATTGATTTGTATAATGCATCAATCATTATAGGCTCAAAAACTCACAAGGATGATTATACAAGTCAGATTAAGTCTAAACATGCTTCTTTCTCAATCAACATATCATATTAACATTGGCTCATAAAAAGGTTGACATCAAGCTCAATTCTCATGAAAATCTTCTCACTAATAAATCTGTTTTAGACTTATGCAATTCATATCTCATCATTGTATTAAAAAGGAACTAAAACACACTAAAAAATAATAATAATAATAATAAAGACTTATAAAAAAAAATAGTAGACAAAAATAAAAGAAATCCTAAATCATTCCCCCCACACTTAATTCTTACATTGTCCTCAATGTAAGTCTATTAACCCAAATGAAAGAATCATGTGTAAAAGAAAAGAACTAATAACATAAGAATAGGAACAACTAGACTCAAAACAAAACAAAACAAACTCATGCAACCTAAATAATCCTAAAATACTAAAGAAAAATTAACAAGTAAACATAAAAAAGATTAAAATCAAACTGACAAGGTATGTCTCAAGTCTCCCTTACTCAGACCTTGTTCAGAATGAATACTTCTAAATTGCTTAAAACACAACAAACTTTTTTTTTTTTTTTTGAAAAGAAGAAATCAAACTGACAAGGTATGTCTCAAGTCTCCCTTACTCAGACCTTGTTTAGAATGAATACTTCTAAATGGCTTAAAACACAATAATTTTTTTTTTTTTTTAAATTAGCAAAATATGTCCCTTACCCCATACTAAAATATGACATTGTCCCCAATGTCAAATTTTAAAGGTAGGATTTAGGAGATATTACCTGCAGAGGTTGCTAACCACTTATTATAACTGGGACACAACAAACAAAATGTTAGATAATGTCACAAAGACAAAGTGCAATCCACTCCTTGCTCGTCCATATCTCTTTTTCTTTTTCCGAGCGTTTGCGAAACAACCGTAGCAGATAAACACTCATAAGCTTGGAGCTTTTTGAGTAAATCTTCAATGGTTGTAGCAGAAATTATGGTTCTCCTTGCCTCTGAAAACATGAATCCATTATCCACAGCATTATCTAAATATGAAAGCAAATTACTAAAATAACTATTAATATTAAGCAAACCAATGGGTTTCTTATTTGTGACCAAAGATGACCAAGAAGTCACGCAAGCTATTTCTTCCAATGTACCCAGACCTCCTGGTAATGCAATGAATGCATCGGCAGAATGGTACATGATTGTCATCCGTTCAGGGATACTCCAGACTTGTATTTCCTTACCCACGGTAGGTCCACAAAAACTTGTGAATAGTTTTGGCACGATTCCTAGAACTGGACTTCCTCCGGCGTGTGCTGCTGTAGCGACTGCTCCCATTAAACCCGTACTACCGCCTCCATAAATCAAGTGGATCTTTTGTTGGGCAAGTATTACTCCAACTCTTATGGCTTCATCAGCGAATATGTTATTTTTCCCTGGATAAGCACCTCCAAAGACACAAATTTTTTTAATGCGCTGGGATGAAGTACTTTCCATTTTTTTTTTTCGAGTGCCTGAAAGAGAATGAGTACATGGTGTAATATATAGAGGACTGAGTAGTGAATCAGACAAGAGTAATAATGTCGCCGAAAGTGTATCTGACCTGTCAGAAGAAAATGTTAACCTAACAAAAGATTTTTGCGTGATTTCAGGAAGAAAATCAAAAAGAGAAGAAAAAATCAACCGTAAAAGACAAATAAAAAAAACGAGAATAATTACACAAATCGAACAACACGTAAATTAAACCAAAATAAAGTTATTGCAAATCAAACCAAAAGCTGAGAAGTCATTTATTGTAGTTGTGATTGTGGCTCACATCTTCCTCTGGTTTTACGTCCAGAAACGGCTTAAACGCCTTCTATGAGTCGAGGATATGCTTCCCATCCAGTTTTCTTACAAGCTGGCAAACAGGGTCTTTTAACATCAGATTCCCAAGATGTTGCCATTCCCTTTGGAATTGCGGCCATAAATCAAGAATTTCTCTTTGTACGTCTCCACTAGGATGCGTCTCAAGAGAAAGTTGGATATTACCCAAATTCTCCTTACTCAGTCCATCCTTAATGAATTCAATTTTATCATCTCGATTAGAGGACGGAATCCCAATAGAACGACATTTACCGTTACACGTCCATCGTGCACATTTGTGGCAATTTGAGCTCATGCGCTTTGCTCGTCGCTTCTTTGCAAAAGTGCTTCTACCTGTACCTGGTAAATGCAAAACAGGAAGATATTCATCTTCACGTACCTTGGCTTCAATTATCCAACGTATGTCTCCAGGAATCCCTTTGTGCATAAGCATTCTTAATCTTTCAAATCGAACTTGGTAAAGCTTCAGTAAAATATTTCGAGGAAAAGGAGGAAATCGTTTCTGCAATCTTGTGAGAATATCATCCATCCTAAAAAAAAATGAAAAAAATTGAAAGAGAAATTGGAAGAGAAATTTATATACAATATCATTTTTTTGGGTAGCTGATGGAACCGATTTAAATAATCACGGAGTACCGTTATCCGCCATTTAACCGGGGTTAAAAAAAATTATATTTACATCTAGTTATTTTCAAAAAAGAAAAACAACATAAAAAGACTCAAAAATAAAATCCTAAATTCTTCCCCCCACACATAATTCTTACATTGTCATTAATGTAATGCTATTATCCCCCAATGCAAGAATTATATGTAAGAGAAAAGAACTATTAAACAAAAAAAACTTATGCAGCCTAAATGAACTTAAAAGCAGTAAACACAATTAACAATGAAACATAAGAAATAAAAATAAAAACAATAAAAATAATAAAAGAAAAAGGAAAAGAAAGAGAAAGAGAAAGCAAATCTGAATATGGAAGGTTGGCAATTTCATCTTTAATTGGGCTGCCTTCCCAATTAACACTTGAGTTAGTGTTTTGAATCTAACCAACACCCTTTCTTGGCTTTTTAGGCTTGTCAGGCTCATACATGAAATTTCCCAAATTTATGCGTTTGAGAGGAAGCTTTCTTTGCATAACAGTGGATGCATTCTCCATTACAAGTATTATTCCATCATCCTTGGTGGTGCATATCTCATCGAGGAATGGTGCATCTTTTGGTACTTGTTGAATGACATCCACAAACAAACTGTTTAAGGTTTCTAGCGTGTCTTGTTCATGTTCATCCTCCTTGAACTTTGCGAATCTACTAGGAAAAGGTGGAGAAGAAACATTAGTAAAAATTGGAATCTCAAACGTTACCTCAGGTGCCGAAATACTCTTATTTGGATCATTGGCTTCATTATCCTCAAGAATAGAATTCATCTCTAATTTTGTCTCATCCTCATCTTGTTCCTCATTCCTCAAGGTCACAATAGTAGCATTCTCCTTTGGGTTAATCATCGTTTGGGCAGGGAGTTCTTCAGATCTTTGTGCTACCCATCCCACCATACTACTCGTCAATTGGATCATTTGCTTTTCCAAACTCTGGATGCTTGCCCTTGTTTCCTGTTGAAATTGCAAAGTATCAGTAACAAGAGAATAGACAAGATCTTCTAAAGAAGTACCTGAGTTTTGAGTCATATGTGGTGGTTGAAAAAGATCTGGTTCTTGGGACCATGATTGATTGAAGCTAGATGGATGAGTGTAATTGGCATAAGGATCTACTTCTTGGTAATTTTTCGAGTAGCCATAATTAGTATGATCCCACCATCCCTCATGGTAAGTGTTTGAGTAATGATCATACTGTTGGTCTTGGAACACTTGATGGCCTTGACATCCTCCCATGGCCAATTGTTGAACTGGGAAGGTGAGATTGGCTTGTTGATTCTCCATGTTCATGTATGCCACCAACTCTTCAAGTGTTAGATTGCTCAATTCCATCGTTTTTTTTTTTAATTTTTTTTAAATTTTTTTTTTTCAAAATTTGATAAGAAAAACTCGTATGTACAAGAAAATAAAACTCATTAGAACTGAAAATAAGAATAAACCAAGTAACAAATAAACTAAAGAAAACAATCCCCGACAACGGCGCCAAAAATTTGATGCACCCAAAAGAGTGTATCTTATTTAACCTTGCACTAAAAAGATAAATTGTAAGTATAGTAGTTAGCAAGGGTCGAGTCCTCAGGGATTGGGTTTTAGTTTATAAGTTAATAGTTTAAAACTTAAATTCAAGAACAATAAAAGAAAAGGGGTTTTTGAAGCCAGATTTAAACTAAAGTAAATAATAAGAATAAGATGCAAGGCGGTATAACCAGCCAATAAAAATATATATACTAAATTAGGCGGTATAACCAGCCAATAAAAATATAACAAAGTTAATATACAAATTAGGCGGTATAACCAGCCAATAAAAATAAAACAAAGTTAATATACAAATTAGGCGGTATAACCAGCCAATAAAAATAAATATACTTTTAAAAATAAGCAAACTAGAAAAGTAAGAAAACAAGTAAGTAAGAAGAATCAAATATGAAAAATATGGTTAAGGTTTCATTCTCCACCACTAGACATCATTAAGAATCAATTTCAGATCTATCAATATCAACCAACTATCAAAGTTAACAACCGTAGATAACAACAAGCTCTGTTATCCCAATCTTTCCTTAGTTTGTCGTTAAATAGAACAAGCTCTCTATTTAATCTCTAACCATTAAACAACCTAGAATAAGCTCTCTAGATTCAATTTAATGGCAGCTTTATGATGAGAAAGATAGGTTGATCTAAGCAACAAACACATAAGCTCGGATTGTTCAACTTAGGTTATGTTCCACTTTGCAATTATTGAAAACTTGACCATAATCATTAATCACAAATTGCCACTTATGAATAGGAAATCAAGACAATTACACGGATCAAGACTCCTAAACTAGCAATAGATAATTATCAAGATCTATCTAGTTGTACACCTAAACAAATCAAGACAACATCATGAACAATTCTTGTAGAAGAACATAAGCAACTTTGATAGAAAATTAATGATAGATAGAATCTGAAAATCAATCACAAAACATGTCTAGGGCTTTGAAATCACCCTTAACCAAATAGAAGTTTAGCCTAGCATAGGCATTGTAAACATAAACATAAAATTAAAGAGAATCTAAGAAGGAAATAAAAGAAAGAAAGAAGAAGAAGAAGAAAATAAAGAAAAAGAAAACTAGAGAAAAGAAAGAAGAAGAAAACTTAGAGAATTTTATTACAATGGCTAATATCCTACCAATGTACAATATGTTCCTCTACAATCATCCAAGGCCCTCTATTTATACACATTTTGGAGGGCTAAATGACAAGAGACAAGCTTTACAAATTTCAAAGGTAGGTATAATAGGTGGGTGCATTTTTCTAACAATTTTCGTCATATTGTATGACCATTTTGATCAGCCAACTTGATGGTCGATTTTGTCAATCTTGGAGGCCTGATCTGATCACATGGTCTTCTAGAAAAATGTTCCCCTATGAGTTACTGATCCATAGCCGTTGGAATCAGCTCATTTTCGGATGTGGAGAAGAAGATATGGGCAAAATACGAAAACAGGTCAGCACAGACGTCATTGCACATCAGCCAACTTGATGGTTGATTTCGCTAGGGAAAACGACTCCGTTTCAAGAAGTGTAAAACATGAAAACGATAGATATGCCTCTTAACTTTGCACGGTTAAAATTTCAGCCTTATTGCTTCAGTGAAACTCCAGATATAGCTGATATGGCAAAAGGTGTCGGAACTGGAACTGAACTGGATTTGCCCTTAATTCTAGTAATCTGAAATTACTCAAAGAAACTTGTGAAAAACACCAAATTACATAAAAATATAAAAGATCATAAACACAATTAGACTAAACAATAATAACTCGTATTTGACACAAAACAATAATAAAACATAACTAAAAACTATATAATTATACGAGTTATCAGTCATGCTTTGCAAATGCTTGTATGTTTTCCTAAAATAAATGCAATCACATGATTGTGCCATAATTTCTAATTCATGGTTTCTTTGAGGTTCACAGATTATATGACTTCAATGACGGAGTCTTCAATTGTTCATTGATGCCCCACTTAAAGAATTCTTCACTCAAGATATCTTGTCAAACAGTTTCAACTTCTGTCTCTCACTGAAGTTCACAGATTTTCTGACTTCATGACGGAGTTTCCACCACGTTCACTGTTTTCCTTTTCTTGGTGAACTTTCCAAACCTTTCCTAAGATTTAAATTTATTCCTTAGTAATACTTTGAAATCCCTTCATTTAAAGATTTTTATTACTAATCATTATTCAATTTGATAACAACCATAATGCATCTCAAAAGTATATGAAAGAGAATATGAATCAAGCAAAAACTGTCATGAAAAGGATAACAAGAATTTATTGCAAGAAATGTTTTAAAATGGTAAAAATAAATATCTAGGATATAAGAAACAAATATAAGGTTATAGGCTGTAGATGCCCCGGATGCGAAATATCTTGGACCCCTCATTTTTCAAACCATCTGAAATTTCTCTTGAACGAGCAATTCACTTGGGTAACCCTTAATTTCTGTAGTTACATCAGACTGAGTTGTTCCCCTTTCCTCTGATTGTCAAATATTTTCTCCCCCTTTACACGGAGCATTGATTCAAACTTTGATTAGTACTTGAGCCGTCTTTTGTAGGTTTTCAACTCAAGTATCCTCCGTTCGGTATTAAGTCGCCCTTTGCGGGTTTTCGGCTTAAACCTCTCATTTTTCATTCTTTTTTATTTCCATTTTTTTATTCTACCATGCATCTGAGAATTCTAAATGCTTCCAAGGTAAAAATATCAATTCAAAAGATAGGATGGATTCTGAGAATAACCTTTCAAATTAAATATCCATGCTTGATCAAAATGGGCTTTTAAAGCATGTAATGTAGGCCAAGGTTTAGGTTTAGAAAGAAAGGATAAACATGCCCAAAATGTGTTTAAGGATGATTGGATCAAGGATCACTTCTTGAGGAGAATTCATTCTTGAAACATTTGTCCCTTTTTGGACTTTCTTTTCTTTTTTGCTTTGTTGGCTTTCATTTGCTACATTTTCTGATGGCTTTCTTTTTTTTTTTTTTTGATTATCTTTCCTCTTATTTGCCCTCCAGTGTAGAGGGCGATCCTTGATCCAGGTTTTAAAGAAAGAAATAATTCTTAAGGCTCAAAGGGGTGACTAAGGATAATTTCTTCTTAGTGAAAGGAATATGAAAAACGGCCATTCATCATATCAAGCATAAATATTTTCTTTGAAAAGCAATTCTCAGGTGAAATAGATATATGGAATTTCTATATTTACACTTGGAATCATTCGAATTTTCATGTGCACAGCATCACACACATTTTTTTTTTCAAGCATAATACTTCTTCAGTTCATCAGCATTCACGGGATGTCTAAAATCATCTCCGTCCATCCGAGTTAGAATCAATGCTCCTCCAGAAAAAGCTCTTTTTACCACATAAGGTCCTTCCCAATTTGGAGCCCATTTTTCTCTCGGGTCCTTCACTATAGGGAGAATTTTCCTCAATACCAACTCTCCCTCTCGAAACTGTCTGGGACGAACTTTCTTGTTGTGGGCTCGAACCATCCTTTTCTGATACAACTGCCCATAACAAATTGTTTTCAGTCTTTTCTCCTCAATGAGATTCAACTGTTCATAACGAGCTTTAACCCATTCTGCTTCCTCTAGGCCAACTTCCATCAAAACCCAAAGTGAAGGTAGCACTGCTTCCATCCCGTATACCAAAGAAAATGGTGTTGCCCCTGTAGATGTGCGGACCGAAGTACGATATGCATGAAGAGAGAAATGCAGGATCTCATGCCAATCTTTGTACACATTGTTCATCTTCTCAACAATCCTCTTGATGTTCTTATTAGCTGCTTCTACTGCGCCATTCATCTTCGGACGGTAAGGTGCCGAATTATGATGTGTGATCTTGAATTGAGTACACACTTCTCTCATCATCTTATTGTTCAAATTGAGAGCATTATCCGAAATAATTCTTGCTAGCAACCCGTAACGGCATATGATTTCTTTCTTAACGAATTTGCATACCACCGACTTTCTTACATTCGCATATGACGCAGCTTCTACCCACTTTGTGAAATAATCTATGGCCACCAAGATGAAACGATGTCCATTTGAAGCTTTCGGGGTAATAGGCCCGATCATATCCATTCCCCATATTGAAAAAGGCCATGGGGCAGTCATGACATGTAAAGGCGAGGGTGACACATGAATCTTATCTGCATAAATCTGGCATTTATGGCACTTCCTGGAATAACTGATACATTCTCCTTCCATTGTCAGCCAATAGTACCCTGCCCTCATAATCTGTTTAGCAAGCATGTGACCATTAGCATGGGTGCCACATATCCCTTCATGGACCTCTTCTATGATTCTTCGAGCTTCGGCGGACTCGACACATCTCAACAAGACTCTATCTTTCCCTTTCTTGTAGAGAATCTCGCCATCTAGAACAAAACCCATTGCTAACCTTCTCAGAGTCCTCTTGTCATTCTCTGTTGCTTGTTCTGGATACTATTGACTCTTGATGTACTGCAAGATGTCATTATACCAAGGGAGACCATCTGCTTCTTTTTCGATACTCAAACAGTGGGCAGGAGACTCATATATGCTCATCTTGATCGGCACAACTTCCGCCCCTTCATTTACTTTAAACATTGATGACAAAGTAGCCAGAGCATCTGCCATTCGGTTTTCTTTTCAAGGAAAGTAATTGAAATTCACTTCTTCAAACTCCTCTAATAAACTTAGTATGAGTTCTTGGTATCGGATTAGCTTTGTATCCGGGTTTCCCATTCTCTTCGTAACTGGTAAATCACCAAGGCTGAATCTCCGTAAACTTCCAATACTTTGATCTTTCTGTCCACTGCAGCACGCAGGCCCATAGTACATGCTTCATACTCGGCAGTATTGTTTGTACAATCAAAATCTAATCTAGCAGTGAAAGGATAACAGTCTTCTTCTGGGGATATAAGCACTGCACCGATTCCATGCCTCATGGCATTAGATGCGCCATCAAAGTACATTTTTCATACTTTCTTCTTTAGAGGAATATCATCTTCTTGCAACACATACATCAAATCTTCATCCGGGAAGTCAAAGTTCAATGGCTCATAATCTTCCACTGCCCTACTTGCTAAGAATTCAGCCACTGCACTGTCTTTGATAGCTTTTTGACTTACATATACAATATCGTATTCTGACAATAAAACCTGCCATCTTGATATCCTCCCTGACAAAGAAGGTGCTTCTAACATGTACTTGACTGGATCCAGCTTGGCAATCAGCCACGTTGTGTGATACAACATATACCGTCTAAGTCTTCGAGCAGTCCAAGCTAAGGCGCAACACAACTTTTCTACTGATGAATATTTCAACTCATTATCTATGAACTTCTTGTTGAGGTAGTAAACTGCTTGTTCTTTCTTTCCAGTTTCATCAAGCTGCCCCAAAACACAACCCATGGATCTTTCAAATACTGATAAATACAGTATCATGGGTTTATCCGGGATAGGTGGCATTAATACTGGTGGGTTTGATAGATAATGCTTAACCTTTTCAAAAGTAATCTGACACCCTTCATCCCATTCTCCTGGATCACGTTTTCGAAGTAACTTAAATATTGGATCACATTTGTCGATTAACTGTGAAATAAACCAAGCAATGTAATTCAATCTCCCCAGAAAGCCTCTTACTTCCTTTTGAGTGCGAGGTGGTGGCAAATTCTGAATGGCCTTTACTTTATCCGGGTCAATTTCAATTCCTCTTTTGCTGACGAAAAAACCCAACAACTTCCCCGAGGTGACTCCAAAAGTGCATTTTGTCGGATTTAGCTTGAGTCTAAATTTCCTTAATCGTTCAAAGAGCTTCTTAAGATTCGCAATATGCTCCCCTTCTCCTTGTGACTTGGCAATCAGATCATCAACGTAGACCTCAATTCCCTTATGCATCATATCAAGAAACAAGGTCACCATGGCTCTCTGGTACGTTGCCCCAGCATTCTTCAGTCCAAATGGCATTACTTTGTAGCAGAAGGTTCCCCATATTGTAACAAATGTGGTTTTCTCCATATCTTCCGGTGCCATCTTGATCTGATTGTATCCTGAGAATCCGTCCATGAAATAAAATAAAGAACTTTTCGCTGTATTATCCACCAGAGTATCAATATGGGGTAAAGGGAAATTATCTTTAGGGTTGGCCTTGTTCAAATCTCGATAATCAACGCACATCCGCACCTTGCCATCCTTCTTCGGTACTGGAACAATATTTGCCACCAATTCTGGATAATTTGCCACCTCTAGGAATCCAGCATCAAATTGTTTCTTCACCTCCACTTTTATCTTTAACAGCATATCAAGCCTTATTCTTCTCAACTTTTGCTGAATTGGTTTGCATTCTGGCCTCAAAGGGAGCTTATGAACCACAATATCTGGATCTAACCCTGGCATATCTTGGTAAGACCATGAAAATACATCCACATACTCCTGTAGCAAAGCCATCAATTCACCTTTTATTGATGGTGACAATGAAGTTCCAATTTTGACTTCTTTTATCTCTTCACCATTTCCCAAATTTATTGTTTCCAATAATTCCTTATGAGGAAGTACTTGCTTCTCCTCTTGTTCTATTTTCCTCAATAGATCCGAAGGTAGACCATAATCCTCAGTATCTTTATTAGCCTCAAAATCATCCGTGCAAATGGGTCTTTCAAAATCAATTTCAAAATTACTGACAAGAAAGTCCTCATATTCCGCATCCGCACACCTGTAAATAGGTAGAGAAGAAACAATATAGGAAAATATATAATGAAAAAAAAAATAAATAACAAAAATGAAAGAATATGGACACATCAATATGTATAATGCATTGGCTTGTTATTTATTGAATGAAAATGTTTAAAAAGCCCATTACAGAAAAAACTCTTAATATCTCTAGGTAAAGATAATTAAGATTGCTTTTTAAAAGTATTACTTTGGAATAGACTTAAAGACTATGGGCAACTCAGTCGCACTCCAGTTGGTTAGTCTATATCCTGGTGGACAAAGTTGCACCATCCAGCTAGTACTCTCTCTTTCAATCCTGTCTTTCTCGGTCGTGCATATCTCCACATCATACATCTGCTCATCATTATTCACTTGGAATCTCTTGAAGGCTTTCTCTATCATTACAAGCACATCATCAGAATTCTTTTTTTCGAACAGAGAACCGGCTGAGCGAAAGTTGTGAAGGATAGGTGGGAATGTCATAGGCTCCCACTCAATATCCATACCCGTAAGACGGGCCATCCTCCTTTGTTGGTTCTTTTCAACTTGTCTTCTTTTCTCATGGGCCTTCGAAAGATATCCTAGGCCAAATTGATCCTTCTTTCCTTTTACTTCTATGGCTCGAGCCATCCCTTGAAGATATTTCCCGAGACCCTTTCCAGCCCTGCAGCCTTTTCCTACGGTGGTTCTTACCCCCAGCCTTGTGTTCTTAGACAGCTTCGGTTTTGGAATTTTCTGTCCTTCAGCGACAAAAACTGCATTTACAAATTCCAAAGACCAGAAAGAACACTCCACGGCCTCTTCATTCGGCTCCACATAAGGAGATTCAGTGATGCGGAGGCTATTATGTCTTCCTCCCCTGATACTGTGATCAACCAGCCCTCCATCACAAATTTTAGTTTCTGGTGAAGAGACGAGGGTACAGCCCTAGCTGAATGTATCCAAGGCCTTCCCAACAAGCAGTTATAGGATGGATTGATATCCATGACCTGGAAATTCACTGTATATGCGTACGGGCCTATTTCCAGAGGAACTTCAATGGTTCCCATAACCTCTCTCCTTGTTCCATCAAAAGCTCTAACCACCGTGCAACTTGGTATCATATAGGATAAATCCACTGTTAACTTGGATAAGGTTGCTAAAGGCATCACATTTAGTGAAGAACCATTATCCAAAAGGACCCTCGGTAATATGTGCCCCTTACAAGTGGTGGTTATATGGAGAGCTTTTGTTGATCCAATACCATTGGGTGGTATTTCCTCATAGCTGAAAAATATGTAGTCATCAGTTGACTTCTCACAAGCTTTATAAATTTCAAGAACTCACAAGCTTCCTTCTCACATACTAGCTCTTTGATTCTGTTAATCGGGGCTGATCCCCTCTCTGTTTCTTCTGGCAAATCCATCTCAATATGGATTGGCTCGACGACCTTCTTCCCTTTATCAATTCCTTTGTCTTTCCCTGCTCCCCTTGTTCAACGGCCTCTGGAGCATAACACCTCCCGCTTCAGGTTAAATTCCCCACACCTGTAATATCCTGCTGGCCTGAAGACCCGGGCATAACCATGTTGCAGTCATATTTCCATGGTGTAGCCTTGTTTTCCTTATATGGAAAGGAAACAGGTAAATCAATGATTAATTTGGGCGCATTTTCTTCCATGGCTGGCATAACTTTTTCCTCCGGTTCATCATAGTAGATGATTAGGGGTCTTCCTATCCCATAGCCACCTGTATTTTTAATGACTTCTATTTCCCCTTCTATCTCCTCATAGAACTGGGCTACCCCACTATCCATCATCTTTTGGACTTTAACCCAAAAGTCCCCACAGTTCTGTATATCATGGCCTTCAGCTTTATGGAACGGGCACCAATTATGCACCTTTCTTGCAACCATTTTCAGATCTTTCATACCTTCCACCAATCCTGCCTTGACCATTTCAGCCCATATTGTCATCATCGGAGTCTTAACCTCTCTAATATCCCTTTTTAATCTTCTGTACCCTCCGGTTAATATTGCATTCACTTAATTCCCAGCATGATTGGGCAATGGATTTCCAGCTACGTTCGGCCCATTTTTTGATCCAAACTTCACAACCCCAGCATTAATCAGGCTTTGGACTTTCTTTTTGAAGGCCAGACAATCTTCAATTGAATGTCCTCTGCATGGTATGCACAGTTGGTATTTGCATTGTACCATCTTGGATATGGAGGTGTCAAAGGTGTTAGGTATACAGGTGCAACAAGTTGACCCTGAAACAATTTTGGATATAGATCACCGTAGGTAGTGGGAATCGGATCAAATTGGGCTTTTTGATCGTTCCTTGGTGAACGTTGGTCATTACGCGCAGGCCCTTGTGTGTTTGGAACAACATTTCTAGGAAAGGTGATTTGAGGGGATATGCCAGTTGGGAATGGCTGTTGTGGTATATTGGTGTAGGGGAACGGGTTTTGGGTAAGGTGGTTGATATTGGGGTAATAAGGATTATACCCCGGGTATGGTGTGTAAGGTGTCGGAGGTGCATAAGGTGTGGTAGGGGTATAAGGCCTCAATGGTGTGTATCGTGTAAGAGGTGTATAAGGGTATTGGTTGAAGCTTATTGCATGCGTTTCCTCCTTTTTCTTTGTAGGAAAAGCTCTCTTCGGGGTAGCAGACTCACCCCCTTCCATCTTTCCATTTTTAATAGCTGACTCAATCATTTCTCTAGATATTACCATATCCGCAAAATCTTTGGTAGCATTTCCCACCAATCTGTCATAATAAGGTGCTTTCAATGTGTTGATGAAAAGCACCGTGGTTTCTTTGTTGGTTAAAGGGGGTTGCACTTGTGTGGCCAGATCTCTCCATCTCTGTGAATACTCCTTGAAGGTCTCATTGGATCTCTTTTCCATGTTCTGTAATGACAGCCTATCTGGTACCATATCAGAAATGTGCTTATAATACTCCATAAAAGCCCTGGCCAAATCCGTCCATGAACGAATCTTGGTATGACGAAGTTGGTTATACCATCGGGTGGCTGACCCTGTTAAGCTATCCTGGAAGCAATAAATAAGCAACTTCTCATTATCCTCATGCCCTGTCATCCTTCTACAGTACATAGTCAGATGAGCTGATGGGTTGGTGGTCCCACTATATTTTTCAAAATCTGGTACCTTGAACTTCGGTGGAATTATTAGATCATGTACCAAGCTCATCTCTTTGGCATCTAGACTACCAAACAACTCTGCTCCTTCCACTGCTCTTAGCCTTTCTTCCAACAACTGATATTTCTTCTCAGATTCAGCAGTTTCGACCCTCTTTAGTTCAGTGATTTTGGCCCTTTCCTTCTCTGCCATTTCTTCGAAGTCTGAAACCTCAACCTCAATTGGATCAACTCCGATCTTACCCCTTTTTGGACCAAAATTTTGTGCTTCGATCGCCGGCTGGATGTAGATGTAGGATGCTGCCCCAGTTGGGATTTCATTTCCCACAGGGTGGGATGTCTGGCTATTTCTCTGTACCACTTCTGGTCTATCCTCCTGATTCACTGCCCCCATTCCAGCAACTGAATTCTCTCCGGGCCACTTCTGCTTCATCATAGTGCTCATCATCTCCATGAGCTTTGTCATCTGTTCTCTTGTCTCCTCTTGAGACTTAGTCAACTGTTCCTGTAGTTCTTTCTGGATTCTTTCCATTCTCTCAATTCTAGCAAGCTGATCGTTTTCCATGGCTTTTGTTCGAGACCAAGTGTTGGAAATCTGGTTCTTTCTGAGTGCAACCAATTGTACCTTTATTTTTTTAAAACCATGGATTAGAAATTATTGACACATTTCTTATTTTATTTTATAAAAAATTAATAAATGAATAAATGAATGAATGTAGGAATGAATCGGTGTTAATGAATGAACAACTAAGTAAATGACTTAGTGTATGAACATATAATTAATAAATGAATGGACCAATAAATGACTAAGTGTATGAACAATTTATAAAGAATAAATGAATGAATGATTATGAACAAATAAAATATAAAAGAAAGAATTAGTGAATAATGAATGCATTTAAAGTATTGGCCCCAAGATAATTCCAACCAAACGGTCTTTCATTGATGTCCTGAAACTAAATACATCAAAGAAAAGATCCCTGCTTTAGACAACATAATAACCTATCTCTCCTAAAAACTATTACAAAACACTAGTAATTCCCTCGGATTCTGGACCTTCTTCACTGTCCTCTTTTGATTGCCTTGCTCTTCCATCTGATCCCTACTTGTTCACGACCCTTTGACGTGTCAGTAGAAGCATCGCCGAGTAAGCTTTCCCTAGCTTGTTTCTCCAGTTGATTTGCTCGGGCTTCCTCGTGTTTTGCTTTCTCCTTCCAGTAGTTATTCTCCTTCTTGAGGTTTTTGACCTCATGTTCCCACTCTCCAGAAGTTTTGAGAGTCCCCTCAAATCTGAGCTCAAAGCGATACCTCTTGTTCTCCAAATGTAATTCCCGAAGGTCGCCCTTAACGGTGTCCCTTTCTCTCTTAATCTGTTCCTTCTCTTTTTCCCGAGCTGATTCCCTATCTTTCATGTCCTCAAGCTCTTCTTGTAGTCGAGCAATCTCCTTGCTCATCCGAGCCTTTTCTCTGTCAAATTCCGCTCTTGCAATTTCTAACTCTGATGGCATTTCCCTCGGTGGCGAATTCATGAATTGGACCTCCTCCCCATCTGATGTCAATAGTCTATCATTAACCTTTAATTCCCTCCATACCAAGTAATCAGGTGTGACGGTGTCGGCATATCTGGCCACTTTTATCCGGTGAGTTTTCTTCCATGCTTCAATCATTGCCCTCACTTTTCCAGAATATCCGTCCTCCCCATAAGTGAACTCTGATGATCCTAAATTATGAGTCATGGGTGTGAATTGTCGAGACTCAACCTGTCTTTGCACCAACAGAGGCGCATAACTCACAGACCCCCAAATTTCGAGCAGTGGAACTCTCGGGTTGTCCCCATATTTGTACATAATCGGCATAGGAACCATCCACGGAGCTCTCCAAGTCACCATCTCCCCTTTTAGATTCCGAAACATGTTGACCCATTTCTCTTCATTCCCGTCTTTAGGCCAATCATTTTGAAGGAATTCCCTAATCGGAACTAAAGTCTTCATGTAAGGCTTGAAGGATACATTTTCTAACTTCCAAAAGTGACTTTGAATCCAAATATAAAGGAGTTGTACACACCCCTTGATCCTCCCTTGTCCTGCCCTTTTACAAAAGTTCAGGGATCGGATAGTTTCAGCTATGATGGCCGGAGATGGGTTGATCTTCTGTTCCAACTTTTCAAAGAAATCAAAACACGGCTATATCCACATGACCCAATATCTTCGGGAATATGATTAACCCGTAGATGGCTAGGGCGAAGATGTCCCTGACTTTTTCTTTGTCGGAACAACCCAATATCAACTGTCGGAGAGTTTCCCACGGAATGCACCCATTTTTTTGCTTTGTGTCCACATGACTCTCAACCCAAGTTGTATCCATTCCTGTGATCCTAGCCACTTTCTTCTTCAAACCTGAAGGTTTCATCTCCTTCAAATATACCCGATCAGGATTAGGACATTCAATACGTAACAGTGTTGAATATTCTTCGACCAGTGGTGTCATATCCTCCTTGTTAAAAGTGAAACATCTATAAGCAGGATTCCAAAATTGTACCATAGCCTGAATCAACCCACTATTGACCTGAATCGGAATTAAGAGTGCTATGTCTCCATATTTCTGAGTGAAGGCTTCTTTCTTTGATACATTCCACTGGTTCCAAATATCGGCTAACCCTTGGAGATTATTCTGTCTAAGATCCACTTTGACCCTTTCCGGCAATACTGACACATAATCTTTCTTGAGGCAATCACCATCCTCCCTCTGATCTTTTTTCGACCGTGCCCTGACTACTGCATGATCTTCTATCACTGAAATAACCTGACCCTTCATGAAAGTCCTTTGGGTTGATAACTATCCCGAGGCCAATAAACTTCAAGTGTATGATGATGTCTATGATGCATGTCAAAGAAAAGAAAACAGAAAGAAATAGATTAGTTTTGGAAAGTTGCTCAGCGCTACAGCATTGTTGGCTCTCGACCTTTTCAGGCGCCGATCGCTAAATTTTTTGTTGCATCTTCTCGTCCTTTCTCAGACGTTTTGGATGACCATTTCTTATCTGATTTGGTCAAATATTATATCATTGGAAAGCTATTCAAGTCAGCTTCAAAAGTCAAGAAGGAAGTTTCTTTGAATAAAGAATTTAACATCATGTTTTCTTAGAAACAAGCTCAAGAGGTCAAATATGCCTTCTTGCTTTGCACCAAGAATTTGATCTTTTTTACTCCCAAGTCTTCTTCCATCTTATGATTGTGTTTTTGTAAGCTCTTTAAAATCATAATTGACATGTATTTGATTCATTCTCTTAAATATACCTCATATTCAAAAACATAACATAAGTAATCAAAATAAAGATAGAAAACATAACGTAAACTAAGAACAGAAATGGCATAAAATGTTAATTTATGAACTTATCAACCTCCAATAATTTATTGAAAGATTTGTTTTGTTAAACCACCCAATAAAACACTTAATGTGGAACAAATAGACTACAAAAAAGAACTTTGTGAAGTTCTTGCAATTTAGATATAGTTTCTCCTCGGTATCTTTAAGTAAACCATAGAACTTGTCACTATTAATTCTCGGACCATGATGTTGGTCTCCATAAGCATCTCCCGATTCTATGCTACTCACATCAATATTCCTAGCTCTTTCGGCCATCATATCATGCAATAATTCATTCACATCATGACCTAACTCTCTATCTTCCTCATTAGTTCTAATAGTAGAAGAGCTAGCATCCAAGAACTCCCCATGAAAAATCCATCGAACATATCCTTTGAGAAAACCGTCACATATAATGTGATCAAATGCCTCTCCCCTAGATATTCTATATGTATTGACACATTTAACACAATGACACAAAAATTTTCCATTTTCAAATGATCTTGAAAAGGCAAAATCTAAGAAATTGGTGACCCCATTAATGTATTCTTCACTTGCACTGGACGTAAGATTTATCCACGTCTTATCCATAGAATGTGAAATGATTAACACTGTAATATAAAGATATTTAGTTATCTCACATTCTAGCTAGATATACTGCACATACTACACAAACCTATTTCTATGAATAAACCTACACAATCATATACTACACAAACATGAAAAGTCAATAAGAGACGAACATAATAGGAGGCAGTAACATTTTCAATAAGGTTTAGGTCTATGCATCTCCTACTATGTAATTATGTTTTGACTTATCTAAATATTTCTACAATGAAACACTATTGAAAAAAAAAAAGATATCTATAATCAAACTCTCATGGAGCCATATTAAGAAAAAAAGTGGAAAATAATACAAATAATCTTAAGTTTGGTGCCAAATATAATTTTACAATTTTCACAAGCTCGATAATAGCTCTAAAATTACCTTGTCTTCTTTTGCACTAAGAAATGAAGAATAGGATAGCTTAGAACCTCCAACTTACGGGACAACTCAAAACCTCCAACCTGCAAGATACAAAATGAATACAAGGAATATGTGTTAAAAACGAACTCTAAACTTTTCAATTTATGTCATCAAGCCCGAGATATGATTAAAGTTATTGCACATGATCAGGATCATAAATTCATAGCACATATCTAAGAAAAATGTGATTACAATAACATGAGATTGAAGGCTATGCTACCATGGAGGTCAATACCAAGAGCAAGAGCATCGTGGCTTGAACAACAGTAAAATTGGTTAAAGTTTTTTTATGTATTATCTTCAATGAATGATTCATGATCCCAATGACAGAATTAGAGTAACTTGAAACAAAATCCCCTTCGGTTTTTTTTGGGATATGTTATAAGTCAAACAAATTCGGAATCCATCATTTTGGATGAAAATTATTCTAGGGAAAATCAGATTAGGAACTATACATACTTCTTTTGCTTTTTCTAGAAACTTGAGGGATTTCCTTTTCTTGGTGATTAAATTCTAAAAGATAGCAAAATCATTTTCATCAACTTTACCAAACCATGTATATTCAATATAGTTGAATATGATACGTAAAAGATCTTGGAATTTGAGTCAATACAAAACAAGAAGGGAAAAGAAATAACTTTAAGGATAAGGAAAATTATTGTTATTGGTGCTAGACTTTGGAGATGACATGATTCCATGCTCCCTTTTGCATACTTCAAATTGTTAATTCAGTCAATGCCTAAACTATCCAAATTTCATTGTATGGGAATAACAAAACAAATAAAGAAATCTTTTTGATGGTGAAGTTGAGGGTTGGATAAAGATTTAGATTTTAGACCTCTTTTCGAGAATAATTATATCTAATAGCTACAGATTAAGTAAGTCAATAGATACACCAATTTCATATTTTAACCATTTTTGAATAAAAACAAAAGTAGGATGATACAGTTGGATCAGATCAAAGTATAGTTATAAAATTGAATATTGATGAATGGCACAATTGGAAGTAAAAGAAAATCATGGAAAAGGGTAGTGAGAAAGTCATATGATGTTGTAAAATAAGCAACATGTAAACAATAGATTCAACAAGGCACAGGCACATGATCTTGTGAGCAGTTAAATCGATGTCTATATTTCAAAGAACCATAAAACCAGTTTCTGCATTTAAAGTTTCTACCAAACATCCAAGCATAAAGAGTTATACATTCTTTTTGCAGGCAAAAGGAAATCAATTCAAACACTGAGTGCAATGCATAGAGGAATGATGAGAGACAACAGAGAATGCATACTTCCAGCTCAACTTTTCTCATTGTTATTCTCAAGTTCTCGCCTCAGTTGCAATGAGAAGTCATCACCATACCAAAGCCGATAAAAACCAACACTATTACCAGAAATTTAGAAACAATGTTTTCTGCAATAGTAGAAATCAGATGAAAATTTGGTTGGATGAAAGGTAAAGATTCAATGTTATTGAGTGCCCATAAAACCTAACACATTCAAAAGGACAACTTTTCTAACATAAATTAAAAAACCAAAAGATTTTAAATTTAATAAATTGACATCCAATCAGAAGAAAATGAGAGAAACCAATATTTACACTCCATTAGAATATCTTAACATAGCCAAGATTCTATCTATTAAACTCACATTACACCCAAAATCTTGAGGAAAGTAAACTAAACAAACTCTCTCCCTTTTGCCTATGGACATACAACCAATCATCAAGCTATGATATATATTATATATGAAACCCGAATAAGAAAGAAAATAGAAGGCAGCTTGAGTCGATTGAGGAAGAGAGAAACATACTGATGTTGTCTGCTTTAGTCGATTGAGAAAGATAGAAACTAAAGGTTTGGGATTCGCTTACACAGAGCCGAAAGAGAAAGAGATAGAACGGAAAACAAAAACAAAATGCTATATATACCCTACGCCTATACTGATGGACATAAATTAACGATCCGTCAGTATAGGCTTATTTAATTAAAAATAAAATATAAAAAGAAAGAAAAAGTAAAATTCTTCGCCATTTAAAATAAAGACGGGTTTTTTGGCAAATATATCGACAGAAGGAAGATAAACCGTTAGTATATGGAGGATCTATACTGACGGACAATAAAGCGTCGGTATATATTAATTATATTCTGACGGTTTCAAAAATTCGTCGTAGTAGATCATTTCTACCTACGGATTACTACCGTCATTATAGGTAAGCGTCAATATATGAAAATTTATTTGTAGTGGACCCGGTGGAAGAGATCCAGACTCACGACGATGAGCTTTGGCAACCTCAACGGTTAAGTAAGGAAGGTAGTGTTTGAGAAATCGCACCTCACTTGCCCAAGGCAAAGATTGAAATCTGACTTCAGAGGATTGGATTGGAAAATGTAGTGTCTTGAGTAAAATGGGAGTAAGCCTTTTACTCTTCTATAATCTCCTTTTTAGCTTCCTTGAGCTTTTTTATCTTTGTATCGTGCTTCTTGGTCAACTGCTTGATCTTTTTCTTAGCCTGCTTCTTTGACTTAGCATGCTTAGCCTTAAGCTCATTATATGCCTTCTAAAAACGAGCAGTGATAGCAAAGACCTCGGCCAATTTCTCTTTAGTCTCCTTGGCCTCGGCCATAACCTTTGCATGAATGCTCTCCAAATGGTTGTTGCGGGAGTTGAAGTTGTCACACCTAGAAGCGACATCGAGAGATTTGAAGAGAGCCTATAAAAGAAACCAAGAAGTGAGCATAAGGCAAATAAAAAAAGCATCAAGGAGATTAAAGGAAACTAAGTAAGAAAGTATCTGGTAGTGCTCGTGCAAAAGAGAATGGATGCCAACAGAAATATCCCCCATAAGCGTGTCAAAAGTGCTTGTGATTTCCAGGAAGCACCATGCCTTGCGCCTGGGCAAAGGCAACATGGCCTCTATTGATTGCGTTGTCTTCAGCCTGGATGGGAAAAGAGATCACCATTCGATTAGGAGCACCCTAACACTCGCTCCATGCGCCCTCAGACACGCTAGCACGTCCTGGAGATGGTCTTAAAGCTGAAACAAAGAGCAACAACAACTTCAAAATATGCTAAGAAGCATAGCTAAAGCACACAAACTAAAAAAGATAAAACAAACAAGAAATATGAATAAGTATGGAACAAGAACACAATCATACCTTGAGGAGTAGGAGCAGTCGCTGCCATCGCGGATGAAGACGCCTTAGGAACATCTCTTTTTCTTTTCTTGCTTACAACGACTTCGAGAGGAGGTGCCATCTTACTTGTCTCGGGCGGAGGAGGAGCATCGCTCTCTGATAACTCGTATAATTATATAGTTTTTAGTTATGTTTTATTATTGTTTTGTGTCAAATACGAGTTATTATTGCTTAGTCTACTTGTGTTTATGATCTTTTATATTTTTATGTAATTTAGTGTTTTTCATGAGTTTCTTTGAGTGATTTCAGATTACTAGGTTAAATCAAGAATTAAGGGCAAATCCAATTCAGTTCCAGTTCCGACACCTTTTGCCATATTAGCTATATCTGGAGTTTCACTGAAGCAATAAGGCTGAAATTTTAACCGTGCAAAGTTAAGAGGCATATCTATCGTTTTCATGTTTTACACTTCTTGAAACGGAGTCGTTTTCCCTACCGAAATTAACCATCAAGTTGGCTGATGTGCAATGACGTCTGTTCTGCACCGTTTTGGTATTTTGACCATATCTTCCGATCCACATGAGCAAATGCTCTGATTCCAACGGCTATGGATCCGTAACTGATAGGGGCATATTTTTCTAGAAGACCATTTGATCCGATCGAGCCTCCAACATTGACAAAATCGACCATCAAGCTGGCTGATCAGAATTGTCATACAACATGACGAAAATTGTTAGAAAAATGCACCCACCTATTATACCTACCTTTGAAATTTATAAAGCTTGTCTCTTGTCATTTAGCTCTCCAAAATGTGTATAAATAGAGGGCCTTGGATGAGTATTAGAAAACATTGATACATTGGTAGGATATTAGCCATTGTAATAAAATTCTCTAAGTTTTCTTCTTCTTTCCTTTCTCTAGTTTTCTTTTTCTTTATTTTTCTTTTCATTTTCTTCATATCTAGTATGTGTTGCTAATCATATTGTTGAGGTGATGAGGTGAAGCTTTTGGTAAATGCTAAGGTTAGTCTCTTAAACATGAGCTAAAATAAATCATCATTTAGTATAGATAATATTTTCTTTTGGTTTAAAATCATACTTGCAAAGTAGAGATCTTGATTCATTATTGACAATGAAAATGGCACAGTAAATGCTTGGTTTCATAACCTTGATTTGTTGTAGACATATACCTTGGCATAAGGAATGCTTGGACTCTTTTTATGAGTTTTGAGGACACCAAATGAACATAATATCATATGCTATGGACGTTGGACAATTTGGACTGAATTGCTAAACCTTCCGATTGGAACCTCCCTTATGTGTGGATTTCAATTGTGTAATAAAACAAGATTAACCTTAGCATAACACCAAGAGTGGATTCTCTAACCCCAACATCTTTTCTTATTGTTTTTTATATATTGTTTAATTTCTTTTATATTTTGTTTATTTTGTTCTCTAATATCTTGCTTATCTTATTTTGTTGTTGATTCCCTAATATCTTGTTTACTTTCTTTTTCTTATATATTTATAAACTTATACTTACTAATACGCTTCCCTGTGGTTCGACCTCGGACACCCGAGAATTTATTACTTGAACATAACCTGCACTTGGGTTTACAACTCTTAATTGAGTCTCCATCAAGTTTTTGGCGCCGTTGCCGGGGAGGCAATACTAAGTATATAAGTTTATAAGTATATTTATTTTTATTGGTTGGTTATACCGCCTAATTTATTTTTATTGGCTGGTTATACCGCCTAATTTTCTATATATTTATATTTATATTGTATATTAACTTTGTTTTATTTCTATTGGCTGGTTATACCGCCTAATCTGTATATTAACTTTGTTTTATGCTTGTTTGGCGACGTGATTTTAGATCTCGTCGTTTAGTTAGATTTTATTGTGAAACTTTTTCAGGTAATCTTTCTAATACAACTCCGACCATGGCTGACAATGAAAGTGTTCATGCTGAAGATGAGAACAGACAAGTACGCACCATGCGTGACTACTTGCAACCAACTCGAAGCTCATCACCCTCTTGTTTTATTTTTCCTCTCAATGCAAACAACTTTCGTTTTAAACCAGGTATGATAGCTTTGCTTCCAAATTTCCATGGGTTAGAATCGGAAAGTGCTTACTCGTTTCTAAAAGACTTCGAAGATGTATGTGTCACCTTTAATGACCAACAATGTACAAATGAAATTGTCAAGCTAAAATTATTTCCTTTTTCTTTAAAAGATAAAGCAAAAATTTGGCTTCATAATTTAAAACCAAGGTCAATTGGCACATGGCAAGAATTACAAACTAAGTTTCTAAAGAAATTTTTCCCAGCACATAAAACTACTGCTTTGAAAAGACAGATTCAAAATTTCAATCAAAATCAAAATGAAGCATTTTTTCAGTGCTGGGAGCGTTTTAAAGATTTGTTAAGTTCTTGTCCACATCATGGTTTTGAAAAATGGCGTCTTATTAGTTTCTTTTATGAAAGTTTAACTCCCGAAACTAAACAATTTGTTGAAACAATGTGTAACGGTGAGTTTCTAGAAAAAGAACCTGAAGAAGCCTTTGACTACCTAGACCATTTGGCAGATAACTCTCAAGCCTGGCACACAGATAATTCCTCTGAAAGTTCCAATAGATCTAATCCTGTTTCTAACAGAGGTAAATATCATTTTAGTCAAGAAGATGAGATAAAAGCTAAAGTAGCTAATTTGGCTAGAAAGATTGAAGCCATGGAACTTAGAGAAGTAAAAGAAGTCAAAATGGTTAAAAATGAAGACAGTTGTGGAATTTGTGAAATCATGGGACACCCCACTTCTGAATGTCCAAACATTCCCATTCTTAAAGAAGCGTTGCATGATCAAGTAAATTCCATAAACACATTTAAAAAGCCTTTTGCTTCTTCTTACTCTGAAACGTATAACCCTGAATGGAGAAATCATCCCAACTTCAGTTGGCGGAATAATAATCATGTTCAGGTACCACAATCTCAAAAGCCGGGCAACACTTTTTCCTATCAACCTTCACGTGTACAAACCTTGGAAGAGACATTGCAAGCATTCATGCAAACACAAGCAAATGTGAATAACCAAACTTCACAGGACATCAATGAGATCAAAAACACCTTGTCCACATTGACAGCTTCATTACGCACTCAAGAAAAAGGTAAGTTTCCTGCTCAACCTCAGCCTAACCCTTCTACTCAATGTCTTGTTTCTTGCTCCAATGAAACTCAACAGGAAAATGCCAGTTCTATCACAACTCTTCGAAGTGGAAAGGCAATTGACAAAAACATTCCATCAAAAGACCAAGATCTTCTTTCCCCTCCGAAAAGTAATGGTAAGGATGATGGTAAGTCTGAACTTCTTGAAAATTTGGACAAAGAAAAAGGTATGCATCCTGCTCCTTTTCCTCAAAGGTTGCAAACAATAAAGAATTTGAATCAAAATGCAGAAATTTATGAACTTTTCAAACAAGTTAAGATTAACATTCCTTTATTGGATGCAATCAAACAAGTTCCATCTTATGCTAAATTTTTGAAGGACATGTGCACAATTAAAAGGAAACATAATATACAAAAGAAAACATTTCTGACGGAAAGTGTGAGCTCAATCATTCAGCACCTTACTCCACCAAAATTGAAAGATCCTGGATGTCCAACAATCTCATGCATCATTGGAAACACTAGAATAGAACGTGCATTGCTTGATCTTGGTGCTAGTGTTAATCTTTTGCCTTTTTCTGTTTATCAACAGTTAGGTTTAGGTGAACTCAAGGAAACACCTGTTACACTTCAACTAGCTGATCGTTCTGTAAAAATTCCTCGAGGGATAGTTGAAGATGTTTTGGTTCAAATTGATAATTTTTACTTCCCTGTTGATTTTATTGTTTTGGACACACATCCTGTTTCAAATCCAAATGTTCAAATTCCTGTTATATTAGGCCGTCCATTTCTTGCAACTTCTAATGCTCTGATAAATTGCAGGAATGGTATGTTGAACATTTCTTTTGGAAATATGACTTTAGAATTAAATGTGTTCAACACTTGCAAGCAACCTGGTGATGATTCAGAAGTACATGAAGTGGATTTCATTGAAGAACTTGTTCATGAACATCTCACCACTACCACATTCCATGATCCTTTAGAAGCTTATTTAATTGAATGTGAGTTTGATAATGCTTCAGAAATTTCACACACTGATTCTTTGTTAAATTCTTTTCAGGTTAAGCATTGTTGGAAACAAAAGTTTGAGGAACTTCCATCACTCACAAATGTCACTGTACCATCAACTATTGAACCACCCAAGCTGGATTTAAAACCATTGCCATCCGAGCTAAAATATTCCTTTTTGGGTGAGAATGAAACTTTTCCAGTCATAAATGAACTTGAAGAACTCAGAAATGATGCATATGAGAATTCTAAAATTCATAAAGAAAGAACTAAAGCCTTTCATGACAAGTTAATTTCAAGAAAAACATTTGATGTTGGGCAAAAAGTTCTACTTTATCATTCTAGACTTCACATATTTCCTGGTAAGTTGAGATCAAGATGGACTGGCCCATTTGTGGTTAAGCATGTGTATCATTATGGAGCAGTTGACATTGAGAATCCTAAAAATGGTAACGTATTCAAGGTAAATGGACAAAGACTCAAACTCTTTTTGGAAAATCATGTTACTCAAGAAGAGGTTGTTTTTCTTTCTGATCCTTGTTTTGAAAAAAACTAGATGTAAATATAATTTTTACTAATCTTCAAGAAAAAAAAAAAGTTTGTTGTGTTTTAAGCAATTTAGAAGTATTCATTCTGAACAAGGTCTGAGTAAGGGAGACTTGAGACATACCTTGTCAGTTTGATTTTAATCTTTTTATGTTTACTTGTGAATTTTTGTTTAGTATTTTAGGATTATTTAGGTTGCATGAGTTTGTTTTGTTTTGAGTCTTAGTTATTCCTATTCTTATGGTATTAGTTCTTTTCTCTTACACATGATTCTTTCATTTGGGTTAATAGACTTACATTGAGGACAATGTAAGAATTAAGTGTGGGGGGAATGATTTAGGATTTCTTTTATTTTTGTCTACTATTTTTTTTATGAGTCTTTATTATTATTATTATTATTATTATTATTTTTTAGTGTGTTTTAGTTCCTTTTAATACAATGATGAGATATGAATTGCATAAGTCTAAAACAGATTTATTAGTGAGAAGATTTTCATGAGAATTGAGCTTGATGTCAACCTTTTTATGAGCCAATGTTAATATGATATGTTGATTGAGAAAGAAGCATGTTTAGACTTAATCTGACTTGTATAATCATCCTTGTGAGTTTTTGAGCCTATAATGATTGATGCATTATACAAATCAATCTAATTTCTTTCTTGAGTGCTCTTATGATTACATGATTCTCTAGAACTTGCTTTAAACCGTTTGATACTATATTGATACATGTGACAACATGAATATGATAGAGGCATTAGGATTATAACCAGAGCCAAACAGCCATCCCTTATTAATGTTCTAAGAGAACATCCCCACTAGTGAGCCAATTTGAGCCTACATTAAATATGTTGTTTTATTGGTAACCACAACTTACACCTAGCCTAAATATACTTATATCCTTACCCTTGTTCTAAAGATGGATTTTTATATTTTGAGACATATTGCAAAAAAAAAAAAAAAAAGAAAACAAGGGATATTTTTAGTTGAAAATTTGGGTTAGTAACAAAAGATAAGTGTGGGGGAAGAAAAGAAAAGAAAAAGTCAAGAGAAAAAGAAAGGGATCATTGTCAAATACATTCCCATATTAAAAAAAAAAAAAAAAAATCTTCTCTTGAACTTCTAGAAAAAGATGTTACAAAGTTGGTTAGAATGATGCAAAGGCTCAACATGAATATTTAGCCTATGTTATTATGTGCTTTATAAGAGTTTTGAGAAGTTTTATTTGTATGATCTTATTATGTCTCTAAAATCTATGAACTCTTTGGAACCTTTGTGATATCTTTATCCTTTTGTTCTTTAACCACATTATAACCCTTTGGCCCCATTACAACCTTGAATAAAGACCTCTTGATTTATGAAGTTGTATGATCTAAATAGTGGAGAATAGGTGGACAAGCAAGCATATGGTAGAACTGTTTTCATGAGATTGATTGAGTGTAAACACTTTACCACTACTTTAAAGAGTGAAAATCATGAGAGTATAGTGAGAAGTTGAGATTAAGTTGAATATGCACTATTTTGATTGAAATATGTTATGTTAATATTGGCTTAACTCATTTATTTACATTCAAGCATGAATTTTTGTGAAATTCTTTGAGCTATTGATTAGTTTATAAGACTTGTTCAAATATTGTCTCTAATTTATATTGAAAGGATTAGGAGTAAATATTTTTAGTGTATGTAGTTTACTTATATTTTAGTTTTTCAATGTTTGTGGGTATCGTTCTAGCAAACCCTCACGAGACTAAACTCGTCCACTAGGGACACCTAGGGGTTTAAAGGCTTGTGTCACATGCTAAGTGCCACCGTGATTTCCTACGAAAATGGATTAGATTAGATTTTCTTATTTTATTTTTATTGAGTCGTTGCTAGGGACTAGCAACAATCTAAGTGTGGGGGTGTGATAACTCGTATAATTATATAGTTTTTAGTTATGTTTTATTATTGTTTTGTGTCAAATACGAGTTATTATTGCTTAGTCTACTTGTGTTTATGATCTTTTATATTTTTATGTAATTTAGTGTTTTTCATGAGTTTCTTTGAGTGATTTCAGATTACTAGGTTAAATCAAGAATTAAGGGCAAATCCAATTCAGTTCCAGTTCCGACACCTTTTGCCATATTAGCTATATCTGGAGTTTCACTGAAGCAATAAGGCTGAAATTTTAACCGTGCAAAGTTAAGAGGCATATCTATCGTTTTCATGTTTTACACTTCTTGAAACGGAGTCGTTTTCCCTACCGAAATTAACCATCAAGTTGGCTGATGTGCAATGACGTCTGTTCTGCACCGTTTTGGTATTTTGACCATATCTTCCGATCCACATGAGCAAATGCTCTGATTCCAACGGCTATGGATCCGTAACTGATAGGGGCATATTTTTCTAGAAGACCATTTGATCCGATCGAGCCTCCAACATTGACAAAATCGACCATCAAGCTGGCTGATCAGAATTGTCATACAACATGACGAAAATTGTTAGAAAAATGCACCCACCTATTATACCTACCTTTGAAATTTATAAAGCTTGTCTCTTGTCATTTAGCTCTCCAAAATGTGTATAAATAGAGGGCCTTGGATGAGTATTAGAAAACATTGATACATTGGTAGGATATTAGCCATTGTAATAAAATTCTCTAAGTTTTCTTCTTCTTTCCTTTCTCTAGTTTTCTTTTTCTTTATTTTTCTTTTCATTTTCTTCATATCTAGTATGTGTTGCTAATCATATTGTTGAGGTGATGAGGTGAAGCTTTTGGTAAATGCTAAGGTTAGTCTCTTAAACATGAGCTAAAATAAATCATCATTTAGTATAGATAATATTTTCTTTTGGTTTAAAATCATACTTGCAAAGTAGAGATCTTGATTCATTATTGACAATGAAAATGGCACAGTAAATGCTTGGTTTCATAACCTTGATTTGTTGTAGACATATACCTTGGCATAAGGAATGCTTGGACTCTTTTTATGAGTTTTGAGGACACCAAATGAACATAATATCATATGCTATGGACGTTGGACAATTTGGACTGAATTGCTAAACCTTCCGATTGGAACCTCCCTTATGTGTGGATTTCAATTGTGTAATAAAACAAGATTAACCTTAGCATAACACCAAGAGTGGATTCTCTAACCCCAACATCTTTTCTTATTGTTTTTTATATATTGTTTAATTTCTTTTATATTTTGTTTATTTTGTTCTCTAATATCTTGCTTATCTTATTTTGTTGTTGATTCCCTAATATCTTGTTTACTTTCTTTTTCTTATATATTTATAAACTTATACTTACTAATACGCTTCCCTGTGGTTCGACCTCGGACACCCGAGAATTTATTACTTGAACATAACCTGCACTTGGGTTTACAACTCTTAATTGAGTCTCCATCACTCTCTTGATTTAAAGCATCAAGAATGATGTTTTCATCGAACTTAGCTATATCTGAAATCAAAGACAAGTAAAGAAGTTAGAAGCAGGAAATAATGAATATAGCAAAATAAAGAGGCGCAAAAGGAAATCAAGCTACCTCATTACACAATTGCACGTATCGTTGACAAGTAATATAATGAAAAGTATATTGTCGGACCCACGAGGAATTGTTACTAAATTTGCTAAGTACTAAAATTAACAAAACTTAATCTTATCTAAACAAATAATTAAAGATGATAATCAAAAACTAAATTAAAAGAAACTAATATTAAAAGCAAGTAAATTGAAAAGATGAATTCAATTAATTAAGAAAAGCCTAGGATTACAACTTCCCTCAACACTTCGCTTGAATCTCTCTCTACCTCTTCACTTGATTAATGATCCTGAGTTGTTAACCTAGAGTTCTATCTTATTTATAAGTATCTGTTGATGGTCTCATAAAAATACCCTTCTTAACCAATTAACTATATGTCTATGATAATTGAATTAAAGAAGAACTCATTAAGCTTAGGCTCTAACAATGGTTACACATGACAAGTAAGTATATTTCTACCCTACCTGCAGATCAACTCATCCTAATAAATGAATATGAAACATGTGTCATTCAATCCATGTCTAATACTAAACTCCCTATATCTAGTTGTATTTAGGTTAACAAATCAATTTAATTGGTGGTCAATCAATTAGAAGCATTAAGAACAAGATTGAACAAACAACTCAACAAACCATTAAATCAAGCTAGAGAGAGAAGTAAATTCAAACTATGTATTGAGTTCCATTGAAATCCTAGTAAAAGAGATTTAGTTCATGATAATTAATGAAAACAAATATTCAAATAGTTTCACCATCATCAACAACACAAGAACAATAAAGAAGAGAAAAAAGAAAACTAAGAGTTGTCAGTTCTTAAATCTTGAATCTTCAAATCTTCCAATCTTCTTGAGAGAATTTGATGGAAACTATCTTCTTGAGAGAGAATTAGGTTTCTATGTATCCAATCCCCTTTATTCTAACCTAAAAGAGTCATATTTAAAGTGTCCAAGG
Source organism: Fremontodendron californicum (assembly GCA_030761205.1). NCBI lineage: Eukaryota > Viridiplantae > Streptophyta > Magnoliopsida > Malvales > Malvaceae > Fremontodendron > Fremontodendron californicum. The sequence goes on along the minus strand of JAULJL010000025.1, from coordinate 8,859,715 downwards.
CCTCTTGGAGTTCGAAACTTCGCTCCCAAGAAAAACAGGTAAGTTTTGCCTTTTTTTACATTTTTGTGATACTGTTCACGATCCTCCAGCACTGCAGCGCTGACTCTCGAATTGGAGAGCCAGCTCCTCTCGTTTTGCTGCACTTCGTCTCTGTCATCTTCTCAAATTTCGTCAGCTGTTTTGACTGGGCAAATCTTGTCCGATTTTGATGTACCTTATACCATTGGAAAGGTATGTAAGTCAGATTCAAAAGTTAAGAGGGAGTTTTATCATTTGAAGTCTTTAAGATCAAGTTTTTCTTAAAAGAAGCTCTGGAGGTCGAATCTGCCAGCTCATTGGTTTGCATCATTTTTCACCGTTTTGCACCACGAAGCTCCAAATCACCTTGAACCTATAAAAACACATAAATAACAACTAAATAACTACTTTAAACATAAAATGGATAAATAAAATAAATATAAAAACATCTAAAACTAATCAAATTCTAATAAAATTCTCAAGGACTTAGCTGATTTAAAAGCATACAAGGTGGCAAAATAACTATATTTCCTAGAGTTGTCACTACCTAAGTCATCCTCGACCGTCAAGGCATTCACAAACTAAAGATACACAATCCTCCTTAAATCTATTCCACTATATTTTTTCAACTCGTTGAAACTCTTCTTCTTCATACTAGAAGATGGAAACATTGACATTCGCGAACTCACCTAAGTAGTCCTAATCGGCCACTCTCTCATCCATGAAGGAAGAGGAAGAGCGAAAATTTGTGTTTCTACCTCTTTCATCAATTATCATTAACGAAGGAATATCTTTTTAAGAAAAGAGAATAATGCGGAGAATTTTAAAATAAGGAAAAATTCTATGTTTTACCGGGAAATATATAAAATTTTGTAGCAATAAATTCAGAATCATTCTCTAAATAAAATGATTGTTTTAAAAAAAAAATTATTTTAAAATACTAAATCTAATACCAAATCCAAAACCAACTTTTATCGAGACTCAAGATAACATATGATTAATAAGATACTGTTTTATACGGGCGTTGTGGGGGTGCGAACACCTTCCCTGCACATAACCGACTCCCGGACCCGCCATTGTTTTTCTCTGGTTTCAAACGTAAACCTTAAAATTGGTTTTTTTTAAAAAATATTTTAATTAATTTTAAAATATTTTACAAAAATCGGTTTTAATAGGTGACCGATCATACCTAGCCAAAAAAAATCGGTGGTGACTCCTTTTCTTTAAGGTTTTTCAAAACTTAATATTATTTACGAGGAACCCGTTATCTTTTCCACCCCCAATGTCATATGATGATCACGAGATCGTTATGACAAAGGTGAGAATCCTGTACCTAGGTGAGAATCCCGTATTTAGGTGAGAATCCCATGTTTAGATGAGAATCCCGTATTTAGGTGAGAATCTTGTATTTAGGTGAGAATCACGTATTTAGATGAGAATCCCATGTTTAGGTAAGAATCCTGTATTTAGATGAGAATCCCGTAATTTAGGTAAGCATCCCTTATTTTGATGAGAATCCCTTAGTTTTGATGAGAATCCTTTATTTTGGTGAGAATTTCGTACCCCGTATTTTGGTGAGAATCCTTATGTTGGTGAGAATCCTTTATTTTGGTGAAAATCCTTTTATTTTTGTGAGAATCCCTTACTTTTGGTAAAAGTCCTTTATTTTTGTTAGAATCACTTGTTTCAATATGAATCCTCTATTTTCAAAGCTATTTTGATGTGAATCCTTTATTTTAAAGTTATTGTTAAGATGTGAATGTCTTTTATTTTTTCTAAAAAAGTCATTGTTAGATGTGAATCTTTATTAGGTGTCTATATCTTTGCACACTTCCTATTCGAAAGTGCACAAAAAGAGGCAACTGTAGACACCCAATTTTTGTTTGAGACTTTCAACTCAATTCTCGGATATTTATTCAGACAACAAATCCATCATTGACTTTGGGCTTAGGCCCATTGGGATTTTTGGGCCCAAATTTGATCTCAATTTGGTACCAAAAAAGACCACATTTGTTTTATTTTTTTACTCAGTTTTATTTTTCATTTTTCATTTTCCTTTTCTCCTGTTATTATTTTCCCATTCAAACTTTCTTTCATTTTCCTATCCTTGGCAAATCCCAAAATCAGTGTTGATCTTCAGTCAATTGGTATCGAGATTCTCGATTTTAGATTGAATTTTCTTAGTTCCCTATTTTAACCCGAAATCATTGTAAATGGAATCTTCAATCAATTGGAACCCAAATTCTCAGTTTTAAATTGAATCCCCTTATTCTCGATTTTGACTCAAGATTGCAAAATCTGACTTTCACCCTCGTTAATTCCAAAATCACAGCAACATTTTGAACCCAAAAATTAGGGGATTAATTTTGTTTTTAAATCTGATTAAAAGGTTTTTTTTAAGGGAAGAAATCAAGTCTTAAAATCGGAGGAGATCCGATTGCTCCCATAAGTAGGAGCAATTCACAGCAATAGAAAGGGGGAAATCCAAATCAAGAAAGAAAACAATCACACAAAAAAAAAAAATAGACAACAATCCAAATACGTAGCAAACACAAAAACTCAGAAAATTTTGCAAGAAATTCATCTTGGATTTTAAGGGTTTTGGGTTTGTGTCGTTTTTTTTGGAATCCGAATGGTGAAACTTCAGAGAAGGGTTAGAGGAAGGCTAGGCTAAATTTTGGCGACCATCGGATGGTCGTCAGTGGAGATCGGGAAGGTAGAAGCCGCAGGTTCAAAGCTTAGATCTAGGCCTTTTGAGGTTGGTTTTAGGGAAAGTATTCAGGTAATTGGGAAGAGGAGGGGAAAAGAATATGGTGGTTTAATTTCATAAATTTTGGGCAGTTCTGAAGTGGTACATGGCGATGAACGGTGACGATAGGCGGAGAACGTGGTGGCCGAATTCTGGGGTAATAATCGGAGACTGTTTGCTGAGGGAAAGAGAGAGAGAGAACCAAAGTTTATTTTTCATTTGGGTAAGAAACTGAACAAATAAAAAACTTCAAAATTTATAAGCCAGAAGTTGGGTCAGGCGCTGACCCGTATGAGTCCGCACGACTGACTCAACCCGTATGTCGTTAACCCTTTTTTAATGTTTTATTTTATTTTTTTAATTCTTTTTCTTTTAGTTTTCTTATACATTTTTATTATTTTATAATTAATTTAATTTTCTCTATTTTTTATTTATTTTAATTAATTACTTTCTATTTTAATTGTTTTTTTAGTACAAATTTTACTTAGTGTGAATTTCATTATTTAATTGTTTATTTATTTATTTATTTATTAGTTTTAATTATTTTACAGATTGTATATTTATTTTCTTTATGGTGTTTGTTAATTAGAATAATTAAGATAGATTTTATTTTATTAATTCACATAATATGCTATTATCATATAAATTTCAATAATTAAATAAAAATAAATTGAGATCTTTCCGATGATGGAATTCGAAGGAGTTGCAAACGGTTGACTTCTAAGAATTTTTTAGGTGAGAAAAATCTTCCTAAAATTCCACCACCATGATGGAGAATTTGGATAGAAATTTCAATATTACAGATCAAAATTTATTTCAAATCGATAATAATAATTCGTAGTAAAAATGATCATGAATTAAATATCAACTAAATAAAAATAAATAAATTGAGATCTTTCCAATGATGGAATTCTAAAAAATCGCAAATGGTTGACTTTTAAGAATTTTCTAGATGAGAAAAATTCTCCTAAATTCCACCAGCATGATGGAGAATTTAGGTGGAGATTTCAATATCATGGATCGAAAATTCATTTCTCGTTAATAACACATAGAAATTCAATTTGATTAAGAAACTTTAATTTGTAGATTTTGAATAGTTTACTCTCATTCCATAAAATTTAAAAATAAATCCGACGACGGAGCCTCTTCGAAAGAGCAAATGTTTTCTCTTGAATACTCTTGAGGTGGGGAGATTCTTCTTCGGAATTTCACCAGTATGATAGAGAATTCCTTGAAAAATTTCTCCAATATTTAAATATTAAACTAAGAAATAAAGACCATTAAATTTTAAGACTACAGGATAACATTAGGTTAATTAGGTACTATCTCTCGATAGGCGTTGTGGGGGTGCTAATCCTTCCCCACATGTAACCGTACTCCCGAACCTAGTTCTGAACGTAGACCAGAACCTATTCTTTTTAGGATACCTTAGTTGAGCTTAGGATCACTTTAGAAAAAAAGATTCGTACAGGTGACTAATCACACCTAGTAAATAAAAAATATTAGTGGCCACTCCTCATTTGCGTCTAGCGGTCGAATTCCCATTTGGCACGTTATGACATAAGGGGATCGATCTTTTTTTTTTTACACAATATGCTTCTCAGGCAATTAACTCGGAATGGATCGATCCATTTTTTACACAGAATGATACAGGAAATTAAAACATAGAAGGGATCGATCCCTAACAGACGGGATCGATTCGTACTTTACAGATTGATCCATCGTGTACGTAGTATGGTACACAAAAATTTAAAGCCTAGAAGGGATCGATCCATGTATAACGGATCGATTCCTCATTTTCAGGCACATTGTGAATGTATCAAAAGGATCAATCCATTATTAAAAAGGATCGATCCTTTTTTTTTTCACATTTCATATTTCAAACTCAACAGGCACAATTGATCTAACTTTTATGAAAATGATTGATTTGGAATCATTCGTATCAATATCTGATATGGGAGTATGGAGCCATAAGGTTATAAGAATTTTAAATATGAAAAGGATCTAACCTTTAGGAGAAGGTTATTCTCATTTATATACATTCATATAATGATTTAATACATTGATTATAAGGTTATATACATTGATTCAATACAAAAGTGTATTCGGTGTGGGACTTCAACACATCCGGTAAATACCGATCTATATATCCCACCATCATTAATAACTATGCACCATATACATAGTTGTACAAAAATTTTGCTAACAAATGTAAGGCATAAAGTATGCAGCATTACGCCAGGTTGAACGAAGTAAACATCGATTTGGTGCTACAACAAAAAATATAGCACCTGAACCTTCGTATTCATGTACCTATACAAAATATTTGATGCTGCAACAAAAAATATAGCACCTCGAACCTTCTTATTCATATACCTACACAACAAATATCAACTATCCTAACAAAAAGTTCTAACTCCTATACCAAAAGCATGGTCCCAAACAAAATATATAGACTCCTTACAAGTGTTACTATCAACATGCATTAACCACATCAGTAACATGTTAGTTCTTGGGTTAGGGATGTAACCCTAAAAGACAATGAGCAAGACTAGTAAATTAAAAGACTCTCGCTCCCTAAAGCCAAACCCTTAACCATAATCCTTTTAGATGTCCTTTTTTTCCATTTAAAACGACTACAAACTAAAACAATTTATAAGAAATATTTCAACAAAATAAGCCCACTTATATTTATATATACCATAACTATATGTACATTCTACCAAACTATATGTACTTTTTTAGATACTGACAATTTCTACTCTAAACCCCAATGATTTAAGCTCTTACATGTTCCCCTTCCTTAAAATGACCAATGAAGCAAAAATATAAAGATTCATACAAAATGAGTAAGATTAGTAAATTAAAAGACTCTTGTTCTCTAATGTCAAACCCTTAACCATAATCCGTTTGGGTGTCATTTTTGCCATTTAAAACGACCACAAACTAACACAATTTATAAGAAATGCTTCAACAAAATAAACCCACTTATATGTGCAATAGCAAAACAATATGTACATATAGCATAACAATATGTACATGTAGCATAACTATATGTACATTCTTCCAAACTATATGTATTTTTTATACTAACAATTTCTACCCTAAGCCTCAATGATTTAAGTTTTTACATGTTCCCCTCCTTAAAATGACAAATGAAGCAAAAATCTAATTATTCATATTTTATAAGTAAGACTGATATGTACATAAAAGTATAACAATATGTACATATAACATAATTATATGTACATTTAACTAAACTATATGTACATATCATAAAATTGACATATTCTTCCTAAATTACAATCAATTAAGATCTTATGAGTTCTCCCCTCCTTAAAAATTTCCAAAGTTGTAAAAATATTGTGATTCATACAAATTACTAACACTACTAGATGTATAACTTTTAATTATCTTACTATAGATAATCCCCAAACCTCTACTCATAATCTATGTCTCTACTCCTAAAATCATTTAAAACTATCCTAATATAACAACATTACTTAGAAACGATTCATAAAAATCATTTAAATGCCTACCAAGATTCATGCAACAATCTCTTTAAATGGTTCCTTACCATCCTTACCAATAGAATACCCAAACACATTCTAGACAACAAAATCACATACATCACACTCAAATATTATACTAAAAAAAAATTAAACTATATTTCATTACAAACAAAACACATGGCTAGAACATGAGAAGAGAAGACTTACCCAAGCCCTGTCAACAACCACAAACAATGTTCTGCAAATTGAATTAAATTTGTAAAAAAAAGAAGAAAAAAAAAGAATATGGGAAGAGTCGGGAGGGAAGGAACGGAAGGATGGGGTGGTGACGAAGGGAAAATGCGGAGGGAAATGTAGACCAAAGCTTCTTCCTTTTTTAATAGGTTTCTTTCATTAAGGGTAAATAGATCTTTACAACTTCTTTATTTACAATTTTTGTTTTATGTATTTTTTTTTATAAATTGTTTTTGCCCATTAAATTATTGAATAATTATTATTTTTAGGACATATTTTTCAAATTTACCTATCCAGATAAGGCAATAATGCAATAAAATATATATTTTTTTTACAAAGTATCGTTTTATTTCCATTAAAAACTCCTCATTTCCTCTACTTTTTTTTTTTTATTATTAACTTCAATCCAAACGAATCTAATTGAGTGGAATAACGAAGCAATGGCATGATCGTCTTTTTAAAAAAGTGAAAAATTAAAATCGTAAAAAGGAAATAAAGTGCCCGTAGATCAGATAGTCCAACACCACCTAACTAGATATATTCAAAGCATGGACTATCCGTTTAACTCATAAACTCAATTTGTATTGAATCGAATCTGAATAAATATTATTTTAATTCGATCAATCTTATTTTAATTCGATCAATTTGATTTGATTTGATCCAATTCAAATTACTATTTATTAATAATTTTTAAAAAAAAATTTAATTATAAAATATATAAATATTAAAATAAAAATAATTTTTAAATAATAATTCGAGATTATAAAATTAACTCGAACCAAACCTGAATAAAGACGTGAAAAAATTCAAACTGCAGCCGGTCTCCGATCATGAACGGGTCCAATCCTAACCGAACTTTGGGAATTTCCCCGGGATTAAAGGTAAAAAAATGGCGTTCATCCACTCAAAAAAAAAAAAAAAAAACAGAAGTAAAAAATAAATCCGAAAAAGAGAAAAGAATATTCCACACAGCAAAACAGTAAAAAACCCATGAGTCTCTCAGCCTCATTTACTAAACAAGTAACACAACGATCTCACTCTCAATTAAAAGCTCTTCTCATCAAACCCTAGCCTCTATCTGGAAGCCCTAATCAATGGCTTCACGTCGAGTCATCTCTTCTCTCCTTCGCTCCACTTCTCGCCGATCTCTGTCCAAATCTTCAAACTCTAGCCCTCGCCTGCCTCCACCTTTCCCCACGCGCCGTCCTTTTCCTTGCGCCAACTTTCTCTCACGCGATGCTGAGTACGCTACATCTGCGGCTGCAGCCGCTTCTCCAGCTCCATCGCAGCCTCCTCCCGCCAAGAAAGGCGGCGGAGGTAAGGTCACTGATGAGTTCACAGGAGCAGGAGCCATCGGTCAGGTTTGTCAAGTGATCGGTGCCGTCGTCGATGTGAGATTCAAGGAAGGTTTGCCTCCGATTTTGACGGCGCTTGAAGTGATGGACCACTCGATCCGGCTTGTGCTGGAAGTGGCTCAGCACTTGGGTGAAAACATGGTTAGGACCATTGCTATGGATGGAACGGAGGGACTTGTTAGAGGGCAGCCCGTGCTCAACACCGGATCTCCTATCACTGTAAAGAGTCTCTTCTCTTAGTGTTTTACTTTTTATTGGAAATGATCATATTTTATTGGAGATTTCTTCTGCTTTGGTTTTGTTTGGTGTTTGAGCCAGAAACTTGGATATGAAGTGAAATGAAGATGGATATCTGATTAGTTTTAGCTAAAGATTACTTTTTTAGAGTACATTTTCAATGAATTTTTCTTTCGGAACTGTTGGGCATCTAATTAAAATCCATTACTTTTTCTTCAGTTTGTTAACTACGAATAGCTGCTCTTGCCCTTTGAATTGATAATAGTAAAAAAAATTCTTAAAGGCTTTTGCTATGACGTGTGTCACCCATGATTTGGGTATTTTGCTCTGGGACTTGAGGTTTCTCCCTCGTTTATCGAGCTTGTCATTTTCTCTCTTGGCTTTTTGGGTTTCTTCTTTTTTATTCCTTGTATTTTTTATGTGCTTTTTACCATTTTGTGCTTATCTAGCGGATAATACCTTTGTGTTTGAATTTCATGATCTTCTCAATAATGTTTGCTTGTTCTTTTTAGGTGCCTGTTGGTAGAGCCACTCTTGGTCGTATCATAAATGTCATTGGAGAGCCTATTGACGAGAAAGGCGAACTCAGTAAGAGATTTACCAACTTTTTAATCATTTGAAATGTTTACTATATAGTGTACTGATGCAAAAGTCTAACTGAGTTAATGTTTAACAGAAACCGACCACTTCTTGCCCATTCACAGAGAGGCACCAGCTTTCGTCGATCAAGCTACTGAACAACAGATCCTTGTCACTGGTATTAAGGTACTAATTATTGCTTGCAATTATGTATGTCTTTGATGTTATGCTGTTCTTTTTTTACCTTCTGTGGAAAGATGCTATGCTGTATCTGGATGAACTTCTATTCACGCATTGTGTTGTCTGAATCTAGATGAGACTATGTTAGTCATGTTCAAAACTTTATTCTCTTGCTTTATTTTACAGGTTGTTGACCTCCTTGCACCATATCAAAGAGGAGGGAAGATTGGGCTTTTTGGTGGTGCTGGTGTAGGGAAGACGGTGCTTATTATGGAACTTATCAACAATGTTGCTAAAGCTCATGGTTGGTTTTACATTATATCTGTGGCTGGTTCCTACTTTCTACTTTGTTTACTATTCTTATATTACTTGTTTCGGTACTTAGGTGGTTTCTCAGTGTTTGCCGGTGTTGGAGAACGTACTAGAGAGGGTAATGACTTGTACAGGGAAATGATTGAGAGTGGTGTCATTAAGCTAGGTGACAAGCAGGTAAATACCATGGATATTAGTCATCTTGTCCATATTTCTGTATTTTTTTTTTTTTTATATCTTAGCCCTTTGATTTTTCGTTTTTGCCATCATTACAGGCTGACAGCAAGTGTGCTCTTGTCTATGGTCAAATGAATGAGCCCCCTGGTGCTCGTGCTCGTGTTGGCCTTACTGGTTTGACTGTGGCTGAACATTTCCGTGATGCTGAAGGGCAGGATGTTCTTCTCTTTATTGACAACATTTTCCGTTTTACTCAAGTAAGATGGCTTATTGTGGAAGCTTTTGAAGTGCTTTACAGTATATGTTGCATGTTGCTGATGGTTTGAATTGTGTTTTTTTTTCCTCCTTCAGGCAAACTCAGAAGTGTCTGCTTTGCTAGGTCGTATTCCATCTGCTGTCGGTTACCAACCAACTCTGGCTACTGATCTTGGAGGTCTTCAAGAGCGTATTACCACCACCAAGAAAGGTTCTATCACTTCTGTTCAAGCCATTTATGTGCCTGCTGATGACTTGACAGATCCAGCTCCTGCAACAACCTTTGCTCACTTGGATGCCACAACTGTGTTGTCCCGGCAGGTATAATACACATCTATATGCAGCTGTTGAGGAGGTGCTCTCTCTGATGTTACTTTATGATTACTTGCTGCTTTCTGCTCATAACACTTGCTTTCTTTTTTTCTTTATTGTCAGATCTCTGAGCTTGGTATTTACCCTGCTGTGGATCCTTTGGATTCTACATCACGTATGCTCTCCCCTCATATTTTGGGTGAGGAACACTATAATACTGCTCGTGGTGTGCAGAAGGTTCTCCAAAACTACAAGAACTTGCAAGATATTATTGCCATTTTGGGGATGGATGAGCTTAGTGAAGATGATAAATTAACTGTTGCTCGTGCTCGTAAGATCCAAAGGTTCTTGAGCCAGCCTTTCCATGTGGCAGAAGTGTTCACTGGTGCCCCTGGCAAGTATGTGGAGTTGAAGGAGAGCATCACCAGCTTCCAGGTAGAATTCTCTCTGCCCAGCTTGCTTCTATTGTATCATAGTGTGTTATGGCATGTATGAGCAAGTGATTAGTTTCTTATAATAGGTGGATCCATGATATGATATCCTTTTTATTAAAATAAGTGTGGCATTTAAAAGTTTTTTGAATGCATCAGCAGATGTTATATGAAGTGCCCAAGTATTCTCACAATGTGTGCGAAACAAGGATAATAGTCTTAAATAGTGCAATGTGATCCATATAGCTAATCCCAGTTAGGAGATAATGCTAATTTCTTGGGTGTTTCGGGCTGACACAAGTCAGCTCGTGGTTTAGATAGATATAAAGAAGCTGGACAATGGCATGTGGATTTGCTTTAGATAGGTATTCAGATCCATTTTTTTTTTATGAGAATTGATTGATAAGGTTCATAACCATTTTGGTTAAAACGTATCTTGATCAAGAAAACCTATCTGATTACCGTACTGGCTATGTGCATTTTTTAGTCATTTATTATACATGAGTCATATGGTCTTCGTAATACTCCAGCAGCTACTTTTATGGTATGCATGGAAACTTGTATAATGTTTTCCAAAAAAAAAAAAATTATACATGAGTGAGCATTTAAATTGTCTGGTCATAATGATTGATTTTTTACAGGGAGTGTTGGATGGAAAGTATGATGACCTGTCAGAGCAGTCATTTTACATGGTTGGAGGGATTGAGGAAGTCATTGCTAAGGCAGAAAAGATTGCCAAGGAATCTGCAGCCTAATTCCATCCTTACATACGTTTGTTGTCACGTGGATAATTGCGAAAATAATCTGTTCATTTTTTGGGAGCAAATGTAGCTGGATTGTTTGGTTCATGTTTTTAATGATGTTACTCAAGAGTGTGAAAGAGGAATAGAACGGGGCCTGTTCTCCCAAATCCCTCTTTTTTTGCTTGTTATTTAATAAGGGAAATCAAAGGCGGATGTGTACATTTTTGGTTCAAAACTCCGGATGCTAAAGTTATCATTTCTGACTGAGATTTGTGCGCATGAGCTACTGTTTTGAAATGCATTTGCAACTCTGATGTTTCTTAAACACTTGGGATCCAAGACTTCCTTCCCTCTTATAGTTCTATTGGCTAACTTCACGAATTCCTGGTACGGGTTTCATTTCCATCTACTATAATGATTTTTGAGTTCTTGGGACTCGAGGTGTATTTTTGAAATAAGTTAAGGATAATTTTGTCCCTTCCTTTTTTTTTAAAGATTTTTTATAAAAAAAATTTTAGTTTTAAGTTTTTTCTTTTTTTTACATGATATATATAAAGGGACTGATTTGCATGTTCATTTGTGGGTTAATTTAGGATTTGTATCCAATTCGTTTGAAAAAAACAAAATTATTTATTTATTTTATTTATTAATTTTTTTAAATCATGTATTTAAAGAGGTTGATCCGTACGTTGATTCGCAGGTCGATTTAGGATCCGTATTTAATTGATTCAACAAAAAAATAGAAATATTTTATTAATTATTTTTAGTTTTATTTAGTTTTTATTTTTAAATGATGTATTTAAAGGGTTGATCCGCATATACACTCTCGAGTTAATTTAGGATTCGTTCCCAATCAGTATGAAAAAAAAAGTTAAAGAAAGGAAAAAAATTTATTAATTCTTTTTTTTAAAATTTTTAAAATTTTTAAAATTGTGTATTTAATTGGGTTTGTTCGTATGTTGACTCGCGAGTCGATTTATGATCAATATTCGATCGGAAAAAAAAATTTATTATTATTATTTTTAGTTTTAAGTTTTTTTTTTTTTAAATGATGTATTTAAAGGGGTTGATCCGTACATTGACTTGTCGGTCGATTTAGGATTCGTACCTGACCGACATGAAAAAAATGTTTAAAAAAAAATTATTTTATTAATTAGTTTTTATTTTAATTTTTAATAATGTATTTAAAAAAGTTAATCCGCACGTTAACTCACGGATCGATTTAGGATCCGTACCTGACTGACTCAGAGAAAAAGTTATTTTTTTTATTTTATTTTTAAATGATGTATTTAAAGGAATATGTCTTCATGTTGAGTCGTTAGTTGATTTAAGATCCGTACCCGATCCGCTCGAAAAAAAAAAACGAACTTGCTACTAACCTATATAAGAAAATCAATATTATGGGAGAATAAAATACAAATTATTTTTTTATTATTTTATTTATTATTTTTTTATCTCTTATAAATAAAAATATACCGCATACAATAAAGTTTAAATATTTTTAAATATATATAGAAATAACATTTGAAAATGTATTTATATTATGTAATTTATAAATGAACACTTATCATAAATTTAATTTTCATAATTAATAAAATATAATTATATAATTATTATTATTAAAATTTAAAAATAAAAAAATAAAAAAATATTATTATTTAATAAAATATAATTTAAAATTAATTTATTATTATTAATTAATTAAAAAATTTATATAAAAATTAAAAATACCCGGCGATGCGGGGTCCTTTTTCTAGTTTAGATGTTAAACTCTAAAATTTTGTAATCTGTTTTGTTGGTGGGATAGCTAAAATTTCATGCGAGTAGAAATGGATGGTATTGTAGAGGTGATCTATGATGGTTTTGTTAGGTCCGCACATGAGACGGGGGAAAATGATGTTAATTTTAGGGATAATGTCATGAATAATCTTTAAAATTTATTAAATTTATCAATTTGATATCTGTATTTTAAAAATATTTAATGTGGTACCTGTACTATCAAACCATGTATCAATGTAGTACTTTGATCTAATATCGTTAAATTTAAATGATAATGTGGCATTGATCAATCAGATGATAACATGTGGCAGCATTTGCTTTTTTAGGAATTAATATCTGAATTTTCGTAAAAAGTTTAAAAAAAGAAAAAAAATTAATTTTTTAAAATTAAAATTTTAAAAATTAATATCTAATTTTTTTTAAAAAAAAAAGTATATTAAAAATATAAAAAACTTAAAATTATAATTTTGAAAATAAAATATGTTTTTTCTTAAAAAAATTTTAAAAATTAAAAAATTAAAATATTTAACTCAAATTATTTTTAAAATATAAAATAATTTAAAATTACTTGTTAAAATTTTATATTATTTGAAACTTTTTAAAAAATATTTAAAAAATATATTTTTTTAAATTACAAAAATCAAAATATTAAATTATTTTATTATTTGAATTTTTAAAAAAATATTTATTAAAATTTTAAAATTTTAAAATTTTAAAATATTTTAATTTTTGTTAAAAATATTTATTAAAAGGTGGAGAGAGAAAGAAAAAAAAAAGGAAAGAATATTTTTTTAAATTAAAATAATAAATTTTTTATTATTACACGTGACATCACTATGTGGTGCCACGTGTAAAAAAAATACTTTTTATTTTTAAATTAAAATAATAAATTTTTTTGGTAATACATGTGGCATCATTATATGGTGTCATGTGTCAAAGTTTTTATTGGATACAAAAGTCACGTCATCAATATTTAACGGTATTACTGAAAGGTACTACAATAACACAGTGAGTAAAAACGTTAAGTACCAAAATAGACATTTTTAAGTATAGGTACCACATTAACAAATTTGATAAATTTCAAGAACTATTCATGACATTATCTCTTAATTTTATTTTAGGGTATGCTTGGTTTCTTCTGAGTGTAATAAACGTTTTTAGAGTAAAGCTGTTTTTTTTTTTTTTTTTTTTTTTTTTTTTTTTTTTTTTACAAAAGTGGTTTTTTGAGTAAAATTATTTTTGCTTTTGCAGTAAAAGAAATTGTTTTTTTTTTTTTTTATATATAGATTGATCAAATACATTTCGAGATTGTTAAAATTATTATGATTTTATCGACTGATGTGTTTTGTTTTTGATAAAAAAAAATTGGTGAAACACTTTTAATCAAATATTATATTATTATTTATCATGCACCATCTTTCTATTGCATGTTCTATTTATAGATGCTCTAATCAGTATTTCATACGGAGCAATACTAAAATTGAAAGTAAGGTGTAATATGTGTATTATTTTCTACAGGTAATTTAACACAATTTTGTCATAAATAAAATGATTAAATTAATCTTAGTTTTAAATAGACGATATATCAAAATGTTTGAAAATATTAAAAAGTTAATCATTTCTGACAACATCAAAAATATAAAATATAGGTAATCATGAAAAGAGAAATTTTGAAATAAGCATGCACTACATAAAAAATTAAATGTATAATGCCTAAATCATCATTTTCATCTTAATTTTTTTCTCAAATCTCCCTATCAATTTATTAAATACTTCAATTATCCTAAATTTCATCTCTATGGATAAAATATCATAAATAGCTCCCATATCAATAGCTAAAAACCTAAAACAACCCCAAAAAATTTCACACAGTACCCTAATTAACCTCCAATCAAGATTTATGTCTCGAACCATCAAAAGCATTTTTTACCCTTTCAATTTATAAAAATATATCTAAATCAATAATTTCATAAAATATCTTGATAAATTTTATTTTACCTTCATAGAATACATACTCATATAATAGCATTATTAAAATGATTCAAATTATTAGATAAAAATTTTATCTCCAAATCAATCTCATGAATCTGCTATCATTCTTTTAAATATCACATAAAAATAAAAATATTTAAATAAACTTTAATTTATTAAAAATATTATTTATCAAAAATAGCTTTTGAAAATATCATATTAAATTTTAATATATGCGAATATGAATGTAATTATATTTGGTTAATAACGATAATTCTATTAGTAATGATAGTTCCAGTGATAAATTAAAATTAAAAATTAAATATATTGAAAGTGATTATTCATAAACTATATAATTAATAACATGAACATACTTGTATGCATAATTGATATATTTTTATTAAATATCAATATTTATATTTTATTAATAACTAATGTGTGTATATTGATATTCTTGTTTTCAAAATATATATTAATGTTTATGTTGTTATTTTTTTAAATGACTATATATAAGTATATTATATTTGTAACATTGTACATAACGTATATATGATTTAAAATCATGTTCATAATATTCATATATACTAATAATTAGTATTATTTTTAATTTTATTCATATTAATTATATTGTTGTTGATATGATCTACTAACCTCAAAATCCCCTTAAAGACGACTTAAAAGACTAAATTAGCCTAAAAAATATATAATGCTAATGTCCTAAATTAACCTAGAAACTTTGGTCAAAATCCTAAATAACTCATTTAGAGTTCGTTAAAAGTCTAAACCACTCCTAATGCTATAACTAAATGGCCTAATTAACCATAAAACCTTAAGTTCAAAGTAAAATTTATCCCAAATAATATAATTCTTTACCTCAAATAATCCTCAATAAAATTTAATGCTCAATCTTATTTGTCTAAAAAATGATACACCACAATCTCAAAAAGCAATCCCATGCATTTGGGGAGAGCTTTAATATTTTGTTATTGATTATTAAGTTAGGCTGCCATTTTTATCCAAAATCTATTTTGAACACCCTTTTCATTAACATTGGGCTTAGGCCCATTTGCATTGATATTAGGCTTAGGCCCAAGTGAAAATACAAGTTGCGATTGTGGAGGTCTAATCCAAAATGATAAATAATAAAGTAAAATGATAAATTAGAATTGAGCACTCAAATGGAAAGAAGTAAGAGACAAAAGGTTTTGGTAATTCCATAAGTTACATTTCTCATCTTTCCTAAAATCATGCAAACCAAAAGTTAGAAAACCAAAAAAAAAAAATAAAAAAAAATATAAGGCTTTTAGAGATTTATTATTATTATTATTTTTAAATCATGAAAACCAAAGTCTTTGATTGACTTGGCTATCCTAATTGGATTAGGATTTTAAAGATCAGATTTAATTAAGGTTTTTATGTTGAATTAGAATTCTTAAATTATTTAGATTTTCTAATTAGATCTATAGCTATTAACCCTAGTGGGATTAGGACATAACAAGTAATCTTAGTATGACTAGGATTACTCAAGATTTGTAGTTT
Organism: Fremontodendron californicum; assembly: GCA_030761205.1. Lineage (NCBI taxonomy): Eukaryota > Viridiplantae > Streptophyta > Magnoliopsida > Malvales > Malvaceae > Fremontodendron > Fremontodendron californicum. Next base: position 8,843,332 of record JAULJL010000025.1, on the reverse strand, counting down.
GACTTGATTCTTAATAATTTGATAGTCCTAATTGATTTAGGATCTGTATGTCCAAATTAATTAAGAGTCCTAGTTGAATTATAATCATAAATGGTTTGGGATTACTAATTGCACAAGGAACTACAAATCCTAGTTAGACTAGGACTTTCCAATACTAGTAGTTTAATTTGGATTTAATTTAATTGGTAATCCTAAATGGTTTGGGAGATGCATAATCAGATTATATTAAGAATCCAAATTTAAAATCCTAAAATGTTTAAGACTACTAATTTCACAACAACAGGAACTACAAATCCTAGTTAGACTAGGACTTTCCAATACTAGTAGTTTGATTTGGATTTTATTTAATTGGTAATCCTAAATGGTTTAGGAGATGTATAATCAGATTATATTAAGAATCCAAATTTAAAATCCTAAAATGTTTAAGACTACTAATTTCACAACAAACTACTAATCCTAAACATAATAGGAGACATAATAAGTTATGAACTCCAAAACTTGTTTGCATGTAAAAAATGAGTTATTTGAACCAAACAAAGCTTAGCATCATAATGTTTGATGTAAGATAAAAAAAAATCATGAAATTGAATTAAACAAAAGTTTTACTTTCATATTATGACTATGACTATATGGAAGGATGACTATGGACATAAGACCATTTATGTATATGTGTATGGTTAATTTTTTTTTATGGTATTTTTGAAATAAAGCTTGTATGCCTTGCCTCATCTCTTTCATTATGGAGTTATACTATTCTATTCTCATCTTATTCCCCTTGAATATAACTCAAGATTTCTCTAAACAAATTTAATCGTTACCACTACACCATTTTGCAGTTACAGTGGCGCTTAATTAGCGGCGTTTTAGCTAAAAACGCTGCCCAGTTTCGTGTTTTTTTTATAACGGACGGTGTTTTCGATCCAAACGCCTCTAATGATTTTATTAGCGATGTTTACGAATAATAAACGCCGCTAAATAAATTCATAGTGGCATTTGGGTAATACAAACGCCAGTGATTATAAACCAATAGTGGCATTTGTATTCTCCAAACGCTGCTATATTTATTCGTTAAAGCACCAAGACAAAACGATGTGTGTTTTACCTTGTAAATAGCTATGTTCTTATATCTGATTTCCAATCTCCCGCTTCTTCCCTATTTCCCCCAAATCAAAAACCTCTCTCTCTCTTGCTCTCTTCATCCCCAAATTTTCATCTCCAAGTCCTCTATTTCGGGCTTCTGTCTCCAAATCGTCATCTCCAAATCGCGTCCTCCGATTGCAGGTCGAGACTTCGTATAAGTGTTCCCCGTGACTCTCCTCCCCAACGTAGCTCCACTTATGGAGGTGTTACAAGGTAATTCACATTATATATATCCAAATATTATTAAATTGCATTTGTCAAAGAGTTATTGTCCATTTTGGGGCTAGGCAGTCTGTTCTCGAGATTTTGTTCTTTGAAAATAGAAGATAGTTTCTATTCTAATTTTTGTGGGATTTCTATTTTTTTCTTGCCATAATTCTGTTTTTGGATGCCTTAATTTATTGGTTTAATCAGGCACCGATAGACAGGGCGATTTGAAGCTCATTTGTGGATAAGAATTGTTGGAATGGTCACAGAACAAAAAAGGAAGACAAGGTAATAATAATCCTCTTCTCCATTAGCCATGTTTTTCCTTTGCCAATTCTTTTTTTACAATCAAACTAATAATTCAAATTTAATTCATCTTTACTCAAAAATTGCCTTTTTGTTTTATATTTGGAATTCTTGGTCATTTTTAAGTCTGATGCTTAATTTTTGTTCCCAATTATTATTGCCTCCATCAAGTGCTTACTTCCCCTTACTTTGATCAGCGTGGCAAAATCATATCTAGGGAGGAGCTCAGTAAGAGAGCTTAAACTAGTAAAAAAAAATTTTTAGTGAGGAATGTTGAGGAAATAATGTTTTTGTTTTAAGAATGGATTTTGCTAACAACTTATGCTAAAATTTCAAACAACACTTTTTCTAAAATTATAGCATTGTCTTATGGCTGCATTTCACATAAGATTAAGCTTTTACATTGTTTTGGAGTAGTATTCTTGGTGTAATAACATATTGCATGGAAGATCTAAGTTTAAGTTGTGAAGGTCTCTAGAAGAGCATTTGGAGAAACTATTCCAGTTTTTATTATTGTCCCGGTGTGACATATTTTAATATTTATTAATTGTATGTGTTGTCTTTAATAGCGCAAACTGCAAATAATCCAGTTTATGTGCTCGTCTCATCCTCATTTTAATGTTGTTTCTTGTTTTCTGTAATTTGGGTTTTTCCCTCATATTTCTTTGCAAAGGCATAAACTAGTTGTCCCAAGGAAGATTGGTGTTATAGTTCAAGTTTGATATTTCTGTCATGTATGCCAAAAAGAACTCAATTCTTTTGTTGTCATAAACTACTAATTTGATTGTGATTAGGAAAAGATATCCAAGAACTAGAAACAAACACCAAATGACTTCCTTTTGTTTGGATAAGGAACAATTCGGCTTCAAGAGGAAATGGGAATTCCGATCTTATTCATGTCCACCTCATATCTCATTAATTAATTTGAATTGCCCACTTGTTAATCATGATAACAAGTTTTTTTTCCCTTTAATCATTTGAATTTACACTTTCTTGGCTGATAAGTTAAAAAAGGATTGATTTGATAATTGGATACTTTATTTTAAGGACCATTTAAGAGTATTGAAACTAGAGCTGTAATCGAGCCGAGTTCGAATACTGAGAAGCTCGAGCTCGAGCTCGATTCGAAATTCGAGGCTCGAAGCTCGGTTCGAGCTCGATCGAGTATCATTTTTTTAAGCTCGAGCTCGGCTCGAGATAAAATCGAACTATTCGAGCTCGACTCGATTAGGCTCGTTTATATACTCGAGCTCGAGCTCAAATTAAGGGTTTTTAAGTATGTATATATATATTAAGGGTAAAATAGTAAATTAATAATACAAATATTGTAAATAAAAAAAACTCGATTAGGCTCGCGAGCTGCTCGAATCGGGTATTAAGATACTCGAACTCGGCTCGCTCGATAGCTCGAGCTGCTCGAGCTCGGCTCGATAATGACCGAATCGAATTCGAGTTTTTTTCGAGTCGAACTCGAGTAGCTTGTGAGCACAGGTGTCTCGTTTACACCCCTAATTGAAACTGAGTTGAGATGTAACTGAGAGATTGAGGAATTATGTTCGGCTAACAACAATTGAACTAATGAATTAATTAATTTGAATTGCCCACTTGTTAATCATGATAACAAGTTTTTTTTTTCGTTTAATCATTTGAATTTACACTTTCTTGGCTGATAAGTTAAAAGGATTGATTTGATAATTGGATACTTTATTTTAAGGACCATTTAAGAGTATTGAAACTGAGTTGAGATGTAACTGAGAGATTGAGGAATTATGTTCGGCTAACAACAATTGAACTAATGAATGACTCATCACATTATCAAAGATAACTTCAATATATTGTGATAGTATTATTTAAAAATATAGGAAAATTGTTATCCCATGTTTGAAATTTGTCTCTTTAAATTAAGTTATGGTTATTGATTAGGTTTTTTTGTTCTTTTTCTGTTCAAATGAATATGTGACACCAATCTTTTGTTCTTCAGGTGTATCTATTTTAGTTGCAGATATCTTTCCTTCAACCTATAGTCCTCTTTTTGGTATGTCATTTATTTTTTTGTTTGCAAATATATTTATTCCCTTCCAAGTTCCAACCAGATATCCTTCTGGCGTTAATTAATAATTATGAAATATCGTATGTAGACAAATTCTTTTTGCTTTTTGCTTTTCGTTTTTCATTTTTCTATTTTTCTTCAATATGAAGTATTTTTATTTGTTTTCTTTTTGTTCTCCCATGATATTGACTGACCATTAAATTGATGATTAATTGATATCTGTCAAACTGTATTTTTATTGTTTTCTAGAAAATATATACACGAATATGATCTGTTAAAGAGCCTTAAATGATCTGTCAAACTGTATTTTTATTGTTTTTCTTTTTGTTCTCAAATGACTTAATTATAATATATTATTTTAGAATTTAGAATTAAGATAGAAATTAAGTTGAAAGTCCAAGAATGGAGATTCAAGGCACCATAGAGGCACCAAGGAGATTTCGCATGATGGCTTTAGAAGACACATTGATGCCATTTTTTTAGCTCAAAGAAGCTAGCTTAGTAAAATTCATAATCATCTCAAAGAAATATGCATGCTAGGTTTATATATATGTTTGATATATGATAAATGCTAAGCATGACTATGTTGTATGCATGTATGATATATGATAAATGCTATGCGTGCAAAGAGACCTAAATATTTAAATCCCTCACAAAATATTAAGTCACATGTTTTTCAACATGATTAAGTTGCCTTATACATATCATAACATAATTAGAGTTTCTACTTTTGAGTCATAATCAGGACACCTGGGGGCTCATTATTCGAAATATGTTATGTTATGATTAATGGGTCTTACTTAACTAACATGTGTGATTTATATGAGTCACTCATGATCTGTTGAGAAAAATTTAGAGTAGATAACTCTAATTTTACCACTCAAAGAAGAAAGTTTAGATTTTAGAAAAACTCACAAATGCTCACACTTCACTCTAGACTACACTCTTTAGAGAAGAACTCCTTAGGAAAACTTAGAACTTTTATTGCTTATTGAAGCTTACTACTTGATGATATACAAATGCAAGGGAGGGGGGTATTTATACAATACCAAGACAAACACAAGCCACACAAATATAAAATCTAAATAAATTACAACCACCCATTGTTGTTTAATAACAACCACACATTTAAATCACACAACTACAACCACACATTAAACCACACAATTGCAACCACACATTGTTGTTTAATAACAACCACACATTTAAATCACACAACTACAACCACACATTAAACCACACAATTGCAACCACACATTGTTAGGCTTTTATTTTTCCTTGGGCTGGTATTGGACAATTTAACACTCCCCCTCAATACCAGCTCTTCCTCTTTGCACCATGTTGAGTTGACGACGAAACATTTCAAATTTGTTGATACTCAAACCTTTTGTGAATAAATCTGCCATTTGATCATCTGTCTTGATCTGCTTCATCTCAATCTCTTCTTGTAGAACCTTTTCTCTGATAAAGTGATAATGCACTTCTATATGTTTGGTTCTTGCGTGAAAGACTGGATTTTCTGCCAAACGAATTGCTGACTGGTTGTCGCAATACAACGGAACTGCATAATCTACTGGTTGATGTAGATCACTCATTAGTTGTATCAGCCACGTACACTCTTGAGCTGCCATTGCTGCTGCTCGATACTCAGCTTCGGTAGTTGACAATGATACCGTTGGTTGTCTCTTACTGCACCAAGAAATTGTTCCAGAACCAAGTTTAAACATGTACCCAGTTGTTGATCTCCTGGTGTCATGATCTCCTGCATAGTCAGCATCACAATAACCAACTAACTTACAGTCTTCACCTTTCTTGTACAAAAGACCATAATCTATTGTACTTTTCACATATCTCAGTATTCGTCGAACTGCTTCTAAATGAGGCTTCTTCGGATTTTGCATATACCGACTCATCACACCAACTGTATAAGAAATGTCAGGTCGAGTCAAGGTTAAGTAGATCAGGCTACCTACCAATTGTCGATACATAGTTGCATCTTCCAAGTCTTTGCCTTCAAGTGCACACATCTTGCCATTTGGTTCCATCGGTGTTGAAATTGGCTTGCTCTCGAGCATTCCAAACCTTTTTAGCAAATCTTTAGAATATTTTTGTTGACATAGAAATATTCCTTCTTGTATGTGATCAACCTCTAGACCAAGAAAGTGCTTGAGTTGTCCAAGTTCTTTCATTTGGAAACGAACTGATAAATTCTCCTTGGTTTGAAGAATTTCTGCCTCATAATCACCAGTTATGATTAAATCATCCACATATATCAATACGATAGCTAGCTTTCCTCCATTAGCTTTGACAAACAAGCTGGAATCTGCAGGTGTCACTGAATAACCACTATGAGTTAAAAATTCAGCAATCTTACCATACCATGCTCTAGGTGCTTGTTTCAATCCGTAAAGTGCCTTTCGCAGCTTACACACATGCTCAGGATGATTTTGGTTTTGAAATCCCAATGGTTGAATCATGTAGATTTCCCGATCTAGCTCTCCATGAAGGAATGCATTCTTCACATCCATCTGCCACAAGTTCCAGTCTTTGTTGGCTGCAAGGGCAAGTAGGACTCGTACGGTTGTAAGTCTTGCCACCGGACTAAATGTTTCATCATAGTCTAGCTCATACTTCTGAGAGAAACCACGAGCCACCAACCGTGCCTTGTACCTTTCAATCGACCCATCTGGACGATGTTTTATCTTGTAAACCCACTTGCAGGATATGGGTTTCACATCTCTTGGTTTTGGCACTAGATCCCAAGTCTGATTCTGCTCAAGCGCAGTGATCTCTTCTTTCATAGCCATAATCCACTTAGAACTCTGTGATGCTTCTTCAAACGTCTCAGGTTCTGTTGCAATTGGTTCTTCCACTATGGCTGCATTAGCATATTTGGGATTTGGCTTCCGTGCTCTTGTTGTCCTTCGGATTTGTGATTGTGGAGATGGTTCTTCCACTTCACTCGATCTAACATCTGGTTGATACACACCAGTTTGCCAAGGACTCTGGACTAACACTTGCTCGTCATCGTCATCATCACATAGGTCTTCTACTTCGTCTGAAGTTGATTGAAGTTGGACAATATACTCTCCCATTTTCTGTTGTAGCATGTCTTCAAATTCTTTTGAATCTGACAACACGTCCTTTTCTGAGGACCACCAGGAAGATGCTTCATCGAATACCACATTGCGTGAAGTGTAACATCTTCCACTCGTAGGATCACAACATTTCCACCCTTTCCTTTGGTTGTCGTATCCCACAAAGATACACCTTGTTGCTTTCTTATCAAACTTGCTATGTAAATGATCAGGAACAAATACATAACATACACAACCAAATACTCGAAAGTAGCTGACTGAAGGTTTCATTTTCCACAATTTCTCAAAGGGTGAAACAAACTCTAACCTTGGTTGAGGAAGTTTGTTGATCACATGGGCTGCGGTTCTCATAGCTTCGGCCCAAAATCTTCCGGGTACATTCTTTGCATGCAGCATACTCCGACAAATTTCTGCAAGATGCCGATTCTTTCTCTCTGCTACACCATTCTGTTGTGGTGTATTGACACAAGTATACTGATGACGTATGTTGCATTCTCGTAGGTATTGAGAGAATTCACCTGAGCTATATTCTCCTCCATTGTCTGTGCGCAAGCAACATATCTTCTTTCCCACTTCTCCTTCAACTATCTCTTTGAACTCTTTAAACTTTGAGAAAGTGTCAGACTTTTCTTTCATAAAGAAAACCCACACATACCTGGAGAAATCATCAATAAACGTCACCATGTACCGCATTCCACTAATTGATGGTTGCTTAACGGGCCCAAATACATCAGAGTGAACTAACTCTAATGGTTCTTTTGCTTTAAACTTTGACTCCTCGTATGGCAATTGGTGTGCTTTACCATATTGGCATCCTGCACAAACTGTGTCTGTTCTTATGTCAAGCTAAGGAAGTCCCTTAAGCATCGACTTCTTCATCATCATACTTAGCTTGGAATAACTAACATGACCTAACCGCATGTGCCATAAATCTGCTGTATCGCTCCTTCTTGTCTTGTCTACATATGCTGACTCTGCTGACATCACGTAGACTGACTCCAGACGTCGTCCTTCCATCATCGGCTGTCTTGAGATTTTGAGATCACGATATACCTTCACATCCCTTGGACCAAACAGAATATGGTGACCTGACGATGTTAATTGTGCCACTGAAAGCAAATTTTTCTTCATGCCTTGGACATGGTAAACATCTTGTAGTGGTACCTGATTATGACTATATCGAGGTGCTACTATCGTCTTACCGATGTGAGTAATCGGTAATCTTGAATTATCAGCTGTCACAACAATGCGATTTCCCTTGTATTCTGACAGGTTCTGCAACTTCTGTTTATCGCCTGTCATGTGATTTGAGCAACCTGAATCGACAATCCAGTCATTCTCATAGTCAATTCGGTCAGCCGTTGTTACTGTGAGAGCTAACTCTTCCTCTTCCATAGCAAAAAATGCTTCAGCGTCCCAATCATCTTCGCTTTTCTCCTTTGTACTAGAAGTAGCAGCATTGCTCTCAGCGGGCCTTTTGTTAAACCAACAATCTTTTGCCATGTGACCTTTCTTGTCACAGTTGTAACAGTTACCTTCAAATCTTTTATTGTTGCTACGATTCTTTGAAGCTCCCCCTGGACGAGAGCTCCCTTCTCCTTGATGACTTTTTGTCTTGTCACCATACTTTTTAGATCCACCACCGACGTGCTGTTTGAATTTGCCTTTGCTTTTGTTTAATGTAGAGTGCTTCCTCTTCACTTTTCAACGAGACCCCTCCCATTTGCTTGGCCATAGATTCTTGACCAACAAGCAAATTTTCAAACTCTACAAGTGATGGTTGAGTTGGCCATCCTTGTATAGCGGCAACGAAGCTGCGATATTCGGGCCTCAAACCATGGATAATTATTCTTTTTACCCTGGTATCTCCAATAGCAGCTGTAGGATCTAAATCAGAAATTTCACGGCATAACGTTTTTACCTTGTGAAAGTATTGAGCAATCGGTATATCTCGTTGTGCAACTGATAACAATTCATTCTCAAGAAGTTGAAGTCTTGTGTCATTCTTTCTCGAAAAGAGTGCATCTAAAGTATCCCACGCTTCTTTTGGCGTTTCTAGCTTTTGTATGTGTTCCAACATTTCTTCTTCAACTGTGGTCTTAAGGGCAAACATGGCTTTACCCACTTTAATCTTCCATTTGCGCAAGGTTCCTTGAGCATCTTCTTGCTCGGGCTTCGTAACTTCACTACCACCAACGACTTCCCAAAGGTCTTGACCTTGTAGGTAAGACATCATACACGTCTTCCACGTGTTATAATTTTTGTGATTGAGCTTCTTGATTCCTCCAACTACTTGAAGATCACCCATCGTGTCGGCAAGACTCTAACAATACCGAACAAGCTTGATTTTGAGACACAAACTTGTAGAGTACAAACTCCTCACGACTCAAGAACGCTCAAACCAAAAATAGTACCTGAATAACTATTTCACCGTGAACAGTACCGTATACGTGAATAGTATCGTATACCATATACTTGAATAAATCTCGTATATGTTAACAATTACTATAAAAGTATATAGTGACACGTGTGAATAGTAACTATGGTAGTAATCACAACCTAGCTCTGATACCAATTGTTGAGAAAAATTTAGAGTAGATAACTCTAATTTTACCACTCAAAGAAGAAAGTTTAGATTTTAGAAAAACTCACAAATGCTCACACTTCACTCTAGACTACACTCTTTAGAGAAGAACTCCTTAGGAAAACTTAGAACTTTTATTGCTTATTGAAGCTTACTACTTGATGATATACAAATGCAAGGGAGGGGGGTATTTATACAATACCAAGACAAACACAAGCCACACAAATATAAAATCTAAATAAATTACAACCACCCATTGTTGTTTAATAACAACCACACATTTAAATCACACAACTACAACCACACATTAAACCACACAATTGCAACCACACATTGTTGTTTAATAACAACCACACATTTAAATCACACAACTACAACCACACATTAAACCACACAATTGCAACCACACATTGTTAGGCTTTTATTTTTCCTTGGGCTGGTATTGGACAATTTAACATGATCATATAGTGTTATAGGCATGGTTGGGAAAATTACATAAGACGTAATTACAGACAAAGAGTTGTCACTCAATTGATCTAGGAGTCACATAAAATGTGATTGATAAATGAAGTTATCTATCTAATTTGTTTATCATTGCATAATTAGGTCACCTAGCGTTATGATAAATAAATAGGGATCCTAGTCCATTAGGAAAAACTGGATTTTTCCTGAATTGTTAGAGAAGACTATTATAATTTGAAGAAAATAATGGGAGTAATAATTAAAAGATAAAAGACCTTTTCTAAATTGGTCTAATGCAGTATGCCTTTACTTGTTTATACTTTATACTTGTATGGTTTTCAGAATATAGAATAATAACTTATCACTTTGTGGCATAAATGATGCCAATATGCCAAAATTCTTGGATTGGTACAAAGACTTCGAAATAGTTCTCAAAGCAAGTTAGGAACTTGTATGTATGATTCTATCCCTGTTGAGGATATTAAGATGAAGCATTAAAATCTATAAAAAATCATATGGATTATAATGATAAAGCCACATATATGATATTGTCTATTATGACTTCTAAGATTCTAAAACAACAACAAAATGGTGTATTTCTTTTTGTTTCATCCTCTAAGTCAAGAATAGTTCTTATGACAAAATGACAAAAGTTGATGAGGCCTTATGGCTAAATGGTAGATAAAGGCTAGAATTTCATACCTCTTGACTAGGATTGCCGAAAATCCAAACACAAATTCCCTGCTTTGTTCTTATATACCAGGCTTGGTTGTCGCAAATCAAAGCCATCTAATTGTCCGACCTCTAATAGTAATCCACACAGATGACAAAGAAAATCTTATTATGGTAGGATGGTGTTTAGGTCGAACTCTATGCTAGTAGTTTAGGTTTCACAAACTCTCCCTCAACCTTAATCTCCTTGGCTGAATGCTTCACAAGAAAAAGAGGAAGAGAACTTTTCTCTACACTTAGTTAATTTTCGGCAAGGTAAGAAAAGGAAGACTAGGTTTAGTTATTTAGTGAGGGGTGGCCAAAACAAGGGTTTTATACTTAGGGCAATAACACAACTTTTGTGCTACTTTCTATTAAGTCCTCCCACTTAATTAAACCATTTAATTAAGCTCTTATTGATAAATTCTCAATTAGATCCCATTTTAATTTCTTAAAATCATCTTATTGTGTGTGACCCACTAGGTTCCTAACATATTGGTAATAAATATAAATTATTTCTAATTCATATTTATAGACCATGAGCATCTAGTAATGCATCATGGCCACCCAATTGCTAGAAAAGTTAGCATGGTTTGACTAACCTTTTAGTGTACACAGTATGTCAGTGTAATTTGGTCCTTTCAACATATATCTCAGAAAGAGAGAAAACATGGTGCAATGTCTACTTTCTAACTCTTTCCATATTAGTCTTGCAGCTTCAATATTAACTCCTCATAATTGCCTTGGCCAAGGACTTCCTTGAGTTAACATAAGCCAGAAACAAGCAAGATATACCCCTTTCAAATCACTAGGATGATGAATCCTTTCTGGATTACTCATCCATCTCCATTTACTTTTTGTCACACCAAACTCACCCTATTTAGGCATCCTTTCTTAAGATCTGTTTAGATGAAATCAAAGTGTGACAATTCACACACAAGATGACTTGGCATCACAAGTCAAAGGATTAATTACACTATTGAAACATGAGAGTTTGTTCCCTTTTTCGGACAACATGGCTTTCGGCCCAATTTCTTTCCACTCCTAGAATCTTAGACACCTTTTGCTTGAAACCGACGTCTTTGTATCCTTCAAATAAATACGGTCAGGAATAACATTCTCAATATGCAGCAAGGTTGAATATTCCTCTATAGTTGGAGTCATATCCTCTCGGTTGAAAGTAAAACACCGGTAAACGGGATTCCAGAATTACACCATAGCCCGAATCACCTCACCACTGACCTTAACCTGAACTAACAGTGCTATGTCCCCATAAGTCTGAGTGAAGGCTTCTTTTTCTGATATGTTCCATTGATTCCATATATCCATCAATTCCCCGGAGATCATTTTGCCTGATAGTAAGATCAACCTCAGCTGGCAATACTGACACATATCCCATTTTCAAACAATCCCCATTATCCTGCTGACCTTCTCGGATTCTTTCCTAACCTCTAAATGCTTATCGACCATTGAGACACTTTGACCTTCCGTGGAAGCCCTTTTGGTTGAATATTATCCCAAGACCAATAACCTTCCATGTGCAAAAAATGATGGCAAGAATGCAAAAAAAAAAAAAAAACAAACAACAAAAAAAGAAAATGAATTAGTAACAGGAATAAATTCGAATAATACAAGGAAAAAAAAAACAAGATATAATTCAAATCAATAATTATCCCTGAGGATGCCAATAAAATTTCGGCATTATAACACTCTTAGGACAAAACATCAAAACTTATTATGGACATTGTGATGTACGTTCATCATTGTCCGATTTTCAAATATAAACTTATTCGAAAAATAGAATAGAATGTAAAAGGATTGGAAATATTCCTCCATGTGTTCTTAACTTTGAGATATCTAATCGAAAATCCGGCATGGCTTCGCCTAGGTTTACTATATGAAGGTGAATTAGTTCTAAAAGCCCCGAATTGTTCCTTACTGTCGCCGATGAAGGCTATTAAGGCACCCCGATAAAAGCGAGTCCAATTCATTAGAGTCTATTTCCCTAGCCCATGCGGATTGTTAATCACGAAGGCTTAGGTAATTTAGTACTTCGAAAGTGTTCCACTAGCCCATGCAGATTGTTAATCACGAAGAGTTAGTTACTTTGCTCCCACCTAAAAGGACAGAACCCGGGTATAAGGCTCATGATATGTGTCGCAACCTAAAAAATAATAACGACGAAGTCTCATCGCAAGACTTTATTATTCCTTAGGCGTGACATTAAAAAAAAAACCCGAGGAAAAGTCGACTTAATTCCTCTAGAAAAATGAAGGTTTTGAAAATGACCTTAAAAAAGACATGGAGTCGCCACCAATCTTTTTTAGCTAGGTGTGATCGGCCACCTATTAAAACCGATTTTATAAAATATTTTAAAAATTAATTAAAACATTTTAAAAACCAATTTCAAGTCTGCGTTTTAAACCAGAGAAATCAAAGAAGCGGGTTCGGGAGTCGGTTACGTGTGGGGAAGGATTAGCACCCCCACAACGCCCTTATAAATCGGTACCTTATTAATCGTGTGTTATCTCAAGTCTCGATAAAAAGTTGGTTTTAAGTTTAGTATTTCAAGTTAATTCCCAATTTAAGGAAAAATAATTTCATTTTTTTTATTGAAAATGATCCGGAATTTATAAATTCAAAATTTTCCTATATTCCCCAACAAACGTGGCAAAATATAGAAATTTTTATTAGTTTTGGAAAACTTTCCGAATCATTCTCTTTTTTTTTTTGAAAGAAAGATATTCCTTTATTAATGATAATTGATGATATTCCCTCCAGCAAACCCGGTAGAGAACTCATGAATTATTTTAACTCGAGAATATCTTTATTTTTTATTGAAAAATCATTATTCTTTTGAAAACATTTTAAAAGATATGAATATGTATATGCATGACATAAATAAAATGACATAGCAAAATCTAAATAATATAATGCAACCTATATGACATGGCAAACATTAATGATATGGCATATAATTTAAATGATATGGAATAAAATAATGCTATCATATAATATGCATGAAAATAAAAATGCAATGCATGAAATGTATTTTTTCCTTTAATTAAGGAAATCCGTATATCTAAAAAGATATCCGGCTACCTTAGGAAAATATGTCAAATTAAATATTCTAAAACCAAAATACTTTGTGATTGTTTGAAAACAATTTTGAAAAGCTTGAATTAACAATAAAAACTGGGCTAATTTTTTTTTTAAATGGCTCTAATTTTCTAAGTTTAAAAAATCCGAACTTGACTACCCTTAACCCGGGACTTGAAAAACTATTTTTAGAGTTTAAAAGGGCTTAGAAATCATCCTAAGTCAGTAGCTAACCCTCCTAATCAGCCCACTCTAAGTAAATTAACCAAAACAGAAAATTGGTTTTTCTTTAAATTCAATTCTGACTCCACTGTCCAGTTTTGATACTTGATTTTTTACCCTATTTTTAAAATTTTCAAAAATTCTAAAAAAAATACTGGAGACTCAGGACATATAAAACTATACGAGAAAAAATCGGCTTGATTTTTTGATCAAAGATGAATTCCCAGAAAAACCAGAGATGTACGAGTTTTTTGAGGAGAAAAAACTGCTTTGTTTTTCTTTAAATTCAATTCTGACTCCACTGTCCAGTTTTAATCCACGATTTTTTATCCTATTTTTAAAAATTCCAAAAATTCTAAACAAAATACTGGAGACTCAGGACATGTACAACTACACGAAAAAAAATTGGCTTAATTTTCTGATCAAAAATGAATTCCCAGAAAAATCATAGATGTACGAGTTTTTGGAGGAAAAAAAAACTGTTTTGTTTTTCTTTAAATTCAATTCTGACTCCACTGTCTAGTTTTAATCCACGATTTTTTACCCAATTTTTAAAATTTTCAAAAATTCTAAAAAAAATACTGGAGACTCAGGACATGTAAAGCTACATGAAAACAAATCGGCTTAATTTTCTGATCAAAGATGAATTCCCAGAAAAATCATAGATGTACGAGTGTTTGGAAGAGAAAAAAACTGTTTTGCCAAAATATTTTTGCTTTTGATAAAATCATTTAAAAACCAAAGTAAAAATATTTGAAACTCATAAAATGACTTGAAAGCAGTAGCTAGGACTCTTTGAAAGTTAGATAAAAATTGGCTAAATAAAAAAAATCACAAAGGTAGAGTAATCAATTTGACAAACTTAATTTTCCACAAGTGTGCTCAAGAAAGCATGATCTTGAACCATTAATTGGCTCAAGTCATTACTCAAGTGGCATGGTCATGAAATGCATGAAACAATGCAGCAAACATAATGCATGAAATGCATGGATATAAACGTAAATGTAAGGAAAATGCATGACATAAATAATATGGCCTAGACCTAACATGAACTTGCATGGCAATAAATGCAACCTAGACCTAAGACATGCATGGCATTTTCACAAACACAAGGCATGCTTAATTCAAAAATCCAACCAAATATCATGCAAATGCAAAAACCTAACAACTAGCATGACAAAAATACAACACACAATGCAAAACACATGGAGTAGCCAAATGGCCCCAAGCTTCAACAAGCATGGTATTTTCACAAACACTTGGTATGCTAGTATGAAAAACTAAGTCATAACACAAAAATCACACAAGCATTTTCACAAACACCTAATATACCAAATCTAAAACATGCTCACTAAGATATAAAACAAGAATCATGCAAAGAATCACATAAGCATTTTCACAAACACTTAATATGCTAACTCTAAAACATGCTCAAATTTAAACAACATGAAAACAGAAAATTAAAAATGCAAAAACATGATATCTAAGACATAAATGGCAACAAATAAAGCAACCAAATTAAATATAACTTAAGAACATGAAATAACATAATATTTAAAACATCAAAAATAAAGAAAATAGCATAAACAATATGGTAAAATGAATCAAAAACAACAACTTAAAATAAATAATGTAGGCCATTTGGCCATGGTGAGTTTATTATAAAAACAAAATGTAAAAAAAAAAAATATACTTAAGAAAGGAAATGAAGGAAGAACAAGAAACATTATTTTAAAATGAAAACTCACCAAGTAGCTTTTGAACGGATTAAGCTATAAACCCTCAGAGTAGCTTTTGAACGGATTAAGCTACGAACCCTCAGAGTAGCTTTTGAACGGATTAAGCTACGAACCCTCAGAGTAGCTTTTGAACGGATTAAGCTACAAACCCTCAGAGTAGCTTTTGAACGGATTAAGCTACAAACCCTCAGAGTAGCTTTTGAACGGATTAAGCTACAAACCCTCAGAGTAGCTTTTGAACGGATTAAGCTACGAACCCTCAGAGTAAAACACTATGACTCACCACCCGGATAATCCTAATACAAGTGTATAGACTATCTCACAAGGGGTAGTGGGTGGTCTCAACCAAAGGCCAAGACTCCTTATTTATAAGGTGAGCACCTCCTTGGCTTGACATTACAAAGGGATGTGGGATTGGGACTTAGGCTCAAAAATGAAAATCTCTAACTTAACTCTTGATTTTTAATCACTTGATTGAAAAAATCCTAAGCTTCCTCCTTCCTTTGGGCTTGGGCAGGCCAGCACTTCTCTTTTCCAGCCCAGCTCTGATTTTTGAAAGGCCCAAAGAAGCCCTTTTCGGTTGCTTGGGTGAAATGACCATTTTGCCCCCCCCGGATGCAAATAAATATCAAACGGACTCCAAATTCAATTTTTCTTTTTTTAATACTTTCAAAATAATAAAATATTGAGTTCTGGAAGTTTTCAAAATTTTCCGAGTCCGTTTGCTATTTATTTGGATTTTTTCTTCCCAAAATATCCTTTTATGCCCCTACTTTTTACCATTTTTTAAACGAGCTCCAAATCAAGATTTTTCTTCACCAATCTCTTCAAAATAATTAAAAAGTGTGATCTGGAAGTTTTCATGATTTTTGGAGCTCATTTGGTATTTTTTCGGGATTTATCGGCTTGAATTACTGCATAGGAGGCCCGGGATTTGGCCATTTTGCAAACGAACTCGGAATCAAGATTTTCTTTCGCCAATCTCTTCCAAATAATTTAAAAATGAGATTTTCAAAATTTCAGAATTTTTGGAGTCCATTTGCTATTTTTCCGGGATTTTCCTTTTTGAATTACTGCATAAGAAACCCGGGATTTGGCCATTTTGCAAACGAACTCCGAATCAAGATTTTCTTTTACCAATCTCTTTCAAATGATTTAAGAATGAGATTGACAAATTTTTCAGAATTTTCGGAGTCCATTTTCTATTTTTCCCAAATTTTTCCAATTTTGCCCTTTTACCTCCGAAACCCGGTTTTGCTCAAAACAAATCCGATTTTCAGATTTTCTTCAATCTGAGCCTTGGGCCATCCTTTTTAACCATTCTTCATCCATTGGGGGCTTTGGTCTTACCAAGTCGGGCCATTTCTGTGATTCTTCCCGATTTCACCGAAATCCACTAAAAACCCTAATTCTCGGTTTTCTCCCGGATTGACTTTTCTTTCGGTTTTTCTTGCAAGTGACTTCTCCATTACCCGTAGTCAGTGCTTATATTTCATTTGGAACCTTCAATTTCGACCAGTTTGATCGTTTAAGCACTTTTCCCCAAATTTCTTGGATTAGGGTTTCTTTTCTACTGAATCTCCAAATCCCAACTTCCGAACTCCATATCTTTCAATGTAGACCTCGGATTATCAAAATTCTTTCGCCATTTTTCAATTGAACTTAAAATCTTGATTTTGAAAGTGGGTTGACTTTTTCAGTAGTTGACTTTTTGGGGTTGACTTTTTCGGGGTTGACTTTTTCGGGGTTGACTTTTTTTCAAGTTTGTCTTTTTGTGCTCGCCCTCTTAAACTAAGTCTCGGAGTACCATCTGCAGGATGAAAACAGTCTTTTTATACTCGGAAACATCAATATGGGAAGAAAACATACCTGTTTAGTGGTCCGGACAAAATTAGGTGTCTACAGCTGCCCCTCTTTGGCTATTGCTGAGAATCAGGAATCAGGCAAAGATAAACCGACACTAATTTTGTACGGTCAGTGACATCACATGTGAAGGAAAGGGAAAGGGGTTTCTTTTTCATTTTCATTTTTTCATTTTCTATTTTTCATTTTTTTCTTCTTTTTTCTTCTTTTTTTCTTTTTTTCTTTTTTCCTTTTTTCTATTTTCTCTTTTTTCATTTTTTTTTATTATTTTTTTTAAACAATAAATTGAAGGTTTTGTCCTTAAATTGAATTCCCTGCCTAAACAAGGCTCGATTCGTCTTAAGGAAACGAATTCGATTTTCAAAAGAAAAATGTATGCTCGAAGGGCTTTAAAATTGGTGCCCGAAGGTCTTAAAATGGTGCCCGGAGGTCTTACCCCTGAAAAAAGTTATGCCCGGAGGTCTTAAAGATGTTGCCCGAAGGTCTTACCTGTGATTTGAAAAAAATTAAGCCCGGAGGTCTTAAAAATGGTGCCCATAGGCCTTACCCCTGAAAAAAAAAGTTATGCCCGGAGGTCTTAAAGATGTTGCCCGGAGGTCTTACCTGTGATTTGAAAAATTATGCGCTGTATGCGACTTTAAAAATGATGCCCGGAGGTCTTAAGAATGGTGCCCGGAGGCCTTACCTGTGATTTGAAAAAATACGCTGTATGCGACTTTAAAAATGATGCCCGGAGGTCTTAAGAATGGTGCCCGGAGGCCTTACCTGTGATTTGAAAAAAATACGCTGTATGCGACTTTAAAAATGATGCCCGGAGGTCTTAAGAATGGTGCCCGGAGGCCTTACCCATAATTTGGAAGAAATGCGCTGTATGCGACTTTAAAAATGATGCCCGGAGGTCTTAAGAATGGTGCCTGGAGGCCTTACCCATAATTTGGAAGAAATGCGGTGTATGCGACTTTAAAAATGATGCCCGGAGGTCTTAAGAATGGTGCCCGGAGGCCTTACCCATAATTTGGAAGAAATGCGCTGTATGCGACTTTAAAAATGATGCCCGGAGGTCTTAAGAATGGTGCCCGGAGGCCTTACCCGTGATTTGAAAAAAATGCGCTGTATGCGACTTTAAAATGATGCCCGGAGGTCTTAAGAATGGTGCCCGGAGGCCTTACCCATAATTTGGAAGAAATGCGCTGTATGCGACTTTAAAAATGATGCCCGGGGGTCTTAAGAATGGTGCCTGGAGGCCTTACCCATAATTTGGAAGAAATGCGCTGTATGCGACTTTAAAAATGATGCCCGGAGGTCTTAAGAATGGTGCCCGGAGGCCTTACCCGTGATTTGAAAAAAATGCGCTGTATGCGACTTTAAAATGATGCCCGGAGGTCTTAAGAATGGTTCCCGGAGGCCTTACCCGTGATTTGGAAGAAATGCGCTGTATGCGACTTTAAAATGATGCCCGGAGGTCTTAAGAATGGTGCCCGGAGGCCTTACCCATAATTTGGAAGAAATGCGCTGTATGCGACTTTAAAAATGATGCCCGGAGGTCTTAAGAATGGTGCCCGGAGGCCTTACCCGTGATTTGGAAAAAATGCGCTGTATGCGACTTTAAAAATGATGCCCGGGGGTCTTAAGAATGGTGCCTGGAGGCCTTACCCGTGATTTGAAAAAAATGCGCTGTATGCGACTTTAAAAATGATGCCTGGGGGTCTTAAGAATGGTGCCCATAGGCCTTACCCCTGAAAAAAGAGTTATGCCCGGAGGTCTTAAAGATGTTGGTGAAGAATTATTGAAAATTAACCTAAAGATTTTGAGACGATGCGAATGCTTTTTGATGCAAATGCATATGTTGAATAAGATACGAAATGACTTAAACTGGTGCAAATGTCTTTAATGCAAATGTAAATGACTTGGATTGATGCCCATGTTTCATGATGCAGATGCCCCTACTAATTGTGTTCATGTAACTGGTTTATGAATGGTGTAACTACAATTACTATACATTAATGAAAATGCAATGATTCTAGAAATGATGCAATTGTTTGAGATGACACAAATACGAATTCCATGAAGAATGTAAATGTAAAGGTAAAATGCAGATGCTTATGGAATAATGCCAATGCAAATACCCATGAATGATGCAAATGCTTGCCGACACTGTGCAGATGTAAAAGCTTGATAGAGAGATGAGTGCTCATGAGTGATGCAAGTGCCCCCGGTTGTTCCTCTAGACTTTGGCTTAGCCTTTCAAATTCATTTTTCCTCTTCAAATCAGAGTATATCTTCAATTCATTTTGGCTATTCTCTTTGCCCCAACAGTTTTTCAAACTTTCATCAACAGAGATCTGAACCGGGTTCTATTCCTTCTTCTCATATCTGGAAGTCAGGACCTATCCTGGCAGTTCTATACCTTTGGGTTAGAAAAACCCTTGTCTCATGTCAACATCAAAAATGGGTATTTCAAAAATATTTTTATTTGTTTTCGCATTTTGAAAACTTCTGAACAAAAAATATTAACCCCACAATGTGTGATGTACAAATCTTTTGAAGACTGATGATCGTTGTCTAAGTATCAATCTGGTTTTTTTTCAACTGGGATTGGCAAGGCTTGGTATAATAAGATTCTGGCTTTTCCAGGAAAACTTCATGACAAAAATGTATATCCCTTCTAGGCTCACAAATGGAACAGGTTTTATAAATCATGAATTCATTGAGAACCCAGCAAATTCAACATTCTTTTTTGTTTCCATATCAAGGCATTTTGACAAGCGTCAAGATTGGCTGAGATGTTTAAACCAGAAAGTTTAATCTTGGGAACAAAAGTTTCAGTTTTTGAAGACAATACTCTGAATGAGAACTGACAATTTGGGGGGTTCAGGAATTCCTAGATGTTCCTCGATGACCACTCCTTTAATAAGATCTTTTCTTTTGGGGTATCGGCACTATCATAGATGGCATCAAAAATTCCTATTCTACTCTAGACCGCCCATTTTTGGGTTTTCGCCCTAGAGTCCCATTCTTTTCAATATTTTCTTCTTCTTTTTTTTTTTTACCATGCACTTGAGAATTCTAAATTCTTCCTTAGTGAAATGATAATTCGATGAAATGGGATAAAATCTGAGGAAAAACCTTTCAAATTATATATTCATGCTTGATCAAAATGGACTTTTAAAGCACGTAATGTAGGCCATGGCTCAGGGTTCAGAAAGAAAGGATAAATAGGCCCAAAATATGTGTTCGAGGGTAATCAAATCAAGGATCTTTTCTTTGAGGAGGATTCTCTTTGAAGCATTTGTCCCTTCTTGGACACTTCTTTCTTTTTGATTTTGCTCTTTTTCTTCCTTGCTTTTGGCTTTCAATTTGCCATGTCTTTCACACACATTTTTTTATTGTGTTTTTCTTTTGTTTTTCTTGGCTTTCATTTCACCATCTTTTTCTCTTCTTTTTCTTTGACAGAGTGAGCCCGTATTTATTCGGGGCTCCATTTGCTTTGTGTCTGTCCTTGAGCTATCACTCATTTCTCAATGATCTTTGAAAAGATCTTTCCTCGCATTTGCCCCCCAGTGTAGAGGGTAATCCTTGATCAGGGTTCAAAGAAGAAAGAATTCTTTTGGCTCAAAAGGGGTGACTATGGATAATAATTTTTTTCTTGTGAAATGGATATGAAAGATGGCCATTCATCATATCAAGCCCAAATATTCTCATTGAAAAGCAATCCTCAGGGGAAATAGATATTCAGAATTTCATTTTGCACTTTGGAATCATCCGAATTCTCATATGCATGATATCATGATTTTTCTTTTTCTTTTTTTTTCTTTTTTTTTTTTTGTTTTTTTCGTCGCATGCCCCCAATGATTCATGCATTAGCCCATCCTTCTTCACTATGTATCCATCATTTCCACATATGATGCCCCAATTTGATTATCCATGCGAATTTGTATCAACGAGGAACATGGCAAGTCTAGGTCTGTTTTGAAAAGGCTGAGTTTCCAATCTGAGTTCTTTGAAGAGACAAGGAAAACATGACCCAAAAGCATGTTTTCTCTGGGACAAGGGATAATCTAGTTTAATCATTGTGCCCCAAGGTGTCAATCATGAAGTGATGTCTGGCAATTAGTGTTTTGTGGTCATTGGGAAAGGTCATGAATGGTTTTAGCACAATCCTGACACACACCAAATTATCAAAATCTGGATTCTTGAAAGAATGTCTCATTTGTTTGATTTTCAAGGAATTCAAAAAATTTCAAAAAGTTTGTTCCTTTGTTCATAGCCTAGACTAGGATTTACATCCTTGCTTATTTTGCAATGACAATGCTTCTCTTTTTTCATTCATTTTTCCTTGAAGCATTAGGTCTTTCAAGTGTTATTGATTCAAGGTTTAGGTATAGAGAAGCCCAAAAAAGAGGGGGATGGTGTTGGGTCATTTCTAACACTGATCATCAATCTTCTTGAGACTATCCATTATTAAAACTTCCTTAATGCTTGTTTTTGTAAATTCACGTTTATTTAAAACACAACAAACACAAAGCATTTAAAATTCATTTAATTCATGTAGATGTTAACATGAGACAAGTGCTTTCATCATCATAGTGTATAAAACTACATGCGTCAAAAATGCTCCTATTGACATCCTTCAAAGGTAGTAATTCTCCCCCTAAAACCCTGAAAGAAACTGATTTAGGGCTAAGCGGCCTTCCATTGATCGATAAGCTCCAGTGTCAAAATACCATCACGGATAAGACTTTCAATCCTTTCCTTCAGTTGTCTGCATTTTTCAGTTGAATGCCCAACTACCCCTAGGTGATAATCACACTTGCTGTCAGGGTCATAACTCTTTGCTGATGGATTCGGAGCTATTTTCAAAGGTACCGGGGTAAGGTACTGATTCTTTATTAGTAATGGCAGTAAGTCAGGGATGGGGATTGGAATTCTTTCTTGATTTTCCCGCGATCGTTTTCTGGAAGTAGGCCTTATTGCAAGGGCTGGTATAGGATTAGATGTTTGGGTAGGTAGGTAAGGATAAAGGCTTGGAGATACCTCAGTAGGGTAACATGATTGGTATGAGGGAAATTGGGAATATGGGATAAAATCTCCCATAGTTTGGACATCTTCCTCTTTCTTTCTTGGTGCCTTATTTCTCTCGGTATTGGATGTTCCTTCTCTTTCAAGTTTCCCACTCTTGATAGCATTCTCAATCATCTCCCCTGAAATTACCATGTCCGCAAAATTCTTCGAAGCATTGCCGACGAGTCTGTCATAGTACGGGGCCTGCAGTGTATTCACAAAAAGGATAGTGATTTCCTTTTGTGTCAAGGGCGGTTGTACTTGGGCAGCCAGGCTCATCCACCGTTGTGCATATTCTTTGAAGCTCTCAGTAGCTTTTTTCTCCATATTTTGCAAAGTGAGACGATCAAGTGTCTTGTCGGTCATATGCTTGTACTGGTTTAGAAAAGCCCTAGCCAAATCATTCCAAGAGCGAATCTGATCCTTGCTCAACTGACTATACCACCTAATTGCGGACCCGCTGAGGCTATCCTGAAAGCAGTGAATTAAAAGCTTATCATTATCTATCTGACTTGTCATCTTTCGGCAGAACATAGTGATGTGGGCTGATGGATCGGTCGTCCCGTCATATTTCACAAAGTCAGGGATCTTGAACTTAGGAGGAATGACTAAATCGAGGACCAAGCATCGTTCTTTCGCCTTCACACTCCCGAATACATCTGTTCTTTCTATTGCCCGAAGCCTTTCATCTAACAACTGATATTTCCCTTGGGAATCTGCCAACTCAACCTCATTTACTGCAACCCTTTTCAACTTTGCCTGTTTAGCTGGATCATCTGAGTTTAGGACATTGACGGGGTTAATAGTGTTCTGGGCATCACTTATTGCAACCTCATCTTGGCCCTTTTGTACCTCTAACCCTTCTCCGGCGACAAAGTTTTCGGTGTATCCTTTTCCTTTGATTACAGCAGACATTAGCTCCATCAGTTTAGTCATCTGATCCTTAGATTCTGCTTGAGATTTTGCTAGTTGTTCTCGCAATTCTCTCTGTTCCCTTTCCATTTTTTCCATTCGGGCAACTTGTTCATCCTCCATAGCACCAGCCTGTATTAAAAGTGTACTCAGTATTTCTTCTGATTTGAAATGGAAATTCTTTCAAAGACTCCTAAAGCCAAGCCAACTTCTATTTTATTTCCCCCAAATGTATGTCATGATGAATGAGCCATGAATGCAATTTGATGCATGTGAAGCCTAAACAATATGATGTATGGATATGTACAATGGAAACATACTGACCATATATGTGATAAATGCAATCACAATGCCAACATGTTGCAAACAAAGAATAAACAGATCAACACATGAATATATGCAATGACTGCTCATGTATTTTAGCATGTTTCCCAATGAATGATCACATACACTATGAATGCAACACGGTGTCAATTATGCAAACAATGAATGGTTGATACAGAGTATATACAAAGAAAATCATGCTAACCATGTGTGTCATGAATGTGACCTAATGCTAATCATGATGTATGTAATAAGCAAATTAATGCATGGATATATACAGAAAAATCATGCTGATTATGAATGCATGAATGCAACATGACAAATAATTGATGGGATGCAAAATGCAAAGGGGAAGATATCACGGAGGAAATAAGAATCGGAGGAACTTAATCATCAACATCTTATAAATTTGAAGCATACTCAATTCATTCCCATATCAATGTTCACAATGGTATAAACCATGTTTTAAAATTTGAGCAGTGGTTAAAACTGTCTTTACAAGCACTTTATTCTTCCTAGCATCCTAAGGCTATAAGAGCCGGCTACTGAAAAAGTGAAATCCTATTACATCATATAAGACCGAAGTCTTTCCACCTCAATGCTGTAAATCTCCCAATCCTAATGGCGTTTTCCCAGTCCTTTATCAATCAGTGTCGTTGGATCCAACCACTTGGCATCTATGAGAGCTTGCACTTTCCTTTTGACTGCTATACAATCTTCGATGCTATGGCCAACAATTCCACAGTGATAATCACATCTTTCATTTGGATTATACCACATTGGATATGGTGGTAACAGGGGTTTCAATGGGACACAGGCAACCATGTGATTTTGGATCAGTATAGGGAGGAGCTCTTGGTAGCTGATTGGAATGGGATCAAAATGCATTTGGGTCTTATTCTGGGATCGTTTCTTAGTCACACATGGCCTAGGAGTTGGGGCACTTGGTGGTGGCACTAAGGTTCGAACCGGAGTGTTTACATGGGGATGTGGCGGAACAGCATGGTAAGGGTATGGATTTGGACACGGGGCCTTTGGAGGTTGTACATAGCTCGAGGTTCCTATCCCAGGTACTGGATAAGGTGATTGATGAGGGAAATAGTATGAACTGGTAGTTGGTAACGATGGAATGGGATTCAGGAATCCCGTAGTGGTCGTCCCAATGGACGATTGGACCATAGTAGGGTGGGGATACTGGTTTGGACCTAGAACAGTTTGCAGGTATGTTACTGGATTCGAGGTTTCTGTCTTTGGTATCAGGCTTTCAGGTTTAATTATTTTCATGATTTTGTCCACAATTTCATCAGGATTGCAACCTTTGTGGCATTGACAAGTGCAGGATCCAGCAAGGATTGTATGTTCTGGACCTAATGGTTTTGGTTGATCCGAAGATGATGCGAAGCCCTGAGAAAGTTCACCTTTACTGTTACCCATATCCTCAACCATTTTCAGCAATTTGGCAAGTTGTTCCTTCACCTCTCGGATTTCATGTCCATATTCATCTTGATTGCGTTCCAAAGCACCCAATCGTTCCTCCGATTCATTCCTCATATCTCGAACCCCTTTCATGCAAATGAAAATGTCATGAGATTAAGATTATGAATGTACACGCTCTATTCCTATGTGCATGAATAAATTGATGATTAATGCATGAACATATACAGAGAAATTATGATGACTATGTATGCTATGGATGCAATTTAATGCCAGGTATATACAGATAATGACTATGCATGTCATAAACGTGTCCTACAATGAATGACCATGCATGCTATGATGTCAAAATGATACATGCTAAGAATAAATGAATTAATACAAAGGTAGGTACAAAGAATGACCATGTATATCACAAATGTATTCTACAATGAATAATCATGCATGTTATGACTGTAACACGATGTCAAAATGACACAAATAAATTAAACAATGATTACACGAAATTGGTGGGACCTAAATCTTGATTATTCAAAAATCTCATTATGCAAGATTTGCCTCCTAATTTATGATTTTTTTTTTAACATGCTTTTTTTTTGTGTTTTTTTTTTTTTAATGAAAAACCAATCACATTATTTTCAAAAGAATTTCAGGGTGGATCCCACTATGGTACCATATGCAAATGTTCATGTGACACTACCGGTTTTATGAAATCATCAAATGAAATTACCAACTGTTTATTGCAAAGAATGAGATCAATAACACAACCAAAAATGTACATGCTCTATTCACACATGTATGAAATGTGCAACATGCAAAATGCTTGAAAAAAGATTTTATTTTTTTTAAAAAAAAAAAAAACAGCTAATGAACATCTGCCCCAGCAATATCTGCTTATTTAGGCATCACGATGTCTTCGAGGCGGAGTATCACATTTATTACGGGCGATGTACGTACATCGTTGCCCGATCTACCACACTTATTCGGAGTGTAAAATAGGTAACAAAAGGTTTAGAACTGTCCCTCTATGTGTTCCTATTTTCGGTATATCTAACGGAAATCCGGCATGGCTTCGCCTAGGTTCACTATATGAGGGTGAATCGGTTCTAAGGCTCCGAATTGTTCCTCACTGTCGCCGGTGAAGGCTAGTAAGGCACCCCGATAAAAGCGGGTTCAATTCGTTAGAGTATATTTTCCTATGCCCATGCGGAGGATCATCACGAAGGCATTAGGTACTTTATACTCCGAAAGTGTTTCACTAGCCCATACGGAGGATCAATCACGAAGGCGTAGTTACTTTACTCTCACTTAAAAGGACGGAACCCGGGTATAGGATTCATGTTATGCAAATGCACGTGTAGTGTGTGTGGAGGAATAATAAACCTTTCACCACCTATTCTACAAACCTTATTCTAAATGCCCTAGCAATTAAAACATTCAAGAATAGTGTAACGCATTAACCAACAAGCAATTATAATATACAACCTTAAATAACTAGAGAACAAAAATAAAATGCATGCACATGAGTATGAACATATTTAAAAACAATTTATTATTTTCAAAATTCTCCTTATTAAAAAAATGTGGGAATTAAAATCAAATACCAATTAAACCAACAAAACCGAGACTTTGATAACACACGACTAATTCTAGGCCTGACTCTCTAATATGTCCCCAGCGGAGTCGCCAAGCTGTCGCAACCTAAAAAATAATAACGACGAAGTCTCATCGCAAGACTTTATTATTCCTTAGGCGTGACATTAAAAAAAAACCCGAGGAAAAGTCGACTTAATTCCTCTAGAAAAATGAAGGTTTTGAAAATGACCTTAAAAAAGACATGGAGTCGCCACCAATCTTTTTTAGCTAGGTGTGATCGGCCACCTATTAAAACCGATTTTATAAAATATTTTAAAAATTAATTAAAACATTTTAAAAACCAATTTCAAGTCTGCGTTTTAAACCAGAGAAATCAAAGAAGCGGGTTCGGGAGTCGGTTACGTGTGGGGAAGGATTAGCACCCCCACAACGCCCTTATAAATCGGTACCTTATTAATCGTGTGTTATCTCAAGTCTCGATAAAAAGTTGGTTTTAAGTTTAGTATTTCAAGTTAATTCCCAATTTAAGGAAAAATAATTTCATTTTTTTTATTGAAAATGATCCGGAATTTATAAATTCAAAATTTTCCTATATTCCCCAACAAACGTGGCAAAATATAGAAATTTTTATTAGTTTTGGAAAACTTTCCGAATCATTCTCTTTTTTTTTTTGAAAGAAAGATATTCCTTTATTAATGATAATTGATGATATTCCCTCCAGCAAACCCGGTAGAGAACTCATGAATTATTTTAACTCGAGAATATCTTTATTTTTTATTGAAAAATCATTATTCTTTTGAAAACATTTTAAAAGATATGAATATGTATATGCATGACATAAATAAAATGACATAGCAAAATCTAAATAATATAATGCAACCTATATGACATGGCAAACATTAATGATATGGCATATAATTTAAATGATATGGAATAAAATAATGCTATCATATAATATGCATGAAAATAAAAATGCAATGCATGAAATGTATTTTTTCCTTTAATTAAGGAAATCCGTATATCTAAAAAGATATCCGGCTACCTTAGGAAAATATGTCAAATTAAATATTCTAAAACCAAAATACTTTGTGATTGTTTGAAAACAATTTTGAAAAGCTTGAATTAACAATAAAAACTGGGCTAATTTTTTTTTTAAATGGCTCTAATTTTCTAAGTTTAAAAAATCCGAACTTGACTACCCTTAACCCGGGACTTGAAAAACTATTTTTAGAGTTTAAAAGGGCTTAGAAATCATCCTAAGTCAGTAGCTAACCCTCCTAATCAGCCCACTCTAAGTAAATTAACCAAAACAGAAAATTGGTTTTTCTTTAAATTCAATTCTGACTCCACTGTCCAGTTTTGATACTTGATTTTTTACCCTATTTTTAAAATTTTCAAAAATTCTAAAAAAAATACTGGAGACTCAGGACATATAAAACTATACGAGAAAAAATCGGCTTGATTTTTTGATCAAAGATGAATTCCCAGAAAAACCAGAGATGTACGAGTTTTTTGAGGAGAAAAAACTGCTTTGTTTTTCTTTAAATTCAATTCTGACTCCACTGTCCAGTTTTAATCCACGATTTTTTATCCTATTTTTAAAAATTCCAAAAATTCTAAAAAAAATACTGGAGACTCAGGACATGTAAAACTACACGAAAAAAAATTGGCTTAATTTTCTGATCAAAAATGAATTCCCAGAAAAATCATAGATGTACGAGTTTTTGGAGGAAAAAAAAACTGTTTTGTTTTTCTTTAAATTCAATTCTGACTCCACTGTCCAGTTTTAATCCACGATTTTTTACCCAATTTTTAAAATTTTCAAAAATTCTAAAAAAAATACTGGAGACTCAGGACATGTAAAGCTACATGAAAACAAATCGGCTTAATTTTCTGATCAAAGATGAATTCCCAGAAAAATCATAGATGTACGAGTTTTTGGAAGAGAAAAAAACTGTTTTGCCAAAACATTTTTGCTTTTGATAAAATCATTTAAAAACCAAAGTAAAAATATTTGAAACTCATAAAATGACTTGAAAGCAGTAGCTAGGACTCTTTGAAAGTTAGATAAAAATTGGCTAAATAAAAAAAATCACAAAGGTAGAGTAATCAATTTGACAAACTTAATTTTCCACAAGTGTGCTCAAGAAAGCATGATCTTGAACCATTAATTGGCTCAAGTCATTACTCAAGTGGCATGGTCATGAAATGCATGAAACAATGCAGCAAACATAATGCATGAAATGCATGGATATAAACGTAAATGTAAGGAAAATGCATGACATAAATAATATGGCCTAGACCTAACATGAACTTGCATGGCAATAAATGCAACCTAGACCTAAGACATGCATGGCATTTTCACAAACACAAGGCATGCTTAATTCAAAAATCCAACCAAATATCATGCAAATGCAAAAACCTAACAACTAGCATGACAAAAATACAACACACAATGCAAAACACATGGAGTAGCCAAATGGCCCCAAGCTTCAACAAGCATGGTATTTTCACAAACACTTGGTATGCTAGTATGAAAAACTAAGTCATAACACAAAAATCACACAAGCATTTTCACAAACACCTAATATACCAAATCTAAAACATGCTCACTAAGATATAAAACAAGAATCATGCAAAGAATCACATAAGCATTTTCACAAACACTTAATATGCTAACTCTAAAACATGCTCAAATTTAAACAACATGAAAACAGAAAATTAAAAATGCAAAAACATGATATCTAAGACATAAATGGCAACAAATAAAGCAACCAAATTAAATATAACTTAAGAACATGAAATAACATAATATTTAAAACATCAAAAATAAAGAAAATAGCATAAACAATATGGTAAAATGAATCAAAAACAACAACTTAAAATAAATAATGTAGGCCATTTGGCCATGGTGAGTTTATTATAAAAACAAAATGTAAAAAAAAAAAATATACTTAAGAAAGGAAATGAAGGAAGAACAAGAAACATTATTTTAAAATGAAAACTCACCAAGTAGCTTTTGAACGGATTAAGCTATAAACCCTCAGAGTAGCTTTTGAACGGATTAAGCTACGAACCCTCAGAGTAGCTTTTGAACGGATTAAGCTACGAACCCTCAGAGTAGCTTTTGAACGGATTAAGCTACAAACCCTCAGAGTAGCTTTTGAACGGATTAAGCTACAAACCCTCAGAGTAGCTTTTGAACGGATTAAGCTACAAACCCTCAGAGTAGCTTTTGAACGGATTAAGCTACGAACCCTCAGAGTAAAACACTATGACTCACCACCCGGATAATCCTAATACAAGTGTATAGACTATCTCACAAGGGGTAGTGGGTGGTCTCAACCAAAGGCCAAGACTCCTTATTTATAAGGTGAGCACCTCCTTGGCTTGACATTACAAAGGGATGTGGGATTGGGACTTAGGCTCAAAAATGAAAATCTCTAACTTAACTCTTGATTTTTAATCACTTGATTGAAAAAATCCTAAGCTTCCTCCTTCCTTTGGGCTTGGGCAGGCCAGCACTTCTCTTTTCCAGCCCAGCTCTGATTTTTGAAAGGCCCAAAGAAGCCCTTTTCGGTTGCTTGGGTGAAATGACCATTTTGCCCCCCCCGGATGCAAATAAATATCAAACGGACTCCAAATTCAATTTTTCTTTTTTTAATACTTTCAAAATAATAAAATATTGAGTTCTGGAAGTTTTCAAAATTTTCCGAGTCCGTTTGCTATTTATTTGGATTTTTTCTTCCCAAAATATCCTTTTATGCCCCTACTTTTTACCATTTTTTAAACGAGCTCCAAATCAAGATTTTTCTTCACCAATCTCTTCAAAATAATTAAAAAGTGTGATCTGGAAGTTTTCATGATTTTTGGAGCTCATTTGGTATTTTTTCGGGATTTATCGGCTTGAATTACTGCATAGGAGGCCCGGGATTTGGCCATTTTGCAAACGAACTCGGAATCAAGATTTTCTTTCGCCAATCTCTTCCAAATAATTTAAAAATGAGATTTTCAAAATTTCAGAATTTTTGGAGTCCATTTGCTATTTTTCCGGGATTTTCCTTTTTGAATTACTGCATAAGAAACCCGGGATTTGGCCATTTTGCAAACGAACTCCGAATCAAGATTTTCTTTTACCAATCTCTTTCAAATGATTTAAGAATGAGATTGACAAATTTTTCAGAATTTTCGGAGTCCATTTTCTATTTTTCCCAAATTTTTCCAATTTTGCCCTTTTACCTCCGAAACCCGGTTTTGCTCAAAACAAATCCGATTTTCAGATTTTCTTCAATCTGAGCCTTGGGCCATCCTTTTTAACCATTCTTCATCCATTGGGGGCTTTGGTCTTACCAAGTCGGGCCATTTCTGTGATTCTTCCCGATTTCACCGAAATCCACTAAAAACCCTAATTCTCGGTTTTCTCCCGGATTGACTTTTCTTTCGGTTTTTCTTGCAAGTGACTTCTCCATTACCCGTAGTCAGTGCTTATATTTCATTTGGAACCTTCAATTTCGACCAGTTTGATCGTTTAAGCACTTTTCCCCAAATTTCTTGGATTAGGGTTTCTTTTCTACTGAATCTCTAAATCCCAACTTCCGAACTCCATATCTTTCAATGTAGACCTCGGATTATCAAAATTCTTTCGCCATTTTTCAATTGAACTTAAAATCTTGATTTTGAAAGTGGGTTGACTTTTTCAGTAGTTGACTTTTTGGGGTTGACTTTTTCGGGGTTGACTTTTTCGGGGTTGACTTTTTTTCAAGTTTGTCTTTTTGTGCTCGCCCTCTTAAACTAAGTCTCGGAGTACCATCTGCAGGATGAAAACAGTCTTTTTATACTCGGAAACATCAATATGGGAAGAAAACATACCTGTTTAGTGGTCCGGACAAAATTAGGTGTCTACAATATGCAAATGCACGTGTAGTGTGTGAGGAGATATAACAAACCTTTCACCACCTATTCTACATCCCTTATTCTAAATGCCCCAACAAGATTAAACATCATAAATCATCAATTAATAAATAAATGAATATATGCACCAAAATAACCAGAGAACAATTATAATATGTATGCACATGAATATAGACATATTTAAGAGCATTTCATTATTTTTGAAATTCTCCTTATTTTTTTTAAAAAAAATATGAGAATTAAAATTAAATACCAATTAAACCAACAAAACCGAGACTTTGATAACACACGAATAATTCTAGGCCTGACTCTCTAATAGACCCCAGCGAAGTCACCAAGTTGTCGATACGTGATCCCGTCGCGGGGACCCGTTCGAGTGAGGGGGAAACAGAAGCAGAGGAAAAGATGACTTAATTCCTCTAGATTGAAATAAAAGGTCGAGGGTATGAAAACGGCCTCGTAAAAAGGCATGGAGTCGCCACCAATCGTTTTTAGCTAGGTGTGATCGGCCACCTATTAAAATCGGTTTTGTCAAACATTTTAAAATTAATTAAAACATTTTTAAAACCAATTTCAAGTTTGCGTTTTAAACCATAGAAATCAAAGAAGTGGGTTCAAGACTCGTTACATGTAGGGAAGGATTAGCACCCCCACAACGCCCATATAAAAATTGTACCTTATTAATCGTGTGTTATCTCGAGTCTCGGTAAAAAGTCCATTTTTAATTTAGTATTTCAAGTTAATTCCCAATTTAAAGAAAAATAGTTACATTTTTAATTGAAAATGATCCGGAATTTATTAATTCAAAATTTTCCTATATTTCCCGACAAACATGGCAAAATATAGAAATTTTTATTTATTTGGAATTTTTTTTGAATCATTCTCGTTTTAAAAAAAATATTCCGTTATTAATAATAATTGATGATATCCTCCCCAACAAACCCGACAGAGAACTCATGAATTATTTTAACTCGGGAATATCTTTATTTTATTGAAAATCATTATCTTTTTCAAAATATTTTAAAAAAATGAATATGAACATGTGTGACATAAATAAAAGGACATAGCAAAGTCTAGATAATATAATACAACCTAAATGATATGATATAATTTAAATGGCATAGTATATTCTATATGAAATGAAAAATCCTAAGTATCGTGGTACATTCTAAGTGAAATGAAATATCCTAAATGAAATGAAATGTCCTAAGTGACATAATTTATTCTATATGAAAGGAAATAACCTAAGTAACATGGCATATTCTAAATGGAATAAAATGATTTAAATGACATGGCAAATGTAAATGATGTGGCATATTTTAAATAATATAATTTAAATGACATGGAATATAATCTAAATAACATGAAACATAATATAATGCTATCATGGAATATGCATGAAAATGAAATAATAAATGCATGAACATAGTATATGCTAAATAATGTGACAACAATAAATAACTAAAATAAAAAGCATAGGATAGCATGAAATATTCAAAATCATATGGCAAACAATATAACATCATAAAATGTAAATCAAAATAATAGTAATACTGTAGCGACCCCTTTTTTTATTTGTTTATTTTTATTTATTTATTTATTATTTATTTATTATTATTATTCATTATTATTATCGGCCCAACAAGCCCCAACCCTAGCAGGGCCCAAACCATTGCAAGCCAACCAGGCTTGGTGGCCCAGCAGGTCAGCACCGGCACAAATCTGGCCTAACAGGCCCTCCCCTAGCAGCAGGCCCAGCTGGCTTAAGGCCTGCCAACAGCCCCCACCTGGCCCAAACAGACCACAAACCCTAGCAGCTCCCTCATCGCCTCTACCCTGAAACCACCGCCTCACCCAGTCACCCAGACGCTGCCACCAAGCTGCCAGCTCCTCCACCACCTCTCCACTACATAGCCTAGCACTGACCTAGCCCCTAGCCTAGCACTGACCTAGCCCTTACCATGCCCAGCAGCTGCCTGGCACCCACCGCCCCTGCCTCGCGTGGCAGCTAACCAGGCGCTGCCACCGAGCAGCCAGCCACCAAGAGGCCTGGCCACCGAGCCAACCCCACCGCCACAGCCCCCTATATAAACCCCGACCCAAAACGAAAAAAAAAGAGACAAAAAAAAAATCGGATAGATCTGAAAAAAAAAAAAAAAACAAGCAAAGATTACAAAAAAACTATTAAAAAAAATCCAACCAGCCAGACAAAAAAAAAAGGTTTCGAAAGTTTGCTTTTAGATCTAGGGAATTCGGTGAGGTTTTGGGGAAAACTAATTTGGTATTCGAATAGATGAAGGAAAGGAGAGTGTTTAGGTATTTTTTTGGGGCTCAGGGGATCTCCGGCACGGCGGCGACGGAGACGGCTGGACTTCGGGGGAGAAAAAATTAGGTAATTTTTTTTTTTCTGTTTTAGGTTTAAAATGAACCAAAAAAAAGGAAATTTAGAGCAGCAGCAGTGTCGGGTCGCGAGACCCGCGCGTGGGTCCGCACCTGGACCCGACCCAGATGTTGCTTCTTCCCTTTTTTTTGTTTTATATTTTATTATTTGTTTTTCTTTCTTTCTTTATTTAGTTATTATTATTATTTTGTATTATTTTTAATATTTATTTTTATTTTTATTTAATTTTTTTATATATATTTTACTATTATTATTATTTTCTTCTTTTTTTCTTTGCCATTATTATTATTATTATCATTATTATTATTATTATTTACTATATATATATATGTATGTATTTTTTTTTTATTTATATACATATATTTTTGTTTATTATTATTATTACCTTTTTTATTTTAATTTTTTCTTGCCACTATTATTATTATTATTATTATTATTATTATCCTTTTGTTATTTTTTATTTTCATTTATTTATATACATATTTTTATTTATTATTTCTCGTTTTTATGCATTGTTAATTTAAAAAAAAAATGAAAAAAAGGGTTTTTCATTTATTTATTTATTTATTTTGAATAATAGTTCCTTTGCAAATAAAATCATGTCCTCTAAATTAATTTCGTTAAAGAAATTCTCTAAAAAGCGAACTTTTTCTCCGAATGGTCGGAGTATCAATCGTTTCTCGAAAAGGTTTGTGTATCAAAATAATTATCGAAACATAATAAATAACTAAGTGTCGAAGTGATTCGAAAATTATTTTTTTTACATAGGTAATTTCTCTTATTTCGGAATTAATTATAAAAGGATATTTTTATTTTTTTCAATTTCTCTACAAGTAAAATGTCTTTTTAACATTATTTTTAATAAAATGAAATCTCTTAAAAACGAATTATTTTTCGGGATGGTCGGAGTATCAATCATTCCTCGAAGCGGTTCGGGTAAAATTAATTACCGAAACATTATCGAGAACATCGGAGTGGTTCGGGAATTATTTTTACATAGATAATTTCGTTTATTTTGGGAATTAATTTTAAAAGAACATCTTTATTAATTTTTGTTTTCTTCCCAAAAATAAAATATATCTTTTAAAATCATCCTCGGTAAGTGAAATCTTCTAAAACGGATTATTTCTCGAATGGTCGGAGTATCAATCATTCCACGAAACGGTTCGAGTAAAATTAGTTACCGAAACATTATCAAAATTATCAGAATGATTCGGGAATTATTTTTACATAAATGATTTCTGTTATCTCGGAATTAATTATGAAAAGAAAAGTTGTTATATTTTTTTTTATTATTTCTCCACGAATAAAAAAATAGTTTCTTTGAATTATTTTTGGTAAAGGAAATCCTCTAAATACGTATCCGTTCTCAAGATGGTTGGAATATCTATCGTTCTTCAAAATGGTTCGTGTAAAAATAGTTATCAAAACATTATCGAAAGTATCGGAGTGATTCGGGAATTATTTTTACATGGGTAATTTCTTTTACTTCAAAGATGATTATAAAGAAAAGCATTGTCTCTCATTTGTTTTAAAATATTCTTTTTAAGTGTACTAAGGGAATTATTATTAAATGCTAAAATAATCACTTTTTTCAAGATTAAAAATAACACGCGATTAATTGGTACCGTTTTTTAAAACGAGCGCCGTATGGGTGCTAATCCTTCCTCACACGTAACCGTACTCCCCAACCTAACTTTTGTTTCGCAGACCAAAAATTATCCTTTTAATGTATCTTAATTAATTTTAGGATATTATTAAGAAGATAAGTTTTCATAGGTGACCAATCACACCTAACCAAAAGGATTGATGGCGACTCCCTGTATTTATTTATTTTTAAAATCGTCGAACGGTCAAAAAAACCGTTATTACAAATACCATGGAAAATATCATAGCAAGAATCACATATTAAATAAAGTGCATGAACATGGAGAATGTAATGCATGAAAATATATATTTTTCCTTTAAATAAGGAAATCCGTATATCTAAAAAAAATATTCGGCTACCTTAGGAAAATATGAAAAAATTAAATTTTCTAAAAACAAAATTTTGTGATTGTTTGAAAACAATTTTGAAGAAAAACTTGAATGAAGATTAAAACCCTAAACAAGCCCTTTAAAAATGGCTCTAATTTCCTAAGTTTAAAATCCTGGACTTGACCACCCTTAATCCGAGATTTATAAAATCATTTTTAAAGTTTGAAAAGACTTAGAAACTAACCTAAGACAGTAGCTAAAGCTTCTAACCAACCCCCTCTAAATGCCTTAGCCAAATTCAACAATTGTTTTTCTTTTGAATTCAAATATGCCTCTACTGTCCTGTTTTCATACATGATTTTTTAACCTATTTTTAAAAATTAAAAAAAATATAAAACAAATACTAGAGACTTGAAACATGTAAAAATACACAAGAAAAAATTGGCTTAATTTTTTTATTAAAGATGAATGCCTAGAAAAATCAGAAAAGTACGAGTACTAGATGAAAAACTGTTTTGCCAAAACACTTTTTTTGCCTTTGATAAAATCATTTAAAAATCAAAGTAAAAATGTTGGAGACTCTCCTAAAGACCCACAAATAGTATATAACACTTTTAAAAAGTTAGACAAAAATTGGCTAAGTAAAAAAAATCACAAAGGTAGAATAATCAATTTGAGAACTCTTTAATTTTCCACAAGTATGCTCAAGTGAGCATGACTTTGAGCCATTGATTGGCCTAAGTCATAAATCATGTGGCATGACATGAAATGCATGACAATAAAGCAAAGTGAATGCATTAAATGCATGGTTTAAAGCCTAAGTGATATGAAAAATGCATGGCATAAATAACCTAAATGCCTAGCATGAGTTTGCATGGTAATGAATGCTATCCTAACTTAACATGCATGAACTAGTGTCTAAATGACATGGAAAATGACATGAAATTATGAAAATGACCTAGTGCCTAAATGACATGGGAAATGACATGGCATATGAAAATGGCCTAATGTCTAAATGTCATGGAAAAACAACATAGCATATGAAAATAACTTAATGCTTAAATGACACGTAAAATGACATGGAATAATAAAAACGGCTTAAAGCTAAATGACATGGGAAATAACATGGCATATGAAAATGGCCTAATGTCTAAATGTCATGGAAAAACAACATAGCATATGAAAATAGCCTAATGCTTAAATGACATGTAAAATGATATGGAATAATAAAAATGGCTTAAAGCTAAATGACATGTGAAATGACATGACATATGAAAGTGGCCTAAACTTAAATGACATTGTCGATACGTGATCCCAATCGCGAGGGACCCGTTACGAGTGAGGGGGAAATAGGAGCAAAGGAAAAGATGACTTAATTCCTCTAGATTGAAATAAAAGATCGAGGGTATGAAAATGGCCTCATAAAAAGACATGGAGTCGCCACCAATCTTTTTTAGCTAGATGTGATCGGCCACCTATTAAAACCAATTTTATAAAACATTTTAAAATTAATTAAAACATTTTTAAAACCAATTTCAAGTATGCGTTATAAACCAGAGAAAATCGAAGAATCGGGTTCGTGACTCGGTTACTTACGCGGAAGGATTAGTACCCCTACAACGCCTGTATAAAACGATACCTTATTAATCATGTGTTATCTCAAGTCTCGGTAAAAAGTTGATTTTTAATTTAGTATTTCAAGTTAATTCCCAATTTAAAGAAAAATAATTCCATTTTTAATTGAAAATGATCCGGAATTTATTAATTCAAAATTTTCCTATATTCTCCGACAAAATCGACAAAATATAGAAATTTTTGTTTATTTGGAAAAATTTCCGAATGATTCTCGTTTTTTGAAAGAAAGATATTCCTTTATTAATGATAATTGATGATATCCCCTTCAGCAAACCCGGTAGAGGACTCATGAATTATTTTAACTCGGGAATATCTTTATTTTTATTGAAAATCATTATCTTTTTCAAAACATTTAAAAATATGAACATGAACATGTATGACATAAATAAAATGACATGGCAAAGTCTAGATAATATAATGCAACCTAAATGATATGACATAATTTAAATGGCATAGTATATTCTAGGTGAAATGAAAAATCCTAAGTATCATGGTATATTCTAAATAAGACAAAATAATTTAAATGACATGGCAATTTTAAATGATATTGCATATTTTAAATGACATGGCATATTATAAATAAAATAACCTAAATGACATGGAATATGATCTAAATGACAAGAAACGACATGAAACATAAAATAATGCTATCATAAAATATGCATGAAAATAAAATAAAAATGCATGAACATAGTATATGCTAAATAATGTGACAAAAATAAATGACTAAATAAAAAATATAAGATAGCAGGAAATATTCAAAATCATATGGCAAACAATATAACGTCATAAAATGTAAATCAAAGTAATAAAAATACCATGGAAAATATCATAGCAAAAATCACATACTAAATAAAATGTATGAACATGGAAAATGCAATGCATGAAAATGTATTTTTTCCTCTAAATAAAGAAATCCGTATATCTAAAAGATATCCGGCTACCTTAGGAAAATATGTCAAATTAGATTTTCTAAAAAAAAAAAACTTTGTGATTGTTTGAAAAAATTTTTGAGGAAAAACTTGAATAAAGATTAAAACCCCTACCAAACCCTTTTAAAATGGCTCTAATTTCCTAAGTTTAAAATCCCGGACTTGACCACCCTTAACCCGAGATTTATAAAATCATTTTTAAAGTTTAAAAAGGCTCAGAAACTACCCTAAGACAGTAGCTAAAGCTTCTAACCAACCCCCTCTAAATGCCTTAGCCAAATTTAACCATTATTTCTCTTTTGATTTCAAATCTGCCTCTACTGTCCGGTTTTGACACACAATTTTTTTTCCTATTTTTAAAAATTCAAAAAAATCTAAAACAAATACTGGAGACTCGGAACATATAAAAATACATGATAAAAAATTGGCTTAATTTTGTTGATTAAAGATGACTGCCCAGAAAAATCAAAGAAATTTGAGTACTGGGTGAAAAAAACTGTTTTGTCAAAACACATTTTTGCCTTTGATAAAATCATTTAAAAATCAAAGTAAAATTGTTGGAGATCATTCTAAAGACATACAAACAGTAGATAAAACATTTAAAAACCTTGGACAAAAATTGGCTAAGTAAAAAAATCACAAAGGTAGAATTAATTTGACAACCCTTTAATTTTCCACAAGTATGCTCAAGAGAGCATGACTTTGAGCCATTGATTGGCCTAAGTCATAAATCATGTGGCAATGACATGGAATGCATGAACATATAGCAAATGAAATGTATGAAATGCATGGTCTAAAGCATAAATGGTAAAGGAAATGCATGACAATTCAAAATAACCTAAATGCCCAGTATGAGTTTGCATGGCAATAAATGGTATCCTAACTTAATATGCATGCAATGTTTGATAATGCAAATATGACTTGGACATAATATGTTATGAATATGCATGAAAATGCTAATGTAACCTAAGACCTAAGTAGCATAACAATGCATGGCAATACCAATATGATTTAAGACCCAATATGCATGGCAATACCAATATGATTTAAGACCCAATATGCATGGCAATACCAATATGGTCTAGACCTAAAATGTAATGAACATGCATAGCAATACTATGAACATACAATGACCAATGAAACTAATGCTAATGCTGGAACAAACAACAACTAATACACAATTTCAAGATATGATAATGCAAAGCATGTTACCTAAACAAAATGCAAATGCATGACAAGGCAAGGAATGCATGAAGAGGCCAAATGGTCACATGATACTCCAATGCAATTCTATCTAGTAAATGACACAAATATATGACAAATCATATCAAGATGCATAATGTCATGACATTTTCACAAGCATATGACATACTAAAATCAAAATGCACAAGCTCATGGCATGGAGATGCAAACAAGTCAAGAAGCAAGATGAAAATGCACATGTGAGGCATACTAAATATCAAGATATGCTAACTCATGGCATGGAGATGCAAACAAGCCAAAAAGCAAGATGAAAATGTGCATGTAAGGCATAGCAACATGGAGTAGCCGAATGGCCATATGACAAAATATGAAAATGTAAACATGTTTATAATATAAGACATGATATAAAATATGCACAATATGAGCATATGAACACAATGGCCGAATATGCAAGGGAAAATTATTAAGCATGGAATAGAAATATATAAGTAAATATAGCATAGAAAATAATGTAAAGAACATATACAAAATTAAACATAGACATGCAAAGCAAAGCAAAGCAAAGCAAATAACAAGCAAAACTAGTAAATAAAACAAGGAAAGTTAAGCTCCATGGTTGGTATCAAATGGGCATAGCCTCTCACCTAACCATAATCACTTGGTCTTGCCAAGATCATGAAGCATTTCCATTTCAAAAAATCAGAAAATAAACCTTGTTAAACAACAAAATTAAGGTGAGCTTCATGGTAGGTAAAAATGGGCATAGCCTCTCCCCTAACCATGGTCACTTGGTCTTGCCAAGATCATGTAGCCATTTCAACCTTTTTGCTTCTTCTTTTATAAAAAATCAAAAACCTTAGAATACTTAAATAAACCTTCTAAAAATCATTTTTTTCACAACAACATGCAAGGAAGAAAAAAAAAAGAAAAGACCAAGGCAAACAACATACCACATTCGGCTAAAGCAAGAGCTATGTAAAAAAATTGTTTTCAACCCTTTTGATGAAGAATAAGAGATGAAAACTTAAGTAAACATTTAAAAAACTTTATTTCTATGAAAAATGTAGTAGGAAAACAAGATAGAAAATCAAGAAATCACCATGGAAAACAAGAAGAAAGCTATGCTAGAGCTTGGTACAGATGACTACCTTCAAGCTCTCTATTGAAAACCTTTTTTTTTTCTTTCTTTCAAAACCTTTTTCTTTGCTAAATTAGCTACTGATTTCAGCTAAAAAACTTCTAAAAAAATGAAACCAACCCCCCTCTAATGGCTTGGCCGAATGGCCCTCTTACCCTTGGATGGAAATTACACTTTTTCTCCTCCAATCTTGGCCTTTAGATTAAGATATTTTGATGACAACATAAAAATGTCATCTTGCCAATTGATAGCAGCCCTTAAGATTTGTACTCAGCCTTTGTAGTAAACTCAGCCCTTAGATGCAAAAGAGGACCAATCTCATGCACTCCCTGGCTTGCCCCCTTGAGTGCCTACCCTTGGATGAGTTGTGCTCTTCCATTCTTGATCATTGGATGAGGACAACATAAAAATGACATCTTGTAGATTAAATCCAGCCCTCAACATGTGTACTCATCCCTTGTAATGGCTTAAGCCATTGGATGAAAAGAGACAATCCTATGCACTCCCTTTTTTGGCCGATGGATGCTCACCTTTGGATGAATTGTGCTTATCTTTTTTCTTCTATTCTTGGCCATTAGATGAGGGTTCTTTCATGAAAAATAAAAATGTCATCTTGGCATTTAAACTTGGCCATTGGATGGTGCATTCAACTATCCTACAAGGCACCTAAGCCATTGGATGAAGGGGGGAC
The DNA here is from genome assembly GCA_030761205.1 of Fremontodendron californicum. Classification (NCBI taxonomy): domain Eukaryota; kingdom Viridiplantae; phylum Streptophyta; class Magnoliopsida; order Malvales; family Malvaceae; genus Fremontodendron; species Fremontodendron californicum. The sequence goes on along the minus strand of JAULJL010000025.1, from coordinate 8,801,636 downwards.
CATTTGCAAGGTGTTAATGGTAAAATGTGGCTTGATAGTGACTAAGGAATTAAATTGTTCAAGCTTCCTTATTCTCCTCTATGCTGGCTGACCAAGGGAAGAAAAATCCCAGCAATTCCTTCTTCTTTCATATTTTCCTCAATTACAAATGTGCCCCATTTGGTTTCTTCAATGAAATGACCTTTTCGCCCCCCGAACCTAAATAAATAGCAAAAAGACTCCAAATTTAAATTTTATTTTTTCAATACTTCCAAAATAATAAAAAATTGAATTTTGGAAGTTTTCAAAATTTTTCGAGTGCATTTGCTATTTATTTCGGATTTATTTCTAAAATTGCCCCTTTTATGCACCCGAACTTTACCATTTTTTAAACGAGCTCCGAATCCAGATTTTTCTTCACCAATACCTTCCAAATAATTAAAAAAAGTGATCTGGAAGTTTTCATAATTTTTTAAACTCATTTACTATTTTTTTGGGATTTATCTGCTTAAATTACTGCATAGGGGACCTGAATTTGGCCATTTTGCAAACGAACTATGAATCAAGATTTTCTTTCGCCAATCTCTTTTAAATAATTTAAAAATGATATTTGCAGATTTTCAAAATTTTTGGAGTTCATTTGCTATTTTTCAGGATTTATCCTGTTGAATTTCTACGTAGTGGGCCTGGGATTTGGCCATTTTGCAAACGAACTCCGAATCAAGATTTTTTTTCGCCAATCTCTTTGAAATGATTTAATAATGAGATTTGCAAATTTTCAGAATTTTTGGAGTTCATTTGCTATTTTTCCCAGATTTTCCGATTTTGCCTTTTTGCCTTCGAAACCCGGTTTTGCTCAAAACAAGTCCGATTTTCAGATTTTCTTCAAACTGAGCCTTGGGCTATCCTTTTTTAATCATTCCTCATCAATTAAGGGCTTTAGTCCTACCGAATCGGGTCATTTCTGTAATTCTTCCAAATTTTATCGAAATCCACCAAAAAACCCTAATTCTCGGTTTTCTTCCGAATTGACTTTTCTATCAGTTTTCTTCCAAGTGGCTTCTCCATTACCCGTAGTCAGTACTTATCTTTCATTTGGAACCTTCAATTCTGACCAATTTGATCGTTTAAGCATTTTTTCCCAATTTTCTCGAACTAGGGTTTCCTTTCTATTGAATCTCCGTAACCCAACTTCCGAACTCCATATCTTTCAATGTAGACCTCGGATTATCAAAAAAAATTCACCGTTTTTCAATTGAACCTCAAATCTTGATTTTGAAAGTGGGTTGACTTTTTTAGTAGTTGACTTTTTTGAGGTTGACTTTTTCGGTCTGCTTTCTTAGAGTAAGCCTCGGAGTACCACCTGCAGGATGAGAAAAGCCTTTTAGCATTCTGAAACATCAATTTTTGAAGAAAACGTACTTGATTTAGGGGTCCGGACAAAATTAGGTGTCTACAGACATGGAATAATAAAAATGGCCTAAAGCTAAATGACAAGTAAAATGACCTAGATGTCTAAATGAAATGGCAAATATCATGGCCTGAAAAAATGACCTAAAGCTTAGAGAAAATACACATGGCCGAATGGCCTAGGAACCAAAGTGTTGTGAGAAATGTCATGTAAAATGACCTAACTAAATGCTATGGAATATGATATGAAAAATGGAAATGGCCTAAACTGTATGACAATAGCCCCAAGATGAAAAAATATGACATAAGTCAAAAGAACAAGATGGTTAGTAAGAATATAAATATACATAAAGATAAAAAATAATAGAAATAAGCAAGTTAAAGTATGCAAATGAATAACAAAGAGGAGCTCCATGGTTGGTACATTGGACAAAGCCCCCTAATCATTATCTCTTGATTTTCATCAAGGTCATGAAGCCTTTTCAATCTCAAAATCATAAAAAATAACTAGGGTAAAAAAAATGGAGACGAGCTCCATGGTTGGTATATTGGACTAAGCCCACCCTAACCATTATCACTTGATTTTCATCAAGATCATGAAGCCTAACCATTGTTTTATTTATTTTTTTGAAAAGCAAGAACAACAAGGAAGATGTAAAAAAATGGTAGGAAATCACATGGGAAACAAGAAATAAAGCATGAGGAAGAAGAAGAAAAAATGTAGTAGTAATGGTAGAATGGCTACCTTAACAAAAGCTTTCTTCCTTTCTTTCAAAAACCTTTTTTTTCTCAATTAGCTATTGACCTCTTCTCTCAAATGCTCAGCCACTTAAGGAAAAATAAAACATTTCCCCTCTCTCTCATGCTTGGCCAATTGGCCCTCCAACCATTGGATGATTTTTGCACTTTTTCTCCTCCAATCTTGGCCCTTAGATTAAGATATTTTTATGACAACATAAAATTTTCATCTTGCCAATTGATAGCATCCCTTAAGATGTGTACTCAGCCCTTGTAATAACCTCATCCCTTAGATGAAAAAGAAGACCAATCCCATGCACTCCCTTGCTTGGCCCTTTGAGTGCCTACCCTTGATCAGTTATGCTCTTCTATTCTTGGCCATTGGATGAGGATTCTTTCATGACAACATAAAAATATCGTCTTGGCATTTAATCCCAGCCCTTTACATGTATACTCAGCCCTTGTACATGGCCTAAGCCATTGGATGAAAAGGAACAATCCAATGCACTTCCTTGCTTGGCCGAATGGATGTCCACCTTTGGATGAGTTGTGCTCTTCCATTCTTGGCCATTAGATGAGGGTTCTTTCATGACAAATAAAAATTTCATCTTGGCATTTAATCTTGGCCATTGAATGGTGTATTCAACTTTTCTATAAGGCACCTAAGCCATTGGATGAAGGGGGAACCATTTGCAAGGTACTAGTAGTAGCATGTGAGCTTTATAGTGACTAAGGAATTAACTTGATCAAGCTTCCTTATTCTCCTCTATGCTAGCTGATCAAAGGAGGTAAAATCCCAGCAATTCCTTCTTCTTTCATATTTTTCTTAATTACAAATTTGTCCTTTTCGGTTTCTTCGGTAAAATAACCTTTTTGACCCCCGAACCTAAATAAATAGCAAACGGACTCCAAATTCAAATTTTCTTTTTTTAAATACTTTCGAAATAATAAAAAATTGAATTCTGGAAGTTTTAAAAAAAATCGAGTCCATTTACTATTTATTTGGATTTTTTCTTCCAAAATTGCCCTTTTGTGCACCCGAACTTTCACCAATTTTAAACGAGCTCCAAATCCATATTTTTATTCACCAATCTCTTCCAAATAATTTAAAAGTGTGATCTGAAAGTTTTCATAATTTTTGGAACTCATTAGCTATTTTTTCATACTTCAACTTATGAGATCAATTATATACTTCATAAGTATAGAGGCTTAACATGTACCAGTCTTTGAGTATAGTTATTCCCAATTATCTCTATACTTCAACCTATGAGATCGATCACATACTTCATAAGTATGGAGGCTTAACATGTACCAGTCTTTGAGCATTGTCAATGCTTTGTCTTGATAATACAATGACTAGGAACATGGCTTCGATACATAAGGATCTCATAGTTATTACTCTTTATAATTCATTTTTAAGGTCTTTATGTTCCATGGGCTTTATCTACACTATATTTTTTACCTTGTTGTCATCCATGAAGTATTCTTGATGCGTTGGTTGCATCATTCACTTCATTTTGGTGTCTATGAAGTGTTCTTAATGCGCTGGTCACATCTTCACTTTATTTAGGTGTCCCTGAAGTGTTCTTGATGCGTCGTCCGCATCTTTCACTTTATTTGGGACATTGTTTTCGTCTATGAAATATTCTTGATGTGTCTATTGAATCTTTCACTTCATTTTAGTGTCAATGAAGTTTTCTTGATGGGTTGGTCTCATCTTCACTTCATTTAGGAATACCTGAAGTGTTCTTGATGTGTCGTCTGCATCTTTCTTTTCATTTGGGACCTTGTTCTCATCAATGAAGTGTTCTTGATGCGTTAGATGCATATTCACATTGTTTAGGCGTCCTTGAAGTGTTCTTGAGGCGTTGTCCGCATCTTTCATCTTATTTGGGATTTTGTAGTGATCCATGAAGTGTTTCGATGCGTTTGTCGCACCTTTCACCTCGTTTTGGCGTCTATGAAGTGTTCCTGATCTATTGCTCGCATCTTCACTTCTTTTAGGCATCCTTAAAGTGTTTTTGATTTGTCGTTTGCATCTTTACTTCGTTTGGGACCTTGTTGTCATCTATGAAATGTTCTTGATGTGTTGCTCGCATCTTCACTTCATTTAGGCATCCTTGAAGTGTTCTTGATGTGTCGTCTACAACTTTCACTTTATTTAGGACCTTGTTGTGGTCCATGATGTGTTCCTAAAGCGTTGTCCCATCTTTCACTTTGTTTTGGCATCTATAAAGTGTTCTGATGTGCCGTTCGTAGCTTTGAATTCATTTGGGACCTTGTTGTGGTCCATGAAGTGTTCCCGATGCATGGTCGTGTCTTTCACTTCATTTTGTCATCTATGAAGTGTTCTTGATGTGTCGGTGGTATCTTCACCTTATTTAGGCATCCTGAAGTGTTCTTGATGTGTCGCCCGCATCTTTCTCTTTCTTTTGGGACCTTTTTTTGCCTTGGTCCAGGATGTACTACAATTTATGCATACTAATCATTTATATAATAAGTGATAATGGTTTTCCTTCATCCTTAGTAAACAAATAAAGAGTTATTTTGTAACACCCTGTCCGGATAATCTACCTAAAATCCGGTAGAGTTTCCTTTCTATCTCAACTATAACCCTCCTGCAAATAACACTCAATTCATATCCTCAACCAGCAATATTCCTCAATACTATTATCACATATATCCATACATATTCAAAAATTATCCATGATCAATTTATGCTCAAATCAAAACATATTGATCTATTGTCTCATATCTTCAAATATATACAATATATCCAGAAGTAAACCTATCTCAGCAAGGTTTACAAGATAAAAACATCAAGAGATCAAATCTTCTAGAAATTTAGATATGATGCCCACCACGTCAATATCCTCTTGAAGCGGAAAGTAGAGGAAGGCAGCAATCCTGACACCTAACTGTGTCCTGAAAATGAGAAATAAGAAGAGGTGAGATATATGAATATCTCAATGAGTAGACAATATTTAAAGCGTGTGAAAACTATAATGGTAATCTGTAAAGCATAATTGACATTTTCAAAATAATTAATAATAAAACCATAATGAGTAATTCAAAGACGTAACAAGGTTTTCAAATGTATAACAATATTATAATATTAAATCAATGTATAAAATCTGTGAAGTAAATCAAGTTACGTATAGTTAGGCTCCAACTTACTGTCATGCATAAGAATACATCCATGAAATAACCAGGCAATATCCATGTAGGCATACTAGTAGCCGGCCCCAAAGGCCAATACCACCATAGGACGCCCCAAAGGCATATGTGTCGCTATGATGTGCCCCCAAAAGGTAATATAACGGGATAGGAACTCTGGAGGTGGCTCCCACCACAAAGGCGTAGCACGCAGCTCCCATACCCCAGTCTAATATCATAGAATTGGGACTCTGGAGGTGGCTCCCACCACAAAGGCATAGCACGTAGCTCCCGTATTCCGATCAAGTGTATAATCTCATACATTAAGTCAGGTGGAGCCAAAACCATGTACGTCAAATTTTATGTAAAATCATATTTCATAAATCAACCAACTTACTCGATATGATATTTCTTGAAAAATATGTACTTTAATAACAAATCAATTCATATGATTATATATCGGATATACCTTTAATACGTAAAATAAATATCATGCTAAAAAAAATATAATTATAATTAAAGAAATTTCAAATAACTATAGTTGTTGTCTACTCACAATCCTTGAGATGCTCTCACTATACACCTCGACCTGAAACTTCAGGATCCACAGGTGACGTCAGATCTACGTGGCCTAGAGATTAACAATAATTAGTATCTATACATGCTCAAAGCATTACACAATTTTGAATGCAACTTAAGTCCCATTAATCGACCCCATAGTCAATACTAATTTCTCATACTCAAAACAACATATCCTTAATTTTTTTAATATCATTTCCATAATCATTTTCTCATAATTCAACTCCATAATCATGTCCTTATCAAATTCCTTTCTAGTATTCCATGCCTTAGAGATTTTCATAATCCATAACCATCCTTTGGTACTATATTTCTCTTAAGCAATAAATTCCTTAATATCAAGTTAGATTAGAAAATCATAACTTGAGTTTGGTAAGGAATTTGAAAGTAATTCCAATTGGTTTATTTCAACCAATATGTCTAATTTATGAAGAAAATAACTAACTTATACAATTAGAACATAATTTTGATCAAATTTGATAAATTCCGAAACTATGCTGAAACAGGGGTCAACACAGAACAGCCAACTTCACCGAATTTTATCTTTTTAACCGCTTATCGGTTTTGGGTGATTCAAAAACCAAAATTCTCATATTGAAGTCTAGTTTCTGGGAAAAATATTAAAAAAAAAATACAAACCCTGATGTGCCGAACCCAGAAAATCCTAACAGCAAGCATGCTCAACTTCCCATGTTTTGCATTTTCTTCCCATTTTCTTGTTCATGCTTTCAAATCCTTTTAATTCTTTCCAAGTTGAGTAAAATTCATAATTAATAGATGGATTTCATACCTTAACATGTTTATGGAGCTAAGATCTTAGCATGCTCAAGTAGAATATCTAAAGAAAAGGAAGAATTTATCAAGAAACTAACCTTGGATGTAATTGTTGTTGAGATTTTGGTGGAGTTGTTTGAAGAGAATTTTGAGAGAGGGAGGATAGGAAGCCGGCTGCTACTTGGAGAATTGAATGAAAAATTGTAGTGTTTTCGGGAGATAAAATGAACATAAGAGATATTTTTTTGTTTTTGGTATAATTGCATATTGGTCCCTCAACTTTTTATAAATAACCATTAAGCCCCTAAACTTTTTAATATGTTCAATTTGATCCTTTCTTCCTTTATTTCCTTCACTTATAACTTCTTACCAATTTCCAAGTTTGTCCTTAAAATTTTTGGAATTTAACTTTACATGATTATACGTAACCTCGGTTGTTACATATTTAGTACTTATTAGATGAAGCCAATGGAACATAAAGACCTTGTAAAGGAATTATGAAGAGTTATAATTATGAGATCTTTATGTATCAAAGTCATGTTCCTAAACTTGTTCCTGGTCATTGTCAAGACAGGGCATCAACAATGCTCAAAGACTAGTACATGTTAAGCCTCCATACTTATGAAGTATAAAACCAATCTCATATGTTAAAGTATAGAGATACTTGGGGATAACATGTGGGTGCTTGTTAGATGAACAAGTTCATTGAACATGATCACTATGAGAGTCCATTTGGTATATCACTCAAGTGTCTATGGAATAAACTCTCATGTGTTAGAACTATAAGTAGTCATCTGATTTGTGATGTCAGGTTATCTTGTATATGAATTGTCATACTTTGATTTCATCTGAAGCATTCCTAATAAAAGATGCTTAGATAGGGTACTTTTGGTATGGCATGAAGCATGCGAAGGTAAATGAGTAGTCCACAAAGGATTCACCACTTCAAGTGATAATGAGAAGACATGTCATTTGTTATTGGCTTAAGTTAACTAGATAAAAAAATTTGGCCGAAGCAAGATGAATTTAGAATGTTGAGAACATTTTTAAATGGTTAAAAAATCTTTGGTTTCCTAAATTATTTTAGGAAATTTCCATGTTTTATAAATTTTCCTAAATGTTAAGAGTCTAATTAAAATTGTTTTAATTATATTAAAAATTTTAATTCAATAAATCTTAATTGAATTAGTATTCAAGTAAATTTTGTTTAGTTCAAGGTTTTTGAAAAATATTTTCATAAACATAAATTGAGAGAAAAGAAGTTAAATAATTTAAGTTAAATATATTTAATAAATTAAATAATGTTTTTGTCAAATGGCACACAAGATTACTTTTAAAGTATTTTCATGTTTTCTCTGAATTATATACCATAATTCTTTGTGTACATTTGCATCAAGTATTTGATTCCCAACAACATGTAAAAAGATGCTCTTATCTTTTTTTTTTTTCTTTTTTGCAAAATGGATTAATCCTATTATAGCCATTATGTTTTAAGTATTGTAATAAGTAAATATGAATTAATCATATTCTTTTTTGTTTTTTTTATTTTTAGATTTAGATCATGGATGCCAAAACTTATATATGGTGAATAAACAGGTAAAATAAAAATGATTCATGTATATGTTATAAAAGTTGAAAAAAATATATAATATAAAATTTTCAAAATATAAACAATCACCAAATTTAAAAGCAAATTTTTTTTTTATATGGTGTTTTTTTTTTTTGTGTGGCTAATTTGTCTATTTGATTTTAAAGTTTGATTATGTACTAAAAAATAAAATAAAATATTTAGAACAAAGAAAAATGGCAATGAAATAAAACAAACGCAAGTTACTCAAAAGAGGAGTATACATGAATAAGTAGTTTTTTGGGGCATCATGAGGCCTTTTTATCGTTGGCGTTGCTTTTTTTAGTTGTTTTGGTATCATCAGGCTTTTATTATTATTATTATTACATTGTTTAATATTGCTCATCAATGCATATCTTTTAAGTAATATCGTTATTTTTTTTTTAATTTCAGACTTTTAAACAAGTATATAAATTTTTTTTAAAATCATTTAATTGAATAATTTGTTTTAATTGTTCGATATTAATTTTCAATGAATAAATTTCTTACATAAATTTAAGTTTGTAACAACTTTTGACAAAAAATTATTTTATAAACCCTTCTCACCACAGTCACTTATAGACCCAAAATTAAATTAATCCATATAAGTTTTTTTTTTTCATGTCATACTTACATTTAAACATAAGCCTCCAAATCTCCAAATTGATTTTTCACTCACCAAGTTAATCAATCTGTCAGACATTCAGACAAGGTTGCAAGCAAGGCTGTTGGAGTTCTATACAAGAATTTGGAGTTCTATACCGCTAATGAGATTGATGCCTATTGCAGATTGATAGCTAAAGCCGTTTGCAAAGCGATTTCAACCCTCACTCTCCACGTCAGCGAGGTTTTTGGACGGCCGTGAAGGTGGTCAGCAAGGGTTCCATTAGGGACATAATCGTAAACCAAAAGTAACCCTCTGGGGTCGCTGCAATAGCCGCGAAGTTTAACGAGATTTGGGTGGTTAATTGAAGAAAGGATTAAGATTTCATTGCAAAATTATTTGGTTGATAAAGCTTTGCCTGACTGGTTGTTTTTGTGGAGGTATTTCGTGGAGTTGGCCTAAGTAAACGGACCTAAAGCCGTCGTCACCGATTTTGCGTCTTTGATCGAATTTGTTGGTGGAAGATTCGAGTTCTTCGTAGGTGAAAACAGGAGGGAGGAGACTTGCGGAAGGGTGACGGTGGAGGAATAAAGTTGTTGGGTCTTCTTTTATAGATTGGGATTTGAGTTTTCTAGATTGAAAAATAGCTATGGTTACTGAAACAATAAGGAAAATGCATGTTAATTTGAAGATTATGTCAAATGTAAGAATGACATGAAAAAAAAAAAAAACTGACATGGATTGATTTAATTGGTTGAACCTATAAATAACGTGGTAGAAAGAGTTTAAAATAATTTCTCACTTTTGACATTCCATACACCATTCGTTTTGTTAAATTAGTATTTGTTTTAACATGCGTTCACGTGTGAATGATTGTAATTTTTTTTTAATATATACTTGTATATTTTAAAGATTAATAAAATTAATAAAATGTATTTTAACTAAAATTTGCATTAACATATAAAATTTGTTTCATGTGCAAATTATATCAAATTATTATAAATTTTATTATTTTAACCTTTTTTTATTTATACCAAATAAATTGATTTACATTTTAAGGTTAGTGAAAAATTAAAAAAATTTAGATAAAACAATTTCATATAAACTTTTAATTTTTATTTATGATCAAATTAATTCATTTAACGAAAGTATTTTAATGTAATTAATTACTTATAAATTAGATAAATCTTATTAATAATAAAAAATATTTATAATGATAATTTAAAAATATAGTGAATAATAATTATTATTTTTGTCAGTTCAAAAAAGTTTTCACATTCATGCTTTTATATTTATTATAAATTATAGATATAGGTTATTGATATGATAATAGAAAAATGTTATAATCATTATAGTTGAAAACTCAAATCTTATACTATAAAGTACAATAAAATCCCTATAAAATAATACTATTCAGACTAAGAAAAAAGTATTATTTTAAAGAAGTTATTTAATTATTGATAAATGAATAAATTATTCATTTATCGATAAATTAATATTTATTAATTTATAAAGAATTTTATATTTTCAATCCTTATACATGTTTATTATTATTTTCTTTTACTAAGATCAATGAATGAATTATAAATAAAAAAATTAGATAGAGTCAATAATTAAAATTTACATAGAAAACTACTTGCTACAACATGAAAAGAATGTACCGAGTGTGGTCTGTGTATTACAGAAAATTAAGAATGAGGTTTAGTTTGGTTTAGGTACAAAGAAAAAACAAATAACTTTATATGTATATTTTGAGAAAGAGTTTAAATGAGAAGGTAAAAATTGTTGAGTGAAAATTTTCTCATAGTATTATATGAACTTTTATATATTTTTTAGGAATTATTAATTTATATATTTGTTGAACCCTAAAAAATTATAAAAAAATAATTATTTTATGCATTTAGCAAGGTTATCATTTTAATACACTGCCTCGTGTCAGGTTTTAATTGAGATTATTATTTTATCGAACATTTATTTATCGAGATTTTATTGTAACAATATTTTTTTAATATTATTGTCAATAAATTAATAGAGATGTTGTGGAGGCACGCAATTGAACTCTTAAGGTTAAAATTTAAGAGTTTATTTTTATATTTTTTTATTCTTTATATCCTGATTTTATTCGTATATTTATGTTTTTAAGTTATGCAGCAATCCTATACTTTTGCTACATTACGTTGAGTGGCAGAAAAAAATGTACAGCTTTATTTATACAATATGATGGGTTCCATTCCTTTCATTACTTTTAAATACATTTTTAATCATCATCTACGAATACATCTTTAATCATGCTTAAGCAAAATTGTATTCTTTGGTTGGCAAACCAAAGACCTTGAGGATAGCTTGGGTGCATTTTGATGGAAAGGAATGACAAAATTCTCTACAAGGCACGAGGACCTTCGGTTGGTATTTTGCAAGTCATCGAGTCTGTCAAATATGGGCTCACAAAATCTTCTAAATATTGACACCAATTCTGTTAATAAGGATTGAGTTACGTATTTCTTCATTCTTTTTTCTTCCCTTGCAAGTTATCTTCTCTATAGCAAGTTTTTTTCTTGCTCTTATCTAATATATATATATATATATATATAATACACAAATTCTTTTGATGCCGATACATGTCATTTTTTTGAAAAAAAAAAAGAAAGAAAAATAAAGAAAGAAAGAAAAAGAAAGAAAGAGAAAAAAGAAAAAAAAAAAGATGAAAAAAGTTTATATGTTTGTATTTTATTTTCTTTTTGTATTTAAAATATTATAATTTTTTTTACACGTTAATAATTCATTTTATGTATATTTTATCACATTTGCGTATTCGTGTAGTGTTTATGTTATTTTTCATGTTGTGTTTTAATTATTTTTCCTATGCTGTGTTCGTGTCGTGTCTCAATTCATTTCATATTTTGCATAGTTTGCCATTGTGATTTAATTTAGAGAAAAATTTGTATGTTCGTGTCGTGTCTCAATTGATGACATATTTTGCATAATTTGTTATAGTGATTCAATTTAGAAAAAAAAATTGTATGTTTATGACATGTTCGTGTTTTTTTTTTTTTTTTTGTTCAAAGTATTATAAATTTGTATAAATTTTTACACGTTAATAATTCGTTTTACACGTTCGTGTATTCGTGTCATATTCATGTTATTTTTCGTGTTGTATTTAACTATTTTTCCTATGTTGTTTCGTGTCATGTCTCAATTCAATTCATATTTTGCATAGTTTGTCATTGTGATTCAATTTAGAGAAAAAAATTTTATGTTCGTGTCGTGTCTCAATTCATGATATAATTTGCATAATTTGTCATAGTAGAGAAAAAATTATGTATTCATGACGTGTTCGTGTTCGTATTCATATTTGTGTTTTTTTTTTCAAAGTATTATAAATTTATATAAATTTTTACATGTTAATAATTCGTTTTATATAGATTTTGACACGTTCGTGTATTCGTGCTGTGTAGTGTTTTAATTATTTTCTCATATTGTATTTGTGTCGTGTCTCAATTCATCCCTTATTTTTTTGCATAATTTGTCATAACAATTCGATTTTAACTCTAAATTCATTTGCTTAAGATATTAAAACATAAAAAATTATTTAAATAAATGATAATTATTTAATATGATTCAACTTTAATTTATTTATGACTGTTAGTTTAATTAAAATTTTATAAATATTAAAAAAATTCTCCTAGCGAAGCGGGAGAAGAATTATAATTTAATTAAAAAAATTGTCCTTGTACTATACCACTTTTGCTACTTTACTACTTAAAAATTTTTTGTTTTTGATCGGGTACCTGTAATATAATTTTGTCAAACAAGTTAGTACTTTGCACTAACGATGCTAAATAAATGGATGATATGGCATTAACATCCAATGATGTCATGACACGTGGCAAAAAAAATGCCACATCAATGCTAGCCACTTCATTATTAAGAGAAAAAAAAATAGAAACAAATTATAAAATTTCAAAAAAAAATCTAAAAAATTAAAATATTTATAAAAAAATTCAAAAAATTCAAAATAAATTATAAAAAATCAAAATAAAACAGAAAATTTTAAAAAAATAAAAATTATTTTTTTAAATTCACTTATTTAAAAATCTGAAAATTTTAAAAATATATAATGAATTTTTTTATAAAAAATAGAAATTTTCAAAAGTATTTTAAACTCAATATTTTGGAACTTTTATTTTTTTAATTTTTTGAATTAAAAGTTAAATTTTTTTTTTATAGAATTAAAAAAAAATTATAAAATTTATAAAACTTTAAATTTTTTTAATTTTTCAAAATTGAAAAATTTTTGAAAAATAAAATTAAAAGAGATAGATGGGAAAAGAATGAGAGAAGGGGAGGGGGAGGCATCGGCCGGCCATAGCCTGACCGACCTCCCCCTGCTCTTCTCTCCCTCTTTCCCTCTCTTTTTTGGCCTGGCAGTCATCGATCTCTTCGGCCCAAGGCTGGTCGGCCCTCCTGCCTCCCTTTCTTTTCCTCTTCTTTTTTTTTTCAGATTTTTTTTTCTTTTTTTAATTTTCAATTTCCTTTTTTACAAAATTTTAAAAATATATATAAATTTTTAGTTTTTTTAGTTTTTTGATTTTTGTAAATATATTTTAAATTTTTTAGATTTTTTTTATTTTTTTGAATTTCCTAAATTTTTTATAAAAAATTTGAATTTTTTAGATATTTTTATTTTATTTTGACTTTTATAATTCTTTTTTTTTTTTATAATTTTGACGTGACATCATAGAGCTAGCATTGACATTATATTTTTGCCACATGTCATGATCTCATTGGATGTTATTTGCCACATCACCATTTATTTAACAATGTTAGTGCAAGATACTAATTTTTTTGACGAAATTATAGTGCAGATACCCGATTAAGAATAAAAATTCTTTAAGTATCAAAGTGAAAAAAAAAATGATATAGTACAAGTACCATTTTTTTATTTAACCCAAAAAAATTTGCGTACTTTATAATATCAAGTCATCGCTCTTCATTTCCATTTAAATTTTGCAATTAACAAACTTTTAATGGATTGATCATAACTATAATGATGAGATATTAACCCCATTAAATAATTTTTTCTAAGATATTGAAATAAGATTATTAACAATTTTAATAAAAAATATATGCATATTTATTCTATTTATCACTCAATATATAAAAGATATATATTTTTTACTAAGCAGTATACCTTATTCAAAACTCTCAAAGCTAAAATGCAATTTTTTCCAAATACATAATTGTATCTTTTATAATTTATTCTAGAAACATGTATATTTATTGTGTGGGTGGAAAAAATGTGAAAAAATATTTTAGAAAAAGAAAAAAAATTAAGTGGTTAGCTTGTTAAGCGAGGTGGATAATTTTTTAAATTTATGAGTATAAAACTATATAAATGATCTAAATATTATAGTTTTAATTATATTTTTAAATAATTTTTTTTAATAAATTGGTTACCGATTAATTCATGATACAAATAAAAATGATTCTCACAGAGCATGCTCCGGTGCCGTTTTGGACTAAAATACTAGAAAAATGATGAGTTTAGACTTGTCAATTGGGCGGGTCAGGTTGAGTTTGGGTTGGGTTGGGTCAATTCGGATCTTAAAAAATTGGGGTCGATTTCGAGTTCGGGTGGTTTCAGATTCGGGTTCGGATCACTTTTGGTTCGCGTCACTTCTGGTTCGGATCATCTTGGGTTCGGATCATTTCGGGTTTCGATCATTCGGGTTGGATAATTCGGGTTTGACACTCAAGTTATTCAAATTTGGGTCTTTTTTTATTCAATTTATTAATTTTTAAAATAGAATCAGATTAATTTAAACAAATTGTTTGATCGAATCAGATTTTGATAAAATTTTATTGAAAGATAAAAATAAAAAATATTTTTAAAAATAAATAGGTTATTATTTTGTTTTTGAAATCATTACCTGAATCTATTTAAATATTTGTAAAATATGTAAAATTTTATGTTTATTGAAAGGTTCGAACATTGATAAGGAACCCTTAATACTAAGTTTTACCAAGTGAACAAATCTTAGAACTCGAAATGGTTTGCTACTAAAATTAAATTAGATTTAAGAAGTTTGCTTCAAAGTTTAATTATCAAGTGTAATGAAATATAATAATACATATTTATTCAAAATAAAAATATAATAATAAATTAATTATGAAATTAAATTAAATTAGTTAATTATGCTAAATATTTTAAAATTCTAAACATAATTATGAAATTAAATTAATAAATATTTTATAATAAGTAAAGATGCAATTCTTAATATATTGACGTACTGACATATATTATTTTTGTATAATATATAATTCTTATTATATTAATATTTGCATATGATTATATATGTGTGTATATATATATATATATTTTTGTAACTCTTCACAATAAAATAAAAAAATTATCTATTTTTTATGAAATTAGTAACAAGTATTGTTAAACGGATCAATATTATGACTATTGAAAAAACTAATCTAAATCATATGATAAGAGATTATAATTTTGAAATTAAAAACATCACGTTTATTCTAAATAACATGTATAAGGATAAGAGATTAATTTATTATATATAACATGATAAGATATTCACTACAAAAAATTTAGTTAGTTGTGATAATTTATTTAGTGACTTGTCTTTGTTATGTCACAAATTCATATCTTGAAGTGACAAAATTAAGATAACGTCATTAATTTAATTACCATTTTTATTATGGTGACATTTTTTTATCTTTATTATAAATTTTCATCGCACAAAGTATGACGCCAAATTTTCCCACCAAATTATAATGGAGGAAATTTTTTTATAACGATTCATATTTTGTCATAGATAAAATTTAAGAATTAGTGCAATTTATTTAGCGGCGTATTAATTTTATGTTATAAATTCGTACTTTTACGTGACAAAATCTATATTTTGTCACTTATTTGATAAACATTCATTTTTAGAATATGTGACTTTTTTTGTATTTATCAAAAATTGTGTCACGCTATATATGACACCTAAATTTTTCATCAAATCCTAATAGAGGAAAAAAAATTGCGATATTTCATGTTTATTTGTGTTCATCTTAATTTTTGAAAAAATTCACTTGGAAAGCTTCCCATCAACTTAAAAGAATTTTGGTCGTTAGATTAAAATTGGTTCATCTAAATTGTTGAAATGAAGAAAAAAAAAGAAATAAAATAATCGGTTAACCCGGTGAAACAAAGATGAAAAAGGGAGAGTTGAAACCCTAATCCCGATTGAAACAAACCCTTAAAAATAAATTTCCCTCTCAAAAAACCCTGATCTGAAAAGAAGAAAAAAAAAACACTTTCACCCTTTCTATTCGCCACCAAATTTGTTAGAGATTTTTGCAGGTTGTGGATTCATGTTAACAGGCTACAGATTATGGTCCAAGTCTTTATTATGGAAACTGCCCAGCTTTTTGCAAGAGTCAACCTTTTTGTACTAGAGGGCAAGCTACCATACCCACTTCTGTTGTAAGTTTTTTTTTTTTTTTTTGCATCTTAGTGAGGAATACAATGTAAATTTGTTTCCTTTTTGGTAGGAAAGCTCTTTTCTTCCATTTTTGTGTATATTTTGGTGATGGGTTTTAGCAATTCTGTTGTTTTTTCTTTTTTCCTCTCATTTTGTTTTTAAGCAAATTAATGATGGAAATTGGTGTTTTTGTCGCTTGAGGAGCAACAAGTAAAGGTACATTTTAATAGCTGAATTCTTCAAACAAGAAGGTTATCTTTTTCTTTTTCCAGCCAAACAAAATGGACTATATTGTTGATTAATTAATTAGTTTCACTGGATGATTAACCATTTCATAACTTTTTCTTGATCATTTAGCAACTATTGATAAGAAAATGGAGGAAGGCTCCTATCTCCTTCTAGCAATATGCATGGACTTGTATTCTATTAGCTTAGGTTGTAGGGTTCAGAATAGAAAGAAATAAGAATTTTTCTTCCTTATGAAGTGTAAGTGTTGTAGAAGACAAAACGCAAAATACCAATAATAATCCTAATTAAAAATAAAGCTAATAAAATAAAAGGCCTAAACGATTCTCCATCAATAAGTCATGAACTCATGATCACTTGTTGTCACATAAAGGCTTATAAGCTTGCCAGTGAAACCACCCATTTAGCTGTCTAATGCTTTGTGCCTTAAAGGTTCTATAGCAGAGAAAATAAAAATTGGGTAAAACAAATTATTATTCCGAAGAAAGAGGTGAAAAAAGCTCAAAGCAAAACATTGTTGAAATCAAGTTATAATGCCCTTGTTAATATACATATTTTTCAAATGATTTCAATTGAACATACAGAGTAGTTCTTTGTAGATGCGACTATGCTAGGTTGGTGCCTTTAGTTGTCAAAAACAATTCAGTGTGAAATAAAATACATTTCATTTGTGGAGGTGATAGAGCCTTAAAAGTCTTTGTATAAGAATCTCTTAGCCTTCAGAATTATAATATGCTAATGGAGAATGCAAAAGAAAAAACAGTGAGAAATGAATCAATAATTATATAACAACGTATTAAGCCTTTTTCCCACTGGATAATCATGTAAACGTTGTGGAGGATATTACATGACAGATATAAGTTGGAATTGCTAATAGCAAGTTGGAGAGATAAGCTCTTAAGTATATGGAAGAAGGAATACTGGGATAGAGTAGTATTATCAGTAACTTTTTCTCAGCTTTTGCATGATGTTGTCAACCAAAACAGTGCACCAGAATGCTTCAAAAAATATCATTTTAAATTTTTTTTCTTTTTCTAATCCTTATAGGAAGAATAGTTTATATTGTCTTAAACTTTGTTACCATTGAAAAGGTAGATTGCAAAATTGTAAGATAATAATAGTAAGAGTTTCTTCTGAGAAGTTAGGTAAAATTCTAAATAAACTGAATTGTCAGAAGGTCCAACTAATTGACTCCCCTTCACTTCAGATTAATGATGTTAGAAAACTGATTGGCCCAATAGCTGACAAGCTACCAGTACTTTGTTCGGATGCATCAATATCAAGATACCTCAGAGCAAGGAACTAGAATACAAAGAAGGCAAGCAAAATGTTAAAAGAAACAATGAAGTGGAGGTTTTAATACAAGCTAGAGAATATCCAATGGTTTGCATTCTGCTCTTTCCAATTGAACTTTTTTGTAATGAATTTTAGATTCTTAAGTATTCACAAACACACACGATACCGCAGGATAAACGGTGGAGAAATTGCTAACACTACAAAATCAGAGAGTAATAGAGACGAGCTAAGGGGATGATTAAAGGTAATCGTCCCTAATATCATAAACTCAACCATATTTAGGATGATCTAAAAAAATCGTCCCTAATTCATTATATTAACATGTTTTTGGGACGACCCAAATAATAAGAGAAGTTAAAAAACTTTTAACCCAAAATTTTGGGTTTAATAATAAAAAACCCATTATCATTTTGAAAAAAAATGCTAACATTCGTAAAAAAAAAAAAAAATCCTCTCAACCCTATCGTTTCTCTCTGCCGCCAACTTTTTGATCATCCATACCGTCGCTGTCGCCTTCGTGTTCATGACGTCTTCTCATTTTCATCAACTCTCTATCTCTCCACATGCTCTTTCTCTCTTAAGGTTCTCTTTTTCTCTATCCTTTTTCACCTGTATTATATCCCCTTTCAAAATATTTGCAATCCCTAATTATTATTAAAAGAAATTGCAATCCCTAAAAATCTTTGTGACGTTCTTAGATGGTTAGGATACATTCAATCTTCTCATCTACCCTTGCCAGAGCTTTTGAAATTTTGTTTTGTTTGCAAACTTCTCAATCGTAGGAATGAATGTTAGTCTGATGTGGAACTCTGTGGAATTTTGTCAGGTAAAGTAATATTTGCTAGATTTTACTAGTTGTGTTTTTTAGATGATTTGGAAATCACAGATTCTCTAATTCAATGACAGATTGCAGTTTGGAGTACTTCTCTACAACAGTATGTAAGTTGTTAATTCATGTGCATATACTCATTGGCTGTTAATGTTTCCACAAGAAAATGTGTGAAAGAAGAGTATAAACTTTTCACAATCAGGATTTTTAGATTAAAATGCTTGAATATTCCATATTTGGCTGAGGTTTTCTCCATCTTGTTCTAGTTGTGTATTGCCATGCTGTGTTTTGACCATGATAAGGAAGCCTATCATCTGTTGATACTCTTTGCAATCTTGGTAATTTTTTTCTTGTTCTTTTTCTTTCACATTTCCAAAAACCATAGATAGACCTAACTTTAAGTATGTAGTAGTTTTGTAGGCTTGATAACTGCACATATAGGCATTGTTGTTTTTTCTTTGCCATGCATAATTAATCAAGGATTCATTGCTTTTCTTTTTTTTTTTCACTAGTTTTATGTGGAAGTTGACAAATATGGAGAGGAGTTAGTAAAAGATCCAAATAAGTCATTTTCCTCACTAATGGTTACTCTTAATAGCTTATTTTCTAAGTTGGAGGCATCGATTGGCCACCTTCATGCATTGCGTCAGGTAACTATATTGATATATATCTTTCTGTAATTGCATTTGCAACATTTTCACTCTTATCAAAAGCATTTTAGACTTACTGCTATATTACCTTGTTAAAAACTTCTAGGTTCCAATTTTCATGTACAAAAACTATGCAGAGTGATTATTCTGTTGATGGAACCTATTCACTTCCCCTACTATTTGAGAAATTGCCAGAAATCAATCAGGAAGAGTCTCAATGGACACCTTGTGAAGTTAGTGGTGCTATCAACTTGGTTTATAAGAATCTATAGGAACTGGACTCTTACTTAGCTCTCATGGTAATAAATCCTTTATCTTTAATCCTTGTTGCAATGAAGTTGGACAGTATTTTATTAACCAGCTGGCTTGTTCATTAAGGTTATTGCATTTTATGTCAATTAATTTTTGGGATGTATTGCTTATTTTCCTACCTTGCTCTTAGGTAGCTAAGCACCAAAAACCAAGGAAAGTAACTCGTTACTGGATCCGGTATACATGTGGTGCAGTTGGCCTTTCAGTTCTTTCTGGCTCCTTTGGCATAGCCGTCTGATGGGAAGTTCTGACATTGATGGTTGTTTTTACATTTCTCTCTCCTCCAAGTCTTGTATTGTATTGGCTATTTTTATGAATACTTGAGAATGCAACTAGTTTCGTTGATGCTAAACTCAATTTATCTTCAGCTTTTGTCAATTAGAGATAAACTTTTGGATACATTTAAGAAAAAGCAGAAAGATGTGATGGATATGGAGGAAGTTCTGTTGACTTCCAGTTCTCTCCACAGGTAAATTTTCTTCCTCCCAATGGGCCTTCATATGTACAAAAAGATTTGTACTTTTTTCTGTTCATAATACTCTAATCTTTGCTTGAGTTATCAAAACAAAAGAACTTGGATTCTTCTAGAGATGTAAGTTGCTTGATGTTTGTTTTATTTGGTTCTAGATTCTTCCTGCTTCACTATTTCATCCCTTTCTTTTCTATGGTGATTGGATTTATGAAATTCTTTTCATTCATTCTAAGGTAATTGCTATATTCTAGACAGCCATGTCAAATGCTTTTTCTGGACATAACTGCTTTCATGGTTTGTAGAATGTTATTGGCCTTTAGTGAGCAGACAAAGGGTAAAAAGTTCACAGAGAATGCATCAGATCAGGAAATGCTTGAGATAATTATGGCAAGGTGCGACTTTCTTTCTAATATTATGGTAATGCTAATCATATTAGTACTTTATGAATTATGACGTACTTGTAGGACATATCTGGCGAAATTTTCCCATCACCCGAATATTTATTAATAAGTGCATAGGAGGATTACCAAGTTTAGTGATAGAAACAGTAGTGAAAAGATAGAAATTATGTCCAAATAAGAGTTTCAAGATTGCAGAGACATAGAGAATGGAATCATTCCCATGTGTGCTATTGTGTTTCTGCACACATGCAAGTGTATGCATTCATATTTGAAAGTTGTATATTATTGTGTGTGTATCGCAGAGACAAAGTTAGGCATATGATGATCTGAAGCAATTAACAGTATATATAGGCATATGGGCAATTTTCAGTAGAGTGCAAAAACTAGTGTACCTTTGTTAAATTTGAACTAACCTTTTGTTTGGTATTTTATCTGTATGAATGCTTTAGATACAAAAATTTAGACTGAAAAGTTTAGTAATAGTAAGTTATTATAAATGCCAAAATATCTGGAATAATGTTGTATTATTCTCAATGATAGACTGGTTTTCCTGTTGTTACTTCCAAAATATTCTAGAATAAATATGTTTCCTGTGATTGCTAATCTGATATATTGCTTTAATTGAACTGTTCGTGATTGTTATTGTTAGTGATTATATATATGGTTTGGTTGAGCTATTCGATTCTCATGTTGGATTTTTTGACAATTATTACCTTGCTTTTGTTTGAGGGATGCTCAGATGGTTTTTAACTCTACTCCTATTCCTCTCTACTTCTCATGATATGGATATTTTACTGCCTTTCCATGTAGTGCCCCTGGGTGGTCAGGGTTGAAATTACAGCAGAATTTTTTTTGTTTCACAAATGGATCTCTGGGAGTCTGACTTTTAACTATAATTAATGGCTACCTGGGAGTTTGAGCTTCTTGGCAGCCTTACACTTCCCCACCTAGTTGTGAAGTTAGCAACTGTTGTGAGTTGCATATATGAAAAATTCTAAGGAAAGTTACTTAATATAAAGGTTCATATCAGATTCAATAAATATTGATTGTTAGATAGAAAATGATTCATCTAATTGTTGAAACAAAAAAATAATAATAAATTTGATGAAACTTGTTAACTCGGTAACTCTCACCCCCTATAGCCAAACCCCTCTCTTCCAAAATCATCAAACTAAAAAAAAACTTGAAACCCTACCCCTAACCCTCTAAATCGAAACCCCAACCAGATAATTCATCTGACACATCCATATTGTTCTTGCCTGCTTTGACATTTGGGCCTCACGTTTTAATTTTTCCGTCCGTTACGATTTATTTTGTCATATGCAAAGAGAGACTTACATTTGGAATCAGTGAAGAATGCCAGCTATGATATCTGAGGTAATGTGCAATTGTTGAAATTATGCATAAAATTGTTATCATTACAGGTAAGCATGATCGTAATGTAAAATGAAGATAATGATAGTTTATGTGATAAATAGATCATTCACTTCTTTATTCAAGTTTAATATATTTGAGGCTACATCATTGGTGGCTTTAACTTTTAACAGAAATGCAGGGTCAAGGTGTAATTATTGTATATTGTGTCATTAAATCTATAATGCTGCATGGTCCATTACTCATTGAACATCATTAACCATTATCCTTGTTTTGCATATTGGATAATATTATAATTTTGGAATTTCAATTAATGGTTGCAGAACATGGATTTTCATGACAGGAACTTTCTACAACCTTTCTGCATTGGATAAAGAAGGTAAACCACTTTGAAATGATCAGAATTGATGGGGCTAGAATTTTTTAGTCTAGTTTCCAAGTCATTAGCACTAATTGCAAGTCATTGGCAGAAATTGGGCTCAGCAAATGTGTGGGGGTGACCAATGTGGCCATATAATGAGACTTGTATCTGGCTGCATTAATTTGAGAGTCCTAAATCTAACCTGTACAGTATATTAGGTCCACAAAGATAATGTGATGTATATTATATTTGATAGTTCTTGAAAGGAATAGTTAGAGAAGGTTGTAGTTATATTGTAAGTAGAAACATGTAAAATGTCATTTTTTTTTTACATTCAAATGGGGTTTAGGATCGATCCTTTTGATGTTAAATGATCTCTGTGGCTTTTGACAGCCAAATGTGATGTTTTATTGACAGTAAAAACAGGTTAAGAATCAATCCTTTTCAATATGGATCGGTCTCTATTGTTTTTTATGCATGGGTACTAAAAATCCAAACCTTTAAAGCTAGCTCTCTTGCTTGCTATTGATATTGCCATATAATCAACTCATGCAAAAAAAGAAATATTCATTGAATTGGGGTTAAGATTTTCAACTTTTTGAACCACCAAAGGACTTGAATTAGATTTGATTCCTTGTCCTCGCAATATTCATATATTCAGAAGTCCCCTCAACTTTCTGAACCACCAAAGAATATTCATGGATTTTCTCAGGGATTAATTGTCGCTTGTTGAAGCCATCCCCAATAGTGCAACATGGCCAACTGGTGTCTTGTAATTTAGGTCATTATTAACTTCTAATTAACTTTCATTAGATGCAAAATTAATCAATTTCAAAAATATTGAAGTATATTATAAGTTAATGAATTTGAGTATAATAATTGTAGAGTGTATTATAGATAAATTAGCTATATTTCATATTTCCTAAGCTTTTAGACAAATTTTGAATACAAAAAATTGTCTCTGGACTTCATGATTTTTAGCAGTATCATAAAAAACAAATGAATGTTTTTCTTGTCTACATTCTCTTAAACTTTGAACATTATAAATGAGAAATCAAATTATGGTTGCTATTCAAAAATATAGCATATAGATTATAAATTAACCAAAAAATCTCCAGATCGAGTCAAGCAACATATGAAGCAAGTCCTGAGTCTTCAGCTGCATGGCTCGCAAGAACAAATTAAAAATTAGAGGAAACATAAGCTCATTAATTGAATTGAATGATTATATGATAATGTTAAGTGATAAAAAAAAAATTACAACAAACATGATCATGTTATACATGCATATGGTATATTAATGCATGTGGTGGATGACAAGATTAGGATGAATGCATGTGGTGAATGAATTAGATTAATTATTATGTACATAATAATTATGGTACATTGTATTGAGAAATATATTCTCCCCTCCCTAATGATTCTTGGAGTCCTATATAAGGATGGGTTTATATCCAAGAAGTAGTAATAGAAAAAGGCTTGGTAACATAGCTAGTTCCTGAAGAATTAGACTTTGAAAGTTCATATTTTCTTTGTCTTGATATCTCTTTATTTACTCTTTTTATTTTATTTATAACACGTTATCAGCATGATCAAGTCTCTAACGGTAGTAAAGTCCCTCAAGTTTCCTTTCATTATATCAAGGTAAGAATTTTGCTTTCTCTAACATGTGTTATCTAAAAATCTAGTATATATTATTTGCAAAAGTATATATCTTTACATGTTCTATAATATGATATATGTGAAATGAGTATTTTTTTAGATTCTTAATGTCCACCTGACTTTGGATTTTTTATTTATTATATCAAGTATTTTTACAATGACAAATCTTACGAAATTTGAATTCGTTGTTCTTGATATTTCTGAAAGAAATTATTTGTCATGATGTTGAGATTCATTTTGAAGTTATGAATCTTGGAAATACTATTCAAGAAGGAAACCTAGCATCCCTGCAGGATCGCACAAAATTAATGTTTTTCCTTCGATACCATTTACATGAAGAATTAAAAATTGAGTACCTTACTATTAAAGACCCATTAGCCCTTTGGAATAACTAAAAGGAAAGATATGAACACCAAAAACGGTGATTCTTCAAAAAGATCAATATGAGTAGATACACTTACGGCTACAAGATTTCAAAACCGTAAGTGAATATAATTCAGCATTGTTTAAGATTAAGCTCTCAATTGAAATTATATGGAGAGAATATCACTGATGAAGATATGTTCGAAAAAACATATTCAATTTTTCATGTCTCGAATATGCTCTTGCTGAAGCAATATCGAGTGCATAGATTCATAAAATATTCTAAGCAAATTTCTTGTTTACTTGTGGCTGAACAAAATAATGAGCTTTTGATGAAAAACCATCAATCTCATCCTACTAGCTTAACACCATTCCCTGAAGTGAATGTAGCATTTTCTCAAAGTCGTGGACGAGTCCGTGGTTTTAAAAAGGATCGCGGTAGAAAAAAATTTATTGGACTCATGATAATCATCATTCAAGTTCTAAAAGCAAATGTGCTAAATGGAATAAAAAAAAAAGTGGGACAAAAATGAGGAAATTCCGAAAAAGAGTAATAAAGTGCAAAATAATGACAATATTATCTATAGGTATGGAACAAAAGGTCATTCTTTAAATATTATAAATGTCATTGATCTCGTATATGTTAGACTCAAAAACATCTAGTTGATCTTTACAAAGCATCACTAAAAGAAAAAAAATGCTAAAATAAATTTATTTGAACCTGTTGATCCTACTTATGATAATGAATCTTCTCTAAATATGATTTTGATGTTTCTGATTTTTTTGAAGATCCTAATAGCAAAATGGGTCATTTAATTGGGATGGATTTGTCTACTAATGAGATATATTTATATTTATGTTATTTTAAAGGTTATCATATGTTTAGTGGATGGTGGTACAACTCGCACAATTCTTCATGATAGAAAATATTTCTTACAATTAACATTAGCTGAAACTAATGTTAATCCAATATCTGGTTATGCAAATGTAATTGATGGCTCTGGAAGAGTCCACATTATGTTTTCAAATGGAATAAAATATATATTGATGATGCGTTATATTCTAGTAGAGCCCTAAAAAATCTACTAAGTTTCAATGATATACGTCGCAATGGGTATCATGTTGAAACAAAAACTGAAGGAGACGTGGAATATCATTATATTACCTCTACAGTTTCGAATCAGAAGTTCATATTAGAGAAACTTTTGAGTTTCTCATCTTGCTTATATTTCACAAAAATAAGGATAGTTGAATCAAATTTTATGCATCGGAAGTGCTCAGATCCTAAAACTTTTATACTTTGGCATGAACGTCTTGGCCATCTAAGTTCAACCATGATGCGAAGTATCACTGAAAATACACATGGACACTCATTAAAGGATCAGAAAATCCTTTTGCCTGATGATTATTTTTGTTCTTCTTGTGCTTAAGGTCAATTAATTGTTAGACTTTCTCCATCTAAATTATCTTTTGAGTCTCCCACTTTTCTACAAAGAATACTAGAAAATATTTGTATCCCAATTCATCCATCTTACGGACCATTCCGGTATTTTATGGTTTTAATTGATGCTTCCTCACGATGGTCACATGTTTGTTTGCTTTCAACTCGTAATATTGCTTTTACTAAATTCCTTGCTCAAATTATAAAGTTAAGATCAAGTTTTCCTGACCATTCTATTAAGATAGTTCTTTTAGATAATGCAGGAGAGTTTACTTCAAAAACTTTTTATGATTATTGCATGTCTATTGGAATTAGTGTTGAACATTCCCTTGCACATGTTCATACTCAAAATGGTTTAACAGAATCCTTCATTAAATGTTTACAATTGATTGCTAGACCTATGCTTATGAGATCAAAACTTCATGTATCTGCTTAGGGACAAGCTATAATACATGCTGCATCTTTAGTTCGTACCTAACCATATGCATATCACAATCTTAAAGATTTTGGTTGTGCTGTATATGTCCCTATTGTACTATCATTGAAATTTATGTTGGTTTTGACTCTCCATCTATCATTAGATATTTTGAACTTTTAACATGTGATCTTTTTAGAGCAAGATTTTTAGATTGTCAATTTGATAAATCAATTTTCCCATCATTAGGGGAATAAAAAGGTAAAGGATTTAATGCACAAGAAATTTGTTGGTATACATCAATATTGTCCAATCTTGATAGACACACAAATCAATGTGAACTTGAAGTTCAAAAATAATTCATTTGCAAAATGTTGCAAATCAATCACCAGATATTTTTACTGACACTGAACAGGTCTCTAAATCACATATACCGACTACAAATATTCCTGCAAGTTTAATTGTCCCTGTAGGACATCCTATGGGTATGACAGTCAATGAATCTAAAGTACGTTAGAAGCGTGGTAGAACTTTTGGTGCAAATGATTATGTTTCTCAAAAGAAAAAGGAAATAAAAACATTTCAAAATGACTCTCCAGAAGAGGTCAAAAATAATATAGATCAACAACCTCATATTTCTAGACAAACAACCCCAGAAGTGGTTCCGGTACCGCTAAATTATGAGATCTCATTAAAATATGGAAATATGTGAGAAAGAAATGATGTTGTTGTTGATAATGTGTTTGCATATATAATTGTTTCTAATATTTATTGGCCAAAATGAAAAGAAGCAATAAAGGCTGAGCTAGACTCATTAACCAAATGTAAAGTATTTGGACTTGTAGTCCAGACACCTGAAGATGTCAAACCAGTTAAGTATGAATGGGTCTTTGTACATAAAAGAAACGAGTTAAATGAAATTGTGAGATACAAGGCACGACTTGTAGCACAAGGTTTTTCACAAAAACCTGATATAGATTATGAAAAGACATATTCTCCTGTTATAGATGCAATTACTTTTAGATTTTTGATTAAATTGATAGTCTCTGAAGGACTTGACATACGTCTAATGGACATGGTGACAACTTACTTATATGGGTTATTAGATAAAACATATACATGAAAATCCCTAAAGAACTTAAGATGCCTAGAGCATATAATTCAAATCATAGCAAAATTTCCTATGTTAAACTACAAAGATCCCTGTATAGATTAAAGCAGTCTGGACGTATATGGTACAATCGTCTAAATGAATATTTATTGAAAAATGGATATGAAAATAATGTCATTTGTCCTTGTGTTTGCATCAGGAAAATAAATTCTAGATTTGCTATGGTCGCAGTGTATGACTTAAACATAGTAGGAACTCCAGAAGAGATCTCAAATACTGCTGACTACATAAAGAAGGAATTTGAAATGAAAGATCTTAGGAAGATAAAATTTTATCTTGGATTTCAAGTTGAACATTTGAGAAATGGGATTCTTATTCATCAATTATCTTATATAGAAAAGATTTTGAAACGATTTCATATGGATAAATCTTACCCATTAATCTCTCCAATGGTTGTTCACTACTTGATATAAAAAGAGATTTTTTTCATCCACGAGAAGATGATGAAGAAATTCTTGGTCCTGAAGTACCATATCTTAGTGCAATAGGAGTACTTTTGTATCTGGCAAATTGCACTAGACTAGGCATAACTTTGCAGTCAATTTACTACCAAGGTTTAATTCTGCACCAACATGAAGACATTGAAATAGAGTGAAACATATTTTTCGTTATCTCCATGACACGACTGATATGAGTTTGTTTTACCCAAATGGAGTAAAGTCAGAATTAATGGGATATGTTGATGTTGAATATCTTTATGATCCTCACAAAGCTCGGTCACAAACAGGTTATGTCTTCAGATGTGGTGATACCATTATCTCATGACTGTTTGTTAAACAAACAAACACTGCTACCTCATCAAACCATTCAGAAATATTGGTTATTCATGAAGCAAGTCATGAATACGTGTGGTTAAGAACTATGATTCAACATATTAGAAGAGCATATGGATTGTTCGTGGAAAATGACAAGCCAACTATATTGCATGAGGATAATGCAGGATGCATTATACAAATCTAAGGTGGCTATGTAAAATGTGATAGAACTAAACATATTTCACCAAAGTTCTTTTACACACATGAACTCTTGAAGAAAAGTGATGTTGCTATTTGCAAAATTCGCTCAAGTGATAACCTACCAGATCTATTCACAAAGGCATTGCCAACTTCAATTTAAGGACATTAAATAATTCATTTTATTTTTGAAAGGAAGTTTCGTCTGAATATTGTACTCTTTTTCCTTCACTAAGTTTTTCTCGTACTGATTTTTCTTAGCAAGGTTTTAACGAGGCATATTCATAGTGAATAGTCATCCAAAGGAAAGTGTTATACATGCATATGGTAGATTAATGCATGAGGTGGATGACTAAATTAGGATGAATGCATGTGATGAATGAATTAGATTAATTATTATGTACATAATAATTATGGTACATTGTATTGAGAAATGTATTTTTCCCTCCCTAATGATTCTTGGAGTCCTATATAAGGATGGGTTTATATCCAAGAAGAAGTAATAGAAAAAGGCTCGATAACATAGCTAGCTCCTGAAGAATTAGACTTTGAAAATTCATATTTTCTTTGTCTTGATCTCTCTTTATTTACTCATTTTATTTTATTTATATCAGACCACTATTTGATTCTCTTTTTTCTCATTACATAAATAATTACAAAATCCTGTAATGATTTATGTAATTTGTTATGTTTTTATGTAATTTCGATCATGTTAAGTGGTAAAAGAATTACATAAAATATTATAACTTTTGGTCCCCTTTTTTCGTTACATAAATACATTACAATATCTTGTAATGATTTATGTAATTCGTCATGTTTTTATGTAATTTCGGTCATGTTAAGTGGTAAAAAAATTTACATAAAACATTACAATTTTTTATTCCCTTTTTTTCGTTACATAAATCATTACAAAAACCTGTAATGATTTACGTAATATGTCATGTTTTTATGTAATTTCGATCATGTAAGTGGTAAAAAAAATTACATAAAATATTACAACTTTTGATTCTTTTTCTTTCCGTTACATAAATACATTATAATATCCAGTAATAATTTATATAATTTGTCATATTTTTATGTAATTTCGATCATGTTAAGTGGTAAAAAAAAAATACATAAAATATTACAACATTTGATTTACTTTTTTCCGTTACATAAATACATTACAAAATCATGTAATGATTTATGTAATATGTCATGTTTTTATGTAATTTCGATCATGTTAAGTGAGTAAAAAATATTACATAAAACATTACCACTTTTGGTTTTTTTTTTGTCATTACATAAATACATTACAATATCCTGTAATGATTTATGTAATTTGTTATGTTTTTATGTAATTTTGATAATATTAAGTGGTAAAAAAATTACATAAAATATGGCCACTATTTGATTCCCTTTTTTCGTTACACAAATACATTACAAAATCCTGTAATGATTTATGTAATTTTGGTAATATTAAGAGGTAAAAAAAAATTATATAAAATATTACAACTTTTGATTTTCCTTTTTCCGTTACATAAATACATTATAATATCTTGTAATGGTTTATGTAATTTTTCATGTTTTTATATAATTTTGGGTCATGTTAAGTGGTAAAAAAAAATTAGATAAAATATTACAACTTTTTATTCCATTTTTTTCGTTTCATAAATACATTACAAAATCTTGTAATGATTTATGTAATATGTCATGTTTTTATGTAACTTCGGTCATGTTAAGTGGTAAAAAAAATTACATAAAACATTACAACTTTTGATTCCTTTTTTTCGTTACATAAATACATTACAATATTCTGTAATGATTTATATAATTTGTTATGTTTTTATGTAATTTCGGTAATGTTAAATGGTAAAAAAATTTACATAAAATATGACCACTATTTGATTCTTTTTTCCGTTATATAAATACATTTCAAAATCTTGTAATGATTTATGTAATTTGTCATGTTTTTATGTAATTTCAGTATGTTAAGTGGTAAAAAAAATTACATAAACTATTACAACTTTTGATTCCATTTTTTTCGTTACATAAAAAAATTATAATATCTTGTAATGATTTATGTAACTTGTCATGTTTTATGTAATTTCGGTCATTTTAAGTGGTAAAAAAAATTACATAAAACATTACGACTTTTAATTATTTTGTTTCCGTTACATAAATACATTACAATATCTTGTAATGATTTATGAAATTTGTTATGTTTTTATGTAATTTCAGTAATGTTAAGTGGTAAAAAAAATTGCATAAAACATGACCACTATTTGATTCCCTTTTTTCGTTACATAAATACATTACAAAATCCTGTAATGATTTATGTAATTTGTCATATTTTTATGTAATTTCGATAATGTTAAATGGTAAAAAAATTTATATAAAACATTACAACTTTTGATTCTCTTTTTTCCATTACATAAATATATTACAATATCCTGTAATGATTTATGTAATTTGCATGTTTTTATATAATTTCGATCATGTTAAGTGGTAAAAAAAATTATATAAAACATTACAACTTTTGATTCTCTTTTTTCTGTTATATAAATACATTACAATATCCTGCAATGGTTTATGTAATTTGTCATATTTTTATGTAATTTCGATAATGTTAAGTGGTAAAAACGAAATATCCTAACATCATACATCAAAGTTGTAAAGTACATAATATCTTAACATCATACATGTAAAGATAATAAAAAGTGCAATACTACTTTAGTATTACCTTTTAATAATATATTTATTGTAACTTACAAAACTTTATGTAAATATAATGTATTTGTGTATTACAACTTTTCTTATCTTTTATCATAATTTATATTTTAGATAATGTAAATATGCAATTGTAACAATAATATGTATTTTGTTCTTTCTAATCAAACTTGTAAAAACATACTTTCTTTACAAAAACAATAGTAATGCTAATAAAAATATATAATACTCACTTTTATTACCTATCATAATAACCTATGTAATAGATATTATAATTTATGTAATATTTATTAGTAATTTTGAGTTTTTTTTTAAATCATAAAAAATTATAAAACTTGTAATATATCTATATAATTATAATAATATTTCATAATAACATGTGTAAAAAAAATTAATTTTAGAAACTCGATAACCTGCTATACAGGTTTTAGAGTTTTAAGCCATGTCATGACCTTACCAAAACCTTACTTTAAGAAACTCATACTAGAACCTCCCTTTTGTCATAAACGAGTATATTTTTTGGTGACAAATCATTTAATCTCATTAAATTTAAAAGCATTTCACTTAATCAAATAAAAATTTCATAAAACATGTGAAATTATATTTAATGATATTAATATTGTGTTACCTATATTTAATTATTTTATGACGTTAATAATTTTGTCATCTAATATTAGTGACAATCTCTAAGTCGTGTCACCAATTTTTTCCATCTACATTATTTTAATTGCTTTGAAATATCTTCAAGTAATATATGATGCCAAAATTTCCCTCCAAATACATGGAGAAAAAACTTTTGTGACGTCTTATTTTATTCTTATGGTTGACAATTAATATTTTGTCATACACATATATATAAAGTTTTTGTGTTGAATATTGTCTTATTAAAAAATCATTATTGATATATTTTTATCAGGTAGCTTTAATAATTTTTATTTTTTATAATTAAATTTTTAACTATTCAATTAAAATAAAAATATTAATCAAATATATAAATAAATATAATTATTGATGATGCCATTTGGATGGCGTCACTACAATTTGTAAAATTGCAAAATTTTTAGTGAGAGATTTTTTTTTTTTTTTTTTTAAGGATAGATTTATAGTATATGTATTCATGAGCTTAAGTTAGATTATCAGTTAGATTTATGATCCCAAATTAGTGAATTTATCTAATTCTGTTTACCATTAATTTAAAATGAAAATTATTATATTTTTGTCAAGTAGCAAATTTAAATCAAAATTATTTACGAATTAAAGTATAAGCATTATTAGGCTATTTTGATGGCATTTATAAATATAATTAATATACTTTATCCATCCAATTTCTATTATCTTTTGGTAATTTAATTTGATCTATGTTTTGGTCAAATCAATACGAAAATCATTTTATTCATATTGAGAATTACATGATAAGACTTATAATGTATACAAATCATTATAATAAAATACATATATCAATAATATATTTTTAAAAAATTACATGATAAGACTTAAGCGATTATACATTTCACTATAAGACAACGTCGAATTACCGACGGATTAATTCCGTCGGTAATAAGTAGAATCACCGACTAAATTTTGAGAATTATCGACGGAATTCCGTCGGTAATGTTTTTGACTATTACCGACATAATTTTTGAACATTACTGACGGAAATTTTGAATTACCGACGGATTATTTACGAATTCGTCGATAATTTTCGTCGGTAATACTTTGGCGGGAATCTAATTGGTTCCCGCCAAAGTATTACCGACGAAATGAGAATTATTACCGAAGGAATTTTCTGCCGGTAAAAAAAAGACGGATTTTTATAAATTAAAAAAAAAAACAAATCGAAAAATAAATTCGTTGCTAATACTTTTTAGCGACCGAAACTTTCGTGGCTAATAAACTTATTATCGACGGAATCTTTCGTCACTAATAATTGTTATCGATGGAAATTTTCTTTTAATAATTATTTTTATTTATTATTTATATAAATCAATTTAAATATCTCAAAAATTAAATTTCGTAGATAATACTTTTTAGCGACGAAATTTCGTGGCTAATAAGCTTATTATCGATGGAATTTTCAGTCGCTAAAAAGTATTAGCGATAGAATTTTTATTTCAATAATTATTTTTATTTATTATTTATATAAATCAATTTAAATTAAATTTGTTGCTAATACTTTTAGCGATGGAAAATTCGGTGGCTAATAAGCTTATTATCGACGGAATTTTTCGTCGCTAAAATGTATTACGACGGAATTTTTCTTTCAATAATTATTTTTTATTTATTATTTATATAAATCATTTTTTTGAAAAAAAAAAAAATTATTTACGAAACAACTTTTATCAACGGAATTTTCGTCGAAATACTATTACCGACGGAATTCCATCGGAAATAACTATTTTCGACGAAATTTTCGTTGGTAATAGTTTAGACGGGAATTCGTAAAAGGCTTATTTTTTGGCGGAAAACTAAAATTTTCAAAAATAAAATAGCGACAGAATTTCCTTCGGTAAAAGTCAAAAATTCCTTCGGTAAAAATTAAGTCAGACTTATTTAACCCATTTCCTTCTATGTTTTCTTTCACTTTATTCTTCTATCTTTTTTCTCTCTACCCTCTCCCCCTCACCCAGCCGCCCCCCAACCCCCAGCCCCCCTCCGCGCCCCCGCGCCTAGGCCCCCTTACGCGTCTCCTTCACTCTCAGGCCCCCCATCCGCGCCCAGCCCCGCCAGCCGCCAGCACCTCGGCCCCAGCCCCTCGCGCTCAGCCTCCAGCCCCCTAGCACTCCAAATCCAAACATGTAAAATTTTCATTATTTCAATAACAATAATAATAAAAATAAAAATAATAATTAATTAATTTATTATAATTTAAATTTAATATATAAAATTAACTTCAAATAATTTATCATTAACTTAATATAATTTTATAAAATTATAAATATATATTAAATTATATATATATAATTTAAATTTCCATAATAAAATTAATATATAAATAATAAATAAAATTAATTATTAAATTTAAATTCTATCGCTAATACTTTTTAGCGACGAAAATAATATTTCTGACGGAAAATTCCTTCGAAAATAATCTGTCGATAATACTTTTACTGACGAAATTTTTATTATCGACGAAAATAGTATCACCGACTTAAGAATTACTGACGAAAAATTTCGTCGGTAATAGTCTTTACCGATGGAATTTGGACTTTTATCGACGAAAATTTCCGTCGGTAAAAGTCCGTCATCTTGTAGTGTTTGAAAATAAAAACAACACAATTATTCCAAAAATATTTATATTAATAAAAATTATCTAATTTAATTTAAATAACATGAGAAGAGATTGTTATTACGTAATGTACTAATCATTAAAATGAAATAACTTTATCATTATTAATGACCTTTTTTTATGTATTTTATTTACATTGCATTAGAAGATGTTATACTTTTAAAATTTAAAATAATACATTTATTTTAAATAATATGTATAACGATAAAATGTTGTAGACACCCAATTTTGCCAAGGATCTTTTAAAGCATTATTAGGGATAATCTGATTTAAATCATGTTTGATTGTTAGATTAATCTCGCTCGAAATATCTTAATCTTGATCAAATATTATTTAAATCGAATTCTAGAATTTTAGTCCGAATGATTTTAGAACTTCGATTTATTTTGGGTTTGGAATTATTGTTTTAGATTTTATTTTAAGTTTTGAGCCCAGTATTACTTTCTAGACCCAATTATATTTTTGGGCTTTAGACTTGCTTTGGATCCAATTTGGATCATATTCATTTTATTTTATTTTGTTTTTCGTTCCTTTTTAAATTTTTTTTCTTTATTATTTATTTATTTTTTAAA
The DNA here is from genome assembly GCA_030761205.1 of Fremontodendron californicum. Lineage (NCBI taxonomy): Eukaryota > Viridiplantae > Streptophyta > Magnoliopsida > Malvales > Malvaceae > Fremontodendron > Fremontodendron californicum. The sequence goes on along the minus strand of JAULJL010000025.1, from coordinate 8,766,787 downwards.
AATACAAAAAAAAAAATAAAAGACCAAAATGAAAGGAAAATAGATTTTGAAACCAAAAATAATTTTTATATCCGAGACGGAAAAATTTCTTTTAAGTTAGAATTGAATATGGAAAGAAAAAACAAATTTAACAAAATTTAAATTTTTTTTTCTAATTCTTATATAAACACACAACAATCAACATAAAAAAACAATCACGAAGGGAAAAAGAGATTGACAGCGATAAATTTTTGGGGTTTTTGGTTTTGCGAGAATCTTTGAGATTTCTTTTTGGATTTTTGTTTTAAGAGTGTTTTATGTTATTTCTTTGTGACTTTTCTAAATCGAGGGAAAAGACAAAGATCTCGGTTTTTTATAATAAAAAAGTGACAACAGATCTTATTTTCAAACTTAGATATAGGAGATTCTAGAATTAGTTTTGAAAATCTAATCTAGTCGAAAGATCGAGGAATTGTCTAACGGTCGTATCTTATAATTTGACACGTTGAAATAAATATTATATAATTTATTATAAATCATATGTATACCCATGAGAATAAAAATATATAATTTATATTAAATCATATTATTAGTTATCATAAGTAATTTAATATATATTAATTTGTTTAAAATTAAATTATAAGATTATCATAAGTAATATAATTTATAATTTTATTGAATTATTGTTAATTATTTTTTGTTTAAAAATAATAATTATTGATTTATTTAATTATTTTATTAAAATAAAAAATAAAAACTTTTTTTTATAATATATTAATAAATATAAAAATTAAAATTCAATTGTAATATAAAAATAATTTATTTTTTAATTATAATTAAAAATAATAATATTAAAATATGTACAAAATTGTAATAATAAAGAAAAAAGATTTTAAATATTTATTTATTTTATTAAATTAATTTTTTAAAAATAAAATTATTTTTAAATTAAGTTCAAATTATTTCGAATTAATAATTCAGTTTATTTTGGGTTAGATTATTTATGATTCGAGTTCGAGTCAATTTTGATTTGGATTATTTCAATTTTTTGAATTCCGATAAAAATTAACAGGTATAGGCAAGTCTTCCACGAGGCTGTAGGAACGTTTTGCAATTTGTTTGGATTCGACCAAAACAAAAAAAAATAAAAATAAAAGAAGGCGAAACGTTTTGCAGCCCTGGACTGGACTTTGGGCTTTGTTTTCATTTTGCCAACTTCCTCCCCTTCTCTAGTAAATCCAATATCTCTTTGTTGGCTTCCCAGTTCTCACTAAGAAGTAACATGGCAGCAGCTGTTGGAAAAGAAGAAGAGGATGCATGGGGAAACGCCAGAAAAGCAGCTGATGATTTGTACGAGCTTAGAGACACCTTTTTCCCTCAAAACCCAGATGATAAAACCTCTAAACTGCAACAAGAATCCGATCTCGCTCTCAAGCTCCTCGATTCTATTCCTGCTGGTATTTTCCCAAATAATACCCGTTTCTTTTTTTTTTTTTCTCGTGGATCAAGTAAATTTGCGATAGAAAATTCTTGTAATTTCTTCTTTTTTGTTGCAAGCAAATGGGTTAGGTTCTAGATTTTATGTATGCAATACGAATTTATTGCTTTAAAGATTTGTTGCTACTATCCCCTTTCCCATTACTATAACTTAACCTTGAAAGGAAGAATGCGGATTTGAAGCTTATTGTTTGAGAATAGCATAAAGACTGAAATACCTATTACTAGAATTATATACATATATATTTCGGTCTAAAAAGTCTGAATTTTGATAAATTCTCTACTATTTAAGTTCGAGGTTTTAGTGGATAAATTTTGATACTCCAATTTTAATGAATTTAGTGCTTATGCTTTTATTAATACATTGTGTCATGCCATGTGCATTGTCATAACCAAAATGCTGCATTAACCAAATTAACAGTAAAGTTTTAACACAGGTTCTCAATTGTCCATAAAGTAACTTTTAATAATATTGTAAGGATTAAATTCATTAATGTTGAGGTAGAGAGACTAAATTGTCAAATTAAAATAGTAAAGGGACTGAATTCGGACTTCAACCTATAGATAGGTGTGGTTTTATTTTTATCATATTGGTATCATCTGCTGACATGCAATGACACCATGGAAGTCTACAAACAACAATGGGACCAGAAATTCTTATCTTTTCTTTTTTTAAACCTTATACTTATATCAATCTTTATCCCGCGTTAAACATTAAACTGAACATTTTTACTGCAGAACAAAGAAAATTGCCTGTACAGCGTGCAACATATGAGTATTTAAGAGGGAAGATATTAGATGTAGTGCCTGACTATAGGAAGGAAGCAGAGGATCATCTCTCAAAAGCAGTAAGCAGGAACAGAATGTGGTTTTGCTATTATGGCTTGCCATAATTCTTGGGCTCTGAATAAGGCTCATGTTATTTTATCTAATATTTTCTGCTCCAGGTTAAGTTGAATCCATCTCTTGGAGATGCTTGGCTCTGTTTGGGTAACTGCATTTGGAAGAAGGGAGATTTAACTTCAGCAAAGAACTGCTTTAATCTTGCACTAAGCAAGGTTATCACAGCTATTAGAGTTTTTACTATTAAGTGTGTGTGTGTGTATTAGTTATTATGCTTTCTTTATAGTTCATGTCATTTAATTGTATATATTGATTTTGCATCATTCAGGGCCCAAATAAGAAGATACTTTGCCAATTATCAATGCTGGAAAGAAGAATGGCTCAAGGCAAGGGTTTTGTTACTTTTTTTCTCGCTCACTTCTGGTTATTCTGTTGTGCATGGTTTTTGGATGCTTATGGAGTTAAGAAGCCAGCCAATCTGTTCTTCTACTTAAAATTATCGGCCTTTTGGGGATTAGCGGTAGTCAATTAGTCGTGTGGATGGAATGCTTAGTAAGGTAGGTTGTGGTAGTTGAGAAGCTGAGCATGAGAACTCAGGGAAAACATATTAGCAAACTTGCTCTTTCAAAAATGAATTTATGTTCACAGAGAAATTAGGGAAAAGAATAAATGTCTAGAATAATTTCTTTTGATTTACATGGAACCAACTTGTTTGAGCTGATGAACAAATTGAATATGCTTGATATTAGTATAAGTCAATGGGATTTCTTCTTCCTCTTTGTCCTTCTTGGTTGCTTTTGAGTCTTTATCCGTGTCTAAAAGACATTGCTTCCTTAGAGCGGGGTAACTTGCTTCTAGTGCATTCAAGTATTCAACAATTTCTTTTGAACCCTTGCATTACTTCCCAACCAATAAAATGTTGGATTTCAACGAAGGCAGTTGTTATACTTCTTTGACCAACGGGCAGCCACATTTTGTTTTTGTCTGTGGCAGTTTACAATAAGACAACTATCGAAGAGCCAAATTGTTGATGCTTTTAGGCCATGATATTTCCTCATTTTTAGTGCTTGGTTGTGTACTTCCTGTCTACAATAGTGGCGGTCAAACTTTGGCATGAACATCTATTCACTTATAGTGCCTTTGGATGATTGATTTCAAGGAGGGATTTTATTAAAGAGAATTTCAAAAATTCAAAAATAAAATTATCTTGTTTGGTTACAAGAAAATTGTAACTGTCAAAATTCTTGGAATTTGGATGAGAAATTTTGGCAAAATTTCTCACGTCAAACCTCTTGAGGTGGAATTTTTGAAATTTCTTGGTTTATTAATAAGATATGAACAATCATTATGTCTGCTTTTTTTATGCAACTTTTATTTTCTTTAATTGTGATTACAAAAACTCAAGCTTAAATATATTTCTTGACTTTTTCATATAATTACTGACATCTATACATTCTTACAAATATAATGAAACCCATATGCATATTCTTATTTTTCTATTCCTAACAGCATTGTTTTTCTTTCTCATCAAATTCCAATATTCAAAATTTGATTCTAAAAATGTTTATTCAAACAATGTAAATATAAATATTGTTATGTTAAATTTATGCATTTTAAAATGCCTTTATTTCAAAATTCCTCATCCAAACAAACTCTTAACATTTTGAAAGCTATGGCTTACTCTAAGTGGAAGTTCAGTACTAGATCTTAATTGGTTATCAGGATAAGAAATTGGCTGTTTTTAGGTAGTTGAACATCACAAAACTACCTTGTGTTCTTCCCCCTCTTGCAAAATAAATAAATAAATGACTTAGAAAACTGTATTATCAACTGTCAAGCAATATGGTTGATCTTATTTTGGGGCTTGTTTCTGGCTTGAACATGAACAAAGGTGCTTCATTGGTTCTTACTAAAGTTTTCCCTCTTCTGTAGGTGCAGAGAATCAGGCAGAAATGGTTGAGGAGAGCATTCAACATGCCAAGGAAGCTATAACTTTGGATGTCAAGGATGGAAATTCTTGGTGTAAGATTCTTGCGAACCTGTATCATGCTATAACCTTTACATATCCAACTTTCTTAAGCCTTCAGTATGAGTCAGAAACAGAATATGAAGCAGGTCTGCACTTTCAGTTAACTTTAAATTTTAATTAGGGATAATGGTCAAATTTACCATTCGACTAGATTGGAGCTCCAAATTTACCTCTCTACTTTTTTTTTTGGGTGCAATGTTACTTTACTATGTTTTTTTTGGAACAATTCCTGTCACATATGGATGAAATAGAATATTGTGTCAAAGATTTTATTTTCTTATGCTATTATTTGTTGACGTAAAAATAAAACATATGTTGTGTTTAAAAAATTCCAACTATGATATATAATATAAACGTGGTAAATTGCCAATTAGCATTATTTTGTTTAGGGTAAAAAAAAATGAACTCTGCAATTTGAGAGGATGGGTTTTTTTCCTAATTTATTTTATTTTCCCTAAAAAATCAAAAGGAAAAATTGAAAAAAAAAAAAGAAACAAAAAATTGATTTTTTAATTTTTGTGACATGTAATCTTTTTATATGTTTAATTTAATCCAACTTTGCAACTTGTAAATTTTTTTACTTTAAATGATTGTTGCATCATCTCTTTGGTCAATTTCATATTCTTAATGGTGAAATGGTGAGATTGCACCAAAAAACGAAGTATGGTGCTATTGAATTGCATCGAGAAAAAATAAATTAGAGAGGTAATTTTGGAGCTCTTAATTTGGTAGATTGGTAAATTTGACCATTATCCCTTTGTTTGACATTTCTTATGATTAGTAGTTTGACTCCTAATTGAACACGAAGAAACATTTAAGGTCCAAATCTACATTTGGTCTCTCTACTATTTCAATTTGACCGTTTTAGTCCCCCGACCCCAAGTTTAATGAATTTTTTTTTTTTTTTTACTTTAAAAGAAGTTGATTTAAGGAGAATTGATAACTGTTTTGAAGTTTTGTTGTTAATTTCTGCAATGTAGCCTTTTTTTGTTGATGTGGCATGCTAACCTTGAATTTTTTTTTGCTCACATGCATGCATTTGGAAAAAAAAACCTTTATTTTTAAAAACACAAATTTTTTTTCTTCATAATCTTAACAATATTAATTATTATTTAATTACAATAAAATGTGATTTTTTAGATTGATATGTGCCACCTGGTCTAAAAATTAATCCGCCTCATTATGCCACATCATCCAAATGAACGGAAAATTTTTAACATAGTTGTCAATTGTTCTCAAATCAACTTAGTAAAAGTGTAAGGATTAAATTCATTAAAATTGAGTTAGAGGGACTAATTTTTTTTTTTTTTCCAATAATTACATATTCGACAACTTTCTTAACTTTCTATTCGCTTGTGGGATCTGGGTAGTTTTGCCGAATTGAAAGTGGAGGGACCAAACTCAAATTTCGACCAACATTTAATTTCAAGGAGAAATACTGACAATTTCTTAATAAAGAAAACCATAGTATTAAAAAGAATCTGAAAATTATTCGATCAACTACAAAAATTTCTTTATACTAGCATGTCCAACTATTTCTTTTCCGATGGAGTCTGTGAAGAAAATTATTTGTAATACTAAAATACACTTGAACATATGCAAATTCTACACAAAATCATCCTATCCATGTGAGTAATAAAAGGACATGTCCCTTTAGGTTTACTGTCTCTTTATCTGAAGTCCCAACTAATTATTGATTATAGCGATAGACAATTCAAACACTACATTTAAACATACATTTCTTTTTTCTTAACAAATTAAAATTTTGAATCCCTTTAATTGTTGAGTTAATGTTTTGCGTTAATACTTGATTATATGTTTAATCATTTGCCTACATGCAACCTACTAAGATGAACAAATAAACTTCCGCAAGGTTAGTTTGGATTTTCTTTCAGGCTGTACTTGGTAAATTAGAATGTGAAGTAGATGGAAAATTATAGTATGAGGCTCCTTTTTCTTCTAATTGGTGGTATAGAGAAGAGTAGGTTGAAAATGGTTTGAAGGTTTTGTTTTCCACTGAAAAACGTTGATCCATCAAAACTGGATTATATAAAGAAAAGGAAAATGAAAGAAAAGATAAAAAATGCTGTGATTTACAGCTTTGCCTATATTTTACTGAACCAAGGAAATATCAAATCATTTCCATCATTGCAACTTTCGTTCATCATGTCTCCACTTTACGAAGCTCAAAATTAATTCTAAGAGTCCGCATGATTTTATAACTGCTCTGAATAACAAGTATGGTAGGTCATGCATTTGATGCTTTGTCATGAGATGATTAGAAGGGTTGTTGTTAAAACCTTGAAATTGTGAATATAATTGGGGTGTAAAAAAGGCTGTACAAGTTGTTATGATAATGTTTGAGAAGCTATGTCTAACTTTATGCAAATTGTGAATAAAACAATTATGGTAATTATGGTTTTAGAGATAGAAAAAGTTTGGATGTGGTAAACCTAGTTAGAATTTTAGTTGAAAGAGTTATCCTTTTGAATTACTTCAGGGAAAACAGCCAGAATTTCAAGTATTCAAAGTTCAGCCTTGAAATTAAGACCAACTAGGTGTAATTTTTGAAATTTGGATGGAAAGGGATAAAGATAAACATGGAAAATAATAACAACATAGTAGATTCTCAAATCTTTTATCTTTTCCTCTCTTTCTCTCTCCTCCTCCTTGTCCATTTGAAATTTACAATTGTTGATCTTACAAATATCTTTTTGTGATGCCATCCAACCACAGGACTTATGTTTTGGGTGGGTAAATAAATATTCTTTAAGTTTCTTCAATCTAAAGAAAGAATGTTTGCTTTCTGTATGTATGGTGTATTTACATGTGTACATGGTTTTCATTTTTCCTTATATGTGCATGTTGTTAGAAAATGCCATTCTTGCCTTTACTCTTAATTATTTCTGAAGCCTTTTAATTCTTACCTATGTGAACTGTGAACTCTGATTCCCTTAATATGGATCATTTTCCTATGACAGATAACCTGGGAAATGCTTGCCTGACATGTTTTTTTGTAACTGGAACATGGGATCATAGCAAACTTCTTCAGTCCTTAAAAGCGTACCAAAATGCTGTAAGTTGGTGGAATTAGAGCTTCACTGCATTGTTGAATTATATAGGGTTATTGTATGATTGTGGATGTAGCAACAATAATGCTTTTTCTTTTCTTATTGTATTGGTTTATACGTTGACTACTTTTAACATTTATGTTGCAATGTAGTCATGTTATTTTATGGGATGTGGTTTAATTATTGAGGACATATGACAGGAGAAAGATGAAAGAATGAAGTCAAATCCAGACCTATATTTTAATGGTGCTACAGTGAGTTTACTACTTGATCCCCTTTTTCTTTGAGAATATTTTGAATGACAAGCTGAGAAATAGCTTTTAGATGATGGGTGCCTGATCTCTCTGAATGCTTGGTCTCTGTTTATTAGAAATGTACTATTATTGCTCCTTGAGAGTATTGCTCCTTTTTCAGTTTCAAAGACTAATAGGCTGAAAAAAAATACTCTCTTGTCAGATGAAATGCATGCCTCACCTTAATATGTTCACTATCTTTAATGCACTAAACAAGTCTGATAAAGGATCTTCTTATCCACTTAATAGCAATAAGTGTGCTGCATGTCATTTCTGATATGGATTTTTTGATGGAGTTTCTACTTTCAGGTAAACAAATATCTAGAGAATTACGATAGGGCTCTTGCTGGCTTTGAAGCTGCTGCCTTAAAGGATCCAAGTCTCAATGCATCTGAGGAGGTCGAAAAGATGGTCAATCTTCTCAACAAACTAGAGAATTTGCTGAGGGTAATGTATTTTTTTCTCTAAGAAGGCAATAGAATGGTTCTGGATAAATGCCGAATCAGTTTCCTTATGGCAATGGTGCACTTGCCCTTATATTGGTGAATCATTTTCAATACTCTTCCTCTAAGGAGAAATTACTCCCCACATTCAAACCAGCTTACACAGATTTGTTTCTTTTTAAAAAGTTTTTTTTGTCAGAGCTCATTACCAATTTAAAACCATATTTTAAACAAGTTCTACTATAAAAGCTATTAATGTATATTCCCCCAGTGATTCAAAATATTATTAGTAATCACATTTAAATTTGAAAAAAAAGAAGGATAAAGTATAAATATTAATTCCTGAAATGTTCTTTCGTCCTTCAGTATTCAAACAATCTTATGCATTAATGTCAAACATCAAATTTTATGAAATACATTATGTATATATGTATATATATTTAATATGTGAAAGCAAATATTATTAAATTATATTTACTTTTGATATATTTCTTGGGTATAAGAGCAATTCTACACTTCTTTCCTTTCTTTTTCATTTTTAAAAACTTGCCAATGTAACCCTAAATTTTCAAATAAACTAATATTCGAGGCCCCATTCATTCCTAATTGCCAGATGTAGTGATGCAGGACAGGTGAGTGAGGAGACAGACAAATGGTGAACAGAGAGAAAATGATATAAAGGGTGATCAAATAGATGAATTTATTGAGAGATAGAAGAATAGATGAACAGAGAGATGACAAAATGGAGAGAGCACGAAGTCAATAGTTCAAATCTCAAAATCTGAATTATCACAATCCAAGGCTTCTAGAAATTGAAAACAAAATAAGCACTTATAGGTTGCACTGTCACCCTAAATTTAAAGGGAAATACAAAATGCCAAATATAAGCCTAAACCCTAAACCTAGACCCTAGTATCTTAATAATTCAGTAAGTAATAAAAGTTAGAAGTGAACCTCAAAACTATAGCAAAGTGTTTAGATAAAATCATAAATACTTCAGTCCTTTAATCATCTTCTTTTTGTCCCCACATCAGTTAGACAGTTAGACTCCCCTGCTATGTGAATTATTTCAATGATGAAGCCTTAGCTTTTTTGTTAAGTTTAGTATGTAAACACGTTTGTGGCTTTTTCCATGTCAAATCTCATCAGAAAAGCCAATCAAAGTTGCTATTTAAAATAAAAAGTAATTTTCTCTCAAAAGTTATTTATGTATTCATCTAGTGCTTGGAAGAGAGAGAAGGAAAAGGGGGAGGGGTTTCCTAAGTTTTTGACTCATTCGTCTAGGGTTCTTTTGATATTTTTTCTTAATGATCTTGTGAACCTCTATTTCAATTTTGTTGACTTTTCGTTCGCTTACACATGGATAATGCTACTTGCATTCATGGATTGCTTTTGATAGAGAAGTGGTTAATACACACTTATTTTGTGAAATTGGTGGTGTAAATTATAGTTTCAATGATTTGGCTATAACACGATGAGATAATACTCTTGCTTTTCCTTACTGGTTTGATTAAACATTGTTTGGTGGTAAATCTCATTAGTTGTGTAATATCATTTTCCACTGAAATGGAATTGATTTGATAGATAGGTTTATACAGGGACATTATAAGGCAAAAAGACTTGCTTCTTTAGCATCAACCATTGGTGCTGTTAATTGTAAGCAACCTGATTCTTCTACTGTGTTTTAGTCATCAGTTCACATTAAGTCCGAGTGAGCTGCTTACTTACCGATCCTTATCAATGTTTTTGGAATATACTGAGTACCTTTTATATGCATCTTCTTGTGTTAGTGAATTCCTCATATAAAAGGGCCACTGTAGATGTGCTGTCAGAAGGTCTGAATAAAGCAGTTGCTGTACTGGGAAAAGTGCTATTGTTTGTTAAGCATGAGAACATCACCCCCCTGTAAGAAATCTACTTGACTTCTCCATCTGTTCTATTCGTTGAGTTTCTATATGTAGTTCTTATAAAGTTATCCTATGTTTGCATATATAACTTGTATGACTTATCTTTGAAGCCATAATTTCGAAATATTATGGATCCAACCACATGGAAGATCATTTGTGTTGTTAGATGCTCTAAAAATATGTGCTATATGGTCTATTTTTCTCATCATTAGATGGACTCTCACAAACAGCATGCTGGTTTGCAATATTGGTGCAAACTTAATTGCTATTGGGCTTTTTTACGGGTTAAAAATAAGTTCCAGGTCGGATCTATAAAATGATAATGCTGCCTCTAGAGATCATAGATATTATGGGCAAGGTTATGAAGTCTTTAGACATAAAGCAAATAGTTGCTGTGGGATTAAAATTCCAATTTCAAACCTGCAGAACTTGGTGGAGTCTACCCTTGTTTTAACCAAGTTATATGTCAGTATTATGTGAAGGAAAATTACTTTCAACTAAATGAGGGTGCATTATGGTGAGCTAAAGTTTCAATTTGGTGCACAGTCCCAGGAAAGATTGGATCAGTTTGCATGTATTTGTTTTGGTTTTGTGGGTTGAAAGACATAGGATCGCATTTGATAGTATGGAGTAGATTGTTCTATGAAACTCAAACTATACAATTCTGAATAGCATAACATGAATTGGATTTGAACCAATATCAAGCTATTTGCCTTTTAGTACATTGTGAAGGGGATTTCCCACCCAACCTACTGCCCAGGTAGAGTGGGATTGAATTAGGCACCCATCTCACTCTGAGTATTTTCTCATGTCTTGTCACTTTGTCTTCTTCTAATTTCTCTGTACCATTCTTTGATTTCATTGAATTGTTAGATTTTAGGAATCTGCCTTTGTTCTTCTTATTTCGTTTGTTTCTCTCATGTTTGCCATGTACTACAGTGATACTTTGCCTTTATAAAGTTGTTTGCAGGTTCCTATGGGAACCTACAAATGACTTGAATCTGATTATAAAGGCAAAGTATTATTGTCTACAAGCAAGATAAAGGTAATATCAAGCTCCTTATTTTCACAACATAAGTTGTTCCTTTTCATTTTCTGTATGCATATGGGTAAAGGTGGCAAAAGGGTGTATTCAGATCAATTCGAGTTTCTTAGATTCAAGTCGTTTGTGGGTTCATGCAGGTTTAAGACTATTTTAGATCTTATAAAAGATGTAACAATTTCAATATGATTTTTGGGTTCCAATCGTTTCGAATTCAAATTATTTCTGGTTTGGATTGTTTTAGATTATGACTTTTGTGGGTTTGGGTCTTTGAGTTTTCTAGTAAGCGGGTTTTTAGGTTAGGGTTTATACTCTATCTGTGGGTGAGAGAAAGGGTAGGGGAAGGAGGTTGGCAGCAGCAGCATGTTTTTGCTCGTAAAATTTGGCCTTTTTTTTTTTGCACTGAATAATGTATTAGCTAAAATCAATAGTTTCTTTTCCTCTCCATTCCTTTCCTACCTGATGAGTTCTTAGGCAAAATATGAGCTAAATTTATTTTGGTTTAGCAGATACTTTTTGGTGTGCGATTCAAATCAAAGTTGCTTTGTTCTATCAGTATATGGTATACGCAATGATGCAGTAAGTATTCTGCTTTAGTGTTTACATCATCCTAGTTTTTAGCTTTGTGCTCTCTCTGTCTACTTATTCTTTTTTTTTTTTTTTCAATTTTGATTCTGCTTATTAGTCAATTAGAGTTGTGTTTGAATTAATTAAACCTTCTGTTTATAGATTAAAGAAGGAGATCAACTAACTTTGTTGGAACCCTATTTCCATCACGTTGACTTTTCTTGGAAAGGAAAGGTATTTTCTCCTACATTTTACTTTATTTATTTATTTATTTTTTTTGGGGGGGGGGCTGAAAATATGAACATGCTGCTGCATCAATCGCAACCTGTTCATTATATTTGTATTAGTATAGATCTAAAAAAAACTATGCATTTTGCAAATGAGTTTTGATTAGTGAAATTATTGCAGTGTTACCAGTTCAAGTCAATTCGTGTGGATTTCTTGGAGCAAGTGGTTGTAAATGGGAAAGCTCTCCCCCCTCATCAGGCCATTCGCACATCTATTTACGCTCAACATAAACCATGAATGTTGTGTTGTGTGGAGTGTAATAACTGTTTACAGGTTGGTTTTTTTTTCCTCATTGGTTCTACTTTGTACTTTTGTGTAAATAGATATAAGCTGATAAACACGGAAAATAGAGTATGATTTGTTGTTGCAAAATGGTTGTCAAGGTCATTCTAAATTTTCAAGCGCATTTTAATATTTTTTTGGCACAAAAATGTTGTTATATATATATATATATATATATATATATATATATATATATATATATGATGCACAATTATCCCATATTCATTATGTGATTTAATCCAATCCAATGGCTCAGTTATACAACCTTCTTATTTTTGTTTATCTATTGGATTAAAATTTTCTTACTCACCTCCATTGAAGGTTATAACCATACTTGTTAAATCGATATATGTATAGTTGTTAAATCAAGAAATGTATATAGTGAATCGAAATTTTATTTTTAAGTATCTTATCATAAATAGTTATAAAATTAATTACAAATAATATATAATTGTAAAATAAATAAAAATACTATACGTTTGATAAGATTCAGTTATTATGGCAAAAATAAAAAATACGATTGTTTTTCAAGTTCTCAACATATGCTCATTAGTATTATATGTTTTAAAATAAATTTTTTTAATATATTTTTCGTGTTAATTTACTAACTAAAGGAATAAATTTTTTATGCTATTTAAGTTCAAAATATTTAGAAAATATATTTATAAGTTTTTTGGATCAAAAAATTATTAAAACTATATTTTTAAGTAATTGAACTTGATCAGATTTTAATTGCATCTGATCTAAATTTATTACATACGTATCCAAGTATATGGGTATCAAAATATATTCGTATGTATCGTGCATCGATTCATTTGTGTTTGATAAATATGTCATCGATTCATAATAAAACTGATTTTCTATATAAATACATATCAATTTTGTAATAAATTGAATCATAACTATAACTATCTTCGAAGAAACAAAAGAAATGTCGGTTGCCGGACTAGAATCCAAAGAAAAAGGTCACTCCCTAGCTACATTGGACTTTAAACAAATAACTAGAATTTTTCTCCCGCTCGTTGAGATTTTTTTTTAATATTTATAAAATTTTAATTAAATTAGTAATTATAAATAAATTTAAATTAAATTTTACTAAATAATTATTATTTATTTAAATAATTTTTTATGTTTTAATATCTTAAATAAATGAATTTAGAGTTAAAATCGAATTACTATGACAAATTATGCGGACGAATTGAGATACGACACAAACACATTGGAAAATAATTAAAACACGACACGAAAAATAACATGAACATGACACAAATGCACGAATCTGTCACAATTTATATAAAACGAATTAATAACGAGTAAAAATTATATAAATTTATAATACTTTGAACACACAAAAAAACACACGAACACGTCACCAACATAAATTTTTCTCTAAATTGAATTACTATGACAAATTATGCAAAATATGTTATGAATTGAGACATGACACGAGCACACAAAATTTTCTTTAAATTGAATCACAATGACAAATTATGCAAAATATGAGATGAATTGAGATACGAAACGACACAACATAAAAAAAATAATTAAAATACAACACATAAAAATAACATGAATACGACACGAATACACGAACATGTCAAAATATACATAAACGAATTATTAACATGTAAAGAATTATATAAATTTATAATACTTTGAGCACACAAAAAATTAACAAGAACATGTAACGAACACATAATTTTTTTAAAAAAATTGAATCATTATGACAAATTATGCAAAATATGTAATGAATTGAGACACAACATGAACACACAAAATTTTCACTAAATTGAATCATAATGACAACTATGCAAAAATGAGATGAATTGTGACACGACACGAACACAACATAAGATAAATAATTAAAATACAACACGAAAAATAACATGAACACGACATGAATACACGAACGTATCAAAATATACATAAAATAAATTATTAACCTGTACAAATTTATATAAATTTATAATACTTTAAATAGACGAAAAAATAACACGAACACACAAAATTTTCTCTTTCTTTTCCTTTCTTCCCTCTTTCTTTTCTTTTCTTTTCTTTTCTTTTCTTTCTTTCCTTCTTCCTAAAAAAAATGCCACATGTCAACCCCTAAGTTATTTGTGTAACTCATTTTATATATACTAGAATTCTTCCCCTGCTTCGCTGGGGTAGACCTAGACTTGGCAATTCGTATATCGGTGTCGTGTTCGTGTATTTTCTCGTGTCATAATCGTGTTTAAGGTATTTTATATTTATATAAATTTTGACGTGTTAATAATTTGTGTTGTATAAATTTTGACATATTCGTGTATTCGTGCCGTGTTTGTGCTTCTTTTGTTAGTTATAAGCCCCGCAAGCCAATCTTAGTTTGCTTGTGTTTATAATAGACAGTTCATGTATTTGACATTTTTATTATAGTCATAATTGAGGTATTTCTTTATCCATGAGATTTATTATAATGTGTTATAAATAACTTGTGAAGATAAAGCCCATGAAACACAAAGGCCTTGCAAAAGAATTGTAAGGAGTTACAATTATGAGGATCCTTATGCATCAAAACCGTGTTTCTAAAACGTTCCTGATCATTGTATTGTCAAGACAGGGCTTTGACAATGATCAAAGACTGGCATATGTTAAGCCTCCATACATGTGATGCATGCAACCGGTCTCATAGGTTGAAGTATGGAGATACTTGGGGATAATATATGGATGCTTGTTAGTTGAACAAGTTCATTGAACATGACCCGCTATGAGAGTTCCATTTGGTATTTCACCCAAGTGTCTATGGAAATACTCTAATGTGTCAGTAATGTAAGTAATCCTATGACTTGAGACACCAGGTCATCTTGTATGTGAACTGTCATGCTTAGATTTCATCACGAACGGGGTCCAAGAAAGGATGCCAACGTTATGCTGATATTGGGTATGACATGAAGCATGCGAAGATGGATGAGTGGTCCAGAGAGGATTCATCACCCGAAGTGATATGAGGGGACATATCTCGTTTGTTCCTGGCTTTTATTGACTCATGGAAGTCCTTAACCAAAGCATATTTAAAGAGTTAATAAAGAAGCTGCAGGACTAATATGGAATGGGCTAAAGAGTAGACACTGCACCATGCTCTTTCCTATTCTGGGATATATGATGAAAGGATCGAATTACACTGAAATACTATACACTGAAAGGCTTGTCGAACCTAGCTGACTCTCTCGACATTTGGGTGGTCATGATGCATTGCTAGATGCCTCTTGATAACTCTAAGAAATATAGTTATTTTGCCATCTTTTATGCTTTTAAATCGGCTAAGTCTTTGAGGATTTTATTAGGATTTGATTAGTTTTAGACATTTTTATATTTATTTTAATTATTCATTTTATGTTTAAAAATAGTTATTTAGTTGTTATTTATGTATTTTTATAGGTCCAAGGTGATCTGGAGCTTCGAGGTGCAAAACGACAAAAATCGGTGTATTCCAATGAGCAGGCAGATTCGACCTCCGGAGCTTCTTTCAAGAAAAACTTGATCTTAAAGACTTCAAATGAGAAAACTCTCTCTTGACTTTTGAAGCTGACTTCCATACATTTCCAATGGTATAAGGAACATCAAAATCGGACAAGATTTTCCCAATCAAAACAGCTGACGAAGTTCGAGAAGCTGACAGGAACCAGTTCGGACAAAATGAGGAGAAACACCAAGGAGGCAGTAGCAGTGGCGCCGCGGGCTCTTGAACAGTACCGTAAAAACATAAAGAAAGCCAAAACTTACCTGTTTTGCTTGGGAACGAAGTTTTGGACTCTAGGAGGCCTTGGACACTTTAAATATGACTCTTTTTTTGGTCAGAATAAAGAGGATTAGACATCAAGAAACCTAATTCTCTCTCAAGAAGATAGCCACCAGCAAATTCTCTCAAGAAGATTGGAAGCTTGAAGATTGAAGACTCAAGAACTGACAACTCTTAGTTTCTTCTTTTCTCTTCTTTATCTTTCTTGTATTGTTGATGATGGTGAAACTATTTTATTATTTGTTTTCATTAATTATCATGAACTAAATTTCTTTTACTAGGATTTCAATGGAACTCAACACATAGTTTGAATTTACTTTCTCTCTGTAGCTTGATTTAATGCTTTGTTGAGTTGTTTGTTCAATCTTGTTCTTAATGCTTCTAGTTGATTGACCACCAATTAGATTGATTTGTTAACCTAAATACAACTTGGAAAATGGAGTTTAGTGTTAGACATGGATTGAATGACACATGTTTCATATTAATTTATTAGGATGAATTGATCTGCAGGTAGGGTAGGAATACACTTACTTGTCATGTGTAACCATTGTTAGAGCCTAAGCTTAATGAGTTCTTCTTTAATTCAATTATCATAGGAATATAGTTAATTGGTTAAGAAGTATATTTTTATGAGACCATCAGAAGATCCTTATAAATAAGATAGAACTCTAGGTTAACAACTCAAGATCATTAATCAAGTGAAGAGGTAGAGAGAGATTCAAGCGAAATGTTGAGGGAAGTTGTAATCCTAGGCTTTCATAATTAATTGAATTCATCCTTTTTAATTTACTTGCTTTTATTTTTAGTTTCTTTTAATTAAGTTTGATTATCATCTTTAATTATTTTTTTATATAAGATTAGATTGTGTTAATTTTAGTACTTAATGATTTTAGTAGCAATTCCTCGTGGGTTCGACACACTACTTCTCATTATATTACTTGTTAACGATACGTGCACTTGCGTGGTGTAAATCCGACAACAAGTTTTTGGCGCCGTTGTCGGGGAATTGTTTATTATTTTTGTTAATATTAATACCAAGCAACCTTAGTCTTAATTTAAACTTTTTTTTTTAATTTTTAGGTTTTGTTGATTTGGATGCACTATGTGGGATTATAAACGGGAGGCAATAAATGCTTTATCTGCACAGGTGGCTGAACTTAAAAAGAAGCTTGACAATTTAGGTGTACATGTCGTCCAAAGTTCGTTTGTGATTTGTGAATTTTGTGGGGAAGGACATCATAGTGAGTATTGCCAATATGTTGGAAACTACAATATGTATCAAAATAATTTTTATTCCAACGACTACTTCCAGGTTGGGGAGATCACCAAAATTTTTCCTGGAGCAACAATTAAGGGTCCTCCTATTCCGAAAATCAAGCGTATCATCTTGGGTTTTCATCACAAGCTCAAGCTTATGTTCCAGAATAGAAGCTATCATTGGAAGAGATGATGTTGCAATTTATGGCGGAAAACGATGCATCAATTAGAAATCTTGAGACACAAATAAGCCAGCTTGTTATCGCCATCAACTACCAACCTCAAGAAATTCTTCCAAGTGATACTGAATTTAATCTTATGAGCGAAGAACAAGAACATTATAATGCAAACACACTTGGGACTGAAAAAGAGATAGAAAAGGATAGCATAGAGCCTGAATTGCCAACCAAGCTTATTGGAGACAAATTTGAGAAAGCTCAAGAAGAATGGATTCAATGTGACTCACCACCACAACATGTTCCCCAATGCATCCAACAGCCAAAGCTAATTGATGGGATAGATAGTGCTAACAACAAGGAATTCATAGAGATTTATCCCATTTATCCACTTAAGGCATTAATAAATTTTGTCATGGAAAGGGATGAATTTCTCTTTCAAGCCTGCAAGAAAGCGAAGTTGTTCAAAGAAAGAACAGTCAAATGGCATGAATCGAAAATCATCAAGTGGTTAGAGACAGGATGATGAACAATGAGATAGTCAAGTCGATGACTATAAATCAAGCGCTTTTTGGGAGGCAACCCAAGTTCTAAACTTTTTTCTTTTCTTTTCTTTTCTTTTTAAATTTTAATTTTTAGGATATTATTATTAATTTTTTTTATTTTGTTTTCTTTTGTAGTGACTACTCACCCTACTTGGACAAGCATGATGAAGTCTAAGAAGAAAACTAAAGCTTCTCCTACTTTGCTTCATCAATAGGGGAGTTTTCTTGTTCTTACTCTTTATATTTCTAAACATTGAGGACAATGTTTGTTTTAAGTTTGGGGGTGTGTCTTTAGATTTATTTTAATTGCGTGATTGTTTAATTTCTTCTTTATTAGGAGTCTAATTTTTTGTTTTTTTGTTTTTTTTTGTTTTTTGCTTGAGATATGATGGAGTCTTCCAATGATGAGAATTAGTTATTGATTTATCTTGAGTTTTGGGAAACATAGGCATGAGAAGAATTTGTGTTAAATGTTTTTGTTCATTTCATGTTAGGATGTGATTTTCACAAATTGATCACTTAATCTCTTGCTTAGATTTGCATTGCATATTTAAAGACTAATTATGTTGATGTGAATTGCAATTATGTCTGTCGCAACCTAAAAAAATAACAAGTCTCATCGCAAGACTTTATTATTCGTTAAGCGTGACATTTAAAAAAAACCGAGGAAAATGCGACATAATTCCTCTAGAAAAATGAAGGTTTTGAAAATGACCTTAAAAAAGACATGGAGTTGCCACCAATATTTTTTTAGCTAGGTGTGATCGGCCACCTATTAAAACCGGTTTTATAAAATATTTTAAAATTAATTAAAATATTTTTAAAACCAATTTCAAGTCTCCGTTTTAAACCAAAGAAATCAAAGAAATGGGTTCGGGACTTGATTACGTGTGGGGAAGGATTACCACCCCCACAACGCCCGTATAAAACGGTACCTTATTAATCATGTGTTATCTCAAGTCTCGGTAAAAAATCGGTTTTAAATTTAGTATTTCAAGTTAATTCCCAATTTGAAGAAAAATAATTCCATTTTTAATTGAAAATGATCCGGAATTTATAAATTCAAAATTTTTCTATATTCCCCAACAAACGTGGCAAAATATAAAAAATTTTATTAGTTTTGGAAAACTTCCCGAATCATTCTCTTTTTAAAGAAGATATTCCATTATTAATGATAATTGATGATATTCTCCCCAGCAAACCCGACAGAGAACTCGTGAATTATTTTAACTCGGGAATATCTTTATTTTATTAAAAATCATTACCTTTTTGAAAACATTTTAAAAGATATGAATATGTATATGCATGACATAAATAAAATGACATAGCAAAATCTAAATAATATAATGCACCCTAAATGATATGATATGATTTAATGTCTTAGCATATTCTAAATGAAATGAAATATCCTAAGTTATATGACATATTCTAAATGAAATGAAATGACCTAGGAAACATAATATATTCTATATGAAATGCAATGTCCTAAGTCATACGATATGAAATAAAATATCCTAAATGACATAGTATATATCCTAAATGAAATGAAATAACCTAGGTAACAATATATTTCTACATGAAATGAAATGTCCTAGGTAACATAACATATTCTATATGAAATGAAATAATTTAAATGACATGGCAAATATGAATGATATAGCATATAATTTAAATGACATGGAATATAAAATAATGCTATCATATAATATGCATGAAAATAAAAATGAAAATAATAATGCATGAACATAGTATATGCTAAAGAATATAAAAATAACATAGGATATCATGAAATATTTAAAATCATATAATAAACAATACAACATAATCATAACAATATCATAGAAATTATCATAGAAAAAATCACATATTATATAAAATGCATGAATATGAAAAATGCAATGCATGAAAATGTATTTTTTTCCTTTAATTAAGGAAATCCGTATATCTAAAAAGATATCCGGCTACCTTAGGAAAATATATCAAATTAAATATTCTAAATCAAGGTACTTTGTGATTGTTTGAAAATAATTTTGAAAAGCTTAGATTAAAAATAAAAACTTAGCTAAACCCTTTTTAAATGGCTCTAATTTCCTAAGTTTAAAATCCCGGACTTGACCACACTTAACCCGAGACTTAAAAAATTATTTTGAGAGTTTAAAAAGGTTTAGAAACTACCCTAAGTCAGTAGCTAAATTTCCTAATCAGCCCCTTCTAGTTAACTTAACCAAAACAGAAAAATGATTTTTCTTCAAATTCAATCCTGACTCCACTGTCCAGTTTTAAACCACGATTTTTTATCCTATTTTTAAAAATTCTAAAAACAATACTGGAGACTCAGGACATGTAAAACTACATGGGAAAAAATCATCTTAAGTTTTTGATTAAAGATGAATGCCCATAAAAATCGGGAAAGTACGAGTACTGGGTGAAAAAACTGTTTTGCCAAAACACATTTTTACCTTTGATAAAATCACTTAAAAATCAAAGTAAAAATATTTAAGACTCAAAAAATGACTCGCAAATAGTAGCTAGGGCTTTTCAAAAGTTAGACAAAAATTGGCTAAGTAAAAAAAATACAAAGGTAGAATAATCAATTTGACAACTCTTAAATTTTCCACAAGTATACTCAAGAGAGCATGACTTTGAACCATTAATTGGCCTAAGTCATTAGTCAAGTGACATGGACATGAAATGCATGAAAAAATACAACAAATATGATGCATGAAATGTATGGTTTTAAACCTAAATTTCATGAAAAAATGCATGGCATCAATAGAGTGACCTAGACCTAAATAAACTTGCATGACATTTAATGCAACCTAGGTCTAAAATGCATGGACATGCATGGCAAAATAAATCAAACCTAACATCTAAAATATGCATGGCAATAACACAAACACAAGGCATGCTTAAACCAAAAACTCAACCAAATGTCATAAAAATGCAAACTTATCAACTAACATAGCAAAAATGCACATACAATGCAAAACACATGAAGTGGCTGAATGGCCTCAAGCTCCAACAAGCATGGCATTTTCACAAACACTTGATATACTTAAACTAAATACTCAATCCAATGTCATACAAATGCAAACCTATCAACTAACATAGCAAAAATGCACACACAATGTAAAACACATGAAGTGGCCGAATGGCCTCAAGCTCCAACAAGCATGGCATTTTCACAAACACTTGATATACTTAAACTAAAACATCAAAAAATTTAAACATTATGGAAACAGAAAATTAAAAATGCAAGAGCATGATAATAAACTCATAAATGACAACAAACAAGCAATCAAATTAAAACAAGCTTCAAGTATATATAGTAGAAGAATATTTAAAGCATCAAGACTAAAGAAAATAACATGAATAACATGACAAATCAAAGCCAAAACAGCAACAATAAAAAATATAGGCCATTCGGCCTTGATAAGAAAGAAAGGAAAAAAAAATTGTAAAAGCTTGTTTAAGAAAAAGATGAAGAAAGAACTTAAAAAGAACATAAAAAAAACTTATTTTAAAAAGAAAACTCACCAAAATAATAATCAAAATAGCAAAAACAAGAATGGAAAATCAAGAAAGTGCAAGAGTTGGTGCTAAAAGCAACCTCAAGAAGCTATCTTTCAAGCTTTTTCTCTTCAAACTTTCCTTTCTTTTCTAAACTTTTCTTTTTGCTTTCAACCAAGGAGAGAAAAACTAAGCAAAAACCAAGAAGAAATTTGAAAATGAAGTGAGCTGAAATGAAAATCTGCCTCTCCCTTTAGTGCTGGCCGAACCACCCCTCTCTCATGCCTAGGATGTTGTCATTTTTACTCCAACCAATTTCCATCCAAAGGCAAGTTATTCAAGGTGAAAAATCATGAAATTATCACCCCTAGATTAGGCCATCAGCTGTCCATAATTACAGCTTTTCAAGAATAATGTTGACACTCTCCCTCTTCATGCATTGGCCCATGTGGCTTATTTACAATGACTTGATAAACAAGATCACTAACCAACTCTTAATTCTTGGCCTTTTGATTGAAAAAGCAGAAGCTTCTTCCCTCCTTTGGGCCTTGGTTGGCCAGCACTCCCTTTTCCAGCCCAAGTCTGATTTTTTTGAAAGGCAAGAAAAGCATTTTTCAGTTGCTTGGGTAAAATGACCATTTTGCCCACCGGATACAAATAAATGGCAAACGGACTCCAAATTCAAACTTTCCTTTTTTAATACTTTCAAAATAATAAAATATTGAATTGTGGAAGTTTTCAAAATTTTTCGAGTCCGTTTGCTATTTATTTGGATTTTTTCTTCCAAAAATTCCCTTTTATGCCCCCACATTTTACCATTTTTTAAACGAGCTCCAAATCAAAATTTTTCTTCACCAATCTCTTCCAAATAATTTAAAAGTGTGATCTGGAAGTTTTCATACTTTTTGGAACTCGTTTGGTATTTTTTCGGGATTTATCTACTTGAATTACTACATAGGGGCTCGAGATTTCGCCATTTTGCAAATGAACTCCGATTCAAGATTTTATTTTTCCAATCTATTCCAAATAATTTAAAAATAATATTTGCAAATTTTCAGAATTGTTGGAGTTCATTTGCTATTTTTTCGGGATTTATCTTCTTGAATTACTGCATAGGAGACCTGGGATTTGGCCATTTTGCAAACGAACTCCGAATCAAAATTTTCTTTAGCCAATCTCTTCCAAATGATTTAAGAATGAGATTTGAAATTTTTCAGAAATTTTGGAGTTCATTTGCTATTTTTTCCAAAATTTCCAATTTTGCCCCTTTGCCTCCGAAACCCGATTTTTCCCAAAACAAGTTTGATTTTCAGATTTTCTTCAAATTGAGCCTTGGGCTATTCCTTTTTAATCATTACTCATCCATTAGGGGCTTTGGTCTTACCAAGTCGGGCCATTTCTGTAATTCTTCCCAATTTCACCGAAATCCACCAAAAACCCTAATTCTCGATTTTCTCCCGGATTGATTTTTCTTTCAGTTTTTCTTTCAAGTGGCTTCTCCATTACTCGTAGTCAGTGCTTATCTTTCATTGGAACCTTCAATTTTGACCAATTCGATCGTTTAAGCACTTTTCCCTAAATTTCCCGGATTAGGGTATCCTTTCTACTAAATCTCCATAACCAAAAATTCAAAATTCTTTCGCCATTTTTCAATTGAACTTCAAATCTTGATTTTGAAAGTGGGTTGACTTTTTCAGTAGTTGACTTTTCAGGGGTTGACTTTTTTCAAGTTTGACTTTTTATGCTCGCCCTCTTAAAGTAAGTATCGGAGTACCAGCTGCAGGATGAAAAAGTCTTTTTACATTCTGAAACATCAATTTACGAAGAAAACATACCTGTTTTAGTGGTCCGGACAAAATTAGGTGTCTACAGCTGCCCCTCTTTGGCTATTGCTGAGAATCAAGAATCAGGCAAAGATAAACAAATACTAATTTTGTACGGTTAGTGAAATCACATGTGAAGGAAAGGGAAAGGGGTTTTCTTTTTTCTTTTTCATCTTTTTTTTATTGATTTTTTTCTTTTTTTGGAAAAAGTTGTAAATTGAAGATTTTGTCCTTAAATTGAATTCCCTGACTAATCAAGGCTCGACCCGTCTTAAGGAAACGGGTTCAATTTCAAAAGAAAAAATTACGCCCGAAGGTCTTTAGAATAATGCCCGAAGGTCTTAAAAATGGTGCCCGAAGATCTTTAAAACTGGTGCCCGAAGGTCTTTAAAACTGGTGCCCAAAGGTATTTAAAATGGTGCCCGGAGGTCTTTAAAACTGGTGCTCGAAGACCTTTAAAACTGGTGCCCGAAGGTTTTTAAAATGGTGCCCGGAGGTCTTTAAAATAGTGCCCGGAGGCCTTACCCGTGATGAAAAATTATGCCCGGAGGTCTTAAGAATGGTGCCCGGAGGCCTTACCCGTGATTTGAAATTACCTTGACGACGGTCTCAAGGCTCGACTCATTTGATAAACAAAATGAATTCGATTTAAAACAAAAAGAAATACCTCAATGGAGATTCTCAAGGCTCGACTCATTTGATAAAATAGAATGAATTCGATTTAAAACAAAAGGAAATACCTCGACGGAGGTCTCAAGGCTCGACTCATTTGATAAAATAGAATGAATTCGATTTGAAACAAAAAGAAATACATCGACGTAGATTCTCAAGGCTCAACTCATTTGATAAAATAGAATGAATTCGATTTAAAACAAAAGGAAATACTAAGAATGATTCTGGGTTTGGTTCATTTGAAAAAGAATAAATTTAGCTTGAAAATGAAAGGAACATACCTCAACGACAGTCTTGGGGCTCGAGTTACTTGAGGAGCAAAACGAGTTCGATTTGGAAAGGAAATGTACCTCGACGGTGATCTCGGGGCTCGACTCGTTTGAAAAACAGAATGAGTTCACTTTGGGGAAGTCCAAGTTTTCCTGATTTCTGCACCGTTAGCTAAATGCAAAATGAGAATGACATGCTTCGCAAATGCTTGTATGTTTCCTAAGAATAAATGCAATCAAATGATTGTGTCGTGATTTCTAATCCACGGTTTCTTTGAGGTTCACAGATTATCCGACTTCATGATTGAGTCTTCAATTGTTCACTGATGCCCCACTTAAAGAACCCTTTACTCAAGATAAACAGTCCCAGTTTCTGATTTTACTGAAATTCGCAAACTTTTTATTTCGGGACGGAGTCTCCACCACTTTCACTGTTTTATTTTCTTGGTGAACTTTCCAAACCTTTCCCAAGATTTAAATCTACTCCTTAGTAATACTTTGAAATTATTTTATTTAAAGATTTTTTATTACTAATCATCATTCAATTTAATAACAATCATAATGCATCTCAAAAATGTATGAAAGAAAATATGAATCAAGCAAAAATTATCATGAAAAGGATAACAATAATTTATTGTGAAAATGTTTTATAATAGTAAACATAAATATCAAGGATATAAGAAACAAATTTAAGGTTATAGGTTGTAGATGCCCCGGATACGGAATATCTTGGACCCCTCCCTTTTCAAACCATCTGAAATTTCTCTTGAACGAGCAATTTACTTGGGTAACCTCTTAGCTGTCGTAGTTACATCAGACTGAGTTGTTCCCCTTTTCTCTGATTGTCAGATACTTTCTCCCCCTTTACACGGAGCATTGATTCAAACTTTGATTAGTACTTGAGCCACCCTTTGCGGGTTTTCAACTCAAGTGTCCTTCATTCGGTATTAAGTCACCCTTTGCGGGTTTTCGGCTTAAACCTCTCCTTTTACATTCTTTTTTTATATATTCATTTTTTTATTTTATATTATACCATGCATCTGATAATTCTAAATGCTTCCAAGGTAAAAATATCAATTCAAAAGATGGGATGAATTCTGAGAATAACCTTTCAAATTAAATATCCATGCTTAATCAAAATGGGCTTTTAAAGCACGTAATGTAGGCCAAGGTTTAGGTTTAGAAAGAAAGGATAAAATAGGCCCAAAGTGTGTTTAAGGGTGATTGAATCAAGGATCATTTCTTGAGGAGAACTCATTCTTGAAACATTTGTCCCTTTTTGGACTTTCTTTTCTTCTTTTTTCCTTTGTTGGCTTTCATTTGCCACATTTTTTCGATGGCTTTCTTTTTGCCATGATTTTTGATTATTTTTCCTCGCATTTTCCCTCCAGTGTAGAGGGTGATCCTTGATCAAGGTTTAAAGAAAGAAATAATTCCTAAGGATCAAAGGGGTGACTAAGGATAATTTCTTCTTAATGAAAGGAATATGAAAGATGGCCATTCATCATATCAAGCATGAATATTCTTTTTGAAAAACCATTCATAGGGGAAATAGATATATACAATTTCTATTTTTACACTTGGAATCATTCGAATTTCCATGTGCACAGCATCACACACATATTTTTTTTTCAAGCATAATACTTCTTCAGTTCATCGGTATTCACAGGATTTCTGAAATCTTCCTCGTCCATTCTTGTTAACATTAATGCTCCTCCAGAAAAAGCTCTTTTTACCACATAGGGTCCTTCCCAATTCGGAGCCCATTTTCCTCTCGGATCCTTCACTATAGGGAGAATTTTTCTCAGTACCAACTCCCCATCTCGGAACTGTCTGGGACGAACCTTCTTGTTGTGGGCTCGAATCATCATTTTCTGATACAACTGCCCGTGACAAATTGCTTTCAATCTTTTCTCCTCGATGAGATTCAACTATTCATAACAAGCTCTAACCCATTCTGCTTCCTCTAGGCCAACTTCCATCAAAACCCAAAGTGAAGGGATCTCAACTTCAATAGGTAGCACTGCTTCTATCCTGTATACCAAAGAAAATGGCGTTGCCCCTGTAGATGTACAGACTGAAGTACGATATGCATGAAGAGCAAAAGGCAAAATCTCATGCCAATTTTTGTACACATTGGTCATCTTCTCAACAATCTTCTTGATGTTCTTGTTAGCTGCTTCTACTGCGCCATTCATCTTCGGACGGTAAGGTGCCGAATTATGATGTGTGATCTTGAATTGAGTACACACTTCTCTCATCATCTTATTGTTCAAATTAAGAGCATTATTCAAAATAATTCTTGCTGGCAACCCGTAACGGTATATGATTTCTTTCTTAATGAATCTGCATACCATCGACTTTGTTATATTTGCATAGGAAGCAGCTTCTACCCACTTTGTGAAATAATCTATGGCTACCAAGATGAAACGATGTCCATTTGAAGCTTTCAGGGTAATAGGCCCGATCATATCCATTCCCTACAATGAAAAGGGCCATGGTGCAGTCATGACATGTAATTGCGATGGCGTCACATGAATCTTATCTGCATATATCTGGCATTTATGGCACTTCCGGGAATAACTGATGCAATCTCCTTTCATCGTCAACCAATAGTAACCTGCCCTCATAATCTGTTTAGCAAGCATGTAACCATTAGCATGAGTGCCACATATCCCTTCATGGGCCTCTTCTATAATTCTCCGAGCTTCAGCAGATCCGACACATCTCAATAAGACTTGGTCTTTTCCTTTCTTGTACAGAATCTCACTGTCTAGAACAAAACCCATTGCTAGCCTTCTCAGAGTCCTCTTGTCATTCTCTGTTGCTTGTTCTGGATACTGTTGACTCTTGATGTACTGCAAGATGTCATTATACTAAGGAAGGCCATTTTCTTCTTCTTCAATACTCAGACAGTGGGCAGGAGACTCATATATACTCATCTTTATTGGCACAACTTCAGCCCCTTCATTCACTTTAAACATTGATGACAAAGTAGCCAAAGCATCTGCCATCCGATTTTCTTCTCGAGGAAAGTAGTTGAAATTCACTTCTTCAAACTCCTCCAATAAACTCAGTATGAGTTCTCGATATCGGATTAGTTTTGTATCTCAGGTATCTCATTCTCCTCGTAGCTGGTAAATCACTAAGACTGGGTCTCCGAAAACTTCCAATATTTTGATTTTTATGTCCACTGCAGCACGAAGGCCTATAATACATGCTTCATACTCGGTAGTATTGTTAGTATAATCAAAATCCAATATGGCAGTGAAAAGATAATAATCTTCTTTTGGGGATATAAGCACTGCACCGATTCCATGCCCCATGGCATTAGATGCGTCATCAAAGTACATTTTCCATACTTTCTTTTTCAGGGGAATCTCATCTGCTTGCGACACATACATCAAATCTTCATCCGAGAAGTCAAAGTTCAACGGCTCATAATCTTCTACTGCTCGACTTGCTAAGAATTCAGCCACTGCACTGCCCTTGATAGCTTTTTGACTTACATATACAATGTCATACTCTGACAATAAAACCTGCCATCTTGCCGTCCTCCCTGACAAAGAAGGTGCTTCCAACATGTACTTGACTAGATCTAGTTTGGCAATCAGCCATGTTGTGTGGTACAACATGTACTGTCTGAGTCTTCGAGCAGTCCAAGCTAAAGCACAACACAACTTTTCTACCGACGAATATTTCAACTCATAATCTGTGAACTTCTTGCTGAGGTAGTAAACTGCCTGTTCTTTCTTTCCAGTTTCATCAAGCTGCCCCAAAACACAACCCATGGATCTCTCAAATACTGATAAATACAGTATCATTGGTTTATCAGGAACAAGTGGCATTAGTACTGGTGGGTTGGATAGATAATGTTTAACCTTTTCAAATGCAATCTGACAACCTTTATCCCATTCTCCTGGATCACGTTTTCGAAATAACTTAAATATTGGATCACATTTGTCGGTTAACTGTGAAATAAATCGAGCAATGTAATTCAATCTCCCCAGAAAGCCTCTTACTTCTTTTTGAGTACGAGGTGGTGGCAAATTCTGAATGGCCTTTACTTTATTCGGTTCAATCTCAATTCCTCTTTTGCTGATGACAAAACCAACAATTTTCTCGAGGTGACTCCAAAAGTGCATTTGCCGGATTTAGCTTGAGTCTAAACTTCCTTAGTCGTTCAAAGAGCTTTTTAAGATTCGCAATATGCTCCTCTTCTCCTTGTGACTTAGCGATCATATCATCAACATAGACCTCAATTCCCTTATGCATCATATCATGAAACAAGGTCACCATGGCTCTTTGGTATTTTGCCCCAGCATTCTTCAACCCAAATGGCATTATTTTGCAGCAGAAGGTTCCCCACATTGTAACAAATGTGGTTTTCCCCATGTCTTCAAGTGCCATCTTGATCTGATTGTATCCTGAGAATCCGTCCATGAAAGAAAATAAAGAACTTTTCACCGTATTATCCACTAGAGTATCAATATGGGGCAAAGGGAAATTATCTTTAGGGTTGGCCTTGTTCAAATCTCGGTAATCAACACACATCCGCATTTTGCCATCTTTCTTTGGTATTGGAACAATATTGGCCACCCATTCTGGATATTTTTCCACTTCTAAGAATCCGACATCAAATTGCTTCTTCACCTCCTCTTTTATCTTTAACAGCACGTCTGGCCTCATTCTTCTCAACTTTTGCTGAATTGGCTTGCATTTTGGCCTTAAAAGGAGCTTATGAACAAAAATATCCTATTCCAACCCTGGCATGTCTTGGTAAGACCATGCAAATACATCCACATATTCCTGGAGCAAGGCTATCAATTCACCCTTTATTGATGATGACAATGAAGTCCCGATTTTGACTTCTTTTATCTCTTCACCATCTCCCAGATTTATCATTTCTAATAATTCCTTATGAGGAAGTATTTGTTTCTCCTCTTGTTCTATTTTCCTTAATATATGCGGAGGTAGACCATAATCCTCAGTATCTTCGTTAGCCTCTAAATCACCTGTGCAAATAGGTCTTTCAAAATCAATTTCAGAATTGCTGACAGGAAGGTCTTTATATTTCGCATCTGTACACCTGTAAATAGGTGGAGAAGAAAATATAGGAAAATATATAATGAAAACAAAATAAATAACAAAAATGAAAGAATATGGACACATTAATATGGATAAAATGCATTTTGCTTGTTATTTGTAACATGAAAACGTTTAAACAAAAAGCCCATTACAAAAAAAAAAACTCTTAATATCTCTGGGTAAAGATAGTTAAGGTTGTTTTTTTTTTAAAAAAATATTACGTTGGAATAGACTTAAAAACTATGGGCAACTCAGTCGCACTCCAGTGCACAAGGTCGCACCATCCAGTTCGCACTGCCACTTTCCATCCCCTCTTTCTTGGTCATGCAAATCACCATATCCTGAATCTGCCCCTCATTATTCACATGGAATTTTTCAAAAGCTTGCTCGATCATTAGAAGCACATCCTCTGAATTCTTTTCTCCGAATAGAAAACCAGCAGAGCGAAAGCTATGACGGATTTACGGGAAAATCATGGGTTCCCATTCAATATCGATACCCGTGAGACGGGCCATTCTTCTTTGCCTATTCCTTTCAACCTGTTTCCTCTTCTCATGGGCCTATGGAAGATACCCTAAGCCAAACCGATCTTTCTTTCCCACTGCTTCCACTGCTCGAGCCATCCCTTGAAGATATTTCCCCAAACCTTTTCCAGCCCTGCAGCTTTTTCCCACTATGGTTCTTACTCCCAGCCTTGTGTTCTTGGACAATCTTGGTTTCAGAATTTTTCGTCTTTCAGCGATGAAAAATGCATTTACGAATTCAAAAGACCAAAAAGAACATTCCACGGCATCTTCATTGGGCTCGACATAAGGAGATTCAGTAGATGCGGAGGCTATTATGTCTTCTTCTCCTAATACAGTGATCAAACGGCCTTCCACCATAAATTTTAGCTTTTGGTGGAGAGACGAGGGTACAGCCCCAACTGAATGTATCCATGGCCTTCCCAACAAACAATTATAAGATGGATTAATATCCATGACCTGGAAGTTCACTGTATAAGTGCATGGGCCTATCTCCAGAGGAACTTCAATAGTTCCCATAACCGCTCTCCTTGTTCCATCGAAAGCCCTGACCACTGTGCAACTTGGTATCATATAAGATATATCCACTGGCAATTTGGATAGGGTTGCTAAGGGCATCACATTTAATGAAGAACCATTGTCCAAAAGGACCCTTGGTAATATGTGCCCCTTACAAGTGGTAGTTATATGGAGAGCTTTCGTTGACCCAATACCATTGGGTGGTATCTCCTCATAGCTGAAAAATAGATAGTTATCTGCTGCGATGTTTCCCACTAGCCTGTCCAATTTTTCTACAGATATGTTATTAGCCACGTATGCCTGATTCAACACTTTTAACAAGGCATTTCTGTGTGTCTCTGAATTCAAAAGCAAAGATAAGATTGAAATTCTAGCTGGTTGACGCTGTAGTTGTTTAACCACGCTATACTCACTGTGCTTTATGAATTTTAAGAACTCACAGGCTTCCTTCTCACATACCGATTCTTTTATTTTGTTAACCGAGGCTGATCCCCTCTCTGTTTCTTTTGGCAAATCCATCTCAATATGGATTGGCTCGACTACCTTCTTCCCTTTGTCTGCTCCTCTGTCTTTCCCTGTTAACCCCTGTTCAGCAGCCTCCGAAGCATAACACCTTTCGCTTCGGGTTAAATTCCCCACACCTGTAATGTCCTACTGACTCGAAGACCCGGGCATAACCATGCTACAGTCGTATTTCCATGGTGCAATTTTATTTTCCTTGTATGAAAAGGAAACAGGTAAATCAATGATTAACTTGGGTGCACTTTCCTCAATGACTGGTATAACTTTCTCCTCTGGTTCATCATAATAGATGATCAAGGGTCTTCCTATCCCTTAGCCAGCTGCATTCTCAATAACTCCTATTTCCTCCTCTGTCTCTTCATAGAACTGGGCTTCCCCATTATCCATCAGTTTTTGGACTTTAACCAGAAAATCTTCGCAGTCTTGTATGACATGACCTTCACACTTATGGAACGGGCACCAATTTTGCACCCTCTTTGCCATCATTTTTAGACTATCCGCATCTTCCACCATTCCAATCTTGACCATCTCAACCCATACTGCCAACATCGGAGTCTTGACTTCCCTGACGTCCTTTTTTAATCTTCTGACTTCCCCGGTCAATATTGCATTTACCCAATTCCCAGCATGATCGGGCAATGCGTTTCCTGCTATATTTGGCCCATTTTTTTACCTAAACTTCACAACTCTGGCATTGATCAGGCTTTGGACTTTCTTTTTAAAGGCCAGGCAATCTTTAGTTGAATGTCCTTGAATTCCTGCGTGGTATGCGCAGTTAGTGTTTGCATTGTACCACCTTGGATATGGAGGTGTCAGAGGTTTGTGGTACATGGGTGCAACAAGTTGTCCCTGTAGTAGTTTAGGATATAGCTCACCATAGGTAGTAGGAATCGGATCAAATTAGGGTTTTTGATCGTTCCTTGGCTAACGTTGGTCATTGCGTGCGGGACTTTGAATGTTTGGGACAGTATTTTGAGGAAGGGTTATTTGTGGGGATATACCAGTCGGGAATGGCCGTTGCGGTATATTGGTATAGGGGAATGAATTTTGGGTAAGGTGGTTGACATTGGGGTAAAGGATTATACCCCGGGAAAGGTGTGTAATGTGTCGGAGGTGCATAAGATGTGGTAGGAGTATAAGACCTTGGTGGTGTGTATGGTGTAGGAGGTGTATATGTGTATTGATTGAAGCTTACTACTGTGTTTCCTCCTTCTTCTTTGCAGGAAAAACTCTCTTCGGGATAGCAGACTCACCCTCTTCCATCTTTCCATTCTTAATAGCTGACTCTATCATTTCCCCATATATCACCATATCTGCAAAGTCCTTGGTGGCGCTTCCCACCAATTTGTCATTATAGGGTGCTTTCAAGGTGTTGATGAAAAGCATCGTGGTTTCTTTGTTGGTTAAAGGGGGTTGCACTTGTGTGGCCCGATCCCTCCACCTCTGCGAATATTCTTTGAAGCTCTCATTGGACCTCATTTCCATATTCTGTAATGACAGCCTATCAGGTACCATGTCAGACACATGCTTATAGTATTCCATGAAAGCTCTGGCCAAATCCGTCCATGAACGAATCTTGGTACGACTCAGTTGATTGTACCATCGGGTGCCTGACCCTGTTAAGCTATCTTGGAAGCAATGAATAAGCAATTTCTCATTATCCTCTTGCCCCGTCATCCTTCTGCAATACATGGTCAGATGAGTTGATGGGTTGGTGGTCCCATTATACTTTTCAAAGTCTGGTACTTTGAACTTTGGGGGAATTACTAGATCGTGTACCAAGCTCATCTCTTTGGCATCCAGACTGCCAAATAACTCTGCCCCTACAACTGCCCTTAACCTTTCTTCCAGCAGCTGGTATTTTTTCTGAGATTGAACAGTCTCGACCCTCTTCAATTTAGTCATTTTTGCCCTTTCCTTTTCTGCCATTTCTTCAAAGTCTGGAACTTCGACCTCAATTGGATCAACTCTGATATTACCCCTTTTAGGATCAAAATTTTGTGCTTCGGCTGCTGGTTGGATGTAAATATAGGATGCTGCCCCAGTTGGAAGTTCATTTCCCATAGGTTGGGATGTCTGGCCATTTTTCTGTACCACTTCTGGTCGATCTTCCTGGTTCACTGCCCCCATTCCGGTAACCGAATTTTCTACTGGCCACTTTTGCCTCATCATAGTACTCATCATCTCCATGAGTTTTGTCATCTGTTCTCGTGTCTCCTCTTGAGAATTAGTTAACTGTTCCTGCAGTTCTTTCTGAATTCTTTCCATCCTTTCAATTCTGGCAAGCTGATCGTTCTCCATAGCTCTTGCCTAAGATCGAGTATTGTAAGGGTGTCGAAAGTCTGATCCTTTCTGAGTGCGACCAATTGTACCTTTAGTTTTAAAAACCATGGATTAGAAATTATTGACACAGTTCTTATTTTATTTTATAAAAAACGAATGTATGAATGAATGAACAAATGTTAATGAATGAACAAATGTTAATGACTAAGTGTATGAACTTAAATGACTAATTATAAAGAATGAATGAATGAACAAATAAATAAGTGACTAAGTGTATGATCAATTTATAAAGAATAAATGAATGAATGATTATGAATATAAATGAATGAACAAATAAAATATATAAAAGAAAGAACAAATGAATGATAAATGCATTTAAAAGTATTGGCCTCGGGATAATTCCAACCAAACGGTCTTTCATTGATTTCCTAGAACTAAATACATCAAATAAAAGATCCCTGCTTAAGACAATATGATAATATGTCTCTCCTAAAAAAAATGCTATTACAAAATATTGGTCCTATAGTAACTCCCTCGGATCCTGGACCTTCTTCACTGTCCTTTTTTGACTGCCTTGCTCTTCCATCTGATTCCTACTTGTTCACGACCCTTTGACGTGTCAGCAGAAGCATCACCGTGTAAGCTTTCCCTAGCTTGTTTCTCCAGCAGATTTGCTCGAGCTTCCTCATGTTTTGGTTTTTTCTGCCTAATAGTTCTTCTCCTTCTTGAGGTTTCTGACTTCTTGTTCCCATTCCCCAGAAGTCTTGAGAGTCCCCTCGAATTTGAGCTCGAAACGGTATCTCTTGTTCTCCAAGTGTAATTCCTGAAGATCGCTTTTAACAGTGTCCCGTTCTCTCTTGATCTTTTCTTTTTCTCTTTCTCGGGCTGACTCCCTATTTTTCATATTCTCAACTCTTCTTGCAATCAGGCAATTTCCTTGCTCATTTGGGCCTATTCCTTTTCAAATTTTGCCCTCGCAATTTCTAACTCCGATGGTGCTTCCTTGGGCGGCAAACTCAAATGCCGAACTTCTTCACCATCTGATATCAACAACCTATCATTAACCCTCAATTCCCTCCATGTCAGGTAATCTGGTGTGATGATGTCGGCATATCTAGCTACCTCCACCCGATGAGTTTCCTTCCATGCTACCACAATCTCACGGACCTTTCCCGAATATCCATCTTCTCCATAAGCAAACTCCAAATTACTAAGGTCATGGGTCATAGGAGTAAACTGATGGGATTTTGATTGCCTCAGTCTAGCAGTGGTGTATAGCTCACTCCTCCTCATACTCCCAATAATGGAACAGAAGCTTTATGTCTGCATTTGTACAATGTCAGCATAGGAGCTATCCATGGAGCTCTCCAAATTATCATCTCAGCCCTGATATTCCGGAATATGTTGATCCATTGTTCCTCAGTCCTATTTTCAAGCCAACCCCTCTTAAGAAATTCACCAATTGGTGCAAAAGATTTCCAATATAAGCGAAGAGGGAAATTCTCCTGTTTACAAAAATGACTCTGAACCCATATGTAAAGGAGCTGTATACAACCTAAAAAATGCCCTTTTCCTTCCCGTCTACAAAAATTCAGGGATCGGATTATTTCTGCTATAATTGTCGGGGCTGGGTTTATCCTTTGCTCAAGCCTCTCGAAAACATCAAATATTGCCACATCCACATACCCTAATGTCTTCGGGAAGATAACTAAACCATAGATAGCCAAAGAAAAACTATTCCTAACCATCTCCTTGCTTGAATGGCTATGGATTAAAGCCCATAAAATGTCCCATGATATATAGTAGCTTACCCCTTTTCGGACAACGTGGCTTTCTACCCAATTTCTTTCCACTCCCAGAATTGTAGACACATTTTTCTTGAAACCCGGCGTCTTTGTATCCTTCAAATAAATACGGTTAGGAATAACATTCTCAATATGCAGCAAGGTCGAATATTCCTCTATGGTTGGAGTCATATCCTCTCGGTTGAAGGTAAAACACCGATAAGCAGGATTCCAGAATTGCACCATAGCCCGGATTACCTCACCACTGACCTTAACCTGAACTAACAGTGCTATGTCCCTATAAGTCTGAGTGAAGGCTTCTTTTTCTGATATGTTCCACTGATTCCATATATCCATCAATTTCCGGAGATCATTTTGCTTGATAGTAAGATCAACCTCGGCTGGCAATGCTGACACATATCCCATCTTCAAACAATCCCAATTATCCTGCTGACCTTTCTCGGACTGTTTCCTAACCTCTAAACGTTTCTCGACCACTGAGACACTCTGGCCCTCCATGAAAGCCCTTTTGGTTGAATAATATCCCGAGACCAATAACATTCAAATATGCAAAAATGATGACAAGAATGCAAAAAAAGAAAAAAACAATAACAAAAAGAAAAAGAAAATGAATTAGTAACGGGAATAAATATGAATAATAAAAAAACATATAATTCAAAACAATAATTCTCCCTGAGGATGCCAACAAAATTTCGGCATTATAACATCTCTGGGATGAAATATCAACACTTATTACGGGCATTGTGATGTACGTTCATCATTGTCCGATTTTCAAAAATAAACTTATTCGGAAAGTAGAATAGAAGGTAAAAGGATTGGAAATATTCCTTTATGTGTTCTTAACTTCGGGATATCTAATTGGAAATCCGGCATGGCTTCGCCTAGGTTTACTATATGAAGGTGAATTAGTTCTAAAACCCCGAATTGTTCCTCACTGTTGCCGGTGAAGGCTAGTAAGGCACCCCGATAAAAGCGGGTTCAATTCGTTAGAGTCTATTTCCTAGCCCATGCAGATTGTTAATCACGAAGGCTTAGGTAATTTAGTACTCCAGAAGTGTTTCACTAGCCCATGCGGATTGTTAATCACGAAGGCTTAGTTACTTTGCTCCCACTTAAAAGGACATAACCCAGGTATAGGATTCATGATATGCAAATACACGTGTAGTGTGTGAGGAGAAATAACAAACCTTTCACCACCTATTCTATATCCCTTATTCTAAATGCCCCAACAAGATTAAACAACATAAATCATCAATTAATCAATAAATGAATATATGCACCAAAATAACCAGAGAACAATTATAATATGTATGCACATGAATATGGAAATATTAAAAATATTTTATTATTTTCGAAATTATCCTTAAAAAAATGGGAATTAAAATTAAATACCAATTAATACCAATAAAACTGAGACTTTGATAAAACACGACTAATTTTAAGCCTGACTCTCTAATAGTCCCCAGCGGAGTCGCCAAGCTATCGCAGCCTAAAAAAATAACAAGTCTCATCGCAAGACTTTATTATTCGTTAAGCGTGACATTAAAAAAAAACCGAGGAAAAGTCGACTTAATTCCTCTAGAAAAATGAAGGTTTTGAAAATGACCTTAAAAAAGACATGGAGTCGCCACCAATCTTTTTTTAGCTAGGTGTGATCGGCCACCTATTAAAACCGGTTTTATAAAATATATTAAAATAAATTAAAACATTTTTAAAACCAATTTCAAGTCTGCGTTTTAAACCAGAGAAATCAAAGAAACGGGTTCGGGACTCGGTTACGTGTGGGGAAGGATTAACACCCCCACAATGCCCATATAAAACGGTGCCTTATTAATCATGTGTTATCTGAAGTCTCGGTAAAAAATCGATTTTAAATTTAGTATTTCAAGTTAATTCCCAATTTAAAGAAAAATAATTCCATTTTTAATTGAAAATGATCCGGAATTTATAAATTCAAAATTTTCCTATATTCCCCAAAAAACGTGGCAAAATATAGAAATTTTTATTAGTTTTGGAAAACTTCCCGAATCATTCTCTTTTTAAAGAAGATATTCTGTTATTAATGATAATTGATGATATCGTCCCCAGCAAACTCGGCAGAGAACTCATGAATTATTTTAACTCGGGAATATCTTTATTTTATTAAAAATCATTACCTTTTTGAAAACATTTTAAAAGATATGAATATGTATATGCATGAAAAAAATAAAATGACTACAAGCCAATCGTTATTTGCTTGTAACAAACTAATTTGTCATTTCATGTATTATAGTTTATGATTTATATAATTATAATTGAGGTATTTCTTTATCAAAGTCTTATTATAATTTGTTATAAATAACTAGTGAAGATAAAGCCCGTGAAACATAATGGCCTTGCAAATGAATTGTAAGATGTTATAATTATGAGATCCTTATGCATCAAATTAGTGTTTCTAAAAACGTTCCTAGTCATTGTATTATCAAGACAGGGCATTGACAATGGACAAAGACTAGCATATGTTAAGCCTCCATGCATATGATTCATGCAACCGATCTCATAGGTTGAAGTATATAGATACTTGGGGATAACATATGGGTGCTTGTTATTTGAACAAGTTCACTGAACATGACCCGCTATGATATTTCCATTTGGTATTTTCACACAAGTGTCTATGGTAATACTCTCATGTGTCAGTAGTGTAAATAATCCTTTGACTTGTGACACCAGGCCATCTTGTATGTGAATTGTCGTACTTTCATTTCATCACGAACGAGTTCCAATAAGGGATGCTTATGATAAGGTGATTTTGGGTATGGCATGAAGCATACGAAGATGAATTAGTGGTCCAGAGAGAATTCATCACCCCAAGTGATACGAGGGGACATATCTCACTTGTTCCTAGCTTGTATTAACTCATGGAAGTCCTTATCAAGGCAGTACTTAAGGAGTTAATAAAGAAGTTGTAGGACTAATATGGAAAGGGTTAAAGAGTAGACTCTGCACCATGCTCTTTCTTATTCTGGGATATTTGATGAACGGATCGAATTACACTAACATATTGTACACTGAAAGGCTTTTCAAACCTTGTTGACGCTCTCGGCAATTGGGTGACCATGATGCATTGCTAGATGCCGCTCATGGTCTATAAATATTAATATAAATTCTTAATCGAATTAATTTATATTTATTGCCAACATGTTGGGGGCAAAATAGGTCACACACATAAAGGTGATTATTGGAATTAAAATGGGATTGGACTTAATTGAAGAAGTATTAAGTTCTCAGAGACTTAATTGAATTATTTAATAAAGTGCAAGGGCTTTAATGCAATTAGACCAATTGTTGGCATACACTTGACATAATTATAAAAAGCCTTGTTTAGCCGCACCCTTGCATATGTGATTAGCGTATTTTTTTTTGTCTTTTTGTTGGCCGATTCTTGCTAGAACAACAAGGAGAAAATCGCTTCTTCCTAGATAGCTCTCGGTTTAACCAAAAGAGAACGGGTGAGGTTTTATGAAAACCAAGATTATTAGCACAATCCTTGGCTAAACATAATCTCTATCTTTTGAAGGTTTCCCGAATCACCTGTCTGGATCACCATTAGAGGCCGGACAATCGGACGACTTTGGCTTGCGACAATCGGTCTCGATGTACAAGAACAAGCGGAGTTGTAATTTGGATTTGAGGTTTTGGCAATCCCAAGATTTGAGGTATGAATTTCGGCACCTTGTTTGTTCTTGACAAGAATGATCGATTTTAAATACACAAGATGTTCCTTGGAGGGATTCGGTATTGTATGTTTTAATTTTTCCATTTCGTTATGTAATTTTAAATCTATTTAAAATTATTTTATCTCTGTTTGTGCATGACCCGAATCCTAGCAGTGGTATCAGAGCCTCGCTTGTGTTGTTTTTGATCGATCGTATGTTTTAATTGTTACTGATTTCAAAAGAGTTTTGACTTTGGGATTGTTCTTGATCTATAATTGCAATTGAAAATTTTTCATTAATTGTTTTTTATTTATATTTCAATTTTGGAAATTTAATTGATTCATGTTTATTTCATATTATTAATTAGTTTAAAATTGTTTTAAACTAGTTAATTGGTAGTGCAATCGACAAGCATCAATTGGGAATTGATTGTGCCGATTTGGGTGATTTTGGAAGGCTAAAAATTTTGTGATTTTTCTGCATGTTATAGCTGTGTTTTTGACATTTTTCCAGCCTTGAAATTGTCAAGAATTGTTCTATATATTGCTGGAAAAATCTATTCAGACATAGCCTATGAAATTGTTCATTTATGGGCTAGTTTGAGTGCATTTGATGCACATAATGTTGGCAACAGCTTGGATAATGAACTAATCACCAAATAATATGCCGCATTATTGAAGCAAATGTAAGGTGCAAAATAAACTCCTTTTAATCACCAAATAAATTATTATTCAATTGGTCATTCTTAAATATTTTAAGACAACAATTGATAATGAACTCAACATGTTTAATTTCCAATTAAAATTTTAATTGGATAATAATTTGAATTAATTGATTAATCCTAATTGGATTAGGATTTATTCTAATATGATTAGGATAAATGTTAATCAGAAGAAAAATTGTTTTCTTAATTAAATTAAATTAAGGATCAAGACAAATCCAAATAAGGTAACTAGAAATTAAAACATAATTATATGTTCATAATTTGATTATGGATGTATGGGATGATTATGGACTTAGACCCAATATGATTGTGGATGGTTTAAATTTTTTTCATGGTATTAATATTTAAATAGGGTATGCGAACCCTGCCTTATCTCTTATTTTCTGAAGTCGTAAAATTCTTTCATCACCTAATTCCCCTCGAGTGTAACTCGAGGTTTCTTTATTACAAATAAAACTAGTTACATCAAAGTGTAAAATTAGGATTAGCTAGGAATAATTTTGTAACTCAAAGATGGAGATCAAAGGCATTATGAAGATCAAGGAGCTTACAAGCAAGCTTTTGAAGACTTTGTATGTAATCACCTAGGAATTTGACCAACTAATTTTCTTTGATGGCTAAAAGAAATTATAGATTAGAAAGTCCATAATCATCCAAGTAGTTAGCATGTTATAGATTTATTTTATGTGATATAATAAATGATATGCATGCCAAAATGATGAGACATTAATAACTAAGATAAAATGAGTAAAGAAATCCCTCATTCCAATATTGAGTCACATGCTTCGCATGATAAAGTTGCCTTCCATTGTCGTAACAAGATAACCAGAGTTCTTCTAGTAGGAGTCTTGTTGAGTCGCTAAAGGTCAAACTAATGTACGAACATGTTTGAGTTATGAAGATGGGTCTTACTCAAATATTAGCATGTTGTCCAGATGCGTCAAACTTGACCGTATGATATTAGAGGCAGAGCTAGGCGAATTGCATATGATGTACTTAGACAAAGAGTTGTCACCTAACTGATCTGGGAGTTACATAGAGATGCAATTGATCAATTATGTTATCTACCTAATCAGGCTTGTTGTAGCTTGTTGAGTCACTCAAGGTTGCAACATGTTGAAAGGGATCCCAGCCCACTAGAAATACCTTAAAGAGGTTTTCGAATAATAGTGAGGGCTATTATTCTAAAAAATTAGTGGGAGAACCAATGAAGATTTAATACCTCATCTTAAATTGTTTAAATACATAGATGACTAATACATACTTTTTCCATATTAGGTTGTTGAAAATGATTAATACATTAACTGCAGTGCGTGGCATATTAGATGCCATTAGCCCAAAATGTTTGGACTGGTACAATAGATTGAGAAGTGTTCTTAATAAAAGGAAGGATACTAACTTGGCAAGTCAAGAAGAACTTATAGAAGTTTCTAACTTTTTGAACATCTTTATGATTGAGCTAAATCTTTCTACTGTCAATTCCAATTCCTGGATAATTGATTCAGATGCGGATCGCATCTATGTAATGACATAAATTTGCTTGAGAACGATAGAGAATTAAACAAAGGTGAAATTGTCCTGAGTGGGCAATGGTGCAAAAGTTGCAGCATTGGCCGCTGGAACTTGTGTTCTGCCTTTGCCTGCTGGCTTGAGTCTGGAACTGAAAGAATGTTACTTTATTCCAATACTGTCTAGAAACATCATTTTGGTATCATACCTCATTGTTCATGATGGTTTCGAGTTTAGAATGAAGGGCAATAGTTGTTCTATCATTCTAAATGACATACATTATGGATTTGCTACATTATACAATGGATTTTATGTCTTGCATCCAGAGATGCCAGTACTCAACATAAACATCAAGAAAGTGAGGAAGAACGATCCAAGTAAAACCTTTATCTGGCATTGTATATTTGGTCATATCAAAGAGACACGAATAGCCAAGTTACTTGTCTACTTGGTAAGACGACCAAGACTCCCTTTACAGGAAAGGGTGAAAGAGCTGGTGTTTTGCTAGGCTTGATACATTCAGATGTATGTGGGCCACTAAACATAGCTGTTAGAGGAGGTTACTCATACTTCATAACCTTTATTGATGATCATTCAAGATATGGTTATGTGTACCTAATGCGGTACAAGTTTGAAGCCTTTGAAAAGTTCAAAGAGTTTAGGGCTGAAGTAGAGAAACAGACTGACAAAAATATTCTGGCTCTTAGATCTGATCGAGGAGGAGAATATTTGAGTCAGGCTTTCTTGGATCATTTGACAGAAAATGGAATTCTATCACAATGGACTCCACTCGAAATTCCACAACACAATAGAGTGTCCAAGAGGAGAAATCGAACCTTGATGGACATGGTTCGATCCATGATGTCTAAGGCTGACCTTCCTATATCCTTTTGTCCGGATCATTCAAACCGATTCCGAAAAAATTCAAAGCAAGCCTTTTAAATTATTACACAGCTTCTACTTTGATCTGTTAAATTCATCCCGAACTTTTTAAAATTAAGTGATCCAATTTTGTTAATTAGGTTCGAATTTTCTTAAACTGTGATTCAACTCAAATGGTGTTTGAATTTGTTTTCGTTTTTGATTTATCAATTGGACCCACCACACTCAAATCTGATTTTTCAATTTGACTTGATTTTTTTTTAATTGACTCCATGTTATCATTTGGATCCAATTGGGTTTTGATGTAACTAGGCTTTAGTAGTTGGATCCAGTTTTCTTTTTGATTTGGGTTTAAAGTTATTATATGGGCTTGTACCTATTCGGTTTAATGAAGAATAATTGAAATTAAATAAAAAATTTAATCAAAAAATAGAAAAAAAGGGAAGGGGGTCGGCTGCCATGGCTGAGCATGGTAGTAGCCTTCCCTTTCTCCCATGTCCTTCCTCTTTTCTTATTTTTTTCAAAGATTTCCCATTTTAGCTCTCTTATTTTCCCTCCCATTTCCAATTCTTAATGCTAGCAAGAATTAGTCATAGGCTCCCTAATCAAAAACCTGCAATTTCCAAACCCCCAAATTCATCAGGGAAAGATTGCCTAATAATCCAAGAGCTTTAATTTCTTCGTAGGGGATTCTGATTTTTCAAAAAAGAACCAAAGATATAAAGGACAGGAGAGGCTCGACAGCAAAAGGAAGGAGGGGGCTTCAGAAAGAGAATGAGACCTTTTCCATCAAACCTTTTCCAAAAACCTATAGTTATTCACCATTAACTCACAACCATGACTCTCACCACCCACTACCAATCTGTCATACTATCAGCCAAAAACACACCACAAACCCACACAATCAAGAAGAAAAGAAACAAAAAAAAAAAAAAAACACAACACTGAGGCCTTAAGGATTTCAGGTTATCATGGTTCATGGGGTTCAGGATGTTTTCTTCAAAATCTGAACGGTGATTAATTATAGGACAAGGTGAGAAGGCGTTGGTTCTATTTTGGGTTCCATTCAACGATGGACGGTAGCTGGATTTAGTGTTGAAGTTTTGGGTTTGAGCTTTAGATCTAGAAAAATCAAGATACTTTTTGGGAAATCAGCTCAGATGGATGTGTAAAGGAGGAAAAAGAGAGTTTTCTGGTTTTTTTAGATTTTTTCACCACCGATAAGCGGCGACCGAAGGTAGAGGATTGTGGCCGACACGATGACCTGTCATCGAAATCTGGAGTTTATGAGTTTTCTGGTGAAGAGGAAGAACATGGTAGACAGAAAGATGAGAGTTTGGGTGGGTGAGAGAGAGAGAAAGTTAATGAAAAAAATGAGAGAAGAAGAGAAAAATAGGGCTTTTATAGTTGCAAAAAAGGAAGTCTGCTGACCCACGGTGTGACCCGCGGCTCGACCCTGGGAAGACCTAACCCAAGTGTGAACCGGCCAGGAGAGAAGAAATGAGAGAAGAAGAAGAAGAATAAGGAAAAAAAATGAAAGAAAAGAAAAGAAAAGAAAAAAAGTTGAAAGGGCTAGCCCACTGAATCCAACCCATTTTGGTTTCAAGCTCACCTTTTTTTTTTTGATCCAATTGCAATCAAGTTTTGGGTCCATACCCAAACCATTAGTGGGTAAAATTCCTTTATTTTGTTTTTACTTATTTATTTATATATTTTTCCTTGTATTCGTTTAAACTTTATAGTAATATCTTTTTAATGTCATCATGTA
The DNA here is from genome assembly GCA_030761205.1 of Fremontodendron californicum. Lineage (NCBI taxonomy): Eukaryota > Viridiplantae > Streptophyta > Magnoliopsida > Malvales > Malvaceae > Fremontodendron > Fremontodendron californicum. Next base: position 8,723,197 of record JAULJL010000025.1, on the reverse strand, counting down.
TATATTTCTTTGTCAAATGGTAAAAAAGAAAAAAAAAAATTTTTTAATAAATGAATATTAAAATAAAATTGATTATTTCTCTAAAAAGGAATGTAAATTCCCGAAGACGAAATTCGAAGGATGTTAGAGTAGTGATTCCTAAGATGTCTCGAGGTGAGAAAATTTCATTAAAATATCACCAAAAGTATTGGGAGTATTTAGCAAGCATTTTCAATAAAGGATTCACATTCGCTTTCATAAATAAATAAAAAAGAATAATTTCTTTTTACACAAATAAAATGATATTGAAAAGGAAATTTAAAAATTAAATGTGGACGACGAATCTCTGACAACAGAAGTCGAGGGATGTCACAGTAGTTATTCCTTAGATATCCCGAGCTTAGAGAATTTCGTTAAATATCACCACAAGTAGTGGGAGTATTTGGTGATATTCTCAATACGAAAAAATCGTGTTCATTTCGAAAATGGAAATGATGAAAATAATAAATAAATAAAAATGAATGTGTACGTGCTCGATATTTTGCTATGCTCGTGTTTGCAAATGATATGCTTCGTATGTTTAATCGTATGATTATTTATTTAATTGCATGTCCTATATGCTTGACCATGTGCATCTCATACTTAAATATTTGCATCATATGCATTTAAATAAAAAGGGTGAATGGAAATTGCCGACGACGAAATTCGAAAGATGTCACAGTAGTGATCCCTAAGATATCCCGAGGTGAGAGGATCTCGTTAATACCACCAAGAGTATTGGGTATATTTAATGAGTATTCTCGATAAAAGATTTAAGCTTACTTTCATTTTCAAAAAATAATGACAATTCCTTTTTCAGAGTAATAAACATGTTTTGGAAAAGAAATGAAAAGAGAAATAATTTAAATACAATTGTTGAGTCCATTAAATCAAGGTTTAGGATAACACATGATTAGTTGGTACAGTTTTATTAACGGGCGTCGTGGGGGTGCTAATACCATCCCCATACGTAACCGTACTCCCAAACCTGTCATGATTTTTCTCTGGTTTTCAATTGCAGACTTCAAAATTGCCTTTTTAAAAGGTTTTAATTAATTTTAAAATTCTTTTTTTTTAAGCCAATCGCACCTAAACAAAAAAGATTGGTGGCAACTTCATTTATTTTTAAAAATGGTCTAGCGGTCGAAAAAACGTTATAAGAATGATGTCTAAGGCTGACCTTCCTATATCCTTTTGGGGATATGCCTTAGAAACTGCAGGACACCTTCTAAACAAGGTTCGAACCAAATCAGTATGATAAGACACCATATGAGATATGGTATGGCAAGAAACCAATATTGTCTTATACTAGGATTTAGGGATGCACTGCTTATGTGAAGCATGTGCCTTCTGACAAGCTAGGAACTAGGTTTAAAAAATGTAAGTTTGTGGGGTATCCTAAAGAAACAGCTGGATATTGTTTCTACAATCATACTGAACAAAAAGTGCTTATTTCAAAACAAGCCACCTTTCTAGAGAAAGAGTTTCTACTAGAAGGATTTAGTAGGAGTAAAGTAGAACTCGAAGAAGTTCGAGAGCCACAAGCTGACATTCCCTTAGAACCTGAGCCAATGTTTGAAGCATCAGATGCTCAAACCGATGCTCAAGAAACACAAATACTTTAAAGATCTAGTAGAGTTAAGCAAACTCCGATGAGATATGGATTTCAATTGGAAAGAGATGGTTTGCCCCCCATTGATAATGAACCTACTACGTGTAAGGAAGCTGTAGACACCTAATTTTGTTCGGACCACTAAATCAGGTATGTTTTCTTCCTAAATTGATGTTTCAGAATGCAAAAAGACTTTTCTCATTCTACAGGTGGTACTCCGTGACTTAGTCTAAGAAAGCAGACAGAAAAAGTCAAACTTGAAAAAAGTCAACCCAAAAAGTCAACTACTAAAAAAGGTAACCCATTTTTAAAATCAAAATTTGAAGTTCAATTGATAGATGGTGAAAGAATTTTGATAATCCGAGGTCTACATTGAAAGATATGGAGTTCGGAAGTTGGGTTACGAAATTTCAGTAGAAAGGAAACCCTAGTTTGGCAAATTTGGGGAAAAGTGCTTAAACGATCAAATTGGTCAGAATTGAAGGTTCCAAATGAAAGATAAGCACTGACTACGGGTAATGGAGAAGCTACTTGGAAGAAAAACTGAAGGAAAAGTCAATTCGGAAGAAAACTGAGAATTAGGGTTTTTGGTGGATTTTGGCAAAATTTAGGGAAAATTGCAGAAATGGCCTGATTCGGTAAGACTAAAGCCCCTAATTTATGAGGAGTGATTAAACAAGGATAGCCCAAGACTCAGTTTGAAGAAATTCCTAGAAAAGAGCCGATTGGACGAAAAACGAAAAAACGAGGAAGTTCCTGATACTGAAAAGAGGAAAAATCAAAACGAAAGGGAATTTGATTGTAAAAATTGGGCGTATTCGGACCAACTCCAATTCAATACATCATAAAGGCCCAAAAAAAGAAATTTTGAAAATCGGACTTGTTTTGAGCAAAACCAGGCTTCGGAGGCAAATGGCAAAACTGGAAAATTCGGAAAATATCAAATGAGCTCCAAAAATTCTAAAAATTTACAGATCACATTCTTAAATCATTTTGGAGAGATTGACAAAATAAAATCTGGATTCGGAGTTCATTTGCAAAATGGCCAAATCTCGGGCCAACTATGCAGGAATTCAAAAGGATAAATCCAGAAAAAATACCAAATGAGCTCCAAAAATTCTGAAAATATGCATATCTCATTATCAAATCATTTCAGAGAAATTGGAGAAAGAAAATCTAGACTCGGAGTTCATTTACAAAATGGCCAAATCTCGGGCCCACTATGTAGAAATTCAAAAGGATAAATCCCAAAAAATAGCAAATGAGCTCCAAAAATTATGAAAACTTCCAGATCACACTTTTAAATTATTTGCAAGAGATTGGTGAAGAAAAATATGGATTCGAAGCTTGTTTAAAAATGGTGAAAGTTCGGGTGCACAAAAAGGCAATTTTGGAAGGAAAAAATCCAAAAAAATAGCAAATGGGCTCGAAAAATTTTGAAAACTTCCAGACTTCAATTTTTTATTATTTTAGAAGTATTGAAAAAATAAAATTTGAATTTGGAGTTCATTTGCTATTTATTTAGGTTCGGGGGTCAAAAAGGTTATTTTACCGAAGAAATCGAAAGGGGGCAATTTGTAAATAAGGAAAATATGAAAGATGAAGGAATTGCTGAGATAATTCCTCCCTTGGTTAGTCAGAATAAAGGAGAATAAGGAAGCTTGATCAATTTAATTCCTTAGTCACTATCAAGCTCAAAATGCTTCCACTAGTACCTTGGAAATGGTCCCCCTTTTATCCAATGGCTTAGGTGCCTTGTAGAAAAGTTGAATGCACCATTCAATTGCCAAGATTAAATGCCAAGATGACATTTTTATTTTTCATGAAAGAACCCTCATCCAATGACCAAGAATGGAAGAAGAAAGATGAGCACAATGAATCCAAGGGTTGGCATTCATTCGGCCATGTAAGGGAGTGCATGGGATTGTATCCTTATTTTATCTAAAGGCTGAAGTTACTAGAAGGGCTGAGTACACATCTTAAGGGCTGCTATCAATTGGCAAGAAGGTATTTTTATTGTGTCATCAAAAGATCCTAATCTAAAGGCCAAAATTGGAGGAGAAAAAATGCACAATCTATCCTATGGTTGAGAGGCTATTCGACCAAGTCATTAGAGGCGTTCCAGATTTCATTTTTGAAGAAGTTTGGAGGCTAGAAAAGAGGCAGTAGCTAAGGAGAAAAAGAGAGAAAAAAGAAAAGGAAAAAGAGAGGAGAAAAAAGGAGAAGGAAAAGAAGGGTTTTTGGTAGTTTCTTCTTTTATTGATATGATCTTTTTTTTTATTGATATTTTTTCGTTTTTATGAAATAAATTTGTTTCTAAAGAGATACTACATTGTTTTTTTTTTTTAAAGATAATAAAAAAATAACAAGTTTCCATCCTTAATTCATCGTGGCTAAATGAGTTGCTGTTTTGGGTAAATGATTTTATGTTTGATTTTTATTCATGAGTTTTGTTGTGGTAGGTTAGCTTATTTGTGTTAGATTAGCTTGATTTGTGGTAGGTTAGCTTGATTGTGGTAGTTTAATAATATACCATGCTATGTAATTGTGACAATACCATTGCTAAATTCTTGTTGTCCCATTCGGCCATGATGGATTTTTTTTTAGCATGTTTGCATTTTTATCATGTTTGCTTGTTTAATACGTTTCCATTGATCTTCATACATATATATACCATGCTATATTCATGTTATTAATTCGGCCATGATGGATTTTTGTGCATATTTGCATTGTTTATCATGTTTGCTAGTTTATTGCTTCCATGTGTTTGTGTTATTGTTTAGCTAGGATCATACTATGTGATTTGAGGGCTATGCGGTCAACATGATTTTGTTTTTTTTTTTTTTTTTTTGTGCATTTTCATTTTGTCTAGTTGATAGGTTTGCATTTCATGCCATAACATTGTGTATTTTTAACTTGGTTTGCCATGTGTTTGTGTTATTTTCTAAATAGGATTGCATTAGGCTATTTGGTGGCCTTTCGGCCCTTGCATGTGTTTCTTCCTTGTGTGTGCATTTACATTATGTTTAGGTACCATTGCTTTGCATTATTATGTCATGAAATTGTGTATTAGTTGCTGCTTGTTCATGCATTAGTATTAGGTTTATTAGTCACTATATGTTCATGACATTTTCATGCATTATCATGACATTTAAGGTCTAGAATCATATTGGTATTGCCATGCACATAAAGTCTAGAATCATATTGATATTGCCATGCATTTGCTATGCTATTTAGGTCTTAGTTCGTTTTGTATTGCCATGCATCTCATGTCACGTTAGGTCTAAGTTTCATTTGCATTATCATGCATCTCATACATACTTAGGTTAGGATTACATTTATTGCCATGCAAACTCATGCTAGGCATTAGGATATTTTGTATTGCCATGCATTTCTCACATCATTTAGGTTGTAAATCATGCATTTCATGCATTCGATTTGCTGTATGATCATGCATCTCATGTCAAGCCACATGATTTATGACTTAGGCCAATCAATGGCTCAAAGTCAAGCTCACTTGAGCGTACTTGTGGAAAATTAAAGAGTTGTCAAATTGATTAGTCTACCTTTGTGATTTTTTTTACTTAGACAAATTTTGTCTAACTTTTTAAAAGTGTTATCTACTGTTTGTGGGTCTTTAGTAGAGTCTCCAACATTTTTACTTTGATTTTTAAATGATTTTTCAAAGGCAAAAAAATGTGTTTTAGCAAAACAGTTTTTCAGCCAGTACTCGGACTTTCTCGATTTATCTGAGAAGTCATCTTTAATCATAAAATTAAGCCAATTTTTTTCGTTTAGTTTTACGTGTTCTGAGTCTCCAGTATGTTTTTTAGATTTTTTTTGAATTCTTAAAAATAGGTTAAAAAATCATTTTTTAAAACTGGACAGTGGAGTCAGATTTGAAAGAAAATCATTTTTCTGTTTTGGCTAAGTTACTTAGAGGGGGCTGATTAGGAAATTTAGCTACTGTCTTAGGGTGGTTTCTAAGCCATTTTAACCTTTAAAAATTATTTTTGTAGAGTTCGGGTCAAGGGTGGTCAAGTCCAGGATTTTAAACTTAGGAAATTAGAGCTATTTTTAAAAGGTTTGGCTAGGGTTTTAATCTTCGTTCAAGTTTCTTTCAAAATTGTTTTCAAACAATCACAAAGTTTTTTTAATTTTAGAAAACTCAATTTGATATATTTTCCTAAGGTAGCCAGATATCTTTTTAGATATACGGATTTCCTTAATTAAAGGAAAAAATACATTTTTATGCATTTATTTTCCATGTTCATATATACTATATAATATATGAGTTTTGATCATTTCCATGATATTGTTATTATTTTGATTTATTTTATGGTGTTATGTTGGTTTTTATATGTTTTTGAATATTATATGTTATTCTATGCTTTTCATTTAGTTATTTATTTTTGTCACATTATTTAGCATATACTACGTTCACGCATTATTATTTCTATTTTCATGCATATTCCATGATAGCATTATTTTATGTTTCATGTCATTTCATGTTACTTAGGATATTTCATTTCATTTAGATATTTCATTTCATTTAGAATATTATGTTATTTAAATCATTTCATTTAGAATATGCTATGCCATTTAAATTATTTCATATCATTTAGGTTGCATTAGATTATCTAGACTTTGCTATGTCATTTTATTTATGTCACACATATTCATATTCATATATTTTTTAAAATGTTTTCAATAAAATAAAGAAATTCTCGAGTAAAAATAATTCATGGGTTCTCTGCCGGGTTTGCTGGGGAGGATATCATCAATTATCATTAATAACGAAATATCTTCTTTAAAACGAGAATGATTCGGAAAATTTTCCAAATAAATAAAAATTTCAATATTTTGCCACGTTTGTTGGGAAATATAGGAAAATTTTCAATTAATAAATTCCGGATCATTTTCAATTAAAAATGAAATTATTTTTCTTTAAATTGGGAATTAATTTGAAATTCTAAATTTAAAATCGACCTTTTTTACCGAGACTTGAGATAACACACGATTAATAAGGTACCGTTTTATACGAACGTTGTGGGGGTGCTAATCCTTCCCCACACATAACCGAGTTTCGAACTCGCTTCTTTGATTTCTCTGGTTTAAAATGCATACTTAAAATTGGTTTTAAAAATGTTTTAATTAATATTAAAATGTTTTACAAAACCGGTTTTAATAGGTGGCCGATCACACCTAGCTAAAAAAGATTGGTGACGACTCCATGTCTTTTGCAAGATCATTTCCAAAACCTTCATTTTTCAAGAGGAATTAAGTCGACTTTTCCTTCGTTTTTTAATGTCACGCTTAATGTGTAATAAAGTCTCGCGATGAGACTTGTTATGTTATTTTTTAAGGTTGCAACAGCTTGGCGACTCTACTGGGGATTATTAGAGAGTCAGGCCTAGAATTAGTCGTTTGTTATCAAAGTCTCGATTTTTGTTGGTTTATTAGATATTTAATTTTAATTCTCACATTTTTTTTTAAAAAAAAGGAGAATTTTGAAAAGAATAAAATGTTTTTGAATATGGTCATACTCATGTGCATGCATTTTATTATTGTTCTCTAGTTATTTAATATTGTTTATTATGCTTGTTGGTTAATGCTTTACTCTATTCTTGAATATTCTTCTAATAAATTGTTGAGGAATAAATTGTTGAGGCATTTAGAATAAGGATTGTAGAATAAGTGGTGAATGGTTTGTTGTTCCTCCGCACACACTACATTTGCATAACATGAACTCTCTACCCGGGTTTCGCCCATTTAAGTGGGAGTAAAGTAACTATGCCTTCGTGATGATCCTCTGTATGGGCTAGTGAAACACTTCCAGAGTATAAAGTACCTAATACCTTCGTGATGATCCTCCGTATGGGCGTAGGAAAATATAATCTAACGAATTGAACCCGCTTTTATCGGGGTGCCTTACTAGCCTTCACAGGTGACAGTGAGGAACAATTCAGGGCCTTTAGAACCGATTCACCTTCATATAGTGAACCTAGGCGAAGCCATGCCGGATTTCCATTAGATACGGAAGATAGGAACACATGGAGGGACATTTTTAACCTTTTGTTACCTATTTTACATTATGAATAAGCATTGTAGATCGGGCAACGATGTACGTACATCGCCCGTAATAAGTTTAATACCTCACCTCGAAGGCATCGTGATGCCTAAATGAGTTAATATTGTTGGGCAAGTGTTCATAAACTATTAAAATTGAAAATATCAAAACATTCTTTTCAAACATTTTTGCATTTTGCACATTTCATGCATGTGTGAATAGAGCATGTACATTCATGGTTGTATTTTGATCTCATTTTTTGCAATAAACAGTTGGTAATAATCTCATTTGATGATTTCATAAATCGGTAGTGTTACATGAACATTTGTATATTGTACCATAGTAGGATCTACTACCCCTAAATTCTTTTGAAAATAATATGTTTGGTTTTTCATAGAGAAAACATGTTTCAAAAAATCATAGATTAAATTTGGAGGCAAATCTTGCATAATGAGATTTTTTGAATAATTAAGATTTAGGTCCCAACAATTCGTGTAATCATTGGTCATTCTTTGTATCTACCTTTGTGTTAATTCATTTATTCTTTGTATGTATCATTTTGACATCATGTTACAATCCTAACATGCATGGTTATTCATTGTAGAATACATTTGTGATGTACATGGTCATTCTTTGTATCTACCTTTGTGTTAATTCATTTATTCTTTGTATGTATCATTTTGACATCATGTTACAGTCATAGCATGCATGGTCATTCATTGTAGAATACGTTTATGACATGCATGGTCATTATTTGTATATACATGTGCATCAATTTATTCATTCTTTAAATGCATCATATTGGCATTAGATTGCATCCATGGCATACATAGTCATCATAGTTTCTCTATATATGCTCATGCATTAATCGTTAGTATATTCATGCATATAGGAATAGAGTATGTACATTCATAATTGTATTCTTGATCTCATGGTAATAATGTCAATTTCATTTGCATGAAAGGGGTTCAAGATATGCGGAATGAATCGGAGGAACGATTGGATGCTTTGGAATGCAATCAAGAGGAATTTGGGCATGAAATCCGGGAGGTGAAAGAACAGCTTGCCAAAATGATGAAAATGTTTGAGGATATGGGTAAGAGTGAGGGGGAACTTTCTCAGGGCTCTTCATCGTCTTCGGATCAACCAAAACCATCAGGTCCAGAACATACAATCCCTGTTGGATCCTGCACTTGTCAACGCCACAAAGGTTGCAATCCTGATGAAATTATGGACAAACTCGTGAAAATGATTAAACCCGAGAGCCTGATACCAAGGATAGAAACCTCAGATCCCAAACAGTCCCTGCAATTGGTCCTAGGTCCAAACCAGTATCCTCACCCTACTATGGCCCAATTGTCCACTAGGATGATCACTACGGGACCCATGAATCCCACTCCATCACCACCCATTGGCAGTTCATATTTCTTCCCTCATCAATCACCTTATCAAGCATCTGGGATAGGAACCTCGAACTATGTACAACCTCCAAGGGTTCCAAATCCATACCCTTACCATGTTGTTCCGCCACCTCTCCATGTAAACACTTCGGTTCGAACCTTAGTGCCACCACCAAGTGCCCCAACTCCTAGGCCATGTGTGACTAAGAAGCAACCCAAAAACAAGACTCAAGAGCAGTATGATCCTATTCCAATCAGCTAACGAGAGCTTCTTCCTATACTGATCCAAAATCACATGGTTGCCTGTATCCCATTGAAACCCCTGTTACCACCATATCCAAAGAGGTATAATCCAAATGCAAGATGTGATTATCATTGTGGAATTGCTGGCCATAGCATTGAAGACTGTATAGCCTTCAAAAAGAAAGTGCAATCTCTTATAGAGATCAAGTGGATTGATCCAACGACACTGATTGATAGAGGGTTGTGAAAGCGTCATTAGGATTGGGAGATTTACTGCAATAATGTAGAAAGACTTCGGTCTGATATGATGTAGTAGGATTTTACTTTTTCAGTAGCCGACTCTTATAGCCTTAGGATGCTAGGAAGAATAAAGTGCTTGTAAAGACAGTTTTAACCACTGCTCATGATTTTGTAAACATGGTTTATACCATTATGAATGTTGATTCGGGAATGAATTGGTTGTGCTTCAAATTTATGAGATGTTGATGATTAGGTTCCTCCAATTCTTATTTCCTCCGTGATACCTTCCCCTTTGCATTTTGCATCCGATCAATTATTTGTCATACCATACATTCATACATACATCATGTTAGCATTAGGTCGCATTCATGACACATATGGTCAGCTTGATTTTCTTTGTATATACTCTGTTTCAATCATTCATTGTTTACATGCATCATATTTGACATCATGTTGCATTCATAGTGTATATGATCATTCATTGGGAAATACACTGAAATATACATGGTCATTCATTGCATAAATTTATGCGTTGTTGTTTATTCTTTGCTTGTACCATGTTGGCATCGTGATTGCATTTATTACATATATGGTCAGCGTGTTTCCACTGTACATATCCATACACCATATTGTTTAAGCTTCACGTGCATCAAATTGCATTCATGGCTCTTTCATCATGACACGCATTTGGAGGGATAAAATGGAAGTTGGCTTGGCTTTAAGAATCTTTGAAAGAATTTCCATTTCAAATCAGAGATATAAGAAGTACTGAGTACCTTTTCAATAACAGGATAGTGCTATGGAGAATGAACAAGTTGCTCGAATGGAAAAAAATGGAAAGGGAACAAAAAGAATTGCGAGAACATTTGGCAAAGTCTCAAGCAGAATCTAAAGATCAGATGACTAAATTGATGGATCTAATGTCCACTGTAATCAAAGGATACACTGAAAACTTGACCACCAGAGAAGGGTTAGAGGCACAAAAGGGTCAGAATGAGGTCGTAATGATGGATGCCCAGAACACAGTTAACCCCGTCAATGTCTTAAATTCAGATGATCCAGCTGAATAGGCAAAGTTGAAAATTGTTGCAGTAAAATGAGGTAGAGCTAGCAGATTCCCAAGGGAAATATCAGTTGGTAGGCGAAAGGCTCCAGGCAGTAGAAAATACAAACGTATTCGAGAGTGTGGATGCGAAAGAACGATGCTTGGTCCTCGATTTAGTCATTCCTTCTAAATTCAAAGTCCCTGACTTTGTGAAATATGATGGGACGACTGATCCGTCAGCCCACATCACTATGCTCTTCCGAAAGATGACATGTCACATAGATAATGATAAGCTTCTGATCCACTACTTTCAGGATAGCCTCAGCGGGTCCGCAATTAAGTGGTGTAGTCATTTGAGCAAGGATCAGATTCGCTCTTAGAATGATTTGGCTAGGGCTTTTCTAAACCAGTACAAGCATATGACCGACATGACACTTGACCGTTTCACCTTGTAAAATATGGAGAAAAGAGCTACTGGGAGCTTCAAAGAGTATGCTCAGAGGTGGAGGAACATGTCCACCCAAGTACAACCATCTTCGACACAAAAGGAAATCACCGTCCTTTTTGTGTGTACACTACGGGCCCCGTACTATGATAGACTCATCTGCAATGCCTCGAAGAATTTTGTGAATATGGTAATCTCAGGGGAGATGATTGAGAATGCTATTAGGAATAGAAAACTTGAAGGAGAAGGAACATCCAATGCCGAGAGAAATAGGGCACCTAGAAAGAAAGAGAAGGATGTCCAAGCTATGGGAGATTTCGTACCATATTCCTAATTTCCCTCATACCAATCATGTTATCCTACTGAGATATCTCCTAGCCTTTATCCTTACTTACCAACCCAACACCTAATCCTATACTAGTTCTTGCAACAAGGCATGCTTCCAGAAAACGACTGCAGGATAACCAAGAAAGAATTCCAATCTATGACCTGCTGTCATTATTAATAAAAAATCAGTACCTTACCCCAGTACCTTTGAAAATAGCTCCGAATCCATCAGCAAGGAGTTATGACCCTGACAGCAAGTGTGATTATCACCTGGGGATAGTTGGGCATTCAACTGAAAAATGCAAACAATTGAGGGAAATGATTGAAAGTTCCGTGATGGTATTTTGACACCGAAACTTATCAATCAGTGGAAGGCCGCTTTGCCGTACATCAGTTTCTTTTAGGGTTTTAGGAGGAGAATTACTACCTTTGAATGATGTCAATATGAGCATTTTGATGCATGTAGTTTCAGACCTTATGATGAAAATACTTGTCTCATGTCGACATTCATATGAAATAAATGAATTTTGAATTTTAAACCTCGTGCTTGTTGTGTTTTAACAATAATTTGAATTTGCAAAAACAGGCATTAAGGAAGGTTTAATAATGGATAGTCTCGAGAATATTGACGATCATTGTTACAAATGACCCAATACCTTATCACCTCTCTTTCAGGCTTTCCTAGGCCTAAATCTCTTGAACCAATACCACTTGGAAAACCTAATGCTTCAAGGAATATGAATGATTGAACTTTATAAAACCATTGTCATCATAGAATAAGCAAAGATGTAGATCCTAGTCTAGGCTATGAACAAAGGAACAAACGTTTTGAAATTTTTTCGAACTCCTTGAAATTCAAACAAATGAGACATTTCTTTCAAGAATTTAGATCATGGTAATTTGGTGTGTATCAAGGTTGTGCCAAAACCATTCATGTCATTTCCAACGACCACAAAACACTAATTTCCCAAACATCACTTCATGATTGACACCCTAGGGCACAATGATTAAGCTAGATTATTCCATGTCATAGAGAAAACCCGTTTTTGGATCATATTTTCCTTGTCTCTTCAAAGAACTCAGGTTTGAAACTCAGCCTTTTCAAAACAGACATAGACTTGCTATGTTTCTCGTTGATACAAATTCTCATGGTTAATCAAATTGGGGCATCATATGTGGAAATGATGGTTATATGGTGAAAAAGGATGGGACTAACGCATGAATCAATGGGGCATGCGACAAAAAAAAAAGGGGGGGGAATTGTGATATGATGCATATGGGAATTCGGATGATTCCAAAGTGCCAAATGAAATTCTGATTATCTATTTCCCCTAGGGATTGCTTTTCAATGTGAATTTCGTGCTTGACATGAGAAATGGCCATCTTTCATGTCCTTGTCACAAAAAGAAATTATCCATAGTCACCCTTTTTGAGTCGAAATAATTCTTTCTTCTTGAAACCCTGATCAAGGATCACCCTCTACACTGGGGGGTAAATGTGAGGAAAGATATTCTCAAAGATGAGTCCTAGCTCAAAGACAGATACAAAGCAAATTGATCCCTGAATAAATATGGGTTCACTCTGTCAAAATAAAGATGCAAGAGAAAAAAAAAAGTGTGAAAAAGTATGGCAAATGAAAGCCAAAAGCAAAGAAGAAAAAGAGAAAAGAAAAATCCAAAAGGGGCAAATGCTTTAAAGGGAATCCTCCTCAAAGAAATGATCCTTGATCTGATTACCCTCAAACACATATTTTGGGCCTGTTTATCCTTTCTTTTTGAACCCCGAACCATGGCCTACATTACATACTTTAAAATTCTATTTTGATTAAGCATGAATATTTAACTTGAAGGGGTTTTCCTCAGATTTTATCCCATTTCATCGAATTATCATTTCACTAAGGAAGAATTTAGAATTCTCAAGTGCATGGTAGAACAAAAAAAAAAGAATGGAAAGAGTAGGACACTAGGGCGAAAACCCAAAAAAGGGCGGTCTAGAGTAAAATGGAATTTTTGATGCCATCTATGTTAGTACTGATACCACAAAAGAAAAGGTCATCTTGAAGAAGTGGTCATCGAGGAATACCTAGGAATTCATGAACCGCCTAAATTGTCAGCTCTATTCGGAGGATTGACTTCGAAAACTGAGATTTTTCCCTCCAAGATTAAACTTTCCAGTTTAAATATCCCAGCCAATCTTGATGCTTGTCAAAATGCCTTGATATGAAAATTAAAAGAGTGTTGAATTTGTTTGATTCTCAATGAATTCTTGATTTATAAAACTTGTTCCATTTGTGAGCCTAGAAGGGACATACATTTTTGTTATGAAACTTTCTTTGATCAACCAAAATCTTGTTATACAAAGCATTACCAATTCAAATTGGAAAATTCAGATTGACACTTAGAGAAATTTTTAACAGTGATCATCAGTCTTCAAAAGATTTGTACATCACGCAGTGTGGGGTTAATATTTTTATTCAGAAGTTTTCAAAATAAGAAAACAAATAAAGATATTTTTGAAATACCCATTTGATGTTGACATGAGATAAGGGTTTTTCTAACCCAAAGGTGTGGAACTACTAGGGTTAATCTTGATTTCCAAATATGAGAAGAAAAAATAGAATTAGGCAAGCAGATGTTTGTCAATAAGAGTTTGAAAACTATTGGGGCAAAGGACATAGCCAAAGATTGAAAAACGAATTGAAGTTATACTCTGATTTGAAGAGGAAAAATGAATTGGAAAGGCTAAGCCAAAGTCTAGAAAAATGATCAGGGGCATTTGCATATTTTCATGAAGCGTTTGCATCATTATCGATCTTTGCATTTGCATCATATAGAAGCATTTGCACATTGTTGACCTTTGCATTTGCATCATCCTGTGAAGTAATTACATTATTTGAGGATCATTTGCGTTTGCATCATTTAGAAGCATCTGCATCTTATTCAACATCTACATCAATAAGCATTTGCATCAATCTAAACCATTTACATGTACACCATGAAGCATCTGCATCTTATTCAACATCTGCATCTGCATCAATAAGCATTTGCATCAATCTAAGCCATTTACATGAACACCATGAAACATTTGCATCTTATCCAATATCTGCATCAGCATCCAAAAACATTTGCATCAATTCAAAACATTTACATTTGCAATATGAGGTATGTGCATCCTGTTAATCATTTGCACTAGCATCAAAAGGCATTCGCATCTTCTCAAAATCTTCAGGTTAATTTTCAACAATTCTTCAAATATCATTCTTAAGACCTCCGGTCATAGTTTTTTTTTTAAATCATGGATAAGACCTCCGGGCATCATTTTTAAAGTCGCATACAGTGTATTTTTCCAAATCACGGGTAAGGCCTTCGGGCACCATTCTTAAGACCTCTGGCCATCATTTTTAAAGTCGCATACAGCGCAATTTTCCAAATCACCGGAAATGCCTCCGGGCACTTTTCTTTAGACCTCCGGGCATCATTTTTAAAGTCGCATACAATGTATCTTTTTAAATCATGGATAAGACCTTCGGGCATCATTCTTAAGACCTTCGTGCATCATTTTTAAAGTCACATACAGCGCATTTTTCCAAATCACGGGTAAGGCCTCCAGGCACCATTCTTAAGACCTTCGGGCATCACTTTTAAAGTCGCATACAACGCGTTTTTCCAAATCACGGGTAAAGCCTCCAGCACCATTCTTAAGACCTCCAGGCATTATTTTTAAAGTCGCATACAGCGCATTTTTCCAAATCACAGATAAGGCCTCCGGGCACCATTCTTAAAACCTTCGGGCATCATTTTTAAAGTCGCATACAACGCATTTTTCCAAATCACTGGTAAGGCCTCTGGGCACCATTCTTAAGACCTCCGAGCATCATTTTTAAAATCGTATACAATGTATTTTTCCAAATCACGGGTAAGGCCTCTGGGCACCATTCTAAAGACCTTCGAGCATCATTTTTAAAGTCGCATACAGCGCATTTTTCCAAATCACGGATAAGGCCTCCGGGCACTATTTTTAAGACCTTCGGGCATAATTTTTTCTTCTACAAATCGAACCCGTTTCCTTAAGACGGGTCGAGCCTTGATTAGTCAAGGAATTCAATTTAAAGACTAAATCTTCAATTTACAGCTTTATTAAAAAAATGATGAAAAAAAAGAATAGAAAAATGGAAAAAATGAAAACCTCTTTTCCTTTCCTTCATATGTGATTTCACTAACCGGACAAAATTAGTTTTTGTTTATCTTTTCTTGATTCCTGATTCTCAGCAATAGTCAAAGAGGGGCAGTTGTAGACACCTAATTTTGTCCGGACCACTAAATCAGGTATATTTTCTTCCTAAATTGATGTTTCAGAATGCAAAAAGACTTTTCTCATTCTACAGGTGGTACTCCATGACTTAGTCTAAGAAAGCAGATAGAAAAAGTCAAACTTGAAAAAAGTCAAACTTAAAAAAAGTCAACCCTAGAAAAGTCAACCCTAAAAAGTCAACTCCTAAAAAAGTCAACCTACTTTCAAAATCAAGATTTGAAGTTCAATTGAAAGATGGTGAAAGAATTTTGATAATCCGAGATCTACATTGAAAGATATGGAGTTCGGAAGTTTGGTTACGGAATTTCAGTAGAAAGGAAACCCTAGTTCGGGAAATTTGGGGAAAATGGTTAAACGATCAAATTGGTTGAAATTGAAGGTTCCAAATGAAAGATAAGCACTGACTACGGGTAATGGAGAAGCTACTTGGACGAAAAAACTAAAGGAAAAGTCAATTCGGAAGAAAACCGAGAATTAGGATTTTTGGCGGATTTTGGTGAAATTTAGGGAAAATTGCAGAAATGGCCCGATTCGGTAAGACTAAAGCCCCTAATTGATGAGGAGTGATTAAACAAGGATAGCCCAAGGCCCAATTTGAAGAAATTCTGAGAAAAGAGCCAATTGGAGGAAAAACGAAAAAACGAGGAAGTTTTCGATACTGAAAAGAGGGAAAATCAAAACAGAAGGAAATTTGATTGTAAAAGTTGGGCATTTTTGGACCAAATCCAATTTAATACATGATAAAGGCCCAGAAAAAGAAATTCTGAAAATCATACTTGTTTTGAGCAAAACCGGGCTTCGTAGGCAAAAGGGCAAAATTGGAAAATTCGAAAAAAAATACCAAATAAGATCCAAAAATTCTAAAAATTTGGAGATCACATTATTAAACATTTCGGAGATATTGGTGAAAGAAAATCTGGATTCGGAGTTCGTTTGCAAAATGGCCAAATCCCGAGCCTACTATAGAGAAATTCAAAAGGATAAATCCGAAAAAAATACCAAATGAGCTCCAAATTTTTTGAAAATTTGAAGATATCATTCTTAAATCATTTTGGATAGATTGGTGAAAGAAAATATAGATTCGGAGTTCGTTTGCAAAATGGCCAAATCCTGGGCCCACTATGTAGAACTTCAAAAGGATAAATCCCAAAAAAATAGCAAATGAGCTCCAAAAATTATGAAAAATTCCAGATCACACTTTTAAATTATTTGAAAGATATTGGTGAAGAAAAATCTGTATTCGGAGCTTGTCTAAAAATGGTGAAAGTTTGGGTGCACAAAAGGGCAATTTTGGAAGAAAAAATCCAAAAAAATAGCAAATGGCTCCGAAAATTTTGAAAACTTCCAGAATTCAATTTTTTATTATTTCAGAAGTATTGAAAAAATAAAATTTGAATTTGGAGTCCGTTTGCTATTTATATAGGTCCGGGGGTCAAAAATGTCATTTTATCGAAGAAACCGAAAGGAGCCAATTTGTAATTAAGGAAAATATGAAAGATGAAGGAATTGCTGAGATAATTCCTCCCTTAGTCAGTCAGCATAGAGGAGAAGAAGGAAGCTTGATCAATTTAATTCCTTAGTCACTATCAAGCTCAAAATACTTCTACTAGTACCTTGCAAATGGTCCCCCCTTCATCCAATGGCTTAGGTGCCTTGTAGAAAAGTTGAATGCACCATTCAATAGCCAAGATTAAATTCCAAGATAAAATTTTTATTTGTCATGAAAGAACCCTCATCCAATGGCCAAGAATGGAAGAAGAAAGATGAGCATAATGAATCCAAGGGTTGGCATTCATTCGGTCAAGCAAGGGAGTGCATGGGATTGTATCCTTATTTCATATATGGGCTGAGGTTATTAGAAGGGCCGAGTACACATCTTAAGGGCTGCTATCAATTGGCAAGAAGGTATTTTTATTGTGTCATCAAAATTGGAGGAGAAAAAGTGCACAATCTATCCTATGGTTGAGAGGCCATTCGGCCAAGCCATTAGAGGGGGTTGATTTCATTTTTTGAAGAAGTTTGGAGGCTGGAAAAGAGGTAGTAGCTAAGGAGAAAAAGAGAGAAAAAAGAAAGGAAAGAGAGAGGAGAAAAAAAGAGAAGGAAAATAAGGGTTTTTGCTAGTTTCTTCTTGATTTGGAAAGCTAGAGCAAGGTAGCTATAATCTTTCATGGTTATTTTTCATATTTTATTGATATGATCATTCTTTTTATTGATATTTTTCCTTTTTTATGAAATAAATTTGTTTCTAAAGAGCTACTACTTTATTTATTTTTTAAAAGATAATAAAAAAACAAGTTTCCATCCTTAATCCATCATGGCCGAATGAGTTGCTATTTTGGGTAAATGATTTTATGTTTGATTTTTATTCATGAGTTTTGTTGTGGTAGGTTAGCTTATTTGTGTTAGATTAGCTTGATTTGTGGTAAGTTAGCTCGATTGTGGTAGTTTAATAATATACCATGCTATGTATTTGTGACAATACCATTGCTAAATTCATGTTGTTCCATTCGGCCATGATGGATTTTTTTTTTAGCGTGTTTGCATTTTTATCATGTTTGCTTGTTTAATATGTTTTCAGTGATCTTTATACATATATATATATACCATGCTATATTCATGTTGTTAATTCGACCATGGTGGATTTTTGTGCATATTTGCATTGTTTATCATGTTTGCTAGTTTATTGCTTCCATGTGTTTGTGTTATTGTTTAGCTAGGATCATACTATGTGTTTTGAGGGCTATTCGGTCAACATGTTTTTTTTTTGTGTGCATTTTCATTTTGTCTAGTTGATAGGTTTGCATTTCATGCCATAACATTGTGTATTTTTAACTTGGTTTGCCATGTGTTTATGTTATTGGCTAAATAGGATTGCATTAGGCTATTTGGTGGCCTTTCGGCCCTTACATGTGTTTCTTTCTTGTGTGTGCATTTACATTATGTTTAGGTACCATTGCTTTGCATTATTATGTCATGAAATTGTGTATTAGTTGCTGCTTGTTCATGCATTAGTATTAGGTTTATTTGGTCACTATATGTTCATGACATTTTCATGCATTATCATGACATTTAAGGTCTAGAATCATATTGGTATTGCCATGCATATAAAGTCTAGAATCATATTGATATTGCCATGCATTTGCTATGCTATTTAGGTCTTAGATCATTTTGTATTGCCATGCATCTGATGTCACTTTAGGTCTAAGTTTCATTTGCATTATCATGCATCTCATACATACTTAGGTTAGGATTACATTTATTGCCATGCAAACTCATGCTAGGCATTAGGATATTTTGTATTGCCATGCATTTCGCACATCATTTAAGTTGTAAATCATGCATTTCATGCATTCAATTTGCTGTATGATCATGCATCTCATGTCATGCCACATGATTTATGACTTAGGCCAATCAATGGCTCAAAGTCATGCTCACTCGAGCATACTTGTGGAAAATTAAAGAGTTGTCAAATTGATTATTCTACCTTTGTTATTTTTTTTTTACTTAGCCAAATTTTGTCTAACTTTTTGAAAGTGTTAATTACTCTTTGTGGGTATTTATGAGAGTCTCCAACATTTTTAATTTGATTTTTAAATGATTTTATCAAAGGCAAAAAAATGTGTTTTAGCAAAACAGTTTTCACCCAGTACACAGACTTTCCCGATTTTTCTAAGAAGTCATTTTAATCATAAAATTAAGCCAATTTTTTTCCGTGTAGTTTTACGTGTTCTAAGTCTCCAGTATTTTTTTTATATATTTTTTTGAATTTTTAAAAATAGGTTAAAAAATCATTTTTTAAAACTGGATAGTGGAGTCAGATTTGAATTTGAAGGAAAATCAAGTTTTCTGTTTTGGCTAAGTTACTTAGAGGGTGCTGATTAGGAAATTTAGCTACTGTCTTAGGGTGGTTTCTAGGCCATTTTAAACTTTAAAAATGATTTTTATAGAGTTCGGGTCAAGGTGGTCAAGTCCGGAATTTTAAACTTAGGAAATTAGAGCTATTTTTAAAGGTTTTGGCTAGAGTTTTAATTTTCGTTCAAGTTTCTTTCAAAATTGTTTTCAAAAAATCACAAAGTTTTTTTAATTTTAGAAAACTCAATTTGATATATTTTCCTAAGGTAGCCGGATATTTTTTTAGATATACGAATTTCCTTAATTAAAGGAAAAAGTACATTTTCATGCATTTATTTTCCATGTTCATGCATACTATATAATATGTGATTTTTGATAGTTTCCATGACATTGTTATTATTTTGATTTATTTTATGGTGTTATGTTGTTTGTTATATGTTTTTGAATATTATATGTTATTCTATGCTTTTCATTTAGTTATTTATTTTTGTCACATTATTTAGCATATGCTATGTTCATGCATTATTATTTCTATTTTCATGCATATTTCATGATAGCATTATTTTATGTTTCATGTCATTTCATGTTACTTAGGATATTTCATTTCATTTAGGATATTATGTTATTTAAATCATTTCACTTCATTTAGAATATGCTATGCCATTCAAATT
This sequence comes from Fremontodendron californicum, assembly GCA_030761205.1. Lineage (NCBI taxonomy): Eukaryota > Viridiplantae > Streptophyta > Magnoliopsida > Malvales > Malvaceae > Fremontodendron > Fremontodendron californicum. The sequence goes on along the minus strand of JAULJL010000025.1, from coordinate 8,702,963 downwards.
ATATCATATCATTTAGGTTGTATTATATTATCTAGACTTTGCTATGTCATTTTATTTATGTCACACATATTCATATTCATTTTTTTTAAATGTTTTGAAAAAGATAATGATTTTCAATAAAATAAAGATATTTCCAAGTTAAAATAATTCATGAGTTCTCTGTCGGATTTGCTGGGGAGGATATCATCAATTATCATTAATAACGGATTATCTTCTTTAAAACGAGAATGATTCGAAATTTTTTCCAAATAAATAAAATTTTTTATATTTTGCCACGCTTGTCGGGAAATATAGGAAAACTTTGAATTAATAAATTTCGGATCATTTTCAATTAAAAATGGAATTATTTTTCTTTAAATTGGGAATTAATTTGAAATACTAAATATAAAACTGATCTTTTTTACCGAGACTTGAGATAACACACGATTAATAAGATACCATTTTATACGGACGTTGTGGGGGTGCTAATCCTTCCCCACATGTAACCGAGTCCCGAACCCCCTTCTTTGATTTCTCTGGTTTAAAACGCAGACTTAAAATTGGTTTTAAAAATGTTTTAATTAATTTTAAAATGTTTTACAAAACTGGTTTTAATAGGTGGCCGATCACACCTAGCTAAAAAAGATCGGTGGCGACTCCATGTCTTTTGCAAGGTCATTTCCAAAACCTTCTTTTTTCAAGAGGAATTAAGTCGATTTTTCCTCGATTTTTTAATGTCACGCTTAACGAGTAATAAAGTCTCGCGATGAGAGTTGTTATGTTATTTTTTTTAGGTTGCGACAGAAGCGATGTGCGACATCAATTCCAGTAAATTGTTGATGCCATAAAATTTGAAATGGATGCCATGGAAGTCAACCTATGGACTTTGGTTGATCCACCTGAAGGGATAAAACCCATAGGGTGTAGATGGGTTTTTAAGATAAAGACTAACATGGATGGCAGCGTAGAGACGTATAAGGCCAGACTGGTAGCAAAAGATTATAATCAAGTTAAAGGCATTGATTTTGAAGAAACCTTTTCTCCAATTACCATGGTTAAATCCATTAGGATTATACTTGCTATCGCTACATATCATGATTATGAGATATGGTAGATGGATGTAAAAACTACATTCCTTAATGGGAACTTGTAAGAAGAGGTGTATATGACACAACCTGAAGGCTTTACATCTAAGGCCATATCTAATAAGGTATGTAAGTTGCAAAAGTCTATTTGCAGATTGAGGCACATCTCGGAGCTGGAACATTAGGTTTGATGAAACAATTAAAGAATTTGGTTTCATCAAGAATCTTGATGAACCTTGTGTTTGCAAGAAGATAAACGGACTGACAATTGTTTTCCTAGTGCTATATGTCGATTACATATTGCTCATAGGAAATGCTGTACCAATGTTACAAACAGCTAAGGTCTGGCTTTCCAAACAATTCTCCATGATGGATTTGGGAGAAGCTGCATATATTCTGGGAATTAAGATCTATAGAGATAGATCGAAAAGGTTGCTTGGATTGTCCCAATCCATTTACATAGACAATGTACTAAAAAGGTTTAGCATGGATACCTCCAAAAGAGGAAACTTGCCTATGTTACATGGCATACATCTCTCGAAAGAGATGTGTCCTAAAACATCAGATGAAAGGGAATGAATGGATGAGATTCCATATGCTTCGGCTATTGGATTTATCATGTATGCTATGTTTTGCACTAGACCAGATGTGTCATACGCTCTAAGTGTCACGAGCAGATACCAAAGCAATCCTAGTGAAAATCACTTGACTGCTGTGAAGTATATCCTTAAGTACTTGAGAAGGACTAAGGATATTTTCTTGGTCTATGGAGGAGCTGAACTCCAAGTTAGGGGTTATACTGATGCTGGATTGCAAATCGATAAGGATAACAATAAATCGCAGGGCGGTTATGTATTTACCTTAAATGGAGCTGCAGTCGGTTGGAAAAGTTCCAAACAGACTACAACTGCATATTCAACAACGAAAGTTGAATACATCTCCGTGTGTGAGGCAGCAAAGGAGCATGTTTGGATTAAGAAGTTCGTCACTGAACTTGATGTGGTTCCTAGCATTGTTGATCTAGTACCTCTTTACTATGATAACAATGGAGCCATAGCGCAAGCTAAGGAACCAAGGTCTCATCATAAATCCAAACATGTATTGTGATAATATCACTTGATTAGAGATATCGTTCAAAGACGTAATATAAGTATGGAAAAGGTACCCACCAAGGATAATATTGTTGATCCTTTCACTAAAGTTCTGTCCCAGCAGAAACATAATCGTCACATGGAGGGCTTTGGGCTTAGAAACATGGGCGATTGACTTTAGTGCAAGTGGGAGATTGTTAGTTTAAGCCCTACAAGCCAATCGTTATTTTCTTGTAACAAACTAATTTGTCATTTCATGTATTATACATTATGATTTATATAATTATAATTGAGGTATTTCTTTATCCATAAGTCTTATTATAATTTGTTATAAATAACTTGTGAAGATAAAGCCCATGAAACATAATGGCCTTACAAAGGAATTATAAGATGTTACAATTATGATATCCTTATGCATCAAAGCCATGTTTCTAAAAACATTCCTAGTCATTGTATTGTCAAGACAGGGCATTGACAATGCACAAAGACTAGCATATGTTAAGCCTCCCTGCATATGATGCATGCAACTGATCTAATAGGTTAAAGTATGAAGATACTTGGGGATAACATATGAGTGCTTGTTAGTTGAACAAGTTCACTGAACATGACCCGCTATGGGAGTTCCATTTGGTATTTCACTCAAGTGTCTATGGTAATACTCTCATGTGTCAGTAGTGTAAATAATCATTTAACTTGTGAAACCAGGTCATCTTATATGTGAATTGTCATACTTTGATTTCATCATGAACAGGTTTCAATAAGGGATGCTTATGGTAGGGTGATTTTGGGTATGTCATGAAGCATTCGAAAATGGATAAGTGGTCCAGAGAGGATTTATCAACCCAAGTTATATGAGAGGACATATCTCACTTGTTCATGGCTTGTATTAACTTATGGAAGTCCTTGGCCAAGGCAATACTTAAGGAGTTAATAAAGAAGTTGCTTGACTAAAATGGAAAGGGTTAAAGAGTAGACATTGCACTGTGCTCTTTCCTATTCCGCGATATTTGATGAAGGGGTCGAATTACACTGACATACTGCACACTGAAAAGAAAGAGGAAAAAGAAAAAGGAAGAAAGAGAAAGGAGAAAATGAGGAGTCAGATCGAGCCTTACTAAGGTCGATCTTTTACTTAGCCATTATGTTTATTGCACTTGATTATCTTTGTTAGCTTCAGTTGTTTAATTTTTATTAAACTATTTTCATAAAGCCTAAAGGTTATGAGCTTAATCATCCACAGCTATTATGGCCGATAGTGATAGTCATGTCAGATTAAATTTCGTGGTTGACTTTGGGTAAACCTATGTTCTTGTTTTCCTTTTCTATGTAAATGATTTCAAAACCCCATGTTTTGGAAATGGTTTCAAAGCTCTTTGTAAATGATTTTCAAAATCCCCTTGTAACTTTTGGCCATGATTAAATCCATTAATCTTGGGTCTAAATTCGTTTTTCCCTTACAAATACCAGGAATAATAAAGTCGAAAAAGATTTTAAAATGCTGGGCAATATATTGTTTTCCCGAAAACAGGGATGAACAAGCCTCTGTTCATCCTCTTTCTTAAAAATAAAAATAAAAGAGTTAATAGCACCCATGGTATCCAAACTTTAGGGCATATTTTATATTGGTCTCCAAACTTCAAAAACGTACCTATCAGATCCTCGATCTTATAGTTTTGTATCAATGTGGTCTTTCCGTTAGCAAAACCGTTAGAGTAAAAGTTAAATGACAAATGACATGTGACGTGTAAATTACAAAAATACCATCTACTGATGTGGTCCTTCTTTTTGTCTTTTTGTCTTGAGTTAATAACACCAATGGTCCCCAAACTTTAGAGCATATTTTATATTAGTCCTCAAATTTCAAAACGTATCAATCAGATCCTTTATTCTTTTTCTTTTTTAAAAATATAATTAATTTGCAAACATATAAAATACTTAGTTAAATTGATTTTATAAAAACGTAACAATAAAATATTTTATTTCTTCTTTATTATATTTTTCTTTTTTCTCCTCTTTATAAATAAAAAAAAATAATTATATTATAATTTAAACTAATTTTATAAAAAATAATAATTTATAAAAAATAGAAAATATTTATTTGCATTAATATTATAAAAATATTTTATTTTTTTACTTTTTTCTTCTTTTCCCTTTTTCTTCTTTATATATATATAAAAGTAAAAATAATTTACATTATAATTTAAATTAAATTTTCAAAAATAAAATAATTTATAAAAATATAATATATTCATTTACATTAATTTTATATAAAAAAATAAAAATTTTATTTTCCTTTTTCTTATTTCTTTTTTCATTTTTCTTTTTCTAAATAATTTTTTTGTAAAAAATAAATAATTTATAAATATAAAATATTTATTTACATTCATTTAATTAAAAATTTATATTTTTTATGTCGAATCCAATGCTAAAGTTGAGGCAACAACTATCTTGACCGAATCTACCATAAAATGTCAAATCGAACCCTCCTCGTTCTAGTGTGAGGGATCAAATTTGGTCTTTTACAATGTCTATCGAGTGTTATGAATGGCAGTCTGATCCTTCGCAGGGTTGGACTGGCGGTGGGGATTCAAATTTTCCTTTTTCGTTCGACGAGAGTTAGGTGGAGAATAGAAAAAAAAAAATTAAAAAAGGAAAGAAAAAGGAAAATAAAATATATTTCCAAAAAAATTAATGTAAATAAATATTTATATTTGATAAATTATTTAATCTTTTACAAAATTAATTTATTTATAAAAGGAAAGAAAAAAGAAAGATGAAAAAAGAAAATAACTTTTTTAATGAATTAAAATAAATATATTATTTTTTATTAATTATTTAATTGTTACAAAATAATTAATTTTTTTAATTATTTATAACAGTAAATAAAAAAGAAAAGAATTTTTTTATAAATTAATGTAAATAAATATTTTTATATTTTTTATAAATTATTTACTTTTTCAAATTTTAATTTAAATTATATTATAAATTATTATTTTTTCTTCTTTGTATTTATTTATTAACAAGAAAAAAGGGAAAAGTAAAAAGTAAAAAGTAAAAAAAAAAAAAAAAAACTTAAAATAATTTTTATAAAATTAATATAAATAAATATTTTATATTTTTAATAAATTATTTAATATTTATAAATTTAATTTAATATAATATAAATTGTTATTTATGTTTTAGTTTATTTATAAAGAATATAAAATGAAGAAAAAAAAAGAGAAAAAGGAAAGAAACAAAAAAACAAAAAATAGTTTTTATAAAATTAATTTAAATAAAAATTTTATATGTTTATAAATTAATTATATTTTCAAAAAATTAATTTAAATTATAATATAAATTATTTTTTATTTTTTGTATTTATTTATAAAAAAGAGGAAAATATAAAATATAAAAAGAATAAAGGATCTAAGTGATACATTTTAAAGTTTGAGGACCAATATAAAATATGCCCTAAAGTTTGGGGACCATTGGTGCTATTAACTTAAGACAAAAAGAAAGACTACATCAACATATGACATTTTTGTAGTTTACAGGTCATATTGCATTTGTCATTTAACGCCTACTATAACGGTTTTGCTAACGGAAGGATCACATTGATACAAAATTATAAGATCGAGGATCTAATTGATACGTTTTGAAGTTTGAAAACCAATATAAAATATGCCATAAAATTTGAGAACTATTGGTGCTATTAACTCAAAATAAAAATGTTTTTCAAATGTATTTTAAGAGGTTTGTTTCAAGATAAAGTTGGGTTTTACCTTAAAATTATATTGTGTTTTGTTTTTGCTAGGTTTTCATCTAAAAAGAGTTTTCCAAATAGTTTCAAAAATTAGTTTATGAGGTGTTTGTTTTATGGCTTTCGGGGTGGTATTTCTATATCCCATTTAACCTTTTTTTTACACTAGGGTATTAGCCTAACCCCAGGTATTCGGATGCCCTTTTTTGTTTTTCAATCAAAATGGCTTCCCAGAAAGGGTATTCGAATACCCATTTCCATGGTATACGGATACCATGTTTTATATGGTTTTTGAACTAGGATATTCAGATACCCCTAACCAAGGTATTCGAATGCTCTTTTTTTTTTCAACAAAATTTGTGGCCAGAAAGAGTATTCGGATATCCCTTTCACGGTATTCGAATGCCCTTCTTAGGATATTCGGATTCCTAATCTCCATACCCTTTTATTTTTATTTTGTTACTTTATTTATTTATTCTCCCATTTGTCTTATTTATTCCCATTTGCTATTTATATTCTACATTTATTTTTTTAGCAATTTATTTATTTAATGCATCGTTCTTTATTTGTTCGTTTATTTATTTTACTAATTTAAGTTATTCGTCTTTAAATTTCTTACCTATTAATGTTGTTTATTCTCAATAATTTACTTATTTATTTTGTTTATCATTTGAGTATTAATTTGATACTGAAAAAAATGAAGAAATAAAAATATTTTTATAAAAAAATGTTGGAAAATAAATGGTTTGGCTTAGTGAGATGGTCTCGGGATTTTCGCTGGGTTGCTAGGAGAATATTGTCGAGGCTTTTTCGTGAGAAGCATCATTCATGTTTTTTGGGTAACACGAAAATTCTCGAGTAATATAAATAATTTTCTAAATTCTCACAGGTTGTGACAGGGTCTAGGAAATTCTTTAACGTAGTTTTTTTTCGAAATATCCCGTCCAAAAATGATAATTATTATTTTCAGAATATAAATAAGATAAGATTTATTTTATATTTTTTGTTATTATTTGTGTCATCATTTACTTGTCTTTACTTATTTTCTCGCGATGACGTTGGCTGGTTACAATAATAATTATGGGTTTACAATACAACACGATTATGGTATTCTTAGCTTGATTCTCTCTTAAATTCCTGAATTTTTTTTTTTTGTATATTTATAGATACTCCTTATTCAAACTTTTCACACTTGAAAATACAAAAAAAAAAAAAACTTTAAAATTAATCAAATAATATAAAATATATATTTTATTTTCACAATTTATATAATAAATTAAATTCAAATTGACTAGTAAATTAATATTTCTTGAACATGGTTAAATATTATCATATGGTCATTGAATCATGGTTTGTAATTGATCACTCAAATATTATATTGTTTCACAAGTAACACAGGATTAAAATGAACATCTAAACTCAGTTGACTTTCTATCAAAAAAAAAAAAAACTGGGTTGACTTGTCTATACCGTATAAATTTGCAAAAGGTAATAGCGTGTGTGAAACCTCCCCGTAGTGGCGTGGGACCTCCAATACCTCCACAATTCCTCCGCCAGTCTTCCTGCTTCCAAATTTCCTTACTCTGGCATTAAGAGAAGGGAAAATATGAAAAACATGCAGTGCACAGTAGCTTTATTGTCAAATGGTGTAATGAATAAAAGTTATTGGAAAAAGAGAAATGAATAATTAAAAATTATTATAAAGGATATTGTAAAGACAAAATTACCCTTCATGAAAAAACTTACTTTTCTTTTTTATTTCATTAAGGAAATATTATTTTTTAAAAATTTTAATTGAAAATAAATTTAAAAAATAAAATATTTAAATATATATATTTTTAAAAATTTTAAAAAATTTAAAAAAATAAATAAATATTAATTTTAGGCATATTATTTTTATTTTTTTTAATTTTTTAATTAAAAAAAGTAAATAAAAAATTTAAAAATTTATTTTTTAAAATTAAAAAGTTTTTATTTTCAGAATATTTATTTTTTAATTAAAAAGTAAATTAAAAAATAAAAGAAAAAGAGAAGAGAAAGTTTTTTTATCAAGGATAATTTTGTCTTTACAATATCTTTTTTAACAATTTCTATTTATTCATTTCTCTTTTTCAAATAACTTTTATTCATTACACCATTTGACAATAATGCTACTGTGCACTGCATGTTTTTCATATTTTCCCTTAAGAAAACTACCCCTTTCCCCAACTCCATTTTCTTTTTTTGTCTTTTTTTTCACCGTCAATCCAACTCCTAATACTTGATCTCCACCACAACCATCATATGGCCGCCGCATCCTCCTCCCCGTCAGCGGCAGCCACCAACATCATGCTAGCAATCTACGAGAAAAAAACCAACTCAATCGACCTCTACCGCCCACTCCGCCAATACATCTCCTTCACATACTCCGAACGCGAAGCCATCAACCTTGAAGACGACCTTTCCGCGGTAAAAGCCCTCCGCTCTGACATCGAACGTATCCCTGACCCATCTCCAACTACCCGACGCGACCTCCTCATCTCTTACTTCAAATCCCTTTGCCTAATTGAAACTCGCTTCCCAATCTCCCCTGACAAAGACCACATAAACGCTGTCCAATTCACTTGGTTCGACGCTTTTAAACAGAAGCAAAAAGCGGTTCAACAAAACATCCAGTTAGAAAAAGCGGCCGTTTTGTTTAATATCGGGGCGGTTTATAGTCAGATTGGCTTGTCTTACGATAGGGCTACTGTGGATGGGCGGAGACAGGCGTCTCATGCGTTTATCGGGGCGGCGGGGGCGTTTGCTTTCCTCAGAGATAATGCTTCGATGAAGGCGTCCATGGGGAACAGTACGACTGTGGATTTGTCGGTGGAGTGTGCTGGGATGTTGGAGAGGTTGATGTTGGCTCAAGCTCAAGAGTGTGTTTTTGAAAATACTATTGCTAAAGGAAGTACTCCTGGAGTTTGTGCCAAGGTTTCTAGGCAGGTTGGTTGTTTTTTTTTTTTCTCTCTTTCTTTTATTTGGAACTGATTGAGAATTGGAATCTGTGTTTTTTGGGATGAATGAGTAGATTATCGTTTTTGCGAGAAATTATCAGCTTATGAGGTTAAATTTGAATGTTCCGAATTTATAACTTTTTTTGAAGAATTAAAAATAAAATTTAGTTTTTCAAGAATATAAAATTAAAAATAAAATTTTACTGTTTAGTTATGTTAAAATTGGTGTTGCATTTTTAATCATTTGGTTTATTTCTGATTGATTATGATTTTGTTGTTTACTATTTGCTTTTCCTTTTAAGCACTTCTAGGAAGTAAAAAGCAAAATAGAAATGGAGCTAAAATTATCACTTCAGGGATCATTTGAACGAGTAGAAAATTAAATACATTACATTATGGGATTTGTGTCAGTACTATTCTTTTTGTGTCCCCTCCAAAACACACAGGACTATGTAATTGTTCATGTTTACTATTGGGAATTTGAATTCTTATCAATTAGGCTTAATATGAGTTTACTTGCAGGTTGGATTATACTATGAGGAAGCTTTAGCTGCGTTGAATGCAGCACCTTTGAAGGACCATTTTGAAAAAGCTTGGGTTGCACATGTGCAGCTAAAGGCAGCTCTTTTCTATGCAGAAGCTTGCTATAGGTATGGTTTGGAGCTACATGAGAAAGAAGAGATTGCAGAAGAAATTGCACGTTTGAGGAGTGGAGTTAGTGCTTTAGCTGAGGCAAAGAAATCATCAAAAGGGGCTGTTGCACAGCTTCTGGATGCAATTAGCAAGTTAGAAGTTAATCTTAACCACAACATGGAGAGGGCTGTGAAGGAAAATGAAAGGGTTTATTTGATGAGGGTTCCTTCCCATAGTTCCTTACCATCTCTTCCTGGATTTTCTATGGTTAAGCCGATGCAGATGAATGAGGTATTGGATGCAAGCAAAGAGAAGGTGTTTGCAAGTCTTGTTCCTGACAGCAGTGCAAAGGCTCTTTCCAGGTATACTGAAATGGTTGATGATGTCATCAGGACACAGGCTGAGAAATTGCAGCAAGGAAGTGAACTAACCCGAGTAAGGCTCAAGGAAATGGACCTGCCGAATTCAATTCTTGCTATGGAAGGGAACTTTAATCTTCCAGAAGTTCTTAAGAATGAGGTAGAAAAGGTGCAAGCTAGTGGGGGCCCAGCTGGTCTGGATGCTGAGTTACAACAACTTAGGGATCTGAGGAGGGTGAATCAGGAATTGCTGGTCCAGACTGAGGAGCTTTTGCATAAAGAAGCAGCAGAGGATGTTCAATTTAGAAATCAGTTTGGAAAGAGATGGACTAGGCCGCAATCCAGCACTCTAACAAAGACTTTGCAGGAAAGGTTATATAAATTTGCAGCTAACTTAAAGCAAGCTGGAGAAAGTGATTTGAGAATTGAACGTTCACTGAGAGAGCATTCTACACTCATGTCAATCCTTGACCTACGTCCGGTATGTTGAGTGGTTGTTAGTTGTGTCTGTGACTCTTATGTACTGTGAATTTATGTAGCTATTTTGCTTGGTCTTTGAGGATGCATTGGTTCTTGGCTTATTCTGAATTGGCTAGTATAGCTTTTTCCATATTGTTTTGCTTATATGTGTTTCAGTTGTGGGGGGGGGGGGGGGGGGGTACCTTATTCTTTTTAATAACATACTTGAAGTGATAAATTCCACTATGCTTTTTTTTTGGTTTTCGGTTATTCTTCTCATGCTCGTGGAAGTAATACATATGTGATGTTCATATTGTTGTTATAGATAGAAGCTGCTCTTCCAAGTCTGTCGAGACCACTTATGTCTTTGGATGCCAATGAAGATGCTATAGTGGGGGCCCTGAAGCAGAGCTTGGTAATTCTCTTTTCTAATGTAAAATTTCTTGAATATTTACTCTATGCCTCAGTTTTCCCCTCAAGTTCTCATTCCCCAAGGGATAAAACAACAACCAAAAAAAAAAAAAAAAGGGAAAAAAAGCAAAAAAGTGTTATTTCATCTGATATTTCTTTTGCACCTTTATGCTACTATTCAATTCATTCAGTTGATCTGTTGTCGTTTGGTTTCCTGTTTTACAAGTCAAACAAAATTTTAGTTTTATACAGTATTGTCAAGGGCGCTAGGCGCACTCTAGGCGCTAAGACCTCTATATAGCCTGAGGCGCAAGGCGCAAAAAAAGCGCTCGCCCGAGCAAAATAAGGCGCATATATACAAATAAATATATATAATATACCAAATAAAAATTAAGTATTATATGTAACTAATAAACTTCCGGTAACAATTTAAAAAAAAACATTATTATAATAAAAAAAGGATAGCTAAAAATTTATAATAATTCTATAAATTATTATAATAAATTATTATAAAAAAAGAAAACGTTGTTTTGTGATTAATAATTTTTTATAATTATTATAAATTAATAATATTTTTTTATTAAAAAAAAAATCAAGCTAGTTTGTTTCTGAACACAGAAACAGACCAAACGAGTCTGTTTTTTTTATAAAAAAAAATATAGAGAAGAAAGAAAATTGAAACGAAGAAGAAAAGGCAGTAGAGCCCAAGAAGAAAATAAGTAAAATATACACGTACCTTAGCCAACAGTGACCAACCAAACTTGAGTACTTGGCTGAGTTGAAAGTCTTTGAGGCTTCCAATACTTTATTTTAACTTAATAATATTGGTGGCAGGGTTTGTTTTTGAAAAAAGAAAATCGAGATTGAATTTTGAATATGGAAACTTTGACTTCTATAATTAAAAATAAACAAATAAATTGAAACTTCACTGAGGCGTGCTTTTTTGGCGCCTGGGCTTGCAGCAGAAGGCGCAAAAAAGCTTGATAAGCGCTCGCCTCTTTGAAGTGGCTTCGCCTGGTATACCCTGAAGCGTTTTCCTGTTCTGGCGCCTCGCCTGGGCGCCTAAGCGCGCCTAGGCGAGCGCCTTGACAACACTGGTTTTATATATACAAAGTGGTCTATTTCTCATGTTTTTGCCTTTGCAGAGGCAATTAGAGACTCTAGGTGCTCAGAGGGCTGGCCTTGAAGATATGCTAAAAGAGATGAAAAGAAAGGTGTAGTTAACTGTTTGTGCTACTTATCTGCTCATGCTTGTCTTTTTTTTTTTTTTTTTTTTTTTTTTTTTTTTTTTATAAAAAAAAAGTTATTCTTTTTTCTCTAAAGGGTGCCTGAAGGCGTACTTCTTTAGTTATGTAGTTTCTTGTCTGGGATTCTCTGTCGTATTGATACTTTTAACACTATATTGTGATGATCTAGGATTCTATACATCTTTGTAGAATGTTTATACATTATTGAGGTTTACTCAAATTAGATTTGCAAGTCAGCCTTGTTGATTAAGTTGGCCTTTCGAATCATTACCATCTTTATTCTGATCAATTTGTTAGGGATCATGAGGCATGAACACTAAAACCATAGTTTAGGACCTGCTGGCTTATTTGGCAAAAATGTCTGAAATCGTGGTTTACCTTACAAGTTCACCATGACATGAAGGGCAGCATGTCTGAACAACTATATGCATAAGCATTCATTTTTAGCTGTGCAATAGATGATCTCCATTCTCTAGCTGAATGTATATAAATATTAATTGTTGCTTTAGTGATGAATTTTGAATAGGATGTGAGGGGAGAGAGAAGAGGATTTTAGTTGATAAGAATTATCTATCCTATTCTCGTGCTGAATGATTTTGTAGTAGGTACTTTGATTAATAAAAAAATTGAAAAAGTGTTATCACTGTTACTGTTTCTCAATGAGTCTTGTTAATTGGTACTAAAGAGACTGACGCTGGAGTCTGGACAGGAGTTAGGGTATGATAACAATAATATGAAATTCTTAGGAAAATAAAGAAAAAGGGAAACAGGAAAGAACAGATAAGTTAAGTTTCACGTCTAGGGTTCCTTGATTGTATCACAACCAAGAAGAAAGAAAACCTAAGCATCACACCTAGGGTTCCCTAGGAGTCCCACCTAAGGATGATTGCACCAGACAATCATAAAAGCAATAATGCTGAGAAATCTCTCGTCATCACAATCTGTCTTTAAAAGAAAGAATACATTGATATTTGTAGTAGACTCTTAGCATCCCTAAAAGAAATAGAATTCCTACTTCCTTTTGGAATTAACATGTGTTTGGACTCTAAGCTAACAAACATGACTTCAAACTCAAGAAAACATAAAAAAATAAAAAATTGACTTGGAACTCAAGAAAACAGAATATAAAATAAGAACCATAAATACAAAAAAGTAACAAAATAAAGTCTTAAGTAAGCTAATCCTTCAATTAGCTTCTTAATGTTTTGCATAAGAAACCTTTTCATTTTTAAGATTATCATTGATGGCACAAAGTCTATGGCATTGCCCCTTAATTAAAGATGTAGTTGCAAGATCTTCTGTGATTGGTGTCTCATGTTGCAAAAATATATCGGCATGCATATAGGTATGCTTGTTGTAACATGCCAGTGGTTCTTGTTGATAATCCACTTCTCATTGGGGATGGTAATAGGTCAGTGTTTTATCTGTGGCAAAGAAGGATGAGCTGCCCCTGCTCCGTCCATATAGTTGGACCCAGACACCTATTTTGTCCCCACACTTCCAAACACCAATTTTTTTTCTTGAAACAATCAATACTTTTCTTCTCTATGGTAGCTTTTCCTTCGCTTCCCACCCTCGGTTATGAAGAGGGTGGAATAGAGCTAATTGCAACTGATTCTATAGCTGCCAATCCACCAGGAAATGCTGCTTTGCCTTCTTAGCTTGGAAAATATTTTCTATCTCGAATTCGAGTTGTTCAGAGAGTGTAAGGCACCCACTGATGCTAGGCTAGGGCCGTTAAGAGAACTTTTCTGGTTCGTGATGCACCGGTTCCACCTTACTTAGTTTGGTATAACATATATAAAAATTATCTCTCCACTCCAAAAAGGAAGATCAGATATTGATAGGAAATGGGGGTCGAGCTGCATCTGAAAAATGCTTCCGTCAGTATAACATTCTCCTATCTGTTAACTTGCCTGTTGGCTGATACCCGTCTTCCTAATTGTATTAAATTTTATTAGCTGAAAATAAAAGGAAAGAAATTTCACCTTTTTCCCTTAGGTTTTTGCTTTTCTTGTCTGTTCCAAAAAAAATTAAACGCTTCCCTTTCTCGCCTTAGTCTCTCCACCTCCAGCGGCTCCTTACTTTCCTTCTCCCTTGCCTTTTCCATTTTATTTAATTTTCCTGCTGGCCCCTCCTATTTTTCTCTCTTTTTTTTTTTTTTTTTTTTTTTTTTTTTTTTTTTTTTTTGACTCTGCTTGTCAATGCTGTCATCTACAAGCCTGTTGGCCTGCCAGTCTTCTGCTTCCTTTTCTCTCCTTTTTTTTTCTCTTCTTTCCTTTTCATTGTTCTTCTCTCTATCCTCTTCTTAAAGCTGTGAGCTTGCTCACTCTCTCTAAACCTCATTTCATAGCTTTTTTCTTCATTGGCCAAAAAAAACTACCTCCTTTGATCTCTCTTTCTCTTCTTGCTATGTCCTTCGACCTGCACCGGATGGGTTAATCTTGAATTGGTAAAGTTTTTATTTCCCTTTTTCTCATCTCCCTTTTGAGAACCAGATAAGAAAAAGAAGCACAATCCAAATAAGGACCTAACAAAATGTCCGCACCAGATGAGACTTATGTACTGCTTGAAATTGTTGCAAGCAAGAAATTTCTTTCTCAAGGATGAGAAATTCACGCTCATTTGATAAAATCTTGATCTGTGATTGAATCCATTTTTTTTTTTTTTTTGGAACTAAGCTTGTGTCTATGCATGGCAAGTGTGGGTTACTTGATTATGTGAAGGTGTTTGATGAAATGTTTCTATGAGAGATTTCAATTTCGAGTGTGATTATTGGTGCTTATGTCACAAATTGGGAATCTTTGAACTTATAGGGAAACGGGAAATGTGGTGTTTGGAAGGTACTCTTCATGCTTGTGCTTTCCCTTCTCTATTTGAAAATCATCATATGCTGAGAACTCTCTATTTTGTGGTTGAAATTCATGGTCTGGCTGCCAAGTGTGGGTATGATATATGATGGTTGGTATGATTCAACAGTGTTTGTTTCCAATTCACTAGTATCTATGGTGCAAGAAGATTCTTCAACAGAATAATCTCTGGGCCACCAGGCTTGCTGGAGACTAAGGAGATATGTGGAAGCATTTGAGAAAGAGAGATCTCAAATAGAACAGAAAAAGAAAAACATTTCGACATAAAAGCTTTCCCCCCCATTTTTGGGCTCCATTTTTTTTCCTTTTGAGTGTATAAAGGATAAACTATTCAGGAAATGAATTACTACACACCGGTTAACATGTCTTGCCAGCTAGCAAGTTAACAGCTGGGATAAGTGTTCCACATACAGAAGGCTTTTGCGGATACAAATTGGAATCGTGAGGATAAAATGTGATGTTTTGATTTTGATCAGTGAGGACAGAAACCGTATTTGGCTTTAACTTAAGGGAAGGCAGGAGCAATTTACCCGGAAAAGAAATTCAATATTGACTTTCTCACTATTGTTCTTTCCTGATTATATTTGTGGAAAAGGAATTCATGATGGTGTTTTTGTAGTATTCTTTTAGAAATGACTGTCAAATTTGTCTTGTTTGATTATTTCCTTTCCTCAAGCTTTCTGTTTGTTATTGTTCTGCATTTCAGGCTTCAGATTAGCATGCAAGTTATATTTCATGATGATTACATGGTCATTTAATGTAATCGCTTGTTCGTCTAGTTACTGTTTTCATAGCTGAATTATTAGCTTTTATCATAAACTTGACTACTTATATTGATATATTGCTGCAGGATGACATACTACCCAAGTTGATGACATCCACTGGCCCCTATGAGGATCTTTTCAGGAAAGAGATAGCAAAGTATGATAACATATGTGATGAAATTGCCCAAAACATTGAGGCACAAGAACAATTGTTGATGCAAATTCAGGTCTAATTATCTTTTCTTTTTTATTCTTCCATGGTCATTCACTCATTTGGATTTTCTCAACATTTGCATATAGTAGTTTCAAAACAGCATAACTGTAGTACACTGAATAATGTCTGATAATTGATGTAAAATATAACTAGGGATAGTTTGTTGTCAAGTGAATATTACAGATGCTCCTTTTCCATATTGTTTGGGACTCCTAAGGTTATGGAGCATATGGTTCAGAAGACACTTTTGTCTTAGTTTTAATGGTAAAAGGAATTGGGGCCTCCTTTCTGAGGGTGGCTGTGATATTTTTTCCTTGTGGTTGGTTGCATATACAAACTCCTTATTCAAGACCAGCATTTTGAATGATGAACTAATCTTAAACGATCTTTCTTGCCTTAAGAAAAGAATAATTCTTGTAAAAATTAAAAAAAAAGGGAAAAATAGAAAGAAAAACTTTAATCAACATGAGTGCATTTATTGGGGACTTTTACGAGTATGCCATCTTTTATGGTCTTCCTTTAACGTTTTTGGGTCTTTGAATTGTGGAGTTGAGAAGTTTCTTTGTTTATCTGCTTGGTTGCCAGTCCACCTGGCCACATATGCCTTGCCTTGCTAGTCTCAGGGCTAGTTTAGCATTGCTGTTGAAAAAATTTGGGTTGAAAAAAGCTCGAGTTGAAAAAAGTATGTTTATAAAGTGTGGTGAAAAAGTGTGGTTTAAAAACTTTTAAGTGTTTAGCATTGCTGTGAAAAAGTGTTGTAGGAAATTGAAATGTCAAAAAAAGATATGTTTAAAATAATAAAAGTGTAGAGATGTGAGGATAATAAAGTCATTTTATCCAAAAGCTAGCTTTTAAAGCCCAAAAGCTATATTTTTTGGCTTTTTGGGTTGGCTTTTCAAACCATGGTTTCAACAGCAGAAGCCAATTTTTTTTATCTGTTTAGCATTGCGTTTGCGGTGAAAAGCAGCTTTTGACCTCAAAAGTTGTGCCAGAAGCAATGCTAAACGAGGCCTCATTCAATCTTGTACTAATAAACATTAGAAATTACGTTTGCAAAGGTCGCCTAGCATCCTGATGCTGTTTGGTGCCCTTTGAACATCAGATTATCAAAATAACACTGGAAGTTTCAGTACCATAGTGCTTTAAACCATAAAAATTATTTCTTGTATGTTTCTCCTACTTTTTTTTGAAAAAAAAAAAATTTAAGTAATTTTAAATGACAGCTTCTTAATCTGGCTTTAATTATTAAATAGTGCTCTTTGCTGATTATTAGGAAATGCATCCTGAATGACTGACTCTTTTCATTTTTCGTTCTCCTTTTGCAGGCTCAAAATGAAGAGTTCGGTGCTGTCTTCAGTCTTGAAGATTATAAAGGTACATCTTGTTTGCTTGTATTCTTGATATTACACCTATTAATTTGTAGTAAGGGAATCTCATAAACATGCATTGAACTTTTATGATTGATGTGTCATGTGTCTAGTCCAACAGTAAAGATTTTGTATCTGTATCATATAGTCTGTTTAAATATGTAATTAGAAATTATAGTGCAGTTTGATATTTGGAACCAGTAGTTATGTAAAATTCAATCTGTAATTCCAGTCAAATTCATTATTTAGTGCAATGATTTTTATGGTTACTTCTGACAAAGTTTTGATGTTTGAACAATTTGTATTCATTTTCTGACAAGATTTCTTGGTTTAACTTTTTATATTTATTTCAGCATCACGAGAGAAGTGTTACAAGCAAATTCAAGCTGCTGTAGCAAAGTGCAAAGAAATCAAGGAAAATATTAACGAGGGGCTGAAGTTTTATGTTACTCTTCAGGTAAGAAATTGCAAATTCATTGCTTTAGGCAGTATTTTAGAGTCGTTATTTTTGAATAACATGGCGTACTTATAAGTCCATGCGTATATATATTAATTGCTTTTATTATTAAACAGGATGCAATCACTAATATCAAGCAGCAGTGCAGTGATTTTGTGATGACTCGAAACATCCAGTGTCGAGAAATGATGGAAGATGTTCAAAGACAAATGGCAGGTTTCAGCTTCCAGGATCGCAAGAACACAGGTCAATACCATCCAATTGGAGAGCCCCTTCAAACTCCAAGATCCAGTCCACAGCAGCAAACAGAGCCTCAGAGTATACCCCTTCCTTATTCCCAAACTCCTTACTATAGGCCTCCTGAGCAGCAGCCAATGCCTGGGTATGGTCATCTTCCTCCCCCTTATATTGCCCCGCAGCTACCATCTCCCTACCATGTTTACCCATCTACCGCTGCTCCTTATCCTCCCCCGCAGGCTCAACAACAGGCACCAGTTAGCCCTGAGTATGGCCAACCCGCCTATCCCGGGTGGCGTGGGCCATATTTTAATGCCCCTACGCAGCAACCTGGATCTCTTCCTCGACCTCCTTATACCAGTCGAAACCCATATCATCCCCACCAAAGTGGTTATTATAAGCAATGATAATCTAGTCCACCCTTTTTCCGTCTGAATACATAATAAGTTACTGTGTTTTTCTATTTTCTTTTTTTCTTCTCATCTGTCCAACTAGATCTTACTTGCCATCTTATAGAATATTCGTTTTGTATGTCTGATGTCTGTTGGATCCCCTAGTAATTTGTATTGAATGGTCTGGTTTTCTTTAAGAATTTTGTATGTATAGTTGATAATTTTTTATTGTAGAGGAGATTCGTACGACAATAGCAATTATATCTGACTCTATTTTTGGGCATTTAGGTAACAGTTCCTGTTTCCCTGTTATAGTTATAGCTGGATGAATATTGTGATTTGTTTGTTTGTTTATTTGTTTGTTTTTCTTGTTAATATGACTAAAGAGATCGTTTAGATTTAGGAATACGGATGTCAACGGGGCAAGTTGTACATCTAGACCTGTTAATTAAGCGTGTTGGGTTGGTTTCAGATCGGGTTAATTTGTGTTTGATCAATTTAGATTGATCGATTTTTTTTTTGATTCGAGTCAGAATTGACAAGTGCGGGTTGGGTTGGTTTTCGGTTGGGTTAATTCGGGTTTGATCAATTCGGATTGATCCAATTTTTTAAATTTGGGTCAGAATTGATAAGTTTAAATATATTTCATCCCTGATCACAAATTTTCAATAATACTCATCCCTGTTCGTACTCTTTGAAAGCAATACAAAATTTCTCATTTTTTTTTTTTTGGTATATATTTGAGATTGTCAGGATTTGTTTTTTGATCATTGAAATTAAGAGTCCAGCATTCTATCAATAGACTACACTATTCTTGGCGAATTTCTCATTCTCGTTCAGATCGAGAAGGGACGAGAATTTTTTGCTTATCGTTATTTAAAAAAAAAATTAACTATTTTTTAATTTATCACATAAAAATTTAAACAACAATTTAAAAATAATTAAAAATTACACATTTAATCAAACAAACACAAATTCAAATTACAAAATTTAATTAAATAAAATTAATAAAAAAATTAACACAATAGGTAATTCAAATGAAATTTATAATATCTATATCATATAACATAAATTAAAAGTTATCCTCGATTGAAGAAGTTCAGGCTGCAATTGCTTGCCACGTGACAAGCAATTGTAAAAAAAAAATTGCAACTTTTTTTTAATAATTATCACATGTTGTATTTATATTATTTTTTCGTGTTATAATCATATTAAGGATATTATATCTATATATAAATTTTGACACGTTATGTATAAGATTTTGGCACATTCTTGCATTCGTATTGTGTTAGTGTTCTTTTTTCGTGTTGTATTGTCTTTTAGTTATTTTTTTTGTGTTCATGTCGTGTCTGAAATTTTCAGGTCTAATTAGCACTACTCCAATAACTCTCAATTTTGTGTCACGTTAGTTTTTTGTGTCGTATTGATAGATTTTAACACATTCATGCATTCGTGTTGTCCTAGTGTTATTTTTTCGTGTTCTATTGTGTTTTAATTTTTTTCATGTTCATTTCGTACCCGAAATTGTCTAAGTCTAATCGGGACTATTCAAGTAATTATCAAATTTGTGTCACATTATTTTTTATGTCGTGTTTTAGTTATTTTTTTCGTATGTAGATTTTGATACGTTCATCTATTTGTATTGTGTTCATATTATTTTTCGTGTCGTGTCATGTTTTAATTATTGTAAGTATTTTTCGATGTTGTGTTCGTGTCATATAATCATTGAAATTAAGAGTCCAGCATTCTATCAATAGACTACACTATTCTTGGCGAATTTCTCATTCTCGTTCAGATCGAGAAGGGACGAGAATTTTTTGCTTATCGTTATTTAAAAAAAAAAAATTAACTATTTTTTAATTTATCACATAAAAATTTAAACAACAATTTAAAAATAATTAAAAATTACACATTTAATCAAACAAACACAAATTCAAATTACAAAATTTAATTAAATAAAATTAATAAAAAAATTAACACAATAGGTAATTCAAATGAAATTTATAATATCTATATCATATAACATAAATTAAAAGTTATCCTCGATTGAAGAAGTTCAGGCTGCAATTGCTTGCCACGTGACAAGCAATTGTAAAAAAAAAAAAAAATTTGCAACTCTTTTTTAATAATTATCACATGTTGTATTTATATTATTTTTTCGTGTTATAATCATATTAAGGATATTATATCTATATATAAATTTTTACACGTTATGTATAAGATTTTGGCACATTCTTGCATTCGTATTGTGTTAGTGTTCTTTTTTCGTGTTGTATTGTCTTTTAGTTATTTTTTTGTGTTCATGTCGTGTCCGAAATTGTCAGGTCTAATTAGCACTATTCAAATAACTATCAATTTTGTGTCACGTTAGTTTTTTGTGTCTTATTGATAGATTTTAACACATTCATGCATTCGTGTTGTCCTAGTGTTATTTTTTCGTGTTCTATTGTGTTTTAATTTTTTTCATGTTCATTTCGTACCCGAAATTGTCTAAGTCTAATCGGGACTATTCAAGTAATTATCAATTTTGTGTCACATTATTTTTTATGTCGTGTTTTAGTTATTTTTTTCGTATGTAGATTTTGATACGTTCATCTATTTGTATTGTGTTCATATTATTTTTCGTGTCGTGTCATATTTTAATTATTGTAAGTATTTTTCGATGTTGTGTTCGTGTCATATAATCATTGAAATTAAGAGTCCAGCATTCTATCAATAGACTACACTATTCTTGGCGAATTTCTCATTCTCGTTCAGATCGAGAAGGGACGAGAATTTTTTGCTTATCGTTATTTAAAAAAAAAATTAACTATTTTTTAATTTATCACATAAAAATTTAAACAACAATTTAAAAATAATTAAAAATTACACATTTAATCAAACAAACACAAATTCAAATTACAAAATTTAATTAAATAAAATTAATAAAAAAATTAACACAATAGGTAATTCAAATGAAATTTATAATATCTATATCATATAACATAAATTAAAAGTTATCCTCGATTGAAGAAGTTCAGGCTGCAATTGCTTGCCACGTGACAAGCAATTGTAAAAAAAAAAAAAAAATTTGCAACTTTTTTTTAATAATTATCACATGTTGTATTTATATTATTTTTTCGTGTTATAATCATATTAAGGATATTATATCTATATATAAATTTTTACACGTTATGTATAAGATTTTGGCACATTCTTGCATTCGTATTGTGTTAGTGTTCTTTTTTCGTGTTGTATTGTCTTTTAGTTATTTTTTTGTGTTCATGTCGTGTCCGAAATTGTCAGGTCTAATTAGCACTATTCAAATAACTATCAATTTTGTGTCACGTTAGTTTTTTGTGTCTTATTGATAGATTTTAACACATTCATGCATTCGTGTTGTCCTAGTGTTATTTTTTCGTGTTCTATTGTGTTTTAATTTTTTTCATGTTCATTTCGTACCCGAAATTGTCTAAGTCTAATCGGGACTATTCAAGTAATTATCAATTTTGTGTCACATTATTTTTTATGTCGTGTTTTAGTTATTTTTTTCGTATGTAGATTTTGATACGTTCATCTATTTGTATTGTGTTCATATTATTTTTCGTGTCGTGTCATATTTTAATTATTGTAAGTATTTTTCGATGTTGTGTTCGTGTCATATAATCATATTGCAGTCAAAATTGCTAGGTCTAATTGATACTATTCAAATAATTTCAAATTTGTGTGATGTGTCGTAATTATTAAGAGTTATTGTTTGTCTAGATTAAGTTTGGTAATTTTAGATATCTATACTTTACTTTAAAATTTGTCTTCAAGTGGGACATTTTGCATAATTTGTCATAGTAATTCAATTTAAACTCTAAATTTGTGCTATTTTTTTGTGTTATAATCGTATTAAGTTTATTATCAACAATAATAAAATCGAAATAACACGAGATTCAACACTAGATACATGTAAAGCTATTCCCTCAATTGATTCAATCAATTGAGGGACAATTGTGGCAAAGGCCAACCAATTGATGGGCAATTGTGGCAAAGGGAGAAAAAAATGAAAGAGAAAGAAAGAAAAAAAAGAAAAAAAAGATTCGTGTATTTGTGTTATTTTTTTTATGTTATAATCATATTCAAGGTATTACATATATATAAATTTTGGCACGTTAATAATTCGTATTATATAGATTTTGATACATTCGTGCTGTGCTAGTGTTATTTTTTCGTGTTGTATTGTGTTTTTGTTATTTTTGTTGTGTCGTGTTTGGGTCATGTCCTAAATTGTCAAGTCTAATTGGCATTATTCAAATAACTTTTAATTTTTTGTCAAGTTCATTTTATATAAATTTCGACATGTTCATTGATGCACCCAAAAGAGTGTATCTTATTTAACCTTGCATTAAAAAGATCAATTGTAAGTATAGTAGTTAGCAAGGGTCGAGTCCTCAGGGATTGGGTTTTAGTTTACAAGTTGATAGTTTAAAACTTAAATTCAAGAACAATAAAAGAAAAGGGGTTTTTGAAATCAGATTTAAACTAAAGTAAATAATAAGAATGAGAAAACAAGTAATTAAGAATAAATCAAATATGAGAGAAATATGGTTAAGGTTTCATTCTCCACCACTAGACATCATTAAGAACCAATTTTAGATCTATCAATATTAACCAACTATGAAAGTTAACAACCGTAGATAACAACAAGCTCTGTTATCCCAATCTTTCCTTAGTTTGTCGTTAAATAGAACAAGCTCTCTATTTAATCTCTAACCATCAAACAACCTAGAATAAGCTCTCTAAATTCAATTTAATGGCAGCTTTATGATGAGAAAGATAGGTTGATCTAAGCAACAAACACATAAGCTCGGATTGTTCAACTTAGGTTATGTTCCACTTTGCAATTATCGAAAACTTGACCATAATCATTAATCACAAATTGCCACTTATGAATAGGAAATCAAGACAATTACACGGATCAAGACTCCTAAACTAGCAATAGATAATTATCAAGATCTATGTAGTTGTACACCTAAATAAATCAAGACAACATCATGAACAATTCTTGTAGAAGAACATAAGCAACTTTGATAGAAAATTAATGATAGATAGAATCTGAAAATCAATTATAAAACATGTCTAGGGCTTTGAAATCAACCTTAACCAAATAAAAGTTTAACCTAGCATAGGTATTGTAAACATAAACATAAAATTAAAGAGAATGTAAGAAGGAAATAAAAGAAAGAAATAAGAAGAAGAAAATAAAGAAAAAGAAAACTAGAGAAAGGAAAGTAGAAGAAAACTTAGAGAATTTTATTATAATGGCTAATATCCTACCAATCTACAATGTCTCTTACAATCATCCAAGGCCCTCTATTTATACACATTTTGGAGAGCTAAATGACAAGAGACAAGCTTTATAAATTTCAAAGGTAGGTATAATAGGTGGGTGCATTTTTCTAACAATTTTCGTCATTGCATATGACAATTCTGATCAGCCAGCTTGATGGTTGATTTTGTCAATGTTGGAGGCTTGATCTGATCAAATGGTCTTCTAGAAAAATGTTCCCCTATCAGTGTGTGATCCATAGCCGTTGGAATCAGCTTATTTGCGGATGTGGATCAGAAGATATGGTCAAAATACCAAAACTGGTCAGCACAGACGTCATTGCACATCAGCCAACTTGATGGTTGATTTCGCTAGGGAAAACGACTCCGTTTCAAGAAGTGTAAAGCATGAAAAAGATAGATATGCCTCTTAGCTTTGCACTGTAAAAATTTCAGTCTTAATGCTTCAGTGAAACTCCAGATATAGCTGATATGGCAAAAGGTGTCGGAACTGGAACTGAACTGGATTTGCCCTTAATTCTTGATTTAACCTAGTAATCTGAAATCACTCAAAGAAACTCGTGAAAAACACCAAATTACATAGAAATATAAAAGATCATAAACTCAATTTAGACTAAGCAATAATAACACGTATTTGACACAAAACAATAATAAAACATAACTAAAAACTATATAATTATACGAGTTATCACACCCCCACACTTAGATTGTTGCTAGTCCCTAGCAACGACTCAATCCTAGAAAAAATAAAAATAAACAGGAAAACAAGTTAAAGGGATCTCAAACAAACAAGCAAGATAAAGCGTAAGAATTGGCAAGGCATCTAATTAAGTATCATTGGCATATTAAGTTCCAGTAAAGGGTCAATGAGATTAAAATTGAAGGCATTACCGTACGATTGAAGAACTTCCTTCTTGGCGAGACTTTAGCTAGCCATGGAGGACTAGGCAAACTATAGCTTCATAAGTACACATGCTAAGAACCTTGTCACCGCAGTTCACAAGTGAACTCGACAAATCTGATCGGTACAGAGATGAATCTGAGGCTTATGGACAAGTGAGGGGTGGAATGTTCAAACACAATCTGAGGTTTATCACAAGTTAGGCTCAAGAAATATAATAATAATGTGATCAATCCTCTCAAAATATTTTCATTCTCACTCATCCTTAATCCTATGTTCAACATTAATATTTTGAAAAGAAAACAAAAAGCAAGAAAAGACTCGATCCAAAGAAAATAGAAAAGTAAAAACCTTTCTATAATGAAGAACCTCGAATCTTGAATTCAATTTTTTTTTTTTTCAGAAATCACATTGGATTCCATACTTTCTTTTTCTTTCTTTTCATTCAATTGATCAAACAAGACAGATTTTCATCAGCTCTTTTTTTTTTCTCAACTCATCACAACATTGTTTTGGCATCAATAAGTTCGAAGTTCACGACTCTAACAACAGTCACTCATTCTAACTACCCTTTTTTGCATTATTCCATTTTTTTTTTAGATTTCAAAAGATAACAAAATAAACAAGAAGGAAACACACAATCCCAAACCCAATGATCACAAATATTATCATAAAAGTATAAAGAGGGAATGGGGGTCGGAATCGTATCCGTTCACTTTGGCATAATTTCTGGAGTTCATATCTAGGGATCCAACCCGAAGGTTTACAACCTATGGGCTCCTAATGTAAGGGGGGCAAAGATAAGGGGCTTTCTGGATAGTGACTTTGTTATAAGATCAGATCATGTATAGATGCAAGCATCTATGTGATGACTTAAATCTGCATGTGGAATGAAGAGAAAAAGTAAACTTACTATGTCTTCCCAGTTTTCCGTGGCTTTCCAAAGGCTCACCATGAATTCACATTCCAACAAAAATCGAATCGATCTGCCAAAAACAATCTCAAAGACATTTGATCATCAAAAATTTTCAATTTTCAGAAAACCAAATTGAAAATAACCTAGATAACTTAATCAAAGCCTTTGTAACCCTATTGCTTTATCCACATGCTTGCCAAGATTATACTAATACTCAAAAAAGAAAAATACATACATAAAAGTAGTAAAACACATGCAGATAATAAACGGACAAGATAGTTTTTTTTTTTTAGAAGATTAAATCAAACTGACAAGGTATGTCTCAAGTCTCCCTTACTCAGACCTTGTTCAGAATGAATACTTCTAAATGGCTTAAAACACAACAAATTTTTTTTTTTTAGAAGATTAAATCAAACTGACAATGTATGTCTCAAGTCTCCCTTACTCAGACTTTGTTCAGAATGAATACTTCTAAATGGCTTAAAACACAACAATTTTTTTTTTTTTTTTTTTTTTTTTTTTTTACAAATTAGCAAAATATGTCCCTTACCCCCTACTAAAATATGAAATTGTCCCCATTGTCAAATTTTAAAGGTAGAATTTAGGAGATATTACCTGCAGAGGTTGCTAACCACTTATTATAACTGAGACACAACAAACAAAATGTTAGATAATGTCACAAAGACAAAGTGCAATCCACTCCTTGCTTGTCTATATCTCTTTTTCTTTTTCCGAGCGTTTGCGAAACAACCATAGCAGGTAAATACTCATAAGCTTGGAGCTTTTTGAGTAAATCTTCAATGGTTGTAGCAGAAATTATGGTTCTCCTTGCCTCTGAAAACATGAATCCATTTTCCACAGCATTATCTAAATATGAAAGCAAATTACTAAAATAACCATTAATATTAAGCAAACCAATGGGTTTCTTTTTTGTGACCAAAGATGACCAAGAAGCCACGCAAGCTATTTCTTCCAATGTACCCAGACCTCCTAGTAAAGCAATGAATGCACCGGCACAATGGTACATGATTGTCATCCGTTCAGGGATACTCCAGACTTGTATTTCCTTACCCACAGTAGGTCCACAAAAACCTGTGAATAGTTTTGGCACGATTCCTAGAACTGGACTTCCTCCGGCGTGTGCTGCTGTAGCGACTGCTCCCATTAAACCCGTACTACCGCCTCCATAAATCAACTGGATCTTTTGTTGGGCAAGTATTACTCCAACTCTTATGGCTTCATCAGCTAATATTTTATTTTTCCCTGGATAAGCACCTCCAAAGACACAAATTTTTTCAATGCGCTGGGACGAAGTACTTTCCATTTTTTTTTCGAGTGCCTGAAAGAGAATGAGTACATGGTGTAATATATAGAGGACTGAGTAGTGAATCAGACAAGAGTAATAATGTCGCCGAAAGTGTATTTGACCTGTCAGAAGAAAATGTTAACCTAACAAAAGATTTTTGCGTGATTTCAGGAAGAAAATCAAAAAGAGAAGAAAAATCAACCGTAAAAGACAAATGCAAAAAAAAAAAAACGAGAATAATTACACAAATCGAACAACACGTAAATTAAACCGTAATGAAGATATTGCAAATCAAACCAAAAGCTGAGAAGTCATTTATTGTAGTTGTGATTGTGGCTCACATCTTCCTCTGGTTTTACGTCCAGAAACGGCTTAAACGCCTTCTATGAGTCGAGGATATGCTTCCTATCCAGTTTTCTTACAAGCTGGCAAACAGGGTCTTTTAACATCAGATTCCCAAGATGTTGCCATTCCCTTTGGAATTGCGGCCATAAATCAAGAATTTCTCTTTGTACGTCTCCACTAGGATGCGTCTCAAGAGAAAGTTGGATATTACCCAAATTCTCCTTACTCAGTCCATCCTTAATGAATTCAATTTTATCATCTCGATTAGAGGACGGAATCCCAATAGAACGACATTTACCGTTACACGTCCAACGTGCACATTTGTGGCAATTTGAACTCATGCGCTTTGCTCGTCGCTTCTTTGCAAAAGTGCTTCTACCTGTACCTGGTAAATGCAAAACAGGAAGATATTCATCTTCACGTACCTTGGCTTCAATTATCCAACGTATGTCTTCAGGAATCCCTTTGTGCATAAGCATTCTTAATCTTTCAAATCGAACTTGGTAAAGCTTCAGTAAAATATTTCGAGGAAAAGGAGGAAATCATTTCTGCAATCTTGTGAGAATATCATCCATCCTGAAAAAAAAATGAAAGAGAAATTGAAAGAGAAATTTATATACAATATCAGTTTTGTGGGTAGCTGATGAAACCGACTTAAATAATCACGGAGTACCGTTATCCGCCATTTAACCGGGGTTAAAAAAATTAAAATAAAAATTATATTTACATCTAGTCCTCGAGCAAAATCAAATAGCGACAAAATAATAAAACCTAATCTAATCCTCTTTCAATACAAATTAGAGACAATCATTGAACAAGTCTTATAAACTAATCAATAGCTTAAAGAGTTTCACAAAAAATCATGCTTGATAGTAAATGGTTTGAGTTAAGCTAAAATTAACATAACATATCTCAATCAAAATAGTGCATGTTCAAATTTAATCTCAACTTCTCACATGGGATACCCTCATGATTTTCACTCTTTAAAGTAGTGGTGAAGTGTTTACACTCAATCAATCTCATGAAAACAGTTCTACCATATTCTTGCTTGTCCACCTATTCTCCACTATTTAGATCATACAACTTCATGAATCAAGAGGTCTTTAATCAAGGTTGTAATGGGGCCAAGGGGTTTGTAATGTGGTTGAAGAACAAAAGGATAAAGATATCACAAGGGTTCCAAAGAGTTCATAAAGTTTAGAGACATAATAAGATCATACAAAGAAACTTCTCAAAACACTTTACAAGTACATAGTCACCTAGGCCGAATATTCATGTTGGGCCTTTTCTTCATTCTAAACAACTTTGTAACATCTTTTTCTTTTTCCACAAATTCAAGAGATGATTCATATTTTTTTTTTACATAGGAATGTATTTGCGAGTATTCCATTTCTTTTTCTCTTGACTTTTCTTTTCTTTCCCCCCACACTTATTTCTTGTTTCTAACCCAAATTTTCAATAGATCTTCCTTGTCTTTGCAACTTGTCTCAAAACATGCTAATTCATCTTTGGAACAAAGGTAAAGATATAAATAAGTATATTTAGGTTAGGGACAAGTTATGGTTACCAAAGAGATAGCATATTCAATGTAGGCTCAAATTGGTTCACTAAGGGTGTGTTCTTTTGGAACATCAATAAGGGCTGGCTGTTTGGCCCTGGCTAAAAATCCTAATGCCTCTATCATATTCATGTTGTCACATGCACCAATATAGTCTCAACAAGGTCTAAAGCAAGTTCTAGAGAATCATGTAATCATAAGAGCACTCAAGAAAGAAATTAGATTGATTTGTATAATGCATTAATCATTATAGGCTCAAAAACTCACAAGGATGATTATACAAGTCAGATTAAGTCTAAACATGGTTCTTTCTCAATCAACATATCATATTAACATTGGCTCATAAAAAGGTTGATATCAAGCTCAATTCTCATGAAAATCTTCTCACTAATAAATCTGTTTTAGACTTATGCAATTCATATCTCATCATAGTATTGAAAGTAACTAAAACACACTAAAAACAACATAAAAAAAAAAAACTAAAAAACAAAACACTCTAAATAAAATCCTAAATTCTTCCCCCCACATATAATTTTTACATTGTCCTCAATGTAATGCTATTATCCCCCAATGCAAGAATTATATGTAAGAGAAAAAAAAAGAAAAACAATAAAAGATAGAATGATGGAGAGTAAGGAATATGCAAATCTGATATAATAGATGCTCTCCATCCTTTTGGGTTGCCTCCCAAGAAGCGCTTGGTTTATTGTCCTCAGCCTGACTTAGACCCATGCCATTATTATTCAACATAATTTGGCTCAAAAAGTGGAAACTCCTCTACATCTTGTATTGGAAAGTTCTCATAGTAAGGCTTCAATCTATGACCATTCACTTTGAATGCCTTATCTGTTTTTGGGCTTTGGATTTCAACTGCACCATGAGTAAATACATTAGTAATAACAAAAGGTCCAACCCAACGAGAACGTAACTTACCTGGAAATAACTTAAGGCGTGAATGGAAGAGAAGAACTTTTTGTCCAACAACAAATTCCTTTCTTGATATCATCTTGTCATGAAATGCCTTAGTCTTTTCCTTGTAAATCCTAGAATTCTGATAGGCATCATTCCTTATCTCCTCTAATTCTTGTAGGTCAAGTTTTCTTTTCTTTCCTGTCTCATCCATCTCCATGTTGCATTGTTTGATAGCCCAATATGATTTATTTTCCAATTCAACCGGAAGATGACAAGGCTTACCATAAACAAGTCGATAAGGAGACATACCAATGGGTGTCTTATATGCTGTCCTATAAGCCCAAAGTGCATCATCAAGTCGTGAACTCCAATCCTTCCTATTTGGATTAACTGTCTTTTCAAGGATGGACTTAACTTCTCGGTTTGACACTTCAGCTTGCCCACTAGTTTGAGGATGATATGAGGTGGAGACCTTGTGTGTGATGTTATACTTCCTCAAAAGTGTTTCCATAGTCCTATTGCAAAAGTGAGTACCTCTATCGCTGATTATGGCCTTTGGCGTTCCAAATCTAGCAAAGATGTTAGTCTTGACAAAATCTGAAACCACTTTAGAGTCATTAGTCCTAGTGGATTTTGCTTCCACCCACTTTGAAACATAATCAACGGCAAGTAAAATATAAAGGTTACCAAAAAAAGAAGGAAAAGGTCCCATGAAATCCATGCCCCATACATCAAAAATTTCAACAATAAGTATTGGAGTTTGAGGCATTTGATTTCTAGCACCTAAGCTACCTGTTCTTTGGCAACGATCGCATGACTTGCAAAAGAGGTATGCATCTTTGAATATAGTAGGCCAATAAAATCCAGAATCAAGAACTTTCATGGCTGTTCTTTTGGATCCAAAGTGTCCTCCACATGCATAAGAGTGACAAAAGGTGAGAATAGATTGAAATTCAGATTTGAGTACACACCTTCTTATAATCTGATCGGAGCAATGCTTCCAAAGGTAAGGATCATCCCATATGTAATATTTGGCATTACTCTTGATCTTATTTCTTTGAGCTTGTGTCAACTCTTGTGGCAACTTCTTGGTAACTAAGTAATTAACAATATCGGCATACCAAGGAGTTGTTGTACTTACAAAAAGAAGTTGCTCATCCGGAAAGTTCTCATTCAAGGGTAGTGCATCCTCTTCATGAACTAATCGGCTAAGATGGTCCGCAACCAGGTTGTCACTACCTCTCTTATCTTTTATCTCCAAATCAAACTCTTGTAAGAGAAGTATCCATCTAATCAACCTTGGTTTGGCCTCCTTCTTAGTGAGTAAGTACTTAAGGGCTGCATGGTCAGAATATACAATTACTTTAGTACCAATTAAATAAGATCGAAATTTTTCTAAAGCAAATACAACAGCCAAAAGTTCTTTTTCAGTAGTGGAATAGTTCAATTGAGCATCATTAAGAGTTCGGGAGGCATAATAAATGGCATGTGAGGCTTTGCTAACCCGTTGGCCCAAAACAGCTCCAATGGCATAGTCACTAGCATCACACATGATTTCAAAAGGTACATTCCAATCTGGTGGTTGGATGATAGGAGCTGATGTCAAGAGTCCCTTCAATGTTTCAAACGCCTCTTTGCATTTGTCATCAAAGTGGAAAACCACATCTTTCTGTAGTAGCTTGCAAAGAGGTAATGTGATCTTTGAGAAGTCTTTGATAAATCTCCTATAGAAACCTGCATGTCCAAGAAAAGAACGAACCTCTCTCACATTTGTGGGAGGTGGTAAAGAATGCATAATATCTATTTTAGACTTATCAACCTCTATCCCTCTAGAAGAAATAACATGGCCCAAAACTATTCCTTGTTCTACCATAAAGTGACATTTTTCCCAATTCAAAACAAGGTTAGTTTCCATGCATCTTTCAAGTACAAGTGTAAGGTTCTCTAGACATCTATCAAAAGAATCACCATAGACACTAAAATCATCCATAAACACTTCTATGATGTTCTCTACATAATCTAAAAATATGCTAACCATACACCTTTGGAATGTAGCTGGTGCATTACAAAGACCAAATGGCATACGTCGGTATGCAAAAGTACCAAATGGACATGTGAATGTTGTTTTCTCTTGGTCCTCCGGAGCAATGGCTATCTGATTATAACCTGAAAAACCATCAAGAAAACAATAATGAGAATGGCCAGCTAACCTTTCAAGCATTTGATCAATAAAAGGTAAAGGAAAGTGGTCTTTGCGAGTTGTGGAATTAAGTTTACGATAATCAATACAAACTCGCCATCCTGTTTGAATCCTAGTAGGAACAAGTTCATTCTCATTATTTGTTACCACCGTTACTCCTGATTTCTTTGGAACCACTTGGACTGGGCTCACCCATTTGCTATCTGAGATAGGATAGATCACTCCAACATCTAGGAGCTTCAGTATCTCCTTTTTCACAACCTCCATCATAGGAGGGTTCAATCTTCTTTGTGCTTCTCTTGTTGGTTTGGACCCCTCCTCTAACAAAATCCGGTGCATGCACATGGATGGGCTTATTCCCTTGATATCGGCAATTGTCCAACCAATTGCTGTTTTATGCTCTCTAAGCACCCGGATAAGTTGCTCTTCTTGTAAAGGTGTGAGCTCTTTGGCAATGATGACAGGTAGTGTGTCCTTTTCACCTAAGAACACATATTTCAAGTGGTTCGGTAGTGGTTTCAACTCTAAAGTTGGTGCCTGCAAAATGGAAGGTAGAAGTTTCTCATTAGATAATTGCAAATCAATAAATGAAACATCAAACCTTGCATCTTTAGGTGGCAGTGAGTGTAAAGATTCTAGTGCCCCTTCCACATGGTTACTCAAGGCTAGTTCCCCTTTAGCATTCCACATTCCGAGATGTTTGCTAAGGACTATCTCCATACTATCTTCACCATCTAGCTCATAAGTTTGCTGCACTAGTGAGTAAATTATATCAATATTAAAAACAGAATGCACATCACTAGGATATCTCATAGCCTCAAAAATGTTAAAAAGAATTATTTCACCATCAAATTCCATAGTTAAAGTGCCATCATGTACATCTATTTTAGTTCTTACTATTTTCAAGAATGGTCTCCCTAATAGAATAGGTGTGGGATTAGAAGACATCTCATCTTCCATCTCAATAACCTAAAAGTCAGCGGGAAAAAACAATTCATTAACCTGTACAAGAACGTCTTCTACAACTCCTCTTGGATAAGTGTTAGAACGGTCAGCAAGTTGTATTATAACATCAGTTTCCTCTAATGGTCCTAGATTCAATGAAGCATAAATTGAATATGGCATGACATTAATAGATGCCCCTAGATCTAGCATAGCACGCTCAAACCTGGTGTTGCCTATCTTACAAGGAATGGTAAACATACCTGGATCCTTGCATTTAGGTGGGAGTTTCTTTTGAAGAACAGCTGACACATTCTCCCCCACACTTACCTTTTCATTCCATTTCAACTTCCGTTTAGATGTGCACAACTCTTTTAGGAACTTGGCATATCTTGGCACTTGCTTGATAGCATCTAGTAAAGGAATGTTCACCTCTACTTTCCGGAAGGTTTCCAAAATTTCCTTCTCTTGCTCCTCCTTCTTGGACTTTGCTAACCTGCTAGGAAAAGGTGGAGGAGTTATATAAGAAGGAAAGGATGGTTTAGGAATTTCCTTTTTTAGTGGCTCGTTGGGATGTGAAGAGGATGCCATGGTATTGTTCTCCCCTTGAGCACTATCATTTTGTGGTGTCTCTAGCTGTTTCCCACTTCTTAAAGTTATAGCATTGGCATTCTCTCTTGGATTCACTATGGTTTGGGAAGGTAATTTCCCAGAATCCCTTGCTTGCATTTGACTCATGGTTGTTGCCAATTGCCCTATTTGAGTCTCCAAATTTCGAATACTTGTCTTTGTTTCCTGTTGAAATTGAATTGTATTAGTAGAAAGAGCTTTAACAAGATCTTCAAGAGAAGTACCTGAATTTTGGGTGGGTGGCAGTTGTTGTCGGGTTTGGTATGGTTGTTGCACTCTTTGCTGAAAACCCGGTGGCCTGTTGTCAAATGGTGGAGGAATAGTTTGTGATTGGTTCCCTCCATAATTGAAGTTTGGATGATCCCTCCATCCTGGATTGTAAGTGTTTGAGTAGGAATCATATTTCCTTGATTGGTTCTGAAATCCACCCATGGCATTCACATGTTCATTGGTGTCCTCTTGAAGTGTTGATCATATATCAGTTTGGTGCCCTATGTTTGAACATATGCCACAAGCCTTTATTTGTTGTATATTACCTACAGCCAATTGTTGAACAAGAGAAGTCAATTTATCAAATTTTTGTTCAAGGGATGATATACTTACCTCATTAACTCTCTTGGGTTGTGGTGGTGGATCTTGTCTCATTGAGAACTGTTGAGAATTGGCTGCCATGTTGGAGATTAATGTTCTAGCAGCCCCGGGAGTCTTCTCAACTAGAGCTCCCCCACTAGCGGCATCTATCATACTTCTCTCCATGGGCATGAGACCTTCATAGAAGTATTGAATGAGAAGTTGTTCACTTATCTGATGGTGTGGACATGAGGCACAAAGTTTCTTGAACCTCTCCCAATATTCATATAAGGACTCTCCATTGTATTGCCGAATCCCACATATCTCTTTCCTGATGTTGGCAGCCTTAGATGCTGGGAAATACCTTTCCAAGAATGCTTTCTTCAAATCATTCCATGTAGTGATGGTCCCGGATGGTAGATAGTAGAGCCATTCCTTTGCTGAATCAGCTAGAGAGAATGGGAAGGCTCTCAACTTAACTTGCTCTTCCGTAACCCCTGTTGGTCTCATGCTTGAGCAAACTACATGGAATTCCTTGAGGTGCTTATTTGGATCCTCTCCTGCAAAACCATGAAAAGTTGGGAGAAGATGAATCAAACCAGATTTTAATTCAAAAGCTACCTCAAGATTAGCATATTCAATGCATAATGGTTGTTGACCCAAGTCCGGAGCGGCAAGCTCCTTGAGAGTTCGGTTGTCAGCTGCTGCCATCTCTCCTTGCTCCTCTTGGATGTTTTGGATCAACTCCTCGATCGGTTGTTGGTGAGAAGTTATAAATTCCCGAATTCTCCTAAGTCTTAAGTCTTCTTCAGGAGCATGGAACATTCACTAATAAAAAAAAAATAAGAAAGTAAATAATTAGAACAGAAAATAAGAATAAACCAATAAACTAATAAACTAAAGAAAGCAATCCCCGGCAACGGCGCCAAAAATTTGATGCACCCAAAAGAGTGTATCTTATTTAACCTTGCATTAAAAAGATCAATTGTAAGTATAGTAGTTAGCAAGGGTCGAGTCCTCAGGGATTGGGTTTTAGTTTACAAGTTGATAGTTTAAAACTTAAATTCAAGAACAATAAAAGAAAAGGGGTTTTTGAAATCAGATTTAAACTAAAGTAAATAATAAGAATGAGAAAACAAGTAATTAAGAATAAATCAAATATGAGAGAAATATGGTTAAGGTTTCATTCTCCACCACTAGACATCATTAAGAACCAATTTCAGATCTATCAATATTAACCAACTATCAAAGTTAACAACCGTAGATAACAACAAGCTCTGTTATCCCAATCTTTCCTTAGTTTGTCGTTAAATAGAACAAGCTCTCTATTTAATCTCTAACCATCAAACAACCTAGAATAAGCTCTCTAAATTCAATTTAATGGCAGCTTTATGATGAGAAAGATAGGTTGATCTAAGCAACAAACACATAAGCTCGGATTGTTCAACTTAGGTTATGTTCCACTTTGCAATTATCGAAAACTTGACCATAATCATTAATCACAAATTGCCACTTATGAATAGGAAATCAAGACAATTACACGGATCAAGACTCCTAAACTAGCAATAGATAATTATCAAGATCTATGTAGTTGTACACCTAAATAAATCAAGACAACATCATGAACAATTCTTGTAGAAGAACATAAGCAACTTTGATAGAAAATTAATGATAGATGGAATCTGAAAATCAATTATAAAACATGTCTAGGGCTTTGAAATCACCCTTAACCAAATAAAAGTTTAACCTAGCATAGGTATTGTAAACATAAACATAAAATTAAAGAGAATGTAAGAAGGAAATAAAAGAAAGAAATAAGAAGAAGAAAATAAAGAAAAAGAAAACTAGAGAAAGGAAAGTAGAAGAAAACTTAGAGAATTTTATTATAATGGCTAATATCCTACCAATCTACAATGTCTCTTACAATCATCCAAGGCCCTCTATTTATACACATTTTGGAGAGCTAAATGACAAGAGACAAGCTTTATAAATTTCAAAGGTAGGTATAATAGGTGGGTGCATTTTTCTAACAATTTTCGTCATTGCATATGACAATTCTGATCAGCCAGTTTGATTGTTGATTTTGTCAATGTTGGAGGCTTGATCTGATCAAATGGTCTTCTAGAAAAATGTTCCCCTATCAGTGTGTGATCCATAGCCGTTGGAATCAGCTTATTTGCTGATGTGGATCAGAAGATATGGTCAAAATACCAAAACTGGTCAGCACAGACGTCATTGCACATCAGCCAACTTGATGGTTGATTTCGCTAGGGAAAACGACTCCGTTTCAAGAAGTGTAAAGCATGAAAAAGATAGATATGCCTCTTAACTTTGCACTGTAAAAATTTCAGCCTTAATGCTTCAGTGAAACTCCAGAT
This sequence comes from Fremontodendron californicum, assembly GCA_030761205.1. Classification (NCBI taxonomy): domain Eukaryota; kingdom Viridiplantae; phylum Streptophyta; class Magnoliopsida; order Malvales; family Malvaceae; genus Fremontodendron; species Fremontodendron californicum. Next base: position 8,666,704 of record JAULJL010000025.1, on the reverse strand, counting down.
ATAGCTGATATGGCAAAAGGTGTCAGAACTGGAACTGAACTGGATTTGCCCTTAATTCTTGATTTAACCTAGTAATCTGAAATCACTCAAAGAAACTCGTGAAAAACACCAAATTACATAGAAATATAAAAGATCATAAACTCAATTTAGACTAAGCAATAATAACTCGTATTTGACACAAAACAATAATAAAACATAACTAAAAACTATATAATTATACGAGTTATCATTCATGTATTCATCTCGTGGTCATGTTATTTTTTTTTTCGTTTCTTGTCATATTTTAGTTATTTTTTATGTCATATTCATGTGTGACACTATTCAAATAATTTCTAATTTGGTGTCATGTGTTGTATAATGATGGTTTTTTTTTTTAAATTTAAAATAAGGTCATATTAATTTTTCTATTTTTATATTATTGAATAAAAAATTATTGTATTGATAAATTATTAGTAAAAATTAAAATATTGAATAATAATATGAGATTGGTTGATGTAAGTATTTTTTTTTTTAACTTTTAGTGTTGAATCAAAATAAATAAATTATAATGATTAAATAGTAACAAAAAACTATGTTAAATGATCATATAAGTTATGAGTTATTGTATGATAGGTGTTAGGTTTATTTATTATTTATTATTTCTTAATATGAATAGAAATGATGAATATCAATATAATCTAAATGAATTAAATTTTGATATCCATCTTAATTTTTTTTTATATATAATGTACATATAATGAATTAGATTCGCGTATTCGTGTTATTTTTGTATTATTTTATATGTACACTTTACTTTAAAAGTTGCCCTCAAGTTGAGATATTTTTCATAGTTTGTCATAGTAATTCAATTTTAACTCTAAATTCATGTTATTTTTTTGTGTTATAATTGTATTCAATATATTATCAATGACAATAAAACTGAAGCAACGTGAGGATTCAAACACTAGTATATATAAAATCAAGTATAATAACTCCTCTGGTGATGACACATGTCTTTTTTTAGGAAGGAAAGAAAGAAAAGAAAGAAAATGAAAAAGAAAGAGAAAGAAAAGAAAAAGAAAAAAAAAGGAAAGGAAAGTAAGAAAGAAAAAAAAAGGAAAGAGAAAAAAATATGAGAAAAATTTGTATGTTTGTGTTATTTTTTGTGTGTTTAAAGTATTATAAATTTATATAAATTTTTACACGTTAATAATTTATTTTATTTATATTTTGACATGTTCGCATATACGTGTAGTGTTCATGTTGTTTTTCATGTTGTGTTTTAATTATTTTTCTTATGCTGTGTTCGTGTCGTGTCTCAATTCATTTCATATTTTGCCTAGTTTGTCATTGTGTTTCAATTTAGAGAAAAATTTGTATGTTCATGTCGTGTCTCAATTCATGATATATTTTGCATAATTTATCATAGTGATTCAATTTAGAAAAAAATTTATGTGTTCGTGACGTATTTGTGTTCATTTTGTGTGTGTTCAAAATATTATAAATTTATATAATTTTTTACATATTTATAATTCGTTTTATATAGATTTTGATACGTTCGTGTATTCGTGTCGTGTTCATATTATTTTTCGTGTCGTGTTTTAATTATTTTCTCATGTTGTGTTTATGTCGTGTCTCAATTCATCCCATTATTTGTTCGTGTGTTGATAATTCTATGAAATAGTGTTATTTTATCCTATTTTGTGCTTTTAAAATAGTTAAGTATTTGTAGTTTTAAGTATATATTAATTATTTTTAGTTATTTTTTATTTAGTTTTATTTAATTATTTTATGTTTAATATAGTTATTAATTTAATATCTTTTATATTTTTGTAGAAGTCCTAAAGCAAGAAGGAAAGAATCTGATCATATATGGAAAGTCCAAGCTGAAAGCAGTTACTTTGCCACAAAGTTTTCCTTCTTTAGGCTTTTAAGAGCTCTATAAATAGGAACCCTTAGGATTTTACCTTCTAAGACTTCTTAGCTTGTAAATAACCTAGTTTTCTTAAGAGGAGAGCAGCCACCAAAGATTTGCAAGGGGCTAGAGAGATTTTGGAAGATTGAAGATCTGACAACCCTTAATTTTCTTTTATCCCTTATCTTTTTTATTTTTCTTGTAATATTTATGATGGTGAAACTCCTTTATTTTATATTTTCATTAATTAGTATGAACTAATTTATTTTTCTAGGATTGCAATGGAACTCAACATGTAGTTTGGATTATTTTACTATCTTTCTTGATTTAATGATATTTGATGTTGTTTATTAAATCTTGTTCTTAATACTTTTAATTGCTTAGCTACCAATTAGATTGATGTGGTAACCTAAATACAACTTGGAAAAGGGAGTTTAGTGTTAGATATGGATTGAATAACACATGTTTCATATTTATTTATTAAGATTGTAGACACCTAATTTTGTCCGGACCACTAAGTCAGGTATTTTATCTTCCTAAATTGATGTTTCAGAATGCAAAAAGACTTTTCTCATCCTGCAGGTGGTACTCTGTGACTTGGTCTAAGAAAGCAGACAGAAAAAGTCAAACTTGAAAAAGTCAACCCCAAAAAGTCAACTACTAAAAAAGTCAACCCACTTTCAAAATCAAGATTTGAAATTAATTGAAAAATGGTGAAAGAATTTTGATAACTGAGGTCTACATTGAAAGATATGGAGTTCAGAAGTTGTGTTACGGAGATTCGGTATAAAGAAAACCCTAGTTCGGAAAATTTGGGAAAAAGTGCTTAAACGATCAAATTGGTCAGAATTGAAGGTTACAAATGAAAGATAAGCACTAACTACAGGTAATGGAGAGGCTACTTGAAAGAAAAACTAAAAGAAAAGTCAATTCGGAAGAAAACCGAGAAATAGGGTTTTTTAGTGGATTTTAGTGAAATTTGGGAAAACTGTAGAAATGGCCTGATTCGGTAAGATTAAAGCCCCTAATTGATGAGGAATGGTTAGATAAGGATAGCCCAAGGCTCATTTGGAAGTAATTTCGAGAAAAGAGCCGATTGGAGGAAAAACGAGGAAATTCCCGATACTAAAAAGAGGAAAAATCAAAACGGAAGGGAATTTGATCATAAAAATTAGGCATTTTCGGAACAACTCCAATTCAATATAGGAAAAAGACCCAGGAAAAGAAAATCTGAAAATTGGACTTGTTTTAGGAAAAATCGGGGTTTGGAGGCAAAAGGGCAAAACTGGAAAATTTGGGAAAAATACCAAATGAACTCCAAAAATTCTGAAAATTTGCAGATCTCATTCTTAAATCATTTCAGAAAGATTGGTGAAAGAAAATCTGGATTCGGAGTTCGTTTGCAAAATGGCCAAATCCCGAGCCCACTATGCAGAAATTCAAAGAGATAAATCCCGAAAAAATAGCAAATGAGTTCCAAAAATTCTGAAAATTTTCAGATCTCATTCTTAAATTATTTGGAAGATATTGGAAAAAGAAAATCTGGATTTGGAGTTCGTTTGCAAAATGGCCAAATCCCGGGTCCCCTATGTAGAAATTCAAGCAAATAAATCCCGAAAAAATAGCAAATGACCTCCAAAGATATTGAAAACTTCTAGATCACACTTTTAAATTATTTGGAAGATATTGGTGAAGAAAAATCTGGATTCGGAGCTCGTTTACAAAATGACAAAAGTTTGGGTGCATTAAGGGGCAATTTTGGAAATAAATCCGAAATAAATAGCAAACGGACTCAAAAAATTTTGAAAACTTTCAGAATTCAATTTTTTATTATTTCGGAAGTATTGAAAAAATAAAATTTGAATTTGGAGTCCGTTTGCTATTTATTTAGGTTCGAGGGTCAAAAAGGTCATTTTATCGAAGAAATCGAAAAGGGTAAATTTGTAATTAAGAAAAATATGAAAGAAGAAGGAATGACGAGGATTTTACCTCCTTTGATCAGCCAGCATAGAGGAGAAGAAGGAAGCTTGATCAATTTAATTCCTTAGTCACTATCAAGCTCACATGCTACCACTAGTACCTTGCAAATGGTCCCCCCTTCATCCAATGGCTTAAGTGCCTTGTAGAAAAGTTGAATACACCATTCAATGGCCAAGATTAAATGCCAAGATGACATTTTTATTTGTCATGAAATAACCCTCATCTAATGGCCAAGAATGGAAGAGCACAACTCATCCAAAGGTGGATATCCATTCGGCCAAGCAAGGAAGTGCATAGGATTGTTCCTTTTCATCCAATGGCTTAGGCCATGTACAAGGGCTGAGTACACATGTAAAGGGATGGGATTAAATGCCAAGATGACATTTTTATGTTTTCATGAAAGAATCCTCATCCAATGGCCAAGAATAGAAGAGCATAACTCATCCAAGGGTAGGCACTCAAAGGGCCAAGCAAGGGAGTGCATGGGATTGATCCTCTTATTCATCTAAGGGCTGAGTACACATCTTAAGGGCTGCTATCAATTGGCAAGATGACATGTTTATGTTATCATGAAAATATCTTAATTTAAGGGCCAAATTGGAGGAGAAAAAAATGCAAAGATCATCCAATGGTGGGCATGCCAACCTGCCAAGAGGAAGGAGGAGAAGGAATGTTTGATTTTTTCCATATAGGCTAAGTCATTTGAAGAGAAAATTCAGTAGCTAATTTAGAAAAAAAAAGTTTTTGAATGAAAGGAAGAAAGCTTTTGTTAAGGTAGCCATTCTACCATTGCTACTACATTTTTTCTTCTTCTTCCTCATGCTTTATTTCTTGTTTTTTATGAGATTTCCTACCATTTTTTTTTACATCTTTCTTGTTGTTCTTGCTTTTCAAAAAATAAATAAAATAATGGTTAGGCTTCATGATCTTGATGAAAATCAAGTGATAATGGTTAGGGTGGGCTTTGTCCAATATACCAACTATGGAGCTCAACTCCATATTTTTTTACCTTAGTTATTTTTTATGATTTTGAGATTGAAAAGGCTTCATGACCTTGATGAAAATCAAGAGATAATGGTTAGGGGGGCTTTGTCCAATGTACCAACCATGGAGCTCATCTCTTTGTTATTCATTTGCTTACTTTAACTTGCTTGTTTCTATTATTGTTTATCTTTATGTATGTTTATATTCTTGCTAACCATCTTGTTCTTTTGACTTATGTCATATTTTTGCATCTTGGGGCTATTGCCATATAGTTTAGGCCATTTCCATTTTTTATATCATCTTCTATAGCATGTAGTTAGGTAATTTTACATGACATTTCTCACAACACTTTGGTTCCTAGGCCATTCGGCCATGTGTATTTTCTCTAAGCTTTAGGTCATTTTTCTAGGCCATGATAATTGCCATTTCATTTAGACATCTAGGTCATTTTACATGTCATTTAGCTTTAGGCCATTTTTATTATTCCATGTCATTTAAGTTTAGGTCATTTTATTATTCTATGTCATTTTACATGCCATTTAAACTTTAGGCCATGTTCATATACCATGTCATTTTACATGTCATTAAAACTTTGGGCCATTTTCATACCATGTCATTTTACATGTCATTAAAACTTTAGGCCATTTTCATATGCCATGTCATTTTACATGTCATTTAGCTTTAGGCCATTTTTATTATTCCATGTCATTTTACATGTCATTTAAGCATTAGGCCATTTTCATATGCCATGATATTTTTCCATGACATTTAGACATTAGGCCATTTTCATATGCCATGTCATTTCACATGTCATTTAGCTTTAAGCCATTTTTATTATTCCATGTCATTTTACATGTCATTTAAGCATTAGGCTATTTTCATATGCTATGTTTTTTTTCCATGAGGCCATTTTCATATGCCATGTCATTTCCCATGTCATTTAGGCACTAGGCCATTTTCATTATTTCATGTCATTTGCCATGTCATTTAAACACTAGTTCATGCATGTTAAGTTAGGATAGCATTTATTGCCATGCAAACTCATGCTAGGCAATTAGGTTATTTACGCCATGCATTTTCCATATCACTTAGGCTTTAAACCATGCATTTCATGCATTCACTTTGCTGTATTTTCATGCATTTCATGTCATGTCACATGATTTATGACTTAGGCCAACCAATGGCTCAAAGTCATGCTCACTTGAGCATACTTGTGGAAAATTAAAGAGTTATCAAATTGATTATTCTACCTTTCTGATTTTTTTTACTTAGCCAATTCTTGTCCAAGGTTTTTAAATGTTTTAGCTACTGTTTTTAGGTCTTTAGGAGAGTCTCCTACATTTTTACTTTGATTTTTAAATGATTTTATCAAAGGCAAAGAAAATGTGTTTTGAGCAAAACAGTTTTTCACCAAGTACTCGTACTTTCCCGATTTTTTTTGGGTTGTCATCTTTAATCCGAAAATTAAATCAATTTTTTCTCGTGTATTTTTACGTGTTCTAAGTCTCTATGGTTGTTTTTATATTTTTTTGAATTTTTAAAAATAGGTTAAAAAATGGTGTATCAAAACGGGACAGTAGAGGCAGTTTTGAATTCAAAAGAAAAACAATTGTTGAATTTGGCTAAGGCATTTAGAGGGGGTTGGTTAGAAGCTTTAGATACTGTCTTAGGATAGATTCCAAGTCTTTTCAAACTTTAAAAATGATTTTATAAATCTCGGGTTCAGGATGGTCAAGTCCGGGATTTTAAACTTAGGAAATTAGAGCCATTTTTAAAGGGTTTGTCTAGGGTTTTAATCTTCATTTAAGTCTCTTTAAAATTGTTTTCAAACAATCACAAAGTTTTTTTTGTTTTAGAAAATTTAATTTGATATATTTTCCTAAGGTAGCCGTATATCTTTTTAGATATACGGATTTCCTTATTTAAAGGAAAAAATATATTTTCATGCATTGCATTCCCCATGTTCATTCATTTTATTTAATATGTGATTTCTGCTATGATATTTTCCATGGTATTATAATTGTTTTGATTTATATTTTATGATGTTATATTGTTTGCCATATGGTTTTGAATATTTCATGCTATCCTATGCTTTTTATTCTAGTTATCTATTGTTGTTACATTATTTAGCATATACTATGTTCATGCATTTATTATTTTATTTTCATGCATATTCCATGATAGCATTATATTATGTTTCATGTCATTTCATGTCACTTAGATTATATTCCATATCATTTAGATTATATTATTTAGAATATGCCATGTCATTCAAAATATGCCATATCATTTACATTTGCCATGTCATTTAAATCATTTCATTTCATTTAAATATACTATGCAATTTAAATTATATCATATCATTTAGGTTGCCTTATATTATCTACACTTTGTTATGTCATTTTATTTATGTCACACATGTTCATATTCATTTTTTTAAATGTTTTGAAAAAGATAATGATTTTCAATAAAATAAAGATATTCCCTAATTAAAATAATTTATGTGTTCTCTGCCGGGTTTGCTGGGGAGGATATCATCAATTATCATTAATAACAGAATATCTTCTTTAAAACGAGAATGATACGAAAATTTTTCCAAGCTAATAAAAATTTCAATATTTTGCCACATTTGTTGGGGAATATAGAAAAATTTTGAATTAATAAATTCCGGATCACTTTCAATTAAAAAATGGAATTATTTTTCTTTAAATTGGGAATTAACTTGAAATACTAAATTAAAAACAAACCTTTTACCGAGACTTGAGATAACACATGATTAATAAGGTACCATTTTATACGGGAGTTGTGGGGTGCTAATCCTTCCCCACAGTAACCGAGTCCCGAACCCGATTCTTCGATTTTCTCTGGTTTATAACTCAGACTTGAAATTGGTTTTAAAAATATTTTTAATTAATTTAAAAATGTTTTATAAAACCGGTTTTAATAGGTGGCCGATCACACCTAGCTAAAAAAGATTGGTGGCGACTCCATGACTTTTACCGAGGTTGTTTTCAAACCCTCGACCTTTTGTTTCAATCAAAGAGGAATTAAGTCGTCTTTTCCTCTGCTTCTGTTTCCCCCTCACTCGAACGGGTCCCCGCGACGGGATCACGTATCGACAGCTTGGCGACTCCACTGGGGATATTTAGAGAGTCAGGCCTAGAATTAGTCGTGTGTTATCAAAGTCTCGGTTTTGTCGGGTTTAATTGGTATTTAATTTTAATTCCCACATTTTAAAAAATAAGGAGAATTTCAAAAATAATAAAATTCTCTTAAATATGTCCATATTCATGTGCATACATATTATAATTGTTCTCTGGGTATTTTGATGCATATATTCATTTATTGATTAATTGATGATTTATGTTGTCTAATCTTGTTGGGGCATTTAGAATCAGGGTTGTCGAATAGGTGGTGAAAGGTTTGTTGTGCCTCCTCACACACATTGCACTCGCATTTGCATATCATGAGCCCTACACCCGAGTTCCGTCCCTTTAAGTGAAAGTACAGTAACTACACTCTCGTGATTAACAATCCTCATGGGTTAGCAAAATACCTCCGGAGTATAAATTACCTAAGCTCCCGTGGTTAACAATTCGCATGGGCTAGGGAAATATATTCTAACAAATTGAACCCGCTTTTATCGAGGTGCCTTACTAGCCTTCACAGGCGATAGTGAGGAACAATTCGGAGCCTTTTTAGAACTTCATTCACCCACATATAGTGAACCATAGAGCCAACATAAGCGAAGCTCTGCCGGATTTTTGATAGAATTATCGAATTTAAGGACACATGGAGGGACACTTCGAACCTTTTATTACCAATGTTACATCTCGAATAAATTTTGCAAATCGGGCAGTGATGAACGCACATCGTTTTGCCCATCATAGATTCAAAATTTCATCCCTAAAGGCGTCATAATGCAAAATTTTCATTGGGACATTTGTTGTATTATTTTGTTATTATTTGATTTCTTCACCTCTACTGACTTGTTTCTTTTTCATGCAATTTTTTGTGTCATCATAATGCATAGGAAAAATTATTGGCCTCGGGATAATCTTCAACCAAGAGGGTTTTCATTGAAGGTCAGACAAGTTCGATACTGGAAGAGCATGTAGGGGTGAGACAGAGTTCGAAGTTAGATCAGCGAAGCGATGGGGATTGTTTAAAGGAGGGACATATATCAGCATTGCCAGAATAGGTAGATTTAGTTTATCGGCAAAATGATCTCCGAGGGTTGATGGATATTTAGAGTCGTTGGGACGTGTCAGAAAAGAGGATTTTCACTCAGATATATGGAGACATGGCATTATTGATTTCGGTTAAGATTAATAGTGAGTTGATTCGGGCTATGATGCACTTTTGGAATCCTGCTTACCAATGCTTCACTTTCAACAAAGAAGATATGACTCCGACCATAGAGGAATATTCGGCTTTGTTGTCTATTGAGGATGCTATCCCTGAGCGAATTTATTTGAAGGATTCGAAGACATTAGGGTTCAAGAGAAATTAGCTAGGATTGTGGGAAGGGATAGCAAATGGGTCGATGCACATGTGGTTAAGAAAGGGAAAAGAAAGTGTATTCCGTGGGATGCTCTCCAATCTTTGATCCGAAGTCACCCGAATAGAGAGATTGCTAGGGATATTTTTGCCTTAGCCATATATGGTTTGGTTATCTTCCCGGGGACACTAGGACATGTCGAGTTGGCCATAGTTGACCTTTTTGAGAAGTTAAGACATAAGATAGATCCGTCTCCAGCCATCCTAGCAGAAACTATTCGATCTTTGAACTTTTGCAAAAGGGATGGAAAAGAAAGATTCAGGGGATATATGCAGCTTCTCTATGTTTGGATTCAGAGCCATTTTTGGAGAAGGGGAGATGTCTTTTTCAAACCATACTTGAAAACCCTAGTACCGATCAGTGAATTTCTTAAAATAGATTGGCCCGAAGACGGAAATAATGAGCAGTGGATCAACTTGTTCCGAAATCTTAAAGGTGAAATGATAACTAGGAGAGCTCCATGGATGATCCCTATGCCGATATTGTACAAATGCGGAGACAAGTTAGCGGTTCCATTACTCGGGATTTGGGGAGTCGTGAGCTACGCACCTCTGTTGGTGCAAAGACAGGTTGAATCTCGGTAGTTCACACATGCGACTCATGGACTGGGTCTATTAGAGTTCACCTATGGAGAAGAGAGTTACTCAGGAAAGGTGCGTGGAATAATTTGAAGCATGGAAAAAGACCCGTCGGATAAAGGTAATCAGATATGCCGACATCGTCACACTTGACTACCTGGTATGGAGGGAAATAAAGGTTAATGATAGGTTGTTGGCATTTAATGGGGAAGAAGTTCAATTCATGAGTTCACCACCGAAAGAGATGCCATCAGAGCTAGAAATTGCGAAGTCGGAATTTGGGAAAGAAAAGGCCCAAATGAGCAAAGAGATTGCCCGACTTCAAGAAGAGCTTGAGGACATGAAAAATAAGGAACCAGCCTGGGAAAAAGAAATGGAAAGGATTAAGAGAGAAAGGGACACTGCTAAGGGCGATCTTCAGGAATTACATTTGGAAAATAAAAGGTATCGTTTTGAGCTCAGGTTTGAAGGAACTCTCAAGACTTCCAAGGAATGGGAGCAAGAGGTCAAAAACCTCAAGAAGGAGAGTAACTACTGGAGAGAGAGTGAAACATGAAGAAGCCGGAGCCAGTCAGCTTGAGAAGCCGGCTAAGGAAAGCTTACACAGTGATATTTCTGCTGACGCGTCAGGGGCCATGAACAACTAGGGGTCAGATTGAACAGCAAGCCAATCAAAAGGAGACTGTGAAGGAAAGTCCAAGATCAGAGGGAGCTACTATAGGACTAATATTTTGTAACAGCACTTTGAAAGGCAAATTATTGACTTGTCTTAGGAAATGATTTTTTTATTCTATGTTTGATGTATTTAGTTCCAGGAAATCAATGAAAGACCGTTTGGTTGGAATTATCCTGGGGCCAATACTTTCAAATGCATACATATTTTTATTATTCACTTATTATGTCCTTTATATATTTTGTTCGTTCATTCATACATTTATTCATAGTTATAATTATTCATTCATTTATTCTGCATATTATTCGTTCATACTCATATACTTAGTCATTCATTTGTCTATTCATTTATTTTTATAATTATTCATTTGTTCATTCATTTGTTCATTCATTAAACATTTAGTCATTTATTCATTCATTTTTTTATTATATAAAACATAAAATGGATGTGTCAATAAATTCTAATTCATGGTTTTCAAAACTAAAGGTACAATTGGTCGCATTGTGAAAGAACCAGATTTTCGACACCCTTACAATACTCGGTCTCAAGCCAGAGTTATGGAAGGTGATCAGCTTGCTAGAATTGAAAGAATGGAAAGAACTCAAAGAGAACTACAGGAACAGTTAGCTAAGTCTCATGAAGAGTCACGGGAACAAATGACTAAACTCATGGAAATTATGAATACCACGATGAGGCAGAAATGGCCAGGGGAAAATTCAGTTACAGGAATGGGGGCAGTAAACCAGGAAGCTGACCTGAGGTGGTGCAACTGAACGGCCAGACATCCCAGCATGTGGGAAATGAACTTCCAACTGGGGCAGCATCCTATGTTTACATTAAACCAGTGGGTGAAGCACAAAATTTTGGTCCTAGAAAGGTTAATATTGGGATTGACCCAATTGGTGTTAACGTTCCAGACTTTGAGGAACTAGTCGAAAAGGAAAAGGCAAAGATGACTGAGCTGAAGAGGGTTGAAATGGCAGAATCCCAGAAAAAATATCAATTGCTGGAGGAGAGGCTGAGAGCCGTTGAAGGGGCAGAGTTATTTGGCAGTCTAGATGCCAAAGAGATGAGCTTAGTACACGATATGGTAATTCCCCCAAAGTTCAAAGTACCAGACTTTGAGAAATATAATGGGACTACTAACCCATCAGCACATCTGACCATGTACTATAGAAGAATGACGGGGCACGATGATAATGAAAAACTACTTATCCACTGTTTCCAAGATAGCTTGACAGGGTCTGCAACCCGATGGTATAATCAACTGAGTCGTACCAAGATTCGTTCTTGGATGGATTTAGCTAGGGCTTTCATGGAGTATTATAAGCATGTATCTGATATGGTACCTGATAGGCTGTCACTACAGAACATGGAAAAGAAGACTACTGAGAGTTTTCAAAGAATAATCGCAAAGATGGAGGGATCTGGCCACACAAGTACAACCCCCTTTAACTACCAAAGAAACTACAGTGCTTTTCATCAATACCTTGAAAGCACCCTATTATGATAAATTGGTAAGGAGTGCCACCAAGGAATTTGTAGACATGGTGATATCTGGGGAGATAATAGAGTCTGCCATTAAGAATGGAAAAATGGAAGGGGGTGAGTCTGCTACTTCGAATAAGGTATTCCCTACTAGGAAGAAAGAGTAGACCCAAGGAGTTAGTATCAACCAATATCCATATACACCTCCCACACCATATACACCACCAAGGCTCTATACTCCCACTACATCTTATGCACCTCCTACACCCTACACACCTTACCTGGGGTATAATCCTTAGTAACCCAATCTTTTCCTCTGCTTCTGTTTCTCCCCTCACTCGAAGGGGTTCCCCGCGATCCGAGATCACGTATCGATAGTTTCATTTTTTTAGAGGAATTAAGTCGATTTTTCCTCTCTTTTTTTTAATGTCACGCCTAAGGAAAACGAATAATAAAGTCTTTCGATAAGACTTGTTATTGTTGTTGTTATTTTTTAGGTTGCGACAGCTTGACGACTCTACTGGGGACTTTTTTTTAGAGAGTCAAGCCTAGAATTAGTCGTGTGTTATCTAAGTCTCGATTTTGTTGGTTTAATTGGTATTTAATTTTAATTCTCATAGTTTTAATAATAAAGAGAATTTTGAAAATAATAAAATGTTTTAAATATGTCCATCTTCATGTGCATTCATATTATTATTTGTTCTCTGGTTATTTTGTTGCGTATATTTATATGTTTGCCTGACTGATGCTTTACATTTGTTTGATTTTAGTGGGGTATTTAGAATAAGGGGTGTAGAAAGGTGGTGACAGGTTTGTTTTATTCCTCCACACACACTATATTTGCATTTTCATAACATGAACTCTCTACCCAGGTTCCGTCCTTTTAAGGGGGAGTAAAGTAACTACACCTTCGGGATGATCCTCCGTATGGGCTAGTGAAACACTTTCGGAATATAAAGTACCTAATGCCTTCGTTATAATCCTTCGTACGGGCATAGAAAAATATACTCTAACGAATTGAACCCGCTTTTATCGGGGTGCCTTACTAGCCTTCACAGGCGACAGTGAGAAACAATTCGGGGCCTTAGAACTGATTCACCTTCATATAGTGAAACTAGGCGAAGCCATGCCGGATTTCTGTTAGATACCCGAAATTTAAGAACACATGGAGGAACATTTCCAACCTTTTACCATCTTTCTATATGTTAGATTTTACAAATTGGATGATAATGAACGAACATCATGTCGCTCGTAATAAATTTATTATTTTGTCCCAAAGGCGTCGTAATGTCGAAGCTCTATTAAAATTTTCGGGACATTTTTTAAAGTATGATGTTATTTATGTTATATTTGTGAATTCATTTCTTTACTAATCTATTTCTTTCTATTTTCTTTTCTTTGACATGCATCCCTGTTCAACACCCTCAGAGGCATAACACCTTCCACTTCGTGTTAAGTACCCTACACTTGTGATATCTTGCTGACTCGAAGATCCTGGCATAACCATGTTGCAGTCATACTTCCATGATGCAGCTGTGTTTTCCTTATATGAAAAGGAAAAAGGCAAATCTATGATTAACTTAGGCAAAATTTCCTCAACAACAGGCATAACCTTCTCCTCTGGTTTATCGTAATAGATAGTCAAAGGTCTCCCTATTCCGTAGCCAGCTGCATTCTCAATAACCTCTACTTCCTCTTTTATTTCTTCGTAAAACTGGGCCTCCCCCTCATCCATCATCTTTTGGACTTTAGCCAGAAAGTTCTCGCAGTCCTTTATGATATGACCTCTACATCTATGGAACGGGCACCAATTCTGCATCCTTTCTGCAACCATTTTTAAACTATCTGCACCCCTCACCATTCCTACCTTAATCATTTCGACCCATACTGTTAACATTGAAGTCTTGACTTCATCGACATTCCTTATTACCTTTCTGACTTCCCCTATCCATACTGCATTTACCCGATTCTGAGCATGATCTGGCAATGGGTTTCCCGCTATATTTGGCCCATTCTTTGACCCAAATTTCACAACTCCAGTATTGATTAAACTTTGGACTTTTTTTTAAGGCAATGCAATCCTCAGTTGAATGCCCCTGAATTCCTGCGTGATATGCGCAGCTAGTATTTGCATTATACCACCTTGGGTATGGTGGGGTCAAAGGTTTAAGATATACGGGCGCGACAAGTTGGCCCTATAATAATTTGGGATATAGCTCACCATATGTGGTAGGAATGGGATCAAACTGGGGTTTTGATCATTCCTTGGTGAACGTTGGTCTTTGCGCGCGGGACCTGGAGTATTTGGGATAGTGTTTCGGGGAAGGGTTATATGTGGGGATATACCAGTTGGAAACGGTTATTGTGGTATATTGGTATAAGTGAATGGATTTTGGGTAAGGTGGTTCACATAGACATCATCATACACTTGGACTTTATTGGCCTCGGGATAGTCATCAACCCAAAGGACTTTCATGGAGTGTCAGGTTATTTCAGTGATAGAAGATCATGCAGTAGTCAGGGCACGATCGAAAAAATATCAGAGGGAGGATGGTGATTGCCTGAAGAAAGATTATGTGTTAGTATTGCCGAAAATGGTCAAAGTGGATTCTAGACAGAATAATCTCTGAAGGTTAGCCGATATTTGGAATCAGTGGAATGTATCAGAGAAAGAAGCCTTCACTCAAAAATATGGAGATATAGCACTCTTAATTCCGATTTGGGTCAATAGTGGGTTGAATCAGGCTATGGTACAGTTTTGGAATCCTGCTTATAGATGTTTTACTTTTAACAAGGAGGATATGACCCCACTGATTGAAGAATATTCAGCACTGTTACGTATTGAATGTTCTAATCCTGACTGGGTATATTTGAAGGAAGTGAAACCTTCAGGTTTTAAGAGGAAAGTGGCTAGGATCACAGGAATGGATACAACATGGGTTGAGAGTCATGTGGACACAAAGCAGAAAAATGGGTACATTTCGTGGGAAACTCTCCGACAGTTGATATAAGGTTGTTTCGAAAATGAAAAAAACCAGGGACATCTTCGCTTTAGCCATCTACGGATTAATCATATTCCTGAAGATATTAGGTCATGTGGATATAGCCGTGTTTGATTTCGTTGAAAAGTTGAAACAAAAAATCAACCCATCTCCGGCCATCATAGCTGAAACTATCCGATCTTTGAATTTTTATAAAAGGGCAGGACAAGGGAGAATCAAGGGGTGTGTACAACTCCTTTATATTTGGATTCAAAGTCACTTTTGGAAGATAGAAAAGGTTTCCTTCAAACCGTACATGAAGTCTTTAGTTCCAATTAGGGAATTCCTTCAAAATGATTGGCCTGAAGACCAGGATGAAGAGAAATGGGTCAATATGTTCCGGAATCTAAAGGGGGAGATGGTGACTTGGAGAGCTCCATGGACGGTTCCTATGCCGATTATGTATAAATGTGGGGACAAGTCGAGAGTTCCATTACTCAAAATTTGGGGGTCTGTGAGTTATACTCCTTTGTTGGTGCAAAGACAGGTTGAGTCTCGGCAATTCACACATGTGACTCATAATCTAGGATCATCAGAGTTCACTTATGGAGAGGATGGGTATTTTGGAAAGGTGCGGGCAGTGATTGAAGCATGGAAGAAAACTCACCGGATAAAAGTGGTCAGATATGCCGACATCGTCACACCTGATTGCCTGGTATGGAGGGAATTAAGGGTTAATGATAGGCTACTGACATCAGATGGGGAAGAGGTCCAGTTCATGAATCCACCACCGAGGGAAATACCATCAGAGTTAGAAATCGTAAAGGCGAAATTTGAAAAAGAGAAGGCCCAGATGAGCAAGAAGATTGCCCGACTACAAGAAGAGCTTGAGGACATGAAAAATAGGGAATCAACTCGAGAAAGAGAAAAGGAAAAGATCAAGAGAGAAAGGTACACCGCTAAAGGCGATCTTCGGGAATTACATTTAGAGAACAAGAGGTATCGCTTTGAGCTCAGATTTGAAAGGACCCTCAAGACTTTCGGGGAATGGGAGCATGAGGTCAAAAACCTCAAGAAGGAGAATAATTACTGGAAAGAGAGAGCGAAGCATGAGGAAGCCCAAGCAAATCAACTGGAGAAGCAAGCTAAAGAAAGCTTACACGGTGATGCTTCTGCTGACACGTCAAGGGGCCGTGAACAAGTAGAGGTCAGATTGAAGAGCAGGGCAATCAAAAGGAGACTGTGAAAGAAAGTCCAAAATCCGAGGAAGTCACTATAGTACTAATTTTGTAATAACATTTTGAAAGGCAAATTACGGACTTATCTTAGGTCGTGATCCTTTTATTTTATCTGTGATGTATTTAGTTACAGGAAATCAATGAAAGACCGTTTGATTGAAATTATCCCGGGGCCAATTCATTCAAATGCATTCATATTTTATATGTTTTGTTTGTTCATTTGTACATTTACTCATATTCATAATCATTCATTTTTGAAATTCGTTTATGTTCATACACTTAACCACTTATTTATTCCTTTTACTTTTGTTCATTCATTGATATTCATACACTTAAACACTTATTTGTTCATTTCACTTGTTCATTCATTTATTTTTTTCGTATTCATATATGTAGTCATGTAATTATTCATTTTATTTGATTCATTCATTCACATTTAGTCATTCATTCATTCATTCATTTTTTATAAAACATAAAAAAAGATATGTCAATAATTTCTAATTCATGGTTTTCAAAAACTAAAGGTACAATTGGTCGCACTCAGAAAGAATCGCATTTCTGACACCCTTACAATACTCGATCTCAAGCCAGAGCTATGGAAAACGATCAGCTTGCTAGAATTGAAAGAATGGAAAGAACTCAAAGGGAATTGCAGGAACAGTTAGCTAAATCTCAGGAGGAGTCTCGAGAACAGATGACTAAACTCATGGAAATGATGAGTGCCATGATGAAACAAAAAGGGTCGGGAGAGAATTCGGTCACCGGGAAAAGGGTGGTAGTTGAAGAGGATCAACCTAAAAACATACAGCAAAAGGTCCAAAAGGCGCCAATTGGGGCAGCCTCCTATTTTTATATCCAGCCAGCTGCAGAGACACAGAACTATGTTCCCAGAAAAGGTAATGTAGGAGCTGACCCAAATGATGTTAACGTTCCAGACTTTGAGGAACTAGCTGAAAAGAAAAAAGCAAAGATGACTAAGCTGAAGAGGGTCAAAATGGCAGAATCACAGAAAAAATATCAACTGCTGGAGGAGTGGCTGAGGGCTGTTGAAGGGGCGGAGTTATTTAGCAGTCTAGATGCTAAAGAGATGAGCTTAGTACACAATCTAGTAATTCCCCCAAAGTTCAAAGTACCAGACTTTGAAAAATATAATAGGACTACCAACCCATCAGCACATCTAACCATGTACTGCAGAAGGATGATGGGGCATGATGATAATGAGAAACTGCTTATCCATTGTTTTCAAGAAAGCTTGACAAGGTCAGCAACCAGATGGTACAATCAACTGAGTCGTACCAAGATTAGTTCATGGATAGATTTAGCCAGGGCTTTCATGGAATATTATAAGCATGTGTCTGACATGGTACCTAATAGGTTGTCGCTACAGAACATGGAAAAGATGACCAATGAGAGTTTCAAAGAATACTCGCAAAGGTGGAAGGATCTGGCCACACAAGTGCAACCCCCTTTAACTAGCAAAGAAACTATAGTGCTTTTCATCAACACTTTAAAAGCACCATATTATGATAAATTGGTTGGGAATGCCACCAAGGACTTTGCGGATATGGTAATATCTGGGGAGATGATAGAGTCGACCATTAAGAATGGGAAAATGGAAGGGGGTAAGCCTTCTATTTCGAAAAAGGTATTCCCAGCCAGGAAGAAAGAGGAAATCCATGCAGTTAGTATCAACCAATACCCATATGTACCTCCCACACCACATACACCACCAAAGCCCTATACTCCTACCATATCTGATGCACCTCCTACACGTACACACCTTACCCGAGGTATAGTCTTTATTATCCCAATGTGAACCACCTTACCCAAATCCCTTCCCTTATACCAATATACCACAATAGTCATTTCCAACTGGCATATCCTCACAAATAAACCTTTCTCGAAACATTGTCCCTAACACTCAGGGAACCGGGCACAATGACCAACATTCACCAAGGAACGATCAAAAATCCCAATTTGATCCGATTCCTACCACCTATGGTGAGCTATATCTTAAATTGTTGCAGGGTCAACTTGTTGCACCCGTGTACCTCAAACCTCTGACACCGCCATATCCAAGGTGGTACAATGCAAACACTAACTGCGCGTACCATGCAGGAATTCAAAGACATTCGACTGAAGATTGCCTGGCCTTTAAAAAGAAGTCCACAGCCTGATCAACGTCGGAGTTGTGAAGCCTGGGGCAAAGAATGGGCCGAATATAGCGGGGAACCCATTGCCAGATCATGCGGGGAATCGGGTAAATACAGTATGGATAGGGGAAGTCAGAAGGGTAAAAAAGGATGCCAGGGAAGTCAAGACTCCAATGTTGATAGTATGGGTTGAGATGGTCAAGGCAAAATGGTGGGAGATGCGGACAGTTTAAAAATGGTCGCAAAGAGGGTGCAGAATTGGTGCCCGTTCTATAAGTGTGGAGGTCAAATCATACAAGACTGCGGGGACTTTCTAGCTACAGTCCAAAAGATGATGGATGATGGGGAGGCCCAGTTTTACGAGGAGACAGAAAAGGAAGTAGGGGTTATTGAGAATGCAGCTGGCTACGGGATAGGTTGACCCTTGATCATCTATTATGATGAACCAGAGGAGAAAGTTATGCCAGTCGTTGAGGAAAGTGCGCCTAAGTTAATCATTGATTTGCCTATTTCCTTTTTGTACAAGGAAAACAAAGCTGCACCATGAAAATACGACTGCAGCATGGTTATGCCTGGGTCTTCGAGTCAGCAGGATATCACAGGTGTAGGGCACTTAACACGAAGTGAAAGGTGTTATGCTCCTGAGGCTGTTAAACAGGGGTTAACAGAAAAAGATAGAGGAATGGACAAAAGGAAGAAAGCAGCTGAACCAATCCATATTAAGATGGATTTGTCAAAAGAAGAAAGGGGATCATCCCTAGTAAATAGAATAAAAGAACTAGTGAATCAGAAGGAAGCCTGGGAGTTCTTAAAATTCATAAAGCATAGTGAGTATAGCGTGTTTGAGCAACTGCAACGTCAACCAGCTAGAATTTCAATCTTATCCTTGTTTTTGAACTCGGAGCCACACAAAAATGCCCTGTTGAGAGTGTTGAATCAGGCATACGTGGCTAACAATATATCGGTAGAAAAATTGGACAGGCTGGTGGGAAACATCGCGGCAGACGACCACATATATTTCAGCTATGAGGAAATACCACCCAATTGTATTGGGTCAACAAAATCTCTCCACATAACTACCACTTGTAAGGGGCACATATTACCAAGGGTCTTTTTGGATAATGGTTCTTCATTAAATGTGATACCCTTGGTAACCCTGTCAAAATTGCCAGTGGATATTTCTTATATGCTGCCAAGCTGCACGGTGGTCAGAGCCTTTGATGGTGTCAGGAGAGATATAATGGGAACTATTGAGGTTCCTCTGGAGATAGGCCCATGCACCTATATAGTGAACTTTCAGGTCATGGATATTAATCCATCCTATAATTTCCTATTGTGAAGGCCGTGGATATATTCAGTAGGGGCTGTACCTTCGTCTCTCCACTAAAAGCTGAAATTTGTGATAGAAGGGCATTTGGTCACTCTATCAAGAGAAGAGGACGTGATAACCTCTGCATCTACTGAATCTCCTTATGTTGAACCCAATGAAGATGTCGTAGAATGTTCCTTTCGGTCTTTGGAATTCGTAAATGCGGTTTTCATCGTTGAAGGATGAAAAATTCCAAAACCAAGGCTGTCCAAGAACACAAGGCTGGAGGTAAGAACTACCGTGGGAAAAGGCTGTAGGGCTAGAAAAAGGTCTTAAAAAATATCTTCAGGGGATGGCCCGAGCAATGGAAGTAGTGGGAAAGAAAGATCAGTTTGGCCTAGTGTATCTTCCGAAGGCCCATGAGAAAAGGAAACAAGTTGAAAGGAACCGACAAAGGAGGATGGCCCGTCTTGCGGGTATGGATATTGAATGGGAGCCTATGACATTCCCACATATCCTTCACAGCTTCCATTCAGTCGGTTCTCTGTTCGGAGAAAAGAATTCTGATGATGTGCTCGTAATGATAAAGCAAGCCTTCAAGAGATTCCAGGTGAATAGGGATGAGCAGATGTATGTTATGGAGATCTTCACAACTGGGGAAGAAAGAATTGAAAGAAAGAATGCTAATTGGATGGTGCGACCTTGTCCACCAGGATATAGACTAACCAATTGGAGTGCAACCGAGCTACCCGTAGTTTTTAGGTCTATTCCAACATAATGCTTTTAAACAAATCTTAAATATCTTTGCCCGAAGATATTAAGAATTTCTTTTGGAATGGGATTTTGTCTAAAACTCTTCATCCAATAAATAACAAACATGATGCATTTCCTTCATATTGATGTGTCCATATTCTTTCATTTATGATACTTATTTTACTTCCATTGTATATATGTTTTCCTATATTGTTTCTTCCCACCTATTTACAGGTGCACGGATGCGGAATATGAGGACCTTTCTGCCAGTAATTCTGAAATTCATTTTGAGAGGCCCATTTGCACGGGTGATTTTGAGGCAGACGAAGATGTTGAGGATTATGCTCTACGTCCGGACTTATTAAGAAAAATAGAACAAGAAGAGAAACAAGTACTTTCTCATGAGGAGCTATTGGAATTGTTGAATTTAGGAAGTAGTGAGGAGATAAAAGAGGTTAAAATCGGGACTACATTGTCCTCATCGACAAAGGGTGAACTCATAGCCTTGCTCCGAGAATATGTAGATGTATTTGCATGGTCATACCAAGACATGCCGGGTTTGGATCTAGACATTGTGGTACATAAGCTTCCTTTAAGGCCAGAATGCAAGCCAATTCAGCAAATATTGAGAAGAATGATGCCGGACATGCTGTTAAAGGTAAAAGATGAGGTAAAGAGGCAGTTTGATGCTGGATTCTTAGAGGTGGCGAAATATCCGGAATGGGTGGCAAACATTGTTCCAATACCAAAGAAGGATGGAAAGGTTTACATGTGCGTCGATTACCGAGATTTGAACAAGGCCAGTCCCAAAGATAATTTCCCTTTGCCTCACATTGATACTTTGGTGGATAATACGGTGAAGAGTTCCTTGTTTTCTTTCATAGACGGATTCTCGGGATATAATCAGATTAAGATGCCACTGGAAGATATGGAGAAAACCACATTTGTTACAATATGGGGAACATTCTGCTTCATGGTAATGTCGTTTGGGTTGAAGAATGCTGGGGCAACGTATCAATGGTGACCTTGTTTCATGACATGATGCATAAGGGAATTGACGTTTATGTTGATGATAAGATTGCAAAGTCACAAGGAGAAGAGGAGCATATTACGAATCTTAGAAAACTCTTTGAAAGACTAAGAAAGTTTCAACTCAAGCTAAACCGGGCAAAATGCACTTTTGGAGTCACTTCGGGTAAATTGTTGGGTTTTGTTGTCAGGAAAAGGGGAATTAAGATTGATCCGGATAAAGTGAAGGCCATCCAGAATTTGCCACCTCAACGTACTCAAAAAGAAGTATGAGGTTTTCTTGGGAGATTGAATTACATTGCTCGGTTTATTTCTCAATTAACCGATAAATGTGATCCAATATTCAAGTTACTTCGACAACGTGATCCAGGAGAGTGGGATGAAGGGTGTCAGATTGCTTTTGAAAAGGTTAAGCATTATCTATCAAACCCACCAGTATTAATACCACTGGCTCCGGATAAACCGATGATATTGTATCTATCAGTATTTAAGAGATCGATGGGTTGTGTTTTGGGGCAGCTTGATGAGACTGGAAAGAAAGAACAGGCGGTTTACTACCTCAGCAAGAAGTTCACAAATTACGAGTTGAAATATTCGTCAGTAGAAAAGTTGTGCTGTGCCTTAGCTTGGACTGCTCGGAGACTCAGACAATACATGTTGTACCACATGACATGGTTGATCGCCAAGCTAAATCCAATCAAGTACATGTTGGAAGCACCTTTTTTGTCAGGGAGGACGGCAAGATGGTAGGTTTTGTTGTCAGAATACGACATTGTATATGTGAGTCAGAAAGCTATCAAGGGCAGTGCGGTGGCTGAAATTTTAGCAAGTCAGGCAGTGAGATTATGAGCCGTTGAACTTTGATTTCCCAGATGAAGATTTGATATATGTTTCGCAAGCAGATGAGGTTCCTTTGAAGAAGAAAATATAGAAAATATACTTTGATGGGGCATCTAATGCCATGGGTCACGAAATCAGTGCAGTGCTCATATCCCCAGAAGAAGATTATTATCCCTTCACCTCCAGATTGGATTTCGATTGTACAAACAATACGGCTGAGTATGAGGCATATACTATGGGTCTTTTTGCTGTCGTAGACAGAAAGATAAAGAAACTGGAAGTTTTCGGAGACTCAGCCTTAGTGATATACCAGTTACGGGGAGAATAGGAAACCCGAGATACAAAGTTAATCAGGTACAAAGAATTCATACTGAGTTTATTGGAGGAGTTTGAAGAAGTAAGTTTCAATTACTTCCCCTGAGAAGAAAATTGGATGGCGGATGCTCTGGCTACTTTGTCATCAATGTTTAAAGTGAATGAAGGGGCGGAAGTTGTGCCGATCAAGATGAGCATATATGAGTCTCCTGCCCACTTTTTGAGTATCGAAGAAGAAGTGGATGGTCTCCCATGGTATGGCGACATCTAGCAGTACATCAAGAGTCAACAGTATCCAGAACAGGCAACAGAAAATGACAAGAGGACTCTGAGAAGGCTAGCAATGGGTTTTGTTCTAGATGGGGAGATTCTCTACAAGAAAGGGAAACATCAAGTCCTGTTGAGATGTGTCGGGTCTGCCGAAGCTCGAAGAATCATAGAGGAAGTTTATGAAGGGATATATGGCACCCATGCTAATGGTTACATGCTTGCTAAGCAGATTATGAGGGCAGGATATTATTGACTGAGGATGGAAGGAGATTGTATCAGTTATTCCCGGAAGTGCCATAAATGCCAGATATATGCAGATAAGATTCATGTGTCACCATCGCCATTGCATGTCATGACCGCACAATGGCCGTTTTCAATGTGGGGAATGGATATGATTGGGCCTATTACCCCGAAAGCTTCAAATGGACATCGTTTCATCCTGGTGGCCATAGACTATTTCACAAAGTGGGTGGAAGCTACTTCTTATACGAATGTAACGAAGTCGGTGGTATGCAAATTTGTTAAGAAGGAAATCATATGCCGATATGGATTACCAGCAAGAATTATTTCAGATAATGCTCTCAATCTGAATAATAAGATGATGAGAGAGGTATGTACTCAGTTCAAGATCACGCATCATAATTCGGCACCTTATCGTCCGAAGATGAATGGGGCAGTAGAAGTAGCCAATAAAAACATCAAAAAGATTGTCGAGAAGATGACTGATGTGTACAAGGATTGGCATGAGATCTTGCCCTTTGCTTTTCACGCATATCGCACTTTAGTTCGTACATCTACAGGGGCAACGCTGTTTTCTTTGGTATATGGTATGGAAGCAGTGTTACCCATTGAAGTTGAGATTTCTTCACTTCGGGTTTTGATGGAGGTTGGCTTAGAAGAGGCAGAATGGGTTAAAGCTCGTTATGAACAACTGAATCTCATCGAAGAGAAAAGATTGAAGGCAATTTGTCACAGGCAGTTGTATCAGAAAAATATGATTCGAGCCCATAACAAGAAGGTTCGACCCAGATAGTTTCGAGTAGAAGAATTGGTACTGAGGAAAATTCTCCCCATTGTGAAGGATCCGCGAGGAAAATAGGCTCCAAATTGGGAAGGACCCTATGTGGTAAAAAGAGCTTTTTTTGGAGGAGCATTGATTCTAACTCGGATGGACGGGGATGATTTTAGACATCCCGTGAATGCTGATGAACTGAAGAAGTATTATGCTTAAAAAATAAAAAAATGTGATGCTATGCACATGAGAATTCGAATGATTCCAAGTGTAGAAATGGAAATTCTATATATCTATCTCCCTTGAGAATTGATTTTCAAAGAGAATATTCATGCTTGGTGTGATAAATGGCCATCTTTCATATTCCCTTCACTAAGAAGAAATTATCCCTAGTCATCCCTTTGAGCCTTAGGAATTATTTCTTTCGTTGAAAACCTAATCAAGGATCACCCTCTAGACTAGAGGGCAAATATGAGGAAAAATAATCAAATCATGGGAAAAAAAAAAAGAGCCATTGGAAAATGTGAAATCAAAGAATGGCAAATGAAAGCCAAAAAAACAAAAAAAAATCCAAAAAAGGGGACAAATGTCTCAAGAATAAATTCTCCTCAGGAAATGATCCTTGATCCAATTACCCTTAAACATATTTTGGGCCTATTTTATCCTTTCCTTCTAAACTCGAACCTTGGCCTCCAATACGTATTTTAAAAGTCCATTTTGATCAAGCATGGGTATTTAATTTGAAAGGTTTTTTCTCAGAATTCATCCCATCTTTTGAATTGACATTTTTACCTTGGAAGCATTTATAATTCTCAAATGCATGGTAGAAAAAAAAAAGGGAGAGGTTTAAGCCGAAAACCCGCAAAGGGCGACTTAATACCGAATGGGGAACACTTGAGTCGAAAACCCACAAAAGATGGCTCAAGTACTGATTAAGGTTTGAATCAATGCTTCGTGTAAAATGGGGAGAAAGTGTTTGAAAAAAAAAAATAAAAAAAAAAAGAGGAACAACTCAGTCTGACGTAACTACGAAAGCCGAGGGATTACCCAAGTAAATTGATCGTTCAAGAGAAATTTCAGATGATTTGAAAAATGAGGGGTCCAAGATATTCCACATCCGGGGTATCAACAACCTATAACTTTACATTTGTTTCTTATATCCTTGATATCCACTTTTATCATCTTAAAACATTTTGCTGCAATAAATTTTGTTACCCCTTTTATGAATATTGCTTGTTTCTTACTTTCTTTCATACATTTTTGAGATTGCATTTTGTTTGTTATTAAATTGAATGATGATTAGTAAACATAAATTTTTTAATAAAAGGGAGTTTAAAAGTATTACTAAGGAATAGATCTAAATCTTAGAAAAAGTTTGGAAACCACTAATCCTGAAGAAAATTCACCAAGAAAAGGAAAACAGTGAATGTGTTGGAGACGCCGTCAAGAAGTCAGAAATTTGTGAATTTCAGCGAGGTCAGAAACTGGGACTGTTTGACAAATTATCTTGAGTAAAGGGTTCTTTAAGTGGGGCATCAGTGAACAATTGAAGACTCCATCATGAAGTCGGATAGTCTGTGAACCGCAAAGAAACTATGGATTAGAAATCATGACACAATTATTTGACTGACTCGGGAAACATATAAGCATTTGCAAAGCATGTCATTCTCATCATTGCATTTAGCTAACATTGCAGGAATCAAGAAAACTTTGGCTTCCCAAATCGAACTCGTTCTGCTTCTCAAATGAGTTGAGCCTTGAGACCATCGTCGAGGTATTTCCTTTTGTTTTAAATCGAATTCATTCTGTTTTATCAAATGAGTCGAGCCTTAGACCACCGTCAAGGTATTTCCTTTTGTTTTAAATCGAATTCTTTCTGTTTTATCAAATGAGTCGAGCCTTGAGACCGTCGTCAAGGTATTTTAATCACGGGTAAGATCTTCGGGAACCATTTTTAAAGACCTTCGGTCACCATTTTTAAAAACCTTCGGGCACCATTTTTAAATACCTTCGGGCATCATTTTTAAAGACCTTCAGCACCATTTTTAAAGACCTTCGGGCACCTTTTTTAAAGACATTCGGACACCATTTTAAAAACCTTCGGGTACTATTTTTAAAGACCTTCGGGCACCATTTTTAAAGACCTCCGGGCACCATTTTAAAGACCTTCGAGCACCATTTTTAAGACCTTCGGGCACCATTTTTAAAGACATTCGGGCACCTTTTTTAAAGACCTTCGGGCACCATTTTAAAGACCTCCGAGCACCATTTTAAAGACCTTCGGGCACAATTTTTTCTTTTGCAAATCGAACTCGTTTCCTTAAGACGGGTCGAGCCTTGATTAGTCAGGGAATTCAATTTAAGGACAAAATCTTCAATTTACAGTTTTCTCAAAAAAAATGAAAAAAAATGAAAAAATGAAAAAAAGAAGAAAAGAAAACCCCTTTCCCTTTCCTTCACATGTGATTTCACTAACTGTACAAAATTAGTGTTTGTTTATCTTTGCCTGATTCCTGATTCTCAGCAATAGCCAAAGAGGGGCAGCTGTAGACACCTAATTTTGTCCAGACCCCTAAATCAGGTACATTTTTTCCTAAATCAATGTTTCTGAATGCTAAAAGGCTTTTCTCATCCTGCAGGTGGTACTCCGAGGCTTAGTCTAAGAAAACAGATAGAAAAAGTCAAACTCAAAAAAGTCAACCAAAGAAAAAGTCAACCCCAAAAAAGTCAACTACTAAAAAAGTCAACCCACTTTTAAAATCAAGATTTGAGGTTCACTTGAAAACAGTGAAAGAATTTTGATAATCCGAGGTCTACATTGAAAGATATGGAGTTCGAAAGTTGGGTTACGAGATTCAGTAGAAAGGAAATCCTAATTCGGGAAATTTGAGGAAAAGTGCTTAAACGATCAAATTGGTCAGAATTGAAGGTCTAAAATGAAAGATAAGCACTGACTACAGCTAATGGAGAAGCCACTTGGGAGAAAAACTGATAAAAAAGTTAATTCGAAAGAAAACCGAGAATTAGGGTTTTTTAGTAGATTTCGGTAAATTTTGGAAAAATTACAGAAATGGCCCGATTCAGAAGATATAAAGCTCTTAATTAATGAGAAATGATTAAACAAGGATAGCCCAAAAAAATCTGAAAATCATACTTGTTTTGAGCAAAACCGAGTTTCAGAGGCAAAAGGGCAAAATTGGAAAATATGGGAAAAATAGCAAATGAACTCCAAAAATTCTGAAACTTTGCACATCTCATTCTTAAATCATTTTGAAGAGATTGGAAAAATAAAATCTTGATTCGGAGTTCGTTTGCAAAATGGCCAAATACCGGGTCTCCTATGTAGTAATTCAAGCAGATAAATCCCGAAAAAATAGCAAACGAGTTCCAAAAATTATGAAAATTTTCAAATCTCATTTTTAAATATTTGGAAGATATTGGTGAAATAAAATCTTGATTCGGAGTTCGTTTGCAAAATGGCCAAATCCGAGGTCCCCTATGTAGTAATTCAAGCAGATAAATCCCGAAAAAAATAGCAAATGAGCTCCAAAAATCATCAAAACTTCCAGATCACATTTTTAAATTATATGGAAAATATTGGTTAATAAAAATATGGATTCGGAGCTCGTTTAAAAAATGGTAAAGTTCGGGTGCATAAAAATGGTAATTTCGGAAATAAATCCGAAATAAATAGCAAATTGACTCAAACAATTTTGAAAACTTCCAGAATTCATTTTTTTATTATTTTGGAAGTATTGAAAAAAGAAAATTTGAATTTGGAGTCCGTTTGCTATTTATTTAGGTTTGGGGGGCAAAAAGGTCATTTCACCAAGGAAACCAAAAAAGGCAAATTTGTAATTGAGGAAAATATGAAAGAAGAAGAAATTGCTGGGATTTTTTCTTCCCTTGGTCAGCCAACATAGAGGATAAGAAGAAAGCTTGAACAATTTAATTCCCTAGTCATTATCAAGTCACATGCTACCACTAAAACCTTGCAAATGGTCCCCCCTTCATCCAATGGCTTAGGTGCCTTGTAGGAAAGTTGAATGTACCATCCAATGGCCAAGTTTAAATGCCAAAATGAAGTTTATTTGTCATAAAAGAACCCTCATCTAATAGCCAAGAATGGAAGAAAAAAGATGAGCACAATTCATGCAAGGGTGAGCATCCATTCGGTTGAGCGAGGTAGTGCATTGGATTATCTCTTTTCATCCAATGGTTTAGACCATCTAAAAGGGCTGAGTACACATGTTGAGGGATGGATTTAATATACAAGATGTCATTTTTATGTTGGCCTCATCCAATGACCAAGAATGGAAGAGCACAACTCATCCAAGGGTAGGCACTCAAGAGGGGCAAGCAAGGGAGTGTATGGGATTGGTCCTCTTTTGCATCTAATGGCTAAGATTACTACAAGGGCTGAGTACACATCTTAAGGGCTGCTATCAATTGGCAAGATGACATTTTTATGTTGTCATCAAATATCTACATCTAAAGGCCAAGATTGGAGGAGAAAAAGTGCAATTCTCATCCAAGGGTTAGAGGGCCATTCGGCCAAGGCTAAAGGAAGGAGGAGGATTTCATTTTTTCAGAAGTTTTTGGCTGGAAAACAGTAGCTAATTTGTCAAAGAAAAAGGTTTTGAAAGAAATTAAAAAAAAAAGGTTTTCAATAGAGAGCTTGAAGGTAGTCATCTCTACCAAGCTCTAGCCTAGCTTTCTTCTTGATTTCCATGGTGTTTTCTTGATTTTCTATCTTGTTTTCCTACTACATTTTTCATGGAAATAAAGTTTTTTAATGTTTACTTATGTTTTCATCTCTTCTTCTTGTTTAAAATGGTGGAAAACAATTTTTTTATATGGTTTCATGCTATGGCCGAATATGGCACATTTACTTGCCTTGTATTTTCTTTTTTTTTATTCCTTGCATGTTGTTGTGAAAAATGATTTTTACAAGGATTTTAGAATATTCTAAGGTTCTGATTTTTTTCAAAATATGAAGCAAAAAAGGTTGAAATGGCTACATGATCTTGGTTGGACCAAGTGACCATGGTTAGGAGAGAGGCTATGCCTATTTTTACCTACCATGAAGCTCACCTTATTTTCTATTTTACATGGTTTATTTTCTATTTTATTGAGATGGAAAGGCTTCATGATCTTGGCAAGACCAAGTGCTTATGGTTTGGTGAGAGGCTATGCCCATTTGATGTTAACCATGGAGCTTAACTTTCCTTGTTCTACTTACTAGTTTTGCTTGTTATTTGTTTTGCATGTCTATGTTAAATCTATTATATATATGTTCTCTACATTATTTTCTATGCTATATTTACTTATATATTTCATTTCCATGCTTGATATTGCATCCTTGTATATTCGGCCATTGTTGTTCATATGCTCATGTTGTGAATTTTTTCCATGTATCATGTCTTACATGTTTGCATTTTCTTGGTTTTATTTCATGACTATTCATCAACTCCATTGTATGCCTTGCATGTGTATTTTCCTTTTGCTTCTTAACTTGTTTGCATCTCTATGCCATGAATTTGTACATTTGGATTTTAGTATGCCATGTGCTTATGAAAATGCTATGATAAAAATGCCATCATATTGTTCCATGACTATTCGGCAATCCCATTTTTGTTTGCCTTGTATGTGCATTTTCCTTTTGTTTCTTAACTTGTTTGCATTTCTATGCCATGAGCTTGTGCATTTTGATTCTAGTATTTTATATGCTTATGAAAGTTTCATGACATTATGCATCTTAACATGATTTGTCATGTACTTGTGTCATTTACTAAATAGGATTGCATTAAAGTCTCATGTGATCATTTGGCCTCTTCATGCATCCCTTGCCTTGTCATGCATTTGCATTTTGTTGAGGTAACATGCTTTGCATTATCATACATTGAAATTGTGTATTAGTTTCTGTTTGTTCCAGCATTGACATTAGTTTCATGAGTCATTGTATGTTCATAGTATTGCTATGCATGTTCATTACATTTTAGGTCTAGGCCATATTGGTATTGCAATGCATATGGAGTCTTAAATCACATTGGTATTGTCATGCATTACTATGCTATTTAGGTCTTAGGTCACATTAGCATTTTCATGCATATTCATAACATATTAGGTCCTAGTCACATTTACATTATCAAGCATTGCATGCATATTGAGTTAGGATAGCATTTATTGCCATGCAAATTCATGCTAGGCATTTAGGTTCTCTTGAATTGTCATGCATTTCCTTTACCATTTAGACCTTTAGACCATGCATTTCATACATTTCATTTGCTGTATGTTCATGCATTCCATGTCATTGCCACTTGATTTGTGACTTAGGCCAATTAATGGCTCAAAGTCATGCTCCCTTGAGCATACTTATGGAAAATTAAGGAATTGTCAAATTGATTATTCTAGCTTTGTGATTTTTTTTACTTAGCCAATTTTTTTCCAAGGTTTTTAAAATGTTTATCTACTGTCCTTAGGTCTTTAGGATGATTTCCAACAATTTCTACTTTGGTTTTTGAATGAATTTATCAAAGGCAAAAAATGTGTTTTGGCATACAGTTTTTTTCACCCAGTACTCGAACATCTCCAATTTTTAATCAAAAAATTAATCCAATTTTTTCTCGTGTATATTTACATGTTTTGAGTGCCCAGTATTTTGTTTTAGATTTTTTTTGAATTTTTAAAAATAGGCTAAAAAATCTTGTGGCAAAATCGGACAGTAGAGGCAGATTTGAAATCAAAAGATGAATAATGGTTGAATTTGGCTAAGGCATTTAGAGGGAGTTGGTTAGAAGATTTAGCTACTGTCTTAGGGTCGTTTCTAAGCCTTTTTAAACTTTAAAAATGATTTTATAAATCTCGGGTTAAGGATAGTTAAGTCCGGGATTTTAAACTTAAGAAATTAAAGCCATTTTAAAAGGGTTTGGTAAGGGTTTTAATTTTTATTCAAGTTTTCCTCAAAATTGTTTTCAAACAATCACAAAGTTTTGTTTTTTTAGAAAATCTAATTTGACATATTTTCCTAAGATAGCCGGATATCTTTTCAGATATACGAATTTCTTTATTCAGAGGAAAAAATACATTTTCATGCATTGCATTTTCCATGTTCATGCATTTTATTTAAATGTATGATTTTTGCTATGATATTTTTCTTAATATTATTATTATTTTAGTTCACATTTTATGATCTTATATTTGTTTGCCATATGATTTTGAATGTTTCATGATATCCTATATTTTTTATTTAGTTATTTTTGTCATATTGTTTAGCATATACTATGTTCATGCATTATTATTTTTATTTTCATTTTCATGCATATTACATGTTAGCATTATTTTAATTCCATGTCATTTATTGTCATTTAGATCATATTCCATGTCATTTAGGTTATTTTATTTATAACATGCCATGTCATTATAAATATGCCATATCCTTTAAAATTGCCATGTCATTTAAATCATTTTATCTCATTTAAATTATACCATGATACTTAGGATTTTTCATTTTACCTAGAATATACTATGTCTTTTAAATTATGTCATATCATTTAGGTTGCATTATATTATCTAGACTTTGCCATGTCATTTTATTTATGTCATACATGTTCATGTTCATATTTTTTAAATGTTTTGAAAAAGATAATGATTTTCAATAACAATAAAGATATTCCCGAGTTAAAATAATTCATGAGTTCTCTACCGGGTTTGCTGGAGGGAATATCATCAATTATCATTAATAAAGGAATATCTTTCCTTCAAAAAAAAACGAGAATGATTTGGAAAGTTTTCCAAATGAATAAAAATTTCTATATTTTGCTGATTTTGTCGGGGAACATAGGAAAATTTTGAATTAATAAATTCTGGATCATTTTCAATTAAAAATGGAATTATTTTTCTTAAAATTGGGAATTAACTTGAAATACTAAATTAAAAACCAACTTTTTACTAAGACTTGAGATAACACACGATTAATAAGATACCGATTTATACGGGCGTTGTGGGGGTGATAATCCTTCCCCGCACTTAATCGACTCTCGAACCCACTTCTTTGATTTCTCTGGTTTATAACGCAGACTTGAAATTGGTTTTAAAAATGTTTTAATTAATTTTAAAATGTTTCATAAAATCGGTTTTAATAGGTGGCCGATCGCACCTAGCTAAAAAAGATTGGTGGCGACTCCATGTCTTTTTACGAGGTCGTTTTCATACCCTCGACTTTTTATTTTATTTTTAAAGGAATTAAGTCGTCTTTTCATCTGCTTCTGTTTCCCCCCTCACTTGAACGGGTTCCCCGCGATCCGCGATCACGTATCGACACCTTCATTTTTCTAGAGAAATTAAGTCGATTTTTCCTCTTTTTTTATAATGTCACGCCTAAGCAAAACGAATAATAAAGTTTTGCGATGAGACTTGTTATTGTTATTTTTTAGGTTACGACACAGATCAATTCATCCTAATAAATGAATGTAGACACCTAATTTTGTCCGGGCCACTAAACATGTCTGTTTTCTTTCTATATTGATGTTTCCGAGTATAAAAAGACTGTTTTCATCCTGCAGGTGGTACTCCGAGACATAGTTGAAGAGGGCGAGCACAAAAAGTCAAACTTGAAAAAAAGTCAACCCCGAAAAAGTCAACCCCGAAAAAGTCAACTACTGAAAAAGTCAACCCACTTTCAAAATCAAGATTTTAAGTTCAAGGTCTACATTGAAAGATATGGAGTTCGGAAGTTGGGATTTGGAGATTCAGTAGAAAAGAAATCCTAATCCGAGAAATTTGGGGAAAAGTGCTTAAACGATCAAACTGGTCGAAATTGAAGGTTCCAAATGAAAGATAAGCACTAACTACGGGTAATGGAGAAGTCACTTGCAAGAAAAACCGAAAGAAAAGTCAATACGGAAGAAAACCGAGAATTAGGGTTTTTAGTGGATTTCGGTGAAATCGGGAAGAATCACAGAAATGGCCCGACTTGGTAAGACCAAAGCCCCCAATGGATGAGGAATGATTAAAAAGGATGGCCCAAGGCTCAGATTGAAGAAAATCTGAAAATCGGACTTGTTTTGAGCAAAACCGGGTTTCGGAGGTTAAAGGGCAAAATTGGAAAATTTTGGGAAAAATAGCAAATGGACTCCGAAAATTCTGAAAAATTTGTCAATCTCATTCTTAAATCATTTGGAAGAGATTGGTCAAAGAAAATCTTGATTCGGAGTTCGGTTGCAAAATGGCCAAATCTCGGGCTTCTTATGCAGTAATTCAAAAAGGAAAATCTCGGAAAAATAGCAAATGAGCTCCAAATCTTTTGAAAATTTGCAGATTTCATTTTTAAATTGTTTGGAAGAGATTGGCGAAAGAAATCTTGATTCCGAGTTCGTTTGCAAAATAGCCAAATCCCGGGCTTCTATGCAATAATTCAAAAAGATAAATCCCGGAAAAATAGCAAATGGGATCCAAATCTTTTGAAATTTTGCAGATCTCATTTTTAAATTATTTGAAAGAGATTGGCGAAAGAAAATCTTGATTCCAAGTTCGTTTGCAAAATGGCTAAATCCCGAGCCTCCTATGCAGTAATTCAAGCCGATAAATCCCGAAAAAATACCAAATGAGCTCCAAAAATTATGAAAATTTCCAGATCACACTTTTTAATTATTTTGAAGAGATTGGTGAAGAAAAATCTTGATTTGGAGCTCGTTTAAAAAATGGTAAAAAGTAGGGGCATAAAAGGACATTTTGGGAAGAAAAAATCCAAATAAATAGAAAACGGACTCGAATAATTTTGAAAACTTCCAGAACTCAATATTTTATTATTTTGGAAGTATTAAAAAATAAAAATTGAATTTGGAGCCCGTTTGATATTTATTTTGCATCCGGGGGGCAAAATGGTCGTTTCACCCAAGCAACCGAAAAGGGCTTCTTTGGGCCTTTCACAAATCAGAGCTGGGCTGGAAAAGAGAAGTGCTGGCCTGCCCAAGCCCAAAGGAAGGAGGAAGCTTAGGATTTTTTCAATCAAGTGATTAAAAATCAAGAGTTAAGTTAGAGATTTTCATTTTTGAGCCTAAGTCCCAATCCCACATCCCTTTGTAATGTCAAGCCAAGGAGGTGCTCACCTTATAAATAAGGAGTCTTGGCCTTTGGTTGAGACCACCCACTACCCCTTGTGAGATAGTCTATACACTTGTATTAGGATTATCCGGGTGGTGAGTCATAGTGTTTTTGTTGAGAGGGTTTGTAGCTTAATCCGTTCAAAAGCTACTCTGAGGGTTTATAGCTTAATCCGTTCAAAAGCTACTTGTGAGAGGGTTTGTGGCTTAATCCGTTCAAAAGCTACTCTGAGGGTTTATAGCTTAATCCGTTCAAAAGCTACTTGGTGAGTTTTCATTTTAAAATAATGTTTCTTGTTCTTCCTTCATTTCCTTTCTTAAGTATATTTTTCTTACATTTTGTTTTTACAATAAACTCACCATGGCCAAATGGCCTACATTATTTATTTTAAGTTGTTGTTTTTGATTCATTTTACCATGTTGTTTATGCTATTTTCTTTATTTTTGATGTTTTAAATATTATGTTATTTCATGTTCTTAAGTTATATTTAATTTGGTTGCTTTGTTTGTTGCCATTTATGTCTTAGATATCATGTTTTTGCATTTTTAATTTTCTGTTTTCATGTTGTTTAAATTTGAGCATGTTTTAGAGTTAGCATATTAAGTGTTTGTGAAAATGCTTGTGTGATTCTTTGCATGATTCTTGTTTTATATCTTAGTGAGCATGTTTTAGATTTGGTATATTAGGTGTTTGTGAAAATGCTTGTGTGATTTTTGTGTTATGACTTAGTTTTTCATGCTAGCATACCAAGTGTTTGTGAAAATGCCATGCTTGTTGAAGCTTGGGGCCATTTGGCTACTCCATGTGTTTTGCATTGTGTGTTGTATTTTTGTCATGCTAGTTGTTAGGTTTTTGCATTTGCATGATATTTGGTTGGATTTTTGAATTAAGCATGCCTTGTGTTTGTGAAAATGCCATGCATGTCTTAGGTCTAGGTTACATTAAATGCCATGCAAGTTCATGTTAGGTCTAGGCCATATTATTTATGTCATGCATTTTCCTTACATTTAGGTTTAGATCCATGCATTTCATGCATTATGTTTGCTGCATTGTTTCATGCATTTCATGTTCATGCCACTTGAATAATGACTTGAGCCAATTAATGGTTCAAGATCATGCTCTCTTGAGCACACTTGTGGAAAATTAAGTTTGTCTTTCAAAAAGTCCTAGCTACTGCTTTCAAGTCATTTTATGAGTTTCAAATATTTTTATTTTGATTTTTAAATGATTTTATCAAGGACAAAAAAAAAATGTGTTGGCAAAGCAGTTTTTTTCAGTTTTTTTCAAAAAACTCGTACATCTCTGATTTTTCTGGGAATTCATCTTTGATCAGAAAATTAAGCAAATTTTGCCTCGTGTAGTTTTACATGTCCTGAGTCTCCAGTATTTTTTTTAGAATTTTTGGAATTTTTAAAAATAGGATAAAAAATCGTGGATTAAAACTGGACACTGAAGTCAGAATTGATTTTAAAGAAAAACAAAGCAGTTTTTTCTCCTCCAAAAACTCGTACATCTCTGGTTTTTCTGGGAATTCATATTTGATCAAAAAATTAAGCCGATTTTTTCTCGTGTAGTTTTACATGTCTTGAGTCTCCAGTATTGTTTTTAGAATTTTTGGAATTTTTAAAAATAGGATAAAAAATCGTGGATTAAAACTGGACAGTGAAGTCAGAATTGATTTTAAAGAAAAACAAAGCAGTTTTTTCTCCTCCAAAAACTCGTACATCTCTGGTTTTTCTGGGAATTCATCTTTGATCAAAAAATTAAGACGATTTTTTCTCGTGTAGTTTTACATGTCCTGAGTCTCCAGTAATTTTTTCAGAAGTTTTGGAATTTTTAAAAATAGGGTAAAAAATCGTGGATTAAAACTGGACAATGGAGTCAGAATTGAATTTAAAGAAAAACCAATTTTCTGTTTTGGTTAATCTACTTAGAGTGGGCTGATTAGAAGGGTTAGCTACTGACTTAGGGTGATTTCTAAGCCTTTTAAACTCTAAAAATGGTTTTTCAAGTCCCGAGCTAAGGGTAGTCAAGTCCAGATTTTTTAAACTTAGGAAATTAGAGCCATTTAAAAATTTTTAGCCCAGTTTTTATTGTTAATTCAAGCTTTTCAAAATTGTTTTCAAACAATCACAAAGTATTTTGGTTTTAGAATATTTAATTTGACATATTTTCCTAAGGTAGCCGGATATCTTTTTAGATATACGGATTTCCTTAATTAAAGGAAAAAATACATTTCATGCATTGCATTTTTATTTTCATGCATATTATATGATAGCATTATTTTATTCCATGTCATTTAAATTATATGTCATATCATTCATGTTTGCCATGTCATTTAGGTTGCATTATATTATTTAGATTTTGCTATGTCATTTTATTTATGTCATGCCTATACATATTCATTTCTTTTAAATGTTTTCAAAAAGATAATGGTTTTCAATAAAAATAAAGATATTCCCGAGTTAAAATAATTCATGAGTTCTCTACCGGGTTTGCTGGAGGGAATTTCATCAATTATCATTAATAAAGGAATATCTTTCTTTCAAAAAAGAGAATGATTCGGAAAGTTTTCCAAAACTAATAAAAATTTCTATATTTTGCCACGTTTGTTGGGGAATATAGGAAAATTTTGAATTTATAAATTTCGGATCATTTTCAATAAAAAATGGAATTATTTTTAAATTGGGAATTAACTTGAAATACTAAATTTAAAACAAACTTTTTACCGAGACTTGAGATAACACACGATTAATAAGGTACCGATTTATGCGGGCGTTGTGGGGGTGCTAATCCTTCCCCACACGTAACCGACTCCCGAACCCGCTTATTTGATTTCTCTGGTTTAAAACGCAGACTTGAAATTGGTTTTTAAAATGTTTTAATTAATTTTTAAAATATTTTATAAAACCGATTTTAATAGGTGGCCGATCACACCTAGCTAAAAAAGATTGGTGGCGACTCCATGTTTTTTTTAAGGTCATTTTCAAAACCTTCATTTTTAGAGGAATTAAGTCGACTTTTCCTTAGTTTTTTTTAATGTCACACTTAACGAATAATAAAGTCTTGCGATGAGACTCGTCGTTATTTTTTAGGTTGCGACAATGAATATGAAACATGTGTCATTCAATCCATGTCTAACACTAAACTCCATTTTCCAAGTTGTATTTAGGTTACCAAATCAATCTAATTTGTGGCCAGTCAACTAGAAGCATTAAGAACAAGATTGAACAAACAACTCAAAAACCATTAAATCAAACTAGAGAGAGAAATAAATTCAAACTACATGTTGAGTTTCATTGCAATCCTAGAAAAATAAATTTAGTTCATAATAATTAAAGAAAACAGATATCCAAGGAGTTTCACCATCATCATCAATACAAGAAAAATAAAGAAGAGAAAAAAGAATAGAATAGAGAAAACTAAGGGGTGTCAAGTCTTGAGTCCTCAATCTTCACAAATCTTCTTATTTTCTTGAAAGCTTTTGGTGGCTTCTCTCCTTTTTAAAGAATTAGGCTTTTAGAACTCAAATCCCCCTTGTTTCAGCCTAAAAAAGTCCTATTTAAAGTGTCCAAAACCCCTGGAGTCTGAAACTTCACGTGCAAACAAAACAGGTAAGAGCAAGAAATTTTTTTTCCGTGTTTCGGCATCGTGGCGCAAACTTACTGACCCTCCAGCATCATTGGCTGGCATCGCGGCACCGACCTTCTGGTTGGCTGCCTGCTGGTTCTTCTGTTTTCGCGCACTTCTTCAGTTGTTCTGGATTGGCAAATCTCGTCTGACTTTGATGAGTAAAATACCGTTAGAAAGGTATGGAAGTCAACTTCAAAAGTCATGAGGAAGTTTTCTAAAATAAAGACGTTAAGATCATGTTTTCCTTGAAACAAGCTCCAAGGGTCGAATCTGCCTGCACGTTGCTTTGCACCATTTTTCATCTTTTTGCACCTCAAAGCTCCAAATCACTTTGGACCTATAAAAACACATAAATACTAACTAAATAACTATTTTGAACATGAAATGGATAAATAAAATTAATCTAAAAACATCTAAAACTAATCAAATCCAAATAATAGCATCAAGGACTTAGCCGATTTAAATGCATAAAAAGTGGCAAAATAGCTATATTTCCTGGAGTTATCACACCCCCAAACTTAAGATTTTGCTAGTCCTCGAGCGAAACAAAACAAAACAAACTAAAAAAAATAAACACAACTTAAGATAAATGCACTCCAACAAAAGTTATCTCAAAATCCCAACTCAAAGTAGAACACAAACATAATCCAAATTTATGATTCAATTCAATGTACGCCTCATGCTTGAATGGATTTTCAGTGTGTGTGTGTAAAATCTCTTTGCAAATCAATGCATGCAATCTAAATAAGTTTATACCAATGAAAAATACGAATTATAGGACTAGAATCTCATTTGTTTGCTTTCCATCTCTCTCTCCACTAACGTAGACTAACACTTCATCAAGGATCAAGTAGGTCTTTATTAAGCTTGTAATGTAAGGCTAGGGTCAAGGTAAGATAAAGATATATTTCGGTTTAAGTCACCCATAGACACTTTACATTTTTTTCAGGACTTTTGAGAGCCATAGTCTTTTCCTCAAATTACATTCTCCATTCTTTGAATACACTTCCTTTTTTTTTTTTTTGCTTCACCAATTTATTCTTTTTTTTTTCTGTTCTTCATTTTCGAAGAACCATAACCTTTTTTTCTCTTTTTTTTTTATAGAGAAATTTCACATTACCATTTTATCCAAATTTGACATGGCTCATAATTGTTTCCCGTAATATCATCACATGCCTATGTAGTGAGGGTTAATCATGGTTTTTCTTATTAGGCTAGGCTAAAAGATGTGGCAATCAAAGAAAAGAGATATATCAATTAGGCACAAAGAGGTAGACTAAGGATAATCATATATAAAGGTAAGCTCGAAAGACTCAAACGATCCAAAGATGGCCTAAATCACTTCCTCAACTTAGTGTTGTCTAGGATTTTGCCTCGAAAGAGAATCAAATGAATTCTAGGTTGTAGACATAATCGCAATTCATATCAACATAAGTGATGGAAACTCAATTAAGAGTTGTAAACCCAAGTGCAGGTTATGTTCAAGTAATAAATTCTCGGGTGTCCGAGGTCGAACCACAGGGAAGCGTATTAGTAAGTATAAGTTTATAAATATATAAGAAAAAGAAAGTAAACAAGATATTAGGGAATCAACAACAAAACAAAATAAACAAGATATTAGAGAACAAAATAAATAAAATAACATAAAAGAAATTAAACAAAATATAAAAAACAATAAGAAAGGATGTTGAGGTTAGAGAATCCACTCTTGGTGTTATGCTAAGATTAATCTTGTTTTATTACACAATTGAAATCCACACATAAGGGAGGTTCCAATCGGAAGGTTTAGCAATTCAGTCCAAATTGTCCAACGTCCATAGCATATGATATTATGTTCATTTGGTGTCCTCAAAACTCATAAAAAGAGTCCAAGCATTCCTTATGCCAAGGTATATGTCTACAACAAATCAAGGTTATGAAACCAAGCATTTACTGTGCCATTTTCATTGTCAATAATGAATCAAGATCTCTACTTTGCAAGTATGATTTTAAACCAAAAGAAAATATTATCTATGCTAGTGCTTATAAATGATGATTCATTTTAGCTCATGTTTAAGAGACTAACCTTAGCATTTACCAAGAGCTTCACCTCATCACCTCAACAATATGATTAGAAACACATACTAGATATGAATAAAATGAAAAGAAATGTAAGAAGAAAAAGAAAACTAGAGAAAGGAAAGAAAAAGAAAACTTAGAGAATTTTATTACAATGGCTATCCTACCAATGTATCAATGTATCCCAATACTCATCCAAGGCCCTCTATTTATACACATTTTGGAGGGCTAAATGACAAGAGACAAGCTTTACAAATTTCAAAGGTAGGTATAATAGGTGGGTGCATTTTTCTAACAATTTTCGTCATATTGTATGACAATTCTGATCAGCCAGCTTGATGGTCGATTTTGTCAATGTTGGAGGCTCGATCTGATAAAATGGTCTTCTAGAAAAATATACCCCTATCAGTTACGGATCCATAGCCGTTGGAATCAGATCATTTGCCCACGTGGATCGGGAGATATGGTCAAAATACCAAAACGGTGCAGAACAGACGTCATTGCACATCAGCCAACTTGATGGTCGATTTCGCTAGGGAAAACGACTCCGTTTTAAGAAGTGTAAAACATGAAAAAGATAGATATGCCTCTTAGCTTTGCAGGGATACAAAGTTCAGCCTTATTGCTTCAGTGAAACTCGAGATATAGCTGATATGGCAAAAGGTGTCGGAACTGGAACTGAACTGGATTTGCCCTTAATTCTAGTAATCTGAAATCACTCAAAGAAACTTGTGAAAAACACCAAATTACATAAAAATATAAAAGATCATAAACACAATTAGACTAAACAATAATAACTCGTATTTGACACAAAACAATAATAAAACATAACTAAAAACTATATAATTATACGAGTTATCACACCCCCATACTTAGATTGTTGCTAGTCCCTAGCAACGACTCAATAAAAATAAAATAAGAAAATCTAATCTAATCCATTTTCGTAGGAAATCACGGTGGCACTTAGCATGTGACACAAGCCTTTAAACCCCTAGGTGTCCCTAGTGGACGAGTTTAGTCTCGTGAGGGTTTACTAGGACGATACCCACAAACATTGAAGACATAAGAAAAACTAAAAATAATAATTATAACTAATCCTTCCAATATAAATTAGAGATAATCATTGGACAAGTCTTAAAAACTAATCAATAGCTTAAAGAAATTCACAAAAAATCTTGCTTGAATGTAAATAGTTTGAGTTAAGCCAATAATAACATAACATATTTCAATCAAAATAGTGTATATTCAAACTTAATCTCAACTTCTCACATGGGATACTCTCTTGATTTTCACTCTTTAAAGTAGTGGTAAAGTGTTTACACTCAATCAATCTCATGAAAACACTTCTACCATATGCTTGCTTGTCCACCTATTCTCCACTATTTAGATCATACAACTTCATAAATCAAGAGGTCTTTATTCAAGGTTGTAATGGGGCCAAAGGGTTATAATGTGGTTAAAGAACAAAAGGATAAAGATATCACAAAGGTTCCAAAGAGTTCATAGATTTTAGAGACATAATAAGATCATACAAATAAAACTTCTCAAAACTCTTATAAAGCACATAATAACATAGGCTAAATATTCATGTTGAGCCTTTGCATCATTCTAACCAACTTTGTAACATCTTTTTCTAGAAGTTCAAGAGAAGATTTTTTTTTTTTTTTTTTTTTTTTTTTTTTAATATGGGAATGTATTTGACAATGATCCCTTTCTTTTTCTCTTGACTTTTTCTTTTCTTTTCTTTCCCCCACACTTATCTTTTGTTTCTAACCCAAATTTTCAAATAAAAATATCCCTTGTTTTTTTGCAATATGTCTCAAAATATAAAATTCATCTTTAGAACAAGGGTAAGGATATAAGCATATTTAGGCTAGGTGTAAGTTGTGGTTACCAATAAAACATCATATTTAATGTAGGCTCAAATTGGCTCACTAGTGGGGATGTTCTCGTAGAACATTAATAATGGATGGCTGTTTGGCTCTGGTTATAATCCTAATGCCTCTATCATATTCATGTTGTCACATGTATCAATATAGTCTCAAACGGTTTAAAGCAAGTTCTAGAGAATCATGTAATCATAAGAGCACTCAAGAAAGAAATTAGATTGATTTGTATAATGCATCAATCATTATAGGCTCAAAAACTCACAAAGATGATTATACAAGTCAGATTAAGTCTAAACATGCTTCTTTCTCAATCAACATATCATATTAACATTGGCTCATAAAAAGGTTGACATCAAGCTCAATTCTCATGAAAATCTTCTCACTAATAAATCTGTTTTAGACTTATGCAATTCATATCTCATCATTGTATTGAAAGTAACTAAAAAAAAAACACACTAAGTCTAAACATGCTTTTTTTTTTTTTTTTTTTTTTTTTTTTTGTTTTTTTGTTTTTTTTGTTTTTTTGAAGAAGAAGATTAAATCAAACTGACAAGGTATGTCTCAAGTCTCCCTTACTCAGACCTTGTTCAGAATGAATACTTCTAAATGTCTTAAAACACAACAAAATATTTTTTTTTTTTAGCAAAATATGTCCCTTACCCCCTACTAAAATATGACATTGTCCCCAATGTCAAATTTTAAAGGTAGAATTTAGGAGATATTACCTGCAGAGGTTGCTAACCACTTATTATAACTGAGACACAACAAGCAAAATGTTAGATAATGTCACAAAGACAAAGTGCAATCCACTCCTTGCTCGTCCATATCTCTTTTTCTTTTTCCGAGCGTTTGCGAAACAACCGTAGCAGATAAACACTCATAAGCTTGTAGCTTTTTGAGTAAATCTTCAATGGTTGTAGCAGAAATTATGGTTCTCCTTGCCTCTGAAAACATGAATCCATTATCCACAGCATTATCTAAATATGAAAGTAAATTACTAAAATAACCATTAATATTAAGCAAACCAATGGGTTTCTTATTTGTGACCAAAGATGACCAAGAAGCCACGCAAGCTATTTCTTCCAATGTACCCAGACCTCCTGGTAAGGCAATGAATGCATCGGCAGAATGGTACATGATTGTTATCCGTTCAGGGATACTCCAGACTTGTATTTCCTTACCCACGGTAGGTCCACAAAAATCTGTGAATAGTTTTGGCACGATTCCTAGAACTGGACTTCCTCCGGCGTGTGCTGCTGTAGCGACTGCTCCCATTAAACCCGTACTACCGCCTCCATAAATCAAGTGGATCTTTTGTTGGGCAAGTATTACTCCAACTCTTATGGCTTCATCAGCGAATATGTTATTTTTCCCTGGATAAGCACCTCCAAAGACACAAATTTTTTTAATGCGCTGGGACGAAGTGCTTTCCATTTTTTTTTTCTTTTTCGAGTGCCTGAAAGAGAATGAGTACATGGTGTAATATATAGAGGACTGAGTAGTGAATCAGACAAGAGTAATAATGTCGCCGAAAGTGTATTTGACCTGTCAGAAGAAAATTTTAACCTAACAAAAGATTTTTGCGTGATTTCAGGAAGAAAATCAAAAAGAGAAGAAAAATCAATCGTAAAAGACCAATGCAAAAAAAAAACGAGAATAATTACACAAATCGAACAACACGTAAATTAAACTGAAATAAAGTTATTGCAAATCAAACCAAAAGCTGAGAAGTCATTTATTGTAGTTGTGATTGTGGCTCACATCTTCCTCTGGTTTTACGTCCAGAAACGGCTTAAACGCCTTCTATGAGTCGAGGATATGCTTCCCATCCAGTTTTACAAGCTGGCAAACAGGGTCTTTTAACATCAGATTCCCAAGATGTTGCCATTCCCTTTGGAATTGCGGCCATAAATCAAGAATTTCTCTTTGTACGTCTCCACTAGGATGCGTCTCAAGAGAAAGTTGGATATTACCCAAATTCTCCTTACTCAGTCCATCCTTAATGAATTCAATTTTATCATCTCGATTAGAGGACGGAATCCCAATAGAACGACATTTACCGTTACACGTCCATCGTGCACACTTGTGGCAATTTGAACTCATGCGCTTTGCTCGTCGCTTCTTTGCATAAGTGCTTCTACCTGTACCTGGTAAATGCAAAACAGGAAGATATTCATCTTCACGTACCTTGGCTTCAATTATCCAACGTATGTCTTCAGGAATCCCTTTGTTCATAAGCATTCTTAATCTTTCTAATCGAACTTGGTAAAGCTTCAGTAAAATATTCCGAGGAAAAGGAGGAAATCGTTTCTGCAATCTTTTGAGAATATCATCCATCCTGAAAAAAAAAATGAAATAAAATAAAATGAAAGAGAAATTTATATACAATATCAGTTTTGTGGGTAGCTGATGGAACCGACTTAAATAATCACGGAGTACCGTTATCCGCTATTTAACCGGGAAAAAAATGAATTTTTTTTTTTTTTTTTTTTTTTTGAAGATTAGTAAAAGTTATATTTACATCTAGTTATTTTCAAAACAAGGATCAGTAAGAAAAACAACCTCTTCTTGAGTAACATGATTTTCCAAAAAGAGTTTGAGTCTTTGTCCATTTACCTTGAATACGTTACCATTTTGAGGATTCTCAATGTCAACTGCTCCATAATGATACACATGCTTAACCACAAATGGGCCAGTCCATCTTGATCTCAACTTACCAGGAAATATGTGAAGTCTAGAATTATAAAGTAGAACTTTTTGCCCAACATCAAATATTTTTCTTGAAATTAACTTGTCATGAAAGGCTTTAGTTCTTTCTTTATGAATTTTAGAATTCTCATATGCATCATTTCTGAGTTCCTCAAGTTCATTTATGACTGGAAAAGTTTCATTCTCACCCAAAAAGGAATATTTTAGTTCGGATGGCAATGGTTTTAAATCCAGCTTGGGTGGTTCAATAGTTGATGGTACAGTGACATTTGTGAGTGATGGAAGTTCCTCAAACTTTTGTTTCCAACAATGCTTAACCTGAAAAGAATTTAACAAAGAATCAGTGTGTGAAATTTCTGAAGCATTATCAAACTCACA
The DNA here is from genome assembly GCA_030761205.1 of Fremontodendron californicum. Classification (NCBI taxonomy): domain Eukaryota; kingdom Viridiplantae; phylum Streptophyta; class Magnoliopsida; order Malvales; family Malvaceae; genus Fremontodendron; species Fremontodendron californicum. Next base: position 8,621,875 of record JAULJL010000025.1, on the reverse strand, counting down.
TTCAATTAAATAAGCTTCTAAAGAATCATGGAATGTGGTAGTGGTGAGATGTTCATGAACAAGTTCTTCAATGAAATCCACTTCATGTACTTCTGAATCATCACCAGGTTGCTTGCAAGTGTTGAACACATTTAATTCTAAAGTCATATTTCCAAAAGAAATGTTCAACATACCATTCCTGCAATTTATCAGAGCATTAGAAGTTGCAAGAAATGGACGGCCTAATATAACAGGAATTTGAACATTTGGATTTGAAACAGGATGTGTGTCCAAAACAATAAAATCAACAGGGAAGTAAAAATTTTCAATTTGAACCAAAACATCTTCAACTATCCCTCGAGGAATTTTTACAGAACGATCAGCTAGTTGAAGTGTAACAGGTGTTTCCTTGAGTTCACCTAAACCTAACTGTTGATAAACAGAAAAAGGCAAAAGATTAACACTAGCACCAAGATCAAGCAATGCACGTTCTATTCTAGTGTTTCCAATGATGCATGAGATTGTTGGACATCCAGGATCTTTGAATTTTGGTGGAGTAAGGTGCTGAATGATTGAGCTCACACTTTCCGTCAAAAATGCTTTCTTTTGTACATTATGTTTCCTTTTAACTGTGCACATGTCCTTCAAAAATTTAGCATAAGATGGAACTTGTTTGATTGCATCCAATAAAGGAATGTTAATCTTAACTTGTTTGAAAAGTTCATAAATTTCTGCATTTTGATTCAAATTCTTTATTGTTTGCAACCTTTGAGGAAAAGGAGCAGGATGCATACCTTTTTCTTTGTCCAAATTTTCAAGAAGTTCAGACTTACCATCATTCTTACCATTACTTTTCGGAGGGGAAAGAGGATCTTGGTCTTTTGATGGAATCTTTTTGTCAATTGCCTTTCCACTTCGAAGAGTTGTGATAGAACTGGCATTTTCCTGTTGAGTTTCATTGGAGCAAGAAACAAGACATTGAGTAGAAGGGTTAGGCTGAGGTTGAGCAGGAAACTTACCTTTTTCTTGAGTGCGTAATGAAGCTGTCAATGTGGACAAGGTGTTTTTGATCTCATTGATGTCCTATGAAGTCCGGCTATTCACATTTGCTTGTGTTTGCATGAATGCTTGCAATGTTTCTTCCAAGGTTTGTACACGTGAAGGTTGATAGGAAAAAGTGTTGCCCGGCTTTTGAGATTGTGGTACCTGAACATGATTATTATTCCGCCAACTGAAGTTGGGATGATTTCTCCATTCAGGGTTATACGTTTCAGAGTAAGGAGAAGGAAAAGGCTTTTTAAATGTGTTTATGGAATTTACTTGATCATGCAACGCTTCTTTAAGAATGGGAATGTTTGGACATTCAGAAGTGGGGTGTCCCATGATTTCACAAATTCCACAACTTTCTTCATTTTTAACCGTTTTGACTTCTTTTACTTCTCTAAGTTCCATGGCTTCAATCTTTCTAGCCAAATTAGCTACTTTAGCTTTTATCTCATCTTCTTGACTAAAATGATATTTACCTCTGTTAGAAACAAGATTAGATCTATTGAAACTTTCAGAGGAATTATCTGTGTGCCAGGCTTGAGAGTTATCTGCCAAATGGTCTAAGTAGTCAAAGGCTTCTTCAGGTTCTTTTTCTAGAAACTCACCGTTACACATTGTTTCAACAAATTGTTTAGTTTCGGGAGTTAAACTTTCATAAAAGAAACTAATAAGACGCCATTTTTCAAAACCATGATGTGGACAAGAACTTAACAAATCTTTAAAACGATCCCAGCACTGAAAAAATGCTTCATTTTGATTTTGATTGAAATTTTGAATCTGTCTTTTCAAAGCAGTAGTTTTATGTGCTGGGAAAAATTTCTTTAGAAACTCAGTTTGTAATTCTTGCCATGTGCCAATTGACCTTGGTTTTAAATTATGAAGCCAAATTTTTGCTTTATCTTTTAAAGAAAAAGGAAATAATTTTAGCTTGACAATTTCATTTGTACATTGTTGGTCATTAAAGGTGACACATACATCTTCGAAGTCTTTTAGAAACGAGTAAGCACTTTCCGATTCTAACCCATGGAAATTTGGAAGCAAAGCTATCATACCTGGTTTAAAACGAAAGTTGTTTGCATTGAGAGGAAAAATAAAACAAGAGGGTGATGAGCTTCGAGTTGGTTGCAAGTAGTCACGCATGGTGCGTACTTGTCTGTTCTCATCTTCAGCATGAACACTTTCATTGTCAGCCATGGTAGGAGTTGTATTAGAAAGATTACCTGAAAAAGTTTCACAATAAAATCTAACTAAACGACGAGATCTAAAATCACGTCGCCAAACAAGCATAAAACAAAGTTAATATACAGATTAGGCGGTATAACCAGCCAATAAAAATAAAACAAAGTTAATATACAATATAAATATAAATATATAGAAAATTAGGCGGTATAACCAGCCAATAAAAATAAATATAGGCGGTATAACCAGCCAATAAAAATAAATATACTAAATTAGGCGGTATAACTAGCCAATAAAAACAAATATATACAAAATTAGGTGGTATAACCAGCCAATAAAAATAAATATACTTATAAACTTATATACTTAGTATTGCTTCCCCGGCAACGGCGCCAAAAACTTGATGGAAACTCAATTAAGAGTTGTAAACCCAAGTGCAGGTTATGTTCAAGTAATAAATTCTCGGGTGTCCGAGGTCGAACCACAGGGAAGCGTATTAGTAAGTATAAGTTTATAAATATATAAGAAAAAGAAAGTAAACAAGATATTAGGGAATCAACAACAAAACAAAATAAACAAGATATTAGAGAACAAAATAAATAAAATAACATAAAAGAAATTAAACAAAATATAAAAAACAATAAGAAAGGATGTTGAGGTTAGAGAATCCACTCTTGGTGTTATGCTAAGATTAATCTTGTTTTATTACACAATTGAAATCCACACATAAGGGAGGTTCCAATCGGAAGGTTTAGCAATTCAGTCCAAATTGTCCAACGTCCATAGCATATGATATTATGTTCATTTGGTGTCCTCAAAACTCATAAAAAGAGTCCAAGCATTCCTTATGCCAAGGTATATGTCTACAACAAATCAAGGTTATGAAACCAAGCATTTACTGTGCCATTTTCATTGTCAATAATGAATCAAGATCTCTACTTTGCAAGTATGATTTTAAACCAAAAGAAAATATTATCTATGCTAGTGCTTATAAATGATGATTCATTTTAGCTCATGTTTAAGAGACTAACCTTAGCATTTACCAAGAGCTTCACCTCATCACCTCAACAATATGATTAGAAACACATACTAGATATGAATAAAATGAAAAGAAATGTAAGAAGAAAAAGAAAACTAGAGAAAGGAAAGAAAAAGAAAACTTAGAGAATTTTATTACAATGGCTATCCTACCAATGTATCAATGTATCCCAATACTCATCCAAGGCCCTCTATTTATACACATTTTGGAGGGCTAAATGACAAGAGACAAGCTTTACAAATTTCAAAGGTAGGTATAATAGGTGGGTGCATTTTTCTAACAATTTTCGTCATATTGTATGACAATTCTGATCAGCCAGCTTGATGGTCGATTTTGTCAATGTTGGAGGCTCGATCTGATAAAATGGTCTTCTAGAAAAATATACCCCTATCAGTTACGGATCCATAGCCGTTGGAATCAGATCATTTGCCCACGTGGATCGGGAGATATGGTCAAAATACCAAAACGGTGCAGAACAGACGTCATTGCACATCAGCCAACTTGATGGTCGATTTCGCTAGGGAAAACGACTCCGTTTCAAGAAGTGTAAAACATGAAAAAGATAGATATGCCTCTTAGCTTTGCAGGGATACAAAGTTCAGCCTTATTGCTTCAGTGAAACTCGAGATATAGCTGATATGGCAAAAGGTGTCGGAACTGGAACTGAACTGGATTTGCCCTTAATTCTAGTAATCTGAAATCACTCAAAGAAACTTGTGAAAAACACCAAATTACATAAAAATATAAAAGATCATAAACACAATTAGACTAAACAATAATAACTCGTATTTGACACAAAACAATAATAAAACATAACTAAAAACTATATAATTATACGAGTTATCAATAAGCAGTCTTTAAATAAGCAATGCAAATCTAAAAAAGAGATTAAGTGTTCAATTTGTGAAAATCACTCCTAACATGAAACTAACAAAAGAGTTTAACACAAATTCTTCTCATGCTTATGTTTTTCCCAAAAATCAAGATAAATCAATAACTAATTCATCATTGGATAAGGATTCCATCATAATAAGTGCAATATATCTCAAGCAATTTTTTTTTATATAGACTCCTAATAATAAAATTAGTCTAATCACACAAACTAAAATAAATCTAAAGACATACCCCCAAACTTAAAACAAACATTGTCCTCAATGTTTAGAAATAAAAAGACTAAGAACAAGAAAACTCCCCTATCGATGAAAGCAAAGAAGGAGAAGCTCTAGTTTTCCTCTTAGACCTCATGATGCTTGTCCAAGTTGGGTAAGTAGTCACTACAAAAGAAAACAAAGTAAAAAGATATTAATAAAAATATCCTAAAAATTAAAATTGAAAAATAAAAGAAAAAGTTTAGAACTTGGGTTGCCTCCCAAGAAGCGCTTGATTTATAGTCATCGGCTTGACTATCTCATGCCCATTAGCCAGCATCCTTTCACTTGACAATCTTCTTATCATGCCCCCCCTTTTCCATTGCTTTATGAGGCTTGGCATTCACATAACTGTGGCTTCCATGCATCTTAGAAATAGAATTTGAACTTGTCTCAAGTGGTTTAGTGCAATAATTTTTTTTGAATGCTTCTTTGGAATCACTATTCACCACTTTGACTGCCAAACATTCATCACATTCATTAGGAAACTTCATAGCTTTAAACACTTTAAAAGTTACCTCTTGGTCTAGAACCCTTATGGTAAGTTCTCCTTTTTGTACATCAATGAGAGTTCTACCGGTAGCTAGGAATGGTCTCCCAATAGATATTTCACTATTCTCCTCCATATCTAAGACAATGAAATCAGCAGGAAAAAAAATTTTGTCAACCTTGACTAGCACATCTTCAACAATACCTCTTAGATGTTTGTAGGATCTATCGGCTAGTTGCAACATCACTGTAGTGGGTTTTTATTCCCCCTAAACCAAGTTTGCGATAATAGAAAGAGGCATTAAATTGATACTCGCCCCCAAATCACATAAAGCTTTACCAAAAAAATTATTACCAATGGCACATGGAATGGCAAAGCTTCCCGGATCTTTGAGTTTGGGTGGGAGTTTCTTTTGAAGGATAGCGCTACACTCTTTAGTAAGTGCAACTGTCTCAATTTCATCCAATTTTCTCTTCGTAGATAATATTTCTTTCATAAACTTGACATATTTAGGCATTTGTTCTAAAGCTTCAGCAACAGGTCTATTAATATGGAGCTTTTTAAATACCTCAAGAAACTGTTGGAACTACTTGTCAAGCTTTGGCTTTTGAAGGAGCTGAGGAAAAGATGGTGGTGGGTAGACTGGAGGCTTCTTCACTTGAACTTTTTCAGCTTTTTTTTCCCACATATCTTTGTTTTGAAGAGGCTTGGTTGGCAATTCTAACTTCTTGCTACCTTTTTCTAATTCTTTCCCACTCCTTAATGTGGTGGCATTGCATTGTTCTTTCCCATGGCTCTTAGGATTGGTCACAGTATCACTCGAAAGAGTTCCCATAGGACGATTGCCAATTGCATTAGCAAATTGGCCCATTTGTGTCTCAATATTTCTAAGTGACGCTGCTTGAGTTTGAAGCATGGCTGCTTGAGTCTGAATCAAAACATCGGTCTTTTCCATATATGCAATAATATTTCCTTCATTGATGGCTTCTTTTCTTGGACAGGATCTCGGGATTCTACTTAAAATACAGGAGGAACTACTTGCTTAGCTGGATGATTTCTCCAACCTGAATTATAGTCGTTAGAATATGGATTGTTCTGCTGTCTGTTATAGTTTCCAACATATTGAACAGATACAGCCCTGGTTGGGCATCTATCACTGGCGTGTCCTTCCTTACAAAATTCACATGTTACAAATGGGCTCTGGACTGAATGTACAACCATAGTGTCCAATTTCTTGGACAAAGCATCCACATGTGCCCGATAAGGCACTGATCTCATCCAACTAATAAACGCTTGTAGCTCTCTTTGGCACAATTCTCTCAGTAGAGCATTGATAATTATTGGAAGTCATCTCCTCAATTAAATCATAAGCCTCATCAATTTCTTGTCCCATGAGTGCCCCACCTCCTGCAGCATCAATAGTAGTTCTAGTAGGACCCATTAACCCATTGTAGAAAGTGTGCACCTGAAGCCATTTAGGTAACCCAATGTGAGGACATCTTCGGAGCAGATCTTTGTATCTTTCCCAAGCTTCATATAACAATTCTGAGTCATACTGCATAAAAATATCATTCCACATCTTAGCTGTCTTGGCAGAAGGAAAATATTTGGCAAGAAATTTTTGGGCCAGATCAGCCCAAGTAGTAATGGAGCCAGCAGGAAGAGAATGCAACCAACTCTTGGCCTTATCTCGAATTGAGAAAGGGAAGAGTCTTAGTCTAATGGCATCGTCAAAAACGCCATTGTGTTTGAAATTTTCACAAATTTCCAGGAAATTCACGATGTGAGAAATTTGATCATCGTTCAGTAGGCCACCAAATTGAATTGATGTTTGGATCATCTGAATGATGGCTGGCTTTATCTCAAAATTATTTGCCTGGATGGCAGGCCTCCGGATACTAGTATGAAGTTCTTGCATGAGAGGAATCGAATACTCTCGCAAAGTCTTTGTATCATTCGCTTCAGCCATTATTTGGTTGTGATTCGAAGCTTATAAATTCTCCCTTTGAAGTCGATGGAAAGTTCTTTCCGGCTCTGGATCAAAAGGGACAAGTTCCAGACTCTGAGTTCTTCGCATACCACGATCAAGAGTACCTGAAAATAAGAAAGAAAAAAGAAAGTTTAAATTAAGACTAAGGTTGCTTGGTATTAGTATTAACAAAAATAATAAACAATTCCCCGACAACGGCGCCAAAAACTTGTTGTCAATTTTCAGCACGCAAGTGCACATATCGTAACAAGTAATATAGTGAAAAGTAAAGAGTCGAACCCACGAGGAATTGCTACTAAATTTGCTAAGTACTAAAATTTAAACAACTCAATCTTATCTAAACAACTAATTAAATATGGTAATTAAGAACTAAATTAAAATTAACTAATAATAAAAGCAAGTAAATTAAAAAGATGGATTAAATCAAATAAGAAAAGCCTAGGATTACAATTTTCCTCAACACTTCTCTTGAACCTCTCTTACCCTCTTAACTTGATTAATGACCTTGAGTTGTTAACCTAGAGTTCTAATCTATTTATAAGGATCTTCCGATGGTCTTATAAAAATATCCCTCTTAACCAATTAACTATGTTCCTATTATAATTGAATTGGAGAGAAACTCATTAAGCTTAGGCTCTAACAATGGTTACACATGGCACATAAGTATATTTCTACCCTACATGCAGATCAATTCATCGTAATAAATGAATATGAAACATGTGTCATTCAATCCATGTCTAACAGTAAACTCCCTTTTCCAAGTTGTATTTAGGTTACCAAACCAATCTAATTGGTGGCCAATCAACTAGAAGCATTAAGAACAAGATTGAACAAACAACTCAAAAACCATTAAGTCAAGCTAGAGAGAGAAATAAATTCAAACTACATGTTGAGTTCCATTGCAATCCTAGAAAAATAATTTTAGTTCATGATAATTAAAGAAAAAAAATATCCAAGGAGTTTCACCATCATCATTAATACAAGAAAAATAAAGAAGAGAATAGAGAAAACTAAGGGGTGTCAAGTCTTTAGTCTTCAATCTTCACAAATCTTCTTATCTTCTTGAAAGCTTTTGGTGGCTACTCTCCTCTCTAAATAATTAGGTTTTTAGAACTCAAATCCCCGTTGTTTCAGCCTAAAAAGTCCTATTTAAAGTGTCCAAGACCCCTGGAGTCTGAAACTTCGCGTGCAAACAAAACAGATAAGAGCAGGAAATTATTTTTTTTTCGTGTTTCAATGCCACGGCCCCAACTTACTGACCCTCCAGTACCGCGACGCCGACCTTCTGGTTGGCCGCCTGCTGGTTCTTCCATTTTTGCGCACTTCTTCAGCTGTTTTGGATAGGCAAATCTCTTCCGATTTTGACGAGTAAACTATCGTTGGAAAGGTATGGAAGTCAACTTCAAAAGGCATGAGGAAGTTTTCTCAAATAAAGATTTTAAGGTCATGTTTTCCTTGAAACAAGCTAGGGAGGTCGAATCTACCTGCACGTTGCTTTGCACCATTTTTCATCATTTTGCACCTCGAAGCTCCAGATCACTTTGGACCTATAAAAACATATAAATACTAACTAAATAACTATTTTAAACATGAAACAGATAAATAGAATTAATCTAAAAATATCTAAAACTAATCAAATCAAATAAAAGCATTAAGGACTTAGCCGATTTAAATGCATAAAAGGTGGCAAAATAACTATATTTCCTAGAGTTATCACACACTACACGTGCATTTGCATAAAATAAGCCCAATACGCGGGTTCCGTCCCTTTTAAGTGGAAGTAAAGTAAACTACGCCTTCGTGACTAACAATCAACACAGGCTAATAAGTAGATTCCAATAGTTGTTATAACAACAACTAAGCCATATGATTGGAATCTAGGTCTTGTTGTGATCTGAATTGTTTGTTGACCTTGATAATGAGATTATCATGAATATGACCAAGCATATTCTCACTATAATGTACTAAAGCTATGTCCTTGTAGAGACACAATTGCTAATCGAAAGAGTTCAACATTGGATGCGTTAGTGATTGGCTTAGTGCAAGTGGGAGATTGATGGTATATGCCCTAGAGCCAATCGGATTGGACATGGGATATACAGCTAATAACTCAAACTCTTCACTATGAAGATAATGATATTAGGTTTTCCTTCATGTTAGTATGACAATAAGGAGTTATTAAGTACTGATCGGATGAAGCCCATGGAACATAATGGCCTTGCAAAGGAATTACAAAGAGTTATAATAATGAGATACTTATGCATCAAAGTCTTACTCCATAAACTGTTCCTGGTCATTGTATTGCTAAGACGGGGCATTGGCAATGCTCAAAGACTAGTATATGTTAAGCCTTCTTACTTATGAAGTAAGCAAATGATCTCATAGGTTGAAGTATGGGATACTTGGGATAACATATAGGTGCTTGTCTGTTGAACAAGTTCACTGAATATGGCCCGCTATGAGAACTACATTTGGTAATATAACTCTAGTGTCTATGGTAATGTTCTCTAGTACCAGTCGTGTAAATTAGTCCTCAGACTTGTGATACCAGGTCATTTTGTATGGAGATTGTCATGCTTTGATTCCATTACGAATGGGTCCCAAGAAGGGATGCTTATGGTAGGGTGGTATTGGGTATGACATGAACCATACGAAGATGAATGAGTGATCCGGAGAGGATTCACCACTGCCAATGATAATGGAGACATATCTTGTCTGTTCTTGACTTTGATTAACTTGATTAATTCTTTAGCCAAAGCATGATGGATTTAGGAGAAAATTGTTCTCTAAATTCATAAGGTTAATCATAAGTTGCGAAGAACTAATATGGATTGATCATGAGTAGACACTGCACCATGCTCATGCGCTATCCGATATATATGGTGAAAGGACTGTATTACACTGATAGGCTGGTTGCTGAAAGGTTTCTAAAAGGTCACACTGACTTCACAATATTTGGTGGTCATGATGGGTTGCTAGATCCCGCTCTTGATCTATGAAGATAGGTTAATGAGATTAACTTATGTTCATTGCCAACATATTGGGAACCTAGAGGGTCACACACATAAGGACAATAATGTATGGATGAAACATGGTATTCTATTGAGGTAAAACTTAATGGAATAAAGATCTATGTTGAGGTCTTAACTGAAGAGTTCAATTAAAATTGATTAAGACATAATTGAGATTTGTGAAATCCAAAGATAATGTCTTAATGAAACAATAAGAATCGACTAGTCTTGAGAAGACTAGTATTGGCAACTTTGCCATTGAGATGTATAAAGATATAGTCGAATGGCTATGCTATATTGGAGTAATGTCATGTGATGATATTAATAGATCAATGTCATGAATTGTTCATGAGGAAAAAGAAATTTAATTGAGAATTAAATTACTTTTGTTTAGATATTGATCTATCCAATAGTATGCATGAAAAATTAGAATGGGTCCAATAAGACTATTCTAATTTAAGACTGACTGTCCACTTAAGATGGTAGGCCCAACTTAAGGCATTAAGGTTATTGGACCAGTATTACTATTTGTAAGTATATTGGGCCTATTGATCGATCTTAGAATTAAATTGTTTAAGTCCAAGTGGATTAATGAAAACCTTGTGCAAGAAGCTACTACTGGCCAGCCACCCCTAGGGAGAGTAATCAGGGTTAGACTTGAATATATTTTATATATTCTTGTTGTAGCCATATAGAAGGAGAGCCATTAGACTTGGTTTTTTCTGATTTTGCTTTGAGAGAGAGTTTGTTTCTAGAAGAAAACTTTTCCCTAGCAAAAACACCAAATCGCCACCTCCTTGTGAGATTCTCTTATTGGCACAGCCTCTCTTTCTTGGTGTTTTATCTTGCCGTTTCTCATACTTGCTTTGTGAAATTAGTCTTGAAAGATAAACACCATAGATAGAACTTTTGATTGTGATCTTAGGATCAACTTGCTAGCACAAGTGAATCACCATGCCTTGGAGAAGGATCCATAAGCTGTTCGTGTGGACTAGCTTTAGAGGAAGGACATCTGTGCTTCTAGTGATCTTGCTGGATTCGAAAACTTGTAGATCTTGGAGTTGAAAGACATTTGCTATTTGAATTTGCAACTTAAGGTTACGATATCTTAAGTAGGTAACTTCTAAATCATATGGGTGATTTAATTGTTTTAATTACTATAAACCTTTGTAAAACGGAAACCATAGATCCTGTTGTACTTCGGGTGCTTCTTTGTTTACTTTCACTGCACTATTATGATTATTTTGTTTAAGCATGAGCCCGGAGTGATCCCAACACTTTGTGCATTGCCAATGCCCCGTCTTGGCAATACGATGACCAAGAACAGTTTGAGGAACAAGGCTTTAATGCATAAGGATCTCACAATTATAACTCTTTATAATTCCTTTGCAAGGCCATTATGTTCCACGGGCTTCATCCGATTAGTACTTAATAACTCCCTATCATCGTACTAATATGAAGGAAAACCTTGTATCACTAATGTATAGTGATGGGTTTGCATTATTAACTGTATATCCCTTGTCCAATTTGATTGGCTCTAGGGCATATACTAACACAACTGAGCAAGGAAATTAAGATAATAAGGAGTGATAGAAGTGGTAAATATGATATCATCCATCAAACCAACTACTCCTTATTCACCTCAACAAAATGGTATTGCGAAATGCAAGAATCGAACGTTGAAAGAAATGATGAACGCTTTGTTGATAAGTTCAGGTTTACCTCAGAACTTGTGGGAGAAGGCTATTTTAATAGCTAATTATATTTTAAATAAAATACTCCACAAGAAATCAGACAAGACACCATATGAACTATGGAAGGGTCGAAGACCATCCTATAAATACATGAAAATATGGGCGTGTCTTGCTAAGGTAGCGGTTCCTCCGCCTATAAAGGTCGTTATAGGAACTAAAACTGTGTTCGGTGCATCATTTGATGGGATCATGACCCAGTCCTTGAGGGCAAGAGAAGGACATGTGAGAAAATGTCAACTTTATGCAACAAGGGTACTCGGGTTTGATCTTGGCATCGATGAGGGTATTGACATAGTAAGTGGGGAAGAATATCATGGTCTAGTATCAACATGCCTTGATGCTACCATGACTATCCCGTTGTGGAGCGGAGGATGAGACCTTGTCCATAGGATCGGTGATCCCTGATGGTGCCAAGAGTGGCACAGACCCTGAAAGCAAACCATTAGTGTTAGCTATGTTCCCTCTTGATTTGATCACCACAAAAGCTAAAAATTAGGTTGTAAATGAATGTAAAGACATAACATACTCAGTTAGCAAATTGAGTAGATTTACAAGTAATCCTGGAAATGATCACTGGAAGGCCATAGTAAGGGTACTCAGATATTTGAGATACACCTCAAGTTATGGAGTGCGCTATACAAGATATCCAACTGTGCTTGAAGGGTACAGTGATGAAACTTGGATATCCGATACTAAAGATTCGAAATCCACTACCGGATTTATCTTTACTATTGGATGAGCTACAGTGTTTTGGAAATCTTTTAAACAAATGTGTATTGCCAGATCCACTATGGAATCTGAATTTATAGCTTTAGATAAAGCTAAAGAAGAAGCAGGATGGCTTCGAAATTTTAGAAGATATTCCAAGTTGGCCTAAACCGGTGCCTGCAATTTGTATACATTGCGATAGCCAATCTGCAATTGGTAGGGCACAGAGTAGTTTGTATAATGGTAAATCTCGACACATTCGTCAAAGACACAATACCGTTAGACAGTTGCTCTCAAATGGAATTGTCTCTATTTATTATGTAAAATCAAAGGATAATATTGCGCACTTACGAAAGGTTTAACAAGAGAGCAAGTAAATAAATCATCAAGGGGAATGGGTCTTAAGCCTATAAATTAAAGTTACATAATGGCAACCCAACCTAGTTAATTGGAGATCCCAAGATCTAGGTTCAAAGGGACAACCAAATTATGTTAACTTAGTGTGAGCACTAGAAGAGTTAAACACTCTTATCCATTCCTATGATGAATTAGTGCTGCCTGCAAATGAGTTAGGATAAGCTATGCTTTTAATGATTCTTATAGCTTGATAAAATCAAGTGGGGTATTGCAGGATACTCTTGATAAGAAATCACCTATATGAGTATGAAACGTGGTCATTTCTATGAGAATTGATCAGCTAAATTCTCTAGAGTACTCATAGAATCCAGGACGTATTCGGGGCCAAAATGGACACAACCGTGAGAACCAAAGATGTTCGAAGAGGAATTGCGTATACCTATTGTCTTGGCTTACACGAAAGGCAGAATAGTTCAAGATATCATGTTCACTAGTTTGTCGAGTAAATTCGATAGTTGTCACTATGGAAGGTTCAAAGCCAAAAAACTATCTATCCTGATATAATAACTCTTCAAAGTTATTCTCTCTCATATTTCGAGTCAGTTCGTTGTTTTATCAAACAATTTCCATTCATGTGGGGGATCGTTGGATATCAATTATTTATTTTGTGTATAAATACAAAATACGTATACCAATACGTAGGTTGTCATAAGTAGATACACGGTATATAATTAATGTACACAATTGATATCAATTTTGAATGAGAAATTTGTCTCATAAAAACCTACTTGAAGAGAAAGAAAATTGGTTGATGTTGTGTGTATGATATGGAATCCCACGTAGAACAAAGAAAGGCTTAAGCTTGTAGTTTATATAGGCTTAGTAGGGCTGTAAATGAACCGGGCTTGAACAAATAGGGCTTTGTTCGTGTTTGTTTATTTATTTTTGAGCTTGTTTGTGTTCGGTTCGTGTTTGTTAAGGATTTTAAAATTGTGTTCAAGCTCTGTTCGTTTAAAATTGAGTGTGTCCGTGTTCGTTCATTTAATGTTCGCGAACAAGTTCATTTAAATTAAATGAACTTGTTTGTGAAAATTAAATGAACATGTTCGTGAACAATTAAAAATATATTCATGAACAATAAACAAAAAATCTAAACAATTTTAACAAACAAACAAATAAAAATAAGTCATTTTAAATTATTATTAAATATAAAATAATATACAAACGTACTTAAATTTAATTTATTATTAAATTATTAAATTTAAGTTATTAAATAATATTAATTATATTATAAATAAAATAAAATAAAACAATAATATTATTAATTATATTATAATCAAATAATAAACGAGCTTTAAACGGATTTTAAACGATACATAAACGAGCTTGTTCGTGAACATAAATGAACTAAACAGACATTGTTCGTGTTCGGTTCGTTTAATAAACGAACCTTAAAATCATGTTCATAATCGTTTATTTAACTTGATAAACGAACGTAAACAAACAAAAACCGAATTGTTCACGAACCGTTCGTTGAATACTCTGTTCATTTACACCCCTAAGGCTTAGGTTCCATGTTGGGTTGGGCTCCAAGGGGCATCCAAGTTTGTGTGAAAGGTGAGGACCTACACGAACTTGGGCTACCACACAAGCTCGCACGCACCGCCGAGCCGAGTTGGGCTGGGCTGGGTCGGGTTGAGTCGGGTTTGGTTCAGTAATTAATTTTTTTACTGGCCAACCGACTTGTTTATTCCGTCCAAACCGAACCAGTTTAGCATTCTTCAAACAAGAGACTTGTATGTTTAAAACATGTCTATTCGGACAATTTTTTGTTCCAAATATTATGTCTGACCGAACCAGTTCTGTTCAATCGGTTCTGTCTGTTTTTCCAAATGGTTTGATTGTTCCGAACATGTTTCTGATTTTCTATAAGTTGCCGAGATCAATGTCCTATTTTTTATCGAAACATTTTTCTCTTCTTCATCTCGGAGTTAAACTGTTTTACGAGAGAGAGATTGAAATATCTTTTTTGGTTACCTGTGTTGCTTTGAGTGTACTCTCAACAGCAACGTTATCGATGAGGGCTAGGAGACGAGTTGCAATATACTATAAGCACTTGATAGACAGGCAATAATCATTTTAAGGTTAAAGGTTCAACCTTGACTCGATTGTAATACTGTGTTCTACCGAAATTGTGAGTATATGTTTTTTAATATATTGTTCGTATTTGAATATATTAATATATTTTGTTCTGCCAATACTATTAATTATCAGTTCTCATTACTTTAATGTTCGTATATATATATATATATATATATATATATATATATATATATATATGCAGTATTGAATACACGATGAACAATATTATTAACGTGTAAAAATTTATATAAATTAATAATACTTTGAACACACAAAAAAGTACGAACACATCACAAACATATAAAAAAAATAAATTGAATCATTATGACAAATTATACAAAATATATCATGAATTGAGATACGACACGAACACACAAATTTTTTTCTAAATTGAATCACAATGACAAACAATGCAAAATATGAAATGAATTGAGACATGAAACGAACACAGCATAGGAAAAATAATTAAAACACAAAACAAAAAATAATATGAACACTACACGAATACATGAACGTATCAAAATATACATAAAGTAAATTATTAACGTGTAAAAATTTATAATACTTTAAGCACACGAAAAAATAATCGAATACAAATACATAAATTTTTCTTATCATTTTTTCTTTCTCCTTTCTATTTTTTTTTCGAAAAAAAAATATAACATGTCGGGGCTTTTTTATTACAATATAGCCAAAAAAAAAATTATCAAATTACCGTTACTTTTTGATTATTTCCCAAAATACGGACCTTTTTTTTTCAGCTGAGAAATCGCCATGGGGGATGGCGATTTCAATTGGTGTTTTTTGCAAATTTGCAAAAAAATACCAAGGGAAATCGCCACCCCCCATGGCGATTTCCCTTGGTAATTTTAGCCAATTTTGCTAAAACCATGAAGGGAAATCGCCATGGGGGGTGGCGATTTCCCTTCATGTATATATATATATTTTTTTAATTAATAAACAAAAATTATATTAAAACAATATTTTATTTTAATTTGATAAATTTATTTTTAAAAATTATAAATTAAATTAAAATATTTTTTTTATAGGTTTGGTTATTTATTTTTTTAAAATATATATTAAAAATGTAATTTAATTTATTATTACAATTTTATAAAAAATAAAAATATATTTCTTATTAAAATTTAAAAAGAAGATTATATAAAAAATAAAATTTTTATATCAAAAATTTTATTTTTTATAATTTTGTAATATTATAAAAAAGAAAATTTAATTTATATCAAAAATAATTTAATGATGTAAAATGTAAATAAATTTTTTTTAAAAGAAATTTATCGAGTCACTTTTTTAAATAAAGAAGTTATTTTTAAGTTGGTATCGTAAAATAATTTTTTTAATTTGATTAGTTTTTTTGAGTTGGTATTCGATTAACTCGTGACATTAATTTAATCATTGTTTTTAATAATAATATAGATTGTTACAGTTTAAAACTGGATATTTGATAAAAAAAATTTAATTTAATTTCTGATTAAATTTTTTTTTCTTATTATAATTTAAAAAGAAAATTAAATTAAAATGAAAAAAAGAAAAGCAACTTATCATGTAATTTGGATTATTATATTAAAATTAAATAACAACATTAAGATATAAATTAAAATAAAATATAACAATTAATTTCCGAACAAATTACATGAAATGCAAAACATATAAATTTATATTAGAAATTTAAAACACATTACAATTATTCTAATTATTGCGTGGTGTAGAGCAACAGTGTCGAGTTCTTCTAGTGCGTGGTGGTTGCACCCGTCGTTCAACCTCGTCAGTGGCACGTATTCGCGGTCCACCACGACCTCTTGCTATAACCGCCACTGGTTCCGGTTGTATGTCATCAGTCGTTTCATCCGTATCAAAAATTTGAAACCCACTGCTGGATGAGCCAACACCTAGTTCACCCATAACGGGAACCTGACTACTAGATGCACCCATAAATGATGTAGCATCAAATGCTGACGAAGGGGTTCCAAACTGATACATGGATGTTAAATATGCTGAACTTGGACTTAGGACGGGGAGCTGGTCATCTAACCTCGTTCTTGGCGGTGATGGTCGGTAACACTCATCAACGTCATATCCGGGGTGACTTACGGAATAACGATGGCTGGATGGTACTCCATGATCCCGTTCAGGTTCAGGATGATCAAATGACATCCTCGGTGCTGTGAACTCCGATGAGGTCGGTTGACGCCTTCGCCCACGTTGTCGGCGAGGTCTAGGAGCATCCATATCCTGTGTAGGAGGGACTGGAGCTGAAGTTTGTCCGGTAAATGGCATACTCCTAACATCCTTGTGCATCGACGGTGGACAAACGAAAGGCCGACCTTCATTTCTATACCATCTTATGTAATCAGCAGACGGGTTGAAATTATTACCAACAATCGGGTAACCTGTCGGAATTCGTTGAAAACGTATGTTCCACCATTGGATCCAACGTTCATGCTTCGCAGGCCAGAATTCATCATTACGACCAAGCATGTCGACCTTGTGAAGCTTATCAAGGTTCATCGGGGCTGCAGGAATTGGTTGTTGCATCCCAAATTGTCGCAACACCCGGTCAGTTTGGTGCCACTCTACATATGAAAAGCATATCAATGCTGTGTTTGCTTTCCATATATTGAAATTATTGTAGGCATCCGATGGGAGGCATGCCATAATTTCACTCGAGGAATATGGCATCCACAGAAACTGCGAATAATTATTACAAATTATTAGTTTCATAAGGATTAAATAAAAAAAAAAAACTTCAATGTAACAATCGAAATATTTACCTTATCATATCCTAGTCGATCTAGTCGTAGTCTTATACTTGCAAGATCGCTCGGAGTCTCTGTAAAATCTCTACCCGTACTCCTACTCCACCTATTAAAATGCATATAATATCTTAATGACCTATAAAAATACAATTTCGTACAAAATTAATAAAATAGTAAAGATTATTACCTGCTTGCAAGGGGGTATACAGCCGAAATATCCACGCGCGGAGCAAGAAATGGTAGCCGATACCAAGCCCATGATTGTAGAAGCACTAGACATCCACCTATGTCATGGTTTTTTGGAACTGTAGCTCGGCAAAGTTCTCTATACAAAACTGCCAAACACGCAGAACCCCAACTATAATTTGCTGCTTCCTCTAAATCACGTAGCAATGGAAGATACATTAAATGTACCCGACTGCTCGATTTGTCAGGCATCAGTAATCCTCCAATCAAACGTAAAATATATGCTCTAGCAGCATATTGTATTTGTTGTTCGGTTGCATGTAATGGCAGATTTTGAAACGTTTTCAACCAAGTCAGTCTCACCGTTGAGCCAGATACGACGTCTTCTGGAGGTACCTCACCCAATAGATCTTGACACAGTTCATTCCAATCTAGCAGGCTTCCGCCTGTAACTGCATCGCCATGGATCGGAAGTCCAAGTTGCAGCGCAACATCTTCGAGACTGACCGTGCATTCACCACATGGAAAATGAAAAGTGTGCGTCTCGGGTCTCCATCGTTCGACCAACGCAGAGATTAAATCGGGTTGTATCACAAGTCGTCGAATTTGACTTGCGTGATAAAATCCGGCTCTTCTTAAGTGGTCGATAATATAAGGATGCGGGTCCTCCAATGTAAATTTCCTCGAACGTAATACGCGACGAGTTTCCTGTTATAATAATAAAAATTAATATATTATAAAACTATAACAATTAAAAAGTAATAAATAAAACTATAAAATAACAAAATAATAATATAATATAATATAATATAAACAATAATAATATAATATAATATAAAACAATAATAATATAATATAATATAATATAAACAATAATAATATAATATAATATAAAACAATAATAATATAATATAAAACAATAATTTCGTATAAAAAAACAATAATAATATAATATAAAAAAACAATAATAATATAATATAAAAAACAATAATAATATAATATAATATAAAGAATAATAATATAATATAATATAAAACAATAATAATATAAAAAACTATAATAATATAATATAAAACAATAATAATATAAAAAACAATAATAATATAATATAATACAATAATAATATAAAAAACAATAATAATATAAAACAATAATAATATAAAAAACAATAATAATATAATATAAAACAATAATAATATAATATAATATAAAACAATAATAATATATAAAACAATAATAATATAATATAATATAAAACAATAATAATATAAAAAACTATAATAATATAATATAAAACAATAATAATATAAAAAACAATAATAATATAATATAATACAATAATAATATAAAAAACAATAATAATATAATATAAAACAATAATAATATAATATAAAACAATAATAATATAATATAATATAAAACAATAATAATATATAAAACAATAATAATATAATATAATATAAAAAACAATAATAATATAAAAAACAATAATAATATAATATAACACAATAATAATATAATATAATATAACACAATAATAATATAAAAAACAATAATAATATAAAAAACAATAATAATATAATAATATAAAAAACAATAATAATATAAAAAACAATAATAATATAAAAAATAATAATAATATAAAAAACAATAATAATATAACAATTTACTTACCTCGTTAAATATAACCTCCGAGATGTGATTTTCTTGTAACCTCAATAGTGAAGCCATTTCAAAATATTGTTGTAGAAAAAAAAAATTTGTAGAAAGAAATTTTTTTTGGTAGAAAAATGAAAAATTTTTGAAAGAAAATGAAAATTTGAATAAGAGGAATGAAAATTTGAAGAAGAGGAGGGGGGTATTTATAGAGGGTGGGGGGTGTGGGAGGGAGGGGGGACGTGGGGGTTGGGGGATGGGGGCAACGGTCATATGACCGTTGCCCCCTTTGAATTTTTTTTTTTATTTTTTTTTTTTATTTTTTTTTTCATTTGAAATTTAAAATTTAAAAAAAAATCAAAATATTAAATTATAAAAAAACCTAAAATATATTTTACGAATTTTTAAATTTTTTTAAATTATAAAAAAATATTTTAATTTAATTTATAATTTTTAAAAATAAATTTATCAAATTAAAATAAAATTTTGTTTTAATATAATTTTTTTTTATTAATTAAAAAAAATATACATGAAGGGAAATCGCCACCCCCCATGGCGATTTCCCTTCATGGTTTTAGCAAATTTTGCTAAAATTACCAAGGGAAATCGCCATGGGGGGTGGCGATTTCCCTTGGTATTTTTTTGTAAATTTGCAAAAAACACCAAGGGAAATCGCCATCCCCCATGGCGATTTCCCTTGGTGTTTTTTACAAATTTGCAAAAAAACACGCTGGGAAATCGCCATGGGGGATGGCGATTTCCCAGCTGAAAAAAAAAAATCCGTATTTTGGGAAATAATCAAAAAGTAACGGTAATTTGATAATTTTTTTTTTTTGGTTATATTGTAATAAAAAAGCCAACATGTCGGCGTGTTAGGAGTTATATATATATATATATATATACTGCCTGAACACATGTAAAGATAATGAAATTGCTTGATTGATGGTGGTTTCTAGAAAGAAAAAGAAAATTAGTCAAAAGAATTATTTATATTAAACTAATCAAGAAGATAAATGGTATGCCATTGCCACCTAACTTTTCATTAGTGTCATTTTATTTTTGCCTTCAAGAATGCAGATCATGAGGTTGAACAAACTACCTTCGACTCTTGTCTAGCCGTAATGGGAGCTTCTTGCCATCAGCTCGTTATGGAGTGCTTGACAGTTGCCATCAACTTCTTATATGGCATGATTCATATAATTTTACCGGTTAAAAATTGATTAATTTGATAAAAAAAAAAATTTATTAAATTTTGTTATAATTATTTATTTTTATAATCAATGACATAATTTTTTATAAAAAAGATAATATCAATTTTTATTTGTTATAACATAATTATGTAATCATAACTTAAATAATTTTTCTTTTAAAATTACATTGTTTCTTAAAGAATTATATAATATATTATATAGAAAGATAATATATGTTGAAATTTTTTCTAGCGGTGGCAATTGGACAAATTCAGATGGGTTCGGATCGGATCATTTCGAGTTCGGATCATTTCGGGTTCGGGTCTTTTCGAGTTACTTCGAGTTCGGACTATTTCGGGTTAGGTTCGGGTTTGAGTATGTTTTATATTATTTTTTATTTTATATTAGATGTAATAATTTTTACGTAATTTAAATGTTTACATCTAAAAATAATTTTTTATTTTTTAAGTTTTTGTTATAATATGATATTTTTAACTATATTTATATATTAAAATCAATATTTGTTAGAATCAAAATGATATAAAATCAATTTGTTAAATAATTTATTATAAAAAATATGATATATTATAAATTAATCATATTAATATTTAAAATAATTAATTTGATGAACTCGAATTTCAACTAATTTATATTATGCATACATATAAATATACTTGTACATACTAATAACTAAATCAAAATGGGCAAATGATTATATTTGGAAAAAGAAAATAAGAGTATAAGACTAAGATTTAAGGTCCGGTAAGACAATACAAAAATAAATACCACTAATTAGTTATTGCTCAATTATTGTCATGATGATCTAATCTTAGCTTAAAAATAAATTTTCTAAAAAATTATAATTAAAAAATACTTGATATATATAGTATGTATTTTAATATTTTAATAATTTACCATTTGAATAGCAAATATTAAATAGTAATGACTAATAAAGATGAGATGATTAATAATTTATAGACATAATAATTTTAAATACGATACGATTACATAACACGTGAACAACACATGATATATAAGATAATATCATGATTGGACTTGATTCGATTATATAATTGGGTTTAATTTTGGAAAAGTCTTTCCTCTTAAATTATGTTGGACTTCATTTTTTAATTGGATTGGATGTTCGGTGGGATTATTGGGTTTAGTTCTTTTATTCTTAAGTTATTAGACTAGTTTTTGAACTATTGGGTTTTGAGACCTAAAGTAAGCTCCAACCATCTTGGGCTTGGGCCCATTCTGGGCTTGTTCCATTTGCGACCCACACACCCATTTGCAACAAGCCACTCCCCTGGTCATGACAGTTCCAACCAAATTGTTCTGATGTTTCTTGTTCTTTTTAAGTTTTGAATCCTGTAAATATATACGAAAATGAAGCCAAAAAAAGGAATTAAAGTCTGTACAAATTGTAGAATCTTAACATCCCATAAATTATCATAAAGTGAGATTTCAAATGCTTTAATACCATAAAGTAATAAAAAGCTTAATAAAAAAAATAATAGCATAGACAAAAGACAAAAAATAATTTATGTCAATTTTTTTTCACATGTCTAAAATTCCCATGAGTTCAAAATCTTTAGATGATGGATTCATGAAGATATGAGCATTAAAATTATAAGTACAAAATATAATTTACTTTTTGATAAAATTATTATTTCATCATATATATTAATTTTTAATTAAATTAGTTAAAAAAATATAATAAAATTGATAATTAAAGTTTTTGCTTTATAAAAAATTATTTAATTATAATTTGATCATTCTTATTTTTAGTATCAAATTCGGGTTCGAGTTGGTCTCGAGTTTTGATTTTTTCGGGCTCAGATCTTTTCGGATTCGAGTCATTTCGGGCTTGGGCCAATTAGGGTTCGGGTTTTTTACTTTTAGGTCAAACCGAATGTGGGCGGATTCGAATTTTTTCGAGCGGGATTTTGAGTTCGAGTTTATTTTGCCCCCTCTAGTTTTTCCTTATGAGATTATAACTTTTTTTATAAAATTATGTGATTTTATTATAAATTACTAAAATTATTAACTATACGATAAGAAAATTATATATTCAAACTAGATTTCCAAATTCTTTTATCAAAACAAAAAAATGAAGATATTCGAATATCTTCAAAGATATTTGAATATATCCTCTAATAAAGAAGACTAATTTTGAATATTTAAATATCCTTTAATAAATATTTGAATATCTAATGAATTTTACAATTTTTTTATCGAGTTATATAATAATATTATAGTTTACAGAATATATTAAATTATATAGTAATAAAATTATGTAGTTAAAATTTAATATTTACCATATATAAAAAATGTTGATTAATTATCTGTAAAATCGATTAAGACCTTTTGAAAGCGCAGTGAAGGGGGAACAGCAGAACTTCCCAGTCGTAAGTGTCTTGCCTGTTTCTACACTTGTCTTGTCTGTAATTGCCTTGCCACGTAGAATTATCAACCGCTCCAGTTTCTCTTGGTTTAAGGACGTGGGACCTAGGGTTTGGAGCACTTCCACATACAGCTCCCAGCTTCACATAGATAATCCCAAATGTGTTGACTTACGCTCCTTGATTGCCGAAATTTCTCCAACACTAACCCTTATCCAGATTAAAAAAATCGAATCGATCAAATTTTTAATTTTTGATTCAATTGATTGAATCGATTGAATCAATCGATTTGATTAATTTTTTTTTAATATTTAAACATTAAATTATATATTAAATAAATATTAAATATAATTAATAATTAATAAAAATATATATTTGGCTTAATGATATGGTCTTTAATATAATACTAAAAAGTTAAAAGTTCAAATTTTATTAATTACAAATAAATTTTTGAAAAATAAAATAAAAAATATTTAAAACTGATGTTTTAGCTGTTCAATCTGTTTTTTTACTTGTAGAATCGATTTTTTACCGGTTTAATGTAAATCCGATTCTAATAACCTTTCGCATCGAACAAATTATCGATTTTCAGTTGAATCGATCCGACCGATCGGTCCGATCTATTTTTTAATCACTGCCCTTGATTGCTTATTGATTGTTCTAACATCTAAAATATATTCCTTCCGCCACTTCAAACAAACCCAGCTCCTAATATGTTTCTTCCCTTACTTTGATCTTCTTTTTCACCGATTTCGGAGTCCCAAAACTCAAAAAACACATGTAAAAAAAAATCATTTATTTACATTGCAAATGGATCCCCACTATCATTTTTCATTTCATTCTTTGCAAAGGAAAGAAGAATAAGGCAGTAGCCTGAATTTAGACCAGCATAAGTGTAATCCAGAAAGTCAACCACTCTATACTAATCAAACAAGAAATAAACTTTGGAGAAAGATTCAAACGCTAATATTTGGAAACACAAGCAGTAACAATAAATGTAATGCACCTAAACATTCAAGAAACCAAAATTATTATTGTCATTTACAAATAACCATATAAATAGGGTGTCAACTACAATAAAAATATTTAAGGTGAAAACGGTGAGAATAAAATCATTTCTAACCATTAGATCAATTAAAATATTTGGATACCATTAATTTATCCATGTGGGTACCATTGAAGCAATCAAATATTTGATCTCCCGGTTTGAATAAAAAAATCAACTCCTCCCCAAAAAAAACATGGGTTAATATGAAAAACATGCATTTCAATAAGAATTATTGTTAATGGTATAATGAATAAAAATTATTTGAAAAAAAGAAATGAATAATTAAAAATTTATAACAAAGGATATTGTAAATACAAAATTATTTTTGATAAAAAAAAATTTCCTCCCTTTTTCTTTTATTTTTTAATTAAAAAATAAATATTCTGAAAATAAAACTTTTTTAATTTTAAAAAATAAATTTTTAAATTTTTTATTTACTTTTTTAATTAAAAAATTTTAAAAAATAAAAATAATATGCCTAAATTAATTTTTCTTTATTTTTTTTAAATTTAAAAAAATATATATTTAAATATTTTATTTTTTAAATTTATTTTCAATTAAAATTTTAAAAAAATAATATTTTCTTAATGAAAGAAAAAAAAAAATAAATTTTTTCATTAAGGGTAATTTTGTTTACAATGTCCTTTATAATAATTTTTAATTATTTATTTTTTTTTTCAAATAACTTTTATTAATTATATCATTTCTCTTTTTCAAATAAATTTTATTCATTATACCATTTAACAATAATTCTTATTACAGTGCATGTTTTTCATATTAATCCAAAAAAACATTTTGCTTCCATTCTGAAATCTACAGACATGACAGCAACAACCCTAAACACCCCTAATTTCCTTCTCCTCCAAAAGAACCCTCAAAATCATGCCTTTCTCAAACACAACTCCACCACCTTCATTCTCACCTATCAAAGCTCTGCCAAACCCTTCTCCATCTCTTTTTCAGCAACTACCCCCATCCAAGATCGCCCTCCCTCCAATTCCAACCTCAAGATCGGGTCTTTAACTTCACCGCTGGACCCGCCACCTTATCTGAGAACGTCTTTGTCAAGGCCCTAATCCGAGCTTTACAACTGGCACAGATCGGGCATGAGCGTTATGGAAATGAGCCACCACGGCAAAGATTTTCGTTCTATTATCGAAAAAGCCGATCATGATCTTCGTGCACTTCTCAACATCCCTGAAGACTACGCCGTTTTATTCCTCCAAGATGGGGCCACCATCCAGTTTGCTGTTGTCCCTTTGAATCTCTGTCGGCCAGATGACACCATTGATTATCTGGTTACTGGTCATGGGGAGACAAGGCTTTCAAGGAAGCTCAGAAATATTGCAAGCCGAAAGTCATTTGGAATGGAAAATAAGAGAAATACGTCAGAATCCCCCCCTTTGATGGTTTAGAACAAAGCCCAAATGCCAATTATTTACATATATGCGCATGAGATTATTTATGGGATTGAGTTCAAGGACTATCCACTGTCCAGCAATCCAAATGGGGTTCTTGTAGCTGATATGTCTTCCAATTTTTGTTCCAAATGTACAAAGTGGCTTTTTTTATTCAAACCGGTAGATAAGTACTAGGTTGCTTTAATATTGCGAACATAGATAAATCAATGGTTATCAAACTTCCTAATTGATCTAAGGATTATAAATAATCTTGTTCTTATTGTTCCTACCAAAATGTAGTGAACCCCTTTTTTTGCAATTTAACCATCGACTTTGATTCTGCAGAGGAAAATGGAAGGATGTTTAGGAGAAGTTGGAGGTGGAAAAGGTGTCTAGAAGAAGTGGTTCCGGGAGGGGCTGAGGGTTATTAGGTGTGCCTCTTTGTTACTTTCTAAAATTGGGGTTCTGATCCTTGAGCCCTATAAATGGATGATGTTAGATCGTTGGTTTCGGTTTCGATCTATCTTTTTTGATGAACCAATTGATGTGGGAGATCACGAATTTTAGTTTCCAAATTTTGGAAGTTTTAGGGGATTTTGGCCTTCAAAATCGATGAAAAGGAAGATCAAGCGAAAGGAAAAAATATATTAGGAGTTGGGTCTGTTTGGAGCAATAGAAGCGTATTTTAGATGCCAACGGCTTTAGACAGATTTAAGAGTTTTGGGTTAATCTTTGAAAAACCTAAGTAGATAGAACTATAGAAGAGAAAGAAAGGAACTTTCGAGTAGTTTTTTGAAGAACTCTAACGTCGGTGGAGTGGTCGGCGACAATAAACAAGGACTGCAAGTGCGAAATTTGAGAGAGGGTCTTATTCAGACTTTAGAGGGAGAAAGAGAAAGGAAAAATGAAGTGAAAAAAAAAAATTGGTTTTTTTTTTTATATATAATGAATGTAAAATGTTGAGTTTTGAAAAAAAAAAAAAGGCTAATATGCTAAAAAAAATCCCTAAATTAGTACATTTTATTTAAATAAATCTTTATGCTTTTATTGTATTTAAATAAGCCTTCATTCTTTAATTTCTATCCATGAAAGCCCTTAATTTTAACAAAAAAAACTCTTGTTATTTTTTGAACCAATTGGCATTTCATGCTGAGGTGGAGGATGAAGTGGCATAATGATTTGGATAAATATTGCTGACCTGGACAAAGACATCAGGAATTTTTTTTTTTATCTTTTTTGTTTTACTTTAAAATATGTTACAAATCTATTGGTTATAAAATATTTAATTTAAATCTATAACTAAATAACCAAGTGTATGTGATTAAAACGATTTTAACCTACTAAAATTTAAAAAGAAAAATACAGAAATTGAAAAGAAATTTCTCTAAATCATGTGAATTTTTTTTTTAATCTGGGTTTGCCCAAAATTAAGGGTTTGATTTTCTTGAAATCAATTTTTTCAGATTTTAAAAAGTTAAATAGAAATCAAAAACAAAAAGTTGTTTCTCTCTTTCTCTTCAATTGTCTTCAATTCAACGAATTGCAGTCAAAAGCCAAGGAAGGAATCGGATGAGGAAAAAAGCTTTGGTACTGTGTGAGGAAAGAATCGGGTGAGTTGTGGGGAGGTTGCACATGATATGATACAAACTTGAATTGTGTGGGATGCAGTGAAGTCTAGGAAGGAAATTTTGTGTTAGGGGGGCTTGTTGGACTTGGGTTTGCAGGGGTCAAGTTGAAATTTTCTTGTTTTATTTGCTATGAAATTTTCAAAGTTGAAACTCTTTTTCTTTTTCATTACTGTTGGCAGTGCATCAATTTCTTTGTTTTAATTATGACTTGATTTTGTGAGTGTTGGCTTGTGAAAGGTTGAATATCCAAAAAGGAAGAAAGGCAAGACTGTTTACAAAAAGAGAAAATGTTGACTCAAAAAGAAAGAAAGGAGTTTTTGAAATTGGCTTTCCAGATTAAGGTATGTGTTTTTTTTTTTTTACTTCTTTGTTTTGATTTTTTAATTGAACATTGATTTGTGAGATTATGCAAAATCTTTTTTTTTTTTTGGATAAGTAAGTGATTATGCAAAATCTTTGTCAAAGGTAGAATAGTTAATTCATAGCATTCAGAGATGGACGAGTTCTTAAAATTGATTGGTATCATTTGAGAGCAAAATCTTTTAATAGTACCAATATATAACCGTGTTAAATATTGAAATCAAAATGCAACTTTTAAACTAACTATGGTGTTTCACAAGTTTTTTTTATTATTAAAAAAATACATACAGGTTGACATTGACTCAAATTAGGAGGAAAATGCCGTGCTTGACAATATAAAATGAACCCACTAAAAGCTAATAATAGTTTTTTTATTTTTCCAAAAGCATTAATTCTCAATTATTGATTTTTGTTTGCAATAACTTGTCTTTCTATTATGCCATTTGGTTGAGACTGGAATATTGAAATGGCCTTGTTATTTCATTTCAATAACCAATACTGGAATTCTGCCATTGCAATAACCAATATTCCATTTGTGCTACTATGCTGATTTAAACAATTTTGCAACCTTTTTCATGGCCTTGTTATTGTTTCCGCATAGCCCTTTTCAGTAAAATGCAAGAATGAAGAAACTATGGCCTTGTTAGTTCTGTTTTTGTTTTAAACTATACTTGTCTTGTCTGATATATCTTTTTTAACAACAAAACCTGGACTCACAAATTGTTTGTCATTGGAGATTATTATGCTTTAGGTTGATTCATTAAGGCCTTTCTGTCTCTCTCTCTCTCTCTACATATTTAAGTGAAAATAAAACTTCATATACCTGCTTCATTGCCTTCTTTATTAACACAATGTTTCCATATATTTCCAAAATGCTCCTCTTTATATTCCCCCCCAAACCCCTACCTTCCCAGTAGTGAGAAAAGACGTTCAAACATAGCCAAGCTTCTCTTATCACATATTCACGCCACCTGACCTGAGACCCTTATTGCACTTTCACTTATTTCAAGTTTCAAACAAGGATATCTTATCCTTTTCTTGATCTGTTATAAATACTGCAAGTTTGGAACATAATAAGTAACATAACTCATTTTGGCTGGCAACAGATCAGAAAGTATAATTTTTGTTTCTTTTTCTTCTTTTCGGTTATTAAAGGGAGCAAAATTTTCTCATAAATTTAACTTATTAGTTCTATTAGAATAAAAAAATTTAATTTTCAAGATTGTAAGGAATAGAAAAAACTACTACTCATTGGTTTCATGTGCCCCTGAACACTCCTCAGATTCTGCTGAAAGAAACATATCAGAAATAAAGTTACTTATTTCTTCCATCCCTTTTCTTTATTTCGTCTTTTCCTCTTATGAAGCACAATATTGATCATTTATGATTTTCTTCTTTGAATTAGTAATAAAGATTTTTCTGTGGCCTTGAATTAAACGAAAATTATGTTTCACCGAAAGCTTTAGTAATGAAAATACAATTTTATTTTATGCAGCATGGATGATGATGAACCTGAGGTCAAATATGTGGTAAAAATATTCCACGATGGTCAATTTCTATATGAGCCGAAGACTATGTATGTGAATAGCACGAGTGATAGTTTTCAAGTAGATCCTGATAGGCTATCTATTTTTAATATAGAAAACTTTGTTAGAGAATTAGGATATGTGGATGTGCCATTTATTTATCTTAGCATACCTACCATTGACTTTACCCATAGTTTCATGTTGGTAAATAATGATTACAGTGTATTTGACTTGATAAGTATTTTGGTAAATGGGGCACTGTAGATTTATATTTAGACCGTGTTATTGATGTTCCTGAGTTGTTGGATGGTAATCCTTCACTCCTTAAATGTGAAAACCTAGAAAGTGATAAGAATGTAGATGGTGACCAAAATGAATGTGATAAGGTTGATGTAGATGGTGGGAAAAATGAGTCTGACAAGGCTGATATTGATGATAATAGGGTTGAAGTTGAATTTGTGAGGCATAAAGGTAGTGTAAATCATGATAGGCCTGGTAGATCCACCTTTATTGATGATATTGGTGAGACAATATATGAGGTTGATACTGAATATGATAATGGTGGGACAATGAGTAATATGGATTCAGGGGATGCTTTATTAGTTGATGTTGAGTGTTTGAGTGAAAATGAAGATGAGGAGATCCGAGAAATAAAAAAAAAAAAAAACGCAGTACAAAAAAAAAGTAATATATGAGATGATTTGGAGGACTTACATATTCCAGTTGCAGATGATGCTGTAAATGATGATATTGAAACAGATAGGATTGAAGGTTATTTGAGTGTGATTGAATGTCAACATGGATATGCTAATGATGATGACTGTTGTAATGTGGAAATTGAAGGTTTTAGTAAGGGTTATGAGAGTGAGTACATGGACTCTGATGATCTTGGAGATTATGATAGTGATGTGCAATCTGATTATGAGTTTTCTACTAGGAAGAGGAGTATTGGACCTAAGTATGATCCTAAGTGTATCCTGCCAATATGGGAACTAGGTATGAGATTTGAGAATAATAAACAATTCAAAGAGGCAGTTAAGCAATATGCATTTGCAAAGAGTGTGCAACTACGGTTTATGAAAAATGAACCAAAAAGGGTTAGGATAGGTTGCATGGAGGATTGTCCATGGAGGCTGTTTGCAAGCTATGACTCTAGAGATCACAGCTTCTGTATTAAGATATATCATCATGAACATAAGTGTTTTAGGAGCAACAAGAATTCTCTGTTGTCTGCAGATTACATTGCCAAACATTTCAAAAACAAAATTCTATCTTAACCAGGATTGAAGATTAGAGAATTAAAGGAGTTATGCAGAGAAGAGTTGAGAGTTTATGCCACAATGAGCATGTGTTGGAGGGCTAAAAGGATTGTAACCAATGAGAGTGAAGGGAGTTACATAGAGGAATATGCTAGTCTGTGGGGATATGCAGCAGAGTTGATGCATAGTAATCCAGGTACTACAATTAAGATTCAAGTGGATAGAGAGAATGATGAAAGGAAGGCAGATTTCTTCAGGTTTTATGTATGTTTTTCTCGTTGTAAGAAAGGATGGATTGAATGGTGTAGGCCTGTTAAAGGAGTAGATGGCTGCTTCCTTAAAGATGTTTGCAAGGGAGAGATGTTGGTGGCTGTTGGAAGAGATGGAAACAATCAAATGTTTCCAATTGCTTGGGCAGTGGTTGAGGTTGAATGCAAGTCTTCATGGAGGTGGTTCCTCAGCAACTTGATGGAAGATGTTAGGCATCAAAATGGTGAAGCATTGACACTAGTCTCAGACATACAAAAGGTATACGTGTTAAATATATATTAAGGTTTATTTGCTATTTTTATATATAATTGTATTTTATTCCATTTATTATTTTTTTGTTAGGGTCTGTTACCAATTATTAAAGAGATTATGCCAGTTGTGGACCATAGGATGTGTGCCAGGCACATTTATACCAAATGGCAAAAAAAGTGGAAGGGTGATCAACTGAAAAACCAGTTTTGGAATTGTGTCAAGGCTACATATGTTGAAGATTTTGATGATCAGTTGGAAAAATTGGAAGCCATGGCACTTGGATCTAGAAATAATGCTTTGGAGATACCTCCCCAGTTTTGGTGCAAGGCTTATTTTGATCCTAAATCAAAGTGCGATACTGTGGACAACAACATAGCAGAGGCATTCAATGGTTGGATCTTGGATGCCAGATTTAAGTTAATCATTAGCATGTTGGAGGAAATAAGGGTTAAGGTGATGGAAATGATGCATGAAGAAAGAGAATTTGCAAACAAGTGGAAAACCAACATATCACCTAATGCATTGACCAAGTTAGAGAAGAATATGGTAAAGTCAATAAATTGTAGGATGGCTTGGAATGGTGATGGCGGATTTGAGATAGAGCATGGAGATGATCACCACACGGTTAATCTTAATGAGCTGAAATGCACATGTAGGGCATAGGAATTAATGGTATTCCATGCCCTCATGCAATTTGTGCATTGTATCATGACAATAAAAGACCTGAGGATTATGTGGCGAATTGGTACAGAAAAATAAAGTATCTTAATGCTTACAATAATTCATTGCAACCAGTCAGGGGAAAAAAGTTTTGGCCAAAAGATACTGACCCAGTACTACCTCCACATTTTAGGAAGATGCCTGGCAGGCCACAAAAGAAAAGGAGGAAAGATAAAGATGAGCCTAAGAAAGTGAAAAAGAATGGAAAATGGGGTAGAAAATGACTAAAGATGACATGCGGTATTTGTGGTTTTCATGGATATAATAGACAAGGATTTCCACATAGAACAACAAAGAACAACCTTACACCAAAGGTAATAATAAACTCTCAAATTTATCTACTTTGATATATGAGTAATTAATGCACCTTTAATTTCTTATGTGTTTTGGTTCTTTGGATTGAATACAGCAAATGAGAGGACAATTTGGCAGCGTTGAACATGGATCTTCTGCCACACAAGGATGATCACAACAAAGTTGCAAGACAGTTTCAAAGCATAAGCAATCAAAGGTGTAGTTTTTTAATACCTTCTGCCAACATGAATCTGCACCTACATTATATCACACACACAAAATTGACCTAAAGAAAGCACATTCAAGTAGCAAAAATATGCAGTATATGAACTTAATCATAAACTATTTAAAGAAATGAAGAAGTTCAATAATTATGTTTTATTCATGTATTTCATGCAGAAAACTAGTGATGTCCCAACGGAGGATATTGTCCCTAATAATACAAAGGCTAGAGAAAATACAAGGACTGGAGAAATGAGAAAAAGGTTCGAAGGGATTGGTATTTATACCAATCCAAGCACTGGTGAACAAGTATGGGATGTAAGTACTCTTAAATATGAATTTATTTATTCCACTCTTTTTTTAGTAGTTTTTTCATCATAATATGATATTTTTGTTGGAAAAACAAGGTTGTCTTTGGGTTTATTCTGTGATTTCAATACCATGCAACAAGGTGTTCATGTTTGTTTTTATTTGTTCTTTATACCTTTTGTTTGTATAGTTTTTCCTTATCTTACTTGACTTAAAACGGTGATATCATGAGCCCAAAGTCTCTTTATGGATACTGATCTAGTCCATGTAGGAGTATCCAAACAAAACAAGAAACAATACAAGTCATTTATGTCATATAATGACAGTTTTTTTCCCCCCTTATTTTTACCTTGGGATTCCTTGTAAGTTCATGCATCTTTAGTTTGGTTATGGTTGTTGACAACTGGAATATGATTAAACAAGGCTTCCCTGTTTTTTAACATCCTTAATGGCAAGCTCTTGCTTCATCTTTTCTTTAATAACTTCCCAAATGGTTGCTCTACAGTTTTTATAAGAAAGAATAAAGTTGAGAATTCACATTTTACTTTATATATGTGCTTATAGGTTATTGCCAATATATAAATGCTTATATATTTTCAATTTTGGGTTAGATTTGGAGATGTAAATGCATGTTAATGGTATTGCTTGTGGCTGCCTGGAAGACCAAGTCAGAGGACTTTTTCAACTAAGAGAAAAATTGGAGTTACTAATCCTAGCACATTCAATCAAGTTTATAAGGCTCCTGGCTTGATGTGGAAAGGAAAAAAAAAAAGCAATGACATCAAAGAAACTCCAGGAGCAAAGGGATGTAATGGTGACAGGACATATTTCGATTCCGAGGAATTATTTCGATTCCAAGGAAACATATTCCCATTCAATAAACAATTGTTAGAAATATATATATATATATATGTAGTTTTTTAATTGAATAAATTTGATTCCGAGGAAGCATATTCACCTTCAATAAACATTGTCTACTGTCTGTCATCTCTTTGAATATGGAATATATCCATCTGTTACTCAGTTAAAATGCTCGAAACTTTTTTAATTCAAATTTTCAAGATGCTCACTCATTGGCATCAAATAGTTAGACATTGGATCATGTAAGGTCAAAAAATAATTGAATTCTTTTATCAGTTTTCTGTTGTTGCGAAAATTGGTCATGAAAATTGAAGTTGAAATTGCCTGTAAAAGGCTATAAAGAATAAGGTCCAAGAGCTAGATATTGGGGTTCCTGTAAAAGCTGGTAAAGCCTTCTACTTGCCTGCTGGTATTCAGTCACTGAGGGTGTTGAAATTGAAGTTGCAAGGGGGCAAACCAAAATTATTTGCTTTAGTTTTTGCCTCGCTTGAAGCATTGTCACCAACTTCTGTATCGGTTCTTGGCTTGGAATTTAGAGAATGGGTGAGCCATTCCTGCAAATCCCTTCAGATTTTAAATCTCGAAAATGTTAATTGCATTAAAAATCTTAGCATTGGCATCTCATCTCTCAAAGTCTTGATAGTATTTTGTTGCAATGCTAATAAAGATGGGCGGGGTTTGCATAAAAGATGGCAAATAGGATATTTAACTTGGCTTGAGCGTCTTGGTATAGACAGCAAAATTTCCATCCATTGTTCCTGCCTTGAGAACTTAGCAATTTCTAAATATAACGAAGGGCGAAAGGGAGAACAGAAAGGCGCAATACCAAAGCTTCTTTCCTCACCCGATTCCTTCTATGGCTGTTGACTACAATTTGTTGAATTGAAGACAATTGAAGAGAAAGAGAGAAATAACTCTATGTTTTTTATTTCTATTTAACTTTTTAAAATTCGAAAAAATTAATTTCAAGAAAACCAAATCCTTAATTTACGGCAAACCCAGATTAAAAAAAAAATCACACGATTTAGAGAAGTTTCTTTTTCAATTTCTGTATTTTTTTTTATAAATTTTAGTAGGTTAAAATAGTTTTAATCAAATACATTTGGTTGTTTAGTTACAGATTCAAATTAAATATTTTATAACCAATAGATTTGTGACACGTTTCAAAATAAAACAAAAAAGATAAAAAAAAAATTCTCTTGATGTCTTTGTCCAAGTCAACAATATTTGTCCAAGTCCTTGTGCCACTTCAACCTCCACCTCAACATGAAATGCCAACTGGTTCAAAAATTTACAAGAGTTTTTTTTTTAAAGTTAAAATTAAGGGTTTTCATGAGTAAAAATTAAAGAATAAGGGCCTATTTAACTACAATAGAAGCATACGGGTTTATTTAAACAAAATGTACTAGTTCAAGGGCTCTTTTAGTATATTAGCCAAAAAAAAGAAGGCTGATCGACATCCATTTATATCACATAATCAATTTTATTTGTGCTTTATTTTTCACATTATCATGTAACGTGTATATTAATTGTGTCAAATTACGAACAATTAATGTTCAATTAAATTAATTAGATTTTTTTTTATCATTTTAAAAATGTATAATTATATTTATTATTATAGAATAAAAATTATAAACTTATGTTCATGCAATAGACATATTTGAATATTAAGTCTAATTTATTATAAAATATATCCCTAAATTTAACCTGGTGCTTTGATTAGAGATTTAGGAAGTATAAATTTATGCCAAGTAAGATGTGGTATAAAACATGATTAGAAGGTTAATTTTGACTTTTAATCATCCATTAAAAGATGCTTTTTTAGTTAAAAGAGAACCAAAAAAATGAAAAAAAAAAAATTGGGAGAGGGAAAAAAGCTTTTTTGTCATGGTATCACATTCTTTTTATCACATAATACATGTCATAAACTATATTTTGAGGGTTAATTTAGACTTTTACCACATAATTTTCCGATTAATTAAGTTATTTTAGATTAGTTTTTGTATTTGTTTTCTCTTTTAGTTAACACTAATGAGGTATTTTAAACCTTGAGTTATTTCGGGTTTGGATCATATCAGGTTTGGGTCTTTTTAGGTTCATACCTTCTCGAATCCGAATCTTTTCGTTTTTAGATCATTTCGGTTTCAAATATTTTTTTGTCATGTTCATGTTATTTTTCGTGTCGTATTCATGTTATTTTTTCGTGTGTTCAAAGTATTTGTGTTCGTATTATTTTTCGTGTGTTCAAAGTATTACAAATTTATAATTTTTATAAGTTAATAATTTGTTTAGTGTAGATTTTGACACATTCATGTCGTATTCATGTTATTTTTTGTGTCGTGTTCGTGCTATTTTTTCGTGTATTCAAAGTATTATAAATTTATATAAATTTTTACATGTTAATAATTCGTTTTATATAGATTTTGAGCCGTTTGTGTATTTGTTTTGTATTCATGTTATTTTTCGTTTCGTGTCGTATTTTAATTATTTTTTTCATGTTGTATTCATGTTGTTTTCAATTCATCCAAATATTTTGCTTAGTTTGTCATTGTGATTCATTTTTTTTATTTAAAAAAATGTGATTTCGTGTCGTGTCTCAGTTCATTCCATATTTTGCATAATTTGTCATAATGATTCAATTTAGAGAAAAAATGTATGTTCTTAAAGTGTTTGTGTTATTTTATCGTATGTTTAAAGTATTATAAGTTTATATAAATTTTTACATATTAATAACTAGTTTTATATAAATTTTAACACGTTCGTGTATTTGTGTCATATTCATGCTATTTTTCGTGTCGTTTTTAATTTTTTTCATTTTATGTTCGTGTCGTATAATCACGTTGTGTCTGAAATTGTCAAGTTTAATTGACACTATTCAAATAACTCTCAATTTTGTGTTACGTGTCGTCGTGTTCGTGTTATTTTTTCTGTTATAATCATACTTAAGCTATTATATATTTATATAAATCTTGACACGTTAATAATTCGTTTTATGTAGATTTTGACACGTTCATGTATTTGTGTCATGTTCATTTTATTTTTCGTGTTGTGACGTGTTTTAATTATTTTTTCCATTTTATGTTTGTAGCGTATAATTATGTTATGTTCGAAATTGTCAGATCTAATTGACCATATCAAATAACTCTCAATTTTATATCAGGTGTCGTATAATAATAGGAGTTATTATTTTTCTAAATTATCTTTACTTCTCTTGCTTTTTTATCTTTCAAATTTATTACAAAGTATTAATTCAAGTCTGATAACATGCTCGCAGCTAGAGGTGTCCATGGGCCGGGCCTATATATATATATGATATTAACACCATATATGATTGCCCAAGCTCGATCCGACCCGAAATATGAACTTCAAATTTTGCCCAAGTTCTTCCATATTTGTAAATAGATAGCTCAATCCCGTTTAAACCTGCCATATTATTTTTTTCTAAAAAAATTTAAAAAATATATATTATTTTTTATTTAATCTTTAGTAATTTTATATATTTTTCTTTTATTAAGTTCTTAAACATTACTAATTTAACATATTTTTTAATGTTTACACTATAATGTTATATATATTTAATATTTATATGACATAAATTAGATAATATAAAAAATAAAAAATATATATTATTTAATTAAAAAATAGATCGGGCCGAGCCTGAGCCTTGAACGTTGGAGTTAAACGGGTCTCTTTTTTTTCTTTTTTTTTTTTCAAAGCCTATTTTTTTGGCTAAACATTTTTGTTCAAACCCTCTCAAATATCGGATGAACTTTCGAATTTGAAAGGATAGCACGACCCTTGGATAGATCTACTCGCATTGAAACGCGGGCATATATATATATATAATATTTATAATAGAATATCTCAATACACTTAGAATATATAAGTTATGGTCATTTTATTAAACAAATATTTATTTTAAAAAAAAATTGATTATTTTATATTTTAAAATTTTAATACACCTTAAAAAAATAAATGATGAAAACAATTGGCGCAGGTTTGCTCGTGATGGTCCACCAGCCTACGCTAGCACCTCTCTCGTGCGGTCAGAGACCACTCGCCTTGAATCCCTAAATCTCCCTGATTTGGCCACGTGCCATCATTTTCTCTCCCGCGTCGTACATCTATCCGTTAACCCTAAACTCTCTCTCCCTTTCCATTGCTCTCTCTTCTCTGTAACTCTTCGATCGAAGAAGTAGAGAAGAGAAAAAAAAAAAAGAATATTCAAAAAAAAGAAGAAAAACAGTCATCAAGAAGGGAAGAAAAAGAGAAAATTTTGAAAATGGGGAAACTTCTCTGCGATTCAACGACCGTTGCGGAGACATTTCAAACGTCATCTCCGGCGGTCCCTTGGAGGGAACCTAACGGAGCGACTCTTGAAGCCGTTGATCTAGTTGACCAGACCATCAAGGCCGCGGCAGGCGCCATGTGGGAAGACGTGATTGGCCTAGAGGACCAGCAGAGACGGCATCTGACAAAGCTTCACGCCAAGGGTGTGCTGTGGAAGCACCCGACCGAGCACGGCTCCTCGGTGGTTTTCCGGCTGTCTCATGGAGGCGATGTGTCGACGGATGGGAACTGCCTGTTCACAGCCTCACAAAGGGCGATGGCGCGTGAGATAGACGCGCGAGAGCTGAGGAGGCGGACAGTGAAGCGGTTCTTGGAGGATCTTGGATCTGCTAAAGAAGAAGAGAGGCAAGTGATAAATGAGGTGATTAAGAATATGTATTCTCCGGATCTGAGGAACGGGTGGGGGGTTCATGTGGTTCAAGAAGTTAAGTTGTTAGCCAAGAAGGAGGAGCGCGTTTCCTTGGACTCTGCCATTGAAGAACTCGTTCAGCTCGGAATGCAAAGGTATATTTCTTTTTGTTGGATCTATTTGTCTGATTATAGTTTGAGGTTGAGTTCTTTTCCAATGTTTACATTTTTGTTCCCAAGAAAAATGTAGGAAAATGGGAAATCATAATTTTTTAAATTTCTATTTCTCTTCTGAAACTCCAGAAAAGGCGCAGTAGAAAGGAACCTTTTATTTTTATCTATTTTATCTTTTTATTGCGGAAAGTTTTATGTATATCATAGACTTGGAGATTTTAGTTGATATGTAGTATTTACATTTGTTTTTGCACGAAAGACAGAAAAATAAATTAATACAAAACTTAAAAACAAAAAAAAAAATCTCATGACTAGCTGCATTTTATATTTTAAAAAATAAAATAAAATTAACGCATATTTAGACATTTAACAGAATAAAATTTAATTGGGAATCTTTAAATGTTGATTTTAGATTATTGTATGAATGCTTTCTTTGATCTGTTTTTTTATCATCTATTTTTCTGATTGAAGAGAATTTGTAGCGGAATCTATATACAAAGAGAGATGTGTTCCTGTGAATGATGGCTTGAGCTGGGCCAAATACATGTCGATTTCTGGTTCACCTGATGATGAATATGATATCATCACTTTGCAATATACTGAGGAGGGTTTATTATCTGTAGATGAGAATAGAGAAGGTCATGCTGCTGCATTCGGGGATGACATTGCCATCGAATGGCTTGCAACAGAGTTCAATCGAGAGATATATGTAGTAAGTAGAAGCTTGGTTTTTATCATAATTATATGATTGTTTGGATTTTGCTGATTTGCTACTTTTAATATGCATAATTGGTTGGTTAAATCTGATTCTTTCATTTCAGAGGAATAGATGAAATCTTAAGTAACATGTCAATTGTTAATGTCTTCAAAGCATTATATTATTTGATCGGTACGTTCATAGCCTTTTGTTTCATCACATTGGTTGTGTATTTTGGGCATTAGTTCCTTTAATTATTAATCTTATGTTGATGTTTTAATCAATCAATGCAGCAGTATTCCATGAATTCTGAGACTAAGATGCTAATAAAATGGAGAATTCACGAATATACAACTTTGTTATTTACCAGGACAAAAAGAGAATCGTTTGTAATATATGGCACCAAACTTGGATGCGTATCAACTTTTTCTTTTAAACTCCATTGTCTGATTAAAGCCTCATTCTAGGGGCTTGCATGGATTTATTATTTACAAAAACTGTATGTTTTGTATACCATATTATATAGGAAAGCATGCCCTAACATTTCTAAATACTAATTGTCAATCTCTGATGCATTTCCCCTGGCCTCTCTCCTGGTATATTGTAGTCTTTGATCAAACTAGCACAGACCAAACAATTTTGGGATCATCACCAAGTAAGTGGAAAAACTTTATCATGTGTGGTGATCAGTTACCATATGTGTGCATTAGAAAGAAGTATGTGTATTTGATGATTCAGACTGGGAAGCTTAAGAGAAAAAAAGGGGGGGGGGGGAAGTTTTGCTGCTAATGTGTTTGCAATGGAATAGGCACTAATGAATGTTCATGTTCTTTATAAACTCACTCAACTTTTTAGCTTAGATTGAACTTTATTATATCAACTCATTGATTACAGGTGCAAGCACATGGATCAGATGCTATGGTTGACGAAGACAATTGTGTTTTCTTCCTTCCGCATCGTCCAAGGAGTGAAATTTGTGGACCTCCCTTCTTTCTTTTCATGAAAGGAACAGGTAATTGAAGTTTTTATTAGTTATATGCTAAATATTGGTGCTTAATTAAAAAGATTTTCTCATCAGATTGCAAGTTTACACTTTTAAATTACCCCTAATGTGTAGGTTGGTGTGGTGCTGGCGCTGATCATTATGAACCTTTGATTGCCCATGCATCTTCTTCACTTGTTTCTCCTGAGAAGGTTGCTCTCATACTCGGGCAATGAGTCCTACAGTTTTGTGGCTTAAGAGATTAAATAGAACTAGTTCATTATTTCCCCAATATATGGCATGCAATGTAGTTCTCGAAATCCTTTTCCTTTTCTAGGAGAATTTCATTGCATAGCATTCTCCTTTTTTTTTTGGTTAACATTATCTAGTAGAATTGGTTATCCTCTGACATTTAGTTTGCAGGTTTGATTGATGCCTGCAGTTTGAGCAAACCTTAGTGTTTTGTAGTGGTTTTGCTTGCCGGCTTCTTGTTGTTGTGGTTGAGTTATGTAGCGCTAGGTGCTATTTCGTCCAAGCTGGAATAGTGTCATCCTTGTTGTATCCTAGTTGGAGTTTGTCCGTTCATTGATCCAAATCACCTTTTTTCTCCTCTGCCAAGCTTTTGTCTTGTCTGGTTTTGTCCGTTCAAGGATCGAAATTTTCTTTTTTCTTTTTCGGAATAAATGAAGTTGATGATCCATTTTCAAGTCCAATTAACTATTTTGCACTAAATAGAAAGGCCTTAAGTGATGTTGATTAATATAATAGTTTAACCCTAGTAATTTTAACAACCTCCAAATTTTAGCAGGGCAGAAGTTTGATAATTTTTTTTCACTGTTAAATTAGCGAAATGGATAAATATTTAGGCGTCGGTTGTTTCTGCAAAAAGTTGACTTTCAAAAATTAATTTTTATGTTTGTTTAGCAAAAATTAATTAGTTAATGAAAAATGATTTAATAGTTAAGAAATGAAATAAAAAACTTGAAAATTATCTTTCCTTTTTAAAAATTGTCCATGAATCAAACTACTCCTTGGCTCGTGAACTTAGTCTAACTAAGATTAGGCTTAAAATATGATTTCTTTAGGTTCAAGCTTAGCGTGAACCTATTCAAAATATTATTTTTTTTTGAATTTTTTTTATTATTACATTATATAAAAAGTATGATTTATATATATGTATAATTAAAAAAGTCATATATTTTATTAAAATATTAAAAAATTTCATTTAAATATTAAGAAATAATTAAAATATGAAATAATATTCAAATTATTAAAACATTGTTATTAAAATAATAATATTGTTATACTAAATAAAATTTATTATTAAAATAACATAAAATGTTATTTATTATGTATTAAAATCGTAATCTTATATATCTATTATTAAAATATTAAAAGCATCACTGTTAGTAATATTCAAAATAGTAATATCTATATTAAAATATTAAAAGACATTTTATGCTAATATTTCATAATTTGTAAATATTTTTGAATTAAAATTTAATAAAATATTTTTTACAATAAAATAAAATATTAATATTTTAATAATATAATTGTTTTAGTATTTTAACAATAAATATCAATATTTTATATTAATAAAGATAATATTTTAATAATAAATAGTACTATTTTAAATATTCTAAAATATGATTATAAATAGTTTTAATAATAAATAGTATTATTTTATATATTTTAATTTTAAAATAATATTTTTAATATCTTAATAATAATAATAATTAATATTTTAATTTTAATATATTACTATTTAATATATATTGTTATTAAAATATTAAAATATTACTATTTTAATAATAAATATTTTAATGTTTGAACGTAATAGTTATGTCAATACTATTATTTTGAAAAAAAAGTATATTTTTTTTTTCAAAAATCAATGAAACAACAAAAAAATATTTTACTTTAAATCATCTAAATAATAAAATATTTTAAAATTAGTTATCGCGAAAAAACGTAATGATAATGAGTGGGCCTAGAACTTGGATCGAAGCTAATATTT
The DNA here is from genome assembly GCA_030761205.1 of Fremontodendron californicum. Taxonomy (NCBI): domain Eukaryota; kingdom Viridiplantae; phylum Streptophyta; class Magnoliopsida; order Malvales; family Malvaceae; genus Fremontodendron; species Fremontodendron californicum. The sequence goes on along the minus strand of JAULJL010000025.1, from coordinate 8,580,103 downwards.
TCAAGTTAAGAGGGAAAGTGTTGTATTTTTTACCTTTTCAAGTAATTAAAAAATAAAAGGATATCTCATATAGTCACATATGATATGATTCAAGTGTCTGACTCACACTTCTTATTTTCCGGAGTTTTGAATTTTTGTTGCTAAATAACTTTGAAGACCAATTGTTGAAGTCGGATTCGCTCATAATGAATAATACTCATAAGTTGTGTTTGAAAATTTAGATTTCAAAATAAATTTGGATTTTAAAAATAATATAAATCGTGTAATAAAACACATGTAAATATAATATTTATAATTATTTTTTAAATTAATGAATTTGTTGGATGTATATTTAATGATTAATTTAAAATACCTATAGATATTTGTAAATTTGAAATTCATGTTTTTATACATTTCAAATATATAATTATATTAAAACTTAACTAATTTATGCATGATATATACATTTCATTCTCACAATTTATATAGCAAATAAAATCTAAATTTAAATCCAAATCCAAATTTTTAAATTCATGTTTTCAAATATAATAATAATGAATAATACTCATTCCAATATAATTTCCAATGGAAAGTTATAATATATTTTAAAATAGAATAACTCTCATAAGGGAAGTTATTCCCACACGTTGGAATATAGAAAAACTTCCAGAAAAGTTGTATTTATTTTTCGGCCATAACAAAAGAACATGCAGCAATGCATCAATCGGTTAAATCTACTCCACAATCCAAAGAACAAAAGTGTTCTTAACAATGCTCTCAAAGAAAATTCTCTGTTTGGTGAGGATTTAGATTGTGATTTTTTGGATAATTTTCGTACGTGTGATTTTATTATTGATCGGTGAATCAAGCCATCTCGTTTACACTCAATCTCGTAAGTGTATTTAATTCTACAATTATATTGTTTATAGTAACAATTTCTTTTATTGATATTAGAGTCCGTAAGACTTGATAGCAAAATGAATCTTGTATATTCAACAATTATTTTGACATAATTCTTATTTATATTCGAAGTATGGTCTTTAATAGCATATTATGATCCGCTTACTTCTATGTCATGAAATTATATATTTAGTGAGTCATTAACATGAAGATTAAATATATATTTATATGGTTAGATTTGCTCATGGGTTGGGCAGTCCGCTTGGTCCGACAGATCCGATCCGTATTGGGCCAGGCCTAGGCAAGAATTTCATAATCCGGGCCGGTCCAGATCACTATTCAACCATTAAAATATTTTTTATTTAAATTTAATTATAATATATATAATATTAATATAAAAATAATTTTTTAATTTTTTAATAATTTATGAATAGTAAAATGGGCTTACGAGCTAGCCCGGACCCGACCTGAAATGGGCTTGGGTAAGGAAATTTTTTTTTTCCTGAGCTCGGCCCGGCCCATGAGCACCTCTATTCATGGCATGATCTTATTTTTTTGGGTTGAGAAATTTGAGAATGATCTCAATCTGAAACAAAGAAGCTAAATAATTTAAGCTATAAATATTTTAAATGATACTTTCTTAAATAACACACAACTGCACAAGACTATCAAATGACATTGAACATGTATTTATTTCTCATAATATGATTATGGATGCATGAAGGTGATTACGGATTTAGACGTTAGAAAGTTATGTCATGGATGGTTAAATTATTCCTTTTGGAATTTTTATAAATAATCTTTGTGAACCCTGTCTTATTTATTCATTCTTAGTTTGTAAATTCTCTTCTCACCTAATTTTTCTCGAATGTAACTCGAGATTTCTTATAAAGCTATGCAATAGTTATATGTAGACCTATCAATTGGATGGGTCGGGTTAGTTTTGGGTTAGGTCAATTCGGATTTTAAAATTTTTGAGTCATTTTCGGGTTCGGGTCGTTTCAGGTTCAGGTCACTTCGGGTTCGGATCATTTCGGTTCAGGTCATTTCGGGTTTGGGTTATTCGGGTTTGACACTCGGGTTGTTTGGGTTCGGATCATTTCGAGTTCATATCATTCAGATTTGACACTCGAGTTTTTGGGATTCAAGTCATTCGAGTTTAATTTTTTAATTTTAAAATCAAATCAGATCAAGTTTAAAACAAATTATTTGATCGGGTCAGATTTAATTAAAATGTTATTGAAATATATAAAATAAGTAATAAATAATATTTAAAAATAAATATAGATATTATAATTTTTAATTTAAAAATAAATATCTATCTAACCCGATTTTTTTGGATTCAAGCATAATACTGTAATTTTTCAAATTCGAGTATCTGTTTTACTTAAAGGAGTATTATTATATACTTGAAATCGTTAACCCAATGCATTTACATATTTATAAATGTATTGTTATAACGCAATGTACAAATCATTATAATACAATACACATGCTAATGACTTATCTTATATATTTTAAAAAAATCACATGATAAAATTAAGAAATTATACATTTAAAATAAAAACAACACATTTACCCTAAAAATAACATGTATAACAATAAGAGATTATATAATTTGATCTAAATTACTTGATAAGATATTGTTATAACATAGTGTACAAATCATTATGATAAAATCATAATCTCTTATGTATTTTATTAACAATCTATTTTATGTATTTTATTCTAAATTACATGAGAATGAATTATACTTTTAAAATAAAAAGTAATTCATTTAATTTAAATAATATGTATAATTATAAAAAAATGTTATGAGATTATCATAAGTGTAAACACCTAATTTTTTTCGTGCCCCTAAACAAGAGATGTTTTCCTTCAATTTAGATTTTTTAAAGTTTACCTCTTTCCCATAGCCTAGTGACTTAACATTTGGTTCATTAAAGTGGACATGCCGGTTTTGATACTTTAGATCGAAAAAGTCAAAGTTGACCAAAAGTCAAAGTCAAAAGTCATGATAAAATATATGCCATGTCATGATAAAATATGTGCCATGTCATCATAAAATACGTGCCATGTCATGATAAAGTATGTGCCTTCATGATAGAAGATATGCCATGTCATACTAAAGTTTATGCCATGTCATGATAAATGTATATATTATGTGATTTATGTTCATATCTTAATAATGTTAGCATATTCATATTCATTTTTTAATAAGCTTAAATGCATACAAAAATTAACGGTTTATTGATAAAACGAGGTAATATTCTCGAGTTAAAATAATTCATGAGTTCTCTACTGGGTTTGTCTGGGGGGATATCATCAATTATTATTAATAATGGAACATACTTTTCTAAAAGGGAGGATGATACCGATATTTTTAAAATAAAGAAAAATTTCATATTTTGCCGGGTCTGGTGGGAAATATGGAAAAATTTTGGGTTAATAAATTTTGGATCATTCTCAAATATGATTGCTTTTAAAAAGGGAATTATCTTTGAATACCGATTCTAAATCCAACTTTTATCAAGACAATGATAACACGTGATTAATAAGGTACCGTTTTATACGGGCATTCTGGGGGTGCTAATACCTTCCCCGCACGTAAACCCGCATTTTGATTTTCTCTGGTTTAACGTGGACTTTAAAATTGATTTTTAAAATATTTTAATTAATTTTAAAATATTTTGCAAAAATTGATTTTAATAGATAACCGATCACATCTAGCCAAAAATATCGACGGCGACTCCATTTTTTTCGAGGTTGTTTTAAAACCCTCATATTATTTACGAGGAACCAATTATTTTTTTTCCTCTTCCCCCCAATGTCATTTAGTGGTTGCGAGATCGTTATGAAGCTTGGCGACTCCGCTGGGGACATTTAGAGAGTCGGGCCTAAAGTTAATCATGTGTTATTAAAAGTCTAAATTTGTTGGTTTTTAATCGATATTTAATTGTAATTCCCATTTTTTTTTTTTTAAATAAAGAGGATTTTTTAATAATAAAATGTTTTTAAATATGTTCAGATACATGCACATTATTGTTGCTCTTTGGTTATTTAATGTAGCGTATTATTATTGTTCTCTGGTTAATTATTGCATTACCTTACTCATTTTAATAAATTGTCGGGGTATTTAGAATAATGGTTGTAGAATAGGTGGTGAAAGGTTTGTTTGTTCCTCTTCACACACTATGCACTTGCATTAGCATAACATAAGCTCTATACCCAGGCTCCGTCCTTTTAAGTGGAAGCAAAGTAACTAAGCCTTTGTGATTAACAATCCGCATGGGTTAGTTAAACACTTTCGGAGTACTAGAGTACTTATGCCTTCGTGATTAACAATCCGCATGGGCTAGGGAAAATATACTCTAACAAATTGAACCCTTTCCTTTGGATCGAGATGCCTTACTAGCCTTCACAGGCGACAGTGAGAAGCAATTTGGGGCCTTTAGAACCTAACTCAACCTTATTTAGTGAACCTAGGTGAAGCCATGCCGAATTTTCTTTAGAGTTATTGAAGCTAGGAACACATGGAGGAACATTTCCGATCTTTTTCTATCTATTTTACATTCCAAATGACATCATCGGCCGGGAAAAGATGAATGTACATCGTATTGTCCGAAATAAGTTTGTTGTTACGCCTCGAAGGAATCATAACGCCTAATTGGTTTTTAACATTATAGGGGCAATTACCTGTTGTATTATGCATTATATGTGTTATACCTTTGAATTCATTTCTTTAATAATTCATTTTTTGTTTTTCTCATGCATTGTTGTCATCATATATGCACTTCTAAGGTCATTGGTCTCGGGATGATATTCAACTGAAGGGGCTTTCATGGAGGGACAAGTTACATCAATAGTTGAGAAATGGACGGTAATAAGAAGACGCTCCGAAACAGCTCAGTGAGAAGATGGAGATTGTTCGAAAGAAGGGTATGTGTCAGTGTTGCCAACTGAGATTGATCTCACTATCCGGCAAAATGATCTCCGTGGGTTGATGGATATATGGAATCAGTGGGATATAGTAGAGAGAGAGGCTTTCATTCAAATTTATGGGGCCATAGCACTATTAATCCCGATCAAAGGCAATAGCGAGTTAATCCGGACCATGGTACAATTTTGGAATCCTGCCTACCGGTCCCCGACAATCATAGCGAAAACTGTCCGATCCTTGAATTTTTGTAGACAGGGAGGAAAAGGACGATTCATGGGTTGTATGCAACTTCTCTACGTATGGATTCAGAGCCACTTTTGGAAGAAAAAAAGGTCCCCCTTCGCCCATATTTGAAGTCTTTGGTACTGATTAAAGAATTCCTCAAGAAAGATTGGCCCGAAGATATGACCGAAGGGCAATAGATTGCCACTCTCCGAAATCTCAAGAAAGCAGAGGTAACTTGGAAAGATCCTTGGATGTTCCCCGTACCAATGTTATATAAGTGTGGGGACAAAACAAGGGTCCCATTGTTAGGGGTATGTGGAGGCATGAGTTATGCACCTCTGATAGTGCTAAGACAGTTTGAATCTCGTCAGTTCACTCCTGCGACCCATGGGCTTGATCAACTAGAGTTTACCTACGGGGAAGAAGGGTACGCAAAAAGGGTGTGAGAGGTTGTGGAGGCTTGAAAGCAAACCTTTCTAGTAGAGTTGACCCGATATGTCGATAATGTTACACCAGACTATATGGCATGGATAGCCAAGAGAATCAATGATACATTATTGGAATCCAATAGAGAGGATACTCAGCCGATGGATCTACAACCGAAAGAAGCACTATCGAAAGTAGAAATTGTGAAGCAAGAGTCTGAGAAAGAAAAAACCCGCTTGACCAAGAAAATTTCCCAACTTCAAGAAGAGATCAGTGATTTGAAGATCAATGACTTGATTCGGGAAAGTGAAATGGAAAAGATCAAAAAAGATCAGGACACAACAAAAAGAGATCTTAAAGCCTTGCACCTAGATTACAAGAGGCTCAGGTTTGAAAAGAAGTATGAAGGGGTCATCAAGAGTTTCGAAGAGTGGAAAAAAGAAGTTGAAGGGCTCAAGAAAAGAACTGAATTCTGGAAAGGGAAGGCCAAGAAAGAAGAGGACAGGGCTGTTAGACTTTCACAAGAAAAACAAGCTAAAGAAGGCATGTATTCTAATGCTTCTATTGATTTGCTTAAATGCCAATAGAGAACGAGAAATTGCGGGCCAAATTGAAAATTTTAGAAGAGAAGCAGCTCGAGAGAGAGTCCCTTTGGAAGAGAGTTCAAGACCTAGAGGGATTAATTCAAAGACACAAGGGTCATATTGATACTTTGTTGAGGATCTTGGATGAGAAAGAAAGGGAATGAAATTCACTCACTGAATGACCATTGAGGCTTGCCGACAAGGCATGAGTATATCGAGCACATCACGGCATTGATCCGTTGAGCATGTTGGAAAGCCGGAGAGATGGTCGAGAGGGCAAAAGATCTAAGGCATGAGGTCATCCCATTGGGAACACATGGACAACAGATGTTAAACTTTTTAGATGTAGCCATAGTGCAATATAGGCAGATTCAGTATTTTCATCAATGATGTAATCAACTTCAATGATTAATGAAATAATGTTTTGTTGGAATTATCCCGTGGCCAATACCTTTCATACATTCATACATTTATTCAGTTATTCAGTAATGTATTCATTAGTTATTCATTCATTTGTTCATATACTTTTTATTCATCCTTTTATTCATACATTCATTTAATAAGTATAAAGGAATAATACGTCTTGAAGTTCTAATCCGTGATTTTTAAACTAAGGTATAAACATGCCCAACACCGATATCATACTAGATCACAAACTAGAATCATGGAAAATGAACAAATAGCCCGCATAGAAAGAATGGAGAGGGCACAGAGATAGTTATAAGAATAATTGGAAAGATCCCAAGGGCAGTTGGCAAAATCTCAAGAGGAGTTGAGAGAGCAGATGGCAAAGCTCATGGAACTGGTGTTCGCCGCTCTAAAAGGAAAGGGTCACGGTGAAAACTCAACCACGAGAGAAGAATCAGGGACCCAAGAGGAGCAGAATGAAAATGTATTGCCCAATGGACAATCTAATTAGAGTGCTTAGGTCCTACCCTGGACAAGTGCGGCATCTGTCATCTACATTCATCCCATGGCGGGACCACAGCAAAATCAGGCAACAATTGGTGTGAATCTTGGAGCCGCTTCGGCTAACCCCATCGAGGTCCCGGATTTAGATGAGCTCGTCGAACTGAAAAAATTGAAGTTGGCTGCTCTGAAGAGGGCTGAATTGGCAAACTCACAAGACAAATATCAGTTGTTGGAGGAAAGTTTGCGAGCAGTGAAGGGGCAAAACTGTTTGGTAGTTTTGATGCCAAGGAATTAAGTTTGGTTCTGGATCTAGTGATCCCTCAAATTTAAAGCACCTGACTTTGAAAAATATGATGGGACCACAACCCTTCTACACATCTGACCATGTACTGTCGAAAAATGACTGGACATGCTTATGATGACAAGTTGCTCATCCACTTCTTTCAGGACAGCCTGAAGGGGTCAGCAACTAGATGGTATAATCGGCTGAGTCGAGACAAGATCTGCTCATGGAAAGATCTGGCAAGAGCATTCTCAGAACAGTATAAGCACGTTTTGGAAATGGTCCCCGATAGGCTGTCTCTGCAAAGTATGGAAAAGAAAGCCATCGAGAACTTCAAACAGTATGCCTAAAGGTGGAGAGACATGGCCACTCAAGTGCAGCCTCCCCTCACAGATAAGGAAACAACTGTCCTTTTCGTGAACACGTTAAAGGCTCCGTTCTATGACAAACTGGTGGGAAACGCCACAAAGAACTTTGCAGATATGGTAATTTCGAGAGAAATGATTGAAACAACTGTTAAGAGCGAAAGATGTAGAGTGGGGAGTCTGCAGTCTCCAAGAAAACCTTTCCATCCAAGAAGAAAGAATGAGAGACCCATGCGATCAGTTTTGGTAGCCACCCACATCTGGTACCATATTCGCCTTACCCGCCATAAACAACCTTACTCAAAATCCCTTCCTTTACACGGCTATACCACAACAAGTGTAACCAACTGGCATCTCCCCTCAGATAGCTACTCCTGTTGGTGTAAGCCCTGCAAGCCAATCTAGTTAGGCTTGTAGGACACTATTTCGATTATTTCATGTATTATACATTATATTTTTTATAATTATAATTGAGGTATTTCTTTATCCATAAGTTTTGTTATAATTTGTTATAAATAACTTGTGAAGATAAAGCCCATGAAACACAATGGCCTTGCAAAGGAATCGTAAGGAGTTACAATTATGAGGATCCTTATGCATCAAAGCTGTATTTTTAAAACTGTTCCTGGTCATTGTATTGTCAAGACAGTGCATTGACAATGCTCAAAGACTGGCATATGTTAAGCCTCCATGCACATGTTGCATGCAATCGATCTCATAGGTTGAAGTATGGTGATACTTGGGGATAACATGTGGATGTTTGTTGGTTGAACAAGTTCACTGAGCATGACCCTCTATTAGAGTTCCATTTGGTATTTCACTCAAGTGTCCATGGAAATACTCTCATGTGTCAATAGTGTAAGTAATCCTTTGACTTGTGACACCAGGTCATCTTGTATATGAATTGCCGTACTTTGATTTCATCACGAACGGGTCCCAAAGAAGAGATGCTTATGGTAGGGTGATATTGGGTATGGCATGAAGCATACGAAGATGGATGAGTGGTCTAGAGAGGATTCATCACCCCTAGTGATATGAAGGGACATATCTCACTTGTTCCTGGCTTGTATTAACTCATAGAAGTCCTTGGCCAAGGCAATACTTAAGGAGTTAATATAGTAGTTGCAGGACTAATATGGAATGGGTCAAAGAGTAGACACTGTGCCATGCTCTTTCCTATCCCGAGATATTTGAAGAAGGGATCGAATTTTACAGACAATTGTACACGAAAGGCTTGTAAAACCTTGTTGACTCTCTCAGCATTTGGGTGGTCATGATGGATTGCTAGACGCCGCTCATGATCTATAAATATAAATACAAATTCTTAATAGAATTATTTTATATTTATTGCCAACATGTTGGGGGCCTAATGGGTCACACACAAAAAGGTGATTATTGGAATTAAATTGAGATTGGGCTAAATTGAATAAATATTAAGTGCAAAGGACTTATTATGAATATTCAATAATAGGTAAAGGCTTTAGTGCCATTAGTCCAAGAGTTGGCATACACTAAACCTAGCTATATAAGCCTAATGTTTTCCGCCCTCCTTAATGTTGGAAGACGCCGTGCGCCTCTTTGGTTAGCATTCTCTTTGTTCGACCGCTTCATGTGAAGAAGAAGAATTTGATTCTTCTAGTTGTCTTCTTGAATTCGGCAACATTGAGAGCAAGGAGGAAGGTTTCTCAAAACCTAGACAACTACCATTGTCTTCGACAGGACACAATCTCTACCTTGTGAAGGTTTCCCGAGTCACCTGTGTGGATTACTGTTGGAGGCCGGACAATTGGACGACTTTGGTTTGGTACAACCGGGTTCAGTGTACAAGAACATTCGGAGTTATAATTTAGATTAGTGATTTCGGTAATCACTAGATCTGAGGTATGGATTTTTGGCTTCTTGTTTTGTTCTTGACAAGATGATCGTTTTAGAATTCACAAGCAGATCCATGGAGGGATTAAGTTGTTCTTTGTTTATATATATTCCTCAGCATTGTTCAATTTGATTTAAATTAAATTTTACATGATCTCTGATTGAGCATGATCCAAATCCCAACAATTCCCTCCAGCATTAAGCCAAATACGCAAGTCACCACCCAATGAACCCCTAGAAACAACTAGAGGCCGCAATTTGACCCTATCCCAATGGCTTACTGCGAGTTGTACCCTAAATTGTTACAGGGGTAGCTTCTCGTACCTATTTACCTTCAACCCTTGAAACCCCCATACTCTAAATGGTATGACTTCAGCGCCCATTGTGCATACCATGCAGGAATTCAGGGGCATTCGATTGAGAACTGCACTGCCCTTAAACATAAGGTTTGAAACCTTATAAATGCAGGAATCTTGAAATTTGGACCAAAGACAGGGTCTAATATTGAGGGTAATCCATTGCCCGATCATAATGAACCCAAGATCAATACAGTAATATCGGGGGAAGTAGGAAATATCAAGAAGAATGTCAAGGAGGTAACAACGCCCATGGTTAAAGTTTGGGTAGAAATGGTTAAAGCCGAGGTAATTCAATCTGAGGTGAATCTGAAGGAAGCAGTGAGTAACATTTTTTCAATTTCATGGGTGCGAGGGGCACGCCATTCAAAGTTGTGAAGAGTTTTTAACAAAGGTTCAGAGAATGATGGACATAGATGAGGCCTAATTTTATGAAGAGTTTGAAGAAGGAGAAGTAAGTATGATCGAAGGAGGAGTCAGCTACGGGGTAGATAGACTTCTGGTCATCTATTATGATAAGCCGGAAGTAAAGGCTGTTCTAGCTGATAAGGAACCCATTTCTAAAATTATTATAGAGGTACCATCTCCATTTCCTTATAAGGAGACAATGCGGTACCATGGGAATATGATTGCAGCATAGTGATACCGAGATCCTCTGGTCATCAAGCAGCTGCTGTCGACATAACCGGAGTAGGTCAACTCACCCAGAGTGGGAGATGCTATGCCCCAGGGATAGGGGAATCTAGTCAGGGGAAGAAGACCACAGAGTCTGTTCAAAAGAACAAAACTGTGGGACAAACCCCCGTAGAGCAAGTATCAACAAGTGAAGTGGAGAGCCAGTAAATGAGAAAGAGGCTTGCAAGTTCCTGAAATTCACCAAACACAGTGAATACAATGTAGTGGGGCAATTGCACTACTAGCCGGCAAGAATTTCAGTCCTCTCACTGTTGTTAAATTTAGAGCCTTATCAGAATGCTTTGCATAGGGTAATGAATCAGGCCTATGTATCCAACAATGTATCGATGGAGAAATTGGACCGTTTGATGGGAAACATTATGGCCAATAACTTCATTTCTTTCAGTGATGATGAGATACCACCTAACGGGATGGGATCCACCAAAGCCCTCCACATAACCACCGTCTGCAAGAGGCATATCCTGCCAATAGTATTGATAGACAACGGGTCATCATTGAATGTGTTGCCTTTGGAAACGTTGTCTAAACTGCCAATTGATATGACTTATATGAAGCTGAGCCACACGATTTCGAGGGCTTTCGATAGGAGACGTTACGGGGAAAATCGCGATCCCACTACAAATCAGTCCATGAACTTATGAGATCAAATTTCAATTGATGTATATCACCCCATCTTATAATTGCCTTTTAGAAAGGCCATAGATCCATTCAGCCGGTGCTATGCCATTTGTCTTCCATCAGAAGTTGAAATTTGTGCTGGAAAAGCGTTTGGTTAGTGTGGCAGGAGAAGAGGACATAATTGCCTCTGCATCGACGGACACGCCTTATGTCAAAGTAAATGAGGACGCTATAGAGTGCTCATTCAGGTCCCTTGATTTTGTGAATGACACGTTTGTCACTGAAGGATACAAGATCCCAAAGCATAAACTATCTAAGAGCACTAAGATGGGTATGAAAGCAACTGTGGGAAAGGGTTGCCGCATTAGAAAAGGCTCGGAAAATACCTCCAAGGGATGGCCAAGGAGATGAAGTTGGTCGGGAAGAAAGACAGATTTGGTCTTGGGTACCTCCCCAAAGCATACGAGAAGAGAAAAAAAGTAGAAAAGAACAGACAGAGAAGGCTGGCCCGTCTTTCTGGTATGGATATGGAGTGGGACTCCATGACTTTCCCTCCAATCCTCCACACCTTTTGCTCTGCAGGATTTGATCACGGAAAGCTGGATTTTGATGATGTGTTGGTAGTTCTGGATCAATCATTTCAATTTTTTTTGGTTGATATAGATGAGGAGAAAATGCCTAAAAAGTATGTAATCGACATGGTTCAAGAAGAAGAAGTGGGGAGTGCAAGTATGAGTCACTTGGTGCGCTCCTGTCCCCCGGGCTTTATGTTAAAAAATTGGAGTGCAACCAAACTTCCTCTAGTTTTTAAGTCCACTCCAGAGTAATGCTTTGATTCAATCTTAATTGCCTCTGCCCAAGGGCATTAAGTATCCTTTTGTAACGGGCTTATGTTTAACAATCACCATTGAATAAATGACAATCACTATGCATTTTCTTCATTTGATCTGTTCATATTCTTCTATTCTTTCATTCTATCGTTATTATTTTTGCCTATGTATTTCTCTATATTGTTTCCTTCTCACCTATTTTCAGGTGCCCGGATACAGAGTATGAGGACTATCTCATCATTAATTCTAAAATTGACTTTGAAAAACCTATTTGCAAGGGTGATTTTGACGTCGACGAAGATGTTGAAGTTTGTGTTTTGCCTCTGGATCTGTTAAGAATAATAGAACAAGAAGAAAAGCAGGTGTTGCCTCATAAAGAGCCGTTGGAAGTTATAAATTTGGGTAACGAAGAAGAAATAAAGGAGGTCAAAATTGGAATTCAATTTTGTCACCTACCAGGCAAGAGTTGATAGCCTTACTCCAAGAGTATGTAGACGTATTCGCATGGTCCTACCAAGATATGCTGGGACTAGATTTCGATATCGTGGTCTATAAACTTCCTCTGAAACCAGGTTGCAAGCCAATTCAGTAAAAGTTGAGAAGGATGAGGCCTGAAATGCTGCTGAAAATAAAAAAGTGAATAAATAGTTTGATGTCGGATTCTTGAAAGTGGCAAAATATCCAGAATGGGTAGCAAATGTTATCCTGGTTCCGAAGAAAGATGACAAAGTGTGGATGTGTGTTGATTACAGAGATTTAAATTAGGCAAGCCCTACGGATAACTTCCCATTACCTCATATTGATACTTTGATGGATAATAGTGTGAAGAATTTCGTGTTTTCCTTTATGGATGCGTTCTCAGGGTAAAATTAGATCAAGATGGCCCCAGAAGATATGGAGAAAACCACATTCGTGACGATGTGGGGAACCTTTTGCTATAAAGTGATGCCTTTCGGATTGAAGAATGCCGGGGCAAAATACAAAAAAGCCATGGTAACTTTGTTCCATCACATGATGCACAAGGAGATAGAGGTCTACGTCGAGGACATGATTGCGAAGTCGCAAGGAGAGGATGGACAGATTGCAAAGCTCAAAAGGCTCTTCGAGAGGTTGAGAAAGTTCTGACTTAAGCTTAACCCAACAAAATGCACTTTCGGAGTCACTTCAGGAAAGTTGTTGGGGTTTATTGTTAGCATAAAAAGGATTGAGATTGACGCCGACATGGTGGAAGCTATCCAGAATTTGCTACTGCCTCGTACTCTGAAGGAAGTGAGGAGCTTTTTGGGAAGACTGAACTACATTCCCTGTTCATCTCCCAACTTACTGATAAATATGACCCAATTTTCAAACTGCTCCGAAAACACAATTTTGGGGAATAGGACGAAGGATGCCAAAAAGCCTTTCATAAGGTCAAGCATTATCTGTCAAACGAGCCATTATTAATGCTGCCTGTTCCGGAGAAACCATTGATATTGTACTTGTCAGTGTTTGAAAAATCCATGGGCTGTGTGTTGGGGCAATATGATGAGATAGGAAAGAAAGAAAGGCCATCTACTATCTCAGCAAGAAATTCACAGATTTTGAGCTGAAATATTCATCGGTAGAGAGGCTATGTTGTGCTTTTGTTTGGACTGCCTGTAGGCTCAGACAATACATGCTGTGTCATACGACTTGGTTGATCGCAAAGTTAGATCCCATCAAATACATATTCGATGCGCCTTCACTGTTAGGGAGAATGACGAGATGGCAAGTAATACTTTCTGAATATGACATCGTATATGTGAGTCAAAAGGCTGTAAAAGGTAGTGCAGTAGCCGAATTCCTAGCAAGTCGAGCAGTAGAGGATTTTCAGCCTCTAAATTTGGATTTCCCAAATGAGGACTTGATGTGTGTCCCTCAAGAAGATGAAACTATCCCCGAGGAAAAGACATGGAAAATGTATTTCGATGGTGCGTCAAATGCCATGAGGCATGGGATCGGTGCAGTGATCATATCCCCGATAGAAGATTATCATCCTTTCACTGCCAGGTTGGATTTTGGTTGCACAAATGATACCGCAGAATATGAAACGTGCACTATGGGACTTCGTGCTTCTATTGAAAGAAAGATTAAGACACTGAAGGTCTTTGGAGATTCAGTCCTAGTGATATACCAACTGCATGGAGAATGGAAAGCTCGAGATGCAAAGTTGATTCGATATCAGGAACTAATATTGGGTTTGATCAAAGAATTTGAAGAAATAAGTTTCAACTACTTGCCTTGGGAAGAAAATCGAATGGTTGATGCTTTAGCCACCCTGGCCGCAATGTTTAAAGTGAACGAACCTTTAATTGTCGTCGGATTTACCATGCAAGTGCACGTATCGTAACAAGTAATAAAATGAAGAGTGTCGATCCCACAAGGAATTGCTACTAAATTCGTTAACTACTAAATTTAAAACAACTTAATCTTATCCAAACACTTAATTAAAGGTTGTTAATTAAAACATAATAAAAGAAAGCAAGTGAAAACTTGGATTAAATTAATTGGGAAAAGCCTAGGATTACAATTTCCCTCAACACTTCGTATGAACCTCTCCTACTCTCTTAAATTGACTAATGACATTGACTTGTTGACCTAGAGTATCTTCGACGGCCCTTTGAATTAGCCCGAAAGCGTCAAATGGACATCGTTTCATCTTGATGTCCATAGATTATTTCACAAAGTGGGTAGAAGCTGTTTCCTATGCAAATGTAACAAAGTTGGTGGTATGCAGATTTGTTAAGAAAGAAATCATATGCCGTTACGGATTGCCAGCAAGAAATATTTCGGATAATGCTCTCAATTTGAACAATAAGATGATGAGAGAAGTGTGTACTCAATTCAAGATCACACATCATAATTCGGCATCTTACCATCCGAAGATGAATGGGGCAGTAGAAGCAGCTAACAAGAACATCAAGAAGATTGTTGAGAAGATGACTGATGTGTACAAGGATTGGCATGAGATCTTGCCTTTTGCTCTTCATGCATATCGTACTTCGATCCACACATCTACAGGGACAACACCGTTTTCTTTGGTATACGGGATGGAAGCAGTGCTACCTATTGAAGTTGAGATCCCTTCACTTCGGGTTTTGATGGAGGTTGGCCTAGAAGAGGTAGAATGGGTTAGAGCTCGTTATGAACAGCTGAATCTCATCGAGGAGAAAAGATTGAAAGCAATTTTTCATGGGCAGTTGTATCAGAAAAGGATAATTCGAGCCCACAATAAGAAAGTTCGTCCCAGACAATTCCGAGAGGGGGAGTTGGTACTAAGGAAAATTCTCTCTATAGTGAAGGACCTGCAAGGAAAATGAGCTCCGAATTGGGAAAGACTCTATGTGGTAAAAAGAGCTTTTTCTAGAGGAGCATTGATTTTAACTCGGATGGACGGAGAGGATTTCAAAAATCCCGTGAATGCTGATGAACTAAAGAAGTATTATGCTTGAAAAAAAAAGTGTGATGCTGTGCACATGGAAATTCGAATGATTCCAAATGTAAAAATGGAAATCCTATATATCTATCTCCCCTGTAGATTGCTTTTTAATGAGAATATTCATGCTTGATATGATGAATGGCCATCTTTTATATTCTTTTTACTAAGAAGAAATTATCCTTAGTCACCTCTTTGAGCTTTAGGAATTATTTCTTTCTTTAAACCTTGATCAAGGATCATCCTCTACACTGGAGGGTAAATGCGAGGAAAAAAAATCAAAATCATGACAAAAAGAGAGCCATTGAAAAATGTGAAATCAAAGAATGGCAAATGAAAGCCAATAAAGCAAAAAAATAAAAAGAAAAGAAAAGAAAGTCCAAAAAAGGGACAAATGTTTCAAGAATGAGTTCTCCGCAGGAAATGATCCTTGATTCAATCACCCTTAAACACATTATGGGCCTATTTTATCCTTTCTTTCTGAACCCGAACCTTGGCCTACATTACGTGCTTTAGAAAGTCCATTTTGATCAAGCATGGATATTTAATTTGAAAGGTTGTTCTTAGAATTTATTCCATCTTTTGAATTGATATTTTTTCCTTGGAAGCATTTAGAATTCTCAAATGCATGGTAGAATACAAAAAAATGAAAATGAAAAAAAAAAGAATGTAAAAAGGGAGGTTTAAGCCGAAAACCTGCAAAGGGCGACTTAATACTGAATGGAGGAAACTTGAGTTGAAAACCCGCAAAGGGCGGCTCAGGTACTGATTAAAGTTTGAAACAATGCTCCGTGTAAAGGGGGAGAAAGTATCTGAAAATCAGAGGAAAGGGGAACAACTCTGTTTGATGTAACTATGGAAGCCGAGAGGTTACCCAAGTAAATTGCTCGTTCAAGAGAAATTTTAGATGGTTTGAAAAAGAAGGGGTCCAAGATATTCCGCATCCGGGACATCTACAACCTATAACATTACATTTATTTCTTATATCCTCGATATTCACTTTTACAATTTAAAAACATTTGTTGCAATAAATTTTTAACTCCTTTTCATGACATTTTTGCTTGATTCATATTTTCTTTCATACATTTTTGAGATGCATAATGATTGTTATTAAATTGAATGATGATTAGTAATAAAAAAATCTTTAAATAAAAGGATTTCAGAGTATTACTAAGGAATATATTTAAATCTTGGGAAAGGTTTGGAAAGTTCACCAAGAAAAGAAAACAGTGAATGTGTTGGAGACTCCACCACAAAGTTAAGAAATTTGTTAATTTCAGCGAAAGTCAGAAACTGAGACTGTTTGACAATTTATCTTGAATGAAGGGTTCCTTAAGTGGGGCATCAGTGAACAATTGAAGACTCCGTCATGAAGTCGGATAATCTGTGAACCTCAAAGAAACCATGGATTAGAAATCATGACACAATCATTTGATTGCATTCATTCTTAGGAAACATACAAGCATTTGCAAAGCATGTCATTCTCATAATTGCATTTAGCTAACATTGCAGAAATCAGGAAAACTTGGACTTCCCCAAAGTGAACCAGTTCTGGTTTTCAAACGAGTCGAGCCCCGAGATCACCATCGAGGTACATTCCTTTCCAAATTCAAACTCGTTTTGTTTCTCAAATGAGTCGAGCCCCGAGACTACCGTCGAGGTATGTTCCTTTCATTTTCAAGTTAAATTTATTTTTTCCAAATGAACCAAACCCAGAATCATTCTTAGTATCTCCTTTTGTTTTAAATCGAATTCATTCTGTTTTATCAAATGAGTCGAGCCCCGAGACCATCGTTGAGGTATTTCTTTTTGTTTTAAATAGAATTCATTCTGTTTTATCAAATAAGTCGAGCCCCGAGACCATTGTCGAGGTATTTCCTTTTGTTTTAAATCGAATTCATTCTGTTTTATCAAATGAGTCGAGCCTTGAGACAATCGTTGAGGTATTTCCTTTTGTTTTAAATCGAATTCATTATGTTTTATCAAATGAGTCGAGCCTTGAGACCACCGTCGAGGTATTTCCTTTTGTTTTAAATCGAATTCATTCTATTTTATCAAATGAGTCGAGCCTTGAGACCACCGTCGAGGTATTTCCTTTTGTTGTAAATCAAATTCATTTTGTTTTATCAAATGAGTCGAGCCTTGAGACCACCGTCGAGGTATTTCCTTTTGTTTTAAATCGAATTCATTCTGTTTATCAAATGAGTCGAGCCTTGAGACCGTCGTCAAGGTATTTTCAAATCACGGGTAAGACTTCCAGGACCCATTTTTAAGACCTCCGGGCACCATTCTTAAGACCTTCAGGCATAAGTTTCCAGATTTTTTACAGTTTTAAACAATGAACAAGTTTTTGGTGGTGATAACCAAAGCCTCTGGTGGAGATATCCAGAGTTTTACATTTGTTTGAACAAGTCTTTGGTGGTGATAGCCGAAGATGCTAGAGGAGATACCCAGAATTTTAAAACACAGCTTAGCACAAGACAGGTTAAGCCCTCGAGACCATCGTCGAGGTCTTTTCTTCTATTGCAAATCAAACTTGTTTCCTTAAGACGGGTCGAGCTTTGATTAGTCAGGGAATTCAATTTAAGGATAAATATCTTCTATTTACAGCTTTTTTTTCAACAAAAAAAAATTTGAAAAAATGAAAAATGACAAAAGAAACCCCATTTCGCTTCCATTCACATGTGATTTCACTAACCGGACAAAATTAGTATTTGTTTATCTTTGTCTGATTCCTGATTCTCAGCAATAGCCAAAGAGAGGCAGCTGTAGACACCTAATTTTGTCCTGACCACTAAAACAGGTATGCTTTCTTCCTAAATTAATGTTTCAGAATGTAAAAAGACTTTTTTCATCTTGTAGGTGGTACTCCGAGACTTAGTCTAAGAAGATGAGCATAAAAAGTCAAACTTGAAAAAGTCAACATCAGAAAGTCAACCCCAAAAAGTCAACTTCTAAAAAAGTCAACCCATTTTCAAAATCAAGATTTGAAGTTCAATTGAAAGATGGAGAAAGAATTTTGATAATCCGAGGTCTACATCGAAAGATATGGAGTTCGGAAGTTGGGTTACGGAGATTCAGTAGAAAGGAAACCCTAGTTTGGGAAATTTAGGGAAAAGTGCTTAAACGATCAAATTGGTCAAAATTGAAGGTTCTAAATTAAAGATAAGCACTGACTATGGGTAATAGAGAAGCTACTTGAAAGAAAAACTGAAATAAAAGTCAATCCGGAAGAAAACCGAGAATTAGGGTTTTTGGTGGATTTCGGTGAAATTTGGAAGAATTACAGAAATGGCTCGATTCGGTAAGACTAAAGCCCCTAATTGATGAGGAGTGATTAAACAAGGATAGCCCAAGGCTAAGTTTGAAGAAAATATGAAAATCAGACTTGTTTTGAGCAAAACCGGGTTTCAGAGGCAAAAGAGCAAAATTGAAAAATTTGGGAAAATAGCAAATGAACTCCAAAATTTTGAAAATTTTCAGATATCATTCTTAAATAATTTTGAAGATATTGGCGAAAGAAAATCCGGATTCAGAGTTCGTTTGCAAAATGGCCAAATCTCGGGTCCCGTATGCAGAAATTCAAGAAGATAAATCCCGAAAAAATAGCAAAGGAACTCCAAAAATTCTAAAAATTTGCAGATCTCATTCTTAAACTATTTGGAAGAGATTGGCTAAATAAAATTAGGATTCGGAGTTGGTTTGTAAAATGGCCAAATCCCGAGCCCACTATGTAGTAATTCAAGTAGATAAATCCCGCAAAAATTCCAAATGAGATCCAAAAATTCTGAAAACTTCTAGATCATACTTTTAAATTATTTGGAAGAGATTGGTGAAGAAAAATCTGGATTTGGAGCTCGTTTAAAAAATGGTAAAGTTTGGGAGCACAAAGGGCATTTTTGGAAGAAAAAATCCAAATAAATAGCAAATGGGCTCGAAAATTTTTGAAAATCTCCAGAATTAATTTTTTTATTATTCTGGAAGTATTGAAATAATAAAATATGAATTTGGAGTCCATTTTCTATTTATTTACGTTTGGGGGCAAAAAGGACATTTTATCCAAGAAACCGAAAAGGGCTTTTCTTGCCTTTTAAAAAAATGGAGATTGGGCTGGAAAATGAGGGGTCAGCCGGCCAAGGCCCAATGGTGGGCAAATATTTTCTGATTTTTAATCAAAAGGCCAACAATGAAGAGGAAGGTTGTTATTTTTTTGATCAAGCCTTTGTAATTGAGCCACATGGACCAACGCATGAAGAGGAAGAATGTCATTATAATGGCTTAAGATTCTTGAACAGCTGTAATTGTGGATAGCTGATTACCTAATCTAAGGGTGATAATTTCACATTTTAAACATCTTGGATTAATAGCCTTTGGATCAAAATTGGTTGGAAAAAAAATGACAACATCCTAGCTATATAGAAGGCCATTCGGCCACTACAAGGGGAAGGGGGTCTCTCTTTCATTTTCAGCTATTCACTCTCTTGTTTTGGCTGATTTTCTCTCCATTTTTGAAAGGAAAAAATAAAAGTTTAGAAAAGCAAAGAAAGTTAGAAGAGGAAAAGCTTGCAATATAACTTCTAGAGGTTGCTTTAAGCACCATACTCTTGCACTTTCCTTGATTTCATATTCTTGATTTGTTGTTTTGATTGCTATTTTGGTGAGTTTCTTTTGATTTTCTTCTTTAAAATAAGTGTTTTTACATTTCGCCTTTAAGTTCTTCTGTATACTTTCTTGGAAAAAGCTTTGAGAAATTTCTTTTCTTTTGTTTTTTGGGTTGGCCGAATGGCTATTGTTTTGATATAGTTGCTGTTTGCATTTTTATTTCATGTTATTCATGATATTTAACAAGTTTTGATGCTTTAAATCTTCTTCAAATACATAAACATGAAGCTTGTTTTTGTTGCAACCTAAAAAATAACAAGTCTCATCGCAAGACTTTATTATTCGTTAAGCGTGACATTAAAAAAAAAAAACCGAGGAAAAGTCGACTTAATTCCTCTTGAAAAATAAAGGTTTTGAAAATGACCTTGAAAAAGATATGGAGTAGCCACCAATCTTTTTTAGCTAGGTGTGATCGGCCACCTATTAAAACCGGTATTATAAAATATTTTAAAATTTATTAAAATATTTTTAAAACCAATTTCAAGTCTGCTTTTTAAACCAGAGAAATTAAAGAAGCGGGTTCGGGACTCAGTTATGTGTGGGGAACGATTAGCCCCCAACAACGCGCGTATAAAACGGTACCTTATTAATCGTGTCTTATCTCAAGTCTCGTAAAAAGTCAGTTTTAAATTTAGTATTTCAAGTTAATACCCCAATTTAAAGAAAAATAATTCCATTTTTAATTGAAAATGATCCGAAATTTATAAATTCAAAATTTTCCTATATTCCCCAAGAAACGTGGCAAAATATAGAAATTTTTATTAGTTTGGAAAACTTTCCGAATCATTCTCATTTTAAAAAAGATATTCCGTTATTAGTGATAATTGATGATATCCTCCCCAGTAAACCCGACAGAGAATTCATGAATTATTTTAACTCGGGAATATCTTTATTTTATTGAAAATCATTACCTTTTTGAAAACATTTAAAAAAAAAATATAAATATGAATATGTATGACATAAATAAAATGAGATAACAAAGTCTAAATAATATAATGCAACCTAAATGATATGATATAATTTAAATGTCTTAGCATATTCTAAATGAAATGAAATATCCTAAGTTATATGATATATTCTAAATGGAATGAAATGACCTAGGTAACATGATATTTTCTATATGAAATGTAATATCCTAAGTCATATGATACATTCTAAATGAAATAAAATATCCTAGGTGACATAATATATTCTAAATGAAATGAAATGACCTAGGTAACATAATATATTCTACACGAAATGAAATGACCTAGGTAACATAATATATTCTATATGAAATGAAATAATTCAAATGACATGGCAAAAATAAATGATATGGCATATAATCTAAATGACATGAAATATAAAATAATGCCATCATATAATATGCATGAAAATAAAAATAAAAATAATAATACATGAATATAGCATATGTTAAATAATATGACAAAAATAACTAAATAAAAACATAGAATATCATGAAATATTCAAAACCATATAACAAATAATATAATATCAAAAATTTAAATCAAAGATAATAACACCATCATGAAAATTAAACATAGCAAAAATTACATATTATATAATATGCATGAATATGGAAAATGCAATGCATGAGAATGTATTTTTTCCTTTAATTAAGGAAATCTGTATATCTAAAAAGATATCCGGCTACCTTAGGAAAATATATCAAATTAAATATTCTAAAATCAAAATACTTTGTGATTGTTTGAAAACAATTTTGAAAAGCTTAGATTAAAAATAAAAACTTAGCTAAACCTTTTTTAAATGGCTCTAATTTCCTAAGTTTAAAATCCCAGACTTGACCACCCTTAACTTGAGACTTAAAAAATCATTTTTAGAGTTTAAAAAGGCTTAGAAACTATCCTAAATTAGTAGCTAAACTTCCTAATCAACCCCCTCTATTTAACTTAACCAAAACAGAAAAATGATTTTCCTTCAAATTCAATTCTGCCTCCACTGTCCAGTTTTAAAGCACGATTTTTGACCCTATTTTAAAAAATTCAAAAAAATCTAAAACAATTACTGGAGACTCAGAACATGTAAAACTACATAGGAAAAATTGGCTTAATTTTCTGATTATAGATGACTGCCCAAAAAAATCGAGAAAGTACTAGTACAGGGTGAAAAAACTGTTTTGCCAAAACACATTCTTTTGCCTTTGATAAAATCATTTAAAAATCAAAGTAAAAATATTAGAGACTATCTAAAAGGCTCACAAACAGTAGCTAACACTTTTGAAAAGTTAGGCAAAAAATTGGCAAAGTAAAAAAAAAAATCACAAAGGTAGAATAATCAATTTGACAACTCTTTAATTTTCAACAAGTATGCTCAAGAGAGCATGACTTTGAACCTTTGATTGGCCTAAGTCATAAGTCAAGTGGCAAGGACATGAAATGCATGAAAAATACAGCAAATACGATGCATGAAATGCATGATTTAAAACCTAAATGACATGAAAAATGCATGGCATCAATAAAATGACCTAGACCTAAATGAACTTGCATGGCATTTAATGCAACCTAGGTCTAAAATGCATGAATATGCATGGCAAAACAAACCAATCCTAAACCTAAAATATGCATGGCAATAACACAAACACATGGCATGCTTAAACAAAATACTCTACCAAATATATGAAAATGCAAACCTATCAACTAACATAACAAAAATGCACACACAAAGCAAGCAATATGAAGTGGCCGAATGTGGGGGATGCTTAAAATGAGCATGGCATTTTCACAAACACATGATATACTAACATGCATAGCTAAAGAATAATGCTAAAATCATGCAAATATAAAGTAAAAGCATGAAAACCAATAGGTATTTTCACAAACACATGGATTACAAAATATAAACCATAAACAAACATTTTGAAAAAAGAAAATAAAAAATGCAAGACAAGTAAAATAAACATGATAACAAGATAATAGACTCAAAAATAGAAACAAGCTAGCAACCAAATTAAAACAAGCTTCATATTTATGTATTAGAAGAAGATTAAAACATCAAAACTAGTTAAATATCAAGAATAACATGAAATAAAAAAATGCAAAAAGCAACTACCCAAAAGACTAGGCCATTCGGCCATCTCAAAAACAAAAGGAAAAAAAAAAACTTCAAGAGCTTTTTACAAGAAGGAATGAAGAAGGAACTTAAAGAAGAACATTAAAAACACTTATTTAAAAAGAGAAATCAAAAGAAACTCACCAAAATAGTAATCAAAACAGCAAATCAAGAATGGAAAATCAAAGAAAGTGCAAGAGTATGGTGCTTAAAGCAACCTCAAGAAGCTATCTTTCAAGCTTTTTCTCTTCTAACTTTCTTTTCTTTTCTAAACTTATTTTTTTGCCTTTCAACAATGGAGAGAAAAATCAGCCAAAACCAAGAGAGAATAGAGAGTGAATAATTTGAAAATGAAAGAGAGAGTCCCCTTGTAGTGTAGCCGAAACCCCCTATAGGCTAGGATGTTGTCATTTTTCCATCAACCAATTTTCATCCAAGGGCTATTGATCCAAGATGTTTAAAACATGAAATTATCACCCTTAGATTAGGCCATCAGCTATCCACAATTATAGCTATTCAAGAATCTTAAGCCATTATGTTGACACTCTCCCTCTTCATGCATTGGTCCATGTGGCTTATTTGCAAAGGCTTGATAAAAAATAACTAAATTCCTCTTCATTGTTGGCATTTTGATTAAAAAATCAGAAACTATCTAGCTATTCTTGGGCCTTGGCCGGCCAGCCCCTTTTCTTCCAGCCCATTTCTTTTTTTTTTTTAAAAGGCAAGAAAAGCTCTTTTCGATTTTTTTGGTAAAATGACCTTTTTGCCCCCCAAACATAAATAAATGAAAAACGGACTCCTAATTCAAATTTTATTTTTTCAATACTTTAAAAATAATAAAAAATTGAATTCTGAAAGTTTTCAAAATTTTTTGAGTCCATTTTCTATTTATTTGGATTTTTCCCAAAATTGCCCTTTTATGCCTCCAAACTTTACCATTTTTTAAACGAGCTCCAAATCCAGATTTTTCTTCACCAATGTCTTCCAAATAATTTAAAAGTGTGATCTGGAAGTTTTCATGATTTTTGGAGCTCATTTGGTATATTTTTGAGATTTATCTGCTTGAATTACTGTATAAGGGGCCCGAGATTTGGCCATTTTGCAAACGAACTCCAAATCCAGATTTTCTTTCACCAATCTCTTCCAAATAATTTAAAAATGAGATCTGAAAATTTTTAGAATTTTGGGAGTTCATTTGCTATTTTTTCGGGATTTATCTTCTTGAATTTATGCATAAGAGATCTAGGATTTGGCCATTTTGCAAACGAACTCCAAATTAAGATTTTCTTTTGCCAATCTCTTCGAAATGATTTAAGAATTAGATTTGCAATTTTTTAGAATTTTTGGAGTTCATTTGCTATTTTTCCCAAAATTTCCAATTTTGCCTTTTTTCCTCCGAAACTCGGTTTTGCTGAAAACAAGTACGATTTTCAGATTTTCTTCAAACTGAGCTTTGGGCTATCCTTTTTAATCACTCCTCTTCCATTAGGAGCTTTAATCTTATCGAGTCAGGCCATTTCTGTAATTCTTCCCAATTTCAATGAAATCCACCAAAAACCCTAATTCTCGGTTTTCTTTCGGAGTGACTTTTCTTTCAGTTTTTCTTTCAAGTGGCTTCTCCATTACCCGTAGTCAATGCTTATCTTTCATTTGGAACCTTCAATTTCGACCATTTCAATCGTTTAAGCACTTTTTCCCAAATTTCTCGAATTAGGGTTTCCTTTCTACTAAATCTCCATAACCCAACTTCCGAACTCCACATCTTTCGATGTAGACCTCAGATTATAAAAATTCTTTCGCCACTTTTCAATTGAACTTCAAATCTTGATTCTGAAAGTGGGTTGACTTTTTTAGTAGCTGACTTTT
This sequence comes from Fremontodendron californicum, assembly GCA_030761205.1. NCBI lineage: Eukaryota > Viridiplantae > Streptophyta > Magnoliopsida > Malvales > Malvaceae > Fremontodendron > Fremontodendron californicum. Next base: position 8,555,066 of record JAULJL010000025.1, on the reverse strand, counting down.
TGAGGTTGACTTTTCGGGGTGGACTTTTTCAAGTTTGACTCTTTATGCTCGCCTTCTTAGACTAAGTCCTGGAGTACCACCTGCAGGATGAAAAAAGTCTTTTTACATTCTGAAACATCAATTTAGGAAGAAAACATACTTGTTTTAGTAGTCTGGACAAAATTAGGTGTCTACAGCTGTCCCTCTTTAGCTATTGCTGAGAATCAGGAATCAGGCAAAGATAAACAAATACTAATTTTGTCCGGTTAGTGAAATCACATGTGAAGGGAAGGGAAAGGGGGTTCCATTTTTCATTTTCATTTTTTTCATTTTTTTTGTTGAAAAAAGCTGTAAATAGAAGATATTGTCCTTAATTTGAGTTCCCTGACTAATCAAGGCTCGACCCGTCTTAAGGAAACGAGTTCGATTTGTAAAATGAAAATTGTGCCCGGAGGTCTTAAAAATAGTGCCCGGAGGTCTTATCTATAATTTAAAGAAAAATTATGCCCGGAGGTCTTAAAAGAGATGGCCATTCATCATATCAAGCACAAATATTCTCATTGAAAAGCAATCCCTAGGGGAGATAGATAATCAAAATTTCATTTTGCACTTTGGAATCATCCGAATTCTCATATGCATGATAGCACAATTTTTCTTCTTTTTTTTTTTTTTTTTTTTCATCGCATGCCCCAATGATTCATGCGTTAGTCCATCCTTATACACCATGTATCCATCATTTCCACATATGATGCCCTAACTTGATTAACCGTGAGAATTTGTATCAACGAGAAACATAGAAAGTCTAGGTCTATTTTGAAAAGGCTGAGTTTCAAATCTGAGTTCTTTGAAGAGACAAAGAAAATATGACCTAAAAAATAAGTTTTCTCTGGGACATGGGATAATCTAGTTTAATCATTATGCCCCAGGGTGTCAATCATGAAGTGATGTTTGGGCAATTAGTGTTTTGTGGTTGTTGAAAATGACATTAATGGTTTTGGCACAACCTTGACACACACCAAATTACCATGATCTAAATTCTTAAAAGAAAGTCTCATTTGTTTGAATTTCAAGGAGTTCGATAAAATTTCGAAAAGTTCGTTTCTTTGTTCATAGCCTAGACTAGGATCTATATCTTTGCTTATTCTATGATGACAATGGTTTTATGAAGTTCAATCATTCATAACCCTTGAAGCATTAGGTCTTTCAAGTGTTCTCGATTCAATGGGTTTAGGCCTATGAATGCTTAAAAGAGAGGGGAGAAGGTATTGGGTCATTTGTAACGATGATCATCAATATTCTTGAGACTATCCATTATTAAAACTTCCTTAATGCTTGTTTTTGCAAATTCAGATTATTGTTAAAACACAACAAACACAAAGCATTTAAAAATCAAAATTCATTTAATTCATATGAATGTCGACATGAGACAAGTGTTTTCATCATAAGGTCTGAAACTACATGCATCAAAATGCTTCTATTGACATCCTTCAAAGGTAGTAATTCTCCCCCTAAAACCCTGAAAGAAACTGATTTATGGTAAAACGGTCTTCCACTGATTGATAAGCTCCGGTGTCAATATACCATCACGGATAAGACTTTCAATCCTTTCTTTCAGTTGTCTACATTTTTAAGTTGAATGCCCAACTACCCCAGGTGATAATCACACTTGCTTCCAGGGTCATAACTCCTCGCTGATGGATTCAGAGCTATTTTCAAAGGTACCGGGGTAAGGTACTAATTCTTTATTAGTAATGGCATTAAGTCAGGGATGGGGGTTGGAATTCTTTCTTGGTTTTCCCGCGGTCATTTTCTGAAAGTAGGCCTTGTTGCAAGGGCTGGTATAGGATTAGGTGTTTTGGTAGGTAGGTAAGGATAAAGGCTTGGAGATACCTCAGTAGGGTAACATGATTGGTATGAGGGAAATTGGGAATATGGAACAAAATCACCCATAGCTTGGACATCTTCCTCTTTCTTTCTAGGTGCCTTATTTCTCTCAGCATTGGATGTTCCTTCTCTTTCAAGTTTCCCATTCTTGATAGTATTCTCAATCATCTCCCCTGAGATTACTATATCCGCAAAATTCTTCGAGGCATTGCCGATGAGTCTATCATAGTACGGGGCCTGCAGTGTATTCACAAAAAGGACGGTGATTTCCTTTTGTGTCAAAGGTGGTTGTACTTGGGTAGACATGTTCCTCCACCTCTGAGCATACTCTTTGAAGCTCTCAGTAGCTTTTTTCTCCATATTTTGCAAAGTAAGACGATCAGGTGTCCTATCGGTCATATGCTTGTACTGGTTTAGAAAAGCCCTAGCCAAATCATTCCAAGAGTGAATCTGATCCTTGCTCAACTAACTATACAACCTAATTACGGACCCGCTGAGGCTATCCTGAAAGTAGTGAATCAGAAGCTTATCATTATCTATATGACTTGTCATCTTTCGACAGAACATAGTGATGTGGGCTGACGGATCAGTCGTCCCGTCATATTTCACAAATTTAGGGACCTTGAATTTAGGAGGGATAACAAAATCGAAGACCAAGCATCGTTCTTTCACCTCTACACTCCCGAATACGTCTGTATTTTCTACTGCCCGGAGCCTTTCATCTAGCAATTGATATTTCCTTTGGGAATCTGCCAACTCTACCTCATTAACCATTTTCAACTTTGCCTGTTCAGCTGGATCATCTGAATTTAAGACATTGACGGGGTTAACTGTGTTTTGGGCATCCATCATTACGACCTCATTCTGATCCTTTCGTGCCTCTAACCCTTCTCTGGCGGCCAAGTTTTTAGTGTATCCTTTGATTACGGTGGACATTAGCTCTATCAATTTAGTCATCTGATCTTTAGATTCTGCTTGAGACTTTGCCAGCTGTTCTCGTAATTCTTCCTGTACCCTTTCCATTCTTTCCATTCGGGCAACTTGTTCATTCTCCATAGCACTAGCCTGTATTAAAAGGGTACTCAGTACTTCTTATTCCTCTGATTTGAAATGGAAATTCTTTCAAAGACTTTTAAAGCCAAGCCAACTTCTGTTTTATTCCACCAAAGTGCGTGTCATGATGAAGGAGCCATGAATGCAATTTGATGCACGTGAAGCCTAAACAATATGATGTATGGACTTGTATAGTGGAAACATGCTGACCATATATGTAATAAATGCAATCACGATGCCAACATGTTGCAAGAAAAAATAAACAAATCAACGCATGGATATATGCAATGAATGATCATGTACATTTCAGCGTATTTCCCAATGAATGATCATATATACTATGAATGCAACACGATGTCAATTATGATGCATGTAAACAATGAATGATTGATACAAAGTATATACATAGAAAATCATGCTGACCATGTGTGTTATGAATGCATCCTGATGTTAACATTACGGATTAATACAAAGAAATCATGCTGACTATGTTTGTCACGAATGCAACCCAAAGTCATCATGATGCATGTAAAGAATAAGCAAATTAATGCATGGATATATACTGAAAAATCATGTTGATTATGAATGAAACCTGATGCTAACATGATACATGTATGAATGTATGGTATGACAAATAATTGATCGGATGCAAAATGCAAAAGGGAAGATATCACGGAGGAAATAAGAATCAAAGGAACTTAATCATCAAAATCTCATAAATTTGAAGCATAGTCAATTCATTCCCATATCAACTTTCACATTGGTATAACCATGTTTTATAAAATTTGAGCAGTGGTTAAAACTGTCTTTACAAACACTTTATTCTTCCTAGCATCCTAAGGCTATAAGAGTCGGCTACTGAAAAAGTGAAATCCTACTACATCATATCAAATTGAAGTCCTTCTACATCATTGCTGTAGATCTCCCAATCCTAATTACCCTTTTCTAGTCCTCTGTCAATTAGTGTCATTGGATCCAACCACTTGGCGTCTATAAGGGATTGTACTTTGTTCTTGAGTGCATTGCAGTGCTCAATGCTATGCCCAACAGTTCCACAGTGATAATCACATCTTGCATTCGAATTATACCACTTTGGGTATGGTGGAGATAGGGGTTTTAACAGCATATAGGCAACCAGGTGATTTCGGACCAATATTGGGAAAAACTCTTGATAGCTGATTGGAAGGGGATCAAAATACCTTTGGGTCTTGTTTTTGGGTTGTTTCTTAGTCACACATGGCCTAGGATTTGGGGCACTTGGTGGTGGCACTAAGGTTTGAACCGAATTGTCTACATGAAGAGGTTTTGGAACAACATGGTAAGGGTATGGATTTGGACACGGGGCCTTTGGAGGTTGTACATAGCTCGAGGTTCCTATCCCAGATGCTGGATAAGGTGATTGATGAGGGAAGCAATATGAATTGCCAATTGGTGGTAATGGAGTGGGATTCAGAGGTCCTGTAGTGATTATCCCAATGGACGATTAGACCATAGGAGGGTGGGGATACTGGTTTGGACCTAGAACAGTTTGCAGGTATGGTACAGGATCTGAGGTTTCTATCTTTGGTATCAGGCTCTCAGGTTTAATCATTTTCACGATTTTGTCCATAATTTCATCAGGATTGCAACCTTTGTGACATTGACAAGCGCAGGATCCAGCAAGGATTGTATGTTCTGGACCTAATGGTTTTGGTTGATCCGAAGACGATGTAGAGCCCTGAGAAAGTTCCCCCTTACTCTTACCCATATCCTCAAACATTTTCATCAATTTGGCGAGCTGTTCTTTCACCTCCCGGATCTCATGTACAAATTCCTCTTGATTTCGTTCCAGAGCACCCAATCGTTCCTCCGATTCTTTCCTCATATCTCGAACCCCTTTCATGCAAATGAAAATGTCATGAGATTAAGAATACAGTTCTGAATGTACATGCTCTATTCCTATGTGCATGAATATACTGATGATTAATGCATGAACATATACAGAGAAATTATGATGACTATGTATGCTATGGATGCAATTAAATGCCAACATGATGCATTTAAAAAATGAATAAATTGATGCACATGTATATACAAATAATGACTATGCATGTCATAAACGTATTCTACAATGAATGACCATGCATGCTATGATGTCAAAATAATATATGCAAAGAATAAATGAATTAACACAAAGGTAGGTACAAAGAATGACCATGTATATCACAAATGTATTCTACAATGAATAACCATGCATGTTAGGACTGTAAGATGATGTCAAAATGATACAAATAAATTAACCAATGATTACACGAAATTGGTGGGACCTAAATCTTTATTATTCAAAAATCTCATTATGCAAGATTTGCCTCCAAATTTATGATTTTTTGAAACTTGTTTCCTTTATGAAAAACCAAACACATTATTTTCAAAAGAATTTTGGGGTAGTGGATCCTACTATGGTACAATATGCAAATGTTCATGTAACTCTACCAGTTTATAGAAACCATCAAATAAAATTATTACCACCATCAGTTTATTGCAAAAAAAATGAGATCAACAATACAACCATAAATGTACATGCTCTATTCACACATGCATGAAATGTACAAAATGCAAAAATATTTGAAAAAGAATGTTTGTATTTTGAATTTCAAAAAGTTAGTGAGCACTTGCCCCAACCATATCTACTTATACAGGTATCACAGTGCCTTTGGGGCGGATTATCACATTTATTACGGGTGATGTACGTACATCGTTGCCCGATCTACCACACTTATTCAGAGTGTAAAATAGGTATTAAAAGGTTTAGAAATGTCCCTTCATGTGTTCCTATCTTCAGTATCTAATCGAAAATTCAGCATGGCTTCGTCTAGGTTCACTATATGAGAGTGAATCGGTTCTAAAGGCCCCGAATTGCTCCTCACTTTCGTCGGTGAAGGCTATTAAGGCACCCCGATAAACGCGGGTTCAATTCGTTAGAGTCTATTTCCCTAGCCCATGCAGATTGTTAATCACAAAGGCTTAGGTAATTTAGTACTCCGGAAGTGTTTCACTAGCCTATGCAGATTTTTAATCACGAAGGCTTAGTTACTTTGTTCCCACCTAAAAGGACGAAACCCGGGTATAGGGCTCATGATATGCAAATGCACGTGTGGTGTGTGTGGAGGAAAAATCAAACCTTTCACCACCTATTCTACAAACCTTGTTCTAAATGCCCTAGCAATTTATAAAAAAAACATTCAAGAATAGTGTAACGCATTAACCAACAAGCAATTATAATATACAATTATTAAATAACTAGAGAACAATAATAAAATGTATGCACATGAATATGGACATATTTAAAACATTTTATTATTTTCAAAATTCTCCTTATTATTTAAAAAAATGGGGGAATTAAAATTAAATACCAATTAAACCATCAAAACGGAGACTTTGATAACACACGACTAATTCTAGGCATGACTCTCTAAAATTCCCCAATGGAGTCACCAAGCTGTAGCAACCTAAAAAATAACAAGTCTCATCGCAAAACTTTATTATTCGTTAAGCATGACATTAAAAAAAAATCGAGGAAAAGTCGACTTAATTCCTCTTGAAATGAAGGTTTTGAAAATGACCTTGAAAAAGATATGGAGTCCCCACCAATCTTTTTTAGCTAGGTGTGATCGGCCACCTATTAAAACTGGTTTTATAAAATATTTTAAAATTAATTAAAATATTTTTAAAACCAATTTAAAGTCTGCGTTTTAAATCAGAGAAATCAAAGAAGCGGGTTCGGGACCTGGTTACGTGTGGGGAAGGATTAGCCCCCCCACAACGCCCGTATAAAACGATAACTTATTAATTGTGTGTTATCTCAAGTCTCGGTAAAAAGTTAGTTTTAAATTTAGTATTTCAAGTTAATTCCCCAATTTAAAGAAGAATAATTCCATTTTTAATTGAAAATTATCCGAAATTTATAAATTCAAAATTTTTCTATATTCCCCAACAAATATGGCAAAATATAGAAATTTTTATTAGTTTGGAAAACTTTCCGAATCATTCTCATTTTAAAGAAGATATTCCGTTATTAGTGATAATTGATGATATCCTCCCCAGCAAACCCGGTAGAGAATTCATGAATTATTTTAACTCGGGAATATCTTTATTTTATTGAAAATCATTACCTTTTTGAAATTTTTAAAAAACATATGAATATGAATATGTATGACATAAATAAAATGACATAGCAAAGTCTAAATAATATAATGAACCTAAATGATATGATATAATTTAAATGTCTTAGCATATTCTAAATGAAATGAAATATCCTAAGTTATATGATATATTCTAATTGGAATGAAATGACCTAGGTAACATGATATATTATATATGAAATGTAATATCCTAAGTCATATGATACATTCTAAATGAAATAAAATATCCTAAGTGACATAATATATTCTAAATGAAATGAAATGACCTAGGTAACATAATATATTCTACATGAAATGACCTAGGTAACATAATATATTCTATATGAAATGAAATAATTTAAATGACGTGGAAAATATAAATGATATGGCATATAATCTAAATGACATGAAATATAAAATAATGCTATCATATAATATGCATGAAAATAAAAATAGAAATAATAATACATGAACATAACATATGCTAAATAATATGACAAAAATAACTAAATAAAAAGCATAGGATATCATGAAATATTCAAAACCATATAGCAAATAATATAATATCAAAAATTTAAATCAAAGATAATAACAGCATCATGGAAATTAAACATAGCAAAAATTACATATTATATAATATGCATGAATATGGAAAATGCAATGCATGAGAATGTATTTTTTCCTTTAATTAAGAAAATCCGTATATCTAAAAAGATATCCGGCTACCTTAGAAAAATATATCAAATTAAATATTCTAAAATCAAAATACTTTGTGATTGTTTGGAAACAATTTTGAAAAGCTTAGATTAAAAATAAAAACTTAGCTAAACCCTTTTTAAATGGCTCTAATTTTCTAAGTTTAAAATCCCAGACTTGACCACCCTTAACTTGAGACTTACAAAATCATTTTTAGAGTTTAAAAAGGCTTAGAAACTATCCTAAATCAGTAGCTAAACTTTCTAATCAGCCCCCTCTATTTAACTTAACCAAAACAAAAAAATGATTTTCCTTCAAATTCAATTCTGCCTCCACTGTCCAGTTTTAAAGCATTATTTTTTACCCTATTTTTAAAAATTCAAAAAAATCTAAAACAAATAATGGTGACTCAAAACATGTAAAACTACACGGGAAAAAAATTGGCTTCATTTTCTGATTATAGATGACTGCCCAGAAAAATTGAGAAAGTACGAGTACTGGGTGAAAAAACTGTTTTGCCAAAACACATTCTTTTGCCTTTGATAAAATCATTTAAAAATCAAAGTAAAAATATTAGAGACTATCTAAAAGGCTCACAAACAGTAGCTAACACTTTTGAAAAGTTAGGCAAAAAATTGGCAAAGTAAAAAAAAAAAATCACAAAGGTAGAATAATCAATTTGACAACTCTTTAATTTTCAACAAGTATGCTCAAGAGAGCATGACTTTGAACCATTGATTGGCCTAATTCATAAGTCAAGTGGCAAGGACATGAAATGCATGAAAAATACAGCAAATACGATGCATGAAATGCATGATTTAAAACCTAAATGACATGAAAAATGCATGGCATCAATAAAATGACCTAGACCTAAATGAACTTGCATGGCATTTAATGCAACCTAGGTCTAAAATGCATGACAAAACAAACCAATCCTAAACCTAAAATATGCATGGCAATAACACAAACACATGGCATGCTTAAACAAAATACTCTACCAAATATCATGAAAATGCAAAACTATCAACTAACATAACAAAAATGCACACACAAAGCAAACAATATGAAGTGGCCGAATGTGGGGGATGCTTAAAATGAGCATGGCATTTTCACAAACACATGATATACTAACATGCATAGCTAAAGAATAATGCTCAAATCATGCAAATATAAAGTAAAGGCATGAAAAACAATAGGCATTTTCACAAACACATGGATTAACAAATTATAAAACAAAAAAAAACTTAAACATTTTGAAAACAGAAAATCAAAAATGCAAGACAAGTAAAATAAACATGATAACAAGATAATAGACTCAAAAATAGAAACAAGCAAGCAACCAAATTAAAACAAGCTTCATATTTTTGTATTAGAAGAAGATTAAAGCATCAAAACTTGTTAAATATCAAGAATAACATGAAATAAAAAATGCAAATAGAAACTACCCAAAAGACTAGGCCATTCGGCCATCTCAAAAACAAAAGGAAAAAAAAAATCAAGAGCTGTTTACAAGAAAGAATGAAGAAGGAACTTAAAGAAGAACATTAAAAACACTTATTTAAAAAGAGAAACCAAAAGAAACTCACCAAAATAGTAATCAAAACAGCAAATCAAGAATGGGAAATCAAAGAAAGTGCAAGAGTATGGTGCTTAAAGCAACCTCTAGAAGCTATCTTTCAAGCTTTTTCTCTTCTATTTCTTTTCTTTTCTAAAATTTTGTTTTTGCCTTTCAACAATGGTGAGAAAAATCATCCAAAATCCAAGAGATAATAGAGACTGAATAATTTGAAAATGAAAGAGAGAGTCCCCTTGTAGTGTGGCCGAAACCTCCCCTCAAGGCTAAGATGTTGTCATTTTTCCATTAACCAATTTTTCATCCAAGGGCTATTGATCCAAGATGTTCAAAACATGAAATTATCACCCTTATATTAGGCCATCAGGTATCCACAATTACAGCTGTTCAAGAATCTTAAGCCGTTATGTTGACACTCCCCCTCTTCATACATTGGTCCATGTGGCTTATTTGCAAAGGCTTGATAAAAAAATAACTAACTTCCTCTTCATTGTTGGTATTTTGATTAAAAAATCAGAAACTATCTAGCTATTCTTGGGCCTTGGCCGGCTAGCCCCTTTTCTTCCAGCCCATGTCTCATTTTTTAAAAGGCAAGAAAAGCCCATTTCGATTTCTTGGGTAAAATAACCTTTTTGCCCCCTGAACATAAATAAATGGAAAACGGACTCCAAATTAAAATTTTCTTTTTTCAATACTTTCAAAATAATAAAAAATTGAATTTTGGAAGTTTTCAAAATTTTTCGAGTCCATTTGCTATTTATTTGGATTTTTTCTTCCAAAATTGCCTTTTTATGCCCCCAAATTTTACCATTTTTTAAACGAGCTCCAAATCAAGATTTTTCCTCACCAATCTCTTCCAAATAATTTAAAAATGATATTTGCAAATTTTCAAAATTTTTGGAGTTCATTTGCTATTTTTCTAGGATTTATCTTATTGAATTTCTACATAAGAGACCCGGGATTTGGTCATTTTGCAAACGAACTCCGAATCAAGATTTTGTTGCTCCAATCTCTTCAATGATTTAAGAATGAGATTTGCAATTTTTCAGAATTTTTGGAGTTCATTTGCTATTTATCCCAAAATTTCCAATTTCGCCTTTTTGCCTCCGAAACCTGGTTTTGCTCAAAACAAGTCCGATTTTCAGATTTTCTTCAAATTGAGACTTGGGCTATCTTTTTTTAATCACTCCTCATCCATTGGGGCCTTTAGTCCCACTGAGTCGGGCCATTTCTGTATTTCTTCCCAATTTCACCAAAATCCACCAAAAACCCTAATTCTCGGTTTTCTTCCGGATTGACTTTTCTTTCAGTTTTGCTTTCAAGTGGCTTCTCCATTACCCGTAGTCAATGCTTATCTTTCATTTGGAACCTTCAATTTTTACCAATTCGATCATTTAAGCACTTTTTCCCAAATTTCCTGGATTAAGGTTTTCTTTCTATTGAATCTCCATAACCCAACTTTCGAACTCCATATCTTTCGATGTAGACCTCGGATTATCAAAATTCTTTCACCATTTTTCAATTGAACTTCAAATCTTGATTTTGAAAGTGGGTTGACTTTTTCAGTAGTTGACTTTTTGAAGTTGACTTTCGGTGTTGACTTTTTCAAGTTTGACTTTTTATGCTCACTTTCTTAGACTAAGTCTCGGAGTACCACCTGCAGGATGAAAAAAAATCTTTTTTAGATTCTGAAACATCAATTTAGGAAGAAAACATACCTGTTTTAGTAGTCCGGACAAAATTAGGTGTCTACAGTTTTGATTTGGTTGCTTGCGTGTTTCCATTTTTGAGTCTACTATCTTGTTATCATGTTTATTTTACTTGTCTTGCATTTTTGAGTTTTTGTTTTCAAAATGTTTAAGTTTGTTTTAGTTTTATATTTTGTTAATCCATGTGTTTGTGAAAATGCCTATTGCTTTTCATGCCTTTACTTTATATTTGCATGATTTGAGTATTATTCTTTAATCTTGCATGTTAGTATATCATGTGTTTGTGAAAATGACATGCTCATTTTAAAGTATGGGACCATTCGACCACCCCTTATTTTGTATGCTTTGTATGTGCATTTTCATCATACTAGTTGATAGGTTTGCATTTTCATGATATTTGGTTGTGTATTTTGTTTAAGCATGCTATATGTTTGTGTTATTGCCATGCATTCTTTAGATTTAGGTTTAGCTTGCTTTGCCATGCATATTCATGCTTTAACAAGATTCATGTTCTCCTATAACCATTGCATGTCATGACCACTTTGTTGGTGTAAGCCCTACAAGCCAATCAAGTTAGGCTTGTAAAACACTATTTATATATTCATGTATTGCACATTATAGTTTATTAATTATAACTGAGGTATTTCTTTATCCATAAGTATTGTTATAATTGTTATAAATGACTTGTAAAGATAAAGCCCATGAAACACAAAGGCATTGCAAAGGAATTGTAAGGAGTTACATATAATGAGGATCCTTATGCATCAATGCCGTGTTTCTAAAGCTATTCCTGGTCATTGTATTGTCAAGACAGGGCATTGACAATGCTCAAAAAGACTGGCATATGTTAAGCCTTCATGCACTTGATGCATGCAACTGAACTCATAGGTTGAAAGTATAGAGATACTTGGGGATAACATATGGGTGCTTGTTAGTTGAACAAGTTCACTGAACATGACCCGCTATGAGAGTTCCAATTGGTATTTCACTCAAGTGTCTATGGAAAATAATCTCATGTGTCAATAGTGTCAGTAATCCTTTGACTTGTGACACCAAGTCATCTTGTATGTGAACTGTCATACTTAGATTTCATTACGAACATGTCCCAATCACGAGGATGCTTATAGTAGGGTGTTATTGGGTATGACATGAAGCATACGAAGATGAATGAGTGGTCTAGAGAGGATTCATTACCCCAAGTGATTAAGGGGACATATCTCACATGTCTCTATCTTATATTAACTTATGGAAGTCATTGTCCAAGGCAATACTTAAGGAGTTAATATTAAAGCTGCATATCTAATATGGAATGGGTTAAGAGTAGACACTGAACCATGTTCTTTCCTATCCCGAGATATTTGATAAAGGGATCGAATTACACAGACATGTTGTACACGAAAGGCTAGTCGAAGCTTGTTGAATCTCTTGACATTTGGATGGTCATGATGCATTGCTAGATACCGATCATGATCTATAAACATAAATAGGAAATTCTTAATTGAATTTATTATATTTATTGCCAACATGTTAAAGGCTAATGGGTCACACACAAAAGGTGATTAATGAAATTAAAATGAGATTGGGCCAGATTAAATATTCATTAAGTGTTGTGGGATTATTGTGAATGTTTCATAATATGTATAAGGGCTTTACTGCAGTTAGTACAGAAGTTGGCATACACTAAACCTACTTATATATATGCTTATGTTTTTGCCGCCTCCCCCTAAAGATTTTACCTGAATCGACGCCTCTCACTAAAATTGGTGAGGTTCGGCCGAATAGCATAGGTGAAGGAGGAATACGATTCTTCTTGTTACTTTTGGCTAACTAAGGTAGAGGAGGAAGGTTTCTCACAACCTAGACTACTAGCATCGTCTTGGCAAAACATAATCCCGGTGAAGGTTTTTAGATCACCCGTGTGGATTACTGTCAGAGGTCGGACAATTGGACGGCTTTGGTTTTCGACAAGCGAGCTTTGTGTACAAGAACAAGAACGTCAAGAATATGTCTTCAGGTTTTGGCAATCTCCAATACAGAGGTTTGAGATTTTGATTGTTATCTGTTCTTAACAGCCTGGTCGTTTTGAATTCATAGGCAGATCCGTGGAGGGATTCGGTATTCTCTATGTTTTATTTTATTCCGCTGCGTTGTATGTTTAACTTGTTGATTAAATTATAGAGCATGAGCCGAATCTCAATAGTGGTATCAGAGCCTCGCTTATGTTATTCCTATACGATCTATGCTTTGATTGTTACCTTTAACAAAACTATTTTGTTCTTTGAGTTATTTTGATCCGATTGTCACTAACCGAAATTGTGAGTATTTGCACTTGTAATGTTTCGGTGAAGGCAGTAGTTAATATGATAAATTCTTGTTGATTAATTGGTTTAAAATTATTTTAAACTGATTAATGCAACTGGCGAAAGTTTGGCAGCTATTGAGAACTGTATTTACATGCTTTGCGCAAATTTGGTGATTTTAGTGAGAAAAACTAGTAGATTTTTCTTGGCTGATTTTTAATGCATGATTTAATGATTTTCAGGATTTAAAATTGCTTAGAATTTTTCTTGGCAAGCCTAAAAAATCAGAAAATTGATTTAGCATTGAAAAGTTAGAAGCTGTAAAAAGCGGATAGACATCCTTTAGGGAGATAGAGGGGCGACAGCTACATCTAGTAACCAATGCCTGCACCTCCCTTGCTAGGGTTTTTCGCTTCTATCAAATTCTCATAGCTTATAATTTTAGCAATATTGAGTTACCAATGTTGTAGTGTCCTAGTTGAGATACAACACTAAAAATTAGTAACCATGGTAATATTGTTAAATTAATTAAATTACCAAAATAAGAATTTACATGAATATTCAATTAAATTATTAATTAAAGGAAATAGTCCTAATTGGATTATGATTTATTCTAATGAGATTGGAATAAATGTTTATTATTTTCTTTGAATTAAATTATGGATCAAATATAATCATTGAATGGTGACTAGAGATTAAAGCATGATTTATATGTTCATAAATTGTTTGTGAATGTATGGGATGATTATGGACTTAGACCCAATATGATTGTGGATGGTTGAATTTATTTTATGATTTTTATTAAATTAAATAGGGACTGCGTGCCCTGCCTTATCTCTCATTTTCTGGAGTTGTAAAAATTCTTTCCTCACCTAACTCCCCTCAAATATAACTTGAGGTTTCTTTATTACAAATGTAATTAGTTACATCAAAGTGTAAAATTAGGATTAGCTAGGATAATTTTTGTAACTTGAAGATGGAGATCAAAGACGCCATGAAGGAGATTACAAACAAGCTTTGAAGACTATGTATGTAATCACCTAGGAATTTGACCAACTAATTTCCTTTGATGGCTCAAGGAAATTAGATTAGAAAAGTCCATAATCATCCAAGTTGAAAGCATGTTATAGATTTATTTTATGCGATATTATCAATGCTATGAATGTTTGATATGATGAGACTTATAAAGAACAAGGACATACCTCTTTATAATATTGAATCACATGTTTCGCATGATAAAGTTGCCTTCCATCATCATAACAAAGATAACCAGAGTTCTTCCAGTAGAAGGTTTATTGAGTCACCCAGAGTCAAACTACTGTACGAATATGTTTGAGTTATGAAGTTGGGTCTTACTCAACTAATGCTATGTTGTCCGGATGCTTTAAAACTTGACAGCATAGTGTTAGAGGCAAAGTTAGGCGAAGTACATATGATGTTCTTAGACAAAGAGTTGTCACCTAACTGATCTGGGAATTGCATAGAGATGCAATTGATAAGCTATATTATCTAGCCAACTGGGCTTGTTTTAATTTGTTGAGTCACTCAAGGTTGCAACATGTTGAAAGGGATCTCAGACCACTAGAAATACCTTGATGAGATTTCTGAATAATAGTGAGGGCTATTATCTCAAAAAATTAGTGGGAGAACTAATAAGAGATTTAATAACTCATCTTGAATTGGTATAAATGCATGAATATAACTGATATATACTTTTTCCATATTAGGTTGTTGAAAATGGTTAATACTTTAACTACACTGCGTGGAATTATGAATGCCATTAGTCCAAATTGTTTGGATTGGTACAAAAGATTGAGAAGCGTTCTCAATGAAAGGAAGGCTGCTCACTTGACAAGTCAAGAAAAACTTATAGAAGTTTCTGGGTTGATTGTGTTTGAGATTGAACTAAATTTTTCTACTGTTAAATCCAATTCCTAGATAATTGATTCAGGATGCGGTTCACATCTATGTAATGACATAAGGATGTTGAAAGGAAGCAGTTCTAAGAGTAGGCAATACTGCAAAAGTTGAAGCATTGGCCGTTGGAACATGTACTTTATCTTTGCCGTCTGGCATGAAATTGGAACTGAAAGATTGTTACTTTGTTCCAGTATTGTCTAGAAATATCATTTCGGTTTCATACCTCCTGTTAATGATGGTTTCGAGATAAGAATGAAGGGCAATAGTTGCTCCATCATTCTTAAAGACATTCACTATGGATCGGCAACATTACATAATGGATTATATGTTTTGGATCTAGAGATGCCTGTGTTCAATATAAATGTCAAGAAAGCAAGAAAGCATGATCTAAGTAAGACTTACATCTGGCACTGTAGACTTGGTCATTTCAATGAGACAAGGATTTCGAAATTGCATAAACATGGTTATTTGGAACACTTTGATTATGAATCATATGGGACTTGTGAATGTTGTCTCCTTGGTAAGATAACCAAGACTCCTTTTACTGGAAAGGGTGAAAGAGCTGGTGTTTTATTGGGCTTAATACATTCAGATGTATGTAGGCCACTAAACACAACTGCTAGAGGTAATTACTCATACTTCATAACCTTTATCGATGATCATTCTAAATATGGTTATGTGTATATGATGAGATACAAGTCTGAAGCTTTTGAAAAGTTCAAAGAGTTCAGAGCTGAAGTAGAGAAACAGACTGGGAAAAATATTCTAACTCTTAGATCGGATCGAGGAGGAGAATATTTAACCCATGATTTCTTGGATCATTTGACGAAAAATGGAATTCTGTCACAATGGACTCCACCTGGAACTCCTCAGCATAACGGAGTGTCCGAGAGGAGAAATTTTACCTTGTTGAACATGGTTCGATCCATGATGTCTAAAGCTGACCTTTCAATATTCTTTTGGGGATATGCCTTAGAAACTGCAGCTTACCTTCTAAATAGGGTTCCAAGCAAGTCGATAGATAAGGTACCATATGAGATATGGAATGGCAAGAAGCCGTGTTTATCTTTTCTAAAGATTTGGGGATGTACTGCTTATGTGAAGGAAGTACCTTCTGATAAGCTGGGAGCTAGATCAAAAAAATGTAAGTTTGTGGGATATCCTAAAGAGACTGTTGGATAACTTTTACAATCCTACTGATCAAAAGGTGTTTGTGTCAAAACACGCAGCTTTTCTAGATAAAGAGTTTCTACTTGAAGGATTCAGTGGCAGTAAAATAGATCTTGAAGAAGTTCAAGAACCACAACCTAACATTCCTTCGGAACCTGAGCCATTGGTCGAGGCATTGGATGCTCGAACTAATGCTCAAGAAACACTAGTACTCCGAAGGTCTAGTAGGGAGAGGCAAACTCCAATAAGATATGGATTTCTTTTGGGAGATGGTTTGCCTATTGATAATGAACCTACTACCTACAAGGAAGCGATGTCGGACATCAATTCCAAGAAATGGATAGAAGTCATGAAATTCGAAATGGATGCCATGGAAGTTAACCAAGTTTGGTCTTCAGTTGTTCCACCTCAAGGGATAAAACCAATATGGTGTAAATGGGTCTACAAGATAAAGACAGACATAGATGGCAACATACAAACGTATAAGGCCAGATTGGTTGCAAAAGGTTATAATCAAGTTGAAGGCAATGATTTTGGAGAAACCTTTTCACCAGTTGCCATGGTAAGTCAATTAGGATTATGCTTGCTATTGCTGCATACCATGATTATGAGATATGGCAAATGGATGTAAAAACGACATTCCTTAACGGGAATTTGCAAGAGGAAGTGTATATGACTCAACCTGAAGGTTTTTCATCCAAGGCCACTTCTAATAAGGTATGCAAACTGCAAAAGTCCATTTATGGACTATGGCAAGCATCTCGGAGTTAGAACATCAGGTTTGATGAAACAATTAAAGAATTTGGTTTCATTAAGAATCCTGATGAACCATGTGTTTACAAGAAGGTAAACGGACATGCAGTTGTGTTCCTAGTGCTATATGTCGACGACATATTGCTCATAGGAAACAATGTACCTATGCTTCAGACCACCAAGGTCTGGCTGTCCAAACAATTCTCCACGAAGGATTTGGGAGAAGCAGCATATATTCTGGGAATTAAGATCTATAGAGATAAATCGAAAAGGTTGCTTGGATTATCCCAATTCGTTTACATAGACAAGGTGCTAAAGAGGTTTACCATGGATATCTCCAAAAGAGGTAACTTGCCTATGATACATGGTGTACAACTTTCAAAAGAGATGTGTCCTAAAACTTATGAAGAAAGGACACGGATGTATAGGATCCCTTATGCTTCAGCAATAGGATCTATCATGTATGCCATGTTGTGTACAAGACCAGATGTATCATACGCTCTGTGTGTCACGAGCCGATACCAAAGCAATCCTGGTGAAATTCACTGGAATGCTGTACGAATATTCTCAAGTACTTGAGAAGAATTAAGGATATTTTCTTGGTCTATGGAGGGACTGAACTCCAAGTTAGGGGTTTATACAGATGCTGGATTCCAAACTGATAGGGATGACAGTAAATTGCAGGGCGGTTACGTATTTACCTTAAATGTTACTGCAGTCAGTTGGAAAAGTTCCAAACAGACTACAACTGCAGATTCAACAACAGAGGCTGAATTCATCTCCGCGTGAGGCAGCGAAGGAGGTTGTTTGGATTAAGAAGTTCATAACTGAACTTGGTGTGGTTCCAAGCATTGTAGATCCAGTACCACTTTACGGTGATAACAATGGATCCATAGCGCAAGCTAAGGAACCACGGTCTTATCACAATTCCAAACATGTATTGCGACAATATCACTTGATTAGAGACATAATTCAAAGAGGTGATATAAGTATGGAAAGGGTACCCATAGAGGATAATATAGCTGATCTTTTCACTAAGGTTCTGCCCCAGCAGAAACACAATCGTCACATGGAAGGACATGGGCTATTGGCTTTAGTGCTAGTGGGAGATTGTTGGCGTAAGCCCTACAAGCCAATCAAGTTAAGCTTGTAAAACACTATTTATATATTCATGTATTGCACATTATAGTTTATTAATTATAATTGAGGTATTTCTTTATCCATAAGTATTGTTATAATTGTTATAAATAACTTGTGAAGATAAAGCCCATGAAACACAAAGGCGTTGCAAAGGAATTATAAGGAGTTACAATTATGAGGATCCTTATGCATCAATGCGGTGTTTCTAAAACTGTTCCTGGTAATTGTATTATCAAGATAGGGCATTGACAATGCTCAAAGACTGGCATATGTTAAGCCTTCATGCACTTGATGCATGCAACTAATCTCATAGGTTGAAAGTATAGAGATACTTGGGAATAACATATAGGTGCTTGTTAGTTGAACAAGTTCACTGAACATGACCCGCTGTGAGAGTTCCATTGGGTATTTCACTCAAGTGTCTATGGAAAATACTCTCATTTGCCAATAGTGTAAGTAAAACTTTGACTTGTGACACCAGGTCATCTTTTATGTGAACTTTCATACTTAGATTTAATTACGAACGGGTCCTAATCACGAGGATGCTTATAGTAGGGTGTTATTGGGTATGACATGAAGCATAGATGAATGAGTGGTCCAGAGAGGATTCATCACCCAAAGTGATTAAGGGGACATATCTCACATGTACCTAGCTTATATTAACTTATGGAAGTCCTTGGCCAAGGCAATACTTAAGGAGTTAAATTAAAGCTGCAGATCTAATATGGAATGGGTTAAGAGTAGACATTGAACCATGCTCTTTCCTATCCCGTGATATTTGATGAAGGGATCGAGTTACACAGACATATTGTACACGAAAGGCTAGTTGAAGCTTGATGACTCTCTTGGCATTTGGGTGGTCTTGATGCATTGCTAGATGTCGCTCATGATCTATAAATATAAATAGAAATTCTTAATTGAATTAATTATATTTATTGCCAACATTTAAGGGCCTAATGGGTCACACACAAAAGGTGATTAATGAAATTAAAATGAGATTGGGCCAGATTAAATATTCATTAAGTGTTGTGGGCTTATTGTGAATATTTAATAATATGTATAAGGGCTTTAGTGCAGTTAGTCCAAAAGTTGGCATACACTAAACCTACTTATATATATGCTTATGTTGTTGCCGTCTCCTCCCTAAGGATCTTACCTAAACCGGCGCCTCTCACTAACACTGGTAAGGTTCGGCCGAATAGCATAGGTGAAGGAGGAATACGAATCTTCTTGTTACTTTTGGCTAACTAAGGTAAAGGAGGAAGGTTTCTCACAACCTAGACTACTAGCATCGTCTTGGCAAAACATAGTCTCAACCTTATGAAGGTTTTCAGATCACCTATGTGGATTACTGTTAGAGGTAGGACAACTGGACAACTTTGGTTTTCGACAAGCGAGCTTTGTGTACAAGAACAAGAACGTCAAGAATCTGTCTTGAGGTTTTGACAATCTCCAAAACAGAGGTATGAGATTTTGGTTGTTATCTTTTCTTGAATGCCTAGTCAGTTTGAATTCATAGGAAGATCCTTGGAGGGATTCAGTATTCTCTATGTTTTATTTTATTCCGCTGTGTTGTATGTTTAACTTGTTGATTAAAGTATACATTATCTCTGTTTGAGCATGAGCCGAATCCCAACAATATGACCAAGCATATTCTCATCTGGCACTTAAGCAACATGATGGCCTCAAGTGCAAGTGGGAGATTATTAGTTTATGCCCTTGAGCCAATCAGATTGGACAAAGGATATACAGTTAATAATACAAGCCTATCACTATTCCTTAGTGATACAAGGTTTTCCTTTATGTTAGTACGATAATAATAGTTATTAAAGTACTAATTGGATGAAGCCTATGGAACATAAAGGTCTTGTAAAGGAATTATAAAGAGATATAATTCTGAGATCCCTATGCATCAAAGCCTTGTTCCTAAACTGTTCCTGGTCATCTTATTGTAAAGACGGGGCATTGACAGTGCTCAATGCATGTTAAGCCTTTTTACTTGTGAAGTAAGCAACCGATCTCATGGGTTGAAGTATATTGTATCCTTGGGATAACATGTAGGTGCTTGTTGGAAAACAAGTTCACTGAACTTGGCCCACCATGAGAACTCCATTTGGTATGTCACTCAAATGTCAATGAGACGTTCTCATGTGCTAGTCATGTAAATAGTTCTCTGGCTTGTGATACCAAGTCATCTTGTTTGGGGAATGCCATGCTTTGGTTTCATCACGAACGGGTCCCAGTAAGGGATTCCTATAGGAGGGTGATTTTGGGTATGACATGAAGAATACGAAGGTGGATGAGTGATCCAGAGAGGATTCACCACTCCAAGTGACATTGGGAGATATATTTCATATGTTCTTGGCTTCATTTAATTTGATGAAGTCTTTGGCTAGAGAAACATGAATTAAGGAGAAATCATTTCTCTAAATTAACGTGGTTAACCATAAGCTGCAAGAACTAACATGGATTGGTTACATGAGTAGACACTGCATCATGCTCATGGCATTTTCGGGATATTTGGTGAAAGGACCGAATTGCACTAATGGACTGGACACTGAAAGGTTATGTCGAGACTAACTTGACTCTCCAATATTTGGGTGGTTCTTGATGGCTTGCTAGAGTCCGCTCATGATCTATGAATGTAAATTAATTATCCTTGGATTATAGTTTATGTTCATTGCCAACATATTTGAAGCCTAATGGTCACACATATTAAGGTAAATTAAGAGATTAAAATGGAATGAACCTAATTGATTAAATTGATAATTTAATCAATAAGGGCTTAATTTAATGGTTTAGTTAAGTGGAGGGACTTAAGAGAAAATAACATAAGAGTTTTGTTATAACCCTAAGTCCATACTCTTAGAGTCTTACCGCCCCCCATATGAAGAAACATAGCCACCATATTTCCAAGGTTTGGCCGCACATTGTATGTGCATGTTTTGGTGTCTTTTTCTTCTTTCTTTCTCCTTTCCTCTTAGTGAATTGGGAGAGAGAAAAAATTTCTCTCACGAAAGCAAAGGCTTAGTGTGAAAAGAAAGAAGATCAAGATTTTCCCTATGGTTGATGCACCAAACCCTGTGGAAGGTAGAAAAAAATGTTTTATTCCTTCTTGATGCTTATGAAGCATTCAACCATGGTTCCTCTTGATGGGGAGAGATTTATGAAACCTAAACCACTATCATGGATTTTTGCAAGCACTCCATTCCTACCTTGAAGAAGGTTCTCTTGTTCATCTTGTGTGGATTCCGTTAGAGGCCAAAAACTAAGGTGGCTTAAAGTCTCGAAATTCCTTCTTGGTGTTCAAGATTGCATGGGCTGTTTGGAAACTCAAGATTACTAAATCTTTGAGTTAAGGTATGATTCTTGATCATATGCATGCTTTATACAAGCATGATCCTTGGAGATTTGGCTACTCCTTTGTTTATTTATTCCGTTGTGTTCATGTTCTTCATTATATCGTTTTCTTATTTGAGCATTAGGCCAAATCTATCAATAAGTTGTCCTGGCCAAAATTTGGAGTTGTGCAAAATGAGAAAAAGTTTCTCTTCTTCGAGGAGTTTGATTGCAAATCAAATTCTATCTTCTTGTATTTCACTAAACCGAACATTCGATCACGTCTAATTTTGGGTTTGGCACTAAGAGTTAGTGTTTGACTAGGACTCTAAGACTTGCTAGCTGAAAGAGTTTCACTTGAGCAAAAAGTCTTATTATGAATCAAACTCTGTTAAACCGAGGTGGTTGAATCCTATTAGGATTCTAAGAGGTTGATTATGAATCAAACTCCTCTCTCTTTATCTATGTATAGCCGAACATGGCCTTGTACATGTCTAAGTTCGGTTGATTGCTATATGATAGTGTTCTAATGCAAGTAGGAGATTAGAAGTGAAAGAGTTTTGCTTTAGCAAGAAGTTTGATTGTCAACCAAACTCTAGCTTAAATCTTCTAGCTTAGCCGAATTACTAAGTGGGATTGAAGAGTTGGTTTTGAACCAAAACTCTTTTACTTGTACAAGCTTGGCCGATCATGATCTTAATCCCTTTAAGTGTAGAGGTTCAGCCATTCACACTAAGTGTTAGTGTCATGATCGAACCAGAACTCTTTGAGGTGGAAGAGTTTCACCTCATATGAAGAGTTTAATATTGTAGCAAACTCATCCAAGCCTAATCGCTTAAGGGGATGGCCGGCCACATTACTTGTGGTGTGAGAATTATTTCTTAAGTGGAAACTAGAGAAGAATAATAAGCAAAAACAGTTTTACAAACCTAATAGTGTAAAAGATTCAGCCAAGGCTTTCCCATTCAAGCCGCACCTTCTCCTTGCTTTTTCTCTTGATTTTCCTTTATAGCCGAACCAAAGAATTGTTCTTGGTGAGTTTCGAGCTTGAGAGAAAACAAAGAAAAACTTAACCTTTTGATTGTGATTAAAACCATCCAACCGGAATTGGAGAGTCCCCAAGCCTTAAGAAGGGCTCCAACATCCGTTCGTGTGGATCACCGTTGGAGGTAATACGCTTATGTTGCTCGTGGCCTTGGAGAGATCGTGCAGTGACCATTCCATTGCAGCGTTCGTGCAGGGAACAACAAACTCAAAGTTACGAGTCTTTGAGTAGGTATGATCTCAAAATCAGATGAGTGAAAAATTTTATTTGTATTTAACCACATTTAAATCACGATCTAAACATCCTCAGGGATCCAGCTGCTTCTATGTTTTGTTTCTGCCGTGTTTTTGTTTTATTATTTTATGCTAAACATGTTTGAGCATGAGGCTAGATTTCCCAACATCCCCAAAATGGAATCCTATGGTGGCACGTTCGACCTTGTCAACCAAACATCACATGAGTAATAATGCCATCATATGTAAAGTCTTTCAGTCCAAGATCTTGGTGCTCCTTCCTTAAGCCAAGGTTTGCAAACACCACTAAGAAATTGGGATGCAAGTTTCTCAATTGCTTTGAGAGTTGCATCAGCTACAAGAAGGCATTAATAGTCTGATGTCCAAGAAATAAAAGGATGACAAGTCCTTAATAATTAATGGTAGCACGCATTTTAGGCTTGGATGTCTAAGTTCCCTAAGCCCTTAAGCTCAGACATCAAAGTTTCCCAAAAAGTTTGTACATCAATATCCTCAAGCTGCTAAACTTGGATCTCCACATTCCATCACTTTCGCTCGCGGACGACCACAACTTCATCACTTATACTCTGAACTTCACACATTATCCTTGGATATAGCTACTTAAAGTAAGATAAAAAAAAATCTACGTAATAAAGAAGCAAAGTCTGCACCTAAGTGAGATGAAGTCGACCTCCAAGTAAGATGAGGAAGCTTGGGAAATCTAGACAAATTCTGCATGCAAGTGACAAAGAAACGTGGAAGAATGCAAGTGAAAAAGAAACTTGGAAAAATTAGCTCACCACATCCAAAAAATGAGAAGACAATTCTCAAAGTGTCTCCTAATACACTTTGTCATAACGTGATCTCGTTGCGGGACCCGTCTAAATGACGGTAAAAGAAGTGGGGGAAGAGGAAAAGAAAATTATTGGTTCCTCTTAAATAAAAATGAGAAACCTATCTTTACGGAATGAAAAAGTGCTTCACTGCGCATATGCATATGCTACAGCTGATATGTGACAGTCAGTATAATTGAACCCATCACTGAGTCAGAAGCAGTTCGCATGTACATGAACAACCTTCGACCATCGTTCTTTTTTGGCTATGTGTGATCGGTCACCTATTAAAACTGATTTTTGTAAAACATTTTCAAATTAAATAAAACATTTTAAGAAAACCAATTTTGAAGTCTGCGCTTTGAACTAGAGAAAAAAAAAGTAGGTTCGGGAGTTGGTTATGTCACGGGGAAGGATTAGCACCCCCACAACGCCCGTATAAAAGGATACCTTATTAATCACGTGTTATCATGAAGTCTAAATTAAGGTCGATTACTGTTTCGATATTTAAAAATAATCCCCTTTAAAAACAATCATATTCTTTGAGAATAATCCGGAATTTATTAACATAAAATTTTCTATATTTTTCGGTAGGCCCGGCAAAACATAGAAATTTTCTTTTATTTTGAAATTGTCCGAATCACCCTCGTTTTTTGAGAAAAAGGATATTTCCTTGCTAATGATAATTGATGATATCCTCATCGGCAGATCCAGCAGAGAACTCATGAATTATTTTAACTTGAGAATAACCTTATTTTATTAAAAACCATTATTATTTTCCATGCATTTAAAATCATTTAAAAATGATCATGGATATGCAAATTATTACTAAGATATAAATATAAATCAAACAACATGCATAATTATCATGACATGACGAATATTTTAATATGACATGGCAAAAGAATTCATGACATGGCATGCATGACATGGCAAATCTTATCATGACATGGCATACAAAAAAGATCATATAGGCACTAATCATAAAATGATATCATCATAAAATATTCACATCCATCAACACATCATGATCAAGATAGCAACATGAATAACAATCATAAAATGACATCATTATGGAATATTCATGAACATAGACTTATCATGATCAAGATGGCAAAAGTAGACATCAATTATTAAATGACCTCATCATGGAATATGCATGAACATAGAATATGCACACATCATTATTTAAAATTCTTTTTTTCATGGATTTTCTTTTTGTTTGAAATTACATAAATTGCATACGTCGGGACATTTTATCGAACTCCCAAGCAGACTCGACAAAGCTTTGGAAAAATATCTTTTCGCATGACACATACATAATTATGAAGAAAACGAAAATCATACCTTACAATTTCATAAACGCGTGTGTTGAATAATTTCCTAACCTTCCCGACAAACCCGGCAAAGATTAAGAACTAATTCTCGCCAAATGTCTAGGAAACCGAAAAACTGCGTTTTTATGCTAAATTAGTAAAAAAAATCTTTTAAAATATGCAATGCATGAAAACGGAATGTGTTTCTCCCTTGAAGAGAGGATATCCAAACATCTAAAAAGATGTCCGACTACTTTTGAAAGAAAAATTGGAATTCAAAATTAAAGATTTTGGGCACAAATTTTTGTTCGAATTAAGAGGCATCCAAACGCCATTGTTTGACATCCGAATACCTCTAAACGATGAAAACATTTCGAAAACCAAAATGAAGTAAAAAAATGATGCAATTTTGAAAGAAAAAACCCAACGTGGCCAAATGGCCTAGTATAAAAGTCCGAGTTTTTTCAGCTTTAAAGCTCGTTTTATCTACCCATGAACCGATTTTCTTAAAACCAATTTTTTAAATTTTAAATGATCAAAAATATCTTAGGAAACAGCCCCTAAAGGTTTGGCCAGCCCCCTTCCCCTAGTGAAAGAAAATCCAAAACTTGCTAGCTTTAAAAGCTTGTTTTGACCCCAAAAACTCAATTTTACTAAACTATTTTTTCACCCATTATCAAAATTCAAAAAAATATGAAAAATTAAAATTAGGTTCAAAAAGTGATAAACTAAATGAGGTAGAAATATTATTTTATTTGGACAAAAAATGCATAGTGAAAATATTGCCCGAAATCAGCATAACCAACTTGCAAAACATTGTTTTTTCCAACTAGTTTGAAAAAGAGATTTTGGCTGTGGATCATTGGTTGATCCTAACCAAAATCACACTAAAAATTGTTTGAAAACATGATTTGCAGCAAGAAAAAATGATTGGCTCAAGGCTAGCCCCTTGGATGTTAATCCAGCTATAACCATCACTTGATAAAAACCAAGATCATCAAGCTCAAGATCATCAAGCTCAAAATCATTTTTTCAAAGAGAAATAAGTAATATAAAACACACAACCAGCAATATATATATATATATAAATATATATATATATATATGAAAAAGACGATATATAAGCAAAAAAATGTAAACAAACAAGAAAAACGAAGGTTGGCTCAAGGCTAGCCCCTTGGATACTAGATCCAGCTATAGCCATCACTTGGTAGGAACCAAGATAATCAAGCTCAGAGATCTTTTTATTTCATTTTTTTGAAAGAAAACAAAGGAATATCATCTATCCTACCACAATAGAACAACCCACATCCAATAGCAAGCAAGAAAAATGAAGCTAACACAAGCACACTAAAGGCCCTCTAGTTTCGGCCAAAGCAAAATATGGAGGAAAAAGTTTTGCAAACTTATTTTGTGAAAAAGAGAACTAGAAGAAGATGGTCTCTTTAAAATCTCTTTAAAAAAAAACCTTAAGAAAAGAAGATAAATACAAGGAATAAATCTTGAAATAGATGGAAAATAAAATGGAAAAGAAATAATCAAGCAAGCTACCTTAGTAAGCTTTCAAGAACAAAAACTTTGAACCTCCATTTTTCCTCTTTTCCTCTCTTCCTTTCCCTTTATCCTTGTGAAACTTTTGAACCAACCTCCTCCTCTTTTTTTCAAGTGAGTAGTGAATAGTGAATGTGAATGAATATAAAAAAAATCCTTCCTTGGCCTAATCCCTTTTCATCACCTCCCTTTCATCTTTTTTTTAGCCACTTGGCTTCATCATGTTTCCTAGCCAATGGAGATTAATCCTTACACATTAAAATGCCACCCATTAGCTAGCTAATGGCTCCTACTAGGTCACCAAGAGTGCTCTTTTATTGGCCAAAAATGCCACCTAATGTACTATCTTTATTAAGCACTTGGCAATATCACATGGCTATCACATGGCTTCACATGTCTTTAACCAATAAGCTTTCATCCTTAGCCATTTAGAGTGCTCCTCATTGGCCAAAAATGCCAACTCATGTACTAAACAAGGTGACTCATGTCTTTTTTTTACTATACATTTATTTACCAACATGCCATTTAGCCCTTCTAAGGACACTTTTTACTTATCCTTTTTAATTACCAAAATGCCTCCCTTATTTGCCAAATGGTCCTTTCAATCTTTATTTAATTCTAAGCTCACCCCCATTTTCCTACATGGGTCATAAATTTGGGCCTCCCATCAACAAAATCTAAATGGACTTCTTAATGTTAGGCCTCTCAACAACAAAAATCTTCATAGACCTCCTAAGCTTGGGCTCTCTCTATATTCCTTATACAAATTGGGCTACCCATTTTCCCATTCATCATTTCCTACTTGGTCTTGAAGGATGGGCCATCATCTTAACACTTGGTCATTGAGAATGGGCTCTCATGCGTTAGCCAACAAAATTTGCTATTACTTAAACACCAATGGGCCTCCCATATTTCCATAAAGACTTGTCATCCACTTAGAAAATATGGACTTCCCCTCTTCCTTTTTGTGCTTTGGCCCAACCACCTAAACATTTTCCATCATTTATTCACTTCACTTTCACTTGATCTCCTCCTTTTGTTCTCCAAATCTTTCCATCTTGATCTCCTCTTCTTATTCTCTTTATTTGATCCTCCAAGACTCCTCAAAAAATATCTAATTTGTGCCTCAAACGATGCTATTTATGGAGCTTTAAGACCTTGAGAACTACTTTTTCTCGCACAAGTAAGAGTGAGGCAATAAAAATGAGTGAAGGAAAATTTCCCAACGCCAGGACCTAGAGGGCACCGCAGCGTTGAGCCCTCAGCCTGCCCCTTTGTGCTGCTGCATCTTCTCAGACTTCCTTTTCCAAATTAGATGACCAATTCTTATCCGTTTTGGGTGAGTAATATATCGTTGGAAAGATCTTCAAATTAGTTTCAAAAGTAAAGAAGGAATCTTTTTCAAATGAAGAACTTAAAATCATGTTTTCTTACAAACAAGCTTCAGAGGTCAAATCTGCCTTCTTGCTCGGCACGAAGAGTTCCATCTTTTTTTTTTTACTTTGACATCTTCTTCCATTATTGTTTGGGAGGCCCGGACAAAATTAGTTGTCTACACACTTACAAGTGAAGAATGAGTTTCTCAATCCATGACTTAAAGGGTTTCTTGAGATGTACCAAAAAATTCTTCTTAGAGAGGATTTTAATTGAAACATTTTCCAAAGAGTTCCTAGACACTTACAAGTGAACAAAGAAGCTCTCGAGGTACAACCTAAAATGTCGCTTGAGGTGTTCCACAAAATTCTTTTAAAATAAAGAGAAATGAAGTCATAAGTCCAGACGAAGAGATTTTACACAATAAGTTCAACCCTCAAAGGTTGGAGCAAAGCCAACTCCACCACATACATCCGAAGATAGCACTAAGTCAAAACATGTGCAAGCTCAACACGAGGTTAAAATTTTTGAGTAAGAAATAATCTTGGTGTTGGAATATGCTCTAGAGCCAATCGTATTAGACAGGGATATACAATCAATAATGCATAATAATCACTTAATACAATGAGATAAAGATTTTAGTTCATCAATTAGTAACAAAATAAAGAGTTATTGTGAGCTAATCGAATGAAGCCCATGGAACACAATGGCCTTGGAAAGGAATTATAAAGAGTTATAATTATGAGATCCTTATGCATCAAAGCCGTGTTACTAAACTAGTTCCTGGTCATTGTATTGTCGAGAAGGGGCATTCACAATGCTCAAAGACTGGTACATT
Organism: Fremontodendron californicum; assembly: GCA_030761205.1. NCBI lineage: Eukaryota > Viridiplantae > Streptophyta > Magnoliopsida > Malvales > Malvaceae > Fremontodendron > Fremontodendron californicum. The sequence continues at coordinate 8,526,200 of JAULJL010000025.1, read as the reverse complement.
TAAGCCTTCTTACTTTGGAAATAAGCAATCAATCTCATTGATTGAAGTATGGAGACACTTAGGGATAACATATAGGTGCTTATTATGAGAACAAGTTCACTGATCATGGCCCACTATGAGAACTCCATTTGGTAGCTTACTCAGGTGTCTATGGAAATATTCTGATGTGTAAGTCGTGTAAAGTAGTCCTTTAACTTGTGGTGCCAGGTTATCTTGTATGTGAATTGTCATACTTTGATTTTTTTTCAAATAGGTCACAAGAATTTATTACTATGGTAGGGTGATTTTGGGTATGGCATGAAGCATACGAAGATAAATTAGCAACCTAGAGAGGATTCACCACTCCAAGTGATAATAAGGATACATATCTCATTTGTTCTAGGCTTAAGTTAACTAGTTAAAGTCTCTGGCCAGAGCAAAATGAATTTAGGAGAAGTGAGTTCTCTAAGTTCATAAAGTTCATAAAGTTAACTATATATATAAATATAAGTTGCAAGAACTAACATCGATAGATTTCATGAGTAGACACTGCATCATGCTCATGGTCTTTCGGGATATATGGTGGAAGGATTGAATTACACAGAAAGGTTATGTCGAGACTACCTTGACTCTCCAATAATTGGGTGGTCATGATGGCTTGCTAGAGTCCGCTCAAGATCTATGAAAATAAATTAATTATCCTCATTTATATTTGGATTATAATTATATTCATTGCCAACATATTGGAAGCCTAATAAGTCAAACAAAATAAGATGAATTTAAGGAATTAAAATGGAATGGACCTAATTGATTAAATTTAGAATTTATCAATAAAGGTTTAATTAAATGGTTTAATTAAGTTAAAGGACTTAAGAGAAAATAACACAAGAGTTGTGTTATAGCCCTAAGTAAAAAAAACCTAGTGCTTGTCGCCCCCTATATAAACAATAGCTGGCTACCTTATAACTTAATTTTGGCCGCACACATGATGTGCTTGTATGGTGCCTTCTTGATTTCTTTCTCATCCTTGTCAAGTAGTGGATTGATAGAGAGAAAAAGTTTCTCCCTTGAGAGCATATGTCTTAGAGTGAAAAAGAAAAGAAATCTTGATTGTTTCTTTGTGCGCTGCACTTTACCTTGGTGGAGAGAAAATTGCTTTCTTCCTCCTCTTGCTTATGAAGCATTCGACCATGGTTCTCTTGTTGGGGGGAGGTTTATGAATCCTAAACCACTAGCATGGATTTCGGAAAGCACTCCATTGCTACCTTGAGAAGGTTTTCTTGTTCATCTGTATGGATCACCATTGCAGGCCAAACACTTGGGTGGCTTTGAAGTCTCGAGATTCCTCTTGGTGTTCAAGATCACATGGGCTGTTTGAACTCAAGATTACGATATCTTTGAGTTAAGGTATAATTTCTAAATCATATGTATGTTATACAATTGCTTAATCACATTAAAAGTTTACAAGTTTGATCCTTGGGGATTTGGCTACTTCTTTGATTCTTTTTATTTTCTTTTTCCGCTGTGTTCATGTTCTTGATTAAATTGTTTATTACTTGAGCATGAGGCCAAATCCAATAGTTGGAAATACAACCTAGAATGTTAAAATGTCGACACCTAAAAAGTGACCAAAGCAAAGGCCTAAACGCCAAAAACAATAAATCAAGACTAGAAGATCGACATTGCATATTGAAGAGAGAAAGCTCAAGCATTGCGGACTAATAGACATACAAAAGGCAAAAACACTTGGTAAGAGGCATGATTAACCTCTTACCACGATGTTTCCAGATGTGTATAGGATCAATGAAGATCGTTAAATGGAAGGGAAAAGGACATGTCCAAAACTCAGGACCTACGATGTTCGAAAGGCGTAAACTGACAAGTGATGCCAAAAACTTACCCAAAAATCCTAGAACAAGGACCAACAAAGATATTTGAAGAAAGGGCAAAGGGGACGTTCAGAACTTAGGTCCACAATTCAAAGCACGGCCTAAGAGGTGACACCAGAACCTTGATCAAAATCCTCATTCAACATGGAAGACCAGACTTATCAAGAGCTTGATGCCAGAAAACAGGTCTGATGACCCCTCTTAAGGGCGTTTCCCATAACATTGTAAACTTGGATGCCGTCCGTAGGAATTGAACCACGGATGTGAAAAAGCCCCGATAACTAAGATTTTTAGCCTAGATGTCATCGTAGGAATTGAACAACGGATGTGACAAAGCTTCGATACCTTGTTTTTCAACGTAGATGTCATTCATAGGAATCGAACCACAAACGCGATAAAGCCCTAGTACCTAAGCTTTTTAGCCTAGATGTTGCCCGTAGGAAATAAACCACGGGTGTGATAAACCCCCATACCCAAGTTCTTCACCTTAGGTGTTGTCCGTAAGGATGCGACCACGGGGACATGTCAAAGCTTCTATACATAAGCTCTTTAGCTTAGATGTTGTCTGTAGAAATTGAACCACATATGTGATAAAGCCCCAATATCTAAGCTTTCAGCCTATATGTCGTTCATGGGAATTAAACCACGGACATGACAAATCCCCAATACCTAATCTTTTTAGCCTAGAAGATGATCATAGGAATTGGACCACAGAAGTGACGAAGTCTTGATACCTAAACTTTTTAGCCTAGATGTCATTGGTAGGAATTGAACTGTAGACGTGACAAAGCCCTGATACCAAAGCTTTATTGGGAAATCCGGCTTCATGCTTATTGATAACTCGTATAATTATATAGTTTTTAGTTATGTTTTATTATTGTTTTGTGTCAAATACGAGTTATTATTGTTTAGTCTAATTGTGTTTATGATCTTTTATATTTTTATGTAATTTGGTGTTTTTCACAAGTTTTTTTGAGTGATTTCAGATTACTAGAATTAAGGGCAAATCCAGTTCAGTTCCAGTTCCGACACCTTTTGCCATATCAGCTATATCTTGAGTTTCACTGAATCAATAAGGCTGAACTTTGTATCCCTGCAAATCTAAGAGGCATATCTATCTTTTTCATGTTTTACACTTCTTGAAACGGAGTCGTTTTCCCTAGCGAAATCGACCATCAAGTTGGCTGATGTGCAATGACGTCTGTTCTGCACCGTTTTGGTATTTTGACCATATCTTCCGATCCACGTGCGCAAATGATCTGATTCCAACGGCTATGGATCCGTAACTGATAGGGGTATATTTTTCTAGAAGACCATTTTATCAGATCGAGCCTCCAACATTGACAAAATCGACCATCAAGCTGGCTGATCAGAATTGTCATACAATATGACGAAAATTGTTAGAAAAATGCACCCACCTATTATACCTACCTTTGAAATTTGTAAAGCTTGTCTCTTGTCATTTAGCCCTCCAAAATGTGTATAAATAGAGGGCCTTGGATGAGTATTGGGATACATTATACATTGGTAGGATATTAGCCATTGTAATAACATTCTCTAAGTTTTCTTCTTCTTTCTCTAGTTTTCTTTTTCTTTATTTACTTATGTTTCTTACATTTCTTTTCATTTTATTCATATCTAGTATGTGTTGCTAATCATATTGTTGAGGTGATGAGGTGAAGCTCTTGGTAAATGCTAAGGTTAGTCTCTTAAACATGAGCTAAAATTTATAAACACTAGTATAGATAATATTTTCTTTTGGTTTAAAATCATACTTGCAAAGTAGGGATCTTGATTCATTATTGACAATGAAAATGGCACAGTAAATGCTTGGTTTCATAACCTTGATTTGTTGTAGACATATACCTTGGCATAAGGAATGCTTGGACTCTTTTTGTGAGTTTTGAGGACACCAAATGAACATAATATCATATGCTATGGACGTTGGACAATTTGGACTGAATTGCTAAACCTTCCGATTGGAACCTCCCTTATGTGTGGATTTCAATTGTGTAATAAAACAAGATTAATCTTAGCATAACACCAAGAGTGGATTCTCTAACCTCAACATCTTTTCTTATTGTTGTTTATATCTTGTTTAATTTCTTTTATATTTTGTTTATTTTGTTCTCTAATATCTTGTTTATCTTATTTTGTTGTTGATTCCCTAATATCTTGTTTACTTTCTTTTTCTTATATATTTATAAACTTATACTTACTAATACGCTTCCTTGTGGTTCGACCTCGGACACCCGAGAATTTATTACTTGAACATAACCTGCACTTGGGTTTACGACTCTTAATTGAGTCTCCATCAAGTTTTTGGCGCCGTTGCCGGGGAAGCAATACTAAGTATATAAGTTTATAAGTATATTTATTTTTATTGGCTGGTTATACCGCCTAATTTTGTATATATTTATTTTGTTTGGCTGGTTATACCGCCTAATTTAGTATATTTATTTTGTTTGGCTGGTTATACCGCCTAATTTATATATTAACTTTGTTTTATGCTTGTTTGGCGACGTGATTTTAGATCTCGTCGTTTAGTTAGATTTTATTGTGAAACTTTTTCAGGTAATCTTTCTAATACAACTCCTACCATGGCTGACAATGAAAGTGTTCATGCTGAAGATGAGAACAGACAAGTACGCACCATGCGTGACTACTTGCAACCAACTCGAAGCTCATCACCCTCTTGTTTTATTTTTCCTCTCAATGCAAACAACTTTCGTTTTAAACCAGGTATGATAGCTTTGCTTCCAAATTTCTATGGGTTGGAATCGGAAAGTGCTTACTCGTTTCTAAAAGACTTCGAAGATGTATGTGTCACCTTTAATGACCAACAATGTACAAATGAAATTGTCAAGCTAAAATTATTTCCTTTTTCTTTAAAAGATAAAGCAAAAATTTGGCTTCATAATTTAAAACCAAGGTCAATTGGCACATGGCAAGAATTACAAACTGAGTTTCTAAAGAAATTTTTCCCAGCACATAAAACTACTGCTTTGAAAAGACAGATTCAAAATTTCAATCAAAATCAAAATGAAGCATTTTTTCAGTGCTGGGATCGTTTTAAAGATTTGTTAAGTTCTTGTCCACATCATGGTTTTGAAAAATGGCGTCTTATTAGTTTCTTTTATGAAAGTTTAACTCCCGAAACTAAACAATTTGTTGAAACAATGTGTAACGGTGAGTTTCTAGAAAAAGAACCTGAAGAAGCCTTTGACTACTTAGACCATTTGGCAGATAACTCTCAAGCCTGGCACACAGATAATTCCTCTGAAAGTTCCAATAGATCTAATGTTGTTTCTAACAGAGGAAAATATCATTTTAGTCAAGAAGATGAGATAAAAGCTAAAGTAGCTAATTTGGCTAGAAAGATTGAAGCCATGGAACTTAGAGAAGTAAAAGAAGTCAAAACGGTTAAAAATGAAGAAAGTTGTGGAATTTGTGAAATCATGGGACACCCCACTTCTGAATGTCCAAACATTCCCATTCTTAAAGAAGCGTTGCATGATCAAGTAAATTCCATAAACACATTTAAAAAACCTTTTCCTTCTCCTTACTCTGAAACGTATAACCCTGAATGGAGAAATCATCCCAACTTCAGTTGGCGGAATAATAATCATGTTCAGGTACCACAATCTCAAAAGCCGGGCAACACTTTTTCCTATCAACCTTCACGTGTACAAACCTTGGAAGAGACATTGCAAGCATTCATGCAAACACAAGCAAATGTGAATAGCCGGACTTCACAGGACATCAATGAGATCAAAAACACCTTGTCCACATTGACAGCTTCATTACGCACTCAAGAAAAAGGTAAGTTTCCTGCTCAACCTCAGCCTAACCCTTCTACTCAATGTCTTGTTTCTTGCTCCAATGAAACTCAACAGGAAAATGCCAGTTCTATCACAACTCTTCGAAGTGGAAAGGCAATTGACAAAAAGATTCCATCAAAAGACCAAGATCCTCTTTCCCCTCCGAAAAGTAATGGTAAGGATGATGGTAAGTCTGAACTTCTTGAAAATTTGGACAAAGAAAAAGGTATGCATCCTGCTCCTTTTCCTCAAAGGTTGCAAACAATAAAGAATTTGAATCAAAATGCAGAAATTTATGAACTTTTCAAACAAGTTAAGATTAACATTCCTTTATTGGATGCAATCAAACAAGTTCCATCTTATGCTAAATTTTTGAAGGACATGTGCACAGTTAAAAGGAAACATAATGTACAAAAGAAAGCATTTTTGACGGAAAGTGTGAGCTCAATCATTCAGCACCTTACTCCACCAAAATTCAAAGATCCTGGATGTCCAACAATCTCATGCATCATTGGAAACACTAGAATAGAACGTGCATTTCTTGATCTTGGTGCTAGTGTTAATCTTTTGCCTTTTTCTGTTTATCAACAGTTAGGTTTAGGTGAACTCAAGGAAACACCTGTTACACTTCAACTAGCTGATCGTTCTGTAAAAATTCCTCGAGGGATAGTTGAAGATGTTTTGGTTCAAATTGATAATTTTTACTTCCCTGTTGATTTTATTGTTTTGGACACACATCCTGTTTCAAATCCAAATGTTCAAATTCCTGTTATATTAGGCCGTCCATTTCTTGCAACTTCTAATGCTCTGATAAATTGCAGGAATGGTATGTTGAACATTTCTTTTGGAAATATGACTTTAGAATTAAATGTGTTCAACATTTGCAAGCAACCTGGTGATAATTCAGAAGTACATGAAGTGGATTTCATTGAAGAACTTGTTCATGAACATCTCACCACTACCACATTCCATGATCCTTTAGAAGCTTATTTAATTGAATATGAGTTTGATAATGCTTCAGAAATTTCACACACTGATTCTTTGTTAAAATCTTTTCAGGATAAGCATTGTTGGAAACAAAAGTTTGAGGAACTACCATCACTTACAAATGTCACTGTACCATCAACTATTGAACCACCCAAGCTGGAGTTAAAACCATTGCCATCCGAGCTAAAATATTCCTTTTTGGGTGAGAGTGAAACTTTTCCAGTCATAATTTCTTCACATCTTGATGAACTACAAGAAGGTAAGTTGTTACAACTTTTGAAGATGCACAAAAATGCATTAGGATGGACCTTAGCTGACATAAAGGGAATAAGCCCATTAATCTGCACACATAATATTTATTTAGAGGAAAATGCTAAACCCTCTAGACAAATGCAACGAAGGCTTAATCCTAATATGAAAGAAGTAGTGAGAAATGAAGTCATTAAACTTCTAGATAATGGAATCATTTATCCTATCTCTGACAGCAAATGGGTAAGTCCTACTCAAGTCGTACCTAAGAAATCTGGAGTTACTGTAGTTAAAAATGAAAACAATGAATTAATTCCAGCTAGGACTGTTACTGGTTGGCGCATGTGCATTGACTATAGGAAACTTAACTCAGTGACGAGGAAAGATCATTTCCCTTTGCCTTTCATGGATCAAATCTTAGAAAGAGTTGCAGGGCATCAGTTTTATTGTTTTCTAGATGGATATTCTGGGTATAATCAAATTGCCATTGCACTTGAGGACCAAGAGAAAACCACTTTTACATGTCCTTTTGGTACTTTTGCATATCGTAGAATGCCATTTGGATTATGTAACGCCCCTGCCACATTTCAAAGATGCATGCTTAGCATTTTTAGTGACATGATTGAACGTAATCTTGAGATTTTCATGGATGATTTTTCTGTTTCTGGTGATTCATTTGATGATTGCTTAGCCAATTTGAAAAATGTATTGATTAGGTGTGAAGAAAAAAATCTTGTTCTTAATTGGGAAAAATGTCATTTCATGGTCACTAAAGGTATTGTACTAGGTCACATTGTTTCTGCAAAAGGGATTGAGGTAGACAAGTCAAAACTTGAATTGATTGCTAATCTACCCACACCAAAGACAGTAAAGGACATTAGGTCATTCTTGGGACATGCAGGTTTTTATAGAAGATTCATAAAAGATTTTAGCACGATATCTAAACCTCTATGTAATCTTTTAATGAAAGACACTGCATTTGAATGGACTAAAGATTGTGAAGATGCTTTTGAAAAACTCAAAAATATGCTCACTACTGCTCCTATTATGAGATCTCCTGATTGGTCTTTACCATTTGAAATAATGTGTGATGCTAGTGACTATGCTGTTGGTGCTGTGTTAGGACAAAGGAAAGATAATAAACCACATGTAATTTACTATGCAAGTAAAACTTTAAATAGAGCCCAAATGAATTATTCCACTACAGAAAAGGAATTACTTGCAGTTGTTTTTGCATTGGATAAATTCAGATCTTACCTTGTTGGATCATCAATTGTTGTCTTTAGTGATCATGCAGCTTTAAAATATCTTCTCTCTAAGAAGGATGCAAAACCTAGGTTGCTGAGGTGGATCCTTTTGCTGCAAGAATTTGACATCACCATTCGAGATAAAAAAGGAGTAGAAAATGTGGTGGCTGATCATTTATCAAGACTTGTTTGTGATGAATCTTTTGGAACCTCACCAATAAATGATACTTTTCCTGATGAACAACTTCTAATTGTCTCCACGACACCTTGGTTTGCTGACATTGCTAATTTTCTTGCTACAGGAAAAATTCCTTCTCAATGGAGCACCCAAGATAAAAGGAAGTTTCTGAATGAGGTAAAGAAGTTCTATTGGGATGACCCTTACTTGTTCAAATATTGTCCTGATCAGATTTTTCGAAGATGCATTCCCGACAATGAGGTAAGTAGTGTAATTAAGTTTTGTCATTCCGAGGCATGTGGTGGTCATTTTTCATCAAAGAAAACTGCTGCAAAAATTTTACAGTGTGGATTTTACTGGCCAACTTTGTTCAAAGATGCACATAATTTTTGCAAGTCATGTGAAAGTTGTCAAAAATTAGGTTCCATTTCGAAAAGAAACATGATGCCTTTGAACCCAATTCTTGTAATTGAAATTTTTGACTGTTGGGGTATTGATTTCATGGGACCATTTCCACCATCTTTTGGTTTCTTATACATTTTAGTAGCAATAGATTATGTTTCAAAGTGGATAGAGGCAATTCCATGTCGAAATAATGATCACAAAACAGTGATTAAATTTTTAAAAGAAAATATTTTGAGTCGATTTGGAATTCCTCGATCTATCATAAGCGATGGGGGAACACATTTTTGCAACAAGGTTTTTGAAACATTAATGAAGAAATATGCCATTACACACAAAGTTGCAACCCCTTATCACCCGCAGACAAATGGACAGGTAGAATTAGCAAATAGGGAGATTAAACAAATTTTGGAAAAGACAGTTAATCCAAATCGCAAAGATTGGTCTCTTAGACTTAACGATGCATTATGGGCCTATCGAACAGCTTTTAAAACAGCATTGGGCATGTCTCCTTATAGGCTAGTTTATGGAAAACCTTGTCATTTACCTGTGGAACTTGAGCATAAAGCATATTGGGCCATTAAAATGTTCAACTCAAACCTTGATGACGCTTCTAATTTACGAAAATTACAAATAAATGAACTTGAGGAACTCAGAAATGATGCATATGAGAATTCTAAAATTCATAAAGAAAGAACTAAAGCCTTTCATGACAAGTTAATTTCAAGAAAAACATTTAATGTTGGGCAAAAAGTTCTACTTTATAATTCTAGACTTCACATATTTCCTGGTAAGTTGAGATCAAGATGGACTGGCCCATTTGTGGTTAAGCATGTGTATCATTATGGAGCAGTTGACATTGAGAATCCTCAAAATGGTAACGTATTCAAGGTAAATGGACAAAGACTCAAACTCTTTTTGGAAAATCATGTTACTCAAGAAGAGGTTGTTTTTCTTTCTGATCCTTGTTTTGAAAATAACTAGATGTAAATATAATTTTTTTTACCCCGGTTAAATGGCGGATAACGGTACTCCGTGATTATTTAAGTCGGTTCCATCAGCTACCCACAAAACTGATATTGTATATAAATTTCTCTTTCATTTTATTTTATTTCATTTTTTTTTCAGGATGGATGATATTCTCAAAAGATTGCATAAACGATTTCCTCCTTTTCCTCGGAATATTTTACTGAAGCTTTACCAAGTTCGATTAGAAAGATTAAGAATGCTTATGAACAAAGGGATTCCTGAAGACATACGTTGGATAATTGAAGCCAAGGTACGTGAAGATGAATATCTTCCTGTTTTGCATTTACCAGGTACAGGTAGAAGCACTTATGCAAAGAAGCGACGAGCAAAGCGCATGAGTTCAAATTGCCACAAGTGTGCACGATGGACGTGTAACGGTAAATGTCGTTCTATTGGGATTCCGTCCTCTAATCGAGATGATAAAATTGAATTCATTAAGGATGGACTGAGTAAGGAGAATTTGGGTAATATCCAACTTTCTCTTGAGACGCATCCTAGTGGAGACGTACAAAGAGAAATTCTTGATTTATGGCCGCAATTCCAAAGGGAATGGCAACATCTTGGGAATCTGATGATAAAAGACCCTGTTTGCCAGCTTGTAAGAAAACTGGATGGGAAGCATATCCTCGACTCATAGAAGGCGTTTAAGCCGTTTCTGGACCTAAAACCAGAGGAAGATGCCAAATACACTTTCGGCGACATTATTACTTTTGACTTTTACGGTTGATTTTTCTTCTCTTTTTGATTTTCTTCCTGAAATCACGCAAAAATCTTTTGTTAGGTTAACATTTTCTTCTGACAGGTCAAATACACTTTCGGCGACATTATTACTCTTGTCTGATTCACTACTCAGTCCTCTATATATTACACCATGTACTCATTCTCTTTCAGGCACTCGAAAAAGAAAAAAAAAATGGAAAGCACTTCGTCCCAGCGCATTAAAAAAATTTGTGTCTTTGGAGGTGCTTATCCAGGGAAAAATAACATATTCGCTGATGAAGCCATAAGAGTTGGAGTAATACTTGCCCAACAAAAGATCCACTTGATTTATGGAGGCGGTAGTACGGGTTTAATGGGAGCAGTCGCTACAGCAGCACACGCCGGAGGAAGTCCAGTTCTAGGAATCGTGCCAAAACTATTCACAGATTTTTGTGGACCTACCGTGGGTAAGGAAATACAAGTCTGGAGTATCCCTGAACGGATAACAATCATGTACCATTCTGCTGATGCATTCATTGCCTTACCAGGAGGTCTGGGTACATTGGAAGAAATAGCTTGCGTGGCTTCTTGGTCATCTTTGGTCACAAATAAGAAACCCATTGGTTTGCTTAATATTAATGGTTATTTTAGTAATTTACTTTCATATTTAGATAATGCTGTGGATAATGGATTCATGTTTTCAGAGGCAAGGAGAACCATAATTTCTGCTACAACCATTGAAGATTTACTCAAAAAGCTACAAGCTTATGAGTGTTTATCTGCTACGGCTGTTTCGCAAACGCTCGGAAAAAGAAAAAGAGATATGGACGAGCAAGGAGTGGATTGCACTTTGTCTTTGTGACATTATCTAACATTTTGCTTGTTGTGTCTCAGTTATAATAAGTGGTTAGCAACCTCTGCAGGTAATATCTCCTAAATTCTACCTTTAAAATTTGACATTGGGGACAATGTCATATTTTAGTAGGGGGTAAGGGACATATTTTGCTAAAAAAAAAAAAAAAAAAAAAAATTTGTTGTGTTTTAAGACATTTAGAAGTATTCATTCTGAACAAGGTCTGAGTAAGGGAGACTTGAGACATACCTTGTCAGTTTGATTTAATCTTCTTCTTCAAAAAAAACAAAAAAACAAAAAAACAAAAAAAAAAAAACAAAAAACAAAAAAACAAAAAAAAAAAAAAAAAAAAAGCATGTTTAGACTTAGTGTGTTTTTTTTTTTTTTAGTTACTTTCAATACAATGATGAGATATGAATTGCATAAGTCTAAAACAGATTTATTAGTGAGAAGATTTTCATGAGAATTGAGCTTGATGTCAACCTTTTTATGAGCCAATGTTAATATGATATGTTGATTGAGAAAGAAGCATGTTTAGACTTAATCTGACTTGTATAATCATCTTTGTGAGTTTTTGAGCCTATAATGATTGATGCATTATACAAATCAATCTAATTTCTTTCTTGAGTGCTCTTATGATTACATGATTCTCTAGAACTTGCTTTAAACCGTTTGAGACTATATTGATACATGTGACAACATGAATATGATAGAGGCATTAGGATTATAACCAGAGCCAAACAGCCATCCATTATTAATGTTCTACGAGAACATCCCCACTAGTGAGCCAATTTGAGCCTACATTAAATATGATGTTTTATTGGTAACCACAACTTACACCTAGCCTAAATATGCTTATATCCTTACCCTTGTTCTAAAGATGAATTTTATATTTTGAGACATATTGCAAAAAAACAAGGGATATTTTTATTTGAAAATTTGGGTTAGAAACAAAAGATAAGTGTGGGGGAAGAAAAGAAAAAGTCAAGAGAAAAAGAAAGGGATCATTGTCAAATACATTCCCATATTAAAAAAAAAAAAAAAAATCTTCTCTTGAACTTCTAGAAAAAGATGTTACAAAGTTGGTTAGAATGATGCAAAGGCTCAACATGAATATTTAGCCTATGTTATTATGTGCTTTATAAGAGTTTTGAGAAGTTTTATTTGTATGATCTTATTATGTCTCTAAAATCTATGAACTCTTTGGAACCTTTGTGATATCTTTATCCTTTTGTTCTTTAACCACATTATAACCCTTTGGCCCCATTACAACCTTGAATAAAGACCTCTTGATTTATGAAGTTGTATGATCTAAATAGTGGAGAATAGGTGGACAAGCAAGCATATGGTAGAAGTGTTTTCATGAGATTGATTGAGTGTAAACACTTTACCACTACTTTAAAGAGTGAAAATCAAGAGAGTATCCCATGTGAGAAGTTGAGATTAAGTTTGAATATACACTATTTTGATTGAAATATGTTATGTTATTATTGGCTTAACTCAAACTATTTACATTCAAGCAAGATTTTTTGTGAATTTCTTTAAGCTATTGATTAGTTTTTAAGACTTGTCCAATGATTATCTCTAATTTATATTGGAAGGATTAGTTATAATTATTATTTTTAGTTTTTCTTATGTCTTCAATGTTTGTGGGTATCGTCCTAGTAAACCCTCACGAGACTAAACTCGTCCACTAGGGACACCTAGGGGTTTAAAGGCTTGTGTCACATGCTAAGTGCCACCGTGATTTCCTACGAAAATGGATTAGATTAGATTTTCTTATTTTATTTTTATTGAGTCGTTGCTAGGGACTAGCAACAATCTAAGTATGGGGGTGTGATAACTCGTATAATTATATAGTTTTTAGTTATGTTTTATTATTGTTTTGTGTCAAATACGAGTTATTATTGTTTAGTCTAATTGTGTTTATGATCTTTTATATTTTTATGTAATTTGGTGTTTTTCACAAGTTTTTTTGAGTGATTTCAGATTACTAGAATTAAGGGCAAATCCAGTTCAGTTCCAGTTCCGACACCTTTTGCCATATCAGCTATATCTTGAGTTTCACTGAATCAATAAGGCTGAACTTTGTATCCCTGCAAAGCTAAGAGGCATATCTATCTTTTTCATGTTTTACACTTCTTGAAACGGAGCCGTTTTCCCTAGCGAAATCGACCATCAAGTTGGCTGATGTGCAATGACGTCTGTTCTGCACCGTTTTGGTATTTTGACCATATCTTCCGATCCACGTGCGCAAATGATCTGATTCCAACGGCTATGGATCCGTAACTGATAGGGGTATATTTTTCTAGAAGACCATTTTATCAGATCGAGCCTCCAACATTGACAAAATCGACCATCAAGATGGCTGATCAGAATTGTCATACAATATGACGAAAATTGTTAGAAAAATGCACCCACCTATTATACCTACCTTTGAAATTTGTAAAGCTTGTCTCTTGTCATTTAGCCCTCCAAAATGTGTATAAATAGAGGGCCTTGGATGAGTATTGGGATACATTATACATTGGTAGGATATTAGCCATTGTAATAACATTCTCTAAGTTTTCTTCTTCTTTCTCTAGTTTTCTTTTTCTTTATTTACTTATGTTTCTTACATTTCTTTTCATTTTATTCATATCTAGTATGTGTTGCTAATCATATTGTTGAGGTGATGAGGTGAAGCTCTTGGTAAATGCTAAGGTTAGTCTCTTAAACATGAGCTAAAATTTATAAACACTAGTATAGATAATATTTTCTTTTGGTTTAAAATCATACTTGCAAAGTAGGGATCTTGATTCATTATTGACAATGAAAATGGCACAGTAAATGCTTGGTTTCATAACCTTGATTTGTTGTAGACATATACCTTGGCATAAGGAATGCTTGGACTCTTTTTGTGAGTTTTGAGGACACCAAATGAACATAATATCATATGCTATGGACGTTGGACAATTTGGACTGAATTGCTAAACCTTCCGATTGGAACCTCCCTTATGTGTGGATTTCAATTGTGTAATAAAACAAGATTAATCTTAGCATAACACCAAGAGTGGATTCTCTAACCTCAACATCTTTTCTTATTGTTGTTTATATCTTGTTTAATTTCTTTTATATTTTGTTTATTTTGTTCTCTAATATCTTGTTTATCTTATTTTGTTGTTGATTCCCTAATATCTTGTTTACTTTCTTTTTCTTATATATTTATAAACTTATACTTACTAATACGCTTCCTTGTGGTTCGACCTCGGACACCCGAGAATTTATTACTTGAACATAACCTGCACTTGGGTTTACGACTCTTAATTGAGTCTCCATCACTTATACAAAAATATCAAAATAAGCGCAACGAAAAATAAACAAAAAGGCAGAAGGATACCTTAGGATCTTAAGATCATGATTTACATGGGTTAGTTACAAATAAAAATTGAGAATCATTCATATGATTTAGATCGTACTTACTTAAGATCTCATAATCCCGAGTGTGTCGCTCCCTGCACGAACTCAATGATGGGATGGTCACTTCACGATCTCTCCAAGGCCATAAGCAACACATGTGTCTTGCCTCCAATGGTGATCCACATGAACAGATGTTGGCACCTTCACATGGATTAGGGATTCGTCAGTGCTAGCGGCCGATCTTTCGATCACAATAAAAAAGTTCACCTTCTTTGTTTTTAACACAAAGTCGACACCAAGATCAATAGATAGTTCGGCTGTTCAAGGAAAAATCAAGAAGAAAAAGTGGATGAGGTTCGGCTATGCCTTTTTTCTTCTTGGTCGATTCTCTTTTGTTTTTCACTTAGGGAAGAAAACTTTTTTCTCACTTAGTAAAAATTCCTCACCAAACCGTAAGTCACATTCACAAGAATTCTTTCACTTTAGCACTGTCATAACGATCTAGCAACCGCTAAATGTCATTAAGTGAAGGGGGAAGCGAAAAAGAAATTATTTAGAAAAAGATAATTAGATTCCTCGTAAACATTATGAGGGTTTTAAAATAATCTCAAAAAATGGAGTCACCACCGATCTTTTTTGGCTAGGTGTGATTGGTCACCTATTAAAACCGATTTTTGTAAAATATTTTAAAAATATTTTGAAAAACTAATTCTAACCAATAGGGGGTGAATTGGTTTTTTAAAATTTTCACAAATAAATTTGATTTTTAATTATGGAAATTAAGAAATCAAACTTAAAATTAAGTAAATGAACAATATGAGTAACTAAAATAAAGAGTAAGGGAAAGAGAGCAAAGAATCGATGTATAGATGTACGGCCCTTCCACTTGGCGCCTACGTCCGCTCTTCATAGCACTTCCTTGCCAAGGTGCTTTACCAATTCACTAGTGAAAACTACCTTTGAGGTTAAGTAATAACCTTACAATCCCTATCTTTTATGGCTTAGATAGAAACCTCTTATCCCTTTAAGAATTCTACCCAAAATCTTAAGAACAAGTCACTCACAATCTCAGTCCTTTTAGGAAATAAAGGTTGTTTGCAAACTAAAGAAGAACCTCTAATAGGAGAGTGTTTGCAGACTTTAAGTACAATATTTGAAGAGACCAATACAATGAAAAGATGAATACAAGATGAAAGAAAGCCTAAGCACAATGAAAACTTGAAAGCTAGAGAAAATATGAAAGATTCTTGCTTTGATTTGCTTATCTTGGAGTCTCTTGCTATTGGAAGTTTTAGGAAGTCCCCTCTATACCTTGAATATCAAATATAACCGTTGGGAATGGATTGATATGGAATCGAGCCATTGTTTCTTCAAAAAAATGTACTTTGAAACCAGTACAACTCGCCTGGGATCGATCCCCTCCTTGTTGCAATTTGAAAATTTGACCGTTGGAGCCATGGGATCGATCCTCTCCTTGTGGGTATTGACCCCCTACTGCCCTGCAAAGTTAAAAACGGTTCTGTGTTGCATAGGATCGATCCAGGTGAAATTCTTCACTAGGGGATCGATCCTTTATATAGGTGATCGATCCTCTCTTCAAAAAATAGTTTTCTTTGATTTTGAAAAGAGGTTAACTTGTCTCAAAAATATTTTGATCATGGATATACATTTAAGAATATGTATTTTTGAGAAAGCTAAAGGAGTTTAAAATATTTTAGCATTTTCCAAAATATTTTCAAAATAATTCAAAGAAAAATGCTAAAGTGAAAACATTTAATCTCAAGCTAATTATGCTTAAGAACTTGTCATTTCAAAATTAAGATCAATTCAAAGCTAATATAGCTAATACCTTTGTTAATAATAATTGATGAAGACTCCCCGGCAACCCGGCGGAGAATTCATGAATTATTTTAACTCGGGTATATATTTCCTTCTTTTATTATTAAAGCATCAATTTTCAAATATTTAAATGATCATGAATATGCAAATTATCACTAATACATAAATATAAATGAAGTAACATGTATATTTATCATGGCATGACAAACATTTTATTATGACATGACAAATAATTTATCATGATATGGCATACATTTTATTGTGACATGGCATGCATTTTATTATGACATGGCAAAATTCATCATGACATGGCATACATTTTATTATGACATGGCAAAATTCATTATGGCATGGCATATATTTTATTATGACATGGAAAAATTCATCATGACATGGCAAAATTCCTCATGGCATGGCATGTAATCTTATCATGACATAGCACAATCCATCATGACATGGCATATAAGAAGATCATATGCATATCAATCATCAAGTGGCATGATCAAAATAACAACATGGACATCAATTATTGAATGACATAATCATGAAATATGCACATTAAACATAGAATATGCACACAACATTATTAGAAAATCTTTTTCATGTATTTTCATTGTGAAATTATATAAATGGCATGTGTCGGAAAATATCATCGTACTCCGCGACAAACTCGGCAAAGCTTGGAAAATATTTCTTTCATATAACATTTATACAATTAGGAGTAAAACAAAAACCATACTTCATAATTTCATAAACACGTGCGTTGGAGAATTTCCTAACCTCCCCGGCAACCCGGCAAAGATTAGGAAATAACTCTCGACAAATGCTCATGAAATCAAGAAAGCACGTTTTTATGATAAAATTTAAGAAAAACATTTTTTAAAAATGCAATGAATGAAAATAGGGCCATTATCGGAATGTGTTTCTCTCTTGAAGAGAGGATATCTGAACACCTATAAAGGTATCCGACTACCTTTGAAAGAAATTTAGATTGCACTTTTAAAAATCGACGGATTTTGGGAAGATTTTTGCTCTGATTAAGGGATGTCTGAATGCCATGGTTCAGCATTCGAATACCTCTAAATGAGCCTTAATACAAATGCCTTTTTCTTAAAATTGTGAAAACAAAAATGCAAAATTTTTGACAAAAACTCATCTTGCCCAAATGCCCCTAGTGTAAACCACCCAAATTTTGACTCGATTTTGAAGCTCGTTTTAACTACCCGAAGACCAGTTTACCAAAACCATATTTTTTTAAGTCTTAGATGATAAAAAAAAACTTAGAAACAGCCCCTATGGGTCCCGGCCAGCCCCTCCCTTTAGTGTAAAAAAATCCAAACTTTTGCTAGTTTTAAAGCTCGTTTTAGCTACCCAAGACCCGATTTTAGCTAACTATTTTTTAACCCTTAAGGAAAATTCAAAAAAATTTAAAAATTTAACCCTAGGTTTGACCAAGTGTCTAGTAAATGAGGTTAAAACAGATTTTTATTTGGACAAAAAATGAATAGGATTCTTGTTGCCCGAAATCAGCATATCCAACCTTTAAAACATTGATTTTTCCAACTATTTGGAAAACAAAATTTTGGCTATGGACCATTGATTGATCCTAGCCAAAATCATGTTGGAAATGGTTTAAAAACAAGTTTTAATTCAAATGAAAGGATTGGCTCAAGGTTAGCCTCTTGTATGCTAGATCCGGCGTAACCATCACTTGATTAAAACCAAGATCATCAAGCTCATAATCACTTTTTCCAAAGAAAACAAACAATATGTAACAAGGAGAATGCTCTACAATAAACTCATATTCAGAAAAGTACGCACATGAGAATGACAATATATAAGAAAAAAACATAAACAAGCAATAAAACAAAGGTTTACTCAAGGTTGGCCCCTTGGATGCTAGATCTGGCCTAATCATCACTTGAATGAAACCAAAATCATCAAGCTCGAAACATTTTTTTTTTGAGAAGGAAAACAAAAGAAAAATCACTAACCTACCACAATAGACCATCCCACGTCAAATATCAAGGTAGAAGCATGAAGCTAACAAAAACACAATAAGGCCTACTAAGTTCGACCAACATGAAAAAGAAGGAAAATGTTTTTGCAAGCTTGTAGTTTTTGTAGTAAACCTTGTAGCTTTCAAAAAGGGAAAAGAAGAAGAAGAGAAGTTTTCTTTAAAAATCCTTTTGAAAACCTTAAGAAAAAGAAAAAAAATATCAAGAAAGAAAAACAAAACTCTTAAAGAAAATGAAGATGAAAATAGTAAAACTAGCAAGCTACCTTAGTGAAGCTTTTGAAGAAAACCTTAAACCCTTCATTTTTCCTTATTTCCTCTCTTCTTTTCCTTTTCACCCTTTGGAAATTTTAAACCTTTTTCTCCCCAAGAATAGCAATAGCCGAATGGCTCAAAAATGAGGGATACCTTATATTTGTTTGATGTTGGCCGAATGGCCTAGAAAATACTCTTCCTTCATATATTTTTTCATGCTCCTAATGGTCCCCCCTTCCAAATGGTCCCCTTTCCTAGTCTTAGGGGCCAAGTAGCATTCTTATTGGACCAACATGCCATGTCATCTACCTCTTACTCTTTCTCTATCCTACTCATCCATTTATTCACCAAAATGCCATTTAGCCATTCTTCCAAAAATGACCTCTATCCTTCCAATTTATTACACTTTTACCATCGATTATTTCCATACCTTTCCTTCAACTTTCATTTATTTGTTATTCATACCTCCATCATTTCCAAACTAATTTTCTCTTTTGAATTGCATCCTCCAAACTTCTAATTTGTGCAATTTAGTCCCTCGATTTTCAATTTTCCTCAAATCAATTCTTTTATTGATTCTCCATGCAATTAAGCTCTTCAACTCCATTTCTTTATTAATTCTCCTTTAAATTTAACTTTCAAATTGTTTCAATTTGAAATTTTCCATAATTCTCCTTGAAATTGAATTTTCAATTTATTCAATTTAGTTATTCCATTTTCAATTCTTCTTCCAATTAACCTTTCTCCTTAATCTACTTCAAATTGGACCTTTGAATCCTATTCCTTTATTGATCCTTCCTCAAATTGAAGTTTCAATTTCATTCAATTTAACTTTTTTTTAATTTTCCTTGAAATTAAACTTTCAATTTGTTCAGTTTGGTCCTTTCACAGTCTCAATCTCCTAGTTTTCCTTTCTTCAAACTAATTGCCTCAAATTCCTTTTTCATCCCCTTGAATTTGTTCAAATTAGCCACTTTGTCAACTCAATTTTGCTTTTCCCCCTTTAATTTCAACTTTTTATTTCTTTCGATTTAGTCCCTTCATTACTTTCCTTTAATCTTCTTATTCAATTTCGTCTTTAATCACCAATTGTGGCTCTCCAATTATCAAGTTTGCCTTTTTAACATCAGATTTTCCTTTTTGATATTGATTTTCCAAATTTGACTTTTTACCCGTTGAGTTTGACTTTTACTTTTGGTCAACTTTGACTTTGACTTTTGGTCAACTTTGGTCTTGTCCACTTCGACGAACTCAAATGTTAAGGCCACTGAACCATGAAAGTCGATTGAAATTAAAAGGATGGAGTTATAGAAAACGAACCTTGTTTAATGGCCCAAACAAAAATAATTGTCTACAGCTGCCCCTCTTTGGCTATTGTTGAGAATCAGGAATTAGGCAAAGACAAATGGACAGCGATTTTTTCCAGATGCGGAGGTCATTCGAAAAAGGAAAGTTTTTCAAAAACTTAAAGTAAAACATAAATTTAAAAGTTTTGATCTTGATGAGGAAATACCTCAATTGCGATACCAAGGTTCGACTTGTCTCAAGGGAACGAATTCGACTTTTAAAATGAAAGCAACACCTCGACAATGATCCTGGAGCTCGACCCATTTTCAAAAATGAGTTCGATTTAAAACAAAAAAATATCTCGATGGCGATCTCGGGGCTCGACCCATTTTGAAAAAAAACAAGTTCGATTTAAAACAAAAGAAATACCTCGACGGTGATCTCAGGGCTTGATCTATTTGGAAAAAATAAGTTCGATTTAAAACAAAAGAAATACCTCGAAGGCAATCTAGGGGCTTGACCCATTTGGAAAAAACGAGTTAGATTTAAAAACAAAAGAAATACTTCGACGGCGACCTCAGGGCTCGACCCATTTGAAAAAAACGAGTTTGATTTAAAAACAAAAGAAATACCTCAGCGGTGATCCTGGGGCTCGACCCATTTGGAAAAAAGGAGTTCGATTTAAAAATGAAAGAAATATCTCAGCGGTGATCCCGGAGCTCGACCCATTTGGAAAAAATGAGTTCAATTTAAAAACAAAAGAAATACCTCGACGACGATCTCGGGGCTCGACAAATTTGGAAAAAATGAGTTCGATTTAAAAATGAAAGAAATACCTCGATAACGATCTCGTGGCTCGACCCATTTGGAAAAAATGAGTTCAATTTTAAAAATAAGAGAAATACCTCGACGATGATCTCGGGGCTTGACCCATTTTCAAAAATGAGTTCAATTTAAAAAAAAAAAAAAAACTCAGCGGTGATCCTCGAGCTCGACCCATTAGAGTTGGATTTAAAATCAAATTTTCCATGATTCCTGCAATGTTAGCCAAATGCAACGAAGTGGATGACATGTTTTGCAAATCATTGTAGAATGCATGTTCCCTAGAGGTGAATGTAATTACATGTTTATGTCATGAGTTCTAATCCATGCTTTCACTGAGATCCACAGACTTTTCTGACTCCATGATGATGTCTTCGATCTTTTCACTGTTTGCCCTACTTGACGAGCCTCCAGTATTATGGATTTGTGTGTTTTTTTTTTTAAATTTTAGTGGTTCCCAAACCTCTTCTAAAATTTAACTCTACTCTATAGCAATACAAAGAAATCCTTTCAATTAAATATTTTTATGTTTACTAATCATCGTTCAATTCAATAACATTCAAAAATGCATCATAAAATGTAAGAAAGATGGTAATAAAATAGCCAACTATCATGCGAGATGGTAATAACAAGGTTTATTGCAATAATATCTCATATTACGAAGAGCGAGTATAAAGAATGTAACAGATAAATGTAAAATTATAGGTCATAGATGCCCCAGATGCGAAATATCTTGGACCTTTCTGCTTCAATTCATCTGAAATTTCTTTTGAACAAGCCATTACTTGGGTGATTTTTCGGCTTCCGCAGCTGCGTCAGATTTGAGCTTTGCCCCCTTCTCTGATCTCTGAAGCCTTATTCCCATTTTCACGGAGCATTGATTCTATCTTTGGAAAGTACTTGGGCCGCACTTTTCGAGTTTTCAACCCAAGTGTCCCTCTTTCGGATTTAAGTCACCTTTTTTGGGTTTCTGACTTAAACCTCTATTTTTTCATTTTTTATTTTTCATTTTTTCATTTCTCATTTCTCATTTTTTTTCCTTCTAAGCATAGTACTTCTTTAACTCATCGGCATTACGAGATTTCTCAAGTCATCACCGTCCATCCGGTTAAGACCAATGCTCCTCCAGAAAAAGCTCTCTTTACCACATAGGTCCTTCCAAATTCAGGGTCCACTTTCCATGAGGAACATTTACAATGGGGAAAATTTTCCTCAATACCAACTTTCCCTCTTGAAACTGTCTGGGACGAACCTTTTTTCTATGGGCTCGGATCATCCTCTTCTGGTACATCTGCCATAGCATATGACCTTTAATCTTTTCTTTTCGAGGAGATTCAACTGCTCATAACGGGTCCTGACCTATTCTTCCTCTTCTAGGCCGACCTCCAACAAAACATGAAAGGAAGGAATTTTAACTTCAATGGGTAACACCGCTTCAATCCCATGTAGCAGAGAAAATGGTGTGGCACCCATAGATGTGCGGACCGAGGTGTGATAGGTGTGGAGAGCAAAAGGCAGCTTCTCATGCCAATCTTTATGCACATCAGTCATTTTTTTCAACAATCTTCTTTATGTTCTTATTGGCTGCTTCAACTGCCCCATTCATCTTTGGTCGATAAGGAGCTGAATTGTGGTGCTTGATCTTGAATAGAGTGTACACTTCTTTCATCATCCTGTTGTTCAAATTAAGAGCATTGTCCAAAATAATTCTCTTCGGAAGCCCATATTAGCATATAATCTCCTTTTTGATAAACTTAGATACCACTGATCTCATCATGTTGGCATATAAAGCAGCTTCTACCCATTTTGTGAAGTAGCCTATAACTAGCAGGATGAAGCGATATCCATTTAAAGCCTTCAGGATAATGGGCTCGATCACATCCATCCTCCACATCGAGAACGGCCACGGAGCCATCATAACATGTAATGGTGATAGGGGAACATGAATCTTGTCCGCATAAATCTTGCATTTATGGCATTTTTGTGCATGATTAAGGCAATCTACTTCCATAATTAGCCAATAATACCCCATCATCATAACCTTTTTGGCCATCATGTAGCCATTGCCATGAGTGCCACATATCCCTTCATGGACCTCTCCGAGGATTCTTTCAGCCTCGGCAGAATCGACCCACCTCAATAACATTGGGTTTTTCCCTTTCTTGTAGAGAATTTCCCCATCTAAGACAAAACCCAACACCATTCTCTATAGGGTTCTTTTGTTATTTCTATTGCCTGTTCAGGGTATTGTTGACTTTTGATGTATTACAAAATGTCAAGATCCCAAGGGTGACCATCTGCTTCCTCTTCAATACTTAAGCAATGGGCAGGAGACTCATATATACTTATCTTGATAGGCACAACTCCGGCCCCTTCATTCATTTTAAACATTGTAGCCAAAGTGGCTAAAGCATCAACCATTCAATTTTCTATATGGGGCAAGTAATTGAAACTTACTTCTTCAAATTCCTTGATCAAATCCAGTATGAGTTCCCGATATCAGATTAATTTTGCATCTCGAGTTTCCTACTCGCCACGAAGTTGGTATATTACCAAGGCTGAATCTCCAAAGACCTCCAATATCTTAATCTTTCTTTCAATCGTAGCACAAATGCCTATAGTACACGCCTCATATTCAGCAGTATTGTTAGTACAATCAAAATCCAGTCTGGCAGTGAAAGGATGATAATTTTCTTTCGGGGATATGAGCACTACACTGATCCCGTTATTAGTATATACCCTAGAGCCAATCAGATTGGACAAGGGATATACAGTTAATAATGCAAACCCAGTCACTTTACATTAGTGACACAAGGTTTTCCTTCATGTTAGTGCGATGATAAATAGTTTTTAAGTACTAATCGGATGAAGCCCATGTAACACAATGGCCTTGAAAAAGAATTATTTATAATAGTGAGATCCTTATGCATCAAAACCGTGTTCATAAAATTGTTCCTCGTCATCGTATTGCCAAGATGGGGCATTGGCAATGCTCAAATACTAGTACATGTTAAGCCTACTTACTTATGAAGTAAGACAACTGATCTCACGTCTTGTAGTATGAGGGATACTTAGGATAACATGTAGGTGCTTGTCTGTTGAACAAGTTCACTGAACATGGCCCGCTGCGAGAACTCCATTTGGT
This sequence comes from Fremontodendron californicum, assembly GCA_030761205.1. Taxonomy (NCBI): domain Eukaryota; kingdom Viridiplantae; phylum Streptophyta; class Magnoliopsida; order Malvales; family Malvaceae; genus Fremontodendron; species Fremontodendron californicum. Next base: position 8,502,103 of record JAULJL010000025.1, on the reverse strand, counting down.
ACAGTCACTCAAGTATCTATGGAAATGTTCGCGCGTGCCAGGTGTCTAAATTATTCCTTGGACTTTTTAATACCCGATCATCTTGTATGGAGAGTGTCATACTTTGATTCCATCACTAGCGGGTCCCAAAAATGGATGCTCATGGTAAGATGGTTTTGGGTATGACATGAACCATACGAAGATGAATGAGTGATCCAGAGAGGATTCACCACTCCAAGTGACATCGGAGACATATTTCATTTGTTCTTGGCTTCGGTTAACATGATAAAGTCTTCAGCCAAAGCATGATGGATTTAGGAGAAATTGTTTCTCTAAATTCATAAGGTTAACCATAAGCTGCAAGAACTAATATGGGTTGAACATGAGTAGACACTGCACCATGCTCATGGGCTTTCCAGGATATTTGGTAAAAGGATCATATTATACTGATAGTATGGTTACTGAAAGGTTTCGATGAGGTCACATTGACTTTTCAACATTTGGGTGGTCATGATGGGTTTCTAGATCCTGCTCTTGATCTATGAGTATATGTTAATTAGATTAACTTATACGCATTGCCAACATGTTGGAAACCTAATGGGTCACACACAATAAGACAAATATGTTGGATTAAACTTGGGATTTGATTAAGTAAGACTTAATTAAATAAAAGGTTAAATTGGAGGAACTAATTGAATAAGATTCAATTATGATTAGTTAAGACATAATTTGATTTATGAAATCAAAATTAAGATGTCTTAACAAGACAATAAAGATAAGTTGACATAGCCGATAAATTTGAGTTATCTGAAATGAGAAAAAGTTTTTCATATTCAAAGAGTTTAATTACGAATTAAATTCTAGCAAACTCATATTTAACTAAATCGAACCTAAATGCTATAAAGGATGTATTCGGCCAAGCACACTAAGAGTTAGTGGTTGGCCGATACTTGGTAGTTTAAAGTGTAATAGTTATTATTTAAAAAGGGAGTTACAAATACAATAACTACCTACATGAATATTCCTTTATGGTGGCCGACCATGATGAATGGAATTTATAATGGAAGTTTCATTTTGTGCAATTAAGGTTGGTAATGTGTTTTAATAAGGAAGAAATAAAAGATTTTTTCTTAGGTAGAAATACATGTTGGAATTCGGTCATGGCATATAGGGGTAGCCGAATCATTCCCTTTTGTGCTTGATGTTTTGTCTTCTATGCTTGTGAAGAAAAAGACATGTAATGAAGGCTATTGAATATGGCATTGATAAGAATTAAAGTGTGTGTTTTGTGAAAGAATAAAGAGTTTATTCTTTGTTAATGAAACAACACTAGAATTCGGCCAAGGCAAGTGAGTGAGGGAACCGAATTTTCTTTTGGCTTTTGCTCTCCTCCTTGTTGTTTTTCTTCTTCCTCAAGACCTTAGAATTGTTCTTAAGGTGAGTAAGAATCTAAGAGAAAAATTTGTTCTTCTCTTAGTGAAACAACACATAGTTGCCAAACCATCTCTTCATCCTCCTTTTTTTTGTTTCTCTTGTGTAAATCGAAAAGAATTGTTCTCGCTAAGTTTCGGTTCTTGAGAAAAGCAAAAGAGAGATCAACCTTTTGATTAATATCAAGAGATCTATTCGCTAGCATGGGTTAATCCCCTTATCTTGAGAAGGTTCCAACTACTGTAAGTGTGGATCATCGTTAAAGGCAACGCGTTTGAGTTGCTTGTGACCGTTGGAGAGATCGAGCAGTGATCACCGTTGTTGCACTCACGTTGGATCTACACACTCTTTAACTCATTTTTTCATTTCTCATTTCTCATTTTTTTTCCTTCTAAGCATAGTACTTCTTTAACTCATCGGCATTACGAGATTTCTCAAGTCATCACCGTCCATCCGGTTAAGACCAATGCTCCTCCAGAAAAAGCTCTCTTTACCACATAGGTCCTTCCAAATTCAGGGTCCACTTTCCATGAGGAACATTTACAATGGGGAAAATTTTCCTCAATACCAACTTTCCCTCTTGAAACTGTCTGGGACGAACCTTTTTTCTATGGGCTCGGATCATCCTCTTCTGGTACATCTGCCATAGCATATGACCTTTAATCTTTTCTTTTCGAGGAGATTCAACTGCTCATAACGGGTCCTGACCTATTCTTCCTCTTCTAGGCCGACCTCCAACAAAACATGAAAGGAAGGAATTTTAACTTCAATGGGTAACACCGCTTCAATCCCATGTAGCAGAGAAAATGGTGTGGCACCCATAGATGTGCGGACCGAGGTGTGATAGGTGTGGAGAGCAAAAGGCAGCTTCTCATGCCAATCTTTATGCACATCAGTCATTTTTTTCAACAATCTTCTTTATGTTCTTATTGGCTGCTTCAACTGCCCCATTCATCTTTGGTCGATAAGGAGCTGAATTGTGGTGCTTGATCTTGAATAGAGTGTACACTTCTTTCATCATCCTGTTGTTCAAATTAAGAGCATTGTCCAAAATAATTCTCTTCGGAAGCCCATATTAGCATATAATCTCCTTTTTGATAAACTTAGATACCACTGATCTCATCATGTTGGCATATAAAGCAGCTTCTACCCATTTTGTGAAGTAGCCTATAACTAGCAGGATGAAGCGATATCCATTTAAAGCCTTCAGGATAATGGGCTCGATCACATCCATCCTCCACATCGAGAACGGCCACGGAGCCATCATAACATGTAATGGTGATAGGGGAACATGAATCTTGTCCGCATAAATCTTGCATTTATGGCATTTTTGTGCATGATTAAGGCAATCTACTTCCATAATTAGCCAATAATACCCCATCATCATAACCTTTTTGGCCATCATGTAGCCATTGCCATGAGTGCCACATATCCCTTCATGGACCTCTCCGAGGATTCTTTCAGCCTCGGCAGAATCGACCCACCTCAATAACATTGGGTTTTTCCCTTTCTTGTAGAGAATTTCCCCATCTAAGACAAAACCCAACACCATTCTCTATAGGGTTCTTTTGTTATTTCTATTGCCTGTTCAGGGTATTGTTGACTTTTGATGTATTACAAAATGTCAAGATCCCAAGGGTGACCATCTGCTTCCTCTTCAATACTTAAGCAATGGGCAGGAGACTCATATATACTTATCTTGATAGGCACAACTCCGGCCCCTTCATTCATTTTAAACATTGTAGCCAAAGTGGCTAAAGCATCAACCATTCAATTTTCTATATGGGGCAAGTAATTGAAACTTACTTCTTCAAATTCCTTGATCAAATCCAGTATGAGTTCCCGATATCAGATTAATTTTGCATCTCGAGTTTCCTACTCGCCACGAAGTTGGTATATTACCAAGGCTGAATCTCCAAAGACCTCCAATATCTTAATCTTTCTTTCAATCGTAGCACAAATGCCTATAGTACACGCCTCATATTCAGCAGTATTGTTAGTACAATCAAAATCCAGTCTGGCAGTGAAAGGATGATAATTTTCTTTCGGGGATATGAGCACTACACTGATCCCGTTATTAGTATATACCCTAGAGCCAATCAGATTGGACAAGGGATATACAGTTAATAATGCAAACCCAGTCACTTTACATTAGTGACACAAGGTTTTCCTTCATGTTAGTGCGATGATAAATAGTTTTTAAGTACTAATCGGATGAAGCCCATGTAACACAATGGCCTTGAAAAAGAATTATTTATAATAGTGAGATCCTTATGCATCAAAACCGTGTTCATAAAATTGTTCCTCGTCATCGTATTGCCAAGATGGGGCATTGGCAATGCTCAAATACTAGTACATGTTAAGCCTACTTACTTATGAAGTAAGACAACTGATCTCACGTCTTGTAGTATGAGGGATACTTAGGATAACATGTAGGTGCTTGTCTGTTGAACAAGTTCACTGAACATGGCCCGCTGCGAGAACTCCATTTGGTACAGTCACTCAAGTATCTATGGAAATGTTCGCGCGTGCCAGGTGTCTAAATTATTCCTTGGACTTTTTAATACCCGATCATCTTGTATGGAGAGTGTCATACTTTGATTCCATCACTAGCGGGTCCCAAAAATGGATGCTCATGGTAAGATGGTTTTGGGTATGACATGAACCATACGAAGATGAATGAGTGATCCAGAGAGGATTCACCACTCCAAGTGACATCGGAGACATATTTCATTTGTTCTTGGCTTCGGTTAACATGATAAAGTCTTCAGCCAAAGCATGATGGATTTAGGAGAAATTGTTTCTCTAAATTCATAAGGTTAACCATAAGCTGCAAGAACTAATATGGGTTGAACATGAGTAGACACTGCACCATGCTCATGGGCTTTCCAGGATATTTGGTAAAAGGATCATATTATACTGATAGTATGGTTACTGAAAGGTTTCGATGAGGTCACATTGACTTTTCAACATTTGGGTGGTCATGATGGGTTTCTAGATCCTGCTCTTGATCTATGAGTATATGTTAATTAGATTAACTTATACGCATTGCCAACATGTTGGAAACCTAATGGGTCACACACAATAAGACAAATATGTTGGATTAAACTTGGGATTTGATTAAGTAAGACTTAATTAAATAAAAGGTTAAATTGGAGGAACTAATTGAATAAGATTCAATTATGATTAGTTAAGACATAATTTGATTTATGAAATCAAAATTAAGATGTCTTAACAAGACAATAAAGATAAGTTGACATAGCCGATAAATTTGAGTTATCTGAAATGAGAAAAAGTTTTTCATATTCAAAGAGTTTAATTACGAATTAAATTCTAGCAAACTCATATTTAACTAAATCGAACCTAAATGCTATAAAGGATGTATTCGGCCAAGCACACTAAGAGTTAGTGGTTGGCCGATACTTGGTAGTTTAAAGTGTAATAGTTATTATTTAAAAAGGGAGTTACAAATACAATAACTACCTACATGAATATTCCTTTATGGTGGCCGACCATGATGAATGGAATTTATAATGGAAGTTTCATTTTGTGCAATTAAGGTTGGTAATGTGTTTTAATAAGGAAGAAATAAAAGATTTTTTCTTAGGTAGAAATACATGTTGGAATTCGGTCATGGCATATAGGGGTAGCCGAATCATTCCCTTTTGTGCTTGATGTTTTGTCTTCTATGCTTGTGAAGAAAAAGACATGTAATGAAGGCTATTGAATATGGCATTGATAAGAATTAAAGTGTGTGTTTTGTGAAAGAATAAAGAGTTTATTCTTTGTTAATGAAACAACACTAGAATTCGGCCAAGGCAAGTGAGTGAGGGAACCGAATTTTCTTTTGGCTTTTGCTCTCCTCCTTGTTGTTTTTCTTCTTCCTCAAGACCTTAGAATTGTTCTTAAGGTGAGTAAGAATCTAAGAGAAAAATTTGTTCTTCTCTTAGTGAAACAACACATAGTTGCCAAACCATCTCTTCATCCTCCTTTTTTTTGTTTCTCTTGTGTAAATCGAAAAGAATTGTTCTCGCTAAGTTTCGGTTCTTGAGAAAAGCAAAAGAGAGATCAACCTTTTGATTAATATCAAGAGATCTATTCGCTAGCATGGGTTAATCCCCTTATCTTGAGAAGGTTCCAACTACTGTAAGTGTGGATCATCGTTAAAGGCAACGCGTTTGAGTTGCTTGTGACCGTTGGAGAGATCGAGCAGTGATCACCGTTGTTGCACTCACGTTGGATCTACACACTCTTGATTACAATATCTTGAGTAGGTATGAAATCTGATCCTATTGGTGATTTAATGTTTTAAATGCCAAGTATCGCATGTAAATCATGATCCGAGATCCTGCGGACGTCCGAGTGCTTCTATGTTTTTGCTTTCGCTGTTATATATTTAATTTTTGTTATATGCATGAGCCCAGACGAAACCCAACACCCGTGCCCCATGGCATTTGATGCACCATCAAAATAAATTTTCCACATTTCCTCAGGGAGAGTCTCATCTTCATGTGAGACGCACACTAAATCTTCATTCGGAACTCAAAATTCAAGGGCTCATAATCCTCCACTGCTCGGCTTGCTAAGAATTCAGCTATCACACAACTCTTTATGGTCTTTTGATTCACATATACAATATCGTATTCATAAAGCAAAACCTGACATCTCACCGTTCTTCCCGACCATGAAGATACCTCAAATATGTACTTGATGGGATATAATTTTGCGATCAACAAAGTTGTGTGATACAACATATACTGTCTGACCCTACGGGCGGTCTAAGCCAAGGCACAACATAGCCTTTCTATTGATGAATATTTCAACTCGTACTCAGTGAACATTTTGCTGAGATAATAGATGGCATGTTCTTTCTTTCCAGTCTCATCATGCTGCCCCAACACACAGCCTATGGATATTTCAAACACTGACAAATATAATATCAATGGCTTTTTCGAAATACGCGGAATCAACACCGATGGGTTTGACAAATAATGCTTGACTTTATCGAAAGCTTTTTGGCAATCTTCATCCTATGCCCCTGAATCATGCTTCCGAAAGTAGTTAGAATATCGGATCACATTTGTCCATGAGTTTGGAGAGAATCGAGCAATATAGTTCAGCCTACCCAAAAAGCTTCTCACCTCCTTTTGAGTACGAGGGGACGGCAAATCCTGGATAGCTTTCACCTTATCTAGGTTAATCTCAATCCCTTTCTTGCTAACAATGAACCCTAACAACTTTCCCTAAGTGACTCCAAAGGTGCACTTTGCTGGATTGAGTTTGAGCCAAAATTTTCTCAACCTTTCAAAGAGCTTTCTAAGATTCGCAACATGGTCATCCTCTCCTTGCGACTTTGCGATCATGTCATCAACATAAACCTTGATCTCCTTGTGCATTATAACATGGAACAAAATCACCTTGGCTTCTTGGTATGCCGCCCCAATTTTTTTAATCCAAAAGGCATTACCTTATAGCCAAAAGTTCCCCACATAGTCACAAACATGGTTTTCTCCATATCCTCTACTGCCATTTTGATCTGATTGTACCCTGAGAAACCATCCATGAAGGAGAACATGGAATTCTTCATAGTGTTATCCACCAGGGTATCAATGTGAGGCAACGAGAAGTTATCTTTAGGGCTCGCCCGATTCAAATCTCGGTAATCAACACACATCCGCATTTTTTCGTCCTTCTTCAGAATCAGGATAATATTTGCTACCCATTTCAGATATTTTGCCACTTTCATGAATTCGGCATCAAACTGCTTGTTCACTTCCTTTTTTATTTTTAGCAGCATATCAGGCCTCATTCGTCTCAGCTTTTGCTAAATTGGCTTGCAATCTGGCTTTAGAGGAAGTTTGTGAACCACAATAACAGAGTCCACTCCGAGCATGTCTGGATAAGACCATGCGAACATGTCTACATATTCTCGGAGTACGACTATCAACTTTTGCCTTATTGACGGCGATATCGAGGTTCAAATTTTGACTTCCTTTACTTCTTCCTCATTCCCCAAATTTATAACTTCCAAAGGATCTTTATGAGACAATACTTGCTTCTCCTCTTGTTCTATTATCCTTAACAGATCCGGAGGCAAATCACAATCTTTGACATCTTCGTCAGTGCCGAAGTCACCCGCGCAAACGGGTCTTTCAAAATCAATTTCAAAATTATTGATGGGATAGTCCTCATATTCCATAATCGGGAACCTGGAAATGGGTAAGAAAGAAACAATATAGAAAGACATGTAGAAAAAAAATAATGAATGAAAGAATAGAAGAATATGGACAAATCAAATGAAGGAAATACATCATAATGTTATTTGTTGAATGATAAGTTGTAAACATAAACCTATACAAAATGATTCTTAATGCCGTTGGGTAGAGGCAATTAAGATTGTTTCTGCTCATTACTTTGGAGTGGGTTTAAAGATTACAGGAAGTTCAATAGCACTCTAATTTGTTAACACAAAGCCCGGGGGCACGGGTGCACCATCATGCTTGTGCTTACATTCCCCACTTCTTCCTTTCCAACCATGCCAATCACAGCCTTTTTTGACAACTTTTCTTCATCCACTTCGACATAAAACTTCTGAAATGCTTGTTCCAGCATCACCAACACAGCATCAGAATTCATCTCATCATATTTACAACCTCTAGAGCGAAAAGTATGAAGGATCGAAGGGAACATCATGGGACCCATTCCACATCCATACCAGAAAGACAGGCCAACCTCCGTTGTCTTTTTTTCTACTTGCTTTCTCTTCTCATGTGCTTTAGGGAGGTACCCGAGACTGACACGGTTTCTCTTCCCGGCCACCTTTATTGCCCTGGCTATTCCTTGCAAATATTTCCCAAGTATTTTTCCAGCATGGCGTCCTTTGTCGACGGTCATTTTAAAACCCATCTTGGTGATCTTGGATAGTCGAGGCTTTGGGATCTTATATCCTTTCGTAACGAATGTGGCATTCACAAATTCTAAAGACCTGAAGGAATGCTTCTTCATTTACTTTGACATAAGGAGTGTCCTTAGATGCCAAGGCAATGATCTCTTCTTCCCCCACCATACTAACAAGGCGCCATTCCAATACAAACTTCAACTTCTGGTGGAAGGGAGAAGGTACAGCGCCAGCGAAATGAATCCAGGTTCTTCCTAGAAGGAAATTATAAGATGAGGTGATATCAATCACCTGAAATTCGACCTCATACATGCATGGGCCAATCTGTAGTGGAATCCCAATGTTTCCTATAACCTCTCGACGAGTCCTGTTAAAAGCTCAAACTATAGTATGACTAGGCTTTATGTAAGACATATCAATTGGCAACTTAGATAGGGTTATCAAAGGCATCACGCTCAATGATGAACCACTGTCAAGAAGTACCTGTGGTAAGATATGCCCCTTGCAAGTGGTAGTTACATGCAAAGCCTTAGTAGACCCTATTACATTGGACGGTATCTCATATTCTCTAAAAGAGATGAAGTTATCAGTCTTGATATTACACACCAATCTGTCTAATTTCTCCATAAATATGTTGTTGGATACATAAGCTTGATTCAATACCCTTAGCAAAATATTTCGATGAGGCTTTGAATTCAACAACAGGGATAACAACGAGATTCTCGCCAGCTGGCAGTGCAATTGCTCCACTTCATTGTAATCATTGTGTTTGATGAATTTCAAGAATTCACAGGCCTCCTTCTTATTCACTGGTTTCTTCATTTTTCTAGTCGGGGACAAAATCTATCTCCACTTTTCTTGATTGTTTTTTCTCTATAGAGATCGGTTTTGCCGTCCTTTTTCCTTTATCAGGTTCCACTGTCTTCCTTTCTTGGTTGGATTCCACTATGTTTGGCGCATAGCATCTAGCACTCCGGGTCAAATGACCTACTCTAGATATGTCAATAGTTGCCGGCTGATGACTTGAGGATTCGGTACAACTATACTGCTATGATAGCTCCATGGTACTGCCTTGTCTTGTTTATAGGGAAAAGGAGACAGTACCTCTATAATCATTTCGGAGTGGGTTCCTCGATAACTGGAGTAGCCTTCACTTCTGGCTCGTCATAGTAAATAATCAGGGGTCTATCCACCCCATATCTAACTGTGCCTTTTGTTACACTTACTTTCTTCTCCTCTGTTCCGTCGATCTTTTCATAAAATTAGGGCTTGCCCATATTCATCATTCTCTATACCCTTGTCAGAAATTCCTCATATTCTTGAATGTCGTGCCTCTCATGCCCATGATTTGGCTAAAATTCCCGGACTCAATTGGAATTTCCTTCAAACTTACCTCAGCCTGAATCACCCCGGCCCTGACCATTTTTGTCCAGACCCTGACCATCTGCATCTTCACCTTATTGACCTTCTTTTTAACCATGTCGGCCTCCTCTGATAGGACTGCATTAACCTTAGCCTTAGTATGGTTGGGTAAGGATTGCCTGCAACATTAGCTCCGATTCTCGGTCCAAACTTCAAAATTCTAGAATTAATAAGGCTCTAGACCTTGTGTTTCAAGGCAGTGCAATTCTCAATCAAATGCCCCTAAATTCCTGTGTGGTATGTAGTGGGCGCTGGAGTTATACCACTTAGGATATGGTGGTTTTAGGGGCTGAAGGTAGACAGGCGTGATAAGTTGCCCCTGTAATAGTTTAGGGTATAACTCACCGTAAGTTGTTGGGATTAGATCAAATTGAGGCCTCTGGTTGCTTCTTGAGGCTTTTGGTCATTTCTTGTGGTAGCTTGATTGTTTGATGCAATATTGGTAAAAGGAATAACTATCTGATGTGACAAGTTGGTTGGGTACACTTTCTGAGGTATAGCTGTGTAGGGAAATGGATTTTGAGTGAGGTTATTTATGATTGGATAGGTAAAACGAATATGGAGCCGGGTGTGAGTGGCTACCAAAATGGACCGCATGGGTCTTCCCCTCTTTTTTCTTGACCGGGACGATTTTCTTGAAGACTGCAGGCTCCCTTCCTTCCATCTTTTCGCTCTTCATGGCATTTTCTATCATCTCGCCAAAAAATACCATGTCGACAAAATTCTTTGTGGCATTACCATTAGTTTGTCATAGAATGGGGCCTTCAAGGTATTAACAAAGAGGAATGTGGTTTCCTTATCAGTAAGGGGAGGCTAAACTTGGGGGGCCATGTCTCTCCACCTTTGGGCGTACTGTTTGAAACTCTCGGTGGTTTTCTTTTCCATATTTTGTAGGAAGAGTCTACCAGGAACCATGTCGGAAACATGTTTATACTATTCTAGAAACGCTCTAACCAAATCTATCCAAGACCTTATCTTGCTCCTACTTAGCTGATTGTACCACCTAGTTGTCGACCCTGTGAGACCGTTTTGAAAATAGTAGATGAGTAGCTTATCATCATGGGCATGTTCGGTCATCTTCCGGCAATACATGGTCAGATGGGCCAAGGGATTAGTAATCCCATCATACTTTTCAAAGTCCGGTACCTTGAATTTATGTGGGATTACTAGATCGAGAACTAAGCTCAACTCCTTAGTGTCAAGGCTCCCATGTAGTTCAACCTTTTCCACGGCTCATAGCCTCCCCTCCAGCAGCTGATACTTATCTTGTGAGGTTGCCAATTCAACCCTTTTCTGAGCAGCAAGTTTTAACTTTTCTAGTTCAGCGAGCTCATCTAAATTCGGGACCTCGATGGGGTTAATCGGAGCAGCTCCACCAATTGGTGCCTGATTTTGTGCCCCCGTATTGGGCTGAACATATATAAAGGGTGTTACGCCTACTGGAGGTGCATTTTTTGTGCTCTGAGATGACTGACCGTTTAGCAATAGGGCCTCATGTTGAACCCCTTAGCTCCCTGCCTCTCTTCCAACGATTGAATTTTCACTGTGCCCCTTTTCCCTAAGTACGGTGGACACCATCTCCATGAGCTTTGTTATCTCTTCCCTAGATTCCTCTTGGGATCTTGTCAACTGTTCTTGTGACCTTGCAAGTTGCTCTTGTAGTTCTCTTTGTCCCCTTCCATCCTTTCTATGCGGGCTGTTTGTTCGTTCTCCATGATTCTAGCTTGTAATCTGGTATTATGTCGACTTTGAATATCCGGATCTTTCGGAGGGCTCCAAATCTTTATAACTTATGTAGACACCTAATTTTGTCCTAACCACTAAATCAAGTATGTTTTTTTTCTAAATTGATGATTCAGAATGCAAAAAGGCTTTTCTCATCCTGCAGGTGGTACTCTGAGACTTATTCTAAGAAGGCAGACAGAAAAAGTCAAACTCAAATAAAGTCAACCCTAAAAAAGTCAACTACTAAAAAAGTTGACCCACTTTCAAAATCAAGATTTGAATTTCAATTGAAAGATGGTGAAAGAATTTTGATAATCTGAGGTCTACATTGAAAGATATGGAGGTCGGAACTTGGGTTACGGAATTTCAGAAGAAAAAAACCCTAGTTCGAGAAATTTAGGAAAAAATGCTTGAACGATCAAATTGTTCAAAATTGAAGGTTCCAAATGAAAGATAAGAACTGAATATAGGTAATGGAGAAGCTACTTGAAAGAAAAACTGAAAGAAAAGTCAATTCGGAAGAAAATCGAGAATTAGGATTTTTGGTGGATTTCGGTGAAATTTGAAAGAATTACAAAAATGGCTCGATTCGATAAGACTAAAGCCCCTAATTGATGAGGAGTGATTAAACAAGGATAGCCCAAGGCTCAGTTTGAAGAAAGTTAGAAAATAAGACTTGTTTTGAGCAAAATCGGGCTTCAGAGGCAAAATGGCAAAATTGGATAATTTGGGGAAATTAGTAAATAAACTCCAAAAATTTTGAAAATTTGCAGATCTCATTCTTAAATCATTTCGAAGAGATCGACGAAAGAAAATCTTGATTCGGAGTTCATTTGCAAGATGGCCAAATCCTAGGTCCATCATGTAGAAATTCAAAAGGATAAATCCCCGAAAAATAGTAAATGAGCTCCAAAAATTCTGAAAATTTGTAGATCTCATTCTTAAATTATTTGGAAGAGATTGGCAAAAGAAAATCCAGATTCAGGGTTTGTTTGCAAACTGGCCAAATCCCGGGTCTTCTATGCTGAAATTCAAGCAGATAAAACCAGAAAAAATAGCAAATGAGCTCCAAAAATATTGAAAACTTCCAAATCACATTTTCAATTATTTGGAAGAGATTGGTGAAGAAAAATCTAGATTCGAAGCTCATTTACAAAATGACAAAAGTTCGGGTGCATAAAGGGGCAATTTTGGAAATAAATCTGAAATAAATAGAAAATGGACTTGGAAAATTTTGAAAACTTCCAGAATTCAATTTTTTATTATTTTGGAAGTATTTGAAGAAGAAAATTTGAATTTGGAGTCCGTTTGCTATTTATTTAGGTTCGACAGTCAAAAGGATCATTTTACCGAAGAAACCAAAAAGGGCAAATTTGTAATTAAGAAAAAATATGAAAGAAGAAGGAATTGCTGGGATCTTACCTCCTTTGATCAGCCAGCATAGAGGAGAAAAAGAAAGCTTGATCAGTTTAATTCCTTAGTCACTATCAAGCTCACATGCTACCACTTACACCTTTCAAATGGTCCCCCCTTCATCCAATGGCTTAGGTGCCTTGTAGGAAAGTTGAAGGCACCATCCAATGGCCAAGTTTAAATGCCAAGATGATATTTTTATTTGTCATGAAAGAACCCTCATCTAATGGCCAAGAATGGAAGAACACAACTCATCCAAAAGTGGACATCCATTTGGCCAAGCAAAGAAGTGGATGGGATTGTTCCTTTTCATCCAATGGCTTAGGCCATGTACAAGGGCTGAGTACATATGTTAAGGGCTTGGATTAAATGCCAAGATGACATTTTTATGTTTTCATGAAAGAATCATCATCCAAGAGCTAAGAATAAAAGAGCACAACTCATCCAAGGGTAGGCACTCAAAGGGCCAAGCAAGGGACTGCATGGGATTGGTCCTCTTTTTCATCTAAGGGCTGAGGTTATTACAAGTGTTGAGTACACATCTTAAGGGCTGCTATCAATTGGCAAGATGACATTTTTATGTTGTCATGAAAATATCTTAATCTAAGGCACAAGATTGGAGGAGAAAAAGTGCAAAAATCATCCTATGGTTGAGGGGCCATTATGCCAAACAAGAGGGGAGGGGGGAATGTTTTATTTTTTCGATATAGGCTGATCATTTAGGAGTGGAAGTCAGTAGCTAATAAAAAAAAAGGTTTTCGAAAGAAAGGAAGAAAAGCTTTTGTTAGGGTAGCCATTCTACCATTACTACTATATTTTTTCTTCTTCTTCCTCAAGCTTTATTTCTTGTTTTCCATGTGATTTCATACCATTTTTTTTACATCTTTATTGTTGATTCTTTCTTTTCAAAAAATAAATAAAACAATGGTTAGGCTTCATGATCTTGATGACAATCAAGTGATAATGGTTAGGGTGGGCTTTGTCCAATATACCAACCATGGAGCTCATCTCCATATTTTTTTACCTTAGTTATTTTTTATGATTTTGAGATTGAAATGGCTTCATGACCTTGATGAAAATCAAAAGATAATGGTTAGGGGGGGCTTTGTCCAATGTACCAACCATGGAGCTCATCTCTTTGTTATTTATTTGCTTACTTTAACTTGCTTATTTTTATTATTGTTTATCTTTATGTATATTTACATTTTTGCTAACCATCTTGTTCTTTTGACTTATTTCATATTTTTGCATCTTGGGGCTATTTTCATATAGTTTAGGCCATTTCCATTTTTCATATCATCTTCCATAGCATTTATTTAGGTCATTTTACATGACATTTCTCACAACACTTTGGTTCCTAGGCCATTCGGCCATGTGCATTTTCTCTAAGTTTTAGGTCATTTTTCTAGGCCATGATATTTTCTATTTCATTTAGACATCTAGGTCATTTTACATATCATTTAGCTTTAGGCCATTTTTATTATTCCATGTCATTTAAGCATTAGGCCATTTTCATATGCCATGTTATTTTTCCATGACATTTAGACATTAGGCCATTTTCATATGCCATGTCATTTCACATGCCATTTAACATTAGGCCATTTTCACATGCCATGTCATTTCACATGACATTTAGCTTTAAGCCATTTTTATTATTCCATGTCATTGATATGTCATTTAAGCATTAGGTTATTTTCATATGCTATGTTGTTTTTCCATGACATTTAGACATTAAGCCATTTTCATATGCCATGTCATTTCCCATGTCATTTAGGCACAAGGCCATTTTCATTATTTCATGTCATTTAGACACTAGTTCATGCATGTTAAGTTAGGATATCATTTATTGCCATGCAAACTCATGCTAGGCATTTAGGTTATTTATGCCATGCATTTTCCATATCACTTAGGCTTTAAACCATGCATTTCATGCATTCACTTTGCTATACTTTTATGCATTTCATGTCATGCCACACGATTTATGACTTAGGCCAATCAATGGCTCAAAGTAATGTCACTTGAGCATACTTGTGGAAAATTAAAGGGTTGTCAAATTGATTATTCTACATTTGTGATTTTTTTTTACTCAGCCAATTTTTGTCCAAGGTTTTTAAATGTTTTAGCTACTATTTTTAGGTCTTTAGGATGATCTCCAACAATTTTACTTTGATTTTTAAATGATTTTATCAAAGCAAAAAAATGTGTTTTGGCAAAATAGTTTTTCAGTACTCGTACTTTCTCGATTTTTCTGGGCAGTCATCTTTAATCATAAAATTAAGCCAAATTTTTTCTCATGTATTTTTACATGTTTTGATTCTCCACTATTTGTTTTAGATTTTTTTGAATTTTAAAAAATAGGCTAAAAAATCGTGTGTCAAAATCAGACAGTAGAGGCAGATTTGAATTCAAAAGAAAAACAATGGTTGAATTTGGCTAAGTCATTTAGAGGGGGTTGGTTAGAAGCTTTAGCTACTATCTTAGGATAGTTTCTAAGCCTTTTTAAATTTTAAAAATGATTTTATAAATCTCGGGTTAAGGATGGTCAAGTCCGGGATTTTAAACTTAGGAAATTAGAGCCGTTTTAAAAGGGTTTAGTACGGGTTTTAATCTTCATTCAAGTTTTTCTTCAAAGTTGTTTTCAAACAATCACAAAATTTTGTTTTTAGAAAATCTAATTTGACATATTTTCCTAAGGTAGCCGGGTATCTTTTTAGATATACGGATTTCTTTATTTAGAAGAAAAAATACATTTTCATGCATTGCATTTTCCATGTTCATTCATTTTGTTTAATATGTGATTTTTTTTTTATGATATTTTTCTATGGTATTATTATTATTTCGATTCACTTTTTATGATGGTTATTGTTTGTTATATGATTTTTTGAATATTTCATGCTTATCCTATACTTTTTATTTAGTCATTTATTTTTGTCACATTATCTAGCATATACTATGTTCATGCATTTTTATTTTATTTTCATGCATATTTCATGATAGCATTATTTTATGTTTCATGTCATTTCATGTCACTTAGATTATATTCCATATCATTTAGATTATATTATTTAGAATATGCCATGTCATTCAAAATATGCCATATCATTTACATTTGCCATGTCATTTAAATCATTTTATTTCATTTAGAATATACCATGATACTTAGGATTTTTCATTTAATCTAGAATATACTATGCCATTTAAATTATGTCATATCATTTAGGTTGCATTATATTATCTAGACTTTGCTATGTCATTTTATTTATGTCTTACATGTTCATGTTCATATTTTTTAAATGTTTTGAAAAAGATAATGATTTTCAATAAAAAGAAAGATATTCAAGAGTTAAAATAATTCATGAGTTCTCTACCAGGTTTGTTGGAGGGGATATCATCAATTATCATTAATAAAGGAATATCTTTCTTTCAAAAAACGAGAATGAATTGGAAAGTTTTCCAAATAAATAAAAATTTCTATATTTTGCCGATTTTGTCAAGGAATATAGGAAAATTTTGAATTAATAAATTCCGGATCATTTTCAATTAAAAATGGAATTATTTTTCTTTAAATTGGGATTAACTTGAAATACTAAATTAAAAACCAAATTTTTATCGAGACTTGAGATAACACATATTTAATAAGGTACCATTTTATACGGGCGTTGTGGAGATGCTAATCCTTCCCCGCACGTAACCGAGTCCCGAACCTGATTCTTCGATTTTCTCTGGTTTATAACGCAAACTTGAAATTGGTTTTAAAATTTTTTTGATTAATTTTAAAATATTTTATAAAACTGGTTCTAATAGGTGGCCGATCACACCTAGCTAAAAAAGATTGGTGGCGACTCCATGTCTTTTTTCAAGGTCATTTTCTAAACCTTACTTTTCCTCGGTTTTTTAATGTCACGCCTAACGAATAATAAAGTCTCACTGATGGAGACTCAATTAAGAGTTGTAAACCCAAGTGCAGGTTATGTTAAAGTAATAATTTCTCGGGTGTCCGAGGTCGAACCACAGGGAAGTGTACTAGTAAGTATAAGTTTATAAATATATATGAAAAAGAAAATAAACAAGATATTAGGGAATCAATAACAAAGAAAGTAAACAAAATATTAGAGAACAAAATAAACAAAATAACATAAAAGCAATTAAACAAGATATAAAAAACAATAAGAAAGGATGTTGAGGTTAGAGAATCCACTCTTGGTGTTATGCTAAGATTAATCTTGTTTTATTATACAATTGAAATCCACACATAAGGGAGGTTCCAATCGGAAAGTTTAGCAATTCAGTCCAAATTGTCCAACGTCCATAGCATATGATATTATGTTCATTTGGTGTCCTCAAAACTCATAAAAAGAGTCCAAGCATTCCTTATGCCAAGGTATATGTCTACAACAAATCAAGGTTATGAAACCAAGCATTTACTGTGCCATTTTCATTGTCAATAATGAATCAAGATCTCTACTTTGCAAGTATGATTTTAAACCAAAAGAAAATATTATCTATACTAGTGTTTATAAATGATGATTCATTTTAGCTCATGTTTAAGAGACTAACCTTAGCATTTACCAAGAGCTTCACCTCATCACCTCAACAATATGATTAGCAACACATACTAAAAATGAAAAGAAATGTAAGAAGCATAAGTAAATAAAGAAAAAGAAAACTAGAGAAAGGAAAAAAGAAGAAAACTTAGAGAATTTTATTACAATGGCTAATATCCTACCAATGTATAATGTGTCCCAATACTCATCCAAGGCCCTCTATTTATACACATTTTGGAGAGCTAAATGACAAGAGACAAGCTTTATAAATTTCAAAGGTAGGTATAATAGGTGGGTGCATTTTTCTAACAATTTTCATCATGTTGTATGACAATTCTGATCATCCAGCTTGATGGTCGATTTTGTCAATGTTGGAGGCTCGATCTGATCACATGGTCTTCTAGAAAAATATGCCCCTATCAATTATTGATCCATATCCGTTGGAATCAGATCATTTGCTCATGTGGATCGGAAGATATGGTCAAAATACCAAAACGGTGCAGAACAGACGTCATTGCACATCAGCCAACTTGATGGTTGATTTCAGTAGGGAAAACGACTCCGTTTCAAGAAGTGTAAAACATGAAAAAGATAGATATGCCTCTTAACTTTGCACTGTCACAATTTCAACCTTAATGCTTCGGTGAAACTCCAGATATAGCTGATATGGGAAAAGGTGTCGGAACTGGAACTGAATTGGATTTGCCCTTAATTCTTGATTTAACCTAGTAATCTGAAATCACTCAAAGAAACTCATGAAAAACACCAAATTACATAAAAATATAAAAGATCATAAACACAAGTAGACTAAGCAATAATAACTCGTATTTGACACAAAACAATAATAAAACATAACTAAAAACTATATAATTATACGAGTTATCACACCCCCACACTTAGATTGTTGCTAGTCCCTAGCAACGACTCAATAAAAATAAAATAAGAAAAACTAATCTAATCCATTTTCGTAGGAAATCACGGTGGCACTTAGCATGTGACACAAGCCTTTAAACCCCTAGGTGTCCCTAGTGGACGAGTTTAGTCTCGTGAGGGTTTGCTAGAACGATACCCACAAACATTGAAAAACTAAAATATAAGTAAACTACATACACTAAAAATATTTACTCCTAATCCTTTCAATATAAATTAGAGACAATCTTTGAACAAGTCTTATAAACTAATCAATAGCTCAAAGAATTTCACAAAACTTCATGCTTGAATGTAAATAAATGAGTTAAGCCAATATTAACATAACATATTTCAATCAAAATAGTGCATATTCAACTTAATCTCAACCTCTCACATGGGATACTCTCATGATTTTCACTCTTTAAAGTAGTGGTAAAGTGTTTACACTCAATCAATCTCATGAAAACACTTCTACCATATGCTTGCTTGTCCACCTATTCTCCACTATTTAGATCATACAACTTCATAAATCAAGAGGTCTTTATTCAAGGTTGTAATGGGGCCAAAGGGTTATAATGTGGTTAAAGAACAAAAGGATAAAGATATCACAAAGGTTCCAAAGAGTTCATAGAGTTTAGAGACATAATAAGATCATACAAATAAATTTCTCAGAACTCTTTACAAGTACATAGTCACATAGGCTAAATATTCATGTTGAGCCTTTGCTTCATTCTAACCAACTTTGTAACATCTTTTTCTTTACTTTAACTAGAAGTTCAAGAGAAGAATTTTTTTTTTTTTTGAATATGGGAATGTATTTAACAATGATCCCTTTCTTTTTCTCTTGACTTTTTCTTTTCTTTTCTTCCCCCACACTTATCTTTTATTTCTAACCCAAATTTTCAACTAAAAATATCCCTTGTTTTTTTGCAATATGTCTCAAAATATATAATCCATCTTTAGAACAAGGGTAAGGATATAAGTATATTTAGGCTAGGTGTAAGTTGTGGTTACCAATAAAACAGCATATTTAATGTAGGCTCAAATTGGTTCATTAGTGGGGATGTTCTCTTAGAACATTAATAAGGGATGGCTGTTTGGCTCTGGTTATAATCCTAATGCCTCTATCATATTCATGTTGTCACATGTATCAATATAGTCTCAAACGGTTTAAAGCAAGTTCTAGAGAATCATGTAATCATAAGAGCACTCAAGAAAGAAATTAGATTGATTTGTATAATGCATCAATCATTATAGGCTCAAAAACTCACAAGGATGATTATACAAGTCAGATTAAGTCTAAACATGCTTCTTTCTCAATCAACATATCATATTAACATTGGCTCATAAAAAGGTTGATATCAAGCTCAATTCTCATGAAAATCTTCTCACTAATAAATCTGTTTTAGACTTATGCAATTCATATCTCATTATAGTATTGAAAGTAACTAAAAAACACACTAAGTCTAAACATGCTTTTTTTTTTTTGTTGAAGAAGAAGAAGATTAAATCAAACGGACAAGGTATGTCTCAAGTCTCCCTTACTCAGACCTTGTTCAGAATGAATACTTCTAAATGTCTTAAAACACAACAATTTTTTTTTTATTAGCAAAATATGTCCCTTACCCCCTACTAAAATATGACATTGTCCCCAATGTCAAATTTTAAAGGTAGAATTTAGGAGATATTACCTGCAGAGGTTGCTAACCACTTATTATAACTGAGACACAACAAGCAAAATGTTAGATAATGTCACAAAGACAAAGTGCAATCCACTCCTTGCTCGTCCATATCTCTTTTTCTTTTTCCGAGCGTTTGCGAAACAACCGTAGCAGATAAATACTCATAAGCTTGGAGCTTTTTGAGTAAATCTTCAATGGTTATAGCAGAAATTATGGTTCTCCTTGCCTCAATGGGTTTCTTATTTGTGACCAAAGATGACCAAGAAGCCACGCAAGCTATTTCTTCCAATGTACCCAGACCTCCTGGTAAAGCAATGAATGCATCGGCAGAATAGTACATGATTGTCATCCGTTCAGGGATACTCCAGACTTGTATTTCCTTACCCACGGTAGGTCCACAAAAATCTGTAAATAGTTTTGGCACGATTCCTAGAACTGGACTTCCTCCGACGTGTGCTGCTGTAGCGACTGCTCCCATTAAACCCGTACTACTGCCTCCATAAATCAACTGGATCTTTTTTTGGGCAAGTATTACTCCAACTCTTATGGCTTCATCAGCGAATATGTTATTTTTCCCTGGATAAGCACCTCCAAAGACACAAATTTTTTTAATGCGCTGGGACGAAATACTTTCCATTTTTTTCGAGTGCCTGAAAGAGAATGAGTACATGGTGTAATATATAGAGGACTGAGTAGTGAATCAGACAAGAGTAATAATGTCGCCGAAAGTGTATCTGACCTGTCAGAAGAAAATGTTAACCTAACAAAAGATTTTTGCGTGATTTCAGGAAGAAAATCAAAAAGAGAAGAAAAAGCAACCGTAAAAGACCAATGCAAAAAAAAAAAAAAAAAAAACGAGAATAATTACACAAATCGTAAATTAAACCGAAATGAAGTTATTGCAAATCAAACCAAAAGCTGAGAAGTCATTTATTGTAGTTGTGATTGTGGCTCACATCTTCCTCTGGTTTTACGTCCAGAAACGGCTTAAACGCCTTCTATGAGTCGAGGATATGCTTCCCATCCAGTTTTCTTACAAGCTGGCAAACAGGGTCTTTTAACATCAGATTCCCAAGATGTTGCCATTCCCTTTGGAATTGCGGCCATAAATCAAGAATTTCTCTCTGTACGTCTCCACTAGGATGCATCTCAAGAGAAAGTTGGATATTACCCAAATTCTCCTTACTCAGTCCATCCTTAATGAATTCAATTTTATCATCTCGATTAGAGGACGGAATCCCAATAGAACGACATTTACCGTTACACGTCCATCGTGCACATTTGTGGCAATTTGAACTCATGCGCTTTGCTCGTCGCTTCTTTGCATAAGTGCTTCTACCTGTACCTGGTAAATGCAAAACAGGAAGATATTCATCTTCACGTACCTTGGCTTCAATTATCCAACGTATGTCTTCAGGAATCCCTTTGTGCATAAGCATTCTTAATCTTTCAAATCGAACTTGGTAAAGCTTCAGTAAAATATTTCGAGGAAAAGGAGGAAACCGTTTCTGCAATCTTATGAGAATATCATCCATCTTGAAAAAAAATGAAAAAGAAATTGAAAGAGAAATTTATATACAATATCAGTTTTGTGGGTAGCTGATGGAACCGACTTAAATAATCATGGAGTACCGTTATCCGCCATTTAACCGGAAAAAAAAATGAATTTTTTTTTTTTTTTTTTTGAAGATTAGTAAAAATTATATTTACATTCAGTTATTTTCAAAACAAGGATCAGAAAGAAAAACAACCTTTTCTTGAGTAACATGATTTTCCAAAAAGAGTTTGAGTCTTTGTCCATTTACCTTGAATACGTTACCATTTTGAGGATTCTCAATGTCAACTGCTCCATAATGATACACATGCTTAACCACAAATGGGCCAGTCCATCTTGATCTCAACTTACCAGGAAATATGTGAAGTCTAGAATTATAAAGTAGAACTTTTTGCCCAACATCAAATGTTTTTCTTGAAATTAACTTGTCATGAAAGGCTTTAGTTCTTTCTTTATGAATTTTAGAATTCTCATATGCATCATTTCTGAGTTCCTCAAGTTCATTTATGACTGGAAAAGTTTCATTCTCACCCAAAAAGGAATATTTTAGCTCGGATGGCAATGGTTTTAAATCCAGCTTGGGTGGTTCAATAGTTGATGGTACAGTGACATTTGTGAGTGATGGAAGTTCCTCAAACTTTTGTTTCCAACAATGCTTAACCTGAAAAGAATTTAACAAAGAATCAGTGTGTGAAATTTCTGAAGCATTATCAAACTCACATTCAATTAAATAAGCTTCTAAAGGATCATGGAATGTGGTAGTGGTGAGATGTTCATGAACAAGTTCTTTAATGAAATCCACTTCATGTACTTCTGAATCATCACCAGGTTGCTTGCAAATGTTGAACACATTTAATTCTAAAGTCATATTTCCAAAAGAAATGTTCAAAATACCATTCCTACAATTTATCAGAGCATTAGAAGTTGCAAGAAATGGACGGCCTAATATAACAGGAATTTGAACATTTGGATTTGAAACAGGATGTGTGTCCAAAACATTAAAATCAACAGGGAAGTAAAAATTATCAATTTGAACCAAAACATCTTCAACTATCCCTCGAGGAATTTTTACAGAACGATCAGCTAGTTGAAGTGTAACAGGTGTTTCCTTTAGTTCACCTAAACCTAACTGTTGATAAACAGAAAAAGGCAAAAGATTAACACTAGCACCAAGATCAAGCAATGCACGTTCTATTCTAGTGTTTCCAATGATGCATGAGATGTTGGACATCCAGGATCTTTGAATTTTGGTGGAGTAAGGTGCTGAATGATTGAGCTCACACTTTCCGTCAGAAATGCTTTCTTTTGTACATTATGTTTCCTTTTAACTGTGCACATGTCCTTCAAAATTTTAGCATAAGATGGAACTTGTTTGATTGCATCCAATAAAGGAATGTTAATCTTAACTTGTTTGAAAAGTTCATAAATTTCTGCATTTTGATTCAAATTCTTTATTGTTTGCAACCTTTGAGGAAAAGGAGCAGGATGCATACCTTTTTCTTTGTCCAAATTTTCAAAAAGTTCAGACTTACCATCATCCTTACCGTTACTTTTCAGAGGGGAAGGAAGATTTTGGTCTTTTGATGGAATGTTTTTGTCAATTGCCTTTCCACTTCGAAGAGTTGTGATAGAACTGGCATTTTCTTGTTGAGTTTCATTGGAGCAAGAAACAAGACATTGAGTAGAAGGGTTAGGCTGAGGTTGAGCAGGAAACTTACCTTTTTCTTGAGTGCGTAATGAAGCTGTCAATGTGGACAAGGTGTTTTTGATCTCATTGATGTCCTGTGAAGTTTGGTTATTCACATTTGCTTGTGTTTGCATGAATGCTTGCAATGTCTCTTCCAAGGTTTGTACACGTGAAGGTTGATAGGAAAAAGTGTTGCCCGGCTTTTGAGATTGTGGTACCTGAACATGATTATTATTCCGCCAACTGAAGTTGGGATGACTTCTCCATTCAGGGTTATACGTTTCAGAGTAAGGAGAAGGAAAAGGCTTTTTAAATGTGTTTATGGAATTTACTTGATCATGCAACGCTTCTTTAAGAATGGGAATGTTTGGACATTCAGAAGTGGGGTGTCCTATGATTTCACAAATTCCACAACTTTCTTCATTTTTAACCGTTTTGACTTTTTGTACTTCTCTAAGTTCCATGGCTTCAATCTTTCTAGCCAAATTAGCTACTTTAGCTTTTATCTCATCTTCTTGACTAAAATGATATTTACCTCTGTTAGAAACAAGATTAGATCTATTGGAACTTTCAGAGGAATTATCTGTGTGCCAGGCTTGAGAGTTATCTGCCAAATGGTCTAGGTAGTCAAAGGCTTCTTTAGGTTCTTTTTCTAGAAACTCACTGTTACACATTGTTTCAACAAATTGTTTAGTTTCGGGAGTTAAACTTTCATAAAAGAAGCTAATAAGACGCCATTTTTCAAAACCATGATGTGGACAAGAACTTAACAAATCTTTAAAACGCTCCCAGCACTGAAAAAATGCTTCATTTTGATTTTGATTGAAATTTTGAATCTGTCTTTTCAAAGCAGTAGTTTTATGTGCTGGGAAAAATTTCTGTAGAAACTCAGTTTGTAATTCTTGCCATGTGCCAATTGACCTTGGTTTTAAATTATTAAGCCAAATTTTTGCTTTATCTTTTAAAGAAAAAGGAAATAATTTTAGCTTGACAATTTCATTTGTACATTGTTGGTCATTAAAGGTGACACATACATCTTCGAAGTCTTTTAGAAACGAGTAAGCACTTTCCGATTCTAACCCATGGAAATTTGGAAGCAAAGCTATCATACCTGGTTTAAAACGAAAGTTGTTTGCATTGAGAGCAAAAATAAAACAAGAGGGTTATGAGCTTCGAGTTGGTTGCAAGTAGTTACGCATGGTGCGTACTTGTCTGTTCTCATCTTCAGCATGAACACTTTCATTGTCAGCCATGGTAGGAGTTGTATTAGAAAGATTACCTGAAAAAGTTTCACAATAAAATCTAACTAAACGACGAGATCTAAAATCACGTCGCCAAACAAGCATAAAACAAAGTTAATATACAGATTAGGCGGTATAACCAGCCAATAAAAATAAAACAAAGTTAATATACAAATTAGGCGGTATAACCAGCCAATAAAAATAAAACAAAGTTAATATACAATATAAATATAAATATATAGAAAATTAGGCGGTATAACCAGCCAATAAAAGAAAATTAGGCGGTATAACCAGCCAATAAAAATAAATATACTTATAAACTTATATACTTAGTATTGCCTCCCCGGCAACGGCGCCAAAAACTTGATGGAGACTCAATTAAGAGTTGTAAACCCAAGTGCAGGTTATGTTCAAGTAATAATTTCTCGGGTGTCCGAGGTCGAACCACAGGGAAGTGTACTAGTAAGTATAAGTTTATAAATATATATGAAAAAGAAAATAAACAAGATATTAGGGAATCAATAACAAAGAAAGTAAACAAAATATTAGAGAACAAAATAAACAAAATAACATAAAAGCAATTAAACAAGATATAAAAAACAATAAGAAAAGATGTTGAGGTTAGAGAATCCACTCTTGGTGTTATGCTAAAATTAATCTTGTTTTATTATACAATTGAAATCCACACATAAGGGAGGTTCCAATCGGAAGGTTTAGCAATTCAGTCCAAATTGTCCAACGTCCATAGCATATGATATTATGTTCATTTGGTGTCCTCAAAACTCTTAAAAAGAGTCCAAGCATTCCTTATGCCAAGGTATATGTCTACAACAAATCAAGGTTATGAAACCAAGCATTTACTGTGCCATTTTCATTGTCAATAATGAATCAAGATCTCTACTTTGCAAGTATGATTTTAAACCAAAAGAAAATATTATCTATACTAGTGTTTATAAATGATGATTCATTTTAGCTCATGTTTAAGAGACTAACCTTAGCATTTACCAAGAGCTTCACCTCATCACCTCAACAATATGACTAGCAACACATACTAAAAATGAAAAGAAATGTAAGAAGCATAAGTAAATAAAGAAAAAGAAAACTAGAGAAAGGAAAAAAGAAGAAAACTTAGAGAATTTTATTACAATGGCTAATATCCTACCAATGTATAATGTGTCCCAATACTCATCCAAGGCCCTCTATTTATACACATTTTGGAGAGCTAAATGACAAGAGACAAGCTTTATAAATTTCAAAGGTAGGTATAATAGGTGGGTGCATTTTTCTAACAATTATCGTCATGTTGTATGACAATTCTGATCAGCCAGCTTGATGGTCGATTTTGTCAATGTTGGAGGCTCGATCTGATCAAATGGTCTTCTAGAAAAATATGCCCCTATCAATTACTGATCCATATCCGTTGGAATCAGATCATTTGCTCATGTGGATCGGACGATATGGTCAAAATACCAAAACGGTGCAGAACAGACGTCATTGCACATCAGCCAACTTGATGGTTGATTTCAGTAGGGAAAACGACTCCGTTTCAAGAAGTGTAAAACATGAAAAAGATAGATATGCCTCTTAACTTTGCACTGTCACAATTTCAGCCTTAATGCTTTGGTGAAACTCCAGATATAGCTGATATGGCAAAAGGTGTCGGAACTGAAACTGAATTGGATTTGCCCTTAATTCTTGATTTAACCTAGTAATCTGAAATCACTCAAAGAAACTCATGAAAAACACCAAATTACATAAAAATATAAAAGATCATAAACACAAGTAGACTAAGCAATAATAACTCGTATTTGACACAAAACAATAATAAAACATAACTAAAAACTATATAATTATACGAGTTATCACTCGCGATGAGACTTGTTGGTGTTGTTACTTTTTAGGTTGCGACAGCTTGGCGACTCCACTGGGGAATATTAGAGAGTCAGGCCTAGAATTAGTCGTGTGTTATCAAAGTCTTGGTTTTGTTGGTTTAATTGGTATTT
This sequence comes from Fremontodendron californicum, assembly GCA_030761205.1. NCBI lineage: Eukaryota > Viridiplantae > Streptophyta > Magnoliopsida > Malvales > Malvaceae > Fremontodendron > Fremontodendron californicum. The sequence goes on along the minus strand of JAULJL010000025.1, from coordinate 8,475,614 downwards.
AATTCCCATATTTTTTAAAATAAAGGAGAATTTTGAAAATAATAAAATGTTTTAAATATGTTCATATTCATTCACATGCATTTTATTATTGTTTTCTAGTTATTTAATGTTGTATATTACTATTGCTTGTTGCTTAATGCGTAACATTATTCTTGATAATTGTTTTAATAAATTGTTGGGGTATTTAAGATAAGGGCTGTAGAATAGGTGGTGAAAGGTTTGTTGTTCCTCCGCACACACTACATTTGCATTTGCATAACATGAACTCTCTACCCGGGTTCCGTCATTTTAAGTGGGAGTAAAGTAACTACGCCTTCATGATGATCCTCCGTATGGGCTAGTGAAACATTTCCGGAGTATAATGCCTAATGCCTTTGTGATGATCCTCCGTATGGGCTTAGGAAAATATACTCTAACGAATTGAACCCGCTTTTATCGGGGTGCCTTACTAGCCTTCACTAGCGACATTGAGGAGCAATTCGGGGCCTTTAGAACCAATTCATCCTTATATAGTGAACCTAGGCGAAGCCATGCCGGATTTTCATTAGATACACCGAAGATAGGAACACATGGACGAACATTTCAAAACCTTTTGTTACCTATTTTACACTCTGAATAAGGGTTGTAGATCGTGCAATGATGTACGTACATCACCCGAAATAATTTTAATATCCCGCCCTGAAGGCATCGTGATGCCTAGATGAGTCGATAATATTGGGGCAAGTGTTCACTAGCTTTTTAATATTGAAAATATCAAAACATTATTTTTCAAACATTTTTGCATTTTGCACATTTCATGCATATGTGAATAAAGCATGTATATTCATGGTTGTATTTTTTTATCTCATTCTTTGCAATAAACGGTTGGTAATAATAATCGCATTTGATGATTTCATTGGTTGAATAAGAATTATGAACCGGTAGTGTTACATGAACATTTGCATATTATACCATACTAGGATCCACTATCCCAAAATTCTTTTGAAAATAATGTTTGGATTTTCATAGAGAAAACATGTTTCAAAAAATCACAGATCAAAATTTGGAGGCAAATTTTGCATAGTAAAATTTTTGAATAATCAAAATTTGGTCCCACCAATTTCGTGAAATCATTGGTCATTGTATATACCTTTGTGTTAATTCATTTATTCATTACATGTATCATTTTGACATCATGTTACAGTCATAGCATGCATGGTCATTATTTGTATATACCTGTGTATCAATTTATTTATTCTTTAAATGCATCATGTTGGCATTAGATTACATCCATGGCATATATAGTTATCATGATATGCTCATGCATTAATCTGTCATATTAACATCAGGATACATTCATGACACACATGGTCAGCATGATTTTCTTTGTATATACTTTGTGTAAATCATTCATTGTTTACATACATTATAATTGACATCGTGTTGCATTCATAGTGTATATGATCATTCATTGGGAAATACACTGAAATATACATGGTCATTCATTGTATATATCCATGTGTTGATTTATTTATTCTTTGCTTGCAGCATGTTGGCATCATGATTGCATTTATTACATACATTATCATTGTTAGAAATAACCCAATACCTTACCTCTTTTGGGGATTCCATATGTCTAAATCCCTGAAAATAAGATCACTTGAAAGACCTAATGCTTCAAGGAATATGAATGATTAAACTTCATAAACCATTGTTATTGCAGAATAAGCAAAGATGTAAATCCTAGTCTAGGTTATGAAGAAAAGAACTAACTTTTTGAAAATTTTTCGAACTCCTTGAAATTCAAATAAATGAGACATTCTTTCAAGAATCTAGATCCTGGTAATTCGATGTGTGTCAAGGTGGTGCCAAAGCCATTCATGCCTTTCCCAATAACCACAAAACACTAATTACCCAAACATCACTTCATGATTGACACCCTGGGGCACAATGATTAAACTACATTATCCCATGTCCCAGAGAAAACCCGTTTTTGGGTCATATTTTCCTTATTCGCTTCAAACAAACCCAAGATTGAAACTTATTCTTTTCAGTACAGACCTGGACTTGTGATGTTCCTCGTAATGATACAAATTCTCATGGTTAATCAAATTGGGGCATCATATGTGTAAATGATTGATACATGGTGAAAAAGGATGGAACTAACGCATGAATCATTGGGGCATGCGATAAAAAAAAATACAAAAAAAGAAAAAAGAAAATTTGTGATATCATGCATATGAGAATTCGGATGACTCCAAAGTGCAAAATGAAATTCTTATTATCTATTTCCCATGAGGATTGCTTTTCAATGTGAATATTCGTGCTTCATATGAGAAATGGCCATCTTTCATCTCCCTTTCGCAAAAAATAAATTATCCATAGTCACCCCTTTTGAGCCAAAAAATTATTTCTTCTTTGAACCCTGATCAAGGATCACCCTCTACACTGGGGGCAAATGCGAGGAAAGATCTTCTCAAAGATCACGGAAAAATGAGTCCTAGCTCAAAGACAGATACAAAGCAAATGGAGCCCCGAATAAATACGGGCTCACTCTGTCAAAGAAAAAGAAAAAGGAAAAGATGGAGAAATGGAAGCCAAAGAACAAAACAAAAGCCAAAAAAAAATGTGAAAAAGTATGGCAAATGAAAGCCAAAAGCAAGGAAGAAAAAGAGCAAAAAGTAAAAAAGGAATGAAAAGTCCAAAAAGCGATAAATGTTTCAAAGAGAATCCTCCTCAAGAAATGATCCTTGATCTGATTACCCTCAAACACATATTTTGGGCCTATTTATCCTTTCTTTCTGAACCCTGAGCCATGGCCTACATTACGTGCTTTAAAAGTCCATTTTGATCAAGCATGAATATTTAACTTGAAGGGTTTTTTCCTTAGATTTTATCCCATTTCATCGAATTATCATTTCACTAAGGAAGAATTTAGAATTCTCAAATGCATGGTAAAACAATGAAAAAAGGGAAAAAGAAAAAAATGGAGAGAATGGGACTCTAGGGCGAAAACCTAAAAACGAACGGTCTAGAGTAAAATGGGAATTTTCGATGCCATCTATGATAGTGTCGATACCACAAAAGAGAAGATCATCTTAAAGAAGTGGTCATCGAGGAACATCTAGGAATTCCTGAACCTCCCAAATTGTCAACTCTCATTTGGATGATTGATTTCAAAAACTGAAACTTTTTTCTCCAAAATCAACTTTCCAGTTTAAACATCCCAGCCAATCTTGACGCTTGTCAAAATACCTTGATATGGAAACTAAAAGAAAGTTGAATTTCTTTGGTTCTCAATGAATTCATTATTTATAAAATCTGTTCCATTTGTGAGCCTAGAAGGGACATACATTTTTTGTTGTGAAGTTTTCCTAGAAAAACCAAAATCATGTTGTACAAGCCTTGTCAATTCAAGTTGAAAAATCCAAATTGACACTTAGGAAAATTTCTAACAGTGATCATCAGTCTTCAAAAGATTTGTACATTACACACTGTGGGGTTAAAATTTTTGACTCAGAAGTTTTCATTAAATAAGCAAAATTGTTTTTCATAAAGGGAAAATAAAAATATTTTTGAAATACCCATTTGTGATGTTGACATGAGATAAAAGTTTTTCTAATCCAAAGGTGTGGAATTACTAGGGATAACCTTGAGTTCCAAATATGAGAAGAAAAAATAAAACTCATCAAGCAAATTTCTACTGATAAGAGTTTGAAAACTGTTGGGGCAAAAAGAACAGCCAAAGATTGGAAAAGGAGTTGAACATATACTCTGATTTGAAGAGAAAAAATGAATGGGGAAAGGCTAAGCCAAAGTCTATAGAAACGACCGGGGGCATTTGCATCATTCATGAACACTCATCTCTCTATTAAGCTTTGCATCTGCACCGTGTCAGCAAGAATTTGCATCATTCACGGATATTTGCATTTGCACTATTCCATGAGCATCTGCATTCTACCTTTACAAGTACATCCTTCATAGATATTTGCATTCGCATCATCTCAAGCAAGTGCATCATTTCTAGGATCATTGCATTTTCATTGTAGCTGCAATTACACCATTCATGAACCACTTACATGAACATGATTCGTAGAGACATATGCATCTTTATTTAAAAGCATTTTCATCAATCCAAGACATATGCATTTAGAAGCATTTGCATCAATCCAAGACATCTGTATCATTTTAAGAAGCATTTGCATCAATCCAAGACATTTGCATTTACACCATCAAGCATTTGCATCATCTCTCAAATCCTTCAGGTTAATTTCCAGGCCATTTCAATTTATGGTTTCATCCAAATCTTTTTCAAATTTCGGGTTTCACCCATGCTTTTCAATTTCTGGTTTCATCCAGATCTTTTTCAAATTTTTGGTTTCACCCATGCTTTTCAATTTCTGGTTCCATCCAAATCATTTTTATATTTTTGGTTTCACCCATGCCTTTTTAATCTCTAGTTTCATCCATATCTTTTTTAAATTTCTGGTTTCACCCATGCTTTTGAATTTCTGGTTTCATCCAGATCTTTTTCAATTTCTGGTTTCACCCATGCTTTTCAAATTCTAGTTCCATCCATATCATTTTCAAATTTTAGGTTTCACCCATGCCTTTTTAATCTCTGGTTTCATCGAGATCTTTTTCAAATTTTTGGTTTCACCCATGCTTTTCAATTTCTAGTTTCATCCAGATCTTTTTCAATTTCTGGTTTCATCCAGATCATTTTTCAATTTTCTAGTTTTACCCATGCTTTTCAATTTCTGGTTTCATCCAGATCTTTTTCAAATTTCTAGTTTCACACATGCCTTTTATTCAATGGTTTCCAGATCTTTTTTAAATTTCGGGTTTCACCCATGCTTTTCAATTTCTGGTTTCATCCAGATCTTTTTCAAATTTCTGGTTTCACCATGCCTTTTTATTCTCTGGTTTCATCCAGATCTTTTTCAAATTTCTAGTTTCACCCATGTTTTTCAATTTCTGGTTTCATCCAGATCATTTTTCAATTTTCTGGTTTCACCCATGCTTTTCAGTTTTTGGTTTCATCCAGATCCTTTTCAAATTTCTGGTTTCACCCATGCTTTTCAATTTTTGGTTCCATCCAGATCATTTTCAAATTTCTGGTTTCACCCATGCTTTTCAATTCCTGGTTTCATCCAGATCTTTTTCAAATTTCTGGTTTTACCTATGTCATTTCAATCCCCGATTTCATCCAGATCTTTTTCAATTTTTGGTTTCACCCATTCCAATAAGGTTAGCACAAGACAGGATAAGACCCCGAGACCATGTCGAGGTCTTTTATTCTCTTGCAAATCGAACCCGTTTCCTTAAGACGGGTCGAGCCTTGATTAGTCAGGGAATTCAATTTAAGGACAATCTTCTATTTACAGTTTTTTCAACAAAAAAATGAAAAATGAAAAAAAAAATGAAAAAAAGATGAAAAAAATGGAAAAAAAAAAACTCACTTTCCCTTCTCTTCACATGTGATTTCACTAGTGTTTGTTTATCTTTGCATGATTCCTGATTCTCAGCAATAGTCAAAAAGGGGCAGCTGTAGACACCTAATTTTGTTCGAACCACTAAATCAGGTATGTTTTCTTCCTAAATTGATGATTCAGAATGCAAAAAGGCTTTTCTCATTCTGCAGGTGGTACTCCGAGACTTAGTCTAAGAAGATAAACAGAAAAAGTCAAACTCAAAAAAAGTCAACCCCAAAAAAGTCAACCCCAAAAAGTCAACTACTAAAAAAGTCGACCCACTTTCAAAATCAATAATTGAATTTCAATTGAAAGATGGTGAAAGAATTTTGATAATCCGAGGTCTACATTGAAAGATATGGAGGTCGGAAGTTGGGTTACGGAATTTTAGTAGAAAGAAAACCCTAGTTCGAGAAATTTAGGGAAAGTGCTTGAACGATCAAATTATTTGAATTTGAAGGTTCCAAATGAAAGATAAGCACTGACTACGGGTAATGGAGAAGCTACTTGAAAGAAAAACTGAAAGAAAAGTCAATTCGAATAAAAATCGAGAATTAGGGTTTTTGGTGGATTTCGGTGAAATTTGGAAGAATTACAGAAATGACCCGATTCGGTAAGACTAAAGCCCCTAATTGATGAGGAGTGATTAAACAAGGATAGCCCAAGGCTCATTTTAAAGAAAATCTAAAAATTGGACTTGTTTTGAGCAAAACCGGGCTTCGGAGTCAAAAGGGCAAAATTGGAAAATTTGGAAAAATAGCCAATGAACTCCAAAATTTCTGAAAATTTGCAGATCTCATTCTTAAATCATTTCAAAGAGATTGGCGAAAGAAAATCTTGATTCGGAGTTCGTTTGCAAGATGGCCAAATCTCGGGTCCACTATGTAGAAATTCAAAAGGATAAATCCCGAAAAAATAGTAAATGAGCTCCAAAAATTCTAAAAATTTGCAGATCTCATTCTTAAATTATTTGGAAGATATTGGCGAAAGATAATCCAAATTCAGGGTTCGTTTGCAAAATGGACAAATCCCGGGTCTTTTATGTAGAAATTCAAGCAGATAAATCCTGAAAAAATAGCAAATGAGCTCCAAAAATATTGAAAATTTTCAGATCACACTACAATAAATTATTTGGTAGAGATTGGTGAAGAAAAATCTAGATTTGGAGCTCATTTACAAAATGACAAAAGTTCGGGTGCATTAAGGGGCAATTTTGGAAATAAATCCGAAATAAATAGCAAATGGACTCAAAAAATTTTGAAAACTTCCAGCATTCAATTTTTTATTATTTTGAAAGTATTGAAAAAAGAAAATTTCAATTTGGAGTCTGTTTGCTATTTATTTAGTTTCGGGGGTCAAAAAAGTCTTTTTATCGAAGAACGCAAAAAAAGGCAAATTTGTAATTAAGAAAAATATGAAAGAAGAAGGAATTGCTGGAAGTTTACCTCCTTTGATCAGCCAGCATAGAGTAGAAGAAGGAAGCTTGATTAGTTTAATTCCTTAGTCACTATCAAGCTCACATGCTACCACTAACACCTTGCAAAATGGTCCCCCCTTCATCCAATGGCTTAGGTGCCTTGTATGAAAGTTGAAGGCACCATCCAATGGCCAAGTTTAAATGCCAATATGATATTTTTATTTGTCATGAAAGAACCCTCATCTAATGGCCAAGAATGGAAGAACATAACTCATCCAAAGGTGGACATCCATTTGGCCAAGCAAGGAAGTGGATGGGATTGTTCCTTTTCATCCAATGGCTTAGGCCATGTACAAGGGCTGGGTACATATGTTAAGGCTGGGATTAAATGCCAAGATGAAATTTTTATGTTGTCATGAAAGAATCCTCATCCAATGGCCAAGAATAAAAGAGCACAACTCATCCAAGGGTAGGCACTCAAAGGGCCAAGCAAGGGAGTGCATGGGATTAATCCTCTTTTTCATCTAAGGGCTGAGGTTATTACAAGGGCTGAGTACACATCTTAAGGGCTGATATCAATTGGCAAGATGACATTTTTATGTTGTCATGAAAATATCTTAATCTAAGGGACAACATTGGAGGAGAAAAGTGCAAAAATCATCTTATGGTTGAGGGGCCATTATGCCAAACAAAAGGAAAGGGGGGAATGTTTTATTTTTTCCATATAGGATGATCATTTAGGAGTGGAAGTCAGAAGCTAATAAAAAAAAAGGTTTTTGAAAGAAAGGAAGAAAATCTTTTGTTAAGGTAGCTATTCTACCATTACTACTACATTTTTTCTTCTTCTTCCTCAAGCTTTATTTCTTGTTTTCCATGTGATTTCCTACCATTTTTTTTTACATCTTTCTTATTGATTCTTGCTTTTCAAAAAATAAATAAAACAATGGTTAGGCTTCATGATCTTGATGAAAATCAAGTGATAATGGTTAGGGTGGGCTTTGTCCAATATACCAACCATGGAGCTCATCTCCATATTTTTTTACCTTAGTTATTTTTTTATGATTTTGAGATTGAAAAGGCTTCATGACCTTGATGAAAATCAAAAGATAATAATTAGGGGGGCTTTTTCCAATGTACCAACCATGGAGCTCATCTCTTTGTTATTTATTTGCTTACTTTAACTTTGCTTATTTTTATTATTGTTTATCTTTGTGTATATTTACATTTTTGCTAACCATCTTGTTCTTTTGACTTATTTCATATTTTTGCATCTTGGGGCTATTGTCATATAGTTTAGGCCATTTCCATTTTTCATATCATCTTCTATAGCATTTATTTAGGTCATTTTACATGACATTTCTCACAACACTTTGGTTCCTAGGCCATTCGGCCATGTGCATTTTCTCTAAGTTTTAGGTTATTTTTCTAGGCCATGATATTTTCATTTAGACATCTAGGTCATTTTACATGTCATTTAGCTATAGGCCATTTTTATTATTCCATGTCATTTTACATGTCATTTAAGCATTAGGCCATTTTCATATGCCATGTTACTTTTCCATGACATTTAGACATTAGGCCATTTTCATATGCCATGTCATTTCACATATCATATAGACATTAGGCCATTTTCACATGCCATGTCATTTCACATGACATTTAGCTTTAAGCCATTTTTATTATTCCATGTCATTTTATATGTCATTTAAGCATTAGGTTATTTTCATATGCTATGTTGTTTTTCCATGACATTTAGACATTAGGCCATTTTCATATGCCATGTCATTTCCTATGTCATTTAGGCACTAGGCCATTTTCATTATTTCATGTCATTTTCCATGTCATTTAGACACTAGTTCATGCATGTTAAGTTAGGATATCATTTATTGCCATGCAAACTCATGCTAGGCATTTAGGTTATTTATGCCATGCATTTTCCATATCACTTAGGCTTTAAACCATGCATTTCATGCATTCACTTTGCTGTATTTTCATGCATTTCATGTCATGCCACATGATTTATGACTTAGGCCAATCAATGGCTCAAAGTCATGCTCGCTTGAGCATACTTGTGGAAAATTAAAGGGTTGTCAAATTGATTATTCTACATTTGTGATTTTTTTTTACTTAGCCAATTTTTGTCCAAGGTTTTTAAATGTTTTGGCTACTATTTTTAGGTTTTTAGGATGATCTCCAACAATTTTACTTTGATTTTTAAATGATTTTATAAAAGGCAAAAAAATGTGTTTTGGCAAAACAGTTTTTCACCGAGTACTCGTACTTTCTTGATTTTTCTGGACAGCCATCTTTAATCATAAAATTAAGCCAATGTTTTATCATGTAGTTTTACATGTTTTGAGTCTCCAGTATTTGTTTTAGAGTTTTTTTAATTTTAAAAAATAGGCTAAAAAATCGTGTGTCAAAATCGGATAGTAGAGGCAGATTTGAATTCAAAAGAAAAACAATGGTTGAATTTGCCTAAGGAATTTAAAGGGGGTTGGTTAGAAGCTTTAGATAATGTCTTAGGATAGTTTCTAAGCCTTTTTAAACTTTAAAAATGATTTTATAACTCTCGGGTTAAGGGTGGTCAAGTTCGAGATTTTAAACTTAGGAAATTAGAGCCGTTTAAAAGGGTTTGGTAGGGGTTTTAATCTTCATTCAAGTTTTTCTTCAAAATTGTTATCAAACAATCACAAAGTTTTGTTTTTAGAAAATCTAATTTGACATATTTTCCTAAGGTAGCCGGGTATCTTTTTAGATATACGGATTTCTTCATTTAGGAAAAAAATACATTTTCATGCATTGCATTTTCCATGTTCTTGCATTTTGTTTAATATGTGATTTTTGCTATGATATTTTTCTACGGTATTATTATTATTATTTCGATTCACTTTTTATGATGGTTATTGTTTGTTATATGATTTTTTGAATATTTCATGCTATCCTATACTTTTTATTTAGTCATTTATTTTTGTCACATTATCTAGCATATACTATGTTCATGCATTTTTATTTTATTTTCATGCATATTTCATGATAGCATTATTTTATGTTTCATGTCATTTCATGTCAATTAGATTATATTCCATGTCATTTAGATTATATTATTTAGAATATGCCATGTCATTCAAAATATGGCATATCATTTACATTTGCCATGTCATTTAAATCATTTTATTTCATTTAGAATATACCATGATACTTAGGATTTTTCATTTCATCTAGAATATACTATGCCATTTAAATTATGTCATATCATTTAGGTTTCATTATATCTAGACTTTGCTATGTCATTTTATTTATGTCATACAGGTTCATGTTCATATTTTTTAAATGTTTTGAAAAAGATAATGATTTTCAATAAAAATAAAGATATTCTCGAGTTAAAATAATTCATGATTTCTCTATTGGGTTTGCTTGGGGGGATATCATCAATTATCATTAATAAAGGAATATGTTTCTTTAAAAAAAGGAGAATGATTCAGAAAGTTTTTCAAATAAATAAAAAAATTTATATTTTGTCGATTTTGTCGGGGATTATAGGAAAATTTTGAATTAATAAATTCCGGACCATTTTCAATTAAAAATGGAATTATTTTTCTTTAAATTGGGAATTAACTTGAAATACTAAATTAAAAACCAACTTTTTACCGAGACTTGAGATAACACATAATTAATAAGGTACCGTTTTATACGGGCGTTGTGGGGGTGTTAATCCTTCCCCGCACGTAACCGAGTCCCGAACCCGATTCTTCGATTTTCTCTGGTTTATAACACAGACTTGAAATTGGTTTTAAAATTGTTTTTAATTAATTTTAAAATGTTTTATAAAACCGGTTTTAATAGGTGGCCTATCACACCTAGCTAAAAAAGATTGGTGGCGACTCCTTGTCTTTTTTCAAGGTTATTTTCAAAACTTTCATTTTTAAAGAGAAATTAAGTCGATTTTTTCTCGGTTTTTTAATGTCACGCCTAACAAATAATAAAGTCTCGCGATGAGACTTGTTGGTGTCGTTATTTTTTAGGTTGCGACACCTTAGGTATTTTTAAGGATCATGGATTAGAAACGCATGTTATAATAATGCAATGCAATGATTAAATGATTAAATGTTTCTATGATTATGTGGCATGTATGTTAAAATGCAACTAAAGGTATTTGCCTTAAGATCAAATTCCAACACGAAGGTCTTTCATTAATTCATAGGAACTTTGTTTACAAATCATTTATCACTCTCGGGTTAAATAGAAATATTTGATTTTCTCATATTGCGCTTGTACTTCCTCTAGGAAATTCAGTAGATGCTGCCCATCCTCCCCAACCGGGTTGACGTTCCGCCTCAAAGCCTTCATCTTCTCCACCAGCTCACTTTGTTTAGCCATAACCTTGTGGATCTGCCCAGTCAGATGATCTATGTATTGTTGTCTCCCCAAAGTCTTCGCTTGTCATCTCATACTGGCATCCATAGCTAAGTCATTATCCTGGCCCCATTTGGCTTCTCTCTCTCGGTATTCTCAAATGATGGCGACAATATTGGTTTTCTGAGTTTGCAACTGCTGTTCTAGGGTCTAAATTATCGCATGGAGTGACTCATTTTCCTCGTGCATTATAGATGTTATTCCTCTCTCATTCTCCACCCTGACCTTTAATAGTTCATTCTCTTGTAGGCACCTTTCCAGATTGGCCAAGATCAAGGAGTGTGTATCTTCCTATTTTTGCCACTCATAAGAGAATCTGGACTCTTTTTCTTTGCCTTCATTAGCCTTACCCTTCCAGAATTCCAATTCCATCCGAAGCTTTACCATATCTTTCTCGTGTGCACCAAGAGACTTGATAGTTCTCGTAAATTTCCCTTTAACTCTCAACTTCTTGTTTTCTTGATGCAAATCCTTCAAATCGGAATGTGTCGTGTCTCGCTCTCTGACCATTTTTTGAATTCTAACCCCTTGGATCTCAAGTTTAATCTTCAAATCCCCTACTTTTTCTTGAAGCTTATGATGTTCTTGCTTTAATTTCCCTTTCTCTTTTTCAAATTCTTGCCTGACAATCTCAACTTCTAATAGCACAATCAATTCAGGTTGAAGGATCACCATATGAACAGATGCATCTTCAGAAGGAAGCACAATGTCAATGACCCTCTTGGCTCTCCACACTTGATATGCCGAGGTTGCTTTGTCGGAATATCTACCCAACTCTGACCGATGTAACTTCTTCCATGCCCTGATGGCCTCACGTATCCTCTTCGCATATTCGAGCTCACCATATGCAAACTCCATCAATGTAAGCTCATGAGTCATCGGGATGAACTGTTCAGGCCATACTGCCTCCGTACTAATAGTGGTGCATAGCTGATAACTCCCCAAATTTCCAATAGAAGAACCCGTAATTTCTCATCAGAACAATACAAGATCAACCCAAGCGGCATCGATAGAGCCTTCCAAGTTACATCCTCTCTGGCTAAGCGGCAGAGAGTCATGATCCATTGTTTCTTATCCCCTTTCTTCGGTTATTCTTTCTTGCAGAATTCTCTAATGGGGATGCAAGTTTTCAAGTAAGGGCGAAGCGACACATTATCATTTCCCCAAAAGTGACTTTGGATCCAAACGTACAAGAGTTGTACACAACCCTCGAAGCATCCCTTACCTCTTCTTCGACAATAACTGAGTGACCTAATCGTCTCAGCCATGATGGCAGGGGAAGGATCAATTTGCTTGTCCAAACGATCAAAGAAATCCACCATGGCCTCTTCGACTTGTCCTTCCACCTTCGAAAACATTATCAAACCATAAATTGCCAAAACAAAGACATCCACAACACGGTCATCCTCCGAGTTACTCTTGATGTAATTCCGCAAAAACACCCAAGAAATGCAATCACGCAAGCCTTTCCTTATTATGTGCGGAGAATTCATCGAAACCTCTATACCCATTACTTTGGAAAGCTTCTTCCGGTAACTCATTATTTTCTTCTCTTTCGAATAGATCTTATATGAATTTCCTAACTCAATGCGATGTAAGGTGGAGTAGTCCTCGATGGTGAGCATCTTATCTTCCTGATTGAATGTGAAGAAATGGTATGAAGGATCCCAAAACTGTACTATTGCCTTCACCAACTGCTCATCTATCTTAATCGAAAGAAGTAGCGCTATGTCACCGTATTTTTTGGTAAACTCATTCTTTCTTGCAACTCTCCACTGTCTCCAAATCTCTTCTAACTCCACTAAATCATTCTGAACAGAATCCATATGAACCAACTCAGCAAGTACAAACACGAAGTCACTGGCCAAACAGTCTCCATTGTCGGATTGATTCTTCTCGGACTCAGTTTTGACCTCGTGATATGTCTTGCTAATAACTGATGCTGGTAGAAGGTCTTGGCACTCCATGACTATAATGAAAATCTCTTCGGTTGGCACTTGGCTTAAGGAAAATACCCCTAAGTGATCATGATGCATGAAATGTAAACAAAACAAAAACAAATAGCACAAGTAGGTACATGGGGTAAAATAAAGTTAAAACATCATATAATATTATTATAAAATAAGTAGCAAAAAGTAAGAAATATCCCTCCGAGTGTTCTTAACTTTAGTGTATCTATTGGAAATTCAGCATGGCTTTGCCTAGGTTCATTATATGAGGTTTGTCGCAACCAAAAAATAACAAGTCTCATCACGAGACTTTATTACTCGTTAAGCGTGACATTGAAAAATAGAGGAAAAGACGACTTAATTTCTACTGAAATAAAATGATGATTTGAAAACCACTTCGAAAAAAGACATGGAGTCACCACCAATCTTTTTTAGCTAGGTGTGATCGGTCACCTATTAAAACCGGTTTTGTAAAACATTTTAAAATTAATTAAAACATTTTTAAAACTAATTTCAAGTCTGCGTTTTAAACCAGAGAAATCAAAGTAACGGGTTCGGGACTCGGTTACGTGCGAGGAAGGATTAGCACCCCCACAATGCTCGTATAAAATGATACCTTATTAATTGTGTGTTATCTCAAGTTTCAGTAAAAAGTCAGTTTGAAATTTAGTATTTCAAATTAATTCTCAATTTAAGGAAAAATAATCCCATTTTTTATTGAAAATGATTCGGAATCTATTAATTGAAAATTTTCCTATATTCCCCGAAAATTCGGCAAAATACATAAATTTTTATTTGTTAAGAAAATTTATTTAAGAAAGATATTTCGTTATTAATGATAATTGATGATTTACTCCCCGACAACCCGGAAGAGATTTCATGAATTATTTTAATTGGGGAATATCTTTATTTTATTGAAAATCATTATCTTTTTAAAATACTTTTAAGAAAATGAATATGAACATGTGTGACATAATAAAGATGATATAGCAAAGTCTAGATAATATAATGCAACCTAAATGATATGATATAATTTAAATGGCATAGCATATTCTAAATGAAATGAAATATCCTAAGTATCATGATATATTCTAAGTGAAATGAAATAACCTAAGTAACATAATATATTCTAAATGAAATGAAATATCCTAAGTATCATAATATATTCTAAATGAAATGAAATAACCTAGGTAACATGATATATTCTAAATGAAATGAAATAACCTAGGTAACATGATATCTACTAAATGAAATGAAATAACCTAAGTAACATAAGATATTCTAAATGAAATGATATGATTTAAATGACATGGCATATTCTAAATAATATAGTCTAGATGACATGGAATATAATCTAAGTGACCTGAAATGACATGAAACATAAAATAATGCTATCATGAAATATGCATGAAAATAAAAATAAAAATAATAACACATGAACATAGTATATGCTAAATAATGTGACAAAAATAAATGAATAAATAAAAAGCACAGGATAGCATGAAGTATTGAAAACCATATAACGAACAATATAACACCATAAAATATAAATCAAAATAATAGCAATACCATAGTAATATTCATAGGGAAAAATCATATATCATATAATATGCATTAACATGGAAAATGCAATGCATGAAAGTGTATTTTTCCTTTAAATAAGGAAATCCGTATATCTAAAAAGATATCCGACTACCTTAGGAAAAGATATCAAATTAATTTTTCTAAAATTAAAATACTTTGTGATTGGTTTAAAAACAATTTTGAAAATCTTGGACAATAAAATGTCATGGCCGAATTCCCCTTTGAAAATAGCTCTATTTTCCTAAGTTTGAAAACTCGGACTTGACCACCCTTGACCCGAGCTTTGTAAAAATCATTTTTAGTAATTAAAATAGCCTAGAAAATAACCTAGGATAGTAGCTAAGGTTCCTAATCAACCCCCTTTAAATGCCTTAGCCAAAACTAACAATTATTTTTCCCTTTAATTCAAATCTGACTCTACTGTCCAGTTTTAAAATATGATTTTTTACCCTATTTTAAAATTTCAAAAAAATCTAAAACAAATACAGAAGACTTAGAACATGTAAAAATATATGGGAAAAAATTGGATTAATTTTTTGACTAAGGATAACTTCCCATAAAAATCAGTAAAGTCAAAACACTAGGTGAAAAACTATTTTGCCAAAACACATTTTTTTGCCTTTGATAAAATCATTCAAAAATCAAAGTAAAAATATTGGAGACTCTTCTATGAACCTACAAACAGTAGCTAAAATTTATAAAAAAAATGGACAAGATTTTCCTAAGTAAAAAAAAAATCACAAAGGTAGAAAAATTAACTTGACAACTTTTCAATTTTCCACAAGTATGCTCATGGGAACTTGACTTTGAGCCATTGATTGGCCTAAGTCAAATATCAAGTGGCATGATATGATATACATGAACAAACAACAAGTTAAATGCATGAAATGCATGATTAAAAACCTAAATGACATAGAAAATGCATGGCATAAAGAATATGACCTAGACCTATTGCATGGCAATAAATGCAACCTAGGTCTAAACAGTGCATGAAATGCATAGCGATGCAAATGAAACCTAAACTTAAAAAATGCATGGCAATAACACAAACACATAGCATACTAAGTTAAAATACACAAAATCGTGGCATGAAAATGCAAGCATGTCAACTAGCAAGATGAAAATGCACATACAAAGCATGTGAATATGGGGTAGCCGAATGGTTGCATGGTCTTAATGAAGAAATCCTAGCATGGCATTTACAAAAATACATGACATACTAAATGCAAGACTAAAAATGAAACATGCTAAACCAAGCAAACATGATGTAAAGGCATGAACATAACTAGACATTTTCACAAACACATAGTATAGTAAAATGGAAATCATGAATAACTCAAACATGTTGAAAACAGAAAATTAAAAATGGTAGACAAGGAAAGTAAGCATGAAAACAAGATGATAAAATAAAAAATAGAGGTAAGTAAGTAAAAAGATTAAAACAAGCTCCATTCTTTTGTTATTTTAGAAAAATATAGAACATCAAAACATGCTAGACATCAAAAACAACATGAAATAAAGATCAAACGTCAACCATACCTCAAAATAGACCATTCGGCCACCTTCAAAAAAGAGTAAAAAAAATTGTTTTTTCAATATTTTTCAAGAAAGCACAAAACAGGAACTTGAAGAGAAAGCTTAAAAACACTTATTTCAAAATCAAAATCAATAGAAACTCACCAAATATAATATGAAAACAGCAAATTAACGATTGAAATGAAAAAAAAAAGTGCAAGAGTAAGGTGCTTTTAGCTACCTCTAAAAGCTATTTTGCAAGCTTTTTTCTCTTCTTACTTTCTTTACCTTTCTAAACTTTCTATTTGCTTTAAAAAATAGAGAGTATTCAGACAAGAAGAAGTGTGAAATGAAAAATATCCTCCCCCACCTTAAGGTGGCCGAATGGCCCTTAGTATCCCTAGCAACTTGTCATTTTTTTTTCAACCAATTTTGATCCAATGGCCTTTAATCCAAGATGCCTTCTATGTAAAATTCCCACCCTTATATTGGAATAATCAGCCCCTAAATTATGATGTCATGAAGATGATGTCATAAATATGACATCATCCCTCTCCATCCATTGGTCCATGTGTTACAAATTCAAAGGCTTGATCAAAAAAATAACTACCTTCATATTCACTCTTGGCATTTAGATGAAAATTTCAAAAAATCACACTTATTCATGGGCCTTGGCCAGCTGCCTCTTCATATTCCCAGCCCACTCCATTTTTTTAATTGCAAGAAAGGCCTCTTTCGGTTTCTTCGGTAAAATGGCCTTTTTGACCACAAAACCTAATTAAATAGCAAACGGGCTCCAAATCCAAATTTTATTTTTTTAATACTTCCAAAATAATAAACATTGAATTCTGGAAGTTTTCAAAATTTTCAGAGCCCATTTGCTATTTTTTTGGATTTTTTCTTCCAATTGCCCCTTTGTGCACCCGAACTTTTACCAATTTTTAAACGAGCTCCGAATCTAGAATTTTCTTTACCAATCTCTTCCAAATACTTTAAAAGTGAGATCTTGAAGTGTTCACAATTTTTGGAACTCATTTTCTATTTTTTGGAGATTTATCTGCTTGAATTTCATCATAGTAGGCCCGAGATTTGCTATTTTGCAAACGAACTCCAAATCCAGATTTTCTTTTGCCAATATCTTCCAAATAGTTTAAGAATGATATTTGAAAATTTTCAAAATTTTTGGAACTTGTTTGCTATTTTTCTCGAATTTTCCAATTTTGCCATTTTATCTCCAAAGCTCGGTTTTGCTCAAAACAAGTTCAATTTTCAGATTTTCTTTTTTCGGTGCCTTTTTCATATATTGAATTGGATTTGGTCCAAAAATTCCTAATTCTTACGATCAAATTCCCTTCCGATTTGATTTTTCCTATTTTTAAGTATCGAGAATTTTCTCGTTTTTCCGTTTTTCCTTCAATCGGCTCTTTTCTTGGAATTCCTTCAATCTGAGCCTTGGGCTATCCTTGTTTAATAACTCCTCATCAATTAGGGGCTTTAGTTTTATCGAATCGGGCCATTTCTGCAATTTTCCTCAATTTCACCAAAATCCACCAAAAACCCTAATTCTCGGTTTTCTTCCAAATTGACTTTTCCATCAGTTTTTCTTTTAAGTTGCCTCTCCATTAGCCGTAGTCATTGCTTATCTTTCATTTGGAACCTCCAATTTTGACCAATTTGATCGTTTAAGCATTTTTCCTCAAACTTTTCGAACTAGGGTTTCCTTTCTACTGAATCTCCGTAACCCAACTTTTGAACTCCATATCTTTCATTGTAGACCTCGGATTATCAAAATTCTTTCACCATTTTTCAATTGAAATTTGAATCTTGATTTTGAATGTTGGTTGACTTTTTCAATAATTGACTTTTTGGGGTTGACGTTTTTGAGGTTGACTTTTTCAAGATTGACTTTTTATGTCTGCTTTCTTAAACTAAGTCTCGGAGTGACACCTGCAGGATGAGAAAAGCCTTTTTGCATTCTGAAACATCACTTTAGGAAGAAAACATACCTGATTTAGTGGTCAGGACAAAATTAGGTGTTTACCGCTGCCCTTCTTTGGCTATTGCTAAGAATCAGGAATCAGACAAAGATATACAAACACTAATTTTGTCCGATTAGTGAAATCACTTGTGAAGAAAAGGGAAAGGGATTTTCATTCATCATTTTCTCAAAATTTTGAAAAGCTGTAAATTGAAGATTTTATCCTTAAATTGAGTTCCCTGACTAATCAAGGCTCAACCCATCTTAAAGAAACGAGTTCGATTTGCAAGAGAAGAAAAAAATTTGACGACTTTGTTCTTAAATTGAATTCCCTGACTAATCAAGGCTTGACTCATCTTCAGGAAACGAATTCGATTTTAAAACAAAATATTTGACTCATTTGAGAAGTAGAACGAGTTCGATTTTAAAACAAAAGGAAATACCTTGACGATGGTCTCGGGGCTCGGCTCATTCGAGAAGCATAATCAATTCAATTTAAAACAAAAAAAAAAATACCTCAACAATGGTCTCGGGGCTCGACTCATTTGGGAAACAAAACAAGTTCAATTTAAAACACAAGGAAATGCCCGGGTTTGGTTTATTTGTAAAATAAATTTGACTTTGAAAACTAAAGGAATATAATTTGACGATGGTCTTGGGGCTCGACTCATTTGAGTAGCAGAAAGAGTTCGATTTAAAAAACAAATGGAAATACCTCGACGATGGTCTCGGGCTCAACTCATTTGAGAAGCGGAATGAATTCGATTTAACAAAAAAAAAATAACTCGACAATGGTCTCAGGGCTCGACTCATTTGAGAAGCATAATGAATTCGATTTAAAAACAAACAGAAATACCTCGACTCTGGTCTCGAGGCTCGACTCATTTGGGAAGCAGAACGAGTTCGATTTGTAAATCAAAAGGAAAATACCTCGACGATGGTCTCGGGGCTCGACTCATTTGAGAAGCAGAACGAGTTCGATTTGGGGAAGCCAAAGTTTTCCTGATTCTTGCAATGTTAGCTAAATGCAATGATGAGAATGACATGCTTTTCAAATGTTTGTATGTTTCCTAAGGACGAATGCAATCAAATGATTGTGTCATGATTTCTAATCCATGGTTTCTTTGAGGTTCACAGATTATCTGACTTCAAGACGGAGCCCCCAATACATTCACTGTTTTCCTTAGTGAATTTTCCATCAGGATTAGTGGTTTCCTAACCTTTTCTAAGATTTAAATCTACTCCTTAGTAATACTCTGAAATCCTTTTATTTAAAGATTTTTATATTTACTAATCATCATTCAATTTTATAACAAACAAAATACATCGCAAAAGTGCATGAAAGAAAATATAAGACAAGTAAATATCATAAAAGGGATAACAAGAATTTATTACAACAAACTTTTTAAATGATAAAAGTGAATATCAAGGATATAAAAGACAAATGTAAAGTTATAGGTTGTTAATGCCCCAGATGTAGAATATCTTGGACCCCTCTTTTTTCAAATCATCTGAAATTTCTTTTGAATGAGCAATTTACTTGGGTAATCCCTCGGCTTCCGTAGTTATGTCAGACTGAATTTTTTCCCCTTTCCTCTGATTTTCAGATATTTTTCCCCCTTTACATGGAGCAATGATTCAAACCTTAATCAGTACTTGAGCCGCCCTTTGCGGGTTTTCAACTCAAGTGTCCCCCATTCGGTATTAAGTCACCCTTTTGCTGGTTTTCGTCTTAAACCTCTCCTTTTACTCTTTTTCATTTTCATTTTTTTTGTTTTCTCTTTTTACTTGTAATCTACTATGTACCTGAGAATTCTAAATGCTTCCAAGGTAAAAATGTCAATTCAAAAGATGGGATAAATTCTGAGAACAACCTTTCAAATTAAATATCCATGCTTGATCAAAATGGACTTTTAAAGCACGTAATGTAGGCCAAGGTTCGGGTTTTAGAAAGAAAGGATAA
This sequence comes from Fremontodendron californicum, assembly GCA_030761205.1. Taxonomy (NCBI): domain Eukaryota; kingdom Viridiplantae; phylum Streptophyta; class Magnoliopsida; order Malvales; family Malvaceae; genus Fremontodendron; species Fremontodendron californicum. The sequence continues at coordinate 8,455,339 of JAULJL010000025.1, read as the reverse complement.
ATAGGCCCAAAATGTGTTTAAGGGTGATTGGATCAAGGATCATTTCCTGAGGAGAAATCATTCTTGAAATATTCATCCTTTTTGGATTTTCTTTTCTCTTTTTCTTTTTCTTTCATTCTTGGCTTTCATTTGCCATTCTTTTGATTTCACATGTTTCAATGGCTCTTATTTTTTTTTTCCATGATTTTTTTTATTACTTTTCCTCGCGTCTGCCCTCCAGTGTAGAGGGTGATCCTTGATCAAGGTTCAAAGAAAGAAATAATTCCTAAGGCTCAAAGGGGTGACTAAGGATAATTTCTTCTTAGTCAAAGGAATATGAAAGATGATCATTCATCATATCAAGCAAGAATATTCTCATTGAAAAGCAATCCTCAGGGGAGATAGATATATAGAATTTCCATTTTTACATTTAGAATCATTCGAATTTCCATGTGCATAGCATCACACTTTTTTCTTTTTTTTTTTCTCCTTTTTTCTTTTTTTCTTCAAGCATAATACTTCTTCAATTCATCAGCATTCACGGGATTTCTCAAATCATCCCCGTCCATCCCAGTTAGAATCAATGCTCCTCCAGAAAAAGCTCTTTTTACCACATAGGGTCCTTCCCAATTTGGAGTCCATTTTCCTCGTGGATCCTTCACTATGGGAAGAATTTTCCTTAGTACCAACTCCCCTTCTCGGAACTGTCTGGGACGAACCTTCTTGTTGTGGGCTAGAATTATCCTTTTCTGATACAACTGCCCATGAAAAATTGCCTTTAATCTTTTCTCCTCGATAAGATTCAGCTGTTCATAATGAGCTCTAACCCATTATGCATCTTCTAGGCCAACCTCCATCGAAACCCGAAGTGAAAGGATTTCAACTTCAATAGGTAGCACTGCTTCCATCCCATATACCAAAGAAAAAAATGTTGCCCCTGTAGATGTGCGAACTGAGGTACAATATGCATGAAGAGCAAAAGGCAAAATCTCATGCCAATCCTTGTACACATCAGTCATCTTTTCAACAATCTTCTTGATGTTTTTATTGGCTGCTTCTATTGCCCCATTCATCTTTGGATGCCAAATTATTGTGTGTAATCTTGAACTGAGTACACACTTCTCTCATCATCTTATTATTCAAATTGAGAACATTATCTGAAATAATTCTTGCTGGCAATCCATATCGGCATATGATTTCCTTCTTAACAAATCTGTATACCACTGACTTTTGTTACATTCACATAAGAAGCAACTTCGACCTACTTTGTGAAATAATCTATAGCCACCAGGATGAAACGATGTCCATTTGAAGCTTTCTGGGTAATAGGCCCAATCATATCCGTTCCCCACATTGAAAATGGCCATGGTGCAGTCATGACATGCAATGGCTATGGCGGCACATGAATCTTATCTGCATAGATCTAGCATTTATGGCACTTCCGAGAATAACTAATACAATCTCCTTCCATCGTAAACTAATAATATCCTGCCCTCATAATCTGCTTAGCAAGCATGTGACCATTGGCATGAGTGCCACATATCCCTTCATAGACCTCTTCTATAATTCTCCTAGCTTCGACAGATCCGACACATTTCAATAAGACTTGGTCTTTCCCTTTCTTGTAGAGAATCTCGCCATCTAGAACAAAACCCATTGCTAGCCTTCTCAGAGTCCTCTTGTCATTTTTTTTTGCTCGTTCTGGATACTATTGACTCTTAATATACTGGAAGATGTCGTTATACTAAGGGAGGCTATTTGCTTCTTCTTCGATACTAAGGTAGTGGGCAGGAGACTCATATATGCTCATCTTTATCGGCACAACTTCAGCCCCTTCATTCACTTTAAACATTGATGACAAAGTAGCCAGAGCATCCGCCATTCGGTTTTCTTCTCGAGGGAAGTAATTGAAACTCACTTCTTCAAAATCCTCCAATAAACTCAGTATGAGTTCTTGGTATCAGATTAGTTTGTATCTCGGCTTTCCCATTCTCCCCGTAACTGATATATCACTAGGGCTGAGTCTCTGAAAACTTCTAATGTTTTGATCTTTCTATCCACTACGGCACGAAGACCCATAGTATACGCCTCATATTCAGCAGTATTGTTTGTACAATCAAGATCCAATCTGGCAATGAAAGGATAATAATCTTTCTCTGGGGATATGAGCACTGCACCGATTCTGTGCCCCATGGCGTTAGATGCACCATCAAAGTACATTTTCCATATTTTCTTCTTCGGGGGAACCTCGTCTTCTTGCTGTAGACACCTAATTTTGTTTGGACCACTAAAACAAGTATGTTTTCTTCCTAAATTGACGTTTTAGAATGAAAAAATGCTTTTCTCATCCTGTAGGTGGTACTCCAAGACTTAGTCTAAGAAAGCAGACAGAAAAAGTCAAACTTGAAAAAGTCAACCCCAAAAAAATCAACCCCGAAAAGTCAACTATTGAAAAATTCAACCATTTTCAAAATCAAGATTTGAAGTTCAATTGAAAAATGGTGAAAGAATTTTGATAATCTGAGGTCTACATTGAAAGATATGGAGTTCGGAAGTTGGGTTACGAAGATTTAATAGAAAGGAAACCCTTACTCGAAGAATTTGGGGAAACATGCTTAAACGATCAAATTGTTCGAAATTGGAGGTTCCAAATTGAAGATAAGCACTGACTATGGGTAATGGAGAGGCTACTTGGAAGAAAAATCGAAGGAAAAGTCAATTCGTAAGAAAATCGAGAATTAGGGTTTTTAGTGGATTTTGGTGAAATTGGGGAAAATTGTAGAAATGGCCCTATTTGATAAAGACTAAAGCCCCTAATTGATAAAGAGTGATTAAACAAGGATAGCCCAAGGCTCAGTTTGAAGAAAATCTGAGAAAATAGCCGATTGGAGGGAAAACGGAAAAATAAAGAAATTCCTGATAGTGAGAAAAAGGGAAAATCAAATTGGAAGGGAATTTAATCATAAAAATTGGGCATTTTCGGACCAACTCCAATTCAATATATGAAAAAGGCCCGGGAAAAGAAAATCTAAAATCGAACTTTTTTTTAGCACAACCGGGCTTTGGAGGCAAAAGGGCCAAATTGGAAAATTCGAGAAAAATACCAAATGAGCTCCAAAGATTCTGAAAATTTGCAGATCTCATTATTAAATCATTTTGAAGAGATTGGCGAAAGAAAATCTGGATTCGGAGTTCGTTTGCAAAATAGCCAAATCTCGGGCCCACTGTGTAGAAGTTCAAAAGGATAAATCTCGAAAAAATAGCAAATGGGCTGCAAAAATTCTAAAAATTTGCAGATCTTATTCTTCAAATATTTGGAAGAGATTGGCGAAATAAAATCCGGATTCAGAGTTCGTTTGCAAAATGGCCAAATCCCGGGCCCATTATGCAGTAATTCAAGCAGATAAATCCCATAAAAATAGTAATGAGCTCCAAAAATTATGACAAATTACAGATCATACTTTTAAAATATTTGGAAGAGATTGGTGAAGAAAAATATGGATCGGAGCTCGTTTAAAAAATGGTAAAGTTTGGGAGCACAAAAGGGCAATTTTTGAAAAGAAAATCTAAAAAAATAGCAAATGGGATCGAAAATTTTTAAAAACTTCCAGAATTCAATTTTTTTATCATTTCGGAAGTATTTAAAAAAGAAAATTTGAATTTGGAGTCCGTTTACTATTTATTTAGGTTTGAGGTCAAAAATGTCATTTTATCGAAGAAACCAAAGGGGGCCAATTTGTAATTAAGAAAAATATGAAAGTTGAAAGATTTGCTGAGATAATTCCTCCCTTGGTCAGCCAGCATAGAGGAGAAAAAGGAAGCTTTATCAATTTAATTCCTTAGTCACTATCATGCTCAAAATGCTTCCACTAATACCTTGCAAATGGTCCCCCCTTCATCCAATGGCTTAGGTGCCTTGTAGAAAAATGGAATGCACCACTCAATGGCCAATATTAAATGCCAAGATGACATTTTTATTTGTCATGAAAGAACCCTCATCCAATGGCCAATAATGGAAGAAGATAGATGAGCACAACTCATCCAAGGGTTGGCATTCATTCGGCCAAGCAAGGGAGTGCATGGGATTGGTCCTTTTCATCCAATGGCTTAGGCCATTTACAAGGGCTGAGTACACATTTTAAGGGCTGGGATTAAATGCCAAGATGACATTTTTATGTTTTCATGAAAGAATACTCATCCAATGGCCAAGAATGGAAGAAGAAAAATGAGCACAACTCATCCAAGGGTAGAGGATCATTCGGCCAAGCAAGGGAGTGCATGGGATTGTATCCCTATTTCATCTAAGGGCTGAGGTTATTAGAGGGGCTGAGTACACATCTTAAGGGCTGCTATCAATTGGAAAGATGACATTTTTATGTTGTCATGAAAGAATCCTAATCTAAGGGCCAAAATTGGAGGAGAAAAAGTGCAAAAATCATCCAAGGGTGAGGATGCCAACTGGCCAAGAGGAAAGGAAAGGGGGAATGTTTTGTTTTTCCCATATAGGATATTTCATTTGAGAGAGGAGGGCAGTATCTAATTTAGAAAATAAGAGGTTTTTGAAAGAAAGAAAATAAAGGTTTTCTAAAAAGAGCTTGAAAGTAGTCATTTCTACCTAGCTCTACTATGGCTTTCTTCTTGTTTGCCATGTGGATTTCTTGATTTTCAATTTTGTTTTCCTACTACATTTCTCATAGAAATCAAATTTTTAAAATGTTTAATTAAGTTTTCATCTTTTCTTCTTCATCAAAAATGGTTGAAAACAATTTTTTTACAAGGTCTTTTGGCTTGGCCGAATTTGACATGGATGTTGCCATGATTTTTTCTTTCTTTTTTTTTTTCCTTCTTTGCATGTTGTTGTGGGAAACATGATTTTGGAAGGTTTATTTAAGTATTTAATGTTCTAATTTTTTACAAAAAAAATGAAGAGGTTGAAATGGCTACATGATCTTGATACATATCAAGTGACCATGGTTAAGGGAGAGGCTATGCCCATTTTTACCAACCATGAAGCTCACCTCTATTTTGTTGGTTTGCATGGTTTATTTTCTGATTTTTTGAAATGGAAAGGCTTCATGATCTTGACAAGATCAAGTGATTATGGTTAGGGGAGAGGCTACGCCCATTTTGTACCAACCATGGAGCTTAACTTTCCTTGTTTTGTTTACTAGTTTTTCTTGTTATTTTCTTTGCATGTCTATGTTTATTTTGATCATGTTCTTTATATTTTTTTATGCTATATTTGCTTTTATATTTCTTTTTTTCTTCATGATATATCTTTGTAGGTTTCGGCCCTTGTGTTTTTCTTGATAATATTTTGCATTTTTCTCATGTATAATACCTTGTTTGTTGCCATGTTTGCATTTTACATTTTTTCATGTGACCATTCGGCCTCCTCCACTTCCTATGCCTTGTATGTGCATTTTCATCATTTTAGTTGATAGGTTAGCATTTCATGCCATGACATTATGTATTTTAATTTGGTTTGCCATGTGTTTGTGTTATTTGCTACATAGGATCGCCTCAGGTTATCTAGTGGCCATTCGGCCTCTTCATGTATTCCATGTCTGGCATATTTTCATCATTTTAGTTGATAGGTTAGCATTTCATGCCATGACATTATGTATTGTGATTTGGTTTTCCATGTGTTTATGTTATTTGCTACATAGGATTGCCTTAGGTTATCTAGTGGCCATTCGGCCTCTTCATGCATTCCTTGCCTTGTCATGCATTTGCATTTTGTTTTGGTACCATACTTTGCATTATTATGCCTTGAGATTGTGTATTAGTTGTTGTTTGTTCATGCATTAGTATTAGGTTTATAGGTCATTATATGCTCATGACATTCTCATGCATTCTCATCACATTTTAGGTCTAGGCCATCTTTGTATTGCCATGCATAATAGGTCTTAGATCATATTGGTATTGCCATGCATTGCTATACTATTTAGATCTTAGGTCACATTGGTATTGTCATACATATCCATAACACATTAGGTCTAAGTCACATTTGCATTATCAAGCATTTCATGCATATTCAGTTAGGATAGCATTTATTACCATGCAAACTCATGCTAGGCATTTAGGTCATTATGTATGCCATGCATTTTCCATACCACTTAGGTTTTGAATCATGCATTTAATACATCATATTTTCTGTATGTTCATGCATTTCATGTCATGCCATATGATTTATGACTTAGGCCAATTAATGGCTCAAAGTCATGCTCACTTGAGCATACTTATGGAAAATTAAAGAGTTGTCAAATTGATTATTCTACCTTTGTGATTATTTTTACTTAGCCAATTTTTGTCCAAGGTTTTTAAATGTTTTAGCTACTGTTTTTAGGTCTTTAGGAGAGTCTCCAACATTTTTACTTCAATTTTTAAATGATTTTATCAAAGGAAAAAAAAAGGTGTGTTTTGGCAAAACAGTTTTTCACCTAGTACTCATACTTTCCCGATTTTTCTGGGCAGTCATCTTTAATCAAAAAATTAAGTCAATTTTTTATTATGTATTGTTACATGTTCCAAGTCTCCAGTATGTTTTTTAGATTTTTTTGAATTTTTAAAAAAAGGTTAAAAAATCGTGTGTTAAAACCGGATAGTAGAGGCAGATTTGAATTCAAAGGAAAAGCAATTGTTGAATTTGGCTAAGGCATTTAGAGGGGGTTGGTTAAAAGCTTTAGCTACTGTCTTAGGATAGTTTCTAAGAATTTTTATACCTTAAAAATGATTTTATAAACCTCGGGTTAAGGGTGGTCAAGTCCGGGATTTTAAACTTAGGAAATTAGAGCCATTTTAAAAGGGTTTGGTTAGGGTTTTAATCTTCATTCAAGTTTTTCTTCAAAATTGTTTTCAAACAATCACAAAGTTTTTTTTTAGAAAATTTAATTTGACATATTTTCCTAAGTTAGTCGGGTATCTTTTTAGATATACGGATTTCTTTATTTAGAGGAAAAAATACATTTTCATGCATTGCATTTTCCATGTTCATCCATTTTATTTAATATGTGATTTTTGCTATGATATTTTTCTATGGTATTATTATTATTTTGATTCACTTTTTATGATGATTATTGTTTGTTATATGATTTTTGAATAGTTCATGCTATCCTATACTTTTTATTTAGTCATTTATTTTTGTCACATTATTTTGCATATACTATGTTCATGCATTATAATTTTTATTTTATTTTCATGCAAATTTCATGATAGTATTATTTTATGTTTCATGTCATTTCATGTCACTTAGATTATATTCCATGTCATTTAGATTATATTATTTTGAATATGCCATGTCATTTAAAATATGCCACATCATTTACATTTGCCATGTCTTTTAAATCGTTTTATTCCATTTAGAATATACCATGTTACTTAGGTTATTTCCTTTCATATGGAATATATTATGTCCTTTAGGACATTTCATTTCATTTAGGATATCTCATTTCATTTAGAATATTTCATTTCATTTAGAATATTATGTTATTTAAATCATTTCATTTCATTTAGAATATGTTGTGCCATTTAAATTATGTCATACCATTTAGGTTGCATTATATTATCTAGACTTTGCTATGTCATTTTATTTATGTCACACATGTTCATATTTTTTTAAAATGTTTTGAAAAAGATAATTATTTTCAATAAAAATAAAGATATTCCCGAGTTAAAATAATTCATGAGTTCTCTACCGGGTTTGCTGGGGAGGATATCATCAATTATCATTAATAACGGAATATCTTCTTTAAAACGAGAATGATTCGGAAAATTTTCCAAATAAATAAAAAACTTCTATATTTTGCCACGTTTGTCTAGAAATATAGGAAAATTTTGAATCAATAAATTCTGAATCATTTTCAATTAAAAATGGAATTATTTTTCTTTAAATTGGGAATTAACTTGAAATACTAAATTAAAAATTGACTTTTTACCGAGACTTGAGATAACAAACGATTAATAAGGTACTGTTTTATACGGGCATTTTAGGGGTGCTAATCCTTCCCCACATGTAATCGAATCCCGAACCCGCTTCTTTGATTTCTCTGGTTTAAAACGCATACTCGAAATTGGTTTTAAAAAAAATTTAATGAATTTTAAAATGTTTTACAAAATCGGTTTTAATAGGTGGCCGATCACACCTAGCTAAAATAGATTGGTGGCGACTCCATGTCTTTTTCAAGGTCATTTTCAAAACCTTCATTTTTCAAGAGGAATTAAGTCGACTTTTCCTCGGTTTTTTAATGTCACGCTTAACGAATAATAAAGTCTTGCGATGAGACTGTTATGTTATTTTTTTAGGTTGCGACTGCTTGGCGACTCCATTGGGGACATTTAGAGAGTTAGGCCTAGAGTTAGTCGTGTGGTATCAAAGTCTCGATTTTGTTGGTTTAATTGGTATTTAATCTTAATTCCCACATATTTTAAAAAGAAAAAGGAGAATTTCAAAAATAATAAAATGTTTTTAAATATATCCATATTCATGTGCATACATATTATTATTGTTCTTTGGTTATTTTGGTTGCATAGAGTTATTCTATACTTAATTGATGCATTACATTGTTTAATCTCGTTGGGGCATTTAGAACAAGCGATGTAGAATAGGCGGTGAAAGGTTTGTTATTTCTCCTCACACACTACACGTTCATTTGCATATCATGAGCCCAATACCCGGGTTCTGTCATTTTAGGTGGGAGCAAAGTAACTAAGCCTTCGTGATTAACAATCCGCATGGGCTAGTGAAACACTTTCGGAGTACTAAATTACCTAATCCTTCGTGATTAACAATCCGCATGGGCTAGGGAAATAGACTCTAGCGAATTGAACCTGCTTTTATCGGGGTGCCTTACTAGCCTTCACCAGCGACAGTGAGGAACAATTTAGGGCTTTTAAAACTGATTCACCTTCATATAGTAAACCTAGGCGAAGCCATGCCGGATTTTCGATTAGATATCCCGAAGTTAAGATCACATGAAGGAATATTTCCAATCCTTATACCTTCTATTCTACTTTCCGAATAAGTTTATTTTTGAAAATCGGGCAATGATGAACGTAAATCACAATGCCCGTAACAAGTGTTGGTGTTTTGTCCCAAAGGTGTTATAATGCCAAAATTTTGTTGGCATCCTCAGGGATAATTATTAATTTGAATTATATGTTTTTTTTTTGTATTATTCGAGTTTATTCTCGTTACTAATTCATTTTCTTTTTGTTGTTGTTTGTTTTTGTTTTGCATTCTTGTTATCATTTTTGCACATGGAAGGTTATTGGTCTTGGGATAATATTCAACCAAAAGGGCTTCCATGGAAGGTTAGAGTGTCTCAGTGGTCGAGAAGCATTTAGAGGTTAGGAAACAGTCCGAGAAATTTCAGCAGGATAATGGGGATTGTTTGAAAATGGGATATGTGTCAGTATTGCCAGCCGAGGTTGATCTTACTATCAAGCAAAATGATCTCCGAGAATTGATGGATATATGGAATCAATGGAACATATCAGGAAAAAAAACCTTCACTCAGACTTATAGGGACATAGCACTGTTAGTTCTGGTTAAGGTCAATGGTGAAGTGGTCCAGGCTGTGGTGCAATTCTGGAATCCCGCTTATCGGTGTTTTACAGTCAACTGAGAGGATATGACTCCAACCATTGAGGAATATTCAACCTTACTGCATATTGAGAATGTTATTCCCGATCGCATTTATTTGAAGGATACAAAGACGCCGGGTTTCAAGAAAAAAGGTGTCTAAGATTTTGGGAGTGGAAAGAAATTAGGCTGAAAGCCATGTTGTCTGAAAAGGGGTAAGTCACTGTATCTCATGGGATATCTTACGGACCTTAATCCACAGCCATTCAAGTAAGGAGACAGTTAGAAATATTTTTGCTCTGGCTATCTATGGTTTAGTTATCTTCCCAAAGACATTAGGATATGTGGATGTGGCGGTATTCGATATTTTTGAGAGGCTTGAGCAGAGGATAAACCCAGCCACGGCAATCATAGAAGAAACAATTCGATCTCTGAATTTTTGTAGACAGGAATGAAAAGGGCATTTTATTGGTTGTATACAGCTTCTTTACATATGGGTTCAGAGTCATTTTTGTAAGCAGGAGAATTTCCCTCTTCGCTCGTATTGGAAGTCTTTCACACCAATTGGTGAATTTATTAAAAGGGATTGGCCCAAAAATAGGACTGAGGAACAATGGATCAACTTCTTCCGGAATATCAGGGCTGAGATGATAATTTGGAGGGCTCCATGGATTGCTCCTATGTCGACATTGTACAAGTGTGGAGATAAAGCTTTTGTTCTATTATTGGGAGTATGAGGGGAGTGAGCTATGCACCACTGCTGGTACTAAGACAATCGAAATCCTGTCAGTTTACTCCTATGACCCATGACCTTAGTGATTTAGAATTTTCTTATGGAGAAGATGGATACTCAAGAAAGGTACGTGAGATTGTAGTAGCATGGAAGGAAACTCATCGAGTGAAGGTAGCTAGATATGCCAACATCGTCACACTTGATTACCTGGTATGGAGGGAATTGAGGGTTAATGATAGGTTGTTGACATCAGATGGAGAAGGGGTCCAGTTTATGAGTTCACCACCAAATGAGGCGCCATCAGAGCTAGAAATTGCGAAGTCGGAATTTGGAAAAGAAAAGGCCGAAATCAGCAAAGAGATTGCCCGATTTCAAGAAGAGCTTGAGGACATGAAAAATAGGGAATCAGCTTGAGAAAGAGAAAAGGAAAAGATCAAGAGAGAAAGGGACACTGTCAATGGAGATCTCAGGGATTTGCACTTGGAAAAAAAAAGGTACCGGTTCGAGCTCAAATTTGAAGGGACACTCAAGATTTCTGGGGAATGGGAGCAAGAGGTTGAAAACATCAAGAAGGAGAGTAACTATTGGAAAGAAAGAGCGAAGCATGAAGAAGCCAGAGCTAAACAACTTGAGAAGCAAGCTAAGGAAAGTTTACACAGTGATGTTTCTGCTGACATGTCAAGGGGCCATGAACAAGTAGGGATCAAGGCAATCAAAAAGAGATTGTGAAAGAAAGTCCAAGATCCGAGGGAGTTACTATAGGACTAATATTTTGTAACAACACTTTGGGAAGCAAATTATGGACTTGTCTTAGGCAGTGATCCTTTTATTTTATCTTTGATGTATTTAGTTCCAGGAAATCAATGAAAGATCGTTTGGTTGGAATTATCCCGGGGCCAATACTTTCAAATGCATACATATTTTTATCATTCATTTATTCTGTCCTTTATATATTTTGTTTGTTCATTCATACATTTATTCATAGTTATAATTATTCATTCATTTATTATGCATTTTATTCATTCATATTCATATACTTAGTCATTTATTTATTCATTTTATTTGTTCATTCACATTTAGTCATTTATTCATTTTTAACATAAAAAATGTGTCAATAAATTCTAATTCATGGTTTTCAAAACTAAAGGTACAATTGGTCGTACTGTGAAAGAACCGGGTTTTCGACACCCTTACAATACTCGATCTCAAGCCAGAGCTATGGAGAATGATTAGCTTGCTAGAATTGAAAGAATGGAAAGAACTCAAAGGGAACTGCAGGAACAGTTGGCTAAGTCTCAGGAGGAGTCACGGGAACAAATGACCAAACTCATGGAAATGATGAATACCATGATGAGGCAAAAATGGCCAAAGGAAAATTCAGTTACAGGAATGGGGCAGTGAACCAGGAAGGCCAACCTGAGGTGGTACAACTGAACGGCCAGACATCCCAGCATGTGGGAAATGAACTTCCAATTGGGACAGCATCCTATGTTTACATTCAACCAATGGGTGAAGCACAGATTTTTGGTCCTGGGAAGGGAAACATTGGGATTGACCCAATTGATGTTAACGTTCCAGACTTTGAGGAATTGGCTGAAAAGGAAAAAGCAAAGATGACTGAGCTGAAGAAAAAATATCAGCTGCTAGAGGAGAGGTTGAGGGTAGTTGAAGGGGCAGAGTTATTTGGCAGTCTGGATGCCAAAGAGATGAGTATATTACACGGTCTGGTATTTCCCCCAAAGTTCAAAGTACCAGACTTTGAGAAGTATAATTGGACTACTAACCCATCAGCACATCTGACCATGTACTGCAGAAAAATGACACGACATGATGATGATGAAAAACTGCTTATCCATTGCTTCCAAGATAGCTTGACAGGGTCTGCAACCCGATGGTATAATCAACTGACTCGTACTAAGATTCGTTCGTGGATGGATTTAGCCAGGGCTTTCATGGAGCATTATAAGCATGTATCTGATATGGTACCTGACAGGCTGTCATTACAGAATATGGAAAAGAAGACTACTGAGAGTTTCAAGGAGTACTCGCAAAGGTGGAGGGATCTGGCTACACAAGTGCAGCCCTCTTTAACTAGCAAAGAAACTATAGTGTTTTCATCAATATCCTGAAAGCACCTTATTATGATAAATTGGTGGGGAGTGGCACCAAGGACTTTGCAGACATGGTGATATCTGTAGAGATGATAGATTCTGCCATTAAAAATGGAAAAATGGAGGGGGTCAGTCTGTTAACCCGAAAAAGGTTTTCCCTGCTAAGAAGAAAGAGGAGACCCACGCAGTTAGCTTCAGCTAATATCCCTATGCACCTCCTACACCATATACACCTCCTAGGCCCTATACTCCTCTTACATCTTATGCACCTCCTACACCCTACACACCTTACCCGAGGTATAATCCTTACTACCCCAATGTGAACCACCTTACCCAAAATCTATTCCCTTATACCAATATACCACAACAGCCATTTCCAACTGTCATATCACCACAAATAACCCTTCCCCGAAACATTGTTCCAAATACTCAGGGTACCATATGCAATGACCAATGTTCACCAAGGAACAATCAGAAACCCCAGTTTGATCCTATTCCTACCACCTATGGTGAGCTATATCCCAAATTACTGCAAAGGCCAACTTGTTACGCCCGTATATCTTAAGCCTTTGACCCCACCATACCCAAGATGGTACAACGCAAATACTAACTGCACATATCACGCAGGAATTCAGGGGCATTCAACTGATGGTTGCATTGCCTTCAAGAAGAAAGTCCAAAGTTTAATCAATACTGGAGTTATGAAATTTGGGTCAAAGAATGGGCCAAATGTAGTGGGAAACCTATTGCCCGATCATGCTGAGAATCGGGTAAATGCAGTATGGACATGGGAAGTCAAAAGGGTAAAAATAAATAACAGTGAAATCAAGACTCCAATGATAACAGTATGGGTCAAAATGGTTAAGGCAGGAATAGTGGGGGATGTAGACAGTTTAAAAATGGTTGCAAAGAGGGTACAGAATTGGTGCTCATTTTATAAATGTAAAGGTCATATCATACAGGACTGCGGGGACTTTCTGGCTAAAGTCCAAAAGATTGACGGATGAGGAGGAAGCACAGTTTTACGAGGAAATAGAGGAGGAAGTAGAGGTTATTGAGAACGCAGCTGGCTATGGAACAGGAAAACCTTTGATCATCTATTACGATGAACCAGAAGAGAAAGTTATGCCAATTATGGAGAAAATTGCACTTAAGTTAATCATAGATTTGCCTTCTTCCTTTTCATACAAGGAAAACACAGTTTCACCGTGGAAGTACGACTACAGCATGGTTATGCAAGGGTCTTCGAGTCAGCAAGATATCACAGGTGTAAGGCACTTAACACGAAGTGGAAGGTGTTATGCCCCTGAGGTTGTTGAACAGGGATCAACAAGAAAGGATGGAGAAATGGACAAAGGGAAGAAGGCAGCTGAACCAATCCATATTGAGATGGATTCATCAAAAGAAGTAGAGAAGGGGTTAGCCCTAGTTAACAAGGTAAAAAAGCGAGTCAATGAAAAGGAGGCTTGCGAGTTTTTAAAGTTCATAAAGCATTGTGAGTATAGTGTGGTTGAGCAATTGCAGCGTCAACCAGCAAGGATTTCAATCCTATCTTTGCTACTGAACTCGGAGCCACACCAAAATGCCTTGTTGAGAGTTTTGAATCAGGCATATATGGCTAACAACATCTCGGTGGAAAACTGAATAGATTGGTGGGAAACATTACAACAGACGATCACATCTATTTTAGTTATGATGAAATACCACCCAATGGTATTGGGTCAACAAAGGCTCTTCACATAACAACCACTTGCAAGGGGCACATATTATCGAGGGTCTTTTTGGATAACGGTTCTTCATTAGATGTGATGCCCTTGGCAACCCTGTCCAAATTGCTAGTGGATATTTCTTATATGCTGCCCACTTGCACAGTGGTTAGAGCTTTTGATGGAACTAGACGGGAGGTAATGGGAACTATCGAGGTCCCAATGGAGATTGGTCCTTGTACCTATAAGGTGAACTTCCAAGTCATGGATATTACCCCGTCCTACAACTGCTTGCTGGGGAGGCCTTGGATACATTCTGCAGGGGCTGTACCCTCATCTCTCCAGTAAAAGGTACAATTCGTGATGGAGGGATGTTTGGTCACTGTATCGAGAGAAGAAGACATCACAGCCTCTGCATCTACTGGTTCTCCTTACGTTGAGCAAAAAGAAGATGCTGTGGAATGTTCCTTTTGATCTTTGGAGTTCGTAAATGCAGTATTCATCGCTGAATGACTAAGAATTCCAAAATCAAAGTTGTCCAAGAATACAAGGTTGGGAGTAAGAACTACCGTGGGAAAAGGCAATAGGGCTGGAAAAGGTCTTAGAAAATATCTTCAAAGAATGGCCCGAGCAATAGAAGTAGTGGGAAAGAAGGATCGATTTGGCCTAGGATATCTTTTGAAGGCCCATGAGAAGAGGAAACAAGTTGAAAAGAACCAACAAAGGAGGATGGCTCGTCTCACGGGTATGGATATTGAGTGGGAGCCTATGACTTTCCCACCAATCCTTCGCAGCTTTCTCTCAGCCGATTTTCTATTCGAAGAAAGGGATTCAGATGACGTACTTGTAATGATCGAGCAAGCTTTTGAGAAGTTCAATATGGACAAGTGTGAGTAGATATAGAATATGGTGATCTACATGACTGAGGAGGAAGAAATAGAAAGTAAGAATGTAGACTGGATAGTGCGACTTTGTCCACCAGGATATAGACTGACCAATTGGAGTGCAACCGAGCTGCCCATAGTCTTTAGGTCTATTCTGAAATAATACTTTAAAAACAATCTTAATTATCTTTGCCCAGAGATATTAAGATTTTTTTTTGTAATGGGCTTTTGTTTAAACATTTTCATTCAATTAATAACAAACACCATGCATTTCCTTCATATTTATGTGTCCATATTCTTACATTTATGCTATTTATTTTGCTTTCATTGTATATATGTTTTCCTATATTGTTTCTTCCCCATCTATTTACAGGTGTACGAATGCAGAATATGAGGACCTTCCTGTCAGTAATTCTGAAATTGATTTTAAAAGACCCATTTGCACGGGTGATTTTGATGCCGACGAAGATATTGAGGATTATGGTCTACCTCCAAACTTATTAAGGAAAATAGAACAAGAGGAGAAACAAGTATTTCCTCATAAGGAGTTATTGGAAACGATAAATCTGGGAAATAGTGAGGAGATAAAGGAGGTTAAAATTGGGACCTCATTGTCATCTTCAATAAAAGGTGAATTGATAGCCTTTCTCTGGGAATATGTTGATGTATTTGCATCGTCGTACCAAGACATGCCCGATTTGGATTCAGATATTATGATTCATAAGCTCCCTTTAAGGCCAGAGTGCAAGCCAATTCAACAAAAGTTGAGAAGAATGAGGCCGAAAATGCTGTTAAAGGTAAAAGATGAGGTGAAAAAACAGTTTGATGCTGGATTCTTAGAGGTGGCAAAATATCCGGAATGGTGGCAAACATTGTTCCAGTACCAAAGAAGGATGGCAAGGTACTAATGTGCATCGATTACCGAGATTTGAACAAAGCCAGTCCAAAAGATAAATTTCACTTTGCCCCATATTGAAATTTCGTGGATAATACGACGAAGAGTTCTTTGTTTTCTTTCATGGACGGATTCTCGGGATATAATCAGATTAAGATGGCACCAGAAGATATGGAGAAAACCACATTTGTTACGATGTGGGGAACATTCTGCTACAAGGTAATGCAGTTTAGGTTGAAGAATGCAGGGGCAACATATCAGAGGGCCATACTGACCTTGTTTCATGACATGATGCATAAGGGAATTGAGGTATGTGTTGATGATATGATTGCAATGTCACAAGGAGAAGAGGAGCATATTGCAAATCTTAGGAAACTCTTTGAAAGACTAAGAAAGTTTCAACTCAAGCTAAACCCGGCAAAATGCACTTTTGGAGTCACTTCGGGGAAATTGTTGGGTTTTGTTGTTAGCAAAAAGGGAATTGAGATTGATCCGGATAAAGTGAAGGCCATCCAGAACTTGTGACCACCTCGCACTCAGAAAGAAGTTAGAGGCTTTCTGGGAAGATTGAATGACATTGCTCGGTTTATTTCTCAGTTAACCGACAAATGTGATCCAACATTTAAGCTACTTCAAAAACGTGATCCAGGAGAATGGAATGAAGGGTGTCAGATAGCTTTTGAAAAGGTTAAGCATTATCTAACAAACCCATCAGTATTAATGCCACCTATTTCGGATAAACCAATGATATTGTATTTATCAGTATTTGAGAGATCCATGGGTTGTGTCTTAGGGCAACATGATGAGACTGAGAAGAAAGAACAAGCGATCTACTACCTCCGCAAGAAGTTTACAGATTATGAGTTGAAGTATTCGTCGGTAGAAAAGTTGTGTTGTGCCTTAGCTTGGACTACTTTGAGGCTCGGAGAGTACATGTCGTACCTCACAATGTGGCTGATTACCAAGCTAGATCCAATCAAGTACATGTTGGAAGCACCTTCTTCGTCAAGGAGGACAGCAAGATGGCAAGTTTTGTTATCAAAGTACGACATTGTATATGTAAGTTAGAAAGCTATTAAGGGTAGTGCAGTGGCTGAATTTTAAGCAAGTCGGGCAGTGGAAGAGTATGAGCCTCTGAACTTTGATTTCCCAGATGAAGATTTGATGTATGTTTAACAAGCGGATGCGGTTCCCCCGAAGAAGAAAGTATGGAAAATGTACTTGGATGGCACATCTAATGCCATGGGGCACAGAATCGGTGCAGTGCTCATATCCCCATAAGAAGATTATTATCCTTTTCACTGCCATATTGGATTTTGATTGTATAAATAATACTGCAGAATATGAGGAATGTACTATGGGCTTTCGTACTGCCATAGACTGAAAGATAAAAAAATTAGAGGTTTTTGGAGACTCAGCTTTAGTGATATATCAATTGCACGGAGAATGGGAAACCCGAGATGCAAAGTTAATCCGATACCGAGAACTCATACTGAGCTTGTTAAAGGAATTTGAAGAAGTAAATTTCAATTATTTTCCCCAAGAAGAAAACCGGATGGCGGATGCTCTGGCTACTTTGTCATCAATGTTTAAAGTGAATGAAAGGGCTGAAGTTGTGCCAATCAAGATAAGCATATATGAGTCTCATGCCCACTGCATGAGTATCAAAGAAGAAGCAAACGGTCTCCTTGGTGTAAGGACATCTTGCAGTACATCAAGAGTCAACAGTATCCAGAAAGAGCAACAAAAAACGACAAGAGGACTCTGAGAAGGTTAGCAATGGGTTTTGTTCTAGATGGCTAGATTCTCTACAAGAAAGGGAAGGATCAAGTCCTATTGAGATGTGTAGGATCTGCCGAAGCTCGGAGAACCATAGAGGAAGTCCATGAAGGGATATGTGGCACCTATGCTAATGGTCACATACTTGCTAAGCAGATTATGAGGGCAGGATATTATTGGCTGATGATGGAAGGAGATTGTATCAGTTATTCCCGGAAGTGTCATAAATGCCAGATCTATGGAGATAAGATTCATGTGTCGCCATCGCCATTGCATGTCATGATCGCACCATAACCATTTTCAATATGGGGAATGGATATGATTGGGCCTATTACCCCAAAAGCTTCAAATGGAAATCACTTCATCCTGGTGGCCATAGATTATTTCACAAAGTGGGTGCAAGTTGCTTCTTATACGAATGTAACAAAGTTGGTGGTATGCAGATTTGTTAAGAAGGAAATCATATGCCGACATGGATTGCCAGCAAGAATTATTTCAGATAATGCTCTCAATCTGAATAATAAGATAATGAGGGAAGTGTGTACAAAGTTCAAGATCACACTCCATAATTCGGCACCTTATCGTCCGAAGATGAATGGGGCAGTAGAAGCAGCCAACAAAAATATCAAGAAGATTGTCAAGAAGATGACTAATGTGTACAAGGATTGACATGAGATCTTGCCTTTTGCTCTTCACGCATATCGCACTTCGGTTCACACATCTACAGGGGCAACGCCGTTTTCTTTGGTTTATGGTATGGAAGCAGTGTTACCTATTGAAGTTGAGATTCCTTCACTTCGTGTTTTGATGGAAGTTGAACTAGAAGAGACGGAATGGGTTAGAGCTCGTTATGAATAGCTGAATCTCATCGAGGAAAAAAGATTGAAGACAATTTGTCATGGGCAGTTGTATCAGAAAAGGATGATTCGAGCCCACAACAAGAAGGTTCGTCCTAGACAGTTTCGAGAAGGGGAGTTGGTACTTAGGACAATTCTCCCTATATTGAAGGATCCACGAGAAAAATGGGCTCCAAATTGGGAAGGACCCTGTGTGGTAAAAAGAGCTTTTTCTAAAGAACCATTGATTCTAACTCGGATGGACGGGGATGATTTGAGAAATTTCGTATGTAGACACCTAATTTTGTTCGGACCCCTAAATCAGGTATTTTTTTCCTAAATTGATGTTTCAGAATGCTAAAAGGCTTTTCTCATCCTGCAAGTGGTACTCCGAGACTTAGTCTAAGAAAGCATATAGAAAAAAGTCAAACTTGAAAAAGTTAACCCCAAAAAAGTCAACTACTAAAAAAGTCAACCCACTCTCAAAATCAAGATTTGAGGTTCAATTGAAAAATGGTGAAAGAATTTTGATAATCCGAGGTCTACATTGAAAGATATGGAGTTCGGAAGTTGGGTTACAGAGATTCAGTAGAAAGAAAACCCTAGTTCAAGAAATTTGGGGAAAAGTGCTTAAACGATCAAATTGGTCTGAATTGAAGGTTTCAAATGAGAGATAAGTACTGGCTACAGGTAATGGAGAAACAACTTGGAAGAAAAAACTGATAGAAAAGTCAATTCGAAAGAAAACCAAAAAATTAGGGTTTTTGGTGGATTTTGGTGAAATTTGGAAGAATTACAGAAATGGCCTGTTTCGGTAGGACTAAAGCCCCTAATTAATGAGGAGTGATAAAACAAGGATAGCCCAAGGCTCAGTTTGAAGAAAATCTAAAAATCAGACTTGTTTTGAGCAAAACTGGGTTTCGGAGACAAAAAGGCAAAATTGAAAATTTTTGAAAAAATAGCAAACGAACTCCAAAAATTCTAAAAATTTGTAAATCTCATTCTTAAATCATTTCGAGAAGATTGGAAAAAGAAATCTTGATTCGGAGTTCGTTTGCAAAATGGCCAAATCTCAAGCCCACTATGCAGAAATTCAACAAGATAAATCCCGAAAAAATAGCAAACGAGTTCCAAAAATTTTGACAACTTTCAGATCATATTTTTTAATTATTTGGAAGAGATTGGTGAAGATAAATCTGGATTCGGAGTTCGTTTGCAAAATGACCAAATCCCGACTCCCCTACGCAGTAATTCAAGCAGATAAATCGCAAAAATATAGCAAATGAGCTCCAAAAATTATGAAAATATCCAGATCACATTTTTAAATTATTTGGAAGAGATTGGTGAAGAAAAATCTGGATTCGGAGCTCGTTTAAAAAATGGTAAAGTTTGGATGCATAAAAGGGGCAATTTTGAAAACAAAATCGAAATAAATAGCAAATGGACTCGAACAATTTTGAAAACTACCAGAATTCAATTTTTTATTATTTTGGAAGTATTGAAAAAATAAAATATGAATTTGGAGTCAGTTTGCTATTTATTTTGGTTCGATTGTCAAAAGGTTGTTTCACCGAAGAAACCAAAAATGGCAAATTTGTAATTAAGGAAAATATGAAAGAAAAAGGAATTGCTGGGATTTTACCTCCTTTGATTAGCCAGCATAGAGGAGAAGAAGGAAGCTTGATCAATTTAATTCCTTTGTCACTATCAAGCTCACATGCTACCACCAACACCTTGCAAATGGTCCCCCTTTATCCAATGGCTTATGTGACTTGGAGGAAAGTTGAATGCACCATCCAATGGCCAATTTTAAATGCCAAGATGACATTTTTATTTTTCATGAAAGAACCCTCATCTAATGGCCAAGAATGGAAGAAAAAAGATGAGCATAATTCATCCAAAGGGAGGCATCCATTCGGCCAAGTAAGGGAGTGCATGGGATTGTCTCTTTTCATCCAATGGCTTAAGCCATCTACAAGGGCTGAGTGCACATGTTAAGGGCTAAATTTAATCTACAAGATGTCATTTTTATGTTGTCCTCATCCAATCACCAAGAATGGAAGAGCATAACTCATCCAAGGGTAGGCACTCAAAGGGGCAAGCAAGGGAGTGCATAGGATTGGTCCTCTTTTGCATCTAAGGGCTGAGGTTATTACAAGGGCTGAGTACACATCTTAAGGGCTGCTATCAATTGGCAAGATGACATTTTTATGTTGTCATCAAAATATCTTAATCTAAAGTCCAAAATTGGAGGAGAAAAAGTGCAAATTCCATCCAAGGGTTGGAGGGCCATTCGGCCAAGCCATTAGAGGGGAGGGCTGATTTCATTTTTTGATAAGTTTGGAGGCTGAAGTCAGTAGCTAATTTAGAAAAATAAAAGGTTTTGAAAGAAAGAAAAAAAGGTTTTCAATAGAAGAACTTGAAGGTAGTCATCTCTACCAAGCTCTAGCATGGTTTTCTTCTTGTTTTCTATGTTGATTTCTTGATTTTCCATCTTGTTATCCTACTACATTTTTCATAGAAATCAACGTTTTTAAATGTTTACTTAAGTTTTCATCTCTTCTTCTTCAAAGAAATGGTTGAAAACAATTTTTTTTTATATTCTTGCTTTGGCCAAATGTTGTATGTTTGTTTGCCTTGGTTTTTTTATTTTTTTCTTCTTTGCATGTTATTGTGGAAAAATGATTTTTAGAAGGTTTATTTAAGTATTCAAGGTTCTGTTTTTTTTTTTTTTTTACAAAAAAAATGAAGCAAAAGAGGTTGAAATGGATACATGATCTTGGCAAGACCAAGTGACCATGGTTAGGGGAGAGGCTATGCCCATTTTTACCTACCATGAAGCTCAACTTAATTTTGTTGTTTAACATGGTTTATTTTCTGATTTTTGAAATGGAAAGGCTTCATGATATTGGCAAGACCAAGTGGTTATGGTTAGGTGAGAGGCTACGCCCATTTTATACCAATCATGAAGCTTAACTTTCCTTGTTTTATTTACTAGTTTTGCTTGTTATTTGCTTTGCATGTCTATGCTTAATTTTTTTTATATGTTCTTTACATTATTTTCTATGCTATACTTGTTTCTATATTTCTTTTCCATGCTTAATAATTTTTCGTTGTAGATTTGGCCATTGTGTTCGTTGGAATCATATTGTGCATTTTTTTCATATATCATGTCTTATATTATAAAAATGTTTGCATTTTTATATTTGGTCATATGACCATTCGGCTACTCCATTTTGCTATGCCTTACATGTGCATTTTAATCTTTCTTCTTGACTTGTTTGCATCTCCATGCCATGAGTTAGCATATCTTGATATTTAGAATGCCTTGCATATGCATTTTCATCTTGCTGCATCTCCATGCCATGAGCTTGTGTATTTTGATTTTAGTACGTCATATGCTTGTGAAAGTGTCATGACATTATGTATCTTGATATGATTTGTCATGTACTTGTGTCATTTACTAGATAGGATTGCACTAGAGTACCATGTGACCATTCGGTCTCTTCATGCATTCCTTGCCTTGTCATGCATTTTCATTTTGTTTGGGTAACATGCTTTGCATTATCATATCTTGAAATTGTGTATTAGTTGCTGTTTGTTCCAGCATTAGCATTAGGTTCATTTTTCATTGTATGTTCATAGTATTGCTATGCATTTTCATTACATTTTAGGTCTAGGCCATATTGGTATTGCCATGCATATTGGGTCTTAAATCATATTGGTATTGCCATGCATTGCTATGCTACTTAGGTCTTAGGTTACATTAGCATTTTCATTCATATTCATAACATATTAGGTCCAATTCATATTTGCATTATCAAGCATTGCACGCATATTAAGTTAGGATAGCATTTATTGCCATGCAAACTCATGCTATGCATTTAGGTTATTTTGAATTGTCATGCATTTCCTTTACCATTTATGCTTTAGACCATGCATTTCATACATTTCATCTGCTGTATGTTCATGCATTCCATGTCATTTCCACATGATTTATGACTTAGGCCAATCAATGGCTCAAAGTCATGCTCTCTTGAAAATACTTGTGGAAAATTAAAGAGTTGTCAAATTGATTATTCTACCTCTGTGATTTTTTTTACTTAGCCAATTTTTGTCCAAGGTTTTTAAATGTTTTAGCAACTGTTCTTAGGTCTTTAGGATGACCTCCAACAATTTTTACTTTTATTTTTGAATGACTTTATCAAAGGCAAAAAATGTGTTCTGACAAAACAATTTTTGTTTACCCAGTACTCAAACTTCTCCGATTTTTCTGGGCAGTCATCTTTAATCAAAAAATTAAGCCAATTCTTTTTCGTGTAGTTTTACATGTTTTGAGTCTCCAGTAATTTTTTAAGATTTTTTTGAATTTTTAAAAATAGGCTAAAAAATTGTGTGTCAAAACCGGACAGTAGAGGCAGATTTGAATTCAAAAGAAAAAAAAATGGTTGAATTTGGCTAAGGCATTTAGAGGGGGTTGGTTAGAAGCTTTAGCTACTATCTTAGGATAGTTTCTAAGCCTTTTTAAACTTTAAAAATGATTTCATAAATCTCGGGTTAAGGGTGGTCAAGTCCGGGATTTTAAACTTAGGAAATTAGAGCCATTTTAAAAGGGTTTGGTAGGGGTTTTAATCTTTATTTAAGTTTTTCCTCAAAATTATTTTCAAACAATCACAAAGTGTTGTTTTTTTTAGAAAATCTAATTTGACATATTTTCCTAAGGTAGCCGAATATCTTTTTAGATATACGGATTTCTTTATTTAGAGAAAAAAAAAACATTTTCATGCATTGCATTTTCCATGTTCATGCATTTTATTTAATATGTGATTTTTGTTATTATATTTTCCTTGGTATTATTATTAATTTGATTTACATTTTATGATGTTATATTGTTTTCCATATGATTTGAATATTTCATGCTATCCTATATTTTTTATTTAGTCATTTATTTTTGTCACATTATTTAGCATATACTATGTTCATGCATTTTTATTTTATTTTCATGGATTATTTTATGTTTCATGTCATTTCTTGTCACTTAGATCATATTCCATGTCATTTAGGTTATATTATTTATAATATACCATGTCATTTAAAATAGGCCATGCATTTAAAATTGCCATGTCATTTAAATCATTTTATTTCATTTAGAATATACCATGATACTTAGGATTTTTTATTTCATCTAGAATATACTGTGCCATTTAAATTATGTCATGTAATTTAGGTTGCATTATATTTTCTAGACTTTGCTATGTCATTTTATTTATGTCATACATGTTCATATTCATTTTTCAAATTTTAAAAAAAAAATGATGATTTTCAATAAAAAATAAAGATATTCCCGAGTTCAAATAATTCATGAGTTCTCTACCGGATTTGCTAGAGGGAATATCATCAATTATCATTAATAAAGGAATATCTTTCTTTCAAAAACTGAGAATGATTCGGAAAGCTTTCCAAATAAATAAAAAATTTATATTTTGCCGATTTTGTCGTGGAATATAGGAAAATTTTGAATTAATAAATTCCGGATCATTTTCAATTAAAAATGGAATTATTTTTCTTTAAATTGGGAATTAACTTGAAATACTAAATTAAAGACCGATTTTTTTACCGAGACTTGAGACAACATACGATTAATAAGGTACCATTTTATACAGGTGTTGTGGGGGTACTAATCCTTCCCCGCACGTAACCGAGTCCCGAACCCGATTCTTCGATCTTCTCTGGTTTATAACGCAGACTTGAAATTGGGTTTAAAAATGTTTTAATTAATTTTAAAATATTTTATAAAAAACCGGTTTTAATAGGTGGACGATCATACCTTGCTAAAAAATATTGGTGGCGACTCCATGTCTTTTTACGAAGCTGTTTTCATACCCTCGACCTTTTATTTCAATCTAGAGGAATTAAGTCATCTTTTCCTCTGCTTTTGTTTCCCCCTCACTCGAGCGGGTCCCCGTGACGGGATCACGTATTGGCAACTCCGCTGGGGACTTTAAAGAGACAGGCCTAGAATTAGTCATGTGTTATCAAAGTCTCGGTTTTGTTGTTTTTTATTCGGTATTTAATTTTAATTCCCATCTTTTTTTAAAAATAATAAAGAGAATTTTGAAAATAATAAAATGCTTTTGGATATGGTCATTTTCATATGCATGCATATTATTATTTGTTCTCTGGTTATTTTGTTGCGTATATTTATATGTTTGCTTGACTGATGCTTTACATTGTTTGATTTTAGTGGGGTATTTAGAATAACGGGTGTAGAATAGGTGGTGACAGGTTTGTTTAGTTCCTCCGCACACACTTTATTTGTATTTGCATAACATGAACCCTCTACCCAGGTTCTGTCCTTTTAAGTGGGAGTAAAGTAACTACGCCTTCGTGATGATCCTCCATATGGGCTAGTGAAATACTTTTGGAATATAAAGTACCTAATGCCTTCGTGATGATCCTCCGTACGGGCATAGGAAAATATACTCTAATGAATTGAACCCGCTTTTATCAGGGTGCCTTACTAGCCTTCACAGGCAATAGTGAGGAACAATTCGGGGCCTTAGAACAGATTCAGCTTCATATAGTGAACCTAGACGAAGCCATGTCGGATTTTTGTTAGATACCCGAAGTTTAAGAACACATAGAGGAACATTTCCAACCTTTTACCATCTTTCTATATGTTAGATTTTACAAATTGGGTGATGATGAACGAACATCATATCGCTCGTAATAAATTTATTATTTTGTCCCAAAGGCATCATAATGCCGAAGCACTGTTAAAATTTTCAGGATATTTTTTTTTAAAAAAAGCATGCTGTTATTTATGTTATATTTGTGAATTCATTTCTTTACTAATCTATTTCTTTCTGTTTTCTTTTCTTTGACATGAATCATAGACACCATCATACACTTGAAGTTTATTGGCCTCGGGATAGTCATCAACCCAAAGGACTTTCATGGAGTGTTAGGTTATTTCAGTAATAGAAGATCATGTAGTAGTCAGGGCACGGTCGAAAAAAGATCAGAGGGAGGATGGTGATTGCCTAAAGAAAGATTATCTGTCAGTATTGCCGGAAAGGTTCAAAGTGGATTTTAGATAGAATAATCTCCGAGGGTTAGCAGATATTTGGAATTAGTGGAATGTATCAGAGAAATAAGCCTTCACTCAGAAATATGGAGATATAGCACTCTTAATTCCGATTAGGGTCAATAGTGGGTTGATTCAGGCTAAGGTACAGTTTTGGAATCCTGCTTATAGATGTTTTACTTTTAACAAGGAGGATATGACCACACTGATTGAAGAATATTCAGCACTGTTACGTATTTAATGTCCTAATCCTGATCGGGTATATTTGAAGGAAGTGAAACCTTCAGGTTTTAAGAGGAAAGTGTCTAGGATCACAGGAATGGATACAACATGGGTTGAGAGTCATGTGGATACAAAGCAGAAAAATGGATGCATTCCGTGGGAAACTATCCGACAATTGATATTGGGTTATTCCGATAAAGAAAAAGCCAGGGACATTTTCGCTCTAGCCATCTACGGATTAATCATATTCTCGAAGATATTGGGCCATGTGGATATAGCTGTGTTTGATTTCTTTGAAAAGTTGGAACAGAAGATCAACCCATCTCCGGCCATCATAGCTGAAACTATCCGATCTTTGAATTTTTGTAAAAAAGAAGGACAAGGGAGAATCAAAGTGTGTGTACAACTCCTTTATATTTGGATTCAAAGTCACTTTTGGAAGATAGAAGAGGTTTCCTTCAAACCATACATGAAGTCTTTAGTTCCGATTACGGAATTCCTTCGAAATGATTGGCCTAAAGACGGAGATGAAGAGAAATGGGTCAACATGTTTCGAAATCTAAAAGGGGAGATGGTGACTTAGAGAGCTTCATGGATGGTTCCTACGCCGATTATGTATAAATGTGGGGACAACCCGGGAGTTCCACTACTCGAAATTTGGGGGTCTGTGAGTTATGCACCCCTGTTGGTGCAAAGATAGGTTGAGTCTCGGCAATTCACACCTGTGACTCATAAGCTAGGATCATCAGAGTTCACTTATGGAGAGGATGGGTATTCTGGAAAGGTGCAGGCAGTGATTGAAGCATGGAAGAAAACTCACCGGATAAAAGTGGCCAAATATGCCGATATCGTCACACCTGATTACCTGGTATGGAGGGAATTAAGGGTTAATGATAGGCTATTGACATCGGATGGGGAAGAGGTCCAGTTCATGATACCGCCACCGAGGGAAGTGTCATCAGAGCTAGAAATCGCAAGGGCGGAATTTAAAAAAAAAAGGCCCAGATGAGCAAGGAGATTGCCCGACTACAAGAAGAGCTTGAGGACATGAAAAATAAGGAATCAGCTCGAGAAAGAGAAAATGAAAAGATCAAGAGAGAAAGGGACACTGTCAAGGGAGATCTCGGGGATTTTCACTTGGAAAACAAAAGGTACCGCTTCGAGCTCAGTTTTGAGGGGACCCTCAAGATTTTTGGGGAATGGGAGCAGGAGGTCAAAAACCTCAAGAAGGAGAATAACTACTCGAAAGAGAGAGCAAAGCATGAGGAATCCCAAGTGAATCAACTAAAGAAGCAAGCTAAGGAAAGCTTACACGGTGATGCTTCTGCTAACATGTCAAGGGGCCGTGAACAAGTAGGGGTCAGATTGAAGAGCAAGACAATCAAAAGGAGACTGTGAAAGAAAGTCCAAGATCCGAAGAAGTCACTATAGGACTAATTTTGTAATAGCACTTTGAAAGGCGAATTACGGACCTATCTTAGGCTGATTTTTTTATTCTATCTGTGATGTATTTAGTTCCAGAAATCAATGAAAGACCGTTCGGTTGAAATTATCCCGAGGCCAATACTTTCAAATGCATTCATATTTTATATATTTTGTTTGTTCATTCGTACATTTACTCATATTTATAATCATTCATTTTTGAAATTCATTCATATTCACTCACTTAACCACTTATTTATTCTTTTTACTTGTTCATTCATTCATATTCATACACTTAACCACTTATTTGTTCATTTCGCTTGTTCATTCATTTATTCTTTCATATTCATATATGTAGTCATGTACTTATTCATTTTATTTGATTCATTCATTCACATTTAGTCATTCATTCATTCATTCTTTTATAAAACATAAAAAAGATGTGTCAATAAATTCTAATTCATGGTTTTCAAAACTAAAGGTACAATTGGTCGCACTCAGAAATAATCGAATTTTTGACACCTTTTGCAATACTCGATCTCAAGCCAGAGCTATGGAGAACGATCAGCTTGCTAGAATTGAAAGAATGGAATGAACTCAAAGGGAACTGCAAGAACAGTTAACTAAATCTCAGGAGGAGTCACGATAACAGATGACCAAACTCATGGAAATTATGAGTGCCATAATGAAACAAAAAGGACCGAGAGAGAATTCGATCACCGGGAAAATGGTGGTAATTGAAGAGGATCAACCTGAAAACATACAGCAAAAGGGCCAAGAGCTGCCAATTGGGGCAGCCTCCTATGTCTATATCCAGCCAGCTACTGAGGCACAGAACTATGTTCCCGGAAAAGGTAATATGGGAGCTGACCTAAATGATGTTAACGTTCCAGACTTTGAGGAACTAGCTGAAAAGGAAAAAACAAAGATGACTGAGCTGAAGATGGTTGAAATGGCAGAATCCTAGAAAAAATATCATTCGCTGGAGGAGAGGCTAAGGGCCGTTGAAGGAGCGAAGTTATTTGGCAGTTTGGATGACAAAGAGATGAGTTTAGTAATTCCCCCAAAGTTCAAAGTACCAGACTTTGAGAAATATAATGGGACTACCAACCCATCAGCACATCTGACCATGTACTGCAGAAGAATGACGGGACATGATGATAATGAGAAACGGCTTATCCATTGTTTCCAAGATAGCTTGGCAGGGTTTGCAACCCGATGGTACAATCAACTGAGTCGTACCAAGATTCGTTCATGAATGGATATAGCCAGGGCTTTCATGGAGTATTATAAGCATGTATCTGATATGGTACCTGATAGGCTGTCACTTCAGAACATGGAAAAGAGGACTACTGAGAGTTTCAAGGAATACTATCAAAGGTGGAGGGATCTGGCCACACAAGTGCAACCCCTTTTAACTAGCAAAGAAACTACAGTGCTTTTCATCAATACCTTGAAAGCACCCTGTTATGATAAATTGGTAAGGAGTGCCAACAAGGACTTTGCAGACATGGTGATATCCGGGGAGATGATAGAGTCGGCCATTAAGAATGGGAAAATGAAAGGGGGTGAGCCTTCAACTTCGAAAAAGGTATTCCTTGCTAGGAAGAAAGAGGAGACCCAAGCAGTTAGTATCAACCAATACCCATATACACCTCCCACACCATATACACCACCAATGCCCTATACTCCTACTACATCTTATGCACCTCCTACACCCTACACACCTTACCCGGGGTATAATCATTACTACCCCAATGTGAACCACCTTACCCAAAATCCTTTCCCTTATACCAATATACCACAACAGCCGTTTCCAACTGGCATACCCCCACAAATAAACCTTTCCCGAAACACTGTCCCAAACACTTAGAGAGCGGGACGCAATGACCAACGTTCACCAAGGAACGATCAAATACCCTAATTTGATCTGATTCCTACCACCTACGGTGAGCTATATCCCAAACTGTTGTAGGGTCAACTTGTTGCACTCGTATACCTCAAACCTCTGACACCTCCATATCCAAGATGGTACAATTCAAATACTAATTGTGCTTACTACGCAGGAATTCAAGGACATTCGATCAAAGATTGCCTGGCCTTTAAAAAGAAAGTCCGAAGCCTGATCAACGTCGGAGTTGTGAATTTTGGGTCAAAGAATGGGCCGAATATAGCAGGAAACCTATTGCCCGATCATGCTGCAGTATGGACAGGGGAAGTCAGAAGGGTAAAAAGGGATGCCAGGGAAGTCAAGACTCCAATGTTAACAGTATAGGTCGAGATGGTTAAGGCAGGAATGGTGGGGGATGCAGACAGTTTAAAAATGGTTGCAAAGAGGGTGCAGAATTGGTGCCCGTTCCATAAATATAGAGGTCATATCATACAGGACTACGGGGACTTTCTAGCTAAAGTCCAAAAAATGATGGACGATGGGGAGGCCCAATTTTACGAGAAAATAGAGGAAGAAGTAGAGGTTATTGAGAATGCAGCTGGCTACGGGATAGGAAGACCCTTGATCATCTATTATGATGAACCAGAGGAGAAAGTTATGCCAGTCATTGAGGAAAGTACGCCTAAGTTAATCATTGATTTGCTTATTTCCTTTTTGTACAAGGAAAGCAAAGCTACACAATGGAAATATGACTGCAGCATGGTCATGCCTGGGTCTTCGAGTCAGCAAGATATCACAAGTGTGGGGACTTAACGCGAAGTGGAAGGTGTTATGCTTTTAAGGCTATTGAACAAGGATTAACAGGAAAAGATAGAGGAATGGACAAAGGGAAGAAAGCAGCTGAACCAATCCTTATTGAGATGGATTTTTCAAAAGAAGTAGAAAGAGGGTCAGCCCCGGTAAATAGGATAAAAGAGTCGGTGAATTAGAAGGAAGCCCGCGAGTTCTTAAAATTCATAAAGCATAGTGTGGTTGAGCAACTACAAATTCAACCAGCTAGAATTTCAATCTTATCTTTTCTTTTGAACTCGGAGCCACACAGAAATGCCCTGTTGAGAGTGTTGAATCAGGCATATATGGCTAACAACATGTCGGTAGAAAAATAAGATAGACTGGTGGGAAACATTGCGGCAGATGACCATATATATTTCATTTATGACATTCCCACCTATCCTTCACAGCTTTCGCTTAGCCGGTTCTCTATTCGGAGAAAAGAATTCTGATGATGTACTCGTAATGGTCGAGCAAGCTTTTGAAAAGTTCCATGTGAATAGGGATGAGCAGATATATGATATGGATATCTGCATGACCAGAAAGGAAAGAATTGAAAGTGAGAATAATAACTGGATGGTGCGACCTTGTCCACCAGGATATAGACTAACCAATTGGAGTGCAACCGAGCTGCCCATAGTTTTTAGGTATATTTCAACATAATGCTTTTAAGCAAATCTTAAATATCTTTGCTCGAAGATATTAAGAATTTCTTTTGTAATGGGCTTTTGTCTAAAAAATTTCATTCAATAAATAACAAACATGATGCTTTTCCTTCATATTGATGTGTCCATATTCTTTCATTTATGCTATTTATTTTGCTTCCATTGTATATATGTTTTCCTATATTGTTTCTTCTCCACCTATTTACAGGTGTACGGATGCGGAATATGAGGACATTCCTTTCAATAATTCTGAAATTGATTTTGAGAGGCCTATTTGCACGGGTGATTTTGAGGTCGACGAAGATATTGAGGATTATGGTCTACCTCCGAACTTATTAAGAAAAATAGAACAAGAAGAGAAACAAGTACTTCCTCATGATAAGCTATTGGAATTGTTAAATTTGGGAAGTAGTGAGGAGATAAAGGAGGTTAAAATTGGGACTACATTGTCTTCATCAATAAAGGGTGAACTCATAGCCTTGCTTCGGGAATATGTAGATGTATTTGCATGGTCATACCAAATATTGTGGTACATAAGCTCCCTTTAAAGACAGAGTGCAAGCCAATTCAGCAAAAGTTGAGAAGAATGAGGTCAAATATGCTGTTAAAATTAAAAGAGGATGTGAAGAGGTAGTTTGATATTGGATTCTTAGAGGAGGCAAAATATCTGAAATGGGTGGCAAACATTATACTAGTACCAAAGAAGGATGGCAAGGTGCGTATGTGCACCGATTACTGAGATTTGAACAAACCCAGTCCCAAAGATAATTTCCCTTTGCCTCACATCGATACTTTGGTGGATAATATGGCAAAGAGTTCCTTGTTTTCTTTCATGGACGGATTCTCAGGATATAATCAGATTAAGATGGAACCGAAAGGTATGGAGAAAACCACATTTGTTACAATGTGGGGAACATTCTGCTACAAGGTAATGCCGTTTGGATTGAAGAATGCTGGGGCAACATATCAGAGAGCCATGGTAACCCGGTTCATGACATGATGCATAAAGTAATTGAGGTTTATGTTGATGATATGATTGCAAAGTCACAAGGAGAAGAGGTGCATATTACGAATCTTAGAAAACTCTTTGAAAGACTAAGAAAGTTTCAATTCAAGCTAAACCCGGCAAAATGCATTTTTGGAGTCACTTCGGGGAAATTGTTGGGTTTTGTTGTTAGCAAAAGGGGAATTGAGATTGATCCGGATAAAGTGAAGGCCATCCAGAATTTTCCACCTCCACATACTCAAAAAGTAGTAAGAGATTTTCTAGGGATACTGAATTACATTGCTCGGTTTATTTCTTAGTTAACCGATAAATGTGGTCCAATATTTAAGCTACTTCGAAAACATGATCTAGGAGAGTGGGATGAAGGGTGTCAGATTGCTTTTGAAAAGGTTAAGCATTATCTATCAAACCCACCAGTATTAATGCCACCGACTCCGAATAAATTGATGATATTGTATCTATCAGTATTTGAGAGATCTATGGGTTGTGTTTTGGGGTAGCTCGATGAGATTGGAAAGAAAGAACAGGCGGTTTACTGCCTCAGCAAGAAGTTCACAGATTATGAGTTGAAATATTCGTCGATAGAAAAGCTGTGTTGTGCCTTAGCTTGGACTGCTCGGAGGCTCAGATAGTACATGCTGTACCACACGACGTGGTTGATTGCCAAGCTAGATCCAATCAAGTACATGTTGGAAGCATCTTTTTTGTCAGGGAGGACAGCAAGATGGCAGGTTTTGTTGTCAAAATACGACATTGTATATGTAAATCAGAAGGCCATCAAGGGCAGTGCAGTGGCTGAATTTTTAGCAAGTCGGGTAGTGGAAGATTATGAGCCATTGGACTTTGATTTCCTAGATAAAGATTTGATGTATGTTTTGCAAACGGATGAGGTTCCTTTGAAGAAGAAAATATGGAAGATGTACTTTGATGGGGCATCTAATGCCATGGGGCACGGAATCGGTGCAGTGCTCATATCCTAGAAGAAGATTATTATCCTTTCATTGCCAGATTGGATTTTGATTGTACAAACAATATAGCAAAATATGAGGCATGTACTATGGGCCTTCGTACTGCCATAGACAAGAAGATAAAAAACTGGAGGTTTTTGGAGACTTGGCTTTAGTGATAGATCAATTGCGCGAAGAATGGGAAACCCGAGACACAAAATTAATCAGATATCGAGAACTCATACTGAGTTTATTGGAGGAGTTTGAAGAAGTAAGTTTCAATTACTTCCCCGAGAAGAAAACCGGATGACGGATGCTCTGGCTACTTTGTCATCAATGTTTAAAGTGAATGAAGGGGCGGAAGTTGTGCCGATCAAGATGAGCATATATGAGTCTCTTGCCCACTACTTGAGTATTGAAGAAGAAGTAGATGGTCTCCCTTGGTACAACGACATCTTGCAGTATATCAAGAATCAACAATACCCAGAACGAGCAACAGAAAATGACAAGAGAACTTTGAGAAGGCTAGCAATGGGTTTTGTTCTAGATGGGGAGATTCTCTACAAGAAAAGGAATGATCAAGTCCTGTTGAGATGTGTCGGGTCTACCAAAGCTCAAAGAATCATAGAGGAAGTCCATGAAGGGATATGTGGCACCCATGCCAATGATCACATGCTTGCAAAGCAAATTATGAGGGCAGGATATTATTGGCTGACGATGGAAGGAGATTGTATCAATTATTCCAGGAAGTGTCATAAATGCCAGATCTATGCAGATAAGATTCATGTGCCGCTATTGCCATTGTATGTCATGATCGCACCATAGCCATTCTCGATGTGGGGAATGGATATGATTGGCCCTATTACCCCGAAAGCTTCAAATGGACATCGTTTCATCTTGGTGGCCATAGACTATTTCACAAAGTGCGTGGAAGCTACTTCTTATACGAATGTAACGAAGTCGGTGGTATGCAAGTTTATTAAGAAGAAAATCATACGCCGATATGGATTGCCAGCAAGAATTATTTCAGATAATGCTCTTAATCTGAATAATAAGATAATGAGAGAGGTATGTACTCAATTCAAGATCACGCATCACAATTCGGCACCTTATCGTCCGAAGATGAATGGGGCAGTAGAAGCAACCAACAAAAACATCAAAAAGATTGTCGAGAAGATGACTGATGTGTACAAGGATTGGCATGAGATCTTTCCTTTTGCTCTTCACGTATATCGCACTTCGGTTCGCACATCTACAGGGGCAATGCCGTTTTCTTCGGTATATGGTATGGAAGCAGTGTTACCTATTGAAGTTGAGATTCCTTCATGGAGGTTGGCCTAGAAGAGGCAGAATGGGTTAGAGCTCATTATGAACAGCTGAATCTCATCGAGGAGAAAATATTGAAGGCAATTTATCACGGGCAGTTGTATCAGAAAAGGATGATTCGATCCTATAACAAGAAGGTTAGACCTAGACAATTCCGAGAATGAGAGTTGGTACTGATGAAAATTCTCCCCATAGTGAAGAATCCGCGAGGAAAATGGGCTGCAAATTGGGAAGGACCTTATGTGGTAAAAAGAGCTTTTTCTGGAGGAGCATTGATTCTAACTCGGATGGACGGGGATGATTTTAGACATCTCGTGAATGCTGATGAACTAAAAATGTATTATGCTTAAAAAAAATTTTAAAAAAAAAGTGTGATGCTAAGCACATCGGAATTCGAATGATTCCAAGTGTAGAAATGGAAATTCTATATATCTATCTCCCCTAAGAATTGCTTTTCAAAGAGAATATTCATGCTTGGTTTGATAAATGGCCATCTTTCATATTTCCTTCACTAAGAAGAAATTATCACTAGTCACCCCTTTGAGCCTTAGGAATTATTTCTTTCATTGAACCCTGATCAAGGATCACCCTCTACACTAGAGGGCAAATACGAGAAAAAATAATTATAGTGATGGCAAAAAAAAAGAGACATTGGAAAATGTGAAATCAAAGAATGGCAAATGAAAGCCAGCAATGAAAGAAAAGAGATTAAAAAAAAAGTCCAAAAAGGGGACAAATGTCTCAAGAATGAATTCTTCTCTGGAAATGATCCTTGATCCAATCACCCTTAAACACATTTTGGGCCTATTTTATCCTTTCCTTCTAAACCCGAACCTTGGCCTACATTACATACTTTAAAAGTCCGTTTTGATCAAGAATGGGTATTTAATTTGAAAGGTTGTTCTCATAATTTATCCCATTTTTTGAATTGACATTTTTACCTTGGAAGCATTTAGAATTCTCAGATGTGTGGTAGAATACAAAAAAAAAAAAAGAGAAAAGGAGAGGTTTAAGTCGAAAACCCGTAAAGGGCGACTTAATACCGAATGGGGGATACTTGAGTTGAAAACCTGCAATGGGCGTCTCAGGTACTGGTTAAGGTTTGAATCATTGCTCTGTGTAAAGGGGGAGAAAGTATTTGAAAATCAGAGAAAAGGGGAACAACTCAGTCTGACGTAACTACGGAAGCCGAGGGATTACCCAAGTAAATTGTTTGTTCAAAAGAAATTTCAAATGGTTTGAAAAAGAAGGGGTCCAAGATATTCTGCATCCGGGGCATCTACAACCTATAACTTTACATTTGTTTCTTATATTCTTGATGTCCACTTTTATCATTTTAAAACATTATGTTGCAATAAATATTTGTTATCCCTTTTATGACATTTGCTTGTTTCATACTTTCTTTCATACATTTTTGAGATGCATTTTGTTTGTTATTAAATTGAATGATGATTAGTAAACATAAAAATCTTTAAATAAAGGGATTTTAAAAGTATCACTAAGGAATAGATCTAAATCTTAGAAAAGGGTTGGAAACCACTAATCCTGATGGAAAATTCACCAAGTAAAGAAAACGATGAATGTGTTGGAGACTCCATCACGAAGTCAGAAAATTTATGAATTTCAGCAAAAGTAAAAAACTGGGACTGTTTGACAAGTTATCTTGAGTGAAGAATTCCTTAAGTAGGGCATCAGTGAACAATTGAAGACACCGTCATGAAGTTAGATAATCTGTGAACCTCAATGAAACCATGGATTAGAAATCATGACACAATCATTTGATTGTATTCATTCTTAGGAAACATACAAGCATTTGCAAAGCATGTCATTCTCATCATTGCACTTAGCTAACATTGCAGGAATCAAGAAAACTTTGGCTTCCCCAAATCGAATTCATTCTACTTCTCAAATGAGTCGAGCCCCGAGACCACCATCGAGGTATGTTTCCTTTAAATCGAACTCGTTCTACTTCTCAAACCAGTTGAGCACCGAGACTTCCGTCGAGGTATGTTCCTTTCATTTTCAGGTTAAATTTATTTTCCCAAATGAATCAAACCCAGGATCATTCTTAGCATTTCCTTTTGTTTTAAATCGAATTCATTTTGTTTTATCAAATGAGTCGAGTCTTAAGACCACCATCGAGGTATTTTCTTTTGTTTTAAATCGAATTCATTCTTTTATCAAATGAGTCGAGCCTTGAGACCTCGTCAAGGTATTTTCATCATGGGTAAGGCCTCCGGGCACCATTTTTAAGACCTCAGGGCACCATTTTTAATACCTCCGGGCATAATTTTTAAGACCTCCGGGCATAATTTTTCAAATTATGGGTAAGGCCTTCGGGCATAATTTTTTTCAAATCACGAGTAAGGCCTCCGGGCACCATTTTTAGAAACTCCGGGCATAATTTTTCAAATCACGGGTAAGGCTTCTGGGCACCATTTGTAAGACCTCCGGGCATCATTCTTAAGACCTCTGGGCATAATTTTTACTTTTCAAATCGAACACGTTTCCTTAATACGGGTCGAGCCTTGATTAGTCAGGGAATTCAATTTAAGGACAAAATCTTCAATTTATAGCTTTTTCAAAAAAAAAAATGAAATGATGATGATTGAAAACCCCTTTCCCTTTCCTTCACATGTGATTTCACTAACCCTACAAAATTAGTGTTTGTTTGTCTTTGCCTGATTCCTGATTCTCAGCAGCTGTAGACACCTAATTTTGTCCGGACGCCTAAATCAGGTACGTTTTCTTCCTAAATTGATGTTTCAGAATGCTAAAAGGCTTTT
Source organism: Fremontodendron californicum (assembly GCA_030761205.1). NCBI lineage: Eukaryota > Viridiplantae > Streptophyta > Magnoliopsida > Malvales > Malvaceae > Fremontodendron > Fremontodendron californicum. Next base: position 8,418,650 of record JAULJL010000025.1, on the reverse strand, counting down.
CTCATCCTGCAGGTGGTACTCCGAGACTTACTCTAAGAAAGCATACAGAAAAAGTCAAACTAGAAAAAATCAACCCGAAAAAAGTCAACCCCCTAAAAAGTCAACCCAAAAAAGTCAGCTACTAAAAAAAGTCAACCCACTTTCAAAATCAAGATTTGAGGTTCAATTGAAAAATGGTGAAAGAATTTTGATAATCAAAGATTTGAAAGATATGGAGTTCGGAAGTTGGGTTACGGAGATTCGAAAGAAAATCGAGAATTAGGATTTTTGGTGGTTTTGGTAAAATTTGGAAGAATTACAGAAATGTTCCGATTCAGTAGGACTAAAGCCCCTAATTGATGAGGAGTGATTAAACAAGGATAACCCAAGGCTCAGTTTGAAGAAAATCTAAAAATCGTACTTGTTTTGAGCAAAATCAAGTTTCGGAGTCAAAAAGGTAAAATTGGAAAATTTGGAAAAAATAGCAAATGAACTCCAAAAAATTTGAAAATTTGCAAATCTCATTCTTAAATCATTTCGAAGAGATTGGCGAAAAAAAATCTTGATTCGGAGTTTGTTTGCAGAATGGCCAAATCCGGCCTACTATGCAGAAATTCAACAGGATAAATACTGAAAAAATAGCAAACGAGTTCCAAAAATTCTAAAAACTTCTAGATCACATTTTTAAATTATTTGGAAGAGATTGATGAAGAAAAATCTGGATTCAGAGCTCGTTTGCAAAATGGCCAAATCTCGGGTCCCCTATGCAGAAATTCAACAGGATAAATCTCAAAAAAATAGCAAACGAGTTTCAAAAATTCTGAAAATTTGCAAATCTCATTTTTAAATTATTTGGAAGATATTGGCGAAATAAAATCTTGATTCGGAGTTCGTTTGCAAAATGGCCAAATCCCGGATCCCTTACGTAGTAATTCAAGCAGATAAATCCCGAAAAATAGCAAATGATCTCCAAAAATTATGAAAACTTCCAGATCATATGTTTAAATTATTTGGAAGAGATTGGTGAAGAAAAATCTAGATTCGGAGTTCATTTAAACAATGGTAAAGTTCGGGTGCATAAAAGGGGCAATTTTGGAAATAAATCCGAAACAAATAGCAAATGGACTCAGAAAATTTTGAAAACTACCAGATTTCAATTTTTTATTATTTCAGAATTATTGAAAAAATAAAATTTGAATTTGGAGTCTGTTTTCTATTTATTTAGGTTCGGGGGTCAAAAAGGTCATTTCACTGAAGAAACCAAAAATGACAAATTTGTAATTAAGGGAAATATGAAAAAAGAAGGAATTGCTGGGATTTTATCTCCTTTGATCAGCCAGCATAGAGGAGAAGAATGAAGCTTGATCAATTTAATTCCTTAGTCACTATCAAGCTCACATGCTACCACTAACACCTTGCAAATGGTCCCCCCTTCATCCAATGGCTTAGGTGCCTTGTAGGAAAGTTGAACGCACCATCCAATGGCCAAGTTTAAATGCCAAGATGACACATTTATTTGTCATGAAAGAACCCTCATCTAATGGCCATGAATGGAAGAAAAAAGATGAGCACAATTCATCCAAATATGGGCATCCATTCGGCCAAGCAAGGGAGTGAATGGGATTGTCTCTTTTCATCCAATGGCTTAGACCATCTACAAGGGCTGAGTACACATGTTAAGGGCTGGATTTTATCTACAAGATGTCATTTTTATGTTGTCCTCATCCAATCACCATGGAAGAGCACAACTCATCCAAGGGTAGGCACTCAAAGGGGCATGCAAGGGAGTGCATGGGATTGGTCCTCTTTTGCATCTAAGGGCTGAGGTTATTACAAGGGATGAGTACACATCTTAAGGGCTGCTATCAATTTGCAAGATGACATTTTTATGTTGTCATCAAAATATCTTAATCTAAAGGCCAAAATTGGAGGAGAAAAAGTGCAAGTTCCATCCAAGGGTTGGAGGGCCATTCGGCCAAGCCATTAGAAGGGGGCTGATTTCATTTTTTGATAAGTTTGGAGGCTGAAGTCAGTAGCTAATTTAGAAAAGGAAAAGGTTTTGAAAGAAAGAAAAAAAGTTTTTAATAGAAGAGCTTGAAGGTAGTTATCTCTACCAAACTCTAGCATGGTTTTCTTCTTGTTTTCTATGTTGATTTCTTGATTTTCCATCTTGTTTTCCTACTACATTTTTCATATAAATCAAAGTTTTTAAATGTTTACTTAAGTTTTCATCTCTTCTTCTTCAAAAAAAAAATGGTTGAAAACAATTTTTTTCTTATTCTTGCTTTGGCCGAATGTGGTATGTTGGTTTGCCTTGGTTTTTTTTTTTTTTCTTTGCATTGTTGTGGAAAAATTATTTTTAGAAGGTTTATTTAAGTATTCAAGGTTCTATTTTTTTTTTATTACAAAAAAAAATGAAGCGAAAGATGTTGAAATGGCTACATGATTTTGGTAAGACCAAGTGACCATGGTTAGGGGAGAGGCTATGCCCATTTTTACCTACCATGAAGCTCACCTTAATTTTTTTGTTTAGCATGGTTTATTTTCTGATTTTTGAAATGGAAAGGCTTCATGATCCTAGCAAGACCAAGTGATTATGGTTAGGTGAGAGGCTTTGCCCATTTTATACCAACCATGGAGCTTAACTTTCCTTGTTTTATTTACTAGTTTTGCTTGTTATTTGCTTTGCATGTCTATGCTTAATTTTTTTTATATGTTCTTTACATTATTTTCTATGCTATATTTGTTTCTATATTTTTTTCCATGCTTAATAATTTTTCCTTGTAGATTCGGCCATTGTGTTCATTGGAATCATATTGTGCATTTTTTTCATATGTCATATCTTATATTTTAAACATGTTTGCATTTTTATATTTGGTCATATGACCATTCGGCTACTCCATTTTGTATGCCTTACATGTGCATTTTCATTTTGCTTCTTGACTTGTTTGCATCTCCATGCCATGAGTTAGCATATCTTGATATTATAATGCCTTGAATATGCATTTTCATCTTGCTTCTTGACTTGTTTGCATCTCCATGCCATGAGCTTGTGTATTTTGATTTTAGTATGTCATATGCTTGTGAAAATGTCATGACATTATGTATCTTGATATGATTTTTCATGTACTTGTGTCATTTACTAGATAGGATTGCAATAGAGTACCATGTGACCATTCGGTCTCTTCATGCATTCCTTGCCTTGTCATGCATTTGCATTTTGTTTCGGTAACATGCTTTGCATTATCATATCTTGAAATTGTGTATTAGTTTCTGTTTGTTCCAGCATTAGCATTAGGTTCATTGGTCATTGTATGTTCATATTATTGCTATGCATTTTCATTACATTTTAGGTCTAGGCCATATTGGTATTGCCATGCATTGCTATGCTACTTAGGTCTTAGGTTATATTAGCTTTTTCATGCATATTCATAACATATTAGGTCCAAGTCATATTTGCATTATCAAGCATTGCATGCATATTAAGTTAGGATAGCATTTATTGCCATGTAAACTCATGCTAGGCATTTAGGTTATTTTGAATTGTCATGCATTTCCTTTACCATTTATGCTTTAGACCGTGCATTTCATACATTTCATCTGTTGTATGTTAATGCATTCCATGTCATTGCCACATGATTCATGACTTAGGCCAATCAATGGCTCAAAGTCATGTCTCTTAAGCATACTTGTGGAAAATTAAAGAGTTGTCAAATTGATTGTTTTACCTTCGTGATTTTTTTTACTTAGCCAATTTTTGTCTTAGGTTTTTAAATGTTTTAGCTACTGTTCTTAGGTTTTTAGGATGAACTCCAATAATTTTTACTTTGATTTTTGAATGACTTTATCAAAGGCAAAAAATGTGTTTTGACAAAACAGTTTTCTTCACCTAATACTCAAACTTCTCCGATTTTTTTGGGCAGTCATCTTTAATCAGAAAATTAATCCAATTTTTCTCATGTAGTTTTACATGTTTTGAGTCTCCAGTATTGTTTTTATAAATAGGCTAAAAAATCATGTGTCAAAACCGAACAGTAGAGGCAGATTTGAATTCAAAAGAAAAATAATGGTTGAATTTGGCTAAGGCATTTAGAGGGGGGTTGGTTAGAAGCTTTAGCTACTGTCTTAGGGTAGTTTTTAAGCCTTTTTAAACTTTAAAAATGATTTTATAAATCTTGGGTTAAGAGTGGTCAAGTCCGGGATTTTAAACTTAGGAAATTAGAGCCATTTTAAAAGGGTTTGGTAAGGGTTTTAATCTTTATTCAAGTTTTTCCTGAAAATTGTTTTCAAACAATCACAAAGTTTTGTTTTTTTTAGAAAATCTAATTTGACATATTTTCCTAAGGTAGCCGGATATCTTTTTAGATATACGAATTTCTTTATTTAGAGGAAAAATTTTCATGCATTGCATTTTCCATGTTCATGCATTTTATTTAATATGTGATTTTTGTTATTATATTTTCCATGGTATTATTATTACTTTGATTTACATTTTATGGTGTTATATTGTTTGCCATATGATTTTGAATATTTCATGCTATCCTATATTTTTTATTTAGTCATTTATTTTTGTCACATTATTTAGCATATACTATGTTCATGCATTTTTATTTTATTTTCATTCATATTTTATTATAGCATTTTTTTATGTTTCATGTCATTTCTTGTCACTTAGATCATATTCCATGTCATTTAGGTTATATTATTTATAATATGCCATATGATTTGAAATTGCCATGTCATTTAAATGATTTTATTTCATTTAGAATATACCATGATACTTAGGACTTTTTATTTCATTTAGAATATATTATGCCATTTAAATTATGTCATGTCATTTAGGTTGCATTATATTATCTAGACTTTGCTATGTCATTTTATTTATGTCATACATGTTCATATTCATTTTTCAAATGTTTTTTTTTTTATTTAAAAAAAGGATGATGATTTTCAATAAAAAATAAAGACATTCCTGAGTTAAAATAATTCATGAGTTCTCTACCGGGTTTGCTGGAGGGAATATCATCAATTATCATTAATAAAGGAATATCTTTCTTTCAAAAAACGAGAATGATTCGGAAAGTTTTCCAAATAAATAGAAATTTCTTTGCCCGGAAAATTATGACGGGGAATATAGGAAAATTTTGTCGGATAATATAGGAAAATTTTGAATTAATAAATTTCGGATCATTTTCAATTAAAAATGGAATTATTTTTCTTTAAATTGGGAATTAACTTGAAATACTAAATTAAAGACCGACTTTTTTACCGAGACTTGAGAGAACATAGGATTAATAAGGTACCGTTTTATATGGGCGTTGTGGGGGTGCTAATCCTTCCCCTCACGTAACCGAGTCCCGAACCCGATTATTCGATTTTCTCTGGTTTATAATGCAGACTTGAAATTGGTTTTAAAAATGTTTTAATTAATTTTAAAATATTTTATAAAAAACCGATTTTAATAGGTGGCCGATCACACCTAGCTAAAAAAGATTGGTGGCGACTCCATGTCTTTTTACGAGGCCGTTTTCATACCCTCGACCTTTTATTTCAATCTAGAGGAATTTAGTTGTCTTTTCCTCTAATTCTGTTTCCCCCTCACTCAAATGGGTCCCCGTGACAGGATCACATATCGACACCGTGAATGTTGATGAATTGAAGAAGTATTATGCTTGAAAAAAAAAGTGTGATGCTGTGCGCATGGAAATTCGAAAGATTCCAAGTGTAAAAATGGAAATTGTATATCTATTTCCCCCTGAGGATTGCTTTTCAAAAAGAATATTCATGCCTGGTGTGATAAATGGCCATCTTTCATATTCTCTTCACTAAGAAGAAATTATCCCTAGTCACCCCTTTGAGCCTTAGGAATTATTTCTTTCTTTGAACCCTGATCAAGGATCACCCTCTACACTGGAGGGCAAATACGAGGAAATTAATAAAAAATCATGGCAGAAAGAAAGCCATCGAAAAATGTGAAATCAAAGAATGGCAAATGAAAGCCAGCAATGAAAAGAGATTAAAAAAAAATCCAAAAAAAAGGGGGACAAATGTATCAAGAATGAATTCTCCTCAGGAAATGATCCTTGATCCAATCACCCTTAAACACACTTTGGGCCTATTTATCCTTTCTTCCTAAACCCGAACCTTGGCCTACATTACGTGCTTTAAAAGTCCGTTTTGATCAAGCATGGATATTTAATTTGAAAGGTTGTTCTCAAAATTCATCCCATCTTTTGAATTGACATTTTTACCTTGGAAGCATTTAGAATTCTCAGATGCATGGTAGAATACAAGAAAAAAGAGAAAACAAAAAAATAAAAAAAAAAAAGAATGCAAAAGGAGAGGGTTAAGCCGAAAACCCGCAAAGGGCGACTTAATACCGCAAGGGGGACACTTGAGTTGAAAACCCGCAAAGGGCGACTCAAGTACTGATTAAAGTTTGAATCAATGCTTCGTGTAAAATGGGGAGAAAATGTTTGGAAATCAGAGGAAAGAGGAAAAACTCTGTCTGACGTAACTACGGAAGCCGAGGGATTACCCAAGAAATTTCTCGTTCAAGAGAAATTTTAGATGATTTGAAAAAGGAGCGGCCCAATATATTCCGCATCCAGGGCATCTACAACCTATAACTTTACATTTATCCTTGATATCCACTTTTATCATTTTAAAACATTTTGTTGCAATAAATTTTTGTTATCCCTTTTATGACATTGTCTTGTTTCATACTTTCTTTCATACATTTTTGAGATGCATTTTGTTTGTTATTGAATTGAATAATGATTAGTAAACATAAAAATCTTTAAATAAAAGGATTTCAGAGTATTACTAAGGAATAAATTTAAATATTAGAAAAGGTTTGAAACCAATAATCTTGATGGAAAATTCACCAAGTCAGGGAAAACAGTGAATGTGTTGGAGACTCTGTCATGAAGTCAGGAAATTTGTGAATTTCAGATAAGTCAAAAACTGGGACTGTTTGACAATTTATCTTGAGTAAAGGGCTCTTTAAGTGGGGCATCAGTGAACATTTGAAGACTCTGTCATAAAGTCAGATAATCTGTGAACTTCAAAGAAACCATGGATTAGAAATCATGACACAATCATTTGATTGCATTCATCCTTAGGAAACATACAAGCATTTGCAAAGCATGTCATTTTCATCATTGCATTTAGCTAACATTGCAGGAATCAGGAAAACTTTGGCTTCCCCAAATCGAATTCATTCTGTTTATCAAATGAGTCGAGCCCCGAGACCATCATCGAGGTATTTTCTTATGTTCTAAATCAAATTCATTCTGTTTTATCAAATGAGTCGAGCCTCAAGCCCATCGTCGAGGTATTTCCTTTTGTTTTAAATCGAATTCATTCTATTTTATCAAATGAGTCGAGCCTCGAGCCCATCGTCGAGGTATTTCCTTTTGTTTTAAATCGAATTCATTCTGTTTATCAAATGAGTTGAGCCTTGAGACCATCATCAAGGTATTTTCATCATGGAGAAGACCTCCGGGCACTATTCTTAAGACCTCCGGGCATAGTTTTTCTTTTGAAATCACGGATAAGGCCTCCAAGTACCATTTTTAAGACCTCTGGGCATCATTTTTAAAGTCGCATACAGCGCATTTTTCCAAATCATGGGTAAGGCCTCCGGGCATCATTCTTTAGACCTCCGGGCACCATTTTTAAGACTTTCGGGGAAAATTTTTCTTCAAATCATAGGTAAAGCCTCCGGGCACTATTTTTAAGACCTTCTGGCATAATTTTCACTTTGAAAATCGAACTCGTTTCCTTAAGATGGGTCGAGCCTTGATTAGTCAGGGAACTCAATTTAAGGATAAAATCTTTAATTTACAGCTTTTTTTAATTAAAAAAATGATGATGAAAAATGAAAATGAAAAAAAAAATAAACGGAAAAAATGATGAAAAAATGGAAATGAATGTAAACCCCTTTCCCTTTTCTTCACATGTGATTTCACTAACCGGACAAAATTAGTGTTTGTTTATCTTTGCCTGATTCCTGATTCTCAGCAATAGTCAAAGAAGGGTAGTTGTAGACACCTAATTTTGTTCGGACCACTAAAACATGTATGTTTTCTTCCTAAATTGATGTTTTAGAATGCAAAAAGATTTTTCTCATCCTGCAAGTGGTACTCCAAGACTTAGTCTAAGAAAGCAGAAAGAAAAAGTCAAACTTGAAAAAGTCAACCCCCAAAAAGTCAACCTCGAAAAGTCAACTACTAAAAAATTCAACCTATTTTCAAAATCAATATTTGAAGTTCAATTGAAACATGTTGAAAGAATTTTGATAATCCGAGGTCTACATTGAAAGCTATGGAGTTCGGAAGTTGGGTTACGGAGATTTAGTAGAAGGAAACCCTAATTCAAAGAATTTGGGGAAAAATGCTTAAACGATCAAATTGTTCAAAATTGGAGGTTCCAAATGGAAGATAAGCACTGACTACAGGTAATGGAGAGGCTACTTGGAAGAAAAACCGAAGGAAAAGTCAATTCGAAAGAAAACCTAGAATTAGGGTTTTTAGTGGATTTTGGTGAAATTGGGAAAAATTATAGAAATGGCCCGATTCGGTAAAGACTAAAGCCTCTAATTGATTAGGAGTGGTTAAACAAGGATAGCCCAAGGCTTAGTTTGAAGAAAATCCGAGAAAAGAGTCGATTGGAGGGAAAACGAAAAAACGAGGAAATTCCCGACAGTGAGAAAAAGGAAAAATCAAATTGGAAGGGAATTTAATCATAAAAATTGGGCATTCTCGGACCAACTCCAATTCAATATATGACAAAGGCCTAGGAAAACAAAATCTGAAAATCGAACTTGTTTTGAGCAAAACCGAGCTTTGGAGGCAAAATGGCAAAATTAGAAAATTCGAGAAAAATACCAAATGAGCTCCAAAAATTCTAAAAATTTGCATATCTCATTCTTAAATCATTTTGAAGAGATTGGCAAAAGAAAATCTGGATTCGGAGTTCGTTTGCAGAATGGCCAAACCCCGGGCCCACTATGGAGAAATTTAAAAGGATAAATCCTGAAAAAATAGCAAATGGGCTCCAAAAATTCTGAAAATTTGCAGATCTCATTCTTAAATTATTTGGAAGAGATTGACTAAAGAAAATCTGGATTCAGAGTTCGTTTACAAAATGGACAAATCTCAGGCCCAATATGCAGTAATTCAAACAGATAAATCCCAAAAAAATAGCAAATGAGCTCCAAAAATTATGAAAAGTTCTAGATCACACTTTAAATTATTTGGAAGAGATTGGTGAAGAAATATTTGGATTCGGAGCTCGTTTAAAAAATGGTAAAGTTAGGGAGCACAAAAGGGCAATTTTGGAAGAAAAAATCTAAAAAAATAGCAAATGGGCTCAAAAAAATTTGAAAACTTCCGGAATTCATTTTTTATTATTTCGAAAGTATTGAAAAAAGAAAATTTGGAGTCCGTCTGCTATTTATTTAGGTTCGGGGTCAAAAGGGTTATTTTATCGAAGAAACTGAAAGGGGCCAATTTGTAATTAAGGAATATATGAAAGATGAAAGATTTGCTGAGATAATTCCTCCCTTGGTCTGCTAGAATAGAGGAGAAGAAGGAAGCTTAATCAATTTAATTCCTTAGTCACTATCAAGCTCAAAATGCTTCCACTAGTACCTTGCAAATGGTCCCCCCTTCATCCAATGGCTTAAGTGCCTTGTAGAAAAGTTAAATGCACCATTCAATGGCCAAAATTAAATGCCAAGATGACATTTTTATTTGTTATGAAAGAACCCTCATCCAATGGCCAAGAATGGAAGAAGAAAGATGAGCACAACTCATCCAAGGGTTGGCATTCATTCGGCCAAGCAAGGGAGTGCATGGGATTAGTCCTTTTCATCCAATAGCTTAGGCTATTTACAAGGGTTGAGTACACATTTTAAGGGCTGGATTAAATGCCAAGATGACATTTTTATGTTGTCATGAAAGAATCCTCATCCAATGGCCAAGAATGGAAGAAGAAAAATGAGCACAACTCATTCAAGGGTAGAGGATCATTTGGCCAAGCAAGGGAGTGCATGGGATTGTATCCCTATTTCATCTAAGGGCTGAGGTTATTAGAGGGGCTGAGTACACATCTTAAGGGCTTCTATCAATTGGCAAGATAACGTTTTTATGTTGTCCTGAAAGAATCCTAATCTAAGGGCCAAAATTGGAAGAGAAAAAGTGCAAAAATCATCCAAGTGTGAGGATACCAAACGGCCAAGAGGAAAAGAAAGGGGGAATGTTTTGTTTTTCCCATATATGCTATGTCATTTGAGAGAGGAGGGCAGTAGCTAATTTATCAAAGAAGAGGTTTTTGAAAGAAAGAAAAGAAAGGTTTTCTAAAAAGAGCTTGAAGGTAGTTTCTACCTAGCTCTACTATGGTTTTCTTCTTGTTTGCCATGTGGATTTCTTGATTTTCCATTTTGTTTTCCTACTACATTTCTCATAGAAATCAAAGTTTTAAAATGTTTACTTAAGTTTTCATCTTTTCTTCTTCATCAAAAATGGTTGAAAACAATTTTTACAAGGTTTTTTGGCTTGGCCGAATTTGAAATGGATGCTTGCCTTGATTTTTTCTTTTCTTTTTTTTTTCCTTATTTGCATGTTGTTGTGGGAAACATGATTTTGGAAGGTTTATTTAAGTTTTTAATATTCTGATTTTTCACAAAAAAACCTGAAGCAAAAGAGGTTGAAATGGTTACATGATCTTGATACATATCAAGTGACCATGGTTGGGGGAAAGGCTATGCCCATTTTTACCAGCCATGAAGCTCACCTCAATTTTGTTGGTTAGCATGGTTTATTTTCTGATTTTTTGAAATGGAAAGGCTTCATGATCTTGACAAGATCAAGTGATTATGGTTAGGGGGGAGGCTATGCCCATTTTGTACCAATCATGGAGCTTAACTTTCCTTTTTGGTTTACTAGTTTTTCTTGTTATATTCTTTGCATGTCTATGTCTATTTTGATCATGTTCTTTATATTTTTTTATGCTATATTTTCTTTTATATTTCTTTTTTTCTTTATGATATTTCCTTGTAGGTTTCGGCCCTTGTGTTTTTCTTGATAATATTTTGCATTTTTCTCATGTATCATACCTTGTTTGTCGCCATGTTTGCATTTTATATTTTTCATGTGACCGTTCGGCCTCCTCCATTTCCTATACCTTGTATATGCATTTTCATCATTTTAGTTGATAGGTTAGCATTTCATGCCATGACATTATGTATTTTGATGTGGTTTGCCATGTGTTTGTGTTATTTGCTACATGGGATTGCCTTAGGTTATCTAGTGGCCATTCACCCTCTTCATGCATTCCATGCCTTGTATATGCATTTTCATCATTTTAGTTGATAGGTTAGCATTTCATGCGATGACATTATGTATTTTGATTTTGTTTGCCATTTGTTTATGTTATTTGCTACATAGGATTGCCTTAGGTTATCTAGTGGCCATTCGGCCTCTTCATGCATTCCTTGCCTTGTCATGCATTTGTTTTTTGCATTGGTACCATACTTTGCATTATTATGCCTTGAGATTGTGTATTATTTGCTGTTTGTTCATGCATTAGTATTAGGTTTATTGGTCATTATATGCTCATGACATTCTCATGCATTCTCATCACATTTTAGGTCTAGGCCATCTTTGTATTGCCATGCATATTAGGTCTTAGATCATATTGGTATTGCCATGCATTGCTATGCTATTTAGATCTTAGGTCACATTGGTATTGTCATACATATCCATAAAACATTAGGTCTAAGTCACATTTGCATTATCAAACATTTCATGCATATTAAGTTAGGATAGCATTTATTGCCATGCAAACTCATACTAGGCATTTAGGTCATTATGTATGCCATGCATTTTCCATACCACTTAGGTTTTGAATCATGCATTTCATACATCATATTTTCTGTATGTTCATGCATTTCATTTCATGCCACATGATTTATGACTTAGGCCAATCAATGGCTCAAAGTCAATGCTCACTTGAGCATACTTGTGGAAAATTAAAGAGTTGTCAAATTGATTATTCTACCTTTGTGATTATTTTTACTTAGCCAATTTTTGTCGAAGGTTTTTAAATGTTTTAGCTACTGTTTGTAGGTCTTTAGGAGAGTCTCCAACATTTTTACTTTGATTTGTAAATGATTTTATCAAAGGGAAAAAAAATGTGTTTTGGCAAAACAGTTTTTCACCCAGTACTCGTACTTTCCCGATTTTTCTAGGCAGTCGTCTTTAATCAAAAAATTAATCCAATTTTTTCTCGTGTAACTTTTTCATGTTCTGAGTCTCCAGTAATCTTTTTAGATTTTTTTTAATTTTTAAAAATATTTTAAAAAATCGTGTGTTAAAACCGGATAGTAGAGGCAGATTTGAATTCAAAATAAAAACAATTGTTGAATTTGGCTAAGGCACTTAGAGGGGGTTGGTTAAAAGTTTAGCTATTGTCTTAGGATAGTTTCTAAGTCTTTTTAAACTTTAAAAATTATTTTATAAACCTCGGGTTAAGGGTGGTCAAGTCCGTGATTATAAACTTAGGAAATTAGAGCCATTTTAAAAGGGTTTGGTTAGGGTTTTAATCTTGATTCAAGTTTTTCTTCAAAATTGTTTTCAAACGATCACAAAGTTTTTTTTTAGAAAATTTAATTTGACATATTTTCCTAAGTTAGCCGGATATCCTTTTAGATATACGGATTTCTTTATTTAGAGGAAAAATATATTTTCATGCATTGCATTTTCCATGTTCATGCTATCCTATACTTTTTATTTAGTCATTTATTTTTGTTATGATATTTTTCTATGGTATTATTATTATTTTGATTCACTTTTATGATGATTATTGTTTGTTATATGATTTTTGAATAGTTCATGCTATCCTATACTTTTTATTTAGTCATTTATTTTTGTCACATTATTTGGCATATACTATTTTCATGCATTTTTTTTTCATGCATATTTCATGATAGCATTATTTTATGTTTCATGTCATTTCATGTCACTTAGATTATATTCCATGTCATTTAGATTATATTATTTTGAATATGCCATGTCATTTAAAATATGCCACATCATTTACATTTGCCATGTCTTTTAAATCGTTTTATTCCATTTAGAATATACCATGTTACTTAGGTTATTTCCTTTCATATAGAATACATTGTCATTTAGGACATTTCATTTCATTTAGGATATCTCATTTCATTTAGAATAGTTCATTTCATTTAGAATATTTCATTTCTTTTAGAATATTATGTTATTTAAATCATTTCATTTCATTTAGAATATGCTATGCCATTTGAATTATGTCATACCATTTAGGTTGCATTTTATTATCTAGACTTTTCTATGTCATTTTATTTATGTCACACATGTTCATATTCATATTTTTTTAAAATATTTTGAAAAGGGTAATGATTTTCAATAAAAATAAAGATATTCCCGAGTTAAAGTAATTCATGAGTTCTCTACCGGATTTGCTGGAGAGGATATCATCAATTATCATTAATAACGGAATATCTTCTTTAAAACGAGAATGATTCGGAAAATTTTCCAAATTAATAAAAAAACTTCTATATTTTGCCACGTTTGTCGGGAAATATAGGAAAATTTTGAATCAATAAATTCCATATCATTTTCAATTAAAAATGAATTATTTTTCTTTAAATTGGGAATTAACTTGAAATACTAAAATAAAAACTGACTTTTTACCGAGACTTGGGATAACACACGATTAATAAGGTACCATTTTATACGGGCGTTGTGGGGGTGCTAATCCTTCCCCACACGTAAACGAGTCCCGAACCAGCTTCTTTGATTTCTCTAGTTTAAAACGCAGACTTGAAATTGGTTTTAAAAAAGTTTTAATTAATTTTAAAATGTTTTACAAAACCGGTTTTAATAGGTGGCCGATCACACCTAACTAAAAAGGATTAGTGGCGACTCCATGTTTTTTTCAAGGTCATTTTCAAAACCTTCATTTTTCAAGAGGAATTAAGTCAACTTTTCCTTGGTTTTTTAATGTCACGCTTAACGAATAATAAAGTCTTGCGATGAGACTTGTTGTGTTATTTTTTTTAGGTTGCGACACTTGCGAGACGCACATCAAATCTTCATCAGGGAAATCAAAGTTCAACGGCTCATAATCTTCCACCGCTCGACTTGTTAAGAATTCAGCCACTGCTCTGCCCTTTATAGCTTTCTAACTTACTTATACAATGTCGTACTTTGAAAATAAAACTTGCCATCATGCCGTCCTTCCTGACAAAGAAGGTGCTTCCAACATGTACTTGATTGGATCTAGCTTGGCAATCAACCATGTCGTGTGGTACAACATGTACTGTCTGAGTCTCCGAGCAGTCCAAGCTAAGGCACAACACAGCTTTTCTACCGATGAATACTTCAGCTCATAATCTGTGAACATCTTGCTGAGGTAGTAAATCGCCGGTTCTTTCTTTCCAGTCTCATCAAGCTGCCCCAAAACACAACCCATGGATCTCTCAAATACTGATAAATACAATATCATTGGTTTATTCGGAACAGGTGGCATTAATACTGGTGGTTTGGATAGATAATGCTTAACCTTTTCAAAAGCAATTTGACAACCTTCATCCCATTCTTCTGGATCACGTTTTCGAAATAGCTTAAATATTGGATCACATTTGTCGGTTAACTGAGAAATAAATCGAGCAATATAATTTAATCTTCCCAGAAAGCCTCTCACTTCCTTTTGAGTACGAGGCGATGGCAAATTCTGGATGGCCTTTACTTTATCCGGATCAATTTCAATTCCCCTTTTGCTGACAACAAAACCCAACAATTTCCCTGAAGTGACTCCAAAAGTGCATTTTGTCGGGTTTAGCTTGAGTCGAAACTTTCTTAGTCTTTCAAAGAGTTTCTTAAGATTCGCAATATGCTCCTCTTCTCCTTTTCACTTTGCAATCATATCATCAACATAGACCTCAATCCCTTTATGCATCATATCGTGAAACAAGGTCACCATGGCTCTATAATATGTTGCCCCGGCATTTTTCAACCTAAACGGCATTACCTGGTAGCAAAATGTTCCCCACATTGTAAAAAATATGGTTTTCTCCATATCTTCCTGTGCCATCTTAATTTAATTGTATCCCGAGGATCCGCCCATGAAAGAAAACAAAGAACTCATTGCCGTATTATCCACCAAAGTATCAATGTGAGGCAAAGGGAAATTATCTTTAGGACTGGCCTTGTTCAGATCCAAGTAATCGACGCACATCCGCACTTTGCCATCCTTCTTTGGTACTGGAACAATATTTGCCACCCATTCTAGATATTTTGCCACTTCTAAGAACCCAACATCAAACTGTTTCTTAACCTCCTCTTTTATTTTTAACAGCATGTCCGACCTCATTCTTCTCAACTTTTGCTGAATTGGCTTGGACTCTGGCCTTAAAGGGAGCTTGTGAACCACAATATCTGGATCCAACCTTGGCATATCTTGGTATGACCATGCAAATACATCTACATATTCCCAGAGCAAAACTATCAGTTCACCCTTTATTGATGATGACAATGAGGACCCAATTTTAACCTCCTTTATCTCCTCACCACTTCCCAAATTTATCATATCCAATAGCTCCTTATAAGGAAGTACTTGTTTTTCCTCTTGTTCTATTTTCTTCAATAAATCCGAAGATAGACCATAATCCTCAGTATCTTCGCTGGCCTCCAAATCACCCGTGCAAATGGTTCTTTCAAAATCAATTTCAGAATTACTGACAGAAAGGTCCTCATATTCCACATCCGTACACCTGTAAATAGGTGGGGAAGAAACAATATAGGAAAATATATAGGCAATGAAAGAAAAATAAATGGCATAAATGAAAGAATATGGACACATCAATATGAAGAAAATGCATCGTGCTTGTTATTTATTGAATGAAGATTTTTAAACAAAAGCCCATTACAGAAAAATTCTTAATATCCTCGGTCAAAGATAATTAAGATTGTTTTTAAAGTATTACTTTGGAATAGACCTAAAGACTATAGGTAGCTCGGTCGCACTCCAATTTGTCAGTCTATAACCTGGTGGACAAGGTCGCACCATCCAGTTTGCTTTCTTACTCTCAGTTCCTTCCTCCTCTGCCATGCAGATCATCATATCCTGTGTCTCACCCCTATCCATATGGAACTTCTCGAAAGCTTGTTCAATCATTATGAGTACATCATCAGAATCTTTTTCCCCAAACAAAAAACCGGCTGAGCAAAAGCTGTGAAGGATTGGTGGAAAGGTCATAGGCTCCCACTCAATATCCATACCCGAGAGACGGGCCATCCTCCTTTGTCGATTTTTCTCCACTTGTTTCCTCTTCTCCTGAGCCTTCCAAAGATATCCTAGACCAAACCGGTCCTTCTTTCCAACCACTTCAATTGCTCGGGCCGTTCCCTGAAAATACTTTTCAAGACCTCTTCCTGGCCGACAACCCTTTCCTATAGTAATCTTTACTCCTAGTCTGGTATTCTTGGACAACTTTGGCTTTGGAATTCTTCGTCCTTCAGTGACGAGTACTGTATTTACAAATTCCAAATATTGGAAGGAACATTCCACAGCATCTTCGTTTGTTTCAATGTAAGGGGATTCGGTAGATACAGAGGCTATGTATCCTCTTCTACAGACACACTAACCAAGCGCCCCTCGATTACAAATTTCAACTTTTGATGGAGAGATTAGGGTACCGCCCCAACGGAATATATCCAAGGCCTCCTTAATAAGCAATTGTAGGATGGATATCCATGACTTGAAAATCGACTTTATAGGTACAAGGACCAATCTCTAAGGGAACCTCAGTAATTCCCATCACATCTCGTCGAGTGCCATCAAAAGCTCTGACTACAGTGCAACTTGGTAACATATAGGAAATATCAACTGGTAGTTTAGACAGGGTTGCCAAAGGCATCACATTTAACAAAGAACCGTTAGCCAAAAGCACCCTCGGTAGTATGTGCCCCTTGCAAGTGGTCGTTATATGAAGAGCCTTTGTTAACCCAATACCATTGGGTGGTATTTCATCATAACTTAAATATATGTGATCGTCTGCTGCAATATTCCCCACCAGCCTATCTAATTTCTCTACCGATATGTTATTGGCCATATATGCTTGATTTACAACTCTTAACAAGGCATTTCTGTGTGGCTCCGAGTTCAATAGCAATGAGAGGATCGAAATTCTTGCTGGTTGACGCTGTAATTGCTCCACAACACTATATTCGCTATACTTTATAAACTTTAGAAACTCACAAGCTTCTCTTTCATTTATCGGCTCTTTCACCGGGACTGAATTCTTCTCCATTCTTTTTGACTGATCCATCTCAATATGGACCTATTCAACTACCTTCTTCCCTTTATCTACTTCCCTTCCCTTTCCTGGCAGACCTTGCTCAACAGTCTCAGGGGCATAGCATCTCCCACTGCAAGTTAAGTGCCCCACTCCTGTTATGTCTGTTGCTACCTGCTGACTAGAAGTGCTCGACATAACCATGCTGCAATCATACTTCCATGGTGCAGCCTTATTTTTTTTTATATGAAAAAAAGGATAGTAGTCCTATGATCAGTTTAGGCATGACTTCTTCAATAACCGGAGTAAGTACCTTCTCCTCCGGCTCATTATAGTAAATAATTAGAGGCTTACCTATACTGTATCCAGTTGTATCCTCCGTAGCACCGACTTCTTCTTCTGCTTCTTTTACTTCCTCGTAGAATTGGGCCCGACCCTCATCCATCATCCGTTGGACTTTAACCAAGAAATCCCCACAATCTTGTATGGTATGTCCTTTGCATTTATGGAAAGGACACCAATCTTCTATTCTGCTTGCCACCAACTTCAAACTGCCCTCATCCTGAACTATACCGGCTTTAACAATTTTGACCCATACTTTTAACATTGGAGTCTTCATTTCACTGATGCGCTTCTTCACCCGACTGACTTTCCCCGATATCACTGCATTCACCTGGTTCTCAGCATGATTGGGTAATAGATTACCCGCTATATTTGGCCCATTCCTTGACCCAAATTTCACAACCCCGAAATTGATCAAACTTTGGACTTTTCTTTTAAAGGCAATGCAATCCTCAGTCGAATGCCCCTGAATCCCTGCGTGATATGCGTAGTTAGCATTTGTGTTGTACCACCTTGGGTATGGCAGTGTCAAAGGTTTAAGGTATACGGGTTTAACAAGCTGACCCTGCAACAATTTAGGATATAGTTCACCATAAGTGGTAGAAATCGGGTCAAATAGAGGTTTTTGATCGTTCTTTGGTGAACATTGGTCGTTGTGCACGGTACCCTGGGTGTTTGGGATAGTGTTTCGGGGAAGGTTTATCTATGGGGACACGCTAGTTGGAAATGGCTGTTGTGGTATATAGGTATAAGGGAATAGATTTTGAGTCAGGTGGTTCATAGTGGGGTAGTAAGGATTATACCCCGGGTAAGGTGTGTAGGGTGTAGGAGGTGCATAGGATGTAGAAGGAGTATAGGGCCTAGGAGGTGTAGAAGGGATATTGGGGTATTGGTTGTAGCTAATTGCGTGAGTTTCTTCTTTCTTCTTAGCGGGAAATGTCTTTTTAGGAGTAACAAACTCTCCACGTTCCATCTTGCCACTCTTAATGGCGGTCTCAATCATTTCGCCGGATATAACCATATGAGCGAAACTCTTAGTGGCAATTCCCACCAATTTATCATAGTATGGTGCCTTTAAAGTGTTAATAAAAAGCACCGTTGTTTCTTTGCTGGTCAAAGGGGGTTGCACTTGTGTGTCCAAGTCCCTCCACCTTTGAGAGTACTCCTTGAAACTCTCAGTAGTTTTCTTTTCCATATTCTGCAGCGACAACCTGTTAGGTATCATATCAAATACATGATTATAATGTTCCCTGAAGGCCCTGGCTAAATCCATCCAAGAAAGGATCTTAGTCCGAGTCAGCTGATTATACCATCGGGTTGTAGAACCCGTTAAACTATCCTGGAAACAATGGATGAGCAGTTTTTTATAATCATCATGCCCTATCATCTTTCGACAGTACATGGTCAGGTGAGCTAATGGGTTGGTAGTCCCATTATACTTCTCGAAGTCTGGCACTTTAAACTTTGAAGGAATTACCAGACCATGTACCAAACTCATCTCCTTGGCATCCAGACTGCCAAATAATTCTGCCGCTTCAACTGTCCTTAACCTTTCTTCCAACAACTAATATTTTTTCTGGGACTCTGCAGATTCAACCTTCTTTAGCTCAACCGTTTTCGTCTTTTCCTTCTCGGCAAGTTCCTCAAAGTCTGGAACATCAACTAGATCAGCCCCAATATTGCCCTTTCCAGGAGCATAATTTTGTGCTTCAGCTATTGGTTGAATATAAACATAGGATGCTGCTCTAGTTGGAAGTTCATTTCCCACATGCTGGGATGTTTCGCCATTCAACTGCACAATTTCAGGTCGACCTTCCTGATTCACTGCCCCCTTTCCTGTGACCAAATTCTCCCCCGATCCTTTCTGTCTCATCATGGCATTCATCATTTCCATGAGTTTAGCCATTTGTTCCTTTGATTCCTCCTGAGACTTAGTCAGCTGTTCCTGTAGTTCCCTTTGAACCCGCTCCATTCTTTCAATACGAGCAATATGATCATTCTCCATGATCTTGGCTTGAGATTTAGTGTTGTAGTGGTGTCGGAAATCCGTTTCTTTTGGAGTACGCCCAATTGTACCTTTAATTTTTAAAAACCATGGATTAGAATTTATTGATATATTTATTAAAGTATTTATTGAGTGAATGAATGAATGAATATATGAAATGTACATGACTAATCAACAAACAAATGAATGATTATCAACAGATGATCAAATGAATGACTATAAATAAACAAATGAATGATTATCAACAGATTATTAAATGAATGACTATCAATAAACAAATGAATGAAATAAATGGGTTGACGTATGGAGAATGTTTCCATGAAAATGAAAATAATGGTATTTGCCCTAAAATTGGATCCCAAAGCCAAATATTTTTCATTAATTCATGGAAAACTTCATACAATAATATTTCTTAACATCGGGTTACATTGAAACATCTACCTACACTAGTCTTAAACTTCAAGAAATGCAACAACCACTGATCATTCTTCTCGAAGCCTTCGCCCTTTTAACCAATTACTTGCTCTGTCGGTATTCTCAGACGATATCAACAATGTCGACTTTCTCGGCTGGAAGCTGCTGCTCTATAGCCGCATGGAGTGACTCATTCTCTTTCTGCATCAAGGACATTCTTCCTTTCTCGTTTCCCAACCTGGACCTTAACAGTTCATTTTCTTGCTGGCATTTTTCTAACTTGGTTGACAAAAAAGAATGTGTATCCTCCCATTTCTGCCACTCTTTGGAGTTTTTTTCTTTACTTTCCTTGGCCTTATTCTTCCAATACTCCAACTCCAATTGAAGTTTCTTCATTTCTTTCTCATGTGCTTTGAAAGAAATACTAGCTCCCGTAGACCTTCCGGTGGCCCTTATCTTCTTGTTTTCTTGATGCAGGTCTAGTATATCGGTCAATGATGTATCCTTCTCTGTGACCACCTTTCTTGCTTAGTCTCTTGAATCTCAAGCTTAGTCTTCAAATCATCGTCATCTTCCTGAAGCTTATCACATTCTCGCTTCAACTTCCCTTTTTCTTTTTCTAATTCCTATCTAACCAGCTCGACTTCTGACAGTATTACCGGTTCGGGTTGAAGAACAACTGGATGAACAGAGGGATCTTCGACGGGAAGCACAACGTCATGAAGCTTCTTGGCCCTCCATACCAGATAGGCCAGAGTAGTATTGTCAGTATACCTACCCACTTGTGAACTGTATAATTCCTTCCATGCCATGATGACCTGACGTATTCTCCCCATATATCCGAGCTCACCATAAGAGAAGTCCATCGAGATAAGCTCATGAGTCATCGGGATAAACTGTTCGGATCCATACTGCCTTCGCACTAGCAATGGTGCATAGCTAATGGCCCCCCAAATTCCCAACAATGGAACCCATACTCTCAACACAACAGTATAAAATCGACCCAAGTGGCATCCACGGAGCCCTCCAAGTTATATCCTTCTTTCCTAAGTGATGGAGAGTCTTAACCCATTGTTTCTTATCCCATTTCTTGGACCATTTCTTGTTGTTGAATTCTATAAGAGGAACACATGTCTTCATACAGGGTTGAAGCTTCCCGTTATCATCCCCCCAAAAATGACTCTGAATCCAAACCTACAGAAGTTGTACACAACCTTCAAAATGTCATTTTCCTTTCCTCCAACAGTAACTAAGTGACCTAATCGTCTCAGCAAGAATGGCAGTGGAAGGTTCAATATGTTTGTCTAACTGATCAAAGAAATCCACTACAGCTACCTCGACATGACCTTCCACTTTCGAAAATATAACCAACCCATAAATGGCCAAAGCAAATACATCCAACATGTGATCACCATCCAGGTTGCTCTTGATATAATTCTGCAAGAATACCCAAGGAATGCAGTCACTCGAACCTTTCTTCTTTATCTGTGGAGAATCTACCGGAATGACTATACCCATCACTTTAGAAAGTTTCTTCCGATAGCTCGATGTTTTTTGCTCCTTCCAGTAGAACTTATCCGGATTTGCTGACTCAATACGGAGTAAGGTAGAATATTCCTCCAGGGTCGGTACCATATCCTCCTGATTAAAAGTGAAACACCGGTACGAAGGATCCCAGAACTGTACTATGGCCCTAATCAGCTATTCGTTCACCTTGATTGGGAGAAGTAGAGCTATATCACCATATTTCCTAGTGAATTCATTTTTCTTATCAAATCCCCATTGTCTCCAAATTTCCCTTAATTGCACTAAATCATTTCGAACAAAATCCAGGTGAACTAACTCGGGAAGTGTAAATGTAAAACCCACGGCCAAACAGTCTCTTTTGTCCCCTTGATTCACTTCAGACTCGGTTCTGACCTCTTGGTATGTCTTGCTAACTACTGATACTAATAGAATGTCTCGGCGTTCCATGACTATAACGAAAACTCTTCGGTTGGCACCCGGTTTAAAGCAAATATCCCTAAATGATCATGATGCATGAAATGAAAACAAAAACAAAACAAAAACATGAGTCAATAATAGGATAATAAAATCAAACATCATAATAATAATTAAGTAAATACATAAATAAATAGTGAAAAGTAAGAAGTGCTCCTTTGAGTGTTTCCTAACTTCGGGATATCTAATCAGAAATCCGGCTTGGCTTCACCTATGTTCATTACATGAGGGTGAATTAGTTCTAAGGCCCTGAATTGTTCCTCATTGTCGCCGGTGAAAGCTAGTAAGGCACCTTGATAAAAGCGGGTTCAATTCGTTAGAGTTCATTTTCCCGGCTTATGCGGGGGCTACTGTCGCATGAGGCATAAGGAATCTGATACTCCAAAAGTGTTTCGCTAGCTTATGTGGAGGCTATCACCACACGAAGCGTAGGTACTTTACTTCCACTTAAAGGGATGGAACTCGGACAGAGAGCTCATGTTTATGCAAATGCACGTGTAGTGTGTGAAGAGGAACAATCAAACCTTTGACCAATTATCTTAACCTCTATCCTAAATGCCCTAACAAGATATTAAAAGCAAGATTAAATATTGTCAAGCATTAGCAAAGAATAATAACCAGAGAACAATAATAATATGTATGCACGTGAATATGAACATATTTCAAAATATTTTATTATTTCAAAAGTCTCTTTATTATTGAAAAATGTGGGAATTAAAATTAAATACCAATTAAACCAACAAAGACAGAGACTTTCGATAACACACGACTAATTATAGGCCTGACTCACTAATAGTCCCCAGTAGAGTCGCCAAGCTGTCTCAACCTAAAAAATAATAAGTCTCATCGCGAGATTTTATTACTCGTTAAGCATGACATTGAAAAACAGACGAAAATATGACTTAATTCCTCTTGAAATAAAATGAGGATTTGAAAACCACTTCGAAAAAGACATGGAGTGGCCACCAATCTTTTTTGGCTAGGTGTGATCAGCCACCTATTAAAACCGGTTTTGTAAAACATTTCAAAATTAATTAAAACATTTTTAAAACCAATTTCAAGTCTGCGTTTTAATCCAGAGAAATCAAAGAAACGGGTTCGGGACTCGGTTATGTGAGGGGAAGGATTAACACCCCGACAATGCCCGTATAAAACGGTACCTTATTAATCGTGTGTTATCTCAAGTCTCAGTAAAAAGTCGATTTTAAATTTAGTATTTCAAATTAGTTCCCAATTTAAAGAAAAATAATCCCTTTTTTTTTTTTGAAAATGATTCAGAATCTATCAATTCAAAATTTTCCTATATTCCCCGAAAATTCGAACAAATACAAAAAATTTTATTTATTAAGAAAATTTTCTGAATCAATCTCGTTTTAAGAAAGATATTCCATTATTTAATGATAATTGATGATTTGCTCCCCGGCAACCCGGAAGAGAACTCATGAATTATTTTAATTCGAGAATATCTTTATTTTATTGAAAATCATTATCTTTTTAAAATATTTTTAAAAAAAATGAATATGAACATGTGTGACATAATAAAGATGATATAGCAAAGTCTAGATATATCAACCTAAATGATATGATATAATTTAAATGGCATAGCATATTCTAAATGAAATGAAATATCCTAAGTATCATGATATATTCTAAGTTAATCATAATATATTCTAAATGAAATGAAATATCCTACGTATCATAATATATTCTAAATGAAATGAAATAACCTAGGTATATATTATAAATGAAATAAAATGAAATAACCTAGGTAACATGATATGTTCTAAATGAAATGAAATAACCTAAGTAACATAAGATATTCTAAATGATATGATATGATTTAAATGACATGGCAAATTTAAATGACATGGCATATTTTAAATGACATGGCATATTCTAAATAATATAGTCTAGATGACATGGAATATAATCTAAGTGACATGAAATGACATGAAACATAAATAATGCTATCATGAAATATGCATGAAAATAAAAATAATAATAATGCATGAACTTAGTATATGCTAAATAATGTGACAAAAATAAATGACTAAATAAAAAGCATAGGATAGCATGAAATATTCAAAACCATATAACGAACAATATAACATCATAAAATATAAATCAAAATAATAACAATACCATAGTAATATTCATAGCAAAAATCATATATCATATAATATGCATGAACATGGAAAATGCAATGCATGAAAGTGTATTTTTTCCTTTAAATAAGGAAATCCGTATATCTAAAAAGATATCCGACTACCTTAGGAAAAGACATCAAATTAAATTTTTTAAAATCAAAATACTTTGTGATTGGTTTAAAAACAATTTTGAAAATCTTGGACAATAAAATGTCATGGCCGAATTCCCCTTTGGCTCTATTTTCCTAAGTTTGAAAACTCGGACTTGACCACCCTTGACCCGAGCTTTATAAAATCATTTTTAAGATTAAAATAGCCTAGAAACTAACCTAGGGTAGTAGCTAAGGTTCCTAATCAACCCCCTCTAAATGCCTTAGCCAAAACTAACAATTATTTTTCCCTTGAATTCAAATCTGACTCTACTGTCTAGTTTTAAAATATTATATTTTAACCTATTTTTAAAATTTCAAAAAGATCTAAAAAAATACAGGAGACTCAGACCATGTAAAACTATATAAGAAAAACTTGGATTAATTTTTTGACTAAGGATAACTTCCCAAAAAAATCAGGAAAGTCAGAAGACTGGGTGAAAAACTGTTTTGCCAAAACACAGTTTTTTTGCCTTTGATAAAATCATTCAAAAATCAAAGTAAAAATATTGGAGACTCTTCTATGAACCTAAAAACAGTAGCTAAAATTAAAAATAAATAAATAGACAAGATTTGCGTAAGTAAAAAAAAAAACAAAAAGGTAGAAAAATTAACTTGACAACTTCTCAATTTTCCACAAGTATGCTTATGGGAACTTGACTTTGAGCCATTGATTGGCCTAAGTCAAAAATCAAGTGGCATGATATGATATGCATGAACATACAGCAAGTTAAATGCATGAAATGCATTATTTAAAACCTAAATGACATAGAAAATGCATGGCATAAAGAATATGACCTAGACCTAACATGAACTTGCATGGCAATAAATGTAACCTAGGTCTAAACAATGCATGAAATGCATGGCAATGCAAATGAAACCTAAACCTAAAAAATGCATGGCAATAACACAAACACATAGCATACTAAGTCAAAATACACAAAATCATGTCATGGAAATGCAAGCATGTCAACTAGCAAGATGAAAATGCACATACAAAGCATGTGAATATGGGGTAGCCGAATGGTTGCATGGTCTTAATGAAGAAATCCTAGCATGGCATTTACACAAACACATGACATACTAAATGCAAGACTAAAAATGAAACATGCTAAACCAAGCAAACATGATGTAAAGGCATGCACATGACTAGACATTTTCACAAACACATGGTATAGTAAAATGCAAATCATGAATAACTCAAACATGTTGAAAACAGAAAATCAAAAATGGTAGACAAGGAAAGTAAACATGAAAACAAGATGATAAAATCAAAAATAGAGGTAAGTAAGTAAAAAGATTAAAAAAAGCTCCATTTTTTTGTTATTTTTAGAAAAATATAGAACAGCAAAACATGCTAGACATCACAAACAACGTGAAATAAAAATCAAACATCAACCATACCACAAAATCGACCATTCGGCCACCCTCAAGAAAGAGTAAAAAAGATTGTTTTTTCAATATTTTTCAAGAAAGCACAAAATAGGAACTTGAAGAAAAATCTTAAAAACACTTATTTCAAAATCAAAATCAATAGAAACTCACCGAATATCAAATGAAAACAGCAAATTAAGTATGGAAATGCAAAAAATGTGCAAGAGTAAGGTGCTTTTAGCTACCTCTAAAAGCTATTTTGCAAGCTTTTTTCTCTTCTTACTTTCTTTACCTTTCTAAACATTCTATTTGCTTTAAAAAATGGAGAGTATTCAGCCAAGAAGAAGTGTGAAATGAAAAATATCCTCCCCCTCCTTAAGGTGGCTGAATGGCCCTTAGAATCCCTAGCAAGTTGTCATTTTTTTTTAACCAATTTTGATCCAATGGCCTTTAATCCAAGATGCCTTCTATGTAAAATTCCCACCCTTAGATTGGAATAATCAGCCCCTAAATTATGATGTCATGAGATGATTTCATAAATATGATGTCATAAATATGACATCATCCCTCTCCATCCATTGGTCCATGTGTTACAAATTCAAAGGCTTGATCAAAAAATAACTACCTTCCTATTCACTCTTGGCCTTTAGATGAAAATTTCAAAAAATCACACTCATTCATGGGCCTTGGCTGGCTGCCTCTTCATATTCCCAGCCTACACTCCATTTTTTTAATTACAAGAAATGCCTCTTTCAGTTTTTTTGGTAAAATGACTTTTTTGACCCCCAAAACCTAATTAAATAGCAAACGGGCTCCAAATCCAAATTTTCTTTTTTTAATACTTCCAAAATAACAAGAAATTGAATTCTGCAAGTTTTCAAAATTTTACGAGCTCATTTGCTATTTTTTTTGGATTTTTTTCTTCCAAAATTGCCCCTTTGTGCACCCGAACTTTTACCAATTTTTAAACAAGCTTCGAATCCAGATTTTTAATCTCCAATCTCTTCCAAATAATTTAAAAGTGAGATCTGGAAGTTTTCATAATTTTTGGAGCTCATTTGCTATTTTTTCGGGATTTATCTGCTTGAATTTCAACATAATGGACCCGAGATTTGCCATTTTGCAAACGAACTCCGAATCCAGATTTTCTTTCACCAATATCTTCCAAATAATTCAAGAATGATATCTGCAAACTTTTAGGATTTTTGGAACTCGTTTGCTATTTTTCCCGAATTTTCCAGTTTTTCCTTTTTGTCTCTAGAGCCCGGTTTTGCTCAAAACAACTCCGATTTTTAGATTTTTTTTGTGCCTTTTTCATATACTGAATTGGAGTTGGTCCAAAAATGCCCAATTTTTACGATCAAATTCCCTTCCGATTTGATTTTTCCTTTTTTCAGTATCGAGAATTTCCTCGTTTTTCCGTTTTTCCTCCAATCGGCTCTTTTCCCGGAATTTCTTCAAACTGAGCCTTGGGATATCCTTGTTTAATCACTCCTCATCAATTAGGGGCTTTGGTTTTATCGAATCGGGCCATTTTTGCAATTTTTCCCAATTTCACCAAAATCCACCAAAAACCCTAATTCTTGGTTTTCTTCCAAATTGACTTTTCCTTCAGTTTTTCTTCCAAGTATCCTCTCCATTACTTGTAGTCATTGCTTATATTTCATTTGGAACCTCCAATGTCGACCAATTTGATCGTTTAAGCACTTTTCTCTAAATTTTCCGAACTAGGGTTTTTTTCTACTGAATCTCCGTAACCCAACTTCCGAACTCCATATCTTTTATTGTAGACCTCGGATTATCAAATTCTTTCACCATTTTTCAATTGAAATTTGAATCTTCATTTTGAAAGTGGATTGACTTTTTCAGTAGTTGACTTTTCGGGGTTGACTTTTTAGGGTTGACTTTTTCAAGATTGACTTTTTATGTCTGCTTTCTTAAATTAAGTCTCGGAGTACCACCTGTAGGATAAGAAAAGCCTTTTTGCATTCTGAAACATCACTTTAGGAAGAAAACATACCTAATTTAGTAGTCCGAACAAAATTAGGTGTCTACAAGGTTGAATTAGGATCTAAAGGCCCCAAATTGTTCCTCACTATTGCCAACGAAGGCTAGTAAGGCACCCCGATCCAAAGGAAAGGGTTCAATTTGTTAGAGTATATTTCCCAGGCTTATGCGGAGGTTGTCACCTCACGCAGCATAGGTAGTTTATACTCCGTAAATGTTTTGCTAGCTTATGGTTATCACCCCACGAAGCGTAGGTACTTTACTCCCGCCTAAAAGGACGGAACATGGGTATGGGGGTCATGTTATGCAAATGCAAGTGTAGTGTGTGAGGAGGAACAAACAAACCTTTCACCACCTATTCTACAACTTTTATTTCAAAATACCCCAACAATTTATTAAAGACAAAAATCAGATAATGTAAAGCATTAATTAATCATAGAGCAACAATAATATACAACATTAAATAACCAGAGAATAATAATACTATAAATGTAAATGAACATATTTAAAAATATTTTACTACTTAAAGAAATCCTCTTAATTTAAAAAAAAAATGGGAATTATAGTAAAATACCGATTAAAACTGATAAACTAAGACTTTTGATAACTCGTGATCAATTTTAGGCCTGACTCTATAGCGGTAGGAGTCGACAAGCTGTCATAACGATCTCTCGACCGCTAAATGATGTTAAGTTAAGGGGGAAGAGGAAAAGAAATTATTTAGAAAAAGATAATTAGATTCCTCGTAAATATTATGAGGGTTTTAAAACAACCTTAGAAAAATGGAGTTGCCACCGATCTCTTTTGGCTAGGTGTGATCGGTCACCTATTAAAACCGATTTTTGTAAAATATTTTAAAATTAATAAAAAACAAAAGCGGGTTCGGGAGTCGATTACGTTACGGGGAAGGTTATAGCACCCCTACAACGCTCGTATAAAATGGTACCTTATTAATCATGCGTTATCCTAAGTCTCAATGAATATCGGTTTTTATATTCGATATTTAAAATAATTCCCTTAAAAATGATCATATTATTTCGGGAATGATTAGGAAATAACTCTCGCCAAATGCTAATGAAATCAAGAAAGCACGTTTTTATGATAAAATTTAGGAAAAACATTTTTTAAATAAGCAATGCATAAAAACGGGGCCATTATCGAAATGTGTTTCTCTCTTGAAGAGAGGATATTCGAACACCTATAGAGGTATCCGACTACCTTTGAAATAAACTTAGATTGAACTTTTAAAAATCGACTGATTTTGGGCAGGGATTTTTGCTCAGATTTAGAGATGTCTGAATGTCATGGTTCAGCATTCGAAAACCTCTAAATGAGCCTTAATGCAAATGCCTTTTTCTTAAAATCAAGAACCAAAAATGCAAAAAATTTTATAGAAATCACCTTGGCCAAATGCCCTCTAGTGCAAACCACCCAAATTTCGACTCGATTTTGAAGCTCGTTTTAACAACCCGAAGCCCGATTTAACAAAACCATATTTTTTTGAATCTTAGATGATCCGAAACAACATGAAAACAGCCCCTATAGGTCTCAGCCAGCCCCTCTCCTTAGTGTAAAAAAATCCAAACTTTTTCTAGTTTTAAATCTCGTTTTAGCTACCCAAAACTCGATTTTAGCTAACTATTTTTAACCCTTAAGGAAAATTCAAAAAAATCTGAAAACTTAACCCTAGGTTCGGCCAAAGGTCTAGTAAATTAGGTTAAAACAATTTTTTATTTGGAAAAAATGAATTGGATTCTTGTTGCCCGAAATCAGGATATCCAGCCTTTAAAACATTGATTTTTCCAACTATTTGGAAAACAAGATTTTGGCTGTGGACCATTGATTGATCCTGGCCAAAATCATGTTGGAAATGGTTTAAAAACATGTTTTAATGAAAATGACGTGAGTGGATCAAGGTTAGCCTCTTGGATGCTAGATCTGATCTAACCATCACTTGGATGAAATCAAGATCATCAAGCTCATAATCACTTTTTCCAAAGAAAACAAACAATATGTAACAAAGAGAATGCTCCACAATAAACTAATATTCAGAAAAGTATGCACACGAGAATGACAAGATATAAGCAAAAAACATAAACAATCAAGAAAACAAAGGTTGGTTCAAGGTTGGCTCCTTGGATGCTAGATCCGACCTGACCATCACTTGGATGAAACCAAGATCATCAAGCTCAAAACCTTTTTATTTTGAGAAAGAAAACAAAAGAAAAATCACTAGCCTGCCATAATAAACCATCCCACATCAAATATCAAGGTAGAAGCATGAAGCAATCAAAAACACAATAAGGCCTACTAGGCTCAGCCAACATGAAAAAGAATGAAAACAAATTTTGCAAGCTTGTAGTTTTTGTAGTAAACCTTGTAGATTTCAAAAAGAGAAGAGAAGTTTTCTTTAAAAATCCTTTTGAAAACCTTAAGAAAAAGAAAAAAAAATCAAGAAAGAAAGAAAGAAAAACAAATCTCTTAAAGAAATGAAGACGAAAATAGTGAAACTAGCAAGCTACCTTAGTGAACCTTTTGAAGAAATCCTTAAACCCTTCCTTTTTTTCCTCCTTTCCTCTCTTCCTTTCTTTTTCTCCCATTAGAAATTTTTTAAACCTTTTTCTCCCCAAGAATAGTAATATTCGAATGGCTCTAAAATGATGGCTACCTTTTATTTGTTTGGTGTTGGCCGAATGGCCTAGAAAATACCCTTCCTTTATCTTTTTTTCATGCTCCTGATGGTCCCCCCTTCATGGTCCCCCTTTCCTAGTCTTGGGGACCAAGTAGCATTCTTATTGGACCAAAATGCCATATCATGTACCTCTTACTCTCTCTCTATCCTACTCATCCATTTATTCACCAAAATGCCATTTAGCATTCTTCCAAAAATGACCTCTATCCTTCCACTTTACTACACTTTTACCTTGGGTTATTTTCATACCTTTCCTTCAACTTTCATTTATTTCTTATTCATCCCTCCATCATTTCCAAACTAATTTTCTCTTTTGAATTGCATCCTCCAAACTTCTAATTTGTACAATTTAGTCCCTCAATTTTCACTTTTTCCTCAAATCAGTTATTTTATTGATTCTCCATGCAATTGAGCTCTTCAACTCCATTTCTTTATTGATTCTCCTTTAAATTTAACTTTCAATTTGAATTTTTCCATAATTCTCCTTGAAACTGAATTTTCAATTTATTCAATCTAGTCCTTCCATATTCAATTCTTTTTCTAATTGACCTCTCTCCTTATTCTTCTTCAAATTGGACCTTTGAATCCCATTCCTTTATTGATCCTTCCTCAAATTAAAGTTTCAATTTCATTCGATTTAACCTTTTCTTTAATTCTCCTTGAAATTGAACTTTCCATTTGTTCAGTTTGGTCCTTTCACCATCTCAATCTCCTACTTCGACTTTCTTCAATCCAATTCCCTAAAATTCCTTTTTCACCCTCTTTAATTTGTTCAAATTAGCCACTTTGTCAACTCAATTTTGCTTTTCCCCTTTAATTTCAACTTTTGATTTCTTTCAATTTAGTCCCTACATCACTTTCCTTTAATCTTCTTATTCAATTTTTCCTTTAATCACCAATTGTGGCTCTCCAATTATCAAGATTGCCTTTTTAAGAACGAATTTCCTTTTTGATCTTGATTTTCCAAAGTTGACTTTTTACTCGTTGACTTTGACTATGACTTTGAATTTTTGGTCAACTTTGGTCTTGTCCACTCCGACGAACTCAAATGTTAAGGCCACTGAACCATGAAAGTGGATTGAAATTAGAAAGATAGAGTTATAGAAGAAACGTTCCTTGTTTAAGGGCCCGGACAAAATTAGATGTCTACAAGCGTAATCATAAAAAGGAAGAATTCTAATTCAATTGCAACTCCTTTGGCTGGCCATAGTATAGGGTAATGTGATAGAGTTTTAACTTTATTAAAACTTCTCACTGAAAAGGAAGTCTTCTTCCCAGGGTGTTTAAATTCCAGCCAAACACTATCCTATAGCTTGCTTGGCCTAATCTACCCATAATAGTGTCTAGGTTCAGTTGCCCAAGAGATAGATAGGGATACGTGTTTTATTTAAACACAACAACCTACTTGAGGTGAAACTCTTTCAACCTCAAGCATCTCAGTTCAACCAAAACTCTAACTCTTAAAGCCAAGGTCAAACCTATCCCGGATTATGTCTATGTTCATTGCCCGATTTCACAGGGATATCAAACTCTTATAGTCCTAATTGGACTCAACCAGCTCAGATTAACAGAGTTTGGTTCTCAATCAAACTCCTTGCTCAGGTGAAACTCTTAGACCTAGCAAGTGTTATAGTCCTAGTCAAACACTAACTATTAGTGCCGAGCTCGGACTTAGACATAATTGAAGCAATGTTCAGTTTAGTGAAATATGAGAAGTTAGAATTTGATGCGTAATCAAACTCCTCAAAGATGAGAAACTTTTTTCCTATTTCGAACAACTTCAAATTTCAGCCAGGACAACTTATTTTAAGACATGTCTACATTAAGACATGGTCTGCTTAAGACAAGATTATCTACATTGTGATGTTAAGACATCCTCATTTGGATTTCCTAAATCCAAATTATGTCTTAACCTTTCCTAAATTGAACTTATTCAATTACGTCCTCCAAATTTAACATTTTATTCAATTAAGTCACACTTAATCAAATCCCGAGTTTAATCCAATATTACCATCTTATTGTGTGTGACCCATTAGGCTCGCAACAGATTAGCAATTCGTATAAGTTAATCTCATTAACCTATACTCATTGATCAAGAGATGGATCTAGCAACCCATCCTGACCACCCAAATGTTGAAAATTCAAAGTGAACTCTTTGAAACCTTTCAGTAACTAGCCTACCAGTGTAATATGATCCTTTCACCAAATATCTTGAAAAGCCCATGAGCATGGTGTAGTGTCTACTTACGTTCAATCCATATTGGTTCTTGCAGCTTATGGTTAACCTTATGAATTTAGAAAAAAGGGTTCTCCTAAATCCATCATGCTTTGGCCAAAGACTTTATCAAGTTAACCGAAGCCAAGAACAGATGAGATATATCTCTGAGGTCACTTGCAGTGGTGAATCTTCTCTGGATCACTCATCCATCTTTATATGCTACATGTCATACTCAAAATCACTCTACCATAGGCATCCCTTCTTGGGACCCGTTCAGATGAATCAAAGCATGACACTCCCCATACAAGATGACCTAGTATCACAAGTCCGAGGACAATTTACACAATTGGCCCGTGAGAACATTTCCATAGACACTAGAGTGACAATACCAAATGGAGTTCTCACAATGGGCCATGTTCAATGAACTTGTTCAATAAACAAGCACCTACATGTTGTCCCAAGTATCCCTCATACTTCAACCTATGAGATCGGTTGCTTACTTCATAAGTAAGAAGGCTTAACATGTACTAGTCTTTAAGCATTGCCAATGCCCCATCTTGGCAATACGATGACCAGTAACAGTTTTAGGAACATGGCTTTCATGCATAAGGATCTCACAATTATAACTCTTTATAATTCCTTTATAAGGCCTTTATGTTCCATGGGCTTCATCCAGATAGTACTTAATAACTCTTTATTGTCGTACTAACATGAATGAAAACCTTGTATCACTAAGGAATAGTGATAGGTTTGATTTATTAACTGTATATCCCTTGTCCAATCTGATTGGCTCTAGAGCATATACTAACAATCTCCCACTTGTACTTGAGACAATCAAATTGCTTAAGTGCCAGTAGTGAGAACATGCTTGGTCATATACTTGATAATCTTATTACCAAAGTTATTAAAAGATTCAGATCACAACGAGACCCAGATTCCAATCATATGGCTCAGTTGTTACTTTAACAACTATTGGAATCTATTATTAGCTTCTAGGTTAATGATCCAAAAGTAGCTCCTTTTGCAAGCCAAAATAAAAGAGTTTGTTTTATAACCTTTATGGTATAAACATGCAATCCTCCCTAGTTTGGAACGTTTCCAAATAATTGCATTTTACATTATGGCTATTTCTCACTAAGTTCAATTATGATCTTTAACATTTAAAGAGTCATTAATAGCTCCCACTAAATCCTACATGTGTAGAAGTTAAGGGAATTGGATTCGAAAACTATTTTTGAATCCCATAAGTTTCTAGGTCATTCGGTATTCTTTAAATATTATTGCAAGTTATATATTTGAGAATAATGAGACCACATTATAGAACAATTTCTATAATCAATGATTTATTTAATAAGAAGGAATCGAAGGATGGCATCCAATGCCAGCATAATAAATATGTTCAAAAACATAATTATATCATCCTTAAATTGGCACATGATTGCCAACATAAACATCTAATGTTTACAAATAAATCATAATAATCTTTCAGAAACATTAATCAAAAAGGCAAGCTATGATCAATATCATCAAGGTTGCCTTCTCCCATGGTCTATCTTCAGTACTCACTTGCTTTGGTCCCTACAATATGCCATACATATTTAGTACCAAAAACGAGGTATCATATACCTAAAGAAGTGAATTAATCTCAAAATATGACTGAAGTTAGAGCTTTTCTAAGCTTCTTCCCTTTGATCATATCAATGTATCGCTTGCAATTTATCCTCTAGCGATTTGGCTGTCCACAATGATGGCATGTTCCTTTATCATTGCCTTTGTCTTTCTTCATAAGAAAGTATAAGGACAATGCTTGCACCAAGATCCAAAACCCATCTAATCTGCTCAAGTCAGGTTATGCATCCTATCAACACATGAGGCCTCACAAGGCTAACTTCTGCTATCTTCGTTTAGAACAGTTCCTTAGAGATGTCGAACCTCTCAGTGCGATTCACCTTATTGAACAATTCTATAAAGTTTTGGATGATAATATGAGCATTTATTGCCACGTGCTGCTTTTGGAGTTCAGGCGCCATGCTAGCCAACATCATAATGTGGCTTGATCAAGGTCATCTATATGAACTTGATAGGTTATCCTAACTTCCTTAGGTGTATCAGCAGCGGGCTCTTTACGGATAGGTTTCTTTTATATTAAGACAATCTTAATATCATGGGACTAGTCATTGGATTTTGGCACATTAAACTTATTAGCATTATTTATGCTTCTCAGTGATAGTTTACTAGTCATGTTGTGTTTATATCCAATATGAACCAAAACATTTTAATAGTTTCATAATAGAAATTTATAATCATTAATGTAAGGTTTTATAACTTTAATGATTATCCTCATTATTTTCACAAAATAATAGCCCTCAACTACTATTTCGAGAAATTTAACACTTAAACTTCTTAATGAGCTAGGACCCCTTTCATCCCATTCATAACCCTAAACGTCTCATGAGCCATGATGAAACTAATTGAGTAGGTAACTTAGCTTACCCATTGCATCTCTATGCAACTCCTGATTAGTTAGTGGACAACTCATTGCCTAAATGCATCATATGCATTTTGCCTAACCATTGCCTCTAATGTCATGCAGTCAAGTTTCTCGCATCCGGACAACATAACATTTAGTTGAGTAAGACCCACCCTCATAACTCAAACATATTCGTGTAAAGTTTGACTTGTGAATGTCTCACTAAGCCTCCGATTAAAGGAACTCTAGTTATCTGTTATGATGGTGGAATGCAACTTATCATGCGAAGCATGGACTCAATATAATTTAATGAGGGATTTAATCGATTATTAGGTCTTATTGCTTTGCTTGGTTGATTGCTGATAACTCGTATAATTATATAGTTTTTAGTTATGTTTTATTATTGTTTTGTGTCAAATACGAGTTATTATTGTTTAGTCTAATTGTGTTTATGATCTTTTATATTTTTATGTAATTTGGTGTTTTTCACAAGTTTCTTTGAGTGATTTCAGATTACTAGAATTAAGGGCAAATCCAGTTCAGTTCCAGTTCCGACACATTTTTCCATATCAGCTATATCTGGAGTTTCACTGAAGCAATAAGGCTGAAATTTGTAGCCGTGCAAAGCTAAGAGGCATATCTATCTTTTTCATGTTTTATACTTCTTGAAACGGAGTCGTTTTCCCTAGCGAAATCGACCATCAAGTTGGCTGATGTGCAATGACGTCTGTGCTGACCTGTTTTCGTATTTTGCCCATATCTGCTTATCCACATCAGAAAATGAGCTGATTCCAATGGCTATGGATCCGTAACTGATACGGGAACCTTTGTCTAGAAGACCATATGATCAGATCAGGCCTCTAATATTGACGAAATCGACCATCAAGTTGGCTGATGTGCAATGACGTCTGTGCTGACATGTTTTCGTATTTTGCCCATATCTGCTTATCCACATCAGAAAATGAGCTGATTCCAACGGCTATGGATCCATAATTGATAGGGGAACCTTTTTCTAGAAGACCATGTGATCAGATCAGGCCTCCAACATTGACGAAATCGACCATCAAGCTGGCTGATCAAAATTGTCATACAATATGACGAAAATTGTTAGAAAAATTCACCCACCTATTATACCTACCTTTGAAATTTGTAAAGCTTGTCTCTTGTCATTTAGCCTTCCAAAATGTGTATAAATAGAGGGCCTTGGATGATTGTAGAGGATCATATTGTAGATAGGTAGGATATTAGCCATTGTAATAAAATTCTCTAAGTTTTCTTCTTCTTTGTTTTCTCTAGTTTTCTTTTTCTTTAGAAAGAGCAAGAGGTTGGATAATTAATATTCTTCTTCTTCTTCTTTCTTTCTTTTATTTTCTTCTTAGATTCTATTTAATTTTATGTTTATAATGCCTATGCTAGGCTAAACTTCTATTTGGTTAAGGGTGATTTCAAAGCCCTAGACATGTTTTGTGATTGATTTTCAGATTCTATCTATCATTAATTTTCTATCAAAGTTGCTTATGTTCTTCTACAAGAATTGTTCATGATGTTGTCTTGATTTATTTAGGTGTACAACTAGATAGATCTTGATAATTATCTATTGCTAGTTTAGGAGTCTTGATCCGTGTAATTGTCTTGATTTCCTATTCATAAGTGGCAATTTGTGATTAATGATTATGGTCAAGTTTTCAATAATTGCAAAGTGGAACATAACCTAAGTTGAACAATCCGAGCTTATGTGTTTGTTGCTTAGATCAACCTATCTTTCTCATCATAAAGCTGCCATTAAATTGAATTTAGAGAGCTTATTCTAGGTTGTTTAATGGTTAGAGATTAAATAGAGAGCTTGTTCTATTTAACGACAAACTAAGGAAAGATTCGGATAACAGAGCTTGTTGTTATCTACGGTTGTTAACTTTGATAGTTGGTTGATATTGATAGATCTGAAATTGATTCTTAATGATGTCTAGTGGTGGAGAATGAAACCTTAACCATATTTTTCATATTTGATTCTTCTTACTTACTTGTTTTCTTACTTTTCTAGTTTGCTTATTTTTAAAAGTATATTTATTTTTATTGGCTGGTTATACCGCCTAATTTGTATATTAACTTTGTTTTATTTTTATTGGCTGGTTATACCGCCTAATTTAGTATATATATTGGCTGGTTATACCGCCTAATTTAGTATATATATTTTTATTGGCTGGTTATACCGCCTTGCATCTTATTCTTATTATTTACTTTAGTTTAAATCTGGCTTCAAAAACCCCTTTTCTTTTATTGTTCTTGAATTTAAGTTTTAAACTATTAACTTATAAACTAAACCCCAATCCCTGAGGACTCGACCCTTGCTAACTACTATACTTACAATTTATCTTTTTAGTGCAAGGTTAAATAAGATACACTCTTTTGGGTGCATCAAATTTTTGGCGCCGTTGCCGGGGATTGCTTTCTTTAGTTTATTTGTTACTTGGTTTATTCTTATTTTCAGTTCTAATTAGTTTTATTTTCTTGTACATAGAAGTTTTTCTTATCAAATTTTCAAAAAAATAAAAAAATAAAAAAAACGATGGAATTGAGCAATCTAACACTTGAAGAGTTGGTGGCATACATGAACATGGAGAATCAACAAGCCAATCTCACCTCCCCAGTTCAACAATTTGCCATGGGAGGATGTCAAGGCCATCAAGTGTTCCAAGACCAACTGTATGATCATTACTCAAACACTTACCATGAGGGATGGTGGGATCATACTAATTATGGCTACTCGAAAAATTACAAAGAAGTAGATCCTTATGCCAATTACACTCATCCATCTAGCTTCAATCAATCATGGTCTCAAGAACCAGATCTTTTTCAACCACCACATATGACTCAAAACTCAGGTACTTCTTTAGAAGATCTTGTCTATTCTCTTGTTACTGATTCTTTGCAATTTCAACAGGAAACAAGGGCAAGCATCCAGAGTTTGGAAAAGCAAATGAGCCAATTGGCTAGTAGTATGGTGGGATGGGTAGCACAAAGATCTGAAGAACTCCCAGCCCAAACGATGGTTAACCCAAAGGAGAATGCTACTATTGTGACCTTGAAGAATGAGGAACAAGATGAGGATGAAACAAAATTAGAGATGGATTCTATTCTTGAGGATAATGAAGCCAAAGATCCAAATAAGAGTATTTCGGCACCTGAGGTAACGTTTACGGTTTCACTTTTTACTAATGTTTCGTCTTCACCTTTTCCTAGTAGATTTGCAAAGTTCAAGGAGGAAGAACATGAACAACACATGCCGGAAACCTTAAACAACTTGTTTATGGAGGTCATTCAACAAGTATCAAAATATGCTCCATTCCTCGATGACATATGCACCACAAAGGATGATGGAATAATACTTGTAATGGAGAATGCATCCACTGTTGTGCAAAGAAAGCTTCCTCTCAAACGCATAAATTTGGGAAATTTCATGTATGAGCCTGACAAGCCTAAAATGCCAAGAAGGGGTGTTGGTTAGGTTCAAAACACTAAATCAAGTGCTAATTGGGGGAGGCAGCCTAATTAGTGAAAGCATTGCCAAACTGCCATCCTCAGATTTGCTCTCTTTTTCTTTATCTTTTTCTTATGTTTCTTTGCTAATTGTGTTTAGTGTTTCTAAGTTCATTTAGGCTGCATAAGTTTATTTTGTTTATTAGTTCTTTTCACTTACACATGATTCTTTCATTTGGGATTAATAGCATTACATTAATGACAACGTAAGAATTATGTGTGGGGGGAAGAATTTAGGATTTTATTTAGAGTGTTTTGTTTTTGAGTCTTTTTATGTTGTTTTTCTTTCTGATCCTTGTTTTGAAAATAACTAGATGTAAATATAATTTTTAATTTTTTTTAACCCCGGTTAAATGGCGGATAACGGTACTCCGTGATTATTTAAATCGGTTCCATCAGCTACCCACAAAACTGATATTGTATATAAATTTCTCTTCCAATTTCTCTTTCAATTTTTTTTCATTTTTTTTTTCAGGATGGATGATATTCTCACAAGATTGCAGAAACGATTTCCTCCTTTTCCTCCAAATATTTTACTGAAGCTTTACCAAGTTCGGTTTGAAAGATTAAGAATGCTTATGCACAAAGGGATTCCTGGAGACATACGTTGGATAATTGAAGCCAAGGTACGTGAAGATGAATATCTTCCTGTTTTGCATTTACCAGGTACAGGTAGAAGCACTTTTGCAAAGAAGCGACGAGCAAAGCGCATGAGTTCAAATTGCCACAAATGTGCACGATGGACGTGTAACGGTAAATGTCGTTCTATTGGGATTCCGTCCTCTAATCGAGATGATAAAATTGAATTCATTAAGGATGGACTGAGTAAGGAGAATTTGGGTAATATCCAACTTTCTCTTGAGACGCATCCTAGTGGAGACGTACAAAGAGAAATTCTTGATTTATGGCCGCAATTCCAAAGGGAATGGCAACATCTTGGGAATCTGATGTTAAAAGACCCTGTTTGCCAGCTTGTAAGAAAACTGGATGGGAAGCATATCCTCGACTCATAGAAGGCGTTTAAGCCGTTTCTGGACGTAAAACCAGAGGAAGATGTGAGCCACAATCACAACTACAATAAATGACTTCTCAGCTTTTGGTTTGATTTGCAATAACTTTATTTCGGTTTAATTTACGTGTTATTCGATTTGTGTAATTATTCTCATTTTTTTTATTTGTCTTTTACGGTTGATTTTTCTTCTCTTTTTGATTTTCTTCCTGAAATCACGCAAAAATCTTTTGTTAGGTTAACATTTTCTTCTGACAGGTCAAATACACTTTCGGCGACATTATTACTCTTGACTTTTACGGTTGATTTTTCTTCTCTTTTTGATTTTCTTCCTGAAATCACGCAAAAATCTTTTGTTAGGTTAACATTTTCTTCTGACAGGTCAGATACACTTTCGGCGACATTATTACTCTTGTCTGATTCACTACTCAGTCCTCTATATATTACACCATGTACTCATTCTCTTTCAGGCACTCGAAAAAAAGAAAAAAAAAAGAAAAAAAAATGGAAAGTACTTCGTCCCAACGCATTAAAAAAATTTGTGTTTTTGGAGGTGCTTATCCAGGGAAAAATAACATATTCGCTGATGAAGCCATAAGAGTTGGAGTAATACTTGCCCAACAAAAGATCCAGTTGATTTATGGAGGCGGTAGTACGGGTTTAATGGGAGCAGTCGCTACAGCAGCACACGCCGGAGGAAGTCCAGTTCTAGGAATCGTGCCAAAACTATTCACAGATTTTTGTGGACCTACCTTGGGTAAGGAAATACAAGTCTGGAGTATCCCTGAACG
The DNA here is from genome assembly GCA_030761205.1 of Fremontodendron californicum. Lineage (NCBI taxonomy): Eukaryota > Viridiplantae > Streptophyta > Magnoliopsida > Malvales > Malvaceae > Fremontodendron > Fremontodendron californicum. The sequence goes on along the minus strand of JAULJL010000025.1, from coordinate 8,378,171 downwards.
GATAACAATCATGTACCATTCTGCCGATGCATTCATTGCTTTACCAGGAGGTCTGGGTACATTGGAAGAAATAGCTTGCGTGGCTTCTTGGTCATCTTTGGTCACAAATAAGAAACCCATTGGTTTGCTTAATATTAATGGTTATTTTAGTAATTTGCTTTCATATTTAGATAATGCTGTGGATAATGGATTCATGTTTTCAGAGGCAAGGAGAACCATAATTTCTGCTACAACCATTGAATATTTACTCAAAAAGCTCCAAGCTTATGAGTATTTATCTGCTACGGTTGTTTCGCAAACGCTCGGAAAAAGAAAAAGAGATATGGACGAGCAAGGAGTGGATTGCACTTTGTCTTTGTGACATTATCTAACATTTTGTTTGTTGTGTCTCAGTTATAATAAGTGGTTAGCAACCTCTACAGGTAATATCTCCTAAATTTTACCTTCTTAAAAAAAAAAAAAAGTTTGTTGTGTTTTAAGCAATTTAGAAGTATTCATTCTGAACAAGGTCTGAGTAAGGGAGACTTGAGACATACCTTGTCAGTTTGATTTCTTCTTTTCAAAAAAAAAAAAAAGAGTTTGTTGTGTTTTAAGCAATTTAGAAGTATTCATTCTGAACAAGGTCTGAGTAAGGGAGACTTGAGACATACCTTGTCAGTTTGATTTTAATCTTTTTACGTTTACTTGTTAATTTTTGTTTAGTATTTTAGGATTATTTAGGTTGCATGAGTTTGTTTTGTTTTGAGTCTAGTTATTCCTATTCTTATGTTATTAGTTCTTTTCTCTTACACATGATTCTTTCATTTGGGTTAATAGACTTACATTGAGGACAATGTAAGAATTAAGTGTGGGGGGAATGATTTAGGATTTCTTTTATTTTTGTCTACTATTTCTTTTTATGAGTCTTTATTATTATTATTATTTTTTAGTGTGTTTTAGTTCCTTTTTAATACAATGATGAGATATGAATTGCATAAGTCTAAAACATATTTATTAGTGAGAAGATTTTCATGAGAATTGAGCTTGATGTCAACCTTTTTATGAGCCAATGTTAATATGATATGTTGATTGAGAAAGAAGCATGTTTAGACTTAATCTGACTTGTATAATCATTCTTGTGAGTTTTTGAGCCTAAAATGATTGATGCATTATACAAATCAATCTAATTTCTTTCTTGAGTGCTCTTATGATTACATGATTCTCTAGAACTTGCTTTAAACCGTTTGAGACTATATTGATGCATGTGACAACATGAATATGATAGAGGCATTAGGATTTTTAGCCAGGGCCAAACAACCATCCCTTATTGATGTTCCAAGAGAACACACCCTTAGTGAACCAATTTGAGCCTACATTGAATAAGCTATCTCTTTGGTAACCATAACTTGTCCCTAACCTAAATATACTTATATCTTTACCATTGTTCCAAAGATGAATTAGCATGATTTGAGACAAGTTGCAAAGACAAGGGATATTTTTTGGTTAGAAACAAGAAATAAGTGTGGGGGGAAAAGAAAAGAAAAGTCAAGAGAAAAAGAAATGGAATACTGGCAAATACATTCCTATATAAAAAAAAATGAATCATCTCTTGAATTTGTGGAAAAAGAAAAAGATGTTACAAAGTTGTTTAGAATGAAGAAAAGGCCCAACATGAATATCCGGCCTAGGTGACTATGTACTTGTAAAGAGTTTTGAGAAGTTTCTTTGTATAATCTTTTTATGTCTCTAAACTTTATGAACTTTTTGGAACCTTTGTGATATCTTTATCCTTTTGTTCTTCAACCACATTACAAACCCCTTGGCCCCATTACAACCTTGATTAAAGACCTCTTGATTTATGAAGTTGCATGATCTTTTAGTGGAGAATAGGTGGACAAGCAAGCATATGGTAGAAGTGTTTTCATGAGATTGATTGAGTGTAAACACTTTACCACTACTTTAAAGAGTGAAAATCAAGAGAGTATCCCATGTGAGAAGTTGAGATTAAATTTGAACATGCACTATTTTGATTGAGATATGTTATGCTAATATTGGCTTAACTCAAACAATTTACATTCAAGCATGATTTTTTGTGAAATTTTTTAAGCTATTGATTAGTTTATAAGACTTGTTCAAATATTGTCTATAATTTGTATTGAAAGGATTAGGAGTAAATATTTTTAGTATATGTAGTTTATTTATATGAAGTTTATTTATATTTTAATTTTTCAATGTTTGTGGGTATCGTTCTAGTAAACCCTCACGAGACTAAACTCGTCCACTAGGGACACCTAGGGGTTTAAAGGCTTGTGTCACATGCTAAGTGCCACCGTGATTTCCTACGAAAGTGGATTAGATTAGATTTTCTTATTTTATTTTTATTGAGTCGTTGCTAGGGACTAGCAACAATCTAAGTGTGGGGGTGTGATAACTCGTATAATTATATAGTTTTTAGTTATGTTTTATTATTGTTTTGTGTCAAATACGAGTTATTATTGTTTAGTCTAATTGCGTTTATGATCTTTTATATTTTTATGTAATTTGGTGTTTTTCACAAGTTTCTTTGAGTGATTTCAGATTACTAGAATTAAGGGCAAATCCAGTTCAGTTCCAGTTCCGACACATTTTTCCATATCAGCTATATCTGGAGTTTCACTGAAGCAATAAGGCTGAAATTTGTAGCCGTGCAAAGCTAAGAGGCATATCTATCTTTTTCATGTTTTATACTTCTTGAAACGGAGTCGTTTTCCCTAGCGAAATCGACCATCAAGTTGGCTGATGTGCAATGACGTCTGTGCTGACCTGTTTTCGTATTTTGCCCATATCTGCTTATCCACATCAGCAAATGAGCTGATTCCAATGGCTATGGATCCGTAACTGATACGGGAACCTTTGTCTAGAAGACCATATGATCAGATCAGGCATCTAATATTGACGAAATCGACCATCAAGTTGGCTGATGTGCAATGACGTCTGTGCTGACATGTTTTCGTATTTTGCCCATATCTGCTTATCCACATCAGCAAATGAGCTGATTCCAACGGCTATGGATCCATAACTGATAGGGGAACCTTTTTCTAGAAGACCATGTGATCAGATCAGGCATCCAACATTGACGAAATCGACCATCAAGTTGGCTGATCAAAATTGTCATACAATATGACGAAAATTGTTAGAAAAATTCACCCACCTATTATACCTACCTTTGAAATTTGTAAAGCTTGTCTCTTGTCATTTAGCCTTCCAAAATGTGTATAAATAGAGGGCCTTGGATGATTGTAGAGGATCATATTGTAGATAGGTAGGATATTAGCCATTGTAATAAAATTCTCTAAGTTTTCTTCTTCTTTGTTTTCTCTAGTTTTCTTTTTCTTTAGAAAGAGCAAGAGGTTGGATAATTAATATTCTTCTTCTTCTTCTTTCTTTCTTTTATTTTCTTCTTAGATTCTATTTAATTTTATGTTTATAATGCCTATGCTAGGCTAAACTTCTATTTGGTTAAGGGTGATTTCAAAGCCCTAGACATGTTTTGTGATTGATTTTCAGATTCTATCTATCATTAATTTTCTATCAAAGTTGCTTATGTTCTTCTACAAGAATTGTTCATGATGTTGTCTTGATTTATTTAGGTGTACAACTAGATAGATCTTGATAATTATCTATTGCTAGTTTAGGAGTCTTGATCCGTGTAATTGTCTTGATTTCCTATTCATAAGTGGCAATTTGTGATTAATGATTATGGTCAAGTTTTCAATAATTGCAAAGTGGAACATAACCTAAGTTGAACAATCCGAGCTTATGTGTTTGTTGCTTAGATCAACCTATCTTTCTCATCATAAAGCTGCCATTAAATTGAATTTAGAGAGCTTATTCTAGGTTGTTTAATGGTTAGAGATTAAATAGAGAGCTTGTTCTATTTAACGACAAACTAAGGAAAGATTCGGATAACAGAGCTTGTTGTTATCTACGGTTGTTAACTTTGATAGTTGGTTGATATTGATAGATCTGAAATTGATTCTTAATGATGTCTAGTGGTGGAGAATGAAACCTTAACCATATTTTTCATATTTGATTCTTCTTACTTACTTGTTTTCTTACTTTTCTAGTTTGCTTATTTTTAAAAGTATATTTATTTTTATTGGCTGGTTATACCGCCTAATTTGTATATTAACTTTGTTTTATTTTTATTGGCTGGTTATACCGCCTAATTTAGTATATATATTGGCTGGTTATACCGCCTAATTTAGTATATATATTTTTATTGGCTGGTTATACCGCCTTGCATCTTATTCTTATTATTTACTTTAGTTTAAATCTGGCTTCAAAAACCCCTTTTCTTTTATTGTTCTTGAATTTAAGTTTTAAACTATTAACTTATAAACTAAAACCCAATCCCTGAGGACTCGACCCTTGCTAACTACTATACTTACAATTTATCTTTTTAGTGCAAGGTTAAATAAGATACACTCTTTTGGGTGCATCAAATTTTTGGCGCCGTTGCCGGGGATTGCTTTCTTTAGTTTATTTGTTACTTGGTTTATTCTTATTTTCAGTTCTAATTAGTTTTATTTTCTTGTACATAGAAGTTTTTCTTATCAAATTTTCAAAAAAATAAAAAAATAAAAAAAAACGATGGAATTGAGCAATCTAACACTTGAAGAGTTGGTGGCATACATGAACATGGAGAATCAACAAGCCAATCTCACCTCCCCAGTTCAACAATTTGCCATGGGAGGATGTCAAGGCCATCAAGTGTTCCAAGACCAACTGTATGATCATTACTCAAACACTTACCATGAGGGATGGTGGGATCATACTAATTATGGCTACTCGAAAAATTACAAAGAAGTAGATCCTTATGCCAATTACACTCATCCATCTAGCTTCAATCAATCATGGTCTCAAGAACCAGATCTTTTTCAACCACCACATATGACTCAAAACTCAGGTACTTCTTTAGAAGATCTTGTCTATTCTCTTGTTACTGATTCTTTGCAATTTCAACAGGAAACAAGGGCAAGCATCCAGAGTTTGGAAAAGCAAATGAGCCAATTGGCTAGTAGTATGGTGGGATGGGTAGCACAAAGATCTGAAGAACTCCCAGCCCAAACGATGGTTAACCCAAAGGAGAATGCTACTATTGTGACCTTGAAGAATGAGGAACAAGATGAGGATGAAACAAAATTAGAGATGGATTCTATTCTTGAGGATAATGAAGCCAAAGATCCAAATAAGAGTATTTCGGCACCTGAGGTAACGTTTACGGTTTCACTTTTTACTAATGTTTCGTCTCCACCTTTTCCTAGTAGATTTGCAAAGTTCAAGGAGGAAGAACATGAACAACACATGCCGGAAACCTTAAACAACTTGTTTGTGGAGGTCATTCAACAAGTATCAAAATATGCTCCATTCCTCGATGACATATGCACCACAAAGGATGATGGAATAATACTTGTAATGGAGAATGCATCCACTGTTGTGCAAAGAAAGCTTCCTCTCAAACGCATAAATTTGGGAAATTTCATGTATGAGCCTGACAAGCCTAAAATGCCAAGAAGGGGTGTTGGTTAGGTTCAAAACACTAAATCAAGTGCTAATTGGGGGAGGCAGCCTAATTAGTGAAAGCATTGCCAAACTGCCATCCTCAGATTTGCTCTCTTTTTCTTTATCTTTTTCTTATGTTTCTTTGCTAATTGTGTTTAGTGTTTCTAAGTTCATTTAGGCTGCATAAGTTTATTTTGTTTATTAGTTCTTTTCACTTACACATGATTCTTTCATTTGGGATTAATAGCATTACATTAATGACAACGTAAGAATTATGTGTGGGGGGAAGAATTTAGGATTTTATTTAGAGTGTTTTGTTTTTGAGTCTTTTTATGTTGTTTTTCTTTCTGATCCTTGTTTTGAAAATAACTAGATGTAAATATAATTTTTAATTTTTTTTAACCCCGGTTAAATGGCGGATAACGGTACTCCGTGATTATTTAAATCGGTTCCATCAGCTACCCACAAAACTGATATTGTATATAAATTTCTCTTCCAATTTCTCTTTCAATTTTTTTTCATTTTTTTTTTCAGGATGGATGATATTCTCACAAGATTGCAGAAACGATTTCCTCCTTTTCCTCCAAATATTTTACTGAAGCTTTACCAAGTTCGGTTTGAAAGATTAAGAATGCTTATGCACAAAGGGATTCCTGGAGACATACGTTGGATAATTGAAGCCAAGGTACGTGAAGATGAATATCTTCCTGTTTTGCATTTACCAGGTACAGGTAGAAGCACTTTTGCAAAGAAGTGACGAGCAAAGCGCATGAGTTCAAATTGCCACAAATGTGCACGATGGACGTGTAACGGTAAATGTCGTTCTATTGGGATTCCGTCCTCTAATCGAGATGATAAAATTGAATTCATTAAGGATGGACTGAGTAAGGAGAATTTGGGTAATATCCAACTTTCTCTTGAGACGCATCCTAGTGGAGACGTACAAAGAGAAATTCTTGATTTATGGCCGCAATTCCAAAGGGAATGGCAACATCTTGGGAATCTGATGTTAAAAGACCCTGTTTGCCAGCTTGTAAGAAAACTGGATGGGAAGCATATCCTCGACTCATAGAAGGCGTTTAAGCCGTTTCTGGACGTAAAACCAGAGGAAGATGTGAGCCACAATCACAACTACAATAAATGACTTCTCAGCTTTTGGTTTGATTTGCAATAACTTTATTTCGGTTTAATTTACGTGTTATTCGATTTGTGTAATTATTCTCATTTTTTTTATTTGTCTTTTACGGTTGATTTTTCTTCTCTTTTTGATTTTCTTCCTGAAATCACGCAAAAATCTTTTGTTAGGTTAACATTTTCTTCTGACAGGTCAAATACACTTTCGGCGACATTATTACTCTTGACTTTTACGGTTGATTTTTCTTCTCTTTTTGATTTTCTTCCTGAAATCACGCAAAAATCTTTTGTTAGGTTAACATTTTCTTCTGACAGGTCAGATACACTTTCGGCGACATTATTACTCTTGTCTGATTCACTACTCAGTCCTCTATATATTACACCATGTACTCATTCTCTTTCAGGCACTCGAAAAAAAGAAAAAAAAAAAGAAAAAAAATGGAAAGTACTTCGTCCCAACGCATTAAAAAAATTTGTGTTTTTGGAGGTGCTTATCCAGGGAAAAATAACATATTCGCTGATGAAGCCATAAGAGTTGGAGTAATACTTGCCCAACAAAAGATCCAGTTGATTTATGGAGGCGGTAGTACGGGTTTAATGGGAGCAGTCGCTACAGCAGCACACGCCGGAGGAAGTCCAGTTCTAGGAATCGTGCCAAAACTATTCACAGATTTTTGTGGACCTACCTTGGGTAAGGAAATACAAGTCTGGAGTATCCCTGAACGGATAACAATCATGTACCATTCTGCCGATGCATTCATTGCTTTACCAGGAGGTCTGGGTACATTGGAAGAAATAGCTTGCGTGGCTTCTTGGTCATCTTTGGTCACAAATAAGAAACCCATTGGTTTGCTTAATATTAATGGTTATTTTAGTAATTTGCTTTCATATTTAGATAATGCTGTGGATAATGGATTCATGTTTTCAGAGGCAAGGAGAACCATAATTTCTGCTACAACCATTGAATATTTACTCAAAAAGCTCCAAGCTTATGAGTATTTATCTGCTACGGTTGTTTCGCAAACGCTCGGAAAAAGAAAAAGAGATATGGACGAGCAAGGAGTGGATTGCACTTTGTCTTTGTGACATTATCTAACATTTTGTTTGTTGTGTCTCAGTTATAATAAGTGGTTAGCAACCTCTACAGGTAATATCTCCTAAATTTTACCTTCTTAAAAAAAAAAAAAAGTTTGTTGTGTTTTAAGCAATTTAGAAGTATTCATTCTGAACAAGGTCTGAGTAAGGGAGACTTGAGACATACCTTGTCAGTTTGATTTCTTCTTTTCAAAAAAAAAAAAAAAGAGTTTGTTGTGTTTTAAGCAATTTAGAAGTATTCATTCTGAACAAGGTCTGAGTAAGGGAGACTTGAGACATACCTTGTCAGTTTGATTTTAATCTTTTTACGTTTACTTGTTAATTTTTGTTTAGTATTTTAGGATTATTTAGGTTGCATGAGTTTGTTTTGTTTTGAGTCTAGTTATTCCTATTCTTATGTTATTAGTTCTTTTCTCTTACACATGATTCTTTCATTTGGGTTAATAGACTTACATTGAGGACAATGTAAGAATTAAGTGTGGGGGGAATGATTTAGGATTTCTTTTATTTTTGTCTACTATTTCTTTTTATGAGTCTTTATTATTATTATTATTTTTTAGTGTGTTTTAGTTCCTTTTTAATACAATGATGAGATATGAATTGCATAAGTCTAAAACATATTTATTAGTGAGAAGATTTTCATGAGAATTGAGCTTGATGTCAACCTTTTTATGAGCCAATGTTAATATGATATGTTGATTGAGAAAGAAGCATGTTTAGACTTAATCTGACTTGTATAATCATTCTTGTGAGTTTTTGAGCCTAAAATGATTGATGCATTATACAAATCAATCTAATTTCTTTCTTGAGTGCTCTTATGATTACATGATTCTCTAGAACTTGCTTTAAACCGTTTGAGACTATATTGATGCATGTGACAACATGAATATGATAGAGGCATTAGGATTTTTAGCCAGGGCCAAACAACCATCCCTTATTGATGTTCCAAGAGAACACACCCTTAGTGAACCAATTTGAGCCTACATTGAATAAGCTATCTCTTTGGTAACCATAACTTGTCCCTAACCTAAATATACTTATATCTTTACCATTGTTCCAAAGATGAATTAGCATGATTTGAGACAAGTTGCAAAGACAAGGGATATTTTTTGGTTAGAAACAAGAAATAAGTGTGGGGGGAAAAGAAAAGAAAAGTCAAGAGAAAAAGAAATGGAATACTGGCAAATACATTCCTATATAAAAAAAAAATGAATCATCTCTTGAATTTGTGGAAAAAGAAAAAGATGTTACAAAGTTGTTTAGAATGAAGAAAAGGCCCAACATGAATATCCGGCCTAGGTGACTATGTACTTGTAAAGAGTTTTGAGAAGTTTCTTTGTATAATCTTTTTATGTCTCTAAACTTTATGAACTTTTTGGAACCTTTGTGATATCTTTATCCTTTTGTTCTTCAACCACATTACAAACCCCTTGGCCCCATTACAACCTTGATTAAAGACCTCTTGATTTATGAAGTTGCATGATCTTTTAGTGGAGAATAGGTGGACAAGCAAGCATATGGTAGAAGTGTTTTCATGAGATTGATTGAGTGTAAACACTTTACCACTACTTTAAAGAGTGAAAATCAAGAGAGTATCCCATGTGAGAAGTTGAGATTAAATTTGAACATGCACTATTTTGATTGAGATATGTTATGCTAATATTGGCTTAACTCAAACAATTTACATTCAAGCATGATTTTTTGTGAAATTTTTTAAGCTATTGATTAGTTTATAAGACTTGTTCAAATATTGTCTATAATTTGTATTGAAAGGATTAGGAGTAAATATTTTTAGTATATGTAGTTTATTTATATGAAGTTTATTTATATTTTAATTTTTCAATGTTTGTGGGTATCGTTCTAGTAAACCCTCACGAGACTAAACTCGTCCACTAGGGACACCTAGGGGTTTAAAGGCTTGTGTCACATGCTAAGTGCCACCGTGATTTCCTACGAAAGTGGATTAGATTAGATTTTCTTATTTTATTTTTATTGAGTCGTTGCTAGGGACTAGCAACAATCTAAGTGTGGGGGTGTGATAACTCGTATAATTATATAGTTTTTAGTTATGTTTTATTATTGTTTTGTGTCAAATACGAGTTATTATTGTTTAGTCTAATTGTGTTTATGATCTTTTATATTTTTATGTAATTTGGTGTTTTTCACAAGTTTCTTTGAGTGATTTCAGATTACTAGAATTAAGGGCAAATCCAGTTCAGTTCCAGTTCCGACACATTTTTCCATATCAGCTATATCTGGAGTTTCACTGAAGCAATAAGGCTGAAATTTGTAGCCGTGCAAAGCTAAGAGGCATATCTATCTTTTTCATGTTTTATACTTCTTGAAACGGAGTCGTTTTCCCTAGCGAAATCGACCATCAAGTTGGCTGATGTGCAATGACGTCTGTGCTGACCTGTTTTCGTATTTTGCCCATATCTGCTTATCCACATCAGCAAATGAGCTGATTCCAATGGCTATGGATCCGTAACTGATACGGGAACCTTTGTCTAGAAGACCATATGATCAGATCAGGCCTCTAATATTGACGAAATCGACCATCAAGTTGGCTGATGTGCAATGACGTCTGTGCTGACATGTTTTCGTATTTTGCCCATATCTGCTTATCCACATCAGAAAATGAGCTGATTCCAACGGCTATGGATCCATAACTGATAGGGGAACCTTTTTCTAGAAGACCATGTGATCCGATCAGGCCTCCAACATTGACGAAATTGACCATCAATTTGGCTGATCAAAATTGTCATACAATATGACGAAAATTGTTAGAAAAATTCACCCACCTATTACACCTACCTTTGAAATTTGTAAAGCTTGTCTCTTGTCATTTAGCCTTCCAAAATGTGTATAAATAGAGGGCCTTGGATGATTGTAGAGGATCATATTGTAGATAGGTAGGATATTAGCCATTGTAATAAAATTCTCTAAGTTTTCTTCTTCTTTGTTTTCTCTAGTTTTCTTTTTCTTTAGAAAGAGCAAGAGGTTGGATAATTAATATTCTTCTTCTTCTTCTTTCTTTCTTTTATTTTCTTCTTAGATTCTATTTAATTTTATGTTTATAATGCCTATGCTAGGCTAAACTTCTATTTGGTTAAGGGTGATTTCAAAGCCCTAGACATGTTTTGTGATTGATTTTCAGATTCTATCTATCATTAATTTTCTATCAAAGTTGCTTATGTTCTTCTACAAGAATTGTTCATGATGTTGTCTTGATTTATTTAGGTGTACAACTAGATAGATCTTGATAATTATCTATTGCTAGTTTAGGAGTCTTGATCCGTGTAATTGTCTTGATTTCCTATTCATAAGTGGCAATTTGTGATTAATGATTATGGTCAAGTTTTCAATAATTGCAAAGTGGAACATAACCTAAGTTGAACAATCCGAGCTTATGTGTTTGTTGCTTAGATCAACCTATCTTTCTCATCATAAAGCTGCCATTAAATTGAATTTAGAGAGCTTATTCTAGGTTGTTTAATGGTTAGAGATTAAATAGAGAGCTTGTTCTATTTAACGACAAACTAAGGAAAGATTCGGATAACAGAGCTTGTTGTTATCTACGGTTGTTAACTTTGATAGTTGGTTGATATTGATAGATCTGAAATTGATTCTTAATGATGTCTAGTGGTGGAGAATGAAACCTTAACCATATTTTTCATATTTGATTCTTCTTACTTACTTGTTTTCTTACTTTTCTAGTTTGCTTATTTTTAAAAGTATATTTATTTTTATTGGCTGGTTATACCGCCTAATTTGTATATTAACTTTGTTTTATTTTTATTGGCTGGTTATACCGCCTAATTTAGTATATATATTGGCTGGTTATATCGCCTAATTTAGTATATATATTTTTATTGGCTGGTTATACCGCCTTGCATCTTATTCTTATTATTTACTTTAGTTTAAATCTGGCTTCAAAAACCCCTTTTCTTTTATTGTTCTTGAATTTAAGTTTTAAACTATTAACTTATAAACTAAAACCCAATCCCTGAGGACTCGACCCTTGCTAACTACTATACTTACAATTTATCTTTTTAGTGCAAGGTTAAATAAGATACACTCTTTTGGGTGCATCAATTGCCATGCATAGCATTTATTAAATTATATATCACATATATATAAATTTAAAAGTAAATCTATTTCATACAATCTACTAGGATGATTATGGACTTTATACTATTCTAGTTTCCTTGAGCCATTTGGAAACTAGTTAGTCAAATTCCTAGGGATACCATACATAGGCTTTATAAGTATTGATGGTGATCTCATTGGGCCTTCCTTCTTGGCGACTTGTGTCCTTACATTTTTGAAATTACATAAATTCAAATCTTATCCTAAATCTAAATCTATAAAATATAACAATTACATTTTGATAGAAACCTCGAGTTACATTCGAGGGGAGTTAGGTGAGAAGAGAATTTACAACCCATAAAATGAAAACATAAGGCAGGGTTCGCAGACCCTATTTATAAAAATACCATAAGAAGAAAATTTTAACCATCCACAACCTATTCATACTAACTTCTAGTCCATAACCATCCTCATGCATTCATAATCATATTATAAGCATGAAATAATAAACATGCATAGCCAATAGCACTTGGTGATCTTGTGTATTATCTGCATAAATATTATCAACTCATTTGAGATAATTTATAAAATTATCTAGCAATCTTGGTTCTTTTATTTAAACAATTTTAATTAAATTCCTAACTTTTAGGAAGGTTGTCTTAAACTCGGACATTACCTAATTTTTAGGTTGTTTGTCTTAATTAGAACATTATCTAACATTTAGACAACTATGTCTTAATTTGGACAAAATATTTAACATGCATACTTTCCTAAACCATTTAGGACACTTAGTTTCCAAAATAACATTTTTAAGACATTAAAATTAGGAAGCCATTTGTGTCTAAATATTTTAGTAAAAACTAGTTACAAATTTAATTCTTTGTAACATGTTCATTTTAGGAAACCTCTTTGTCTTAAACCCAGTCAAGGAGTTTGAAATCTATCCTAAATCTTAGGAACTTCAATCCCATTAGGTAACAATAACCTAATCCAACTAAAATTCTTTCCTAACTTTTAGGAATCACACACCAACTAGGAAACTATTTCCATCTTGGAGTAGGACTATAACACTTAGTGTCCTAGGTGTCGGCAAACACTTTGGGCTATCGAATGGCTGCTGCCTACCCATGATAGAGCTGTTGTACGACAAATTCAATGGCTTCTGGCCGCCCCACATAGCAGCAACAAATCGATAACTTTTGCCTCTTAGTGTGCCACGGTTTGGATGGTGCAAGTACAGCAACGCTTGCTGCCCGTTCCAGCCATGTTCCATGCCCGAACCAGCCATCAGATATGAATCATATTCATGTAAGATGCTGTCCAAAAAATTCCAGGAAGCTTTTGGAACGTTTCCACATTCATGCTCGAAGTTTTAAAGCATGCAAACACATACAAAATAGCCCAGACAATTTCAGCATTATAGTAACATCGTTTTAGGCCCGTAAAAGATTTTCTTTAAATCATTTAAACCCAAATCAATTGTATACTGAACTGGCAGCAAATTAAAGTAAAATTCCATAATTGAAACACCCAGAAAATCATTTTTAAACAGTGCCAAAAAAATGAACTCAAAAACAAAATTTTAGGCATCAAATCTTCTCGATTTTACTTAGACATTTTATGACTTTAATCCGAGTTGATTAAAACATTTTTAATCTGACATTTAAAATATTTTAAACATGATTAAAATCACAAATTACCTGCTATCCAGGATTTATAAAATTAAAGAAAAACACTTTTTCAAAAAATTTAAATGAACCGAAAATGCTAAAGTCAATACACAAAACAAACCTTTTGTTAATCACCAAGAATCGGCATGCAAGAACCACATGTAATCACCGAATCTTTGGCTCTGACACCAATGTTGGGAAATCCGAACTCATGCTTATACAAAAAATATCAAAATAAGCACCAAAAAATAAACAAAGAGGCAATCGGATCCCTCAGGATCTTTAGATTGTGATTTACATGGGTTAGTTACAAACAAAAATTTATAGTCATTCATATGATTTAGATCATACCCACTCAAGATCTCGTTATCCCAAGTGTGTCGTTCCCTGCACGAACTCAACAACGAGATGATCACTTCACGTTCTCTCCAAGGCCACAAGCAACACAGGTGTTTTGCTTCTAACAGTGATCCACACGAACGGATGTTGGCACCTTCACGAGCCTCGGGGATTCGCCAGTGCTAGCGGGCCGATCTTTCAATCACAATCAAAAGGTTCACCTTTTTTGTTTTTCACACAAAGCCGAAACACACCAATATCAATAGATGGTTCGGCTACTCAAGGAAAAATCAAGAAGAAGAAGAAGAAGAGGAGGTTCAGCTATGGCCTTTTTCTTCTTGGTCGATTCTCTTTTGTTTTTCACTTAGGGAAGAAAACTTTTTTCTCACTCAGTAAAAATTCCTCACCAAACCGTAAGTCACACTGACAAGAATTCTTTCAATTTAGTGTAATCATAAAAATGAAGAATTCTAGTTCAATTGCAACTCCCTTGGCCGACCACTAGTATAGGGTAATGTGATGGAGTTTTAACTTTCTTAAAACTTCTCACTAAAGAGGAACTCTTCCTCCCAAGGTGTTTAAATTCCAGCCAAACTCTATCTCATAGCTTGATTGGCCGAATCTATCCATAATACTGTCTAGGTTTAGCTGCCTAAGAGATAGATAAGGATAGGTGTTTTATTTAAACACAACAACCTAGTTGAGATGAAACTCTTTCAACCTCAAGCATCCTAGTTCAACCAAAACACTAACTCTTAGAGCCAAGGTCGAACCTATCTCGGATTATGTCTATGTTCATTACCCGATTTCACAGGGATAATAGTTTAATTCTCAATCAAACTCTTAGAGTCCTAATTGGACTCAACTAGCTCGAATTTGATTCTCAATCAGACTCCTTGCTCAAGTGAAACTCTTAGACCTAGCAAGTGTTAGAGTCCTAATCAAACACTAACTCTTAGTGCTGAGTTCAGACTTTGACATAGTCGAAGCAATGTTCGGTTTAGTGAAATACGAGAAGTTAGAATTTGATTCGTAATCAAACTCCTCGAGGATGAGAAACTTTTTTCTCATTTCGGACAACTCCAAATTTAAACCAGGATAACCATGGTTGAACAAATCGAACCGAAGGTCAAACCGGTGTGACCTCCGGTTCTATCGGTTCAATCGATTGAACCAGTTGGACCGATTGATTTATTTAAATAATATTTTAAAATATTTTAAAAATAAATCTTATGTTAGATAAATATTAAATATAGTAAATATTTAATAAAAATAATCATTTAGCTTAGTGGTATGGTCTTTAGTATAATTCTAAGAGGTTCAAATCTCATCACTTACAAAAAATATTTTTGAAAAAAAATAATTAAAAAATTAAAAAATGGTTTTTCCCTATTTTTCT
Source organism: Fremontodendron californicum (assembly GCA_030761205.1). Taxonomy (NCBI): domain Eukaryota; kingdom Viridiplantae; phylum Streptophyta; class Magnoliopsida; order Malvales; family Malvaceae; genus Fremontodendron; species Fremontodendron californicum. The sequence continues at coordinate 8,362,922 of JAULJL010000025.1, read as the reverse complement.
GGTTTTTTACTGATTTTTTATAGGTTAAACCGATTTTTGGCCGATTTAATAGGTCTCCAGTTCTCTATATATCTCCTGGCCGAACAAGCCTCTTGTTCCCTGTTGAACCAATCTGACCGGCCTGTCCGGTCCAATTTTTTCAACCGTAAGGACAACTTATCTTCAGACATCTCTACATTTAGACATGGTCTGCTTAAGACAAGCTTATCCACATTGTCATGTTAAGACATCCTCATTTAGATTTCATAAATCCAAATTATGTCTTAACCTTTCCTAAATTGAACTTATTGAATTAGGTCCTCCGAATTTAACTTTTTATTCAATTAAGTCACACTTAATTAAATCCCAAGTTTAATCCAATATTACCATCCTATTGTGTGTGACCCATTAGGTTCCCAACATATTAGCAATTCGTATAAGTTAATCTCATTAACCTATATTCATAGATCAAGAGCGAGATCTAGCAATCCATCATGACCACCCAAATGTTGAAAAGTCAAAGTGACCTCTTTGAAACCATTCAGTAACCAGCCTATCAGTGTAATACGGTCCTTTCACCATATATCCCAAAAAGCCCATGAGCATGGTGTAATGTCTACTCATGTTCAATCCATATTGGTTCTTGCAACTTATGGTTAACCTTATGAATTTAGAGAAACAATTTCTCTTAAATCAATCATGCTTTGGCCAAAGACTTTATCAAGTTAACTGAAGCCAAGAACAGATGAGATATATCTCTGATGTCACTTGGAGTGGTGAATCCTCTCTGGATCACTCATCCATCTTCATATGGTTCATGTCATACCCAAAATCACCCTACCATAGGCATCCCTTCTTTGGACCCGTTCAGATGAAATCAAAGCATGACACTCCCTTACAAGATAACTTGGTATCACAAGTCCGAGGATTATTTACACGATTGGCACATGAGAACATTCCCATAGACACTAGAGTGACAATACCAAATGGAGTTTTCACAGTGGGCCATGTTCAGTGAACTTGTTCAATAGACAAGTACCTATATGTTATCCTAAGTATCCCTCATACTTCAACCTATGAGATTGGTTTCTTACTTCATAAGTAAGAAGGCTTAACATATACTAGTCTTTGAGTATTGCCAGTGCCCCATCTTGGCGATACGATGAACAGGTTCAATTTTAAGAACATGGCTTTCATGCATAAGGATCTCACAATTATAACTCTTTATAATTCCTTTGCAAGGCCTTTATGTTCCATGGGCTTCATCCAATTACTACTTAATAACTCTTTATCATCATACTAACATGAAGGAAAATCTTGTATCACTAAGGAATAGTGATAGGATTGCTTTATTAACTGTATATCCCTTGTCCAATCTGATTAGCTCTAGGGCATATACTAATAAGATTTTCAACCTAGACACACTTGACGCCTCAAGCCATTTGCAGTTAAACCAAAATCAATTCTCAATCCTGGTCTAAGGGGGACTAAATGATAAGAAGGAATTTGACAAGGCCCAACAAAACAACACTAGGCCAAACAGGCCTCGCACAGGCCCAGCTATTCTCAATTAGACCCTTATACTCATGGCTTAAGAAAAGCCCATCTAGGCCCAAAGAAGCACCAAGACCAGCCCAAGGAAAGCAAGGACCGACCACAGAAGAGAGAGGCCCAAAAATTAAAGCTGCTTGTGCCTATCAAACAAGAGTATAAGAAGGAGAATCCATCAAGCCCAATTACATCATCCATTGTTGGGAGCCACGAGATCATGCCACTTGGCATGATCTTAGCCATCTAATCCCTTTTAAATAGGGGGTACTATTCATGATTTGATAAGCTAGTACAAGTTTGTATCTTTCTCTAGAACTCTCTACATTTGCGTCTTTCTCTCTATATCAACCTGCTTAAGTGATATACTGACTTGAGCGTCGGAACGCGTACCGAAGAACACCTATGGCTCCCCTTAACCTCTTAATTCTTTTGCAGTACTGATGCACTCAAAAGAGTATTTTTTATTTAATCCTTACACTAAAAATATGAATTGTAAAGTATAGTGATTAGCAAGGGTCGAGTCCACAGGGATTGGTGTTTAGTTTAAGAATTATTAGTTTAAACTTAAATTCAATGAAAACAAAATAAAAGGGGTTTTTTTTTAAATCAGTTTAAAAATAAAGCAATCAATAAAAAGTAAAAAAGCAAATAAATAAGAAGTGATTAGATGTGAGAAATATGGCTAAATGTTCATTCTCCACTACTAAACATCATTAAGAATCAAATTCAGATCTATCAATATCAATTATCTATTAAAGTTAACAACCGTAGATAACAACATCCTGTGTTACCCCAATCCTTCCTTAGTTTGTCGTTAAGCAGGACGAACGCCACTACTTAATCTCTAACTATCAAATAACGTAAGATAAACATTATTAGATTCAAAGTGATAGCAGCTTTATGATGAGAAAGATAGGTTGATCTAAGCAACAAACACATAAACATGGATTCGTTCAACTTATGTTATGTTCCACTTCATAGTTCCTGAAAACCCAACATAATCATGAATTACAAATTGCCACTATTGAATAGAAATCAAGACAATTACACGGATCAAGATTCCTAAACTAGCATTAGATAATAATCAAGATCTATCTGGTTTGCAACCTAAACAAATAAAGACAATATCATGAACAATTCTTGTAGAAGAACATAAACAACTTTGATATAAAACTAATATATAATAGAATCTGAAAATTAATTATGTAACATGTCTAGTGCTTTGAAATCACCCTTAACCAAATAAGAGTTTAGCCTTGCATAGGCATAGTTAACATAAACATGAATATTCAAAAGAAACTAAGAAGAAAAATAAAATAAAACTAAGAGAAGAAGAAGATTGATAAATAATCAATAGCATGTCCTAGTTGGTGGCTCAAAAGATGGTATTTATAGAGCTTTCAATTCTTGGAAACCCTTTCTTGCTGATCAAGGAAGCTAGGAGTCAGAGGAGTGCAAAATAGGCAAGATTTTTGAGTTTTGCGGTTTTTTCGGTTTTGAGGACAGTAGGGTCGGCGCCGTGGCGCCAAGTACACTGACTTGCACTTTTTGCTCGCTGACGTTGGTTTCGAGATTGCTGCACTATCTCTCACTTTGTCGGCAGATTTGGATGACCATCCATTGTCCGATTTAGGCGTGTAAACTATCGTTAGAAAGGTATTCAAGTCATCTTCAAAACGCAAGAAGGAAGTTTCTTCAAATAATGAATTTAACATAATTATTTCCTTGCAACAAGCTCCGGATGTCAGATTTGCCTGATCATCTAGCACTAAGAAATTGATCTTTGACTCCCAAGTCTTCTTCCATCTTGTGATTATGATTTTGTAAGCTCTTTACCATCATAATTGACATGACTTCATCTCTTCCAAAATACCTATAATTCATACAAAAATATAATAATTTGTCAAGGAACTTAAGAATTAAAGCATAAAGTATAAGGAAATAATACATGAAAATGAATGCAATTACGCACTTATCAAATTCCCCCACACTTAGTCTTTTGCTAGTCCTCGAGCAAAATCAAATAAAAACAAAATAAGAAAACCTAATCTAATCCACTTTCAATAAAAATAAGAGATAACCATTAAACAAGTCTTATAACTAATCACTAACTTAAAGAGTTTCACAAAGAATCATGCTTGATAGTAAAGGTTTTGAGTTAAGCTAACATTAACATAATATATCTCAATCAAAATAGTGCATGTTCAAACTTAATTTCAACTTCTCACATGGGATACTCTCATGATTTTCACTCTTTAAAGTAGTGGTAAAATGTTTACACTCAATCAATCTCATAAAAACAATTCTACCATATGCTTGCTTGTCCACCTATTCTACACTACTTAGATCATGCAACTTCATGAATTAAGAGGTCTTTATTCAAGGTTGTAATGGGGCCAAGGGGTAATAATGTGGTTAAAAAACAAAAGGAAAAGGATATTACAAAGGTTCCAAAGACTTCATAGAATTTAGAGATAAAATAAGATTTTTGCAAAGAAAACTTTCTCAATATTCCTTAGAAGCACACAATAACATAGGCTAAATTTTCAAGTTGAGCCTTTGCTTCATTCTAATCAACCTTGTAACATTCTTTTCTTTTCCCAAAAGTTCAAGAGATGATTCAATTTTTTTTTTACATGGGAAAGTATTTTTACAATGATCCCTGGTCTTTTTCTCTTGACTTTTGCCCCTTTTTTTTCTCCCCCATACTTATCTTTTGTTCTAACCCAAATTTTCAACTAAAAATATCCCTTGTTTTTTTGCAATATGTCTCAAACATTCTAGTTCATCTTTAGAACAAGGGTAAAAATATAAATGTGTTTAGGCTAGTTGTAAGACGTGGTTACCAATAAAATAACATATTCAATGTAGGCTCAGATATGCTCACTAGGGGGATGTTCTCTTGGAACATCAATAATGGATGGCTTATTTGGCCCTGGTTATAATCCTAATGCCTCAATCATATTCATGTTGTTACATGCATCAATATAGTCTCAAAAAGGTTTAAAGCAAGTTCTAGAGAATCATGTAATCATAAAAGCACTCAAGAAAGAAATTGGATTGATATGTATAATGCATCAATCATATAGGCTCAACACTCACAAGGATGATTATACAAGTCAATATCAAGTCTAAACATGCTTATTTCTCAATCAACATATTATATTAACAATGGCTCATGAAAAATAGTGATATCAAGCTTAATTCTCAAGAAAATCTTACTATTAATGATCAATTTCAAACCTATTCAATTCATATCTCATCATAGTAAGGAAAGTAACTAGAACACACTAAAACAAGACAAAACTAAAGGAAATCCTAAATTCTTCCCCCTACACTTAATTCTTACATTGTCCTCAATGTAATTCTATTATCCCCAAATAGAAGAATCATGTGTAAAATAAAAGAATTACTAATCAAAACAAACTAAAGATAAATAATAAAAGATAAAATGATGGAGAGTCAAGAATAGCAAATCTGATTATAATATGTGCTCTCCATCCTTTTGGGTTGCCTTCCAAGAAGCACTTGGTTTATTGTCCTCAGCCTGACTTAGACCCATCCCTTCATTATTCAATACAATTAGGCTCATAAAGTGGTAACTCCTCTACATCTTGTAATGGAGAGTTCTCATAGTAAGGTTTAAGCCTATGTCCATTCACTTTGAAAGCATTACCTGTTTTTAGATTCTGAATTTCAACTGCACCATGAGTAATAACATTAGTAATAACAAAAGGTCCCGTCCATCTAGAACGCAACTTACCAAGAAATAACTTAAGGCGAGAATAGAAAAGAAGAACTTTTTGTCCAACAACAAAATTCTTTCTTAAAATCATCTTATCATGAAAAGCCTTAGTCTTTTCCTCGTAAATTCTAGAATTATCATAAGCATCATTCCTTATCTCCTCTAATTCTTGTAGGTCAAGTTTTCGTTGCTTACCTGCCTCATCCATTTCCATGTTGCATTGTTTGATAGCCCAATATGCTTTGTGTTCTAATTCAACTGGAAGATGACAAGGCTTACCATGAACAAGACGATAAGGAGACATACCAATGGGTGTCTTGTATGCTTTCCTATAAGCCCAAAGTGTATCATCTAGACGTAAACTCCAATCCTTTCGGTTTGGATTGACAGTCTTTTCAAGGATGGATTTTACCTCTCGATTTGACACTTCAGCTTGCCCACTAGTTTGAGGATGATAGGATGTGGAAACCTTATATGTGATGTTATATCTTCTTAAAAGTGCTTCAATGGATCTATTACAAAAGTGAATACCTTGATCGCTGATTATGGCCTTTGGTGTTCCAAACCTTGCAAAAATGTTAGTCTTCAAAAAATCTGAAACAACTTTAGAATCATTAGTCCGAGTGGCTTTTTCTTCCACCCATTTCGAGACATAATCAACAGCAAGTAATATATAAAGATTGCCATAAGAAAAGGGAAAAAGTCCCATAAAATCCATGCCCCATACATCAAAAATTTCAACAATTAGTATAGGAGTTTGAGGCATTTGATTTTTAGCACCTAAGTTACCTGTTCTTTGGCACCTATCACATGACTTGCGAAAGAGGTATGCATCTTTGAATAAGGTAGGCCAATAAAATCCACTATCAAGCACTTTCATGGCTGTTCTCTTGGGTCCAAAATGCCCTTCACATGCATAAGAGTGACAAAAGATTAGAATAGAATGAAATTCAGATTCAAGTACGCACCTTCTTATAATCTGATCAGAGCAATGCTTCCAAAAGTAAGGTTCATCCCAAATATAGTATTTGGCATCACTCTTGATCTTATTTCTTTGGGCTATTTTCAACTCTTGTGGCAACTGCTTGGTGACTAAGTAATTAACAATATCAGCATACCAAGGGGTTGTTATGCTTATAGAAAAGAGTTGCTCATCCGGAAAGTTCTCATGCAATGGTAGTGCATCCTCTTCATGAACTAATCGGCTAAGATGGTCCGCAACCAGGTTGTCCTTACCTCTCTTATCTCTTATTTCTAAATCAAACTCTTGTAAGAGAAGTATCCATCTAATCAACCTTGGTTTGGCCTCCTTCTTAGTGAGCAAATACCTTAGGGCTGCCTGGTCAAAAAATACAATTACTTTAGTACCAATTAAATAAGAACGAAATTTCTCTAAAGCAAATACAACAGCCAAAAGTTCTTTTTCAGTAGTGGAATAGTTTAATTCAGCATCGTTAAGAGTTCGGGAGGCATAATATATGGCATGTGAGGCTCTGCCAACCTGTTGGCCCAAAACAGCTCCGATGGCATAGTCACTAGCATCACACATAATTTCAAACGGTACATTCCAATTTGGAGGTTGCATGATGGGAGCTGATGTCAAGAGTCCCTTCAAAGTGTCAAATGCCTCTTTGCATTTATCATCAAAGTGGAAATCCACATCTTTTTGTAACAGCTTGCAAAAAGGTAGTGTTATCTTTGAGAAGTCTTTGATAAATTGTCTATAGAAACTTGCATGTCCAAGAAAAGAACAAACCTCTCACATTTATGGGAGGTGGTAAAGAATGCATAATATCTATTTTAGATTTATCTACTTCTTATTCCCTTAGAATAAATAACATGGCCTAAAACTATTCCTTGTTCTACCATAAAGTGATATTTTTCCCAATTCAATACAAGGTTAGTTTTCATACATCTTTTAAGTACAAGGGTAAGGTTCTCTAGACATCTATCAAAAGAATCACCACAGACACTAAAATCATCCATGAAAAATTCTATGATGTTCTCTACATAATCTGAAAAATATACTAACCATACACCTTTGGAATGTAGCTGGTGCATTACAAAGACCAAACGGCATATGCCTATAAGCAAAGGTACCAAAGGGACATGTGAATGTGGTTTTCTCTTGGTCCTCCGAAGCAATTGCAATTTGATTGTAACCTGAAAATCCATCAAGAAAACAATAATGAGAATGGCCAGCTAACCTTTCAAGCATTTGATCAATAAAAGGTAAAGGAAAGTGGTTTTTGCAAGTTGTTGAATTAAGTTTACGATTGTCAATACAAACTCGCCACCCTGTTTGAATTCTAGTAGGAACAAGTTCATTCTCATTATTTTTAACAACAGTTACACCAGACTTTTTAGGAACTACTTGGACCAGGCTCACCCATTTGCTATCCAAGATAGGATAGATCACTCCAACATCTAGGAGATAAAATCTCCTTTTTCACAACCTCCATCATAGGTGGGTTCAATCTTCGTTGTGCTTCTCTTATTGGTTTTGACCCTTCCTCTAACAAAATCCGGTGCATGCACATGGAAGGGCTTATTCCCTTGATATCAGCAATTGTCCAACCAATTACTGTCTTATGCTCTCTAAGCACATGGATAAGTCTCTCTTCTTGCAAAAGTGTGAGCTCTTTGGCAATTATGACCGGTAGTGTGTCCTTTTCACCTAAGAACACATATTTCAAGTGGTCCGGTAATGGTTTCAACTCCAAAGTTGGTGCTTGCAAAATGGAAGGTAGAAGATTCTCATTAGATAAAGGCAATTCAATAAATGAAACATCAAACCTTGCATCTTAGGTGGTAATGCTTGTAAAGATGCTACTACTTCTTCCACTTGTTCACTCAAGGCGAGTTTCTCTTCTCCTTTAGAATTTTCCAAGCCAAGGTACCAGTTAATGGCTACTTCCAAACTATCTTCACCCTTTAATTCAAAAGCTTTCTGTACCAAAGAGTTAATTATATCAATAGTAAAAATAGAGTGCACATCACTAGCGTATCTCATGGCCTCAAAAATATTAAAACGAATTATCTTGCCATCAAATTCTATAGTTAAAGTTCCATCATGCACATCTATTTTAGTCCTAGTTATTTTTAAGAATGGCCTCCCTAAAAGAATGGGTGTTGGATTAGAAGACATCTCATCTTCCATCTCAAGAACATAGAAATCAGCGGGAAAAACCAACTCATTAACTTGCACTAGGACATCTTCTATAACTCCACTAGGATAAGTGTTAGAACAGTCAGCAAGTTGTATTATAACACCAGTTTCCTTTAATGGTCCTAGATTCAATGAAGCATAAATTGAATATGGCATTACATTAATGGATGCTTCTAGATCTAGCATAGCACGCTCAAACCTAGTGTTGCTTATCTTACAAGGAATGGTAAACATACATGGATCCTTGCATTTAGTTGGGAGTTTCTTTTGAAGAACAACTGACACATTCTCCCCCACACTTACCTTTTCATTCCCTTTCAACTTCCGTTTCGAAATGCATAACTCTTTTAGAAACTTGGCATATCTTGGCACTTGCTTGATAGCATCTATTAAAGGAATGTTCACCTCTACTTTCCGGAAGGTTTCCAAACTTTCCTTCTCTTGCTCCTCTTTTTTGCATTTTGCTAACCTGCTAGGAAAAGGTGGAGGAGTTATATAAGAAGGAAAAGATGGTTTAGGAATTACCTTTTGTAGTGGCTTTTTGGGATGTGAAGATGATGCCATGGTGTTGTCCTCCCTTTGAGCATTATCCTTTTGTGGTGTCTCAAGCTGTTTCCTACTTCTTAAAGTTATGGCATTGGCATTTTCTCTGGGATTCACTATGGTTTGGGAAGGTAATTTTTTGGAATCCCTTGCTTGATTTTGACTGATTGCTGTTGCCATTTGCCCAATTTGAGTATCTATTTGGCTCATCCTTGTTGCTATTTGTCTGTTTGTATCCTTTATATCTTGTTGCATTTGCAATTGATTAGTAGTAAGGGATTTAACAAGATCTGCTAGAGACTAAACTGAATTTTGTTGTAGTGGTACTTATTGTCGGGTTTGATATGGTTGTTGAACCCTTTGTTGATAACCCGACTGTCTATTGTCAAATAGTGGAGGAGTAGCATGTGATTGGTTTCCTCCATAATTGAAGTTTGGATGATCCCTCCATCCTAGATTGTAATTGTTAGAGTAGGGATCATACTTTCTTGGTTGACCCGAGAATCCACCGATAGCATTAACATGTTCATTTGGATCATCTTGAAGTGTTGGGCACATATCAGTTTGGTGCCCTATGTTTGAACATCTACCACAAGCCTTCACTTGCTGTATTAGACCTACAACCATTTGTTCCACAAGAGAAGTCAGTTTATCAAATTTTTGTTCAAGGGTTGATGTACTTACCTCATTGACTTTCTTAGGTTGTGGTGGTAGTTCATCTCTCATGTTGAATTATTGTGAGTTGGCTGCCATGTTGGAGATGAGAAGTCTAGCAGCTTCGGGAGTTTTATCAACTAGTGCTCCCCCACTTGCTGCATCTATCATGCGTCTCTCCATGGGCAAGAGACCTTCATAGAAATATTGGATGAGCAGTTGTTCACTTATCTGATGGTGCGGACATGATGCACAAAGTTTCTTGAACCTCTCCGAATATTCATACAAGGACTCTCCGTTGTATTGCCGAATCCCACATATTTTCTTTCTAATATTGGCAGCCTTAGATGCTGGGAAATATCTTTCCAAGAATGCTCTTTTCATCCTATTCCATATAGTGATGGTCCCGGATGGTAGATAGTAGAGCCATTCCTTTGTCAAGTCAACTAGAGAGAATGGGAATGCTCTTAACTTTATTTGCTCTTCCGTGACCCCGGTTGGTCTCATACTTGAGCAAACTACATGGAATTCCTTGAGGTGCTTATTTGGATCCTCTCCTGCAAAACCATGAAAAGTTGGGAGAAGATGAATCAAACCAGATTTTAATTCAAAAGCTACCTCAAGATTAGCATATTCAATGCATAAGGGTTGTTGATCCAAATCTGGAGCGGCTAGCTCCTTGAGAGTTCGGTTATCAGCAGCCCTCTTTCCTTGTTCCTCTTGGATAGTTTGGATCAACTCTTCGTTCGTTCTTTGGTGGGAAGCTATGAATTCCCGAATTCTCCTAAGTCCTAAGTGAGGTTCTTCTTCTTTGGGAGATTGGGACATTCACTGAAAAATAAAACAAGAAAATAAACTAATTAAAACAGAAAATAAGATTAAACCAAATAACTAATAAACTAAAAATAAAAAAAAAAACAATCCCCGGCAACGGCGCCAAAAACTTGATGCACTCAAAACAGTATATCTTATTTAATCCTTGCACTAAAAATATCAATTGTAAAGTATAGTGATTAGCAATGGTCGAGTCCACAGAGATTGGTGTTTAGTTTAAGAATTATTAGTTTAAACTTAAATTCAATGAAAACAAAATAAAAGGGTTTTTTTTTTTAAATCAGTTTAAAAATAAAGCAATCAATAAAAAGTAAGAAAGCAAATAAATAAGAAGTGATCAGATGTGAGAAATATGGCTAAAGGTTCATTCTCCACCACTAGACATCATTAAGAATCAAATTCAGATCTATCAATATCAATTATCTATCAAAGTTAACAACCGTAGATAACAATATCCTGTGTTACCCCAATCCTTCCTTAGTTTTTCGTTAAGCAGGACGAACGCCACTACTTAATCTCTAACTATCAAATAACCTAAGATAAACATCATTAGATTCAAAGTGATAGCAGCTTTATGATGAGAAAGATAGGTTGATCTAAGCAACAAACACATAAACATAGATTCATTCAACTTATGTTATGTTCCACTTCATAATTCCTGAAAACCCAACATAATCATGATTTACAAATTGCCACTATTGAATAGAAATCAAGACAATTACACGGATCAAGATTCCTAAACTAGCATTAGATAATAATCAAGATCTATCTAGTTTGCAACCTAAACAAATCAAGACAATATCATGAACAATTTTTGTAGAAGAACATAAACAACTTTGATATAAAACTAATATATAATAGAATCTGAAAATTAATTACATAACATGTCTAGGGCTTTGAAATCACCCTTAACCAAATAAAAGTTTAGCCTTGCATAGGCATAGTTAACATAAACATGAATATTCAAAAGAAACTAAGAAGAAAAATAAAATAAAACTAAGAGAAGAAGAAGAAGAAGAAGATTGATAAATAATCAATAGCATGTCCTAGTTGGTGGCTCAAAAGATGGTATTTATAGAGCTTTCAAGTCTTGGAAACCCTTTATTGCTGATCAAGGAAGCTAGGAGTCAAAGGAGTGCAAAATAGGCAAGATTTTCGAGTTTTGTGGTTTTTCCCGGTTTTGAGGACAGTACTTTCCGGCGCCTCGGCGCCAAGTACATTGACTTGCACATTTTGCTCGCTGATGTCGGTTTCGCGACTACTGCATTGTCTCTCACTTCGTTGGCTGATTTGGATGACCATCCGTTGTTCGATTTAGGCGTGTAAACTATCGTTGGAAAGGTATTCAAGTCAGATTCAAAACTCAAGAGGAAGTTTCTTCAAATAATGACTTTAACATAATGATTTCCTTGCAACAAGATCCGGAGGTCAGATCTGCGTGATCATCTAGCACTAAGAAATTGATCTTTTTGACTCCCAAGTCTTCTTCCATCTTGTGATTATGATTTTGTAAGCTGTTTACCATCATAATTGACATGTTTTGACTTCATCTCTTCCAAAATACCTATAATTCATAAAAATATATAATAAGGAAATAATACGCACTTATCAAGTACCTTGTCCAACCATGTCCGAGGATCATGGGCTCATTGACACCTCATTCTACATGCCAAACACTTAGCCTCCACGAGTCCAACCTCATAGGAGTGGAAGTGCGATTTCACTACTTAACAGTTCTGTTGATGATATTTTTCTGTATGAAATTGGAAATTTGAGTTCTGATGCGAATACAATTGGTACTAATTATATAAAGTTGCATTCTACTATTGGTAATGATGGTGAGTTAAGTTTTGTTTAGTTAAACATTTCGATGTCTATATTCTCGAAAGCTCAGCAAGAAGCAGTCAGTTCCACTTTATCTGTCTGCAACTAATAGCAATGCTGTTATCCAGTCAACTTATGTACAATCAACAACTAATTTTTCTCACAATGTTTTTTATTTTTATTTCCAAAGTTTAGGTAGATGCCTTTCTAACTTTTAGGTATATTATATGTTCAATATTATATCTCAACTTGTCTGTAGAAGATTGGAAAGTGATAATTTACACAATTAGGCTTTTCACAAAATTTCATATTAACATGTACATTTAATCTGTAGCATGACAACTAGAATTTCTTTCGAGGAGTATTGTATAGCAAGACTCATTTTGATAAACTTTTCAACAAAAAATAAATAAATAAATGATAGGATTTACAAAGCTTTGAAGGTGCAACTTGCAAAATTACAAAAATAGATTTAAACATGATCATAAATTTATTTATTTTGTGGACAGATCTAGCCGACTTTCAATTTCAATGTCAACTTTTTTCTAGGTAGACCTAAAATTGCAAAGTTAGAGAAACCAATTAATAGTGAGGTAATTTTATTAAAGCCTCTATGCTTGCTTATATTTTGGATTAAATGAGTTACCATATTTATGATCAATCATGATTATGAGCTCCTTTGAATAGAAACCTGCAACAACTAAAGTGTCGAGTGTGTTTGCTAAAACCATAAATAAATGTTTTGGCTGCAATAATACTGTCATTCCAACTTAGGGGTAAGATTTGCTTAAATATGCAACATTTTCCTACATGAACAAAATAAGGAGCAAATGTTTTTTTTCTATTTCTGTTTTCAATTTTAACATTTTGCTTTGATGTATAATATGCTACTGTTATAGCAAAAAAATTGGTACAAGTGCTTTAACCAAATACTATAGTTAAATGCAAGTAAATATTGATTGCATTTTTGTTAAACATAATTTTAAGATTTTTACCATAATTTAATCTCCTTAAAATTTATATGTTTATTGGACTTTTATTTTTTAGGGTAACTCATTTATCTTTTTATTCTTATACTTCATAGTATATAAAAACAATAGGTTATACTCAAATAATTAATTGACATTTGAAAAAACTTTTTAGATTGTGGCTATCATGATTACATATGAAATTAGAGTTTGGATTGAGAAAACTATGTTTTTGAACTATAACTAAAAAAAAAGTTATAGTGGTTAACTTATGATGATTTCTTTTTCCTTGATCAGATAGAGTTCAATCTAATTATGGATTTTGTAGTTGTTATGTGTTTAACTGGGTTTTTTTTTTTTTTTTTGCTTCAAGAACCTTTGATGCCAAGTTTTTAAAAATTATATATATATATATATTTGTGTAATTCTAATGAGTTTTTTTAGCTTGAATTTTTGTTGTGAGTTACAAATGAATGCACGAAAACAGTTGAGATACAATGATTCTTAAGATGATAAAGAAATATGCTAAATTACGTTTTTATAATTAATTTCTAATTTTTTTAATTCTCAGTCTACTTACAACTTTTTTTTTTTACCTTTGTATTTAACTTACTTTTTTATATTATACTAATTAAAGATTATAAGTGCATGATAGCACACTAATTCTCAAATCTTCCAATTTTTGACAAATTGAGGAAGACAATAAAGCCACCAATGTCCAGCTAATCGTCTCAAAGTCCATAAGGATGATAATTTGAAACAACTTAACAGTGATTTCAGTTCGTGTTTACGTATTTTATTTGTTAGGTAAGGTTTTTTTTTTTTTTTAATTTGTTAGGTAAGTTTTTAACAAATACGCTTATTACATGTTCATTAAAGCCGCGAAAATAAATTTTATAGAGTTTTTTCCCACAGTGGGATACTTTAAAATTTTTATTTAATAATAGGAGTAGTTTTAAATTTATTTCAAGGTTTTTCTAGAGATTCTTGACTGTCATAGAGAATTGTGGTAGATCTTAAGGAAATCAATTAAGCTTGAATATGTTGAAAATATCATATATAAATTGAAGGGTCCCTTCAAAGATGAAGAACAGAAAGGAGAATTGAAGGTTTATTTTGGCAGAAAATTGAAAGATTGGAGTTTGTTCTTTTTAAATTGTGAATTTTTGACAGAATTTTCTTATTGATATGGAATGATGGCTTTATTTTTTCTCTTTTATTTATATAATATAAAAAATGACATGAAAATTATGTAGGTTAGAGTACCTTGTTTAGGAATGCAAAACTGCAAGACAGTGTAAAGAAAATCCAAAGAAACTTTGAATATAACCCTAAAAAAAAAAAAATTAGAAAATGAACCTTCAATTCTCACTATGCTCTTCGTCTTTCAAGGGTCTCTTCAAATCTATATATGGTATTTTCAGAAAATTCAAACTTAATTGATTTCTTAAAGATCCATCAAAATTTTCCATTGAAACTATGGAAATTTGCAGCCAAGAGTCTTCGGAAAAACCTTGAAAAACTTGCATGCAAAATTGCACGACGGTGTAAAGGGAAACCAAAAAAAAACTTTGAAAATAAAATTAAAAAAAATAAGAAACGTTGGAACTTGGAAAGAATTGACGAGTTTGATCTTTTTAAATTGTGAGTTTTTGACAAGAACATGTTTTGATCGATATGAAATGTTGGATGATGTGGCTTAAAGTATCTTGTTATTATTTCTATTAAAGAATAAAATTTTTAAAATATTCCACTGCGAGAAAAAACTCAAATTTTATATCAAATGACATGATTAAAAATAATTAACCTACTTAATTTTTTCTTTTAGAAGAATAAGTTGTTTAAACGAAAAAATAGTATTTATTAGTAATTTAATTTTAACAAGCATAAAAATAACTACATTTATCCTTATCAATTTAGTAAATAAATTTATAATTAATTGTTCAAAATCATTATTAAAACGTCAAATTTATCTATACATTTTTTATACTAAATACACATTTACGTTAAATGGAAATCATAAACCAATTAAATAAGTCAAATTATAAAAATTAGCACGATTAATGAAATGAGTTAAAAGTGTTTAACAAGCTTAACCCATTCATGTCGTGTTGAATTAATGGTTGTGTTTAAAATTTCCGGTCTAACTGAGGATCACAACTCACAAGTTTAAAAATAAGCGCACCCTGTAAACTCATTTTCACCAAGAGGTGAGCAAAGTAGATTAAAAATAAAAAATAAAAAAAAGTCATAGAATTTTAATCAGGAAGACGCTTTCCGCTAAGAGCTTTGAACCTATACAGCTTACAAGGGAAGGGAAGGGAAGATGTCGTACAGAAATTACAGAAGAAACGATCTAATCATCTATACGTAGTATTTCACCCATCATAATGCGATTGCTTGTGACTTTAAAACCAAGAAGTGCAGGATCGATCTGCCTCCCTTTCTTTCCTTTCTTTTTGCCACCCCGGCCCCCTTGGGTCCCATCGGAAGACTCAAGGCCTGCTGTTACATGGACCTCCAGCATAGCATTCTTCTTTGCATTACTTTTCAACATGTCAATAAATGATGCCTCAGAGACGTCACCATCACCATATGATGATGTACGCCGGAAGCGCATCTCTTTCTTGGCAGATGCCGCTGCAATGTCCAAATGGTTTGCTAGATTTCCCCCAGGATCTCGCTTTCCTCCTGGGAATACCAGACATGAAAAGCATTACTTCCAAGAAGTGTAGACTAAAAGGAAAATATAAATTGATACATAATAGAACAGAAAGATTCCAACAGAAGTCATTACGCCTGTAGAGGTGTTACACAATGAAATAATTCATGCTCCTCAATGATAACACAACCCATCTTTCCCCCAATGTTTCTCACCAAAAAGTTTTGAAAGATATATAAGGTATTGAGATGCTAGTATTACCCTCGTTGCTGCTTAAAGAATTTATTCCCCTGCTTGGTGGATCAGAGACGAGATCAGACAATCCTTCCTGAGATAATGAAGTACAAGAGACGGGTATATGCCTCAGCAACATATTGTCTTGTGCTTTGGCAGGGACTTGCATACTGTCAAAAGGACAAAAAGAGCAAAGCATAATTATGATGCACTCGTCACAAAAGAAAAGGCGTAACCCACTAATATAACAATACATAAACTAGAGGGTCATCATCCCGCACATGTAAGTTTCCAACTGGTTGATAACAAAACTGTAGGCAGTATAAGAAAGACACTCCTATTACATTCAAAGCTGAGGTTATTTGGAAATGACAACACGAAAAAACAAAGGGCTGAGGTAACCAAAAAACACAAAATCACTTTCTATGTTTACGTCCAAACTTAGTGTAAATGTATGAAAACTGCTCTTTCATAACTCCTTTCATGGCCATCCAGGCTTTAACGTATAGCTTCTCAACAGTATCCAGTTTATTAAAGTAAAAAAAGAAAGAAAATCAAGGACATGAAACTAACCTATCTTTGGCTATATCGCCTGAAACTGAATTGCATGATCCAATATGGTCATTGTAAAAGCCAGCATTACCACCTATACAAATTTCAAAAAATCAATCTGAAGTCAGATTTCCCTTTTTCTTTTCAAAAAGGAAAGCAACAAATCAAATACATATAGCAAAAACCTTACCAGAAACACCGAGTGAAGAATGCCTGCTAAGAGCATTAATTGGAATCTCCCCTTGGTCTGGATAAGTAAACCCTCCTGGCTTGCCCATGCTGTCTTGACCATCAAACATTGACCCTATAGTCACCAGATCGCTTTTAGATCCATAGTTTCTCCGCTCCACATCTGATGGTTCTTTGGTCGCAGTTAACAACCCAGTCACATTAGCAGCTCTGTAAATTGCATAAGCATTCTCATTGATGCTTGACAAGAATGGTTGTCCCTCAGAAAATGCTCCAGATTCAGCTCTAAATGGCAGCCTTTCACTGCTTTCTGAACTGCCAGCCTGGTTATCAGCTAAAGAAATATGTGATGGTTCAGATGAACTTGAAACATAAGAACCTACCACAAATGACTTGTTTATACCTGCCTCTTGCTCTGTTAGAACACTAAATGGGTGATCCAAAGAACTTGATCCTGTATAGATGCCAGATGGGGCCCTATCTAATGACTCAGTTTGATGGCCAGATTTCTGATGCAGCAATTCTATCAACAATTGCCTGGACTTGTCATCATTGAGCCCATCAGACATCCATAAGGCAGGATTCTCAGAAGTCATTTTGACTTCTGAATCCCTTTTCTGCTGTTCAGAATTGATATGCAATTTCTGGAATCGAGGTTCCATCCAGTCATTTCCTAGCTGTCCATTGCTTTCAGACCAGCAGCCCTCATTTGCATCCAATTGTGGAACATCAACCTGATTGGGGACTAAAGATTGGTGAGGATTATGAGGGTGGATGCCAGAAGAAAATGTTACAGCTTGACCAGCAGATTGCATATGTCTGCTTGGCTCCTGTCTATCTACACCTTTAGCACGAGCCATTGCATTTACTACATCCATATTAATACCAGAAGCAACAGCAGGCAAAGACATTGATCGCTCAAATTGCAATGAAGGCGGCTCAAAAAGCCCTTGACGAAGCTGCTCCTTTAATGAAAGATTGCGCTCTAGATGACTTAGCTGCTCCTCATGGATAGGTCGTTGCTGTTGTTGATAAAAGTCTAATGGGCTAAAGCCTGAAGAATGAACTCTGCTAATACCAGTATGGTTCCTGAGAAGCTGATTGGTCTGATCAGCTGGCCATATGGAGTCTGCATCGCTTTCTTCAATATGCTGTCTCAGTCCCATTGAGAGCTGCCTCTGCAGCTGCTCTTGTTGAAGAAGCTGATGCTCCAAAGATTGCGGTTGTCCATTCTGTGCCTGCAAAATTAATTCAAATAGGTCTCTTTGAGGCTCTTCTTGTGGTGCTTGACCAAATTTTGCTTGAATAAGCTGCTCTGTTGATGGAACATGTCTTGGATGATGATGCGACTGTTGTTGAAGCTCATGTATAAGCTGCTGCTCTAATAAAACCTGATCAAGAACATATTTGGATCTGATAGGATCAAAATATGACTGTCCAAGGCCAGGGTCAGGCATTTGACCACGCAACAGTTGCTCAATAAGAACTTTTCGGACTTGAGACTGCTGTTGCTCCTGTAAAAGCTTTTGCTGCTGATGGAACTGTAGCTGTTGCTGCAATTGATACTGCTGGAGTTGAAGGTGCCGCTGCTGTTGCATCTCTAGAGCCAAAAGGTGTTCCATATCTGGTGCAGAATGGTTGGACAATTGTTGCTGGTGAGCAAAATTCTGATACTGACTTGGCACATGTTCCAGAACTGATTCATTAACGCGTCCATGAGGAGACAACATATTTAGCTGTTGGAACTGCTGTTTCTGAACTTGTTGAGACATAAGCCACTTGGCTAAATCAAAATGGTTTGATTCTTGTTTCACATGTGAAATATGCCGAGCAGCCAAAGCATCTTGAAACAAGTTGTGGTTAGGAAGTACACTTTTCCTATAAACATCAGACCAAGGCTCTCCAACAACAGCTGGATCAGCCACAGGACCAAATGGAGCAGCCCTCCCAATGCCAGAAGGAACATTGGAAGATTGGTTGTTCCTTGATTGAGCACCTTCAAGCTCAGACCACAATAAGCCAAAACAATGCAACTTATTATCATTTTGATTTGGTATACCAGTTTCCGTCAACTCATTTGGAAGAGACAGATGGCTACCAGAATTTGCCAAAGGATCGTTAATTCGGCTAGAAGATTTCACAACAGGATAGCCAGAATTTCCTGATCTTCCTGCGAATTCAATTTCTGGAAAGAAACAATTAATCATCAGCATAGAATATACAGAAGAATTGGAACTACTGGTTAATACAGCTCAAACACACTGAATAAGTATAAATAAAAGACCTTCAAAATCTTCAAAATTTTGACCCTTAGAATGTGGCATCTGCAGTGGATGTTCAACAAAATCTTCAAAATTTTGACCCTTAGAATGTGGCATCTGCAGTGGAGCCTCAGGCTCAGAAATTCTTGAATGAACATGTTGCGATGAGAGGTTGTTGAACTCAGACACTGGGTGACGCAGATCATTTTCTGTGGATGAATCTGAAATGTTGCTGACTGGAGCAGAAGCGGGGGGACTAGCTTCAAAATTTCCTCCCAAAGCCCTAGACTCCTCTAGTCCATCTTTGGCTTTCAGCTGTGGCATGATATCACCCAATTCTTGAAAAGGTGTTCCTTCAGGAGAATCGCCCAGACATACTGGCAAGTCAAGCCCAAAGAAACCTTGTTCAAACCACATTATGATGTCAGCCACAAGGAACGGACCCTGGGTATTCCCCTGAGGATCAATGTAAAACAAAGTAAACTCTTCAGGAGAAGTTCCCCCTCCCAAACTCGTTGCCTCGCTGTTACTCTCCATTAGCTGCCCATCACTATGATTTTGCTCAAAGGCCACATGAAATAGAGAACTTGAATCAACAGGAAGATTCAATTTGATGTCAAAAGAAGGGGTTGACTCATTGCCATCAAATCGAGGATGGCCAGAAGAAGCAAAGTCCATCTGCCATTTTTCACTCATATTAATGTGAATAGAACCAATCCCTGTTGCACTACGAACGCCATTAGTTTTAGGGACTGTAGGTATATTTCCATCTGAATTTGATGGGCAGAAAGCAATGTTATCCTCTTCTTCATGAGTAACTCCTTTTCCTGAAACAAAACACATTCAGTTTCCTTCCTGCATCTAAAAAGTTGTAGCACCATATTTCCAATTTATGTAAAACCAGGACAATTGACTTAAACCAAATTATCTTTCCCTTTCCGAGTAATAGACATATCATCACTTACCAGCTACAATAGGACCTCGAAATGCATCAGCACTTGCAGCTTCTTGTAAGGTATCATAAATTGCTCCAGTGAGAATTTGACTGAGGATACCCTGGTTCTCCTTGGAGGATTCTAAGTCTCCAACTTCTACACATGGAATTGAAAGAGTCAGATAAACCATCAAGCATAGAAAAATTGAGGTAAGATTGAAGTATAAATATGTACCTTTATTTGATTTCCCCTGTATACATGAATTGTACACTACACTGCTGGTAACCTTACCCCTCCACATATCACTAAGGATAGTCTGTACTTGTTATGAGAACAAACTAATCAATTACCAAAGCAAGGAAAAACGTAGAGTAACAAATCACTATATGAACAGAGGGAAGCTAATCACAAAAAAGTATATGTTACCTCCTCTTCAGTGTCAGGTGCAACAAAAGCCAATGGTTCAATAATGCCCACTTGAGTTGAAGGAGTTGATTCTTCCATCCCATCAGGCATGGCAGCAAAAGACGGATCAAGCTTTTGCCTGCGATAAATGTCAAGCAGCTTCCCTCTAGGATAGCGAAAAGTATCAGCAGAAAGGT
Source organism: Fremontodendron californicum (assembly GCA_030761205.1). NCBI lineage: Eukaryota > Viridiplantae > Streptophyta > Magnoliopsida > Malvales > Malvaceae > Fremontodendron > Fremontodendron californicum. The sequence goes on along the minus strand of JAULJL010000025.1, from coordinate 8,342,220 downwards.
TTGGTTTTCCAGGGACACTTTCACTTTTAAATGAGTGAATGGCACTGATAGGGCTTGCACATGAAGACCGTCCAATACCAGTTGACCTTCCCCGTCCAATGGTAAAACCAGGGTTATGACTCTCCAACCTTCCTTTCTCAGGTCCAAATCCAGGAGCAGCATGGGAGGAAGTTAAACCACTTGAATGCAACTCCATTCTATGGCGTGGCCTCCATTTATCACGAGAATCTGTGCCATGCTCAGAAACTGAACGATTGCTACTAAGAAATGGCTGATTGTCACTGTGAGTATTTTCCTTCTCCTTTTCAGCATCCGTCTTCTCAGATCGGGATTCCTTCTCTTTATCTTCAGGACCCCACCTAGATGACCATTTGCTATCACGGCGAGATTCATGCCCAGGCTTGCGGATGTTACCATCATGTCGATCAGAGGATGACAAAGATCTACTTTCAGTCATTTCCCTCGTTGAAGTAGTGTCAACATGACGCTCTCCTTTCCAGCGGTCTCTCCTACTGCTGAGTAAGCCTGTTTCTCTTTCCTCTTCACGCCAGCGGCGACTACTTTCACTCTCAGTCAGAGTCCTCCTCCAATCTTTTTTCTCCTCAAATCCATCCAAGCAACAGCCCTCTTTCTGGTTGGGATCATTGCCAGTAGACACGGAATTTGGAGCACTTGTATCCTGTGATACATGTCAAAACAGTAAGGGAAGCATGCACTGCAGTATAACATTCGGCAATACCTTAATAAAGCCAAAGGTGATCAAAGTACTTCAATAAAGCTTGTTTTAGGAAATACTACTACAAGAACAAGCAAAAACATGGATTCATTTTCTGTACAGAAGTTGCAAGTCCCAAGTGACCAGGATGGAAAACAATATTTTATGCAAAGGAGTATGCCAAAGATTGAATGCACATACTGTTATAAATGTATACATGTCTAATTGTCTCACTCAAATTTGTGTCCAATTTTGTGAAATCAATGAGCAGGAAAAGCAATCAAGTTCCATGATACAATATATCTAACCTGCAGCAGAAATGCTGGGGGAAAAACTAAAAATTTATACCACAATGCCTGAACCGCCATCACATGCATATGTATAGCCTTAAAAGATTATCTGAACTCTTAGTTTAAAGCTACTATTGTGGTCCAAGTCTTATTAATAATAGTAACCTAGTAAGACCTGATGGGTAGGAGAGTATCCAAGGTACATGTATGACCTTTGGGACAGGTAACATGTACTAGGTAGAATGCTGCTTTTGTTTTTCCAACATAAAATTAAAAGAGAAGCTTTAACAACTTCAGCAATACAAAACCATGATATGTTTAAGCAGCAGATGAGGTAGACTAATTAGAAGATAAAATTGAGGCTCCAACTGACTGGACACTAACATATTTTCCAACAATGAATTTATTAAGAAAATTTACAATTGCGAATTTCCCTAAAAGAATTACATATTAAGAGTGTAAAACTTTAGCTCCATCAACCCAAAAATCAACAAGCAGATTAAGGAGCAAAAAGGAGCAGTATAGCAAATCAGATAAACATGTCAATATTATAAAAATGAAAAAAAAAAATAAAACTCGAGAAACCTATATACCATCTTTGTCTCGGTGGGTTTAGCATAAAGCCATTGTGGAGATAAAGGAATGTTGCTCTCTGATGCCAGTTGATCTGCAGCAAACAGTTAAATCAAATCAAGTGTTACTCAAAAACAAGCAAAATCCCCGAGAAAAAGAAATGACAGAAACAAGCAAAATAGCTAAGACCAAGTTACTCCTTATTTGACAACAAAAGCACTGCAAGATCAATGGACATAAAGCTACCTTTCAATGCATCAACTTTTTCCTCATTTCCTCCCGAAGCTTCATAATTGTAAGATGTGCAAAGGTGAAAACAGAAGACAACATTAAATTCTTATGTATAAAATTTATTTCATGCACAGTATGATAGCCAACAAGAGAACTCTTTGACACATTCGTTCTCCCCAGCAGAAACCACATAACAAAAACAATGATAGGTCAAGAAAATATTAAGGTTGCGTTTGGAAACTTGGATTTCAAAAGATGAATTTGGATTTCAAAAATAGTGTATATTGTGTAATAAAACATATGCAAATGTAACATTCATGATTATTTTTCAAATTCATAGATTTGTTGGATGTATATTTAGTGGTGAATTTGAAATACCTATAGATATTTGTGAATTTGAAATTCATGTTTTTATACCTTTCAAATATATAATCATATTGAATCTTAACTAATTGAGACATAATATATGAATTTCATTCTCACAATTTATATAGTAAATGAAATCCAAATCCAAAATTTTAAATTTTAAATTCATATTTCCAGACATAGCATAATTGATATTCAGAATCAAGATCTCCCAGCAACCATAATGTACTCAGTTACTTGCGAAATCGAGCAGTAACGTTATAAGTTCAATAATTAATCAACTAAAACACTAGATGATAGCTGTTCTATTAAATAAAGAAAATGAAACGCAGCATTAATTACTATTTTTCCGCGACAATCAAAGAGAGTATGAACCATGCCCTAATATGAAAAATAAAATTAAAAAAAAAAGTTCGACTATCGAATCAATCTTGTAATTGACCGAAAATAATAAAATAAAAGTTCAAGAAGTTCAAAACCCTAAAAAAGGAAGTTCGAATCCAGTAACACAAATTAAATCCTACGAGTACTCGGATAGGCTACAGTTGAGATCGATTCGATCAAATCCCGAAATCTCACATTTGCTCTAACGTCAGCAAAAATCGAGCGAATAAACACGAAAGAAAAACCGTATGGAAATGAATGGAAAGTAATGAATGAGAGAGGAAGTACCTTTGGAAGTCCACGGGCTATCAGACGGCTTAGAAGAAAGGAGATCGTCAGGCAGGTCGAGCTTGCCTTCAGCCATCGGACGGTCGGGAAGTCGTAGATACAAATAAAGAGTGTCAAAGAAAGAGAGGGTGAAGATCAGGATACGAGAGAGTAGAGGGAGAGTGATTTATACAAAGCTCAAAATAGGGAGATGGAGATTTTATGAAACATTGGGATTTTGGGAGATCGAAGGAAACGTTTGAAAGAGGTAATCTGTCGAGAGAGGATGAGAGGGCTGTGATTTGCCCGAGTATGAAAGATATATATATATATATATATATATATATATATATATATATATATATATAAGAGAGAGAGAGAGAGAGAGAGAGAGAGAGAGAAGGGTAAGGAGGGTTTGGGTGGTCAGATCAAAAGTAAAGAAGATTGCAGGTTGTCTCTAAAAATAAAAAAATTAACAATGCCGAACAAATAACTTATCAGTAGGTTGTAAATGGGCGAGTTTGTACCAGATCGAGTTAAATCATTTCGTGTTTGAATTTTATTTGGTTTAAATTAAAGTAATAAGTATCATGTGGATGTTATGGTATTAGTATTATTACTTTAAATTTATCAAATTTTTAAAAAAAAAATTTCATATATATAATTTATTTTAAATTTTTTAATAAAATATATATTATATACACATGTAAATATATATTAGATACATATATATTTATATTTATATATAAATATAAATTTTAAAATTATAAATATTTAATATCCAAAACTTTTAAACATCAAATAAATATACAAATATTTTTAAAAATATAATAAATTTTTATTAATTAAGTTCAATAATTTAATTTAATGAACATATTTTTATTTTTAAATGTAATTATGAAAAAAAAAAAAAAAAAGACCAAGACAAAAAAATATATAAGAAATTTGTTTAAAAAATTAAATAAGTGAAATTTTTTTTAGAAAAAATCAAAATCTTGTACTAACAGATACGAACCTATACAAAAATCGAAATGGTACGATACTGGTAGCATTTTTTTTTATTTTAAAACCGGTACATACCACCTTAAATCTTTTCAGGTTCATATCATTTTGGGTTCGGGTTATATTAAATTCGAGTTTTTTTAGATTCAAGTTATTTCGAGTTCGAACTCTTTCAAGTTCGAATCATTTCGAATTCGGATTAGTCGAGTTGTGCAGGTTTTACGTTATTTTTTATTTTATATTAGATGTAATTATTTTTATTTTTACGTAATTTAAATATTCAAATTCAAAAATAAATTATTACTGTTTTTTAACTAAGTTTTTGTATATAATATGACATATTTTGATTATATTTAAATATTAATATCAATATTTGTTAGCACCAAAAAAATTATAAAATTAATTTGTTATATAAAATCAATTAGTTAAATAATTGATTATAGAAAATATGATAAATTATCGTATTGATATTTAAAACAATTGATTCGATGAACTCTAATATTCAACATGTAAATACATTATGATTTATATTATGTATACATATGAATATAATTGTACACATTAATAATTAAATAAAAATGGGTAAATGATTATATTTGAAGAAAAAACAGTTTAAGAAGTGATAAGACAATGTTAAAAAGAAATACTACTATTAGTTAATTGCTCAATTATTGTCTTAGTGATATAATCTTAACTTAAAATTAAAATTTCTAAGAAATCATGATTACAAATTACTTGATATATATAATATAAATTTAAATTTTTAATAATTTATAATTTATAATTTGAGTCGTAAATATTAAATAGTAATGACGAATGAAAATGAGATGACATAATGATATGTAGATATAATAATTTTAAACACAATACAATTATAAGACACGCGAATGAATATGATATGAGATATATAAGATAATATCACGATCTTATTAATAAATTAAGTTATGATTAAAGAAAAAATAATTACTTAAGAAAGAAATTTGTGAATTTTGAAAGAATAGAGAGTATGAATACTAATTAACTCGGGACATGAAAGAAAAGCAGAGTAATATAAGTATCATGTTTTGGATCTTATACTAATTGAGTTTTTTATTTTTTGATTTATTTCATTTTTTTATATAAAATTAGTAGTATAATTATTAGTATGATTGTAGACTTGTAACTCATTAATTAATAGTATGACGTCATTTAATATATTATTTTAAACAATTTTTAGATATATCAAATATGCAAATATATGAGAGAAAATAAATAAATAAAATATTATATTAAAGTTTAAGAACAATTAAATGTACAAAAACAATCACCATTTTAGATATTTTCAGCTTTATCCTAAAAAAAAAATCTCTTTTAGATAATTTTTCAAAAATAATAGGCTATTCAAAATTAAGAAAAAAGGTGATGGGGTATAATAGATCATTTTGGTACTTTGATAGAAATGTTTATATGAAATGAAGTAAATAGAATTAATCTATCTTTAGTTTTTCATGAAAAAAAATAGAATTTCATTTAACCTAAATATTTTATATAGTTTTTGACTTTATATATGAAAATTCTCATCTATGGTAAAAAAAATGCACAAAAATATACGAATTTAATTGAATCTAATTATCCTGAAATCTCTCATTTTTATTTTCTTTTGCAAGCTATATAAAAGTTTATCGCATATCTTTGTGGATGTTTTTTCACCAATGTTGAACTTGATCTTTTTACAATCAATCATGAATCATGTTAAAAAAAAAAAATGGGATAAAGTCCAAATTTAAAAAAAATTAGGACGATGAATAAATTTATCAATATTTCTAAATAGATACAACTTTACTAATGTATATATTAATTTGCTTCAAATAGTTACAAATTACAATATTTTACAAAATATTCTCTTAATAAATTTTACAATTACATTATTTATTAGAGGTGTTCATAAGTAGTATTGGGCTAAGACAAATCCAATTGATACTTCTAAAACTTAAGCCCAACTCGTGAACACCTTTGCTTTTTATTTTTTTTTAATTAAATTAAAAATATTAAAATGTTAAAAAAACTCTTGAATTAATTCACTTTTTAAGTAAATCTCTTTATACTTTTATTATATCCAAATAAGCTATTATCTTTTGATTTGTATTCAAAATAAATCCTTGTTTCTAGTAAAAGATTGATTTATTTTAAGGCTTATTTATGTACAAACTAGTTGTTTAACCCGTGCAATACACGGAATTTTTTTATTATATTCATAATTTTAAATTATTTTTTATTATTTCATATTAATTTTATATTATATTAAAAAAGAAATATATATGTATTTTTTGTTTGCTAATATAATCATGCAATTACAAATGTTAAGATATAAATATCAATATATTAATCTTTAAAGTAATATTGTAAGATACAAATTGATTACGTATAATTTGTTTCATTTTTATTTTCTCTTTAGACTTTTATCAATTACACAAAACGTACATAATTTTATGTTAAAATTTTCATTAATAAATAAATCAAAATAATTTGAATCATATTTAGGTTAAATAGTAGTTTTATTACTTAATTTGAATCTTTCGCAATTAAATTGATAACTTTGTGCGACCATGATATTTTTTGAGAAAATTACATATCTATTTAATTATATTGCTTTCAATAATAAATTTTGTTATTCATCTATTCATTTAATACCAAAAAAAAAATACTCTTTAATTACTTTTACAGAGAATTAATGAAAATAAATAAATCGTCGAACTCAAATTATGCTTACGTACTATATGTTGACATGATATTTTTATATTTTTAATAAATAAAAAAATTACTATGATAGAAAGACTAAATTTTATTATAATTTTATAAAACTTGAGTAATTAAGGGAAAGATATAAATATGTTAAATAATTGGTTACATTCTTCAATTTTTTTATTTTTAATAAATAATAATATTTTTATTGAAAATCAAAAGAATAATATCATTCAAAAAAAATTCAAAAAGTAATCATATTGGGCCAGAGCAAAATGTTTCAACAATTTCAAAAGGTATTTTGCTTTTCTCTCCTAAAATTGGGTTGATGGAAATTGGAAAGAAAGCATTTATTTTTTTCATGAAGTTGAACAATGAAGACACAATGAAACATTTACATTTATTTCATTGTTTTTCTTCCATTCCGACGACTTATCTTTTTTCATAGAGATGCAAGGCCAAACTCCTATTATGCATGCTTTTTAGTCAATAATTGTCATTAACTCAAAGTCGGCCATCATATAAATTCTTAGAACTCTTGATGTGGCAAGCAACAACAATGAAATCTTGTTCAAGTGAGATTAAAATTTATTTTCTTTTTCTTAATTCGATCATAAACCATTTCTATTAGAGTAATAAAGGTAGAAAATGTGCTTACTTGTTCAAGAGTATAATGTAGCTTCCTCTTTTTCTTTCTAACTTCTATCAATTCTTGTCAAAATAAAATTAAAAAAAAAAAACCCTTGTCTTTTTCAACTTCTAATCATAACTAATAAAATAACCTTGGCTTGGAGGCAATTCTCTCACTTTTTGAGCTCTTTATTTTCAATCTTGGATTCTGATTTCATCCCATAAAAATTTATTCTACATGTTTATAGATAGATAAATTATGATTTTAATATGTTTGAATTCCAAAATTTAATCTTCAATAGATTTTGATATTAAATTTAAAAAATTTGTTACATAGAATTATTTGATAAATAACATAATTTAAATATTATTTAATTATGCACTTGGTTTTTTCTTTTCAAAATCAAATTGTTTATCTTACCTTTATTTCGAATCTCTTTCCTCATCAAGAATTTCATTTTTGAATAGCTATTTAAATTTGAATGAGCATAAAGGATAATTATTTTAGAAAAGAATTAAAATTAATTTATCTTTTGATAAATATAATTAATCTATATTGAATATTTCAATCAGCTCCAAAAATTTAATTTATCTTAAGATAAATATCTTTTGAATTTAAAAAGAATATAATAAGTAAGATGTTTGTGTGTTTGAATTTTAAAAAATTAAAATGTAACCCATTATAAGAAAATTTATAAAGGTAATTAAAAAAAAAGTTAAGTGAATAGATAAGATTTTTAAATATAAAAATTGAAAATTTTGGATAAATATTTTTTGAAAATTTTGAATATAATATATATTAATATTAGGCTTATCTTATGTGTCATTAAAAGAAGATGTCCATGTAAGCATCAATGTAAGCAAAATTTGCCATATAAACATGTACCTTATTATATTATGTATATTTATATAATTAAAGGTTAAGGGCTTATTTAGGTACAAATTAAAAGTTAAGAACTTATTTAGATGCAAATTAAGGTTAAAGTATAAGGGTTTATCTAGATAGAGAGATAAAATTTAGGAGTTATTATTATTATTTTAGCCAATTAAAAAGTATAATGATCAAAGATGAGTGATAAATATGATCCATTATCATAAAAAGAGAGATAAATTTGAATGTTATCCCAAATTCTTTTTTATATTTTACTTTGTGATATGTGTCTATGCTTTATGATGACATATAGTCCCAACAATTAACATTCTCTAATCCCTCGCAAAAGAAAAAATAAATTGAATTCCAAGTATACGACGCGAGAACAAAATAATTTAGGGGCTTTAAGCTTATAACAACTAATATTAATTCCAACCTATGTACAAGAAATTAGAAAAACTAATTACTCAGGCCGTTATATATTCATCTGAGCATAATTTTGAAAATGAAAATTGTTCAACTGAGTTTAAGTGCATGAAAGAATTTTGTAGTACATAAATTTAATAAACATAATAATAATAGTTATTACTCATGATAATATATTAATTAACATATCTTTTTTCTAGAAAAGGAAATCATTTCTGTCATTATAAATGCTATGCCAATGCCTTCACTATAATGGACCACGAAAAGAAATTAAGTTGTATAATTTTTTTATAGCTTAGTGATAAATTTGATTTTTAAATTTTGTAAAATGTGTCATTTTAATTTTTATTCTTTTATTTGCATCAATTGAACCCTTCAACTTTAAATTTTTGTTATTTCACCAAAAATTAATGAAACCTCATGTGATTGCATGTGACTAATAGTAATTTTTCACTGAGTGCCTTTTCTCTTAACCACCATATTTTCCTCATCTCTCGATGCCTCGCAACTCCTCTTTCCCACCTCGTGATCTCTCTTTGTTTTTTTTGCAAGTATTTTTTAGGGAATTAGGTTTTCAAATCTTTTAGGTTTTAGTGGATGTGTGGTTTCAATTAAAATGGAGTTAAGATATCATGGGCGTTGTTAGAAATTAGGATGAAAAAGAGGTTTTGGTTGGAAATTGGGATATGAGGTTTGGTTTTGATTGGAAATGAGCTCCAAAAATCTTTTTGAAAATTTGAATTTCTTTTTAGCTAATGGGTTTGTGTATTTTTTTGTGCTTTTGTATGTGTATGATTTTTTGGAAGAAAAGGAGGAAGAAATGGCGTAAATGGGTTTGAATTTTGGTATTTGATTTGGTTTTCTTGGTTGTTTGGTTTTGCTTCTATGTGTTTGACTAAATTTGTGCTTTTGTGTGGTAAAAATGGGTGATCATGGGTGGTTAGTGTTGAGGACATGAATGAGGGTGTTCACGGATGACAATAGCTCTCGAGATGAAGGTGTCGGGCTTAGACCAAGTGGGCGGCAGTGAAGAGAATGATAGTGGTGTGCACATCAGGTGCGGGAGTAGTCCTCCTTGGCGAGTCTTTTCTACAAGAGGAATGAGAGACTAAAGGGCCCCAGAGGTGTTCCTTTGGCCCGTGCTTAGATGCTTAAGTCAACTCTATGTAGGAGGCAATGAAGATATTAAAGATAAATATAGACTTTGCAGAAAATAAAATAATGGTAAGGAAAAATCTAAAGAGAGAGGTGTAGAGGGCTTAACATCTAGAGAGAGTGTGTAGGGAGAAATGTCTTGTCCATTGTTGTCGATTTTCACCACGCAAGTGCACGTATCGTAACAAGTAATATAGTTTAAAGTAAAGAGTCGAACCCACGAGAAATTGTCACTAGATTTGCTAAGTATTAAAATTAAAACAACCTAATCTTATCTAAACAAATAGTTAAAGATGATAATCAAACTAATTAAAAGAAACTAATAATAAAAGCAAGTAAATTAAAAAGATGGATTAAATTAAATGAGAAAAGCCTAAGATTACAATTTCCCTCAACACTTCGCTTGAACCTCTCTTACCCTCTTAACTTGATTAATGATCTTGAGTTGTTAACCTAGAGTTCTAATCTATTTATAAGAATCTTTCGATGGTCTTATAAAAATATCTCTCTTAACTAATTAACTATATTCCTATGATAATTGAATTGAAGAGAAACTCATTAAGCTTAGGCTCTAACAATGGTTACACATGACACGTAAGTATATTCCTACCCTACATGCAGATCAATTCATCATAATAAATGAATATGAAACATGTGTCATTAAATCCATGTCTAACATTAAACTCCTTTTTCCAAGTTGTATTTAGGTTACCAAATCAATCTAATTGGTGGCCAGTCAACTAGAAGCATTAAGAACAAGATTGAACAAACAACTCAAAAACCATTAAATCAAGCTAGAGAGAAAATAAATTCAAACTATATGTTGAGTCCATTGCAATCCTAGAAAGATAAATTTAGTTCATAATAATTAAAGAAAACAAATATCCAAGGAGTTTCACCATCATTATCAATACAAGAAAAATAAAGAAGATAAAAGAGAATAGAAAAAACTAAGAGGTGTCAAGTCTTGAGTCCTCAATCTTCACAAATCTTCTTATCTCCTTGAAAGCTTTTGGTGGCTACTCTCCTCTCAAGAGAATTAGGTTTTTAGAACTCAAATCCCCCTTGTTTTAGCCTAAAAGAGTCCTATTTAAAGTGTCTAAGACCCCAAGAGACAGAAACTTCGCGTGCAAGCAAATAGGTAAGTATCAGGATTTTTATTTTTTTCTTCTACGATTCGGTGCCTCGGCGCCCACCATTCTGTCTCTCCAGCCAGTGGCGTCGCAGCACCGACCTCCCTGGTTGGCCGCCTGCTGGTTCCTTCATTTTTTTACACTTCTTCAGCTGATTTGGATAGGCAAATCTCGTCTGATTTTGACGAGTAAACTACCGTTGGAAAGATATGGAAGTCAGATTCAAAAATAAAGAAGAAAGTTTTCTCAAATGAAGACTTTAAGATCATGTTTTCCTAGAAACAAGCTCCGGAGGTCGAATCTGCCTACACGTTGCTTTGCGCCATTTTTCGTCGTTTCGCACCTTGAAGCTCCTTCTCACTTTAGACCTATAAAAACACATAAATACTAACTAAATAACTATTTTAAACATGAAATGGATAAATATAATTAATCTAAAACTAATCAAATCCAAATAAAAGCATCAAGGACTTAGCCGATTTAAATGCATAAAAGGTGGCAAAATAACTATATTTTCTAGAGTTATCATCCATCAAGTGAATAGTGAGGCTATATATAAAGCCAAAGGGACGGTGGAGATAGTTCCAATTTTCCCCATCTGATAGCTCCTTTTAGTGTGTCGTGGAACTTGTGCTGATTAAGCCATGAGATTGACGGTTCTAGAAAAAATGGGCATGGCTTAGGCACAGCCTGCTAGGCCAGGTTTAGTCTAGTTGGGTGTTGGTTGAGGCCATCCCTAAAAATCAACCCCCCTTGATCGAAAATGGAAATCGTTTAGATTATTCTTGTCGAATGGCTTGGTGTTTGTCGTGTGTGAGGCGTGCGCCTTTTGTGCGATGAGGGATTTTAGCAATTGCTCTCCTTTTGGTTTGGAGGTGCGCCTGTGATTGCTTCATGATTTGTCGATTGATGTCAGATGAAGGGCTTGTGACTACGTATTTTTTGTTCAAGGAGTGTGTGTTTGCTCTCTACATGTTTTGTCGATCATCTTTGGATGAAGGGCTTGTATTACGTCCTCTTTTTTTTTTCAAGGAATGTGTGCTTGCTTGCTTCATGTTTTATCGATCAACTTTGGATGAAGGGCTTGCAACTATGTCTTTTTTGTTCAAGGAGTGCACATTTTCTCGCTTCATGTTTTGTCAATCGACTTTGAATGAAGGGCTTGCGACTATGTACTTTTTGCTCAATAAGTGCACGTTTGCACTCTTCAAATTTTAGTTGTTGTCGACATCGTCATTGGAGTGCTTGACATGTGAAGCTAAGCTTGAGCTTACTTTTTATGTCTTTGTCTCTTTGAGATTAGCATTTATACTTCGTCCTTTTTTTTTTGGCCAAGAGGTAAGCTTTGTAGCTTGAACCTTTTGAAGACAATCATCATGTTGAGGAAATGGTCATTGTAGCTCTTTCATATGCCAAAGACTTGCATTCACAGCCTCGCTTTTGCATATTTGGGAGGTAAGTGTTCTGGCTTCCTCCCTTTCGTGTGCTTTATGGTTGTATATACCTAATTTTGTCCGGATCCCTAAACAAGGTACGTTTTACTACAAATTCCAGTTTCTAAATTTACCTCAATTTCATGGTTTAGTGACTTGACACTTGGGTTCCGCAAGGTGGGCAAATCCGATTTTGACACTTTGGGGTGAAAAAGTCAACATGAGAAAAGTCAAAATTGGAAAAGTCAAAGTTGACCAAAAGTCAAAGTCAATATTGGAAAGGTCAACTTTGGAAAAATCAAGATTAAAAGGAAAATTGGATGGTGAAAAGGTAATCTTGATAATTAAAAAGTCAAGTTTGAATAATGGAAGGATGAATTAAATGGAATAAATTTGGGCTAAAATGGTGAAAAAAAAGTTGGATGGAAAATTCAAGACAATTTTGGGAGCCCAATTTAAAAATCCTAATGGTAAAAATTGTTGGAGATTTTAGAAACCCAACTTGGAATTTTGATGGAAACTTAGTGTAAGATGAAAGCCTATTTTTTTAATCTAAGTGATATGAAAATTTGGTGGAAATTGAAAGCTCATTTTTTATATCCAAGTGGTAGGAAAATTGATGGAATATGGAAACCCAATTTTTTAATGAGAAAAATGATGGGAAATTTGGTGGAAGTTGGAAGCCAATTTTTTATCCAAGTGATAGTAAATTTGGTGGATAATGGAAGCCTACACTTAAAGATCCAAGTAGTAAAAAGTTGTGTAATAAGATGAGAGCCTAACTTTGTAAAAATGGTAGAAGGCCCAACTATAAAAATCCAACAAGAGAAGAATATGGTGGAAGGCCCAAAGTTAAAGTCCATGTAGGAAAATGGATGGGAGGAAGAGGGATGATGTTAAAAATAAATAAAAGGTTGTAGGAAAATTGTAGGAATAACCACAAGGTAAAGTGGTAATAAAATGGAGGAGTCGAGGATACTCTTGGAAGGCTAAGTGACAACTTAGTAAATAAATGGATGAGTCACATGAGTAGTACATGAGTCATCTAATGAAGCTTGAATATCATTGGTGGGTGAATAAGGAGATGGACAAGTGGCTAAAAATGGAAGAACCTAGAAGGGTGTAGAGAACGCTAGAAGAAAATGGAAGAAAAAAACCTAAGAGAGCTATTAGGGGATTTTTGGCCAAGGGCTAAGGAGGCAGCCCCATTCAGCCATTTTCCAAAAAAAAATACAGCAAAGGAAGAGAAAAAAAAGAGAGAAAATAGAGGTGTTTGCTAGGAAAAGCTAAACTAAGGTAGTTTCTATTTTTTTTTCTTTTCCATTTTCTTTCTTTTCTATTTTTCTTTTCTTCAAGCTTCAAAGTTTTGTCAAAATATTTTATAAAAAGCTTCTCTTCTCTTTTTGAAATTTGTTTCAAAATTGTCAAAAAAATGCTTCTAGGTTTTTGGCCTCTTGAAAGTGGTGCAAGCTTGTTGTTCTTACTATATATTATGTTTATCTTGTTTGCATGCTTTAGCTATGGTCTATTGTGGTGCATGCTTGATGTTTGATATTTTTCTTCTCTTTGAAAAAATGTGTTATGAGCTTAATGATCTTAGATTTTTTCTGAGTGATAGTTGAGCCGGATTAATCATCCATGAGGCCAACTTTGAGCCAACCACTTTGCTTACTTTAAGAAAATGTTTTTTTAAAATGATTCCCAATGGATTTTGGTTTGGATTAATCAATAATCCATGGCCAAGGTCTTGTTTTTCACCATGCTTGGGTACACTAAAGTTTTGAAGGTTGGATATGGAGATTGTGGGCTACATGAGTCATGCATATTTTATAAAATAAAAAACTATTTTAGGGGCTGTTTAAAACCCTTTAGCCGAACCATATGGGAGGGTTCAATATTTTTTTTTAAGGTTTAGAAGAAAGGTTTTGAAAAAATAGCTTTGGGTAGCTAAAACGAGTAAAAAATTTGGGTTTTGCATTAGGTATGGTTCAGCCACCTTGATTTCCCTTAAAAAAAATTGCATCTTTTTTAGCTTTCTTTGGTTTTCAAAATGTCACGTCGAGGCTAATCGAGGGGTGTTCGGGATGTCTAGGCAATAGCGTTCGGATGTCTCTCATTTTCAAGTCAATTGGCCTAAACTTGGCTCGGGGCATCCGGATATCTTCTCCATGGTATTCTGGTACTCCTTTGGTTTAAGAAATTCTCATGCCCAAACTTTTTGCCTAGTCCAATATAAGTTTCTTCAAATGTGTTTGAATACCTCTATAGGTATTCGGTGCCCTCTCCTCAAGGGAGAAACACATTCCCGATAATAGTCCATTTTTAATGCATTTCATGTTTTTCTAAAAAGTGTTTTAAAATCTTTCACAAAAACGTGATTTTTCGGTTACATAAACATTTTGGCAAGGATGATTTCTTAGTCTTTGCCGGGTTTGCCGAGAAGGTTAGAAAATTCTCCAATGCACGTGTTTATGAAATCGTAAAGTATGGTTTTCATTTTATTCGCAATTATGTAAGTGTTAGGTGAAAGAATTATTTTCTAAAGCTTTGCCGAGTTTGCCAGGAGTTCGATAAAATTTTTCGACGTTTACCATTTATGTAATTCCATAAAGAAAATACATGAAAAAGATTTTCAAATTTTGATTGTTATTCATATTATGATTATGTTATTTAATGATTATTGCTCATGTTATATTTTGTTTATGATACTTAATAATTGAAGTTCATATTATGTTCTTGATTATGTCAATTTTTCTTATGTTTGTATCTTAATAATATTTTGCATATTCATGTTCATTTTAAATGAGTTTAAATATATATACAAATTGACGCTTTAATAAAATGAGGCAATGTTCTCGAGTCAAAATAATTCATGAGTTCTTTGCAGGGTTTGCCGAGGAGGACGTCATCAATTATTATTAACAAAGGAACGTCCTTTTATAGAAAAAGAAAAATGATCCGGATAATTTCAAAATGAAGGAAAATTCTATGTTTTTTCGAGTTTGTCGAGGAATATAGAAAATTTTGTGGTAATAAATTCCGAATCATTCTTGAAATAATATTACTGTTGTCATAACGGAAAAAACCCGTTAAGTGACATTAGGGGGGAAAGAGGAAAAAGAAACTAATTTGAACTTCCCCTAAATAAAAATGAGAGTTTTAAAACAAACTCGGAAAAGAAAATGGAGTCGCCATTGATCTTTTTTGGTTAGGTGTGATCAATCACCTATTAAAATATATTTTTATAAAATATTTTAAGAATAATTAAAACATTTTAAGAAAAACCAATTTCGAGTTCTACGCTTAGAACCAGAGAAAAACAAAAACGGGTTCGAGAGTTAGTTACGTCACAGGGAAGGATTAGCACCCCCACAATGCTCGTATAAAATGGTACCTTATTGATCACGTGTTATCATGAAATCTCAATTAAAGTCGATTTTAGCTTCGATATTTAAAAAATAATTCCCTTTTAAAAACAATCATATTCTTTAAGAATGATCCAGAATTTATTAACATAAAATTTTTTATATTTCCCGGCAGGCTTGGCAAAACATATAATTTTTCCTTTATTTTGAAATTCCCCGAATCACCCTCGTTTTTTGAGAAAAAGAGGATATTCCGTTGTTAATGATAATTGATGATATCCTCCCCGGCAGACCCAGCAGGGAACTCATGAATTATTTTAACTCGAGAACAACCTTATTTTATTAAAAACCATTATTATTTTCCATGCATTTAAAATTATTTAAAAATGATCATGGATATGCAAATTATTACTAAGATATAAATATAAGTTAAAAAAATATGCATAATTATCATGACATGGCAAAAGAATTCATGACATGGTAAATCTTATTATAACTTGGCAAAAGAATTCATGACATGGCATACATGACATAGAAAAAGAATTCATGGCATGCATGACATGGCAAATCTTATTATGACATGGTATATATAAAAAAAAAAAATCATATAGGCGTCAATCATGAAATGACATCATCATAGAATATTCACATCCATCAAAACATCATGATTAAGATAGCAACATGAATATCAATAATAAAATGACATCATCATGGAATATTCATGAACATAGAATTATCATGATCAAGATAGCAAATGTAGACATCAATTATCAAATGACCTCATCATGAAATATGCATGAACATAGAATATGCACACATCATCATTTTAAAAATCTTTTTCATGAATTTTCTTTGTGAAATTACATAAATGACATGTGTCGAAAAAATATTTTAGCACCCCCCGACAAACCTGACAAAGCTTGGAAAATACTTCTTTCACATAATAGTTATGTAATTCCGAATAAAACAAAAACCATACCTTATGATTTCATAAATACGTGGGTTGAATAATTTCTTAACCTCCCTGGCAACCCGACAAACATTAAGAACTAATTCTCGCCAAATGTCTAGGAAACCGAAAGAGTACGTTTTTATGCCAAATTAAGTAAAAACATTTCTTCGAAATAGGCTATGCACGAAAACTAAATGTGTTTCTCTCTCGAAGAGAGGGCATCGGAATACCTAAAGAGGTATTTGTTAGCTCAAGTGTAGAGATTAACCAAGAGGGGGGTGAATTGGTTTTTAAAATTTTCACAAATACATTTGAATTTTAAGTATGGAAATTAACAAATCAAATTTAATATGAAATAAGTGAACAACACAAGTAACTAAAATAAAGAGTAAGGTAAAGAGGAGCAAACAATCGATGTATAGAGGTTCGGCCCTTCCACTTGATGTCTATGTCCTCTCTTCTTGGCACTAGTGAAAAATTACCTTTGAGGTTAAGGTATAACCTTACAATCCCTATCTTTTGAGGCTTAAATAGAAACCTCTTGAACAAGTCACTCACAATCTCAAACCCTTTAGAAAATGAAGGTTTGTTTGCAAACTAAAGTGAACTTCTAATAGGAAAGTGTTTGCTGACTTTAAGCACAATATTTGAAGAGACAATTACAATGAAAAGATAAATACAATGTGAAATAAAGCTTAAGCACAATGAGAACTTGAAAGCTAGAGAAAATATGAAAGATTCTTACTTTGATTTGCTTCTCTTGGAGTCTCTTGCTATTAGAAGTGTTAGGAAGTCTGTTCTATACCTCTAATCTCAAAAATGCGTTGGGAGTGGTTAGATGTGGAAAAGAGTCGTTCTTTCTTCAGAAAATCGTACTTCGAAAATAGTACAGTGTGCCAGGGGTCAATCATCTCCTTCAGCGATCGATCCCTTCCTTGTTCCAATTTAAAAATCTGACCGTCGGAGCCCGTGGGATAGATCTTCTCCTTGTGGGGATCGATCCCCTACTATCCTGCAAAGTTCAAAATGCTACTGACTTGCATGGGATCGATTCGGGACTGATCCGGGTGAAATTTCTTCACTAGGGGATCGATCCTCTATCTTAGGGGGTCGATCCTCTCTTCATAAAATTGTTTTCTTTGATTTTGAAGAGAGGTCAATTTGTCTTAAAAATATTCTAATCATATATATAAATATATATTTAAGAACATGTATTTTTGAGAAAGCTAAGGAGTTTAAAATATTTTAGCATTTTCCAAAATATTTTCAAAATGATTCAAAGAAAAATGCTAGAATGGAAACATTTAATCTCATTCTAATTAAACTTAAGAGTTTGTCATTTCAAAATTAAGATCAATTCAAAGCTAATATAGCTAACAATCTCCCCTTTTTGATATGACAAAGCTTAAGATAAATTTACTTGTAAAAACTCCCCCTTAATTAAAGAAATAAAGATTTTCAATAAAAACTCCCCCTTAATAAAAGCATTCTTTTCAACTTTGCAAAAACAAATAAGGAACAAGCAAAGACACTTTCAATCCACAATGTCCACAAGCATTTAAGCACAATATCCAACATAATTCATATCCATAAAATAGAAACATTTAAGCACATATGAAAAATTTCCCACTTTTTGCTTTTTATCTAATTTTTGTTCACTTAAAACAAATTTGTTAATATGAACTTTCTCCCCCTTTTTGTTATATAAAAAATAATATCAATTCAAAGCTAAGGGGAATACAGTAAGAGAACTAAAATCATAGATACCATGTGTTAAGCAATGAAATTCAATCAACAACTCAATAATATCAAAAGAATATATCAATCCAACATCAATTCAATATACCAAATGAATATATCAATTCAACATGCATAAAGTCTCAAATATTATGAATATATATGAAAAAGGTAGCATTGAAGTTCAAAGATGAGACATTAGAAATACTTAAATTACATAGATAATGTCTATAGCAAAAACATTAAAACATTGAAATTCAAATCATAAAGTAATGCTTGAAACCCAAAATGAAAAGCCTAGACACATTTTGATGCCAAATCCCTAAACACCCTAGCGAGATAGATCATCGTGATCGGAGGGTGGAGGAGGTGGAAAGGATGAGGACATGTCCCGAAGCCGGGTGTCCATGTGGTTTACGACTCTGCACATGACTTTGACATCATCTTCCAAGGTCGTGAACCTCGTATCAACATGTTGTCGAAACAAAGCAAATTGGTCAACAACATGTGTTTGAAGCGAGTCAAACTTTTCCATGAGTTGATGACCGCTTGAGTGTCTAAAGTGCCGAAGGAGGAGGAAGAAGCGCCAACCGAGGGCGGCACTTGAGTTACTTCAGATGCACCAACATCATCACCATCATGCTCGTCGAGCTGTTCTTCATGAGCCCGGGCCCACTCACCATTTGCGTTTTGGGTATAACCCATCTTGTGAACCGTTTTGAGGTCGATCATGGCATTTTTGAAGTGCGGGATGCCCGGATCGCAAGAGACATCAATCCTGATTGCCTTGATGTAGTGACTCAAGGCCATTCCAAAAACTATAGTGCGCTCCGTGCCTTTGACGATGCGGAGGAGATCGAGGAAGATAAAGTGAGCGAGGTTCGGCCTTTGTAGAGTACGGATCATGTTGAGCCACCAATAGTCAATATTTCGTAATGTGGAGTATATGGTGCTGAAAGGTCGAATGGTATGGGAGATGATGATGTGAAGCAATCGGTTGTGCAACGGGAGAAATGAAGCATGATTGTTCGGTGTGCGTATTGTCTTAGGAAAGTATCATTCCTCGTGAATGTCACCCTCGTTTGGAATATCGAACGCTTGTGCGATTGATGCTTGAGTGACAATGATCTCGCGACCCATTAGATAGGTCTTGATCTCATGAACAATGCCGATGTCTATGTCATCGTCCTCGCGGTGGTATGTGGCATTACTAAAGAATGCACAAACTAAGTTTTCATGCACGGGGCAGTTTAGTGAAAGGAATGGCAACCACCTGAACTCCTCAAATAATGAGAGATATTCGAAGTTGAACACTCGATGGAAGTTTACGTCGATCACCCAACATTTCTTAACAGACTCTTTAGAAAATGAAGAATTGAACTTGTCTCGAGCCTGGGTGATCGGGAAGCATGCTTCAAAAGAGTTGGTGCGGAAGGTACGGCTCGCTTTGAGGAGGAGGATGCCTTAACTATTGGTTTGTATTTATAAGCTTGGTGTTTCAATTTAGGTGCCATTTAAGGTGTTGGAAGGGTATGGATAGTGGTTTAAAAATTTTATCGAACACTTGGTGGAGGTCAAATTTTGGTGGTGTTTTGGAAAAATTTGTTGGGTGTAATTCATGCCAAAGGTTAGGATGAAGTTTTTAGAGGTGAAATAACCACACAAAAAAAAAAAGAATTTAGGTGGATTTGGAGGTTAGGGCCGAATGTGGACGGTGTAGGTTTTTGGTTGAGGCTTTTTCACAAACACTTGGTCGGTGGCACTTTTGAGAGGTGGTTTTGGGTGATTTTGATGTGGGTTTTGGATGATTTTGTATAGAAGAGTGAAAAAGAGGATGAATTTGTATAGGAATTATGAAGAAAAGATGAATGGAATGTGGATTTGAAGAGTGGGTTTGAAAATATGGGTTAGGGTTTGAAAAGGGAATTTTTGAATTTTAGAGGAAAGTGAGTGATTTAGGTTTGGAAATGATGAGAATGATGAAAGGGAGATGAAATTTGGTAGTATCGATGTGTTGGAATGAAGAAATTTGAAGAAAAAATGAGTGAGTTGAAAGATTTTTAGAGTTGGGTTGTGTGAGGAGCGAAAGAGGAGAGGAAAAAATGAGCAAGCAGGGCTAGTCGCGCGGGCTGTATATGCGTGCAGGCAAGAAGAGATCGATCATTTCTTTATGGGATTGATCCCTCATTCAAATTGGATCGATCCCATATTCAAAGGGGATTGATTCGCACTTGGAAAAATCTGAGTTTCAGCTTTTAATTTTGTAATTTTGGGCAAAAGGATCCATTCCATTCATATGGGATCGATCCCATATGCAATTGCAGTCAAAAATACATTTGAATACTTGTGATTTTTCATTCCAAAACTTATAATTTTCAAACTTGGACATTATTTATGCAATTTTGTAATTCTAAATGTATCTATAATTGTCCAAAATGAATGAAGCAATCAAACATGCTCATTAAATACACATATAACACATAAATACTAGTTCAATTTCAACATGTGTATCAATTCAAACAATAAAACAAACTCTGAAACATCAAACAATGCATTCAATGTTCAAACATCATTGAGACAAGTTTATAAACAAAATCAAATATCATCAAACTTGTTCATATCATTTAAGACCAAAACATTGAAGATAATCATGGTGCATTCATTAATCCAAGTTCACCTCTAATAGTGCAAAATCTCTCTCTATCAAGTGGCTTTGTGAATATATCAGCTAATTGATGCAAGGTATCAACAAATTCAAGTACAATATCACCTTTTTGAACACGATACCTAATGAAATGGTGTCTTATCTCTATATGCTTAGTCCTTGAATGTTGAATAGGATTTTTAGTGAGACTAATAGCACTAGTATTATTACATTCAATAGGAATGTGATCCATGGTAAGTCCAAAATCCTCCATTTGTTGTTTGATCCATAAGATTTAGGCACAACAATTTCTCGCGGATACATATTTCGCCTCGATTGTGGATAAAGCAACACTATTTTGTTTCTTGGAGAACCATGATATGAGCATATTCCTAAGAAACTGACAAGTACCGGAAGTGCTTTTTCTATCAATTTTACAACCACCAAAATCTGCATTCGAATAAGCATGCAAAACAAAAAAGGATCCTTTTGGGTACCATAAGCCTAGCCTAGGTGAGTCCTTAAGGTAACGAAATATTCACTTAACGGTAAGTAAATGTGACTCCCTAGGTGATGATTGAAATCTAGCACACAAGCATACACTAAACATAATATCGGGTCTACTTGCGGTAAGATAAAACAATGAACCAATCATAGACCTATAAAGTTTAGTGTCAACACATTTACCTCCTTCATCCTTATCAAGCTTAGTTGAAGTGCTCATGGGTGTTGAGTAGGGTTTTGAATCATTCATGCCAAACCTCTTGAGCAAGTCCTTTATGTATTTTTCTTGATTGATGAAGATGCCATCTTTAGTTTGCTTAACTTGTAATCCCAAAAAGAAAATAAGCTCCCCCATCATGCTCATCTCAAATTTACCTTGTATAAGCCTAGAAAATTCTTGACAAAGAGATTCATTAGTGGAACCAAATATGATATCATCAACATAAACTTGAATTATTAGAATGTATTTACCTTGAACCTTTATAAAAATGGTAGTATCAACTTTACCTCTATTAAAACCTTTGTCAATAAATTTTTTTTGAATGTCTCTCATGCCAAGCTCTAGGAGCTTGTTTAAAACCATACAAAGCTTTTGATAATTTAAAGACATGATTAGCGAAATGAGGATTCTCAAAACCGGGAGGTTGTTCAACATATACTTCTTCATCAATAAAGTCATTAAGAAAAGCACTTTTAACATCCATTTGAAAAAGCTTAAAATCTTTAAAGCAAGCAAAGGCCAAAAGCATCCTAATAGCTTCTAATCTAGCTACCGGGGCATAAGTTTCATCATAGTCAATTCATTCTTCTTGATTATATCCTTAAGCAACTAACATAGCCTTGTTTATAACAATATTGCCATTTTCATCAAGTTTGTTTCTAAAGACCCATTTGGTACATATAGTTGGATAATCACTAGGTCTTTCCACTAAGTTCCAAACTTTGCTTCTTTAAAAATTTATTTAACTTTTCTTGCATAGCCATAATCCAATAATCATCTCCTAAGACCTCATCAATGTTTTTAGGTTCAATTTGAGAAATAAAAGCAACATAATTACAAGTATTTCTAAGAGAAGATCTAGTTATTACCCCTTGAGTTGGATCACCAAAGATCTCACCATCTTTCACATAGCTCAATTCTCTTTGATAGCTTGTCTCCTTTTCAACTTGTGTGGGTTCAAGAAAGTCATCTTCTTTTGTAAATTCTTGATCCACTTCAACTTGATTTTGCTCCTTGGATAATGATGCATCATCTATATTTTCTTGAAATATGCCTATATCATCATCATCAAAAGATACCTTTCTCGAAGATAGATTAGTTTCATCAAATATAACATGAACAGATTCTTCTACAACTACGGTTAACTTATTAAAGACTTTAAAAGCTTTGAAACTCATGGAATAACCAAGAAAAATAGCTTCATCACTTTTTGCATCAAATTTACCAAGATTATCCTTTCTATTATTTAAAGCAAAACATTTGCAACCAAAAGGATGAAAGTAACTTATGTTAGGCCTTCTACCTTTAAAAAGCTCATATGGTGTTTTCTTCAAAATTGGCCAAATCATAGCTCTATTTATGATACAACAAGAAGTATTTATGGCTTTCGCCACAAACATATCTTGGTAAGTTGTTTTCACAAAGCATGGTCCTAGCCATTTCCTCTAGGTGCCGAAAAGTTATGACTAATACCATTTTCATTACAAAACTTGTCAAAACCAAGATTTTCAAATTCTTTTCCATGATCACTTCTTATGCTAGAAATAGAATAACCTTTTTCATTTTGAACAATTTTACAAAAAGTGATAAACTTTTCCAAAGCTTCATCTTTAGAATTTAAGAAAAGAACCAATGTGTACCTAGAGAAATCATCAACCAAAACAAAACCATATTGTTTACCACCCAAGCTCAATGTCCTTGTTGGACCAAAAAGATCAATATGAATCATTTGCAATACTCTAGTAGTTGAAACTGTTGGGATTCGACCTCATGCTCAAACATCAATCGAATTAAAGAAGAACATGAACGCAGCGAAAAAAATAAACAAAGAGATAGCCGAATCTAACAAGATCATGCTTGTAAAATTTTAATGCGATCAAGTGATTATAAAGAACACATATGATTAGAAATCATACCTTAACTCAAAGATATAGTAATCTTGAGTTTCCAAACAGCCCACTCAATCTTGAATGGCAAGAGGTAACGCCAAGACTTTAGCCACACAAGTGTTTGGCCTCTAACGGTGATCCACACAAGATGATCAAGAGAACCTTCATAAGGTGGAAATTCTAAGGAAAGCTACTTAAAATGAGCTTTTCGTAGGCTCCATTACATATGTAATTTGTCATGTTTATATGTAATTTGTGTCATGTTAATATTAAAAAAAATTACATTTAAATTTTTTTTTACATATGTAGAAATTTAAATAAATACATGATATATTTGCCATGTTTATATGTAATTTGTCATGTTTATATGTAATTTGTCATGTTTATATTTAATTTGTTATGTATATATGTAATTTTTCATGTTTATATGTAAAACAAATTACATATAAACATGACAACTTTATGTAATTTGTCATATTTATATGTAATTTTGTCATGTTTATATGTAATGGAGCCTATTTTAAGCTCACCCTAAGGGAGCTTACCCTAGAACTCCCCTCATAAGGTAGGAATGGAGTCATGCTGGAATCCATGCTAGTGGTTAGGTTTCATAAACCTCTCCCCGACAAGAACAACCATGGCCGAGTGCTTCATAAGCATCAAGAAGAAAACATTTTTCTATCTTCCACAGGGTTTGGTGCGCCAAACAAGAAAGAAAGATCTTGATCTTCTTTCTTTTCACAGGGTTTGGAGCATTAACCAAAGGCAAGATCTTGATCTCTTCTTCTTCTTAATCTAAGCCTTTGCTCTCTTGAGAGAAACCTTTTCTCTCTAGCAATCCATAAAGAGGCAAGAAGCGAGAAAAGAAATCAAGAAGATGCCGACACCACCACATACAATATGCGGCTAGGCCATTATGAATTCGGTGGCCATCATGTTCTATTAATAGGGGGTGGCAAGACTCCAAGACAAGGGCTTAGGGTCATAACATAACTTTTATGTTATTTGCTCTTAAGTCCCTCCACTTAATTAAACTATTTAATTAAGTCCTTATTGATTAAATTCTCAATTCAATCAACTAAGCTCATTCCATTTTAATCTCTTAATTCACCTTAACATGTGTGACCCATTAGGCTTCCAATATGTTGGTAATGAATATAAATATAATCCAAGGATAATTAATTTACATTCATAGATCATGAGGGGACTCTAGCAAGCCATCATGACCACCTAAATACTGGAGAGTCAAGTTAGTCTCGACATAACCTTTCATATTCAGTCTATCAGTGTAATTCGATCCTTTCACCAAATATCTCAGAAAGACCATGAGCATGGTGCAGTGTCTACTCATGTTCAATCCATATTAGTTCTTGCAGCTATTGCTTAACTTTGTGAACTTAAAGAAACTATTTCTCCTAAATTCATCATACTCTGGCCAAAGATTCCATCAAGTTAACTTAAGCCAAGAACAGATGAGATATGTCTCCGATATCACTTAGAGTGGTGAATCCTCTCTGGATCACTCGTCCATCTTTGTATGCTTCATGTCATACCCAAAATCACCCTACTATAAGCATCCCTTCTTGGGATCCATTCATGATGAAATCAAAGCATGACAATTCACATACAAGATGACTTAGTATCACAAGTCAGAAGACTACTTACACAACTGACATGTGAGAACGTTCCATAGACACTAAAGTGATAATACCAAATGGAGTTCTCACAGCAGGCCAAGTTCAGTGAACTTGTTCTCTAACAAGCACCTACATGTTATCCCAAGTATATCATATACTTCAACCCATAAGATCGGTTGCTTACTTCATAAGTAAGAAGGCTTAACATGTACCAGTCTTTGAGCAATGCCAATGCCCCGTCTTGGCAATACAATGACCAGGAACAGTTTTAGGAACATGGCTTTGATACATAAGGATCTCACAATTATAACTTTTTATAATTTCTTTGCAAGACCTTTATGTTCCATTGGCTTCATCCAATTAGTACATATAATAACTCTTTATCATTGTACTAACATGAAGGATGAGTTAGTGATTGGCTTAGTGCAAGTGGGAGATTGTTGGTGTATGCCCTAGAGCCAATCAGATTGAGCATAGGATACACAGTCAATAAAGTATACCCTTCACTATGAAGATAGTGATACAAGGTTTTCCTTCATGTTATTACAATAATAAGGAGTTATTAAGTACTAATCGAATGAAGCCCATGGAACATAATGGCCTTGCAAAGGAATTATAAAGAGTTATAATTATGAGATCCTTATGCATCAAAGCCTTGTTCCTCAAACTATTCCTGATCATTGTATTGCCAAGACGGGGCATTGGAAATGCTCAAAAACTAGTATATGTTAAGCCTTATTACTTATGAAGTAAGCAACCGATCTCATACAAGTTGAAGTATAGGATACTTGGGATAACATATAGGTGCTTGTCTGTTGAACAAGTTCACTGAACATGTACCGCCAAGAGAACGTCATTCGGTAATATCACTCTAGTGTATATGATAATGTTCTCTTAATACTAGTCATGTAAATTAGTCCTCAGACTTGTGATACCAGGTCATCTTGTATGGAGAGTGTCATACTTAGATTCCATCACAAACGGGTCCCAAACACGAGGATGCTTATGGTAGGGTGTTATTGTGTATGACATGAACCATAAGAAGATGAATGAGTGATCCAGAGAGGTTTCATCACTCCCTTTGATATTGGAGACATATCTCGTTTGTTCTTAACTACGATTAACTTGATTAAGTCTTTGGCCAAAGCATGATGGATTTAGGAGAAAGTTGTTTCTCTAAATTCATAAGGTTAATCATAAATCGCGAAGAACTAATATGGATTGAACATGAGTAGACACTGCACCATGCTCATGCGCTATCCGGGATATATGGTGAAAGGACCGTATTACACTGACAGGTTGGTTGCTGAAAGGTTCTAAAAGGTCACGCTGACTTCACAATATTTGGGTGGTCATGATGGGTTGCTAGATCCCGCTCTTGATCTATGAAAAACAAGTTAATGAGATTAACTTATGTTCATTGCCAACATATTAGGAACCTAGAGGGTTACACACATAAGAACATATATGTATGGATTAAACATGGTATTCTATTAAGGTAAAACTTATTGGAATAAAAGATCTATATTGAGGACTTAATTGGAGAAGTTCAATTAAGACAGATTAAGACATAATTGAGATTTGAGAAATCGAAGAACAATGTATTAATGAAATAAGAGGAATCAAGAAGTTTTATCTAGTATAGTCGACTTTGACATAGTGATGTACAAGGTGAATTTCGAATGACTATGCTATATTGGAATAATGTCATGAGATGATATTAATAGATTAATGACATGAATTGCTCATGAGGAGAAAGAAATTTAATTGAGAATTAAATTACTTTCTTTTAGAAATTAATCTATCAAATAAATAAGCATGATAAATTAAAATGGGTCAAAAGTGACTATTTTGATTTAGGACTGTCCACCAGGGGTGGTTGGCCCAACTTAAGGCATTAAGATTGATAGACCATTATTATTATTAGATAATATAATAGGCCTATTGATCCATCTTAGAATTAAATAGTTTAAGTCCAAGTGGATTAATGA
Organism: Fremontodendron californicum; assembly: GCA_030761205.1. NCBI lineage: Eukaryota > Viridiplantae > Streptophyta > Magnoliopsida > Malvales > Malvaceae > Fremontodendron > Fremontodendron californicum. Next base: position 8,315,084 of record JAULJL010000025.1, on the reverse strand, counting down.
AAATCTTGTGCAACAAGCTACAGGGGCCGGTTAAGCTTAGGGAGAGAGGGGTCAGGGTTTGCGCCTACATATATATCAGATATAGAGGCTGTAGCTGCAACCTAAGCTTGTAATTCTACTTGAGATATTCTGATTTTTGCTTGAGAAAAAGTTGGTTTCAAGAAGAAAAACCTAGCCTAGCAAAAATAGTATATCCCCACCTCCCTGCAGAATTTGTGCTTGCCGCAATTCCTCTTCTTCTTGGTGTTTTTCTTGCCGCTTCTCTTCCTTATTGAGTGAGATTGATTTAGGGAGAAAAATATAAGAGATAGATCTTTTGATTGTGATCTTAGGATTTACTTGCTAGCACAAGTGAATCACCATACCTTAGAGAAAGATCCATCAGCTGTTCTTGTGGACTAGCTCTAGAGGAAGGACAATTGTGCTTCTTGTGATCTTGTTCGAATTGGATCTTGGACTTTTGAGGAACTTGGGATTTGGATCTGCAACTTAAGGTTACGATATCTTAAGTAGGTAACTTCTAAATCATATGGGTGATTTAATTTGTTTTGTATGCTATAAACCTATGCTAAACATAAGCCTAAGATCCTGTTGTATTTCGGGTGCTTCTTTGTTTACTTCTGATGCACTTTGATTATTATGTTTAAGCATGAGCCCGAGGTAGAGTAAACCAAACACTCTTATCCCTGTGAAATCGAGAAATTAACATAGACATAATATGAGATAGGTTCGACCTCGGCTTTAAGAGTTAGAGTTTTGGTTGAACTGGGATGTTTGAGGGTGAAAGAATTTCTCCTCAGCAAGGATTTTGATTGAGAATCAAACTCCTATCCTCCTTATCCCCTAGGCAATCGAATATGGACACTATATGGACTAGGTTCGGCCAAGCTTCTAAGAGTTAGAAGTTTAACCAAACCATGTCACTTGAAGATATAGTGTTTCTCTTGTGATAGGAGTTTAAAACAGGTTTAAACTCTTATCAATTAAGCACATGAATGGCCGGCCAAGGAGTTTGAGTATGGCAATAATTCTTCACTTTGTGAAATCGGTTTGGGAGAGTTTTCTTTGAGAGAAAATAGTTTTCTTTTTGAGAGAGAAAAAAAGAAGAACAATCGACCAAGGCAGAAAAATAGACATTGTCGCATCTCTTCTTTTTCTTCTTTTTGGTTTTCTTGATCACCGAACAAAGAGAAAATTTTTTCTTGTGATTCGGCCATTGAGAGAATAAAAGAGTGAACTTTTTGATCGTGATCGAAAGATCAGCCCGCTAGCACTAGAAAATCCCTGAGCCTTGAGAAGGTGCCAATATCCGTTCATGTGGATCACCGTTAGAGGCAAGATACCTGTGTTGCTTGTGGCCTTGAAGAGATCGTGAAGTGATCATTCAGTTGTTGAGTTTGTGCAAAGATCAGTATACTCAAGATTATGAGATCTTCAGTAGATATGATCTCAAAATCATATGGTTGAAATAAATTTTTATTTACAATAAACCCATGTAAATCATGATCTAAGGATCCTAAGGGATCTGACTGCTTCTTTGTTTTACTTTCGGCTGCCTTATTTTGATATTTATGTATAAGCATGAGGCCAGATTTCCTAGTAGACCTAAGTTTGGAAGTCCAAATAGAGGGGAATTTGGTGGAAGGCCCAATGTTGGAAGTCCAAGTAGAGAATTAGGTAGAAAATAAATGAAATTGAAAAATGGTGGAGGGGTGAATAAGAAACAAGTGAAAAGTTGGAGGAAAAATGTGGAAAATAGCCTAAGGTAAACTTGTAATAAAATAAAGGAGTGAAGGCCATTGTTGGAAGAGAATTGGCAAGTTGGTAAATAAATCAATGAGTCACACAAGGAAGGACATGACTCACCAAGTAAGGACTTGAGTTGACATTGACTAGCCAATGGGAGAAGAACTTAATGAGGAAAGATAGAAGGCTATTGGCTACTGAATAAGGTGTCATAATGATCTTTGCGATCACTAGATGACGATTTGGAGGAAATAAAATAAAACATAAAAACACAGAGTCGCCACCAATCTTTTTTTTTAGCTAGGTGCGATTGGCCACCTATTAAAATCTATCTTTGAAAAAAAATTTTAAAATTAATTGAAACCTTTTAAAAAGACAATTTTAAAGTATGCAATTGAAAACCAGAGAAAAATCATGATGGGTTCGAGAGTACGGTTACTCATGGGGAAGGTACTAGCACCTCCACGACGCCCGTTAATAAAATGGTACCAAGTAATCATGTGTTATCCTAAACCTAGATTTAATGGACTTGACATCGGTATTTAAAATTAATTCTCTTTTTTTTTTCAAAACATGTTTGTTAATTTTAAAAAGGAATTGTTTTTTTTTTAAAATGAAAGTGAACATAAATCTTTTATAAAAAATACTAATTAAATATTTCCAGTACTTTTGGTAGTATTTAACGAGGTCCTATCATCTTGGGATATCTTAGGAATCACTACTATAACATCCTTCAAATTCCGTCATCGGTAATTTCCATTCACCTTTTTTTTTAATTTAAATGCATATGATCCAAATATTTAAGTATGGGATGCATATGGCTAAGCATATAGGACATGTGATTAAATACATAATCATACGATTAAGCATACGAAGCATATTATTTGCAAACACGAGCATGGCAAAATAACAAGCACGTACATATTCACTTTTATTTATTTATTATTTTCATCATTTTCATTTTCGAAATGAACACGGATTTTTGTATTGAGAATATCGCCAAATACTCCCACTACTTGTGATGATATTTAACGAAATTCTTTCACCTCGGGATATCTTAGGAATCATTACTATGACACCCTTCAAATTCCGTTGTCGGAAATCCGCAATCATCTCTACGATGTACTTATGGTCGTGAGCAAATAGAGCACATGCATTCCATTTCAAAATACTACAATCATATACATACGGTACACTAAAGCGAAACAAGGCAAAACAAACAAAACTGAAAATGTGTTTCTTTCTTAAAGAGAGGATATCCAAACACCTAAAAAGATGTTCGACTACCTTTGAAAGAAACTTAAATTGGATTTTAAAATCAAAAGATTTTGGGCATGAATTTTTGCTTGGATTAAGAGGACATCCGAATTCCTCTAGATGAGCCTTGAATGGAAACATTTTGAAAACCAAAACAAGTTAAAAAAATGATGCAATTTTTTGAAAGAAAAGCCAAAGTGGCCGAATGGTCTTAGTGTGGAAATCCAAGTTTTTTGCTCGTTTTTTTGCTCGTTTTACCTACCCATGACCCGATTTTCTTAAAAACTATTTTAAGAATTAATGACCATGAAAACAACTTCTAAATAGTACTAAGGGTTTCGGCCAGCCCCTCCATCTTTGTGCAAAAAATCGAAACCTTTGCTAGTTTTAAAGCTTGTTTTGACTTCAAAAATCTGATTTTACTAAACTATTTTTTAAACCCTTAAATAAAATTAGAAAAATATATAAAATTTTAACCATGGACTTATCTAAAGGTATATGAAATGAGGTTGAAACAATTTTTTATTTGGACAAGAAATGCATAGACTCAAGTGGCCCCAAAAACAGCATATCCCACTAAAACCAGTTTTGCCAAGACTATTTTTTTAAACCCTTAAAGAAAGCTAAAAAAAATCTGAAATTTTAACCATGGACTCATCTAAGGGTATATTAAATGAGGTTAAAATAGTTTTTTATTTGGACAAAAAATGCATAGGAAAATATTGCCCGAAATCAGCAACTCCAACTTTTAAACTTTGTTATTTCTAACTAGATTGAAATCAAGATTTTGGCTATAGACCGTTGGTTGATCTTAACCAAAATCATGCTGGAAATGGTTTGAAAACATGATTTACAGCAAGCAAAAATGAGTGGCTCAAAGCTAGCCTCTTGGACGGAAATCCGGCTTAGCCATTTATAACTCTAGGAAATATAGTTATTTTGCCACCTTTTATGCTTTTGAATTGGCGAAGTCCTTGAGGATTTTATTAGGATTTGATTAGTTTTAGATATTTTATATTTATTTTAATTATCCATTTTATGTTTAAAATAGTTATTTTAGTTGTTATTTATGTGTTTTTATAGGTCCAAGGTGATCTGGAGCTTCGAGGTGCAAAACTACAAAAATTGGTGCATTCCAATGAGCAAGCAGATTTGACCTCCGGAGCTTCTTTCAAGAAAAACTTGATCTTAAAGACTTCAAATGAGAAAACTTCCTTTTTTACTTTTAAATACGACTTCCATACCTTTCCAATGTTATAAAGCACATCAAAATTGGACAAGATTTGTCCAGTCAAAACAGCTAACGAAATTTTCAAAGATGACAAAATCCGGAGACAGGGCAGAAAGTCGGCGCCACGAAATCACTATTCTAGTGCCGCGGCGCCACTATTCCAACTCCATGGTGCCACTATTCTAGCGTAGCAGTGCCCAGCTACTGTTTGCAACTCGAAAAAAAATCGCAAAAACGTAAAAATTACCTGTTTCACTTGGGAGCGAAGTTTCGGACTCCAGGAGGCCTTGGACACTTTAAATAGGACTCTTTTAGGTCAGAATAAAGAGGATTGGATACATAGAAACCTAATTCTCTCTCAAGAAGATAGTCGTCATCAAATTCTCTCTCAAGACGATTGAAGATTCAAGATTCAAGAACTGACAACTCTTAGTTTTCTCTTTTCTCTTCTTTATTTTTCTTGTGTTGTTGATGATGGTGAAACTATTTGAATATTTTTTTTCATTAATTATCATGAACTAAATCTCTTTTACTAGGATTTCAATGGAACTCAACACCTAATTTTAATTCACTTTCTCTCTCTAGCTTGATTTAATGGTTTGTTGAGTTGTTTGTTCATTCTTGTTCTTAATGCTTCTAGTTGATTGACCACCAATTAGATTGATTTGTTAACCTAAATATAACTTGGAAAAGGGAGTTTAGTGTTAGACATGGATTGAATGACACATGTTTCATATTAATTTATTAGGATGAATTGATCTGCAGGTAGGGTAGGAATACACTTACTTGTCATGTGTAACCATTGTTAGAGCCTAAGCTTAATGAGTTCTTCTTTAATTCAATTATCATATGAATATAGTTAATTGGTTAAGAAGGATTTTTTTTGAGACCATCGGAAGATCCTTATAAATAAGATAGAACTCTAGGTTAACTACCCAGGATCATTAATCAAGTGAAGAGGTAGAGAGAGATTCAAGCGAATGTTGAGGGAAGTTATAATCCTAGGCTTTTATAATTAATTAAATTCAATCTTTTTAATTTACTTGCTTTTGTTTTTAGTTTCTTTTAAGTTTGATTACCATCTTTAATTATTTGTTTAGGTAAGATTAGGTTGTGTTAATTTTAGTACTTAACGATTCTAATAACAATTCCTCGTGGGTTCGACAATCTACTTCTCATTGTATTACTTGTTTGTGATACGTGCACTTGCGTAGTGAAATCTGACAACAGCCATCACTTGGTAGAAACCAAGGTCGTCAACCTCATAATCATTCTTTTTAAAGAGAAAATAAACATATAACAAAGAGAATTCTCCACAACCAACTCATATTCAGCAAGATATGCACATGAAGATGTCAATATATATAGCAAAAAAAACATAAATAAACAATAAGAATAAAGGTTGGCCACTTGGATGTGAATCCAACCTAACCATCACTTAGTGAAAACCAAGATCATCAAGCTCATAACCTTAACATTTCATGAAGAAAATAAGGAGAAAATGGCATCAAATAAACCAATATGCATTATATATTCAAGATGAAACATAAAACAACAAAGGAAATATCACCAAAAGTCATATCAAGTTTCGGCCATCTTGAAAGAAATGATTTTTTTGTTGTTGTAAAAACACTTTGTTTTCTTGAAAAAGAGAAGAGGAGAAGAAAAAATCATTTGAAAACCTTTTTGAAACCTTTTTTTTTTGGAGAAAAAAATGAAAATAATACATAAAAGAAGAAGAAAACATGAAATGAATGAAGCAATAAAGAACAAGCAAAGAAAAGCAATCTGCCTAGGTTAGTTTCACCAAAGACCTCTCTACCTTATCCTTTTTCCTCTTTTTTCTCTTTTCCTTTCCTTTTCTCCTTAGGTGAGTTTAGCTACTGCCTTGTGCTCTCAAATGAAGAGTGAATGGATGAAAAAATATCTCCCCCCTGCCCTATACTAGCTTGGTCGAATGGCCCCTTCAATCTCATCTCTTTATCTTTTTTTTTAGCCAATTGGCTTCATCATGTTGCCTAGCCAATGAGGTTTAATCCTTACACATTAAAACATCATCCATTGGCTAGCCAATGACATTCCTACTTAGTCACCAAGAGTGCTCTCTATTGGCCAAAAATGCCAACTCATATCCTAAATAAGATGACTCATGTCCTTTGCTCTCAACATGCCATATGATCATTTTTATCCACCCTTCCCCTCTCTTGGCCGAAAATTGACATGAATATTCTAGTGTCTTCTTTTTCTTGGCCACTTGGCAACATCACATGCTTTAGCCAATGATCCTCTTTTATGCCAACTCATGTACTAAATATGGTGACTCATGTTCTTTGTTGCTATCCATTTATTTACCAACATACCATTTAGCTCTTCTAAGGACACTTTTCACTCATCCTTTTTAATCACCAAAATACCTCACTTATTTACACCATGCTCCTACAATTTTAATTTAATTCTAAACCTGCCCTATTTTCCTACATGCATCCTAAGTTTAGACCTCCCAACAATAAAATCTAAATAGACTTCTTAAGGTTGGGCCTCTCAACAACAAAAATCTAAATGGACTCATAAGGTTGGGATTTTAATCCTACCATATTTCTTCTTCTTGGTCTTGAGAAATGGGCCACCAAAACTTACCATTTGGTCATTGAAGATGGGCTCCCATGCTTCTATCAAAATTGCCACCACTTAAGCAAAAATGGACCTCCCATATTTTTACCAAAAATTGTCATCCATTTAGAAAAATGAACTTCCATATTTCTATCAAGAATTTTGATTCACTTGGATAAAAAAATGGGCTTCCCCCTTTACCCTTTAATGCCTTGGCCGAATTCAACATGGTATTCTCTACCATTTTTGCTTACTTTATTTCCATTTAAGTTTATCACTTCAATGCTCAAAATTGACTTAAAAACATCAAGATTACTTCTTTAACACCTAAATTTCCTTTTAACCTTGATTTCCCAAAGTTGACTTTTTGACCTTTAACTTTGACTTTTTGGTCAACCTTGACTTTGATTTTTTTATCAACTTTGACTTTTTAATCCAAAATGTCAAAAATGGCATGCCCACTTCACTGAACTCAAATGTTAAGTCACTAGGTCATGAAGAAGAGGTAAGGTTAGAAAAATCTAAATTGAAAAGAGACAGACCTTGTTTAGAGGTCTGGATGAAATTAGGTGTCTACATAAGGAAAAGCCAAGTGGCTAAAAAAATAGGAGAGCTTGGTGAAAACTAAGGGGGAATTTCGGCCAAGCAAAGAAAGGAGAGGATTTTGAGCCATTGGGCCATAAGGAAAAAGGGGCAAGCCATAGGCATTCAGCCAACTAATAAAAAAGATAGGAAGGAAGATAGAAAAAAAAAAAGAATGGAAGAAGAGAAAAAAAAAGAGAAAGGAGAAAAGAAAGGGTTTTCATTGTTTGGAAAAGCTAAGAGAATGTAGTTTTTTTTTCCTCTTCTCCATGTTTTCTTCTCCTTTCAAGTTTTGAAGTTTCTTTAAAATGTTTTACAAAAAAGACTTTTCTTTTCTTCTCCTTGTTTTATTTTTGAAGGTTGATTTTTTTTTTCAAGCTTTGAAGTTTTTTTAGAAAATGTTTTTTGATAAAATACTACTATTTTCTTCTCCTTTTTAAAACTTTTAATTTTTTCTGAAATGCTTTAAATACTTTATTGTTTCTTGTCATTTGTAGAATAAAATGTAGCATGGCTTGATTTACTTTCATAAATGTTGTTTATGTTTGTTTTGGCTACTTTCTTTGTTGTGCTCATCTTGATTGCCTTGGAAAATGGTCTATTGTGGTGTATGTTCATGTCATCCTCTTCATTTTGGTTGTTATGGGTTCTTAGAGATAAAGTTTGGTTATGAGCTTGATGATCCTAAGCCTTTAGGCTTTAGGTGATAGTTGAGTCGGATTTACAATCCATGAGGCCAACTTTGAGCCAACCTCTTTGTTCTCTCAAAACATGTTTTTCCAAAACCTTCCCAATAGATCTTTGGTTCGGATTAAGCAATAATCTGTAACCATGGTCTCATTTTTCAAAGTGTTTGGGTATACTAAAGTTTGGAAGGTCGAATATGGAGATTATGAGCTAAAAAAGTCTAGGCATTTTTTCTAAAAAAAAAAGAAAAAAAAAATGTTTTGGTGTCTTTAAAACTAGTCTTGGCCAAACCATGAGGGGAAGTTTTCAACGTTGTTTTTTGGTTTTCGATTTACAAAAAAGGTTTTAAGAAAAAGGAGCTAAGATTGCTAAAACGAGTTTCAAAAACAAGTCAAAATTTTGGTTCATTACACTTAGGTGGGTTCGGCCAACATGTTTTTCTTTCTAAAAAATTGCATTCTTTTAGTTTTCTTAAATTTTCAAAATATTGCATTAAGGCTAATCTAAGGGCACTCGGATGTTTAGCAATTGCATTCGGATACCTCTCTTTTCCAAGTCAATTGGCCTAAACTTTCCTCGAGATATCCGAATATCTTTTCCATGGTATTTGGATATCCCTATTCACTTAGGCAAAAATTTCGTGCCCAAAAATTCGTCATTTTCTAAGTCCGGTCAAAGTTTCCTCTAAGGTATTCGGATACCTCTATAAGTATTCGGACGCCCTCTCTTCAAGACAAAAACAAATTTTCGATAATGGTCCCATTTTAGTGCATTACATGCTTTCCAGAAAAATGTTTTTAAATTACTTTTCTCGGCTACATGAACATTAGGCAAAAGAATAATTTCCTAGGCTTTGTCGGGGAGATTAGGAAATTCTCCAATGCACGTGTTCATGTAATCGTAAAGTATGGTTTTCGTTTTACTCAAAATTACGTAAGTGTTAGGCGAAAGAATTATTTTCCAAGCTCTATCGGGTTTGCCGGGGAGTTCGGTAAAATTTTTCGACGCATGCCATTTATGTAATTTCATATAAAAGATACATGATAAAAGGATTTTCAAATCAAAGTTGTGTGCATATTTACTTGTTCATGCTATTTGATGATTAATGTTCAAATTATTTTTCTTTTCTCTTGTTAGCATCTCATCGAAGTTTTGCATATTCATATTCATAATAAACAAGTTTAAATGCATATGAAAATTGACGCTTTAATAATAAACAAGATAATATTCCTAAGTTAAAATGATTCATGAGTTTTCTACCGGGTTTGCTGGGGAGAATTTCATCAATTATCATTAACAACGGAACATCCTTTTAAAACAATAATGATACAGATGTGAAATAAAGAAAAAGTCTATATTCTGCCAGGTTGCTGAGGAGTGTAGAAAATTTTTTGGTAATAAAATTTCGAATCATTCTCAAATAATATGATGGTATTTTAAAGAGAATTATTTTAAAATACCGAAACTAAAACCAACTTTCATCGAGACTGAAGATAACACATGATTAATAAGGTACCATTTTATACGGGCGTTGTGGGGGTGATAATACCTTCCCCACATGTAACCGATTCCCGAACCCGCTTTCACTTTTTCTCTGGTTTAAAATTTAAAATTGGTTTCTAAAAGGATACAAAAGCCGGTTTTAATAGGTGATCGATCACACCTAGCCAAAAAAATCGGTGGCGACTCCCATTTTTCGAGGTTTTTAAACCCAAAATTATTTTCGAAGACCTATTATTCTTTTTAACCCCCAACGTCTTAGTGGTCGCAAGATCGTTATGACATTTATCTTTGAGGAAACTAAAGGAATTGTCGACATTGTTATCAAGATTTAAGGCTATTTGAGGTTATAATTATTTGAGTGAATCATAAACTTTATTGTATGAGATTTTGTGGGCAACTGATTTTGTTGGTGCAAGAAAATATTATTAATGTCATTTTTATTGTTTTTGTGGTTATATTGAATGGATTATAGAGTGCGTAGTGGAAGCATGATTTGCTTTAAATTCATATTTGAGCTTATAGTATGTCAAAAGAAAGGAATTTGAATGCTCTTTTCAACCATGTAAAGATTTTCTAACAAAGTTAAGTATTAAAGAAGTTATGAAGCTCATGATCTGACAGCATTAAATGATTGAAGTAAAATAATTCCTTAATTAATGCTTTCTAAGAGAAGTTTAACACATAATTTTTACATCAATTTCAATTTGCCCAAAATTACAAAGTTTTGATACTAAAAAATGAGATTACAAAGTTCTTGAAATTTAGCATGTTTGAGTCGATCAACACAAGTTCTATTCTCCAGGAACAAAATTCTTACTTGAATGCCAAAGAATTGCTCAAATAAAACGCCTATGTATCGAATGACACTTGATAGTGTCGATCAACACATATAAACTTTTCCAGAATTTACAATTATGTGCTATTTTCGCTTATTCTTCAAGTTTAAAATTAATTAGAAACCAATTTTAAGGATTCAAAATTTGGTGCTTACAGAGAGAATTCTAACAATTACTCTTCATAAAGGAATATAACCTCAATTTTTAAGGAACATTACGGAAACTCTGAAACAGAGGAACTTTTTCCTAAATTTTGGCCTAGTAATTGGGGAGTTTAGGAGAATTTTCCATGCCAAGGATTTTCGCATTGTTCCTAAGTTAAATGACTTATTTCTTTAGAAGGAAACAAAATAGACACAAGATTTTGATAATAAAAAGGATTAAGAGAATTACTTTTAAATACTTAAATTCAAGACCATTTTTTTTGTTATCAAAACTAAAAGGATAACACATGATTAATTGGTATTATTTTTGAACGAACACTGTAGGATGCTAATACCTTCCCTACACGTAATCATACTCTCGAACCCAACTCGTTTTTTGTAGACCCAAAAGTTATCCTTTTAATAGGTCTAAATTAAGTTTAGGATTTTATTAAAAGGATAAATTTTTTAGGTGGTCAATAACACCTAAATAAAAAATGACTGGTAGCAACTCCTTTTCACGTTTAGCAGTGAGTTCCCAGACGAAAATCATTAAGACACCACTCATCTAAATCATACATAATTAATTAATCTAAATCCTTTGTTTTATCTACAAGTTCGACCCTGATACCATTTGTTGAAATATTTAGCCCAAAAATTGTGTATGCTTGTGAGGGTGTCCAGTTTAAAATTAATTTAAACAAACCAACACATACAATTGTGGAAACATCAAACTTAATAATATCACTCCCATAATAACAAATGAATCAATAATATGCCTCTTTTTAGAATTTTGTTGTCGAGTTGACTACACAATATCTACACCAAAAAACTCTCCTTGTTATTCTCGCTCTCGATATGCACAAAGAATATATCACTTTGTTATGTTTCCAAATAGAATAGTTTATTAAGCAATGTCAAAAAGGAATAGTTTTAAATTATTGTGAAATTAGAGTCAGGAAATGAATTATTTTTCCTCTCTTTCTTTTCACGTTTATATTCTAGAATTTCTTTTGAAACTTTTAGTTTTTGAACGGTCGTTTTATGTCCACTTAATTTTCTCTTTTAATACAAAAATCAAACTCCTCTTAAAAGTCTCTTTTAATACAAAAATCAAAATCAAACTCTAAAGGGAAATCTCTTTTAAAGCAAACTCCAAAAGAAAGTTTTGATCTAATGTATCAAAAAAGTTCAAGTGTGATCCAACGTATTAAAAGAGTCAAAGCATAAAACAAAATCAGTTTAAAAATCAAATTCTTTATTTATTTGATATATTTCCTCTTAAATATTATTTACCTTATAATCTATTTTCTTAATTTTATTTTCAAAATTAATAAAATAAATATATTTTTAGAGCGTATATTCTTAATAATTCCCTCTCATTCTTACCACATTTTGAAATTAAATTGTTATTAAAACCAGAGAACAAAATCTTTCAAACAACCCATCCACGTAAATTCCCCCTTCCTACCTCATCCTATATATCCATTGTTTGTGTTTGGACTTTGGAGTTCACCTTCAATGTTTTTAATTTTATTTTTGGGATAGAAACTACACCTCAATTAAAAAACAAAAAGGGAAAAATAGACAGAAAATATCAATTACATCAAATACACCTCAACGAGGCAACTCCAATTAGTATTAAGAAAAACTAATAAATTTCGTGGATCTACATATATATGCAAAATCAAGCCGTATATAATTTATGGGTTTATATTTATGCACTAGCAGTGTATATATTTATACATTGTCAGTGAATCAGTTGATGCCACCTCATTAAAAATAAAGTTATTTGTATTTATTTTTAAAAACTTTTAATGAGGTGGCATCATCTGGTTCACTGACAGTATATAGATATATACACTGTCAGTGCATCAAATATAAATCCATAATCAAAATAAACAATCATATCCAATTTACAAAATTCTAAATCAAAATAAACAATCTTATCATGTAGACACCTAATTTTATCTGAGCCCTCTAAATAAGGCCAGTTCTTCCTTCAACATCCCAAAATGCAGAGAATCTCCCATAATTCCACAATTGGGTCTCTAAGACTTTGATTCGGAGGTCAACACGAAAAAGTCAACTAAAAAAAGCAACTCTAAAAAGTCAACTCTAGGAAAAATCAAGGTTTGAAAGAAGAATTGAACAATGGTGAAACAATCTTGATAATTGGAGATCCACAATTGAAGATAGAGATAGAGAGATTGAAGGTGGAAGACAAATTGCAAATTTCAATGTAGGAGCAAAGCATAAAATTTCAAATTTTGAGAAAAAGTACGTAAACGATCAAATTGAATGAAATTGAAACCTCAACTTGAAGGATAATCAATAAATAGAGGTACCTTAAGGTCCAATTTCACAAAGAGAAATCAATTTAAAAGAAAACTGGACAAAAATGAAAAATTGCAAATTTGGGAAAAATTGAAAATTTTGCAAATTTGGAGAAAAATATATAAATGATCAAATTGGTCAAAATTGAAGGTTTAAATTGGAATAAGATCAATAAATAAAGGTATCTAAAGGTCCAGTTTAAAGTGGAATCGAAGAAGAAGTCATTTTGAAGAATAATTGGAAAAATGAAGATTAAGTGAATAAATGGAGAATTACCAATTTGGGAAAAACTATGAAGATGGTCAATTAGGTAAAATTGAAGTCCCAAATTGAAGAATAATCAATAAATAAAGATACCTAAAGGTCTAATTTAAAGTGGATTCAAAGGAAAAGCCAATTGGAAGAAAAATTGGAAAAGTGGAAATTCCAATTTGGGAAAAATGGGAAAAATCAAATTGGAAAGGAATTCAGATATAAAAATTGGGCAAAATGGGTCCAACTCCAATTGAATATGTGACAAAGGGGATAGAAATAGAAAATTCGAAAAATTGACCCGATTCGAGTAAAAACGAGGTTTTAGGGCTAAAACACAATATTAGAAAATTTGGAAAAAATAGAATCCGAGCTCGAAAAATTGTGAAACTTTCCAGAATTAAGTTTTAGGATGAAAATAAGAAATGAGAAGAAAAAAACCAGAAATTGAGTCCAAAATGAAAATAGGCTAAATTCGGGGATTAAACCGCAATTTTAGAGAAAAATCTAAAAAATGAAAAACGAGCTTGGGAAATTATGAAAACTTCTAGAACTGAGTTTAATATTGGATAGGATGATTTGGATAAGGAAAATCCGAAATTGGGGCCCAAATGTGGCCAAAATGCAATTTTACCGAAAAATGACAAATTAGCAACAAAAAAAAAGGGAAGAACTGGAATATTCCAGGCCTTTTTTGGCTAAGAGGGAGATGAAAAATTTGACCCAATGGTCAAGATGAAGAAGAAAGTAGATATTTTTAAAGAAAGGACATGAGTCACCACTTATTGCCTATGTGGCATTTTTGGCCAATGAGAGGCATTATAATTGTAAGGATGGAAGGTCATTGGCGAAGACCATGTGAAAGCCATAGGATGAGGCCAAGTGGATAAAAAAGATGACAATAGGAAGATATTTTTGGCTAAGCTACATGATCAAGACAAGTGGCTAAAAAATATTGTAGAGAAAGGGGACAAGAATATTTGACATGGCATTTAAGGCCAATAGGAATGTTGTTAGATCCCTAATATAAGGAGAGGTGGCCATGTGGAAGGGGGACCATGAGTGCATGAAGAAAGCATGACTAAGGGATAAAAAAAAGATGAGCACACCAAAAGTAAGGGGGATTCGGCCAAGCACAAAAGAAGAGGGGTTTCCTTCATTTTTTTCACACACATTCACTACATTTGAGAGCTAAGGGTAGTAGCTAAAATCCTCTAAGGAGAAAAGGAGGAAGAGAGAAAAAAGTTAAAAAAGGAGGAAGGAGGGGAGATTTCTTGGAAGCTTTCGCTATAAAACCGGTTTTTAGGAGTCAAAACAAGTTTTAAAGCTAGCAAAGGCCTCATTTTTTTTCACCAAAGGGGAGGAGCTATCCGAAACCCATAGCTACTGTTTAGGGATGTTTTCCATGTTAGTTCAAAGGGAAAAAATTGGTTTTACAAAAATCGGGTCATGGGTAGTTAATCCGGGCTTCAAAAAATGAGTCAAAAACTAGGATTTTTTACACTAAGCCATTCGGCCATAAGGATTTTATTTCAAAAATTGCATTTATTTTTTACTCATTTTTGGTTCCCAAAATATTGCATCAAAGCTTGTTTAAAGATACTCGGATGTCAAACAAGGGCATTTGAATGCCCCTAATCCGAGCCAAAATCCGTTCTCGAAATCTTTCATTTTAAAATATCCAACTTAGGTTTCTTTCAAAGGTGACGGACATCTTTTTAGGTGTTCAAATATCCTCTCTTTAAGAGAGAAACACATTCGATTTTCATTCATTGCGTATTTTAAAATGTTTTTATTTAATTTAGCATAAAAAACATATTATTTGATTTCCTAGACATTTGGCAAGAATTAGTTCTTAATGTTTGCCGGGTCTGCCGGGGAGGTTAGGAAATTATTCAACGCACATGTTTATGAATTCGAAAGATATGGTTTTCATTTTAACTGAAATTATATACACGTCATGTGAAAAGATATTTTTCAAAACTTTGTCGGGTCTGCTGGGGAGTTCGGTAAAATATCCCGACGCATGCCAGTTATATAATTTCACCAAAGAAAAATTCATGAAAAATAATTTTAAAAATAGTGATGTGTGCATATTTTATATTCTTGCATATTCCATGATTAGGTCACTTAATAATTAATGCCTACATTTGCCATTTTATTCATGCAAATTCTATGATTATGAATATTCCATGATGATGTCATTTTATGATCTAATATTCATGTTGTCATTTTGATCATGATATGATTGTGAATATTCTATGATAATGTCGTTGGTGCTTATGTCATATATGTCATGTTGTGCATGTCATGTCATGAATTATTTGCCATGTCATGAGTTACTTACCATGCTATGTATGTCATGCCATGAAATCTTTAACATGCCATGTGTGCCATGTCATGAATTATTCGCCATGTCATGCATGTCATGTCATTAATTCTTTTTCCATGTTATAATAAAATATTTGCCATGCCATTAGTTATTCCAGTGTTAAAATAATTCATGAGTTCTCTATTGGGTCTACCAGAGACGATATCATCAATTACCATTAACAATGGAATATCTTTTTTTCTCAAAAATCGAGGGTGGTTCAGAGAATTCCAAAATGAATAAAGTTTCTCTGTTTTGCTTGGTCTACCGGGAAACATAGAAAAATTTTACATTAATAAATTCCCGACCATTCTCAAATAATATGACTATTTAAAAAAAAAAGAATTTTTTTTAAATATCAAATATAAAACCGACTTTTACCAAGACTATTGATGACACATGGTTAATAAGGTATCGTTTTATACGGGCATTGTGGGGGTGCTAGTCCTTCCCCGTGGTGTAACCAACTCCCGAACCTGCTTTTGTTTTTCTCTGGTTCAAAGCGCAGATCTCAAAATCGGTTTTTTTAAAAATGTTTTAATTGATTTTAAAATGTTTTATAAAATCTATTTTTATAGGTGACCGATCACAGCTAGCCAAAAAATATCGGTGGCGGCTCTATTTCCTTTTTAGAGGTTATTTTTTCCCCTCCATCTTATATAACTCCTCCACCTTTTCCAAGCAGGTTAGTAAAGTCCCAAAAAGAGGAGCAAGAGAAGGAAATTTTGGAAACCTTCCGGAAAGGAGAGGTAAACATTCCTCTACTAGATGCCATAAAGCAAATGCCTTGTTATGCAAAGTTCTTGAAGGAATTGTGCACATCTAAACGGAAGCTCAAAGGTAAGGTAAGTATGGGAGAGAATGTCTTAGTTGTTCTTCAAAAGAAACTCCCACCTAAACGCAAGGATCTAGGTATGTTCACATTCCTTGTAAGATAGGTAACACCAGGTTTGCACATACTATGCCAGACTTAGGAGCATCTATCAATGTTATGCCATATTCAATTTATGCTTCTTTGAAACTAGGACCATTAAAAGAAACTGGTGTTATTATACAACTCGTTGATCGTTCTATTACTTATCCAAAAGGATTTGTAGAGAATGTTCTTGTGCAAGTTAATGAATTGGTCTTTCCAGCTGACTTTTATGTGCTTGACATGGAAGATGAGATGTCTTCCAATCCAACACCTATTTTATTAGGAAGACCATTCTTAAAAACTGCCAAGACAATAATTAATGTTAATGATGGCACACTCACTATGGAATTTGATGGCGATGTGGTCCAATTCAATATCTTTGAAGCCATGAGATATCCTAATGACATACATTCTACTTATGCAATTGATACATTTGACTCTTTAGTGCAGCCAACTTTTGAGTTAAGAGACAAAGACATAGACATTAACAAACATCTTGACACGGAGACCTCTAAAGATGATCCCGTTTTAAGTGAACATATGGAGGAAGCATTGGCATCTTTGCAAGTGTTGCCACCTTGTAATAAAAGGTTTGATGTTTCAGTTATTAATCTTCCTTTATCTAATGAGAAACTTCTACCTTCTCTTTTGCAGGCACCAACATTGGACTTAGAACCACCACTGAATCATTGGAATTACTCAAGGATACGGTGTGGATGATAGCATGAGTCCAAGTCAGGCTGAAGACAATAAACTAAACGCTTCTTGGGAGGCAACCCAAAAGGATGGAGAGCATACATTATAATTAGATTTGTTATTTCCTACTCTCCATCATTCTATCTTTTAATGTTTTCTTTAGTTATTTTAATTATTTTGTTAATTAGTTCTTTTCACTTACACATGATTCTTTCATTTGGAATAATAGTATTACATTGAGGACAATGTAAGAATTAAGTGTGGGGAGAAGAATTTAGGATTTCCTTTATTTAGTTTATTTTGTTTTGTTTTAAGTCTTTTTAGTTTGTTTTTAGTGTGTTTTAGTTAATTTCAATACTATGATAAGATATGAATTGAATAGGTCTAAAATTGTTTTATTAAGTGAGGAGATTTTTCATGAGAATTAAGCTTGATATCACTATTTTTCATGAGCCAAGGTTAATGTGATATGTTGATTGAGAAAGAAGTATGTTTAGACTTGATATTAACTTGTATAATCATCCTTATGAGTTTTGAGCCTATATGATTGATGCATTATACATATCAATCCAATTTCTTTCTTGTGTGCTTTCATGATAACATGTTTCTCTAGAACTTGCTTTAAATAGTTTGAGACTATATTGATACATATGAAAACATGGATATGATAGAGGCATTAGGATTTTTACCAAGGCCAAATCAGCCATCCCTTATTGATGTTCCAAGAGAACATCCCCCCTAGTGAGTCAATTTGAGCCTACATTGGCTATTTTATTGGTAACCATATCTTAAACCTAGCCTAAACACATTTATATCTTTACCCTTGTTCTGAAGATGGATTATATGTTTAGAGACATATTGCGTAAGTAAGGGATTTTTATTGAAAATTTGGGCTAGAAACAAGAAATAAGTGTGGGGGAGGAGAAAGGCAAAAGTCAAGAGAAAAATAAAGGGAACATTGTAAAAATACTTTCCCATATTGAAAAAAATGAAAAAAAAATCTCTTGAACTTTTGGTTAAAGAAACGATGTTGCAAAGTTGGTTAGAATGAAGCAAAGGCTCAACATGACTATTTAGCCTATGATGTTATGTGTTTTAAAGAATTTTCAGAAGTTTTCTTTGTATAATTTTATTATGTCTCTAAACTCTATGAAGTCTTTGGAACCTTTGTAATATCTTTTATCTTTTATTCTTTAACCACATTACTACCCCTTGGCCCTATTACAACCTTGAATAAAGACCTCTTGATTCATGAAGTTATATGATCTAAATAGTGGAAAATAGGTGGACAAGCAATCATATGGTAGGACTATTTTCATGAGATTGATTAAGTGTAAACACCTTAGCACTACTATATTGAGTGAAAATCATGAGAGTATCCCATGTGAGAAGTTGAGATTAAGTTCGAATATGCATTATTTTGATTGGTATTGGCTTAACTCAAATCATTTAGAATCAAGCATGATTCTTTATGGAATTCTTTGAACTATTGATTAGTTTATAAGACCTACCCATCGATTTTCACTAATTTATATTGGAAGGATTAGTTGTAATTATTATTATTATTATTTTTAGTTTTTCTTATGTCTCCAATGTTTGTGGGTATCATCCTAGTAAAGCCCCACGAGACTAAACTCGTCCACTAGGGAAACCTAGGGGTTTAAAGTCTTGTGTCACATGCTAAGTGCCACAGTGATTTCCTATGAAAGTGGATTAGATTAGATTTTCTTATTTTATTTTTATTTTGTTTTGCTTGAGGACTAGCAAAAAGCCAAGTGTGGGGGTATTTGATAAGCTCATAAAATACACATTTTATGCCCTTTCTATTCTTAGTTTTAGTTATGTTTTCGATCTTTATCTTGATTACTTATATTATGTTTTTGAATTTTAAGTATATTTAGGAGAATGAAGTGAAAATATGTCAATAATGATGGTAAAGAGCTTACAAAATCATAATCACAAGATGGAACAAGACTTGGGAGTAAAAAAAAAATCAATTTCTGGTTGCAAAGCAAAAAGGCAGATTTGACCTCCGGAGCTTGTTGCAAGGAAAACATGATGTTAAATCTTTATTTGAAGAAACCTTCTACTTTACTTTTGAAACTGACTTGAATTCCTTTCCAACGGTAGTTCGTACGTCCAAATTGGACAAGAAATGATCATCCAAATCAGCCGAGGAAGTGAAAGAAGATGCATCAAAAAAATCAGCGACCAGTGCCACGGCGCCCAAAAGTCCGAAAGTTAGCACTGCAGCACTGGCCGAGCTTTCCAAAAGTGAAAAAATCACAAATTTGACCCTCTAAACTTCCTTGTGCAGCAAGAAAGGGTTTTCAGGATTTTGAAACTCTATAAATACCATCCTTTGAGCCACAAACTATACATGTTTTAATTATTATCAATATACTTCTTATTCTTCTCCATTCTCTTAGTTTTCTCCTTGGTTTTATTTTCTTTTTATGTTTATTTTAACAATGCCTATGCTAGGCTAAACTTCTTTTTGGTTAAGGGTGATTTCAAAGCCCTAGAACATGTTATGTAATTGATTTGCAGATTCTATCATGCATTCATTTTCTATCAAAGTTGCTTATGTTCTTCTATAAGAATTGTTTATGATTTTTTTCTTGATTTGTTTAGGATGCATACTAGGTAGATCTTGATAATTATCTAATGCTAGTTTAGGAGACTTGATACGTAGCTTGTCTTGATTTCCTATTCAATAGTAGCAATTTGTAATTCATAATTATGTTGGGTTTTCAAGAATTGCAAAGTAGAACATAACCTAAGTTAAACAATTCATGTTTATGCTTTTGTTGCTTAAATCAACCTATCTTTCTTA
Organism: Fremontodendron californicum; assembly: GCA_030761205.1. Classification (NCBI taxonomy): domain Eukaryota; kingdom Viridiplantae; phylum Streptophyta; class Magnoliopsida; order Malvales; family Malvaceae; genus Fremontodendron; species Fremontodendron californicum. The sequence continues at coordinate 8,295,081 of JAULJL010000025.1, read as the reverse complement.
TCATAAAAGCTGTTATCACTTTAAATCTATAGATGTTTATCTTAGGTTATTTGATAGTTAGAGATTAAGTAGTGGCGTTTGTCCTATTTAACGAAGAACTAAGGAATGATTGGGGTAGCACGGGATGTTGTTATCTACGGTTGTTAACTTTGATAGATAATTGATGTTGATAGGTTCAAAATTGATTCTTAATATAGTCTAGTGGTGGAGAATGAAACCTTAACCATATTTCTCATCTTTGATTATTTCTTAATTACTTGCTTATTACTTTTATTGTTTGCTTTAAGTTTAAGATTATTTCAAAACCCCCATTTTCTTTTGTTTTCTTTTAACTTAAGTTATAAACTAGTAGTCTATAAACTAAAACTCAATCCCTAAGGACTCGACCCTTGCTAACTACTATACTAAACAATTGGTCATATTTAGTGCAAGGTTAAATAAGATATGCTCATTTGAGTGCATCACTGCGCCTTCCCTTGCTAGGGTTTTTGGTTGCCTCCGTTTTTTCACAGCATGTGGATTTTTGGCAATATTGAGTTACCAATGTTGTAGTGTCCTAGTTGAACTACAACACTTGAATTGGTGACCATGGTGATATTGTTGAATTAATTCTATTAAATCACCAATGTAAGAATTTACATGTTATAAATTTCCAATTAAATTGTTTAATTGGATGATAATTTAATTAAAGGAAATAATCCTAATTGGATTAAGATTTATTCTAATGAGATTAGAATAAATGTTTATTATTTTCTTTAAATTAAATTATGGATCAAATATAATCATTGAATGGTAACTAGAGATTAAAGCATGATTTATATGTTCATAAATTGTTTGTGAATGTATGGGATGATTATGGACTTAGACCCAATATGATTGTGGATGGTTAGATTTAATTTTCATGGTTTTTATTATTAAATAGGGACTGCGTGCCCTACCTTATCTCTTATTTTCTAGAGTTGTAAAAATTCTTTCCTCACCTAATTCCCCTCAAATGTAACTTGAGGTTTCTTTATAGCAAATGTAATTAGTTACATCAAAGTGTAAAATTAGGATTAGCTAGGAATAATTTTTGTAACTTGAAGATGGAGAATAAAGGCGCCATGAAGATAAGGATATTACAAGTAAGCTTTTGAATACTATGTATGTGATCACCTAGGAATTTGACCAACTAATTTCCTTTAATGGCTCAAGGAATTTAGATTAGAAAAGTCCATAATCATCCAAGTAGAAAGCATGTTATAGATTTATTTTTGTGCGATATTATAAATGTTATGCATGCCTGATATGATGAGACTTATATTTAAAGAAAAGTAAATCCCTCTTTACAATATTGAGTCACATGTTTCGCATGATAAAGTTGCCTTCCATCATCATAACAAGATAACCAGAGTTCTTCCAATAGGAGGCTTGTTGAGTCACTCAAGGTCAAACTACTATACGAATATGTTTGAGTTATGAAGATGGGTCTTACTCAACTAATACTATGTTGTCCGGATGCTTTAAAACTTGACCGCATAGTGTTAGAGGCAAAGTTAGGCGAAGTACATATGATGTGCTTAGACAAGGAGTTGTCACCTAACTGATCTGGGATTTGCATAGAGATGCAATTGATAAGCTATGTTATCTACCCAACTAGGCTTGTTGTAATTTGTTGAGTCACTCAAGGTTGCAACATGTTGAAAGGGATCCCAGCCCATTAGAAATACCTTGATGATATTTTCGAATAATAGTGAGGGCTATTATCTTGAAAATTTTGTGGGATAACCAATAAGAGATTTAATACCTCATCTTGAATTGGTATAAATACATGAAATAACTAATATATACTTTTTCATATTAGGTTGTTGAAAAATGGTTAATACTTTAACCGCACTGCACGACATTATGAATGCCATTAGTCCAAAATGTTTGGATTGGTACATGAGATTGAGAAGCGTTCTCAATGAAAGGAAGGTTGCTCACTTGACAAGTCAAGAAGAACTTATAAAAGTTTGTAGGTTGACTGTGTTTTTGATTGAACTAAATCTTTCTACTGTTAAATCTAATTCCTGGATAGTTGATTCAGGATGCGATTCACATCTATGCAATGACATAAGGATGTTGAAAGGAAGTAGAAAGTTAAGCAAAGATGAACTAGTTCTAAGAGTAGGCAATGGTGCAAAAGTTGCAGCGACCGTTGGAACATGTACTTTATCTTTGCCTTCTGGCATGAAATTGGAACTGAAAGATTGTTATTTTGTTCTAGTATTGTCTTGAAACATCATTTTGGTATCATACCTCCCTGTTAATGATGGTTTCGAGATAAGAATGAAAGGCAATAGTTGCTCCATCATTCTTAAAGACATATACTATGGATCGGCAACATTACATAATGGTTTATATGTTTTGGATCCAGAGATGCCTGTGTTCAATATAAATGTCAAGAAAGAATGAAAGAATGATCCAAGTAAGACCTACATCTGGCATTTTATACTTGGTTATATCAATGAGACAAGAATATCCAAATTGCATAAAGATGGTTATTTGGAACCCTTTGATTATGAATCATATGGGACGTACGAATGTTGTCTCCTTGGTAAGATGACCAGGACTCCATTTACAGGAAAGGGTGAAAGAGCTGGTGTTTTATTGGGCTTAATACATTTAGATGTATGTGGGCCACTAAACACAGCTGCTAGAGGTGGTTACACATACTTCATAACCTTTATTGATGATCATTCAAGATTTTGGTTATGTGTATCTGATGAGATACAAGTCTGAAGCTTTTGAAAAGTTTAAAGAGTTTAGAGCTGAAGTAGAGAAACAGACTAGGAAAAATATTCTGGCTCTTAGATCAGATCGAGGAGGAGAATATTTAACCCATGATTTTTTGGATCATTTGACAGAAAATGGAATTCTGTCGCAATGGACTCCACGTGGAACTCTTCAGTATAACGGAGTGTCCGAGAGGAGAAATCGAACCTTGTTGGACATGGTTCTATCCATCATGTCTAAGGCTGACCTTCCAATATCATTTTGGGGATATGCCTTAGAGACTGCAGCTTACCTTCTAAATAGGGTTCCAAGCAAGTTGGTAGATAAGGTACTATATAAGATATGGAATGGCAATAAGCCATGTTTATTTTATCAAAAGATTTGGGGATGTATTGCTTATGTGAAGTGTGTACCTTCTGATAAGCTGGGAGCTAGATCAAAAAAATGTAAGTTTGTGGGATATCCTAAAGAGACTGTTGGATATTAACAGTCCTACTGATCAAAAGGTGTTTGTATCAAAACGCGCTGCTTTTCTAAAGAAAGAGTTTCTACTAGAAGGATTCAGTGGGAGTAAAGTAGAACTTGAAGAAGTTCAAGAACCACAACCTAATATTCCCTCGAAACCTGAGCCATCGGTCGAGGCGTTAGATGCTTGGGCTGATGCTCAAAAAACACAAATACTCCAAAGGTCTAGTAGGTAGAGGCAAACACCAATAAGATATGGATTTCTTTTGGAAATAGATGGTTTGCCCGTTGATAATGAACCTACTACATATAAGGAAACGATGTCTGACATCAATTCCAAGAAATGGCTTGAAGCCATGAAATCTAAAATGGATGCCATGGAAGTCAACCAAGTTTGGTCTTTAGTTGATCCACCTTAAGGGATAAAACCCATAGGGTGTAAATGGGTCTTCAAGATAAAGATAGACATGGATGGCAATATACAAACGTATAAGGCTGGACTTGTAGCAAAAGGTTATAATCAAGTTGAAGGCATTGATTTTGAAGAAACCTTTTCACCAGTTGCCATGGTTAAATCCATTAGGATTATGCTTGCTATTGCTGCATACCATGATTATGAGATATGGCAGGTGGATGTAAAAACTGCATTCCTTAATGGGAATTTGCAAGAGGAAGTGTATATAACACAACCTGAAGGTTTTTCATCCACGACCACTTCTAATAAGGTATGCAAGCTGCAAAAGTCCATTTATGGACTAAAGCAAGCATCTCAGAGTTGGAACATTAGGTTTGATGAAACAATTAGAGAATTTGGTTTCATTAAGAATCCTGATGAACCATGTGTTTACAAGAAGGTAAACAAAAATGCAATTGTGTTCCTAGTGCTATATGTCGACGACATATTACTCATAGGAAAATATGTACCTATGTTTCAGATGATCAAAGTCTGGCTCTCCAAACAATTCTCCATTAAGGATTTGGGAAAAGCAGCATATATTCTGGGAAATAAGATCTATAAAGATAGATCGAAAAGGCTGCTTGGATTGTCCCAATTCGTTTACATAGACAAGGTGCTAAAGAGGTTTAGCATGGATATCTCCAAAAGAGGTAACTTACCTATATTACACAGTGTACATCTCTTGAAATAGATGTGTCCTAAAACAATTGAAGAAAGGACACGAATGGATAGGATCCCATATGCTTCGGCAATTGGATCTATCCTGTACGCCATGTTGTGCACAAGGCTAGATGTATCGTACGCTCTGAGTGTCACGAGCAGATACCAAAGCAATCCTGGTGAGAGTCACTGGATTGCTGTGAATAATATCCTTAAGTACTTGAGAAGAACTAAGGATATTTTCTTGGTCTATGGAGGGATTGAACTCCAAATTAGGGGTTATACAGATGCTAGATTCCAAACTGATAAGGATGACAGTAAATCGCAGGGCGGTTACATATTCACCTTAAATGGAGTTGCAGTTAGTTGGAAAAGTTCCAAACAGACTACAACTGCAGATTTAACAACAGAAGCTAAATACATCTCTGCGTGTGAAGCAGCGAAAGAGGTTGTTTGGATTAAAAAGTTCATAACTGAACTTGGTGTGGTTCCAAGCATTGTTGATCCAATACCACTTTACTGTGATAACAATGGAGCCATAGCGCAAGCTAAGGAATCAAGGTCTCATCATAAATCCAAACATGTATTGCGGCAATATTAGTTGATTCGAGATATAATTCAAAGAGGTGATATAAGTATGGAAAGGGTACCCACAAAGGATAATATTGCTGATCCTTTCACTAAGGTTCTGTCCCAGCAGAAACACAATCGTCACATGGAAAGACATGGGCTTAAGTATATGGGCGATTGGCTTTAGTGCTAGTGGGAGATTGTTGGTGTAAGCCTTGCAAGCCAATCTATTTAGGCTTGTAAGACACTATTTATATTCTCATGCATTGCACATTATAGTTTATTAATTATAATTGAGGTATTTCTTTATCCATAGTTCTGTTATAATTGTTATAAATAACTTGTGAAGATAAAGCCCATGAAACACGGCATTGCAAAAGGAATTGTAAGGAGTTGCAATTATGAGGATCCTTATGCATCAATGCCGTGTTTCTAAAACTGTTCCTGGTCATTGTATTGTTAAGACAGGGCATTGACAATGCTCAAAGACCCGCATATGTTAAGCCTTCATGCACTTGATGCATGCAACCAATCTCATAGGTTGAAAGTATAGAGATACTTGGGGATAACATATGGGTGCTTGTTAGTTGAACAAGTTCACTAAACATGACCCGCTATGAGAGTTCCATTTGGTATTTCACTCAAGTGTCTATGGAAATAACTCTCATGTGTCAATAGTATAAGTAATCCTTTGACTTGTGACACCAGATCATCTTGTATGTGAATTGTCATACTTATATTTCATCATGAACGGGTCCCAACAAGGGATGCTTATGGTAAAGTGTTATTGGGTATGACATGAAGCATACAAAGATGAATGAGTTGTCCAAAGAGGATTCATCACCCCAAGTGATATGAGGGGACATATCTCACATGTATCTGGCTTATATTAACTTATGGAAGTCCTTGGCAAATGCAATACTTAAAGAGTTAATATTAAAGCTGCAGATCTAATATGGAATGGGATAAAGAGTAGACACTGAACCATGCTCTTTCCTATCCCAGGATATCTGATGAAGGGATCAAATTACACAGAAATATTGTACACCTAAGGCTTGTCGAACCTTGTTAACTTTCTTGGCATTTGGGTGGTTATGATGCATTGCTAGATGCCGCTCATGATCTATAAATATAAATAGGAAATTATTAAATGAATTTAATTTATATTTATTGCCAACATGTTGGGGGCTTAATGGGTCACGCACAAAAGGTGATTAATGGAATTAAAATGAGATTGTGTCATATTAAATATTCATTGAGTGTTGTGGGCTTATTGTGAATATTTAATAATATGTATAAGGGCTTTAGTGTAGTTAGTCCAATAGTTGGCATACACTAAACTTGGTTATATATATGCCTTATGTTGTTGTCGCCTCCCCCTGATGAAAACCCTGGTAGCCGCATGCCTCCACACTCTTTTTTTTGAGATTCGGCCGCATAGTGAAAAGAGGAAGAGGAATTCACTTCTTCTTGTCTGCTTTTGAATGAACTGACTAGTAAAGAAAAAAGAGAAAGGTTTCTCACAACCTAGACTACTACCATCGTCTTGGCAAAACATAATATCAAACTTGTGAAGGTTTTCGAGTCACCTATGTGGATTACTGTTAGAGGTCGAACAATTGGACGGCTTTGGTTTGCGACAACCGGGCTTGGTGTGCAAGAACAAGAACATCAGGAATCTGACTTGAGGTTTTGGCAATCTCAACTTCTGAGGTATGAGATTTTACTTGTTATATGTTCTTGACAGGATGATCGTTTTTGAATTCATAAGCAGATCCATGGAGGAATTCGGTTTCTCTTTGTTTTTGTCTTATTCTGCTGCGTTGTTAATTTAACTTGTTGATTAAATTATACATGATCTCTGTTTGAGCATGATCTGAATCCCAACATTTTCGAGGTTATTTTTCCCCCTTCCCCCTTTCTTATTTTATTTTTAACGTCATCTAGCGATGTTTCCCCGCGATGGGACACATTACGACATATCCAATTTACAAAATTCTACATTTTTTTTTATAATTAGATAAGGGTACTTAAGTTTTGGTTGAGCCAGGGTTTCAAATAGCGGTCCGATAGCGGTATAGCGGCCGCTATTTCGCAGTAGCGCCAACCTCCGCATCCGCATTCAACCGCTATTCATGTGTGAATTTGAATCACATACTTAGCGGCATGTAACAGCCGTAATTAAACAGTATTGCGGTCTATCGCGGTGATTGCGGACCGCAATGGCCGCTTTTCCATGACTGTTGCAGTTTGCTCCTTTCCCCTGTTTCAGTTTCTAAAGAAAATTTTCTTACAAAACAGTCTAATACCCACTGTCGCAACCTAAAAAATAACGACGTCTCATCGCAAGACTTTATTATTCGTTAAGCGTGACATTTAAAAAAAAACCGAGGAAAAGTCGACTTAATTCCTCTAGAAATGAAGGTTTTGAAAATGACCTTAAAAAAGACATGGAGTCGCCACCAATCTTTTTTAGCTAGGTGTGATCGGCCACCTATTAAAACCGGTTTTATAAAATATTTTAAAAATTAATTAAAACATTTTAAAAACCAATTTCAAGTCTGCGTTTTAAACCAGAGAAATCAAAGAAGCGGGTTCGGGAGTCGGTTACGTGCAGGGAAGGATTAGCACCCCCACAACGCCCGTATAAATCGGTACCTTATTAATCGTGTGTTATCTCAAGTCTCGGTAAAAGTTGGTTTTAAATTTAGTATTTCAAATTAATTCCCAATTTAAAAAAAATAATTCCATTTTTTATTGAAAATGATCCGGAATTTATAAATTCAAAATTTTCCTATATTCCCCAACAAACGTGGCAAAATATAGAAATTTTTATTAGTTTTGGAAAACTTTCCGAATCATTCTCTTTTTTTTTTGAAAGAAAGATATTCCTTTATTAATAATAATTGATGATATTCCCTCCAGCAAACCCGGTAGAGAACTCATGAATTATTTTAACTCGGGAATATCTTTATTTTTATTGAAGACCATTATCTTTTTTGAAAACATTTAAAAGAAATGAATATGTATAGGCATGACATAAATAAAATGACATAGCAAAATCTAAATAATATAATGCAACCTAAATGTCATGACACATAGAAATTATTATGGCAAGAATCACATATTATATAAAATGCATGAATATAAAAATGCAATGCATGAAATGTATTTTTTCCTTTAATTAAGGAAATCCGTATATCTAAAAAGATATCCGGTTACCTTAGGAAAATATGTCAAATTAAATATTCTAAAACCAAAATACTTTGTGATTGTTTGAAAACAATTTTGAAAAGCTTGAATTAAAAATAAAAACTGGGCTAAAATTTTTAAAATAACTCTAATTTCCTAAGTTTAAAAAAATCGGGACTTGGCTACCCTTAACCCGGGACTTGAAAAACCATTTTTAGAGTTTAAAAAGGCTTAGAAATTACCCTAAGTCAGTAGCTAACCCTCCTAATCAGCCCACTCTAAGTAAATTAACCAAAACAGAAAATTGGTTTTTCTTTAAATTCAATTCTGACTCCACTGTCCAGTTTCAATCCACGATTTTTTACCCTATTTTTAAAAATTCCAAAAATTCTGAAAAAATTATTGGAGACTCAGGACATGTAAAAATACACGGAGAAAAATCGACTTAATTTTCTGATCAAAGATGAATTCAAAGAAAAACCAGAGATGTACGAGTTTTTGGAGGAGAAAAAACTGCTTTGTTTTTCTTTAAAATCAATTATGACTCCACTGTCCAGTTTTAATCCACAATTTTTTACCCTATTTTTAAAAATTCCAAAAATTCTGAAAAAATTATTGGAGACTCAGGACATGTAAAAATACACGAAAAAAAAGCGACTTAATTTTCTGATCAAAGATAAATTCCCAGAAAAATCAGAGATGTACGAGTTTTGGGTGGAAAAAAAATGCTTTGCCAACACATTTTTTTTGTCTTTGATAAAATCATTTAAAAATCAAAATAAAAATATTTGAAACTCATAGAATGACTTGAAAACAGTAGCTAGGACTTTTTGAAAGTTAGATAAAAATTGGCTTAAGTAAAAAAAAAAATCACAAAGGTAGAATAATCAATTTGACAAACTTAATTTTCCACAAGTGTGCTCAAGAGAGCATGACCTTGAACCATTAATTGGCTCAAGTCATTATTCAAGTGGCATGAACATGAAATGCATGAAATAATGCAGCAAACATAAGGCATGAAATGCATGGATTTAAACCTAAATGTCATGAAAAAAATGCATAGCATTCATAAAGTAACCTAGACCGAAATGAACTTGCATGGCATTTAATGTAACCTAGACCTAAAATATGCATGGCATTTTCACAAACACAAGGCATGCTTAATTCAAAAATCCAACCAAATATCATGCAAATGCAAAAACCTAACAACTAGCATGACAAAAAATGCAACACACAATGCAAAACACATGGAGTAGCCAAATGGCCTCAAGCTCCAACAAGCATGGCATTTTCACAAACACTTGGCATACTAGCATGAAAAACTAAGTAATAACACTTAAATCATGCAAAAATCACACAAGCATTTTCACAAACACTTAATATACTAAATCTAAAACATGCTCAACTAAGATATAAAATAAGAATCATGCAAAGAATCACACAAGCATTCGAACAAGAAGAGAAAAAGAGACAATATTTTACGTGGTTCGACCCTCTTGGTCTACATCCACGATCCCATAAGGATATCATTACTACAAGCTTTTGTACGGATAAAGCTACAAACCTTCTTACAACATACTTGTAGCTTTTGCACGGATTAAGCTGCAAACCCTCTCACAAGTAGCTTTTGAACAGATTAAGCTACAAACCCTCTCACAAGTAGCTTTTGAACGGATTAAGCTACAAACCCTCAAATTAGCTTTTGAACGGATTAAGCTACAAACCCTCTCACAATTAGCTTTTGAACGGATTAAGCTACAAACCCTCAAATTAGCTTTTGAACAGATTAAGCTACAAACCCTCTCACAAGTAGCTTTTGAACGGATTAAGCTACAAACCCTCAAATTAAACACTATGACTCACCACCGGATAATCCTAATACAAGAGTATAGACTATCTCTCACAAGGGTGGTGGGTGGTCTCAACCAAAGGCCAAGACTCCTTATTTATAAGGTGAGCACCTCCTTGGCTTGACATTACAAAGGGATGTGGGATTGGGACTTAGGCTCAAAAATGAAAATCTCTAACTTAACTCTTGATTTTTAATCACTTGATTGAAAAAATCCTAAGCTTCCTCCTTCCTTTGGGCTTGGGCAGGCCAGCACTTCTCTTTTCCAGCCCAGCTCTAATTTTTGAAAGGCCCAAAGAAGCCCTTTTCAGTTGCTTGGGTGAAACGACCATTTTGCCCCCCGGATGGAAAATAAATATCAAACGGGCTCCAAATTCAATTTTTCTTTTTTTAATACTTCCAAAATAATAAAATATTGAGTTCTGGAAGTTTTCAAAATTATCCGAGTCCGTTTGCTATTTATTTGGATTTTTTCTTCCCAAAATGTCCTTTTATGCCCCTACTTTTTACCATTTTTTAAACGAGCTCCAAATCAAGATTTTTCTTCACCAATCTCTTCAAAATAATTAAAAAGTGTGATCTGGAAGTTTTCATAATTTTTGGAGCTCATTTGGTATTTTTTCGGGATTTATCGGCTTGAATTACTGCATAGGAGGCTCGGGATTTAGCCATTTTGCAAACGAACTCGGAATCAAGATTTTCTTTCGCCAATCTCTTTCAAATAATTTAAAAATGAGATCTGCAAAATTTCAAAAGATTTGGATCCCATTTGCTATTTTTCCGGGATTTATCTTTTTGAATTATTGCATAGAAGCCCGAGATTTCGCCATTTTGCAAACGAACTCGGAATCAAGATTTTCTTTCGCCAATCTCTTCCAAACAATTTAAAAACGAGATCTGCAAATTTTCAAAAGATTTGGAGCTCATTTGCTATTTTTTCGGGATTTTCCTTTTTGAATTACTGCATAAGAAGCCCGGGATTTGGCCATTTTGCAACCGAACTCCGAATCAAGATTTTCTTTTACCAATCTCTTCCAAATGATTTAAGAATGAGATTGACAAATTTTTCAAAATTTTAGGAGTCCATTTTCTATTTTTCCCAAAATTTTCCAATTTTGCCCCTTTAACCTCCGAAACCCGGTTTTGCTCAAAACAAGTCCGATTTTCAGATTTTCTTCAATCTGAGCCTTGGGCCATCCTTTTTAATCATTACTCATCCATTGGGGGCTTTGGTCTTACCAAGTCGGGCCATTTCTGTGATTCTTCCCGATTTCACTGAAATCCACTAAAAACCCTAATTCTCGGTTTTCTCCAGGATTGACTTTTCTTTCGGTTTTTCTTGCAAGTGACTTCTCCATTACCCGTAGTCAGTGCTTATCTTTCATTTGGAACCTTCAATTTCGACCAGTTTGATCATTTAAGCACTTTTCCCCAAATTTCTCGGATTAGGGTTTCTTTTCTACTGAACCTCCAAATCCCAACTTCCGAACTCCATATCTTTCAATGTAGACCTCGGATTATCAAAATTCTTTCTCCATTTTTCAATTGAACTTAAAATCTTGATTTTGAAAGTGGGTTGACTTTTTCAGTAGTTGACTTTCTGGGGTTGACTTTTTTGGGGTTGACTTTTTCGGGGTTGACTTTTTTTCAAGTTTGACTTTTTGTGCTCGCCCTTTTAAACTAAGTCTTTTTATACTTGGAAACATAAATATGGGAAGAAAACATACCTGTTTAGTGGTCCGGACAAAATTAGGTGTCTACAGCTGCCCCTCTTTGGCTATTGCTGAGAATCAGGAATCAGGCAAAGATAAACCAACACTAATTTTGTACGGTCAGTGAAATCACATGTGGAGGAAAGGAAAGGGGTTTTCTTTTTCATTTTTCATTTTTTTCATTTTCTATTTTTTTCATTTTTTTTCATTTTTTTTTCATTTTTCCTTTTTTCTTTTTTTCAATTTTTTTCATCATTTTTTTTTTAATTTAATTTTTTTTTTAATTTTTAATTTTTTATTTTTAAAAAAAAAACAGTAAATTGAAGATTTGTCTTTAAATTGAATTCCCTTCCTAATCAAGGCTCGATTCGTCTTAAGGAAACGAAATCGATTTGCAAGAAAGGAAATGACCTCGACGATGGTCTCGGGGCCTTAACCTGTCTTGTTCTCAGCTGTGTTTAAAATTCTGGACATCTCCTCCAGAAGCTTCGACTATTACCACCAAAGTCTTGCTCATTTTTAAAACTGTAAAAAATTCTGGGTATCACCTCGAGAAGCTTCAGCTATCGCCACCAAAGACTTTTTACCTTTTCAAAGGATTTTAAAACTCTGGATATCTCCACCAGAGGCTTCAGCTATCACCACCGAAGACTTGTTCATAATAATAATAAAAAAAGTACCTCGACGATGATCTCGGGGCTCGACTCGTCTTAAGAAAACGAATTCGATTTGCAAGAAAGGAATTTACCTCGACGATGGTCTCGGGGCCTTAACCTGTCTTGTTCTCAACTGTGTTTAAAATTCTGGATATCTCCTCCAGAAGCTTCGGCTATCACCACCAAAGTCTTGCTCATTTTTTAAAACTGTAAAAAAATTCTGGGTATCACCTCCAGAAGCTTCAGCTATCACCACCGAAGACTTTTAACTTTTTCAAAGGATTTTAAAACTCTGGATATCTCCACCTGAGGCTTCAGCTATCACCACCGAAGACTTGTTCATAATAATAATAAAAAAAGTACCTCGACGATGATCTCGGGGCTCGACTCGTCTTAAGAAAACGAATTCGATTTGCAAGAAAGGAATTTACCTCGACGATGGTCTCGGGGCCTTAACCTGTTTTGTTCTCAGCTGTGTTTAAAATTCTGGATATCTCCTCCAGAAGCTTCGGCTATCACCACCAAAGTCTTGCTCATTTTTAAAACTGTAAAAAATTCTGGGTATCACCTCCAGAAGCTTCAGCTATCACCACCGAAGACTTTCTACCTTTTCAAAGGACTTTTAAAAAAAACTCTGGATATCTCCACCAGAGGCTTCAGCTATCACCACCGAAGACTTGTTCATAAATAAAAAAAGTACCTCGACGATGATTTCGGGGCTCGACTCGCCTTAAGGAAACGAAATCGATTATACCTGAAAGCTTTAAGAGATGATGCAAATGCTTTATGATGCAAATGCAAATGTCTTTTGTTGATGCAAACGCTTCTTGATGTAGATGTAAATGACTTAGATTGGTGCAAATGTCTTTGATGCAAATGTAAATGACTTGATTTGATGCAAACTTTCTTGATGCAGATTTAACTAACTTAGATTGATGCAAATGCTTCTTGATGTAGATGCACATGTTGAAAAAATTCTGGATAACTCCTTCAAAAGAAGATTTCTCATTTTTCAAAATTATAAAACCCTGGATATCTCCACCAGAGGCTTCAGCTATCACCACCGAATACTTCTTCATTTTTAAAACTGTAAAATTCTGGATATCCCCACCAGAAGCTTTGGCTATCACCACCAAAGACTTGCTCAATATAAAATTCTAGATAACTCATCTAGAAGAAGATTTCTCATGTTTCAAAATTATAAAACCCTGGATATCTCCACCAGAGGCTTCAGCTATCACCACCGAAGACTTATTCACTTTTAAAACTGCAAAATTCTGGATATCACCACCAGAAGCTTTGGCTATCACCACCAAATACTTGCTCATTGTAAAATTCTGGGTAACTCCTTCAGAATAAAATTTCTCATTTTTCAAAATTATAAAACCCTGGATATCTCCACCAGAGGCTTCAGCTATCACCACCGAAGACTTGTTCATTTTTAAAAACTGTAAAATTCTGGATATCCCCACCAGAAGCTTTGGCTATCACCACCAAAGACTTGCTCATTGTAAAATTTTTGAGTAACTCCTTCAGAAGAAGATTTCTCATGTTTCAAAATTATAAAACCCTGGATATCTCCACCAGAGGCTTCAGCTATCACCACCGAAGACTTGTTCACTTTTAAAAACTGTAAAATTCTGGATATCCCCACCAGAAGCTTTGGCTATCACCACCAAAGACTTGCTCATTGTAAAATTTTTGAGTAACTCCTTCAGAAGAAGATTTCTCATGTTTCAAAATTATAAAACCCTGGATATCTCCACCAGAGGCTTCAGCTATCACCACCGAAGACTTGTTCACTTTTAAAAACTGTAAAATTCTGGATATCCCCACCAGAAGCTTTGAGAAATGATGCAGATGCACATGTCTTTTAACAAGGTGCTCATGCTTCATGGTGCAAATGTAAAATATTTCTTAGTGCAAATGCAAATGGCCTGGATTGATGCCCATGTTTCATGATGCAGATGCCCCTACTAATTGTGTTCATGTAACTGGTTTATGAATGGTGTAACTACAATTACCATACAATAATGAAAATGCAATGATTCTAGAAATGATGCAATTGCTTGAGATGACGCAAATGCGAATTCTATGAAGAATGTAAATGTAAAGGTAAAATGCAGATGCTTGTGGAATAATGCCAATGCAAATACCCATGAATGATGCAAATGCTTACCGACACTGTGCAAATGTAAAAGCTCGATAAAGAGATGAATGCTCATGAGTGATGCAAATGCCCCCGATTTTTTTTTTTTTTTTTTTTTTTTAGACTTTGGCTTAGCATTTGAAATTCATTTTTCCTCTTCAAATCAGAGTATATCTTCAATTCATTTTGGCTATTCTCTTTGCCCCAACAGTTTTCAAACTTTCATCAACAGAGATCTGCACTGGGTTCGATTTCTTCTTCTCATATCTGGAAGTCAGGATCTATCCTGGCAGTTCTATACCTTTGGGTTAGAAAAACCCTTGTCTCATGTCAACATCAAAAATGGGTATTTCAAAAATATTTTTATTTGTTTTCGCATTTTGAAAACTTCTGAACAAAAAATATTAACCCCACAATGTGTGATATATAAATCTTTTGAAGACTGATGATCATTGTTAGAAATTTCTCTAAGTATCAATCAGGTTTTTTCCAACTGGGATTGGCAAGGCTTGGTATAACAAGATTCTGGCGTTTCCAGGAAAACTTCATGACAAAAATGTATATCCCTTCTAGGCTCACAAATGGAACTGGTTTTATAAATCATGAATTTATTGAGAACCAAACAAATTCAACATTCTTTTAGTTTCCATATCAAGGCATTTTGGCAAGCGTCAAGATTGGCCGGGATGTTCAAACCGAAAAGTTTAATCTTGGAGAAAAAGTTTCAATTTTTTTGAAGACAATCCTCTGAATGAGAGTTGGCAATTTGGGGGTTCAAGAATTCCTAGATGTTCCTCGATGACCACCCCTTTAAGAAAATCTTTTCTTTTGTGGTATCGGCACTATCATCGATGGCACCGAAAATTCTCATTTTACTCTAGACCGCCCGTTTTTGGGTTTTCGCCCTAGAGTCCCATTCTTTCCATTTTTTTTTTTTTTTTGTTCATTGTTTTACCATGCACTTGAGAATTCTAAATTCTTCCTTAGTGAAATGATAATTCGATGAAATGAGATAAAATTTGAGGAAAAACCTTTCAAATTAAATATTCATGCTTGATCAAAATGGACTTTTAAAGCATATAATGTAGGCCATGGCTCAGGGTTCAGAAAGAAAGAATAAATAGGCCCAAAAATATGTGTTTGAGGGTAATCAGATCAAGGATCATTTCTTGAGGAGGATTCTCTTTGAAGCATTTGTCCCTTCTCGGACATTTCTTTCCTTTTGACTTTGCTCTTTTTCTTCTTTGCTTTTGGCTTTCCATTTGCCATGTCTTTCACACATTTTGTTTTCTTTTTTATTGTGTTTTTCTTTTGTTTTTCTTGGCTTTCATTTCACCATCTTTTTCTCTTCTTTTTCTTTGACAGAGTGAGCCCGTATTTATTCGGGGCTCCATTTGCTTTGTGTCTGTCCTTGAGCTATCACTCATTTCTCAATGATCTTTGAAAAGATCTTTCCTCGCATTTGCCCTCCAGTGTAGAGGGTAATCCTTGATCAGGGTTCAAAGAAGAAAGAATTCTTTTGGCTCAAAAGGGGTGACTATGGATAATTTCTTTTTGTGTGAAGGGGATATGAAATATGGCCATTTCTCATGTCAAGCAGAAATATTCACATTGAAAAGCAATCCCCAGGGGAAATAGATATTCAGAATTTCATTTTGCACTTTGGAATCATCCGAATTCTCACATGCATAACATCACGATTTTTCTTTTTCTTTTTTTTTTCGTCGCATCCCCCCAATGATTCATGCATTAGCCCATCCTTCTTTACCATGTGTCCATCATTTCCATATATGATGCCCCAATTTGATTAACCATGAGAATCTGTATCAACGAGGAACATAGCAAGTCTAGGTCTATTTTGAAAAGGCTGAGTTTCCAATCTGAGTTTTTTTGAAGAGATAAGGAAAATATGACCCAAAAACGGGTTTTCTCTGGGACAAGGGATAATCTAGTTTAATCATTGTGCCCCAGGATGTCAATCATGAAGTGATATTTGGGCAATTAGTGTTTTGTGGTTATTGGGAAAGGTCATGAATGGTTTTAGCACAATCTTGACACACACCAAATTATCAAAATCTAGACTCTTGAAAGAATGTCTCATTTGTTTGATTTTCAAGGAATTCGAAAAATTTCAAAAAGTTTGTTCCTTTGTTCATAGCCTAGACTAGGATTTACATCCTTGCTTATTTTGCAATGACAATGCTTCTCTTTTTTCATTCATTTTTCCTTGAAGCATTAGGTCTTTCAAGTGCTCTTGGTTTAAGAGATTTAGGCTTAGGAAAACCTAAAGAGAATGGAGAAGGTATTGGGTCATTTGTAACACTGATCATCAATCTTCTTGAGACTATCCATCACTAAAAATTCCTTAATGCTTGTTTTTGCAAATTCAAGTTATTGTTGAAACACAACAAACACAAAGCATTTAAAATTCAAAATTCATTTAATTCATGTAGATGTTAACATGAGACAAGTGCTTTCATCATCACCGTGTATAGAACTACATGTGTCAAAAACCTAATATGATCATGCACAATGTTTCTTATGACACTTGGCTTCCCCATCTTCAAAACTTATCGAACCAGCCTTGATGAGATCTCTGACCTTGTACTTCAAAGCGGGGCAGTTCTCTGTTGAGTGACCTTGATTGCCAGAATGGTACCCACAACACTCATTATCATCATACCAGCTCGGATAAGGGGGCTTCAGAGGCGCTATTTGCATGGGTGTCACAAGGTGATTCTGGATGAGTTGAGGTAGTATCTCACTGTATGTCATAGGAATCGGGTCAACCTAATTTCTTTTTCGCTTTTTATGCCCCCTTCGATTATTCCCAAGGGTGTTCGATTGATAGACAGATATAAATTCTGGTGTAGTTGCAGTCATTGGTTGGTAGGGATAAAAACCATGAGAGACATTATTCGGGCTAGAGTAAAATGGCTGATATGAGGAGAATTGGGGAGGTGGGGCAAAGTCTTCCACGACTTGGGTATCTTCCTTTTTCTTTTCAGATGCCCCCTTTTTCTTGGTATTGGATGTTCTTTCTCCTTCAATTTTCCCATCCTTGATAGCATTCTCAATCATCTCCCCTGAAATTACCATGTCTGAAAAATTCTTTGTGATGTTGCCAACAAGTATATCATAGTACGGGGCCTGCAGTGTATTCACAAAAAGGACAATGGTTTCCTTCTGAGTTAAGGACGGTTGTACTTGGACAGCCAGGCTCATCCACCGTTGCACATATTCCTTGAAGCTCTCAGTAGCTCTTTTCTTCATATTTTGCAAGGTGAGACGATCAGGCGCCATGTCGGTCATATGCTTGTACTGGTTTAGAAAAACCCTAGCCAGGTCATTCCAAGAGCGAATCTGATCCTTGCTCAACTGACTATACCACCTAATTGCGGATCCGCTGAGGCTATCCTGAAAGCAGTGAATCAAAAGCTTATCATTATCTATCTGACTTGTCATCTTTCGGCAGAACATAGTGATGTGGGCTAATGGATCGGTTGTCCCGTCATATTTCACAAAGTCAGGGATCTTGAACTTAGGAGGAATGACTAAATCGAAGACCAAACATTGTTCTTTCGCATCCAAACTCCCAAATACATCTGTACTTTCTACTGCTCGGAGCCTTTCATCTAACAACTGATATTTCCCTTGGGAATCTGCCAGCTCAACCTCATTTACCGCAACCCTTTTCAACTTTGCCTGTTTAGCTGGATCATCTGAGTTTAGGACATTGACGGGGGTAACAGTGTTCTGGGCATCACTTATTACGACCTCATCTTGGCCCTTTTGTGCCTCTAACCCTTCTCCGGCGACAAAGTTTTCGGTGTATCCTTTTCCCTTGATTATAGCAGACATTAGCTCCATCAGTTTAGTCATCTGATCTTTAGATTCTGCTTGAGATTTTGCTAGCTGTTCTCGCAATTCTCTCTGTTCCCTTTCCATTTTTTCCATTCGGGCAACTTGTTCATCCTCCATAGCACCAGCCTGTATTAAAAGTGTACTCAGTACTTCTTCTGATTTGAAATAGAAATTCTTTCAAAGACTCCTAAAGCCAAGCCAACTTCTATTTTATTTCCCCCAAATGTATGTCATGATGAATGAGCCATGAATGTAATTTGATGCATGTGAAGCCTAAACAATATGATGTATGGATATGTACAATGGAAACATGCTGACCATATATGTAATAAATGCAATCACAATGCCAACATGTTGCAAACAAAGAATAAACAAATCAACACATGGATATATGCAATGACTGATCATGTGCATTTTAGCATATTTCCCAATGAATGTTCATATATCCTATGAATGCAACATGGTGTCAATTATGATACATGCAAACAATGAATGATTGATACATAGTATATACAAAGAAAATCATGCTAACCATGTGTGTCATGAATGTGACCTAATGCTAATCATGATGTATGTAATAAGCAAATTAATGCATGGATATATACAGAAAAAATCATGCTGATTATGAATGCATGAATGCAACCTGACAAATAATTGATGGGATGCAAAATGCAAAGGGGAAGATATCACGGAGGAAATAAGAATCGGAGGAACTTAATCATCAACATCTTATAAATTTGAAGCATACTCAATTCATTCCCATATCAATGTTCACAATGGTATAAACCATGTTTTACAAAATTTGAGCAGTAGTTAAAACTGTCTTTACAAGCACTTTATTCTTCCTAGCATCCTAAGGCTATAAGAGCCGGCTACTGAAAGAGTGAAATCCTATTACATCATATAAGACCGAAGTCTTCCCACCTCAATGCTGTAAATCTCCCAATCCTAATGACACTTTTCCAGTCCTCTATCAATCAATGTCGTTGGATCCAACCACTTGGCATCTATGAGAGTTTGCACTTTCTTTTTGAATGCCATACAGTCTTCAATGTTATGGCCAACAATTCCATAATGATAATCACATTTTGCATTTGGATTATACCACCTTGGATATAGTGGTAACAGGGGTTTCAATGGGACACAGGCAACCATGTGATTTTGGATCAGTATAGGGAGGAGCTCTTGGTAGCTGATTGGAATGGGATCAAAAGGCATTTGGGTTTTATCCTGGGGTCGTTTCTTAGTTACACATGGCCTAGGAGTTGGGGCACTTGGTGGTGGCACTAAGGTCCGAACCAGAGTGTTTACATGGAAATGTGGCGGAACAGCATGGTGAGGGTATGGATTCGGACACGGGGCCTTTGGAGGTTGTACATAGCTCGAGGTTCCTATCCCAGATGCTGGATAAGGTGCTTGATGAGGGAAATAGTATGAACTGGTAGTTGTTGGTGATGGAGTGGGATTCAGGAATCCCGTAGTGGTCATCTCAATGGACGATTGGACCATGGTAGGGTGGGGATACTGGCTTGGACCTCGAACAGTTTGCAGGTATGGTACAGGATCCAAGGTTTCTATCTTTGGTATCAGGCTCTCAGGTTTAATCATTTTCACGATTTTGTCCATAATTTCATCAGGATTGCAACCTTTGTGGCATTGACAAGCGTAGGATCCAGCAAGGATTATGTGTTCTGGGCCTAATGGTTTTGGTTGATCCGAAGATGATGCGAAACCCTGAGAAAGTTCACCTTTACTGTTACCCATATCCTCAACCATTTTCAGCAATTTGGCAAGTTGTTCCTTCACCTCTCGAATTTCATGTCCATATTCCTCTTGATTGCGTTCCAAAGCACCCAATCGTTCCTCCGATTCATTCCTCATATCTCGAACCCCTTTCATGCAAATGAAAATGTCATGAGATTAAGAATACAATTACGAATGTACATGCTCTATTCCTATGTGCATGAATAAACTGATGATTAATGCATGAACATATACAGAGAAATTATGATGACCATGTATGCTATGGATGCAATCTAATGCCAGGTATATCACCATCCATTTTTTGCAAAAAACGAGATCAATAATACAACCAAAATGTACATGCTCTATTCACACATGTATGAAATGTGCAAAATGCAAAAATGCTTGAAAAAGGATTTTTTTTTTTTTTATAAAAAAAAACAGCTAATGAACATCTGCCCCAACAATATCTGCTTATTTAGGCATCACGATGCCTTCGAGGCGGAGTATCACATTTATTCCGGGCGATGTACGTACATCGTTGCCCAATCTACCACACTTATTCGGAGTGTAAAATAGGTAACAAAAAGTTTAGAAATGTCCCTCCATGTGTTCCTATTTTCGGTATGTCTAACGGAAATTCGGCATGGCTTCGCCTAGGTTCACTATATGAGGGTGAATCGGTTCTAAGGCCCCGAATTGTTCCTCACTGTCGCCGGTGAAGGCTAGTAAGGCACCCCGATAAAAGCGGGTTCAATTCGTTAGAGTATATTTTCCTATGCCCATGCGGAGGATCATCACGAAGGCATTAGGTACTTTAAACTCCGAAAGTGTTTCACTAGCCCATACGGAGGATCAATCACGAAGGCTTAGTTACTTTACTTCCACTTAAAAGGACGGAACCCGGGTAGAGGATTCATGTTATGCAAATGCACGTGTAGTGTGTGTGGAGGAATAACAAACCTTTCACTACCTATTCTACAAACCTTATTCTAAATGCCCTAGCAATTAAAACATTCAAGAATAGTGTAACGCATTAACCGACAAGCAATTATAATACACAACCTTAAATAACTAGAGAACAAAAATAAAATGCATGCACATGAGTATGAACATATTTAAAAACATTTTTTTTTTATTTTCAAAATTCTCCTTATTAAAAAAAAGTGGGAATTAAAATTAAATACCAATTAAACCAACAAAACCGAGACTTTGATAACACACGACCAATTCTAGGCCTGACTCTCTAATAAATCCCCAGTGGAGTCGCCAAGCTGTCGCAACCTAAATAATAACGACGTCTCATCGCAAGACTTTATTATTCGTTAAGCGTGACATTTTAAAAAAAAAAACCGAGGAAAAGTCGACTTAATTCCTCTAGAAATGAAGGTTTTGAAAATGACCTTAAAAAAGACATGGAGTCGCCACCAATCTTTTTTAGCTAGGTGTGATCGGCCACCTATTAAAACCGGTTTTATAAAATATTTTAAAAATTAATTAAAACATTTTAAAAACCAATTTCAAGTCTGCGTTTTAAACCAGAGAAATCAAAGAAGCGGGTTCGGGAGTCGGTTACGTGCAGGGAAGGATTAGCACCCCCACAACGCCCGTATAAATCGGTACCTTATTAATCGTGTGTTATCTCAAGTCTCGGTAAAAGTTGGTTTTAAATTTAGTATTTCAAATTAATTCCCAATTTAAAAAAAAATAATTCCATTTTTTATTGAAAATGATCCGGAATTTATAAATTCAAAATTTTCCTATATTCCCCAACAAACGTGGCAAAATATAGAAATTTTTATTAGTTTTGGAAAACTTTCCGAATCATTCTCTCTTTTTTTTTTTTTTGAAAGAAAGATATTCCTTTATTAATAATAATTGATGATATTCCCTCCAGCAAACCCGGTAGAGAACTCATGAATTATTTTAACTCGGGAATATCTTTATTTTTATTGAAAACCATTATCTTTTTTGAAAACATTTAAAAGAAATGAATATGTATAGGCATGACATAAATAAAATGACATAGCAAAATCTAAATAATATAATGCAACATAAATGTCATGACACATAGAAATTATTATGGCAAGAATCACATATTATATAAAATGCATGAATATAAAAATGCAATGCATGAAATGTATTTTTTCCTTTAATTAAGGAAATCCGTATATCTAAAAAGATATCCGGTTACCTTAGGAAAATATGTCAAATTAAATATTCTAAAACCAAAATACTTTGTGATTGTTTGAAAATAATTTTGAAAAGCTTGAATTAAAAATAAAAACTGGGCTAAAATTTTTAAAATGACTCTAATTTCCTAAGTTTAAAAAAATCCGGACTTGGCTACCCTTAACCCGGGACTTGAAAAACCATTTTTAGAGTTTAAAAAGGCTTAGAAATTACCCTAAGTCAGTAGCTAACCCTCCTAATCAGCCCACTCTAAGTAAATTAACCAAAACAGAAAATTGGTTTTTCTTTAAATTTAATTCTGACTCCACTGTCCAGTTTTAATCCACGATTTTTTACCCTATTTTTAAAAATTCCAAAAATTCTGAAAAAATTATTGGAGACTCAGGACATGTAAAAATACACGGAGAAAAATCGACTTAATTTTCTGAACAAAGATGAATTCCCAGAAAAACCAGAGATGTACGAGTTTTTGGAGGAGAAAAAACTGCTTTGTTTTTCTTTAAAATCAATTCTGACTCCACTGTCCAGTTTTAATCCACAATTTTTTACCCTATTTTTAAAAATTCCAAAAATTCTGAAAAAATTATTGGAGACTCAGGACATGTAAAAATACACGAAAAAAAAGCGACTTAATTTTCTGATCAAAGATGAATTCCCAGAAAAATCAGAGATGTACGAGTTTTGGGTGGAAAAAAAATGCTTTGCCAACACATTTTTTTTGTCTTTGATAAAATCATTTAAAAATCAAAATAAAAATATTTGAAACTCATAGAATGACTTGAAAACAGTAGCTAGGACTTTTTGAAAGTTAGATAAAAATTGGCTTAAGTAAAAAAAAAAATCACAAAGGTAGAATAATCAATTTGACAAACTTAATTTTCCACAAGTGTGCTCAAGAGAGCATGACCTTGAACCATTAATTGGCTCAAGTCATTATTCAAGTGGCATGAACATGAAATGCATGAAATAATGCAGCAAACATAAGGCATGAAATGCATGGATTTAAACCTAAATGTCATGAAAAAAATGCATAGCATTCATAAAGTAACCTAGACCGAAATGAACTTGCATGGCATTTAATGTAACCTAGACCTAAAATATGCATGGCATTTTCACAAACACAAGGCATGCTTAATTCAAAAATCCAACCAAATATCATGCAAATGCAAAAACCTAACAACTAGCATGACAAAAAATGCAACACACAAAGCAAAACACATGGAGTAGCCAAATGGCCTCAAGCTCCAACAAGCATGGCATTTTCACAAACACTTGGCATACTAGCATGAAAAACTAAGTAATAACACTTAAATCATGCAAAAATCACACAAGCATTTTCACAAACACTTAATATACTAAATCTAAAACATGCTCAACTAAGATATAAAATAAGAATCATGCAAAGAATCACACAAGCATTCGAACAAGAAGAGAAAAATAGACAATATTTTACGTGGTTCGACCCTCTTGGTCTACATCCACGATCCCATAAGGATATCATTACTACAAGCTTTTGTACGGATAAAGCTACAAACCTTCTTACAACATACTTGTAGCTTTTGCACGGATTAAGCTGCAAACCCTCTCACAAGTAGCTTTTGAACAGATTAAGCTACAAACCCTCTCACAAGTAGCTTTTGAACGGATTAAGCTACAAACCCTCAAATTAGCTTTTGAACGGATTAAGCTACAAACCCTCTCACAATTAGCTTTTGAACGGATTAAGCTACAAACCCTCAAATTAGCTTTTGAACAGATTAAGCTACAAACCCTCTCACAAGTAGCTTTTGAACGGATTAAGCTACAAACCCTCAAATTAAACACTATGACTCACCACCGGATAATCCTAATACAAGAGTATAGACTATCTCTCACAAGGGTGGTGGGTGGTCTCAACCAAAGGCCAAGACTCCTTATTTATAAGGTGAGCACCTCCTTGGCTTGACATTACAAAGGGATGTGGGATTGAGACTTAGGCTCAAAAATGAAAATCTCTAACTTAACTCTTGATTTTTAATCACTTGATTGAAAAAATCCTAAGCTTCCTCCTTCCTTTGGGCTTGGGCAGGCCAGCACTTCTCTTTTCCAGCCCAGCTCTGATTTTTGAAAGGCCCAAAGAAGCCCTTTTCGGTTGCTTGGGTGAAACGACCATTTTGCCCCCCGGATGGAAAATAAATATCAAACGGGCTCCAAATTCAATTTTTATTTTTTTAATACTTCCAAAATAATAAAATATTGAGTTCTGGAAGTTTTCAAAATTATCCGAGTCCGTTTGCTATTTATTTGGATTTTTTCTTCCCAAAATGTCCTTTTATGCCCCTACTTTTTACCATTTTTTAAACGAGCTCCAAATCAAGATTTTTCTTCACCAATCTCTTCAAAATAATTAAAAAGTGTGATCTGGAAGTTTTTATAATTTTTGGAGCTCATTTGGTATTTTTTCGGGATTTATCGGCTTGAATTACTGCATAGGAGGCTCGGGATTTAGCCATTTTGCAAACGAACTCGGAATCAAGATTTTCTTTCGCCAATCTCTTTCAAATAATTTAAAAATGAGATCTGCAAAATTTCAAAAGATTTGGATCCCATTTGCTATTTTTCCGGGATTTATCTTTTTGAATTATTGCATAGAAGCCCGGGATTTGGCCATTTTGCAAACGAACTCGGAATCAAGATTTTCTTTCGCCAATCTCTTCCAAACAATTTAAAAATGAGATCTGAAAATTTTCAAAAGATTTGGAGCTCATTTGCTATTTTTCCGGGATTTTCCTTTTTGAATTACTGCATAAGAAGCCCGGGATTTGGCCATTTTGCAACCGAACTCCGAATCAAGATTTTCTTTTACCAATCTCTTCCAAATGATTTAAGAATGACATTGACAAATTTTTCAGAATTTTCGGAGTCCATTTGCTATTTTTCCCAAATTTTTCCAATTTTGCCCCTTTAATCTCCGAAACCCGGTTTTGCTCAAAACAAGTCTGATTTTCAGATTTTCTTCAATCTGAGCCTTGGGCCATCCTTTTTAATCATTCCTCATCCATTGGGGGCTTTGGTCTTACCAAGTCGGGCCATTTCTGTGATTTTTCCCGATTTCACTGAAATCCACTAAAAACCCTAATTCTCGGTTTTCTCCCGGATTGACTTTTCTTTCGGTTTTTCTTGCAAGTGACTTCTCCATTACCCGTAGTCAGTGCTTATCTTTCATTTGGAACCTTCAATTTCGACCAGTTTGATCATTTAAGCACTTTTCCCCAAATTTCTCGGATTAGGGTTTCTTTTCTACTGAACCTCCAAATCCCAACTTCCGAACTCCATATCTTTCAATGTAGACCTCGGATTATCAAAATTCTTTCTCCATTTTTCAATTGAACTTAAAATCTTGATTTTGGAAGTGGGTTGACTTTTTCAGTAGTTGACTTTCTGGGGTTGACTTTTTCAGGGTTGACTTTTTTTTAAGTTTGACTTTTTGTGCTCGCCCTTTTAAACTAAGTCTCGGAGTCTCACCTGCAGGATGAAAACAGTCATTTTATACTTGGAAACATCAATATGGGAAGAAAACATACCTATTTAGTGGTCCGGACAAAATTAGGTGTCTACACCCACAAAAAAACAAACTTGATCTATAATTAATAAATAAATTACCATAAACAATCAACTTTGAGCATCAAACAGAAGAAGACATGTCAATTTCCAAGAAAAGTTGCATCTAAAAGTTGAGGAGACATGGGTCTCTGTTCTACTAATTTGCTTGTTTGAGAAAGCAATCTGCTACTTTGACCATTGTTTGAGAAAGGCAGATGTATATTAGCAAGGTTAATTGAGTTTGGATGCTATTGGAGGGAGATAAGAGCAGGTAATTAGGTTTGCGAGGCAAGGGCTTTGTTCCAATAAGAAGTTACAAAAATGAAAATGAAGAAAAAAAATGTGGAGATCTCTGACTAGGGGTTGGGTCCAATAATAAAATACTAAAAATAAGTGGAGGGATAAGTGTAAATTTGAGAGAGAATGACCGAATTAGTGGTGAAGGCAAATAAATTGATGAGAGGGACAAAGAGAATTTTGAATGGGAAAATGTATTAATTGTTAATTTTGTGAAAATATAATTTTAAAGGAAAGGATTGGTTTGGAAGAAAGGAAGACTCAAAATTTTTGTACGTTTTTTCTTTACTTCCACTAACAGGTTTTTTAAAATTATAAATACTATTGTATATTTAATTTTTAATGTTTTTATGATTTTATAAGGAGGTGAAAATGTAATAAATAATTCAAATATTTTATAAAAAAGTTGTTAATATATTGTTTTAGGGAAAGTTGAGCAAAAATAAAAAATAAAAAATTCACGACCGCGATGACCGTAATCAACGCTATTGTGTACGCGGCATCCGCAATCGCGATAAATGTTACACGATCGCAATCGTATTTTAAATTTCTGGTTGAGCATAATTTCTTCTCAATGAGTGTTTTACTTTCACGATACTTTAAACTTTTATCATTCGATAAGCGGTAGTTTTAGGTTCTGAGTACTTTTAGATTCTGATTGAGCCTAATTTCCTTCCCAAATGATTTTAAAATGTACTCCTCAACTCCATGATAAAATCGTAAATGAAAAAGAATAAAAAAAAAAAAACCACTTTTCTGGACGAGACTAACTTGTGGGTGAAAAATTATACTTTGAATATATGCAAACTGACCTTGTGGTAAAAAACTCTACTTAATTTCTTTGAAATATATGCAAATTATTCATGATCCTGCTACAGTCCCTGTCATGTCGTAGCCAGTGGCCTTCTAATTCCCATTCGCAAGGAGACTTCTTTAGTTTTGCATTCCGGTCATTAGAAAACATATTAAATTAAATTAATGATGAAACTTGATAGAAATCAAGCAAAGTCAAGATAAGTTTTGAGCTTCCATTCTCTATACAGTCAGGCAATGCTCAGCAACATTAATTCCATTTTTCCCATAAGACAAGGGTTAAGTAGACCTCAGAATCTCCTTGGAAAAAAAAAAACTTAACAGACTAACTAATTAAAACTAGCTAATTGTATAAATGGATAGTGATCATGATCAAAGACAGAACTCCATCTCTTTTTTTTTTTTTTTTTTTTTTTTGCAAAATGCATGTAATGCCTGGTTAATTATTAATTAGACATCTAGTTCTCTAATAATATTGTCAGAATTAGAGCCAAAGAGCTCCGGCCTCCTTGAGAAGAGGTACCAGGGTTCCATTAATATGGGAAGCCATGACTCGGTCCATGGCACCTATCAGCTTCCCTCCAATAAAAACAACAGGAACAGCTTGTGAGTTGCCAAGCAGCCTCATCAGCGCCTTTTCCAACTCTTTCCCTCTGGGGTCCTGGTCCAGCTCGTACACGGTTGGGTTCACTCCCATTCCGCAGAAAAGCCTCTTCACAGCATGGCACATGCAGCAGCTGCTCACACTGAATATCACCACTGCGCTCTCTGAGGCCAGCTTCACCACCTTCTCCATTGGGTCTGACCCCCGCATGCTCCTCATTGGCATGTAGCAGCCCCAAGAATCACCCTGATAATGCATTCTTTCTTCTTTTATCTCCTTTTTCTTCTCTTCCCAAGAATTCAAAAAGAAAACAAAAGCAACTAAAAATGCAGACAGCAAAGATGGTGATGAAGTTAGAGAAAAGCGTCTTGAGGAAATTGGTAAGCGAGTGAGCGTGGTGTCAAATTCTATCGGTTGGGATGGGCTTTTTTATAAAGGTGGGGTTGCGAGGGCATGATAGTAAATAAAGTGGGGTTTGTCCGTTGTTGTCGCACCGCGTGCGTGGAGGGTCTCGTGGTTTTTGCTTTAAAAGGATTCTTGTCTGCAGCAAGAGGACAATACAAATAAAATCCTAGAGGAAGCTTTAGTGGAAGCATAGGTGTTAGTTGTGGAAGACGACTAGCAAGGGGTAATTTGTCTACTCTAGCAAATACTTGGCTGCAACTTTTAATCAAATACTGATTTTTTTTTTTTTTTTTTTTGGGGCAAAGCAGAAAATTGTGTAGTAATATTAAAAGTCCATGCGTTTGAGACATAAAAACAGCCTTTTTAGTTTTTATTCAGGCAAAAACTGAAGGGTTTTTTGCATAGACGGACGGCTACCCCCGTCCTTGTTGTCGGGGCCTTGAGATTAAACTTTTGTTTGTGACATGACCTGACCCTTGCGTTGCGCGCATGTTAGCCTTTTTTTTCTTCGTTTTTATTTAGAGTCTCAAACAGAACAAACGAACGTGTTGATGTCTTGACTCTTGATGATGATGTTGATCATCGATGTTTTCTTGGATTTGTTGCTTGACCACCTTATCCCCTAATCCAATGAAAAGGGCAGGAGCATTGTACGCTCTAGAGCATTATGGTCAAACCAGAATAAAAAAAAGTACTACTACATTGTTTTGCAATTGTTTACTTTTGCTTAGCTAATTAGTTTCTTTTCTGGTTCCGGTGCAAATTACGTGGTTTAAAGTAAGATTTGCTGCTGCTACACAGAAAGTTGCAAAACCAAGTCACATGATTTAACTTCCAATGCAAAAGATATATATATATATATATATATATATATAGTTAGTATAATAGTAGCAACAATGTTTCTCCTACTTTCAAGTCTTTCTTTCTCAATAGGGGACCAGGACTTTCTTTTCCCTCGCGCACTTGATTTATCTTACCAAACAAAATACTATACTAACATTTTACATGTAAAGCACATTCGATGTTTTTTTTAGCCAAAAACAACAATCATATGCTCTATTACCTGCTTTTCCATTCTTATTATGTAATGTTTTAATCAACTTTTTGATAAAGGTAACACTAGTGCTCACCAAAAAAATGAATGCATGTAATTAGTAGAGTTTTCAAGCAGTCACCATCCACGCTTTACAAAATCAGAGTTAAACTTGAGGCGAAAAGCCCACAGCTTGGAGAAAAACATTGTACAAATTTTAGAAAAAGACAACATATATATAATATAGATTCCACACTAGCTAGATAGTGGGAATGGCGACTCTCCAGTTGAATCTTGAATTGGATCCCAAAAACTTTGGTTATGAATTATTATTGGAAGTTTGGAAGGAACCAAAGGGAGTAACAATGAAGAAAGGGGCAGGAGGGAATGAAAGGGGGGACCATCCCCCAGTACAATTAGAACTTCAGTTTTTTTACTGTATAGCATTGCATTGCGTAAAACAGTAGAACTGCAGATGGTGCAGAGTAATTCTATAATGTAACTATGTGCATGGTATAAAAGAACCAGTGAGGCAAGGATTTTGCTTTAAATATTTAAACTCTGGTAACATGTTCACCTAAAGCAGAGACAAAGTGACAGTTGCTGTAGTGAAAAAAAGCAAAGTTAAGGCGTGGCCTGCACCCACAGGCCTTATTCGGACGGCGGGTACAGTTTTGCGCCGAATACCGGCTAAATATCAGGATCCTTTTTTTGTGGGTCGGGTAGATCGATCCGACCACATAATTTTTTGTTGCTGCTATATCGCTCTAGTTTTTCTTTTCTCACGGTGATATTAGCAACACAGCATTCAAACTCTTAGTCTTTCCTCATCTCTTTTTAATTAATTATTTTTCCTTTATGGTTGACCTTCACGTACGCATGCTCTCCAGAATCACTGCGCTTCTTCTTTGGTACGTTGTAAGTAATATTACACTACTTTTCTTTTTGGAATTTAAGCTGGTTATCAGACAAAAGAGAAACTCGGTAGAATAATTTTATGAGTTAATAGTACCAATTATCCCTAAACTATAGAGCATATTTTATATTGATTCTTAAACTTTAAAACATATCAAATTGGTCCTTACTTACAATTATCATAACAAATTGGTTCATTCCGTTAGTTTTTCCGTTACCTTTACTGTGACAATCAACTTAGTACATTTGTCACCAGCTGATTGCATCACATTTCTATTCATTTTTTTCCTTTTTCTTTATTTCTTTATTATTTTTTTGATATTTTTAATAAATAAATGTAAATAAATATTTTTATAAAATTAATGTAAATAAATATTTATATTTTATATTAAAAAATTAATTTAAATTATTATTTATCTTTTGTATTTATTTATAAAGAATAATAAAAAAGGGAAAATTGAAAACATTAATAAATACAAAAGATAAATAATAATTTAAATTAATTTTTTAATAATTAAATAATTTATAAAATATAAATATTTATTTACATTAATTTTATAAAAAAATATTTTTTTCTTTTTCTTCTTTCTTCTTTTTTTTTCTTTTTATTAATAAATTAATTTCGTAAAAATTAAATAATTTATAATTATAAATATAAAATATTTATTTACATTCATTTATTAAAAATATATTTTTTACTTTTTTATTTTCCTTTTCTTTCTTTCTTTCCTTTTTTTTTCTCTTTTCTTATAAAATTAATGTAAATAAAATATTTTATATTTTAAAAATTAATTTAAATTATAGTATGAATTATTATTTATTTTTATTTTTATTTATTTACAAACAAGAGAAAAAGAGAAAAAGGGAAAAAGGAAAAAATAAAAAACTTATAAATAAAAAATAAATATTTTATATTTATAAATTATTTAATTTTTAGAAAGTTAATTTAATTTAAAATATAATATAATATAATATAATATACTTATATATTTTTTTATATTTGTTTATAAAGAAGAGAAAAAAGGGAAGAAAACAATAAAAAATATTTTTATAAAATTAATGTAAATAAATAGTTTTATATTTTTTTTAATTATTTGATTATTACAATATTAATTTAAATTATTATGTAAATTATTATTTAGTTTTTAATATTTATTTATAAAGAAGAGAAGCAAAAAAAAAAAAGAAACGAAAAAATTAAAAGTAGTTTTTTATAAAATTAAAGTAAATAAATATTTCATACTTTTTAAATTAATTATATTTAAAAAAATATATATTTTAATTTATAATATGAATTATTATTTTTTTTTTTTGTATTTATTTATAAAAAGAAATCAAAGAAAAAATTAAAAAAATAAAGCAAAAGGAAAAAAATGAAGAGGCAAGTTGGAGCAATCAGTTGGTGACACGTGTCACTAGCTGATTGCTACAGTTAAGGTAACGTAAAAGCTAACAGAAGGGACCAATTTATTATGATAATTGTAATCAATGACCAATTTGATACGTTTTAAAATTTAGAGACCAATATAAAATATGTCCTATAATTTAAGAACATGCTATTAACTCTAATTTTCTTTGCTTCCAAACAGAAAAACAACTGAAAATCATTGTTTTATATTAAGGGTTTACTGAGATAAGTGGGATATTGTTAGACAGGAATTAAAATAACCCAATTTAGATCCTACATAACTTAACAGACACAATCTTGGACTTTTTCAGAGCAGATAGATGGTCTGATTCTTGCTGAAGAAATACATGTGAAAGAGACTGGAACAAGAAAAGGAACAGTGAAACGAAAAAAGAAAAAAAGAGATAGAAGTGGGGGTTCTACCATGAGTTCTTTAAAATAAGCTTTTGGTAAGCTCTAAATTAGGAAACTTAAGTAGCAGGTTACCATGTCACCAATTTTTACATATAAATATAACTGAAATTACATATAAACATGATAAATTATATATAAACATGAGAAATTACATATAAACATGAAAAACATGAGAAATTACATATAAATTTGACGAATTACATATAAACATGACAAATTACATATGAGAAATTACATATAAACATGACGAATTACATATAAACTTGACGAATTACATATAAACATGAAAAATTACATATAAACATTACCAGATGACAATTACATATGAAGATGACCAATTACATATAAACATGAAAAATTACATATAAACATGACAAATTACATATAAACATGACAAACATGAGAAATTACATATAAATATGACAAATTACATATAAACTTGAATAATTACATATAAACATGAGAAATTATACATAAACATGACGAAATGACAAATTACATATGAAGATGACAAATTACTTATAAACATGAGAAAATACATAAAAACATGAGAAATTACATATAAACATATAAACTTGACGAATTACATATAAACATGACAAATTACATATAAACATGACGAAATGAGAAATTACATATCAAGATGAGAGATTACATATAAACATGATAAATTACATATAAACATGACAAATTACATATAAACATGACAAATTGACGAATTACATATAAACATGACAAATTACATATAAACTTGACGAATTACATATAAACATGACAAATTACATATAAACATGAAGAAATGAGAAATTACATATCAAGATGAGAGATTACATATAAACATGATAAATTACATATAAACATGACAAATTGACAAATTACATATAAACATGACAAATTAACGAATTACATATAAACATGACAAATTACATATAAACTTGACGAATTACATATAAACATGACGAAATGACAAATTACATATGAAGATGACAGATTACATATAAACATGAGAAATTACATATAAACATGACAAATTATATATAAACATGACAAATTGACGAATTACATATAAACATGACAAATTACATATAAACTTGACGAATTATATATAAACATGACAAATTACATATAAACATGACGAAATGACAAATTACATATCAAGGTGACAGATTACATATAAACATGAGAAATTACATATAAACATGACAAATTACATATAAACTTGACAAATTGACGAATTACATATAAACATGACAAATTACATATAAACTTGACGAATTACATATAAACATGACGAAATGACAAATTACATATCAAGATGACAGATTACATATAAATGTGAGAAATTACATATAAACATGACAAATTACATATAAACATGACAAATTACATATAAACTTGACAAATTACATATAAACATGTCAAATTACATATAAACATGACGAAATGACAAATTACATATCAAGATGACAGATTACATATAAACATGAGAAATTAAATATAAACATGACAAATTACATATAAACATGACAAATTACATATAAACATGACAGATTACACATAAACATGAGAAATTACATATAAACATGACAAATTACATATAAACTTGACGAATTACATATAAACATGACAAATTACATATAAACATGACGAAATGACAAATTACATATCAAGATGACATATTACATATAAACATTAGAAATTACATATAAACATGACAAATTACATATAAAAATATGAACTTGATGAATTACATATAAACATAACAAATTACATATAAACTTGATGAATTACATATAAACATGACAAATTACATATAAACATGAGAAATTACATATAAACATGAGAAATTACATATAAACATATAAACATGAGAAATTACATATAAACATGACAAATTACATATCAAGATGACATTACATATAAACATGACAAATTACATATAAATATCGTCCAAAGTTAGAAAGTGTAGGTACTGCAGAATGGAAGGACATACTAAAGTTATTTGCCCACTTTTGAAAATTGGAATGCAAAGTGCTGGTGTCGACAACCTTACTTGTAATAGTGACAATGAGTTAAAATATTCAGTACAACCTATGGTTGGGTGCTGGGGAAACCAGTATACAAAGTTAACTTTTGATGATGTGAGATTTACATTACTTATAATTGGTGTTTTTAAAGTTTAACACTATGATGTTGGTTGATTAATTACCTTATATCCTCATAGGGAGAAGATGAAGTGGAGACTGAAGCTTTTTTCCCAACTATGCATGCTCAAGAGAACAACAAGATGCAGGTAATGTTTCATTTTGTTTCTTCTAAGCTTTAATTGGTTTCGGGTATTGCGCACCAGCAAACAATTAATTGTTGAGCATATGACTAACGCTATAATTTATATTTTTAGGACGACTCATTTTCATTCAGCAATTATGAAGAATGATTTAATGAAGCTAAACAATCAGACTTCTCTGGTTGGTTTAGATCACCAAGTTGATAGGTGAAGTTGTCATCTTTCTTTTCATTTCAAAACCTCTATAGAGATTAAATTTATAGAGGTTAAATTTTGCACTAACATAAAAGTTACTGTATATGTTTTACTGGACTCTTTAGTCTATGATACAATTTTGAGACTTCAATTTGCTGATGTTTT
The DNA here is from genome assembly GCA_030761205.1 of Fremontodendron californicum. NCBI lineage: Eukaryota > Viridiplantae > Streptophyta > Magnoliopsida > Malvales > Malvaceae > Fremontodendron > Fremontodendron californicum. The sequence goes on along the minus strand of JAULJL010000025.1, from coordinate 8,260,696 downwards.
CATAAGTGGAAATTTTCAGCTTCTGTAATGTGTATAGGATAAATACTTAAGAAGTGAAACATAAATCATCTATCTCTTTGGATACCACAATGAAACATTTTTTTGAGGTTATTCCAAACTGAGTTTAGGTAACTGTTAGTTAAGTGTCGTGAGTATTGTATGCAAACAATATATGCTTGTTATATGAATATGAATATGGTTGCAACTTTTTTTGAGGTTATTCCAATCTTATCGTATCCAAAAAAAGTTGTATGAATATGGGTGCAATTTATGATACACAACTTGGCCAATCTTATATATATATTCATTCATCAGAAAAACCATCAAATCTGCAAGAACAATAGTATATATATGATTTGCAGTTCAAGCCAGATTGGCATTAGCAAAGGACATCCACCCACAATAGTATATAATTAGCAGAAGCAAACTTTGTTGAGCCAAAACCATCCTCTTTCATATCTCCCCAACTTTACAATTTATGGTTTAAAACTAATTACAATCCTTTAATTTTATAAATACTTCCTCATAATCATAATTATCACCAAAATCAGTACCACCAGCAACATAACCACCAAAAGCTCCTTAAAATTATACAGAAAAAGAGAATACAAAAATTAAATTTTGGATTCTTCAATAGAGACCTCGCTAGAGAGCTGGATAAAATCTAGTAGCTGCTCATATTTTGATAATTGCAATTCTTCCCTAGATTCATTAGCTCTTTCACTTTCAGTTAAGGCATGTGGTAGTGTAGTCCATTTGGGGAGGATGTGATCTTTACAGTCCCTCCATACCTCCATACCGTCAATATAAACAAACACCTACGATTAACCAATGAAAGCTATATTCAATTATATTTCTCATCACATGATTAGAACTCACAAACAAGAAAGAAAATATAAGAAACAATTGAGAACCCTACTTTTCATTTGATATTATTATCTTGTCCCAATTAAGCAAACATGTAGCAAAATAAACTTACATGAAGCCCACATCATTGTCCACCTTACTTAATGTGCATCTTAACTATTTAACAATAGAGATTAAATACTATTCAACAACTTTATGTGCTACTTTGGGTTGCTTAAGATTGCACCAAACAAAATTCATTCAGCATATTAATTGATAGAAATATAAGAGAAAGATGGCAGACAACTACTTTCCATATGAAACATCAGTTGGCAAACCTCGGCCTTCATTTACCCAAATGCATTGCCACATTGATATAAATTTAAGCTTGTAAATTAAAGCTTCAACAAGAACATAAGCCACAAAGCATGCTGTATATACAAGTAATTAAGAGAGCTAGAGCTGAGAATAAAATAACAGCAAACTATCAAACTCCAACAAGAAAAACAACATGAATGCCGACAACCACAAACTCCAAATTTCCAAGACATCGGTTTAGTTCTTCTACAAACCTTATGATAGAATCCTAGGAAATCTTGATGCAAGACCGCAATGATTATTTAAAAGTTCAAACATAACAATAAACAGATATATCATCTTAACCTAAAGTGCATTCAAACAAAACATGCCTTTTAAATCTAAAAAATTTCATGATTTTCAAATGCAGAATCTGAAATTACTAATCGTCCAACAGCCCCATATCGCCACTCAAATCTATAGAATCCCCTTCACACTCAACAAGTGCCTGCACAAACCACAAAACCTCTTGTTAAATTACACTGGTTTCTTTTGAATGCTAAAATACGTGATATGTCCAAAATTTATTATATTGCTTCTATAAGATTTAAGATCTTCATAACATAAAATATATTTGGTTTGCTTGAGGCCTTCCATTTTTTCACACATAAAAAAAAAATCAAACCAATCTAAAAGGTTTTAGATTTTGAATTACAATAAAAGGAAATGAAACCAAATCCTTAAAGTCCAAAAGTAGCCAAATATACTAGTTAAGATTGGTTTTTTGGTTTTCCCCGGTTGTTTGCAGAGTTATAGTGACTAAGGAAGTAAGCAAATTAACAAATTTTGGATTACTTCTAAAGTTCTGATTATACTCTTAGAACTTAGAAGCAATTAAATCACACTCCTAATTGATTTACACTAAAGGATATATTTGTAGATTTTTGGAGTAGTTTCAACATAGGCAAGTCAGCCCTCAAGTATGTTACACTAAAGGATATATTTGTAGATTTTCAGAGTAGTTTCAACATAATTGCTCATATAATCGGATATGAGGTCACTATCAAGTCATGCAAGAAACATAACAACCTGCGGGAATTGATAATTTCTAAGCTTCGAAACGTCAGCAATCCTCTTCACTGTACGACTTCCCACAGATGAAAATTCCTACCAACAACCCAAAATTACTCACAACCATAAACATAGTTAACTTGCAATGAGGCGACATTTACAATCTTGGTAACAGAAGCGTCATACCTGATCACGAAAAACAGTGAGATCCTCCTACAAGCTAAACTGAAACCAGTCCCGGCACGTCACTCTGTAGTGTTTCAGCTGATGTTATATTCAAGTTTGTTTGTCCTTGCAGTTTTAAATAGATTTAATTTGATAAACATGTCTTCAGAACAACACATAATTTAACTACCTCCATGAGCAAAACAAACATAAAACATAGATCTAAACATCGTGCTAATGACCAAGAACACATCTATGACAGACCAAACCTGAAAAATAAATCATAAAACAGTAAGGAACAATATAAAAGGATGTAATTCTTGAACAAACAATTAGCCTAAATGGGAAATAAACCAACCTGTTGCCAGTCCAGTTGTGAAAATACTGCATGAAAGCAAGAAATAAATCAAGTCACAACATATCAGACCCATCCATAAAAATGTGTAACAAATGTGTGAAAAGGCAGTTTCAATTGATATCCACAACAAAGCTCGTGACCAATAACACCCAAAATTGCAACATAATCAGCATCTGAAGCAGTTTCTGGAGAAGCCAAAACAAGTTTTGAATTGAAAATCTAAGACATGCAATACAAAACGTATTTCAACAAGATGTAACAGTAAAAGTATTCGATATGGATGACCAGATAAGCCAGAAGACATACATTCAGACTCTTGTTTTCCATGGCTCTCCTACATTAAAAAAAAAAAGAACAAAGCATATTGGTTTTGACAGATATAAACACTGCATAATAACCAGGAAAGAAGCAAAGGATAGCACATGTACATCAAATGTTCGACTTCATATATGAGAGAATACATCTTACATGTTAATCTCAAGAACAGCAACAATATTGAAGAGATCTAGGTCATACTCAAGACCAAAAACCTACAAGATAATAATATTTTAAATAAAGAAATAAAATAGCTTCAATATCACAATAAAAACATCTAAGGATATAAAGACTGACATCTTCATCCCACTTCATAGCTGCTTTAAGTGAATACATGGCATGTGCAATCTTGGGTACATCTTGTGCTGGGCTCCAGATCCTTAGGGACACTTGTCGGCCAGAGCGGGTAACAAATATGTCATCTCTGCTCTCCAATTGGCCAACTACTAAGGCAAACAAGTAACATGCAGTGTAGTTTCATCCAATAACAGAATAATGTGTCCAATAGACTGGAACGAAGAGTTTCATATCAAATAATCAAAGGAAAAACAACAACAATAATAGTAATACATACCCTTAGATCAGCCATTTTATTAGTCCTCAAACAGCCAATATGATATTCTTTCTCGCACTGTTCCAAAATGATTTAAAAAAGGAAAAAAAAAAGGATGTGCAAATCAGTGGAAATACAATTAAAGAAAACACGTTTAGCAGACTTGAAGGCCAATGTACAAAATAGGTGAAATGAAAAATTAAAATTATACCTGATCACACAGTATAATTGTCCGAGGACCAAATCCTGATTTGCTAAAATCACATGCCCTATATAAAACAAAATAAAATAAAATAAAATAAACGACAATTTCAAGCCAAATCAAGGGGTATTGAGGAGAACTAAAGAAATTAGTGGAAATATCACAATGCAAAATGTATAAAAAATAGTCTTCATGAACTGTAAGCTTCAATCAGATTCATCTAAGTGTGTACTCATCACCTGCATAATGCGCATCCACTAAGTTCTGCCTCAATGTTTTTCACAATACGTATGCATCTGTTGGTTATTTGTTCTATAGCATCAACTCCTAAAATCCTTCCAGCAGCAATAGCATTAGCATTATGCTCCACACGCTTTTCTCTTATAAACATGTTAAAGGGATCCTCCCATACAGCATAATGCTTGCCACCTTGCAATAGATCCAGAAAAATAACAATGAACAACAGTCAAAATTAACCCAAAAAAGACAACCATAACAAGTGAAAGCTTGCCTCAAGCGCTCCTTGCTCTATGAGATTTCCATTAGATAACAATACTGGATACAATGACTTATCAGCTTCAATACAGCATGTGTATTTCGCCATTATATAAGGACGGTCTTGTTAGCAAAGTAAACATGTCAATGAGGCATATAACAGATTCATGCATCAAAATAAAATTAATTAAAGCAAATATATGTTTCAACATCCTAACCTGATAAAATGTAATTTTTCGGAAACCCTCTGCTTCACATTGTGTACAGAAATTCCCAGAAATTCCCTAGAGTGAGAAAAATTAATTGGCAATTGATGAATAATCTTGCATAAATAGAACTATCATAATTTTATTTACTCTAGACTCCAATTACTTCACTTCATACCTTGTTTAAAAAAAAATGCTCATCTCCTAAATAATTGAACACTATTTAAAAACCAAAATTAAGAGCTCAAAAGAAGCAGATTTCATAGAATTCTTGAAGATGATAAAATAACATTCAAAGCAAGAAAGAAAAAAATACTAGTGCTTGATAAAATGCAACGATTTCTGGGTTTTATGCCAATTTTTTTCGTGTATTTACATGTTCTGAGTCTCCAGTATTTTTTTTAGATTTTTTTGAATTTTTAAAAATAGGGTAAAAAATCGTGCTTTAAAACTGGACAATGGAGTTAGAATTGAATTTGAAGGAAAATCATTTTTCTGTTTTGGTTAAGTTACTTAGAGGGGGCTGATTAGGAAGTTTAGCTACTGACTTAGGGTAGTTTCTAAGCCTTTTTAAACTCTAAAAATGATATTTTAAGTCTCGGATTAAGGGTGGTCAAGTTCGGGATTTTAAAACTTAGGAAATTAGAGCCATTTAAAAAGGGTTTAGTCTAAGTTTTTATTTTTAATCTAAGCTTTTCAAAATTGTTTTCAAACAATCACAAAGTATTTTGATTTTAGAATATTTAATTAGATATATTTTCCTAAGATAGCCGGATATCTTTTTAGATATACGGATTTCCTTAATTAAAGGAAAAAATACATTCTCATGCATTGCATTTTCCATATTCATGCATAGTATATAATATATAATTTCTGCTATATTTAATTTTCATGATGGTGTTATTATCTTAGATTTAAATTTTTGATATTATATTATTTGTTATATGGTTTTGAATATTTCATGATATCCTATGCTTTTTATTTAATTATTTTTGTCATATTATTTAGTATATACTATGTTCATGCATTATTATTTTTATTTTTATTTCCATGCATATTATATGATAGCATTATTTTATGTTTCATGTCATTTAGATTATATGCCATATCATTTATATTTGCCATGTCATTTAAGTCATTTCATTTCATGTAGAATATATTATGTTACCTAGGTCATTTCATTTCATTTAGAATATTTTATGTCACTTAGGATATTTTATTCCATTTAGAATATATCATATAACTTAGGATATTTCATTTCATTTAGAATATGCTAAGACATTTAAATTATGTCATATCGTTTAGGTTGCATTATATTATTTAGACTTTGCTATGTCATTTTATTTATGTCATACATATTCATATTTTTTAAAATATTTTGAAAAAGGTAATGATTTTCAATAAAACAAAGATATTCCCGAGTTAAAATAATTCATTAGTTCTCTGCCAGGTTTGCTGGGGAGGATATTATCAATTATCATTAATAACGGAATATCTTCTTTAAAATGAGAATGATTCGGAAAATTTTCAAAGTAATAAAAATTTATATATTTTGCCACGTTTGTTGGGGAATATAGGAAAATTTTGAATTAATAAATTCCGGATCATTTTCAATTAAAAATGGAATTATTTTTCTTTAAATTGAGAATTAACTTGAAATACTAAATTTAAAACCGACTTTTTACCAAGACTTGAGATAACACACGATTAATAAGGTACCGTTTTATACGGGCGTTGTGGGGGTGCTAATCCTTCCCCACACGTAACCGAGTCCCGAACCCGTTTCTTTGATTTCTCTGGTTTAAAACGCAGACTTGAAATTGGTTTTTAAAATGTTTTAATTAATTTTAAAATGTTTTATAAAACCGATTTTAATAGGTGGCCGATCACACCTAGCTAAAAAAGATTGGTGGCGACTCCATGTCTTTTCCAAGGTCATTTTAAAAACCTTCATTTTTCAAGAGGAATTAAATCGACTTTTCCTCGGTTTTTTTTAATGTCACGCTTAATGAATATAAAGTCTTGCGATGAGACTTGTTATTTTTTTAGGTTGCGACAGCTTGGCGACTCCGCTGGGGACTATTAGAGAGTCAAGCCTAGAATTAGTCGTGTGTTATCAAAGTCTCGATTTTGTTGGTTTAATTGGTATTTAATTTTAATTCTCACATTTAAAAAAAATGATAATTTCAAAAATAATAAAATGTTCTTAAATATGTCCATATTCATGAGCATACATATTGTAATTGTTCTCTGGTTATTTTGGTGCATATATTCATTTATTGATTAATTGATGACTTATGTTGTTTAATCTTGTTGGGGCATTTAGAATAAGGGATGTAGAATAGGTGGTGAAAGGTTTGTTATTTCTCCTCACACACTACACGTGCATTTGCATATCATGAATCCTATACCCGGGTTTCGTCCTATTAGGTGGGAGCAAAGTAACTAAGCCTTCGTGATTAACAATCCGCATGGGCTAGTGAAACACTTCCGGAGTACTAAATTACCTAAGCCTTCGTGATTAACAATCCGCATGGGCTAGGGAAATAGACTCTAACGAATTGAACCCGCTTTTATCGGGGTGCCTTACTAGCCTTCATCGGCGACAGTGAGGAACAATTCGAGGCTTTTAGAACTAATCACCTTCATATAGTAAACCTAGGCGAAGCCATGCCGGATTTCCAATTAGATATCCCGAAGTTAAGAACACATGGAGGAATATTTCCAATCCTTTTACCTTCTATTCTACTTTTCGAATAAGTTTATTTTTTTGGACAATGATGCACGTACATAACAATGCCCGGAATAAGTGTTGGTATTTCATCCCAGGGGTGTTATAATGCCAAAATTTTGTTGGCATCCTCAGGGATGATTATTGTTTTGAATTATATTTTTTTTGTATTATTCGAATTTATTCCCGTTACTAATTCATTTTCTTTTTCTTTTTTTTTTTCATATGGAAGGTTATTGGTCTCGGAGTAATATTCAACCAAAAGGGCTTTCATGGAGGGTCAGAGTGTTTCAGTGGTCCAGAAGCATTTAGAGGTTAGGAAGCAGTCCGAGAAAAGTCAGCAGGATAATGGGGATTGTTTGAAGATGGGATATGTCTCAGCATTGCCAGTCGAGGTTGATCTTACTATCAGGCAAAATGATCTCCAGGAATTGATGGATATATGGAATCAATGGAACATATCAGAAAAAGAAGCCTTCACTCATACTTATGGGGACATAGCACTGTTAGTTTAGGTTAAGGTCAATGGTGAGGTGATCTGGGCTGTGGTGCAATTCTGGAATCCCGCTTATCGGTGTTTTACCTTCAACCGAGAGGATATGACTCCAACCATAGAGGAATATTCGACCTTGCTGCATATTGAGAATGTTATTCCCGGCCGTATTTATTTGAAGGATACAAAGATGTCGGTTTTCAAGAAAAAGGTGTCTAAAATTCTGGGAGTGGAAAAAAATTGGGTCGAAAGCCATGTTGTCCGAAAAGGGGTAAGCTACTGTATATCATGGGATATTTTACGGACCTTAATCCATAGCCATTCAAGTAAGGAGACAATTAGGAATATTTTTGCTTTGGCTATCTATGGTTTAGTTATCTTCCCAAAGACATTAGGGTATGCGGATGTGGCGATATTTGGTGTTTTTGAGATGCTTGAGCAGAGGATAAACCCAGCCCCGGCAATTATAGCAGAAATAATCCAATCCCTGAATTTCTGTAGACGGGAAGGAAAAGAGCGCTTTATAGGTTGTATACAGCTTCTTTACATATGGGTTCAGAGCCATTTTTGTAAACAGGAGAATTTCCCTCTTCGCTCATATTGGAAGTCTTTTGCACCAATTGGTGAATTTCTTAAGAGGGATTGGCTTGAAAATAGGACTGAGGAACAATGGATCAACATATTCTGGAATATCAGGGAGGAGATGATAATTTGGAGACCTCCATGGATAGCTCCTATGCCGACATTGTACAAGTGCGGGGATAAAGCTTCGATTCCATTATTGGGAATATGGGGAGGAGTGAGCTATGCACCACTGCTGGTACTAAGACAATTGGAATCCCGTCAGTTTACTCCTATGACCCATGACCTTAGTAATTTGGAATTTGCTTATGGTGAAGATGGATACTCGGGAAAAGTACGTGAGATTGTAGTAGCATGGAAGGAAACTCATCGGGTGGAGGTAGCTAGATATGCCGACATCGTCACACCTGATTACCTGATATGGAGGGAATTGAGGGTTAATGATAGGTTGTTGACATCAGATGGGGAAGAAGTTCAGCTCTTGAGTTCGCCACCCAAGGAAGCGCTATCGGAGTTAGAAATTGCAAGGGCAGAATTCGAAAAAGAAAAGGCCCAAATGAGCAAGGAAATTGCCCGATTGCAAGAAGAGCTTGAGGATATGAAAAATAGGGAATCAGCCCGAGAAGAGAAAAGGAAAAGATCAAGAGAGAAAGGGACACTGCTAAAAACGATCTTCAGGAATTACACTTGGAGAACAAAAGGTATCGTTTCGAGCTCAGATTCGAGGGGACTCTCAAGACTTTCCGGAGAATGGGAGCAAGAAGTCAAAAACCTCAAGAAGGAGAAGAACTATTGGTCAGAGAGAGCAAAGCATGAGAAAGCCCGAGCCAATCAACTAGAGAAACAAGCTAAGGAAAGCTTACACGGTGATGCTTCTACTGACATGTCAAAGGGTCGTGAACAAGTATGGGTCAGATTGAAGAGCAAGGCAATCAAAAGAGGACAGTGAAAAAGGTCCAAGATCCGAGGGAGTTACTAAAGGACCAGTGTTTTGTAATAGCATTTTTAAATTAGGATAGACAGATTATCAGATTGTCTTAAGCAGTGATCTTTTCTTTAATGTATTTAGTTCCAGGAAATCAATGAAAGATCGTTTGGTTGGACTTATCCCGGGGCCAATACTTTTAAATGCATTCATCATTCATTTGTTCTTTCCTTTATATATTTTGTTTGTTCATTCATTTATATTTATAATCATTCATTCATTTATTCTTTATAAATTGTTCATACACTTAGTTATTTATTTGTCCATTAATTTATTCTTATAATTAGTCATTCAGGTTCATACAATTAGTCATTTACTTATTTGTTCATTCATTAACATTTAGTCATTTATTCATTCATTCATTTTTATAAAATAAAATAAAAAATGTGTCAATAATTTCTAATCCATGGTTTTTAAAACTAAAGGTGCAATTGGTCACACTCAGAAAGAATCAGACTTTCGACACCCCTACAATACTCGATCTCAAGCAAGAGCTATGGAGAACGATCAGCTTGCTAGAATTGAAAGGATAGAAAGAATTCAAAAAGAACTACAGGAACAGTTAACTAAGTCTCAAGAGGAGTCACGGGAACAAATGACCAAACTCATAGAGATGATGAGTACCATGATGAGGCAGAAATGACCAGGAGAAAATCAGTTACAGGAATGGGGGCAGTAAACCAGGAAGATCATCCAGAAGTGGTACAGAAGAATGGCCAGACATCCCAGCCTGTTGGAAATGAACTTCCAACTGGGGAAGCATCCTATATTTACATCTAACCAGCGGCCGAAACACAGAATTTTGGTCCTAAAAAGGGTAATATTGGGGTTGATCCAATTGATGTGGACGTTCCAGACTTTGAAGAAATGGCCGAAAAGGAAAGGGCAAAGATGACTGAGCTGAAGAGGGTTGAAACGGAAGAATCCCAGAAAAAATATCAGCTGCTGGAGGAATGACTGAGGGTAGTTGAAGGAGCAGAGCTATTTGGCAGTCTAGATGCCAAAGAGATGAGTTTAGTGCACGGTCTGGTGATTCCTCCAAAGTTCAAAGTACCAGACTTTGAAAAATATAACGGAACTACCAACCCATCAACGCATCTGACCATGTATTGCCAGAAGATGATCGGACATGATGAAGACGAAAAATTGCTCATCCACTGTTTCCAAGATAGCTTGATAGGGTCCGCAACTTGGTGGTATAACCAGCTTACCCGTTCTAAGATTCGTTCTTGGATGGATCTAGCCAAAGCTTTCATGGAACAGTACAAGCATGTGATAGACATGGTGCCTGACCGTCTAACTCTCCAAAACATGGAAAAGAGAGCTATTGAAAGCTTTAAAGAATATTCTCAGAGATGGAGACACCTGGCTACACAAGTGCAACCCCCTTTAACCAATAAAGAAACTACAGTGCTTCTCATCAATACCCTGAAAGCACCTTATTATGATAAATTGGTGGGAAGTGCCACCAAGGACTTTACAGATATGGTGATATCTGGGGAGATGATAAAGTCTGCTATTAAAAACGGGAAAATAGAAGGGGGTGAGTCTGCTACCCCAAAAAGAGTTTTTCTTGCAAAGAAGAAAGAGGAGACACATGCAGTCAGTTTTAATCAATACCCCTATACACCTCCTACACCATACACACCTTTCAGGCCTTATACTCCTACTACATCTTATGCACCTCCGACACCTTACCCGAGGTGTAATCCTTACTACCCCAATATGAACCACCTTACCAAAAATCCATTCCCCTATACCAATATACCACAACAGTCGTTCCCAACTGGTATATCACCACAGATAACCCTTCCTCGAAACACTGTCCCAAACACTCAAGGTCCCGCTCGCAATGACTATCGTTCACCAAGAAACGATCAAAAACCCCAGTTTGATCCCATTTACCACCTATGGTGAGCTATATCCTAAACTACTGCAAGGCCAACTTGTCGCGCCCGTATATCTTAAACCTTTGACCCCACTATACCCAATGTGGTACAATGCAAATACCAACTGCGCATATCATGAAGGAATTCAGGGGTATTCAACGGAGGATTGTATTGCCTTCAAAAAGAAAGTCCAAAGTTTAATCAATATCGAAGTTGTGAAGTTTGGGTCAAAGAATGGGACGAATGTAGCGAGAAACCCATTACCCGATCATGCTGAGAATCGGGTAAATGCAGTATTGGCAGAGGAAGACAGAAGGTTAAAAAGGGATGCCAGGGAAGTCAAGACTCCGATGTTAACAGTATGGGTCGAGATGGTTAAGGCAAGAATGACGGGGGATGCAGACAGTTTAAACATGGTTGCAAAGAGGGTGAAGAATTGGTGCCGGTTCCATAAATGTTCAGGTCATATCATACAGGACTGTGGGGACTTTCTAGCTAAAGTCCAAAAGATGATGAATGATGGAGAGGGCCAGTTTTACGAGGAGACAAAGGAGGAAGTAAAGGTTATTGAGAATGTGGCAAGCTATGGAATAGGAAGACCTTTGATCATCTATTATGATGAACCAGAGAAGACTACTCCGGTTGTTGAGAAAATTGCACCTAAGCTAATCATAGATTTGCCTTCTTCCTTTTCATATAAGGAAAGCAAAACTACACCATGGAAATATGACTATAGTATGGTTATGCCCGGGTCTTCAAGTCAGTAAGATATTACAGGTGTGGGGCACTTAACACAAAGTGAAAGGTGTTATGCCCCTGAGGTTATTGAATAGGGATCAACAAGAAAGGATTGAGGACTGGACAAGGGGAAGAAAGTAGTTGAACCAATCCATATTGAGATGGATTTGTCAAAAGAAGCAGAGAGGGGATCAACCCCGGTAAACAAGATAAAAAAGTCGGTGAATGAGAATGAGGCCTGCGAGTTTTTAAAGTTCATAAAACATAGTGAGTATAGTGTGGTTGAGCAATTGCAGCGTCAGCCAGCAAGAATCTCCATCTTATCTTTGCTATTAAACTCAAAGCCACACAAAAATGCCCTGTTAAGAGTGTTGAATCAGGCATACGTGGCTAACAACATATCGGTAGAAAAGTTAGATAGGCTGGTGGGAAACATTACGGACGACCATATATTTTTCAGTTATGATGAAATACCACCCAATGGTATTGGGTCTACAAAGGCTCTTCACATAACAACCACCTGCAAGGGGCATATACTACCGAGGGTGCTTCTGGATAATGGTTCTTTATTAAATGTAATGCCCTTGGCAATCCTGTCTAAGTTGCCAGTTGATATGTCTTATATGTTACTGAGTTACACAGTAGTCAGGGCTTTCGATGGTACCAGGAGAGAGATGATGGAAACTATTGAGGTTCCTCTAGAGATAGGCCTATGCACCTATACGGTGAACTTCCAGGTCATGAATATTAATCCATCCTATAATTGCTTGTTGATAAGGCCATGGATACATCTAGCAGGGGCTGTACCCTCGTCTCTCCACCAAAAGCTGAAGTTTATGATGGAAGGCCGTCTGGTCACTGTATCAGGAGAAGAAGACATAATAGCCTTCGCATCTACTGAATCTCCTTATGTTGAACCCAATAAAAATGCTTTAGAATGTTCTTTTCGGTCTTTGGAATTCGTAAATACGGTTTTCATCGTTGAAGGATGAAGAATTCCAAAACCAAGATTGTCCAAGAACACAAGGCTATGAGTAAGAACCACAGTGGGAAAGGGCTGTAGGGCTGGAAAAAGTCTGGGGAAATATCTTCAAGGGATAGCCGGAGCAATGGAAGCAGTGGGAAAGAAAGATCGGTTTGGCTTAGGGTATCTTTCGAAGGCCCATAAGAGGAGGAAACAAGTTGAAAGGAACAAACAAAGGAGGATGGCCCGTCTCAAGGGTATGGATATTGAATGGGAACCCATGACTTTCCCACCAATCCTTCACAACTTTCGCTCCGCTGGTTTTCTGTTCGGAGAAAAGAATTCAGAGGATGTACTCATAATAATCGAGCAAGCTTTTGAAAAATTCCATGTGGATAAAAGGGGGCAGATTCAGGATATGGTGATTTGCATGACCGGGAAAGAAGGGATGGAAAGTGACAGTGCAAACTGGATGGTGCGACCTTGTCCACCAGGATATAGACTAACCAATTGGAGTGCGACTGAGTTGCCCATAGTTTTTAGTTCTATTCCAACGTATTACTTTAAAAAAAAATCTTAATTATCTTTACCCAGAGATATTAAGTTTTTTTTTCTGTAATGGGCTTTTTGTTTAAACATTTTCATTCAATAAATAACAAGCACAATGCATTTTATTCATATTGATGTGTCCATATTTTTTCATTTTTGTTATTTATTTTGTTTTCATTATATATTTTCCTATATTGTTTCTTCTCCATCTATTTACAGGTGTATGGATACGGAATATGAGGACCTTTCTGTCAATAATTCTGAAATTGATTTTGAATGACCTATTTGTACGGGTGATTTTGAGGCTAACAAAGATACTGATGACTATGGTCTACCTCTGGGTCTATTAAGGAAAATAGAACAAGAGGAGAAACAAGTACTTCCTCATAAGGAATTATTGGAAATGATAAATCTGGGAGATGGTGAAGAGATAAAGGAAGTCAAAATCAGAACTTCATTGTCATCATCAATAAAGGGTGAATTGATAGCCTTGCTCCAAAAGTACGTGGATGTATTTTCATGGTCTTACCAAGATATGCCAGGGTTGGATCCGAATATTGTGGTTCATAAGCTCCCTTTAAGGCCAGAATGCAAACCAATTCAGCAAAAGTTGAGAACAATGTGGCCGGACATGCTGTTAAAGATAAAAGAGGAGGTGAAGAAGCAATTTGATGCTGGATTCTTAGAGGTGGCAAAATATCCATAATGGGTGGCAAATATTGTTCCAGTACCAAAGAAGGATGGCAAGGTACGGATGTGCGTTGACTACCGAGATTTGAGCAAGGCCATCCCTAAAGATAATTTCCCTTTGCCCCATATTGATACTCTGGTGGATAATACGACAAAGAGTTCTTTATTTTCTTTCATGGACGAATTCTCAAGATACAATCAGATCAAGATGGCACTAGAAGATATGGAGAAAACCACATTTGTTACAATGTGGGGAACCTTCTACTACAAGATAATGCCATTTGGGTTCAAGAATGCTGGGCCAACATATCAGAGAGCCATGGTGACCTTGTTTCATGATATGATGCATAAGGGAATTGAGGTCTATGTTGATGGTATGATCGCAAAGTCACAAGGAGAAGATGAGCATATTGCAAATCTTAAAAAGCTCTTCGAACGACTAAGGAAGTTTAGGCTCAAGCTAAATCCGGCAAAATGCACTTTCGGAGTCACCTAGGGAAAATTGTTGGGTTTTTTCGTTAGCAAAAAAGGAATTGAGATTGACCCAGATAAAGTAAAAGCCATTCAGAATTTGCCACACCTCGTACTCAAAAAGAAGTAGGAGGTTTTCTGGGGAGATTGAATTACATTGCTCGGCTTATTTCTCAGTTAACCGACAAATGTGATCCAATATTTAAGTTACTCCGAAAACGTGATCCAAGAGAATGGGATGAAGGTTGTTAGATTGCCTTTGAAAAGGTTAAACATTATCTATCCAACCCACCAGTATTAATGCCACCTATTTTGGATAAACCAATGATACTGTATTTATCAGTATTTAAGAGATCCATGGGTTGTGTTTTGGGGCAGCTTGATAAGACTAGAAAGAAAGAACAGGCGGTTTACTACCTCAGCAAGAAGTTCACAGATTATGAGTTGAAATATTCGTAGGTAGAAAAGTTGTGCTGTGCCTTAGCTTGGACTGCTCGAAGACTCGGACAGTACATGTTGTACCACACAACGTGGTTGATTGCCAAGCTGGATCCAGTCAAGTACATGTTGGAAGCACCTTCTTTATCAGAGAGGATCGCAAGATGGTAGATTTTATTGTCAGAGTACGGCATTGTATATGTAAGTCAAAAAGCTATCAAGGGTAGTGCAGTGGCTAAATTCTTAGCAAGTCGAGCAGTGGAAGATTATGAGCCGTTGAACTTTGACTTCCCGGATGAAGATTTGATGTATGTTTCCCAAGCAGATGAGATTCCCCTAAAGAAGAAAGTGTGGAAAATATATTTTGATGGCGCATCTAATGCCATGGGGCATGGAATCGGTGCAGTCCTCATATCCCCAGAAGAAGATTATTATCTTTTCACTGCTAGATTGGATTTTGATTGTACAAACAATACTGTCGAGTATGAAGCGTGTATTATGGGCCTTCGTGCTGCAGTGGGAAAAAAGATAAAAGTATTGGAAGTTTTTGGAGACTCGGCCTTAGTGATATACCAGCTACGAGGAGAATGGGAAACCCGAGATACAAAACTAATCCGATACCGAGAACTCATACTGAGTTTATTAGAGGAATTTGAAGAAGTGAATTTCAATTACTTTCCTCGAGAAGAAAACCGAATGGCAGATGCTCTGGCTACTTTGTCATCAATGTTTAAAGTAAATGAAGAGGCTGAAGTTGTGACAATAAAGATGAGTATATATGAGTATCCTGCCCACAGTCTGAGTATTGAAGAAGAAGCAGATCGCCTCCCTTGGTATAACGACATCTTGCAGTACATCAAGAGTCAATGGTATCTAGAACAAGCAACAGAAAATGACAAGAGGACTCTGAGAAGGCTAGCAATGGGTTTTGTTCTAGACAGTGAGATTCTCTACAAGAAAGGAAAAGACCAAGTCTTATTGAGATGTGTCGGATCTGTCGAAGCTCGGAGAATTATAGAAGAGGTCCATGAGGGATATGTGGCACTCATGCTAATGGTCACATGCTTGCTAAATAGATTATGAGGGTAGGGTACTATTGATTGACAATTTTAAGGAGATTGTATCAGTTATTCTCGGAAGTGCCATAAATGCCAGATATATGCAGATAAGATTCATGTGCCGCCATCGCCATTACATGTCATGAGTGCACCATGGCCCTTTTCAATGTGGGGAATGTATATGATCGGACCTATTACCCAGAAAGCTTCAAATGGACATCGTTTCATCTTGGTGGCCGTAGATTATTTCACAAAGTGGGTAGAAACTGCTTCCTATGCGAATGTAACAAAGTCAGTGGTATGCAGATTCATTAAGAAAGAAATCATATGCCGTTATGGATTGCCAGCAAGAATTATTTTGGATAATGCTCTCAATTTGAACAATAAGATGATGAGAGAAGTGTGTACTCAATTCAAGATCACACACCATAATTCGCACCTTATCCTCCGAAGATGAATGGGGCAGTAGAAGCAGCCAATAAGAACATCAAGAAGATTGTTGAGAATATGACTAATGTGTACAAGAGATCTTGCCTTTTGCTCTTCATGCATATCGTACTTCGGTCCGTACATCTACAGAGGCAACGCTATTTTCTTTGGTATACGGGATGGAAGCAGTGCTACCTATTGAAGTTGAGATCCCTTCACTTCGGGTTTTGATGGAATTTGGCCTAAAGGAAGTAGAATGGGTTAGAGCCCATTATGAACAGTTGAATCTCATCAAGGAGAAAAGATTGCAAGCAATTTGTCACGGCAGTTGTATCAGAAAATGATGATTCGAGCCCACAACAAGGAAGTTCGTCCTAGATAGTTCCGAGAGGGGGAGTTGGTACTGTGAGGAAAATTCTCCCTATAGTGAAGGACCCGAGAGGAAAATGGGCTCCGAATTGGGAAGGACCCTATGTGGTAAAAAGAGCTTTTTCTGGAGGACATTGATTTTAACTAGAATGGACGGGGAAGATTTTAGAAATCCAGTGAATGATGATGAACTAAAGAAGTATTATGCTTAAAAAAAAGTGTGATGCTATGCACATGGAAATTCGAATGATTCCAAGTGTAAAAATGGAAATTCTATATATCTATCTCCCCTGTGGATTGCTTTTTAATGAGAATATTCATGCTTGATATGATGAATGGCCATATTTCATATTCCTTTCACTAAGAAGAAATTATCCTTAGTCACCCCTTTGAGCCTTAGGAATTATTTCTTTCTTTAAACCTTTATCAAGGATCACCCTCTACACTAGAAGGCAAGTGCGAGGAAAAATAATCAAAAATCATGGCAAAAAGAAAGCCATCGAAAAATTTGGCAAATGAAAGCCAACAAAGCAAAAAAACACCAAAAAAGAAAAAAGAAGAAAAGAAAGTCCAAAAAGGGGACAAATGTTTCAAGAATAAGTTTTCAGGAAATGATCCTTGATCCAATCACCCTTAAACGCACTTTGAGCCTATTTTATCCTTTCTTTCTAAACCTAAACCTTGGCCTACATTACGTGCTTTAAAAGCCCATTTTGATCAAGCATGAATATTTAATTTGAAAGGTTATTCTCATAATTCATCCAATCTTTTGAATTGATATTTTTACCTTGGAAACATTTAGAATTCTCAGGTGCATGGTAGAATACAAAAAAAATGAAAATGAAAAAAGAATGTAAAAGGAGAGGTTTAAGCCGAAAACCCGCAAAGGGCGACTTAATACAGAATGGAGGATACTTGAGTTGAAAACCTGCAAAGGGCGGCTTAGGTACTGATTAAATTTCGAATCTATGCTCCGTGTAAAGGGGGGAAAGTATCTGAAAATCAGAAGAAAGGGGAACAACTCAGTCTGATGTAATTACGAAAGCCGAGAGGTTACCCAAGTAAATTGCTTGTTCAAGAGAAATTTCAGATGGTTTGAAAAGGAAGGGTCCAAGATATTCTGCATCCGGGGCATCTACAACCTATAACTTTACATTTGTTTCTTATATCCTTGATATTTATTTGTACTATTTTAAAACATTTCTTGCAATAAATTCTTGTTATCCTTTTCATGACAATTTTTGCTTGATTCATATTTTCTTTCATACATTTTTGGGATGCATTATGATTGTTATTAAATTGAATGATGATTAGTAATAAAAAATCTTTAAATAAAAGGATTTTAAAGTATTACTAAGGAATAGATTTAAATCTTAGGAAAGGTTTGGAAAGTTCACCAAGTAAAAGAAAACAGTGAACGTGTTGGAGACTCCATAACGAAGTCAGAAAATTTGTCAATTTCAGCGAAAGTCAAAAACTAAGACTGTTTGACAAGTTATCTTGAGTGAAGGATTCCTTAAGTGGGGCATCAATGAATAATTGAAGACTCCATCATGAAGTCGGATAATCTGTGAACCTCAAAGAAACCATGGATTAGAAATCATGACACAATCATTTGATTAAATTCATTCTTAGGAAACATACAAGAATTTGCAAAGCATGTCATTCTTATCATTGCATTTAGCTAACATTGCAGAAATCAAGAAAACTTGGATTTCCCCAAAGTGAACTCGTTCTGTTTTTCAAATGAGTCGAGCCCCGAGATCACCGTCGAGGTACGTTTCCTTTCCAAATCGAACTCATTTTGCTTCTCAAATAAGTCGAGCCCCGAGACAGCCGTCGAGGTATGTTTCTTTCATTTTCAAGTTAAATTTATTTTTTCCAAATGAACCAAACCCAGAATCAATCTTAGTATTTCCTTTTGTTTTAAATCGAATTCATTCTGTTTTATCAAATTAGTCGAGCCTTGAGACCACTGTCGAGGTATTTTCTTTTGTTTTAAATCGAATTCATTCTTTTTTATCAAATGAGTCGAGCCTTGAGACCACCGTCGAGGTATTTCCTTTTGTTTTAAATCGAATTCATTCCGTTTTATCAAATGAGTCGAGCCTTGAGACCACCGTTGAGGTATTTCCTTTTGTTTTCAATCGAATTCATTCTATTTTATCAAATGAGTCGAGCCTTGAGACCACCGTCGAGGTATTTCCTTTTGTTTTAAGTTGAATTCATTCTGTTTTATCAAATAAGTCGAGCCTTGAGACCACCGTCGAGGTATTTCCTTTTGTTTTAAATCAAATTCATTCTGTTTTATCAAATAAGTCGAGCCTTGAGACCACCGTCGAGGTATTTCCATTTGTTTTAAATCAAATTCATTCTGTTTATCAAATGAGTCGAGCCTTGAGACCGTCGTCAAGGTATTTTCAAATCACGGGTAAGGCCTCCGGGCACCATTCTTAAGACCTCTCGACACCATTCTTAAGACTTCCGGGCATCATTTTTAAAGTCGCATACAGCGCATTTTTTTAATTCACGGGTAAGGCCTCCGGGCACCATTCTTAAGACCTTCGGGCATTATTGTTAAAGTCGCATACAGAGTATTTTTTTTCAAATCACGGGTAAGGCCTTCGGGCACCATTTTTAAGACCTCCAGGCATAAGTTTCCAGAGTTTTTACATTTGCTTGAACAAGTCTTTGGTGGTGATAACCAAAGCCTCTGGTGGAGATATCCAGAGTTTTACATTTGCTTGAACAAGTCTTTGGTGGTGATAGCCAAAACCTCTGGTGGAGATATCCAGAGTTTTACATTTGCTTGAGCAAGTCTTTGGTGGTGATAGCCGAAGCTTCTGGAGGAGATACCCAAAATTTTAAACACAGCTTAGCACATGACAAGTTAAGCCCTCGAGACCATCGTCGAGGTCTTTTCTTCTCTTGCAAATCGAACTCGTTTCCTTAAGACGGGTCGAGCCTTGATTAGTCAGGGAATTCAATTTAAGGACAATATCTTCTATTTTACATTTTTTTTTCAAAAAAATGAAAAAATGAAAAATGAAAAAAGGAAACCCCTTTCCTTTCCCTTCACATGTGATTTCACTAACCGGACAAAATTAGTATTTGTTTATCTTTGCCTGATTCCTGATTCTCAGCAATAGCCAAAGAGGGGCAGTTGTAGACACCTAATTTTGTCTGGACCACTAAAACAGGTATGTTTTCTTCCTAAATTGATGTTTCAGAATGTAAAAAGACTTTTTTCATCCTGTAGGTGGTACTCCGGGACTTAGTCTAAGAAGGAGAGCATAAAAAGTCAAACTTGAAAAAGTCAACCCCAAAAAGTCAACTACTGAAAAAGTCAACCCACTTTCAAAATCAAGATTTGAAGTTCAATTGAAAAATGGCGAAATAATTTTGATAATCAGAGGTCTACATTGAATGATATGGAGTTCGGAAGTTGGGTTACAGAGATTCAATAGAAAAGAAACCCTAATCCGAGAAATTTAGGAAAAAGTGCTTAAACGATCAAATTGGTTGAAATTGAAGATTCCAAATGAAAGATAAACACTGACTACGGGTAATGGAGAAGCCACCTGAAAAAAAAACTGAAAGAAAAGTCAATCCGGAAGAAAACCGAGAATTAGGGTTTTTGGTGGATTTTGGTAAAATTGGGAAGAATTACAGAAATGGCCCGACTCAGTAGGAATAAAGCCCCTAATGGATGAGAAATGATTAAAAAAGGATAGCCCAAGACTCAGTTTGAAGAAAATCTAAAAATCGGACTTGTTTTGAGCAAAACTGAGTTTCAGAGGCAAAAGGGCAAAATTGGAAAATTTGGGAAAAATAGCAAATGAACTCCAAAAATTCTGAAAAATTGCAAATCTCATTCTTAAATCATTTCGAAGAGATTGGTGAAAGAAAATATTGATTCGAAGTTCGTTTGCAAAATGGCCAAATCCCGGGTCTTCTATGCAGAAATTCAAGAAGATAAATCCCGGAAAAATAGCAAATGAACTCCAAAAATTTTGAAAACTTGTAAATCTCATTTTTAAATTATTTGGAAGATATTGGCGAAATAAAATCTTGATTCGGAGTTCGTTTGCAAAATGGCCAAATCCCGTGCCCCCTATGCAGTAATTCAAGCAGATAAATACCGAAAAAATAGTAAATGAGTTCAAAAAATTATGAAAACTTCCAGATCACACTTTTAAATTATTTGGAAGATATTGGTGAAGAAAAATATGGATTTGGAGCTCGTTTAAAAAATGGTAAAGTTTGGGGGCATAAAAGGGCAATTTTGGAAGAAAAAATCCAAATAGCAAATGGACTCGGAAAATTTTGAAAACTTCTAGAATTCAATTTTTATTATTTCGAAAGTATTGAAAAAATAAAATTTTAATTTGGAGTCCGTTTGCAATTTATTTATGTTCAGGGGGCAAAAAGGTCATTTTACCCAAGAAACCGAATAGGGTTTTTCTTGCCTTTTAAAAAAATAAAGCATAAGCTGGAAAAAGGGGGTTGGCCAGCCAAGGCCCAAGGCTAGGTTGATAGTTTCTGATTTTTTAATCAAAAGGCCAACAATGAAAAGGAAGTTAGTTATTTTTTGATCAAGCCTTTGCAAATAAAGCCACATGGACCAATGCATGAAGAGGGAGAGTGTCAATATAGTGGCTTAAGATTCTTGAACAGCTGTAATTGTGGATAGCTGATGGCCTAATCTAAGGGTGATAATTTCATGTTTTAAACATCTTGGATCAATAGCCTTTGGATGAAAATTGGTTGATGGAAAAATGATAACATCCTAGCCTAGGGGGGCATTCGGCCACACTACAAGGGGTCACTCTCTCTTTAATTTTCAGAGATTCACTCTCTATTCTCTCTTGGTTTTGGCTGATTTTTCTCTCCATTGTTGAAAAGCAAAAAGAAAAGTTTAGAAAAGAAAAGAAAGTTAGAAGAGAAAAAGCTTGAAAGATAGCTTCTAGAGGTTGCTTTAAGCACCATACTCCTGCACTTTCTTTGATTTCCCATTATTGATTTGCTGTTTTGATCACTATTTTGGTGAGTTTCTTTTGATTTTTCTTTTAAAATAAGTGTTTTTAATGTTCTTCTTTAAGTTCCTTCTTCATTCTTTCTTGTAAAAAGCTCTTTGAATTTTTTTTTCCTTTTGTTTTTGGAGATGGCCGAATGGCCTAGTTTTTGAGGGTTGCTATTTGCATTTTTATTTTCATGTTATTCTTGATATTTAACAAGTTTTGATGCTTTAATCTTTTTCTAATACATAAACTTGAAGCTTGTTTTAATTTGATTGCTTGTTTATATGTTTATTTTACTACTCTTGCATTTTTGATTTTCTATTTTCAAAATGTTTAAGTTTGTTTATGTTTTATATTTTGTAATCCATGTGTTTGTGAAAATGCTTATTGGTTTTCATGAATTTACTTTATATTTGCATGATTTGAGTGTTATTTTTTTAGCTAAGCATGTTAGTATATCATGTGTTTGTGAAAATGCCATGCTAATTTTAAACATGAAGACATTCGGCCACTTCATATTGTGTGCTTTGTGTGTGCATTTTTGTTATGTTAGTTGATAGGTTTGCATTTTCTTGATATTTGGTTGAGTATTTTGTTTAAGCATGCCATGTGTTTGTGTTATTGCCATGCATATTTTAGGTTTAGGATTGGTTTGTTTTGCCATGCATATTCATGCATTTTAGACATAGGTTGCATTAAATGCCATGCAATTTTATTTAGGTCTAGGTCATTTTATTGATGCCATGCATTTTTCATGTCATTTAGGTTTTAAATCATGCATTTCATGCATCATATTTGTTGTATTTTTCATGCATTTCATGTCCTTGCCACTTGACTTATGACTTAGGCCAATCAATGGTTCAAAGTCATGCTCTCTTGAGCATACTTGTGGAAAATTAAAGAGTTGTCAAATTGATTATTCTACCTTTGTGATTTTTTTTTTACTTAGCCAATTTTTGTCTAACTTTTCAAAAGTGTTAGCTACTATTTTGTGAGTCTTTTAGAGAGTCTCTAATATTTTTACTTTGATTTTTAAATGATTTTATCTAAGGCAGAAGAATGTGTTTTGGCAAAATAGTTTTTTCACCCAGTACATGTACTTTCTCAATTTTTCTGGGCCAGTCATCTTTAATAAAAAAATTAAGCTGATTTTTTTCCATGTATTTGCATGTTCTGAGTCTCCAGTATCTTTTTTTAGATTTTTTTGAATTTTTAAAAATAGGGTAAAAAATCGTGCTTTAAAACTGGACAGTGGAGTCAGAATTGAATTTGAAGGAAAATCATTTTTCTGTTTTGGTTAAGTTACTTAGAGGGGGCTGATTAGGAAGTTTAGCTACTGACTTAGGGTAGTTTCTAAGCTTTTTTAAACTCTAAAAATGATTTTTTAAGTCTTGGGTTAAGCGTGGTCAAGTCCGGGATTTTAAAACTTAGGAAATTAGAGCCATTTAAAAAGGGTTAGCTAAGTTTTTATTTTTAATCTAAGCTTTTCAAAATTGTTTTCAAACAATCACAAAGTATTTTGATTTTAGAATATTTAATTTGATATATTTTCCTAAGCTAGCCGAATTTCTTTTTAGATATACGGATTTACTTAATTAAAGGAAAAAATACATTCTCATGCATTGCATTTTCCATATTCATGCATAGTATATAATATGTAATTTTTGCTATGTTTAATTTTCATGATAGTGTTATTATCTTAGATTTAAATTTTTGATATTATATTATTTGTTATATGATTTTGAATATTACATAATATCCTATGCTTTTTATTTAATTATTTTTGTCATATTATTTAGTATATACTATGTTCATGCATTATTATTTTTATTTTTATTTCCATGCATATTATATGATAGCATTATTTTATGTTTCATGTCATTTATATTATATGCCATATCATTTATATTTGCCATGTCATTTAAGTCATTTCATTTCATGTAGAATATATTATGTTACCTAGGTCATTTCATTTCATTTCATTTAGAATATTTTATGTCACTTAGGAAATTTTATTCCATTTAGAATATATCATATAACTTAGGATATTTCATTTCATTTAGAATATGCTAAGACATTTAAATTATTTCATATCGTTTAGGTTGCATTATATTATTTAGACTTTGCTATGTCATTTTATTTATGTCATACATATTCATATTCATATTTTTTAAAATGTTTTGAAAAAGGTAATGATTTTCAATAAAACAAAGATATTCCCGAGTTAAAATAATTCATGAGTTCTCTGCCGGGTTTGCTGGGGAGGATATCATCAATTATCATTAATAACGGAATATCTTCTTTAAAATGAGAATGATTCGAAAAATTTTGAAACTAATAAAAATTTCTATATTTTGCCACGTTTGTTGGGGAATATAGGAAAATTTTGAATTAATAAATTCCGGATCATTTTCAATTAAAAATGGAATTATTTTTCTTTAAATTGGGAATTAACTTGAAATACTAAATTTAAAATCGACTTTTTACCAAGACTTGAGATAACACACGATTAATAAGGTACCGTTTTATACGGGCGTTGTGGGGGTGCTAATCCTTCCCCACACGTAACCGAGTCCGGAACCCGCTTCTTTGATTTCTCTGGTTTAAAACGTAGACTTGAAATTGGTTTTTAAAATGTTTTAATTAATTTTAAAATGTTTTATAAAACCGGTTTTAATAGGTGGCCGATCACACCTAGCTAAAAAAGATTGGTGGCGACTCCATGTCTTTTTCAAGGTCATTTTCAAAACCTTCATTTTTCAAGAGGAATTAATCGACTTTTCCTCGGTTTTTTTTAATGTCACGCTTAATGAATATAAAGTCTTGCGATGAGACTTGTTATTTTTTTAGGTTGCGACATTCATGATTTGCATTTTACTATATTATGTGTTTGTGAAAATGTCTAGTCATGTTTATGGCTTTACTTCATGTTTGCATGGTTTAGTATGTTTCTTTTTTAGTCTTGCATTTAGTATGTCATGTGTTTGTGTAAATGCCATGCTAGATTCAATCATATTGTGACCTATGACCATTCGGCTACCTCCTATTTTGTGTCATGCATGTGCATTTTCATCTTGCTAGTTGATAGGTTTGCATTTCTATGTTATGATTTTTGTGTATCTTGATTTAGTATGCCATGTGTTTGTGAAAATGTCTATGCTAGAATATCATCATTGTGAGCCTGTGACCATTCGGCTACATTGCATTCTATGTCTTGTAGGTGCATTTTCATCTTGCTAGTTGACATGCTTGCATTTCTATGCTATGCTTTTGTGTATTTTGATTTAGTATGCTATGTGTTTGTGTTATTGCCATGCATTTTTTAGGTCTAGGTTTCATTGGCATTACCATGCATTTCATGCATGTTAGACCTAGGTTGCATTTATTGCCATGCAAGTTCATAGTAGGTTTAGGCCATCTTCTTTCACTACCAGAGAATGCTTGAGCAGTGACGAAAAATTTCTCTGTCACTATTTTTCATCACTGATATAGCTTCACAGTGACGGAGTTGTGACAAAAATTATCTTTAAATGAGAATCATTCCCTGTGACAGAAGTTAGTAAAGGACTTGTGACGGGACAGTGATGGAACTAAATTTCCGTCACAGAGTTTTTATTACAAATAAAATTAATTTCCTACCAACACTCTATGACGGAAATTTTCGTCACAATTTTTGAAATCACATATAGTGACAGTCCTTAGTGACAGAATTGTGATAGATATAATTAACTTGTTTATTTTATTTAAAATATATATTTTTTTAAGAATGTAAAAAATGTTGTGATCGATTTTGTAACGGCAAATCTGTCACTAAGTTAGTGACAGAATAGTTGTGACGACATTGTTCGTCACAATGATTGAAATTGTACGTAGTGACAAAAGTTTGTGACAAATCTGTGACAAATTCAATTAATTTACTATTTTTTATAAAAACTTAATTTTTTTAAATCAGAAAATATCACAGTGACAAAAAATAGTGATAATTGTTCTGTTATTGATGTAGTGACGGAGTATGGGTGACGAAAATAACCGTCACAGAATTAAAAACACATTAACCTACTTACTTTTTTTCCTCCCCTTTTGAACCCTAGCCTCATTTTTTTTTTTTCTCTCTCTCCAGCGGCAACTAAAGAAGCCGACCCTCAACCTTCACGGCAGCCAACAACAGAAGGAGACAACGCCGACGTTACCTCCGTTGGCCTGAGCCCGCCACCCCGCCGTTCGCTCCTCCGTTCTCCATTCTCTCCTATTCCTTGAGAAAGTGCCATCGTCTTCCCTGCTGTCTCCCCTTTGTGTCGCCGTCGTCGTTCAGCCCTCCTTGCCGTCGTCGGTCAGCTTCTGAACCCAAACTTGGTCTGCAAATTTTTTTGAGGTACTTTTTTCTCCTTGATGATGAGTATAAAGCAGTTTTCCCATTTATAATTTTTTCTCCTTGGTCTGCAAATTTGTTGTCTTTGTTTCCCCTAGTTACAGTGTTTTCCCATTTATAATTAAATGTAAAACTATCAAAACGTGTGGGTGAACTATCGAGACCAAACTCCAAAATTAATAATTAAATGTAATACTAAATTATTATAGGCTTTTTTTTGCTATATATCTTGGATTTATGAATCTAGTATATTGATTAAGAATTTTCTTTTGCCATAGAAAAATTAGCTAGCCCTTCACATCCACATTACTAGTTAATAATTTCAGTATGAAAATGTACTGTTTATATGCTGGAGAGTCAAAAGAATAGAACAATAGAGCTCGCATTGCTGTCGGATGATGACTTGTTTTATGTACTTTTAAAGTTCTATTTGGTGATTCAAGATATCTTGGTTCCTACAAGAAGATTTGGTAAAAAAAAAAAAAAGTAGAGAAAAGAACTTTCACAGATTTAAAAATTGTGATGAAGATGGATAATAGAGAAATTGGTGATTGTAATGATTTGGACTCTTGTATAATAGTCTTTGTATATTGATGTCTAATGTCTTAGATTTGCAATTTGTTCAATATGCTGATCTGGTGAAGTTTTCTGGGTACCTTGTACTTGCCTTATTTTTTTAATATTCATTTATCAAAAGCTGGCAGCCTTTAAGAATTAAACTCTTGTTAATCCATCCTTCCATGAAACCCCATAGTTTTAGGAAATTTTTTCATTTTTTATATAAATTTACAAATGTAATGTGTGTTATTTATTTATTTATTTATTTTATGTATAGAATAGAACATTTATTTTTTGCATTCTTCCCCATCTTGTTCTAGATTAAGTCTTCAGTTGATTATTGATTATCATGGGGCACCTTTGACCTTTTTCTGCTATTTAATCGATAGTTCATTACTAGATGCAGGAGTCAACAGAGAGTTTCGTGTTGTGAGGGACAACAGAGTTAATCAAAATGCAAAAAAAGATATGAAGCCTCCTTTTTCACCATGCTCCACTTCTGCAAATAAGCAAGTGTCCATGAATATTGCTGAAAAGGGGTATGTTACCTGGTAGTTATTTATTTGCTGTTCCACTCTAAGCTTGGTTTATTCTCTGGTTTCTTTTGCCCTGTATTTACTGATATTGTAGTCCTTGTGAAATAGTGTACACTGAGTATTCTCCTTTTACTACCATTCTGCAGTTCAACAGGAACACCAAGCAATCAGAGACCCTTTAGTTCGCAAAGTTCATCTCAAAACTTCTAGTGCACCATCCAGTTCACATTCAAGACATGCTCGAGATACAAATTCAAGTGGTATTGATAGGAAAGAAATATCGTAGGAAAAGCAAACTTTTATTCCTAATGTTGCTTCACGGTCACAGGCAGTGAAGCTCAATAACACTCAAGCACATTCTGCCACTCAACCATCAAGTAGCTTAGTTATTGGGGTTTATTCGTCCTCTATGGATCCTGTTCATGTACCTTCTCCTGATTCCAGATCATCTGGTGCTGTTGGAGCTATTAAGCGTGAAGTTGGGGTTGTGGGTGTTCGCCGTCAGCCTCCTGAAGATGCTGTCAAAGATTTATCTGGAACAAGTAGGTCTCTCTCAAATTCACTTGTAGGGAGGGACACTTCATCAGAGGCATTTCGACCTTTTCCTGCAATTTCTAGAGCAGACCAGCTCAGTCATACTAATGCAGCTGAATCTGTCATGCCTGGGATTTCTGGAAGCAGGTCATTTGTGAGCAATCAGTATGGGAGCAAGCACCATCAACAAGTTTTAGGTCATCAAAAAGGTACTCCTCGACTAGGAGCATCCATTTCATAAGCTGTCCTTTTGTTGGTCAGGGGGTAGTTTTGATATGATTATTCTTATATTTATCTTTAAAAATGTTTTCCTGGGTATTCCTTTTGCCTTGTATATTAGACAGAAGTTTAAATAACGTGTACTTAAAAAATATTAGAGGTAAAGAACCTAAAGAAAAGCTTAACTCATTATGTGGTGGTTATTGATATATCATGTGGCTTTGATGACTTTCTATTATTATTTTTGCCATTATTTGTTGCATATATGCTTCCGTTGTGTTAAAAAGAACCCAAATGCAGTTTCTTTCACTTAATTTTAAGCTTCTTGAAAGTCTGAGGAACTTCTGTGTCTATCGAGGTTAAATATTTAAGAATGTAAGACAATAAACCAGTGGTAGAATTATATATCAAGTCCAAGCTGAGGATGTAATGTAACGCAAGTTGAGGTATTTGATCATACTGATAAGCAATCAATTGGTGAATATGTGGATGCTAAATCCAAATTTGTCAGTGTAAGTAAAATTTTACATATTTAACACTTTATTCTCGTTTCATGTTGGGCGAAATGGTGAAACATTAACTTTTATTATTTATATTTTAGTAGGAGAGATATGCTGCTGCATTGTTTGAGAAGTATGGTGATACTTCTTCATAACCCCTGTTTGATGCTACATGGCATCAAACAGTTGGTGGCGTAGGTCATGGCCACTTCTATGGGTTTGGAAGACAGGACCCTCGAGATATACTTGGCACTACTCGTCCTTCGAGGTCATCTTCATCTACTTCTGCTTCTTCTGGATTTCCCCCACTTCAGTCTGAGCGTGTGGATCAAATTTTAACGCAAGTAATGCAATTCTTGGATGAAATTATAGTATCTCGTCTCCAGGATGCCTTAAAAGATATGGGAATTCAAGTTTCCAATCCACCAACATCGGGGTTTCACCAGCAGCTCATGGTGACGATATAGAGGACGATGACTCGAGTGGAGAGCTCAGTGATAATGTTCACGATGATACGGTGTAGCTGGGCTTAGTGGAGATGTCGATGATCATACTTGATTTGAAGTATGTTTTAATGAATATTTTTGAACTTTTAATATTTATCTTAACTAACATTTATGGTTCAGGTACGATTGATAATAGGTTAGGACTATTTTACCTATTATCTCGATATAGTTTAACCTATGAACTACTTTATTATAATTAATGGTTAAATTAATTAAGTACTTTTAGTATATTTTTTGTGATGAATTTTGATTGTGGTTGATTGGTTGTGGTTGTTTTCTTGGTGGTGGAATGATTTGTAACAGGATTTTGTCACAGATTATAAAACTGTGACAGGAATTGTGATAAATAGTGACAAATGTTTATAATTTGTGACGGAATGAGACAACTTGTGACAGAAACAGTGACAGATCGTAAATTTGTGACGGATTTTATATTTTGTGACAGATTAACAAAGACTTTAGTGATGAAAATATTGATGGAATTTATACGAGACAAAAAAGTTGTGACAGTATATTTGTGACAAAAATTAAAAGTGTGACAGAATTTAGTGACAGAAATAGTGACGGAATTTATATGAAACAAAAATTTGTGACAGTATGTTTGTGACAGAAATTCAAATTTTGACAGAATTTAGTGACGGAATTTATATGAAACAAAAGTTTGTGACAATATGTTTGTGACAGAATTTCAAATTGTGATAGAATTTAATGACAGAAAATAGCGACGGAGTTTAACGTCTGTGACAAAATATGGTGCCGGGCAACTGCCCGAGTCAACAAAAAATTGTGACAGAAATTTAAAAGTTTTGTGACGGAAAAACCGTCACAAATTTAGTGACGGAATCAGTTAACTTTGTGACGGTATTATCAGTGAGGGGAGTATCCGTGTCGAAAAAAATCCGTCACTAGTTCCGTCACTAAATTACAACAGTGACAGATTTATAGCATTCTATGACAGATTTTTCGTCACTGCTCAAGCAGTTTCTGGTAGTGTTTATGCCATGCGTTTTTCATGTCATTTAGGTTTTAAATTATTCATTTCATGCATTTAACTTGCTGTTTGTTCATGCATATCATATCATGCCACTTGATTTTTGACTTAGGCCGATCAATGGCTCAAAGTCAAGCTCACATGATCATACTTGTGGAAAATTAAAGAGTTGTCAAGTTGATTTTTCTATCTTTGTGATTTTTTTTACTTAGGCAAATCTTGTCCATATTTTTAGAAAAATTAGCTACTGTTTGTAGGTCCATAGAGGAGTCTCCAATATTTTTTCTTTGATTTTTGAATGATTTTATCAAAGGTAAAAAAAATGTGTTTTGGCAAAATAATTTTTCATCCAGTGTTTTAACTTTTCCGATTTTTCTGGGAAGTTATCCTTAGTCAAAAAATTAATCCAATTTTTTTCCATTTAGTTTTACATGTTCTGAGTCTCCTGCATTTGTTTTAGATTTTTTTGAAATTTTAAAAATAGGTTAAAAATCATTCTTTAAAACTGGACAGTAGAGTCAGATTTCAATTCAAAGGAAAAATAATTATTAGTTTTTGCTAAGGCATTTAGAGAGGGTTGATTAGGAACCTTAGCTACTGTCCTAGGTTGGTTTCTAGGCCATTTTAATCTTTAAAAATGATTTTATAAAGCTCGGATCAAGGGTGGTCAAGTCCGGGATTTCAAACTTAGGAAAATAGAGCTATTTTTAAAAGGGAATTCGGCTATGGTCTAGTTTTTATCCAAGATTTTCGAAATTGTTTTTAAACCAATCGCAAAGTATTTTGATTTTAGAAAATTTAATTTGATGTCTTTTCCTAAGGTAGCCGGATATCCTTTTAGGTATACGGATTTCCTTATTTAAAGGAAAAAATACACTTTCATGCATTGCATTTTCCATGTTCATGCATACTATATAATATATGATTTTTGCTATGATAATTTCTATGATAATGTCATTATTTTGATTTATATTTTATGGTGTTATATTGTTTATTATATGGTTTTGAATATTTCATGCTATCCTATACTTTTTATTTAGTCATTTATTTTTGTCACGTCATTTAGCATCTATTATTTTCATGCATTATTATTTTTATTTTCATGTATATTTCATGATAACATTATTTTATGTTTCATATCATTTCATGCCACTTACATTATATTCCATGTCATCTAGATTATATTATTTAGAATATGCCATGTCATTTAAATTTGCCATGTCATTTAAATCATATTATTTCATTTAGAATATCTTATGTTACTTAGATTATTTCATTTCATTTAGAACATATTATGTTACTTAGGTTATTTCATTTCATTTATAACATATTATGTCACTTAGGTTATTTCATTTCATTTAGATTATCTTATGTGACTTAGATTATTTCATTTCATTTAGAACATATTATGTCACTTAGGATATTTCATTTCATTTAGAATATCTTATGTCACTTAGGTTATTCATTTCATTTAGAATATATTATGACACCTAGGTTATTCATGTCATTTAGATTATATTATGTAACACATGTTCATATTCATCCTTTTAAAATGTTTTTAAAATAAGATAATGATTTTCAATAAAATAAAAATATTCCCGAGTTAAAATAATTCATGAGTTCTCTGTCGGGTTTGCTGGGGAGGATATTATCAATTATCATTAATAACGAAATATCTTTCTTTCAAAAAAACGAGAATGATTCGAAAATTTTTCAAAATAAATAAAAATTTCTATATTTTGCCACGTTTGTTGGGGGTATAGGAAAATTTTGAGTTAATAAATTTCGGGTCATTTTCAATTAAAAATGGAATTATTTTTCTTAAAATTAGAATTAATTTGAAATACTAAATTTAAAACCGACTTTTTACTGAGACTTGAGATAACACACGATTAATAAATTATAGTTTTATACGGGCGCTATGGGGGTGCTAATCCTTCCCCGCATGTAACCGAGTCCCAAACCCACTTCTTCGATTTTCTCTGGTTTAAAACGCAGACTTAAAATTGATTTTAAAAAATATTTTAATTAATTTTAAAATGTTTTATAAAATCAGTTTTAATAGGTGGCCGATCACACCTAGCCTAAAAAAGATTAGTGGCGACTCCATGTCTTTTTCACGATCATTTTCAAACCCTCATTTCATTTCAAGGGGAATTAAGTTGTCTTTTCCTCTGTTTTTTCCAATGTCACGCTTGACGAGTAATAAAGTCTCGCGATGAGACTTGTTATTTTTTAGGTTTCGACAATGGCCATTGTGCAGTCATGACATGCAATGGTGATGGAGGCACATGAATCCTATCTACATATATCTGACATTTATGGAACTTCCGGGAATAACTAATACAATCTCCCTTTATCGTTAGCCAATAATACCCTATCCTCATAATCTGTTTAGGAAGCATGTGACCATTAGCATGAGTGCCACATATCCCTTCGTGGACTTCCTCAATGATTCTCCGAGCTTCGGCAGACTCGACACACCTCAATAAAACCTGGTCCTTCCCTTTCTTGTAGAAAATCTCACCATCTAGGACAAAACCCATCGCCAATCTCTTCAGGGTCCTTTTATCATTTTCTGTTGCTTGTTTAGGATACCGCTGAGTCTTGATGTACTGCAAGATGTCATAATACCAAGGCAGGCCATCCACTTCTTTTTTGATACTTAGGTAGTGGGCAGGAGACTCATATATGCTCATCTTTATTGGCACAACTTCAGCCACTTCATTTACTTTGAACATTGACGATAAAGTGGCTAAAGCATCCGCCATTCGGCTTTCTTCTCGGGGGAAGTAGTTGAAACTTACTTCTTCGAATTCCTCTATCAGGCTCAGTATGAGCTCTCGGTATCAAATTAACTTTACATCTCGGGTTTCCCATTCTTCACATAGTTGGTATATCGCCAAGGATGAATCTCCGAAAACTTCCAGCGTTTTGATCTTTCTGTCTATGGAAGCACGAAGGCCCATAGTACACGCCTCATATTCACCAGTATTATTTGTACAATCAAAATCCAATCTGGCAGTGAAAGGATAATAATCTTCCTCTGGGGATATGAGCACTGCGCCTATCCCCTGCCCCATGGCATTGGATGCACCATCAAAGTACATTTTCCATATTTTCTTCTTCGAGGGAATCCCATCCTCATGCGAAACACACATCAAGTCTTCATCAGGGAAATCAAAGTTCAAAGGTTCATAATCTTCAACCGCCCGACTTGCTAAGAACTCAGCTACTGCGCTGCCCTTTATAGCTTTCTAACTCACATACACAATATCGTATTCTGATAACAAAACTTGCCATCTTGCCGTTCTTCCTGACAAGAAGGGTGCTTCCAACATATACTTGATTGGATCTAGCTTGGCAATCAACCACGTCGTGTGGTACAACATGGATTGTCTAAGCCTTCGAGTAGTCCAAGCTAAGGCGCAACAAAGCTTTTCTACTGATGAATACTTCAGTTCATATTCTGTGAACTTCTTGCTGAGGTAATAAATCGCTTGTTCTTTCTTCCCGGTCTCACCATGTTGCCCCAAAACACAACCCATAGACCTTTCAAATACTGATAAATACAGTATCATCGATTTCTCTAGAATAGGGGCATTAATACTGGTGGGTTGGATAGATAGTGCTTAACCTTTTCAAAGGCGATCTAACACCTTCATCCCATTCTCCCGGATCACGCTTTTGAAGTAGCTTAAATATTGGATCACATTTATCGGTTAACAGAGAAATAAACCGAGCAAAGCAATTCAGTATTCTTAGAAAACCTCTCACTTCCTTTTGAGTACGAGGTGGTGGCAAATTCTGGATGGCCTTTACTTTATCTGGATCAATCTCGATTCCCCTCTTGCTGACAACAAAGCCTAACAACTTCCCCGAAGTGACACCGAAAGTGCATTTTGCCGGGTTTAGTTTGAGTCGAAACTTTCTTAGTCTTTCGAAAAGCTTCTTAAGATTCGCAATATGCTCA
Organism: Fremontodendron californicum; assembly: GCA_030761205.1. Classification (NCBI taxonomy): domain Eukaryota; kingdom Viridiplantae; phylum Streptophyta; class Magnoliopsida; order Malvales; family Malvaceae; genus Fremontodendron; species Fremontodendron californicum. Next base: position 8,226,595 of record JAULJL010000025.1, on the reverse strand, counting down.
TCTTCTCCTTGTGACTTTGCGATCATGTCATCAACATAGACTTCAATCCCTTTATGCATCATATCATGAAACAAAGTCACCATGGCTCTCTGATATGTTGCCCTAGCATTTTTCAATCCAAAAGGCATTACCTTATAGCAGAATATTCCCCACATCGTCACAAACGTGGTTTTCTCCATATCTTCGGGTGCCATCTTAATCTGATTGTACCCTGAGAATCCGTCCATGAAGGAAAACAAAGAACTCTTTGCCATATTATCCATCAAGGTATCAATGTGAGGCAAAGGGAAATTGTCTTTAGGGCTGGCCTTATTAAGATCCCGATAATCAACACACATTCGTACTTTGCTATCCTTCTTTGGAACTGGGACAATATTCGCTACCCATTCCGAATATTTTGCTACTTCCAAGAACCCAACATCAAACTACTTCTTCACCTCTTATTTTATCTTTAACAGCATGCCAGGCCTCATTCTCCTCAATTTCTATTGACTTGGCTTACAATCTGGTCTTAAAGGGAGCTTGTGAACCACAATATTAGGATCCAGCCCTGGCATGTATTGGTATGACCATGCAAATACATCGACATATTCCCTGAGTAAAGCTATCAGTTCACCCTTTGTTGATGGTGACAATGAAGTCCCAATTTTGACCTCCTTTATTTCTTCTCCACTTCCCAGGTTTATCATTTTTAACAGCTCCTTATGAGGCAATACTTGCTTGTCCTCTTGTTCTATTTTTCTCAATAGATTTGGAGACAGACCATAATCTTCAGCATCTTCGTTGAAGTCGAAATCACCCGTGCAAATGGGTCTTTCAAAATCAATTTCAGAATTATTGACGAGATGGTCCTCATATTCTGCTTCCGTACACCTGTAAATAGGTGAGGAAGAAACAATATAGGAAGACATATAGGCAATAAAAAAGAAAAAATGAAAGAATATGGACACATCAATATGAAGAAAATGCATCTTGCTTGTTATTTATTAAATGACGAGTTTTAAACTTAAGCCCGTAGAGAAAAAATTCTTAATATCCTTGGGCAAAGATAATTAAGATTGTTTTAAAGTATTACTTTGGAGTAGACCTAAAGACTATAGGAAGCTCGGTCACACTCCAATTTGTTAATCTATAACCTAGTGGACATGGTCGCATCATCCAACTTGCATTTCTATCTTCAATTCTTTTTTCACCAGCCATACAGATCACCATGTCTTGCATTTACTCATCCTTGCTCATGTGGAACTTCTCAAAGGCCTGTTCAATCATTACCAATACATCGTTGGAATCCTTCTCCTTAAGCTCGAAGCCTGCAGAACGGAAGCTGTGAAGGATTGGTGAGAAATTCATGGGCTCCCATTCTATATCCATACCCGAAAGACGGGCCATCCTCCTATTTCGTTTTTTCTCAATTTGTCTCTTTTTTTTCATGAGCTTTTGGGAGATAGACCAAATCGATCTTTCTTCCCAGTTACTTCAATTGCCCTAGCCATACCCTGGAGATACTTTCCCAGTCCTTTTCCTACTCTGCAGCCCTTTCCTACCGTCGTTCTCACTCCCAACCTGGTATTCTTAGACAGTTTTGGCTCTGGAATTTTACGTCCTTCAGTGACGAACACAGCATTAACAAATTCCAGAGACCTGAATGAGCATTCCACAACATCCTTATTCAGTTCTATGTAAGGGGAGTCAGTAGATGCAGAGGCTATGATGTCTTCCTCTCTCGATACACTGACCAAGCGTCCTTCCGTTACAAACTTTAGTTTCTGGTGGAGAGATAATGGTACTGCCCCAGCAGAATGTATCCATGGCCTTCCCAATAAGCAGTTATAAGATGGGGTAATGTCCATAACCTGGAAATCCACCTTATAGGTACAAGGACCTATCTACAGTGGGACCTCAATAGTTTCCATTACTTCCCGTCGAGTGCGATCAAAAGCTCTAACCATAGTACGGCTTGGTGTCATGTAGAACATATCAACCGATAGTTTAGATAAGGTTGCCAAGGGCATTCCATTCAATGAAGAACCGTTATCCAAGAGTACTCATGGTAGAATGTGCCCTTTGCAAGTAGTTGTGATGTGAAGGGCTTTTGTAGATCCCACACCATTGGGTGGTATCTCATTATAACTGAAGAAGATATGATCATTAGCTGTAATATCCCACTAACTGATCTAGCTTCTCTACTGATATGTTGTGGGCCACATATGCCTGATTCAAGATCCTTAGTAGGGCATTTCTGTGTGGCTCTGAATTCAGTAACAATGAAAAGACCAAAATCCTCGCTGATTGACGGTGCAATTGTTCTACTACACTGTACTCACTGTGTTTTATGAACTTCAAAAATTCCCAAGCCTCTTTTTCATTCATCGGCTCTTTCACCGGGGTTGAATTTTTCTCCACTCCTTTTGACTGATCCATCTCTATATGGATCAATTCTGCTATTTTCTTTCCTTTGTCAATTCCTCATTCTTTTCCCACCGAACTTTGCTCACAATTTCGGAGGCAGAACATCTACCACTGTGAGTTAGATGTCCTACACCCGTTATATCATGGCTACTTGCTGACTTGAAGAGCCTGCGTAACCACACTGCAATCATATCTCTACGGTTTGGCTTTATTCTCCTTGTATGAGAAAGAAAACGACAACTCTATAATCAACTTGGGAGTGATTTCTTCAAAAACTGGGGTAACCTTCTCTTTCGGCTCATCATAGTAGATAACCAAAGGTTTGCCCACCCCATATCCGACTGTGTTCTCAATAACATTCACCTCTTCCTCCACCTCTTCATAAAATTGGGCCTCGCCCTCATCCATCATTTGCTCAACTTTAGCTAAAAAATCTCCACACTCCTGTATGGTGTGTCCCTCGCATTCATGGAACGGACAACAATCCTCCGTCCTTCTTGCAACCATTTTTAGACTAACTTCATCCTAAACTATTCCCACCCTAACCATTTCAAACCACACCTTTATCATCAGAGTCTTCACCTCAATGATGTGTCTTTTCACCCTACTAACCTCCCCTGATGACACCGCATTCATCTTGGCCTCAATATGATTGGGCAATGGGTTACTCGTAACATTAGACCTGTTCCTTGATTCGAACTTTACAACCCCGGTATCAATCAAGCTTTGGACATTTCTCTTAAAAGCAATGCAGTCCTCGGTCGAATGCCCCTGAATTCCCGCATGATATGCGCTGTTAGCGATTGCGTTATACCATTTTGGATATGGTGGTTTCAAGGGTTGAAGGTACACGGGTGCAACAAGCTGTCCCTGCAACAGTTTGGGGTATAATTCACCACAAGTTGTAGGAATGGGGTCAAATTGAGGCTTTTGACTATTCCTTGGTGATCTTTGGTCATTGCGAATGATACCCTGGATATTCTGGACAGTTTTTGGGGAATGGCTATTTGTAGGGATATGCCAGTTGGGTATGGCTGTTGCGGTATGGTTGTGTAAGGGAAAGGGTTTTGAGTAAGGTGGTTCACGGCAGAGTAGTAAGGATTGTAGGCCTGATAAGATGTATAGGGTGTAGGAGGTGTATAGGGTGTAGGAGATGTATAGGGTCCAGGAGGTGTATAGGGATAATGGTTATAGCTAACTGCATGAGTTTCCCTTTCTTTCTTTTTGGTGGGAATGGCTTTCTTTGGAGTTGAAGATTCTCCACCTTCCATCTTTCCACTTTTAATGGCAGTTTCTATCATTTCACCGGATATGACCATATCCTCAAAATTCTTAGTGGCGCTACCTACCAACTTGTCATAGTACGATGCCTTTAGGGTGTTGATGAAAAGGACTGTAGTTTCCTTACTGGTCAGAGGGGGTTGCACTTGAGTGGCCAAATCTCTCCACCTTTGAGAATACTCCTTAAAGCTTTCAGCAGTTTTTTCTCCATGTTCTGCAGCGACAACCTGTCAGGTATCATATCAGATACGTGCTTATAATGTTCCATGAAGGCTCTAGCCAAATCCATCCAAGAACGGATCTTAGTCCGGGTCAACTGATTATACCAATGGGTTGCAGAACCCATTAAACTGTCCTGGAAGCAGTGAATAAGCAGCTTTTCATCTTCATTATGTCTTGTCATTTTTCGACAGTACATGGTTAAGTGCACTGATGGGTTGGTGGTCCCATTATACTTATCAAAGTCTGATACTTTAAACTTAGGAGGAATTACCAGGCCATGTACCAGACTCATCTCTTTGGCATCCAGACTGCTTAATAATTCTGCACCTTCTACCGCCCTTAGCCTCTTTTCCAACAATTGGTACTTTTTTTGAGATTCTACAGATTCAACCCTTTTTAGTTCAGCCATCTTTGCCTTCTCCTTCTTAGCAAGCTCTTCAAAGTCCAGAACATCAGAAACATCAGTTGGGTCAGCCCCAATGTTAACCTTTCAGGGAGCATAATTTTGTGCTTCAGCCATCGGTTGAATATAAACAAAGGACGCTACCCCTGTTGGAAGCTCATTTCCAGCATTCTGGGATGTTTTTCCATTCAGTTGCACAACTTCAGGTCATCCCTCTTGATTCACCACCCCTTTTCTTGTAACTAAATTCTCACTCGACCTTTTTTGTCTAAGCATGGCATTCATCATTTCCATGAGTTTGGCCATCTGCTCTCTTGGCTCTTCCTGAGATTTAGCCTGTTGCTCTTGCAGTTCCCTGTAAGCCCGTTCCATCTTTTCAATATGGGCAATATGGTCATTCTCCATAATTCTGGCTTGTGATCGGGTATTATAACGATGCCGAAAATCTAGTTCTTTCGGAGTGCGCCCAATTTTACCTTTAATTTTAAAAAACCATGAATTAGAATTTATTGACATATTCTTTATGTTTTATTATAAATGAATGAATGACTAATTATGAATGGATGAATAAATAAATGACTAAGTACATGAATATGAATGAATAAATATAAAAGAATGAATAAATGAATGATTATAAATATGAATAAATGTATGAATGAACAAATATATAAAGGAAAGAATAAATGAATGATTTTAAATATGAATAAATGTATGAATGAATTTGATAGTATTGGCCCAAGATAATTTCAACCAAACATTCTTTCATTGATTTCTAGAATTAAATACATCAAGGATAAAATAACAAGATCATTGCCTAAGGCAATCCAATAGTTTGTCCATCTATTTCAATGTGTCATTACAAAGTGTCGGTCCTAGAGTAACCCCCTCGGATCTTGGACTTTCTTTCACAGTCCCTCTTTGGATTGCCTTACCTTTCAATCTGGCCCGTAATCGTTCATTCTCCAACTGGCCTCTTGAGAGCTCAGCAGAAATAGCAGTATGTGAGCTTTCCCTAGCTTTCTCTCTTGCTCAAGTCTGTCGACTCGGGCTTCTTCCTGTTTCACCCTCTTTTTCCAGTAGACATTCTCTTTTCTGAGGTTTTTGACTTCTTTTTCCCATACCCCGGAAGTCTTGATAGTCCCTTCAAATTTTAGCTCGAAACGGAACCTTCTATTTTCCAAGTGTAATTCCTTGAGATCACCCCTGACGATGTCCCTTTCTCTCTTGACCTTTTCCATTTCTCTTTCCCGAACCGATTCTCTATTTTTCAGGTCCTCAATCACTTCCTGAAGTCGGGCAATCTCTTTGCTCATTTGAACTTTTTCTTTTCCAAATTATGACCTTGCAATTTCTAGCTCCGATGGTGCTTCCTTTGGTGGTGAATTCATGAGTTGAACTTCTTCCCCATCAGATGTCAACAATCTATCATTAGCCCTCCTTTCTCTCCATACCATGTAGTCGAGTGTGACGATGTCAGCATATCGAGCCACCTTTATTCGATGAGTCTTCTTCCATGCTTCAATTATTTCACCTTTCCTAAGTACCCCTCTTCTCCATAGGTGAACTCTAATAAACCCAATCTGTGAGTCGCAGGTGTGAATTGCCGAGACTCGACCTCTTTGCACCAACAGAGGTGTGTAACTCACGGCCCCCCAAATTCCAAGTAGTGGAACCCCTGGCTTGTCCCCACATTTATACAAAATTGGCATAGAAACCATCCACAGAGCTTTCCAAGTTACCACCTCACCCTTAAGATTTCAGAACATGTTGATCCATTGTTCTTCATTTTTGTCCTCGGGCCAATCCCTTTTAAGGAACTCGCTGATCGGTACTAGGGATTTCATGTATGGTTTGAAAGAAACATCCTCCATTTTCCAGAAGTGACTCTGAATCCAAACATAGAGGAGTTGCACGCATTCCTTGAATCTCCCTTTTCCTGCTCGCTTGCAAAAATTCAAAGACCGTATTGTTTCTGCTATGATGGCTGGAGACGGATCTATCTTCTGCCTTAACCTCTCGAAAAGGTCAACTATAGCTAACTCGACACGTCCTAGTGTCCCCAGGAAGATAACCAAACCATATATGGCTAGGGCAAAGATATCGCTAGCGATCTCTCTATTCGAGTGACTTCGGATCGAAGATTGGAGGGTGTCCCAAGGGATACACTCACTTTTCCCTTTCTTAACCACATGATCATCGACCCATTTGCTGTCCATCCCCACAATCCTAGCTAACTTCTTTTTAAACCCCAATGTCTTCAAATCCTTCAAATAAATCCGATTCGGGATGGTATGTTCAATACGCAACAAAGCCGAATATTCATCTTTGGTCGGTGTCATATCCTCCTTATTGAAGGTGATGCATCAATAGGCAGAATTCCTGAAATGCACCATAGCCCGGATCAATTCGCCATTAACTATGACCGGTATCAACAATGCTATGTCTCCTTATATCTGAGTGAAAGCTCTCTTCTCTGACATATCCCATTGACTCCAAATATCTGTCAACCCACGAAGATCATTTTGTCAGAAATCAAACTCTACCCGTTCTGGTAATACTGATATATATCCCTCCTTTATGTAATCCCTCTTTCTTCGCTGATCTGATTCCGAACGTTCTCATACCACCGCATGCTCTTCCATTATCGAAGTAACCTGACCCTCCATGAATGTCCTTTTGGTTGAAGATTATCCCGAGCCCGAGGTCAATAACTTTCCCTATGCATTATGATGACAAAAAATGCATAAAAAAAGAAAAAAATAAACAAGTCAATAAAATAAACAAATGTCTTAAAGAAAATTTGGCATTACGACGCCTTTAGGACGGAGTATTGAACTTATTACGGTCGAAACGATGTGCGTTCATCATATATGTGGCATTACTTATTCGGAATGTAAAATAGGTAACAAAAGGTTAGAAATGTCCCTCCATGTGTTCCTAACTTCGGTATATCTATCAAAAATTTGGCAGGGCTTCGCCTATGTTGGCTCTATGGTTCACTATATGTGGGTGAACGAAGTTCTAAAAGGCCCCAAATTGTTCCTCACTATTGCCTGTGAAGGCTAGTAAGGCACCCAGATAAAAGTGGTTTCAATTCATTAGAGTATATTTCCCTAGCCCATACGAAGGATCATCACGAGAGCTTAGGTAATTTATACTCCGGAAGCACAACAGTGCACAACTCGCTGTTCCTCATGCAAATACGCGTAAACACGCACAAATGAGCACAAATATCCTCAGCACAATAGCTCTACGTGGCAAATTGAAGCAACACCTAAACAACTTTGTTCGCACATAAGAGCTTATGTGAATGCACACCTCCATGAAACACGTACGAGTTCCACAACTCGCACTAAGGAAGGAAGGGAGTGACAAGCATAGATACGGAATGACAAGCATAGATACACAAGTGCCGCTGACAAAAGAAAAGGCAAAGGAAAAACAATAGAAAGGGCTCCAAACGGCCAGACCTCGCATCAAGACTAGTTAGAGAAAAAGCAAAAGTCCGAAAAGAATGAAAGTTTGAAGAAATGACTAAGTAATGAGCTACCTCCAAAACAAATAGACTCGGACAAAGTATTCACAACTTCATCCAAAGTCTTGAAGTAGGGAGTGAGATCCTCTATGTAACAATAGAGTCGCCAAAGCCCACCTATGTGAACTTATGTAACTAATGACATCGCCACTTAAGAAGAAAGAAAGTAGGGCAAACTACGAACATCGCCATCCTCCCAAAGTGGTGTAGAGCAACGAAAAGAAAATGTGATCAAAATCCACCTTCAACTCGCCATAATAGAGAATGAACGTGAGAACAGCTTGAGAAAGGTCCATTCGGACATCAACCCCTAAGTTGAAGAAACTAAGGCAGGCTTGAAAGTTCAGACGTTGGCCCCTAAGTCAAAGAAGGTAACACAAGCTTTAAAATAGCCAATGACGCACCCCACTAAGGAGGAGGAGGACGCACTGCATGGTTGGACTTAAACCACGATAGGAGGAAGAAGCGAAACTCACCTCTAAAAAATGGTAGTCATCACTCTTACAGAATCAAGTCCGAAACCATAAAAGATCTTAGATGTCTCTAAATAAGTCAAGACGCGCCACTCAACCACTTAGTACTAGAAGATAAAACTTGAGCAAACATGCTCAACTTCTTGAAGGAGGAAGTAGTGCCCCCACTACATGAAATTTGCAAAAGTGACATATAAAACTTGAGCAATGTCAAGCAACTCCCACACCACAGTGTGGTCGGACCAGAGAAATTGTGCATGACTTGGTAAATATTGACGACATCAAAAGACATCCAAAAGAACCATGAAATTCCATACGAAATCAAGTAGGCGACAATCGCCAAACTCAAAACTTACTTCTAACAAAAGATGGAGCCAAAGAAGGTACAACCATAAGGCACAACCTCGACATCCGTCCCTATGTTAAGAGGTGAAGCCAAAGATACACAACACCTCCACAAACGTGCAAAGGATGAAGAAGAGGTGTGGCCACCACAATTGCAAACACATTCTAACGGAAGTCCGACCTTCTAAACATGCAAAATGAAACAATTTGAGCCCCTTTTCATGGTGATCATATAGAGGCCCGAGCATGCAAACGGGAGAAGATGTCATGCGCACATTCTAGACATGTTTCACACCTCAAAGACGATCGTGAGAGGACCAAACAAACAGACGAGAGAAGATTTTGAACACACCTCCCAAATGTGCTTCGCGCCTTGAAGACGATCGCAAAGAGGTTCAAACGCTCAAACAGGAGAAGATGTTAAGCACACCTTCTAGGTATGCCTTGCACCTCAAAGAAGATCACGTAAAGGCTCGTTAAGAACACGCGGACAAGAGAGGATGTTGAAACACACCTCCTAGATGTGTTCCATGCCTCAAGCAAACACACTTCATCTTCAAATGGTCGGACACTCTAGAAAGGTGGGGCAAATCCAAGCTCATTCAGTACAACATAAATGACTTGCACATTATAATGTGCTGCGAAACAAATGATGCAAGATGTCCACCTCTCTAAGTCACTCAAACGGACAAAGGTTCTTAAAACAAAAGTATAGTCAAAACTTATCTGCCTAACGCACATAAGAGAGAAGTAAAAACACCTACCTCTTCGAAAGAAAGGTAGTCGAACTAGCCTCCAGATGTGTAAACGACGATCTGTTTACCATACCATTTCGGACATATGAAGACAAGGTAATGGAGCTCACCGTCACACACAAGGAGAAAGCCACTTAAGCTGGCCTCCAGATGTGAGAGAGAAACTCCTCTATGTATACAAAGAAGGAAATGCTGAGTTCGCCAACAAGCACAAGGAAAAGGCACAATGCCAGCCTCCAAATGCGCAAAGGCAATTTCTCCACATGCACTAAAAAAGCTAAACTTGCTAAGCACATGAAAGGATCACAAAGATGCAACTAGCAACTAAGGGACGCTTGTCTCCCAAGCATGGCACAATCCTCCATGGACAAGAAAAATAGATGAGGATGCACACCAAGGATTACCCAATTTCGAGCTTTACAATAAAGCATCAGATGTGATATCCTACCAAAACTTGCACGCAGGGCATGAAAAGCTCTTGTACGCCCACGCCTAGAGTTACAAGGCGCCGATCAGACTTTTCATCGCCCCAAGAGACGTGCCTTGCTCAACCCGATCATCATTGCACCCAATCCTCCTCGAGTGACTGGAACTGATATACACTTTCGGTCTTGAGAGAGGACTGAATTTGAAGGAGAACTTGGAACCAGGCCTACTTTGGTCCAGCTGTCCGAACCGGACGCGGAACCAAAACACCGAAACAGCTTCTACACAACTGTCCCAACAGAAATGGGTTCGGATTGAGTGCAATGCAGCTATATCACCTCTCATGGACCCTCATTCAGATGCTAACAAGTGGCATGATCAGGACCGTTCGTCAGCCTATAAATAGGCTACTATTAGCCTACTCCAAGATATCCCATCATAGCTGTAAAATTGGGACTAGAGAGAGAAAGTCCCTAACCAGATCAGTTCTCTTATCTCACTCTACATTTTAAATTTCGTATATCCTAAGTGATCTTACGTGATCCTGTGTCCTTGTGTGCTAAACACTTGAGGTGATACTGACTTGAGCGTCGGAGCGCGTCTCGGAGGAAAACCTCTGGCGCCCTCTCACCTTGTTACTTCCTTGCAGGATATCATCCAACTAGTGGAGATCACTTCGGTCCCGATGTGCCCCGATATGCCATGCACATCCAACAGAGGGCTAATCACATCGGTCCCATTGTGCCTTGTACGCTCGGCGAGAGGCTAACGACTTCAGTTTCGAAGTGCCACACTCAACCTAAGTGCCACTTACTTTGGCTCAAGTACACCAAACACATCAGTACTCTATGGCCCACTAGTGTTCAGCCTTAGTCTCTTCCACTACGACGGCCACATCCGTTCCAGCAGACTCTTACAGTTGCGGACACTGATATTTTCACCTGCAACAGTTTTCGTGATGCTGGGACAGCTGGAACAGGCAACAAGTAAGAGTTGAGATCGAATATGCTTTGCAAGCAGTATTTGAAGGCTGAAGATTATGATGAAGCTCCATCTACTAATCGAGATTTATCTACAGAAGGACAATGGCAGACCAGCTGATCATCGTATAGAAGAGCATGTCTACATCCTGCAACCAGTGAGAATGCTAGATTGCATTAAAAAAAAAGTTGCAGCAAGAAGAACTTATCTGAAGGTTGCATCTCCAAGTTGATGCTCTTTGAAGTATGAGATTTCAAAGGCCCAGAGTGCTTTATATACTGTTTTGAAGGACAAATCCCACTAGGATTACAAGTTCGAATCGGTCTAGGAGTTTATAAAGATAAATCCTAGTTAAACTATAAATCAAATGAAGTTTATTAAAGGATTTACTTTATTATTCTTTAAGAGATCAAATAATAGTTGGACTACAAATGCAAGTCGGCTAAGAAGGCTTGGTTATTATTTTTGGCCGGTTGACAAATTTTAAGTGAGATTTGGATAATTGTTAAAGTATGTCAATTAAATTATATTTTTAATTGGCTATGGAATACGCACATCAAGGATATTGGCCTCAGACTACAATTCTCATGTTATTCGGCTGGCCTATTTAACTTGGAGTATAATTCTTTTCAAAATCAAGGCATACTAAGAGTTCAAAATACCTTAGGAAAAAATTATTGCTATCGCAACCTAAAAAATAACAAGTCTCATCGTGAGACTTTTTACTCGTTAAGTGTGACATTGAAGAAAACAGAGGAAAAGACGACTTAATTCCTCTTGAAATAAAATGAGGGTTGAAAGACAACCTCGAAAAAGAAATGGAGTCACCACCAATCTTTTTTGGCTAGGTGTGATTGGCCATCTATTAAAACTGGTTTTGTAAAACATTTTAAATTAGTTAAAATATTTTTTAAAACCAATTTCAAAGTCTCATTTAAAACCAGAAAAATCAAAGAAGCGGCTTCGGGAGCCGGTTACGTGCAGGGAAGGATTAGCACCCCCACAACGCCCGTATAATTCGGTACCTTATTAATCGTGTGTGTAGACACCTAATTTTGTCCGGACCACTAAAATAGGTATGTTTTCTTCCTAAATTGATGTTTCAGAATGCAAAGACTTTTCTCATCCTGCAGGTGGTACTCCAAGACTTAATCTAAGAAAGCAAACAGTAAAATTCAAACTTGGAAAAGTCAACCTCGAAAAAGTCAATCCCAAAAAAGTCAACCCCAAAAAGTCAACTACTAAAAAAGTCAACCCACTTTCAAAATCAAGATTTGAAGTTCAATTGAAGAATGGTGAAAGAATTTTGATAAATAGAGGTCTACATTGAATGATATGGAGTTCGAAAGTTGGGTTACAGAATTTCAATAGAAAGAAAACCCTAATTCGGAGAATTTGGGGAAAAGTACTTAAACGATCAAATTGTCCAAAATTGGAGGTTCCAAATGGAAGATAAGCACTGACTACGGGTAATGGAGAGGCTACTTGGAAGAAAAACCAAAAAGTCAATTCGGAAGAAAATCGAGAATTAGTGTTTTTGGTGGATTTTAGTGAAATTTGAAAAATTGCAGAAATGACCCAATTTGGTAAAACTAAAGCCCCTAATTGATGAGGAGTGATTAAACAAGGATATCCCAAGGCTCAGTTTGAAGAAAATCTGAAAACTGAACTTGTTTTGAGCAAAATCGGGCTTCGAAAGCAAAAGAGCAAAATTGGAAAATTTGGTAAAAATAGCAAATGAACTCCAAAAATTTTAAAAATTTGCAGATCTCATTCTTAAACCATTTTGAAGAGATTGGCGAAAGAAAATCTTGATTCGAAGTTTGCTTGCAAAATGGCCAAATCTCGGTCCACTATACAATAATTCATGTAGATAAATCCCGAAAAAAGAGTAAATAAGCTTCAAAAATTTGAAAATTTGCAAATCTCATTCTTAAATTATTTGAAAGAGATTGGGGAAATAAAATCTTGATTCGGAGTTCGATTGCAAAATGGCCAAATCACATGTCCACTATGTAGTAATTCAAGCAGATAAATCCCGAAAAAAGAGCAAATGAGTTTCAAAATTATGAAAACTTCCAGATCACACTTTTAAATTATTTGGAAGAGATTGGTGAAGAAAAATCTAGATTTAGAGCTTGTTTACAAAATGACAAAAGTTAGGGTGCATTAAGGGGCAATTTTGAAAATAAATATGAAATAAATAGCAAATGGACTCGAAATTTTTTGAAAACTTTCAGAATTCAGTTTTTTATTATTTCAGAAGTATTGGAAAAGGAAAATTTGAATTTGGAGTCCGCTTGCTATTTATTTAGGTTCGAGGGTCAAAAATGTCATTTTACCGAAGAAACCAAAAGGGCAAATTTGTAATTAAGAAAAATATGAAAGAAGAAGGAATTGCTGGGATTTTACCTCTTTTGATCAGCCAGCATATAGGAGAAGAAGGAAGCTTGATCAATTTAATTCCTTAGTCACTATCAAGCTCACATGCTACCACTAGAACCTTGCAAATGGTCCCCCATTCATCCAATGGCTTAGGTGCCTTTTAGAAAAGTTGAATGCACCATCCAATGGCCAAGTTTAAATGCCAAGATGGAATTTTTATTTTTCATGAAAGAACCCTCATCTAATGGCCAAGAATGGAAGAGAAAAGATGAACACAATTCATCCAAAGGTGGGTATCAATTCGGCCAAGCAATGGAGTGCATGGGATTGTCTCTTTTCATCCAATGGCTTAGGCCATCTACAAGGGCTGAGTACACATGTTAAGTCTGGATTTAATCAACACGATGTCATTTTTATGTTGTCCTCATCCAATGACCAAGAACGGAAGAGCACAACTCATCCAAGGGTAGGCATTCAAAGGGCCAAGCAAGGGAGTGCAAGGGATTGGTCCTCTTTTTCATCTAAGGGTTAAGGTTATTACAAGGGCTGAGTGCACATCTTAAGGGCTGCTATCAATTGGCAAGATGACATTTTTATGTTGTCATGAAAATATCTCAATCTAAGGGACAAGATTGGAGGAGAAAAAGTACAAAAATCATCCTATGGTTGAGGGGCCATTCGGCCAAGCAAGAGGGAAGGGGGGAATGTTTTATTTTTTCCATATAGGCTGATCATTTGGGGGGGGGGGATTCAGTAGCTAATTGAGAAAAAAAAGGTTTTTGAAAGAAAGGAAGAAAAGCTTTTGTTAAGGTAGCCATTCTACCATTGCTACTACATTTTTTCTTCTTCTTCCTCATGCTTTATTTCTTGTTTTCCATGTGATTTCCTACCATTTTTTTTTACAACTTTCTTGTTGTTCTTGCTTTTCAAAAAAAAAAAAAAGAATGGTTAGGCTTCATGATCTTGATGAAAATCAAGTGATAATGGTTAGGGTGAGCTTTGTCCAATATACTAACCATGGAGCTGATCTCCATATATTTTTCCTACCTTAGTTATTTTTTATGATTTTGAGATTGAAAAGGCTTCATGACCTTGATAAAAATCAAGAGATAAAGCTTAGGGGGGGCTTTGTCCAATGTACCAACCATGGAGCTCATCTCTTTGTTATTTATTTGCTTACGTTAACTTGCTTATTTCTATTATTGTTTATCTTTATGTATATTTATATTCTTGCTAACCATCTTGTTCTTTTGACCTATGTCATATTTTTGCATCTTGGGGCTATTGTCATATATTTTTGGCCATTTCCATTTTTCATATCATCTTCCATAACATTTAGTTTGGTCATTTTACATGACATTTCTCACAACACTTTGGTTCCTAGGCCATTCGACCATGTGTATTTTCTTTTAGCTTTAGGCCATTTTCATATGCCATGTTATTTTTCCATGACATTTAGACATTAGGCCATTTTCATATGCCATGTCTTTTCACATGTCATTTAGCTTTAGGCCATTTTTATTATTCCATGTCATTTAAGTTTAGGTCATTTTATTATTCTATGTCATTTTACATGTCATTTAGCTTTAGGCCATTTTCATATGCCATGTTATTTTTCCATGACATTTAGACATTAGGCCATTTTCATATGCCATGTCATTTCACATGTCATTTAGCTTTAGGCCATTTTTATTATTCCATGTCATTTTACATGTCATTTAAGCATTAGGCTATTTTTATATGCCATGTTGTTCTTCCATGACATTTAGATATTAGGCCATTTTCATTATTTCATGTCATTTTCCATGTCATTTAGACACTAGTTCATGCATATTAAGTTAGGATAGCATTTATTGTCATGCAAACTCATGCTAGGCATTTAGGTTATTTATGCTATGCATTTTCCATATTACTAGAATTTAAACCATGCATTTCATGCATTCACTTTGATGTATTTTCATGCATTCCATGTCATGCCACATGATTTATGACTTAGGCCAATCAATGGCTCAAAGTCATGCTCACTTGAGCATACTTGTGGAAAATTAAAGGGTTGTCAAATTGATTATTCTACCTTTGTGATTTTTTTTTTTACTTAGCCAATTCTTGTCCAAGGTTTTTAAAATGTTTTAACTACTGTTTGTAGGTCTTTATGAGCGTCTCCAACATTTTTACTTTGATTTTTAAATGATTTTATCAAAGGCAAAAAAATGTGTTTTGGCAAAACAGTTTTTATCCAGTACTCGTACTTTCCTGGTTTTTTTGGGCAGTCATATTTAATTATAAAATTAAGCCAATTTTTTCTCGTATAGTTTTACATGTTTTGAGTCTCCTGTATTTTGTTTAGATTTTTTGAATTTTAAAAAATAGGCTAAAAAATCGTGTGTCAAAACCGAACAGTAGAGGCAGATTTGAATTCAAAAGAAAAATAATTGTTGAATTTGGCTAAGGCATGTAGAGGGGGTTGGTTAGAAGCATTAGCTACTGTCTTAGGATAGTTCCTAAGTATTTTTAAACTTTAAAAATAATTTTATAAATCTCGGGTTAAGGGTGGTCAAGTCTGGGATTTTAAACTTAGGAAATTAGAGCCATTTTCAAAGGTTTTGGCTAAGGTTTTAATATTTATTCAAGTCTCTTAAATTGTTTTCAAACAAATCACAAAGTATTCTGATTTTTGAAGATTCAATTTGATATATTTTCCTAAGGTAGCCGGATATCTTTTTAGATATAAGGATTTCCTTAATTAAAGGAAAATATACATTTTCATACATTGCATTTTCCATGTTCATGCATTTTACTTAATATGTGATTTTTGCTATGATATTTTTCTATGGTATTATTATTATTATTTTGATTTCGCTTTTTATGATGGTTATTGTTTGTTATATGGTTTTGAATATTTCATGTTATCCTATGTTTTTTATTTAGTCATTTATTTTTGTCACATCATTTAGCATATATTATATTCATGCATTATTATTTTTATTTTCATGCATATTCCATTATAGCATTATTTTATGTTTCATGTCATTTCATGTCACTTAGATTATATTCTATGCCCTTTAGGTTTAATTATCTAGAATATGCCATGTCATTTAAAGTATGCCATGTCATTCAAATTTGCCATATCATTTAAATCTTATTCATTTTATTTAGAATATCATGATACTTAGGATATTCCATTTCATTTAGGTTATGCTATGCCTTTTAAATTATATCACATCATTTAGGTTGCATTATATTATCTAGACTTTGCTATGTCATTTTATTCATGTGCCACATTTTCATATTCATATGTTTTAAAATGTTTTGAAAAAGATAATGATTTTCAATAAAATGAAGATATTCCCAAGTTAAAATAATTCATGAGTTCTCTGTCGGGTTTGCTGGGGAGGATGTTATCAATTATCATTAATAACGGAATATCTTCTTTAAAATGAGAATGATTCGAAAAATTTTCTGTGCTAATAAAAATTTCTATATTTTGCCACGATTGTTGGGGAATATAGAAAATTTTTGAATTAATAAATTCCAGATCATTTTCAATTAAAAATGGAATTATTTTTCTTTAAATTTGGAATTGACTTGAAATACTAAATTAAAAACCGACTTTTTACCGAGACTTGAGATAGCACATGATTAATAAGGTACCGTTTTATACAGGCGTTGTGGGGGTGCTAATCCTTCCCCGCACGTAACCAAGTCCCGAACCCGATTCTTCGATTTTCTCTGGTTTATATCGCAGACTTGAAATTGGTTTTAAAAATGTTTTAATTGATTTTAAAATGTTTTATAAAACCGGTTTTAACAGGTGGCCGGTCACACCTAGCTAAAAAAGATTGGTGGCGACTCCATTTCTTTTTACGAGGCCGTTTTCATACCCTCGACCTTTTATTTCAATCAAGAGAAATTAAGTCGTCTTTTCTTCTGCATTTCGTTTCCCCTCACTCGAACGGGTCCTCGCGAAAGGATCACGTATCGACAGCTTGGCGACTCCACTGGGACATTAGAGAGTCAAGCCTAGAACTAGTCGTGTGTTATCAAAGTCTCGATTTTGTTGGTTTAATTGGTATTTAATTTTAATCCCATATTTTTTTTAAAATAAGGAGAATTTCAAAAATAATTAAATGCTCTTAAATATGTCCATATTCATGTGCATACATATTATAATTGTTCTCTGGTTATTTTGGTGCATATATTCATTTATTGATTAATTGATGATTTATGTTGTCTAATCTTGTTGGGGCATTTAGAATCAAGGTTGTCGAATAGGTGGTGAAAGGTTTGTTGTGCCTCCTCACACACATTGCACTCGCATTTGCATATCATGAGCCCTATACCCGGGTTCCGTCCCTTTAAGTGGAAGTAAAGTAGCTACACTCCCGTGATTAACAATCCGCATGGGTTAGCAAAATACTTCCGGAGTATAAATTACCTAAGCTCCCGAGATTAACAATCCGCATGGGCTAGGGAAATATAATCTAACGAATTGAACCCGCTTTTATCGGGGTGCCTTACTAGCCTTCACAGGCGACAGTGAGGAACAATTGGGAGCCTTTTTAGAACTTCATTCACCCAAATATAATGAACCATAGAGCCAACATAGACGAAGCTCTGCCGGATTTTTTATAGAATTATCTAAGTTAGGGACACATGGAGGGACACTTCTGACCTTTTATTACCTATGTTACACCCCGAATAAATTTTGCAAATCGGATAGTGATGAACACACATCGTTTTGACCATCATAGATTCAAAATTTTGTCCCCAAAGGCGTCATAATGCCGAATTTTCATTGGGACATTTGTTGTATTATTTTGTTATTATTTGATTTCTTCACCTCTACTAACTTGTTTCTTTTTCATGCATTTTTTTTTTGTCATCATAATGCATAGGAAAAATTATTGGCCTCGGGATAATCTTCAACCAAGAGGGTTTTCATGGAAGGTCAGGCTAGTTCGATAGTGGAAGAGCATGCAGGGGTATGGCAGTGTTCGTAGTTAGATTAGCGAAGAGATGGGGATTGTTTAAAGGAGGGATATATATCAGCATTGCCAGAACGGGTAGATTTAGTTTATCGGCAAAATGATCTCCGAGGGTTGATGGATATTTGGAATCAATGGGATGTGTCAGAAAAGAGGATTTTCACTCAGATATATGGAGACATAGCATTGTTGATGCCGGTTAAGATTAACAGTGAGTTGATTCGGGCTATGGTATATTTCTGGAATTCGGCTTACCGATGCTTCACTTTCAACGAAGAAGATATGACTTAGACCATAGAGGAATATTCGATTTTGTTGCGTATTGAGGATGCTATCACTGATCGGATTTATTTGAAGGATTCGAAGACATTAGGGTTCAAGAAGAAATTATCTAGGATTGTGGGAATGGATAGCAAGTGGGTCGATGCACATATGATTAAGAAAGGGAAAAACGAGTGTATTCCGTGGGATGCTCTCTAATCTTTGATCCGAAGTCACCCGAATAGAGAGATTGCTAGGGATATTTTTTCCTTAGCCATATATGGTTTGGTTATCTTCCCGGGGACACTAGGATGTGTCGAGTTGGCCATAGTTGACCTTTTTGAGAAGTTAAGACATAAGATAGATCCGTCTCCAGCCATCCTAGCAGAAACAATTTGATCTCTGAAATTTTGCAAAAAGGGAAGGAAAATGAAGATTCAGGGGATGTATGCAGCTTCTCTATGTTTGGATTCAGAGTCATTTTTGGAGAAGGGAAGATGTCTCTTTCAAACTATACTTGAAAACCCTAGTACCGATCAGTGAATTCCTTAAAATAGATTGGCCCGAAGACTGAAATGAAGAGCAGTGGATCAACCTGTTCCGAAATCTTAAAGGTGAAATGATAAATCAGAGAGCTCCATGGATGATCCCTATGCCGATATTGTACAAATGCTGAGACAAGTCAGGGGTTCCACTACTCGGGATTTGGGGAGCCGTGAGCTACGCACCTCTATTGGTGCAAAGACAGGTTGAATCTCGGTACTTCACGCCTGCGACTCATGGACTGGGTCTATTAGAGTTCACCTATGGAGAAGAAGGTTTCTCAGGAAAGGTGCGGGGAATAATTGAAGCATGGAAAAAGACCCGTCGGATAAAGGTAGCCAGATATGCTGACATCGTCACACCCGACTACCTAGCATGGAGAGAAAGGAGGATTAATGATAGGTTATTGGCATCTAAAGGGGAAGAAGTTCAGTTCTTGAGTTCACCACCGAAGGAAGTGCCATTAGAGTTAGAAATTGCAAGGGCAGAATTCGAAAAAGAAAAGGCCCACATGAGCAAAGAGATTGCCCGACAGTAAGAAGAGCTTGAGGACATGAAAAATAGGGAATCAGCTAGAGAAAGAGAAAATAGAAAGATCAAGAGAGAAAGGGACACTGCTAAGGGCGATCTTCAGGAATTATACTTGGAGAACAAGAGGTACCGCTTCGAGCTCAGATTTGAAGAAACCCTCAAGACTTCCGAGAAATGGGAGCAAGAGGTCAAAAACCTTAAGAAAGAGAGTAACTACTGGAAAGTGAGAGCGAAGCATGAGGAAGCCCAAGCCAATCAACTGGAGAAGCAAGCTAAGGAAAGCTTACACAGTGATGTTTCTGCTCACGCGTTAAGGGGCCATGAACAAGTAGTGGTCAAATTGAAAAGTAAGGCAATCAAAAGGAGACTATGAAGGAAACTCCAAGATCAAAGGGAGTTACTATAGGACTAATATTTTGTAACAGCACTTTGAAAGGTAAATTATGGACTTGTCTTAGGCAGCGATCTTTTTATTCTATCTTTGATGTATTTAATTCCAGATTATCAATGAAAGACCGTTTGGTTGGAATTATCCCGGGGCCAATACTTTCAAATAAATACATATTTTTATCATTCACTTATTCTGTCCTTTATATATTTTATTCGTTTATTCATACATTTATTCATAGTTATAATTATTCATTCATTTATTCTGCATATCATTCATTCATACTCATATACTTAGTCATTCATTTATTTGTCCATTCATTTATTCTTTATAATTATTCATTTGTTCATTCATTAAACATTTAGTCATTCATTCATTCATTTTTTATAAAACATTAAAAAAATTATGTCAATAATTTCTAATTCATGGTTTTCAAAACTAAAGGTACAATTGGTCGCACTAAGAAAAAATTGGATTTTCGACACCCTTAAAATACTCGATCTCAAGCCAGAGCTATGGAGAATGATCAGCTTGCTAGAATTGAAAGAATGGAAAGAACTCAAAGGGAACTACAAGAACAGTTGGCTAAGTCTCAGGAGGAGTCACGGGAACAGATGACTAAACTCATGATGAGTACCATGATGAAACAAAAAGGGTGGGGGGAGAATTTGGTCACCGGGAAAAGGGTGGTGAATGAAGAGGATCAACCTGAAAACATACAGCAAAAGGGCCAAGAGCTGCCAATTGGGGCAACCTCCTATGTTTATATCCAGCCAGTTGCTAGGACACAGAACTATGTTCCCGGAAAAGGTAATATTGGAGCTGACCCAAATGATGTTAACGTTCCAGACTTTGAGGAACTAGCTGAAAAGGAAAAAGCAAAGATGACTGAGCTGAAGAGGGTTGAAATGGAAGAATCTTAGAAAAAATATCAACTGCTGGAGGAGAGGCTGAGGGCCGTTGAAGGGGCGGAGTTATTTGGCAGTCTGGATGCCAAAGAGATGAGTTTAGTACACGATCTGGTAATTCCCCCAAAATTCAAAGTACCAGACTTTGAGAAATATAATGGGACTACCAACCCATCAGCACATCTGACCATCTACTGCAGAAGAATAACAGGGCATGATGATAATGAGAAACTGCTTATCCACTGTTTCCAAGATAGCTTGACAGGGTCTGCAACCCGTTGGTATAACCAACTGAGTCGTACCAAGATTCGTTCATGGACGAATCTAGCCAGGGCTTTCATAGATTATTATAAGCATGTATCTGAATATGGTACCTGATAGGCTGTCACTACAGAACAAGGAAAAGAAGACTACTCAAAGTTTCAAGGAATACTCGCAAAGGTGGAGGGATCTGGCCACACAAGTGCAACCCCCTTTAACTAGCAAAGAAACTATAGTACTTTTCATCAATATATTGAAAGCACCATATTATGATAAATTGGTGGGGAGTGCTACCAAGGACTTCGCAGAATGGTGATATTCGGGGAGATGATAGAGTCTGCCATTAAGAATGGGAAAATGGAAGGGGGTGAGTCTGCTACTCCGAAGAAGGTATTCCCTACTAGGAAGAAAGAGGAGACCCACGCAGTTAGTATCAACAAATATCCATATACACCTCCCACACCATATACACCACCAAGGCCCTATACTCCTACTACATCTTATGCACCTCCTAGACCTTATACACCTTACCCGGGGTATAATCCTTACTACCCCAATGTGAATCACCTTACCCAAAATCCATTCCCTTATACCAATATACCACAATAGCCATTTCCAACTGGTATATCCCCACAGATAACCCTTCCCCGAAACACTGTCCCAAATACACAAGGTCCCACGCGCAATGACCAATGTTCACCAAGGAACGATCAAAAACCCCAGTTTGATCCCATTCCTACGACCTATGGTGAGCTATATCCCAAATTACTAAAGGGCCAACTTGTCGCTCCCGTATATCTTAAACCTTTGACCCCCACCATACCCAAGGTGGTACAATGCAAATACCAACTGCGCTCAGGGGAATTCAACTGAGGATTGCATTGCCTTCAAAAAAAAAAGTTCAAAGTTTAATTAATACCGGAGTTGTGAAGTTTGGGTCAAACAATGGGCTGAATGTAGCAGAAAATTCATTGTCGGTCATGCTAAGAATCGGCTAAATGCAGTATTGACAGGGGAAGAGAGAAGGTTGAAAAGTTATGTCAGTGAAGTCAAGACTCCAATGATTAAAGTGTGCGTTGAAAAGGTAAAAGCAGGAATGGTGGAGGATAGTGATAATTTAAAAATGGTTGCAAACAAGGTGGAGAATTGGTGCCCGTTCCATGGATGTAAAGGTCATATCATACAGGAATATGGGGACTTTCTGGCTAAAGTCCAAAAGATGATGGATGAGGGAGAAGCCTAGTTTTACGAAGAAATAGAGAAAGAAATAGAGATTATTGAGAATGTAGCTGGCTATGGGATAGGAAGACCATTGATCATCTATTACGATGAACCATAGAAGACTACTCAAGTTGTTGAGGAAAACACCTAAGCTAATCATAGATTTGCCTGCTTCCTTTTCATACAAGGAAAACAAAGCTGCACCATGGAAATATGATTGCAGCATGGTTATGCCAAGGTCTTCAAGTCAGCAAGATATTATAGGTGTGGGGCACTTAACACGAAGTGGAAGGTGTTATGCCCCTGAGGTTGTTGAACAGAGATCAACAAGAAATGATGGAGGAATGGATAAAGGGAAGAAAGCAACTAAACCAATCCATATTGGGATAGATTTGTCAAAAGAAGCAGAAAGGGGACCAGTCTCGGTTAACAAGATAAAAGAGCCATTGAATGAAAATGAGGCTTGTGAGTTTTTGAAATTCATAAAACATAGTGAGTATAGTGTGGTTGAGCAATTGCAGCGTCAGCCAGCAAGAATCTCCATCTTATCTTTGCTATTAAACTCGGAGCCACATAGAAATGCCCTGTTGAGAGTGTTGAAATAGGCATATGTGGCTAACAACATATCGCTAGAAAAATTAGACAGGCTGTTGGGAAACATTGCCACAGACGATCATATATATTTCAGTTATGATGAAATACCACCCAATTTTATTGGTCCACAAAGGCTCTTCACATAACAACCACCTGTAAGGGGCATATACTACCAACGGTGCTTCTGGATAATGGTTCTTCATTAAATGTAATGCCCCTGGCAACCCTGTCTAAGTTGCCAATTGATATTTCTTATATACTGCCGAGTTACACAGTAGTCAGAGCGTTTGATGGTACTACGAGAGAGGTAACGGGAACTATTGAGGTTCCTCTAGAGATAGGCCCATGCACCTATACGATGAACTTTCAGGTCATGGATATTAATCCGTCCTATAATTGCTTGTTGGGAAGGTCATGGATACATTCAGCAAGGGCTGTACCCTCATCTATCCATCAAAAGCTAAAATTTGTGATGGAGGGGCGTTTGGTCACTGTATTAGGAGAAGAGGACTTAATAGCCTCTGTATCTACTGAATCTCCTTATGTTGAACCCAATGAAGATGTCGTAGAATGTGCATTTCAGTCTTTGGAATTCGTAAATGCGTTTTCGTCGCTGAAGGACGAAAAATTCCAAAACCAAGGTTGTCCAAGAACACAAGGTTGGGGGGTAAGAACTACCGTGGGAAAAGGCTGCAGGGCTGGAAAAGGTCTTGGAAAATATCTTCAAGAGATGGCCCGAGTAATGGAAGTAGTGGGAAAGAAAGACCGGTTTGGACTAGGGTATCTTTCGAAGGCCCATGAGAAAAGGAAATAAGTTGAAAAGAGCCGACAAAGGAGGATGGCCCGTCTAGCGGGTATGAATATTGAGTGGGAGCCTATGACTTTCCCACCAATCCTTCACAGCTTCTGCTCGGCCAGTTTTCTGTTTAAAGAAAAGAATTCAGATGATGTACTTATAATGATTGAGCAAGCCTTTGAGAGATTCTAGGTGAATAGGGATGAGCAGATATATGATATGGAGATCTGCATGACCAGGGAGGAAATAATTGAAAGTGAGAATGCTAACTGGATGGTGCGACCTTGTCCACCAGGATATAGACTGACCAATTGGAGTGTAACTGAGCTGCCCATAGTTTTTAGGTCTATTCCAACGTAATGCTTTTAAACAAATCTTAAATATCTTTGCCCGAAGATATTAAGAACTTCTTTTGTAATGGGCTTTTGTCCAAAAGTTTTCATTCAATAAATAACAAACACGATGCATTTCCTCCATATTAATGTGTCCATATTCTTTCATTTATGCTATTTATTTTGCTTTCATTGTATATATGTTTGCCTATATTGATTCTCCCCCTATTTACAGGTGTATGGATGCGGAATATGAGGACCTCCCTGTCAGTAATTTTGAAATTGATTTTGAGAGACCCATTTGCACGGGTGATTTTGAGGCCGACGAAGATATTGAGGATGATGGTCTACCTCCGGACTTATTAAGAAAAATAGAACAAGAAGAGAAATCATGAGGAGCTATTGGAATTATTAAATTTGGGAAGTAGTGAGGAGATAAAAGAGGTTAAAATTGGGACTACATTGTCGTCATCAATAAAGGGTGAATTGATAGCCTTGCTCCCGGAATATGTAGATGTATTTGCATAGTCATACCAAGACATGCCGGGTTTGAATCCAGACATTGTGGTTCATAAGCTCCCTTTAAGGCCAGAGTGCAAGCCAATTCAGTAAAAGTTGAGAAGAATGAAGCCGGACATGCTGTTAAAGGTAAAAGAGGAGGTGAAGAGGCAGTTTGACGCTGGATTCTTAGAGGTGGCAAAATATCCGGAATGGATGGCAAACATTGTTCCAGTACCAAAGAAAGATGGCAAGGCGCGTATGTGTGTCGATTACCGAGATTTGAACAAGGCCAGTCCCAAAGATAATTTCTCTTTGCCTCACATTGATACTTTGGTGGATAATACGACGAAGAGTTCCTTGTTTTCTTTTATGGACGGATTCTCGGGATATAATCAGATTAAGATGGCACCGGAAGATATGGAGAAAACCATATTTATTACAATACGGGGAACGTTCTGCTACAAGGTAATGCCGTTTGGGTTGAAGAATGCTGGGGCAACATATGAAAGAGCCATGGTGACCTTGTTTCATGACATGATGCATAAGGGAATTGAGGTCTATGTTGATGATATGATTACAAAGTCACAAGGAGAAGAAGAGCATATTGCAAATCTTAGGAAACTCTTTGAAAGACTAAGAAAGTTTCAACTCAAGCTAAAACCGGCAAAATGCACTTTTGGAGTTACTTCGGGGAAATTATTGGGTTTGTTGTTAGCAAAAAGGGCATTGAGATTGATTCGGATAAAGTGAAGGCCATCCAGAATTTGCCACCTCCACGTACTCAAAAAGAAGTAAGAGGTTTTCTAGGGAGATTGAATTACATTGCTCGGTTTATTTCTTAGTTAACCGATAAATGTGATCCAATATTTAAGCTACTTCGAAAACGTGATCCAGGAGAATGGGATGAAGGGTGTCAGATCGCTTTTGAAAAGGTTAAGCATTATCTATCCAACCCACCAGTATTAATGCCACCGACTCCAGATAAACCGATGATATTGTATCTATCAGCATTTGTTAAGAAGGAAATCATATGCCGATATGGATTGCCAGCAAGAATTTTTTAGATAATGTTCTCAATCTGAACAATAAGATGATGAGAGAGGTGTGTACTCAGTTCAAGATCACGCATCAGAATTCGGCACCTTATCGTCCGAAGATGAATGGGGCAGTAGAAGCAGCCAACAAAAACATCAAGAAGATTGTCGAGAAGAAGAATAATGTGTACAAGGATTGGCATGAGATCTTGCCTTTTGCTCTTCACGCATATCACATTTCTGTTCGCACATCTACAGGGGCAACGCTGTTTTCTTTATGGAAGCAGTGTTACCTTTTGAAGTTGAGATTCCTTCACTACGTGTTTTGATGGAGGTTGGCCTAGAAGAGGCAGAATGGGTTAGAGCTCATTATGAACAACTAAATCTCATCAAGGAGAAAATATTGAAGGCAATTTGTCATGGGCAGTTGTATCAGAAAAAGATGATTCGAGCCCACAACAAGAAGGTTCGTCCCAGACAGTTCCGAGAGGGGGAGTTAGTACTAAGGAAAATTCTCCCTATAGTGAAGGATCCGCGAGGAAAATGGGCTCCAAATTGGGAAGGACCCTATGTGGTAAAGAGAGCTTTTTCTAGAGGAGCATTGATTCTAACTCAGATGGACAGGGATGATTTTAGACATCCCGTGAATGCTGATGAACTAAAAAAGTATTACGCTTAAAAAAAAAGAAGAAGAAAAAACCAACAAAAAAAAATGTGTGATGCTATGCACATGGGAATTCGAATAATTCCAAGTGTAGAAAATGGAAATTCTATATATCTATCTCCCCTGAGAATTGCTTTTTAAATGAGAATATTCATGCTTGATATGATGAATGGCCATCTTTCATATTCCTTTCACTAAGAAGAAATTATCCTTAGTCACCCCTTTTGAGCCTTAGGAATTATTTTTTTCTTTGAACCCTGATCAAGGATCACCCTTTACACCGGAGGGCAATTACAAGGAAAAATAATCGAAAATCATGGAAAAAAGAAAGCCATCGAAAAATGTGAAATCAAAGAATGGCAAATGAAAGCCAGCAATGAAAGAAAAGAGATGAAAAAAACAAAGGAACAAATGTTTCAAGAATGAATTCTCCTCAAGAACTGATCCTTGATCCAATCACCCTTAAACATATTTTGGGCCTATTTTATCCTTTCCTTCTAAACCCAAACCTTGGCCTACATTACGTGCTTTAAAAGTCCATTTTGATCAAGCATGGATATTGAATTTGGAAGGTTTTTTCTCATAATTCATCCCATCTTTTGAATTGACATTTTTACCTTGGAAGCATTTAGAATTCTCAGATGCATGGTAAAAAAAGAGGTTTAAGCCGAAAACCTACAAAGGATGACTTAATACCGAATGGGGGACACCCGAGTTAAAAACCCACAAAGACGGCTCAAGTATTGATTAAGGTTTGAATCAATGCTACGTGTAAAGGAGGAGAAAGTATTCGAAAATCAAAGAAAAGGGAACAACTCAGTCTGACATAACTACGGAAGCCGAGAGATTACCCAAGTAAATTGCTCGTTCAAGAAAATTTTCAGATGATATGAAAAATGAGGGGTCCAAGATATTCCGCATCCAGGGCATCTGCAACCTATAACTTTACATTTGTTTCTTATATCCTTGATATCCACTTTTATCATTTTAAAACATTTTGTTGCAATAAATTTTTGTTACCCCTTTTATGACAGTTGCTTGTTTCATACTTTCTTTCATACATTTTTAAGATACATTTTGTTTGTTATTAAATTGAATGATGATTAATAAACATAAAATTTTTTAAAATAAATAAAAGATTTCAGATTATTACTAAGGAGTAGATTTAAATCTTAGAAAAGGGTTTGGAAATCGCTAATCCTGATGGAAAATTCACCAAGCAAAGGAAAATAGTGAATGTGTTGGAGACTATGTCATGAAGTCAGAAATTTGTGAATTTCAGCGAAGTCAGAAACTGGGACTGTTTGACAATTTATCTTGAGTAAAGGGTTCCTTAAGTGGGGCATCAGTGAACAATTGAAGACTTCGTCATGAAGTCAGATAATCTGTGAACCTCAAAGAAACCATGGATTAGAAACCATGACCCAATCATTTGATTGCATTCATCCTTAAGAAACATACAAGCATTTACAAAGCATGTCATTCTCATCATTTAGCTAACACTACAGGAATCAGGAAAGCTTTGGCTTCCCCAAATCGAACTCGTTCTGCTTCTCAAATAAGTCGAGCCCCGAGACCGCCGTCGAGGTATGTTCCTTTCATTTTTAAGTTAAATTTAATTTTTCCAAATGAATCAAACCCAGGATCATCCTTAGTATTTCCCTTTGTTTTAAGTCAAATTCATTTTGTTTTATCAAATTAGTCGAGCCCCGGGACCATCGTCGAGGTATTTCCCTTTGTTTTAAGTTGAATTCATTTTGTTTTATCAAATGAGTCGAGCCCCGAAACCATCGTCGAGGTATTTCATTTTGTTTTAGTCGAATTCATTCTGTTTTATCAAATAAGTCGAGCCCCGAGACCAATGTCGAGGTATTTCCCTTTGTTTTAAGTCGAATTCATTCTGTTTTATCAAATGAGTCGAGTCCCGAGACCATCGTCGAGGTATTTCCTTATGTTGTATATCGAATTCATTCTGTTTTATCAAATGATTCGAGCCTCGAGACCATCATCAAGGTATTTTCTCTTGTTTTAAAATCGAATTCATTCTGTTTTATCAAATGAGTCGAGCCTTGAGACCATCGTCAAGGTATTTTTGTCATGGGTAAGGCCTCCGGGCACCATTTTTAAGATCTGCGGGCATAATTTTTCAAATCACGGGTAAGGCCTCCGGGCACCATTCTTACGACCTCCAGGCATAATTTTCTTCTTTTACAAATCGAACTTATTTCCTTAAGACGGGTGCCTTGATTAGTCAAGGAATTCAATTTAAGGACAATATCTTCAATTTACAGCTTTTTCAAAAAAAAATGATGAAAAAATGAAAACCCCTTTCCCTTCTCTTCACATGTGATTTCACTAATTGGACAAAATTAGTGTTTGTTTATCTTTGCCTGATTCCGGATTCTCAGAATAGCCAAAAAGGGGCAGCTGTAGACACCTAATTTTGTCCGGACCACTAAAATAGGTATGTTTTCTTCTTAAATTGATGTTTCAGAACGCAAAAAGACTTTTCTCATCCTACAGGTGGTACTACAAGACTTAGTCTAAGAAAGCAGACAGAACAAGTCAAACATGGAAAAGTCAACCCTAACAAAGTCAACCCCAAAAAAGTCAAACCCAAAAAAAGTCAACCCCAAAAAAGTCAACCCACTTTCAAAATCAAAACTTGAAGTTCAATTGAAGAATTGTGAAAGAATTTTCATAATCCGAGGTCTACATTGAAAGATATGGAGTTCGGAAGTTGGGTTACAGAATTTTAGTAGAAAGGAAACCTTAATTCGGAGAATTTGGGGAAAAGTGCTTAAACGATCAAATTGTCCGAAATTGGAGATTCCAAATGGAAGATAAGCACTTACTACGGGTAATGGAGAGGCTACTTGGAAGAAAAACCAAAGGAAAAGTCAATTCGAAAGAAAACCGAGAATTAGGATTTTTGGTGGATTTTAGTGAAATTTGAAAAATTGCAGAAATAGCCCGATTCGGTAAAAATAAAGACCCTAATTGATGAGGAGTGATTAAAAAAGGATAGCCCAAGGCTCAGTTTGAAGAAAATCTGAAAATCAGACTTGTTTTGAGCAAAACCGAGCTTCGGAGGCAAAAGGGCAAAATTAGAAAATTGGAAAATTTGGGAAAAATAGCAAATGAACTCCAAAATTCTAAAAATTTGCAGATCTCATTCTTAAATCATTTTGAAGAGATTGGCGAAAGAAAATCTTGACTCGGAGTTAGTTTTCAAACTAGCCAAATCCCGAGTCCACTATGTAGTAATTCAAGTAGATAAATCTCGAAAAAATAGTAAATGAGCTCCAACAATTCTGAAAATTTTTAGATCTCATTCTTAAATTATTTGGAAGAGATTGGCGAAAGAAAATCTTGATTCAGAGTTCGATTGCAAAATGGCCAAATCTCGGGTCCACTATGTAGTAATTCAAGCAGATAAATCCCAAAAAATAGCAAATGAGTTCCAAAAATTATGAAAACTTCCATATCACACTTTTAAATTATTTGGAAGAGATTTGTGAAGAAAAATCTGGATTCGGAGCTCGTTACAAAATGACAAAAGTTCGAGTGCATTAAGGGGCAATTTTGGAAATAAATCCGAAATAAATATCAAATGGACTCGGAAAATTTTGAAAACTTCCAGAATTCAATTTTTATTATTTTGGAAGTATTGAAAAGGAAATTTTGAATTTGGAGTCCGTTTGCTATTTATTTAGGTTCGGGGGTCAAAAAAGTCATTTTATCGAAGAAAACAAAAAGGGCAAATTTGTAATTAAGAAAAATATGAAAGAAAAAGGAATTGCTGAGATTTTACCTCCTTTGATCAGCCAGCATAGAGGATAAGAAGGAAGCTTGATCAATTTAATTCCTTAGTCATTATCAAGCTCACATGCTACCACTAGTACCTTGCAAATGGTCCCCCTTCATCCAATGGCTTAGGTGCCTTGTAGAAAAGTTGAATGCACCATCCAATGGACAAGTTTAAATGCCAAGATGAAATTTTTATTTTTCATGAAAGAACCCTCATCTAATGGCCAAGAATGGAAGAAAAAATATGAACACAATTCATCCAAAGGTGGCCATCCACTCGGCCAAGCAATGGAGTGCATGGGATTGTCTCTTTTCATCCAATGGCTTAGGCCATGTACAAGGGATGAGTACACATGTTAAGGTCTGGATTTAATCTACAAGATTTCATTTTTATGTTGTCCTCATCCAATGACCAAGAATGGAAGAGCACAACTCATCCAAGGGTAGGCACTCAAAGGGCCAAGCAAGGGAGTGCATGGGATTGGTCCTCTTTTTCATCTAAGGGTTGAGGTTATTACAAGGGATGAGTACACATATTAAGGGCTGCTATCAATTGGCAAGATGACATTTTAATGTTGTCATGAAAATATCTTAATCTAAGGGACAAGATTGGAAGAGAAAAAGTGCAAAAATCATCCTATGGTTGAGGGGCCATTCTGCCAAGCAAGAGGGAAGGGGGGAATGTTTTATTTTTTCCATATAGGCTGATCATTTAGGGGGGAAGTCAGTAGCTAATTGAGAAAAAAAAAGGTTTTTGAAAGAAAGGAAGAAAAGCTTTTGTTAAGGTAGTCATTCTACCATTGCTACTACATTTTTTATTCTTCTTCCTCATGCTTTATTTCTTGTTTTCCATGTGATTTCCTACCATTTTTTTTACAACTTTTTTTGTTGTTCTTGCTTTTCAAAAAATAAATAAAACAATGGTTAGGCTTCATGATCTTGATGAAAATCAAGTGATAATGGTTAGGGCGGGCTTTGTCCAATATACCAACCATGGAGCTCATCTCCATATGTTTTTCTTACCTTAGTTATTTTTTATGATTTTGAGATTGAAAAGGCTTAATGACCTTGATGAAAATCAAGAGATAATGCTTAGGGGGCTTTCTCCAATGTACCAACCATGGAGCTCATCTCTTTGTTATTTATTTGCTTACTTTAACTTGCTTATTTCTATTATTGTTTATCTTTATGTATATTTATATTCTTGCTAACCATCTTATTCTTTTGACCTATGTCATATTTTTGCATCTTGGGGCTATTGTCAAATAGTTTAGGCCATTTCCATTTTTCATATCATCTTCTATAGCATTTAGGTAGGTCATTTTACATGACATTTCTCACAACACTTTGGTTCCTAGGCCATTTGGCCATGTTTATTTTCTTTTAGCTTTAGGCCATTTTCATATGCCATGTTATTTTTCCATGACATTTAGACATTAGGCCATTTTCATATGCAATGTCATTTCACATGTCATTTAGCTTTAGGCCATTTTTATTATTCCATGTCATTTAAGTTTATGTCATTTTATTATTCTATGTAATTTTACATGTCATTTAGCTTTAGGCCATTTTCATATGCCATGTTATTTTTCCATGACATTTAGACATTAGGCCATTTTCATATGCCATGTCATTTCACATGTCATTTAGCTTTAGGCCATTTTTATTATTCCATGTCATTTTACATGTTATTTAAGCATTAGGCTATTTTCATATGCCATGTTGTTGTTCCATGACATTTAGACATTAGGCCATTTTTATTATTTCATGTCATTTGCCATGCCATTTAGACACTAGTTCATGCATATTAAGTTAGGATAGCATTTATTATCATGCAAACTCATGCTAGGCATTTAGGTTATTTATGCATGCATTTTCCATATTACTAGACTTTAAACCATTCATTTCATGCATTCACTTTGCTGTATTTTCATGCATTCCATGTCATGCCACATGATTTATGACTTAGGCCAATCAATGGCTCAAAATCATGCTCACTTGAGCATACTTGTGGAAAATTAAAGGGTTGTCAAATTGATTATTCTACCTTTGTGATTTTTTTTACTTAGCCAATTCTTGTCCAAGGTTTTTAAATGTTTTAGCTACTGTTTGTAGGTCTTTATGAGCGTCTCCAACATTTTTACTTTGATTTTTAAATGATTTTATCAAAGGCAAAAAAATGTGTTTTGGCAAAACAGTTTTTTCATCCAGTACTCGTACTTTCCTGATTTTTTTGGGCAGTCATCTTTAATCAGAAAATTAAGCCAATTTTTATCGTGTAGTTTTACATGTTTTGAGTCTCCAGTATTTGTTTTAGAGTTTTTTGAATTTTTAAAAATAGGCTAAAAAATTGTGTGTCAAAACCGAACAGTAGAGGTAGATTTGAATTCAAAAGAAAAACAATTGTTGAATTTGGCTAAGGCATTTAGAGGGGGTTGATTAGAAGCATTAGCTACTGTCTTAGGATAGTTTCTAAGTATTTTTAAAACTTTAAAAATTATTTTATAAATCTCGGGTTAAGGGTGGTCAAGTCCGGGATTTTAAACTTAGGAAATTAGAGCCATTTTCAAAGGTTTTGGCTAAGGTTTTAATATTTATTCAAGTCTCTTAAATTGTTTTCAAACAAATCACAAAGTATTTTGATTTTTGAAGATTCAATTTGGTATATTTTCCTAAGGTAGCCGGAAATCTTTTTAGATATACGAATTTTCTTAATTAAAGGGAAAATACAATTTCATGCATTGCATTTTCCATGTTCATGCATTTTATTTAATATGTTATTTTTGCTATGATATTTTTCTATGGTATTATTATTATTATTTTGATTTCACTTTTTATGATAGTTATTGTTTGTTATATGGTTTTGAATATTTCATGTTATCCTATGTTTCTTATTTAGTCATTTATTTTTGTCACATCATTTAGCATATATTATATTCAAGCATTATTATTTTTATTTTCATGCATATTCCATGATAGCATTATATTATGTTTCATGTCATTTCATGTCACTTAGATTATATTCCATGCCGTTTAGGTTTAATTATCTAGAATATGCCATGTCATTTAAAGTATGCCATGTCATTCAAATTTGCCATATCATTTAAATCTTATTCATTTCATTTAGAATATCATGATACTTAGGATATTTCATTTCATTTAGGATATGCTATGCTTTTTAAATTATATCACATCATTTAGGTTGCATTATATTATCTAGACTTTGCTATGTCATTTTATTCATGTGCCACATTTTCATATTTATGTTTTAAAATGTTTTGAAAAAGATAATGATTTTCAATAAAATAAAGATATTCCCAAGTTAAAATAATTCATGAGTTCTCTGTCAGGTTTGCTGGGGAGGATGTCATCAATTATCATTAATAACGGAATATCTTCTTAAAACGAGAATGATTCGTAAATTTTTCGTGCTAATAAAAATTTCTATATTTTGCCACGATTGTTGGGGAATATTGGAAAATTTTGAGTTAATAAATTCCGAATCATTTTCAATTAAAAATGGAATTATTTTTCTTTAAATTGGGAATTGACTTGAAATACTAAATTAAAAGCCGACTTTTTACTGAGACTTGAGATAAAACATGATTAATAAGGTATCGTTTTATACAGGCGTTGTGCGGGTGCTAATCCTTCCCCGTACGTAACCGAGTCCCTAACCCGATACTTCAATTTTCTCTGGTTTATAACACAGACTTGAAATTGGTTTTAAAAATGTTTTAATTGATTTTAAAATGTTTTCTAAAACCGGTTTTAATAGGTGGCCGATCACACCTAGCTAAAAGAGATTGGTGGCGACTCCATTTCTTTTTACGAGGTCGTTTTCATACCCTCGACCTTTTATTTCAATCAAGAGGAATTAAGTCGTCTTTTCCTCTGCATTCCGGTTTCCCCTCACTCGAACGGGTCCCCGCGACAGGATCACGTATCGACAGTGTGTTATCTCAAATCTCGGTAAAAGTAATTCCCAATTTAAAGAAAAATAATTCCATTTTTAATTGAAAATGACCCGGAATTTATTAATTCAAAATTTTCCTATATTTTCCAGCAAACCCGACAAAATATAGAAATTTTTATTTATTTGAAAAAATCTTATCATTTTCATTTTTTTTTTGAAAGAAAGATATTCTTTTATTAATGATAATTGATGATATCCTCCCTAGCAAATCCGACAGAGAACTCATGAATTATTTTAACTCAGGAATATCTTTATTTTTATTGAAAATCATTAACCTTTTTTAAAAATATTTTAAAAATATGAATATGAACATGTATGACATAGTGAAAGATGACATAGCAAAATCTAAATGACATAGTATAACCTAAATGACATGATATAATCTATGTGACATAGTATATTCTAAATGACATAATATAATCTAAATGACATAATATATTCTAAATGACATGATATAATCTAAATGACATAGTATAATTTAATAGCATGACATGATAAAAAAACATAAAATAACATTATAATAAAGTATGCATGAAAATAAAAAAAAAAACAATGCATGAACATAATAAATCCTAAATGATATGACAAAATAGATAATGACGAAGTAGAGAGCATAGAATAACATAAAATATTCACAACCATATAAAAACCAATATAGATCAAAATAATAACATTACCATAGAAACATTCATAGAAAAAATCATATATCATAGAATATGTATGAACATGGAAAATGCAATGCATGAAAGTGTATTTTTTCCTTTAAATAAGGACATCCGTATATCTAAAAAGATATCCGACTAACTTAGGAAAAAACATCAAATCAGATTTTTATAAATCAAATATACTTTGTGATTGAATTGAAAACAATTTTGAAAATTTTGGATGAAAATGGCACTATGGCCGAAAACCCCCCTTGAAAAGGCTCTATTTTGCTAACTTTGAAAATCCTGGTTGACCTCCCTTGACCCGACCTTTATAAAATCATTTTTTAGGATTAAAATGACTTAGAAATCAACCTATGACAGTAGCTATTGTTCTAAATCAAGCCCCTCTTAATGCCTTAGCCAAAACAGAAAATTATTTTTTTCTTGAAATCAAATCTGACTTTCTTGACCAGTTTTAGAACGTGAAATTTTACCAATTTTAAAATTTTAAAAAAAAATCTGAAAAACTTATAGGAGACTCAAAACATGTCGAACTCTATGAGAAAAAATTGGCTTAATTTTTAGGCTAAGGATGACCTATAGAAAATTTACGAAAGTCAAAACACTGGGTGAAAAACTGTTTAACCAAAAAACATTTTTAAACCTTTGATAAAAACAATAAAAAATCAGAATAAAAATATTGGAGACTCCTCTAAGGTCCTACAAACAGTAGTAAAAATTTCTAAAAATTTGGACAAGGATTGCTTAATGAAAAAAAAAATCACAAAGGTAGGAAATCCAACTTGACAATATCTTAATTTTCCACAAGCATGCTCATTAGAGCTTGGCTTTGAGCCATTGATTGACTTAAGTTAAAAATCAAGTGGGATGATATGAAATGCATGAACAAACAGCAACTTAAATGCATGAAATGCATGACCTAATGCCTAAATGACATAGAAAATACATGGCATAAAAGATAACCTAATGCCTAGATAAAAATTGTGTATGGCAATAAATGCAACCCTAGACCAAATATGCATGAAAACGCATGGCAATACAAAGATGACCTAGACCTAATGAACATGAGACATGCATGAAAATACAAAGATAACCTAAGACCTAATAAGCATGAAAATGCATGGCAATACAAAGATGACCAAATGCCTAGATAGAAATTATGCATGTCAATAAATGCAACCCTAGACCTAATATGCATGAAAATGCATGGCAATAAAGATGACCTAGACCTAACGAGCATGAAAATGCATGGCAATACAAAGATGACCTAAGACCTAATAAGCATGAAAATGCATGGCAATACAAAGATGACCTAATGCCTAAAATGTCATGAGAAAATGCATGACAATGTAACATGACCTAATGCCTAATATGACATATAAACATGCATGGCTAACATATGAACATATAATGACCAAATGAGCATAATAATAATGCATGAACATGGCACAACAAATACACAATAACATGGTATAAAGATGCAAAGCATAAATGAAAGCATGGTAACTAAACAAGATGAAAATGCACATACACAAGGCAAACACATAGTAGGAGCCGAATGGACATATGTGAAATATGTAAAATCTTAGCAAGGCAATAACACAAACATATGGCATGGAAAATATGCAAGACATAAATGAAAACATGTTAGATAAATAATCATGATGAAAATGCAAAAGATATAGCTAGACAAATACACAAACACATGGTATGGCATTAACACAAAGCATGAACAACTTGATATAGTAAAAATAGAAAATTAAAGTTAGTAAATAAAGCAAGTATTTATGAAAATAAATGATAAAAACAGCAAAATAAGAATAAGTAAAGAAAGTTAGAAATAAGCTCCATATCATGATTATTTTAGAAAGTTAAAATATCAAAACAAGCTAACCTACCACAACCAGCATAGGAATAAAATCAAACACAACACAAGCATACCAAGAGAGACATTCGGCCATATCGAAAAATGAGGTAAAAAAAATTTGTTTTTTGATTTTTTCATGAAAAAATAAGATATGAGCCTTAAAAGAAAGTTTTAGAAACCTTTATTACATAATAAAATAACAAGAAATCATATGAAAAATAAGCAAAATCAGCATAGAAAAAGAAAGAAAAATGCAAGAGTTTGGTGCCAAAAGGCTACCTTTCAAAGCTATCTTTCAAGCTTCCTTCTCTTCTAAATTTTTCTTTGCTTTTCTACCACTTAGCTATTGCTCAACAATGAAAATACTCAGCCAAAAGAACCCCCTAAATGAATGAAAACCTCCCTCTAAATAGGCTAGCCGACCCCCCTTGGTGTTGACATAATGTTGTCATATTTTTTTCCTAGCTAGCTAGATCCAAAGGTCACTAATCAAAGATGCTAAAAATGTGAAAATTACAACCATAAGATGAAGTGATCAGCTCCTAACAAATACAATTGTTCTAAAATATGTAATCATAATGTTGACGTCCTTCCTCTTCATTCATTTGACCATGTGGTAAAATCACAAAGGCTCAATCAAAAAATAACCACCATACTACCCTCTTCTTGGGCTGGCCAAATCGCCCTTCAAATTCCAGCCATCTCTCTATTTTTTAAATTACAAAAATGCCCCTCTTCAGTTTCTTCGGTAAAATTGCACTTTAGCCCCCCAAACTTGATTAAATTGCAAACGGACTCCAAATCCGGATTTTCCTTTTTCAATACTTCCTAAATAATATAAAATTGAGTTTTGGAAGTTTTCATAATTTTTCGAGCCCGTTTGCTATTTTTCCCGAATTTATCTTTTGGAATTTCGGTTTGATGCCTCCAAATTTGGCCTTTTTCAATTGAGCTTCGATTCCGGATTTTTATTCGCCATTCTCTTCCAAATAATATAAAATTGAGATCTGAAAGTTTTCATAATTTTTCGAGCTCGTTTTCTATTTTTTCGGATTTATCTTCTGGAATTTCAGCTTAGTGGGCCCAAAATTTTCCATTTTTCAAATGAGCTCCCCGATTCTGGATTTTTCTTCGCCAATTTCTTCCAAATAATATAAAATTGAGATCTGAAAGTTTTCATAATTTTTCAAGATCATTTGCTATTTTTCTCGGATTTATCTTCTGGAATTTCAACTTAGTGTACCCGAAATTTGCCATTTTTCAAATGAGCTCTGACTCTGGATTTTCTTCGTCGATCTCTTCCAAATGATATAAATTTGAGATCTGAAAGTTTTCATAATTTTCCGAGATCGTTTCCTATTTTTCCCAGATTTTTCAAGATTTGCCCTTTAACCCATGAAACCTCGGTTTTACTCAAAACAGGTCTAATTTCTAGATTTTCTTTTTCCATGCCTTTGTTATATATTGAATTGGAGTTGGTCCAAAAACGCCCAATTTTTATGATCAAATTCCCTTCCGATTTGATTTTTCCTTTTTCCAATGTCGGGAATTTCCTCGTTTCTCCGTTGTTCCTCCAACTGGCTCTTTTCTCGGATTTTCTTCAAACTGAGCCTTGGGCTATCTTTGTTTACCCACTCTTCATCAATTAGGGGCTTTAATTTTACCAAATCCGGCCATTTTTGTACTTTTTCCCAATTTTGCCAAAATTCACCAAAAACCCTAATTTTCGATTTCCTTCCAAATTGACTCTTCCTTTGGTTTTGCTTCAAAATGGCCTTTCCAATACCTGTAGTCATTGATTATCTTTCATTCATAATCTCCAATTTCGACCAATTTGATTGTTTAAGCATTTTTTTTCCAAATTTACCGAATTAGGGTTTCCTTTCCACTAAATCTCCATAACCCATTCCGTACTCCATATCTCTCGTTGTAGACCTCGAATTATCAAAATTCTTTCACCATTGTTTAATTAAAATTTGAATCTTGATTTTGAATGAGGGTTGACTTTTTTAGTAGTTGACTTTTCGAGGTTGACTTTTTCGGGGTTGACTTTTTTCATATTGACTTTTCATGCTTGACCTTTTAAACAAAGTCTCGAAATATCACCTGCAGGATGAGAAGAGGTTTTCTGCATTCTAAAACATCACAAGGAAGAATTTTACCTGATTTAGAGATCCGAACAAAATTAAGTGTCTACAATTGCCAATTAAGAATTTACTTCAAATCAAGTTGTGCAAGATTTATTCATTTGTCACATACAAAATCATGGGACAATTAAAGCTTGCAAATCTTCTCAAGATAATACAAAGGTGCAAATAAATTTTGGCATCGAAAGCAAATCAAATTTCAAGACTTGTCTACTTGCTACACTCAACAAAAATCATGTATGTAATCAAGTCTTGAGGGGACATTGTAGAAGAAGAAAAATTTGGACCAATTACAAATTGCCACATGTCAATTGAAATTTCTTTTAATTAAGAAATTTTCAATTAAATTATGCATCACCATGTGAAATTGATGACATCATATGCGATGACATCATAATTAATTAAATATGCACACATGGCTTGACAAATCAAATTGCAAAGATTCATGGGTCATCCAATCAAATTTCACCCATGTGTCTTAATTATTTTATCTCTAATTAAATTAAATTAATTAAGAGATAAATAAGAAAGTATTATCTCTAATTAAATTAATTAGGAGATAAATAAGAAAGTATTATCTCTAATTAAATTAAATTAATTAAGAGATAAATAAGAAAGTATTTTATCTTTAATTAAATTAATTAAGAGATAAATAAGAAAGACAAGTTCTTTTAGAACTCTCTTTCATCTGGTTGGCTGGCACTATAAATAGGGGACGTCCTCTCAAAACAACTTCACAATTCACAAGCCTAAAGAGAAGAAAGAGATTTTGAAGAGCCAAATCCTCTCAAAAGTCTCAAGAAAAAATCTTTGAAGTAAATGAAGAAATTCTAAGAACGTGATACCTGTTTTTAAGAATTCTCAAAAAGCTGCTATCTGATTTTGTTTCATCGAAGGAAAGGAGATAAATCTCGTTTTTCAAGACCAAGTCTAGAAGACCCTTGAAGTGGAATCTCATCAATTCAAGATCAAATCGTGAAGACCCTTGGATCAAAGTTTTATTGAAAAAAAAGAATCAAATGATTTCTTTATCTTTAAGAACTTTCAGAGATTATAACCTCAAAATTTGATAAATAAAATTTTATTTGTCTTCAAATTTTCTTTGTGTTATTTTCGATACGAAATTTGTGTGTACACATAGCCACGGTTTCGACTGTTGTTCGATCGGCCAGGGTTCTCATGAGCTCCCAAGATTCACTTCTTCTCCTAGCATCAGGATCCCCATAAAACTCGTTACTCTCCATTGATTTACCCCGTTATTTTTTAGGTTAATTTATTAAGAGACAATTCAAAGTCAAACAAGCTAAGCGAGTTCCGAATAATTTGTAATTAATCTACAATAAAAAATTAAAAAAAAAAAACTTGAAAATGGTCCTATCCCGAACTACCAGAGTTCTTGATTTACCTCCAAATTAAGATATGAAATGTTGGTTGAAAATGTTTGATCTATGACTGGAATAAATCAAGATTAATGATTTCTTAATTAGGAATTAGATATCTATTTGTTAGTATTGCAAAATTTCTCGTAATATGTTAAACACCATATTATAAAATAATGTCTCTAGCTAGTTTAATTTGCAAAATTGTTGTAATATTCGAAAGCTTTTGTTCAGATTTTAACAAGTAGTAGTTCACAACAAATGGTTCTTGTTGACGCAACAAAAAGGTAATACACAGGAATAAACCAGAAGAGCAGGCACCGTGATCTTCTTCATCTTCCTAATAATAATAAAAATAATAAAAATAAAAACTCGTTTCAATTACTTAAATTAATTATGTTCTCCTCGTACCCATTGATGTCGCATTTCCATCAAAAAGTTGATCAATCAACTCCTCAATATCTTCTGGTTGATACTTTATGTATTTCTCTGCTTGTCTACTGTTATCAAGATATGACTTGAATCTACCCACAAAGGACCTGTATGCTGGAATCACCACGGCTGATATCGAAACTCTAAGCTCTGATTGAAGCTGTTCGTCGCTTACCACCCAAGTGCTCTGCGTCTTGAGGATTTCATCAAACAAGGCGTTGAAGTTCTTGAACCTTTCTTTCAATATAGCCTTCGACACCTTCCCATTTATTTGCAAACCCTCATGGTTTATGCACTGCAATACCTTGCTCCATGTTTCTCTTTGGTAATTCTTATGGTACTGCCTTAAATCTGAAGTTCGTTTCCGCGACCAGGAATGACCCATCATTTCATAGATTTCCGTGGACCCCTTGATCTTCTGCAAAATATATCTCCCATTATTCATTAAGAAAATGAAACGCAATGCTGGGTCCCTATACAGCTTCGATTTCATGTCAATGTTGGCATCTAACAAATCCATGACCATCATTATCTTTACTGACAAAGGGGAGGTTTTGGGGCTCCGATCATCGTTTTCCATGGCGTTCTTAGACTCCTGCTCCAGAACTTTCTGCCTGGTGGATCCCAGCATCTCGGACTCGTAGTGCTGTCGAAATACTTGCTCTAATGTGTCCTTATACTCACAAGCGTATTTTAGATAATTCATTGTATAGCGAGTCAAGGGGTGAACTGCACCACTTGCCACTGGGATTCTGCCATTATCACTCTTGATTGAATTCTCAAGCTGACAGAAAATGCTCACCGCAGCTTCACTGATCCTGCATTGTGCCACAGATGTCTCG
Source organism: Fremontodendron californicum (assembly GCA_030761205.1). Taxonomy (NCBI): domain Eukaryota; kingdom Viridiplantae; phylum Streptophyta; class Magnoliopsida; order Malvales; family Malvaceae; genus Fremontodendron; species Fremontodendron californicum. The sequence goes on along the minus strand of JAULJL010000025.1, from coordinate 8,185,240 downwards.
AATATCAAATCCTGCGCCGACAAGTCATCACCAATATCCAGAATCAAATCACGCAATGTCTCATATATGTCTAAAAACTTGAATAGTTTCTCCGTCGAGTATCGTTTGGTCAACACCAGAGCATTTGGAAAATTAAGAAGCCTTATGGTCAAGGATGTTGCGAGATCGCAGAATAATCTCTGAGCGATTAAAGGATGTTGTGAAAATACCGAATTGCAAAGCTTGCCTTCAGCGGAAAAGAGATTCGTGGTGCAATGTTTCACAATGTGAATCCAATTACCGATCTCTTCTTCCAGTGATTCCCAATTCATCCTTTGAATATCTTCAACATTGATATTTTCGAAGCATTGCTTGCTCAACTCGGCATCCAATGCTTTTAGCCTAAGACCACTATAAACAATGCAACATTCTGCCTCGTACCCTGCAAAGATCATTGCGCTGGCGATTTGGTTCATAATGGCGATTGATTCAGGTGAAAAAGATGGAAACTCGTCTTCCGTTTTGGAGTCGCATTCGGATCGGATGCATCGGTCCATCTCTTGATTGGAGTTGAAAAAAGATTGCTTGCGAGTCATTGGAGTTTTCGAATCTATATTTATAATGCCGGTGCGTTTAGAATTGTCCAGAAGAGCACGGAACTCGTATTCAGATAACAACATGGTACGATGGTGAACAGAGCCTGCTCGATTTAAGCAAGAAATTGTACCTGAATCAAATGGGAATTCATCAAGATTATTTACGATCACCGAAACGCGTCTTACAGCTTCAAAAAATGAGGTATCTTCCTCCAGGTTTAGGCCAAACTTTGCTGACGCTTCCCTCTGTTCATATATTGCAATCCTGGACTCAACCATCTCCAATAGTGGCTCGATACAATTTGTAATTTCGGGAGCTCTCCATTTATCTTCGCCAGAAGCTAACTTTTCGATGAATTGATCAACCTCTTCCAGGACCTGATCATGGTTAAAACCAGGTTCCAAGGAAAACTCATCAGGCTTTTGATTCTCATCACATCCTTTTGGCTCCAGGCCGTCTAATTTGAAACTAACGGTCTCTGATATACTTTTGCTCCTTCGTTTGCCCATTCTCGAGAAGCTACCAAACTTTTCAGAGTTCAGGTTCTTCTCCATGATCAGGTATTAGCCAGGCCAACCAAGGAAATTTTTTGTTTTTAATCTTTCTTGGTTTTGCGAAGATGAGATAGGTTTAGATGATTAACAAAAAATTATAACGCAAATAGCGGGAATTGATGTTCGATGTTTCTTGTCATTGGTTTAATTTTTGGTTGTGTAATATGTTTGGAGGGAATCGATATGTGAGGGTATCTGCTGCTTTGTCTAACGTATGACCGTCGGTTTTTGGGAGGTAGTGGTTGGTCGTTGACCTTCTCAGAAGTTTCATTTTTGGATTGTGCTCCCCACGTCGTTTGCCAGTTCAATTTGCAATGCATTTATTTTTCTTATATATATTTCTTATGTTATGACTTATGCGAATAGATTTTTTCTGCTCTTATTTGTTGTCTTTTTGGGTGGCAACTATAATAGGAACATTTAGAATAGGAACGACGAGAATAATGATACTTTCAGGAGAATTACAAAAAGTTAAAAAATTGAAAAATATAATGTTCGCATAAATAAGAAAATATATTTCTTAAAAGATTGAAATTTTAAAAAATTAAGAAATTAAAAACAATTTTTTTGATCTTCTTTCAAAATTGATTTTTTTATGATAGAATGAATATAGATAAAAAATATTACAAGATAAAAAATATTATAAAAAAGAAAACAAAAAATTAAGTTTTAACATGAAAAGACATATTTTGGTGCATTGGAGTTTTTGACATAATAATTAGCCCATGAGTTTTTACAAAATAAAAATATGGTATTTATTTTGTTATTACAAAAGTTGTAATTAATAACAATATTTGTATTAACAATAATAACAAGCAAACCATGTAAAAAATGAAATTTGATAAACTTATAATAAAGAAATCAATTTGATAAAACATGGATTTGAATTTTGAGGGTTTTTTACTAAGACAAATATTTATATATTTTTAGAATACATTAGTCTCGTCAATATTATTTTTGCTTCATTTTAATCGAAAATAACCTCATATAACCAAATCCAACATGTTGGAATTGTTTTTTTTTTCTCAAAATATTAGATTTGTTTTGGATTTTTTTTCCTCCATGATAAAATCTAATTGTTTAGTACTAATTTAAGATCCAAACAACACAAATTTAGTCATTTGAAAACGAAAATAGTCTTAAGTGACCAACAAAGGTGTCCATGAGTCAAGTCGGGATGGGCCCAAGTTAGAACAATTTTTTTTCTTGCTCAGGCTTCGCTTGGGCCAGTTCGAGTATGAAAGCTCATTTAAATATTTAAAATATATTATATTAATATTAATATATTTTTTATAATTAAATTTAAATAAAAATATTGTTTTTATTATTTAAACAATAATCCTGACCAAGCCGATCCATATTACTAAAAGCCTATTTCATGTCCAACCTAATTCGGATCGAGCTTGTCGGACTGGATGGGTAGCATGTCTCGTGGATAAGTCTACGATCACATATAGCTGGAACATTGTTGAATTTAGCAATAAGATTATCAGGTTGCTAGAAAAAGAAACAAAAAATGATTTGAAATATAATGATAAAGACAGATAAAAATGACAATGATTATTTTAGTATCGGGTACCCTCATACTATTCAACCCAATTTGTAAATAATACTATTTAATATTCAAATTTTGTTTTATATATTATTATTGTAATACTTACTAAATTAATTCATTAATTTTTGAACAAAAAATAATTTATTAATTATTCTAAATATGATTTTAAATTTAATATGTTTTCTACGAGTTAACTTTAATTTTTTAATTTAAGTTTCATTAATAATGTGTATAAAAATTTATTTTAATTTATTTTATTTTGAGTTTTAGTAATTGAGTTGAATTTTATAATGAAAAAATTGTGCTATTAATGATTTAATATGTCAAATTAAATTTTTTTTTGAATATTAATAATTGAATTCAAATATTAAGTATTAATTTTTATTCATATTTAAATAAGATATGAGTAGTTAAATTTTAATAGTCGAATTTGAATATATCAAATAGTTTCTATTATCAAGTTTTTATTTTCTTTTCATTAAATAATTTTTTAATAATGCAAACACTAAATTTTTTTTTTTAGTAGTAGTAGTTACCTTATTTTGTAATTTTTATTATTATTCTAATTGGAGCCAACCAACAGAAACCAAGGAAAACACAAATGAAAAAATTATACTATTTTCTTATAAGAAAAACTTGAAATTGTGCAATTCCAAGGTTCTCACCGGTTTTCACCGTAAATGTTCGTATGGTAGTAGTCACCCTTTTTTTGTTCTTTTAATATTTGTTTGACATATGTTTAGAGTTAAAAACACTAACATTTAACTGTTGGATTTTGTTAACAAGTATTTTAAAAGTACTTTTTAAAATTACTACATGTAGTAATATTTTTACTCAATGCATTGAAAATAATAAATAAAATTATTAATTTTTATAATTAATACAATGTTATTACTATAAATAATATATTATTTAATCTAATACTTTAAGAACACTAGTTAAAAAAAAAAAATTAATTATTTATGAATAACAGATAACTTTAATATATGTCAAATAAATACTGAAAGATACCAAAACAGACACCAAAGAAGAGGAAATTTTTTCTTATGCACCTCATGTGCGCCAGAACATGTGATGGAAGTTCGGAGAATCCCTTGTTCTTCGAGCCGATAGGAAAAGGGTCATTATTATACTTCTAAAGTTAGTCTACTGGTGATAAAATGGGTCAACTTCTATTTGCAGCATTATAATGTAGCTTGTGGAATGGAATTTAAAAATGAATTTTGTTAATAAGTGTTTTAAGAGTATTTTTAAAATTATTATAATAAATAATATATTTTTTAATGTATTAAAATTTATAAAATGAAATGTTAATTATTGTATTTAATAATAAAAAAAATATTATTTTAAATAAAACTTAATTAATCTTAAAAAATCTATTCAAATTGCTTGAAACGGATCAATTCAGACTGACTGGTTGGACACTATAAATTTAGAAGGGGCACAGGTTCGAGAGAAATTGAAAAATCTAAAATGAGGACGGGGCACAACTCAGTAGGAAATGAGAAATTTTGAAAGGCTTTATTTCATTTTCATTTATCACCATTTAGTTTTTGTTATTTATTATTTTTTTTTTAATAAGTGAATTTTTTTTTAATATTTGAGGGAATAAGTGAAATCTTCATTGATAACTGTGTTACACGGTTAAAGTATATAAATAGTTTATGAACTATAATTAAAAGTATATTTTAGTTTCTGTATTAAATAAGTAAGTAATTCAATTCTCGTATGTTTGAAATTGGTGTAAAAAAGTAAAATTGATAACGGCGTTAATAAAAAATTGTCTAAATGCTGACGTGAACATGTCAAACTAATAGAAAAGATAACTTGAAAAAAAAATGATGACGTGCCAAATTTTTTTACTCAGGTAAAATTTAGAAAAATATAATTTTTTTTACCCTAAATCCCTCCCTTACAGGTAAAAATAAGTCATCATTTTTTTTTCAAGTCATCTATTCTGTCAATTTCTAAATTTCACCTGAGCAAAAAAATTTGACACGTAATTATTTTTTTTCAATTCATCTATTGTGTGAGCTTCCTATGTCTATTTCAACATTTAAATAATTTTTCATTAACACCATTATCAATTTTATTTTTTTTCATCAATTTCAAAAGTACAAATATTAAAATTCACTTTTATAATACAAAAATTAAAATATACTTTTGACTATAATATAATATGAGGACTCTAAGTACTTTAACTTACATTCTGCATAAACAGTATGACTAATCAGGTAAGGGCACTCCTCAACCCATATCTTTTCCTCCAAAGTCTGTAGGCCATGTTTAGCTAATACATGAGCAGCATTATTTCTTTCCCTAGTGATATGTCCTATATAAAACATGTCTAGAATGAAGACACGTTTGCTCTAGCTTCTTCAATGATTGGGCCAACGGGGGATAAGTCGGCCTCTTGATAATGGCCATTGCATCTCCTTCAATTACAACTCGTGTTACCCCCCAGATCAAGTGCGGACTCCATAGCCTTACAAGCTGCCCTTGCTTCTACCATGAAGGGGTTGACTACATGAGTTAGTTTAGCAACAAGCGCCCCCACTAGTGCACCAGTAAAATCTCTAATAACAATTCCAATCCCTCCTATCTTGTTCATTGCATCCAAAGCCCCATCAAAATTTACTTTATACTCACCATTTTTTGGGATAGCCATTGCTAAGATGTCTGGTTAATCCCACCGTTAATCATCACCTGGTCCTTATTAAATTCTTCTTGATACTTCCTTATGAAATTGCTAACTGCGTATGGATTTCTTCCTTGTTCACCGTGTAATTCCTCATTCCTTGCGTTCCATATAGCCCAAACAGTTCTCATAAACAGCTGCAACTCCTCTTCATTTGTATCAGTGCATATTTGTTCGATCCACTTTTCAGCTCCCATATTTTCATCAACGCTAAAATTCATTCCTACAATAATATTCCGCCACACTATGTTTGCTGCAGGACAATCCTTTAAAGCGTGCAAAATCGTTTCTGCCGCCCCTCCATATCGAAAGCAATCTTCGGCCACGTTAAGCTTCCTCTTTTCCAGATTAACCATTGCTGGTAGTATCCCATAATAAATTTTCTAGAAGACTTTTATTTTATTCGGAACATTAGATGTCCAAATTCTTTTCCAAATCCTTCCCCTGTTATCATCATTTTGGACCATGCTTCCCTGATTCCCCAAAGGCACACCATTGCATAACAGTTTATATCCGCTCTTAACTGTGTATATTCCTTTATTCTCATACATCCAAACCTGAACATCCGCGAACCCCAAAATGGCTAATTGGCATTGCACAAATTTCTGCAGCTTTGCATCAAAGATATTATATATTAGGTCCCACTTCCATTGTTTTGTGTTAGAATCTATGAGCTCATTAACCATACTATTTTCATCTAGGTGGCCTCGTGAAAGATAGTTCAAAGTAGAGTGCGATGTTGGCAACCATTTGTCTTTCCGGGATCCTGATGGTGTTTCCATTATCGACCCTCCAACGCACTCCCTGTTCGAGAACATATTTGGCAAACCAAATGCTTCTCCATGTTAGAAAGGGGTTGCTTCCAAGCTGTGCTTCAAGGAAAGAACTGTTCGGAAAATACCTGGCTTTAAGAACTCTAGAACTCTATAAGCCAACGTATTTGTCTCTTTCAAAAGCCTCCAATCCTACTTCCCAAGTAATGCTTTGTTGAAATTCTCCATGTTCCGGAACCCCATTCCTCTTTCTGATTTTGAGGAGCACATCTTCCTCCATGATAACCAGTGAATACTATTAGAAGAAAAGAAGAAGAGAGAAAGCAAGATTACAAGAATACAAAGGAATACGTGGTTCGGCATGGTGGCCTACATCCACGGGAATAGACACAAATGGCTACATTGCTAATATTATTGAATTGTATAGAAGTCTATACAGGAGTGTCCTATTTATACATGAAGGTTCTTACCATCTAAAGAAAGAATCACCACAGTAATAATTACAATAATATTGGAATTGTAATCTGAATCAGAATCCCTAAGATTACTCTAATTATTACTTTAACACCCCCTCTCAAACTCAAGGTGGTATTGTAAATACTAACTTGAGTTTGTTAACCAATAAGAGAATATGTAGTGGAACACATGACACAAAAATCTAACGTGATGTAACATGCAGCAGGAACAAGAAGACGTGGCGTAACACGTGACAGAAAAACGTGGTGTAACACATTGCAGGAAAATCTTGGCGTGGCGTAACACGCAACAGGTACAGAAAATGAGGCGTAACACATTGCAGGAAAACGTGGCGTAACACGTTCGCAGGAAAATATGGCGTGGCGTAACACGTAGCAGATATAGAAAACGTGGCGTAACACATTGCAAGAAAATCTAATGTGGTGTAACACGTAGAATGAACAGAAAGACGTAGCGTAACACGCAGCAGGTACAGGAAGATGTGGCAAAACACGCAGCAAGTACAGGAAAACGTGGCGGAACATGCAATAAAGAAACACAGGCAAAAAAGTGGCAGAACATGCAGCAGGAGAACACAGGCAAAAGATCATAATGAACCTTAGCTCTGATACCATGCTAGGAGAAAAGAATAAGAGAGAAAGCAAGATTACAAGAACACAAAGGAATATGTGGTTCGGCCATGGTAGCCTACATCCACGGGAATAGACCCAAAGGGCTACATTGCTAATATTATTGAATTGTATAGAAGTCTATACAGGAGTGTCCTATTTATACATGAGGGTTCTTACCATCTAAGGAAAGAATCACCACAGTAATAATTACAATAATATTGGAATTGTAATCTGAATCGTAATCTGAATCAGAATCAAATCAAAATCCTTAAGATTACTCTAATTATTACTTTAACACCCCCTATTGTAAATACTAACTTGAGTTTGTTAACCAATAAGAGAACATGTAGTGGAACACATGACACAAAAATCTAACGTGATATAACATGGAGTAGGAACAAGAAGACGTGGCGTAACACTTGACAGAAAAACGTGGCGTAACACATTGCATGAAAATCTTGGCGTGGAGTAACACGCAACAGGTACAGAAAACGAGGCATAACACATTGCAGGAAAACGTGGCGTAACACGTTCGCAGGAAAATATGGCGTGGCGTAACACGCAGCAGGTACAGAAAACGTGGCGTAACACGTTGCAAGAAAATATGATGTGGCGTAACACGCAAAATGAACAGAAAAACGTAGCGTAACACGCAGCAGGTACAGGAAGATGTAGCGAAACACGCAGCAAGTACAGGAAGACATGGCGGAACACGCAACTGAGAAACACAGGCAGAAAAATGGCAGAACATGCAGCAGGAGAACACAGGCAGAAGATCATAACAAACCTTAGCTCTGATACCATGTTAGGAGAAAAAAATAAGAGAGAAAGCAAAATTACAAGAACACAAAGGAATACGTGGTTCGACCATGGTGGCCTACATCCACGGGAATAGACCCAAAGGGCTACATTGCTGATATTATTGAATTGTATAGAAGTCTATACAGGAATGTCCTATTTATACATGAGGGTTCTCACCATCTAAGGAAAGAATCACCACAGTAATAACTACAATAATATTGGAATCGTAATCTGAATCAGAATAAAATAGGAATCCCTAAGATTACTCTAATTATTACTTTAACAAATACATTTGCCATTAGATTTATGGCTCCACCAATAATTGCGAAGCATGTTATTTATATCTTTGCATAAGGACTTGGCAACATGAAGCAGTTCATCGCATAGGTTGGGATTGCTTGCAACACTGATTTTATAAAAATCTCCTTCTCACGTAATGAGAGACATTTATTATTCCATCCTTTCATCCTAGCTTTTATCCGTTCCTTCAATTCACGAAAAGCTTGTTTCCTTTCTCTTCCAACCATTGAAGGTAATCCAAGATATTTATCCAAATTAGTTGTTGCTTTGATTCCAAATAGTCTCATAATTTCCTCTTTCTTTGACTCCCCAATGTTACTGCTGAAAAACAAAGCTGCTTTATTATAATTAATATTTTGGCCACAGCCTTCCTCATATCTTTATAGCAAGTTCTACACCCTTTCGCTTTCACTTCAGTTTGCCTTAAAAAATAGTAAACTATCATCCGCAAAAAAAAAAAAAAAAAGTTATTGACTTTAGGTCTGTTCCAGCTAGCGTTAACTCCAGTTAGCAAGCTCTCTCTCTGTGATCTAGCAAGTAATGCTGAAAGTCCTTCACTACAATTCAAAAACAAGGAAAAAGTGGGTTTCCTTGGCGAAGCCCCCATTCTGGATGAAACTCGTTACTGACACATCTGTCGTAATGTGATCCCCTAGTCGCGTGGGATACCCGTCAGAGGACGTTTGAAAAAGTGTGGGGAGGCAAAGAGGAAAAAACGACTTAATTTCTCTTGAAATAAAGGTTGAGTGTATGAAAACGATCTCGAAAAAGAAATGGAGTCGCAACCAATCTTTTTTGGTTAGGTGTGATTGGTCACCTATTAAAATCGGTTTTAAATAAAACATTTTAAAATTAATTAAAACATTTTAAGAAAACTAATTTCGACGTTTGCGCTTTAATCCAGAGAACAACAAAGGCGGGTCCGGGAGTCAGTTACGTGTGGGGAAGGATTAGCATCCCCACAACGACCGTATAAAACGGTACCTTATTAGTCATGTGTAATCTCGAGTCTCGATCAAAAGTTGATTTTAGATTTGGTATTTGAAAATAATTCTCATTTTAAAAACAATCCTATTTTTGTTTGGGAATGATCCGAAATTTGTTATTGCAAAAAAATTCTATATTCTCCGGCAAACAGGCAAAATATAGAATTTTTGTTGTTTTGAAAATCTCCGCATTATCCTCTTTTAGAAGGGTATTCCTTCGTTAATAATAATTGATGAAGACTCCTCGCCAACCCAGAGGAGGATCCATGAATTATATTAACTCAGGGATATTGCCTTATTTATTAAAAATCATTGTCTATTTTTCATGCATTTAAAAATCATAAAGAAATGATCATCAATATGCAAAGTATTACTAAGATAAAAATTAAACAACATGCATATTTAACATGGCATGACAAACATTTTATTATGACATGACAAAGAATTAATGACATGACATGCTTGACATGGCAAAATCTAAATGACATAGCCAAAAGAATTAATGGCATGACATATGAATTAAGCACTCAATCATAAAAATGATATCATCATAGAGTATTCATAATCACATCATGATCACAATGGCAACATGAATATAAAATGACATCAACATGGAATATGCATACACATAGAGTTATCATGATCAAAATGACAAATGAAGATATCAATTAATAAATGATCTCACCATGGAATATGCATGATCATAAAATATGTACACATCAGTATTTTGAAATGGATTTTTCATGTGAGGAATCACATAAATGGCATATGTCGGAAAATATTACCGTACTCCCTGGCAAACCAGCAAAGCTTGTAAAATAATTCTTTCATATGATATTTATATGATTCCGAATAAAATGAAAATCATACCTTTTGATCCATAAAAACGTGAGTTGAATAATTTCCTAACCTCCTCGGTAACCCGGCAAAGATTATCAACTAATTCTCACCAAATGTTTAGAAAACCAAAAAATACGTTTTTATGCTAAATTAAATAAAAACATTTTAAAATATGCAATGCATAAAGATGTATTTCTCCTTTGAAGTAAGGACATCCGTACACCTAAAAAGGTATCTGATATCCGTACACCTAAAAAGGTATCCTACTACCTTTGAAAGAAACTTAAATTGGATTTTTAAAAACCGAATGACTTTGGGCTCGGATTAAAAAAAAATCAAAATTTTTGGATGAAAAAAGGCCTTAATAGAACCCCCTTTAAAAAGGCTCTAGTTTTCCTATTTTAAAACTCGGGTTAACTACCCATAACCCGATCTTTGTAAAATCAATTTTTATCCTTGAGATGACATGGAAAACAACCTAAAACAGTAGCTAATGACTCCAATAAGCCCCTCCTTTTTACAAATAAAAAACAAAAAAATTTTAGTTTTGAGAAAACTCATTTTAGCTCCAACAACTAGTTTCAGATCTATTTTTCTACCCCTTATAAAAAATTCAAAAAAATATGAAAAAATCAGTTTTGACTTGAGACATGAAGGTCTTTATGAGCAAAAATCAGTTTTAAAATCGGACTAAGCATGCCTTGCCCGAAATTGCCTCAAAGTCAGAACAATAGACTAAAATATGTTTTATCGAAAAGCATTTTTCTACCCTTGATAAAAAATTCTAAAAACATGTCGTCGATGACCATAACCCCAAAAATTTTACATTTTTCGATTCCTTTTGGCTCTCTTTCCTCCTATCCCTTCGGTTTATTATAAATATCTTTGTAAACCTATATATCTAAACCTCAAAGTTGTGGGTTCCCCATTTTTTTCAATAATTTTTCGCCACTTAAAAGCCCTAGCGCCACCTTCAAATCCTACATTTAATCCTCCATCATCTATAAATCCAACAATCTGAGCACCAATTTGAAAACCCTAGCCATCGCCTGAAAACATCAAGCAATCTCTTTCTCTGTCGTCTACAACACTAAGAACGAATAGAGAAAGCTTCCTTATTTGGAAGATGATGATGGTTTCTGTGTTTGATCGGCTGTGTTTGCTTCTATGTTGTAACTTCTGTTTGTGATAGTATTTTCTGCTCCTTTTCTATGTTGTTGTGTGGACTATTGTTGCTGGGTAAAATATTATGATTTTGTTTTTTAAAATGCTTCCATCTCTCTGTGAATTTTCTCTAGAAGAAAAGATAGAAAAAAAAAATATTCTGGTTTATTCTCGTGGTTTGCTGGGATTATTGTGGTTGTTGGCTTATTGGTGGTTGAGCCCATTTTGCTTCCAATGATAGGTTTTTAAATAGGAGTTTTTGAGTCTAAAAATGTAAGGTTTCATCAATTGAGGAGATCGGATCTGCCAAGGCAAATCCGATTCTCAAATTTGACTTTCCTTTTTCAATTTTTTTTTTTGCTTCAAGTTTTTTCAAAAACGAATTCAACCCGATTTTCCTTGATTCCCAGCTTTTTAACCTTCCAAAAAAATTTCCATCCGAAATTTCATATTTTAGATTCGATTTCCATTTTCTCTTTTTTCCCCTTTTTTGATTTTTGATTTTTCCTGATCTTTTTGAATTTTCTTAACTTTTTTATTTTCTAATTTATTTACAATAAAATAAATAAATTAAATTATAGAAAAGAAAAGAAAAGAAAAGAATCAATAAATAAATAAATAAAAGAGAATAAATAACAAAAAAAGAAATAAAATTAGAAAATAAAATGTATATGAGCTACCCCAATTTGGACTTCAAATCCAATAAATAAATTCAAATTCATTTAAAGTCCAATAAATATAATCACTCAAAGTCCAAAAAGAACGATTTTAGGTCAATATAGATCGAAGCCCAATATTCAATTCAAACCAAAGTTCGGACTAAAAAGATCGATTTCATAAAAATTCAACAATAAATTTAAAAATTGACTTTTAATCTCGAAATTCGAATTAAAAATGTATTTGATCTTAAATTAAAATATCTCAAAGAAAATTAGTTTAATAATCAAATATAGTTTAATTTAAATCATATCATTAAAAAGACTTTGGGTAAAATTGGATATCTACAGTTGTTTCTTTTTGCGTAATTTTTATAAAACAAGAATTGTGCAAAGACATAGACACCAATTACCTTTGGGACTCCTAAAGAACTCGAAAATATTTTTGGAATGAGAAAAGTAATCCTCCACCGAGGCATCAACTTCGAGGGAAAAAGATTTCCTCTATCGATGGTTCAAAAGAAAACTCTCCTCCACCGAGAATTTTAAAAGAAAATTCTTCTTCACAGAGGATATTAGAAGAAAATTTTCCTCCACCAAGGATCTAAAAGAAAACTCTCCTCCATCGAAGATTTAAAAGAAAATTCCCCTTCACCAAGGATTTTAAAAGAAAAATTTCCTCCACCAATCTAAAAGAAAATTCTCCTCCACCGAGGATTTTAAAAGAAAATCTCCTTCATCGAGGATCAAAAGAAAAAAAAAATTCTCTTCCACCGAAAAAATTAAAAGAAAATTCTCCTTCATGCGAGGATCTAAAAGAAAATTCTTCTCCACTAACTATTTTAAAAGAAAATTTTCGTCCATGAAGGAGTTTTTTAAAAAAAATCTTGTACTGAGATGATTTTCCTCAATCGAGGTGATGGAGACTCAATTAAGAGTTATAAACCCAAGTGCAGGTTATGTTCAAGTAATAAATTCTCGGGTGTCCGAGGTCGAACCACAGGGAAGCGTATTAGTAAGTATAAGTTTATAAATATATAAGAAAAAGAAAGTAAACAAGATATTAGGGAATCAACAACAAAACAAAATAAACAAGATATTAGAGAACAAAATAAATAAAATAACATAAAAAAAATTAAACAAAATATAAAAAACAATAAGAAAAGATGTTGAGGTTAGAGAATCCAATCTTGGTGTTATGCTAAGATTAATCTTGTTTTATTACACAATTGAAATCCACACATAAGGGAGGTTCCAATCGGAAGGTTTAGCAATTCAGTCCAAATTGTCCAACGTCCATAGCATATGATATTATGTTCATTTGGTGTCCTCAAAACTCATAAAAAGAGTCCAAGCATTCCTTATGCCAAGGTATATGTCTACAACAAATCAAGGTTATGAAACCAAGCATTTACTGTGCCATTTTCATTGTCAATAATGAATCAAGATCCCTACTTTGCAAGTATGATTTTAAACCAAAAGAAAATATTATCTATACTAGTGTTTATAAATGATGATTCATTTTAGCTCATGTTTAAGAGACTAACCTTAGCATTTACCAAAAGCTTCACCTCATCACCTCAACAATATGACTAGCAACACATACTAGATATGAATAAAATGAAAAGAAATATAAGAAGCATAAGTAAATAAAGAAAAATAAAACTAAAGAAAGGAAAGAAAGAAGAAGAAAACTTAGAGAATTTTATTACAATGGCTAATATCCTCCCAATGTATAATGATGCTCATCCAAGGCCCTCTATTTATACACATTTTGGAGAGCTAAATGACAAGAGACAAGCTTTATAAATTTCAAAGGTAGGTATAATAGGTGGGTGCATTTTTCTAACAATTTTCGTCATATTGTATGACAATTCTGATCAGCCAGCTTGATGGTCGATTTTGTCAATGTTGGAGGCTCGATCTGATCAATTGGTCTTCTAGAAAAATATACCCCTATCAGTTACGGATCCATAGCCGTTGGAATCAGATCATTTGCTCATGTGGATCGGAAGATATGGTCAAAATACCAAAACAGGTCAGCACAGACGTCATTGCACATCAGCCAACTTGATGGTCGATTTCGCTAGGGAAAACGACTCCGTTTCAAGAAGTGTAAAACATGAAAAAGATAGATATGCCTCTTACCTTTGCACTGTAAAAAATTCAGCCTTAATGTTTCAGTGAAACTCCAGATATAGCTGATATGGAAAAAGGTGTCGGAACTGGAACTGAATTGGATTTGCCCTTAATTCTTGATTTAACCTAGTAATCTGAAATCACTCAAAGAAACTCGTGAAAAACACCAAATTACATAAAAATATAAAATATCATAAACACAAGTAGACTAAGCAATAATAACTCGTATTTGACACAAAACAATAATAAAACATAACTAAGAACTATATAATTATACGAGTTATCACACCCCACACTTAGATTGTTGCTAGTCCCTAGCAACGACTCAATAAAAATAAAATAAGAAAATCTAATCTAATCCATTTTCGTTGGAAATCACGGTGGCACTTAGCATGTGACACAAGCCTTTAAACCCCTAGGTGTCCCTAGTGGACGAGTTTAGTCTCGTGAGGGTTTGCTAGAACGATACCCACAAACATTGAAAAACTAAAATATAAGTAAACTACATACACTAAAAATATTTACTCCTAATCCTTTCAATATAAATTAGAGACAATCTTTGAACAAGTCTTATAAACTAATCAATAGCTCAAAGAATTTCACAAAAATTCATGATTGAATGTAAATAAATGAGTTAAGCCAATATTAACATAACATATTTCAATCAAAATAGTGCATATTCAACTTAATCTCAACTTCTCACTATACTCTCATGATTTTCACTCTTTAAAGTAGTGGTAAAGTGTTTACACTCAATCAATCTCATGAAAACAGTTCTACCATATGCTTGCTTGTCCACCTATTCTCCACTATTTAGATCATACAACTTCATAAATCAAGAGGTCTTTTTTTCAAGGTTGTAATGGGGCCAAAGGGTTGTAATGTGGTTAAAGAACAAAAGGATAAAGATATCACAAAGGTTCCAAAGAGTTCATAGAGTTTAGAGACATAATAAGATCATACAAATAAAACTTCTCAAAACTCTTATAAAGCACATAATAACATAGGCTAAATATTCATGTTGAGCCTTTGCTTCATTCTAACCAACTTTGTAACATCTTTTTCTTTACTTTAACTAGAAGTTCAAGAGAAGATTTTTTTTTTTTTTTTTAATATGGGAATGTATTTGACAATGATCCCTTTCTTTTTCTCTTGACTTTTGCCTCTCTCCTCCCCCACACTTATCTTTCGTTCTAACCCAAATTTTCAAAAAGTATCCCTTGTTTTTGCAATATGTCTCAAAATATATAATCCATCTTTAGAACAAGGGTAAGGATATAAGTATATTTAGGCTAGGTGTAAGTTCTGGTTACCAATAAAATAGCATATTTAATGTAGGCTCAAATTGGCTCACTAGTGGGGATGTTCTCTTAGAACATTAATAATGGATGGCTGTTTGGCTCTGGTTATAATCCTAATGCCTCTATCATATTCATGTTGTCACATGTATCAATATAGTCTCAAACGGTTTAAAGCAAGTTCTAGAGAATCATGTAATCATAAGAGCACTCAAGAAAGAAATTAGATTGATTTGTATAATGCATCAATCATTATAGGCTCAAAAACTCACAAGGATGATTATACAAGTCAGATTAAATCTAAACATGCTTCTTTCTCAATCAACATATCATATTAACATTGGCTCATAAAAAGGTTGACATCAAGCTCAATTCTCATGAAAATCTTCTCACTAATAAATCTGTTTTAGACTTATGCAATTCATATCTCATCATTGTATTAAAAAGGAACTAGAACACATTAAAAAATAATAATAATAATAAAGACTCATAAAAAAAATAGTAGACAAAAATAAAAGAAATCCTAAATCGTTCCCCCCACACTTAATTCTTACATTGTCCTCAATGTAAGTCTATTAACCCAAATGAAAGAATCATGTGTAAGAGAAAAGAACTAATAACATAAGAATAGGAATAACTAAGACTCAAAACAAAACAAACTCATGCAACCTAATTAATCCTAAAATACTAAACAAAAATTAACAAGTAAACATAAAAAGATTAAAATCAAACTGAGAAGGTATGTCTCAAGTCTCCCTTACTCAGACCTTGTTCAGAATGAATACTTCTAAATGGCTTAAAACACATAAAATTTTTTTTTTTTTTTTTTGAAAGAAGAAATCAAACTGACAAGGTATGTCTCAAGTCTCCCTTACTCAGACCTTGTTCAGAATGAATACTTCTAAATGGCTTAAAACACATCAATTTTTTTTTTTTTAAATTAGCAAAATATGTCCCTTACCCCCTACTAAAGGTAGAATTTAGGAGATATTACCTGCAGAGGTTGCTAACCACTTATTATAACTGAGACACAACAAACAAAATGTTAGATAATGTCACAAAGACAGAGTGCAATCCACTCCTTGCTCGTCCATATCTCTTTTTCTTTTTCCGAGCGTTTGCGAAACAACCGTAGCAGATAAATACTCATAAGCTTGGAGCTTTTTGAGTAAATCTTCAATGGTTGTAGCAGAAATTATGGTTCTCCTTGCCTCTGAAAACATGAATCCATTATCCACAGCATTATCTAAATATGAAAGCAAATTACTAAAATAACCATTAATATTAAGCAAACCAATGGGTTTCTTATTTGTGACCAAAGATGACCAAGAAGCCACGCAAGCTATTTCTTCCAATGTACCCAGACCTCCTGGTAAAGCAATGAATGCATCGGCAGAATGGTACATGATTGTCATCCGTTCAGGGATACTCCAGACTTGTATTTCCTTACCCACGGTAGGTCCACAAAAACCTGTGAATAGTTTTGGCACGATTCCTAGAACTGGACTTCCTCCGGCGTGTGCTGCTGTAGCGACTGCTCCCATTAAACCCGTACTACCGCCTCCATAAATCAACTGGATCTTTTGTTGGGCAAGTATTACTCCAACTCTTATGGCTTCATCAGCGAATATGTTATTTTTCCCTGGATAAGCACCTCCAAAGACACAAATTTTTTTAATGCGCTGGGACGAAGTACTTTCCATTTTTTTTTTCAAGTGCCTGAAAGAGAATGAGTACATGGTGTAATATATAGAGGACTGAGTAATGAATCAGACAAGAGTAATAATGTCGCTGAAAGTGTATTTGACCTGTCAGAAGAAAATGTTAACCTAACAAAAGATTTTTGCGTGATTTCAGGAAGAAAATCAAAAAGAGAAGAAAAATCAACCGTAAAAGACCAATGCAAAAAAAAAAAAAAAACGAGAATAATTACAAAAATCTAACAACACGTAAATTAAATCGAAATGAAGTTATTGCAAATCAAACCAAAAGCTGAGAAGTCATTTATTGTAGTTGTGATTGTGGCTCACATCTTCCTCTGATTTTACGTCCAGAAACGGCTTAAACGCCTTCTATGAGTCGAGGATATGCTTCCCATCCAGTTTTCTTACAAGCTGGCAAACAGGGTCTTTTAACATCAGATTCCCAAGATGTTGCCATTCCCTTTGGAATTGCGGCCATAAATCAAGAATTTCTCTTTGTACGTCTCCACTAGGATGCGTCTCAAGAGAAAGTTGGATATTACCCAAATTCTCCTTACTCAGTCCATCCTTAATGAATTCAATTTTATCATCTCGATTAGAGGACGGAATCCCAATAGAACGACATTTACCGTTACACGTCCATCGTGCACATTTGTGGCAATTTGAACTCATGCGCTTTGCTCGTCGCTTCTTTGCAAAAGTGCTTCTACCTGTACCTGGTAAATGCAAAACAGGAAGATATTCATCTTCACGTACCTTGGCTTCAATTATCCAACGTATGTCTTCAGGAATCCCTTTGTGCATAAGCATTCTTAATCTTTCAAATCGAACTTGGTAAAGCTTCAGTAAAATATTTCGAGGAAAAGGAGGAAATCGTTTTTGCAATCTTGTGAGAATATCATCCATCTTGAAAAAAAAATGAAAAAGAAATTGAAAGAGAAATTTATATACAATATCAGTTTTGTGGGTAGCTGATGGAACCGACTTAAATAATCATGGAGTACCGTTATCCGCCATTTAACCGGGGTTAAAAAAAATGTATTTTTTTATTTTATTTTTTTTTAGAAGATTAGTAAAAATTATATTTACATCTAATTATTTTCAAAACAAGGATCAGAAAGAAAAACAACCTCTTCTTGAGTAACATGATTTTCCAAAAAGAGTTTGAGTCTTTGTCCATTTACCTTGAATACGTTACCATTTTGAGGATTCTCAATGTCAACTGCTCCATAATGATACACATGCTTAACCACAAATGGGCCAGTCCATCTTGATCTCAACTTACCAGGAAATATGTGAAGTCTAGAATTATAAAGTAGAACTTTTTGCCCAACATCAAATGTTTTTCTTGAAATTAACTTGTCATGAAAGGCTTTAGTTCTTTCTTTATGAATTTTAGAATTCTCATATGCATCTTTGAATAAAGTTGGCCAGTAAAATCCACACTGTAAAATTTTTGCAGCAGTTTTTTTTTTTATGAAAAATGACCACCACATGCCTCGGAATGACAAAACTTAATTACACTACTTACCTCATTGTCAGGAATGCATCTTCGAAAAATTTGATCAGGATAATATTTGAACAAGTAAGGGTCATCCCAGTAGAACTTCTTTACCTCATTCAGAAACTTCCTTTTATCTTGGGGGCTCCATTGAGAAGGAATTTTTCCCAAAAAGGAATATTTTAGCTCGGATGGAAATGGTTTTAAATCCAGCTTGGGCGGTTCAATAGTTGATGGTACAGTGACATTTGTGAGTGATGGGAGTTCCTCAAACTTTTGTTTCCAACGATGCTTATCCTGAAAAGAATTTAACAAAGAATCAGTGTGTGAAATTTCTGAAGCATTATCAAACTCACATTCAATTAAATAAGCTTCTAAAGGATCATGGAATGTGGTAGTGGTGAGATGTTCATGAACAAGTTCTTCAATGAAATCCACTTCATGTACTTCTGAATCATCACCAGGTTGCTTGCAAATGTTGAACACATTTAATTCTAAAGTCATATTTCCAAAAGAAATGTTCAAAATACCATTCCTGCAATTTATCAGAGCATTAGAAGTTGCAAGAAATGGACGGCCTAATATAACAGGAATTTGAACATTTGGATTTGAAACAAGATGTGTGTCCAAAACAATAAAATCAACAGGGAAGTAAAAATTATCAATTTGAACCAAAACATCTTCAACTATCCCTCGAGGAATTTTTACAGAACGATCAGCTAGTTGAAGTGTAACAGGTGTTTCTTGAGTTCACCTAAACCTAACTGTTGATAAACAGAAAAAGGCAAAAGATTAACACTAGCACCAAGATCAAGCAATGCACGTTCTATTCTAGTGTTTCCAATGATGCATGAGATTGTTGGACATCCAGGATCTTTGAATTTTGGTGGAGTAAGGTGCTGAATGATTGAGCTCACACTTTCCGTCAGAAATGCTTTCTTTTGTACATTATGTTTCCTTTTAACTGTGCACATGTCCTTCAAAAATTTAGCATAAGATGGAACTTGTTTGATTGCATCCAATAAAGGAATGTTAATCTTAACTTGTTTGAAAAGTTCATAAATTTCTGCATTTTGATTCAAATTCTTTATTGTTTGCAATCTTTGAGGAAAAGGAGCAGGATGCATACCTTTTTCTTTGTCCAAATGATGCACCCAAAAGAGTGTATCTTATTTAACCTTACACTAAAAAGATAAATTGTAAGTATAGTAGTTAGCAAGGGTCGAGTCCTCAGGGATTGGGTTTTAGTTTATAAGTTAATAGTTTAAAACTTAAATTCAAGAACAATAAAAGAAAAGGGGTTTTTGAAGCCAGATTTAAACTAAAGTAAATAATAAGAATAAGATGCAAGGCGGTATAACCAGCCAATAAAAATATATATACTAAATTAGGCGGTATAACCAGCCAATAAAAATATATATACTAAATTAGGCGGTATAACCAGCCAATAAAAATATATATACTAAATTAGGCGGTATAACCAGCCAATAAAAATAAAACAAAGTTAATATACAAATTAGGCGGTATAACCAGCCAATAAAAATAAATATACTTTTTAAAAATAAGCAAACTAGAAAAGTAAGAAAACAAGTAAGTAAGAAGAATCAAATATGAAAAATATGGTTAAGGTTTCATTCTCCACCACTAGACATCATTAAGAATCAATTTCAGATCTATCAATATTAACCAACTATCAAAGTTAACAACCGTAGATAACAACAAGCTCTGTTATCCCAAACTTTCCTTAGTTTGTCGTTAAATAGAACAAGCTCTCTATTTAATCTCTAACCATTAAACAACCTAGAATAAGCTCTCTAAATTCAATTTAATGGCAGCTTTATGATGAGAAAGATAGGTTGATCTAAGCAACAAACACATAAGCTCGGATTGTTCAACTTAGGTTATGTTCCACTTTGCAATTATTGAAAACTTGACCATAATCATTAATCACAAATTGCCACTTATGAATAGGAAAACAAGACAATTACACGGATCAAGACTCCTAAACTAGCAATAGATAATTATCAAGATCTATCTAGTTGTACACCTAAATAAATCAAGACAACATCATGAACAATTTTTGTAGAAGAACATAAGCAACTTTGATAGAAAATTAATGATAGATAGAATCTGAAAATCAATCACAAAACATGTCTAGGGCTTTGAAATCACCCTTAACCAAATAGAAGTTTAGCCTAGCATAGGCATTGTAAACATAAACATAAAATTAAAGAGAATCTAAGAAGGAAATAAAAGAAAGAAAGAAGAAGAAGAAAATAAAGAAAAAGAAAACTAGAGAAAAGAAAGAAGAAGAAAACTTAGAGAATTTTATTACAATGGCTAATATCCTACCAATGTACAATATGATCCCTTACAATCATCCAAGGCCCTCTATTTATACACATTTTGGAGGGCTAAATGACAAGAGACAAGCTTTACAAATTTCAAAGGTAGGTATAATAGGTGGGTGCATTTTCTAACAATTTTCGTCATACATGACGATTTTGATCAGCCAACTTGATGGTCGATTTTGTCAATTTTTCAGGCCTTATCTGATCACAGGGTCTTCTAGAAAAATGTTACCCTATCAGTTACTGATCCATAGCCGTTGGAATCAGCTCATTTTCTGATGTGGATAAGAAGATATGGGCAAAATACGAAAACAGGTCAGCACAGACGTCATTGCACATCAGCCAACTTCATGGTCGATTTCGCTAGGGAAAACGACTCCGTTTCAAGAAGTGTAAAACATGAAAAAGATAGATATGCCTCTTAGCTTTGCACGGATACAAATTTCAGCCTTATTGCTTCAGTGAAACTCCAGATATAGCTGATATGGCAAAAGGTATCGGAACTGGAACTGAACTGGATTTGCCCTTAATTCTAGTAATCTGAAATCACTCAAAGAAACTTGTGAAAAACACCAAATTACATAAAAATATAAAAGATCATAAACACAATTAGACTAAACAATAATAACTCGTATTTGACACAAAACAATAATAAAACATAACTAAAAACTATATAATTATACGAGTTATCACACCCCCACACTTAGCTTTTTGCTAGTCCTCGAGCAAAATCAAATAAAAATAAAATAAGAAAGTCTAATCTAATCCACTTTCGTAGGAAATCACGGTGGCACTTAGCATGTGACACAAGCCTTTAAACCCCTAGGTGTCCCTAGTGGACGAGTTTAGTCTCGTGAGGGTTTACTAGAACGATACCCACAAACATTGAAAAACTAAAATATAAATAAACTACATATACTAAAAATATTTATTCCTAATCCTTTCAATACAAATTAGAGACAATCTTTGAACAAGTCTTATAAACTAATCAATAGCTTAAAGAATTTCACAAAAAATCATGCTTGAATGTAAATTGTTTGAGTTAAGCCAATATTAACATAACATATTTCAATCAAAAAAGTGCATATTCAAACTTAATCTCAACTACTCACATGGGATACCCTCATGATTTTCACTCTTTAAAGTAGTGGTGAAGTGTTTACACTCAATCAATCTCATGAAAACAGTTCTACCATATTCTTGCTTGTCCACCAATTCTCCACTATTTAGATCATACAACTTCATGAATCAAGAGGTCTTTAATCAAGGTTGTAATGGGGCCAAGGGGTTTGTAATGTGGTTGAAGAACAAAAGGATAAAGATATCACAAAGGTTCCAAAGAGTTCATAAAGTTTAGAGACATAAAAAGATCATACAAATAAAACTTCTCAAAACTCTTATAAAGCACATAATAACATAGGCTAAATATTCATGTTGAGCCTTTGCATCATTCTAACCAACTTTGTAACATCTTTTTTTTTTTTTTTACTTTAACTAGAAGTTCAAGAGAAGTTTTTTTTTTTTTTTTTTAATATGGGAATGTATTTGACAATGATCCCTTTCTTTTTCTCTTGACTTTTTTCTTTCTTTTCCCCCCACACTTATTTCTTGTTTCTAACCCAAATTTTTAACTAAAAAATATCCCTTGTGTTTTTTGCAATATGTCTCAAAATATATAATCCATCTTTAGAACAAGGGTAAGGATATAAGTATATTTAGGCTAGGTGTAAGTTGTGGTTACCAATAAAACATCATATTTAATGTAGGCTCAAATTGGCTCACTAGTGGGGATGTTCTCTTAGAACATTAATAATGGATGGCTGTTTGGCTCTGGTTATAATCCTAATACCTCTATCATATTCATGTTGTCACATGTATCAATATAGTCTCAAACGGTTTAAAGCAAGTTCTAGAGAATCATGTAATCATAAGAGCACTCAAGAAAGAAATTAGATTGATTTGTATAATGCATCAATCATTATAGGCTCAAAAACTCACAAGGATGATTATACAAGTCAGATTAAGTCTAAACATGCTTCTTTCTCAATCAACATATCATATTAACATTGGCTCATAAAAAGGTTGACATCAAGCTCAATTCTCATGAAAATCTTCTCACTAATAAATCTGTTTTAGACTTATGCAATTCATATCTCACCATTGTATTAAAAAGGAACTAAAACTCAAAAAAAAAAAATAATAATAATAAAGACTCATAAAAAAAATAGTAGACAAAAATAAACGAAATCCTAAATCATTCCCCCCACACTTAATTCTTACATTGTCCTCAATGTAAGTCTATTAACCCAAATGAAAGAATCATGTGTAAGAGAAAAGAACTAATAACATAAGAATAGGAACAACTAAGACTCAAAACAAAACAAACTCATGCAACCTAAATAATCCTAAAATACTAAACAAACAATTAACAAATAAACATAAAAACAATAAAAATAATAAAAATAATAAAAGGAAAAGGAAAAGAAAGCAAATCTGAATATGGCGAGTTGGCAATTTCTTCTTTAATTGGGCTGCCTTCCCAATTAACACTTGAGTTAGTGTTTTGAATCTAACCAACACCCCTTCTTGGCATTTTAGGCTTGTCAGGCTCGTACATGAAATTTCCCAAATTTATGCGTTTGAGAGGAAGCTTTCTCTGCACAACAGTGGATACATTCTCCATTACAAGTATTATTCCATCATCCTTTGTGGTGCATATCTCATCGAGGAATGGAGCATATTTTGGTATTGTTTTAATGGCATCCACAAACAAGCTGTTTAAGGTTCCTGGCATGTGTTGTTCATGTTCTTCCTCCTTGAACTTTGCAAATCTACTAGGAAAAGGTGGAGAAGAAACATTAGTAAAAAGTGGAACCTTAAACGTTACCTCAGGTGCTGAAATACTCTTATTTGGATTTGTGGCTTCATTATCCTCAAGAATAGAATCCATCTCTAATTCTGTCTCATCCTCATCTTGTTCCTCATTCCTCAAGGTCACAATAGTAGTATTCTCCTTTGGGTTAATCATTGTTTGGGCAGAGAGTTCTTCAGATCTTTGTGCTACCCATACCACCATACTACTAGCCAATAGGCTCATTTGCCTTTCCAAACTCTGGATACTTGCCCTTGTTTCCTGTTGAAATTGCAAAGTATTAGTAACAAGAGAATCGACAAGATCTTCTAAAGAAGTACCTGAGTTTTGAGTCATATGTAGTGGCTGAAAAAGATCTGGTTCTTGAGACCATGATTGATTAAATCTAGATGGATGAGTGTAATTGGCATAAGGATCTACTTCTTGGTAATTTTTCGAGTAGTCATAATTAGTATGATCCCACCATCCCTCATGGTAAGTGTTGGAGTAATGATCATGCGGTTGGTCTTGGAACCATTGATGGCCTTGACATCCTCCCATGGCCAATTGTTGAATTGAGGAAGTGAGATTGGCTTGTTGATTCTCCATATTCATGTATGCCACCAACTCTTCAAGTGTTAGATTGCTTAATTCCATCTTTCTTTTTTTTTTTCAAAAATTGAAAAGATAAACATGTATGTACAAGAAAATAATACTAATTAGAACTGAAAATAAGAATAAACCAAGTAACAAATAAACTAAAGAAAACAATCCCCGGCAACGGCGCCAAAAATTTGATGCACCCAAAAGAGTGTATCTTATTTAACCTTACACTAAAAAGATAAATTGTAAGTATAGTAGTTAGCAAGGGTCGAGTCCTCAGGGATTGGGTTTTAGTTTATAAGTTAATAGTTTAAAACTTAAATTCAAGAACAATAAAAGAAAAGGGGTTTTTGAAGCCAGATTTAAACTAAAGTAAATAATAAGAATAAGATGCAAGGCGGTATAACCAGCCAATAAAAATATATATACTAAATTAGGCGGTATAACCAGCCAATAAAAATAAATATAAAAAATAAGCAAACTAAAATTAAGAAAACAAGTAAGTAAGAAGAATCAAATATGAAAAATATGGTTAAGGTTTCATTCTCCACCACTAGACATCATTAAGAATCAATTTCAGATCCATCAATATTAACCAACTATCAAAGTTAACAACCGTAGATAACAACAAGCTCTGTTATCCCAATCTTTCCTTAGTTTGTCGTTAAATAGAACAAGCTCTCTATTTAATCTCTAACCATTAAACAACCTAGAATAAGCTCTCTAAATTCAATTTAATGGCAGCTTTATGATGAGAAAGATAGGTTGATCTAAGCAACAAACACATAAGCTCGGATTGTTCAACTTAGGTTATGTTCCACTTTGCAATTATTGAAAACTTGACCATAATCATTAATCACAAATTGCCACTTATGAATAGGAAAACAAGACAATTACACGGATCAAGACTCCTAAACTAGCAATAGATAATTATCAAGATCTATCTAGTTGTACACCTAAATAAATCAAGACAACATCATGAACAATTTTTGTAGAACATAAGCAACTTTGATAGAAAATTAATGATAGATAGAATCTGAAAATCAATCACAAAACATGTCTAGGGCTTTGAAATCACCCTTAACCAAATAGAAGTTTAGCCTAGCATAGGCATTGTAAACATAAACATAAAATTAAAGAGAATCTAAGAAGGAAATAAAAGAAAGAAAGAAGAAGAAGAAAATAAAGAAAAAGAAAACTAGAGAAAAGAAAGAAGAAGAAAACTTAGAGAATTTTATTACAATGGCTAATATCCTACCAATGTACAATATGATCCCTTACAATCATCCAAGGCCCTCTATTTATACACATTTTGGAGGGCTAAATGACAAGAGACAAGCTTTACAAATTTCAAAGGTAGGTATAATAGGTGGGTGCATTTTCTAACAATTTTCGTCATACATGACGATTTTGATCAGCCAACTTGATGGTCGATTTTGTCAATTTTGCAGGCCTTATCTGATCACATGGTCTTCTAGAAAAATGTTACCCTATCAGTTACTGATCCATAGCCGTTGGAATCAGCTCATTTTCTGATGTGGATAAGAAGATATGGGCAAAATACGAAAACAGGTCAGCACAGACGTCATTGCACATCAGCCAACTTCATGGTCGATTTCGCTAGGGAAAACGACTCCGTTTCAAGAAGTGTAAAACATGAAAAAGATAGATATGCCTCTTAGCTTTGCACGGATACAAATTTCAGCCTTATTGCTTCAGTGAAACTCCATATATAGCTGATATGGCAAAAGGTGTCGGAACTGGAACTGGACTGGATTTGCCCTTAATTCTAGTAATCTGAAATCACTCAAAGAAACTTGTGAAAAACACCAAATTACATAAAAATATAAAAGATCATAAACACAATTAGACTAAACAATAATAACTCGTATTTGACACAAAACAATAATAAAACATAACTAAAAACTATATAATTATACGAGTTATCACCAAATTTTCAAGAAGTTCAGACTTACCATCATCCTTACCAATACTTTTCGGAGGGGAAGGAGGATCTTGGTCTTTTGATGGAATCTTTTTGTCAATTGCCTTTCCACTTCGAAGAGTTGTGATAGAACTGGCATTTTCCTGTTGAGTTTCATTGGAGCAAGAAACAAGACATTGAGTAGAAGGGTTAGGCTGAGGTTGAGCAGGAAACTTACCTTTTTCTTGAGTGCGTAATGAAGCTGTCAATGTGGACAAGGTGTTTTTGATCTCATTGATGTCCTGTGAAGTTTGGTTATTCATATTTGCTTGTGTTTGCATGAATGCTTGCAATGTCTCTTCCAAGGTTTGTACACGTGAAGGTTGATAGGAAAAAGTGTTGCCCGGCTTTTGAGATTGTGGTACCTGAACATGATTATTATTCCGCCAACTGAAGTTGGGATGATTTCTCCATTCAGGGTTATACGTTTCAGAGTAAGGAGAAGGAAAAGGCTTTTTAAATGTGTTTATGGAATTTACTTGATCATGCAACGCTTCTTTAAGAATGGGAATGTTTGGACATTCAGAAGTGGGGTGTCCCATGATTTTACAAATTCCACAACTTTCTTCATTTTTAACCGTTTTGACTTCTTTTACTTCTCTAAGTTCCATGGCTTCAATCTTTCTAGCCAAATTAGCTACTTTAGCTTTTATCTCATCTTCTTGACTAAAATGATATTTACCTCTGTTAGAAACAAGATTAGATCTATTGAAACTTTCAGAGGAACTATCTGTGTGCCAGGCTTGAGAGTTATCTGCCAAATGGTCTAGGTAGTCAAAGGCTTCTTCAGGTTCTTTTTCTAGAAACTCACCGTTACACATTGTTTCAACAAATTGTTTAGTTTCGGGAGTTAAACTTTCATAAAAGAAACTAATAAGACGCCATTTTTCAAAACCATGATGTGGACAAGAACTTAACAAATCTTTAAAACGCTCCCAGCACTGAAAAAATGCTTCATTTTGATTTTGATTGAAATTTTGAATCTGTCTTTTCAAAGCAGTAGTTTTATGTGCTGGGAAAATTTTCTTTAGAAACTCAGTTTGTAATTCTTGCCATGTGCCAATTGACCTTGGTTTTAAATTATGAAGCCAAATTTTTGCTTTATCTTTTAAAGAAAAAGGAAATAATTTTAGCTTGACAATTTCATTTGTACATTGTTGGTCATTAAAGGTGACACATACATCTTCGAAGTCTTTTAGAAACGAGTAAGCACTTTCCGATTCTAACCCATGGAAATTTGGAAGCAAAGCTATCATACCTGGTTTAAAACGAAAGTTGTTCGCATTGAGAGGAAAAATAAAACAAGAGGGTGATGAGCTTCGAGTTGGTTGCAAGTAGTCACGCATGGTGCGTACTTGTCTGTTCTCATCTTCAGCATGAACACTTTCATTGTCAGCCATGGTAGGAGTTGTATTAGAAAGATTACCTGAAAAAGTTTCACAATAAAATCTAACTAAACGACGAGATCTAAAATCACGTCGCCAAACAAGCATAAAACAAAGTTAATATACAGATTAGGCGGTATAACCAGCCAATAAAAATAAAACAAAGTTAATATACAATATAAATATAAATATATAGAAAATTAGGCGGTATAACCAGCCAATAAAAATAAATATACTTATAAACTTATATACTTAGTATTGCCTCCCCGGCAACGGCGCCAAAAACTTGATGGAGACTCAATTAAGAGTTATAAACCCAAGTGCAGGTTATGTTCAAGTAATAAATTCTCGGGTGTCCGAGGTCGAACCACAGGGAAGCGTATTAGTAAGTATAAGTTTATAAATATATAAGAAAAAGAAAGTAAACAAGATATTAGGGAATCAACAACAAAACAAAATAAACAAGATATTAGAGAACAAAATAAATAAAATAACATAAAAGAAATTAAACAAAATATAAAAAACAATAAGAAAAGATGTTGAGGTTAGAGAATCCACTCTTGGTGTTATGCTAAGATTAATCTTGTTTTATTACACAATTGAAATCCACACATAAGGGAGGTTCCAATCGGAAGGTTTAGCAATTCAGTCCAAATTGTCCAACGTCCATAGCATATGATATTATGTTCATTTGGTGTCCTCAAAACTCATAAAAAGAGTCCAAGCATTCCTTATGCCAAGGTATATGTCTACAACAAATCAAGGTTATGAAACCAAGCATTTACTGTGCCATTTTCATTGTCAATAATGAATCAAGATCCCTACTTTGCAAGTATGATTTTAAACCAAAAGAAAATATTATCTATACTAGTGTTTATAAATGATGATTCATTTTAGCTCATGTTTAAGAGACTAACCTTAGCATTTACCAAAAGCTTCACCTCATCACCTCAACAATATGACTAGCAACACATACTAGATATGAATAAAATGAAAAGAAATATAAGAAGCATAAGTAAATAAAGAAAAAGAAAACTAAAGAAAGGAAAGAAGAAGAAAACTTAGAGAATTTTATTACAATGGCTAATATCCTCCCAATGTATAATGATGCTCATCCAAGGCCCTCTATTTATACATATTTTGGAGAGCTAAATGACAAGAGACAAGCTTTATAAATTTCAAAGGTAGGTATAATAGGTGGGTGCATTTTTCTAACAATTTTCGTCATATTGTATGACAATTCTGATCAGCCAGCTTGATGGTCGATTTTGTCAATGTTGGAGGCTCGATCTGATCAATTGGTCTTCTAGAAAAATATACCCCTATCAGTTACGGATCCATAGCCGTTGGAATCAGATCATTTGCTCATGTGGATCGGAAGATATGGTCAAAATACCAAAACAGGTCAGCACAGACGTCATTGCACATCAGCCAACTTGATGGTCGATTTCGCTAGGGAAAACGACTCCGTTTCAAGAAGTGTAAAACATGAAAAAGATAGATATGCCTCGTAACTTTGCACTGTAAAAAATTCAGCCTTAATGTTTTAGTGAAACTCCAGATATAGCTGATATGGAAAAAGGTGTCGGAACTGGAACTGAATTGGATTTGCCCTTAATTCTTGATTTAACCTAGTAATCTGAAATCACTCAAAGAAGCTCGTGAAAAACACCAAATTACATAAAAATATAAAATATCATAAACACAAGTAGACTAAGCAATAATAACTCGTATTTGACACAAAACAATAATAAAACATAACTAAGAACTATATAATTATACGAGTTATCACGAGGCACAAATGTTTTTCTCAACCAAGGTTTAAGAATTATTTTGAAAAGATTCCCTCAATCGAGGTTTAAAATATCATTTGAAAAAAATTCCCTCAATCGAGTTCCAAAATTTCAATTCAAAAAAAAATTCTCAATTGAGGTTCAGAAGTTTATTTTGAAAGAATTTTCTTCAACCGAGGTTCAAAATTTTCTTTAGAAAAATTCCATCAACCGAGGTTCAACATCATTTTGGAAAGAGTTCCTTAATCGAGGCTCAAAAGTTAATTTTGAAAGAATTCTCCTCAACCGAGGTTCAAGATTTTCTCATTTCGAAAGAGTTTTCTTCAATCGAGTTTCAAGATTTCAAGCAGTTTTCTCTATCAAGGTTCAAAAAAATTTCTTTCAACTCATTTTGAAGAAAGTTTTCCAAATCAAGGTTCAAAATTTGCTTTAAAGAAATTCTGTCAATCAAAGTTCACAATTTGTTTTAAAACAACAAATTCTCAACCTTTTAATGAGTTAGATTTCAAAATTCAAAATTCAAAATCAAAACCAAAATTTCTATCTTTCTTATATCCTAAATGCATGCAATGAATGCCATGAATGCAATGTATGAAATATAGACGTAATGAATGTTATTGTTGCAATGCAAATGCAATGAATGTTATTGCTGCAATGCAAATGCAATGAATGTCATGAATACAATGAAATGCAATGCCATGAAATGCAGTGCATGTGCTCAAATCCATATCATGTGTTTTCAATTGTGGCAAAAAGGATTCTTGTACTCTTCATTTCATTTTTTTTTATCTTTTATAGAATTGGGTTGATCCTTCATTTCATCATTTGTTCCTTTTCAATAAGGTATCTTTGTTGATTACAAGGTTCTAAACAAATATAAGTTTCCAAGTTTTTTCATTGTTCTCATCTTATTTCATTTTCAATCACATTCAAGTTTCAACTTTGACATGGAAAACTTTCAATGTCGATGCTGCATGATAATAAGTCTGAATTTGTCACTCACTAGCTTAATTATTCCATTCTTGAAAACCATTCTTCTTGTCATGGAAATGGAAATTCAATGACCTTTCTTGATAATGGTCATCTCCATCAGCATTCTTCTTGCCCCAAAGTTGTCACTCTTTTCATATTGGTCTTGAAATCAATTATCTCTCACTCAGATATGAATCATTCCAATTTCGAATGTTTTCATGTTTTTGAAAATTCAAGAAAAGAAAGACAATAATCATAAAATCTTTTTCCCATTTTCATTTTTAATCATGCCCCCTGTAAAATGGCAATAGAGAAATTGTTCCATGCAACTATTTTTCAAGCTAAGAAAAATTTATCAACTTTTCAGAAAATGTGACATTTAGGTCTCTTGAAAATCGGTGATTAATACCATTAATGAACCAGTTTAGCTATTTCAAGTGAATGTGATAATTCGGAGTATCGAGGTTTTGGTTGTCAAGAAAGATCTGATAAGAAAAGTTAGTGTTCCTTCATTAAGACTCACAAATGAAACATGAATTCCTTGAAGAAAAAAAAATTCAAGTTTTCACAAAAGTATTTGTCTAAAAAGCACAATCCATCTTGGCACTCACTATTATTCTCTTGATCCATGGCATTTCAACAAATGTCAAGACTATCTAAGATGGGCTCAAAATTTGGGAAAGAAGGAAAAAAGAATTCAAAACAAATGCTCAAAGTGGTGTTCATCTTCTTGGGTTTCTCGAGATGTTCAGTGCTCACTAGTTGATATCAAATGTCCTTTTTCTGGTGCTTCTTGGTTCTTGTTAGATCCTTGGAATAATCATGCATGAGTTGCTTTCAAATTTTGCTCTAGACAACCTTTTTTTGGGTTTTCATCCTAGAGCTTCATTTTTTTTTCATTGATAAGTCATAAAATACATATTTTATGCCCTTTCTATTCTTAGTTTTAGTTATGTCTTATATCTTTATTTTGTTTATTTATATTATGTTTTTGAATTTTAGGTACAATAAGGAGAATGAAGTCAAAAGATGTCAATAATGATGGTAAAGAGCTTACAAAATCATAATCACAAGATGGAAGAAGACTTGGGAGTCAAAAAGATCAACTTCTGGTTGCAAAGCAAGAAGGCAGATTGACCTCCGGATCTTGTTGCAAGGAAAACATGATGTTAAAGTCCTTATTTGAAGAAACTTCATCTTGACTTTTGAAGCTGACTTGAATATCTTTCCATCGGTAGTTTACACGCCCAAATCGGACAAGAAATGGTCATCCAAATCAGCCGAAAAAGTACGAGATGATGCAGCAAAAAAATGGGAGACAAAATGCCTGGCGCCGCGGCGCCCAAAAATTGGGAAAAACTGTGAAAAAACGCAAAAAGGTGATTTTTTTGCCTCCAGGCTTACTTGTGCGGAAAGGACTTGTTCCCAGGGTTTTAAAACTCTATAAATACCATCTTTTAAGCCACAAACTAGACATCTTTTGAGGAGACTCTAGGGATCATCATTATTCTTCTTCTTCTCCATTCTTTTATTTTTCTTTTTAGTTTTATGTATATATTATCTATGCCCATGTTAGGCTAAACTTCTCTTTGGTTAAGGGTGATTTCAAAGCCCTAGACAAGTTTTGTAATTGATTTTCAGATTTATCTATCATTAGTTTTTTATCAAAGTTGATTGTGTTCTTCTATAAAAATTGTTCATGATATTGTCTTGATTTATTTAGGGTGATCAACTAGATAGATTTTGATAATTATCTAATGCTACTTTAGGAGTGTTGATCCATGTAATTGTCTTGATTTCCTATTCATAAGTGGCAATTTGTGGTTAATGATTATGTTAGAGTTTTCGCTAATTGCAAAGCGGAACATAACATAGGTTAAACAATCCGAGCTTATGTGTTTGTTGCCTAGATCAACCTATCTTTCTCATCATAAAGTTGCCATTACATTAAATCTAGAGAGCTTATTCTAGGTTGTCTAGTTGTTAGAGATTAAATAGAGAGCTTGTTCTATTTAATGACGAACTAAGGAAAGATTGGGATAACAGAGCTTGTTGTTATCTACAGTTGATAATTTTGATAGTTAATTGATGTTGATAGATCTGATTATCGATTCTTAATGATGTCTAGTGATGGAGAATGAACCTTTAGCCATATTTCTCTTATATTTGATTTCATCTTATTTATTTGCTTCTTACTTTTCTTGTTTTCTTAATTTTTAAAACTCTTTCAAAAACCCCATTTTCTTTTATTGTTCTTGAATTTAAGTTTTAAACTAGTAATTTATAAACTAAAAATCAATCTCTGTGGATTCGACCCTTGCATGCTATTTTACTATAATTGATCATATTAATTGCAAGGTTTAATAAAGATACACTCTTTTGGGTGCATCAAGTTTTTGGCGCCGTTGCCAAGGATTGTTTTTTTAGTTTATTCGTTACTTGGTTTATTCGTATTTTCAGTTGTAATTAATTTTATTTTTCTTGTACATGCAGGTTTTTGTTTTAAAATTTCAAGCAAGAAGAAATGGCAGGTGCTACATCAAAACTTCAGAACCTTCAGAACCAACTTGACAATTTCATCTCCATAGTTCAACAAGTGGCCATAAGTAAGATTCAACAATCAAGGCAGTGTGGAGTGTGCTTCATAATGGATCATCCAATCAATTGGTGCCCATACTACCAAAAAGATAATTTTAAACCAATCTATGATGTGGGAGGATACCAAAGCCATCAAGGGTTCCAAGGACAACAGTATGATGCTTTCCCAAACACTTACAATGAGGGATGGTGGAATCATACTAATTATGGCTACTCGGGAAATTACCAAGAAATAGATCCTTATGCCAACTACAATCATCCATCGAGCTTCAATCAACCATGGACACAACAACAAGATCTTTTTGAGCCACCACATATGACTCAAGACTCAGGTATTTCTTTAGAAGACCTTGTCAATACCTTTACTACTAACCAATTGCAAATTCAACAGGAAGCAAGGGCAAGTCTCCAGGACTTGGAAACGCAAATGAGTCAATTGGCTAGTACAATAGACAGATGGGTAGCACAAAGATCTGAAGAACTACATGAACCATTCCCCTCCCAAACTATGATTAATCAAGAGGAGAATGCTAGTCCTGAACAACTTGAGGATGAATTCGAAAGTCCAAAAGAGCCCGAGGATGAGATTAAACCAACAATGAGTTCAACTCTTGAGGATAATGAAGCCATAATTAAGAGAACTTCGGCACCTGAGGTAACATTTAATGTTCCAATTTTTACTAATGTTTCTTCTCCACTTTTTCTTTGTAGATTCACAAAGTTCAAGAAGGAGGAACATGAACAACATATGCTGAAAACCTTAAACAGTTTGTTTGTGGATGCCACAACAAATACCAAAATATGCACAATTCCTTGATGAGATATGCACCACAAAGAATGATGGAATAATAGTTGTAATGTAGACTGCATCCACTGTTGTGCAAAGAAAGTTTCCTATCAAACGCACAAATTTGGGAAGTTTCATGTATGAGCCTGACAAACCTAAAAAGTCAAGAAGGGATATTGGTTAGGTATATTTATTTAATATATTTTTAAATATATTAGCAAATATAATATATAAAAATAGTTTTTTAAAATATATTACTAAATATAAAATATTAAAATAGTATTTTTAAAATATTATAGTTAAATATATTTTTAAATATAAAAATTAAAATATTATTTTGCAATAATTTTTTAAATATATTATTTTTTACAAAATTATTTGGAAAATGATCTAAAGCATAAATGTCCAGCGAAAGGCACCTGAATTCCTAAGACCATGTGACCAATCAAATGACATAAGGCATCCAAATGTCTAATAGAAGACATCCGAATGCTCAAGATGCAAGACCAAGCTATTTAAAAATTTGCCTAAGGCATCAACTGCCCTCACCATGACATTGGAATATATACTTCACTTCAAATACCTTTTTTGGACAACATCCATTCATTCATCGTGAGTATATTTTTAAACAAAAAATTATCAAACAACTAATTTCATTCATTCATCACATATAAAAATTTACATAACTTGTATGTCCAGATAACATTACACAAAAAGTTTACAAACGAAATAGTCATGACCATATTGCAATTTATCAAATAAAAAGATAATATCCAACTTTACATCATCACCATCCATATAATTATACATGGGTTCCAGTTTCAAACCTCCATCCATATAATTTATCTAGCTTGATATAGCACCACTATGTCCTAATGTATAAACAAGATAGGGAGATAAAAAAGGCGAAAATATTTAAGGAACCACACATAAGCCTCTTCTGAATCCTCAAAAGAACTGGCATACCGGAGATATAATTGAGAAGGTTACTCATTTCTAGCTCTTTTTAATCGATAAAATTAGGAGTCATATTGCAACTTGACTCAAATGTGTATGAAAATAAATCCTAGGTGTCAAATAGAATCAAATGGCAATAAAATGCCCACAGCTAAAGTTAAAGGAAAAAAAAAATCCAATATTTAACATAATTGTATATCAACATTCAGTAATGAAAAACATATATAGAGAGGAATAATGTCTTAGCAGCCTTTATAAGTTTGCTACTAATTGGTATAGCTATGTTTGAACATACCAATTAAAGATGTAAGAGGTGAAGCAATCACGACAGTAATATATCTAGTTACCAAATTAATCAGAGATAATGGTAACCTAAAGCAAAAGAAATTGTAGGACTAATTATGCTATCAGTCCTTGTACTGATTCAAAATTTGAAATTTAGTCTCTCTACTATAATTTAAATAAATTGAATATTTTTATTATATTGTTTTAAAAATTTTGGTCCAATTAATAACAGTGTAATTTTTCTTCCGTTAAAAATGTTGACGTGGACGTTGACTTGCTGATGTGGCATTGACTTTGCTGACGTGGCGAGTTTAGTCAGCAAAATTTTTGGCCAATGGAATGACGTGGACTTTTTTTGCCATGTTGCTTACTAATAAATGATGTTATTAGTCTCTGTACTTATGCAAAAATGCAGATTTAGTCCCTCTACAATGATTTTTAAAAAATTTTGTACCTATATTTTTTATATTTCAAAATTCGATCCAATCTTTAAAATATTCACATTATTAAAAAAATTATTATTAAAATAATAATATTATTATATTAAATAACATTTATTATTTAAATAATAAAAGATATTATTTTTTGTTAGTATTAATATTTATATATTTTTATAATTAAAATTATATTTTTATATATTTTTATCATTTAATTTATATTTTTTATATTTTATAATTAAATTTATATATTTTTATAAAAAAATAATTTTATATTAATATTTATATTTATAATTAAATTTAAATTTAAAATTTTATATTTTATAAAAAATATTTATATATTAATATTTATATATTTTCAAAAAGAATTAGTTCCTGATTTAAATTATTTAAATTTAATTATAAAAATATATAAATATTAATATCAAAACAATTCTTTTAATATTTTTTAAACAGTATTTTTAGCTTCCGGGTTAGCCCGAGCCGAGCTTGGGTAAAAGTTAATAAAAAAATTTGGGCTGCGGCCCGGCCCGGTCCATGAACACCTTTAATGCCAGCACATTTAACAGTGAAAAATGGATTTTGTTTAAGGCTCCATCTGTTTCGCAAAAATTATCTTTCATAATTTTTAGAAGGAAAATGTAATTATATAAAAATAAAAGTGTAATTAATGCATCACTTTTTTTAATTCAATTAATGTGATGCATTTAATGCAAAAAAAAATTTTTAAAAAAGTAAATAAATAATCTTATAGGCATCGGTAGAGGTGCTCATGAGCCGGGCCGCGACCCGAATTTTTTTTTATTTCTTTGCCTAGACTCGGTTCGCCGGCCCATATTTACTGTTCACTATATTAAAAAAATATATATTTTAAATTTTTTCTATATATTTTTAAAATTCAATTCTAAAACATTTTTTTATTAGATGAATAGTGATCCGGGCCGGGCCGGGCCTGTCCGGATCACTAAAATCCCTACCTAGGCCCGGCCCAATACAGGCCAGGCGGGCTTCCCGGCCCGTGAGCAGGTCTAGGCATCGGTTAAGCAGACTTTTTTTAGAAAAAAGATATAAGGTACTCACCAAACCCATGAACTTAATTTGATTCGAACCATATCTTGAACATGATTTTTATGCCTAAACTTAACTTGATACAACATGAAATATTATTATGTTAATAAAAACTACTTTATTTAATTTTAATTAAAAAAACATTTAAAATTGTTAAAATAAACAATCTTTAATATTTTAATTTTAAATATTTCTTGAATATTATTAAACATATATTTTTATATTTTAATAATAAATATTAATACTAGCAAAAAATAGTATCTTTTATTATTTAAATAATAAATACTATTTAATATAATAATATTATAATTTCAATAATAATTTTTTTTATAATATGAATATTTTAATATTTTTAAGATTGGATCGAAATTTGAAATCTCGAAAAATATAAGTACAATTTTTTTTTTTTAAATCATTGTAGAAGGACTAAATCTGTATTTTTTTATAAGTACAGAGACTAATAACATCATTTATTAGTAAGCCACGTGGCAAAAAAAGTCCACATTATCAATTGGCCAAAAATTTTGAGCAAAGTCAACTCCATGTCAGCAAGTCAAAGTCTAAATCAGCATTTTTAACGGAAAAAAATAACACCGTTATTAATTTGACCAAAATTTCTAAAACAATATGGTAAGAGGATTCAATTTGTATAAATTATAGTAGAGGGACTAAACTTCAAATTTTAAATCAGTACAAGGACTGATAGCATAAATAATCCGAAAATTGTATGCTACAATGAGACTTTCTAACAAAACTACTTATACTAATGATAAATTTATTTACTTGCCTGTAGTTTAATCTCTTGCAAACACAATACGTCAAAGTTGTCCCTTTTGGCAAGTTCCAGGGCAGAGAATCCCTCTAGTTTCAGCAATGCTCTAAGCCCACTGACATTTCAAGACAGAACCTTGACAAACTTTGTTTTCCTTGTAGGAGGTGAACGTCTTATGGTTCTAGGTAGGGATTCAAAAAACGTGACGTAGCAGTGTCGCGGCCGCTATTTCGTGGTAGCGGCACCGCCCGCCACCGCTATTTGCCTAAATAGCGTTGTGAATAGAATTCACATCAATAGCGACCTATAAAGGCCGCTAAAATCGCCGTAACGGAAAATAACGGCCATAACGAGCCACTATTTCTGCTAAATCGCTTCCCCCTCCAAAAAAAAATCTTATCAAACAAAAGATTTTTTTCATAAAAAAAGAGTACAACGATTAAAAAATCAAGCAACCAGCCTCAACTCAACTCAAGGAAAGAACACATATTAAACTTCAAAGAAAAAGAATTTAAAATGGTAAGTTTTAAATGATCTTTCTCATTTTTCTATTTCTGCATTCGTATTGATTTGGCTTGGAATTTGGTTGGTGGAGAAGTGAAATACCCATCCTCATGGTCTGTCCGCAAGTTTAACGCATGATTAGATGGGCCAAAACAGGGGACCATATGGCCATGGCTGGCGTGGGTTGAAGGCATAGAGGGAAATGAGGCTGCTGTGTCGACGAGCTACTACTGTCGAGAAGAGCCTATCGAGACTCAAGTCATGTACTGGGTCTAGGTCTGGGGCTCGGTGTAAGAGTGAGAGTGGGAGAGCAGAGAAGATGAAAGTGGGAGAAACGTGAGCAGAAGGAAGAAGAAGTGAATTGGAAATTTTAAGGGAAAATTTTTATATAAATTTCGATGATGGGGCGGCTGAATTTGGTATTGATTAGTTGGGTTGGGTTGGGTTCAAAATTGACCTAACCCAATTATCTTTCATTTGTTAATTTAATTTAAGAGAAAAAAAGTTTATGAGAAAATAATTATATATTAATTTTTTAAAAGAAATAATTATATATTAATTTATTAGTTATTAATTTAAGATTTCATATTTAAATTTTAGTGATGGTATTTGTATTGTTAATTTCTTTTTGTATTAGATTAGATTTGATTATTTTGAATTAAATAATAATTAAAAATGCAATTCATTATGTAATAAATTAAAAGTAATTTGTGATAGAAATGTTAAATCAATTAATGTGCTAAAAAATTAAATTACTTAACGAATTGAGCATTTCATAATCTATTATTCTTAGGATTAAAAACTAAACTTAAGAAATTTAAAGTAGATTTGATTTCTAATGATGAAATAAGTAATATAATTTATATATTTTTAAATATAAATTTATTTTTATTTTATATAAAATATCAAGTATATCACCACGTGAATATGAATATTTTACTATAATATTTTATTATAATATCAAAAAATATGAATAAATTTTATTATAAATAAAATATCATAGTGCCATAAACGCTTTAAAAATTATTAAAAAATAATTTCTATGATTATAATTATTATGTCATATAATAAATTGTGCAAAATGGAAAAAAAATTCACGACCGCGATGACCGCAATGATCGCGATAGCATCCGTTACGTCCACAATCGCGATAAACGCAACCGAAAACATGTCCGCGACCGTAATTTAAATCCATGGTTCTAGGGTTATATGCTATCCACCCTTTCTGAGGCTTCTTATGGGCAAAAATAATCCAAAGTTCGCTTTGATTCACAGGAAGAGTAACTCCAAAAATAAATTATACTATTACTGAGTGACAATGAATAATCATTTAGAGGGAGAGGCGCTAAATGACTATTTATGCCGCTCCCGTTATAAAGAATTTTAAGGAATGGATGATTCGACGTGCTACTTTTATTCAAATTAATGGAATAACAATTCATGCAAAGCAAACGTGCTTTTAAAGTCACACCTAACAATGGAATCCAAATTCCGAAAGCTATAGTTTTACCGTGTTTTAAGTGTACAGTCAGTCAGACCAAAGCATTTGCAAAAGAATATTAATGGAGTTTAATAAGATTTCGTTATCACCACCACCACCAAAACAAGTCATCATCAGCCATTTCAAACATAATTTGAAATTTGGCTAAAAAAAATAAAAACCCAAATGGAAAATAAAAATAAAGTAAAATTTGTGAAATATTGAAATAGAGAACAAAAAAATGTAGGTAAATAGTATTAAAGATTTGAGAAAAATAAATAAATAAATAAATTTTAGAATTATGAAATTAGTAGCAAGCATTTTCTTCACATTCAATTTTATAATATAAAATTTGTTAAAAATGATATATTCTTTTACCAACATATAGAAGCAAAGGTGGATTAATAAACTGAACTATACACATACAAAAAGGTTTGAGACGTTCAGCCGAAAGCATCATGTGGATACCTTAATTAACTAACAATTTTTTTTTTTTAACAATTTTCAGATTAAATGAATAAAGTAATGGTAAAGAATAAGATTCGGAAAATGAATGGAAAATGGAATAATATTGAGAATTGAATGAATCGCCCTTTATATTATAATAAAGGATTATTATATAGTAATAATTTAATTTATAAAGCGGATCAAGCAACCGTGCCGCGTACGATGCGCCAATGAAGGGACAATTTGACCAACGACTATATATTAATATGGTGAGGAGGCTTAAACATTATTAGTGCTTATGTACCACAAATAAGCTTAGATAATGCTAGTAAGCTGTTGATGGTATTTTTGGTATTAGATGGTTCTTAGGTAAGGGAA
This sequence comes from Fremontodendron californicum, assembly GCA_030761205.1. Lineage (NCBI taxonomy): Eukaryota > Viridiplantae > Streptophyta > Magnoliopsida > Malvales > Malvaceae > Fremontodendron > Fremontodendron californicum. The sequence goes on along the minus strand of JAULJL010000025.1, from coordinate 8,144,956 downwards.
AGGAGAAGGGCACAGTAACAATAGTGGTTTTTGGTGGTAAGGGTTTTTTTAGAGAAATTCAGCTGGTCTCAAGGGGCCTATTTATAGTTTCTGCTGATGGGTCGCCGCGAGCCACGTGTTGGGACTTGGCTAAGAACAGGTGGGTCAAGGTCTCATGTGGGCTCCAATGTGATAGGCGGCGATGTGATAGGTAGGGTGGCTGTCAGGTGAGCCACGTGATTTTTTTGAAGTGATGGGTATTAGGATCGCCTAACAGTGGCGACCACTCAGTAGGTTGGACTTGGCGAGCTCATGATTGGCGAGATCCCCTCTTGGACCTCGTAGTAAAGGGTTTGCTGAGCTTGATAGTTAGCCTGGGTCCATAGGCCTAGGAGGTTTATTGGGTTTAACAATTGCCCCCCAGGCACAGTGGGGGTCATAAAATGGCCGTCGGCGAGCTTGATGTGTTTGGCGAGATTGTTACAGTGCTGGCGGGAAAATTAGTAACTGTTGACGCTTCAGTTTTTGCTATATACGAGGCATTGCCACGTGTCATACTTTAATTGGGAAATGTTCGGTTTTCTCACAGAAATTGATGCAGGCATTCATTGCACCAGCTATAAAATGGGGTGTTAGGTTTTCGGGGTCGCTATTTGCATTCTGTTGTTAAACTTCTGCCAAATTTTTGTCTGAGTGTTGTGCTGCCGTGATTGTGGTTGTGTGTGATCGAAGAAGGTTACCGGAGGTTTGAATAGGTATTTGACGAGTTGTTTATTGATTTTGGTTTTGGTTTTGTTTTTGGTTGATTGTGGTTTGCATGTCACGGCCATATTATAGGACAGGGATGAGTGATAGTGAGGATTTTGAGAGGTTGGAGGGTAGGTCCTGGGCTGGTGGGGTTGAGGAATCGAAAGTGGAGATGTCGGAGGTTGAATTGGGGTTTGTAATTGAGTCGGGAAATCTAGGAGGGTGCCCGATTTGCTGTTGGACGTGGTGTGGAGGCTAGTGGTGGTGCTGCTGAAGATGTCGCTGTTTCTCGTGCCGAAGGTCAGGGGGACGTAGGTGCCCATAGTGTTGGGATAGATTAGGGGGATGTTGAGTTATGCAGCTTCACCCATCAAGAGATGGAGACCTGTCTTCGGAACAAGGGTATTTGTCTTCCCAACTATCGCTATGAGTTCGCCATTCCTGAGGAAGGTTGCCGTGCGAGTCAAGTGTTATATGGCGAGCGCGAAGTATGCTTTTATGCACACATGTTCGATGGGGGGTTTCCATCTTCTGTTGTACAGATTTTTGGAGCTTGCCTCGATGTTTATGGGGTCGTCGCTTCTCAATTTACCAGAATGTCATGGCCAGTGTTGGTGGCATTTTTCATTGATTGCTGTATGAGAAGGCAGGTTCCCGAGGTGGTGACCTTTCACAATCTATTTCAGTTGAAGAGTTTGGATACCCGTTTGGGTAATCAGTACTATCTCTCTACCTAGGCGAAGAAAGTGGTCATCAATACTCCCAACAATCTCCATATTGTTCGGAGTGAATTTTTGCTGTGACCTTGAAGCATGAAACCGATACCTGGGGTTTCAAAGTGACTTGGTCGCATCCTTCGGAGAATAGGAAAAAAATCCTGATTTGGGATGGGGCCTATCGAACAGGCGCAGTTCGACTACTACTAGAAGCATAGTATCAATTGTGGGAGAACAGTGACGCCAGAGAACGTTTACCGTTACTGTCTGAGGAACAAGAACCCTAATCGAATTGCATTCGAGTGTGGGCTTCCTCCATAATTGGGTCCAGTTTGGCTCGAGGGTAGGGAGGACTTTCTAGCGAGGTTGCTGATGGGTCGCACACGTCGTGTGATAGATTCTAACGGCATAACCTCATTTATGGATATCGAGGTGCCTCCAGGTGAGGTCGCTCTTTCGAACGAGTCTGGCTCGGTTACTGGTAGCCGCTTTCGTTCATTAAACCTCATGGAAGGTAAGACTTCACGTTTTGGTTGAGGTTATTGTGTTAAGCAGTATTTTCCCTGTTATAATGTTGGGATTCTTTTTGTTTCACAGTGGACGACGAGGTCGTCTGTCAGCCTTTGGACCGCTTTAGGGGTTTGCCGATTCCTGATGATTTGGATGGACTCTGGCACGGTGAGCCTCAGGGAACCTCCGCCTCTAATGTAAATGACGAGGTGTTTGGGGACTTGCTTGCCATTGTGCCCTGGATCCCCCTTCCTGTCGCCGTATCTAGGGCTCCTTCGATAGTCGAGCTGTCATCGGATTCTAGCACTCGTGAAAGTGTTATTGTCAGTCAACGACCTAGGATGATGATTAATTCGGGTGATAAGGGAGAGACTGAGTGGTCATCTGATTTTGAGGCTAGGCTAAAAAATGACAATTTGTACTCAGAGAGTGAACCATCAGATAGCATCTCCTTTTATTCGAGGGGCTCGGATATATGGCGACCCTTAGAGCGCGGTCCTCGATCCTAGGTAGTTTTCTATTTCTCGTGTTTTGGGGCCCTTATATCGTCTAACCTTATTATTAGTTTATTTGCAGAGATGGCTGGCGGGCAGAACCTGATGGCTCGTATGCTGAGCTGGGAACCCCTTGTTGCCCCGAGAAAGAGTCTTCCTAAGGAGGGAAGGGACCCTCCTACAAAGAGGCAAAAGACTGGCCATGGGGGAATCAGGATAAGGGATCCTGCTCCCCCCTCTCCCGCTGTGGCGACCACTACTGAAGCCCAGCCCGTGGGCACCTCCAACCAGTCCTTATCTGATCGAACCAAAGATAAGGACAAGAACACAGAGAAGGGTAAAAAGGCTGACAAGGGCAAGAAAGCCCATGATAAGGAAGGTTCTGTAGAAGGGGATCGAAACCTTCCTCCCCTTCCCCCATTACTGCAAGGGCGGTCTTTAGTGGTGAGCCTACTTCGCCTGGCAGGACTGACTGCCTTTAACTTGCGTCCCCATCAATGTGGATAAGACCGTGATATGGCTTCGAGAACATGTTACGATGGGGACTCAAAGGGAGATGAACCTTCAAGCTCCCGTCTTGCTTCATCGTTCACAGGTGGCTCACAGGGTCGAGGTAAAGTGTTAAATCGGCTTGACGTTTATCGGTGGCTTTCCTTTCTCAGATTCTTCCCTGATAATAGCTTATTTACGTTTCTGGGCGCAATGATGGCACTGGCCTTGTATAATCTAGGCAGGGAGACTGATCGTCTGCTAGAGGACGTCGTGAAGAAAGTGGATAAGTTTGAGCAGAGAATGAATGCCAAGGCCAAGGCGGCGAGCATATTTGCTGCCCGCGTTGTTGAGCTAGAAAACCATTTGAAAGAGGCCAAAGAGAAACTAACAGTGGCCGAACAGTTTTGAGTGGCCAAGGTTGGCGAAGTTGAGTGCCAAAGGGAGCTGGTTGAGAAAGATTTAGCTTCTTCCCAACAGGAGGTCTGCATTATGAGGGATGGCCTTATTGAAGTCGGGCAAGATAGACTGAAGGCCTTGAAGGACAAAGACAAGGAGTGGGCGACCAAGTTGGAGGAAGAGGTCGCCAGGATGAAGCAGGAGGAGGAGAAAGAAAAGAGTTATTTTTGTACGCACTCTATTTTGTTTAGTGAGGGGTATTACATTCTGCGTTATTCTTCATGTATGTTGTAGCGAGTACCTGGCAACGTGTTGCAAGGCTTCACCGAGTGAGTACATGTGTGTGAACGCATGGATGGGCCAGTTAGAGGTCGTTGGGCGTTTTTGAACGCATAGGAGGGCCAGTTAGAGGCAGTTGAGCGTGTTACACTGTGTCGCAAGGCGAGCACACGTGCGTGAATGCATGGATAGGCCAGTTAGAGGACGTTGGGCTTCCTTGCACGGGTAGGAGGGCCAGTTATAGGCCGTTGAGCATGTTACATGGTGTCGCGAGGCGAGCACACGTGCGTGAACGCATGGATGGGCCAGTTAGAGACCGTTGGGCGTCCTTGGACGCGTAGGAGGGCCAGTTAGAGGTCGTTGAGCGTGTTACACTATGTCGTGAGGCGAGCACACGTGCGTGAACACATGGCTGGGCCAGTTAGAGATCGTTGGGCGTCCTTGGATGCATAAGAGGGCCAATTAGAGGCTGTTGACCATGTTACACGGTGTCGCGAGGCGAGCACACGTGTGTTAACGCATGGATGGGCTAGTTAGAGGTCGTTGGGCGTCCTTAGACGCGTAGGAGGGCCAGTTAGAGGCCATTGACCGTGTTACACGGTGTCGCAAGGCGAGCACACGTGCGTGAACGCATGGCTAGGCCAGTTAGACATCGTTGGGCGTCCTTGGACGCATAGAAGGGCGGTTGTCGACACAGGTTTTGCCTGCAAAATGCAATTCTATTTCATTATGTGTTCGTGATGAAAGATACAAAATCTATTACATATAGTATTTCTTCAAATGAATAGCATTCCAGGTTCGGGGTACATGGTTTCCATCTATTTTCTCTAAGGCGTACGCTCTCAAGCCGGTTTTCTTAACGACTTTGTATGGGCCTTCCCAATTCGGGGTCGTTTTCCCTTGCTCGCTCGCTGGCCTGCTTGCTTCACAATTCCTGAGAACCAGGTCGCCAATATGAAATTGTCTATTTTTCACTTTGGAGTTGTAATATTTGGCGACCTATTGGGTTCTGACTGCCAACTTTACCTGAGCCAGGTCCCTGGTCTCTTCAAGTAGGTCGAGGTTCACCCTTAGTGCCACTTCGCTTGAAACGGGCTCATAATGCACTGTCCTTAGGGAATTGATGCCAATCTCAGCTGGTATCATAGCTTCTGTCCTATACATCAAATTGAAGGGTGTTTCTTCGGTGCCTGTATGGGATGTCGTTCGAATAGCCCAAAGGACTCCTGGCATCTCTTCTAACCATGCCCCTTAGCGTCATCCAATTTTTTCTTCAACCCTTGAAGGACCTTCTTGTTCATTGCTTCAACCTGGCCATTAGTTTGAGGGTGCTTCACTGAACTGTGTGTGAGTAGTATCTTAAAATTCTCACAGAATTTCCTCAACTTGCCCCCTGAAATTGTGTACCATTAGCCGCCACAATGGTATTGGGGATGCCGTATCTACACACAATAAATTTCCACACAAAGTTTTCAACAACCCTCTCGGTAATGGTCACTAAAGCTTCAGCCATGACCCATTTGGTAAAGTATTCGCAGACGACTATTACAAACTTCTTCTGGCCGATGGCAATGGAAAAAGGCCCCAAGATGTCAATACCCTACATGGCGAAAGGCTACGGGCTGGAAAGCTGGATGAGCATTTCTGCCGATTGTCTGGGCACGGCTGCGAACTTCTGACTCTTATCACACCTCCTTACCATATTGCAGCATCGCTCTTCATAGTGGGCCAATAGAACCCTTGTCTTAGTGCATTTTGTTCCAATTCCCTTCCTCCTATGTGGTTACTACAGACCCCTTCATGAATTTCCCTCAGGGCATAGTCGGCTTCCTCCGGTGCTAGGCATCGAAGCAGGGGCTGACTGAATGCTTTGTTATAAAGGACCTCGCCAATCATGGTGTACCTGGCAGCCTTTTGTTCTTAGCTTTGCTTGCTCCTTGGGATCTTCTGTGACGGTGCTTCCCGTGAGATAGCCCATAATGGGCGTTTGCCAGTTAAGCTCACCTGCGATGCAGAGGACTTCTTCTTCATTCTGATAGTTTGGCATTTGGCGATGCTCTAGCAGTATTTTTCCTCTTTGCCTGATCTTAACGGATGAGGCAAGCTTGGACAAGACATCTGCCCTTGTGTTTTCTGTCCTGGCGACCTGCTTAACAACTAGTCTCGAATCCTCCTTTCAACTTGAGTACCTTCTCATGATACTTGACTAGGGCGGACTCCCTGACCTCATACTTTCCATTCACTTGCTTTGCTACTAACTGTGAGTCAGTGCATAATAACAGTTTGGTGACGCCCAACTTTATGGCGAGTTCTAATCCTGCCAGTAGAGCTTTGTATTCGACAGCATTGTTTGATGCAGGGAAGCCAAAAGAAAGCCCATATTGTCACTCATTCCCCTGTGGGTCTATCAAGAGGACGCCTGCTCTGGATCTCTCTTTCTCTGAGGATCCATCCACGTACATTGTCCATACATTTTCAGGGGTGGACTCCTTTATCGAAGGCCTACATACCAACGTCAGTTCAGGGGGTGGTACCAGCTCTTCTGGTGTAGGTGGGGGGTCGACTAGGTATTGGACCGGTGCAGTGATTTCATCAGTGAATGAATATTCGGCTATGAAATCTACCAAGACCTGGGCCTTAATCGCCTTCTTTTGTCTGAATTCTATAACGAATTCGCTGAGTTCAATACTCCATTTAACCATTCTACCCGAGCTGTCGACCTTCTGCAGGATTTCTCTGAGAGGTTGATCTATCAAAAGATGGGTTTGATAGTATTGTCTGACCTTCCTGGCCACCATTACAAGGGCGAAGGCCATCTTTTCTAGCCTGGTATAATTGATTTTTTCATTCTGTAGGGCTCTGCTAACATAATAAACTGGAGTATGTCGGGTCTCATCTTCCTTGACTAATACTGCTGCCACTGTTTCATCAGATACAGCCAAGTACATAAACAACGAATCGCCCGGGAGTGGGCTGACCAATAGTGGTAGGAAACATAAATACTTTTTCAGTTCCTCGAACGCTGCTTGGCAATCCTGGTTCCATTGATATCGAGAGGCGTCTCTGAGCACCTTAAAAAAGGGCAAACATTTGTTAACTAATTTGGAGACAAACATGTTCAAGGTGACCATTCTGCCTGTGAGTCTTTGTATCTCCCCGGTGCTTCTTGGGGGGCTCATACATAGGATGGTCTGGACTTTCTCAAGGTTCACCTCAATACCCTATTTGAGACCATGAATCCTAAAAAAATTCCTACTCCAACTGCAAAGGCGCACTTAGTGGGATTCAGTCTCAAACTGTGTTGCCTCAGGCCTTGGAAGACTTCCGCCAGGTCCAGCACATGTTGCTCAATGGAGGAACTCTTCACCAACATATCATCTACATAAACTTCAACACTTCGCCCAATCTGGTCTTTAAACAACTTGTTGACTAACCTCTAATAGGTCGCCCCCGCAGTTTTTAGCCCAAAAGGCATCACTTGATAACAATACAGACCTTCCTCGGTGATGAAAGACATCTTGTCTTGGTCTTCGGGGTTCATTCTGATCTGATTATATCCTGTAAAGGTGTCCATGAAACTCATGTCCTTGTGTCCTGCTGAGGAGTCCACCAGTCTGTCTATGAAAGGCAAAGGGAAATTGTCCTTTGGGCAAGCCTTGTTTAGATCAGTGAAGTCCACACACATACGCCACTTCCCGTTGGCTTTCTTCACCATCACTACATTGGCCAACCATTCCGGACACTTGACTTCCCTGATAAATCATGCTGCGAGGAGCTTTTCAACCTCCTCCCTTACTGCATGTATTCACTCATGGGCAAACTTCCTCTTTTTCTGCTTGACTGGTTTGGCTGTGAGATCGAAACCTAGAGAGTGAGTAATGGTATCCATGTCTATCCCAGGCATGTCTACTGCCGACCATGCGAAGACATCTGCATTATCCTGCAAAATTTGTACCAAGGGTCGCCTCTCTTGGTCGCTTAGGGATGACCCGATCTGGATGACCTTTTTTGGGTATTCTTCATATAAGAGGATCGCCCTTGTCTGTTTTGCGAGTTTCGCTTTATACTAGCTGGTCTCCGACCTGGTATCCAGACTTTCTAATGTGAGAGTGATTTTATCAACCAGATTTATTTGTGCATCCTCCAGTTGCCCCCAGTCTCTATTTCCATCTTGTCAGATTATGTGTTTTGCCCCCTAGTTTCTGTGTTTTCAATACTCACTGCCTGCGATCTTCCGTGATTCTTCTTAACGAGCTGTATGGAGAGTATGTGACATTGACGGGCTGTCTATTGATCTGTTTTCATATACCCTATTCCAATAGGTGTCAAAAACTTTACTGTCAGACAATATACCGCTGTGACCATCTTGGTTTTTCTCATCAATAGTCGCCCAAGGATAGCATTGTACGTCGAAGGTTGGTCGACCACCAGGAAATCTATCATTACTGTAAGGACATGGTTGCCATCTCCTATTGTGATTGGAAGGGCGACAGAGCCCTTAACATTGATGGGCTGATTGGTGAAGCCAAATATGGGGCTCGCTGGAGACCTATCTTTCTGAAGGCTTCGAGTTGGAGGACCTCGATTACACTGCCGCTATTGGCCAGGACTTTCTTGATTTGGAAGTTATCGATTATGGGAGACAAAACAATCGGGTCGTTCCCGTTGTCCTCCAGAATATTAATGTCCTTGTCTGTGAAGTCTATCACCCAGTCTTCACTGTGTCTAGTTTTCTTATGGGCGATGTCGACCGCCATCACACTTCTGAGATGCGCATTTGTCTTGGAACTTCTATTGGTCTATTCCTCTGTCCCCCCTATTATGATGTTGATAACCCCTTGAACGGGCTTTTTCCCTTTTGCTTTTTTGTTTTTCTGATTTCCCGTCGATGTCTGCCCCTGTTTGGTGCATGTTCTCTTCACAAACTGATTAATATATCCTTTCCTGATAGCACCTTCGATGGTGTCCTTCAAAGATCGACAATCTTCAGCACTGTGCCCTATATCATTATGATATTGGCATCTTTCTTTAGAATTCAGGCGAGCCGGATTATCTTTCATTGGGTAAGGGGTACCCAAAATACCTTCATGAGATACAGCGTTCAGAATGTACGCCCTGGAGGCGTTCAGGGGAGTATATTCTTGGAATTTGGAATATAAAGCCTTTTTTGCTCTTCTACTGTAGCCCTAACTAGTGCGAACTTGTTGGTTCTGGGAAACTTTGTCTGGCGACCTTGATCTTCTACGACGCGAGTCAGATCTAGACCGAATCCTGTTATCTCTCTGCCTTTGTCTATTCGCCTGAAATCTCTCTTGATTCCAGGACTGATTTTCCCATTCAGTGCTTCTTTCTGCCATCTTCATTTCTTTGATTTTGACGTATCTCTAGGCCTTTCCATAAAGGTTGTAGAGCTTCTCTAGCTTGGTATCAGTCAAGGTGTATCCTAGGTGTTCATGGCGAGCACCAAAAATGAACACCTGTATGGCCCAATCGTCATGCAGGTCTTTAATCTCCATTGTGGCGGAGTTAAATCGTCGAATGTACTCTCTCAGAGATTCATTCTCTCTCTGTTTGACTGTTAATAAACTAGAACGTGTCTTGAAGGTCGCCTTATTGGCGAGGAAGTGGGCAATGAACATCTTGCCCAGTTTCTCAAAGTTGTCAATGGAGTTCGCCGGCAGTGATTGATACCAAGTTTTGCCGTGTACCCGTAACGTTGTGGGAAACACTCGGCATTTGATGGCGTCACTCACCCCAAGTAGGTCCATGTAATTGCTATATTGAATTAGGTGGTCGACATGGTCCTTGGTGACGTCATAAGTTTCCTTCGGTAATTTTGTAGACGTCTGCACCTGCTCTTGTCGAATCTGCACGTTAAGGGGCTGTTGTCATCACTTATCCATTCAATTTCTTCTGCCTTATCTTTCATCATTCCCTGGACTTCTCTGCGCGGGGCCGCCATCTGGGCCTGAACATTCACGGTAGTCGTCCCCATAGTATTTGTTCTTACTCTCCTGTTCTGTGGACGACCCTTCTCCTGGGTTTGGGCTCCCCCTTTGGGGCATTCAATTAGGTTATTTTCCTATGTTCTTTTGCGACCTGCATGACGACTCCAGCGCGAGGACGAGCTACTATTTTCTTCTTGCTGATCTCGATATTGATATTTTTGTAGGTTGTTAATTTGCTGGGTGGCTTAAAGTACAGTTCTTTGTTGCTCTGCCAACTGTGCTTGAAGAGTTTGTATTTGATTCATCAATGCATGTTGCACTGGGTCTGGGTATGGTGAGGGTGGTATGGTGGGGGGAAAGTTAGACGACCCCACTTGTGGGTCGGCCGCTGCTGTTGGGTAGCCCAAGGCGGTGAATGTGGATTCTGGTTGGGGGGTTGGTAATTCTGGGTTATCCCTTGTTGGGTCAACATCGGGTGTAAAGGTAACATAGTCCGCTCCCTAGTCTCGGCTTGAGGGCCTGCAGCGCGACCGGCCGAGGCTCCCATCCCCAATACGGGGTGAGACCTTCATTGAACATTTGAGGCAGTTTCGTTGACCAAATCTAAGGTTGTTGATAGTATTGGGGTGTTGGCTGCTAGTAAATTCTGGTAATAACCGTATGGAGGGTAAGATTAGTGGTACCAGGGGTTGGGGAAAGAGTAGTTTTGGTAATAATTTGGCAAATAGGGGGGTATCCCTGGAGAGGAGAATCCATGGCTTGCTATTGCTGAAGATAATTGGGGGCTAATGCCATATGCACCAGCGCCTGAGGCCCCTGGGGGTTGTTTTGTTGGGTTGATGGTGGTAGAGACATGACTCTCGTTCCCACAAACGGCTCCAATTCTTGATGGTATTTTCGGTGTTAGATGGTTCTTAGGTAAGGGAAAGGAGAAGGGCAGAGCAACAATAGTGGTTTTTGGTGGTAAGGGTTTTTCTAGAGAGATTCAGTTGGTCTCAAGGGGCCTATTTATAGTTTCTGCTGACGGGTCACCGCGCTCCACATGTTGGGACTTGGCTAAGAACAGGTTGGTCGAGGTCCCATGTGGGCTCCGATGTGATAGGCGACGATGTGATAGGTAGGGTGGTTGTCGGGTGAGCCACATGGTTCTTTTGAAGTGATGGGCGTTAGGGTCGCCTAACAGTGGCGACCACTCGGTAGGTTGGACTTGGCGAGCTCATGATTGGCGAGCCCCCCTCTTAGGCCTCATAGTAAAGGGTTTGTTGGGCTTGATAGTTAGCTCATGTCCATTAGGCCTAGGAGGTTTATTGGGTTTAACATAAGCAATAATTTTAGAATTTAGATGAAATGGTGTAAGGAATACTTATAGAAAGAAAATATTTTCATTGAAGGTGACTTTAATGGACATGTAATGGCTAGTCGTAATGAGTTTGAGAATGTTAATGAGGATATGATTTTGGGATAGAAATGAGACGAGAAACACCATCTTAGATTTTGTTGTATCTTATAACTTGATTTTAGTGAACACTTGGTTTAGAAAAAGTGACTCATATCTGATCAGATATAGGAGTGGACGGAATGCTTGTCAAATAGATTTCTTTCTAACCAAAAGGGGAGGGAAGAGTTGTTGCATAGATTGTAAGATGATAACAGAGAGAGTGTAGCTACACAACATTGGCTTCTAGTTTTACATGTTCATTTTAGAAAGACGTATAAGAAAGTGAGACGTGTCCTAGACCCTAAAATTAAATGGTGGAGGTTGAAAAGGGGCGTTCAAGCATCTTTCATTGATAGAATAACCAAAAATGCTAATTGGGAAGACGAGATCGACCCTTGTGTGATATGGAATAAGATGACCAATTGTATTAGACAGATTGCTAAAGAGGACCTTGGTAATCAAAAGGTATAGCGCCATCATGTAATGACACATCATGGTGGAACAAGGAAGTAAAGACAGCTATTAAGAATAAACAAATTTGCTATTTAATTTAGGAAATAGTAGGGATACAGAGAGCTTTGAAAAATATAAGTTTGCAAAAAATAAGGCCAAGAAAACTGTAAGGGAGGCTATAGCGAGAGTCTATAAAGATATTTTTTGATAGATCCCAAAGATGAAGACAATGATATCTGTAGGCTTGCTCGGATGAAGGAGAAAAAGACTAGAGATTTGGAACTATTAGGTGTATCAAGGATAACAACCATATGGTCCTAGTGAAAGATAAGGAGATTAAAGAGACATGGAGAGAATATTTTAATAAACTTTTCAATGGAAATTGCTCTCAAGATGTCGATGACCTGATTATACTATCAAAAGACCTAAATTGCGACTTTATGTGTAGGATAAGGCCCTTTCGAGGTCAAAGAAGACTTGCATCGTATGCATACTAGAAAGACAGTATGCTCGAATGCAATTCTTGTCGAGGTTTGGAAATGCCTCGGTGAGGTTGGTTAAGCAACATTTACAAGAAATGCTAAGATTGCAGAAAATCAGCTTGGTCTCATACTAAGAAAATCCACCATGGAAACAATTCATCTCTTACGACCGCTTATTGAGAGGTTTAGAGCGTTATGACAATATTTACACAAGGTTTATATTGATTTAGAGAAAGCTTATGATATAATACCTAGAGACTTTTTTGGGTGGGCTTTGAACAAGAATGAAGTTCCTTTCAAATCTGTTAGTTAGACTTGTCAATTCTTACGACCCGGTCCAACCCGATTTCACCATAAAAAGTCAACAACCCGAACCTGCCCAACCTGAACCCGAAAGCAACCCGAACACAAAATGACCTGAACCCTAAACGATCCAAACCCAAAATAACTCGAACTCGAATTGACCCGAACCCGAAATGATCCAAACCCGAAATACGAACTTAAATTAAATATAATTTTTGTAGACACCTAATTTTGTCCGGACCACTAAACAGGTATGTTTTCTTCCCATATTGATGTTTCCAAGTATAAAAAGACTGTTTTCATCCTGCAGGTGAGACTCCGAGACTTAGTTAAAAGGGCGAGCACAAAATGTCAAACTTGAAAAAAAGTCAACCCCGAAAAAGTCAACCCCGAAAAAGTCAACCCCAGAAAGTCAACTACTGAAAAAGTCAACCCACTTTCAAAATCAAGATTTTAAGTTCAATTGAAAAATGGAGAAAGAATTTTGATAATCCGAGGTCTACATTGAAAGATATGGAGTTCGAAAGTTGGGATTTGGAGGTTCAGTAGAAAAGAAACCCTAATCCGAGAAATTTGGGGAAAAGTGCTTAAATGATCAAACTGGTCGAAATTGAAGGTTTCAAATGAAAGATAAGCACTGACTACGGGTAATGGAGAAGTCACTTGCAAGAAAAACCGAAGGAAAAGTCAATCCGGGAGAAAACCGAGAATTAGGGTTTTTAGTTGATTTCGGTGAAATCGGGAAGAATCACATAAATGGCCCGACTTGGTAAGACCAAAGCCCCCAATGGATGAGGAATGATTAAAAAGGATGGCCCAAGGCTCAGATTGAAGAAAATTTGAAAATCGGACTTGTTTTGAGCAAAACCGGGTTTCGGAGGTTAAAGGGGCAAAATTGGAAAAATTTGGGAAAAATAGCAAATGGACTCCGAAAATTCTGAAAAATTTGTCAATCTCGTTTTTAAATTGTTTGGAAGAGATTGGCGAAAGAAAATCTTGATTCCGAGTTCGGTTGCAAAATGGCCAAATCCCGGGCTTCTTATGCAGTAATTCAAAAAGATAAATCTCGAAAAAATAGCAAATGGACTCCAAAAATTCTGAAATTTTGCAAATCTCATTTTTAAATTATTTGGAAGAGATTGGCGAAATAAAATCTTGATTCCGAGTTCGTTTGCAAAATGGCTAAATCCCGAGCCTCCTATGCAGTAATTCAAGCCGATAAATCCCGAAAAAATACCAAATGAGCTCCAAAAATTATGAAAACTTTCAGATCACACTTTTTAATTATTTTGAAGAGATTGGTGAATAAAAATCTTGATTTGGAGCTCGTTTAAAAAATGGTAAAAAGTAGGGGCATAAAAGGACATTTTGGGAAGAACAAATCCAAATAAATAGCAAACGGACTCGGATAATTTTGAAAACTTCCAGAACTCAATATTTTATTATTTTGGAAGTATTAAAAAAAGAAAAATTTAATTTGGAGCCCGTTTGATATTTATTTTGCATCCGGGGGGCAAAATGGTCGTTTCACCCAAGCAACCGAAAAGGGCTTCTTTGGGCCTTTCAAAAATCAGAGCTGGGCTGGAAAAGAGAGGTGCTGGCCTGCCCAAGCCCAAAGGAAGGAGGAAGCTTAGGATTTTTTCAATCAAGTGATTAAAAATCAAGAGTTAAGTTAGAGATTTTCATTTTTGAGCCTAAGTCCCAATCCCACATCCCTTTGTAATGTCAAGCCAAGGAGGTGCTCACCTTATAAATAAGGAGTCTTGGCCTTTGGTTGAGATCACCCACTACCCCTTTGTGAGATAGTCTATACACTTGTATTAGGATTATCCGGGTGGTGAGTCATAGTGTTTTTGTTGAGAGGGTTTGTAGCTTAATCCGTTCAAAAGCTATTCTGAGGGTTTGTAGCTTAATCCGTTCAAAAGCTACTCTGAGGGTTTGTAGCTTAATCCGTTCAAAAGCTACTCTGAGGGTTTATAGCTTAATCCGTTCAAAAGCTACTTGGTGAGTTTTCATTTTAAAATAATGTTTCTTGTTCTTCCTTCATTTCCTTTCTTAAGTATATTTTTCTTACATTTTGTTTTTACAATAAACTCACCATGGCCAAATGGCCTACATTATTTATTTTAAGTTGTTATTTTTGATTCATTTTACCATATTGTTTATGCTATTTTCTTTATTTTTGATGTTTTAAATATTATGTTATTTCATGTTCTTAAGTTATATTTAATTTGGTTGCTTTGTTTGTTGCCATTTATGTCTTAGATGTCATGTTTTTACATTTTTAATTTTCTGTTTTCATGTTGTTTAAATTTGAGCATGTTTTAGAGTTAGCATATTAAGTGTTTGCGAAAATGCTTGTGTGATTCTTTGCATGATTCTTGTTTTATATCTTAGTAAGCATGTTTTAGATTTGGTATATTAGGTGTTTGTGAAAATGCTTGTGTGATTTTTGTGTTATGACTTAGTTTTTCATGCTAGCATACCAAGTGTTTGTGAAAATGCCATGCTTGTTGAAGCTTGGAGCCATTTGGCTACTCCATGTGTTTTGCATTGTGTGTTGTATTTTTGTTATGCTAGTTTTTAGGTTTTTGCATTTGCATGATATTTGGTTGGATTTTTGAATTAAGCATGCCTTGTGTTTGTGAAAATGCCATGCATGTCTTAGGTCTAGGTTACATTAAATGTCATGCAAGTTCATGTTAGGTCTAGGCCATATTATTTGTGTCATGCATTTTCCTTACATTTAGGTTTAGATCCATGCATTTCATGCATTATGTTTGCTGCATTGTTTCATGCATTTCATGTTCATGCCACTTGAATAATGACTTGAGCCAATTAATGGTTCAAGATTATGCTCTCTTGAGCATACTTGTGGAAAATTAAGTTTGTCAAATTGATTATTCTACCTTTGTGATTTTTTTACTTAGCCAATTTTTATCTAACTTTCAAAAAGTCCTAGCTACTGCTTTCAAGTCATTTTATGAGTTTCAAATATTTTTATTTTGATTTTTAAATGATTTTATCAAGAAAAAAAAATGTGTTGGCAAAGCAGTTTTTTTCAGTTTTTTTCAACAAAAAAAAAAAACTCGTACATCTCTGATTTTTCTGGGAATTCATCTTTGATCACAAAATTAAGAAAAATTTTCCTCGTGTATTTTTACATGTCCTGAGTCTCCAGTATTTTTTTTAGAATTTTTGGAATTTTTAAAAGTAGGATAAAAAATCGTGGATTAAAACTGGGCAGTGGAGTCAGAATTGAATTTAAATAAAAACAAAGCAGTTTTTTCTCCTCCAAAAACTCGTACATCTCTGGTTTTTCTGGGAATTCATCTTTGATCAAAAAATTAAGCCGATTTTTTCTCGTGTAGTTTTACATGTCCTGAGTCTCCAGTAATTTTTTCAGAATTTTTGGAATTTTTAAAAATAGGGTAAAAAATCGTGGATTAAAACTGGACAATGGAGTCAGAATTGAATTTAAAGAAAAACCAATTTTCTGTTTTGGTTAATCTACTTAGAGTGGGCTGATTAGGAGGGTTAGCTACTGACTTAGGGTGATTTCTAAGCCTTTTAAACTCTAAAAATGGTTTTTCAAGTCCTGGGCTAAGGGTAGTAAAGTCCGGATTTTTTAAACTTAGGAAATTAGAGCCATTTAAAAATTTTTAGCCCAGTTTTTATTGTTAATTCAAGCTTTTCAAAATTGTTTTCAAACAATCACAAAGTATTTTGGTTTTAGAATATTTAATTTGACATATTTTCCTAAGGTAACCGGATATCTTTTTAGATATACGGATTTCCTTAATTAAAGGAAAAAATACATTTCATGCATTGCATTTTTATATTCATGCATTTTATATAATATGTGATTCTTGCCATAATAATTTCTATGTGTCATGACATTTAGGTTGCATTATATTATTTAGATTTTGCTATGTCATTTTATTTATGTCATGCCTATACATATTCATTTCTTTTAAATGTTTTCAAAAAAGATAATGGTTTTCAATAAAAATAAAGATATTCCCGAGTTAAAATAATTCATGAGTTCTCTACCGGGTTTGCTGGAGGGAATATCATCAATTATTATTAATAAAGGAATATCTTTCTTTCAAAAAAAAAAAAAAAAGAGAATGATTCGGAAAGTTTTCCAAAACTAATAAAAATTTCTATATTTTGCCACGTTTGTTGGGGAATATAGGAAAATTTTGAATTTATAAATTCCGGATCATTTTCAATAAAAAATGGAATTATTTTTCTTTAAATTGGGAATTAATTTGAAATACTAAATTTAAAACCAACTTTTACCAAGACTTGAGATAACACACGATTAATAAGGTACCGATTTATACGGGCGTTGTGGGGGTGCTAATCCTTCCCCACACGTAACCGACTCCCGAACCCGCTTCTTTGATTTCTCTGGTTTAAAACGCAGACTTGAAATCGGTTTTTAAAATATTTTAATTAATTTTTAAAATATTTTATAAAATCGGTTTTAATAGGTAGCCGATCACACCTAGCTAAAAAAGATTGGTGGCGACTCCATGTCTTTTTAGGTCATTTCCAAAACCTTCATTTTTTAGAGGAATTAAGTCGACTTTTCCTCGGTTTTTTTTAATGTCACGCCTAACGAATAATAAAGTCTTGCGATGAGACGTCGTTATTTTTTAGGTTGCGACAATTTTATTTTAAAAAGTATTAATTTAATAAAATAAATAAATACGACAAGATTATTAATTTATTTTAATTTTATAACTTCAATTATCTTTTTAAATCTTTCTTCTTTACTACTACAATTTTTTATATATTTTAATTATAATTAAAAAAATTATTTTATTATTATAATTGAATTTTAATTTTAATTTTTATATTTATATTTATTACTATATATTATGAATAAAGTTTTTTTTACTTTGATAAAATAATTAAATAGATCTATAATAATTATCTTTAAACAAAAAGTAACTAACAATAATTCGACAAAACTATATGTTATATTACTTATGATAATCTTATAATATAATTTAATTTTAAATAAATTAATATATGTTATATTACTTATGATAATCTAATAATATGATTAAATATAAATTATATATTTTTATTCTCATGGGTATACATATGATTTATAATAAATTATATAATATTTGTTCTAACATGTCAAATCCTAAGATTCGATCGTTAGACACCTCCTCGATCTTTCGACCGTATTAGATTTCAAAAAATAATCCTAAAATCTCTTAGATCTAAGTTTGAAAATAAGATCTATCGTCTCCTTTTTGTTACCGAAACACTGAAATCTTTTCTCTTTTCCCTCGATTTAGAAACCCACAAAGAAATAACCGCAAAACACCCTTAAACCAAAACCCAAAAAAAAATCCCAAAGATTTTTGCAAACTGAAAACCCAAAAAATCTCTTGCTGTCAATCTCTTGTTCCTTTCGTGATTGTTTTCTGATGATGATTGTTGTGCGTTTAAATAGGAATTAGAATAAGAGTTTTAGAATTTGTTAAATTTGGTTTTTTCTTTCCAAATCCAATTTTAACTTTAAAATAAGTCTTTTCGTCTTGGATATAAAAATTATTTTTGGTTTCAAAATATATTTCCCTTTTCTTTTGGTTTTTTATTTATTTTTTTGCATTTTTACAAAAAAAAATATATAAAAAATAAGGAAAAAATGGAAAAAAATTAAAAAAGAAAATTAAAAATTAAAAAAGAAAGGAAAAACAAAATAAAATGGATATGGTCCAAATTGGGTCCAAAGCCCAAAAATATAATTAGTTCTAAAAAGCATTATTGGGCTAAAACTTAAAATAAAATCTAAAGTAATAACTTCAAACCATAATAAACCGAAATCCTAAAGTCATTCGGATTAAGATCAATTTATATATAAAAAAAGGCTATAAACCCAAAAATCAACTTTAATCTCAAATTGGATTTAAATAATATTTGATCAAGATTAAGATATTTCGTATGAGATTAATCTAACAATTAAACATGGTTTAAATCAGATTATCCCGAATAGTGCATTAAAAGACCTCGGACAAAATTGAGTTTCTACAATATTTTATAGTTATACATATTATTTAAAATAAATGTATCATTTTTAATTTTAAAAGTATAACATCTTCTCATGCAATGTGAAATAAAATACATAAAAAAGGTCATTGATAATGATAATGTTATTTTATTTTAATGATCGGTACATTGCGTCATAATAATCTCTTACCATGTTACTTAAATTAAATTAGATAATTTCTTATTAATAATATACATATTTTTTGAAATAAATATTTTGTTTTTATTTTCAAATGTATAATCTCTTAAGTTTTATCATGTAATTTTTAAAAAATATATATAAAAAATATCATTGATATGTGTATTTTATTATGAAGATTTGTATATATTATAATAATATCTTATCATGTGATATATAATGAATTAATCTTTTATCGTTATACTTTATTTAGAATAAATGTGTTGTTTTTAATTTTAAATTTAATCTCTTATCATATGATTTAGATTAGTTTCGTCAATAGTCATAATATTGGTTCGTTTAACGATACTTGCTACTAAGTTTATAAAAATAGATAATTTTTTATTTTATTATAAAGAGCTACAAAGATAGATATATATATATATATATATACACACATATAATCATATATGTAAATATTAATATAATAAAAAATATATATTATACAAAAATATTATATATGTTAGTACGTCAATATGTTAGGAATTACATCATTACTTATTATAACATTTTTATTAATTTAATTTCATACATTATGTTTAGAACTTAATTAAAAATATTTAGCATAATTAACTAATTTAATTTCTTAATTAATTTATTATTATATTTTTATTTTGAATAAGCATTTATTATTATATTTCATTATACTTGATAATTAAACTTTCAAGTAAACTTCTTAAATCTAATTTAATTTTAGTAGCAAATCATTTCAAGTTCTAAGATTGATTCACTTGATAAAACTTTTAGTATTAAGAGTTACTTATCAATGTTTGAACTTTCAACAAATATAAAGTTTTATATATTTTACAAATATCTAAATAGATCCAAGTAACGATTTCAGATGCACGATAATATCCTATTTATTTTTAAAATATTTTTATTTTTATCTTTCAATAAAATTCTAACAAAATCTGAATCGATCAAATAATCTGTATAAATTTAATCTGATTCGATTTTAAAAATTAATAAATTGAATCCAAAATGACTTGAATCTGAATAACCCAAGTGTCAAACCCGAAATGACTCAAACTAGAATAACCCGAACCCGAATAACCTGAGTGTCAAACTCGAATCACCCAAACCCTAGATGATCCGAATCAGAAGTAACCCGAACCTGAAATGACTTGAACTAGAAGTGACCCAAACTCAAAATGACACGAACCCCAAATGACTCGAACTTGAAATTGACCCAAATTTTTTAAGACCCGAATTGACCCGACCCGACCCTGCCAGACCATACCCGACCCGACCCAAACCCAACCCTACCCACCCAATTGACAGGTCTAATGTTAGTATAATATGCGATATATACGAGAGAGTAATTACATACATAAAAACTTGTGGTGGATTGACGGGTGAGTTTTCAATTACAATAAAGGTGCACCAAGGATTGACGTTGAGTCATTGGATTAGGTAACGAAAGGCATTCAAGATGAAATACCTTGGTGTTGCTATTCGCAGATGGTATTGTATTGGTTGATGAGACTAAAAAAAGGTTAATACCGAATTAGAGTTATGGAGATAAACACTAGAAGCTTAGACACTTAGATTAAGCATATCAAAGACTGAGTATATGGAGTCTACACTTAGTAAAAGAAGGAACAACGATCAAGGCGTGATCACACTTGACTAGCAGAGTGTATCTAGAGACGATAATTTAGAAAGACTGGAAGATTGATGGAGATGTTAACCATAGGATCAAGGTTGGGTGGCTTAAGTGGAGAAGTACAACAGGAATTTTGTGTAATCATAATATACCTTTGAGTTTGAAGGGGAATTTTATAGGATGACTATCATACCTGCTTTACTATATATGGTACGAAATGTTGGGCTAATAAGAAGCAACATATACAAAAGATGAGTGTAGTCGCGATACAAATGTTAAGATGGATGTGTTATAAAACTAGGAAGGACAATGTTATAAATAAGGATATTCTTTTCAAGTTGAGATAACTCCTATTAAGGATAAGGTTAGAGAAAACTGTTTTTAGTGGTTTAAGCACATAGAACGCACATCGAAGGATGGAGCAAATTGACGTTGCACAAGATAAAAGATTGAAGGAAAATCAAAAAGACATAATTAAAAGTGATAAGTAATGATATAAACTATTGAAATTTGAAGAGATGGCGGTGATTGATAAGAATGATTGGAGGATTAGTGTACCAGACGTAAATGTTTCTCTTATTCTCACATTAATCTTTTATATTTATTCAAATTATAAAACAATTACATTTTTCACATTCACTTTTTATATTTATTCAAAATTTTATCTTATTTTTTTACCTTTATTAATATTTTTTTATAATTTTCTTTTATTTTAAAAATTATAATTTGATTTAATAAAATAAAATGTTTTATTTTCTTATTTATTAAAAAATTTAAAATACTACTATCAAATAATTTACAACCTCTATTTTGTACATTAAGTTTGTCAAATATTATTTAATTTTTTTACCATATTTTTTTATTATTTTAAAAGCAATTTTATTTGATTAAGATTTCATTTAGATTACATTGCACCTCAATGAAAAAAATGATACCAAATGCTATGCAAGTAGGGATGGCAATGGAGCGGGGCGAGGACGGATTTTGCAGTATCTACCCCTGCCCCGCCACAGCACTGCTCTGTCTCGCCCCCCGTCCTGCTCCATTATGGATGTTGAAATTTCAATACCACTACCACTTCCATGGATGTCGTTTACATCCATAACCGTCCCGCCTCGCTCCGCCCCATTTGATATTTATTAATTATTTTTATTTTTTTCAAATAAAAAAAGCATTGTAAAAAAATTTAAATATAAATTCAATATAAACATGTTTCTAATCTAGGAAGAGAAAAAATAAAGTATTAGGTTTAGGTTTTTAAAAAGAAAAATCAAAATAATAAGTTTAATTATATTATTTTATTATTCTTTTAAAAGCTAAATATTTAAGGGTAAAATTGTAATTTCAGTATTCGGGGCGGGGCGGTACGGAGCAGGCAATTACCACAACTGCTCCATCTCCGCCTTTCAAACAAAAAAAAAAAAACGTATCGCCCCGCTCCGCCTCCATTATTAAAAAAAAAAAACCTCTCCATTCGGATCGGTTCGAAATTCATCGGTCGGATCAGATTTTGTCATCTCTATATGCAGGGTGCATTTGGATAGCACCTTATGATGTTTTTAATTGGAGTGCCCTTTCAATTGAGGATTGGAAGGGCAAGAGTTTAATGGCTCTACTGAACCTTGCGATAGGATTTTTTCCCATTTTATCCATTTTTTCTAATTTTTTTTTTTATTTTATTAATTTTTTTACTTCATAAATTTTCAATTATTTATTTTCTAATTCTCTCATTTTTTATTTTGTTAGTAAAAGATATAAATATATATTTTATTTAATATCATAAATAAATGTATATGATTATATAATAATTAATTAATAAATAAAAATATTTAAATAAAAAAATGTATTAAAATTTTAAATATTAAATATCATTAATATATATATATAAATAATTTATTAATATACTCTTAAATTAATATCTTTAACTATCATTTTCTTTTTCACTTTATTATTATTATTTTTTTATCCAAACACATATTTTATAATTAATTTTATTCTTACAATATCCAATCTAACTACTGCAATAATTAATGAGAGACTACTATTTTCAAATACACTATCCATCCCAATGAAACCTAAGATGTTCAAAAACTCCAACCATGAGAAGCCAACATTATTTACTTGTTATGAAGAATCCATTTGGATCCCAATGGAAGACACCCCACGGCACCGGAGATGTCTTCTACTGGGATCCAAATGGACTTAAGGTCCATTCCACCCTCACCCATTCTCCATCTATTCCTCCGTTTTCCTTGTGCGTTCCGCCAGTCCACACATAAATATCTCATTTCTTTTAAGTTTATACAACAACAACCTATATTTTGGTGCAAGAAATAACTGCATAGTAAAAAAAAAAAAAATTAAAAATGTAGAAATAAAGAAGTTAGTAATATGAGAAAATCTAGAGAGAGAGAGAGAAGGGGAAGACTGATTTAGTTGTAATTTTTAATAGAAATAATCTACGGTCAAAGAGAGAGAGAGAGCGTGGGAGCTATAAGTTTTGTGCGAAGTGTACACGAAGCCGAAGACAAAAGCCGGCTTCTTCTTCAACTTCTGTTTTGCTTCAAATTTCTCCTTTACTCACATCCTTGAAGTTTCTATTTTTATTTTCGCCCTTCACTTTCTTATTCTTATTTGGAAGTTGGATTCATTTCATCCTTTGCTTTTGATGGTTTGATCGGTTAAAGGAATAGATAGGAGACTGCCCAAAAAGTTTTTTTTTTTTTTTTTTATAAAAATTGTAAGAAAACAGGATCGGATATGACACGTTGATTAAGCTTTTTTATTTTAAATCTGATATATTTCAGAAAGTTAAGGAAGTTTTTCTTTTGGGTTTCGTTTGATTTCGAGGGGATGGGTTGTTTTCCTTGTTTCGATTCAAGGGAAGAGGAGAAGTTAAATCCTGTCGAAGAAACCGTTGATCAAAAGCAAGGCCACCCAACTGTTTCCTCTAATATTTCCAGATTATCTTCAGGTTAGCTTTGTTTTTTCTTTTTTTAGAAAATATTTTTAAAATTAATTACCTTATCACTTGATCTGATCTGGGTCTTTCTGAATCATTATTATTTCCTAAGTTTTGTAAGTTTTGGATTGTTTCCTGTGACCCCACCAGATTTGATGCTGTTTTGTAAAGGACTTAGGATCTAATGATGATTTTGATCACATGGCTGATGAGCTGATCTGTTCGATAGTTGATTAGATTGAAAAAATTGTAATTAATTCAAAATCCATTGATAGATGTCTTGTAATTTGCAGGAATTCAATGTGTTAAATTAAAATTAGCTTACTGAGTATGATAAGCAAAGTTTATAATTTGGAAATTATAGCTTGATGGAGCTTATTATTGCCTTGGCCATTAAAATATGTGTCTTTTCTTGAATCACTGAGCTTGAGAATTGAGATTGTATTCTCTTTTCCAGTTAGATTGTTTCTTTGCATTAAAATGGTAATCAGATCTTTAATAGTATCTATTTTGATGGAGTTGGCAGGAGGGGACAGGCTTAGATCAAGAAATAATGGAGGGTCCAAAAGGGAATTACCAAGTCCCAAGGATGGGCCTGGTGTCCAAATTGCTGCTCAAATTTTTACTTTTCGTGAGCTTGCAGCTGCAACAAAGAATTTCAGGCCAGAGTCTTTCTTAGGGGAAGGTGGATTTGGACATGTTTACAAAGGGTGGCTCGAGAGTACTGCTCAGGTAATTTTATTATTGTTTCTGTGTTTTCACAAAATATTGAAAGCATACGAATATAATGTAGCTGCAATAGTTAAGCTCTGAGTTATACCATGATTTACCACTTCTAGGCCTTTGCTTGTTTTCTTCATACCTTGTTTTCTGTCTTATGCTCCAAAAGGAATTCTTAAACTCAACCATTCGTGGAGGTTACATAGATATTTAGTGGTTGAAGACTGGGTGTTTGGAAAGAAAATACTCTGTTTTAACTAAGATTCTAACATTTATTAACATAGCAAGTGAAGCATTGTAAAATCAGCAACTTCACCATTAAGAATGTATTTGGTAAAATTGCCAGTTAGTATCGTTGGTTTGCATTCTTCATCAGGATTTTCAAATCCTCTAGATTACTTCCTACGTATTCTGATATAGCTCCCACTGAAGAGGCTATATACAGTTGAATCTTTGTGTACATCTATTGAAAAGTTCAATTATTGAACTTGGATGCAGCTCTTTAATCTGATAACTCTCAAGTGATAAACTTTTGTCCATTGAAGATGATCTAATTAATATCTGAGTATATTTTTATCTTTTGGTGTGATTGTTGCTACTTGATATGCTTGACCCTCTGATAAAAGAGAGCAGCATTCATCCTCCTGGAGTCTGTCTTGCTGATAAAATGTGGTTTTCCTGTCTAAATCCTCCACTGGATGTTGTCATATGATGTAGCTGAGGTCTGGGATGAGTCTGAAAGTTCTAGTGCTGTATGCAGTATCAATTATAATTATTAGACAATCTTTCTAAGAGAAGAAACATTATACTGATTATACTGAGTATATCTAACGATGCAATTTGGACAGTGAAGTTTATGTCTCTGTCAAAATTATTTTATTCCTTTGTAACAGGATTGTGATACATGTTATAAGATATTTGAAAGAGGACCTCTGCATTTTCTTCTGAAATTACACAAACTGAAGGTTCTTGTAGTTGGGATAGCGAACTTAATCTTGTATGGCTTGAGGTGTTCATGTCATTATGTCTCTTAGATATTTATTTTTTGCCTTTGCAGGTAGTTGCAGTCAAACAGTTGGATAGAAACGGTCTCCAGGGTAACAGGGAATTTCTGGTTGAGGTTCTCATGCTCAGCCTTCTTCATCATCCTAATCTTGTTAACCTGATTGGTTATTGTGCTGATGGAGATCAGCGGCTTCTTGTTTATGAATTCATGCCCTTGGGATCCTTGGAAGATCACCTTCTTGGTAATATTTTGGTGCACTTCTGGTGCTCTAATGATAGAATTCCTTTCTCACATTAATTCATTTTATCCAGAGCAACTAGTCTTACTGCATCCTTTAGATCTTGATAAAGCTATAGTTAACTAAAAAATTTTAGCACTTTGAGTTGGTGTAGCATGTCAGTGTTTTTTTGTAGACATTACTTTTTCCAGCTCATATTTTTCAGTGGAGTCAATGTTGTTGTGAAGAGGTAACTAGTGTTAGTCTAGAAAGCACGGACATGGACAAGCAATACGGGTACCACATGGACACGGTGACATGGGAATTTTCAGAAAATTAGGACACGCAATAAAAAATATTTTTTATATAATAATATACAATAAAAATATAAAATTGATAATTTTCAATTAAATATTAACTTGCAAATAGCTTTTCAATTTTTTAAAATCAGTTTTGAATTTAAAAACTTTTCAATTTGTAGACATAAACTCAAAGACCGAAAGACCCTAAATTATCATACTCTAAATTATTCAATAAGAGAATTCTTTTCATACTTATTTCATTTTGTACTCGCCTTTGTCTTCTTTCTCTCTCGTTCTCAGTCCTGTAACATATTTACGTTGATACTTTGCTTTCTACTCCCACTCTTTCGAGCATTTAACTCTCTGTTCTTGTTGTTTCTCTGTTTGTTTTCTTCTTTTTCTATATGGATTTCAAGCATTTGACTTCCTTAGGATATGAGCTTTTGCTCATTGTTGATTCCATATTTGAGCGAAAAAATGTAAAAAAAAAAAAAAAATCTTCATCGCATGTCTAGCCATGTCTTGACTATGTTTTGACTGTGCCCGCTTTAATTTTTTGACGTGTCCTCGCGTGTCCGACACGTATTCCTCCACATCGGAACCGTGTCCGTGTCAGACACGTGTCTAACACTTGTTAATCCAAAGATGATGAAAGGAGTATCTTTGACTGGATATGATGCTAAAGGATTTAGATAGAAGATATTATTTGGTCATCTTTCATGTAAAGCCTTCTGTTTGGTAAGTTGAACACAGCGTGAGATCATCTTGCCAGAAGAAAATACTTAAAGTTTTACATCATTTCAAACTTCAAAAGTTAGGTATTCATCATTCGTTCTCTTGTGGTTGATGTATTATTGTTTTCTTTTAGTCTTGAAAAGTCGGTAATATTGAAGTAAGCTTCTAACAGCATGCCAAATAAATGATAAATAATTGCCCGTGAGGCTTTGTAGTTATCTGTGCTTCAAGTTATCGAAGGGAATTTCTTTTCGTTAGCTGGTAAAGCATCTACATTTGTGTTTTTCATTGCAATATGAGAATTAAGGGGTGATTCATATATGCTCAGTCTCTGGTTTGAGCTTCTGTTCTTGCAGTTCTTGTTTTTTGCACGTGCATTCCTCAGGGTCAATATGCTGAAACCCTTGTTATGTCATATATATTGTCCTAACAGCCCTATAAAAATTAATTAAATATTTTAGGCCAACACTGCATTGTTCACTCTTTCATTTCATGTGTCTCTTATTGATAAGATAAAGTTAAATTAAATATTTTCTTGTTGTCTGATAACAAAATATTCTTGTAATATCTTCTAGATAAAACTATTGCATATCAGTGTTGTTAAGGTGTGTGCTTTGGCATGCCTAGGCACTGCACCTTAGCGCCAGACAATAAAAGCGTCTCAGACTCTTTTGGGCGAGGTACATTTGATCAGGCGCACGCCTACTGCATCTAGGCACTATTTTTTGGAAGGCGGTAGGCGCAAAAAAAAATCCCGCTTGATTGAAGTTCTCTTTAATTTTTTTCATTAACTACCTTTAATAGTAGAAAAAAAAGGGGGACAATATCAAACTCTCTACTTCTCAATGCTTGAGTATTCAACAACAAACATGGGAACATAAGAAAATCATGCATATTGGCCAACAAAAGAAAAAGTTGCATGTTTTGTCTGATAAATTTGTCTACTCTTTAGAGTTTATTATCACAATTATATATCTTAAGATTATTTTAGATATATACACAGGCATATACAAAAACACAAACATATATATATTGTGCCTTACTTTACTCAAGTAAGCATTTTTTTTTTTTGGGCCTTGCGCCTTAGACAATATAATGGTTCTAACAACTAAAGTGTACTTTGCGCCCTTGACAACACTGCTCCAGTTATTCTCTTTCTGTTTTTCCTTTTTGTTTTTATTTATATAGTTATGTCAAAATCTATTCTAGGTGTCATAGGAGCTTGTATTATTGTGTATGGTAGAGATAGGTGTAAGTAAAGTTAGAGCAAAAAGGAAGAGAAAAGGGTGTGGTGAAGTGTTTATTTGTCTCCTTTCCATATTTATGGCTAGTTTAGCATTGCTGTTGAAAAAAGTTTGGGTTGAAAAAAGCTTGAGTTGGAAAAAGTGTGTTTATAAAGTGTGGTTTAAAAACTTTTAAGTGTTTAGCATTACTGTGAAAAAGTGTTGTAAGAAATTGAAATGTCAAAAAAAAATATGTTTAAAATAATAAAAGTGTAGAGATGTGAGGATAATAAAGTCATTTTATCCAAAAGTCAGCTTTTAAAGCTCAAAAGCTATATTTTTTGGCTTTTTGGTTTGGCTTTTCAAACCATGGTTTCAACAGCAGAAGCCAAATTTTTTTATCTGTTTAGCATTGCGTTTGCGGTGAAAACAGCTTTTGACCTCAAAAGTTGTGCCAGAAGCAATACTAAACGAGGCCTTAGTCTTTTTCCTCTGATCTCTTTTTGGACTGTCAAGTAATTTTAATCTTTTTATCTTACATGGTAGATACTTGGTTGTGGGTTTAAATATGCTTTAATTTGTTTATTAAGCATGGTAGATACTTAGCTGTGGTTTTAAATATATGTACTGATGAGGTTAATATATCTCTATAATTAGAAGTTTGTGCTGTTGCTACGTACTTGTAACATGTGCTTATAGTTTTGGATAAATCCTAGTTGGAATAGTTTTCATGTTGGATTTTTCTGCAGTACTTTGTAGTTTCAGAATTCATGCTAGAAGCTTTATTTGAGTGTAAAGAAAATCTAGATATCCTAGTCTGTTGACATTTGCTATGTACGAGACGAGGACATTGTTGTACTCATTGGTGTTCAACATGAGCTCAAGGTGACCTTGTGGCTTGGCTATTTGACATGGAACTTAAACGTATAGCTACATTGTATTAGATTAAGGCTGAGTTTGGCATTGTGGTTCACATGCAAAATCATGGTTTGCACTGCAATTACTATACCAAACAGATTCAGCATTTTCTGCCTAAACTCAGTTTTGATTAAAAAAAAGTGGCTTTTCACCATGGTTTTCCAAACCCTAATTTCTCAACCAGAGTTTTCCAACCAACTATAAAGTTAAACTAAGCCTAATTATGAACCCGGAGCTTAGCTCATTTGGTTCATGCAGGTGGCCTTAAGAGGTTGCATTCAATAGACCTGGGGTTTGAATCCCAGCATATGCGACACCTTCCCCTATTCCTAGGCTGCGGCCTTCTTTGTACCAAAAACACTAAGCCTAATTATTGTTGGAACTAATAATGAGCTATGAGCAAATTATTCTCATAATGGATCTGTTTTGTGGCTCACTGGCATGCTGACTTATGCTCTTTGTAGTCGGGAAGCCTCAAAATGTTTGCCTTTAGCCCTTTACTACCAATAACATATGTGGATGTGGACTACACAGATGATAAATTGTCACATCTTATTGTCGGATAAATTCTGGTTGAAGTTAATACAAATGGATGTGCACAGGATTTACCTTGTCATGCCCTTAGACGTATTTTGCTTGTTTTCTACCAGTGGCAGTTAAATGCAAATATTATACAGCTGGAAGGGGTACACTTGATTATAATCTAATCTGTCATTAGTCTCTCTGCAGATCTTCCACCTGAGAAGGAACCACTGGATTGGAACACAAGAATGAAGATAGCAGTTGGTGCAGCTAAAGGTTTGGAATACCTCCATGATAAGGCAAACCCTCCTGTTATTTACAGGGATTTCAAGTCCTCCAACATATTACTG
The DNA here is from genome assembly GCA_030761205.1 of Fremontodendron californicum. NCBI lineage: Eukaryota > Viridiplantae > Streptophyta > Magnoliopsida > Malvales > Malvaceae > Fremontodendron > Fremontodendron californicum. Next base: position 8,115,905 of record JAULJL010000025.1, on the reverse strand, counting down.
GATGAAGGATTTCAGCCGAAGTTATCTGATTTTGGGCTTGCAAAACTTGGTCCTGTTGGAGATAAATCACATGTTTCCACCAGAGTTATGGGCACATATGGCTATTGTGCTCCTGAGTATGCCATGACTGGTCAATTGACAGTGAAATCTGATGTTTATAGTTTTGGGGTTGTCTTCTTAGAGCTAATTACTGGACGGAAAGCTATTGATAGCACACGACCCCATGGAGAACAGAACCTTGTCACATGGGTAATGCATTTGAAGTGTTTTTGTAGTTTGGGTTGGTGTGAGTGTAGCAAGTAATGGCCGAGACTATTTAATAATTGAGTTTTTTTTTTTTTTTTTCCCGGTTTATGTATGTACAGGCACGTCCATTATTCAATGACCGCCGCAAATTTTCAAAATTGGCAGATCCGAGATTGCAGGGACGATATCCAATGCGAGGTCTCTACCAAGCTCTAGCTGTGGCATCCATGTGCATTCAAGAGGAGGCTGCCACACGTCCTCTAATTGGGGATGTGGTCACTGCTCTCTCGTATTTGGCAAATCAGGCATACGATCCTAATGCAGCAGGGCATGGCTACAGAGGTTCTGGAGATAAGGATGATAAAGGATATAGAGATGACAGAGGAAGGGTATCAAAGAATGATGGAGGAGGATCATCTGGCTATAGGTGGGATTTGGAAGGGTCTGAGAAGGATGACTCCCCCAAAGAAACTGCCAGGATGTTGGATAGGGAAAGAGCTGTAGCTGAGGCCAAGATGTGGGGGGAGAATTGGCGAGAAAAAAGGCGACAAAGTGCACGGGATAGTTTCGATGGGACTAATGGGTAATATCCTAGCTAAACTGGTGCGCCACCATCTTCCACCACAGTGTTTATCCAGGTTTCTCACTTGACCAGGTGAAGAAACATTTCTATCTTTATTCTGCATGGTCCATCCAAAAAGCTGGGAAATGCTTTCTTCCTTCCTCTGAAGTGACAGGTGATGGTCTCTTTAAGGACTTTGGTTGTGACATGCCCTTAAGCCCCCCTTTTTTTCAAACTTTTTGTTCTTTTCTCTACTTTAAATCCTTTCATTGAAGCATAGAAGAAGAAAATGGAGAGTGTAAATTATTATGAACTAGGAAAGCAAGAGAAGAACAAGACGTTTATATAAAATTTTGAGAGTAAAGACTAATTGAGATCATTTTTCAACCAATTTTCTGTTACTATGTTATTCACCTGTCTTGCTCTCTCTCATCTTGGGCTTGGCTATTGAAATAAATATAACTGCTGATTTTGCCAGGTTTTTCATAGTTTCTCTGATTTCCCCTTGCATCTCCTCCATCTGTTCCTCCTTGTCATATCGTAAGGCTTAATCATTTTTTGTTTTGTTTTTTTTTTGGTCAAGTAATCTTCTATTATGATTTTTGAGTCCTTAGGGACAAGAGAGGTATTTTTGAAATGTTTTAGGTTTTTTTGTCCTATTTTGTCTATTAGTGGGGCAAAAGTATCTTTGTTTTTGAAAAGGGGTATTTCTTGAAATGTTGAGGGTATTTAGGCCTTCATTTGTTTGTGTTTTAGGGCAGAAAAATCTTTTCACGAGATAAGGGTAGTTCTTAAAATGTTGAGAGTGTTTTGGTACTAATTTATTTATTTGTTTGTGAGGGAAAAAGTATCTTTTATCTTAATTGATTTGAAAAAAAAAAATCTTTTTTTTTGTTATTATTATTTTAATTTTTATAATTTATTATTTTCAAAAAAATAAATAAATATATTTGTTATTTTTTAAATATTTTTTATTCTTTTGTATTAAAAATTTTATAAATATTTTTTATTATATTTATTTTTTATTGATTTTGTAAGAAAAAATCATTGTTTAAAATAATTATAAAAATTAATTTATCACTTTGTATTTTTAAAATTAAACAAAAATGTTTATGTAATTTATTAATTTTTTTGGTTTTAGTTTTTTATTTTATTTTTAAATAATATAATTAAAGGGGTTGGTCCGCACGTTGATTCGCGAGTCGATTTAGGATCCGTACTTGATCTGCTCAGCGAAAAAGTTAAAAAAGAAATTTACCTTAATTTTAAGTGATGTATTTAAAAGGGTTAGTCCGTGCGTTGATTCGCAGGTCGATTTAGGATCCGTATTCGATCGGTTCGAAAAAAAATATTATTTTATTAATTATTTTTATTTTTATTTTAAATGATGAATTTAAAGTGGTTGATCCGCATGTTGATTTGCGGGTTGATTTAAGATCCGTACCAGACTCGCTCGCGAAAAAAAGTTAAAAAAAAAAACGAACTTACTGCTAACCTATGTGAGAAAATCGATCTTACGAGAGAATAAAATACAAATCATAATTTTATTTTTTTATTTATTAATTTTTATCTCCTATAAATAAAAATATACAGTATACAATAAGGTTAAAATATTTTTCAAAAAAATATATAAATAACATTTGAAAATACATTTGTATTATATATAGGATTATATATTGGATTATTAAAATACATTTGCATGATCTACGCGAATATAACACGAAATACGACGGTCGGATTAAAAAAATATAAATCTGATGAAAGATTACGGAAGCGTATAAATACCGCTTGTGGAGTTAAAAAAGTCCATTGACGGTGTACCAGATAATAATCCATATATAATTTATAAAGAAACAATTATCATAAATTTAATTTTCATAATTAAAAAATATTATATAATATTATTATAATTTAAAAATAAAATATTTAAATAAATTATTATTATTTAATAAAATAATTTTTTTATTAATTAATTAAAAAAATTAAAATACCCAAGCGAAATCTTTTTTCTAGTCAATTTAACTTTTGAATTTATATATTTGGATTTATACGCAAATAAAATTCTTATAAATGAATTGATGGTGACAATTTGTTTACGAATGGATTGTCATATCTTTGAATCATTATTATTTTCAATTTTAAGGTATGAAAAATAAAATTATTGTTGAACTTTTAAAAAAAAAAAAAATTGTGAAACAAAAGAAGGTTCTAGACTAGAATTTGATCTTTAGATTTTTTTTTTTTAAATGAGTGATTTAAATATTATATAGTATAAAATTACTATGATTTTAACAAGGCGTGTTTTGCTTATGATAAAAAAAAATTGCTATATAGTAAGATTTTAAATTAGATTTGGCAAAGCAGGCTCGAACTCGATAACTCGTTCGAGTTGATCTGAATTGATTTAAAAAGTCAAAGGTTCTAATTTGAAAAACCCGAATTCAAAAAACTCGAATCCAAGAAAATACGAACTTGAAAAAATTCGAACCCGTAAAGACTCGAAACCAACAAGACCCGAAGCCCGTAAAAGCCCAAATCTGCTACGATCCGAAACCGAGATCGATTCGATCCAAAACTTGTAAAAAACCAAATTTATAACCGAAAAAACCTAAAATATAATTATATGATTTAAACTATAATTATATGATTTTATTTAAATAAATAAATAAATAAATAAATGATAACTTTTTCTTAACTAAAATATTTAATTTATGAAAATGTATTTATAATTATTATACAGTTATATCAATAATGTATTATTAACAAAAATAATTAATAGTGAATCTTTAAATTGGAATATGAAATAAACTTAATTAGAAACACATTAAATATACAATTAGATCTAATATTTTGTAGGATAAATTAGATCACTCATTAGAGTTTATTATAATAATTATATATATATATATATATATATATATATATATATACACACACACACACAAATACACATACAAAAACACACATATGCATATTACGTCTTACTTCACTCATGCAAGCATTTTTTTAAGCTTTGCGCCTTAGGCAATGTAAGAGTTCTAGAATCAAGTGTGCCTTGCGCTTTTGACAACACTAGTCAAAATAATTTAATATAAACTAATTTTTACGCATCATAGTATCCTAAAGTTTCTAACTATTAAGGCTAAGATAAATCACTGACCAATTATTTATATTTAATATTTTTGGTGAATGAGAATGGATATTCTTTTTAATAATATCTGCTATTCAATATTATAATTGGATAATTATTAATCAGTTATATGATTATTTTATTATATCTAATGTTAAACTCTGCAAATTAAATAAAAAATAAAAAAAAATTGGAAAAAAATTGAAAAATAAAAAATTATGGAAACAAATCTGTAATTTTTTTTTTCATTTTTTAAAATAAAAATTAAAAACTTAAAATTAAAATTAATTAAAAAAATAGAATATAGAAAAAAAATCAGAAATTTTTCTCATTTTTTCAATTTAAAATTTAAAATTAAATAAAAAAATTCTAATTTTTTTTTCATTTTTAAAATAAAAATAAAAATCTTAAAACTAGAAATTAAATGAAAAGATTTGGAAAAAATCTGGAAATTAAAAATAATTTGGAAAATTAAAGAAATTTGGAAGAAAAAAGAAAGAGAGAGGAAGAGAAGGAAGAGAGAAAAAAGGGAGAAGGGAGAGGAAGGGTCGGTCAGTCGGCGATCTGCCTCGGGCCGGCGAGATCGACGATCGATCGGGAAGAGAGAGAAAAAGAGAAGAGGAGAAGGATGAGAGAGGATGAGAATGAAGAGAAAGGAAGAGAGAGGATGAGAAGGAAGAGAGAGAAAAGTGAGAAGGGAGAGGAAAAGAGAGAGAATGGGTCGGCTAGCCGTCGATCTGCCTCGGGTTGGCTAGATCAACGGTAGGTCGGTAATAGAAAGGAAGAGAGAGAAGGAGAAGAAAGAGAGAGAAAGAGAGAAAAAGAGAAGGAAGAGAGAGAAAGAGAGAAGTTTTTTTCATTTTCTTTTTTTAAAAAAAAAATTAAAAAAATACAAATTTCTAAATTGCTGATGGGGCATTGCTGACGTGGCAAAGTTGCAACGTGTCACATTTTTATTGGGTAAAAATGCACATGTCAGCATGTCGTTAGGCATTAGACCAACGTGTGTAACAGAATACAAGTTCAGATATTTAATCATGAATTTTTTTTTTAGGTACCAAATCATAAAAAAAGGTATAGTATATGGCTAATTTTTGTATTAACCTTATCCTAAAGTTTCTAACTATTAAGGCTAAGATAAATCATTGACCAATTATTTATATTAAATATTTTTGGTGAATGAAAATGGATATTCTTTTTAATAATATCTGCTATTCAATATTATAATTGGATAATTATTAATCGGTTATATGATTAATTGATTATATCTAATGTTAAACTCCAAATAATCAAACATTAAAATTATATTAATTACTATATAAATTAGCTTTTACATATCATGATTTTTTAAAAATTTAAGTATTAATTATTAAGGTTAAACCAATTAATTAGTACTCTTTTAATGTCTACTATTCAACATTTTAATTAAACATTTGGTCAATTAGTGTATACCATTAGATCTAATATTATTATGTTAGTATTTATAATTATATTCAAATAAAAAATATAGATATAAGAACAAATTCTTTAAAATTTAAAATATTATTAAAAAAATTATAATACAACGATTAAAAAACCTAATAAAGCAAAAAAAAAAATTAAAAAAAAAATCATTGGACTAAGTGACTAAGAGCCCAATGAGTTATTAGGTTAAGAGTAAAAAGTAATTTATATGAATGTTTAGTTGATTTTATTTATAATTTATTTCCTTCTAATTATGTTTTTTTAAATGTAGCCAAATGATTTTTTACTTTTTTAGTGTTACTTTATATTTATTTTAAATCATTTATAAAATAAAAAAATTCTTATATAATCATTAATTATCATTATATTCAATACCAAATATCAAATATTAAAATTATATCAATACTATATAAATTAACTTTTATATATCATGGTTTCTTAAAATTCCTAAATATTAATCATTAAAATTAAACCAATTAATTAGTATTCTTTTAGTGTCTACTATTCAACATTTTAATTAAATATTTGGTCAATTAATGTATACAAGTAGATCTAATGTTGTTATGTTAGTATTTATAATTATGTCCAAACAAAAAAATAAAAATAAATATAAGAACAAATTCTTGAAAATTTAAAATACTCTTAAAAAAATTAAATACAATAACTAAAAAACCTAATAAAGCAAAATTAAAATAAATAAAAAATTTGTTGGACTAAGTGATTATAAGAGCCCAATGACTATAGGTTAAGGGTAAACAGTCATTTATATAAATGTTTAGTTGGCTTTATTTATAACTCGTTTCCTTTTAATGATGTTTTATTACATGCAGTCAAATGAATTTTTACTTTTATTTTTTTAGTGTTAATTTATATTTAATTTAGCTCACTTATAAAAAAAACTTATATTATATCTATATTCAATACTAAATATCATAAAAATTTAAAAAACTATAAGTATATAACAATTGAAAATAATAAGAAGCATCAAAATATACAATTTTTTTTATTCATACTATAAGTAGATGTATCGAACTTACATATTTAGTTTTTATTTAAACTTAAAGGATATTAGACTAAAAAATAATGAAAAATATTCAAGTACAAAATATTGATACTCAATTTATAAATAAAACTAGCTTTTTAAACGCGTGCGATGCATGCAATTTTTATTATATTTTATAATTTAATTTTTTCTCTTTAAAATTAAAATTAAAAATAATTTTAAAATTAATATTATTTTTATAAAATATACATATTTTTATTTATCTACTATATATAATTATACAATCGTAAAGTTAGCACAATTGAATTCTTATATACCCATTAATTTGATTGATTTATAAAATTAAAAAATTATTAAATATCAAAAGCAGAAGCGATAACTATATATAACACAATAATAAAAATTAAAGTGAGAAAAAATAACATTCTAATAAAGAATTATGGTTAAAGTGAAAAAGATATTTAGAACTATAAAATTTGATTCATAAATGTCAACGTCCAAAACCATTGCTTAGGTTTCCCTATTTTAATTTATTAATATTCATAAATGTCAATGTTTTAATAGGTTGTATGTTCGGTACTTTTTACATTAATTTGTTTTTGTATAAGATTTTTTTTTTTTTTAATTTAAAAGGTATATAACTCTTAACTTGTTAAGTTAGTATTTGAATTTTGGATTTAATATATCTTTAGTAAGTGTAGATTAACATATTCTTTTATATGATTTAATTAGGATAAATTTTATATGTAAATTGAAACACTTGGATAAATTTAATTTTTGAATTTTAATATTTATAAAATAAAGTTATTTAGTAAACAATTCTTAATTGTCATTTTATTTTATGTGTCGTAAAATTAGATTGTACATAAATATTCATATAAGCAGTGCCTCTTAAGTTAGCATGTACCTTCTTGACAAAACCATCCGTCGACCATCCTCAACCAATCATCATTTTCTATCAAAATGATATGGGAATTATAAGTAGAAGATATATAGTATTACTACAAATGATGATTGATAGAAACTGATGATTGGTAAGTACAAGATATATAATATTAGAGTAAATCATTTTAATAATGATGATTGGGAATTATTATAAGTACAAGATATAAAAAACTAAAAATGATGATTTCAACTTTTTCTTAAGGGAATAGTAGAAGCATCTTGACACCTTCCATTCAAGTGCCACATCTGGGTAATGGTCCGTGATGATCCTTGCTTCATCTTTGAAGAAACCTTGTTCAGAGCAAAAACACCTTCCGGGTTAAAACTTATGTCATATGTATTAACAGAAATAGACCATCTTTAGAAGAGCATGCAAGAAAATCTTTGGAAGTAAACTTCATTAAAAATTAATGATGTTTTAAAAAGAGTAATCCACTTGAATTATGTGGTTTTTGAGTAAAAGATGATCAAAAGCTGGTTGATGGGTGATTTTGATGCAGTCGATTATATCTCTGTCTGGGCTTTGTTCAAGGCACACACAAGACGCAGTGATCAACAAATGGGAACCATTATTAAAGTTTATGTCTAAATTTACACTCTCCTAATAATTAATAATCATTTAGGCTGCGTTTAACATTGCTTTTGACTGTCGGAACACTCGTTTTGACAGTTAAGCAATGTTAAACAACTAGCCTTTTTTTTTTAAAGCATTTTTTGAACGCTGGTTTTGAACTAAACCTAAAAGCCAGAAAAATTGAACTTTTGTGGTTTACAAACCATGGTTTGGGAAAAAAATTATCAAATACCCTTTCTATTAAAAAATTATGACAAAATTAACCCCTAGTTAATTTTGTTCATTTTTTGAATAAAATTAATCTTTTATTTTTCTAAGTATATAAAATTTTATATTTTTGATATTTTTTTTAACTTAAAATAAAAATATGAAGAGAATATAACTGTTTATTTTTTAATTTTAAATAATTTAATTTTTTAATAAAATTTGAAAATTTTATTTTTGAATAGATTTGTATTATTAAGTCACACAATTATTTTTTATACATCTTGATAATTTACTAATATTAAAAATGATTTATTCTGTACTTTTAAATATTATGTCCTTTTTAATCATTTTAATTATACACCACAGTTTTTCACAGCAATGCCAAACATTAAAAAATTTCAAACCACACTTTTTCACAGCACTTTTCAAACACACTTTTTTCAAATCGAGTTTTTTCAAACCGCAACAACAATGCTAAACTAAGTCTTAGTCCGACTAAGAGCAGGCACAAGCTAGCAAATGATTGCTTAATAAAAGAAATTGAATTGAATTATATTATATTATATTAAAAGGCGACTTAGAGTACCTATATATATATATATATATATATATATATGCATCAGAGTAATCGAAATTCTGACCATTATAGATTTACAACAGATTTTGGCTAAATAAATTGCTGCTTCTGCTAGCAATAGTGGATGCCATCTCTATAGAGAAAACCATCAAGATGCACAACATGACTAATATTATAGAAAATATTGCATCCCTATAGTTATTAGCAATCAAGTCATGCTTACACGCATTGTAGAAAAAAGATGACTAAGGCAAGAAGAAAGGATGAAATAAAAGTTTCTGGGATATTGGGATGACCTCATCTATGATTATTTATAAGTTGCACGAATGCTGAAATGATTTCTAAGATATTGCAGGATATTGAATTAAAATGATATAATTGATGATATGTGTTTTTAAATTTAAAAAATATAAAATAATAAAGGATTATAAGAAAATTAATTTGTAAAGATTAAAATCATATTAAGATCTAAGATATTGCAGGATATTGAATTTAAAAGGATATAATTGATGATATGTGTTTTTAAATTTAAACAATATAAAATATTAAAGGATTATAAGAAGATTAATTTGTAAATATTAAAATCATATTTAAAATATTTGAATTTAGAAAAAGATTCTTTGTTGATTTGATTGCAATTCTTTAAATTTCAAATTTCAAATTGTTCTTTTTTTTTTTTTAGTTTTAAAATTGTATAATTTTATATATTATCCTACATGTCAAAATTATAGGATATCCAAGTAAGCGTCTATATCAGCAGAGTTTATACAGTCAGCATTTACTTTGTTATATTATATATATATATGATTATTTTTGTCACTATGTAAAAAATGAAATTAATTATTACATTCAAAATTAAAAAATGCTCATAGCTTAAAAAATTACAAAATTATTCAAATTCGTCTAAACCCACCCGAACTAAAAAAACCAATATCCAAAATGGTCCGAACCCAAGATAGCCCAAACCCAAAAAGTCTGAATCCGAAAATATCTGAAATTGAGATGATCCGAATCCGAAATGTATCCAAACTCAAAATAATTTGAATTCGAAAATAACCCGATCTAAATCCGCCCGTTTGCCAACTCTATTTTAAATTCAACAATTATGGTTGATTAGTCCAATGTCAGAGAGTTACTGCAAATAGTAATATAAATGGTATCAAGTTTTGGAATTTAGTATTTTCGAGATGCCGTTTGGAACATGCAATAGAGAGGGAGAAGTTTGAAAATGTCCAGCATCAGAAATATTTTCCCATTTGCCATAAATTATCTTTCTTTCATACCAGCCAAGTGGCAAAAAGAAGTTGTTTCCTCATCTCACGTTTCCTATTGGAACAATATGGGTCCTCCTTCGTTCCCAACCCATACCTTATTGCATCCAGCTGTGTCTTGTTGTGAATGAATAAATGATTCGAAACCAACCTGCCTCAAGGCTCCAGTGAGAACCACATAGCTGGGATGTCAATTTTTAAGATAAATTATACAATTAATTCATGTACTCGTACGAAATTTGAAATTTAATCTCTTTAGTATAATTCATAAAAATTGAGTTATTTTATTATTTTAATTTGATAAAATAAGTCCAATTATTAACTCTGTTAACTCTTTAATTTGATAATGAAATCCGCTTCAAGTGTCTTGTAGTCTTGATCTTAAAAAAGAGATTGATCTTTTTTCTTTTGATGGAATAAAATTGGATAGCAGTTTTTTGAGAATTCTTCAGAAGAGCAACGTTCTTCAAAATTTCTTCTATTTCTTCAATTCTTGAGAGATTTCTTCTTTAGACTTTAGAGAAAATTTGGGTCTTAAAAATCTTCTTCTTCTTCTCTTCAGGCTTGCGAATTATGAAATTATATTAAATGGCTTAGGGAAGATCCCTATTTATAGTGCTAGCCAGCTAGGTGAAATAAGTTCTTAAAGAATATGATTTCTTTATAAAGTAGTTCTAAAAGAACTTATCTTCCTTATTTATCTCTTAATTAATTTAATTTAATTAAAGATAAAATAAAATAATACTTAAAGAATTTGGTCTCTTTATAAAAAAGTTCTAAAAGAATTTCACTTCTTTATTTATCTCTTAATTAATTTAATTTAATTAGAGATAAAATAATAATGACATATAAGCGAAATTTAATTGGATGACCCATGAATCCTTGCAATTTGATTGGTCAAGCCATGTATCATGTATGCATATTTAATTAATTAATTATAATATCATCACATATGATGTCATCGATTTCACATGGTGATATATAATTTAATTGAAAATTCCTTAATTAAAAGAATTTCAATTGACACGTGATAATTTTTGATTGGTCAATATTTTTCTCCTTCTACACTTTGAATCATTTATTTTTAATTTAAGGTATGAAAAAAAAAATATTGTTGAAACATTTTTTAGGGTAAATTACACGGATAGTCACCCAACTATTCGAGATTTTTTATTTTGATCACTCAACTATGAAAAATACCAATTTAATCACTCACGTTATAAAAATTTATTTTTTTGGTCACTCAACCGTTAAAAACTAACGATTGGATGACGTGGCAATGCCACATCATATAATAGATGCCACGTGATATTTTCCACGTGTCATTCTTAATTTTTAAAAAAAATATTAAATTAAAAAAAAAATTACACTTTTGATCACTTAATTTTTTAAAATTAATTATTTAGGTCACCTAACTTTGAAAAGTTTACAATTTGGTCACCAACGTTTGTAAAATTATTAATATTTTTGTCTCCATTGTGAACATATGATCGTCGATACGACTTTATAACGATTTAATCACCAATTATGTGCAATTTAATTTCATTAATATTTTTTATTTTTGTTATATATTTGGTTGCATAGAATCAAAATTATGAACTTTCATTATAATTAGAATCTGGACGTTATGAAAATTTTCGTATTTCAGTTAAATTTTCTTGATTGATTGATGTATTCTATAATAATTGCTTAAATTTATTTGGATGAGCTACATATCAAATACTTCAAGTAATGAATTTAAATAGTAAGTTTTGACAATTGGATTTATTCTTCAAATTTTCAAATTTAAAGGGTATAATTACAACAAAATAAAAGTTCAAATATGATTTTAATTCCATAAAGTAAAAATATTGAATGCTTGTTTCTTATTTTTTATAAAGTTTGAATGCTCATTTAAGTATTATTATTTCAAGATATTTGATATAGATAAAAAAAATAATAATATTTTCGATATAGGTAATCAAATCATTATAAAAGTCATGTCTACAATGAATCATTGATAATGGAGACTAAAATATTAATAAAATAAGTATTGGCAAACATAAAATATTGGTGATCAAATTGTAAAATTTTCAAAGTTGGGTGACTAAAATATTTTTTTTTTTTTTAAAAGTTAAGTGATCAAAAGTATAATATATATATTTTTTCAAAATTAATAATGCCACATGACATGTCGGATGACGTAACAATGCCACGTATCATCTAACAGATGACATAATAATGTTATGTCATCCAACCGTTTATCTCTAACGACTAGATGACTAAAAAAATAAATTTTTATAACGTAGGTAAATACATTGATATTTTTCATATTTGAGTGACTAAAATAAAAAATCTCTAAAAATTGAGTGACTAATTGTGTAATTTTTTTTTTTTAATTGTGAAACACCCTTCTCCTTAGATTCTCAATACATACCTATGCAACTTAAAAAAATTTGTTCAACGAGTTTAAAATTAAAAACGAAGGCCAAAGAGAAAAAGCGGGTACTAGAATGGATATTATTTCTTTTCAAATCCATAGCATGAGCTTTAGATTTCTTTCTTTCTTTTCTTTCTTTTTTTATTTTTTTTATTTTTAAATATGAGTGATTTAAATATTATATATAGTATAAAATTACTATGATTTTAACAAATGGTGTGTTTTGTTTATGATAAAAGAAAATTACAATATAGTAAGATTTTAATTTCAACAATTATGGTTGATTAGTCCAATGTCAGAGAGTTAGTGCAAATAATAATATAAATGGTAGCAGCAAGATTAGGAATTTAGGATTTTCGAGATGCTGTTTGGAACATGCAATAGAGAGGGAGAAGTTTGAAAATGTCCAGCATCAGAAATAGTTTCCCATCTACCATAAAATTATCTTTCTTTCAAACCAGCCAATTGGCAAAATGAAAAAGATGTTTCCTATTGAAACAATATGGGTCCTCCTTCCTTCCTAACCCATACCTTATTGCATCCAGCTGTGTCTTGTTGTGAATGAATAAATGATTAGAAACCGAACCTTCCTCGAGGCTCCAAATAATGAGAACCGCATAGCTAGGGATGTCAATTTTTAGGATAAATTATGCAATAAACTTCTGTACTCATGCAAAATTTGAGATTTAATTCTTATAATATCTAAAATATCTAACTATAATATAAAGTTATAAAGTTGGCTACAAGTTCTTTCCATGTCCTGACATCTGTCCAAATACATGTAAGGGATTTTATTAATTTTTGAAGGTAAAAAAGAGTTTTCAATCTTGATCATTGAATAAACAAAAAAAATAGTGTTTTGGAGAAGGAGAGATGATAGGGATGTAAGGGATTTTGTTAATTTTTTAGGGTAAAAAAGAGTTTTCAATTTTGATCTATATAATATAAAATGAATTACAAATATTTTTCATGTGTGACACGTGATTTTTTTTTGGGGAAAGAGAGAAAGAAGAGAAAGAAAAAAAATAGAAAAAAAAAAAGAAAAGAAAAGAAAAGAAAGAAAATGAATGATAAAAACTTGTGTGTTCATATTCGTGTTTTTTTTTTTGTGTTTAAAGTATTATAAATTTTTACATGTTAATAATTCGTTTTATGTATATTTTGATACGTTTGTGTATTCGTGTAGTGTTCATATTATTTTTTTTGTTGTGTTTTAATTATTTTTTTATACTATGTTCGTGTCGTGTCTCAATTCATTTCATATTTTGCATAGTTTGACATTCTGATTCAATTTAGAAAAAAATTGTGTTTGTATAGAGTCTCAATTCATAACATATTTTGCAAATTTATTATAGTGATTCAATTTAGAAAAAAAATTTGTGTGTTTGTCGTGTTCGTTTTATTTTTTTGTATTTAAAGTATTATAAATTTATATAAATTTTTACACGCTAATAATTCGTTTTATATAGATTTTGACGCGTTCGTGTATTCGTGTCGTATTCATATTATTTTTCGTATCGTATCGTTTTTAATTATTTTCTCATGTTATGTTTGTGTCGTATCTCAATTCATCACATATTTTGCATAATTTGTCATAGTGATTCGATTTTAACTCTAAATTAATTACTTACGATATTAGAACATAAAAAATTATTTAAATAAATAATAATTATTTAATATGATTTAACTTATATTCATTTATGATTATTAATTTAATTAAAATTTTATAAATATTTAAAAAATCCCCTAGCGAAGCGGGGAAGATTCTAGTAAATTTGATAATATAAGTCCAATTATTAACTCTGTTAACTCTCTTACGTTAAGTCTGTTGACATGACGATTGATTTTGATGATATGGTATTGACTTTGCTTATTTATTAGATAGATTTTGTTGATGTGGAATTTTTATACCACATGCATAAAAATTCATGGGGTGACCATTATCTCCAATAAAATGCCAACTCATGATTTTTTTTTCAACCTTAAAAATTAAAGTTTCACTTGGTGGGTGATCTGTAAGTAACACTGTTAACTTTTTCTAAAGTCTGTGGCATGCTCTGACACTGGACTGGAATAACCTCCCCTCATCTAAATTTTTTTGTGCCAAAAAAAAAAGTACACTTGTTTTTTATCTTTTGATTTTAATTTTTAAGTGATAATTTAATAACTCTACGTAAGACTACACCATTTGTAACATTTTAATTAAGATTTTTTTTTTTACAATTTTTCCTCAAAATTTTGCATGATGTATAGAAATTAAGTTTGTCACGTGCATGGTATAAAAATTTCGTGTCAGCAAAATCTATCTAATAAATCAATAAAATCAATGCCATGTCATCAAAATCAATTGTCATGTCCACAGACTTAACGGAAGAGAGTTAATAAAGTTGGTAATTGAACTTAAGTTACCAAATTGAAATAATAAGACGACTCGATTTTTTATGAGTTATACTAAACGAACTGAATCTCAAATTTCAATGAGTACAGTGATTAATTGTATAATTTGTCCCAATTTTTTTGAGCCCAACAATGGGAAACCATTTCCGTGTAGTTTTAATCAACTTTACGTGGTTCAATCATCAACAATACCAAAGAGAATAATTGACATCCTTAGATTTTTAGGAAAAATGTAGAAAGAGTGATTGTTGTATATTTCAAAATAACAAGTACATATATATATATATCCTGGATAAATGACGTACAAGATTATTAAATTAAACAGAAATAGGCAGAATACATATATAGTCATGTTCTTTTAGTAGCTCTAGCTCCTGGCTCATTTGTTGTGTGGGGAGATGGAATGGAACAAAAACAAGAAGGAATTGAAAAGAAATAAGGGCGGTTTCAGGCATCAGAACTCTCAACAAACTGATAACTGGGTGTGTTTATTCAATCAAACTGGACATTCATTTGAGTGGAGGTGATGATCTCCCAAGCTTTTCTGATCAGGCTCCCCTGTCTGTTCATTCTCTTTCTTATCTTCTTTTGTATTATTAGGTTTAGCATCAGGTTGAATATCTAATACAGCTACAGGATAAACTTCAGAGGCGCCTAATGTGCTGAGAGCAACAATAGTTTTCATTTGTTCTGGTAGCTTCTTCTCCTCTATAACCCTTTCGCTGTTTCTGTAAATTGCATACAGCAGCATCTGGAGCATCCCCAGGATGAAGCCTAGGACATTAGGGAGCTGTCGATTGACAAAAACCAATTAATTAGTGGCTCCAAGTGAAGTACTGAATAAAGACGAAAAAAGAAAAACAACAACTTACAGCTACACAGAGGTCCTTATTAAATAGTCCATAAGCAAACCACATTACTGCGCTCAATGTGAGGAAAAATGATAAGTTGAAAGGCATGAACTCAACACTCCTTGTTCGAATAACTCGTGCCTGGGACAACATAAAAGAAAAATATATGGTTAATTAGAAAAGTAATTAATTAATAAGCTGAAGATTAATGTGCAAAATTAGATGGAAAACTCACCACAATGTTTAAGGGTGCTGCAAAGACAGATACAGAGATGGCAACGCAAATCCAACCAAGAACCTGGATACGAATTGAACTTTTCACCACAAAGTGTGTGAGGATGAGAATGAAAGGGAAGAGCCCCACGTTCATAGCTACAAAAAGTTTCATAGCAGACATCTGCAATTCCGTACGTAAATTAGAAATATATAATAAAGCTAATTAAACCTTTTTGAATAATAATAATCTGATAAATTAAATTAAATTAAAAGACTTTGAATTTAATATGATTACCCACCCTGCTATTCTTTGATGCGTAAGCTATGTACATAGAGATGTAAATAGTCTCTACAATACATCCAAATGAGTTGATAGTGACGAGAAGGAAAGCATCCTTTTTTATCAATGCGTAATATAGCCATAGCATGGAACTGAACAACGCCACCTGGTAAGGCAGTGATTGGAAACTCTCCGTTGATTTCTTCTTGTGAATTCGGTAGAATGTCGGCCTGAAATTTTTAATTTATTTTTTGCAACAAAAAAGGGTTATTATTCGTCATCTTGATAGATTTCAAAACCAATGATTTTGAGTCATGTAAAAGAAGATGATCGATGCTTACACTGGGGCCAGATATACAAGGACTGAAATGATGTTACCTGTCATCAATTGCAAACAAATTCATTGCTTAGTTATCCTTCTATATAAAAAGTATCCTTAATTTGTATATTCATAAAGTTTTCACTGTTCAACTAAAAAAAAAAAATCTTATTGAAATATATTCATGCAGATACATCGGTACGGTTTTCAAAATAAATGAATAATTTGATATGATTGGAAAGGTCGATTATCATTTAGGTGACAACATTAATTTTTGAAAGCGAAATAACTTGAAAGGTATTTTTCTCTTTTTCTTAAAAACTATATATAATTAAACATTAATTAATATATTGGGTTTATATTTGATACACTATCAGTGTATAAATTTGTATATTGTCAGTAAATCACATGATATCATCTCATCAAAAGTCTTTAAAAAAAATACATAGAATTTTACTTTTAATGAGATAACATCATTTAATTCATTGATAGTGTATAAATTTATATACTAACAATATATCAAATATAAATCTTAATAAATCGTTAGGTAAAATTGGAGGTACTTCTAATAATGACACAACTAGTTAACTTGTTCAAAACAAATAAGGCGAACAAAAATAGTATGTATTATTGGTTGTGTAACTTAACCAAATTATGACTAGAAGCTCCTGAAATAAAGTATAGGTTGGAGGAAAATTTAAATAATGAACCTAAACTAGACCTAGCGTGTAAATATTAATCAAACAGTGGGGAAAAGGCTTAAATGAACTCTCAAAAGGAGAAGAAAACAAGGAGGAAACTATAGTGAAGAACATGGAGCTGTGAAAGTGGAATATGGTATAATCAATCGTGTGATTTGTTAATAGAGTGCTGATTATGGTCTGACGGTTTTAAATACCAAAAAAGAAAAAAAAAATGAAATAGGAACAGAACGAAAATGACTCCAAAAAGGAAAAAAAAAAAAACGTGAAGCTGTTTATGACCAGCCTGATGATTATCCCACTTCAATATTCAGTTTTATGTCATAAGAAAAAAGAATGTGTTAAGAGGATTTTGGTATTACCTAAGATGCCAAATGCAACTGCCAAGGAATGGTGATCACCCATTAAGGCCATCTCTCTTTAACAAACAGAAAGAAGTTTGAGGAGTTGAAAGAAGTCTCTCTGTTTAAAAGCAGAAGCAGAGGGGGGCTGAAAGGGGAACCCTAGCTAGCTCTCTTTCTTTCTTTCTTTCTTTCTCACACACTCTCGCCGTGAGAGACCCAAACCAAAGGCTTTGTATCTCTTGAGCTCAAAAGATGGGAAAGAGAGGGCTTTTATATATGAGAAATGGGGGGGTGGTGAATGGTGATGTAAGCACAGAGTGTATGCGTATTTAATTCGGTTCTATTGCATGACAAGTGCAAACATTAGTAGGTAGCTTTGCATAAAATTAAATCATTTAATCTTTACCAAATTACCTCCCACGTGCCTCTTTAGTCGCGTGTCCAGCCTTCCAACCTAATTGGCATCAACAATATTATGCATTTTCACTCCAAAAATGTTCTTAAATTTCTTAATTGTTAAGCTTCAAAATGTTTTTTGGAATATCTCCGTTTAATGTACCGAAACTCGTCTTATTGGTGAGTTACAATTAATTATTCATTAGTGTGAACATTTTTTTTAAAAAAAATACTAATATTTTAAGAAATGATTTAAGATATATGTTTGCATATATTTAATAATAATAAAAAAATTACATGCGATTTTACCGAAATATTTTACGGTGAAAAATATTTAAAAAAAGAATAAAGACACGTGTTTTTCACTTTTGAGTTAAATTTATAGATTTAATAATAAAAATGTGAGAAAGGAAGGGGCAGACGCACGCGCCATGAACAGGGGGGTGGCACGATATCAGCAAGAGTTGAGTTTGTATGACAGCAGAAATGCATTTACGTTACAGATAGACCGCAAAGCTGTCCCTCCAAAAGCCTCATTTCACGTGAAGTAATGAAAACACAACTTGGAAGCCGTTTCTCTTTCTCTTTCTCTTTAGAATGTGATATTATAATTCATAACTAAGCCTAAAGTCTACACACACAGACTCACAAAATGGAACACGCTCTTCCACGTCAGCCCTAAAATCCTCTCTCAGAATATTTATGTATGCTGTTAAGTTTGTTTTTGTTTGATTGCGTTTTGATGCAGTGCATGGCAAAAGGTTTCGTGTGCCATACGAGAATCTGACTTTTTTCTTTTCTTTTCTTCTCTTTTGCAGTTATATGAGAAATAAAGGGGTGGGAAAAGAAGCAGGACAAAAGAATATATATATGACCTGAAAACATATAATGATTCCTTTAATTTGTGTGTATTATTATATGGTAGCTGGGGATTTGTCAGGGAATGCTAGGTGGAGATAAGAGAGCTTGCCAGATGCGTAAACGTATATCAACAAGTTTTTTTGACTGCTTGGATTTCTTTCGACTGCTAAATAAATAAATATGTATATAATTTTGTATATTTTGGGTGTAAAATTTGCACTTTTATGATGTCTATAACATTTACCCCCCAAATCATTTGGGGGTTTCCCCATTCTGATATTTCCACTCCCCAATTCCAATAATGCTTTTGCTCTCCCTAACTTTCCAGACCCCACACTCCATTGCCCCTCTCAATTTACTCTCCTATTCATTTCATACTGACAAAATGAAGATTTTCTTCCATTTTTCTAGCCTTTTTAATGACATCAATTTGTTTTTCTTTTCTTTTTCCTTTTTTTTTTTTTTTTCTTTTCGGGCTTTGGGAGCGAAAAAGTGTTGCCAATGAAATGAACCATTTATATATATTCAACTTTTTTGAGTGCTTGATCTGATCTTTAAATCTTTGCCTCCATTAAATTGACTTGCAGCTAAAAATATCATCACAAGTGATTTAAAGTTAACACCGAAAAGAAAAACAAAATGAAAAAAGAAACGCACTATCGTTATCAATTGGCACAGATAGAAGAGTTGGGGTTCAGAAATAGATTCGTTCATTCACTGAATTAATTAATCATGAAAAACGGCTTGGCCCTCCCTGCATCTCAAGGAAAGGTTCATGGCCGCCCGTAGGCTGATTACTTCAATTTTGCCAATGAAATTTTTTCTTTTTAAAGAAAAATGTGGGGGGTTCTAATTTGATCATATACAAACGACGGGTAGATGTCAAACGTGGGGTTCTCTCTCATATTTATCACAATCTAAGTTATTGCTTGATATCAGCTCAACAGAAAGGCCAAGCCATTTGCGTTATAATTTATTGTTTTTGCTATGGAGATAGAGATGGAAATGGAAATGGACATATCCCCTATAATTGAACTAGGAACTGTGAGAGCAGCGGAGGGGAGGGGAGGGCAGCCGGTAGATATTATTAATATTATAGTTTGATCGAACCACTCTTGAAAAACTTTTGGTCCACGATATGGCCTGAACTTGTGGCTGCCTTCCCCTCATTCACTAAAGCTCAAGCCAGTTCACCCCATAATTATTGGCATGGGGATTACGACAAGCATATCATTATTATTGCCCTTGTGGTGGGGTAAACCACATAAAGACGACCAATTTTAGGACTCAGCTCTAGCTTACATCATGCTGGGTCCAAATCTGCTGCCCTTTCCTTTTAATTTCTTCGTATCTATTTCCCTTCCTTTTGGGATTTGCTCTTAGCCTAATTAAACAATTCCTTACTGATTTTTATAACTATATACTTAAATCATTTCAATAAAGTTTATTTTTACTACATAAAGTTAAGATTAATAAATCAATTTAAGTATATATATTGATATTTCAAAGTTATATATTGATAAATGATATATACAAAAAAATTAATAATTCATTAATAAATTTCAATAATCAATATAGATACAATTTCAATTGATATCCAATAGAAGATCAATTAATCTACAAGTTTTGGCTTTAATTAAAACCCACTTAAGTATTGTATTTTCTTTTTTAATTTTTCTCATCACAGTTATATATTAATTTAAGAATTTATATTCAATGTACCGTCAGTATATAAATTTATACACTATCAATAAATCACATACCACTTTATTAATAACCAAATATAAAATTTTAAAAGTTCTTAAAATGAAATACAAATAATTTTACTTATTAATAAATGATATCATATGATTCATTTATATATTGACATGCATCAGATATAAATTATTAATATAATCATTCATGCAAAATATCAGCATTCCTAACCCGCTTAGGGAAGATGAGAGGAAAGCTAACAAATCCTGGGACCAACATAATGCTTTTTCACTTTTTATCTTGTCTTCCTTTATCGTTTTGTTTGGCTGTACCTCTGCTATCGTAAGAAATTGAAACATTTTATGCGTGGTAAACACTAAACATGATCACTTAGTGCTTAAATAAAAAAAATAATAAAAAAAAGTGAGTAGAAAATTTTTAATCAGATTTCATAACTAATTTGAGAGGAAATCTCCACTCTTTGAACTCTGGAGTCCTTTGGTCCACATTAGTTAAATGCGTGTTTGACCCATGTAAACATGAATTCAAAGTTATACTAATTCAAACAGGAAGGGACGACATGGGATGCTGGAATAAGCTGGATCCATGAACATGCAATATCCCTTACCTTCTTTTTATTATTATTTCTAAAGAATTTCTTTATTTTTTTTATAAGATTTTTTTTTTTTGAAATTCTTAATTAAAAGTTGTAAAAGTTCTTAATTTACTATTAAATTCATTATCAATTTAATTCATATGAAAAAAAATAGTAAGCGTATAAATCTTGGAACTTGTAACCTTAAAGAATTGCATTACATATCATATCATTTGATTTAATACTTAATTAGGTTTTTTTTTTTCTCTTTGCAAGATTCAAGTGATTAAAAGTAGTGATTATATATTATTATCATAATTTATTGATACTTACATAAAATAATATATAAAAATTCAGCTTGAAACACGTGTCTTTTTAAGTAATAATTTGATTACGGAAGAAAGAGCAATTATCATCAAAGTAAACGCGTGAAGCAAGAAACTTGAGAAACAAATGTAGGAAATGTTTTTTAATGTACGAATTGCTTTTGAGATCGTTCATGGAAATGAACTGTCATTAATTAATTAATTAATTAACAATTTTGTTAATAAATATCCTAAGGACATTCTTTCTTGAAAGTTACTATCTAAAATAGGATTTTATTAACGAGTACCCTTAGGGCACTTTTTAGGTTAGTTAATAAATTATTTATAAAAAGAATATTGTATTAAATGCAGTATTTAATAACTTTATTCATTTTTTTTAAAAAAAAACATTGAATGAAGATATTACTATAAGTAGTAACCTTAAATAGTGCCCTTATGGCACTTGTTAGCAAAATCCTCTAAAATAAAAATTTTGTAAGTGTCTAAGGGCACTCTTTAAGGATAATATCTTCATCCAATACATTGAAAATAATAAATAAAGCTGTCAATTTTTGTAATTAATATAATATTTTTACTATAAATAGTATATTAACTAATCTTAAAGAGTGTCCCAAGGGCACTCGTTAGCAAAATTCATAAAATAATATATTCACTCAATGTATTGAAAATAATGAATAAAGTTGTCAACTTTTGCAATTAATACAATGTTATTTCTATAAAGAGTTTTGCTAACGAGTGTCTTTAGGACACTCTTTAAGATTAGTTAATATACTATTTATAATAATAGTATTGTATTAAATGCAAAAGTTAATAACTTTATTCATCATTTTTAGTTAGAGATGCTCATAGGTCGGGTCAGGCCGTGGCCCGATTTTTTTCAATTTCTTTGCCCAGGCCTGGACTGGCCGTGAGCCCAAATTTACTGTTCATTATATATAAAATTTTATTATTTTTAATATATTTTATAATTAAAATTAAATAAATAATATTATTATAATACATAAAACACTATTCTGGGCCAGGCCGGCCCGGATCAAAAAATCCTTGCCCATGCCTGGCCCAGTACGGGCTGCCCAGCCCGTGAGCAGGTCTAGTTTCAATACATTGATTGAAGATATTACTATATTTAGTAATCTTAAAGAGTGTCCTTAGAGCACTTATTAACAAAATTTTATTATAAATAATATATTAACTAACCTTAAAAAGTTCCCTAAGGACACTCGTTAGCAAAACACATTAATTAAAATCCCTTCATACACTATTTTTTTAAATATGAGAAGTTATCGGTAAAGATTTAACAATATTGGACCTGACACGGAAAAAATAACTAAAACATGCAAAAAAAACGACGCGACACGAAAAAATAACAAGAACATGATATGAATACATGAATGTCTCAAAATTTATAGAATAAGAATTATTAAAGTATTAAAATTTATAAAAATATATAATATCTTAAACATGATTATGACACGATAAAATGCACGAACACCACAAAAATACAAGAATTATCAAGTCTATCTAAATATTTATTAATTTTAGGTAGTATTTCATTTTCAATTTTGTTACTATTAAAACTCAATTTTTGCATCACAATCTTTTTAAAAATATTTCAAATTCATTCATTATGTCAACTACCATTAAAAATTTAATGAAATATGCCACGTTAATACCATATATTTAAGCTCAAAAAGTCAAAAAAGTCTATTTTTTTGCCGCATGAACATCCACATAGACTTGTACATGGTCTTGAAATGAATTTTTTGTCAAATCTTAATGATAGTTAACGGAATAGATGAAATTGAAACATTTTTTAAAAAGATAATGGATGAAAAAATTAAGTTTCAGATATCATGAGTGAAAATAAAAATCACACAAAAATTATGAATTTGTGATGCAATTTACTGGGGAAACTATACATCAAAAGATGTTTTGGTTCATTAATTGGTATGGTAGTTGTATTTTCGTTTGTTTGCTAAAAAAATTTTGTTTTTGTTCTGATTGTACATGAAGTTGCATCTGTTTGTAATAGATTTTTAATCACGTTGAAGGAAATAAAATTATGGTTGGCTGGCGATCCATTTGAAAAGAGGCTAATTTTTCTCTGGCTTTAATTATGAAGAATGGAATTTGTAATTAAGTATAGGTTTAAATGTGTGAAAATTCCAACTAAAAATAAGGATTGATGGGTTTTGTTTGTTGCATGCATAGGGTGATTGAAGAAAGACAGATATTAATTAAGAGGGTAAAGGTAAAAACAGGAGCAATGAAGGAAGTTTCCTAAAATGATAGAGGAACTGTGGGGAGTTGAAAGAGTGTAGGGACAGGGGGGGTTGCACCAAAAATGTGTAGATGCACAAAATCACTAGGTTACGTGCCAGCAGTGAGGTCTTCAATCCGGCCTTGATTTCAGCAAATGTCAAAATATATACATTTTCCGTCCCTCAACACATCATTCTCTCTTTGGTTTCAACTAAAAACTTTAGTCATTTACAAACCACATTTATTCATGGCAGAATTAAGGAAACCTTGTTTGAAGTGGAAGCATTTCGATTTCAATTTCAATCAATCTAGAATCTTTCCGTACCACAACTCTCCTATTTCTATCATGTGCACCTTCCCACAAGCTTTTAACCCTATTATTCGGTCAATCTTTTTGTTTTTTTTTTTACAAGGTCACATTTTACAAATATAAATTACAATCATAATCAAATATTTTTTAGTATATATTATAGTACATCAATGGTAGAAAAAATTAATAGGTTTAGATTATCTACTCTAATGTTTAATATGAATTTCAAGATCCATTTACCGATACTTTCTTTAAGAATCTTCAATGATTTACTTCTTAATCTACCATTATTGACAGCTTTTTGATTTTTCTCATCGAAGGAGTTACTATTAGAGTTGTCTATAAATTTCCACATCTCCAAATTATGGGTTCTTGGTGAATACCCAAATATTAGGTAAGAGAGTTTGTGAGAGGGAACTTTCATTGAAGTAATTGGGATTAACACTTCTAGTTTATTTTCACGAGTATATGTGTCAAATATATATATATATATATATATATATATATCTTATTAGGAATAAATCTCTAATAGCACTTATGTGGGATTTTAGTAGGAATAAAATTCTATTAAGAGTTAAATAATGCCCATGTGGATGTACTAATTGGTTTGGGTCCATATTACCTGACTCATATTCTAACATCTCTCACTTAGACACATTAAACATAAAAAAAAACTTCTTTCGACGAAAATTTGTGTCAGAATAATCAAGGCTGATAATACTATTACGCCCGAAAAACAATTTCGTGAAAAAGTGTATCAGTAATTTCGATGAAAATTTACGTTAAAATACTCATTAATTCCATCCGAAATTTCTTTTTCGATTAAAAGAAAAACAAATCTTTTAGTTTTTTAATTCTGTCAAAAATGGTGAAATTTTTTATGAAATTTATCACCAAAAGAATTTTTCGTCGGTAATTTGTAAAAATAAAATAGAATATTATATTATATTTTAAAGTTTTTCGATAAAATTCTGTAAAATATATATTTGTAATTTATTTTCACGAGTATATGTGTCAAATATATATATATATATATATATATATCTTATTAGGAATAAATCTCTAATAGCACTTATGTGGGATTTTAGTAGGAATAAAATTCTATTAAGAGTTAAATAATGCCCATGTGGATGTACTAATTGGTTTGGGTCCATATTACCTGACTCATATTCTAACATCTCTCACTTAGACACATTAAACATAAAAAAAAAACTTCTTTCGACGAAAATTTGTGTCAGAATAATCAAGGCTGATAATACTATTACGCCCGAAAAACAATTTCGTGAAAAATTGTATCAGTAATTTCGATGAAAATTTACGTTAAAATACTCATTAATTCCATCCGAAATTTCTTTTTCGATTAAAAGAAAAACAAATCTTTTAGTTTTTTAATTCTTTCAAAAATGGTGAAATTTTTTATGAAATTTATCACCAAAAGAATTTTTCGTCGGTAATTTGTAAAAATAAAATAGAATATTATATTATATTTTAAAGTTTTTCGATAAAATTCTGTTGGAAATACTCATAATTTCGTCTGAATTTTTTATTATATATATTTTTCAATTTAATTTTTTTTTTGAGTTTTTAATTTTTGCAATGAATAATTTAATATTTTTTTTAGATAATTAACTTGAAAATGAACAAAAAAATATCAATAAATAAAGAATTGACAAAAATTATATCATCGATGGTTTAATTGTACCTGTATGAAACCAATTTAAAAATAACAAGAATTATATACGTTACATTATACGTTCTATAATGTCTCAACAAATGTTATAGATCTTCTTGTTGTTCTTATTCCGCAACAAAATTTACTTCTTCCAATTCACCATAAACAAGAAGTCGAGGATTGTCAAGATCCTTTGAATATGTTATATTTCTTAGAAGACACTTTTGTTTCTTGATAAACTCCTTCATTCAGATCAATTATGTCTCCAGCAAGGTTAAATCTATTCATAGCCTTTGTTTTGAAACAACCCACCAATCTCAATGTTCTCTTCTTATTGACAGATAAGTATTGAAGTAAACTTGTTAACATTGTTCAGCTAAAACAAAAGGTCCATTACTAACAAGTACTGAGTTGTGCTTAACTTCAAAAGACCATTTTTTAGATCTACCCGAACACCTTTATCCGTATAAAACCAATGATATTTAAAAAGTACCACCCGATTTCCCCTTCCAAAATATTCTAACTTGAAGATATCTTCCAAAATTCCATAAAGTCATGTTCACAATCAATATAATAGCTACCTTTCACGCATATATCGCTATTCATTGTTTTTCAATTTTTCCATAATCCAATGTATGAAACTTGAAATCATTATCAAAATATCCTTGATAACACCATACCAATTTGACAAGTTTCAAAAATGACTTCAGGTTTTTAATAAGAAAGCTATTGCTTAGAAATTCTAGAAACCATTTTCTAAATCTTGCTGCACGAACATTTCCAACTCGGCATCATCAATGTACGGTGCATCTCTTTTCACCATCTCATCAAATATCCTAATTTTTTTTTTTTTTTTTATGTATGAGTTAGGATAATTACTATATTAATTCAAATATATGAAGCTTACAAAGGTACTTACTATATAGGATGACCTCCTCGTAATTTATTAAGACATATATTTCAGCTACATCAAACTCATCTTCATCTAGATAATAGGTCTTACTTCTTATAAGCTCAAAAGCTCGCCTCAGATGTCTGAAAATTAAAAGATGTCCCATCGAATTCACCTCTTCCCCATCATCATTATGTGGCACCCGAGTAAATATTTTTTGTACATTGGGTTCAAAGTGCAAGGCCCAAAAGTTTGAAATTTTCTCCATATACACCTCAACTATAGACCCTTACACACATGCGAGATTTTTCACTTTCTTTTTTAAATGATGCATAAACTTAAGCATCATAAATGGATGGAAAATTGATAAATACAAAATTATATTTTGATTTTCTTAAATATAAATTAAACTTCAAATGTACCACTCAAAATGATACATCCATTGAATCAAAGAAGCTGTGAGGAAAGTGTTGGAGTATGCCCTAGAGCCAATCGAATTGGACAAGGATATATTGCCAATAATGCATATTAATCACTTATGTAATATGTGAATAAAGGTTTTCCTTTATCATTAGTAAACAAAAGTAAGGGTTACTAAGTACTAATTGGATGAAGCCTTTTGGGGAGGACTCCGCACCAGGCCCACTACGGTCCAGTTGTCCGAACCGACCGCACACCATCAGGACACTGGAATGGCGTCTGCACAGCTGACCCACTATAAAAGATTTTGACTTGGGTGCAATGCATCTACAGCTCTTGCAATGCTCCCTACCTCAGATGGTGACACGTGGCAAGATCTTGATCATCCATCAGCCTATAAATAGGCCTACAGCAGCCTACTCCAACCAGATGGGCAACTAGCTTCCAACTAGCTAGCTAACCAAGTTTGCTCTCTCTCTCTCTCTCTCTCTCTCTCTCTCTCTCCATACTCTTTAGTTTTCTTGTAACTCCTTATGTCCTTATGTCATTACGTCCTAAGCACTTAGGGAGATATTGACTTGAGCGTCGGAGCACGTCCCAGAGGTAAACCTCCGACGCCCACCTCACTTCGATTATTACCTTGTAGGACATCTTCCACCTTGGCTAGAGGATCACTTCAGCTCTCACACGCCTTCCACTTCAGCCCCGACGTGCACTACACATTGGCACCAACATGCTCTTCACATCTGCACCAACGTGTTAATCACATCTACACCAACGTGCCTATCAGCACCTGGCGTCACGTGTGTCTCCACAACGATGACATCCGTGTTCCACTTCAACCAACTCTTTATGGTGGACACTCACTTCTCCACCTGCAAAGTTTGGTACTTTCATTGAGAGTCAAACTCAAGAAACATGACTCATAGAAAGAAAGTTGTTGAAAGGATCAGATCTCGACGACCGCCCAAAAGGGATCCTCCTCCTTGAAAGGGAAAAGGAACAAGCACTCCCACTGCTACAAGGCTCTCACGCGAAAAGACGCACAACGGGGTCCAACGACCTCCAAGTGCACACCCCTCTTAAGAAAACGAAGATGGTGGTAGCACGACCACTCCCTCTACCAGGAACCAAGGGGAACAAAGGGAGAGAGACGACCTCGAACAGCTAAGGGATGATGACTGTAATCTAGCCGATGTGGTAAAAGAAAGGTAGTCAGTACCATACCGGTGGACGTACTATTTTTGTTCTGGTACTGATATGTACCGATACCGGTATGTTTCGGCGTACTATTTCGGGTTTACCGTATTTTTCAAATATTTTTTCATATATCTATATATAGCCTATTTTCAAGTTTCTTAATAAAATATATATTATATACACATGCAAATATACATCCATTACATGCATATATATGTTTTTATGCAAATATAAATTTTAAATATTTAATATCTAAAATTTTTAAATATCAAATGAGTAAAATAAATATTAAAATATTAAAAAAATATAGTAAATTATGATTAATTATGTTCAATAGCCTAATTTAATGAACATATTTTATTTTTAAATGTAATTATGAATAAAATAAAAATGATCATGACACAAAAAATATTGAATTGGTTTAAAAAATCAAATAAGTGATTTTTTTAATAACAAAAATCAAAATAAAAAATCAAAATCTTGTACCAACTGGTATGGGCAAGTACGTACTGGTACTGACCGATATTGACCGGTACAGACCGTTACAGGCCGGTACAACCGGTATGGGCCTGTATAAAAATTGAAACGGTATGAGACTGGTACCGTTTCAATTTACCTTAAAAATGGTACGTACCGATCGGTACGGCTGGTACCGATACGGTATCGACCACATTGGGTAAAAGACTTGTAAATGACATGCAGGGAGAAAGAGCGACAGACGAGACTTGGGAACCTGAGCATACCTCCACTACGAAAACGTCGACAAGCCTCTTGCTCATCCCTTCCGAACTCCTCACGTTGAGTAAGGAAACGAGCCAAGAGTGTAGACACCTAATTTTGTCCGGACCATTAAAACAGGTATGTTTTCTTCCTAAATTGATGTTTAAGAATGCAAAAAGACTTTTCTCATCCTGCAGGTGGTACTCCGTGACTTGGTCTAAGAAAGCAGATAGAAAAAGTCAAACTTGAAAAAGTCAACCCCAAAAAAATCAACTCCAATAAGTCAACTACTGAAAAAGTCAACCTACTTTCAAAATAAAGATTTAAAGATCAATTGAAAGATGGTGAAAGAATTTTGATAATCCGAGGTCTACATTGAAATATATGGAGTTCGGAAGTTGGGTTACAGAATTTCAGTAGAAAGAAAATCCTAGTTCGGGAAATTTGGGGAAAAGTGCTTAAACGATCAAATTGGTCAAAATTGAAGGTTCCAAATGAAAGATAAGCACTGACTACGGGTAATGGAGAAGCTACTTGGAAGAAAAATTGAAGGAAAAGTTAATTCGGAAGAAAACCGAGAATTAGGTTTTTTGGCGGATTTTGGTTAAATTTGAGAAAATTACAGAATTGGCCTGATTCGGTAAAAATAAAGCCCCTAATTGATGAGGAGTGATTAAACAACGATAGCCCAAGGCTCAGTTTGAAGAAATCCCAAGAAAAGAGCCGATTGGAGAAAAAACGAGAAAACGAGGAAGTTCCCAATACTGAAAATAGGGAAAATCAAAACGGAAGGGAATTTGATCGTAAAAATTGGGCATTTTTGTACCAACTCTAATTCAGTATATGAAAAAGGCACAGAAAAAGAAATTCTAGAAATCGGACTTGTTTTGGGCAAAATCAGGCTTCGGAGGCAAAAGGGCAAAACTGGAAAATTTAGGAAAAATACCAAATAAGCTCCAAAAATTCTGAAAATTTACAGATCTCATTCTTAAATAATTTTGGAGATATTGGCGAAAGAAAATCTGGATTCGGAGTTCGTTTGAAAAATGGCCAAATCTCAGGCCCACTATGTAGAAATTCAAAAGGATAAATCCCGAAAAAATAGCAAATGAGCTCCAAAAATTTTGAAAATTTTCAGATATCATTCTTAAATTATTTGGAAGAGATTGGAGAAATAAAATCTTAATTTGGAGCTCGTTTGCAAAATGGCCAAATCTCGGACCCACTATGTAGAAATTCAAGCAGATAAATTCCAAAAAAATAGCAGATGAGCTCCAAAAATTACCAAAACTTCTAGATCACACTTTTAATTTTTTTAGAAGAGATTGGAGAAGAAAAATCTGAATTCGGGCTCGTTTACAAAATGGCAAATGTTCGGGTGCATTAAGGGGCAATTTTGGAAATAAATCCGAAAAAATTGCAAATGGACTCGAAAAATTTTAAAAAATTCCAAATTTCAATTTTTTATTATTTCGGAAGTATTAAAAAAATAAAATTTGAATTTGGAGTCCGTTTGCTATTTATTTAGGTTCGGGGGTCAAAAAGGTCATTTTACCGAAGAAACCGAAAGGGTCCAATTTGTAATTAAGAAAAACATGAAAGATTAGGGAATTGATGAGATAATTCCTCCCTTGGTCAGTCAGCATAGAGGAGAAGAAGGAATCTTGATCAATTTAATTCCTTAGTCACTATCAAGCTCAAAATGCTTCCACTAGTACCTTGCAAATGGTCCCCCCTTCATCTAATGGCTTAGGTGCCTTGTAGAAAAGTTGAATGCACATTTTATGGGCTGGGATTAAATGCCAAGATGACATTTTTATGTTGTCATGAAAGAATCCTCATCCAATGGCCAAGAATGGAAGAAGAAAGATGAGCACAACACATCCAAGGGTAGAGGTTTATTTGGCCAAGCAAGGGAGAGCATGGGACTGTATCCTATTTCATCTAAGGTCTGAGGTTATTAGAAGGGCTGAGTACACATCTTAAGAGCTGCTATCAATTGGCAAGAAGGTATTTTTATTATGTCATCAAAAGATCCTAAGCTAAGGGCCAAAATTAGAGGAGAAAAAGTGCTCAATCTATCCTATGGTTGAAGGGCCATTCGACCAAGGCTAAGAGAGGGGGGGCTGAGCAGTTTTTTCACAAGCTTTGAAGACTGGAAAAGAGGTAGTAGCTAAGGAGAAAAAGAGAGAAAAAAGAAGGAGAAATAGAGGAGAAAAAAAAGGAATAAAAGAAGGGTTTTAGCTTGTTTCTTCTTGAATTGGAAAGCTAGAGTGAGGTAGCTATGCTCTTTCATGGTTATTTTTCATAGTTTATCGACATGATATTTTTTTTTTTATTGATATGTTTTTTTTTTTATGAAATGAATTTGTTTCTAAATAGTTACTATTTTGCTTTTCAAAGAAAATATGAAAAACAACATGCTTTCAATGTTTTTTCTACAATGGCCGAATGGCCTTCCTTCTCCTAAATGATTTTATTTTTGATTTTGTTCATGAGATTTATTGTGGTAGGTTAGCTTACTTGTTTTAGATTAGCTTGATTTGTGGTAGGTTAGCTTGATTGTGGTAGTTTAATAATACATCATGCCATGTGTTTATGGAAAAACCATGCTTTCATAAGACCATTCGGCCATGTTAGGTTTAAATTACCATGTTCATGTTTTTTATGTGTTAACTTGCTTTGTATGTTTCCATTTATGTTTACATATTTAGACCATTCCATGTGTTTGTTATATTGTCATTGATATGTTCATGAGTTATGTTAGTCATTATATTTGCATATAATCATGTTTTCTACCATGTGTTTGCGTTATTTGCTAGCTAGGATTATACCATGATTATTTTGAGGACCATTCGGCCAACAAGACTCTTATTGCTTTGTGTATACATTTTCATTTTGTTTAGTTAATAGGTTTGCATTTCATGCCATAATATTGTGTATTTTGATTTGGTTTGCCATGTTTGTGTTATTGGCTAGATAGGATTGCATTAGATCATTTAGTGGCCATTCGGCCTTTGCATGTGTTTCTCCCTTGTGTGTGCATCTGCATTTTGTTTAGGGACCATTGCTTTGCATTACTATGCCATGAAATTGTGTATGAGTTGCTGTTTGTTCATGCATTAGTATTAGGTTTATTGGTCATTATATGTTCATGACATTTCCATGCATTCTCATGACATTTAGGGTCTTGTCCATCTCAATATTGCCATGCATATTCCCATGCATATAAGGTCTAGAATCATATTGGTATTGTCATGCATTGCTATGCTATTTAGGTATAGGGTCACTTTGTATTACCATGCATTTCATGTCACTTTAGGTCTAAGTCTTATTTGCATTATTATGCATATCATGCATTCTTAGGTTGAGATTGTATTTATTGCCATGCAAGTTTGTTAGGTCTAGGCTATCCTTGTATTGCCATGCATAATTCCATGCACATAAGGTCTAGAATCATATTGATATTGCCATGCATTTGCTATGCTATTTAGGTCTTAGGTCATTTTGTATTACCATGCATTTCATGTCACTTTAGGTCTAAGTCTCATTTGCATTATTAAGCATCTCATGCATACTTAGGTTAGGATTACATTTATTGCATGAAATTCATGCTAGGCATTATTTTGTATGCCATGCATTTTCCATGCCATTTAGATTTTAAATCATGCATTTCACTTGCTTTATGTTCATGCATCTCATCTCATGCCACATGATTTATGACTTATGCCAACCAATGGCTCAAAGTCATGCTTTGAGCATACTTGTGGAAAATTAAAGAGTTGTCAAATTGATTATTCTACCTTTGTGATTTTTTTTACTGAGCCAATTTTTTTCCAAGTTTTTAAAAGTTCTAGCTATTGTTTGTAGGTCCTTAGGAGAGTCTCCAACATTTTTACTTTGATTTTTGAATGATTTTTTCAAAGGCAAAATGTATGTTTTGGTAAAATAGTTTTTCACCCAGTTTTCGAACTTTCCCCATTTTTTGGGAAGTTATCTTTGATCAGAAAATTAAGCCAATTTTTCTCGTGTAGTTGTACATGTTCTGAGTTTCCAGTATTTTTTTAGATTTTTTTGAAATTTTAAAAATAGGTTAAAAAAACGTGTTTTAAAACTAGACAGTAGAGTCAGATTTGAATTTGAGGGAAAATCATTTTTCTGTTTTGGCTAAGTTACTTAGAGGGGGCTGATTAGGAAATTTAGCTACTGTCTTAGGGTGGTTTCTAGACCTTTTTTTAACTTAAAAAATGATTTTATAAATCTCGGGTTAAGGGTGGTAAAGTCCGGGATTTTAAATTTAGGAAATTAGAGCCATTTTTAAAGGGTTTGGCTAGGTTTTTAATCTTCATCCAAGAAAAAAATTGTTTTCAAACAAATCACAAAGTATTTTGATTTTAAAAATTTTAATTTGATATATTTTTCTAAGGTAGCCGGATATCTTTTTAGATATACGGACTTCCTTAATTAAAGGAAAAAATACACTTTCATGCATTACATTTTTCATATTCATGCATATTGTATAATATTTTTTTGCTATGATGTTTCCTATGGTATTGTTATTATTTTGATTTATATTTTATGGTGTCATGTTGTTTGTTATATGATTTTGAATATTTCATGATATCCTATGCTTTTTATTTAGTCATTTATTTTGTTACATTATTTAGCATATACTATGTTCATGTATTATTATTTTTATTTTATTTTCATGCATATTTCATAATAGCATTTTTTTATGTTTCATGTCATTTCATGTCACTTAGATTATATTCCATGTCATTTAGATTATATTATTTAGAATATACCATGTTACTTAGGTTATTTCCTTTCATATAAAATAAATTATGTTACTTAGGACATTTCATTTCATTTAGGATATTTCATTTCATTTAAAATATTATGTTATTTAAATCATTTCATTTCATTTAGAATATGCTATGCCATTTAAATTATATCATATCATTTAGGTTGCATTATATTATCTAGACTTTGCTATGTCATTTTATTTATGTCACACATATTCATATTCATATTTTTTAAAAAAATATTTTGAAAAAGATAATGATTTTCAATAAAATAAAGATATTCCCGAGTTAAATTAATACATGAGTTCTCTGCCGGGTTTGCTAGGGAGGATATCATCAATTATCATTGATAACGGAATATCTCTTTAAAACGAGAATGATTCGAAAAATTTTCCAAGTTAATAAAAATTTATATATTTTGCCACGTTTGTCAGGAAATATAGGAAAATTTTGAATTAATAAATTTCGAATCATTTTTTATTAAAAAATTGAATTATTTTTCTTTAAATTGGGAATTAACTTGAAATACTAAATTAAAAACTGACTTTTTACCGAGACTTTAGATAATACACGATTAATAAGGTATCGTTTTATACGGGCATTGTGGAGGTGCTAGTCCTTCCCCACACGTAACCGAGTCCCGAACCCGCTTCTTTGATTTCTCTGGTTTAAAACGCAGACTTGAAATTAGTTTTAAAAATATTTTTATTAATTTTAAAATATTTTACAAAACCGATTTAAATAGGTGGCCGATCACAACTAGCTAAAAAAGATTGGTGGTGACTCCATGTCTTTTTCAAGGTCATTTTCAAAACCTTCATTTTTCTAGAGAAATTAAGTCAACTTTTCCTCTTTTTTCTTTATGTCACGCTTAACGAATAATAAAGTCTTGTGATGAGACTTGTTATGTTTTTTTTTTTTAGGTTGCGACAGCTTGGCGACTCCACTAGGGACTTTTAGAGAGTCAGTCCTAGAATTATTCATGTGTTATCAAAGTCTCGTTTTATTGGTTTAATTGGTATTTAATTTTAATTCCCGTATTTTTTTTAATAATAAGGAGAATTTTGAAAATAATAAAATGTTTTAAATATGTTAATTTTTCATATGCATTCATATTATTATTTTTCTCTGGTTATTTTGTTGCGTATATTTATATGTCTGTCTAATTGATGCTTTATATTGTTTAATTTTAGTGGGGTATTTAGAATAAGAGGTAGAATGGGTGGTGACAGGTTTGTTTTGTTCCTCTACACACACTATATTTGCATTTGCATAACATGAAGTCTCTACCCGGGTTTCGTCCTTTTAAGTGCGAGTAAAGTAACTACGCCTTCGTGATGATCCTCCGTATGGGCTAGTGAAACACTTCCGGAGTATAAATTACCTAATGCCTTCGTGATGATCCTCCGTATGGGGATAGGAAAATATTCTCTAACGAATTGAAACCGCTTTTATCGGGGCGCCTTACTAGCCTTCACAGGCGACAGTGAGGAACAATTCGGCGCCTTAGAACCAATTCACCTTCATATAGTGAACCTAGGCGAAGCCATGCCGGATTGTTTTAGATACCCGAAGTTAAGAACACATGGAGGAACCTTTCCAACCTTTTACCATCTTTCTATATATTAGATTTTACAATTTGAGGTGATGATGAACGAACATCATATCGCTCGTAATAAGTTTATTATTCCGTCCCAAAGGCGTCGTAATGCCGAAACTCTGTTAAAATTTTTGGGACATTTTTTAAGCATGTTGTTTTTTATGTTATACTTGTGAATTCATTTTTTTGCTAATTTATTTCTTTTTTTTTCTTTTCTTTGACATGTATCATAAACACCATCATACACTTGAAGTTTATTGGCCTCAGGATAGTCATCAACCCAAAGGACTTTCATGGAGTGTCAGGTTATTTCAGTGTTAGAAGATCATGCAGTAGTTATGGCACGGTCGGAAAAAGATCAGAGGGAAGATGGTGATTGTCTAAAAAAAAGATTATGTGTTAGTGTTGCCGGAAAGAGTAAAAGTGGATGTGAGACAGAATAATCTTCGAGGGTTAGCCGACATTTGGAATCAGTGGAATGTATCAGAAAAAAAAAGCCTTCACTCAGAAATATAGAGATATAGCACTTTTAATTCTGATTAGGGTCAATAGTGGGTCGATTCAGGCTATGGTACAGTTTTGGAATCCTACTTATAGATGTTTCACTTTTAAAAATGAGGATATGACCCCACTTATTGAATAATATTCAACACTATTACGCATTGAGTGTCCTAATCCTGATCGGGTATATTTGAAAGAAGTGAAACCTTCAGGTTTTAAGAAGAAAATGGCTAAGATCACGGGAATGGATACAATTTGGGTTGAGAGTCATGTGGATACGAAGCAGAAGAATGGATGCATTCCGTGGGAAACTCTCCGACAATTGATATTGGGTCATTCCGATAAAGAAAAAGCCAAAGACATCTTTTCATCGATACCTTGAAAGTACCATATTATGATAAATTGGTGGGGAGTGCCACAAAGGACTTTGCAGATATGGTGATATCCGAGGAGATGATAGAGTCTGCCATTAAGAATGGTAAAATGGAAGGGGGTGAGTCTGTTACTCCGAAGAAGGTATTCCCTGCTAAGAAAAAAGAGGAAACCCACGCAGTTAGCTTCAACCAATATCCCTATGCACCTCCTACACCATATACACCTCCTAGGCCCTATACTCCTTCTACATCCTATGCACCTGCTACACCTTACACACCCTACCCGGGGTATAATCCTTACTACCCCAATGTGAACCACCTTACTCAAAATCCATTCCCTTATACTAATATACCACAACAGCCATTTCCAACTAGCATATCACCACAGGTAACCCTTCCCCAAAACACTGTCCCAAATACTAAGGGTCCCGTGCACAATGACCAACGTTCACCAAGGAACGATCAAAAACCCCAGTTTGATCCCATTCCTACCACCTATGGTGAGCTATATCCCAAATTACTACAAGGCCAACTTATCGCGTCCGTATATCTTAAATC
This sequence comes from Fremontodendron californicum, assembly GCA_030761205.1. Lineage (NCBI taxonomy): Eukaryota > Viridiplantae > Streptophyta > Magnoliopsida > Malvales > Malvaceae > Fremontodendron > Fremontodendron californicum. The sequence goes on along the minus strand of JAULJL010000025.1, from coordinate 8,079,212 downwards.
TTTTACCCCACCATACCCAAGGTGGTACAACAAAAATACTAACTGCGCATATCACGCAGGGATTCAGGGGCATTCGATTGAGGATTGCATTGCCATCACAAAGAAAGTCCAAAGTTTAATCAATACCGGAGTGGTGAAATTTGGGTCAAAGAATGGCCAAATATAGCGGGAAATCCATTGCCCGATCATGTTGAGAATTGGGTAAATGCAGTCTGGACAAGGGAAGTCAGAAGGGTAAAAAGGAATGTCAGTGAAGTCAAGGCTCCAATGATAATAGTATTGGTCAAAATAGTTAAGACAGGAATGGTGGAGGATGCAGATAGTTTAAAAATGGTTGCAAACAGTGTGGAGAATTGGTGCCCGTTCCATGGATGTAAAGGTCATTCCATACAGGAATGTGAGGGTTTTCTGGCTAAAGTCCAAAATATGATGGATGAGGGTGAGGCCCAATTTTACGAGGAGATAAAGGAGGAAGTAGAGGTTATTGAGAATACAGTTGGCTATGGGGTAGGAAGACCTTTGATCATCTATTACGATGAACCAGAGGTGAAAGTTATGCCAGTTGCTGAGGAAATTGCACCTAAGTTAATCATAGATTTGTCTTCTTCCTTTTCATACAAGGAAAACACAACTGCACCGTGGAAGTATGACTGCAGCATGGTTATGCCAAGGTCTTCAAGTCAGCAAGATATCACAGGTGTAGGGCACTTAACATGAAGTGGGAGGTGTTATGCCCCTGAGGTTGTTGAACAGGGATTAACAAGAAAGGATGGAGGAATGGATAAAGGGAAGAAGGCAGCTGAACCAATCCATATTGAGATGGATTTGTCAAAAGAAGTAGAGAGGGGGTCAGCCCCGGTTAACAAGATAAAAGAGCCAGTGAATGAAAATGAGGCGAGTTTTTAAAGTTCATAAAACATAGTGAGTATAGTGTGGTTAAGCAATTGCAGCGTCAACCAGCAAGGATTTCATTCCTCTTATTGCTACTGAACTCGGAGCCACACCGAAATGCCTTGTTAAGAGTTTTGAATCAGGCATATGTGGCCAACAATATATCGGTGGAAAAACTAGATAGATTGGTGGAAAACATTGCAGTAGACTATCACATCTATTTTAGTTATGATGAAATACCACCCAATGGTAGTGGATCAATAAAGACTCTTCACATAACAACTACTTGCAAGGGGCACATACTACCAAAGGTGCTTTTGGATAATGGATATTCGTTAAATGTGATGCCCTTGGCAACCTTGTCCAAATTGTCAGTTGATATTTCTTATATGCTGCCCAGTTGCATAGTGGTTAAAGCTTTTGATGGAACTAGATGGGAGGTAATGGGAACTATCGAGGTCTCGATGGAGATAGGTTCTTGTACCTATAAGGTGAACTTCCAAGTCATGGATATTACCTCTTCTTACAACTGCTTGTTGGAGAGGCCTTGGATATATTCAGTAGGGGCTGTACCTCATCTCTCCACCAAAAGCTAAAATTCATGATAGAGGGATGTTTGGTCACTGTATCGGGAGAAGAGGACATCATACCCTCTGCATCTACTGGTTCTCCTTACATTAAGCCAGACGAAGATGCTGTGGAATGTTTCTTCCGGTCTTTGGAGTTCGTAAATGCAGTATTCGTCGCTGAAGGATGAAGAATTCCAAAATCGAAGTTGTCCAAGAATACAAGGTTAGGAGTAAGAACTACTGTGGAAAAAGGCTGCAGGGCCAGAAAAGGTCTCGAAAAATATCTTCAAGGAATGGCCCGAGCAATGGAAGTAGTGGGAAAGAATGACCGGTTTGGCCTAGGATATCTTTCAAAGGCCCATGAGAAGAGGAAACAAGTTGAAAAGAACCGACAAAGGAGGATGGCCCGTCTCGCAGGTATAGATATTGAGTCGGAGCCTATGACTTTCCCACCAATCCTTCAAAGCTTTCGCTCAGCTGGTTTTCTGTTCGGAGAAAAAGATTCAGAGGACTTACTCATAATGATCGAGCAAGCTTTTGAAAAGTTCTATGTGAATAAGGGTGGGCAGATACAGGATATGATGATCTGCATGACCAGGGAGGAAGGAATGGAAAGTAAGAATACAAACTGGATGGTGCGACCATGTCCACCAAGATATAGACTGACCAATTAGAGTGCAACCGAGCTACCCATAGTCTTTAGGTCTATTCCGAAATAATACTTTAAAAACAATCTTAATTATCATTGCTCGAGGATATTAAGATTTTTTTCTGTAATAGGGCTTTTGTTTAAAGGTTTTCATTCAATAAATAACAAGCACAATGCATTTTCTTCATATTGATGTGTCCATATTCTTTCATTTATGTTATTTATTCTGCTTTCATTGTATAAATGTTTTCCTATATTGTTTCTTCCCCACCTATTTACAGGTGTACGGATGCAGAATATGAGGACCTTCCTGTCAGTAATTCTGAAATTGATTTTGAAAGACCCATTTGCACGGGTGATTTTGAGACCGACGAAGATCTGAGGATTATGGTCTACCTCCGGACTTATTAAGGAAAATAGAACAAGTGGAGAAACAAGTACTTCCTCATGAGGAGCTATTGGAAATGATAAATCTAGGAAATAGTGGGGAGATAAAGGAGGTTAAAATTGGGACCTCATTGTCATCTTCAATAAAGGGTGAATTGATATCCTTGCTCCGGGAATATGTAGATATATTTGCATGGTCATACCAAGACATGCCGGGTTTGGATCCAGATACCGTGGTTCACAAGCTCTCTTAAAGGCCAAAGTGCAAGCCAATTCAACAAAAGTTGAGAAGAATGAGGCCAGACATGCTGTTAAAGATAAAAGAGGAGGTGAAGAAGCAGTTTGATGCTGGGTCTTAGAGGTGGCAAAATATCCGGAATAGGTGGCAAAAATTGTTCTAGTACCAAAGAACAATGGCAAGGTGCGGATGTGTGTCGATTACCAAGATTTGAACAAGGCCAGTCCCAAAGATAATTTTCCTTAGCCTCACATCGATACTTTGGTGGATAATACGGTGAAGAGTTCTGTGTTTTCTTTCATGGACGGATTCTCGGGATATTATCAGATTAAAATGGCACCATAAGATATGGAGAAAACCACATTTGTTACAATATGGAGAACATTCTACTACAAATTTAATGTCGTTTGGGTTAAAGAATGCTGGGGCAACATATCAGAGAGCCATGGTGACCTTGTTCCACGATATGATGCATAAGGGAATTGAGGTCTATGTTGATGATATGATCGTAAAGTCACAAGGAGAAGAAGAGCATGTTGCGAATCTTAAGGAGCTCTTTGAACGACTAAGAAAGTTTCAACTCAAGTTAAACCCGGAAAAATGCACTTTTGGAGTCACTTCGGGGAAATTGTTGGGTTTTATCGTCAACAAAAAAGGAATTGAGATTGATCCGGATAAAGTGAAGGCCATTCAGAATCTGCCGCCACCTCGTACTCAAAAGAAAGTAGGAGGCTTTCTGGGAAGATTGAATTACATTGCTCGGTTTATTTCTCAATTAACCGATAAATGTGATCCAATATTTAAGCTACTTCGAAAACGTGATCCATGAGAATAGGATTAAGGGTGTCAGATCGCTTTTGAAAAGGTTAAGCATTATCCATCAAACCCACCAGTATGAATGCCATCTGTTTCGGATAAACCAATGATACTGTATTTATCAGTATTTGAGAGATCCATGGGTTGTGTCTTGGGGCAACATGATGAGACTAGGAAAAAAGAACAAGCGATCTACTACCTCAGCAAGAAGTTTACAGATTATGAGCTAAAATATTTGTTGGTAGAAAAGTTGTGTTGTGCCTTAGCTTGGACTGCTCAGAGGCTCAGACAATACATGTTGTACCATATGACGTGGTTGATTGCCAAGCTAGATCCAATCAAGTACATGTTGGAAACACCTTCTTTGTCAGGGAGGACAGCAAGATGGCAAGTTTTGTTATCAGACTACGACATTGTATATGTAAGTCAGAAAGCTATTAAGGGCAGTGCAGTGGCTGAATTTTTAGCAAGTTGGGCAGTGGAAGACTATGAGCCTCTGAACTTTGATTTCTCGGATGAAGACTTGATGTGCGTCTCGCAAGCGGACGAGGTTCCCCCGAAGAAGAAAGTATGGAAAATGTACTTTGATGGTGTATCTAATGCCATGGGGCACAGAATCGGTGCAGTCCTCATATCCCCAGAAGAAGATTATTATCCTTTCACTGCCAGATTGGATTTTGATTGTACAAACAATACTGCCGAATATGAGGCATGTACTATGGGCTTTCGTGCTGCCGCAGACAGAAAGATAAAAAAACTTGAGGTTTTTGGAGACTCAGCTTTAGTGATATATCAATTGCGCGGAGAATGGAAAACCCGAGAAGCAAAATTAATCCGATATCGAGAGCTCATATTGAGTTTGTTAGAGGAATTTGAAGAAGTAAATTTCAATTACTTCTCCTGAGAAGAAAACTGAATGGCAGATGCTCTGGCTACTTTGTCATCAATGTTTAAAGTGAATGAAGGGGCTGAAGTTGTGCTGATCAAGATGAGCATATATGAGTCTCCTTCCCACTGCTTGAGTATCGAAGAAGAAGCAGATGGTCTCCCTTGGTATAACGATATCTTGCAGTACATCAAGAGTTAACAGTATCCAGAACGAGCAACAGAAAACAACAAGAGAACTCTAAGAAGGCTAGCAATGGGTTTTGTTCTAGATAGTGAGATTCTCTACAAGAAAGGGAAAGACCAAGTCCTATTACAATGTGTCAGATCTGTCGAAGCTCGAAAAATCATAGAGGAAATCCATGAAGGGATATGTGGCACCCATGCCAATGGTCACATGCTTGCTAAGCAGTTTATGAGGGCAGGATATTATTGGCTGACGATGGAAGGAAATTTTATCAGTTATTCCCGGAAGTGAAATAAATGCCAGATCTATACAGATAAGATTCATGGGCCGCCATCGTCATTGCATGTCATGAACGCACCATGGCCATTTTCAATGTGGGGAATTGATATGATTGGGCCTATTACCCCGAAAGCTTCAAATGGACATCGCTTCATCCTGGTGGCTATAGATTATTTCACAAAGTGGGTAGAAGCTGCTTCCTATGCGAATGTAACAAAGTCGGTGGTATGCAGATTTGTTAAGAACAAAATCATATGCCGATATGGTTTGCCAGCAAGAATTATTTTAGATAATGCTCTCAATCTGAATAATAAGATGATGAGATAAGTGTGTACTCAATTCAAAGATCACGCATCACAATTCGGCACCTTATTGTCCGAAGATGAATGGGGCAGTAGAAGCAGCCAACAAAAACATCAAGAAGATTATCGAGAAGATGACTGATGTGTACAAGGATTGGCATAAGATCTTGCCTATTGCTCTTCAAGCATATTGCACTTCGGTTCATACATCTGCAGGGGCAACGCCTTTTTCTTTGGTATATGGTATGGAAGTAGTGTTACCTATTAAAGTTGAGATTCCTTCACTTCGTGTTTTGATGGAAGTTGGCCTAGAAGAGGCAGAATGGATTAGAGCTCGTTATGAACAGCTGAATCTCATCGAAAAGAAAAGATTGAAGGCGATTTGTCATGGGTATTTGAATCAAAAAAGGATGATTCAAGCACACAACAAGAAGGTTCGTCCTAGACAGTTTCGAGAAGGGGAGTTAGTACTGAGGAAAATTCTCCCTATGTGAAGGATTCGCGAGGAAAATGGGCCCCGAACTGGGAAAGACCCTATATAGTAAAAAAATCTTTTCTGGAGGAGCATTAATTCTAACTCGGATAGATGGGGATGATTTCAGAAATCCCGTGAATGCTGATGAATTGAAGAAGTATTACGCTTGAAGAAAAAAAAAAGTGTGATGCTATGCACATGGGAATTCGAATGATTCCAAGTGTAAAAATGGAAATTCTATATATCTACCTTCCTTGAGAATTTCTTTTCAAAGAGAATATTCATGCTTAATATGATGAATGACCATCTTTCATATTCCCTTCACTAAGAAGAAATTATCCCTAGTCACCCCTTTGAGCCTTAGGAATTATTTCTTTCTTTGAACCTTGATCAAGGATCACCCTCTACACTGGAGGGCAGATGCGAGGAAAAATAATCAAAATCATGGCAAAAAAGAGAGCCACTGAAAAATGTGAAATCAAAGAATGGCAAATAAAAGCCAGCAATCAAAAAAAGTCCAAAAAAAAAGTCCAAAAAAAAGGGACAAATGTTTAAAGAATGAATTCTCCTCAGGAAATGATCCTTGATCCAATCACCCTTAAAGACATTTTGGGCCTATTTTATCCTTTCTTTCTAAACCCGAACCTTGGCCTACATTACGTGCTTTAAAAGTCCATTTTGATCAAGCATGGATATTTAATTTGAAAGGTTGTTCTCAGAATTTATCCCATCTTTTGAATTGACATTTTTACCTTGGAAGCATTTAGAATTCTCAGATGCATGGTAGAATAAAAGAAATATAAAAAAAAAAATAATATAAAAGGAGAGGTTTAAGCCGAAAACCGCAAAGGACGACTTAATACCGAATGGGGGACACTTGAGTTGAAAACCCACAAAGGGTGGCTTAAGTACTGACTAAGGTTTGAATCAATGCTCCTTGTAAAGGGGGAGAGAGTATTTGAAAATCAGAGAAAAGGGGAACAACTCAGTCTGACGTAACTACGGAAACAAAAGGACTACCCAAGTAAATTGTTCGTTCAAAAGAAATTTCAGATGATTTGAAAAAGGAGGGGTCCAAGATATTCTACATCTGGGGCATCTACAACCTATAATTTTACATTTATTTTTATATCCTTGATATTCACTTTTACCATTTTAAAACATTTCTTGCAATAAATCCTTGTTATCCTTTTCATGACATTTTGATTGTTTCATATTTTCTTTCGTACATTTTTGAGATGCATCTCGATTGTTATTAAATTTAATGATGATTAGTAAACATAAAAATCTTTAAATAAAAGGATTTCAGAGTAGTACTAAGGAATAGATTTAAATCTTAGAAAGGGTTTGGAAAGTTCACCAAGTAAAAGAAAACAGTGAATGTGTTGGAGACTCCGTCATGAAGTCAGAAAATTTGTGAATTTCAACGAAGTCAAAAACTGGGACTGTTTGAAAATTTATCCTGAGTGAAAGGTTCCTTAAGTGGGGCATCAGTGAACAATTGAAGACTCCGTCATGAAATCAGATAATCTGTAAATTTCAAAGAAACCATGGATTAGAAATCATGACACAATCATTTGATTGCGTTCATTCTTAGGAAACATACAAGCATTTGCAAAGCATGTCATTCGCATCATTGCGTTTAGCTAAAACTGCAGGAATCAGGAAAACTTTGGGCTTCCCCAAATCGAACTCATTCTGGTTCTTAAATGAGTCGAGCCCCGAGACCGCCGTCGAGGTATGTTCCTTTCTTTTTCAAGTTAAAATTATTTTTTCCAAATGAATGAAACCTAGGAACATTCTTAGTATTTCCCTTAGTTTTAAATTGAATTCATTCTGTTTATCAAATGAGTCGAGCCCCGAGACCATCGTCGAGGTATTTCTTTTTGTTTTAAATCGAATTCATTCTGTTTATCAAATGAGTTGAGCCTCGAGACCATCGTTGAGGTATTTTCTTTTTTTTTTAAATCGAATTTATTTTGTTTATCAAATGAGTCGAGCCCCGAGACCATCGTCGAGGTATTTCCTTTTGTTTTAAATCCAATTCATTCTATTTATCAAATGAGTTGAGCCCCGAGACCATCGTCAAGGTATTTTATTTTGTTTTAAATCAAATTCATTCTGTTTATCAAATGAGTTGAGCCTCGAGACCATCGTCGAGGTATTTCCTTTTGTTTTAAATCGAACTCATTCTGCTTCTCAAATAAGTCCAGACTTGCGAACGTCGTCAAGGTATTTCTGTTTAAATCATGGATAAGACCTCCGAGCACCATTCCTAAGACTTTCGGGCACCATTCCTAAGACCTTCGGGTATAGTTTTTCTTTCCAAATCACGGATAAGGCCTCTGGGCACCATTCTTAAGACCTCCGGGCATCATTTTTAAAGTCCCATACAGCGTAATTTTCCAAATCACGGATAAGGCCTCTGGGCACCATTCCTAAGACCTCTGGGCATCATTTTTAAAGTCGCATACAACGCATTTTTTCCAAATCACAGATAAAGCCTCCGGGCATCATTTTTAAGACCTCCGAGCATAATTTTTCTTTAAATCATGGATAAGACCTCCGGGCACTATTTTTAAGACCTTCGGGCACAATTTTCACTTTGAAAATCAAACCCATTTCCTTAAGACGAGTCGATCCTTGATTAGTCAAGGAACGCAATTTAAGGACAAAATCTTCAATTTACAGCTTTTTCAAAAAAAAATAAATAAAAGATGAATGAAAAATGGAAATGAATGAAAACCCCTTTCTTTTTCTCTTCACATGTGATTTCACTAATCGGACAAAATTAGTGTTTTTTATCTTTGCCTGATTCCTGATTCTCAGCAATAGCCAAAGAGGGGCAGCTGTAGACACCTAATTTTGTCCGGACCACTAAAACATGTATGTTTTCTTCCTAAATTGATGTTTCAGAATGCAAAAAGATTTTTCTCATCTTGCAGGTGGTACTCCGTGACTTGGTCTAAGAAAGCAGACAGAAAAGGTCAAACTTGAAAAAGTCAACCCCAAAAAAGTCAACCTTAAAAAGTCAATTATTGAAAAAGTCAACCCACTTTCAAAATAAAGATTTGAAGTTCAATTGAAAGATGGTGAAATAATTTTGATAATCCGAGGTCTACATTGAAAGATATGGAGTTCGAAAGTTGGGTTACGGAATTTCAATAGAAAAGAAACCCTAGTTCGGGAAATTTGGGGAAAAGTGCTTAAACGATCAAATTGGTCGGAATTGAAGGTTCCAAATGAAAGATAATCAGTGACTATGGGTAATGGAGAAGCTACTTGGAAGAAAATTTGAAGGAAAAGTCAATTCGAAAGAAAACCGAGAATTAAGGTTTTTGGCGGATTTTGGTGAAATCTGGGAAAATTACAGAATTGGCCTGATTCGGTAAAACTAAAGCCCCTAATTGATGAGGAGTGATTAAACAAGGATAGCCCAAGGCTCAGTTTGAAGAAATTCCGAGAAAAATATCGATTGGAGAAAAAAGGGGAAAACGAGGAAGTTCCCGATATTGAAAAGAGGGAAAATCAAAACGGAAGGGAATTTGATCGTAAAAATTGGGCATTTTTGGACCAACTCCAATTCATTATATGAAAAGGGCACAAAAAAAAAAAAGAAAATCTGGAAATCGGACTTGTTTTGGGCAAAACCGGGCTTTGGAGGCAAAAGGGCAAAACTGGAAATTTTGGGAAAAATACCAAATGAGCTCCAAAAATTCTGAATATTTGCAGATCTCATTCTTAAATGATTTAGGAGAGATTGGAGAAAGAAAATCCAGATTCGAAGTTCGTTTGCAAAATGGCCAAATCCCAAGCCCACTATGTAGAAATTCAAAAGGATAAATCCCGAAAAAATAGCAAATGAGCTCCAAAAATTCTGAAAATTTTTAGATATCGTTCTTAAATTATTTGGAAGATATTGGTAAAAAAAATCTTGATTCGGAGCTCGTTTGCAAAAAGACCAAATTTTGGGCCCATTATGTAGAAATTCAAGCAGATAAATCTCGAAAAAATAGCATATGAGCTCCAAAAATGACCAAAAATTTCAGATCATACTTTTAATTTATTTGGAAGAGATTGGTGAAGAAAAATCTGGATTCGGAGCTCGTTTACAAAACGGCAAAAGTTCGGGTGTATTAAGGCGCAATAATGGAAATAAATCCGAAAAAAATTGCAAATGGACTCGAAAATTTTTGAAAACTTCCAAATTCAATTTTTTATTATTTCGGAATTATTTAAAAAATAAAATTTGAATTTGGTGTCCGTTTGCTATTTATTTAGGTTCGGGGGTCAAAAAGATCATTTTATCGAAGAAACCGAAAGGGGCCAATTTGTAATTAAGAAAAACATGAAAGATGATGGAATTGTTGAGGTAATTCCTCCCTTGTTCAGTCAGCATAGAGGAGAAGAAAGAAGCTTGATCAATTTAATTCCTTAGTCACTATCAAGCTCAAAATGCTTCCACTAGTACCTTGCAAATGGTCCCCCCTTCATCCAATGGCTTAGGTGCCTTGTAGAAAAGTTGAATACGCATTTTAAGGGCTGGGATTAAATGCCAAGATGACATTTTTATGTTTTCATGAAAGAATCCTCATCCAATGGCCAAGAATGGAAGAAGAAAGATGAGCACAACTCATCCAAGGGTAGAGGTTCATTTGGCCAAGCAAGGGAGAGCAAAGGATTATATCCTTATTTCATCTAAGGGCTGGGGTTATTAGAAGGGCTGAGTACACATCTTAAGGGCTGCTATCAATTGGAAAGAAGGCATTTTTATTATGTCATCAAAAGATCCTAATCTAAGGGCCAAAATTAGAGGAGAAAAAGTGCAGAATCTATCCTATGGTTGAGGGGCCATTCGCCAAGGCTAAGAGAAGAGGGCTGAGTAGTTTTTTCACAAGCTTTAAAGGCTGGAAAAGAGGCAGTAGCTAAGGAGAAAAAAAGAGAAAAAAGAAGGAAAAAGAGAGGAGAAAAAATGAGGAAGAAAGAAAGGGTTTTAGCTTGTTTCTTCTTGATTTGGAAAGCTAGAACGAGGTAGCTATGCTCTTTCAAGGTTATTTTTCATAGTTTATCGACATGATCTTGTTTTTTTGTTATTGATATGTTTTATTTTTTATGAAATGAATTTGTTTCTAAATAGCTACTATTTTGCTTTTCAAAGAAAATATGAAAAACAACATGCTTTCAATGTTTTTTTCTACAATGGCCGAATGACCTTCCTTCTCATAAATGATTTTATATTTGATTCTGTTCATGAGATTTATTGTGGTAGGTTAGCTTACTTGTGTTAGATTAGCTTGATTTGTGGTAGGTTAGCTTGATTGTGGTAGTTTAACAATACATCATGCCATGTGTTTGTGGAATTACCTTGCTAAATTCATAAGACCATTCGGCCATGCTAGGTTTAAATTACCATGTTCATGTTTTTTATGTGTTAACTTGCTTAGTATGTTTCCATTTATGTTTACATATTTAGACCATGCCATGTGTTTGTTATATTGTCATTGATATGTTCATGAGTTATGTTAGTCATTATATTTGCATCATAATCATGTTTGCTACCATGTGTTTGTGTTATTTGCTAGCTAGGATTATACCATGATTATTTTGAGGACCATTCGGCCAACAAGACTCCTATTGCTTTGTGTATGCATTTTCATTTTGTTTAGTTGATAGGTTTGCATTTCATGCCATAACATTGTGTATTTTGATTTGGTTTGCCATGTTGTTTGTGTTATTGGCTAGATAGGATTGCATTAGATCATTTAGTGGCCATTCGGCCTTTGCATGTGTTTCTCCCTTGTGTATGCATTTTCATTTTGTTTAGGGACCATTGCTTTGCATTACTATGCCATGAAATTGTGTATGAGTTGCTGTTTCTTCATGCATTAGTATTAGGTTTATTGGTCATTATATGTTCATGACATTTCCATGCATTCTCATGACATTTAGGGTCTTGTCCATCTCAATATTGCCATGCATATTCCCATGCATATAAGGTCTAGAATCATATTGGTATTGTCATGCATTGCTATGCTATTTAGGTCTAGGGTCACTTTGTATTACCATTCATTTCATGTCACTTTAGGTCTAAGTCTTATTTGCATTATTATGCATATCATGCATTCTTAGGTTGAGATTGTATTTATTGCCATGCAAGTTTGTTAGGTCTAGGCTATCCTTGTATTGCCATGCATAATTCCATGCACATAAGGTCTAGAATCATATTGATATTGTCATGCATTTGCTATGCTATTTAGGTCTTAGGTCATTTTCTATTACCATGCATTTCCTAAGTCTCATTTGCATTATTAAGCATCTCATGCATACTTAGGTTAGGATTACATTTATTGCCATGCAAACTCATGCTAGGCATTAGGTTATTTTGTATGCCATGCATTTTCCATGCCATTTAGATTTTAAATCATGCATTTCATGCATTTCACTTGCTGTATGTTCATGCATCTCATGTCATGCCACATGATTTATGACTTAGGCCAATAAATGGCTCAAAGTCATGCTCACTTTAGCATACTTGTGGAAAAGTAAAGAGTTGTCAAATTGATTATTCTACCTTTGTGATTTTTTTTACTCAGCCAATTTTTGTCCAAGTTTTTAAAAGTTCTAGCTACTGTTTGTAGGTCTTTAGGAGAGTCTCCAACATTTTTACTTTGATTTTTGAATGATTTTATCAAAGACAAAAATGTGTGTTTTGGCAAAACAGTTTTTCACCTAGTTTTCGAACTTTCTCGGTTTTTTTTGGAAAGTTATCTTTGATCAAAAAATTAAGCCAATTTTTCCCGTGTAGTTTTACATGTTCTGAGTCTCCGATATTTTTTTAGATTTTTTTGAAATTTTAAAAATAGGTTAAAAAATCGTGTTTTAAAACTGGATAGTAGAGTCAGATTTGAATTTGAGGGAAAATCATTTTTCTGTTTTGGCTAAGTTACTTAGAGGGTGCTGATTAGGAAATTTAGCTATTGTCTTAGGATGGTTTCTAGGCCTTCTTTAAACTTAAAAAATGATTTTATAAATCTCGGGTTAAGGGTGGTCAAGTCCGAGATTTTAAATTTAGGAAATTAGAGCCATTTTTAAAGAGTTTGGCTAGGTTTTTAATCTTCATCCAAGTTTTTTTCAAACAAATCACAAAGTATTTTGATTTTAAAAAATTTAATTTGATATATTTTTCTAAGGTAGCCGGATATCTTTTTGGATATACGGACTTCCTTAATTAAAGGAAAAAATACACTTTCATGCATTACATTTTTCATATTCATGCATATTGTATAATTTTTTTTGCTATGATGTTTCCTATGGTATTGTTATTATTTTGATTTATATTTTATAGTGTCATGTTGTTTGTTATATGATTTTGAATATTTCATGATATCCTATGCTTTTTATTTAGTCATTTATTTTGTTACATTATTTAGCATATATTATGTTCATGTATTATTATTTTTATTTTATTTTCATGCATATCTCATAATAGCATTATTTTATGTTTCATGTCATTTCATGTCATTTAGATTATATTCCATGTCATTTAGATTATATTATTTAGAATATACCATGTTACTTAGGTTATTTCCTTTCATATATAATAAATTATGTCACTTAGGACATTTCATTTAGGATATTTCATTTCATTTAGAATATTATGTTATTTAAATCATTTCATTTCATTTAGAATATGCTATGCCATTTAAATTATATCATATCATTTAGGTTGCATTATATTATCTAGACTTTGCTATGTCATTTTATTTATGTCACACATATTCATATTCATTTTTTTTAAATGTTTTGAAAAAGATAATGATTTTTAATAAAATAAAGATATTCCCGAGTTAAAATAATTCATGAGTTCTCTGCCGGGTTTGCTGGGGAGGATATCATCAATTATCATTAATAACGGAATATCTTCTTTAAAACGAGAATGATTCGGAAAATTTTCCATGTTAATAAAAATTGCTATATTTTGCCACGTTTGTCGAAAAATATAGCAATAATTTGAATTAATAAATTTCAGATCATTTTCAATTAAAAATGGAATTATTTTTCTTTAAATTGGGAATTAACTTGAAATACTAAATTAAAAACCGACTTTTTATTGATACTTGAGATAATACACGATTAATAAGGTATCGTTTTATATGGGCGTTGTGGGGGTGCTAATCCTTCCCCACACGTAACCGAGTCCCGAACCCACTTCTTTGATTTCTGTGGTTTAAAACGCAGACTTGAAATTGTTATTAAAAATGTTTTAATTAATTTTAAAATGTTTTACAAAACTGGTTTTAATAGGTGGCCGATCACACCTAGCTAAAAAAGATTGGTGACGACTCCATGTCTTTTTCAAGGTCATTTTCAAAACCTTCATTCTTTAGAGGAATTACGTCGATTTTTTCTCCTTTTTTTATTGTCACGCTTAACGAATAATAAAATTTTGCAATGAGACTTGTTATGTTATTTTTTTTAGGTTGCGACAAAAAGGAAAGGAGAACAAGGGTCACGCGTACTTCGGACTTAAGAGAGAGGCTAAACGCCAGAAGGGACATCAGAGAATTAAATAGGAAGCTAAGCGAAGAAGGTGAGAGAGGAGAAGTCGACTTAAGAGAAAAGTTGGGCAGACAAAGAGGTCTTGCGGACTTCGACCAAATATGGGAAGACATGAAGACAAAGATAGAGGCCATAGAGCGAAGGATGGTGACAAACACATCGCTCTTCGACCCCCAAGCTCTAGGAAACTCCCCGTTCACATAAGAGATCGACATTGCCATGCCACTGCAAGGGTTTAAGTTGCCTACAATGGCATTTCAGATCCTATTGACCACCTGCAAATGTTCCGTACCAACATGTCAATCCAAGGTTCGAGTGACGTGATCATGTGCCAAGCATTTCCAGCCACGCTTAAGAAGGCTGCGAGGTCGTGGTACTCATCACTTAAGTCGCGGACCAGTCGGGTCAACATATGTTACATACATATAGATGTCAAATCATTTTTTGTAATACATATTAAAGAAATCAATATTTCATCTTTAAACAATTATTCATAAATTATTCAAGTTTCAATAATCAAAAGGATTTTCAGAATCAAATAAGAAAGCATGGAGAATAAATAATGTGAATGGTTATGGATACATATTCAAATTCATATTCACATACGGATTCATAAATATATTCAAATTCATTAGTTTAAGATCACTTTCACCCTAGTGGCAAGGTCCATATTCATAATGTAATCTCATAAGTTTAAATACAATACTAGCATGTAGTGCCATTGTAATCATCTCTAATGGCAGGGTTCAGAACGTAACCAAATTTAAATTCAAAACCAATAACCATTCGAATCCAATTCATATATAAAATTCCAAAACCATAATAACGATGAACATTTTTCATAATCATAGAAAACACTTGTGCGATAGTATATCCTAGGAAGTGAGCTTTGTTGCTCATTGGGCAGGTTAGTGGAACCGGTTAAACTCCACTGATTCAAGCTTGTTGCTTGGGTTTTGAATGCGAGAACAACACTCGTTGAGATTTGTATATCTTGGTTTTTGAGCTTGGGATAGCTCCGTTATAATTGTTTGATAGAAGTTGTTTTCTTTCACTGGATTTATGAAATTAGTTTAGAAATCATTGGTAAAAGCTGTCAAGATAGAGGACGTAGGTTAAAAGGACTGAAAAGAGAGAAAGTTGAGAAATCACCCCAAAAACGTGACTACTATTCGGACACAAAATAGTACTTTATAGTGTTCAGATGGAAATTCTCACCGTACACAATCAGCATCTACGTATCCTGTAGCCACTGCCAGAAAATCAAGAAGATCGGACCACGGATGAACCTCCGATCGACGACTTGATCAAAACTGTGCAACTCACTCTTTCTCCTTCTCTGCCGCCACTCTCCCCTTTTTCTTTTTCTTTTGGTTCTGACTCCTCATAACAAAATACAACAACCATTCTCAATTAAAAGGGCTAAGGGTAAGAATGGTATTTCCTCCACATAGGAGGGACCCATGCCCAACAAATCTCCCCCTCCCGACTATGTGGAGGTGTTCGCCATCCCGGCGATCAAACAACATATTTCAAACTTTTCTCTTGGTAAGGCTTTAGTCAACATATCAGCACCATTATCATCAGTATGAATTTTCTCAAGTTCTAACAATTTAGCATCGAGAACATCTCGTATCCAATGATACCTTACATCGATATGTTTAGACCTAGCATGAAAGGTTGAATTCTTACCAAGATGAATAGCGCTTTGGCTATCACAAAATAAAACATACCTCTCTTGGGTAAAGCCAAGTTCTTGCATAAATCTCTTCATCCAAAGCAACTCCTTGCACGCTTCGGTCACTGCAATGAACTCTGACTCAGTAGTGGACAATGCAACACATTTTTGCAATCTAGATTGCCAAGCCACAGCTCCCCCTGCAGAAGTAATTAAGTAACCCGAAGTGGACTTTCTGGAGTCAATGTCTCCAGCCATATCAGAATCTGTATAACCAACTAGAACAGGTTTCTCATTGCCGAAGCAAAGTTTCAAGTTGGAAGTACCCCGAAGATATCTTATAATCCACTTCACTGCATTCCAATGCTCTCTGCCTGGATTAGAAAGAAACCGACTGACGGTGCCAACAGAATGAGCTAAGTCAGGTCTTGTGCATACCATTGCATACATCAAACTACCCACGGCTGAAGCATAAGGAACCTTCTGCATGTCTTCCTTCTCTTCTCTTGTGGAAGGACTCTGCTTGACACTCAATCTAAAGTGTGTAGCAAGAGGAGTGCTCACCACTTTAGCTTTATCCATACTAAACCTTTGAAGTACTTTTTCAATGTACTTCTCTTGTGATAACCACAATTTCTTGGCATTTCTATCACGTGTGATCCTTATGCCAAGAATTTGCTTTGCTGGCCCCAAGTCCTTCATCGCAAAGGATTTACTCAACTCTTGCTTCAACATATTAATCTTAGAAGCATTACGACCAACAATAAGCATATCATCAACATAGAGCAACAAAATAATAAAATCATCACCAGAGAATTTCTTGACAAAAACACAATGATCAGAAGTAGTCTTCTTGTAGCCATGCTCCCCCATAACAGACTCAAACTTCTTGTACCATTGCCTCGGAGCTTGCTTTAAACCATACAAGCTCTTCTTTAATTTGCACACATAGTCCTCTTTTCCTTGTGCAATGAAACCCTCTGGCTGCTCCATGTAAAGCTCTTCTTCTAAATCACCATGAAGAAAAGCAGTTTTCACATCCATTTGCTCGACTTCCAAGTCATAATAGGATGCCAAACTCAATATAGATCTGATAGAGGACATTTTTACAACTGGAGAGAATATTTCCTCAAAATCAATCCCCTTTTTCTGACTGAAACCCTTGACGACCAATCTAGCTTTGTATCGTGGAGTTGAAGAATTCTCTTCTTGCTTCAACCTGTAAACCCACCGATTTTTCAAAGCTCTTTTACCCTTAGGCAATTTCACCAGCTCAAACGTATGGTTGTCATGTAAAGATTTAAGCTCATCTTTCATAGCATCAACCCACTGACTTTTGCATTCACTCTCCATAGCCTCTTCATAACACTCCGGTTCTTCCCCATCAGTTAAAAGAACATACTGATCAGAAGAATACCTCACAGAAGGCTGTCGATCTCTAGTAGACCTCCGAAGTGGAACTGCTGGTGGAGATATAGGTCCTTGGTGTTGATCATTCACAACACTATCCATGGGAGCATCAAAATCACCCATACCCTGCTGGTCATCATGGACATCTTCTTGCATGCCATCCTCAACTGGATTTGGCGGAGGGGTTAGAGGAATTGGATCCATGGTGGTCAAGTCATCACTATTCTGTGGATCGGTTTTCTCCGCCTTGTCAATGTCATCAATGGTCTGATCCTCAATGAAAACAACATCTCTGCTTCTAACAAGCTTCTTTTCAACTGGGTCATATAACCTGTACCCAAATTCATCTTGACCATAACCAACAAAGATACATTGACGAGTCTTGGCATCCAACTTTGACCTCTCATCCTTTGGAACATGTACAAAAGCCTTGCAACCGAACACACGCAGGTGATCATATGACATATCCTTACCAAACCAAACTTTGTCTGGAACATCACCTTGCAAAGGAACACTTGGAGACAAATTAATCACATGTGCCACTGTATACAAAGCTTCACCCCAAAAAGATCTAGGTAACTTTGCATCTGAAAGCAAACATCTGACTCTCTCAATCAATGTTCTGTTCATTCTTTCGGCTAAACCATTCAACTGTGGTGTCTTAGGAGGTGTCTTTTGATGTCTGATTCCCTGTGCACGACAATAATCATCAAATGGTCCACTATATTCGCCGCCGTTATCAGAACGGATGCACTTCAACTTCTTCCCAGTTTGCCTTTCAACTGAAGCCTGAAACTGTTTGAACACATCAAGCACTTGGTCTTTTGTTTTCAAAGTATAGACCCAAAGTTTTCTTGAATGGTCATCAATAAAAGTCACGAAATAAAGTGCACCACCATACGACCTTACTTTCAAAGGACCACAAATATCGGAATGTACCAACTCTAGCAAATCTGATTTTCTTGAAGGAAGATGACTCTTAAATGAAACTCTTCTTTGTTTTCCAGCCAAACAATGAGCACAATTCTTCAGTGTAGCATTCTTCAACCCAGAAAGTTGATTCTTCTTGGCCAGACAATTAAGCCCCTTTTCACTCATGTGACTAAGCCGTTTATGCCATAGCACAGTTGAACTATCATTTTCCGTCACATTAACAATGCCTCTGGAAATTGAAGACTGCATCAAATATAAATTTGAACACTTCTTTCCTCGAGCCACAACTAATGAGCCTCTAGTCAATTTCCACTGACCATCACTGAAGGTGTTACAAAATCCCTCATCATCTAGCTTTCCCGCTGAAATCAAATTCAAACGGATATCCGGTGCATGTCTGACATTTTTTAGCGTCAACTTTGTTCCATTGTTAGTTTCCAAACAGACATCTCCCATGCCAACAACATGTGCCAAGCCATCATTACCCATCTTCAATACCCCAAAATTACCAGGCGTATAAGATGTGAAGAATTCCTTCCTAGACGTGACATGAAGTGAAGCACCAGTGTCTATTACCCAACTTGTCTCGTCGCATGCTAAGTTGATCACATTCTCATCACAAGTAACCAACAGATCATCAGAGGTAGCAGTAGTAACACGATCATTCTGTCCATGATCCCTCTTCTCTTGTTTATCACTACCACCTTTGTTCTCTTTCCTCCACTTGTAGCAATATTTCTTGATATGGCCCATCTTGCCACAATGATGGCACTCAATATTTTTAAATCTTGATCTTGACTTGCTTCGGCTTTTATCTCTACCCGTTTCATTTTTGCTCCTACTTCTCCCCCTATTTTCCGTAACTAGAACCTCAGACTGTGATGAAGAACCCTGAGACTTTCTTCTCACTTCTTCATTCAAAACACCATTCTTGGCAAGTTCCAAAGTTACTACACCATTAGGAGCAGAATTAATAAGTGAAACCCGAAATGTTTCCCAAGAATCCGGTAGAGTAGCAAGCAACCAAAGCCCTACTACTTCATCCTCAAATTTGATGCCCATACCAATTAACTGATTCATAACTCCTTGAAAATCATTCAAGTGATCAGCCACAGTTGTTCCTTCTTTATACTTCAGTTCCATCATCTTTTTAAGCATGAACAACTTGTTATTGCCAGACTTTAAAGCATACAAGTTTTCAAGCTTGTTCCACAATGTGCGTGCATGTGTCTCTTGATCAATGTGATTGTAAACATTTTCCTCAACAAATTGGCGAATAAAAGCACACACCTGCTGATGCTCAAATTCCCATTCCTCATCACTTTTAGATTCGGGTTTTTGAGTAGCAAAGACAGGAAGATGCAAAGACTTCACAAATAACAGGTCTTTCATTTTATTCTGCCACAATTGATAATTTGTGACATTCAAAACAATCATTCTACTTGTGCCAGCCTCCATAATTACACAACAACACAATCAAAGCTCTGATACCAGTGTGATGGGCAGAAACTGAACTTACCAAAAAAATCGGGAAAACACAACCGGTAGTTCTTTCTCTCCCAATTAACAGGATCTGTAAATATGGTACTAAATTGCACAAGATATATATATATATATTCCAGCAACACAAATTCAACCAAGGATAATCACCAACAACCAATCACACGAGACACACAATTTTTACGTGAAAAACCCCTTTAAATCAAAGGGTAAAAACCACGGGACTTAGGAGTCCAGTCAAAATCTTCATTATAATGAGAGTGTGTTTACAATATCACAATAATTCAGCTAACACAATGAGTACACAACTCTAACTTAGCTATCAACAAGTGATATTAAAATCAAAGAGAGAAAGTTGAGAAATCACCCCAAAAACGTGACTACTATTCGGACACAAAATAGTACTTTATAGTGTTCAGATGGAAATTCTCACCGTACACAATCAGCATCTACGTATCCTGTAGCCACTGCCAGAAAATCAAGAAGATCGGACCACGGATGAACCTCCGATCGACGACTTGATCAAAACTGTGCAACTCACTCTTTCTCCTTCTCTGCCGCCACTCTCCCCTTTTTCTTTTTCTTTTGGTTCTGACTCCTCATAACAAAATACAACAACCATTCTCAATTAAAAGGGCTAAGGGTAAGAATGGTATTTCCTCCACATAGGAGGGACCCATGCCCAACATATTTATGGTTGTTAAACTTGAAGTTCTTAATTTCCAATTTATTTTTTCAAAGTGCTATTCAGCCTCGACAAACATGATCCACTTTTATTTTGGGAAAAAAAAAAAGAATAATATAATTTTGTTTTTCAAGCATGGTTTCTCAATTCCTTCAACGAAAGTTCTTTTAACAGTCCATTTTAGATATAGATTAATGCTCTGATATCACAAGATTTAAATAGAAGAAGAGAAGGAAGTTATATTTGGTTGCATAACATGTGTGGTATAAAAGTGAGATTTATGAGTCATGCTACTTGTATTATCTTTTAAATTTTTGTATTTTTTATTTACTAATTAATGAATAAATCAAATAATTTATAAATAAAATATTATAACTAAATCAATACATTATTGTTAGGTCAAATAAGAAAAAAGTACGGAAACAAAAGTAGTGGCACGAGAATATTTTTCGAATGTTAATTTTAATGTAAAATCAATTGATAATAAATAAAAATGTTCAACTTAAATATAAGATAAAATGATATTAAAAAAATCAATGAATGTAGAATGATATCATTTAATAAACTCTCATCATGTGTATATCAAAAACAAAAATATTAATCACGTGATAAATTCATTAAAAAAAAAAAAACAGACAGAAAGAAAGAAAGAATGGAAGAAGTATGATACCATAAAGCATGGAATGACAAATAAATTAAGTTAATGATTTCAGTTTGACTACACTTTTTACACCAACATTTTTCACATGTACTTTAACAATGCCAAATTCCCAATGCCCTTCTTCCTTTTTCAACGATAGTAACGTTAAACAATCTAATAAATTGGCAACGGGCACAGTTAACTTTTTTTTTTCTTTCCTTTTTTTAGGGGACTCTGAAAACACTTTCTGATAATATGCTCATTAGGCCACAAAGAATAGGTCCTAGCATACATTAGGCCGCTAAGTAAGTAGAAATTAGGTCCATAATTTTTTACTGAAACAAGCTTAATTACTTACGGGTCTTACCAACAGAGGTGCCAAAATGAACCCGAACCCGAAAACCCGCCCAGGAAAACCCGAACCCGAACCCGCCCAAACCCGATTTGACCAAAAAGTCAAAAACCCGAACCCGAAAAAGCCCGAACCTGAATGGGCCCGAACCCGAATGGACCCGAACCCGAATGGGCCCGAACCCGAATGGACCCGAACCCGAATGGACTCGAACCCGAATGGGCCCGAACCCGAATGAGCCCGAACCCGAATGAGCCCGAACCCGAATGGACCCGAACCCGAGACCGGCCCGAACCCGAACCCGAATTTAATACTAAAAATAAAAATAAACAAATTGCAATTATTATTTTTTTACAAAGCAATAACTTTAATTATTAATTTTATTCTAATTTTTTTAATAATTTAATTAAAATTTAAAATTTAATATATTATATATATATATATGATGAAATAATAATTTTATCAAAAAGTAAATTATATTTTGTACTTATAAGTTATAACTTTAACGTCTCATATCATGATGAATTTACAATCTAAATATTTTAAATTCTTGAAAATTTTAAAGATGTGAAAAAAATTTGACAATAATTCAATTAATCTATAAGGGTAAAAAAATTGACAATAATTCAATTATTTTGGCCTTTTGGGTTATACTTAGACCTGCTCACGGGCTGGGCCTGGGCAGGATATTTTGTGTTCCGGGCCGGCCCGGCCCGGAACAGTAATTTTTATTATAATATTATTTTATTTAATTTTAATTATAAAAAAATAAAAAAATAAAAAAAAATATTTTTTTATTCCAATGAACAGTGTTTCGGGCCTAAACGGGCGGGCCGGGCTGACCCAGGGCCAGGCCTGGGCAGAGAAAATAAAAAAAAACTGGGCCGCGGCCCGGCCCGGCCCATAAGCAGCTCTAGTTATACTTATGCGGTTAGGTTAGGGTGGGTTTAATTGGATTATGGCTTTCATGTGATTTTATTTCAGCGGGTGGATTTAATGGGGTTTTGGGTTTTATGGCCTTTTGGTTTTGGGTATATTTATTATATATTAATAAATAATCATATTAATTATATATTTATTACGTATAATTTAAATATAAATTATATTTTTTAGTACTACTTTATAATTTATACTTTATACTGATGAAAAAAATATAAGTACTCGATATATATATATATATATATCTTGACTATAAGCATAAATTTTTTGCATTTTATAAGTATATAAACGAATAGATGAAGGCCATGATTTATTTTTAAAAGTTTTTTATTTTATAGTGAATATAAATTATAATGTATTTATATTTTAAAATTCGAGCTCATCAAATCAATTATTTTAAATATCAATATATTAATTTATAATATATCATATTTTTTATAATAAATTATTTCAAAATTTGATTTTATATAACAAATTAATTTCTTATTCTTTTGGTGCTAACAAATATTAATTTTAAAAAATAAATATAATTAAAAATATCATATAATAGCAAAAGTATAAAAATAATAATAATAATAATAATAAATTAATAATTTGTTTTTAGATATAAATATTTAAATTACGTAAAAATGATTACATCTAATATAAAATAAAATAATGTAAAACATACCCGTACCTAGATCGAACCCGAACCCAGACCGAACCCGAACCCGAACCCGAATGGGCCCGAACCCGAATGAGCCCGAACCCGAATGGGCCCGAACCCGAATGAGCCCGAACCAGAATGAGCCCGAACCCGAATGGACCCGAACCCGAATGAGCCCGAACCCGGATGGACCCGAACCCGAATGAGCCCGAACCCGAATAAACCCGAACCCGAATGAACCCGACCCGAACCCGCCCGAACCCGCCCAATTGCCACCTCTACTTACCAATATCTAAGAAAATCTTTAGATTTATCCAAAAACCAAAATACTAATCATGATGTTTATATTAACTTGATCAAGCAAGTATGTTTATAAATAGCATCTTAACAACATTTTCAACTTTCATTAGCACATGGCATTGAACATAAATTCGGTTTTTTCATAGTGTGAGATTTGGCTTGTTCTTAACTAGATTTTAAGAATAATACAACTTGCATTTAAGATTTGACATGAAAGACAGAGAAGCTGGAATTGGAGTGATAGTAAAGAAAAGTGAGGGAAAGCTCATTGATGGAGAAGGCATGCTGATCAATGCTAACCTGTCTAGAAGCAGAAGCTGTGACTTTCAAGAAAGGGGTCGAACTAGCAGCGACAAAGAAATTTAGAAAGGAAATAATGCAGACTGACTCGAAACTGGTGCATGACAATGTGACAAAAAACAGGGATAGGATGATGTTGAGAATTGAACCGATATTAGGGATATTCGACCACAACAACAAATGCTTGAAGAGATACGAATTTGTTGAATCAGACGAACAGCTAATAAGGCCGCTGACTGAATTGCAACTCAGTTTAAGAAGAAGATGTGCATGAATAATTGGGTAAACCTACCCCATCTTCTTTGGTGTACATTCTAAGCAGAGATGGGGTCCCAGCTCCTTCCTAGAAGTAAAATTGTATATGGCTAGTGTTCTAGGAGATACCGGTTTGTGTGTATTCTCACTTTAGGACATAGCTAAAATTTGTGCTGTGATAATGATCTGAAAACGTAGTCCAAAAGTTTTTTTCTTTTTTTTTTTAATTACTCATTATTTTATTAGAATAAAAAATTATAGATCAAAAAGTAAATAAAATTCCAAGGAAACATAAAAAATAAAAAATAAAATAACAATTGTATAGAAAAAATTAAAAACAAAAACTAGCATCTTCGTGAAACTTACCAAAAAGAAAAAAAAAAATTTTGAAGTATTACTTTAGTAAAACCTTCATCATCTTTCACCATAGTGAACCTATTTACGTATAATGTGGCTCATATTATTATTTAAATAATTAAGACAAATATATTAATTATTTGATTATTATTTTAGTGATATTATTTAAAAAATATAATTTAAATACTCTAGTGATATATACCTACTAAGGGTCGGGGTCCGTCCGACTCGATCGGGGCTGAGCTTGGATAAGAATATTTGTAATTGGGATTAGCTCAGTACGAATTACTATTCAATAATTAAAAATATTTTTTTATTTAAATTTAATTATAAAATATATATAAATATTAATATAATAATAAAAATAAAACTAATTTTTTAATATTTTAATAATTTATGAGCAGTAAAATAGATTTACGAGCTGACCCGGGTCTGTTCTGAAATGGACTTGAATAAGGGGCCCAAACCACGGCTCAACCTAGACCATGAGCACCTCTAAGTGATAATGAAGAAAAAGATTACAACCTATTATTCCACTAATTCCACTAATTGATTAGATGAATGTTTCTTGATGGTAGGAAAAAATTCAATGAAGTTATCATATATTAATCCCTAGTCTAATCAATATATATTTCCTATAAAACCATTTTAAGGTATATTACGGTAAACATAAATCACACACGTGTTCTTAAAAAAATAACAATATTTGAATAATTATGGGGCGAAGGAGGTTAATTTTTATTGATTTAACATGTGTATCAGAGTTTAGGCTCTTGATTATGTTATTAAAAAATAATTACTATTTTTCTTTTTGTTTTTGTATGTATGTTTTATCAAACATGTATTGATTTGCTTTTATGTTAAGCTATTGTCGAAAATACATACATGAATTTTAGAATTTATATTACTTTGAAATCTGAAATTTTGGTTGGGCATGAAATATTTTGATTAGTTTATGAATATACGAGAAGAGGCTAAGATACTATGTATTTTGTATTTTAATTAAATGTCATATGCAAATTTCATGAGGTTTTGATGAATTTTTATTGTGTGATATTTTCACATGATAATGTCTTAAACAAAATTTGAATACGTTTAATCGGATTGAAATCAACAAAAACATGAGAAATCAAGAGATTATAAAATGGGTTTTTCCATGGCAATGAAATCTGAAATTTTCTTTGTTGATCGATCATGTTTTTCCTTGCTTCTGTCAATTCTTAAATCATGTTTTGGATTCATTTGATTGCACTGATTAAGTATAAAATATGAGAAATTGGACAAAATGTGAAACGTGTCTGTTATGGGAATGAAAACCCAAAGGATTGGTTTTATATTTTGTACTTTATTAACCAAATCGATGCATGAGTTCACTAAGCTCTGATAATATGTTATTTAATAAATTAAAATATTAAATATTAAATTTTTAATATCGAATTTTATAAACACTGAATTTAAATTATAAAAATTGTTTGATATTTGATTAAAAATTAAGTGCCTCATATATTAATATATTGTTTGATAACTATAATTGTTTAATTTTGAAAACTATTTATTTTACATTTTTAAGCTTCTTTTCATTGTATTTTATATTATTCAAAATAAAATCAAATTCCTAGTTACATTTTTTTTTTATTTGAATACAAGTATGAAACATGTCATAAAACTATTAAATATAAAAGGAATAATATCATGAATAGCCCCTGAAGTTTATCAAATTTATCAATGTAGTACTTGTACTTTAAAAATGTTCAATATGATACCTGTACTATCAAACCGTGTATCAATGTCAGCACCTGATTTTTTTAGAAATTAATATCTAAATTTTTGTAAAAAAAAAAGACAAAAATATTTAAAAAATAAATAATATTTTAAAAATTAATATCTACTTTTTTAAAAAAATTTAAAAATTATATTAAAATAATAATAAATTTTAAAATTCTATTTTTTAAAATTAAATTCTATTTTTTAAATTCAAAATTTTAAAAAATAACAAAATTAAAATATTTAACTAAAATTATTTTTAAAATATATAATATTTTAAAATTAAATATTAAATCATTTATAATATATAAATTTTTAAGAAAAAATTTAAAAAGTTATTTTTGAAAATTACAAAAATTAAATTATGAAATTATTTTTATTCTTTTAAAAAATATTTATTAAAAAATAAAAAAATTAAATATGAAATTAATTTTTTTAAATTTCTTCAAATTTTTAAATATTTTTAAATTTTTAAAATTTTTAAATTTTTTTTAATTTTTTAAAATTTTAAAATTTTAAAATTTTATTTATTTTTTTAAGTTAATACACGTGGCATCATTATATGATGCCATGTGTCATAATTATATTTTTAAAATAATAATATTTTTATTTTTAAAATTAAATTAATAATTTTTTAGTTAGTACACGTGGCATCGTTATATGGTGCCACGTGTCAAGTTTTCATTGGATATAAAAGCCACATTATCAATTTTTAACGGTGTTACTGACAGGTACTACAATAGCACACGGAGTGCAAACTTTAAGTACCAAAATAGATATTTTTAAAGTACAAGTATTACATTGACAAATTTGATAGACTTCAAGAGTCATTCATGACATTATCCCAATATAAAAATATTATTTTGAGACATCCCCAAATTATCACCACCTTTATTATCAACTTACTCTAAGAAAGTATCTATAATTACTAATTTTCGAATGTAATTATGCATAATTATACAAGGAATAACAATGTCATTTGTACTAAAAATGGATATGGTGTCGTCATCTTTAAAATTGAAAAACGAGCTTTCAAACTCCAAAAAATCTTTTCAGTTAGCTCTGCTATCATTCCTAATTCACATACATAAATATATAAAAAATAAATCAATCAATATTTAAAATACATGTAAAAAAATCGTATTACTATAAATTTAAATGATATCCAATAATCTATATAATTTATCAAAATTATTATTATTATTATTAAATTATAAATGACAAAATTTGACATAGTAACTTTTAAGGGTTAGAGGATAAATTTATCACTACACTATAGTGGATATTGAAATTTACCACTATACTTTACTTTTATTAACATTTGACATTGTACTTTTAGAGTTAAGGGTAAATTTACCACTATATTTTAATTTAATATTGAATTTTATCACTTTACTTTTCTTTTTTATTGAATTTTGTCACTAAATTTTAATTTTTGATTGAATTTTGCCACTCAGTTTTAATTTTGAATGGTTTGAAGATAAAATTTAATAAAAAATATTTTTTTAAAAATATTTTATTTTAGTAATTAACTATAAATTAATTAATAAAAATATTAAAAATTAACAGAAAATGTTTATTTTATAAAAAAAAAAAAACTAAACTTAATTCTTTCTTTTTTTTTTGGTTTTTATTTTTATTTTTTCAAGTATTATTTTCATAAAATAAAAATTCTATGTTAATTTTTTAATTTTTATAAATTAATTTATTTTTGTTAATTATTAAAATAAAATATTTGAAATAATATTTTTTGTTAAATGTTTTCTTCAAATCATCCAAAATCAATGTTGGGTGGCAAAATATAATAAAAAATCAAAGTTGAGTGGCAAAATTCAAATAAAAATCAAAGTTGAGTTGCAAAATTCAATCAAATAAAAGTAGAATGACAAATTTACCTATAATCTCAAAGTTTAATGGCAAATATCAATCAAAATAAAATATAGTTACAAATTTCAATTTTCACCTATAATACGGTGATAAATTTACCTTTAACCCTAATAAATTTGCCTTTAACCCTAACTTTTAACCCTATAACTCTAATTAAAAGTTTCATATATATTTGAATTCTAAATAAAGACACATGAGATTATGAAAAGATTAATATTATTTAACTATAGATTCGAACATACACATAATATAATAATTTCAACTATATAATATATTTCATTCGTTGGCTTTGATGTTCTCTTTTTAATTATGTTAATGAATGGGATCTTGTAAATTTATAGGACTTACATCTTGCCTTTTCTTGAAAACCCAGAACAACAATTTTTTTTTTTCAAAGCAAACGGCTCATAAAATTGCCTAGCTCTCAAGGAAATTATAATTATTATTCGGTTAAAGTACCTCCCATAGTCCTCTACTATGTAAAAAAAAAAAGTAATTTGGTTCAGTACTTCAATTTTGAGTAATTTAATACATTTATTCTTAAATCAAAAGCAAATAAGAGCAATAAATAACTCATCCACTTTCATCGTTAAATATGTTGATGTGGCGATGATGCGACATAAACATGTGATAATTGATGATAAGATGATGATTTGATCATGACATGAATATAAATAATATATTTTTAATGATGATGTGAATTTTCAATACAAAAATTATTTTAAAATATAATTTTTTATTTTTATTCTCTTTTTTAAAAATTATTTCTTGCAAAAAACTTTTAAAAAAAATTAAAATATTGACAGAAAAAAAATTGCAATAAAAAAAATGCAGAATAAAAAAAAAGCAAAAAATCCAAAATTTTCTATTTTTTTCTTTTATTTTTTTTTTTTTCTCTTTCTTCCCTTCCTTTTCCTCCTGTCACCGGCTAAATGATTGATAACGATGCAAAAGGCTGAACCTGGCCCAGCCAACATCGCTATTGGGCTGGAACCAGATCAACCTTGAAGTTGTCGAATCGGCAGGACGAAGAGAGGTTGGGTTTGTGAAATCTGACCACTTCCCCTGCCAGATCGACGATAATGGAAGCCAATCTGGTGGAATCAAGGTAAGGGTTGTTCCTCTAATAGCCATGTTGAAGAAGGCTACCATTTTTTTTCTCGGTCAAAATAGTTATTTATTAATAATGAAATCAAAGAAGTTACAAAAATCCAATCAATAGATTAGTAAAACCAGAGAAAGCAAGAACCACCCAACATACATGAGAGAAAACAGGCTTATGCTGAAACAAAAACATTGAATAGGAACAAAAAACTTGAACTACCGAGAAGAACTCAAACAAGGAGCAAGAGAAACATCTCAACAGGGAACAATTTTAATGTATAAAAATATCAGGCCTTTTCCCCAAGGATCAATAAGTATTGTACACACCTAATTTAATCCAAGCCAATTTTCGAACTTTAAATTAAAAATGCTTCAAATCGACCCATATTTAATATTTTAGTAATTTTATGGTGACACTTGTAGAACTTTTCAAATACATTAAATTGATTGTCAAAACAAAATTATACCACAAAATGTTGTCAATTTTCAAGGTTTTAAATTAAACTTGGGTAAAAGAAATTTTTTTAGTAATCCCAAGTCTTAGTAATTATCCCATTTGATTATTTAAAATGATTGGTTTTAATTAAGCTTAAAATAAATAAATAAAAAAGAAAAAGAAAATAAATAATCTTTTCAAATAAAAAGGAAAGGGTTAGCTTAGGCTTTACCCCCTCTTTAATTCTTAAGTTTTAATCATGATCTTCCATTAAGATTGATCGGATGGAACAAAGAAATGGGTTTTAAATTAGAAAAAGAATAGAAGGGCATATTTGAGGAATATATTGGAAGTCTTGAATCAAATGATCCAAGGGTTCCAGGTTTAGGGGGATAAAAGGTATCAATAAGGGCAAAATTAGGTTAGAAGGGGAGACTTTTTCATTTTTTGGAAAAAAAAAATGGCTTAAAACACACGAAAGAGAAGAAGAAAAAGAAGAAAAAGGAAAAGTTAATGAGGATTTTCTTGTTAAGGTTGCTACCTTTTCCTTTCTAGTTTTTTTTTACATGTTTATTGAGCTTGTTTTAAAACTTTTTTCTTGGTAGTGTCTTGAGTTTTTGTTAATTTATTTCATATAAATCGTTGAAGGATGCCAAAAGTATGATGATTCACAGCCAATGATTGTGATGATGAGGAAATCAGTTTAAATATCATGGCAACTCTTGGACCGACTCTTCCCCCCTCTATTTTAAACCAAAAGTGTTTCCAAAATCTCCCCTAGTGGATCTTGGCTGGGATTAAATCCATTGATCATCGGTCAAGATTGATTTTCTTTATAGCTAGGTAAAATAAAGGATTTTGACAATCTAAAACAATGAAAATGGGCGAGACAGCATGGTTTTCAAAATAACAGGGGATGAAAAGTCTCTCCTCATTAGAGGTGGCAAAATGAACCCGAACCCGAAAATCCGTCCAGGAAAACCCGAATCCGAACCCGCCCAAACCCGATTTGACCAAAAAGTCAAAAACCCGAACCCGAAAAAACCCGAACCCGAATGGCCCGAACCCGAATGGACCCGAACCCGAATGGGCTCGAACCCGAATGGGCCCGAACCCGAATGGATCCGAACCCGAATGGGCCCGAACCCGAATGAGCCTGAACCCGAGACCGGCCCGAACCCGAACCCGAATTTAATACTAAAAATAAAAATAATCAAATTGCAATTAATTTTTTTTTTTACAAAGCAATAACTTCAATTATTAATTTTATTCTAATTTTTTTAATAATTTAATTAAAATTTAAAATTTAATATATTATATATATATGATGATGAAATAATAATTTTATCAAAAAGTAAATTATATTTTGTACTTATAAGTTATAACTTTAACGTCTCATATCATGATGAATTTACAATCTAAATATTTTAAATTCTTGAAAATTTTAGAGATGTGAAAAAAAATTTGACAATAATTCAATTATTCTTAAGGGTAAAAAAATTGACAATAATTCAATTATTTTGGTCTTTTGGGTTACTTATACGGTTAGGTTATGATGGGTTTAATTGGATTATGGCTTTCATGGGATTTTATTTTAGCGGGTGGGTTTAATGGGGTTTTGAATTTTATGACCTTTTGGTTTTGGGTATATTTATTATATATTAATAAATAATCATATTAATTATATATTTATTAAGTATAATTTAAATATAAATTATATTTTTTTAGTACTACTTTATAATTTATACTTTATACTGATGAAAAAAATATAAGTACTCGATAGATATATATATCTTGACTATAAGCATAAAATTTTTGCATTTTATAAGTATATAAACGAATAGATGAAGGCTAGGATTTATTTTTAAAAGTTTTTTATTTTATAGTGAATATAAATTATAATGTATTTATATTTTGAAATTCGAGTTCATCAAATCAATTATTTTAAATATCAATATGATTAATTTATAATATATCATATTTTTTATAATAAATTATTTCAAAATTTGATTTTATATAACAAATTAATTTCTTATTCTTTTGGTGCTAACAAATATTAATTTTAAAAAATAAATATAATTAAAAATATCATATAATAGCAAAAGTATAAAAATAATAATAAATTAATAATTTGTTTTTAGATATAAATATTTAAATTACGTAAAAATGATTACATCTAATATAAAATAAAATGATGTAAAACATACCCGAACCCAGACCAAACCCGAACCCAGACCGAACCCGAACCAGAACCCGAATGGGCCCGAACCCGAATTGGCCCGAACCCGAATGAGCCCGAACCCGAATGGGCCTGAACCCGAATGGGCCCGAACCCGAATGAGCCCGAACCCGAATGGACCCGAACCCGAATGAGCCCGAACCCGGATGGACCCGAACCCGAATGAGCCCGAACCCGAATAAACCCGAACCCGAATGAACCCGACCCGAACCCGCCCAATTGCCACCTCTACTCCTCATCCCTATTTTTCAAAACAAATAGATTTCCAATGTGTTTTAACTTGGGTTTTATTAGAATAGAAGAATGAGTGTTGTTTTCGAACTAACTAGGATTTGACTTCTTTCTTTTTTTTTTTTTTTTTTTTATAATTGGGTAAGGGGAGGGGTTGCTTGGGTTTGAACCCAAGACTTCATGCCCCCAAGACTCTTAGCCACTCAGCCAAGAGCTTGTTGGCTCAAAATGATGAGAAAGCCAATTTTTTTTTTTTTTTTTTGATAATTGGGTAAGGGGAGGGGTTGCTTGGGTTTGAACCCAAGACTTCATGCCCCCAAGACTCTTAGCCACTCAGCCAAGAGCTTGTTGGCAATTAGGATTTGACTTCACTTGGATTAAATCTATTTATTTTGCTTTTATATGTTTTATTGCAATTTTATATATTTAAATTACTTGTAATTTATTTTACTAAAAATGAAAAGACTAGTATAACTTTGTGGAAATGGTTCCAGGACCTTGCCTAGATGTTATTCTTGATTTTAGGGATTATTATAATAGTTCCTAAATGAAAAGATCCTTCATTAACCTCTGCTTAGATGTTGGGAAGTTTAGGGGAGAGTCCCATAATTAAGGACTCTCATATTATTCCCTAATAATAAAATTTTATTTTAAAAAAATGAATTAAAGAAATCCATTATTTCATTTATTTGTTATATTTTCATTTGTTTATATTAATTTATCTGTTCTTTTTTATCCTGGTAATTAATTTGCACATTTATTTATGACATGAAAATAATTTGAAATTCTATAAATTTTTGTTTTTATGAAATAAAAAGATAATATCCCGAGTAACAATGATTCTTGGTTCCTGCCTAGGCATTGGAGAGTTCCCAATAATTATTACATACAATGGAGTATTATCTTTGATTTGAAGGATTATTATGAAAATTTCTAATTAAGAGGATTTTTTTTAAATTCCGTCTAAACGTTGAAAATTTTAGAGAAAATTTTCAACATCAAAGATTTTCGTTTTATTCCTAAATAAAAGGTTGTATTAAAAAAAAGGAGATTTTAATTGAAATAAAAGATGTTAAGGGAATTATGTTTAAATATAGAAACTAAAATAATTTTCTGTCAAGATTAAAAATAACATATAATTAATTTATATCGTTTTCAAACGTGCGTTATAGTGGTGCTAATACCATCCCATGTGCAATTTTGCTCTCGAACTCACTTTGGTTTTTGGTTTTAAGCAGACTCCAAAATTTATTTTTCTAACAAATCTTGATTAATTTTAGGATTTTTTATAAAGATAAATTTTTTATAGGTGGTCCAATCACACTTAACCAAAATAATTGATGGCGACTCCTATGATTTCCTATTTTTGGTTTTTTTTTTTTTTTTTTAAAAATGTTAATTAAAATGAAACCCATTTCTTTTTCTAAAGTTGATGACAATCGAAAAGTGGTTACGACAAACACGTTTTGTTTAAAGAGATTATCCATCTCTTAGAAAAACTATCACATTTTTACTCACACACAGTCAAAGAACGTGAGTATTTGTTTTTATCTTACAACTCAGCAGAGATTGTATTTTGAAAGCATAGTTACATGCTACATTGACAGGGATTAAATTGGTTTGGGAAAAGGGTTATAGAAAAGTGATTGTGGAATCTGATTTTTTGATGACTGTCAATAAAGTTAATCAACCAGGAGAAGAATCCATCAAGTTAAGTAATTCTAGAGTCCATGCAGTTTGTTCTAAGGATTTGCAGTATTACATGTTTATAGAGAAGTTAATAGATGTGCTGATATACTTGTTTCATTGGCTAAGCAAAGTACTTGGAGACTCAAATGTTTAGAGTACTAGAAAAAAACCCCGCTTCGTCGAGATAATTTTAATTAATTAATAATAATAAATTTTATTTTTTTAATATTAATTATTTTTTTAATTTTTTTATTTTAAAATTATAATAATCTTAATATAATTATATTTTGTTAATTATGAAAATTAAATTTATAATAATTTTTTATTTATAAATTACGTAATATAAATGTATTTTCAAATGTTATTTATATATATATTTTTAATAATATTTAAACTTTATTGTATACTGTGTATTTTTATTTATAAGAGGTAAAAATAAAAAAATAAAATTGTGATTTATATTTTATTCTCTTGTAAGATCGATTTTCTCATAAAAGTTAGTAGCAAGTTCGCTTTTTCCTTTCTTTTTTTTTTTTTTTACTTTTTTTCCCGAACAGATCGGGTACGAATCTTAAATTGATCCGCGACTCAACGCGCAGACCTACGCCTTTAAATACATCATTTAAAATTTAAATAAAAATAATTAATAAAATAAATTTTTTAACTTTTTTCCCTAGCTGGTTGGGTACGAATCCTAAACCGACCACCGAGTCAACGTGCGGACCAACTCCTTTAAAAACATCATTTAAAATAAAAATAATTAATAAAATATTTTTTAAAACTTTTTATCCAAATGGATCGGGTACGGATCCTAAATCAACTCACGAGTCAACGTGCGGATCAACCACTCTAAATTCATTATTTACAATTAAAATAAAAATAATTAGTAAAATAAAATTATTTTTTTAATTTTTTTCTCTTAGCGGGTCGAGTACGGATCTTACATCGATTTGCGAGTCAACGTGCGAACTAACCAATTTAAATACATCATTTAAAATTAAATAAAAAAATAAATTTTTTTTTTCAAACGGGTCTGATATAGATCCTAAATCAATCTAAGAAAACAAAATATTTTTTTTGGAATATATATTTATTAATAATAATATATTTATTTATTATTTTTTTGAACATTTAAAAAAATACTTCTTGGATCCCTAAAAAATTTTTGTGACAAGTTAAAAATACCTATAGAAAATAACAAAATAGAACAAAAAAATCCTTTAATAAAATTCAAAAATTTCCTATGAATCCTATGGATTCAATTTTCACAATAGTTGATCCTCGCATTCTATGCTTGAAGATTGTTGGGTATTTCAAGATTTAAGTCTTGTGAGATTTAGTTGAATTATTCTACTCTTATGTATAAAAAAAACTTCTTATTTTTTTTTTTTAAACACAAACTTTTTTAAAAAACCTACATAGTTGATGGTTAAATTATAATATTTTTTTTTTATAAATATTAATATAATACATAGAAACACATGGTCAATATTTTTAGTTTCATTTGTGAAATTAAATTTTCATGAAAGTATGAAATAATAATTTTATCTATACTATTTATAATATAATTGATTGAATTTAATATCATAAGTAAAAACCCATCAATTCATTTAAAAAATTATTTAAAATAACAAAAAAAAAAAACAAAGTTAGAATATTTATATTTTTTCGTTTTTAACTAAACAATTGTTCACACGCATTACAAAAAAAAAAAAAAAATGCCATCATCAAGTAATTTCTTTTGTTTGTGAAACACAATATTTAATTTATTTTTTTTTTTAGTAATTGGCGTGTCAAAATCTAATAATATGATAAAAGAAAATGTAAATGGTATCTATGATTCTATTCTCCCCAAAGCCGAAAGTAGACGACGTAAAACGGGTAAACATCAAATGTTTACTTGCTTACTTCACCCTTGTGTTTAAAGAGAGAGAGAGAGAGAGAGAGAGTCGCCAGGAGATCCCTTTCGAAACACTCTGTAATCGATCTGAGAATTGCGAAAACAACTCCAAAATCTTCAAATTCTGGTAATCTCACTTTTCCATTCTCTCACTCCACTCTTCTAAATCTGATCCCTCTTCTACTTTATTTTTTTCCGGTTGAAGAATAAAAGGATTCCTTTCGATTACGAGTTTTTGTTCAGAATAGTGGTGCTTAGCTAAATCTTATTGTTTATTTCAAGAGAAGGTGTTAATGGGTCTTGAAAATGGCAAATTTAAAGGGGCTGCCCAAAATTAGCTGATATAAATATGATAAAATTTCATGGTAATTTAAAAAGTTTGATTCATCTTGCATGGAGGTTTAAATTCCATAATTAATTTAGCAAATTTTAGCATTTTTCCTTCCTGGTTATGGACTATTATAGTGTACACTGGTGATGGAATTTCAGAACTCTACAAACATGCTTATACACTTACTACTTGTATATATAACTATAAACAAGACATGAAACAAGTATATAAAAATACTTGTGATTATCTCCATTACCGGCGTATAGAATAATACTTGTTATATTAATTTATTTTTAGTTTGTTTTGGCACCCCTTACATATGGAATGGTCGAATGTCCGGGGCCTGGGACTTCTATTTTGAATGGTTTAATGCATAATCAGATATGAATATGAGTATCACTTTAGTGCAGTGAAGTTCCACTAGCTGGAGGCTATTAACCTTTCTCTGATTTGGGCAATTTTGTTTTCAAAGCAGATTGTTCATATTTCTATAAGGAAGTGTGCAGATATATAATTCACACCACAAGGTAGAGGATATCGATCAACCTGCAAGTACTTGTATTTGTCTGAAGGAAAGATGCAGAATCAGGAGGGGGCAGTAGCTGATGAGGAAAAGGAGCCTGCTGTATCCATTCCCATATCTGAATTTGATGACTGGGAAAATTTTGCAGATGATGATATCATGCAGCCACAATCTGCCATTCATGCTGAGGAAGCCAAGAAAATTCCATTTGTAGGCGACAAGGTGAGAGAAACACATGATTCTTTGAGATTATTAAACATGGTTGGATTTGCCTTAAACTGTGGGTGATATTTTTTTGAATATTCAATTTGCTATTCTGCATTATAGCAAAAGTACTGTCTGTGTGTTTTCTGTTCTTCTTGAATTTTATCAGTTCGTATGTGTAATATCTCTTGTGTTGCTATTCAATTGTTGTTGCGTCCTAGTTGCTTATGCTGTCACTTTATTTCAGACGCAAGTCCTTGATTTCGGTTCCTTATCATATAATGATTATTCGACCATGCGAATATAGAATGGACACTATTTTCTACCTATGTTCCTGTCAGGACATTTTTTTATGCTGGTCTG
Source organism: Fremontodendron californicum (assembly GCA_030761205.1). Classification (NCBI taxonomy): domain Eukaryota; kingdom Viridiplantae; phylum Streptophyta; class Magnoliopsida; order Malvales; family Malvaceae; genus Fremontodendron; species Fremontodendron californicum. The sequence continues at coordinate 8,042,309 of JAULJL010000025.1, read as the reverse complement.
ATACATTATCAGTTTTGGAAGCTTAGAGAACTAGGATGCAAGTCTTGATGTTATCCTGCTATTTAATATTTTACAGGCCAAATAATATTTTTGTCATTCATTTAGTTTGATATTTGAATGTCAATTGATCTTTTTGCTTGTCAAGCTTCATATTTTGTATTTGCATGATTATTGTGGTGCAAGGACAACTTTCATTTTTTTTTCCTAAATTTATTGGTTATATGTGAGGCCAAGAAACTTTCTTATGATGGAACTGCAGGAACCTCTCTCTACGTTGGCAGCTGAATATGAATTAGGAAGTCCTATCTTGCTAGAGAAAATAAAGGTAACTTGCTTTTGTGTGTGCGTGTCCTTTTGTTCTTTTCCCTTCTTGATGCCCACAATTGTCTGATTATTTATCATTTCTAAACAAGAGCTATTGGTGGTTATCCTTAATGCAGGTGCTTGGTCAACAATACTCTGCCATCAGACGAACACGAGGAGATGGAAACTGCTTTTTCCGGAGTTTTATGTTTTCATACCTTGTATGTCATAGTACATTTTCTTTATGTCTTTTATTTCTATTCTTCTAATTTATTCCCAAGCTTCTTGTTGGAGGGACATTGTTTTATATGGAAGTGGTAAGTTATAAAATTTTAAATTGCTGAATAGGAGCATATTTTGGAATCACAAGACCGTTCTGAGGTTGATCGTATCAAAGGCAATGTTGAAGAATGTAGAAAGACACTTCAGAGCTTAGGTTATGCTGATTTTACATTTGAGGACTTTTTTGCGGTAAACATATTATTTTTTCCATCTTTTTTCTTTCCTTAGCTCAAATAGGTTATTTTATTCCATTTTATCTATTTCGGAGTTAGATTTTTGTTTTTTGTGCATATTGCCCCATTAAAACAAATTTTAAGGTGTATGCTTAAAGGAGACGTCTTTAATTTTTTTTGCTCATGCAAGGTTTTATTTTGGAAAGTGAATGTTACTTTCAAGTTGTAATTCAGCACCTCACAGATTTGTTATTATTACTTTTCTCCCCTTAGAAGCCTCCTCCTGAAAGAGGTGGGAAGGGGGAGGGGTGAAAAAAGGAAATAGAAGTGCTTCTTCAAGACAGTCCTCGTAACATCCAGCTATCAAAAGGTCATCAGATGTTACTTTTATGCAGTGGGAATCTATATCCCTATTATGTGCATCTTGTTGGCCATATTGGATGCAGTGACACTGCTTTGCTCCCCCTAATTGTGTTGCTTCAGTTCTTCTGTCCTAAAAATGTTTGGGACAGATTAAATCAGGAAATATTTAGCCATCATGTTGTTTCAATCCCTTTTACTATTCTAAAACTTAGGGTTCTTCTTTACTATTCCAACAATGAAATATTAACTCAAGATATTATGGGGGGTTATTTTACATATTTCTCATTAGATGTTTTAGAGCTTTTGTTTACTCCTGCATTTTCATATTTTCATCAGTACAGAAACCCTTAGATTTTTTCTTGTTTAATAAACTATAGCTTTAATGTCCACAGAGAGAAGGGAAACAATAAATATTTTGATTTTATGGGTTGCAGCTTCTTTCCTCCTGTACCTGGAGTGAAGGCTTAGTTTTCCTTTGTTGATTTTTGGTGCAAAGTTTCTTTCATTTTGATGAGTAGTTTTTGAGAAAAAATGATGCCTTGTATATTATTTACCTTTGAATTACTTATTTTGGATATACTGTTATCAGAGTGACAGTTTTCTTCATGAAGCACCTTACTCGTGTTTCCCCTTCTCTAACACCTATACTTTGTGTCTGTGCTTCCATGTGAAAAAAATTTAGTTATTCCTTGAGCAGCTGGACAGTGTTCTTCAAGGAAATGAAGATTCCATAAGGTGTTTGCATCTTGTTACTTTGCCTTGATACTTTCCTGCGTTTGAGTTGCTATCGACATGTATTTGATAACCATGATCAGTTGATCGCCCTGTGGCTTGAAACCAATTTTTTTAGTTGCTTACATCAATTGAAAATTAAACTAGTCTGAGCTGCTTTAACTAGTTTTTTTTTTTTTCCCTTTGTCAGTCCGGATGAGTTAATGATAAGGAGTCAAGATCAGTCAATATCCAATTATGGTGAGTGGGTTCAAAATTTTTGGGTATTTATGTGGCTTTCTCCTTGGTATATCTCATAACAAGTTTGGTTGGTTAGTTGTAATGTTCTTCAGATTTGTTACCTCTGGTGAAATACGAAAGCGATCAGAGTTTTTCGAACCCTTTATTTTGGGATTAACAAATGCAACAGTGGAACAGGTTTGTTTCAGTATAGTAAAACTTTTTTGAATGCTCACAAGCACTTGACATCCTTTCATGCTTTGTTAAAGAAATTAGGTTTTGAATGGCAAACCTGATATTGTAAGCCATTTTTTCTTTTGTCTTTGAGAGGTTGAACATGTTTCATTACTGGTTCATGCTATGGTAATACAGCAACTGTTTCCTTATGTCTTCTTGACAGTCCTCCATGATGTGTATCGTGCTCGTAATTACAATGTTGTACAGTTTACATAATTTTTTTTTTCAATCACACCAAAAGTCCTTTGCACGATCACATTTAATACTTTTATAGGTTCCCAATTTCCCCTATGTGCATTCTGGTAAGTTGGTTGGAAATTTTAACCATAACTTTATATGGCTTGGCGCCTTGTGATTTTTAAATTTCTCTCTCTCATCATATAATCTGTTTTGTAGTTTTGCAAATCATCAGTGGAGCCAATGGATGAAGAGAGTGATCATGTGCACATTACTGCCCTTTCAGATGCGTTGGGTGTGCCAATCCGTGTTGTGTACCTTGATCGAAGCTCTTGTGACAAAGACGGTATCAGTGTAAACCATCATGATTTTGTTCCTACTTCGGGTGACCATTCAAATGCTACAAGTGGTAGCACTGAGCCCATCAGGCCTTTTATTACCTTACTATATCGTCCAGGTCACTATGACATTCTCTATCCAAAATGATGCATTTGCATTTTCCGGTAAGTGGTTCCACACATCCTTTCAGGATCATCAATATTGCTTTGCTGGATCTTTCCATGTAGAGGATCACTAGGATACTAGGTCTACTTAAAAGTTCGAACCCTAATCCTTTTGAGCCACAAGGTTGGTTGGCTATAGGACAGGTTAAGTTATGCCACTTTATGTGGGCGGCACTGCCGCGAACTACTTTTTGAGGAGCCACTAATACCTTTGGTGGCAGCTTGATGCTGCTAACTGTTGACATAATTTTGTAGCAATGACAATTTTTCTTAGGCTACCCGGACATTAGCTTTTGTTCGCATTCAATAGTTATGTCTAAGAGGCTTTTGTTTGTTTGTTTCGCAGGTTGTTGACAATGTCCTAATCAGTGTTCCTTGTTGGGAAATGTACCTTGCAGGATGCCAAGAGGGGTAATACAAAAGCATACACTCATTATTCGGCTGTAACTCATGGTTCTAAACTGTGTGAGGATGGGAAATATAAACACAAGGTTACCTCAAGACTTGGAAAACTTGTATCTTCCTTTTCAGAATGTCCTAACCCGGCCAGAATCTATGGCTTCAAGGGTTTGCTTAGTTAGAAAAGTGATTTTGATAAAACCACTATTTTGACGACTTAATCAATTGTTAAACTAAATCTAAGCTGTGGTATAATAGGTTATTTTGGCAAGGCCATTGGGTGATGGACTGAAACCTGTGTTGAAAATTTAAGTCATAAAATGTCCTCTTCTTCACTTGATCAAATTAATTGCAGCAGGGAAACTATCCAGTTGGGTGCTTACATAAGCCACCTGACTCTTCGTACAGTAATACTGCAGCATATATGATAAGATGATGGGCTCAAAAAAAGCTTCCTCATCGATGCTCAGAACCTCCTATATAGTACAATTTAAGCAAATTTTACAATCACTTGAAGTTTCCTCCAAGCAAATTTTCTCTACTTTCAAGAGCCTTCTCATAAAAGATTCTTTTACCTTTTTCTTTTTTCTCTTTATGTATAGCTTCAGTTCTGAAAATGGGCAACAAGGGCTGTCTTTCCTTGTATACGAGCATAAGCAATTGATGCCACCTTCTCACTGTTGAACTTCTCCCACTTCTTCCCATTGAATGCCTACCACAATTTAATTCTTTTAGCTTTAGCATTTCATGTTGCAATTTGCATAACAGGGTTTTTGTTTTTTATTTTGAGTGGTAGAGACCCCATGAATTTGAACTTCGAAACAAGACAAACCTGATAAAATATAATAACATGGCTAGCCTAGGATCAATCATGTTGATAAATGCATAATCCAACATATAAACATATAATTTGCATAAAGAGTATGTATTTGACACGAGTGTATTTAAATTTTTTATATTTTTTGAAGATCATATTTTCATATTCATGTTTGGACAAAAAATATCTATTCTTTCTGCACCACCACCTCTCATTCACAAGACTAGAAGGAATATTCCAGACAAAAGAAAACCTGCCTTGAAATCAATTGGCAAATAAATAAAATCATAAGTTCCTCGATGGCGTTCGTCCAATTGACAGAGTCAGAATCATTTAAAACCAAGAAGAAAATCATCGATAATAGGAGGATTCTTCTACGTGTAACAAAGAGATCTACATTCCCTTTAAGCTGATAAATTATGCTTCAGGAATTAAGATTATACTGATGATAATTGTAATTTGAGAGCTTCTGCAAGCAGATGCAGGAATAGCCATACTTGTGTTGTGGGATCAGCAACACAAATTCCATTAACTAAGCAAGGTGAGTTACTTACACCACATCATGCTTGGAGGCTGTGGGTGATAAGAGTTAATCCAGGAAGAAATGGCTCCCATTTGTGCATTCAGTTAATCAGATGGAAAACCTGAGAAAATCAGCAAGAACCAACTAACTTAAATGAATAAAAACAAAACTAACATTTTGTAATTCCTAGGAAATTTTATTTACAATTTCAAGCCCGTCAATAGGCACCTGATAACTCTATGAAGTAGAGTTAATTTATCACATTTGTGCATTTAAATCGGTTAAATGTTTGAAGTTTTATTCTTAATTAATTATTTCTAATTGTTTTTAGATTAGTTTTATTTATTTTTTTCATGTTTAAATTAGTTATTAATTTAGTATTTTTGTATTTTTATAGGTCTAAAGCGAGAAGCAACTTTGAGGGGCTAAAAAGGTGGAAAACAAAACAATGACAAATTTGACTTTCGGAACTTGTTTCTAGGAAAACATAATGTTAACATTTTATTCAAGAAAACTCCATTATTGACTTTTGAAGCTGATTCTTAGAGCTTTTTAACGATATATTACTTGCCCAAATCGCATAAGATTTTTCCATCCAAATCAGCTGAGAAAGTACGAGAAGACAGTAGAATCAACGTGCAGCAACCAAACTGAGAAGGAGCATCCAAACAGCAGGGCCAACGCTGCAGCGCCAACGCCTGCACTTAGAAAAACAAAAAAGGAAGGAAAGTCTTACATGTTGCTTGTCCGCAAAGTTTCTTCTTCCAGACTTTTAGAACACACTATAAATAGGAACTTTTAGGACTTAATTAAGAACTTTTTAGCTTTCTTAAACCTAGTTTCTTTAAGAGGAGAACAGCCACCAAAATTTTACAAGGAGCTAAGGAGAATTTGGAAACGTGAAAACTGAAGTCTCGGCAAATCTTAGTTTTCTTTTTTCCTTTATTATTCTTTTATCTTCTTGTAATATTTATAATGGTGAAACTCCCTTGCTTTATGTTTTCATTAATTAGCATGATTTAAATTAGTTATTCTAAGATTGCAAAGAAACTCAATATGTAGTTTAGATTATTTTACTCTCTTTCTTGATTTAATAATATTTAATGTTGTTTATTCAATCTTGTGCTTAATGCTTCTAATTGTTTGATCACCAATTAGATTGATTTGATAACCTAAATATAACTTGAAAAAAGAAGTTTAGTGTTAAACATAAATTGCATAACTATGTTTCTGATTCATTTATTATGACGAATTGAGTTGCATGTAGGGTAAAAATATACTTACATGTCATATGTAATCAATTTTAGAGTCTAAGCTTAACGAGTTTCTCTTTAATTCAATTTTCATAGGAATATAATTAATTGGTTAAGAGCGATATTTTTATAAAACCATCGGAAGATATTTATAAATAAATTAGAACTCTAGTTTAACAACTCAATTCATTAGTCAAGTTAAGGGAGTAGGAGAGGTTCAAACGAAGTGTTGAGAGAAATTGTAATCCTAGGCTTTTCTCAATTGTTTAATCTAAATTTTATTTTTCCTTATTGGCTTATTATTTTTTTTATTTAATTTTTAATTAACAATCTTTAATCAAGTGTTTGGATAAAATTAAGTTGTTTTAATTTTAGTAATTAACGAATTTGGTAACAATTCTTCATGGAAATGATACTCTACTCTTCACTTTATTACTTGTTACAATACATGCACTTGCGTGGTTGAAATCTGACAACAAGTTTTTGGCGCCGTTGTCGAGGAATTGTTTTACTATTTTTGTTAATATTAATACCAAACAAACTTAGTCTTAATTCAAACTTTCTTTTTCTTTGTTTTCAAGTTCTATTGAGTATGCAAAGGGGTGCACTATGTGGGTTCATAAAATGGATGCAATCAATGCTTTAACCGAACAAGTAGCTGCAATGTCCAAGAAGTTTGACATTCTGGGTATACATGTCGTCCAAAGCTCGTTTGTAATTTATAAACTATGTGAGGAAAAACATACTAGTGATTGGTGCCCAACCAATGCTGAATCAGTGCAATATGTTGGAAACTACAATATGCATCAAAATAATCCTTATTCCAATTACTACAATCGAGGTTGGAGAGATCACCCAAATTTTTCTTGGAACAACACTCAAGGTCCTCCTATTAAGCCAATCAAGCATATCCTCTTGGGTTTTCATCGCAAGCTCAAGCTCCTGTCCCAAAAAAAAAAAAAAAAGCCATCATTAGAAGAGATGTTTATCCAATACATGGCGAAAAATGATGCTATCCTTCAAAGTCAAGCGACTTCACTCCAAAATCTTGAGACACAAATAAGCCAGCTTGCTAATGCCATCTACAATCGCCCTCTGGAAACTTTTCCAAGTGACACTGAGACTAATCCTAGGAGCGATGAAAAAGAGCAATACAATGCCATCACGCTTAGGAGTGTAAAAGAGATAGAAGAGGATAACAAGAAGTAATAATTGCCAATTAAGCCGATTGAAGAAGTTGTGTGAGAAAGAAATTGAGAAGGTTCATGAAGAAAATACTCAGATATACCCAACACCACATTTTCCTTAACACTTCCAAAAGCAAAAGCTAGTCAATGTGGTAAATAGTGCTACCAACGAAGAGTTCATAGAGATTTATCCCACTGATCTGCTTGAGGCATCACTGAATTCTCTTTCTGAAAGGGATGAATTTCGTTTTCATGCCAATAAGAGTGCTAAACTTTACAAAGAAAAGACAAAGATATGAAATGAAACGAAGATATATCATCAAGTGGTCAGATACAGGATGATGAACATGAGAAAGTCAAGCCAATAACTATAAATCAAGCGTTTCTTGGGAGGCAACTCAAGTTCTCTAATTTTTTTTCTTTTCTTTGATTTTGAATTTTAAACTTTTGTTTGGATATTCTTATTAATTTCTTTTTACTTTGTTTTATTTTGTAGTAGCCACTCACCCAACTTTGGGCAAGTATGATGAGGTCAAAGAGAAAGGCTAGAGCTTTTCCTGTGTTGCTTTTATCAATAGGGGAGTTTTCTTATTCTTATTCTTACTCTTTTTATTTCTAAACATTGAGAACACTATTTTTTTTAAGTTTGGAGGGTCTTTAGCTTATCGGTTTCTTTTGTTTTATGTGGTTTATATATATATATAATTTTTTTTTGTGTTCTTTTTATTTATTTTATCTTTAGGAATCTTTATTAAAAAAAAAATAAAATAAAGGCTTGAGATATTTTGCACTTAATCATGATGAGGTCCTAGTCCAATGATGGAAATTTTCTTATTTATTTATCTTGACTCTCGGAAAAATATATGCATGATTTGAGTTTGTGTTAAATTCTTTTGTTAGTCTTATTGTTAGGATGTGATTTTCAATAATTGAGCACTTGATTTCTTGTTTAGATTTGCGTTGCTTATTTGAAGAATGTTTATGTTTATGTGAATTTTAATTTTTTCTAAAAGCCTAGAATTTGTTTGATTCTCTCTCGAGGCAAAATCTTAAACAATACTAAGTTGAGTAAGTGGTTTAGGCTATCTTTGGATCGTTTGAGCCTTTCTAGCTTACCTATATGCATGAATATCTTTAGTCTACCTATTTGTGCCTAATTGATATATCTCTTTTTTTTTATTGACACATTCTTTAGCCTAGCCTTATAAGAAAAATCATTACTAACCCTCACTACATAGGCATATGTATGATGTTATAGGATATAATTATGAGTCATGTCTAATTTGGGTGGAATAATGATGTTCAATGAATGTAAAAAAATGAAAAAAAAAAAGAAAAAAAAAATAAAGTGGTGAAGGAAAAGGAGGTTGCATTCAAAAAGGGAGTATATGACTTGAGGTAAAGACTATGGCTCTTCGAAAATACTGAAACAATGAAAAGTGTCTATAGGTGACTTCAATCGAAATATATCTATATCCTACCTTGACCCTAGCCTTTCATTACAAGCTTAATAAAGTCCTACATGATCTTTGATAAAGTATTCGTTTACATTAGTGGAGAGAGAGATGAAAAGCAAACATATGAGAATCTAGTATTGATTCACATTTTGCATTGGCATAAACTTATTCGGATTGCATGCAATGATTTGCAAAGAGATCATACACACTGAAAATCTATTCAAGGATGAGGCATACAATTGAATTGAATCATGAATTTGGATTATGTTTGTGTTATACTTTGAGTCAGGATTTTGAGATAATTCTTCAAGATAATTTAAGAGAATCATTATTTGAGGACATTCATTTCTAACTTTGTGTTTTGATTCGTTTTATTTAATTTTGTTTTGTTTTGTTCGATGATTAGCAAAATCTTAAGTTTGGGTTTGTGATAACTATATGGACGGGTCTCTTAATATATTTTGGTGTATTAAGTGTTTTTTTTTAACGAATTATTGAAACAAAGGAGCGAGCCAAAGTTAGTTTGTTGCGATTTCGTTGGCATGGGGGTTCACTGTTCTTCCATCCGTTGGTAATCTGCATCGTTGGCTCTCTGTTCTGCCGTTCGTTTTTAATCTGCATCAGAGTTCTTTCGATGTAAGGTATATGGAGTTGTCCTGTGTTGATGTCCCTGGTCGTTCTGGTTCTTTTAAGATTGTTGAAGTTTCTGGATTTGTAATGTTTCATCCTGATCTAGTGTTCTGGTTCTCTTAAGTTTGTTTAAGTTTCTGGTTTTGTAATGTTCCATCCTGATCTGGTGTTGTAGTTTTGGAATCTGGTGTTTTTTATATTTTGGCACTTTTTGTGCAGGTTGTGGGCATGTTATAGATGTTAGACATCTTATCATTGCTTGCGTTGTTGCTAGCCTGCTTATTTTGTAACCCCTTCTGTTTTAATAAAATTTTATTGGCCTAGCAACAACAACAAAAAAAAACCTTAATGAGTTTATGTTTAATTCAATTTTTATAAGAATACAATTAATTAGTTAAAATAAATATTTTTATAAGATTATCGAAAGTTAGTTATAAATAAATTAGAATTCTAAGTTAACAACTCAATATCATTAGTCAAATTAAAGGAGTAGGAAAGATTTAAACGAAGTGTTAAGAGAAATTGTAATCTTAGATTTTACTCAATTGTTTAATCTAAATTTTATTTTGCCTTCTTTGTTTATTATTTTCTTTATTTAGTTTTTAATTAACAACTTTTAATCAAGTGTTTGGATAAAATTAAATTGTTTTGATTTTAATAATTAAAGAATTTGATAACAATTTTCCGTGAAAATGATACTCTATTCTTCATTTTATTACTTGTTACGATACGAGTTCTTACGTGATTGAAATCCAACAACAGAACAAAAAAAAACAGAGTTTGCTCAAGACAGTTTGGAAAACTCGGTCTATTCTTAGCCAACTAAAGTTCATTTTCTACAGCTCAAGGAATTACTTATTTATCTATATGCAAGAAAGAAAGAAAAAAACATGAATGGAATCGCAGCTACTAATTAACCATCCTTACCAGCTTTAATTGCTGAATTCGAACGAGTGCCCATATGAGTAAATTATGGACAGTGGCCTATTATCAATTATTTCAAGTGGTTTGGAATTAAAATTTGCAGTCGAGGGGGGCCAAAAGAATTAGAGTGAACACCTCTACCTAAACCATTTTTATACTCTGGTAGTGAACGAGGATTAATAGTTGATGCCCCCTTGGACATCAAATTTTAGTTAACCTTGCAAGTGGCCTGACTCAGCAATGACAGATTGATTGATTGATTGCCAATTGATCCCACTCTAACCATGGAGGTTAAGCTGTTAGACGAAAAAAAAAAAAAGAATGGTCAATGTAAGGTAAATTAAAGTATAGAGCATCTTAGAGAGAATGAGCAGTGTTTAGGGTTTCAATTTTCAACTCTTGAAATTTTAAATTTTGTTTAAAAAATATAAATAATTATTTAAAATCTGAGACTGAGACATGGCATTGACACTAGTACCAAACTTATAACTGCCTAAGGCTAAGGTGATGGTGATGGAACTACATCAAGTTGGCTTGCCTTGGTCTTCAAATTCAAAATGAAAACTTGATTTTTAGGCATATGTGGGCTCAGGTATCGCCCCTTTTATCTAGCCTTCCATCCTTAGACCAAAGCTGTGAAGAAGCCTATATCATTAATTATTTCAATTTGACACGATTGGAGTTATTCTAGGAAATTGATAATGCGAGGTCGACATTTGAGCAAGCTCGTTTTAATCTAGTGAGTGAATTACTTGGAGATCATTTTCTAAATTGATGTTGCTGTGATATTTCAGATGCTATATATATATATATATATATATATATATATATATATATATATTCAAGATATGTAATTAGAATACTGTGGTTTATGATTACAGCACAGGTGACTGCTCTTTCAAATGTTGAAGCAAAAAGAGAGATTTGAGTTTCTAGAAGCAGTCGGTGGGACTATATATGGATGCACATCTTCGTTTCTTCAAACAGGTGATCACATAGCACAACTTCTCAGTTTCTTTCTCATCGTTTCGATCACATGCATGATGCAATATTGCTTATTACGAATTTTTGTCATTTGTAGGGTTATGAATTATTGCATCAAATGGATCCATATATTAATCAGCTTAGTTTGTTATCATAAGTTTCCTCTAGTCTGAGACAAATATCTCTCATTATCATGGTGGTGTACATGATGAAAAATCTGTTGCCCATCACACACTGAACCTAAGGCTACCCAGTCCAAGGTCAGAATATGCCACAGGTTTCAGAAAGTGTTACCAGTAGTACTTATAGATTATCCACCAAGTGAGACTGCTGGTGAGACTCGAAGTGCTTGCCAAAGCGTTAATGACTGCTGACCAGTCAGATTTGAAGTTTTGTTTTAGGATAATTTCTCCAACAAAGAACTACACACTTTGCAGGTATGACCTATGTAGGCTGTGTTTCTGATTAGGGGTTAACTTACATCTATCTATTTATGTTATTTCTGCGATCAACCTATTGACTGATTGTCATGCCAAAAATGTTGCACTTGTGTTGGATTAAGGGTTATTATTTGGCATTGATCCTCAATAATGTTTGCTTGTGCTTGTCAGTGCAGGCAGAGAATGCACTAGGTCAAATGGATTGGATTGAAAAGATAGGCTCCTGAAAGGGTAATTATTAAAGATGTAGCATGATTTTTGCTTGTTGATTTCCTTATTGATATATTGACAATTATACTCCAAATAACATTTCATGGTCCCATGGGAAGTGGTCATCATCGATCCGCCAATGAGAGTAGTTCATTTGAAAGTTCTGATTTTGATCATACTGCTGTTGAAGAGTATTCCTCGGAGAGAAATTAACCTTGTTAGTGCACATAATGAACGCCAATCAAGAGCTTCACAACACCAAAGTCTGTCTAAAAAATGAAAAGCCAATTGATATTGTAGTGGAAATGATAAATGTGCAGATTGTGGTGCCCCTGAACCAGATTGGGCATCTTTCAATCTGGGTGTTCTTGTTTGTATTGAATGTTCTGGTGCTCACATATCAAAGGTAAATTGAATAAATTATTTATCACCTTTTTATGCATCCCTTTATGACAATCCTGCATCTCTTAAAATAATGTATTGACGTGTGTAAAGTAAAGTAAACAATTGAAGGAATTTTCCTTTTTCTTTTGATCTCGGCAATTCGCATGCCGAAAAGCTTGGTGTTCGCAAGCCAAAAGACAAACAACAGATATGGGAGGGTGTTGGTGCCATTGACAAGAAGGCAAAGTCATACCGTTATATTGTTAATTGTGAATGCAATACTGTCTGTATGAACAGTCTTCCGGGTCTTCGTTAACCCTTGCCAAAGTGATGCTACTGCAAGAACATGCAAATGTTGATAAAAACTCCAGTTACATAACAGGGGATTCATCGGATAGATCCCTTGCTAGCTCTTTCAACTTGTACAACAAAAATAGCTTTTAGCAACCACAGTTTGCAACGACTGAAAATATCGTTACGAGATTTTGTTATATTTACAACGATTTTTCATAATCGTTGTTTAATTAAAATTTTCTAATATTATATACAACGACAATTTTTATCGTTGCTAAATCATTATTTTATTAGCAACGAATTTTAAATGTTGTTGCTCAATTTAATTTTTGTATATTTTATACAACGACAATAAAAATTGTTGCAAATATTTTATCATATTTGTAACTACTCTAAAAATTCGTTGCAAAATATAACAAGATTTCGCAATGTCTGAAAATGTGGTTGTGAAATCTTGTTACATTTGCAACGAGTTTTCAATGTCATTGATTAATTTAGTTATTTTGTATTTTATACAACGACAATATAAAAATTATTGTGAATATTTTATTATATTTGTAACGATCCTAAAAGTCGTTGCAAAATATAACAAGATTTCACAACAACTAAATATAGCATTGTGAAATCTGGTTATATTTGCAATGACTTTTCATAATTACTGTACTTTTACCAGTGTAATCAGTACCATACCGATACTGATCATATCGGCCGATACGTACCATTTTTAAGATAAATCGAAACGATACTAATATCGTACCGTTTCGGTTTTTGTATCAGTCCGTACCGATCGTACCGGCCTATATCGATCTGTATTGATCAATACCAGTCAGTACTGGTACGTACCGACTCTACCGATTGGTACAATATTTTGATTTTTTTTATTAAAAAAATTACTTATTTGATTTTTTAAACCAATTTCAATATTTTTTATGTCATGATCATTTTTATTTTTTTCATAATTACATTTAAAAATAAAATATGTTAATTAAATTAGGCTATTGAACGTAATTAATAATAATTTACTATTTTTTAATATTTATTTATTTGATGTTTAAAATTTTTTGATATTAAATGTTTATAATTTTAAATATTATATTTGCATATAAACATATATATATATATATATGCATGTAATGAAAGTAAATTTGCATGTGTACATATTTTATATTTTATTAAGGAACTTGAAAATATGATATATATATATATATATATATATGTGTGTGTGTGAAAAAATATTTAAAAATATCGGTAAATCCCAAACGGTATGCCGAAAAATACTAATACCGATATGTACCAGTATCAAAACAAAAATGGTACGCCATCGATACTGTATTAACTATCTTGATTTTTACAATCCAAACCGAATGGAATAGATGTATTTTTACAAACCAAACAAAACTGATCCGAATCCAACACAAATTGTTTTTGATTTTTTTCATCCGCTCTAGTAGAAATAATTAGACTTGTTTATAGGTCGGGCGGATACTCGACCTGGCTGGGATGGTTTTTGATAATTCAGGTTGACTTGACCTGATTGGGATAAGTTTTTGATAATCAAAGTCAATTCAATCTGATTCAAATTATTATTTAAATAATAAAATATTTTTATTTAAATTTAATTATAAAAATATAATTATTAATATAAAATATGTACTTTTAATATATTTTAAATAATAAATCAAAATTTTTAATCTGAATCAAGCAAATAAATTTTTTTATTCAAATTCGGCTTGACTCATGAATACCTTTAAGTAGAATTTACTATAATAAAAAGTGAGTCCTGAGGGACTCAGTTGACATTTTTAAAAAGATTGTTTTTTGTTTTATTTGGTAATGGGGTAAAAAAATAATTTGAGCTAAATGATTTGAAAAAAAAAAGGTTAATACACAAATTGACCCCTTGTACTATACTCTTTTTTATAATTTGATACCTAAAGAAAAAATATTCATGACTAAATATTCAGACTTTAATTCCGTCACACATGTTAGTCCAATGCCTAACGGCATGTTGACATGTGCAATTTTATCTAATAAAAACTTGACACGTGACAACTTTGATATGTTAACAATGCCACGTCAGCATTTTAAAAATTTATTTTTAATTAACTTTTTTTAATTAAAAATTAAAAAATAATATTTCTTGAAATTAAATTTTAATAAAAAATTTTATTTTTAACTTATTTTTTTAATTAAAAAATTAAAAAATAATATTTCCTAAAATTAAAATTTTTAATTTTTTTGAATTTTAAAAAATAAAAATAAATAAAATTTTTACTTTTATTTTTAATTAAAAAAATTTTAATAGATAAAAATAATATTTCTAGAAATTAAAATTGTTTAGAATTTTAAAAAATAATTTTTATTTATTTTTTAAAATTTTTTTAATTAAAAAAATAAAATAATGAAAATAATATTTCCAAAAATTGAATTTTTTTTATTTATTTTGAATTTAAATAAATAAATTATTTTTTTAAATGCTGATGTGGCATTGGTGATGTGTCAGAGTTATCACGTGTCACATTTTTATTGGTAAAAAATAACATGTTATCAAACTGTTAAGCCATGGACTAACATGGATGACGGAAGTAAAGTTTGGGTACCTAATCGTGATATATTTTTTTTTAAGTACCAAATCATGAAAAAAGAAATATTTCGAGGGCCAATTTGTGCATTAACCCAAAAAAAAGAGGTGCTGTGTCGGGAGGGAGAGAAGAGAGAAGAGGAGAGGAGAGGAGAGAGAAGAAGAGAGATAAAAAGGGTGATTGGTCAGCGGGGGTGGCTGGCAGGAGAGGAGAAAATGGTGGAGAAAAAAGAGAAAATAAAGGAAAGAGAAAGAATGGAAAGAGAGGAGGAGAGGAGTTGACGACGGAGAAAGAGAGGAGAAGGAGATCGAGTGAGGCGACACGACTGCCTCGACGTGACAAGCAATCTCAGGCTGCCGGGGGCAGGAAGAGAAGGAAGAAGAAGAGGAAGAATTTTTTTTTTTTTTTTGTAGTTTTGTTTTTTTATTAGTGTTGTTTTAATTTTTATCATTAAGAAGAATAAAGGAAAAATAAAATAAAAATAGAAAAAAAAAATAGTTGTAGTTGTAGTTTTTGTTTTTGTTTTGTTTTTATTGTTGTTTTAATTTTTGATAATTTATTATTTTTACAAAAATAAATAAATATATATTTAGTAAAAAAATTACATAATTTTATATTTCTATGTATTAAAAAATTATCAATATTTTTTTATTATTCTCTTATCTATTTTTTGAGAAAAATATGATTTAAAATAATTATACTAGTTTATTTATCATTTTGTATTTATCAAATTAAATTTAAAAATATTAAAAAATATAAAGGTATAATAAAAAAAAGAAAATTTTAAAAATATATTAAATATTTTATTTTACTTTATTTCTATTCATTTTATATTTCTTAAAATGATTTTAATTATTTATATATTTTTTAAAATATATATAACTCCCATGTGTTAATAAAATTACTAATAGATGGGATGAATTTTAAGATCAGCCGAATTGCTTGTATTGGATTCGTTGGGGCCCAAAGGAAGGGCGGCCCATGGTTGAAAAGTATAAGCGGCAGCTGCACGCCGACAACAAGTAGAAAAAGATCTCAAAAGCCTCACGCCTACGCACGTGTTGTTCTTTCACACGTCCCTAGATACGACCAAAATTATTATTTAATTTTTTTTTTTTCATTTTTTAATCCAAAATTAAGTTTTTAAAAACTTAAATTTCTTATTTTTTGACATTAAATTATGAAACACCAAATTGAAAAAAAATAAAATGTAATACAATATACATTAAAATAATAAAAAAAAGTTGTGAGAATTAGATTTATTCAAGGGTCGTACTATCCATCCAAATCTAAAAGTTTGCTCAATATTTGAAAGGATTTGAGATAAAAATATTAAACTCGAAATATGGGTTTGGGCAAAAAAAGGAGTCCGTTTAAAAAATGGGTCGGATTTTGGCTCCAATAATTAAGATCTGATCCCGTTTTTCATTTATATAATATATTATTTATATATTATATATTATGTAATTTATATCCTATAAAGAATAAATATGTATAATATTATAGTGTAAACATTTAAAAATATGTTAAATCATTCATGTTTTAGAATTTAATAAAAAAATTAAATTATTAAATTATTAAAAATTAAATAAAAATAATATGGCTTGCTCTAAACGGGTTTTGACTACTCATTTATAAATATGGACGAGCTTGGGCAGAATTTAAGACTTATATTTTGGATCAGACCGGACTTAAACAAGTATATGTGATGTTGATATCATACTTAGGCACGACCTGATCATGAACACCTTTAGTGAGAATGATCATAAAATATTAATTATTTTAGTTTTCGTGATCAACATTTAATTTTTAAACAATATTAAATATAAAAGTATTAATTACTATAGTTGGAATATTCTTTTTGTAGGATAATATTTAAATAAAATTTTGAACTTCACTCAAAAAAATTTTAAAAAATAAGTTTTTTTTTTATATTTTTCATAAAAAAAAAAGTCTTTGACATTTTACTGTGAAAAATTAAAGTTATAAAATTTTATTTTATCATAATTTAAAATTTGACTTTATATAAAATTTCATATTTTGTTTAAAATTTTAATTAAATAATGTAATTTATAATAAATATATATTTAAATGAATTATATGATAAATATTTAAAAAATGATAATTTTAAAATTTTATGAGTTAAAGGGTAAATTTGTCACTCTGCTTTTATTTGGTTGAATTTTGTAATTAAATTTTGATTTTTTATTAAAATTTGCCACTCAACTTTAATTTTTGATTGAACTTTGCCGCTCATCATTAATTTTGGATGATTTGAAAATAAAATTTAACCAGAAAAAAAAACTATTTCTTCTAATATTTAATTCTAATAATTAACAACAATAAACTAATTTTATAAAAAATATTAAAATTAAAAAAATTAACAAGAATTTTTATTTTCTTAAAAAAAGACTTAAAAAATAAAATAAAAACCAAAAAAAAAGAAAAAAAAATTAAGTTTAGTTTTTTATAAAGTAAAATTCTATGTTAATTTTTATTGTTAATTATTAAAATAAAATATTTAAAAGAAAATATTAATTTTATTAATTTTTATCTTCAAATTATTTAAAATTAAAGTCGAATTGCAAAATTAAATTAAAAATAAAAATTTAGTGATAAAATTCAATCAAATAAAAGTAAAGTGACAAAATTTAATAGTGAGTTAAAGTATAGTAATAAATTTATTCTTAATCTTAAAAATACAATAATAAATATCAATCAAAATAAAATACAATAACTAATTTTAATATTCAATTATAATATGATGATCTTTTTAAACCAAATTTTATCAATTGAAATTTATTTTATCTCATTATTTTAAAAAATTTAATAGATATACAATAAAATAAGAATTCGTTTTCTCACTTTGTATTGATTGAGATAAAAAAAAAAAAAAAAGAACATTTAGTAATCATAAGTAGAGGTGGCAAAATGAACCCGAACCCGAAAACCCGCCCAGGAAAACCCGAACCCGAACCCGCCCAAACCCGATTTGACCAAAAAGTCAAAAACCCGAACCCGAAAAAGCCCGAACCCGAATGGGCCCGAACCCGAATGGACCCGAACCCGAATGGACCCGAACCCGAATGGGCCCGAACCCGAATGAGCCCGAACCCGAATGAGCCCGAACCCGAATGGACCCGAACCCGAGACCGGCCCGAACCCGAACCCGAATTTAATACTAAAAATAAAAATAAACAAATTGCAATTATTTTTTTTTACAAAGCAATAACTTTAATTATTAATTTTATTCTAATTTTTTTTAATAATTTAATTAAAATTTAAAATTTAATATATTATATATATATATGATGAAATAATAATTTTATCAAAAAGTAAATTATATTTTGTACTTATAAGTTATAATTTTAACGTCTCATATCATGATGAATTTACAATCTAAATATTTTAAATTCTTGAAAATTTTAAAGATGTGAAAAAAAATTTGACAATAATTCAATTAATCTATAAGGGTAAAAAAATTGACAATAATTCAATTATTTTGGCCTTTTGGGTTATACTTAGACCTGCTCACGGGCCGGACAGCCCGCCCGGCCCGTATCGGACCGGGCTTGGGCAGGATATTTTGTGTTCCGGGCCGGCCCGGCCCGGAACAGTAATTTTTATTATAATAATATTATTTTATTTAATTTTAATTATAAAAAAATTAAAAAAATTAAAAAAAATTATTTTTTTATTCCAATGAATAGTGTTTCGGGCCTAAACGAGCGGGCCAGGCCTGGGCAGAGAAAATAAAAAAAACTGGGCCGCGGCCCATAAGCAGCTCTAGTTAACTTATGCGGTTAGGTTAGGGTGGGTTTAATTGGATTATGGCTTTTATGTGATTTTATTTTAGCGGGTGGATTTAATGGGGTTTTGGGTTTTATGGCCTTTTGGTTTTGGGTATATTTATTATATATTAATAAATAATCATATTAATTATATATTTATTACGTATAATTTAAATATAAATTATATTTTTTAGTACTACTTTATAATTTATACTTTATACTGATGAAAAAAATATAAGTACTCGATATATATATATATATATATCTTGACTATAAGCATAAATTTTTTGCATTTTATAAGTATATAAACGAATAGATGAAGGCCAGGATTTATTTTTATAAGTTTTTTATTTTATAGTGAATATAAATTATAATGTATTTATATTTTGAAATTCGAGCTCATCAAATCAATTATTTTAAATATCAATATATTAATTTATAATATATCATATTTTTTATAATAAATTATTTCAAAATTTGATTTTATATAACAAATTAATTTCTTATTCTTTTGGTGCTAACAAATATTAATTTTAAAAAATAAATATAATTAAAAATATCATATAATAGCAAAAGTATAAAAAAAAAATAATAATAATAAATTAATAATTTGTTTTTAGATATAAATATTTAAATTACGTAAAAATGATTACATCTAATATAAAATAAAATAATGTAAAACATACCCGTACCCAGATCGAACCCGAACCCAGACCGAACCCGAACCCGAACCCGAATGGGCCCGAACCCGAATGGGCCCGAACCCGAATGAGCCCGAACCCGAATGGGCCCGAACCCGAATGGGCCCGAACCCGAATGAGCCCGAACCCGAATGAGCCCGAACCCGAATGGACCCGAACCCGAATGAGCCCGAACCCGAATGGACCCGAACCCGAATGAGCCCGAACCCGAATGAACCCGAACCCGAATAAACCCGAATCCGAATGAACCCGACCCGAACCCGCCCGAACCCGCCCAATTGCCACCTCTAATCATAAGCATAGCATAAGCAAGCACAAGAGTGAAGAGAGTGTTGTGTTATGTTGTCCCATTTGTTTTGTATAATCACAGTAACAAAAAGCTACATTGCACAAATTCCCAACCAAAGCCACTGATCCTTTCCCTGCCAACCCAACCAACGCTCTCGATCCTCCCTTGTACTACTTGTCTGTTGTTTCTCACACACACACTTCGATGTCTCGCTTTCGGCCTCGTGATACCAATGCTACCGCCCACGTGGCACTGGACCCCACCCCCCCCTGCATTGCTCATGCTCTCTAAGCCGAGAAGAGAATAGAAAGCTTGGCCCCAGATTTAGGATTAGTTGGCGAAAAACAAACCAAAACAAAGGTTTTTTTTCCAACACTACCAAAATTTGGTCAGAATTATTATACTTGTGAAGAAAGTAAACAGTTAGGGCTGATTTGTTTTAGATCGGATAATATTTACGCGATATAAATATAATATAAAAAAATAATTAAAAATATAATATAATATAAAAAATATATAAATACGATATAAATATATAAATTTTTTAAAATTTATATAATATAATTATTAGTATATCAAAATTTATATAAATATAAAATATTTTAAATATAATAAAATATATAAATATGAATATACAAATTGTCGTATCTCATTTGTTTTGTTATGATGTTTTGAAGCCCTATGATAACCAACATTTGGTTGGAAGGAGTGGCTAGTGGCTCCTTCCCCTTGGATGAGATCAAGGTTCGAATCCAGGGAGTCGCCAATGTTGAGAGGGCTTTGCTATACCAATACTCTCGGCCCGACAGAGATTAGTATTCCATCAACCATAAAATGGGGGTGGGGGACACTCTGTATTTTAATACACCAAAAAAAAAAAAGCCCAATTATAGCAATTATTCATCAATAAAATTTAAGAAAATAAATAAATATTAGAAAATGACTTCTTATAAGTTTTGCTTACTCTTTCACTAGGATTCAGCAAAGCTTTGGAGTTTACTCATGTTTTTGGGAGGGAAAA
The DNA here is from genome assembly GCA_030761205.1 of Fremontodendron californicum. Classification (NCBI taxonomy): domain Eukaryota; kingdom Viridiplantae; phylum Streptophyta; class Magnoliopsida; order Malvales; family Malvaceae; genus Fremontodendron; species Fremontodendron californicum. The sequence goes on along the minus strand of JAULJL010000025.1, from coordinate 8,021,434 downwards.
TAAAAACTGGGTTTTCATTTTTTATTTTTTTTGGTCTTTAAAGTCTAATATCTGAAGTTGTTTTAAGACTTAAAAAGATATTTTTCTCTGTCAAATGTGGGAAACATTTTTTTTGGGTATTTTCTCTGTTGTTAAGTTAGGTACAAGCTCTTTTTTTGGTTTGAAACTTGAAGATTAGATTCTTTTGGAGTTTCAGGTCAAGGAACAAATAAAGCTCAGTGACGAAACGATTCTTTGCGTCTTTCTTTTGCAGATTTTGAGTTGAAAAAAATTCGATTTTTATCTGTTACTCAGCCAGTTTCAAGTCCTCTGGAGGGTTTTCTTGTCATTTTTGTCCAAAAAAGTTGGAGAATTAAAGAAAGTTCCAGTTTTTGAAGTAGAAAAATTGAAGCTTTTCTTTGGTATTGGTGCAGGGTAAAAGCTCTAGAACTGCTTGTGTAGGAAATTTAAGTTCCTTTGACTTCTGTTCTGTTTTGTAAGATGCTGAAGAAACATGGAGCATTTTTATGGGGTTTTGGATTTTGAGCTATGGTGGCTTTGAATCTTTGAGATAAGAAAGAAGAACCGTCCATAAATGTGTATTTGGCTCATATCCTGAGCTTCTTTTTATCTTTCATGATTTTGATGTTTGTTCGTAGCTTTTTGCTTCTATGGAGAAAATAAGAAGTTGCACTCTCTCTTTGCTTTTGCTGCTGCTTCTTTGCTTTCACCAAACAACTGTAGAATGCAGAGAAAGGCTCATTAGACAACTCTCTTCTCAGCCTCAAGAATTCAAGATTGGACTAAAAAGGATCCTTCTCAGCATTGTGCTGGGAATTCTAACTGGATTGATTGGAGCCATTCTTTTTGCTTTATTAATCAAATTTGCAGTTCAGTACATGAATCAAACCCCAGTCCTTAAAGGTCCCGTTATATTTTCGCCCAAAATATCTTCTAAGACTCTCCAATCAGCCCTTGCAAATGAGAACCAGTTGCTAGGATCAAGCTCCAATGGGAAGTACTATAAAACAGTTCTTGATAACGGGCTCACTGTTGCAGTCAAAGTCCTTGAGCCCTTTGATAGTGGTTCAAAGGAGAGGCAGAGCAAGTCGGTGAAGAGAAGGATGCAACAAGAATTGGAGGTTCTTGCTAGCTTGAGACACAGGCATTTGATGAGTTTAAGGGCTTATGTTCGTGAATCTGATAGGTTTTCTTTGGTTTATGATTATATGCCCACGGGGAGCCTTGAGGATGCAATGAATAGAGTTAGAAGAAATCAGCTGAAGCTTGGATGGGATGTCAGGCTTAGGATTGCTGTCGGAGTGATTAAGGGTCTTCAATATCTTCACTTTACTTGCATCCCTCAGATTTTGCACTACAACTTGAAGCCCACAAATGTGATGTTAGATGCTGAATTTGAACCAAGGCTGGCAGATTGTGGATTGGCTAAGCTCATGCCTAATATAGATAGAGCAACTTCAGGTTATGGTGCTCCTGAGTGTTTCCAGAACTGCAGGTACTGAAAGTATTCTGCTATTTAAAAGGTTACTGCATCTTTGTTATGTAAGAATTCTGTGCTTTGCTTGAACTGTGGTGTGACTTGTGGTTGGCTGCAGTCGCTAGCTCCAAATGATATCCCTATTGATGGTTTCTGGCAATTCCTTCGTAAGGATTATAATTATCAGGAATATGGTAATGGCATCTTTAGGTTTTGTTAATAGTTTGCGGTTTGTTGCAGATATTGTAGTTGTTTGTTTTTCTTATACACAATATTTGCATAACAAACAAATTTCTCTATGACAGATGATATTTCACTTTGGAACTAATTTTTAGATAATTGCGTTGGAAACTTGCATATATTGGTCTTATTCATAGGCCCCCTTGATGTTTTTCTAGTCTTCTACTGGAACTTTATAGTGCATGCTATTTTTGGAACCAGTGCTCTTTTGTTTTTCTGGTTAACATGCTGCAGTAAAATGGAAGCATGATATAATGCAATTGGGATTGGACTATGCATTATTATTTTCCGTTATTTCCTTGCTTTCATGTCTCCTTATTATGAAATAAAAAGTCTCAATGTTTTGTTAACTGAACATCATTAATTATTGATGCTATTTCTAATTTTTGAAACATTTCTTGAATTGAACCACATGCTTGTTCTAACAAAGATGGATAGTTTCAATTCCAACAGGTATACAGATAAGAGTGATATCTTTAGCTTTGGGATGATATTGGGTGTTCTGTTGACTGGTAGATATCCCACTGATACATTTTTTCGTGAAGCAGCCAGTGGAGGGAGTTTAGGACAGTGGCTTCGGCATTTACAGCAGGAAGGGGAGGCACAGGAAGCTTTAGATAGAAGTATTATTGGGGAAGAAGTAGAGGAAGATGAGATGCTTATGGCAGTGAGAATTGCTGTTGTCTGCCTATCAGATTTGCCTGCTGATAGGCCTTCTAGTGATGAGCTTGTTCCCATGTTAACCCAGCTGCATAGTTTTTGATGGAAATGTAAGTATGTTGATACTCAATCCTTTGCAGATTCTAGGAATAGGATATTTTTGGACTTCTTTTTGAGGGATTTGGTCTATAAGCTACTGTGGCTCTAAACTTTTTGCAACATGTTAAGAGACCACGCACTTTGCTCATGTGCAGCCATTGGTTCATTTGTGTTCTGTTCAAGTCTTAATGTTTTTTCCATCACAATCTGGGCTTGCGCCATTGTATGCATGCTAATTTTATAAGTGAAGACTGGTGGTGAAAGAGATTTCTAACTCATACATTGACTATTTGATCTGATAACCATGGGACACACCTGCATTATTGTGTTCTTAAACAACTAATCATGGTGGGGTTTTCTTAGTTGTCTTTTTGTTTGAAAAACCTTTTCGAAAATCACAGGTGCTTTTGCAGTAAAATCAACGTGTTATAGTAATTTTCTTCATGGATTTTGAAGGATGGAATTGCGATTCTGTTTTTCATCGGACAAGAACTAATACACCATGCATATTGTTGGTTCTTTTCCAAGTAACAGCATGATCTGGTACTCAACTTGTACATCATCCTGCTATAAATACCTTTTGAAGTGGGCTGTAATAGGAAACAGGTGTCTTCTCCTGAAAAATGAGATCTCTATAATACATGATTTTGAAACAAAAGTTTATTACTTTCTGATGAACTTGGATTGAATTTGAATGTATTTTTCTTGCCTATCTTGAACCTGTAGTTAACAGAGAACAAGAACTTGTGCCTTCATTTTCTTTTAAGTGCTATTCAAGCATACGCTAAGATGAGTAAGATTCATGTTTCAATCCCATTTTGTTTTTTTTGAAGTAATGTAGGTAGATGTCAATAGACTTGCAGAATGATCAAGAGTAAAGTAAAATATAAAGGTTTGGTGGTTAGGTAGGATATTGGCTTTTCTTTGTAGTGACAAGAACTCTAGTTGGCAGATCTGCATGACAAGATCTTGGTCCTCAACTGCTTACAGCAATCGAAGTGGAAAGAAACTTATCTATGCTTTAAGCTTCTATATATATTATCAATGTTTTCTCTGTAATGCTTTATGGTTTGGAGGGCTAGTATAGCTGGCATTAGATTAGATCAGTTTTGTGTTTGCAAAAGTAGTGTGAGAAATCATTCAAAACGTACCCTCGTTCAATTTATATGCCTAGGGAGCTTGAAAAAGTAAGAGAAAAAGAATGTGGTGGGGAAGTTGAGACAGGGAGGTCATGCATGCAGCTGAGACCAAAAGTTTTAGCATGCTCCAAAGGGGTGACTGATTGCCTGATTCAGTTAAAAAGGCATGGGATGGTGAGGCAAATCACAGTTAACATGCCCTTTTACAGCTGTGTTATTCACCCTCCACTCAAATGCTGTGTATGCTTCTTCTAGTCCTTTCACATTGCACATCTTTATCTGAATCCTGCCCTTCTTTTCCAATATTAAACAATTCTTGAAGAATATTAGGCTAACAATGTGGCTGGCTTTAGCTTTTGTGAAAGAAAAAAAAAAAGCAAAGCTTTAATTTGCAGAATTTTAGAGCGATTAATTAATTTATCTGACAGTGCTTTTAAAAGGAGAATGGATGGGAATATTAGACTATATATATCAAATAACATTTTCAACTTTTTTCTATATGAATGTATGTAACCTGCACCATCCCATAAACTGAGAAGCAAGATTTTGGGCCGAGGGTCAGTGTCGGGCTAACCTTAACCCAGTTTAAAGCCAGACCACAAAAATGGCGTCATTTAAAGCAAGATTGTCTTCAGTACTCCTTGCTAACAAAAATAGTTATGCGTTTTGTAGTGAAAAATCTAAGGTGATTGGAGAACTGTGGAGGCATCACCACCACACTCTCAGTCAAACCAGATATGTACCTTATCCGCTACCTTATCTATTCATGTCATTAATCAAAACAACTTTTATATATTTTGCTGGTTTTACACTCCATTTCTCGTACTTGCAGCAGCTCTAAATCCAGCATTACAAGATCCTGTAAAAAAAAAAATGCAGTCAGCCTTGAGCTTTACACCTTCACCCCTCTCCATGGTTACACCTAACAAAAACTTGGCTCTGCCATGGAGATCCATGCTAAAAATGCAGACTCCTCGATGTTCCCGGATCAAAGCAACACCTGTTGGACAGGACAACTCAACAGTTGATTACAACTCCATGGCCTCGTAAGTTTACTCTCCACCAACTTTTATTAAGATGGTGATCTCTATTTGGGTCGACTTGCTTTTCAACTCCGGAAGTGGTTTATTGCAGTGTTTTTCCAGCTGAGGCATGTGATACAATTGGAGGAGAAGCTTGCGAGGTTGAGATGTACCCTGAAGTGAAGCTAAAGCCAGAAGCTCAAAGCGATAAGGATAAGGATAAGGATAAGACTGGTTCAGAGAAGATTGACAGAGAATACTTAGAGTACAACAGTCCCAAGACGTAAGATCTTTAGATCCTCTTTGATTGTGTTTGAGACGTTGAATTTTGCAGTTGCTTTGCCTTTCCTTTCCTTTGACATATGGTTTTAATAAATAATTCAGGGTCTTCTTAGGAGAGGCTTGTGATGATCTTGGAGGAGAATTCTGTGAGCCCGAGTATCAGACAGGAGTTTATTGATTACCAGATTATAACCAGCTGATAAAAGTAACTGCAAATAAATAAATAATGTCTGGATCACCGGCCTTATCTTTAATGATACTGCCTTCTGTTTGTTTGTTGTGTGTATAAAAGAAGTCTTTACTTAGCATATTCAGTTCTTGAGTAATGATTCTGTATTTGAAGCTTATTATCAACTTACTTTTCTGCTGAGTGATAATAATAGTCTAACATTCTAACTTAAGGAAATCCATCTGGTAAAGACATTCGGTTCAGGTCCCTCGTTACAACTTTGAAGTTTTGTTGGCACAGAATCATTTTGAACTTGATTTATAGATTCCAAAAGAATGAAAAATGAAGAATTCGAATAACATAAGTGCCTCTACTGCTGCCTTCATGACCCTTCCTACCAACACTAGTTTCTCTACTGCTGCTTTCATGATCCTTCCTCCCAACACAGGGAAAACTATATGTTACTATTAATTTATTATCATTTCTAAGATGCATTTTCGTAGAAATCTAAGAATGATCCCAACTTTGCATCACAGCAAAGCAACTTCAAATGAAAGACTCTTGTGCTATTAGAGCTGCCATTTCCTGAATAGTTATATTTCAAAAGAAGAGATCCGGCACCATCACCTTTAATTTAGCACAAAAAATGATCTAAGTATATATACATTAAGAGAAAAAACTAAGAAAAACAGATGAGAGAAAATCCAAGATAAAATTAAAGCCATAGCATGCAGATGCTTTATCAGACACATCAACCTGCTATATAGTTTATCAGAAACAAAGGTTAAGATTCAAAACACAAACCTTTGACTGTAAAAATGGTGGGAATCCCCTCGGCCCCTTGTAGATAAATAGCAACCTTGGTGTGCGTATCAGATAATAAAAGCTTGCAAGGCCCTTTTTTTTTACTGTGCATATATATATATATATATATATATATATGTTATACACCATTAATTAGTTTGTCCCATTAACCCTAAGATCATGAAGCATTATTCCAGGGAAAATTCACGTACTTTGCATGAATTCTTGCATTGTGACACAAAGCTAGAGTCTGAATCATTGCCAAGTCTCTTCCACGGTTTTACCATATCTCTCTTGACGGCTCCTAATTATTAGTATTAATGATTAAAATGGATGAAATTGAAATTATATTAAAAAAAAAAAAAAAAAGGCTGCTTGGACTTGTAGCTAAATAAAATACCTTTCATCGAAGAAATTGACGGCTCCTAATTATTAGTATTAATGATTAAAAAGGATGAAATTGAAATTATATTAAAAAAAGGCTGCTTGGACTTGTAGCTAAATAAAATACCTTTCATCGAAGAAATCTCCAAAATCATCATCAAATCAATAACTGCAGCTGGAAACGTATAGTTAAAGGTGAAATGCAGAAAAGTACTTCTTAATTCCATCCTCATCATCAACATATATCTTCAAGAAATTAAAACAATAGAATTCGAATATCCACTAGAGAATTAGCTATACTTCTTATCATAAATGTTTAATACTAATTAAGACGTTCGAATGAGATTCCTTCATTTTTATTCGCTGAAAGATATCAGAAGATGGATCAGTGCCCTGAAAATTTTGATATCTATAGAAAAAAGTAAAGCTTAACACAATTACAAAATTAAAAAGGCAGCAGCTTCAAAAGAAAGAGAGCTATATATCTGGGAATGGTAAGGTGGCTTGGTATCTAGCCTTAGCCGTTACATATGAAACCCACTTTACGATTGCTAGAGCTGCACTTTGATGCTGAGTTCATTGCAAACTGGAATAGCAACAAGGTCTTCCATTCCCACTGCAAAATTTTATAATACCCATGAAATACGAGATTCAGAAGAAAAAAAAAAGAACAGAATCAAGAATTAATTATGATACGGGTAAACTGTTAAGAGTGATGGGTACTTGTTACGTCTTGCATGTAGTGAAAAAAACAAATAAAGTACCCTACCATGTGTTCGATGTAATTACTAGCAGACTTGTCAGTGATGAGCGTTATACCAGGAGGGGCCCCGAGAGAAGTGTAATTGAGTCATGTTCTTGCCGGTGGACATCCCTTTGCCTCGTTAGGAAGAACCTGCCTACCATTATACTTTGGCCACGGTGGTAACTTTGGTCACGCTGCTATATGAACTTGCAAAAGGGTGTTTTGCTGTGTTTTATGACTTGGATAATACGATAAATGTAATGCTAGATTTGATGGGAAGAAACCGAACCTAACGAAAAATCGCGGAAGCACAATCGGAAGTTCTTTCTCTCTTCAATTAACCGAATCTGTAAATATGATAGCACAATAGCACAAAATATTCTCCAACAACACAAAAGCAATCAAAAATAATCACAAAGCACCAATCACACGAGACACAATTTTTACGTGGAAAACTCCTTTAAATCAAAGAGTAAAAACCACAAGACTTGAGAGTCCACTCAAAAGCTTCACTATAATGAAAGTGTGGCTACAAAATTACAATAATTCAACTAGCACAATGAGTACACATCTCTACTTTAACTATCAACAAGTGATCTCAAAAACAAAGAGAGAAAGTTGAGAAATTTCACCAAAATAGGGACTGCTATTCTGCTATAAATCGGAAGCTACATTGCTCAGATGATAGTTTCGACTGTACAAAACTAGCATCTACGAGTCTTCTATCCACTGTAAAAAATAAGCCCGATCGGACCACAGATGAACCTCCGATCGTTGACTTGATCAAAGTTGTGCACAATGCGAAAAACCAGAATTTTTTGTTCTCTCTTCTCTTTTTGCCCGACATTCTCACTCTTTTTACTTCAGTAAAAACTACCCAGCAACCCTATTCCTTTTACACTTAAAAATTAGCTATAAAAGGCCTATAAATGGGCCAAGAGTAAATGGGTTTCTCCACATAAGAGGGACTAAACCAAACAAATCTCCCCCTCCCAACTATGTGGAGGTGTTCGTCATCCCGACTATCAAACAACAAGTTTCAAACTTTCCTCTTGGTAGGGCTTTGGTCAACATATCAGCACCATTATCATCAGTATGAATTTTCTCAAGTTCTAACTGTTTAGCATCTAGAACATCTCGTATCCAATGATACCTTGCATCGACATGTTTAGACCTAGCATGAAAAATTGAGTTCTTACCAAGACTGATAGCGCTTTGGCTATCATAAAACAGAACATACCTCTCCTAAGTAAAGCCAAGTTCTTGCATAAATCTCTTCATCCAAAGCAACTCCTTGCACGCTTCGGTCACTGCAATGAACTCTGACTCAGAAGTGGACAACGCAACACATTTTTGCAATCTAGATTGCCAAGCCACAACTCCCCCTGCAGAAGTGATCAAGTAACCCGAAATAGATTTTCTAGAGTCAATATCTCCGGCTATATCAGAATCTGTATAACAAACTAAAACAGGTTTCTCATTGCCGAACAAAGTTTCAAGTTGGAAGTACCCCGTAGATATCTAATAATCCACTTCACTGCATTCCAATGCTCTCTACCTGGATTAGAAAGAAACCAGCTGATAGTACCAACAGAATAGGCTAAGTCAAGTGTTGTGCATAACATTGCATGTTGTTATATGCCCTAGAACCAATCAGATTAGGCTTGGGATATACAGTTAATAAAGCAAGCCCATTATTATTCGATAGTGATACAAGGTTTTCCTTCACATAGTAGTATGAGGATAATTAGTTATTAAATACTAATTGGTTGAAGCCCATGGAACAAATTGGCCTTGCAAAGGAATTATAAAGTGTTATAATTGTGAATTATAAGGTGTTATAATTATGAGATCCTTATGCATCAAAGTCTTGTTCCTCAAACTGTTCCTGGTCATCGTATTGCCAAGACGGGGCATTGGCAATACTCAAAGACTAGTATATGTTAAGCCTTCTTACTTATGAAGTAAGCAACCAATCTCATAGGTTGAAGTATAAGAGATACTTGGGATAACATATAGGTGCTTGTCTGTTGAACAAGTTCACTGAACATGGCCCGTTGTGAGAACTTCATTTGGTATTGTCACTCATGTTTCTATGGAAATGTTCTCACGTGCCAGTCATGTAAATTAGTCTTCGGACTTGTGATACCAGGTCATCTTGTATGGAGAGTGTCATACTTAGATTCCATCATGAACGGGTCCCAAGAAGGGAGGCCTATGGTAGGGTGGTTTTGGGTATGACTTGAACCATACGAAGATGGATGAGTGATTCAGAGAGGATTCACCACTCCAAGTGACATCAGAGACATATCTCATCTGTTTTTGGCTTCGGTTAACTTGATAAAGTCTTTGGACAAAGCATGATGGATTTGGGAGAAATCACTTCTCTAAATTCACAAGGTTAACCATAAGCTGCAAGAACTAATATGGATTGAACATGAGTATACACTGCACCATGCTAATGTGCTATCTAAGATATATGGTGAAAGGATCGTATTACACTGATAGGCTGGTTACTAAAAGATTTTAATGAGGTCACATCGACTTCTCAACATTTGGATGGTCATGATGGGTTGATAGATCCCACTCTTGATCTATAGGTATAAATTAATAAGATTAATTTATACGCATTGCCAACATGTTGGGAACCTAATAGGTCACACACAATAGGATGGAATTGTTGGATTTAACTTGGGATTTGGTTAAGTAAGACTTAATTGAATAAAAGGTTAATATGGAGGAACTAATTGAATGAGATTCAAATAAGGCAGGTTAAGACATAATTTGGATTTATGAAATCCAAATATAGATGTCTTAACAAGACAATGTGGATAAGCTTGTCTTAAGTTGACTATGTCTAATTGTAGACATGTCTTAAGATAAGTTGTCTTGACCGATGAATTTGAGTTGTCCGAGGTGAGAAAAAGTTTCTCATATTCGAGGAGTTTAATTATGAATTAAATTTTATCAACTCATATTTAACTAAACTGAACTTGGACACTATAAGGGATATGTTTGGCCAAACTTGCTAATTATTAGTAGTTGACTATCACTTAATAACTTAAAGAGTAAGTGTTATTCTTTAAGAAAGGTGTTTTAAAGAAATTAAAGCACTATTTAAATCATTCCCTTATTTAGTGTGGCCTACCAATAGAATGAGAATGCTAATAAAATGAAATGATTCTTTAATGCTTAAGAGTGTAACGTTGAAAGAAGAAAAGGATTTTTTTAATTCTTTTAGTAGGTTACACTTAGGATAAAAGAATGTATTCTTAGCTTTTCATGGAATATTCGATGATGTTAAAAAGGGGAAAAAATAAAGAAGCCGCCGCTTGCAAAAAAAAAAAGCTTTAAGGGTTTTTATTATTTTGCTTGGTGATTCGATTATTGAGAAAGTATAAAAAAGAGGAGCCTCTACTTGCAAAAGTTTTTAAGGATTTTGTAGATTCACATGGCGCTAAAGAACAAGAGAATTTGTTCTCTTGAAGAGGACGCCTAAAGAAAAAGAGAATAGTTCTCTTGTTATGAATGCTGCGAAAGAAAAAAAACAGAATTATTCTTTTGTTAAATTCTTCTTGGTGGGTTCACGACTTTTTTGATAAAAGATTATTCTTTCTTCCTTAGCTACGGTATTGAGAGTTTTATTAATGAAAGAAAATAGTTTTCTTGATTGTGAAATAAAATCTCAAGGTTCAGCCAAGGCAATAGTGAGTGCCGAACCTCCTCCATGTTTTCTTCTTTCTTTCTTGATTGCCGAAAAATATATAGAATAGTTTTTGTTATTTTCGGGATTGTGAGAAATCAAAGAAGGTGACCTTTTGATTTTGATCAAGAGATCAGCCCGCTAGCACAGGCGAATCTCCGAGTCTTATAAAGGTTCCAACAACCATTAGTGTGGATCAACGTTAGAGGCAACACACTTAGGTTGCTTGTGACTTCGGAAAAATCGTGAGTAGATCATCGTTGCTGCGTTCGCGTTTAGAACATCACACTCTTGATTATGATATCTTGAGTAGGTATGAACACTAAATCATATGGGTGATTTATTGTTTTATTTGTTTTAAATCTATGTAAATCGAAATCCATAGGTCCTGTGGTATCCGGGTGCTTCTATGATTTAATTTCGCTACGTAATATTTGATATTTTGTACAAGCATGAGCCCGAATTTCCCAACAGTGGTATCAGAGCCAAGGATTTGTCGATTACATGAGGTTTATGCATGTCGATTCTTGGTGATTAACAAGTTGTTGTTTTGTGTATTGATTTTTGTTTGTTTTCGGTTCATGTGATTGTAAAGAAAATTTATTTTCTTTAAATCTGTAAAATCTGGGCAGCTGCTGATTTGGTGATTTAATCATGTTTAAACGGTAAATTAAAATTGTTTTAATTAACCCGGATTAAAGCCATTAAATGTCTTAGTAAATTCGACAAGTTTTGATGCCTAAAAACGTTGTTTTGAGTTCGCTTTTGTGGGCTGATTTGGAGCTGTTAAAAACTGATTTTCTGGATGTTTCAAATCTGGAAATTTTATGTTATATACTGCCATTGATATTTCTAAATTAAGTTCTGGCTTTTCCAAAGAATTACTGCTGCTTTCCCACTCCCTTTGATTATCATATACAAAAAAATATCTTCCACTTTCCTACCAAATCTCTTTTTATTCTGGCACATAAATGAAGGGATCGAAAAGATTATGGCAGATCAGGTTCACCAAGAAATGACCCGAAATTGGATCTTGGTCTATTTGAGATTGTTCTTTTTAATCGTTTGGGCCTAAAACAATGTTACTACAATGCTGAAATTTTTTGGGCTATTTTGTAGGTGTTCGCATGCCTTAAAACTTCGAGCATGAGTGTGGAAACGTTCCACATGCTTGTTGAAAATTTTGGACAACATCTAAGGTAAGATTCATTTTTGATGGCTGGTTCGGGCATGGAACATGGCTGGAACAACAGCCATACAAATTGGCAGGTGGACAGGAGCCCATTTTTGGGGCATCCAGCAGCCACTGAATGTGGCATACAGCGGCCTAATCACGGGTGTGCAACAGCCATACAATGGCAAATGAAGTTGCCTACGCCTAGGATACTAAGTGTTAGAGTCCTACTCCAAGATGGAAATTGTTTACTAGTGGGAGTGTGATTCCTAAAAGTTAGGAAAGAGTTTTAGTATGATTAGGTAATTGTTACCTAATGAGATTGATGTTCCTAAAAGTTAGGAATTTAATTAAATGTGTTTTAATTAAAGGAACCGAGATTGCTAAAATAATTTGATAAATTGTCTCAAATGAGTTGGTAACATTTATGCAAATAATACACAAGATCACCAAGTGATATTGGCTATGCATGTTTTTAATTCATGCTTATAATATGATTATTATGTATGCATGAGGATGATTATGGACTAGACCTTAGTATGACTAGGCATGTATGGTTAAATTTTCTTTATTGGTATTTTTATAAATATGGTCTACGAACCCTGCCTTCTCTTTTCGTTCCAGGTTATAAATTCTCTTCTCACCTAACTCCCCTCGAATGTAACTCGAGGTTTCTACTAAAAGTGTAATTATTATATTCTTTATAGATTTAGATTTAGGATAAAAATTTGAATTTATGTAATCCCATGAATGTAAGGAGACATGGCACCAAGAAGGAATGACCAAGGAGATTACCATCAAGGCTTGAGAAGACTATGTATAGTATCACCTAGGAATTTGACCAACTAGTTTCCTAATGGCTCAAGGAAACTAGATTAGAATAAAGTCTATAATCATTCGAGTAGATTACATGAGATAGATTTATTTTTGAAAAGTTATATATTTGATATATAAATTGAATAAATGCTATGCATGTCAATCAAACAAATCAATGAGACCGTTTTAATGAATTAATTAAAAATCCCTCATTAATATATGGAGTCCATGCCAAGCATGATTAGATGCCTTCCATCTTGATAACAAGATAACTAGAGTTCATTTAATTTGAGGCTTAGTGAGACATTCACAAGTCAAACATTTTACGTGAATATGTTTGAGTTATAGAAGATGGGTTACTCAACTAAAAGTTATGTTATTCGGATACGAGAAATTTGACCGTATAACATTTAGAGGCAATGGTTAGGTGAAATGCATATAACGCATTTAGACAAAGAGTTGTCCCCTAACTGATCTAGGAGTTGCATAGAGATGCAATTGGTAAGCTAAGTTACCTACTCAATTAGTTTTATCATGGTCGCTATGACGATCAAGGTCATGATTAGGATAAAAAAAGGTTCTAGCTCATTAAAGATTTAAATGTTAAATTTCTCGAAATAGTAGTTGACGGCTATTATTTTGATAAAATAATGAGTATAATCATTAGAGTAATAAAACCTGACTTTAATGATTACATATGCTTTTATTAAGTATTATAATGTATTGGTTCATATAGGATATAGACACAAAATGACTAGTAAACTATCATTGAGAAGCATAATAATGCTTATAAGTTTAATGGGCCAAACTTCATTGATTAGTCCCATGATATTAAGATTGTCTTAATATAAATGAATAAGGCTTGTGTTCCAACCTATCCGAAAAGTGCTTGTTGCTAATACATCAAAGGTAGTTAGGGCAACCTATCAAGTTCATATTGATGACCTTGATCAAGCCACATTGTGATGTAGGCTAGCATGGTGCCTAAATTCCAAAATTAGCATGTGGCAATGAATGCTCATATTATCATCCGAAACCTTATAGAATTGTTCTTATAAATATAATCACACTGAGAAGTTCGACATCCCTAAGGAATTGTTCCAAAGCTAGATGTCAGAAGGTAGCCTTGTGAGACCTCATGTGATGCTAAGATGATAACTCGACTCGAGCAACTTAGACGGATCTTGGATCATGATCCAAGCAGTGACCTTATACTTTCTTATGAAGAAAGACAAAGGAAATGACAAAGGAACATACCATCATTGTGGATAGCCAAATCACTGGAGGATAAATTGCAAGAATACATTGAAATGATCAAAAGAAAGAAGCTTTGACTATAAATATACTTCGAGATTAATTCACTTCTCAAGATATATGATACCTTTTTTTGGGTACTAAATATGTATGACATATTGTAGGGACCAAAGCAAATGAGTAGTGAAGATGGACCATGGTAGATGGCAACCTTTATGACATTGATCATAGCTTGCCTTCTTGATTAATGTTTCTGAAACATTATTATGATTTATTAATAAACATTAGATGTTTATTTTGGCAATCATGTGCCAATTTGAGAATGAAATAATTATGTTTTGAACATATTTATTATGTTGGCATCAGATGCCATGCGTTGATTCACTCCTCTTAAATAAATAATTTATTATAGAATTGTTCTATATGGTGGTCTCTTTATTCTCAAATATATTACTTGCAATAGTATTTAAGAATACCAAACGGCCTAGTAACTTATGGGATTCAAAAATAGTTTTCGAATCCAATTCCCTTAACTTCTACACATGTGGGATTTAATGGGAGCGATTTATGATTCTTTATATGTTAAAGATCATAATTAAACTTAGTGATAATTAGCCATTAAATGAAATGCAGTTATTTAGAAACGTTCCAAACTAGAGAGGATTGCATGATTATACCTTAAAGGTTATAAAACAAACTCTTTTGTTTTGGCTTGCAAAATGAGTTATATTTGGATCGTTAGCTACAAGCTAATAAGAAGATTCCAATAGTTGTTAAAGTAACAACTGAGCCATATGATTGGAATCTAGGTCTCGTTGTGATCCGAATTGTTTAATGAATTTGATAATTAATGAGATTATCATGAATATGAACAAGCATATTCTCACTAGTGGCGCTTAAGCAATAAGATTGTCTCAAGTGCAAGTGGGAGATTGTTGGTATATGCCCTAGAGATAATCAGATTAGGCTTGGGATACACAGTTAATAAAGCAAACCCATTACTATTCGATAGTTATACAAGGTTTTCCTTCACATATTAGTATGAGGATAATTAGTTATTAAATACTAATCGATTGAAGCCCATGGAACAAACTGGCCTTGCAAAGGAGTTATAAGCGCTATAATTGTGAATTATAAGGTGTTATACTTATGAGATCCTTATGCATCAAAGCCTTGTTCCTCAAATCGTTCCTGGTTATCGTATTGCCAAGACGGGGCATTGGCAATGCTCAAAGACTAGTATATGTTAAGCCTTCTTACCTATGAAGTAAGCAACCGATCTCATAGGTTAAAGTATGAGGGATACTTGGGATAACATATAGGTGCTTGTCTATTGAACAAGTTCACTGAACATGGCCCGCTGTGAGAACTCCATTTGGTATTGCCATTCATGTGTCTATGGAAATGTTCTCACGTGCCAGTCGTGTAAGTTAGTCCTTGGACTTGTGGTACTAGGTGATGCACCCAAACGAGTGTATCTTATTTAACCTTGCACTAAAAAGATCAATTGTAAGTATAATGATTAGCAAGGGTCGAGTCCTCAGGGATTGGGTTTTAATCTATGAGTTATTAGTTTATAACTTACGTTCAAAGAAAATAATAAAAGAAAAGGGGTTTTTGAAGCCAGATTTAAACTAAAGTAAATAATAAGAATAAGATGCAAGGCGGTATAACCAGCCAATAAAAATATATATACTAAATTAGGCGGTATAACCAGCCAATAAAAATATATATACTAAATTAGGCGGTATAACCAGCCAATAAAAATAAAACAAAGTTAATATACAAATTAGGCGGTATAACCAGCCAATAAAAATAAATATACTTTTAAAAATAAGCAAACTAGAAAAATAAGAAAACAAGTAAGTAAGAAGAATCAAATATGAAAAATATGGTTAAGGTTTCATTCTCCACCACTAGACATTATTAAGAATCAATTTCAGATCTATCAATATCAACCAACTATCAAAGTTAACAACCGTAGATAACAACAAGCTCTGTTACCCCAATCTTTCCTTAGTTTGTCGTTAAATAGAACAAGCTCTCTATTTAATCTCTAACCATTAAACAACCTAGAATAAGCTCTCTAAATTCAATTTAATGGCAGCTTTATGATGAGAAAGATAGGTTGATCTAAGCAACAAACACATAAGCTCGGATTGTTCAACTTAGGTTATGTTCCACTTTGCAATTATTGAAAACTTGACCATAATCATTAATCACAAATTGCCACTTATGAATAGGAAATCAAGACAATTACACGGATCAAGACTCCTAAACTAGCAATAGATAATTATCAAGATCTATCTAGTTGTACACCTAAATAAATCAAGACAACATCATGAACAATTCTTGTAGAAGAACATAAGCAACTTTGATAGAAAATTAATGATAGATAGAATCTGAAAATCAATCACAAAACATGTCTAGGGCTTTGAAATCGCCCTTAACCAAATAGAAGTTTAGCCTAGCATAGGCATTATAAACATAAAATTAAATAGAATCTAAGAAGAAAATAAAAGAAAGAAAGAAGAAGAAGAAGAAGAATATTAATTATCCAACCTCTTGCTCTTTCTAAAGAAAAAGAAAACTAGAGAAAAGAAAGAAGAAGAAAACTTAGAGAATTTTGTTAAAATGGCTAATATCCTACCAATCTCCAATATGATCCCTTACAATCATCCAAGGCCCTCTATTTATACACATTTTGGAGGGCTAAATGACAAGAGACAAGCTTTACAAATTTCAAAGGTAGGTATAATAGGTGGGTGCATTTTCTAACAATTTTCGTCATACATGACGATTTTGATCAGCCAACTTGATGGTCGATTTTGTCAATTTTTCAGGCCTTATCTGATCACATGGTCTTCTAGAAAAATGTTACCCTATCAGTTACTGATCCATAGCCGTTGGAATCAGCTCATTTTCTGATGTGGATAAGACGATATGGGCAAAATACGAAAACAGGTCAGCACAGACGTCATTGCACATCAGCCAACTTCATGGTCGATTTCGCCAATATTGGAGGCCTGATCTGATCATATGGTCTTCTAGACAAAGGTTCCCGTATCAGTTACGGATCCATAGCCATTGGAATCAGCTCATTTTCTGATGTGGATAAGCAGATATGGGTAAAATACGAAAACAGGTCAGCACAGACGTCATTGCACATCAGCCACTTTGATGGTCGATTTCGCTAGGGAAAACGACTCCGTTTCAAGAAGTGTAAAACATGAAAAAGATAGATATGCCTCTTAGCTTTGCACGACTACAAATTTCAGCCTTATTGCTTCAGTGAAACTCCAGATATAGCTGATATGGGAAAAGGTGTCGGAACTGGAACTGAACTCGATTTGCCCTTAATTCTAGTAATCTGAAATCACTCAAAGAAACTTGTGAAAAACACCAAATTACATAAAAATATAAAAGATCATAAACACAATTAGACTAAACAATAATAACTTGTATTTGACACAAAACAATAATAAAACATAACTAAAAACTATATAATTATATGAGTTATCACACCCCCACACTTAGATTGTTGCTAGTCCCTAGCAACGACTCAATAAAAATAAAATAAGAAAATCTAATCTAATCCATTTTCGTAGGAAATCACGGTGGCACTTAGCATGTGACACAAGCCTTTAAACCCCTAGGTGTCCCTAGTGGACGAGTTTAGTCTGGTGAGGGTTTACTAGAACGATACCCACAAACATTGAAAAACTAAAATATAAATAAACTACATATACTAAAAATATTTATTCCTAATCCTTTCAATACAAATTAGAGACAATCTTTGAACAAGTCTTATAAACTAATCAATAGCTTAAAGAATTTCACAAAAAATCATGCTTGAATGTAAATTGTTTGAGTTAAGCCAACATAACATATTTCAATCAAAATAGTGCATATTCAAACTTAATCTCAACTACTCACATGGGATACCCTCATGATTTTCACTCTTTAAAGTAGTGGTGAAGTGTTTACACTCAATCAATCTCATGAAAACAGTTCTACCATATTCTTGCTTGTCCACCTATTCTCCACTATTTAGATCATACAACTTCATGAATCAAGAGGTCTTTAATCAAGGTTGTAATGGGGCCAAGGGTTTGTAATGTGGTTGAAGAACAAAAGGATAAAGATATCACAAAGGTTCCAAAGAGTTCATAAAGTTTAGAGACATAAAAAGATCATACAAATAAAACTTCTCAAAACTCTTTACAAGTACATAGTCACCTAGGCCGGATATTCATGTTGGGCCTTTTCTTCATTTTAAACAACTTTGTAACATCTTTTTCTTTTTCCACAAATTCAAGAGATGATTCATATTTTTTTTTTTACATAGGAATGTATTTGCTCGTATTCCATTTCTTTTTCTCTTGACTTTTCTTTTCTTTTCCCCCACACTTATTTCTTGTTTCTAACCCAAATTTTTAACTAAAAATATCACTTGTTTTTTTTTTTTTGCAATATGTTTCAAAATATATAATCCATCTTTAGAACAAGGGTAAGGATATAAGTATATTTAGGCTAGGTGTAAGTTGTGGTTACCAATAAAACATCATATTTAATGTAGGCTCAAATTGGCTCACTAGTGGGGATGTTCTCTTAGAACATTAATAATGGATGGCTGTTTGGCTCTGGTTATAATCCTAATGCCTCTATCATATTCATGTTGTCACATGTATCAATATAGTCTCAAACGGTTTAAAGCAAGTTCTAGAGAATCATGTAATCATAAGAGCACTCAAGAAAGAAATTAGATTGATTTGTATAATGCATCAATCATTATAGGCTCAAAAACTCACAAGGATGATTATACCAGTCAGATTAAGTCTAAACATGCTTCTTTCTCAATCAACATATCATATTAACATTGGCTCATAAAAATTAGTATCAAGCTTAATTCTCATGAAAATCTTCTCACTAATAAATCTGTTTTAGACTTATGCAATTCATATCTCATCATAGTATTGAAAAGGAACTAAAACACACTAAAAATAATAATAAAGACTCATAAAAAAAAAAGTAGACAAAAATAAAAGAAATCCTAAATCCTCCCCCCCACACTTAATTCTTACATTGTCCTCAATGTAAGTCTATTAACCCAAATGAAAGAATCATGTGTAAGAGAAAAGAACTAATAACATAAGAATAGGAACAACTAAGACTCAAAACAAAACAAACTCATGCAACCTAAATAATCCTAAAATACTAAACAAAAATTAACAAGTAAACATAAAAAGATTAAAATCAAACTGACAAGGTATGTCTCAAGTCTCCCTTACTCAGACCTTGTTCAGAATGAATACTTCTAAATTGCTTAAAACACAACAAACTCTTTTTTTTTTTTTTTGAAAAGAAAAAATCAAACTGACAAGGTATGTCTCAAGTCTCCCTTACTCAGACCTTGTTCAGAATGAATACTTCTTATTTTTTTTTTTTTTAAATTAGCAAAATATGTCCCTTACCCCCTACTAAAATATGACATTGTCCCCAATGTCAAATTTTAAAGGTAGAATTTAGGAGATATTACCTGCAGAGGTTGCTAACCACTTATTATAACTGAGACACAACAAGCAAAATGTTAGATAATGTCACAAAGACAAAGTGCAATCCACTCCTTGCTCGTCCATATCTCTTTTTCTTTTTCCGAGCGTTTGCGAAACAACCGTAGCAGATAAACACTCATAAGCTTGGAGCTTTTTAAGTAAATCTTCAATGGTTGTAGCAGAAAATATGGTTCTCCTTGCCTCTGAAAATATGAATCCATTATCCACAGCATTATCTAAATATAAAAGCAAATTACTAAAATAACCATTAATATTAAGCAAACCAATGGGTTTCTTATTTGTGACCAAAGATGACCAAGAAGCCACGCAAGCTATTTCTTCCAATGTACCCAGACCTCCTGGTAAAGCAATGAATGCATCGGCAGAATGGTACATGATTGTTATCCGTTCAGGGACACTCCAGACTTGTATTTCCTTACCCACGGTAGGTCCACAAAAACTTGTGAATAGTTTTGGCACGATTCCTAGAACTGGACTTCCTCCGGCGTGTGCTGCTGTAGCGACTGCTCCCATTAAACCCGTACTACCGCCTCCATAAATCAAGTGGATCTTTTGTTGGGCAAGTATTACTCCAACTCTTATGGCTTCATCAGCAAATATGTTATTTTTTCCTGGATAAGCACCTCCAAAGACACAAATTTTTTTAATGCGCTGGGATGAAGTACTTTCCATTTTCGAGTGCCTGAAAGAGAATGAGTACATGGTGTAATATATAGAGGACTCAGTAGTGAATCAGACAAGAGTAATAATGTCGCCGAAAGTGTATCTGACCTGTCAGAAGAAAATGTTAACCTAACAAAAGATTTTTGCGTGATTTCAGGAAGAAAATCAAAAAGAGAAGAAAAAATCAACCGTAAAAGACAAATAAATAAAAAAACGAGAATAGTTACACAAATCGAACAACACGTAAATTAAACCAAAATGAAGTTATTGCAAATCAAACAAAAAGCTGAGAAGTCATTTATTGTAGTTGTGATTGTGGCTCACATCTTCCTCTGGTTTTACGTCCAGAAACGGCTTAAACGCCTTCTATGAGTCGAGGATATGCTTCCCATCCAGTTTTCTTACAAGCTGGCAAACAGGGTCTTTTAACATCAGATTCCCAAGATGTTGCCATTCCTTTTGGAATTGCGACCATAAATCAAGAATTTCTCTTTGTACATCTCCACTAGGATGCGTCTCAAGAGAAAGTTGGATATTACCCAAATTCTCCTTACTCAGTCTATCCTTAATGAATTCAATTTTATCATCTCGATTAGAGGACGGAATCCCAATAGAACGACATTTACTGTTACACGTCCATCGTGCACATTTGTGGCAATTTGAACTCATGCGCTTTGCTCGTCGCTTCTTTGCAAAAGTGCTTCTACCTGTACCTGGTAAATGCAAAACAGGAAGATATTCATCTTCACGTACCTTGGCTTCAATTATCCAACGTATGTCGTCAGGAATCCCTTTGTGCATAAGCATTCTTAATCTTTCAAGTCGAACTTGGTAAAGCTTCAGTAAAATATTTCGAGGAAAAAGAGGAAATCGTTTCTGCAATCTTGTGAGAATATCATCCATCCTGAAAAAAAAGAATGAAAAAAAATTGAAAGAGAAATTGGAAGAGAAATTTATATACAATATCAGTTTTGTGGGTAGCTGATGGAACCGATTTAAATAATCACGGAGTACCGTTATCCGCCATTTAACCGGGGTTAAAAAAAAATTATATTTACATCTAGTTATTTTCAAAACAAGGATCAGAAAGAAAAACAACATAAAAAGACTCAAAAACAAAACACTCTAAATAAAATCCTAAATTCTTCCCCCCACACATAATTTTTACATTGTCCTCAATGTAATGCTATTATCCCCCAATGCAAGAATTATATGTAAGAGAAAAGAACTATTAAACAAAAGAAAATAAAAACAATAAAAGATAGAATGATGGAGAGTAAGGAATATGCAAATCTGATATAATAGATGCTCTCCATCCTTTTGGGTTGCCTCTCCAAGAAGCGCTTGGTTTATTGTCCTCAGCTTGACTTAGACCCATGCCATTATTATTCAACATACTTTGGCTCAAAAAGTGGAAACTCCTCCACATCTTGTATTGGAAAGTTCTCATAGTAAGGCTTCAATCTATGACCATTCACTTTGAATGCCTTATCTGTTTTCGGGCTTTGGATTTCAACTGCACCATGAGTAAATACATTAGTAATAACAAAAGGTCCAACCCAACGAGAACGTAACTTACCTGGATATAACTTAAGGCGTGAATGGAAGAGAAGAACTTTTTGTCCAACAACAAATTCTTTTCTTGATATCATCTTGTCATGGAATGCCTTAGTCTTTTCCTTGTAAATCCTAGAATTCTGATAGGCATCATTCCTTATCTCCTCTAATTCTTGTAGGTCAAGTTTTCTTTTCTTTCCTATCTCATCCATCTCCATGTTGCATTGTTTGATAGCCCAATATGATTTATGTTCCAATTCAACCGGAAGATGACAAGGCTTACCATAAACAAGTCGATAAGGAGACATACCAATGGGTGTCTTATATGCTGTCCTATAAGCCCAAAGTGCATCATCAAGTCGTGAACTCCAATCCTTCCTATTTGGATTAACTGTCTTTTCAAGGATGGACTTAACTTCTCGGTTTGACACTTCAGCTTGCCCACTAGTTTGAGGATGATATGAGGTGGAGACCTTGTGTGTGATGTTATACTTCCTCAAAAGTGCTTCCATAGTCCTATTGCAAAAGTGAGTACCTCTATCGCTGATTATGGCCTTTGGCGTTCCAAACCTAGCCAAGATGTTAGTCTTGACAAAATCTGAAACAACTTTAGAGTCATTAGTCCTAGTGGATTTTGCTTCCACCCACTTTGAAACATAATCAACGGCAAGTAAAATATAAAGATTACCAAAAGAAGGAGGAAAAGGTCCCATGAAATCCATGCCCCATACATCAAAAATTTCAACAATAAGTATTGGAGTTTGAGGCATTTGATTTCTAGGACCTAAGTTACCTGTTCTTTGGCAACGATCACATGACTTGCAAAAGAGGTATGCATCTTTGAATATGGTAGGCCAATAAAATCCAGAATCAAGAACTTTCATGGCTGTTCTTTTGGATCCAAAGTGTCCTCCACATGCATAAGAGTGACAAAAGGTGAGAATAGATTGAAATTCAGTTTCGAGTACACACCTTCTTATAATCTGATCGGAGCAATGCTTCCAAAGGTAAGGATCATCCCATATGTAGTATTTGGCATCACTCTTGATCTTATTTCTTTGAGCTTGTGTCAACTCTTGTGGCAACTTCTTGGTAACTAAGTAATTAACAATATCAGCATACCAAGGAGTTGTTGTACTTATAAAAAGAAGTTGCTCATCCGGAAAGTTCTCATTCAAGGGTAGTGCATCCTCTTCATGAACTAAACGGCTAAGATGGTCCGCAACCAGGTTGTCACTACCTCTCTTATCTTTTATCTCCAAATCAAACTCTTGTAAGAGAAGTATCCATCTAATCAACCTTGGTTTGGCCTCCTTTTTAGTGAGCAAGTACTTAAGGGCTGCATGGTCAGAATATACAATTACTTTAGTACCAATTAAATAAGATCGAAATTTTTCTAAAGCAAATACAACAGCCAAAAGTTCTTTTTCAGTAGTGGAATAGTTCAATTGAGCATCATTAAGAGTTCGGGAGGCATAATAAATGGCATGTGAGGCTTTGCCAACCCGTTGGCCCAAAACAGCTCCAATGGCATAGTCACTAGCATCACACATGATTTCAAAAGGTACATTCCAATCTGGTGGTTGGATGATAGGAGCTGATGTCAAGAGTCCCTTCAATGTTTCAAACGCCTCTTTGCATTTATCATCAAAGTGGAAAAACACATCTTTTTGTAGTAGCTTGCAAAGAGGTAATGTGATCTTTGAGAAGTCTTTGATAAATCTCCTATAGAAACCTGCATGTCCAAGAAAAGAACGAACCTCTCTCACATTTGTGGGAGGTGGTAAAGAATGCATAATATCTATTTTAGACTTATCAACCTCTATCCCTCTAGAAGAAATAACATGGCCCAAAACTATTCCTTGTTCTACCATAAAGTGGCATTTTTCCCAATTCAAAACAAGGTTAGTTTCCATGCATCTTTCAAGTACAAGTGTAAGGTTCTCTAGACATCTATCAAAAGAATCACCATAGACACTAAAATCATCCATAAATACTTCTATGATGTTCTCTACATAATCTGAAAATATGCTAACCATACACCTTTGGAATGTAGCTGGTGCATTACAAAGACCAAATGGCATACGCCGGTATGCAAAAGTACCAAATGGACATGTGAATGTTGTTTTCTCTTGGTCCTCCGGAGCAATGGCTATCTGATTATAACCTGAAAAACCATCAAGAAAACAATAATGAGAATGGCCAGCTAACCTTTCAAGCATTTGATCAATAAAAGGTAAAGGAAAGTGGTCTTTGCGAGTTGTGGAATTAAGTTTACGATAATCAATACAAACTCGCCATCCTGTTTGAATCCTAGTAGGAACAAGTTCATTCTCATTATTTGTTACCACCGTTACACCTGATTTCTTTGGAACCACTTGGACTGGGCTCACCCATTTGCTATCCGAGATAGGATAGATCACTCCAACATCTAGGAGTTTCAGTATCTCCTTTTTCACAACCTCCATCATAGGAGGGTTCAATCTTCTTTGTGCTTCTCTTGTTGGTTTAGACCCTTCCTCTAACAAAATCCGGTGCATGCACATGGATGGGCTTATTCCCTTGATATCGGCAATTGTCCAACCAATTGCTGTTTTATGCTCTCTAAGCACCTGGATAAGTCGCTCTTCTTGCAAAGGTGTGAGCTCTTTGGCAATGATGATCGGTAGTGTGTCCTTTTTACCTAAGAACACATATTTCAAGTGGTTCGGTAGTGGTTTCAATTCTAAAGTTGGTGCCTGCAAAATGGAAGGTAGAAGTTTCTCATTAGATAAAGGCAAATCAATAAATGAAACATCAAACCTTGCATCTTTAGGTTGCAGCGAGTGTAAAGATTCTAGTGCCCCTTCCACCTGGTCACTCAAGGCTAGTTTAGCATTCCCCATTCCGAGATGGTTGCTAATGACTATTTCTACACTATCTTCACCATCTAGCTCATAAGCTTGCTGCACTAGTGAGTCAATTATATCAATATTAAAAACAGAATGCACATCACTAGGATATCTCATGGCCTCAAAAATGTTAAAGCGAATTTTTCAC
Organism: Fremontodendron californicum; assembly: GCA_030761205.1. NCBI lineage: Eukaryota > Viridiplantae > Streptophyta > Magnoliopsida > Malvales > Malvaceae > Fremontodendron > Fremontodendron californicum. Next base: position 7,996,631 of record JAULJL010000025.1, on the reverse strand, counting down.
CATCAAATTCCATAGTTAAAGTGCCATCATGTACATCTATTTTAGTTCTTGCTGTTTTCAAGAATGGTCTCCCTAATAGAATAGGTGTGGGATTAGAAGACATCTCATCTTCCATCTCAATAACATAAAAGTCAGCGGGAAAAACCAATTCATTAACCTGTACAAGAACGTCTTCTACAACTCCTCTTGGATAAGTGTTAGAACGGTCAGCAAGTTGTATTATAACACCGGTTTCCTCTAATGGTCCTAGATTCAATGAAGCATAAATTGAATATGGCATGACATTAATAGATGCCCCTAGATCTAGCATAGCACGCTCAAACCTGGTGTTGCCTATCTTACAAGGAATGGTAAACATACCTGGATCCTTGCATTTAGGTGGGAGTTTCTTTTGAAGAAGAGCTGACACATTCTCCCCCACACTTACCTTTTCATTCCATTTCAACTTCCGTTTAGATGTGCACAACTCTTTTAGGAACTTGGCATATCTTGGCACTTGCTTGATAGCATCTAGTAAAGGAATGTTCACCTCTACTTTCCGGAAGGTTTCCAAAATTTCCTTCTCTTGCTCCTCCTTCTTGGACTTTGCTAACCTGCTAGGAAAAGGTGGAGGAGTTATATAAGAAGGAAAGGATGGTTTAGGAATTACCTTTTTTAGTGGCTCGTTGGGATGTGAAGAGGATGCCATGGTATTGTTCTCCCCTTGAGCACTATCATTTTGTGGTGTCTCTAGCTGTTTCCCACTTCTTAAATTTATAGCATTGGCATTCTCTCTTGGATTCACTATGGTTTGGGAAGGTAATTTCCCAGAATCCCTTGCTTGCATTTGACTCATGGTTGTTGCCAATTGCCCTATTTGAGTCTCCAAATTTCGAATACTTGTCTTTGTTTCCTGTTGAAATTGAATTGTATTAGTAGAAAGAGCTTTAACAAGATCTTCAAGAGAAGTACCTGAATTTTGGGTGGGTGGTAGTTGTTGTCGGGTTTGGTATGGTTGTTGCACTCTTTGCTGAAAACCCGGTGGCCTATGGTCAAATGGTGGAGGAATAGTTTGTGATTGGTTCCCTCCATAATTGAAGTTTGGATGATCCCTCCATCCTGGATTGTAAGTGTTTGAGTAGGGATCATATTTCCTTGATTGGTTCTGAAATCCACCCATGGCATTCACATGTTCATTGGTATCCTCTTGAAGTGTTGGACACATATCAGTTTGGTGCCCTATGTTTGAACATATGCCACAAGCCTTTATTTGTTGTATTTTACCTACAGCCAATTGTTGAACAAGAGAAGTCAGTTTATCAAATTTTTGTTCAAGGGATGATATACTTACCTCATTAACTCTCTTGGGTTGTGGTGGTGGATCTTGTCTCATTGAGAACTGTTGAGAATTGGCTGCCATGTTGGAGATTAATGTTCTAGCAGCCCTGGGAGTCTTATCAACTAGAGCTCCCCCACTAGCGGCATCTATCATACTTCTCTCCATGGGCATGAGACCTTCATAGAAGTATTGGATGAGAAGTTGTTCACTTATCTGATGATGTGGACATGATGCACAAAGTTTCTTGAACCTCTCCCAATATTCATATAAGGACTCTCCGTTGTATTGCCGAATCCCACATATCTCTTTCCTAATGTTGGCAGCCTTAGATGCTGGGAAATACCTTTCCAAGAATGCTTTCTTCAAATCATTCCATGTAGTGATGGTCCCGGATGGTAGATAGTAGAGCCATTCCTTTGCTGAATCAGCTAGAGAGAATGGGAAGGCTCTCAACTTAACTTGCTCTTCCGTGACCCCTGTTGGTCTCATGCTTGAGCAAACTACATGGAATTCCTTGAGGTGCTTATTTGGATCCTCTCCTGCAAAACCATGAAAAGTTGGGAGAAGATGAATCAAACCAGATTTTAATTCAAAAGCTACCTCAAGATTAGCATATTCAATGCATAATGGTTGTTGACCCAAGTCCGGAGCGGCTAGCTCCTTGAGAGTTCGGTTGTCAGCTGCTGCCATCTCTCCTTGCTTCTCTTGGATGTTTTGGATCAACTCCTCGATTGGTTGTTGGTGAGAAGTTATAAATTCCCGAATTTTCCTAAGTCGTAAGTCTTCTTCGGGAGCTTGGAACATTCACTAATAAAAAAAAATAAGAAAGTAAATAATTAGAACAGAAAATAAGAATAAACCAATAAACTAATAAACTAAAGAAAGCAATCCCCGGCAACGGCGCCAAAAATTTGATGCACCCAAAAGAGTGTATCTTATTTAACCTTGCACTAAAAAGATCAATTGTAAGTATAATGATTAGTAAGGGTCGAGTCCTCAGGGATTGGGTTTTAATCTATGAGTTATTAGTTTATAACTTACGTTCAAAGAAAATAATAAAAGAAAAGGGGTTTTTGAAGCCAGATTTAAACTAAAGTAAATAATAAGAATAAGATGCAAGGCGGTATAACCAGCCAATAAAAATATATATACTAAATTAGGCGGTATAACCAGCCAATAAAAATATATATACTAAATTAGGCGGTATAACCAGCCAATAAAAATAAAACAAAGTTAATATACAAATTAGGCGGTATAACCAGCCAATAAAAATAAATATACTTTTAAAAATAAGCAAACTAGAAAAATAAGAAAACAAGTAAGTAAGAAGAATCAAATATGAAAAATATGGTTAAGGTTTCATTCTCCACCACTAGACATTATTAAGAATCAATTTCAGATCTATCAATATCAACCAACTATCAAAGTTAACAACCGTAGATAACAACAAGCTCTGTTACCCCAATCTTTCCTTAGTTTGTCGTTAAATAGAACAAGCTCTCTATTTAATCTCTAACCATTAAACAACCTAGAATAAGCTCTCTAAATTCAATTTAATGGCAGCTTTATGATGAGAAAGATAGGTTGATCTAAGCAACAAACACATAAGCTCGGATTGTTCAACTTAGGTTATGTTCCACTTTGCAATTATTGAAAACTTGACCATAATCATTAATCACAAATTGCCACTTATGAATAGGAAATCAAGACAATTACACGGATCAAGACTCCTAAACTAGCAATAGATAATTATCAAGATCTATCTAGTTGTACACCTAAATAAATCAAGACAACATCATGAACAATTCTTGTAGAAGAACATAAGCAACTTTGATAGAAAATTAATGATAGATAGAATCTGAAAATCAATCACAAAACATGTCTAGGGCTTTGAAATCGCCCTTAACCAAATAGAAGTTTAGCCTAGCATAGGCATTATAAACATAAAATTAAATAGAATCTAAGAAGAAAATAAAAGAAAGAAAGAAGAAGAAGAAGAAGAATATTAATTATCCAACCTCTTGCTCTTTCTAAAGAAAAAGAAAACTAGAGAAAAGAAAGAAGAAGAAAACTTAGAGAATTTTGTTAAAATGGCTAATATCCTACCAATCTCCAATATGATCCCTTACAATCATCCAAGGCCCTCTATTTATACACATTTTGGAGGGCTAAATGACAAGAGACAAGCTTTACAAATTTCAAAGGTAGGTATAATAGGTGGGTGCATTTTCTAACAATTTTCGTCATACATGACGATTTTGATCAGCCAACTTGATGGTCGATTTTGTCAATTTTTCAGGCCTTATCTGATCACATGGTCTTCTAGAAAAATGTTACCCTATCAGTTACTGATCCATAGCCGTTGGAATCAGCTCATTTGCTGATGTGGATAAGACGATATGGGCAAAATACGAAAACAGGTCAGCACAGACGTCATTGCACATCAGCCAACTTCATGGTCGATTTCGCCAATATTGGAGGCCTGATCTGATCATATGGTCTTCTAGACAAAGGTTCCCGTATCAGTTACGGATCCATAGCCATTGGAATCAGCTCATTTGCTGATGTGGATAAGCAGATATGGGCAAAATACGAAAACAGGTCAGCACAGACGTCATTGCACATCAGCCACTTTGATGGTCGATTTCGCTAGGGAAAACGACTCCGTTTCAAGAAGTGTAAAACATGAAAAAGATAGATATGCCTCTTAGCTTTGCACAACTACAAATTTCAGCCTTATTGCTTCAGTGAAACTCCAGATATAGCTGATATGGGAAAAGGTGTCGGAACTGGAACTGAACTCGATTTGCCCTTAATTCTAGTAATCTGAAATCACTCAAAGAAACTTGTGAAAAACACCAAATTACATAAAAATATAAAAGATCATAAACACAATTAGACTAAACAATAATAACTTGTATTTGACACAAAACAATAATAAAACATAACTAAAAACTATATAATTATACGAGTTATCACTAGGTCATCTTGTATGGAGAGTGTCATACTTAGATTCCATCATGAACGGGTCCCAGGAAGGGATGCTTATAGTAGGGTGGATTTGGGTATGACATGAACAATACGAAGATGGATGAGTGATTCAGAGAGGATTCACCACTCCAATTGACATCAGAGACATATCTGATTTGTTCTTGGCCTCGGTTAACTTGATAAAGTATTTGGCAAAAGCATGATGGATTTGGGAGAAATCGTTTCTCTAAATTCATAAATTTAACCATAAGCTACGATAACTAATATAGATGAAACATGAGTAGACACTGCACCATGCTAATGTGCTATCCGGGATATATGGTGAAAGGATCGTATTACACTGATAGGCTAGTTACTGAAAGGTTTCAATGAGGTCACATCGACTTCTCAATATTTGGATGGTCATGATGGGTTGCTTGATCCTGCTCTTGATCTATAGGTATAAATTGATAAGATTAATTTATACGCATTGCCAACATGTTGAGAACCTAATGGGTTACACAATAGGACGAAATTGTTGGATTAAACTTTGGATTTGATTAAGTAAGACTTAATTGAATAAAAGGTTAATATGGATGAACTAATTGAATGAGATTCAATTAAGGCAGGTTAAGACATAATTTGGATTTATGAAATCCAAATATAGATGTCTTAACAAGACAATATGGATAAGCTTGTCTTAAGTTGACTATGTCTAATTATAGACATGTCTTAAGATAAGTTGTCATGGCCGATGAATTTGAGTTGTCCGAAGTGAGAAAAAGTTTCTCATATTCGAGGAGTTTAATTATGAATTAAATTTATCAACTTATATTTAACTAAACCGAACTTGGACACTATAAGGGATATGTTCGGCCAAGCTTGCTAATTGTTAGTAGTTGACTGTCGCTTAATAACTTAAAGAGTAAGTGTTACTCTTTAAGAAAGGTGTTTTAAAGAAATTAAAACACTATTTAAATCATTTCTTATTTAGTGTGGCCTACCAATAGAATGAGAATGCTAATAAAAGGAAATAATTCTTTAATGCTTAAGAGTGTAACGTTGAAAGAAGAAAAGAATTTTTTTAATTCTTTTAGTAGGTTACACTTAAGATAAAAGAATGTATTCTTAGATTTTCATGGAATATTCGATGATGTTAAAAAGGGGCAAAAATAAAGGAGCCGCTGCTTGCAAAAAAAAGCTTTAAGGGTTTTTATTATTTTGCTTGGTGATTCGGTTATTGAGAAAGTATAAAAAAGAGGAGCTGTCGCGTAATTTTTTTTAAGGGTTTTGTAGATCCACATGGCGCTAAAGAACAAGAGAATTTGTTCTCTTGAAGATGACGCCTAAAGAAAAAGAGAATACTTCTCTTGTTATGAATGCTGCAAAAGAAAAAAGAGAATTGTTCTCTTGTTAAATTCTTCTTTGTGGGTTCACGGCTTTTTGATAGAAGATTATTCTTTCTTCCTTAGCTACGGTCTTGAAAGTTTTATTAATGAAAGAAAATAGTTTTCTTGATTGTGAAATAAAATCTCAAGGATCGGCCAAGGCAATAGTGATTGCCGAACCTCCTCCATGTTTTCTTCTTTATTTCTTGATTGCCGAAAAATATATAGAATAGTTCTTGTTATTTTCAGGATTGTGAGAAATCAAAGAAGGTAACCTTTTGATTTTGATCAAGAGATCAGCCCGCTAGCACAGGCGAATCCCCGAGCCTTGTGAAGGTTCCAACAACCGTTCGTATGGGTCAACGTTAGAGGGAACACACTTGGGTTGCTTGTGGCTTCGGAGATATCGCGAGTAGATTATCGTTGCTACGTTCGTATTTGGAACGACACACTCTTGATCACGATATCTTGAGTAGGTATGAACACTAAATCATATGGGTGATTTATTGTTTTATTTGTTTTAAATCTATGTAAATCGAAATCCATAAAGCCTGTGGTATCCAAGTATTTCTATGATTTAATTTCGCTGCATAATATTTGATATTTTTGTACAAGTAGGAGCCTAGATTTCCCAACATTGCATACATCAAACTGCCCACGGCTGAAGCATAAGGAACTTTCTGCATGTCTTCCTTCTCTTTTTCTGTGGAAGGACTCTGCTTGACACTCAATCAAAAGTGTGTAGCAAGAAGAGTGCTCACCACTTTAGATTTGTCCATATTGAACCTCTGAAGTACTTTTCCAATGTACCTCTCCTGTTATAACCACAATTTCTTGGCCTTTCTATCACATGTTATCCTTATGCCAAGAATTTTCTTTGTTGGCCCAAAGTCCTTCATCGCATAGGACTTACTCAATTCTTGCTTGAATATGTCAATCCTAGAAGCATTACGATCAACAATGAGCATATCATCAACATAGAGCAATAAAATAATAAAATCATCACCAGAGAATTTATGAACAAAAACACAATGATCAGAAGTAGTCTTCTTGTAGCCATGCTCCCTCATAACAAACTCAAACTTCTTGTACCATTGTCTCGGAGCTTACTTCAAACCATACAAGATTTTCTTCAATTTGCACACATAATCCTTTTTTTCTTGTGCAACAAAACCCTTTGGTTGCTCCATGTAAAGCTCTTCTTCCAAATCACCATGAAGAAAAGCAGTTTTCACATCCATTTGCTCGACTTCTAAATCATAATAAGCTACCAAACTCAATATAGTTCTGATAGAGGACATTTTTAAAACTGGAGAGAATATTTCTTCAAAATCAATCTCTTTTTTTCTGACTAAAACCCTTGATGACCAATCTAGCTTTGTATCGTGGAGTTGAAGAATTCTCTTCTTGCTTCAACTTGTAAACTCACCGGTTTTTCAAAGCTCTTTTACCCATAGGCAATTTCACCAGCTCAAACGTATGGTTGCCATGCAATGATTTAAGTTCATCTTTCATAGCATCAACCCACTGATCTTTGCATTCATTTTCCATAGCCTCTTCATAACATTTCAATTCTTCTCTATCAGTTAAAAGAATATACTAATCAGAAGGATACCTCACAGAAGGCTGTCGATCTATAGTAGACCTCCGAAGTGGAACTACTGGTGGAGCCATAGGTGCTTGGTGTTGATCATTCACAACATTATCCATGGGAGCATCAAACTCACCTATACCCTGCTGGTCATCATGGACATCTTCTTGCATGTTATCCTCAATTGGATTTGGTGAAGGGATTAGAGGAATTGGATCCTTTTCGATCAAGCTATCACTATTTTGTGGATCTGTTTTCTCTACCTTATTAATGTCATCAATGGTCTGATCCTTAATGAAAACTACATCTCTGCTTCTGACAAGCCTTTTTTCAACTGGATCATATAATCTGTACCCAAATTCATCTTGACCATAACCAAGAAAGATACATTCACGATTCTTGGCATCTAACTTTGACCTCTCATCCTTTGGAACATGTACGAATGCCTTGCAACCGAACACACGTTGGTGACCATAAGACATATCCTTGCCAAACCAAACTTTGTCTAGAACATTACCCTGCAAAGGAACACTAGGAGACAATTAATCACGTGTGCCACTGTATACAAAGTTTCAACCAAAAAGATCTAGGCAACTTTGCATCTAAAAGCAAACACCTGACAATGTCCTGTTCATTCTTTCAACCAAGCCATTCAACTGTGGTGTCTTAGGAGGTGTCTTCTGATGTCTGATTCCTTGTACATGACAATACTCATCAAATGGTCTACTAATTCGCTGCCGTTATCAGAACGAATGCACTTCAACTTCTTTCCTGTTTGTCTCTCAACTGAAACTTAAAACTGTTTGAGCACATCAAGTACTTGGTCTTTTATTTTCAAAGCATAGAACCAAAGTTTTCTTGAATGGTCATCAATAAAAGTCACAAAATAAAGTACACCATGTGCGACCTTACCTTCATAGGACCACAAACATCGAAATGCACCAACTCTAGAAAATCTGATTTTCTTGAAGGAGGATGACTCTTAAATGAAATTCTTCTCTATTTTCCAGCCAAACAATGAGCACATTTCTTCAGTGTAGCACTCTTAAAACCAGAAAGCTGATTCTTCTTCACTAAACAATTAAGCCTATTTTCGCTCATGTGACAAAGCCGTTTATGCCATACCTCAGTTGAACTGTCATTTTCTGTCACATTCACAATGCCTCTAGAAGTCGAAGCCTGCATCAAATACAAATTTGAACACTTCTTTCCTCGAGCCATAACCAAGGAGCCTCTAGTCAATTTCCACTGACTTTCATTGAAGGTGTTACAAAATCCCTCATCTTCGAGCTTTCCCACTGAAATCAAATTCAAATGGATATCTGATGCATGCTTGACATTTTTGAGCATCAACTTTGTTCCATTATTAGTTTCCAAACTTTGTCCCATGCCAACAACATGTGTCAAGCTCTCATTACCCATCTTCAATACCCCAAAATTACCGGGCATATAAGATGTGAAGAACTTCTTCCGTGACATGATATGAAGTGAAGCACCAGTATCTATCACCCAACTTATCTCATCGCATGGTAGGTTGATCACATTCTCATCATAAGTAACTAATAGATCATTAGAGGTAGTAGTAGCAACACTATCAGTATTTTCATGATCCATCTTCTCTTGTTTATCACTACCACCCTTATTCTCTATCCTCCACTTATAGCACTATTTCTTGACATGGCCCATCTTGCCACAATGATGACACTCAAGAATTTTGTATCTTGATCTTGACTTGCTTCGGCTTTTATCTCTATCCTTTTCGCTTTTGTTTTTACTTCTCTCCTTATTTTCAGTAACTAGAACCTCAGACTGTGATGAAGAACCTTGAAACTTTCTTCTCACTTATTCATTCAAAACACCATTCTTGGCAAGTTCCAAAGTCACAACACCATTAGGAGCAGAATTAATAAGTGAAACCCAAATGTTTCCCAAGAATTTGGTAGAGTAGCAAGCAACCAAAGCCCTATGATTTTATTATCAAATTTGATGCCCATGCCAAGTAACTGATTCATAACTCCTTGAAACTCATTCAAGTGATCAGCCACAGATGTTCATTCTTTATACTTCAATTGCATCATCTTTTTAAGCAAGAACAACTTATTATTGCCAAACTTTAAAGCATACAAGTTTTAAAGTTTGTTCCACAAAATCCGTTCATGTGTCTCTTGATCAATGTGATTGTAAATATTTTCCTCAACAAATTGCAAAATAAAACCACACACCTATTTATGCTCAAATTCCCATTCCTCATCATTCTTAGATTCGGGATTTTGAGTAGCAAAGACAGGGAGATGCAAAGCCTTCACAAATAAAAGATCTTTTATTTTATTCCATCATAATTGATAATTTGTGCCATTTAGAAGGATCATTCTACTTGTGTTAATATCCATAATTACAAAAGAACACTATAAAGGCTCTAATGCCAGTGTGATTGGAAGAAATTGAACCTACCGAAAAATCGCGAAAGCACAACCGAAAGTTTTTTCTCTCTCCAATTAACAAAATTTGTAAATACGATAGCATAATAGCACAAAATATTCTCCAACAACACAAAAGCAACCAAGAATAATCACAAAACACCAATCACACGAGACACATAATTTTTACGTGAAAAATCCCTTTAAATCAAAGGGTAAAAACCACGGGACTTGAGAGTCCACTCAAAAACTTCACTATAATGAAAGTGTGGCTACAAGATCACAATAATTCAGCTAGCACAATGAGTACACAACTCTACCTTAGCTATCAACAAGTGATCTCAAAAACAAAGAGAGAAAGTTGAGAAATTTTACCAAAATAGGGATTGTTGTTCTGCTGTAAATCGGAAGCTACAGTGCTCAGATGAAATTCTGGCTGTACAAAACCAGCATCTACGAGTCCTCTATCCACTGTAAAAAAAAACAACCCGATTGGACCACAGATGAACCTTCGATCGTGACTTGATCAAAGCTGTGCGCAATGCCAAAAATCAGAATTTTCTGCTATCTTTTATCTCTTCTCTTTTTGTCCGACATTCTCACTTTTTTTACTTCAGTAAAAACTAACTAGCAGCCCCCTTGTTTTTACACTTAAAAATTAGCTATAAAAGGCTTGTAAATGGGCCAAGAGTAAATGGGTTTCTCTACATAGGAGGGACTAAACCCAACAAGATTTGTATATGACTACTACTTTGTAACTACTATAGGGTATATATTCGGCGTTATTACATGATAAATGTGTCAAAGGTCGTTCTATTTCTTGCTGGATGCCCCAAGAGTTTGGAATCATTTTTGGGGCAAAAGTAAACAATTGTTGATTTCACCTAAATGGCTGAACCATAGCAAGAGCCTTGAAGATCAAGGTCCTTAGTCCCGAAGCCAGCAACATCTCTTGCTCTTCCAGGAATCTAGGGAAAAATGGGGTTTCCAATTTCTATTTTCTTATAGTTGCATGTACCAAATGTGCGTGGATGAGATGGAATATTGTATAAGTTGCAACACCAGATTGGTCCTGGAAACTTAGCCACCAAGGCTATGATTACTCTTGATCAGATTAATCTGAACTCTGAAGTAGGTTTCAAAACTATTTTTGTGAAGCTCCAGTCTTTTTTCAGTCTTTCCGCAACAGGCATATGATACTAGAATGATGCAGCATAAACTCTTATAGCCATGATTCTATTCCTTCTAGTTTTGAGTAGATTCATGGAGCCTTGTGGAAATCAAGAAAAAGATTCGGTAACCTCAAAATAAAAGGTAGTTTATAAAACCAATTGAACTAGACGATAATCTACCTCGTGCACAAAATTTATGATCGGGACATATCAAGGCATTAACAGTTTAACACTCCAAGAACATCTTGCTTTATTCAGATTGTAGGATTGAATTTACGAGACAAATTCGATTAAGCCTATTCATCTATAAGACCGCACAGCTTAAATGGTGTTTAAGTACCCACATAGTCCTTGTACTATAGTGAAAAGAGTAATTTAATCTCAGTACTGTAAAAGTGAGTAATTTAGTCCTTGTACATTTGAAATAAGGGCAAATAAGTAAAATTGATAATGATATTAATGAAAAACCGTTAAAATACTGATGTGGACTTGAAAAATCTAACAGAATTAATGACTTGGAATAAAATATGACTTGAAATATATCTAAATTTGTTAGATTTTACGAGTCCATGTTAGCATTTTAACGGTTTTTCATTAAAACCGTTATCAATTTTACTTATTTGCACCTATTTCAATTGTACAGGGACTAAATTACTCACTTTTACAGTACAGGAACTGATTTACTCTTTTCACTATAGTAGAAAGACTATGTGGGTACTTAAACCGCTTACATGCAAACAAGGCAAGCCCATGGACCCCAAGGTTGTATAGGCTATAGACTTTGGCCTAGTTTAGCATTGTTGTTGCGGTTTGAAAAAGCTCGGTTTGAAAAAAGTGTGTTTGAAAAGTGTTGTGAAAGATTGCTGTGAAAAAAAAGTGGTTTGAAATTTTTTAGTGTTTAGCATTGCTGTGAAAAACTATGGTGTATAATTAAAATGACTAAAAAAGACATAATATTTAAAAGTACAGAATAAATCATTTTTAATATTACTAAATTATTAAGATGTATAAAAAATAATTGTGTGACTTAATAATACAAATCTATACAAAAATAAATCTTTCAAATTTTATTAAAAAATTAAATTATTTAAAATTAAAAAATAAACAGTTATATTCTCTTCATATTTTTATTTTAAGTTAAAAAAAATATCAATAATATAGAATTTTATATACTTAGAAAAATAAAAGAATAATTTTATTCAAAAAATGAACAAAATTAACTAGGGGATAATTTTGTCATAATTTTTTAATAGAAAGGGTATTTGGTAATTTTCTCCCCAAACCATGGTTTGCAAACTACAAAAGCCTCATTTTTCTAGCTTTTAGGTTTGGTTCAAAACCAGCGTTCAAAAAGTGCTTTCACAAAAAAAAAAAAAAAAAAAAAACTAGTTGTTTAGCATTACTTGGCTGTCAAAACGAGCGTTCCGACAACCAAAAGCAATGCTAAACGTAGCCTTTGTCTTGTTTTGCTTTATCTTTGTTTTTCCTCAAAGAAGCCAAGTAATTAACGAAATTAATAATAATAATAAAAAAAAGTCAAGTTAGGTTAATGGTATTATAATTTGGTTTAATATCTATACTATTATAAAAAGTTACACCAACTCAGTTGATGAAAATATAAAAAAACCATTAAGTGTTAAAAAATAAAAAATAAAATAAAGATAATTATGTATTTTAATATTTTATATTAAAAAACTACTTATTTAATTCTAAAAAAACTACTCATTTTTCAAAAAACTATTCACTTACAAAAACTACTTATTTTTTTACATTTAATTTTTTTCTAACACAATTTATTATTTTTTTAAAAAATATATTTTACTCATATAGTGAGTGTGTGGTTCTAGTGTTACATTATTTGAAAGTTTAGGATGCAAATACTACAAGAGAATAGTCTTGTAGCGACGAAAATCGTTTCAACAAAACTTTTTCACTAAAAGTCGGGCAATAGAGACGTATTTTTGACTGATTTTTTACGGAATCTAAGGATCCGTTTGTTTCGCAAAATTGACATTCAGAAAATAAATTTTGAAAAATATGAAATTTTTTTGAAAAAATAGAGATTTTTTGATGTTTGGATGACTTAATGAAAAATGTTTTCTGTTGTTTAGTTATTTTTTGAAAAATTTACTTTTTTTCAAATAACAATATTGACATAAATATTAAAAATTATTTATTATTTATTATTAAAATATTAAAATTTTAATAATAATATTTAATATTAAAATAGTATATTAATTTTAAATACTTAAAATAATACTATTTATTATTAAAACATTAATTATATTAATATTTAAAATATTATACTTAATATTAAAATATTATTTCTATTAATATAATTACTGTTAAAATATTATTTCTATTAATATAATTATTATTAAAATATTATTTCTATTAAAATATAATTATCATTAAAATACTATTTTTACTTTTTTTTTCAAATAGTAATATGGCATAAAATATTAAAATATTAAAAAATATTAATTAAAAAATTTAAAATATTAATTTTTAAAATTAAGATTTCAAATAATAATTTTTTTAATAGTAATATTTGATATTAAAATATTATATTAATATTTAATAATTAAATTATTATTTATTATTAAATCATTAATTATATAAATATTTTAAAATATTTAAGTATTCTTATAATTATTTAAATATTACTTCTATTAATATGTATACTATTAAAATAATAATATTTTATACTAAAAAACATTTATTATTAAATATTTATAAGTTTAATTTTTATATATTTATTATTAAAATAATAATATTGTTATATGAAATAATTTTTTTATTAAAATAATAAATAATATTTATTATATTAATAATTTATTATCAAAATAAAATAATATTATATATTATTAAAATATAAATATGTATGTTTTGTAATATTTAAATAAAATATTGAAAATTATAATATTAAAATATTTTTATATTAATATTTTTATAATTAAAAAATAAATATTTTTTATTAATATATTAATATTTGGCTCGATTCAAGTTAAGTTTCGATCTAAAATATGATGTCCAAATCTCGATTCGAGCTGAATTAGGTTCACAGAGTAGCCTTACTCATGGACAGTTTTTTTCTGAAAATTGTCTTTAAGGAAAAGACAATTTTCAGAAAAAATGTCTTATTTTTCGTTGACTAGTAAATCATTTTTCATTGACCAATCAATTTTCTGCCAATCAAATACCAGAAAATACAAAAATCATTTTTCAGAATTTATTTTCTGTAAAACAAATGGACCCTTTCGAAAAATAAGGTATTTTTTATGGTCAACGAAAAATAAAGTATTCTTTTTGGAAATTATTTTTCTCTTTCGAAAAGGGGAAGACAATTTTCAAAAAAGAACTGTCCATGAATAAGGTTACTTACTAAACCCGTGAACCTAGTTCAACTTAAATCGGGATTTGACCATCATATTTTATATCAAGACTTAACTTGACTCGAGCCAAATATTATTATATTAATAAAAAAATATTTATTTTTATTTATAAAATATATTAAAATATTAATTAAACATATTTTAATATTGTAATTTTTAATATTTTATTTAAATATTATTAAACATAAATATTTATATTTTAATAATAAAAAATAAATAATTAATATAATGAATAGTATTTACTATTTTAATAAAAAATATTATTTCATATAAAAATATTCTTATTTTAATAATAAATTATAACATTATCAATATTTTAAATTTTAAATAGTATTTTTAATATTTTGTTGAATTTATATTACTATTTTAATAATAATATATATAAAATATATTTTATAAAGATTTAATAATAAATGTTTCTTAGTATAAAAATTATAATTTTAATAGTATAAATATTAATATAAATAATACTTTAATAATTATTAGAAAACTTTAAATATTTTAAAATATTAATATAATTAATGTTTTAATAATAAATAATATTATTTTAATTATTTACTATTAATATAATATTTTAATATTAAATATTATTATTAAAATATTACTATTTGAAATATTAATATTAAAAATTAATATTTTAAAGTTTATAATTAATATTTTATGACATATTACTATTTGAAAAAGTAGAAATAATATTTTAATAATAATTATATTAATAGAAATAATATTTTATTAATATTTATGTCAATATTACTATTTGAAAAATTAGAAATAATATTTTAATAATAAATATATTAATATAAATAAATTTTTTATAATTTTTATATTAATATAAATAAAATTTTAATAATAATTATATAAATAGAAATAATATTTTAATAATTGTTATAATATTTTAAATATTAATATAATTAATGTTTTAATAATAAATAGTATTATTTTAAGTATTTAATATTAATGTAATATTTTAGTATTAAATATTATTATTAAAATATTACTATTTTAATAATAGATAATAATTAATATTTAATATTTTAATAATTAATAATTAATATTTATGTCAATATTGTTATTTTAAAAAATAAATTTTTTAGAAAATGACCTTCAACGAAAAATAATTTTTATTAAATCATCCAAACATTAAAAAATCTCTATTTTTTCAAAAAATCGTTATATTTTTCAGAAAATAATTTTTAAAAGCTAATATATGCTAAAGAAACGGATCCTAAGGACAAAGGGTTTTGTCTTTTTCAATGGAATTTCTATCACTAATTTGTCGGAAATCCTTCGATAATTTATGACAGAACTGATAGCGACGCTAAAAGTTTTGCACCATGTTGTTATTTATAATACGTGATTTTTCGACCAAATATTTCATCGTAAAATCCATCGGCAAAGTTATTTTTGAAAAATGAAAAAATTATTAATTTTATATAAAAAATTTCATCGTAGATTCGGTCGCTAAAAATCTAGTTAGCGACGGGTTTCGTTAAGAAACTGGCGTTAATAAAAGTTTTTGGCGTACCAAAAAAGGAAGAATTTTTTTTTTTTTTTTTTTTTTTCATTTTAAAACCTAAAAATTTCCCTAACTTTATTTCTCATTTTGTTTCTCTCCCCCCGAACCTCCTCACCCTATTGACGTGCCCCCACCCGCCTCCTCCCCCCGCACCCTAGGCTAGCCCTGACCACCCCTCTGCTTTGACCGCTCCAGCGCGAGGCACCCTTATCTGCGTGACCCGCCCCTTGCACGAGGCGCCCCTGCCAGCACAACTCATTCCACCCAGCGTGACCCTCCCCCCTGCGCGACCTGCCCCCATTTTCGAGCCTCTTCGTCACCAGTGGTCTCCTTGAGGCGCGACACTCACCCTTTCATTCCCCCTTTAATTTTCTGTTTTCATTTTTTTATGAAAATTAATATGTTTGTTTTATTTTTTTTGGTAGGGTTTCGAATTGAAAGCACTTCAAGCTCACAATGACGACGATGATTCCTGTCATCATTTTCACAGGATGAATTTGTATTCGTAACTTCTCTTTTTTCCTTTTCTTCTACTTTCTGCTTTACTTGATTTAAAGGCCTTTTGAATTGAAGGTCAAGGTCTGTAGAAATAGTATTGGTTTTACTATTATGTAACCAGCAACTGCATTGGAGATTTGTGTCAGCTCTTCAAGTTGTTGCTTATTGTACCTCCTGCATTGATGTAATTGAAAAATAATATACTTTTTCAATGCATTTGACTTAGTTTTAATTTAGAAATATAACATTTTCTATTTATTATCTTTGTAAGATGAGATTTATTCAAGGTGTTGGGATATAAGAAAACTTGAGTCTCATACTTTGGTAATTTTGCTACTAATTCAATTTCTCTAGTGGATTTAGGCATTTTGAGGACTTTTTGTACTCTTTAAGGGCTAATTTGCTAGGTTGGCCAATAAATATAGTTTGGACCCCATGGTTAGCATAAATTTAAGAATCAAAGTGTAAGAATGGTTTAGTTTGCATTATGGGTCATGTGGTTAGTCCAATAGGCATTTTTAGGTTATGCTCTTTTAAGAGCTAAGTTGATAGGCTTCCCAATAAATATAGTTTGGAGTTTGGACCTAATCTTTAGCTTCAATTCATCATGTAAAAATTATTCTTTTGAAGATTTTTCATGAATTTGGTGATTTTAGATTTTTTTAAGACTTTTTGTGCCCTTCAAGGGCCAACCTGGGAGACTGCCCACATTTAGGATCAAAGGACCACATAGGTAGCTTAAGTGAATCATTTTAAACTTGTTCAAAGTCTATTATTGCTCTTGTTTGCATTATGGTTCAAATACTTAGAGAATTTATGGTTTTTAAGGATTTTTTATGCTCTTGAATTGAAAATTTATAAGGTTGCCCAGTAATTGGTAATTCAGTTGCTTAGATAGCTTAAGTTCATCATTTCAAACTTGCTCAAAGCATTATTTGACAGATTGTTCATGAATTTGGTGATTTGAGACTTTTTTAAGATTTTATGTGCCCTTCAAGGGCCAAGTTGAGAGGTTGTCATATTTAGGATCAAAGGACCATGTAGATAGCTGAAGTATATCGTTTTAAACTTGTTCAAAGTCTATTATTGCTCTTGATTGTCTTATGGTTCAAATACTTGGTTAATTTATGGTTTTAAGGACTTTTTGTGCTCTTGAAGGGCAAATTTATAATGCTGCCAAATAATTGCTAATTCAATTACTTAGATAGCTAAGTTCATCATTTCGAACTTGCTCCAAGTATTCTTTGACAGATTGATCATGAATTTTGTGATTTGAGGCTTTTTTAGAACTTTATGTGCCCTTCAAGGGCCAAACTGGAAGGCTGCCATATTTAGCATCAAAGGACCATCTAGATAACTGCTCTTATTATCTGGTAACAATCTTGGTGATTGCAGTGCCTACATTGAAATTCAACAAATGGATGGACCCAATTGATCGCAATGTCACTTCCAAGCTTTAGGTAATTTCCAACATGTTTTATTTTTCACGAGTTTCCACATTGAAGTAGATGGTAATTTTTATGTTGTGAAATTGCAGCATCCAAAAAGAATACAATCCCAACCTTTTGAAGTATTCTTGCTACATTGCCTGCAGGTATTTTAGATATTTCTTTTTCATGTACGTTATGCTTGGTTCAGTTTATGAAATAGAAGTGGAATGGAATAGAGGTGTAATAGGTATTACATAATTTGGTTCATTGAATGGAATATAGGAGGAATACTATTACATTGTTTGGTTGGTTAAAATGATGTTAAGGATTATGCAAGGAATAAGTATAAAAATACAATTTTACCCTTCAATTAAATAATAATATTTTATTTATAAAATTAAACTTTTTTATTTATTATAAAATATTATTAGTATTTCCAAAATGATATTAAAAAATATTATTTAATAAAATATTTAATATATTATATTTTAATATATATTTATAAATAAGATTTTAATATATTATATTTAAAAATAATAATATAATAATTAATATTTTATATTTAATAATATATTAGAAAATATACTGAAATTATCTTTAAAAAATATAATATTGAAATATTATTTTTTTCACCCATAGATACTAAAATTTTATCTCTCCTCTCATTTTCTCCTAACCCCCACTCTCGCTACCTCACCCTCTCTCCCAAGTTCATTTTCTTCAACAATTTTTTTCTAGAAGAAACCACAAACTTTTTCCAGATTCTGGCCGACGGCCGTCGCCGGCATCACCGTAGCCCGATCACAGAAAATTCTCAAATTTTCTCCAAAACGTCCTCTAATTCCCCTCTTTCTGTTTTCAACTTGGATTTTCCTAAAAATCATCGAAAAAACCTAGATCTACAAAATAATATGCGGCTTCCACCTTTTTTTTTGCCGTCCGTAGCTCCAAAAGCTTCAACTTTTTGATATGTTGTTTTATCTATCTCCTCTTCCTCCTCTCTAAATTTTAAGCCCAAAAACCCCATATAACTATCCTAGCCCGAAACCCATAGGAGAGAGAAAGTTTATCTCTCATCTTTTTCTTCTTTTAGATCAAAATATATTTGTTGGTCTTTTCTGTTGTTTCCTCAAATTATTTATGAGGATGATGTTGATTGTATTTTTGGGGTTTTTTTCTAGTTAGATGGGTAAAATGGGAAGAAATTTTTTTCTCTCAATTCCTAGCTTCACTGAATAGCCATTCAGAGGGGAGCATTGAATGCCTATTAAGTAATTTTGATGAATAAGGTTGTAATGGCTATTCAGTTGAATAGTCATTCCATGAACTAAATGGTTGAATAGCCATTAAAGATGGAATAAGGCTTGCATTCAATAGCAATGCAGGCCAACCAAACCCGCTAGTATTGTTTTTCACCACTACCCAAACCCCCTCCCCTCCTCTTCTTCTTTTAGGAAGTAAAAGGACTGGACTAGTGCATCCTACATTTACTGCTTTAAAACTAATACATAGTTGGCTAAGGAAAAGCAAGCAGATAAGTAATACTTTGGTTAAAATAATAAAAAAATCCTAAACTGTACTACTTTATTTAGATAAATTTTTATACTTTTAATACAGTCAAATAAGACTTTAAGTCATAACATTTAATTTGTATCCAAATAAGTACTTAACCTTTAATTTGTACCAAAATAAACCTCTAATATTTAATTTATACTTAAATTAATCCTTAACATAATCAATTTTTCATTTGAAATAAAGATTTATTTAAGTACAAATCAAAGAATAAAGATTTTTTTGAGTACAATAAAAGTTACGAACTTATCTAAGAAAAGTAAAATAGTTCAGGGTTTTTTTTAGTATTTTAGCCAAATATTTTAAGAAAAACACTAAAATATTGGGAGTTGTCACTAAGATACGAACTGGTGTAACCGAAACAGATAAATATTGCACTAGATCACTTTGTAGCCATTCTTTTTCCTCCAAATACCGGAATATACTTTCTCAAGTGTATTCTGAATATTTTACATGACAGTACGGCAGTGCGACCGGTGAAAGTATCAAGCCTATCACCTTTAAAGATTCCAAAACTACAGACTTTACAGCTGAGGAACTCGTATATAATGGAAGAGACCTCAGCATATCGGTTCTGTTATCAAAGCCTATACTAGCTCAGCATATCTTTACGAGTTGCTTGAGCATCTTGCTATTTTATTTGTTGTTTTGACCTAACTAATAAAATTCTTTCGTCCAAACCGCCTCCATTTTTTTTATTCTACGTGCTTTATGCTTACAGCCGGGAAATGATTCCCATTGCTCCCAATTTCAATCGGGATTTATACTATTACCTTATGTTATCCGGATTAGGAGGTGAGTGTCAATACGGGTATGTGCCCGATACAAGTATGCTCAATTTTATTTAAGTTTTTCCATACATTTGGAAGATCATACTTCATTATTTATGTGCGAATATGTGTCGGACACAAGTGGCAAACACGAATACTTAAAAAAAAATAAAGAGTTTGAGTAACATAGCTATTACCTCACGTGAAATATTAAAGTTCTAGAAGAGAACACTTCTCCTTTTCCTTTACTTGAGATCTTTACAAAAATGTTTCTTTATCCAATAAGAAACCAAGGAATAAACAAACAAATTTAATTTTCATATTCAGACGGTTAAGAACTGCCTTCAGCAATCAAACTTGCTTACAATCTCAATTTGTATTCTCAATTCAAGAACTGATCAGGAGATCAGAACGCTTCTGGTAGTGGGTTGCCTTCCAAAAATGCCTTCAACAGAGCTAGTGATCTCTTAGGCTGCGAGAATGGGGCACTTGTGAGAGAACAAGAGTCAAATCGTCAAAGACTGTGAGAGAACAAGAGTCAAATCGTCAAAACCTCACAAAATCGGTACCTATCACCGGAATCCGGCGGAAAGTCCGGTAACTATTTTTTTTTTAATTCAGTTTGTTTTAATTGTGATTATTGTCACGGACAATAATCTTGTGTTCTGTTTTGACATTAAAAATCTTTGACGATGCCTGAGTTAGCGCAAATTTCTTTGACAAAGTTTAACTATTTTTGTTTTCAATTTCATTTACTTGAGACAAGTGTTTCAAAGCAATAATCTTGGTGTTACAATCCAGGTTTTGATATGGATGATTCTGATTTATTTTTGGATGAGCCGCTTGTAACCCAAGGTTAGAAAAGCTTCAATTCTTTCTATAAGAAAACTTGATTTCTTTCTTTTGGTTGTTTCAATTAGATTTTGAATATGTTGGCAGCTCGTGCTGGTGCCAAGTTTCAACCCAAGGCTAAACGTAAAGCTAAAGATGAAACTTCTGGCTCAATCCCTTCAAAACACCCTGATGTTTCAAAGGATGAGGCAGCTACATCAGCATCTGTCGGCGTAGATGCAGTTCAGGTTGTCCAGCTTGACAATATTGTAGATGACAGTAGGAGCTCACAGGTAATATACCCTTCCCAAGCAGCTGTCACAGATTCTCTGCTTGATGAGGTTGCCGTTTCCAATTGTTGTGATGATACAAATTCTAGCTTTGGAAGATCAGTTGGGGAGGTAAACTGAAAAAGAAAGAAGTCTATATCTCATTAATAGTACTATTGGCGAATTAGTACCTTTTTTTTAGATTGGGGTACAAATTATTTGGTAGATTTTGACACATCGATTCCATCTGAAGGGAAAGGGAAAAATAGTTAACATATTGATGTTATTTTCAGAATGCAGACTTATTTGAGTTGGAATTTCTTGATCCATTTCTTACTCAATCATCTAATAACGATGGAGATATTCAGATTGATTATGAAAGAACCGGGACACAGGTGAAGATCAGTACTTCCATAAAATTTACAGAATTTCTTGTTTGCAATTACTATGGATTAATTTGGTTAGAATATTTATTTGTTTCAGGAAGCAAGAGCCTTTCCTGATGTTGAGACTCAAGATATTATGTCGGATACGACCATTGCCTCTGGTATGTGTTAGATTGGCTACTATGTTATTCTTAATTTCTTGCAGGTGTTTTTTTGTGCCTTTCTGAAATCCTTGTTGATGTTTAGGAAGGCGTGTTGGAAAATTCAAACCCAAGCCCAGGTTACAAACTAGTGGAATCACCCCACAACCAATTGTGGTTGAGTCTGTTATGCATCCTCCAAATTCTCAGTTTGTTCCTTCTGAAACAATGTTGGGAGAAGGCTCAATTCCTGACTTTCCGACCAATGATGTTCCTGTTTGCTCACCCATGAATTTAGGTGTTTTTATTCCTCCAGATCCTTCTACCTCTGAATGTCCGGTGAATGAGGAACTGGTAAACCTCACAGAAGCTTCTAACCCAGGTGTTGCCCCTTCTGGAAATGTTCCTGTCATGCCTAGAGAAGTGGTAAATTTTTTCTTCCACAACTTTCTCTCCTGTATCTAATCTCGAACTTAGATAAAACTCTTTTTGAAATTTCATTATGTGATGTTATCCTGTTTATGTTCCTCTATTGGTTCTATTGGTTCTCAGAGTTCTAATATCAGGCAAAGGAAGGCATCTCCAGTATCAAATCCTTCTCGAAAGTCCAAGCAGTCTTCCACTGCAGATGAGGTGAATAGAAATGGCAAAGCAATAAAGCAGTTGAGAAAGCATGTGACTAGTCCTCAGGTTGTTGATGATCCTGAGGATGGAACTTGTAATGATGATGGCATAGCTGCCGAGCTTCCCAGTAGTTATGCTATCGATGAGGATAAAGACGATGATGATGATGATGATGATGAATATAATGTGGAGAGTGCATCTCCAAAGAGGAGAACTTCTAGGAGGTCAAAGAAACCCATGAATGAAAGTGAAAAACCTCCTCGAAAGCGTAAGATAGCTAATGAAGCTCAAAAACATAAGAAAGCCAATGAAGCATCAGATCATCCAGCAAAAGAACGACAGAAGAAATTTTCTCATTCAACTCGTAGAAAGAGAAGATTTGGTTGTTACAACTTCTAGACATTAAAGTTGTAAGGCATTATTCTTTGTCTATTTACTAATAAAATTTCCATTTTCTTTTCCAGTGGATGAGTCTTTACTGCACACCCCAGAGGATGAAATTGACTATACAAAGGTGGCCTTGAAGGATATTATTCTGTTTGCAGATTATAAGGAGCGGTTAGCGGTACATGTTCTGTTTTCCTATAAAAGTTACCATACTTCCCCTAACCATGCAAAGAGTTTTAGCATTAGAATATCAATTTTATTATCTTTGCTGATTCATTGCTTTTGTCCTTTTCCTGACCTAAATCTGTCATGTTATGCAGAATAAAGAAGCGAAAACATCAAAAGTACCTTTGACCAATCAGAGGTACATGAATCTTTTAACTAGAATTGCATCTGGCTAGAACTTTGTGTCTATTAGCACTTCCATCTTCTTACTTTTTCTGCAATGCTTCTGAACTTGCTCAATATATTTCATTTTTACTGCAAATGTATGTTTTGGCATTTTAAGGACATGCTTCCCTCTCTTTCACTCCCTCCCCCAATATATATCTGTACATTTATCAATGCTACTCTGAGTGCAAGTTTTTTTAAGAGTAGGTTGAGGCTATGCTCATAAAAACTTCACCATGCTTTGGGTAAAAATTGCTTCCGTTGATGTCACGATATTTCTTTTGCTGTAAAGAAATTCGGAATATGAGGGTGCTTGTTTGCTTCTTTTTTTTTTTTTTTTTTTTCATTTTATTGATCATTTTCGACATTGTGTGCAGTCCACTGATTTATGGTTTGGGTTATATTATTTATCTGCAGTACTCAGAAGACTTTTGATGAGGAAAATGTTCATGATGAAGAAAGCTTCATTGCTTCAGAACAATACCAAGGCTTTACAGCTGATCAAGTGAGTGGTAGGGCCCAATCAAGTTCCTTCTGCTTAAATTATCAGTCTTACATGAACAAAGAACCCAGAGCAAGATGGTCAAAACAAGACACAGAATTCTTTTATGGGGTATGTGCTTGAAGAATTTCACATCTTTTTTGCTTCCATTAGAAACCAACTACACTTTATATCTGAAAATGCAGTATAAAAAGAAAAATGATAAAATGTCTTTCTTCTTTTGTGTGTGTCTATGCGTGGTTACAAATTTGTTTCAGTTTATTACTGCAAAAATTTGTGTTTGGACCTTAGTTAGCATATTTGTTGGGAGGATGTGGTCACACTGTCACTGAATAGGTGTGGTAAAGTTACTATGAATCCCATTTTAGGTATTATGAAGAGACACAGGTTAGGTTCTTAGGACACTTTCACCACTTTCTAGAATGAATTTATGATCTGATTTTCACTTGATTTCTGCTGTAATGTGTTTTAGGCCATTCGGCAGTTTGGACCTGATTTTTCATTGATACAACAACTTTTTCCTGGAAGAAGTCGTCATCAGATCAAGTTAAAATTTAAGAATGAAGAGCGTCGATATCCATTTAAACTTTCTGAGGCTTTAGCAAGTCGTGCCAACGGTGAAGTTCCTTTTTTGTTGTCTATTCATCAAATGCTTCACTGATCTTTATTATTGTGAGTTTTGCCATGCTTACAAAATATGGTGTAGTAATAGTATTAACTATTTTGCAGATCATTCCTATTTTGAGAAGGTGATCGAGCAGTTGCAGCAAGTTTCTGGGGTAGATCAGGAGTCTCATGGAGATGTTTCCATTGATTTAACACACGAAGCGGAAGAGTTGACTCCCAGAACTAATGTATGTTTCCTTTTCTTTATTTTATTTGTCATAGGATAATAATTTGCAGTGATGCTATGTTGATGAGGAGATATTATGTGCTGAACATGTTGAGGAGTTGTTATGTCCTGCCTAGGCAATCTGAATCAATGTGTGGGAATGGCTATATGCATTTGCAAGAGTTTGCTATTGCAAAATTGTTGA
The DNA here is from genome assembly GCA_030761205.1 of Fremontodendron californicum. Taxonomy (NCBI): domain Eukaryota; kingdom Viridiplantae; phylum Streptophyta; class Magnoliopsida; order Malvales; family Malvaceae; genus Fremontodendron; species Fremontodendron californicum. Next base: position 7,972,028 of record JAULJL010000025.1, on the reverse strand, counting down.
GAAATTAAAAAGGTGATAAACACAACAAATTATCTAATCGGAAACTATCCAATCCCATCAATGAGCGTAATCATTAAATCTGGATAATGTCCTTCCGAGTATTTTAGATCATGGCTAACATTTTCCCTGCATGCTAATCACAACCATGTTCCCTTTATTTTCCTTTTTTTTGGATGGTGATGAGATAATCACAGTTAGGACTTATGATCCTTTGATAAGGGAACTTAGATGGATTAACATTTGGCTAAGTACTGCTTAACCTTTGTAGCAGGAGGAAGCAGCAAAACCTGAGCAGGATGAGGATGTAGCAGTCAGAGATCAAGAAGCAGATGTTACTGAAGACCATAGTACTTTAAAGTCCGATGAAATTGATGATGATCATGAAATATTGAGCTCATATAGAAGTGCATTTTAGGAATCAAGACCGGAAAAGGAGTGGTATAGATTTTCTTAAAAGGTTAAAAGAAATCACAGAAAATGAGCATATTGATTATTTCTAACATATATCTATGTATTTTTAAATTCATTTCTAGGCAATGTTAGTATCTGGCTTTTGTAAAGGGCAATTTTTGTAGGGAATTAAAGGTGGGATCCTTTTTCTTTAAGAAGAGAGAATTAATCATTTATGTCTTAGTCATAGGATGTATAAATTGTCTATAATTGTATTTGAAACTATTTATATGGACCTTGTTCTTTTGATAATTCTTCCTAGTCTTGCTTATTAGTTGACATGTATTTTTGTGTTGATATTTGTTGAACCATACAATTTTAAATTCTTTTCATTACAGCTAACTTAAACATCAATTTTTTGAAGAGCATTACTTGCTACAAACAGACATCAGATTAGTGTAGGTCTTATCAGCTTTGTCTCACTAAAAGTTTTCTACTTCTTGGAATTACTGTGGAGTTTGCTTTCGACATGCACGAGGGCTAATGCCACCTGATGCTTCCATCGGGGAGAGAGGTAGGTACTCGTATCAATCCAATTATGCTTTTATTTCAATAATTGATTTTCCTTTCGGGTTCAAGGGTTGTTCCAAAAGGGCAAGAGCAGTAGATGATGATTCATTGATGCTTTAACTGTGAGTGTTTGCATTTACCTATACAGTTTGTCTGCATGCACATATGATAAGAGAAAATTGTTCTCATCCTGTAGTTCCCCTTATTATTTTGATTTGGGAATTTTGCTTGTGATAGAAGTCCTAGTTTGTTGCCCTGTTTGATTTCCACCAAGTGGTGATTTTTCTCTTTTCATCTGCTGTCCATTTCTTTGTAAGCTTAATGAAGGAATAAGCATGTTCAATTTTTTGGTAAATGAACTAAGGGGAAACATCTTAACCTTCATAGTTATCTTAGAATGCTACAAAGTAATTCAAATTAGTTTCCTTGTGTGCTTGGTAATATCTGCAGCATGGTTGGATCAATTTAGTATGAAAGTGATCATGACCTACAGCTGCAAAGAGTTTATGTTTGCAGTGATACAATTTGTGGCAATGGCCTGTTTCACAGTAAGATTTGATAACCAAAAAAAGTCTGGTTTAGAGCCAACCAAATATTTGGCTAGTTTAGCATTGTTGTCGGAAAAAACTTGGGTTGAAAAAAATGATGGAAAAAAATGTTATTTAAGAATTTTTAAGTGTTTGGTATTGCTATGAAAAAATGTTGAGGAATTAAAGTGTCAAAAAAAATATGCTTAAAATAATAAAAATTTAAAGATGTGAGGATTATAAAGTTATTTTATTCAAAAGTTAACTTTTAAATTGCAAAAGTTCAATTTTTTTTGGTTTTTTGATATTGGTTGTCAAACCATTATTTTAATAGCTAAAGTCAATTTTTTGTATCCGTTTAACATTACGTTTGCAGTGATACACAGTTTTTAACCTCAAAAGTTGTGTCAACAATGTTAATTTTATTAGATAACCATTTAATGAGATTAAACTTCAAAAATTGGTGGATCCAACTAATAATTTCTCTTAAAAAAAAAAATCAAATGCTCCCTTTGTCTCATTTTCTTCGTAATTTTGTTGGAAAGTTCACGGGTTAGTTTTACTAATGGGCAGTGTTTTTTTGAAAATTGTTTTTTTCTTTTGAAAAAAAAAGACCATTTTCAAAACGAAAAAAAAACTTTGTTTTTCTTTGATTAATTAATTTTTTTTGTCAAATAAATATAAAAAAAATGCAATAATCATTTTTCGAAATTTTATTTTGAAATAAACAGCCTAATTTCTTTGTTCCTTACCAAAATTGAAGCAACTAATTCTTTTTTTTATTCTTGATTAGCATCTTGGCCAAAAAAAAAAAAAGCAAAAATAAACAACCAATACAATAATAGCTTTGGAGAAAGAAGACAATAAAGAAACACAAAAGAAATTAGCATCAAATATTTCATGATTGCCAACACACAAAAAATTATAATTGGTATAAATGAAACTCTATTTATTTATTTGAAAGAAAAATATTAGTAAATTATAACTTTCTTAAAGTTTGTACAAGTTAATGGGAGCAATATTTAAAAGATCTAGGGAGCACTTTATTTAGTAGAGTGAAAAAGATAAATGTAAAAAATAACATAAAAGATTATTATTTTATCCATTTTTTAACTACATGTTCATTCAAGTAATAATATGTTAAATTATTAACTTTCTTAATTATAATTTAACAACACGTGTCAATTATATAAATTTATTTTTGTAAAACTTCATGATAATGTTTTATGAGATAATAATTATGTGCTTTAAAGAAGAAAATAATTGAGTCTTCGAGTTTATTTGTGTAGCAAAAAATGATTATTAAAAATAATTTTAGAAAATAGATTTATTTTTTAAAAAGTTAATATTTTTAGTTGTTTGAATAATTTTGTATAAAATATTTCTTTTATTTGATTATTTAAAAAAAAAAATTGTATTTATATAAAAAGGATCATCTCTACACTTAAGTGATTTAAGGGATTTTTATTTTTTATTTTGCTTCGGCTTTTATTCTTAGAAAATTGATCTACATAAAGGATTGATCTTTTTTTTTTTTTTGGCTTAAGATTCTAAACAAAAAGGGATCGATTCTTATATTCAAGGATCGATCCTTTTCACTTTACTTTAGTTTTCAAAAAAATATCTTATATTTTTGAAAAGTATAAAACATTTTAAAAAAATGTAATTTTTGGTTGATTTGAAATTCATTTTTTATGAAACAAATATCGAAAAATGTGCAAATCATTTTTTGCAAAAGAAAAAAAATTCAAGTAGTTGGAGATCTTTGAATGAGTAAAGTGTGAATACGAAATGAAATTTTTATCGTGTAACTCAAAATTAGACTTGCTCATGGATCGGGCTGAGGTCGAAAATTTTTCTTCTTTTCTTACCCAAGTCCGGCCTGCAAGGCTGTTTCACTGTTTAAATAATATTAAAAAAATCACTTTTTATATTAATATTTATATATTTTTATAATTAAATTTAAATAATTTTTTTAGTACATAAATAATAATTTAGATCGGTCCAAGTCGATCCAAAATGAAAAAAAAAATCTATCCAAGCTCGACCCAATATGAATCGACCTATCGACCCAAACAAACTATCCCATCTTTGAGTAGGTCTACTCAAAATCAAATGTAAAAATTATTATAAAAAAAAAGTCTCATCTAATCACCTCAGGAAGAACATCTAATTTTGTATGGGCTAGTAGGGCTGCTTTATCCATATTGGGCTTCACCCTTCTGGATTTGTTGACCAAGATACTCTTTGGGCTTAAATAAAATACATGAAAAATACCCCTTCAATTCTTACCAATTGCGACATCGATTTTAAATGGTTTCAAAAATATTCATCAAAATTTTCTTTCTATTCGCAACTTCTCCTTTTTTTTCTTTTTTATAAAACTGAAATAGAAAAAAAAACACCCAAAAACAGAAGATATCTTCAATCCCAACTTTTCAACAATTAACTCTTAATTCACTTAAAAAAAAAACAGGTAAGCTTTTTTCTCCTAACATTTTCTGTTTTTTCTTTGTCTTGTTATTATTATAATATATTTCTTACGTGTTTTGTTTTTACAACTTTCTTTTGTTACTGACAAATGTTACTAGGTTTTTCATGTTTGGTTAGAAAATTGTTTTTTTTTTTTTAATTTTTGTTGAAATTTGGGTTGTTTTACTTTGAAAAAGTTAGTTTATTTGTTTATTTGCAGAATACGATCAAATAAGGAAAAACCCTTTTCTTTATTTAGTCTGGGTATTAAAATTTTTTTTTTTTTAAGAATTTTTTTTTTTTAAGAATTGTTAGTGATTTTTTTTTCTTTATTTAGTCATTCTTCTTCTGCTTCTAAATATCCACATGAGGATACTGGTACTTACCCTAAAATGCAGTCGTCTTCGGTTCCCAGTGATTATTCCAATCTAGCACATACCAAAGGCAATAGTCGTATCCGACATAATATCTTGAGTCTCAACATCAGGAAAGGCTCTTGCTTCCTGAAACAAATAAATATTCTAACCAAATTAATCCAAAGTAGTAATTGCAAACAAGAAATTTTTAAATTTTATGGAACTACTGATCTTCACCTGTGTCCTGCTTCTTTCATAATCAATCTGAATATCTCCATCGTTATTAGAAGATTGAGTAAGAAATGGATCAAGAAATTTCAACTCAAAAAATAATTATGCATTCTGAAAATAACATCAATATGTTAATTATTTTTCCTTTTCCCTTCAGAATTTTTACTTGATAGAGGGGTCAAAATTATTTATACTTAATAAAAGCTTACTTTAAAAAAATAAATTATTTAATTTATTTTTAAAAATAAATATTTAAATTACGTAGAAATGATTACATCTAACCTAAAATAAAAATAATATAAACATACTCGAGAAAATATCCGAACCAGCCCGAATTTGTCCAATTACCACCTCTAGACTGATAATTACCTGTTGTCCCTCAAGCCAAACTCGGTAAGGCACAGTAGTTTTCAAACCTAGTTCCTTCGCCAGTCAATTAACTAATGTTCGACTTCCAGTCAATGGGATAACAGAATCTTGATCTCCACTATATTTAAAAACGTCTGTTATGAGTACTACAATCAACCAAACAAAGATCATATGCATTATATTTTCAGAAAACATGAAGAAAACCTTTAACGTGAGAATCATTTACCTGTATACCATGACTCGAATTCTAGCTTTCACGAGTTTGACCACAATAGTGATTGTTGGTATCCCAGATCAAGCAGCTCATAATCTAGGACACAAATGGACAAAATAGAAGGAAGATAATTAGGTGAGTTTCAGATCAAGTCGTGTGGTTTGTTGGTAGAGTGCTGGAGTGTCTAAGGATCAAACTTTGACAACCTCAAATATCAAAAAGCAAAAAAAAAATTCGCATAAGAGAATTACTTGCTGCAAACAGCCCATTTATGGACTCCTACAAGACGTGCATGGAGAGCCTTCTGCACATCTTGCCTGTTTAGATAATTAACTGTTTCGTCTTCTATACAGACATCTATTGTCTCACCAACTTGCTGTTGGACAAAGAAAACGTCCAAGTTAGAAAACAAGTAGCAAAGGCTAGAAGGTAATTAAATAAATTAAAGAACCCTTCTAGTATATGAAATTATACAATTTAAACTCACTTGGGGAGTAAGGGCTTTGGATTGTGAGAACAGAACACTGATGATATACAGACATCAAGGGTAACATCATACTTATCCACGAATCTACTAGTTTCTCTACTTACTTGGCTCATCACCCTTGAACAAATACGAGAAACCTTTCCTCAATAATACTCGCTAACATATCGCGCGATTAGAGATGATCATGGCCGGCCGGATTCGGCCTGGCTTAAGTATGGTACCAATATCATATATACTTGTTCAAACCCGGTTCAAAATATGGGTTTCAAATTCTACCCAAGTCCGTCCATATTTATAAATGGGTAGTCCAAACCCATTTAAACTCGTCCATATTATTTTTTTTTAATTTTAAACAAATATTTTTTTTTTATTATTTAATGTTATTACTTTTTTTTTTTTACTTTTATTAAGTTTTAAAACATGAATAAGTTAGCATATTTTTAAATTTTACACTAGAATATTATATATATTTATTTTTTATATAATATAAATTACATAATATATAAAAATAAAAATAATATATTATATAAACAAAAAACTGGGCAGGCCGGGCCGGGCTCGGGCCTTGATAGTTGGAGCCAAGGTCCGGTCCATTTTTTAAACGGGCCTCATTTTTTTGTCCAACCCCATATTTCGGGCCTAATATTTTTGTCCAAACCTTCCAAAATATCGACGGACCTTCAGGCTTGGACGGATAGCCCGACCTTTGAGCAGATCTAATTGTGAGTAATTACAAGTAGTAGTGAACCTTTTGTATGTAGAATCCGACATTAATCCATGAGACCAGAAGAATTCAGCCCTCGAATTAAAATAGTAGCAAATTCTAAAACAGGATTGCCCAGCTTTATTTATTTGGAGCAAGTAGGATAGATGTCATAGATCTTCCCCTGTACAAAAAATTTCAACCAACAAAATCATGTTCATACATTTTATTACATTCCACCCAGAGAAGATGAACATTCAAGAAATCTCAACATGTTTTCAATCTACCATTGTGTGTAGGAAAATATAGGAACCATGTAATAAGGAGATTCATTTGCGAAAAATGCAATAATACAAATAAATTAAGGAATGAGAAAATTAATTACATATAACCTTCATTGAACCAGGTGAATCCACTCCCAACCAAACATAAAATGTTGCATAAGGGATGGCTATACCAATCACAGCCATACCAACCATCACCAAGGCAGAAAAACCACTAGCATGACAGCTACTTGAATGCTATGTTTGCACCAAATTCAGACAAAGAAGAAAGCCTAGATTTTTCTTGTTCTATGTATGCTAGTCCAAGTACAATAATATTTTCCATTTTAAACATATTCAATTGATTGGAAATTAACCAAAAATTTTCCTTTTTCTTCGCGAGCAACAAATCCATAATCTCTATTTGTTTCTCAATATAATTACCAAAAACAAATTCAGCACCATTAGAGAATCCAAATTTCGATTTTATTTCAACGGATTCCAATTAGAAAACTCAAGTAATTGACAAAAATTAAAGAAATTTAAACGCTTTGATATTGAATAAACACCAAAGTGGTTTTTTAGTCTAGTTATTATCATTATTACTTTTAAGATTTGTTTGGTTATAGAGAAAATATATGGGGATAAGAAAGATGGTTAAGCCCAATTACTGGAATTAAGAAAAATAAAAGAAAAGAAAAAAGCAAAGCAAAGCATTTTGTAATTTGTATTGCGCTGTTACGTGTTTACATTTGAAAGAGATAAACTGATGATAAAAGTAACAAATGTGATTAAACCCAAAACCAAAAAGTTTTATCTTCATCTTAATCAACATGAAAGAAGCAAAATCATTTTAAACCTTCTTTTCCTGGCGCTACTATATATTTGTAATAAAGAAGAAAAAAAAGAAGGATTTACCAGAATTTATGAAGGCAAAACATGAGACCCTAAATACGAGTTAAAGCAATTTTAATTAGCTGATCTTTCTAGGTATTTAGGTTGAGAGGAATAAATGAGAGAGAGGGACGAGTGAGGAGAAAAAAATGAAAGAGGGATAAAGTTATTTTATTAAGGGTATTTAAGTCTTAATTTATAAATTTTTTTAATAAATTTTTTATTTTTCATTTTTTTATATTATTTTTGTCTATTACACCATGGAGTAATTATTTTCGATGGATTGGATGTTTTTCAAATTCTTCCAAAAATAAAAGAAAATTGTAGCATCACTTAACCTTCTCTCTCTATCACCCTCCCTCCCCTTGTCTCAGAAATGGGCCACCTCAACTAACTTCCATACAAACTCTACAACCGGATGAAGGAGATATTATATTATATTAAGTGTTAGTTTAGTATTGTTATTGGAAAAAAATTGGATTGAAAAAAATATGATGAAAAAATATGGTTTAAGAATTTTTAAATATTTGATATTACTGTGAGAAATTAAAATGTCAAAAAGAATATGTTTAAAATAATAAATGTTTAGAGATGTGCGGATAATAAAGTCATTTTATTCAAAAGTTAACTTCTAAATTGCAAAAACTCTATTTTCTTGACTTTTTGATTTGGGTTGTTAAACTATGATTTTAACCGCAGAAGCCATAATTTTTATTCGTTTAGTATTGAGGTTGTGGTGAAACATAACTTTTTTCTCAAAAGTTGTGTCAACAACAATATTAAACTAGACTAATATATTCCAAAGAAAAAGGATTAATTTTCTTGATGATTTTATCTACACCCTTCTTTCTTTCAAGGTTATATATATATATATATATATATATATATGCCACACTTAAATAATAATACAAGCTTTGGCAGTCCCAGATGCCTTTATGGTAGAAGCAATTGCATCGAAGATGTCTTTGGACTTTGCTTGTGATATGGAGTTCACAAGGATAACACTTGAAAGAGATGCATTGGGGATCATCAACAAACTCAAAGTTTCTGATCCAGATCTTTCCCCGATTGGATTAGGGATGGCAATGGAGCAAAGCGGGGACGGATTTTGCAGTATCCGCCCCCGCCCCGCCATAACACTGCTCTGCCCCGCCCCCGCCCCGCTCCGCCGTGGATGTTGAAATTTTAATACCACTACCGCCTCCATGGATGTCGGTTACATCCATAACCGCCCCGCCCCGCTCTGCCCCATTCGATATTTATTAATTATTTTTATTTTTTTCAAATAATAAAGCATTATAAAAAAAATTTAATATAAATTTAATATAAACATGTTTCTAATCTAGGAAGAGAAAAAAAATAAAGTATTAGGTTTAAGTTTTTAAAAAGAAAAATAAAAATAATAAGTTTAATTATATTATTTTATTATTTTTTTTAAAAGTTAAATATTTAAGGGTAAAATTGTAATTTCAGTATTCGGGGCGGGGCGGTGCGGAGCAGGCAATTACCACAACTGCTCCATCCCGCCTTTCAAACAAAAAAAAAAAAACCTCACCGCCCTGCTCCGCCTCTATTGTTCAAAAAAAAAAAAAACCTCTCCATTCGGATCGGATCGATTCGAAATTCATCGATCGGATTGGATTTTACCATCCTTAGATTGGACTTATAGTTGACGAAGGCAAGTCAAGAATCGCGTCTTTTCAGTTCTACTGCATCCGGCACATTAGACAAACAGGAAACTTGGCTGCCCACATTCTTGCAAAACATGATCTTCAAGTTTCGAATGATATTGTTTGGATGGAAGAAACACCCGCTGTAATTGCTAAAACCATATATGATGATTGTACTTCTCTTAATTAATGAAGTTCACTTTTTATTTCAAATAATAATAATAATAAAATACAAAAAATGGACAATAGATTAATTGAAATGGAACAAGTTATAAATGTGTATTGGCCTCTCGGGTCTTGGGTTTAATATTCTAAAGGAAGGCAAAGGGCCTCATTTTCACAGATAGAAAGTGAAAAACTGTTAGATATAAGGGATGGGATTAGATCAAAAATCATCTTTAGAATTGTAAGTGTCTTTCTCTTCTCTTCTATTCACCAAAAGAATGCATTTCCTTTATTTAATTCATATTTTCTTGGGCACACTATTAAATTCAATTCTAGTCTTTTTTTTTTTTTTTTTTTGGCCCTCAGAAAAAGTAATTCAATTCTAGTCTAGTGCAGATGAGCATGAGGCAGGCAGCGCAGGAACAGTGGGGACGATGCCTTTTATCTTGTGGGGTAAGGATTTGGTTTGTTTTGGTTTGGTATGGTATGCGTATATTTTTGGATAAATTTGAAAAATATATCATCAATAATATAATAATTGTTAAATAATATAATGAATAAAAATTATTTGAAAGAAAGAAATGAAAAAATAAAAAATTATTAAGAAAAAAATTATAAAAATAAAATTATCTTTGATAAAAAAAAAATTTCTCTTTCTCTTTATCTTCCTTTTTCTTTTATTTTTCAATTTATTTTTTAATTAAAAAATAATTTTTTGAAAATAATTTTTTTTAATTTTAAAAAATAAATTTTTTAATTTAATTTTTTAATTAAAATTTTTAAAAAATAATAAAAATAATATTTTTATTATTAAAAATTTTTAAAATATAATATTTCCTGAATGGGAGAAAAAAAGAAAAGGAGGTTTTTTCATTAAAAGCAATTTTGTCATTACAATTAAAGCTGCTCATAGGCCGTGGCCCGATTTTTTTTAGTTTCCTTACTCAGGCTCGGCTCTGAGCCGGCTCTCCGGCCTATATTCACTGTTCATCTATATTAAAAATATATATATTTTCTTATTTTTTTCAATATATTTTTATAATTAAATTTAAAAAATAATATTTTTTTATTCGGTGGCCGGGCCGCGGCCGGCCCGGCTCACTAAAATCCTTGCCCAAGCCCGACCTAATACGGGCCGGGCTTGCAGGTCGGATGGGCTGCCCGACGTGAATAGGTCTAATTACAATATCTTTCTTAACAATTTTTAACTTTTTTTTTTTTTTTCAAATAACTCTTATTCATTAGATTATTTAACAAGTTTTTTTTTTACTATAATATAGCAAAAAAATTTATCAAATTACCGTTGGTTTATGATTATTTCCCAAAATACGGCTTATTTTTTTCTAGCTGGGAAATCGCCATCCCCCATGGCGATTTCCCAGCGTTATTTTTTGAAAATTTGTAAAAAACACCAAGGGAAATCGCCATGGGGGGGTGGCGATTTCCCTTGGTGTTTTTTGCAAATTTTGCTAAAAATACCAAGGGAAATCGCCACCCCCCATGGCGATTTCCCTTGGTAATTTTAGCAAAATTTGCTAAAATCATGAAGGGAAATCGCCATGGGGGGTGGCGATTTCCCTTCATGTATTTTTTTTTTAATTAATAAACAAAAATTAAATTTAAACAAAAATTTAATTTAATTTGATAAATTTATTTTTAAAAATTATAAATTAAATTAAAATATTTTTTTTATAATTTAAAAAAAATTAAAAATTCGTAAAATATATTTTAGGTTTTTTTATAATTTAATATTTTGAAATTTTTTTTTAAATTTTAAATTTGAAATTAGAAAAAACAAATTAAAAAAAAAAATTTGAAAGGGGGGCAACGGTCATATGACCGTTGCCCCCCCTCCTCCCACACCCCCCACCCCACTAATTTTATCTATAAATACCCCCCTCCTCTCCTTCAAATTTTCTTTCCTCTCATTCAAATTTTCATTTTCTTTCAACAATTTTTCATTCTTCTACCAAAAAAATTTCTTTCTACAATTTTTTTTTTCTACAACAATATTTTGAAATGGCTTCACTATTGAGGTTACAAGAAAATCACATCTCGGAGGTTATATTTAACTAGGTAAGTAAATTGTTATATTATTATTGTTTTTTATATTATTATTATTTTTTATATTATTATTGTTTTTTATATTATTATTGTTTTATATTATATTATATTATTATTGTTTTTTATATTATTATTGTTTTTTATATTATTATTGTTTTTTATATTATTATTGTTTATATTATATTATATTATTATTGTTTTTTATATTATTATTGTTTTATATTATATTATTATTGTTTATATTATACTATTATTGTTTTTTATATTATTATTGTTTTATATTATATTATATTATTATTGTTTATATTATTATATTATTATTGTTCTATATTATATTATATTATTATTGTTTATATTATATTATATTATTATTATTTTGTTATTTTATAGTTTTATTTATTAATTTTTAATTGCTATAGTTTTATAATATATTAATTTTTATTATTATAACAGGAAACTCGTCGCGTGTTACGTGCGAGGAAATTTACATTGGAGGACCCGCATCCATCTATTATCGACCACTTAAGAAGAGCCGGATTTTATCACGCAAGACAAATTCGACGACTTGTGATACAACCCGATTTAATCAGTGCGTTGGTCGAACGATGGAGACCCGAGACGCACACTTTTCATTTTCCATGTGGTGAATGCACGGTCACTCTCGAAGATGTTGCGCTGCAACTTGGACTTCCGATCCATGGCGATGCAGTTACAGGCGGAAGCCTGCTAGATTGGAATGAAGTGTGTCAAGATCTATTGGGTGAGGTACCTCCAGAAGACTATGTATCTGGCTCAACGGTGAGACTAACTTGGTTGAAATCGTTTCAAAATCTGCCATTACATGCAACCGAACAACAAATACAATATGCTGCTAAAGCATACATTTTACGTTTGATTGGAAGATTACTGATGCCTGACAAATCGAGCAGTCGGGTACATTTAATGTATCTTCCATTGCTACGTGATTTAGAGCAAGCAGCAAATTATACTTGGGGTTCTGTGTGTTTGGCGGTTTTGTATAGAGAATTTTGCCGAGCTACAGTTCCAAAAATCCATGACATAGGTGGATGTTTAGTGCTTCTACAATCATGGGCTTGGTATCGGCTACCATTTCTTGCTCCGCGCGTGGATATTTCGGCTGTATACCCCCTTGCAAGCAGGTAATAATCTTTACTATTTTATTAATTTTGTACGAACTTGTATTTTTATAGGTCATTAAGATATTATATGCATTTTAATAGGTGGAGTAGGAGTACGAGTAGAGATTTTACAGAGACTCCGAGCGATCTTCAAGTATAAGACTACGACTAGATCGACTAGGATATGATAAGGTAAATATTTCGATTGTTACATTGAAGTTTTTTTTTTTTTTATTTAATCCATATGAAACTAATAATTTGTAATAATTATTCGCAGTTTCTGTGGATGCCATATTCCTCGAGTGAAATTATGGCATGCCTCCTATCGGATGCCTACAATAATTTCAATATATGGAAAGCAAACACAGCATTGATATGCTTTTCATATGTAGAGTGGCACCAAACTGACCGGGTGTTGCGACAATTTGGGATGCAACAACCAATTCCTGCAGCCCCGGTGAACCTTGATAAGCTTCACAAGGTCGACATGCGTGGTCGTAATGATGAATTCTGGCCTGCGAAGCATGAACATTGGATCCAATGGTGGAACATACGTTTTCAACGAATTCCGACAGGTTACCCGATTGTTGGTAATAATTTCAACCCGTCTGCTGATTACATAAGATGGTATAGAAATGAAGGTCGGCCTTTCGTTTGTCCACCGTCGATGCACGAGGATGTTAGGAGTATGCCATTTACCGGACAAACTTCAGCTCCAGTCCCTCCTACACAGGATATGGATGCTCCTAGACCTCGCCGACAACGTGGGCGAACGCGTCAACCGACCTTATCGGAGTTCACAACACCGAGGATGTCATTTGATCATCCTGAACCTGAACGAGATCATGGAGTACCATCCAGCCATCGTTATTCTGTAAGTCACCCCGGATATGACGTTGATGAGTGTTACCGACCATCACCGCCAAGAACGAGGTTAGATGACCAGCTCCCCATCCTAAGTCCAAGTTCAGCATATTTAACATCCATGTATCAGTTTGGAACCCCTTCGTCAGCATTTGATGCTACATCATTTATGGGTGCATCTAGTAGTCAGGTTCCCGTTATGGGTGAACTAGGTGTTGGCTCATCCAGCAGTGGGTTTCAAATTTTTGATACGGATGAAACGACTGATGACATACAACCGGAACCAGTGGCGGCAAGAGGTCGCGGTGGACCGTGAATACGTGCCACTGACGAGGTTGAACGACGGGTGCAACCACCACGCACTAGAAGAGCTCGACACTGTTGCTCTACACCACGCAATAATTAGAATAATTGTAATGTGTTTTAAATTTCTAATACAAATTTATATGTTTTGCATTTCATGTTATTTTTAAAAAATTTGTTCGGAAATTAATTGTTATATTTTATTTTAATTTATATCTTAATGTTGTTATTTAATTTTAATATAATAATCCAAATTACATGATAAGTTGCTTTTCTTTTTTTCATTTTAATTTAATTTTCTTTTTAAATTTTAATAAGAAATAAAATTTTAATCATAAATTAAATTAAAATTATTTTATCAAATATCCAGTTTTAAACTGTAACAATCTATACTATTATTAAAAACAATGATTAAATTGATGTCACGAGTTAATCGAATACCAACTCAAAAAAACGAATCAAATTAAAAAAATTATTTTACGATACCAACTTAAAAATAACTTCTTTATTTAAAAAAGTGACTCCATAAATTTCTTTAAAAAAAATTTTATTTACATTTTACATCATTAAATTATTTTTGATATAAATTAAATTTTCTTTTTTATAATATTACAAAATTATAAAAAATAAAATTTTTGATATAAAAATTTAATAAAAAATATAATCTTCTTTTTAAATTTTAATAAGAAATATATTTTTATTTTTTATAAAATTGTAATAATAAATTAAATTACATTTTTAATATAAATTTTAAAAAAATAAATAACCAAACATATAAAAAAATATTTTAATTTAATTTATAATTTTTAAAAATAAATTTATCAAATTTAATTTAATTTTTGTTTAAATTTAATTTTTGTTTATTAATTAAAAAAAAATATAAATGAAGGGAAATCGCCACCCCCCATGGCGATTTTCCTTGGTGTTTTTTACAAATTTTCAAAAAATAACGCTGGGAAATCGCTATGGGGGATGGCGATTTCCGGCTTTTTTATACTAATATAGCTAAAAAAAAAATTAAACCCCAAATTACCGTTACTTTTTGATTATTTCCCAAAATACGGACCTTTTTTTTTTCAGCTGGGAAATCGCCATCCCCCATGGCGATTTCCCAGCGTATTTTTTTGCAAATTTGCAAAAAAATACCAAGGGAAATCGCCACCCCCCATGGCGATTTCCCTTGGTAATTTTAGCAAAATTTGCTAAAATCATGAAGGGAAATCGTCATGGGGGGTGTCGATTTCCCTTCATGTATATTTTTTTTTTAATTAATAAAAAAAAATTATATTAATACAATATTTTATTTTAATTTGATAAATTTATTTTTAAAAATTATAAATTAAATTAAAATATTTTTTTTATAATTTAAAAAAATTTAAAAATTCGTAAAATATATTTTAGGTTTTTTTATAATTTAATATTTTGAATTTTTTTTTTTAAATTTTAAATTTCAAATGAAAAAAAAAATAAAATAAAAAATTCAAAGGGGCAACGGTCATATGACCGTTGCCCCCATCCCCCTCCCCCCACCCCCCACGTCCCCCCTCCCCCCCCCACACCCCCCACCCTCTATAAATACCCCCTCCTCTTCTTCAAATTTTCATTCCTCTCATTCAAATTTTCATTTTCTTTCAAAATTTTTTCATTTTTCTACCAAAAAAAAATTCTTTCTACAAATTTTTTTTTTCTACAACAATATTTTGAAATGGCTTCACTATTGAGGTTACAAGAAAATCACATCTCGGAGGTTATATTTAACGAGGTAAGTAAATTGTTATATTATTATTGTTTTTTATATTATTATTATTTTTTATATTATTATTGTTTTTTATATTATTATATTATTATTGTTTTTTATATTATTATTGTTTTTTATATTATTATTGTGTTATATTATATTATATTATTATTGTGTTATATTATATTATTATTGTTTTTTATATTATTATTGTTTTATATTATATTATATTATTATTGTTTTATATATTATTATTGTTTTATATTATATTATATTATTGTTTTATATTATATTATTATTGTTTTTTATATTATTATTGTTTTATATTATATTATTATTGTTTTTTATATTATTATTGTATTATATTATTTTATTATTGTTTTTTATATTATTATTGTTTTATATTATATTATTATAGTTTTTTATATTATTATTGTTTTATATTATATTATATTATTATTCTTTATATTATATTATATTATTATTGTTTTTTTATATTATATTATTATTGTTTTATATTATATTATTATTGTTTTTTATATTATTATTGTTTTATATTATATTATTATTGTTTTTTATATTATTATTGTATTATATTATTTTATTATTGTTTTTTATATTATTATTGTTTTATATTATATTATTATAGTTTTTTATATTATTATTGTTTTATATTATATTATATTATTATTCTTTATATTATATTATATTATTATTGTTTTTTTATATTATATTATTATTGTTTTTTTATACGAAATTATTGTTTTATATTATATTATTATTGTTTTATATTATATTATATTATTATTGTTTATATTATATTATATTATATTATATTATATTATATTATTATTGTTTTATATTATATTATATTATTATTGTTTATATTATATTATATTATATTATTATTTTGTTATTTTATAGTTTTATTTATTACTTTTTAATTGTTATAGTTTTATAATATATTAATTTTTATTATTATAACAGGAAACTCGTCGCGTATTACGTTCGAGGAAATTTACATTGGAGGACCCGCATCCTTATATTATCGACCACTTAAGAAGAGCCGGATTTTATCACGCAAGTCAAATTCGACGACTTGTGATACAACCCGATTTAATCTCTGCGTTGGTCGAACGATGGAGACCCGAGACGCACACTTTTCATTTTCCATGTGGTGAATGCATGGTCAGTCTCGAAGATGTTGCGCTGCAACTTGGACTTCCGATCCATGGCGATGCAGTTACAGGCGGAAGCCTGCTAGATTGGAATGAACTGTGTCAAGATCTATTGGGTGAGGTACCTCCAGAAGACGTCGTATCTGGCTCAACGGTGAGACTGACTTGGTTGAAAACGTTTCAAAATCTGCCATTACATGCAACCGAACAACAAATACAATATGCTGCTAGAGCATATATTTTACGTTTGATTGGAGGATTACTGATGCCTGACAAATCGAGCAGTCGGGTACATTTAATGTATCTTCCATTGCTACGTGATTTAGAGGAAGCAGCAAATTATAGTTGGGGTTCTGCGTGTTTGGCAGTTTTGTATAGAGAACTTTGCCGAGCTACAGTTCCAAAAAACCATGACATAGGTGGATGTCTAGTGCTTCTACAATCATGGGCTTGGTATCGGCTACCATTTCTTGCTCCGCGCGTGGATATTTCGGCTGTATACCCCCTTGCAAGCAGGTAATAATCTTTACTATTTTATTAATTTTGTACGAAATTGTATTTTTATAGGTCATTAAGATATTATATGCATTTTAATAGGTGGAGTAGGAGTACGGGTAGAGATTTTACAGAGACTCCGAGCGATCTTGCAAGTATAAGACTACGACTAGATCGACTAGGATATGATAAGGTAAATATTTCGATTGTTACATTGAAGTTTTTTTTTTTTATTTAATCCTTATGAAACTAATAATTTGTAATAATTATTCGCAGTTTCTGTGGATGCCATATTCCTCGAGTGAAATTATGGCATGCCTCCCATCGGATGCCTACAATAATTTCAATATATGGAAAGCAAACACAGCATTGATATGCTTTTCATATGTAGAGTGGCACCAAACTGACCGGGTGTTGCGACAATTTGGGATGCAACAACCAATTCCTGCAGCCCCGATGAACCTTGATAAGCTTCACAAGGTCGACATGCGTGGTCGTAATGATGAATTCTGGCCTGCGAAGCATGAACGTTGGATCCAATGGTGGAACATACGTTTTGAACGAATTCCGACAGGTTACCCGATTGTTGGTAATAATTTCAACCCGTCTGCTGATTACATAAGATGGTATAGAAATGAAGGTCGGCCTTTCGTTTGTCCACCGTCGATGCACGAGGATGTTAGGAGTATGCCATTTACCGGACAAACTTCAGCTCCAGTCCCTCCTACACAGGATATGGATGCTCCTAGACCTCGCCGACAACGTGGGCGAAGGCGTCAACCGACCTCATCGGAGTTCACAGCACCGAGGATGTCATTTGATCATCCTGAACCTGAACGGGATCATGGAGTACCATCCAGCCATCGTTATTCCGTAAGTCACCCCAGATATGACGTTGATGAGTGTTACCGACCATCACCGCCAACAACGAGGTTAGATGACCAGCTCCCCGTCCTAAGTCCAAGTTCAGCATATTTAACATCCATGTATCAGTTTGGAACCCCTTCGTCAGCATTTGATGCTACATCATTTATGGGTGCATCTAGTAGTCAGGTTCCCGTTATGGGTGAACTAGGTGTTGGCTCATCCAGCAGTGGGTTTCAAATTTTTGATACGGATGAAACGACTGATGACATACAACCGGAACCAGTGGCGGTTATAGCAAGAGGTTGTGGTGGACCGCGAATACGTGCCACTGACGAGGTTGAACGACGGGTGCAACCACCACGCACTAGAAGAACTCGACACTGTTGCTCTACACCACGCAATAATTAGAATAATTGTAATGTGTTTTAAATTTCTAATATAAATTTATATGTTTTGCATTTCATGTAATTTGTTCGGAAATTAATTGTTATATTTTATTTTAATTTATATCTTAATGTTGTTATTTAATTTTAATATAATAATCCAAATTACATGATAAGTTGCTTTTCTTTTTTTCATTTTAATTTAATTTTCTTTTTAAATTATAATAAGAAAAAAAAAATTAATCAGAAATTAAATTAAATTTTTTTTATCAAATATCCAGTTTTAAACTGTAACAATCTATATTATTATTAAAAACAATGATTAAATTAATGTCACGAGTTAATCGAATACCAACTCAAAAAAACTAATCAAATTAAAAAAATTATTTTACGATACCAACTTAAAAATAACTTCTTTATTTAAAAAAGTGACTCGATAAATTTCTTTTAAAAAAAATTTATTTACATTTTACATCATTAAATTATTTTTGATATAAATTAAATTTTCTTTTTTATAATATTACAAAATTATAAAAAATAAAATTTTTGATATAAAAATTTTATTTTTTATATAATCTTCTTTTTAAATTTTAATAAGAAATATATTTTTATTTTTTATAAAATTGTAATAATAAATTAAATTACATTTTTAATATATATTTTAAAAAAATAAATAACCAAACCTATAAAAAAAATATTTTAATTTAATTTATAATTTTTAAAAATAAATTTATCAAATTAAAATAAAATATTGTTTTAATATAATTTTTTTTATTAATTAAAAAAAAAATATACATGAAGGGAAATCGCCACCCCCCATGGCGATTTCCCTTCATGGTTTTAGCAAAATTGGCTAAAATTACCAAGGGAAATCGCCATGGGGGGTGGCGATTTCCCTTGGTGTTTTTTGCAAATTTGCAAAAAAACACGCTGGGAAATCGCCATGGGGGATGGCGATTTCCCAGCTTAAAAAAAAAGTCCGTATTTTGGGAAATAATCAAAAAGTAACGGTAATTTGGGGTTTAATTTTTTTTTTAGCTATATTAGTATAAAAAAGCCGGCGATTTCCCAGCTAGAAAATAAAAAAGCCGTATTTTGGGAAATAATCTAAAACCAACGATAATTTGGGAAATTTTTTTTTTTTTGCTATATTGTAATAAAAAAACCTTATTTAACAACTATTGAGATTTTTGTTTTTTTTAATTTACCCATTTTTAGTTGAGAGGGGCCGAAAACATAGGTACAGTGCGTGCTGAGTGCCATACTCTGTTGAGTGAAAGAGACTGCAGTGCAGTGCAGTGGATTTTTAGCGTGAACATATAAACAAAGGCTGGTTAAGCTAGGCTATGTTTACCTAATGATTCCCAATCTTTCAACGGACATTTTGCAACTGTGCATTAGAGAAAATGACAAAATTAAAATCCCTTCCATTACTATTGATCTTGACACGAAAATGAGGGGAGAGGCAAGCCACGTCCTTGTTTTCTTTTTAAAAAATTATTTAATTATTATTATTTTTTATAAATTATTTTTATTAAATTATTTTTATATATTTTTTATATTAAATTATTTTTATAAATATCACTTCTTTTTAATACTATTATTTATTTTGATAATAAAATATATGGAAATAAGAATTTTTATTTTTAGTGGTGAGGTATAGTTAATAGTTAGTACTTAGTACTTAAAGCATTAACCATCAAGGAAAACAACGCCTCAGCCAGTTTTTTTTTTTTTCTCATTTTTTGCATTCTGAGTTGTGTCGTTGATGAGCAAAATTTTTTACTACTTATCATTGTCTACAATTGGAATGCTGCACTTTCTTCATTAGGGAATTTCCAGGAAATGTTTACCGCAACAAGGCTGTCATTTCTTTCTTTTTTGATTGGTGAAATCAGGCAACCACTTTACAAAAATGGCTTCTACACTTCGCACTTGAAAGCCCACTTATAATTTACAACTTAAGTACCGTCTTTGCTTGATTCAGGAAACATAAGGTGGAAAGGCCACCATTTTCCAAGAACGACGCAAAAGGATAATCCAATCCATCAAGTCACTGGGCTTGTCCCATGATCCATCGGAAATATCCGTATAATAAGCATCAATCAATCCATATTATTATTGAGTTCAATAATACCAATCCATATTATTATTGAGTTCCATAATTTTGAACATGATACGAAAATATAATACAATTACAATACATATAATAAATACAAAAAATAATATAATAAACAAACACGACACGTTTAAAAACAATTAACACATCACTTAATACACGTATCATATTTGTCTAAAATTTTGACACATAATTTATATTGTGTTTATGTTTACACAATTAACACGAAAAAAAATACGAAACACGATAAGCATACATAGATTGCCAAATCTACCATATTTGCGCTAAATAAATCTTGCCAAATACCAATGCAAGTGCTAGACCAATAACATTCACGCACCTAAACCAGAAACCACAGCTCAGCCTCAAATGCCAAGCTCTACAAAATGTTGTTTATACTTACACATACCAAATCTGTTAGAAATGGTAACAATCGTCCATTGGCAATCACTTTAACCCACCATAAAGACTTCTTTGTGGAGTCTTACAAAATTGAAATCTCCCAGTTTTATGGGCTATCAAACAAACATGTTGCAGTGGAACGCTACCTTTTTTACTAATTTATGTGGTGAAGCAATACCTCAATTCTCATATCAAGCATGCAATCAAACATAGCTGCTCATTTGGAGGAGGAAATCTAACAAAATGAATACAATTACAAGGCATAAAATACATATCTGAATGCAGCCCTCTCTCAAGAACTATTTCAACTGCTACTATTTAGCAAAATTCTTTGAAGTGGAATAGTCCTGATCAATTTCTTTGCGAGATGCTTCCCAAAGTCGATGTTCAATTCCCAATTTTCGAAGCTCCATCAGTCCTTCCTCAACTAAACAAGTAGAAACATGAAATAAGCGGTTACTTGCGAGAAGGTTGGGCTGAGTCATAAAATATGCAAGAAAACAATAGGACATGCTTTAAATTCAAAGTTTCACCAAACCAACAGAGAAAGAAAAGGCCATGGGCGGGAAATAGTGCGACAATACTTCCATGTGAAGAAATTAATGCTTATAGTAAACTTAAAATTACCATCAACAGCATCATGTGAACTTGGTGAATGCTCACTACGGCTGATCCAAAATTTAAGTTGCTCTTTGGCCGTATCCTCCTCTATGCCATGGGCTTTGGCTCTTCTCCAAAAAAATGTAAGCCAAGCCTATACAGTATGTTCTATAAATGGTCAGCAGCATAATACTAAAGGAAAAATATTACTGTACATTGTACAATGATAGCTGCTTAACCAAGAATCATTTAACTGAGTGGCTATTTCATTTAAAGGGAAATAAATTAAGAATCCAATATTAAGCTCAGCATTATGCCAACAGGTCTAGCCAATGGAGTCAAGGTCTCTCATCCTTTTTTCTTTTTTTTTTTTTTTTGAAAATTTACAGAACTAATTAGTAAAGATGATTTTAACACAAACTAACATATACCTCTTACAGATATTTGTCAAGAAAATTCACAGCCTCTCATCCTTTATTGGCAGGCAAGGAAAACAAAAGAGACAAGAATGGGGAAATTGCAAAATTATGAAGCATATGCAATTTAATTTGCAACTATGAAGTATGGTTTCCACTAAAACCTACATGCTGTTCTTGAGTTTTATAACCAGAGACTGAAATTAGTAACCAGTTGGGTCAGGATAAAGTTAGTGTCACCAGCAGTCGAACAAAATCTTTTAATAGGAAGACCAAGAAATTCATGAACTTTTGAGGATTATTACAGAATGAAATGTCAGCAAATGCCATTGAGATAAAAACACAGATAACGGAAAAAGACAGGCACACCTCCTTGAATAGAACATCCTCAGACTCCTCTGGACTCAGTTCTGCAATAAAGCATACTGGTTATTCTTCTAATCACAAGTGATTCATACTGCTATTTATTGTCAAAATCGAAGACATAGAAAACTGGTGGTAGCAAGACGAAATGAAACAATGAAATAGTGAGAAAAGGAGAGACATTTACTTTCATCCTTCCTATTAATGGTTCGCTCTCTCTCTCTCTCTCTCTCTCTCTCTCTCTCTCTCTCTCCACCCTAATGTGCAAGGTTTAAGCTTGTTAGATTAGAACTCTTTCAAAAGTTGATAATCAGCAATTGCTGCCACTAAAGCCAAACAGATCATAAAAAGCCATTTCAATCCAGCTTCGGACAATAATATAGGCCCTCCAAGAGCTCACCTACTACTTGAAGCAAATCAATCAACCAGACTATATCTATTATTTGGAATCATATTCAACTGTTTTAATTTTCTGAGCACCACAGGCTATTAATCACCATCGTTTACTCCTTTATTCTGGCAAATGGTAATACAGACAAACAGAACAGCAAATAACTAAATAAATTGACTTACCAAATGCCTCCATAAACTTTGGATCACGCGGTGATTTGATATCTGAAAAATGTGCAAGTAAGAATTCAGTCAGATCAGAGGAGAGAGCTTTAGAGGTAGTTCAGTGGCTAAAACATGCATTGTATTAGCAGAAAGCAATGAAATCAGCTTGTAAACCAAGAAGACAAAGATGTTAACAAAGTAATAATAGAACATACCTGACAATGAGAGTCTAACAGAATTTGCTCTTCTCTGTTGTGCCAAAGCATTCACGATAGCTTCTTCAACCTTCAAAAACACAGCCAGAAAATATTAAACTAGTGGAATGAACATAGCACCTTAGTTCCAAAAAATACCACTTTCTTCTCTTCTTTTTTTTTTTTAGGGGGGGGGGGGGGGGGGGTAGGCACCTTTAGGGATACAAGCTCCTTCAAACCCATTTCAACTGAAAGCATACTCTCAATATTCCCTTCTCCAGTCAGATCATTTAAGTCCTCAACAAGTTTGCTCCTCTTTTCATTCTCATCATCACCTACTCAGCGTTGTAAATAGTTTTAAAACATGATAAATGCATATGATATGATATGAGAAAGGTGCTGCTGTCTAGCTAACAAGAACAGCATCTTGCTAGCAAAAAAAGATGTTTGGCTACCATAAAGCATATACTATTTATGATTACTAGCCTTTTTCGGAAAACTCCTCTTTAGCTTTTTGTCCAGCAGAAACAACCACCTCAAAAGGAAGAGGTGCTAATGATGACCAGTATTCATGCTTTGACACTGCAATATCTGCACAGATACCTATAAAGCAAGATAAATTATGTGAAACAGTATGGCCTCAGTGATGGATAAACTGTACATTATCTACCTTTTAATACAATGGAGTTATAATTATCAGTTTGAATATATACCACACCCTCAACCTTTCAACAGTTTGACATGGGGCAGGATGAAGTAAAATAAAATAAAAAGATTCACAGTAGTTCATCTATGCCCTTCAAAATAACTGCCTTATTATTCAACAAGAATAAGACAAAAGAACAAAATTTTGAAAGTGAATGGTACATTTCACTCTCCATGATAAATTTCAAACATAAGATATCCAGTAATTACCATATCTTGCAGCTAAGCCCCAGTAACGAGCAAGCCAACACCTCTTAAGGACAACTTCTTCCTGAAATTCAGATGCATAAAGTAATTGATCTTCTAATGAAAAGTGAAAGACTCCTTGCATCGTGCAACAATATAAAGCACATACCATCTCTTTTTGATTCAATATCATTCTTTGAGTCATTGAACGAAGGGCTTTTACTTCAGATTCAGCTCCATGAAGCTGCCTTACAATGGCTGTTGCCTCATCTTTAGCATTCTAATTCAAGCAAAAAAACAAAATTAAAGCATAAGGAAAACAGCATAGCAACAGCAAAAGTTAGTACATTAATTTAGAAAGATAAAAGATTATAATATAGTGTTGTTAGCTGTAAATTAGTAGACCATAATTATAGGAAGATAGATGTAAATTAGGAGCTATAAATTAGGAGATCAGTTTCCTATCTTTTAGGGATTTAGTAAAACCTTCCTAGAATACTAATATCCTCCTGTATAAATACTTTATATCAGATTATTTTCATAATTGAATTGAATTCCAAAATTCTCTTAATTCTTTTCATGGAATCAGAGCTATAGGCTCATTTTTTTCTTTTTCTGGGATCTGAAATCTGTTCAAAATAGAATTTCTGTTCAATTTTTTCAGCCTTCATTGCTGAATTTCTGGTCACTGATCAGCAGCCTTCATTGCTGATTTTTTCTTTCAAAAACAGTCTCTTCATACAATTTCTGGTCACTAATCAGCAGCCTTCATTGCTGATTTTCTCAAAAACAGCCTTCATTGCACTTTCAAAATGTCTTCCATGACCAATAATGCTTCAACCGCCCAATCCAAAGAGGTGGCTCTCAACCAAACAACTGGAAAACATGAATTCAACAAAAATGACATTGAACGGCTGAGATCACTTCTTGATTCATTAGAAAAGTCTACAGGTACCTGTTCCTTGGCAAATTCGGGTAAGCCCCATTCTTTATATACTTTAAGTGCCTCCGGTTCTGAATTTTAAAATCTTGGGTTATTGACTCTAGGGCATCCGATCATATGACCCATTCTTCACACAAATTTCTCACATACCATCCTTGTCCAAGCAACAAAAAAATAGTCATTGCTGATGGATCCCTGGCCACTATTGCAGGCCAAGGAGACATTGTTCTAAGCCCATCCATAGTTCTTAAAAATGTGTTACATGTACCTAAGTTATCTACAAATCTTGTGTCTGTTCATCAACTTACAAAAGACCTAAACTGCAGTATGATATTTTCTCATATTTCTTGTGTAATTCAGGACCAAGTTACGAGGACGATTGGACATGCTAAGGTAAGACATGGCCTTTATTATCTTGAGTTACCTAGTGACCAAGTGAACAGTGGGAACAAATCACCTCTCTTGTTTCTGTCCAGCAACTCTCGTTCCAATAAAGACAAAATTTAGCTTCACCATTTTAGACTTGGACATCCTTCCTTTAGTGTTCTTACTGTCATGTTTTCATCTTTGTTTAAGAATGTTAACCTGAATGAGTTTCACTGTGAGGTTTGCGAATTTGCTAAACACCAACGTGTGTCCTTTCCTTTGAGTAATAAAAGAACTACTGTTCCTTTTTCCTTGATCCACAATGATATTTGGGGTCCATCTCGAGTTCCAAACATTTCAGGGGCTCATTGGTTTGTCTTGTTCATAGATGATTGTATTCGAGTCTCATGGATTTATTTGCTAAAACAAAAATCAGATGTGAGCAACATTTTTCCTATTTTTCATACAATGGTCAAAACTCAATTCAATGTTAGAATTAAGAAGTTGAGGACTGATAATGCTAGAGACTACTTTAATCAAACTTTGTCTCCATACTTTCAAAAAGAGGGAATTATTCATAAATCTTTTTGTGTTAACACACCCCAACAAAATGGAGTTGCCGAAAGGAAAAATGGTCATTTGTTAGCCTTTACCGTGCTCTTTTGTTACAACAAAATGTTCCAAAAACTTTTTGGGGGGAAGTTGTCCTTACTGCAGCTCATTTAATAAATCGTATCTCGTCTCGAGTGATTTTAAAAGTCCAATGGAGGTGTTTTCTAAGTATTTTCCAGATTTCAATATGTCAACAAAGTTAGTCCCTAGAGTTTTGGGATGTGTCTCATTTGTTCATGTTCACTCTCATAGTCGAAGCAAATTAGATCCTAGAGCAGTCAAGTGTCTTCATAGGATATTCACCTACTCAAGAAGGGTACAAATGCTACAATCCTATCACTCGTAAAACCTATGTCTCTACTGATGTCACTTTTGCTGAAACAAAAAGCTATTTTTCTAGCCCTTATCCTCAGGGGGAGACATCATCTATGGAGGATACGGATTTGTTTTTGAGAGAACCATCAATGGTAGTTAAAATATCTCCTGTGCAAACAGAAACCACTTCTGAAATAGAACTTACCTCTGAACCTTCTGAACCCATTTTTGAAGCCGAGTCTATTGAGTCACCTTCAGCTTCTAACCTTTTCGAAGAACCATCAAAACTAATAAATCCTACTCTTATAAAGCCACTACAGGTCTACTCAATAAGGATAAAGCCCGTGATCAATCTTGTGCAAGTTCAAGAAACCAAATCGTCACTTGGGACTGAGGTAAGTCCTTCTACTGAGATATCACCTACTGTTCTTGATTTGGATCTACCCATAGCCACAAGAAAAGGTGTTAGAAAATGCACACGACACCCTTTATCCCATTTTGTGTCATTTTAAAAATTATCAACCTCGCACAAAAACTTTCTTACCCATCTAAACACTGTAGACATCCCAGAGACCTTATCTCAAGCACTTGGCAAAGAGGAATGGAAGCATGCAATGAGAGTAGAAATGGAGGCCTTGGAGAAAAATAAAACATGGGAACTAGTACCAGTAGGATGCAAATGGGTCTTCACAGTGAAGTGTAAGTCGAATGGATCCATTGAGAGGTATAAAGCGAGACTAGTCGCCAAAGGATATACACAGACCTATAGGGTGGATTATCAAGAGACATTTGCACCAGTAGCGAAGATGAACAAAGTAAGGGTATTGTTATCTCTAGCAGCAAATTATGATTGGCCTTTACAATAGTTTGATGTGAAGAATGCCTTTTTACATGGTGATCTTCAGGAGGAAATTTATATGGAAATACCACCTAGTTTTGGCATAAATCTGGGTAAAACAAAGTGTGCAAACTAAAAAAAGCATTGTATGGGCTCAAACAATCTCCACGGACATGGTTCGGAAGATTTACCAAGGCAATGTTGAATATGAAGTACAAACAGAGTCAAGGTGATCATACATTATATATCAAGCATTCGGCTTCAAGGGGAGTCACGGCATTGATAGTTTATGTGGATGACATAATTGTAACTGAAAATGATCCAAATGAACAAAAGGCTCTTCAGAAGTATTTAGCAAAAGAGTTCAAAATAAAGGACCTTGGAAAATTGAAGTACTTCTTAGGAATAGAAGTAGCTCGGTCAAAGGAATGAATCTTTGTTTCACAGCAAAAGTATGTCCTTGATCTGTTAAAAGAAACAGGTAAGCTTGGTTGTAGACCATCAAATACGCCTATTGAGCCAAATCATAGATTAGGAGTCTATGGAAGGAGAACCAACTGACAAAGGTATGTATCAAAAACTTGTGGGGAAGCTAATCTATCTCTCACGCACACGGCCAGACATTGCATATGCACCGAGTGTTGTGAGTCAGTTCATGCAAAATCCTAAGGGTGTCCATCTCGATGCAGTATATCGGATCTTACAATATTTGAAAGGCAACCCAGGAAAAAGGATTCTCTTTAGAAAGGGAAAAAGTATGGAACTAGAAGCATACACAGATGCTGATTATGCTGGTTGTGTTACTGACAGAAGATCAACATCTGGGTATTGTACTTTCATTGGCAGAAATTTGGTAACCTGGAGGAGTAAGAAACAACCGGTTGTAGCAAGATCTAGTGCAGAGGTAGAATTTCGATTGATGGAACAAGGTATTTGTGAACTGTTATGGCTCAAGATTATCTTAGATGACTTGAAGATTAAATGGGAGACTCCAATGAAGCTGTATTGTGATACTAAGTCTGCAATCAACATAGCTCATAATCCAATTCAGCATGACAAAACTAAACATGTGGAGGTTGACAAACATTTCATTAAGGAGAAACTTGAAAGTGGATTGATTTGCACTCCTTATATTTCAACAGAGAACCAGCTAGCAGATGTCTTAACTAAAAGACTGATGAGTTCAGGATTTCAGAAGATTGTAAACAGGCTAGGGATGGAAAATATCTACTCCCCAGCTTGAGGGGGAGTTTTGTAGGTGTAAATTAGTAGACCATAATTATAGAAAGATAGACGTAAATTAGGAGTAAATTAGGAGATTAGTTTCCTATCTTTTAGAGATTTAGTAAAACCTTCCTAGAATACTAATATGCTCATGTATAAATACCTTGTATCAGATTATTTTCATAATTGAATTGAATTCCAAAATTCTCTTTAAGATTATATCGTACAGCCAAGGAGTAGTTGCTGATATTTACCTCAACTTCAGATCTAAGGGACAAAATCTCCTTGTCTACAATATCCTTAGTTTGCTTTGCATCCTTAAGTGCAGCCTGTGAAGATAAAAGAAAAAGAAATGAAATGATTATTCTTTTGTTTTCTGGAAGCTAGAAGGAAAAATTATGGCATGTCCTATTATCAGATGCAAACTGTCAAGTTTATCACAATAGTTGAAACTCAAAATTCAACTCATTTTGCAGTCTAACAAGGCTGAGTTTGCCTAGCTCAAATCACCATTAAATAAGAAAAAGAAAAAAACCTGACATAGAGCTGGCAAGCCTAGAATTAGTCATTTACATATTGCAAACAGAGTAGAATCCAAATTTCCAATTACCTCTCTTTGACGCAATGCAGCCTCTTTTCTGTAGATGGTAACAAGGTGTTATAAAAAGGTAAACAAATAAAACTAAAAGGGGATATAACAGGGTATATAATAAGGTTGTTTGAACTACAACCTACCTGCTTAAGAGTTTGGCTTCCAAAGATACTCCTTCACCAAGAGCAGCAACCTAAAAACTCAGAAAAAAGAGCAAAGTCAAATAACATTTGATATGATTATGGTCCTTGTGGTTACTATAAGCCATAAAAATCGAATGCAAATAAATAAGAAGTCAACAGCAAATGCAAAGCTTTAAAATGTATATGCCAATCCAATATTTATCAGTACATAGAAAACCACTAGAAGGGTCAAGAGTTACCTGTGCAAGCAATCAAAATTGTTCAAAAACAACACCTGAAGTAAAGACGCACACACAAAGGAAAGTAGAAAAAACAAAGACCTAAAGTCCATAAGATGAATAAAAGCCCAAAAGAGCTTGAAAAAATCCTCTTGGTTCCTGAAGAAAACCATAAGAAGAGGTTCCTCAAATCTATTGCCTTATGGGTAAACTATTATTTGGTCACTAAACTTTTAAGGTGTTTCCGTTTTAATCACCGAAACTTTTAAAAATCACCTTTTAATCACCAACATTTATAAGTGCTATTGTTTTGGTCACTCAGTCGTTAAATGATAACGAACCTACCACCTAGCATTCCACGTCACTATACCTTGGACAAGTGGCATATCTATGTTGAAGGTGACCAAAAAACTATCTTTCATAGTTGGGTGATCAAAACAAAAAATGTTGAAAAGTTTAGTGACCAACATTACTTAAAATCGTTAACAATAAATTACTTTCAAATAAGCTAATAATTTATTAGCATATTTGAATTATTCAAAAAAATTAACAACTGCTCCCCACTTGAAATTCTAAATATATCAAGTATCAACTTTATTTTGATTATTACTATACTTTGAAAAACTTATTCTTTAAAGAATTTAAAATTTTGTTTGCATGTAAACCTACATTTTCTTCAACCACTCACTAATTTTAGAATTGAAAAGATTTTCTAAATAAAGTTATAAATTTCAAATTTTGTTCTTCCATTTTAAGAAATTATTAAGATATATATTAGCATCCCTAAAGTTGTCCCCAAAATAATCCAATGGTTAGAGTTTAAAGTTTCAAATTTGAAGGTATTAAGTTTCAACGTTAAGGATTAGAACAATTATGTTCAGGTGATAGGAAGAGTTATCAATCATGGTATGATCCAACACTTTGAAAGGATTTATTCGGCATAATTAATTAGAGACAATTAATTATCGGGAGAGAGATTTGATGTGGCTAGGATTCCTATTTCTTGCTCAAAACCTTTTGCTCTTAATGGGGTGTGCTCTTATGTAATTAATGGAGAGAGTTCCTCTACAGATTTCGGGAGATTTTTCATCATCATTGCAATATCCAAATAATTTCAAACAATTTTGGGAAGTCAGTGAATGCGGTGAATCGGATGCAAATATCAGAAATAGTGAAGTTGAGACAGTAGTAGAGACAGTGGAAATTATAGGCTCTCCTAATCATATAACCAGATGCGTAAATGTAGAGGACATTGGGAATGAACAAGTGGATATGATTGGTGAAAAAATAGGTACAGAATTCGGTAACCAACAAGTAGCGGAGGCTAGACGCCAGGTTGAGGTATTCGAATCTGCGGCTGGTGCCAACAGACAAGAGGAAGAGATGCAGACAGAGGTGATGATCACACCGAGGAAAGAGGTAGGCCTAAAAATCTTTTGGGTTTGCTGACTTTGAACATTAATAATAGGAATTATCCAAGAACAAGATCTAGGGGACTCATCAATAATGATTTGAGAGAGCAGTGGGATTGTTTCTCCAAATGAAGGTCAATTAACATGGTTACAAGGGTAGAAAATGGGATTATATAGCAATGGGAACAATAGTGACATTGTAAAAAGGCTGTCAAAAATGGAGGAGAGAGATGCGGAGATGACACGTGGGAGAGAGGAAGTCTAGATGGGCCTTGGTAACGAACAGGGGTGTATTTTTATTTGTTATGAAGATCATCTCTTTTAATGTCAGGGGTTTGGGTAAGAAGTAGAAGGTGAGAATGGTACGGCGCTTGACTTCTAAACACAAGCCATGGTTACTACTTTTGCAAGAGACTAAGTTGGAGAGTGTTGAGCAAAGACTACTGCGGCAGATTTGGTATGATGGGCATGGGTCCATGGAAATAGTTGCTTCAGAGGGAAATTCGGGTGGACTGATAACTTTTTGGGATGACGGAGTCTTTGTGGTGTCAGAGATCATACAAAAATTCAAATATTTGATTTTATTGGGTGAATTTACCCAGTCGAACACAAAGGTGGCCATAGTCAATATCTATGCGCCAAATCATGATGAGGGGAAAAGAGAATTACGGGATGAACTTCGGAGCAGGATGATAATTTTTACAAGACCTTGGTTGTTTGGAAGTGATTTCAACGCAATTCTGCATATCGAGGAACACGCAGGCCGACATTGCAATGTAAGAGCTATGTTTAATTTCCAGTCCTTTATTGCTCAAGCCGAGCTAATTGAGGTTCCTATGAGGGGAAGAAATTTTACTTGTTCAGTTAGGGAAAATACGTCTTGGAGCAAATTAGATCGTTTCTTATTCACTCCGAACTTGATGGATCTTTTCCGGACATCTCTTTACAGAGACTACCAAATTATCTATCGAATCATAATGCCATATGCTTGATGTTAGAAAATACGGATTGGGGTCCTCTACGTTTTCGTTTCTATGATCAGTGGTTCTTGGAAGATGATTTTGACAAGGTGATAATGGTAGCATGGGAAAAGGAAAAAAAGGCAATGCATGGGAAAAGTTTCGAAATCTGAAGAAGGTTATCAAGGATTGACAAAGAAGCAAAAGAAACACTCTGGAGGACCGAATCAGAATTGTCGAGAAAGAATTAGCGGAGATTGATGCTAAGTGGGTTCAGGCAGTGGCGAAATAGGCTGACAAAGACAGCAAGATTATTTTCACCTCCAAGTTGTGGAGATTATTTAGGATGGAGGAGATGTAATGGAAACAGAAATCGAGGTTCAATTGATTTCAATGTGGGGATAAAAACACCAAATTTTTCCATGCAACTACAAGAATAAGGAAAAGGCATAACAATGTGGAGAAACTGATGCATAATGGTCGTTCGGTGTCAGAACCTCATGATCTTCGACAGGTAGTTTTTGATTATTTCTCTAGTCACTTTTGTTCTAGTTCCACAGATTTGCAAATAACAATGCCAGGTTGTGAGTTCAAACTGTTAACTCCTGAGAGTCGATGGTTTTTAGAGAATGACGTGACAGAGGAAGAAGTGTGGATGGTAGTGCAAGATTGCGGTAGTTCGAAGGCACCAAGCCCAGATGGTTTTAATATGGTTTTCATCAAACAAAAATGGAAAATATTGAAGGGAGACATTCTCAATTTTGTCTTCGAGTTTTGGCAGACTGGAGTGATGTCTAGATGTGTAAAGGCGTCTTTCATTGCTTTAATTCTTAAGTACAGTCTCCTTCAATAGTGTCAGAATTTCGGCCAATATGCCTGGTGGGTTGCTTGTACAAAATAGTAGCAAAAATTCTGGCTAACAGATTGAGACAAGTAATGGCAAAAGTTATTGGGCAATCACAGCCTACTTTTATTGGTGGATGCCAGATTCTTGATAGTGTGCTAATAGCAAACGAAACAGTTGATTGGGTTCGGAAAGAGAAACAAAGAGCATGTGTATTGCAACTAGACTTTGCTAAAGCCTATGATTGTGTTCAGTGAGATTTTCTTGATTATGTTATGGGTAGGATGGGATTTGGTGTGACAAGTGGAGAAAATGGATGAAGGGTTGCATTCAATCGATGCCATTGTCTATTTTGGTTAACGGTTCACCTACGGCTCAGTTTGATATGAAGAGAGGTCTAAGGCAGGGGTGTCCATTATCTCCTTTTCTTTTTAATATGTTGGCAGAGAGTCTCAATGTGCTTTTGCGTAAAGCAAACGAGATGACTTTGTTCAGAGGGCCAGTGATTGGTAGTCAAGGTATTGAAATCACCCATCTACAATTTGCTGATAATACGATGATTTTTTGTGAGGCAATTGGTTTTTCGCTGAGAAATGTAAAACGCACCCTTAGGTGTTTCGAGTTAATGTCGGGCCTTACAATAAACTTTACAAAAAGTTGCATGGCGGGCATCAATGTTGACTTGGGGAATCTAAAAGAGTGGGGAGATATGTTGGCATGTCGAACAATGGATTGGCCTCCAAAATATCTTGGATTATCGTTAGGGGTTGACACCAGAAATACTTCTATATGGGAACCAGTGATCAAAAAAATTGAGACAA
Organism: Fremontodendron californicum; assembly: GCA_030761205.1. Classification (NCBI taxonomy): domain Eukaryota; kingdom Viridiplantae; phylum Streptophyta; class Magnoliopsida; order Malvales; family Malvaceae; genus Fremontodendron; species Fremontodendron californicum. The sequence continues at coordinate 7,938,859 of JAULJL010000025.1, read as the reverse complement.
GATTGGGGCATTGGAAGAAAAAATATTTATCCTTTGGTGGCAGATTAACTTTGATAAAGTCGATAATGGCCAGTATGCCCTTGTATTTTCTATCGTTGTTTAAAGCCCCAACAGCAGTTGTTAAAAGGGTTGAGCAGATAAAGAGAGATTTCTTCTAGGACGAGAATAAAGAGAGGCATAAGTTGCATTTAGTAAGTTGGCCAACAGTATGCCGCAATGTTAACAGTGGAGGTTTGGGTATAATTCCGATTGAAGTACAAAACAGAGCCTTACTCAACAAATGGATTTTTCAGATTTCCAGAGGAACATGAGAGCAACTGGAAAATGGTGATATGTGCTAAATACAGAATGGAAGTTAGTCAACTAATTCCAAGACATCAGCCAAGGATTAATACATCCACTATGTGGAAAGGAATCATTGATTCGCTTCGAGAGGAGGGAAAATTTCAGAGTTGTTTCATTGATAATATAGGCTTATTGCATAGGAATGGCGATTCAATTTTGTTTTGGGAGGAGAGGTGGTTAAATGGAGAGTTGTTAAAAGAGAAGTATCCGAGAATATACGCTTTATCCATGGTAAAGAACGCAGTGATCAATAAATTCGGGTGGTGGGATGGAGACATTTGGAGATGGAGGATTACATTGCGAAGAGTCATTTTTGATTGGGAAATTACACAATGGGAACTTTTACTTGGCTCAATTAAAAATGTTCAGTTGGATGCTAACAGGCAAGACAGGCTGATTTGGAAACCGGCTTTGGATGGTCACTATAAAACGAAATTGTTCAGAAAAGCAATTGAAGAAACTGGTTCGGATGAAGGTACTGTTGACACTTTTAAATGGTGTGGCTTAATCCCACCTAAAGTGGAGATTTTCTTATGGACTCTTTTTCGAAATAGGTTGCTTGTTTCTTTGTATTTGTTTAAATGCAAAATTTTAACAGAAGATCTTATTAAATGCCTTTTGTGTAAGGATGCTGTGAAAACAGTAGACCATCTTTCTTTGTGGTGCAGATGTGTCTCGATACTATGATCGCTTGTCTGTGTAAGGTGGAGGATGAGCGTGGTGCAACCTAAATCAATCAAAGATTAGTTCTCACAGTGGATGGGGTTATTGCCTAGTTCAGCAAATGAAAAGGTATGGTTTATGTTATTTGCCGATGTTTTGTGGAGAAATGGTGTGGTGTTCAAAAACAAAGCACTAGAAGTCATTCCTTGATATTCATGATTAAGAGCAGGTTAGCATGGTGGTGTTGGGCAAAATGGCCAAATGACTTTCATTCCGTGGAGGAGTTCATTCATAATCCAAGGTCTTTTGTACTTTCCAATAAGAAAGACAGTGTTAAATGCCCTTTATAGTGGACAGCACCTGCATTAAATTGGTGGAAGTTTAATGTTGACGCATCTGTTGTTGGAAAACCAGGGCCAGCTGGTATTGGGGGGGTTTTAAAGAATGACAGATGTATAGTATTGGCCATGTTCTCTAAGTCTGTGGGGGTGATGGATTCAAATGAAGTGGAAATGAGAGCTATAAAGGAAGCTTTTGAGATTATACAATCAAAACAACTTTCAACCATCAATTTGGAAGTAAAAAGTGACTCAACGACTGTTATTGCTTGGTGCAAGTCTAGCAAGATAAGACCCTGGCGTCTTAATTCTCTGTTTATGGTGATTGATCGGATTATGAGAAACTTAAAGGGGTGTAGAGTGGTACACAAGGGGCGTTCGGCAAACTCCTTTGCAGACACTTTGGCTCGACAAGGTGTTATTAGAAAGGTGGACTTTTTGGCCTAGGTTAATGAGTAACAGAATTGAGGGATGTTCGAAGAGAGGCGAGAGATGTAGTCATAGAGAAGTGTTTTATTGACGTTTTCTTTATTTTTGCAGGTACTAGAGACCTTATTTGCATTGGTTTTTAATTTTTGAATATGGCTAAGTTTTCTTGGGGAAAAAAGGGTTCTTGTATGTTCAATACAAGAAGGGTAGTTAATTCACAGGTTTTTTGCTAAATAGTTGAATTTTGAGGATTGATGGGAGATTAGTATTGGGTAGAAAATCAATAGGTTTTTTAATATATATATATATATATATATATATGATAACTCTATGAAATAGTGTTATTTTATCCTATTTTGTGCTTTTAAAATAGCTAAGTTCTTGTAGTTTAAACTATTAATTAAATATTTTTAGTTATTTTTATTTATTTTTTATTTAGTTTTATTTATTTATTTTATGTTTAATATAGTTATTAATTTAATATCTTTTATATTTTTGTAGAGTCCTAAAACAATAAGGAGAATATCAGTTCATATATGAAAAGTCAAAGCTGAAAGCTGTTACTTGCCCACAAAGTTTTCCTATTTCAGCCTTTTGGAGTTCTATAAATAAGAACCCTTTAGGACTTTATAAAAGACTTCTCCCTAACTGTCAAATCTGAAGCTTGTAAATAACCTAATTCTCTTAAGAGGAGAGCAGCCACCATAAATTTGCAAGGAGCAATAGAGAGATTTTGAAGGATTGAAGACTGAAAATCTGACAACCCTTTAGTTTTCTCTAAACCTTTATCTTTTTTATCTTTCTTGTAATATTTATGATGATGAAACTCCTTTATTTTATATTTTTATTAATTAGTATGAATTAAATATATTTTTTTAGGATTGCAATAGAACTCAACATGTAGTTTAGAGCATTTTACTTCCTTTCTTGATTTAATGATAGTTGATTTTGTTTATTCAATCTTGTGCTTAATGCTTCTAATGCTTAGCTACCAATTAGAATAATGTGGTAACCTAGATACAACTTGGAAAAGGAGGTTTAGTGTTAGACATGGATTGAATAACACATGTTTCATATTTATTTATTAGGATAAATTGATCTGCATGTAAGGTAGGAATACACTTATGTGTCATGTGTAACCAATTTTAGAGTCTAAGCTTAATGAGTTCTTTAATTCTCAATTATCATAGGAATATAATTAATTGGTTAAGAGATATTTTTATAAGACTATCGGAAGATCCTTATAAATAGATTAGAACTCTAGATTAACAATCAAGATCATTAATTAAGTTAAGAGAGTAGGAGACGTTCAAGCGAAGTGTTGAGGGAAATTGTAATCCTAGGCTTTTCTCATTTGATTTAATCCATCTTTTTAATTTGCCTTTTTTTATTTAATTTTTAGTTTATAATTTATAATCGTTTGTTTGAATAAGATTAAATTGTTTTAATTTTAGTACTTAACGAATTTGGTAACAATTCATCGTGGGTTCGACACTCTACTTTTCGTTATATTACTTGTCAACGATACGTGCACTTGCGTGGTAAATCCGACAACAATATACTTGGTCATCAAACAGTTGCATAGGGGTTCCTTTTAGGTACAAGCTCTTTTTCGACTTGAAGGGTAGAATATGTAATAGGATTGGTATTCAATTTATTTTCAATCTTGATTGGTAAGACAGTCTTAGTTTCGACCATCAGCGTTTGGTCAGCTTATAGAGTGCATATTCCAAATGCATAACAGCCCAACAGTCTCGGCAAAGTGCTTCATTTGGTTACAGAGTAGATTTCAAAACAATTCGATCCTTGGTCAGCTTAAAGCATGCAGCATCCGACCAACATCTTCTATGAGGGTCTTTCGGCTAACAGTTCTGGTCTATTGAATCATAGTTCACATTGTTTTCAGATTTCACAGTTTAGTTTTTTACAGCATTGGTTTTTGGACATTGCTTTTGCTATTGTTGTTCACACGGATAAACAACATATTGGATGATTGATTTATTTTGTTAGACAGGGGTTACTAGGGTCACAAGCTTTTCTACGCTTAAAGGGTAGTCTTTTAGGTCGGTTCTTAATTCGGTTATACTGCAATGTATGGGATCATAGGGGTTAAGGCTTATGCCTAAAGGGTAGTTATATTCTTAGGCACGGTTCTTGACATTTGATATCTTGTGACTTTTTAATTCATTCAATAAAATCTACATTGCTGTTCCAAAAAAAAAAAATCATATTAAAAGCATCAATAATACTACATGATTATTAATTTTTAGATAAGATTTAGTCAAAAAGAATTTGTAGAACTTGATATGCAATTTCTACTAAATATATAATTAAGTGATCTTTTAAGAAATTAAAATACCCATTTTTTAAAGAATAAAGGATATAATCACAATTCCTAATTGATAAAAATCTTAATTATTAGTTTAATTAAATGCAATTTATACTCACTAATAGAATTTAGAGTAAATTACCTTTTTGGTCATTTAAATTTTCCAAATTTTCTACTTTGGCCATCCAATTATGAAAGAAAATGTTGTGGGTCACCTTTGACATGGATATGCCACGTGGGCAAGGTATGGTGATGAGTAGACCTGTCAATGGGACGGGTTGGATCGGGTCAATTCGGGTCGGGTCATCTTGGATTTGACACTCGGTTTATTCGGGTTCAAGTCATTCAAGTTCGGGCCATTTCGGGTTCCATTTATTAATTTTAAATCGAATTAGATTAAATATAAACATATATTTGATTGAGTCAAAATTTATTATAATTTTATTGAAAAATAAAAATAAATAAATAATATTTAAAAATAAATTAGATATTATCCGCTACCTTAATCCATTTAAATATTTGTAAAGTTTGTAAAATTTTATATTTGTTGAAAGGTTCGGACATTGACGAACAACCCTTAGTACTAAGAGTTTTAACAAGTGAGCCAATCTTAGAACTTGAAATTATTTGCTACTTTAAGAACATTACTTAAAAGTTTAATTATCAAGTGTAATGCAATATAATAATAAATACTTATCCAAAATAAAATACAATAATCAAATTAATTAAGAAACTAAATTAATTAATTATGCTCAATATTTCCAAATTCTAAACATAATGTATGAAATTAATTTTGATGCAACTCTTAATACATTGACGTGCTGACATACATGATATTTTTGTATAATGTATAAATCTTATCATATTAATATATACATATATGATTATATGCGTGTATATGTATATATATATATATATATATATATATATATATTCTCTTTGTAACTCTTAAGAATAAATAAAAAATTATCTATTTTTTATAAACTTAGCAAGTATTACCCAACGGACCAATATTATAAATTTTTTATGACCACTGACCAAACTAATTTAAATCATATGATAATAGATTATAAATTTAAAATTAAAAACAATATATTTCTTCTAAATAACATGTATAACAATAAGAGATTAATTTATTATATATCACATGATAAGATATTATTATAACGTATACAAATCATTATAATAAGATACATATATCAATGACCTATTTTATATAATTTAAAAAAATTACATGATAAAACTTAAAACATTATACATTTGAAATTAAAAACAACACATTTATTTCAAAAAACATGTATAACGATAAGAAGTTATATAATTTAATTTAAATAACATGATAAGAAATCATTATAACATAACGAACCAATCATTAAGATAAAATATACATATCATTATCAATGACCTATTATTTAATATATTGCATGAGAAGAGATTATACTTTTAAAATTAAAAAATAATACAATTATTTGAAATAATATGTATAATGATAAAAGATTATATAATTTATTATAAATCATAACTATACCCATGAAAATTAAAATATATAATTTATATGTTTTTTAACAGTAAAGCAATATTTTATTGAATGAAATAAAAAAGTCAAAGGATCGACCAACAAGATCCAAAATCCCTAAAAGATAGTCTACCCTTCAAGCAAACACCTGAACCCTATATAACCCACACATTACACAAAAAAATGTGAAATACCCTAAAACGACTAACCTTCAAGCTCGAAATAGCTTGAGACCCTTAAACAACCTTGTGATTCACGAGAGATCACACCTCAACTACTCTTTTGTTACAATAAAACACAACTCTAATAAAAACAAAAAAAAAAAAAAAACAAAAAAACCTCTCACATTATAAGATTATCATAAATAATATAACATATAGTTTTATTGAATTATTGTTAATTATTTTGTATTGAAATAATTATTATCAATCTATTTAATTATTTTATCAAAGTAAAAAATAAAAAAATAAAGAACTTTATTTATAATATATCCTAATAAACATAAAATTAAAATTCAATTACAATTACAATTACAATTACAATTACAATAATAGAAATAATTTATTTTTTTATTTTTAAATTATAATTAAAAAATTAATATTAAAAAATATATAACATTGTAACAATAAAGAAAAAGATATTACAAGATAGTTTGAAGTTATAAAATTAAAATAAATTAATAATTTGTCATATTTATTTATTTTTATTAAATAAATATTTTGTAAAATAAAATTATACTTAATTTAAGTTTAATTATTTTGAGTTAATGTTTCGAGTCATTCAAGTTCGATTCATTTTGGGTTGGGTCATTTCGAGTTCAGGTTTTTAACTTTTTATGGTCAAATTGGGTTGGATTGAGTTCTGGTTCGAATGGATTGGACGGGTTCTCAGGTTCGGATCAGAATTGACAAGTCTAATGACAAGGAATGTCAAATGGTAGGTCCGTCACCTTTTAACGGCTAAGTGAACAAAATAATAACTTTTATAAAAGTTGGTGACCAAAATGTGAGTTGTCAGTCAAAGTGGGGTGACTAAAAGAAAACCTCTCGAAAGTTAAGTGATCAAAGGTAATTTACGCTTGCTTTATAGTATCAAGAAAGAAAAAAAACAAATCAATTACCTATTTACCTGTTTCTCAAGCTCTCTTACTCTTGCCTCCACTTCCTTGCATCTTTCTTCCTCAAATCTGAGCTGTATAATACATTCAAGAATCATTAAACTACAATCAGGTGATATAAGATCCCATGGTAGCTACCTGTTAAACTGACAAAGAAAGAACAAAAATTGCACACCTTGTCTAGGGCATTTTCGTTTTCTTCTTGCAACATATCAAGCTGCATGATGAATAATAATAAGTTTCACAGATTGCAAGTTAAGAATGCATTTACTGATCTAAATAACAGAAACTAACATGTCTGTCAATAAAGTGTGATTAGCGTACTTCATCACTAAGTGTAGAAGCCTCACGGTGATCTAGGATATCTTTTGAGGTAAACCCGATATCATATGCGAATCTGCATTCATAAATGTTTACACTGTTTATTTGCTACATAAATAACCCCAAAAGAACTTGCCTCAAGATCTAGTATTTTGTATGCACAGTGATGTACATATGACAAAATGTCCTTGTTGTCTTAATCGGGAAAGACAGAATAGAAAAAGTTCAAAAAAAGGGATTGCTCTCAAAGCAAAAACCCAATAGTAAAGCTTAACAAGGAAGTTTCAAAGATGAAATGGTTCAAAATTCACGTTGTCAGATTTTAAAATTCTATATATGCAAGCTAAAAGACCATAAAAATGAAACAAGTACACATCTTAAAAAATACACAATGAACAAGTTTGGTATCGAGATTTTAATTGATCATCCAGAAAGTGCCACGATAAAAGAAGGAAACTCATTTAATTCCTTGGTTTTGCATTTTTTCAGAGTGTTTGTGTGTGTGTTTGAGAGACCGTATGTCCATTACTGTATTTTATACCTTTTCTCTTGTCGCCCATTTTTCGGAGGCTCCGAAGGTAGAGATACAGCAGTCCTCAGCGATGTTTTACTGGGTGGCGGTACAGGTGGTGCTGTACGAAGAGACATTGATGACCTTCCAGCTGATGTTGATCGAACATTCGGTGCTTCCTCAACCAAGTTCAGCGCTAACTAATTTCAAAGTATCATCAGATATTCCAGTCAGCCCTCCATATACACTACCAAATTACACAGAAATCGTACACACATATAGTTTGGAGTTTATTGTTAGCAACCAAACCATAAAGAATTCTTTAGATGAAGCATAATCCACGCTATTATCCTGCATTTATTATCACTATCCTAATACAAATTCTTAACCGCCAAAATTTTGAATCAAACACGAAATCCGAATTTAGAAGAAATTACTTAACATTACTACAGAATTTAAGACACAATGCAACTAAAATCAACTTTGCGCCGCATCGAACTCAAAGGTCAAATCCGATCTCATCACAAAGAAAAGCAAACGAGTAAAAAAGAATTGTAAAAGTTTTAGCAAATAGTGTAAATTTACCGCAGGTGAAGGAGATCTTCCGATCCTCGTAGAGTTAACAGCTGCTTTATTACCAGCACCACCAGCCGTTGCTACGGCGTTAACGTTCCTAGACAGAGCGAGAGGAGGAGGAGCACTATAGCGGAAACCTAGATCGTCGCCTTCATCTTCTTCTTCTTCGTCGTCGTCGTCAGGGGTCTGCGAAGCCATGACTTGAGCCAGTCGCTGAGCTGCGGCTTTCGCGGCGAAGTTCTGCGTCCGCTTGATGCTGGAAATGCCAGTGTAGGACGAAGAACGGGCGTGGTGGGGTTGGTGACGCGCCGGCGACAATGCGGGTGACTCAACACCGCCGCCGGTACTCCCTGACCCCGAGTCGCTGCTCCATCGGCGCGTGTCGGTTCGCTTCCTGTCCATCAAACCGAAGACCGAGATTACTAAAACTTAAGTTAATTTAATTTGTTTTAATGATAGGATAATAAGAAGAGAGACAGTGAAATGCGGAAGCCTAGATCTTCGTGACCGAAAGTTAGACGGAGAATTTTTTGCTTTCTTTTTAATTTTAAAAGTAAAAATAAATTTTTTTTTCGATTAAAGTAAGACAAAACATAATTATGTCTTGCATTTTGAGAGTTAGACGGAGAATTTTTTATTTTTTTATTTAAATATAATCAAATATATATATATATCAAAATATCGTTATTTTCAGATTAATTTTTAAAATTTTTTTTAGTTGGAAAATCGCCATTTTCATGACGTTTTTTCAACTTAAAAATTGCAAAAATTACAAAAAACATTAAAAAAATCGCCATGGGGTAGCGATTTTCCTTAGTATATATATATATTTTTTTTTTTACTTAAATTAAAAAAATTATAAATTTATTTTTAAAATTTATATTTTAATTTAAAAAATTGTAAATTAAATAAAATAAATTATCTAGGTTTGTTTATTTATTTTTTTTAAATATTTGTTTATTTTTTAAATATATATTAAAATTTTAATTTATAATTAAAATTTTATAAAAAATAAAATTTATTTCTTATTAAAATTTAAAAAAGAAAATTATATTTCTTATTAAATTTTTATATCAAAAATTTTATTTCTTATAATTTTTTAATTTTATAAAAAATAAATTTAATTTATTATTAAAATTTTATAAAAATACAATTTTATTACTTATTAAAATTTAAAAAAATATATATTTCTTATTAAATTTTTATATCAAAAATTTTATTTCTTATAATTTTTTAATTTTATAAAAAATAAAATTTAATTTATTATTAAAATTTTATAAAAAAATATAATTTTATTTCTTATTAAAATTTAAAAAGGAATTTTATATTTCTTATTAAATTTTTATATCAAAAATTTTATTTCTTATAATTTTTTAATTTTATAAAAAATAAAATTTAATTTATTATTACAATTTTATAAAAAATACAATTTTATTTCTTATTAAAATTTAAAAAAGAAAATTATATTTCTTATTAAATTTTTATATCAAAATTTTTATTTCTTATTTTAATTTTATATAAATAAAAATTTTGATTTCTTATTTAAATTTTATATGTGAGATCTGTAACAAACAAATATAAAAAAAAAATTATCTTCGATTTTTTTAATTTTTTTAAATATATATACTTTTATTTTTTAATTAATTTTTTTATTGTTTTAATTTTATGCTGTAGAAAATATTGAAATTGGATTCCTTCTACAATGGATGGGACTAATGATTTAGGGTTAGGGAGAGGTTTCAGCTATTTTTTAGTCAATCAAATGCTGCATAAAATATTGGAATTGGATTCCTTCTGCAATGGATAGGACTAATGATTTAGGGTTAGGGATAGGTTTCAGCTATTTTTCAGTCAATCAAATGCGGCAGAAAATACTAGAATTGGATTCTTTCTGCAATGGATGGGACTAATGATTTAGGGTTAGGGATAGGTTTCAGCTATTTTCCAGTCAATCAAATGCTGCAGAAAATATTGGAATTGGATTCCTTCTGCAATGGATGAGACTAATGATTTAGGATTAGGGATAGGTTTCAGCTATTTTTCAGTCAATCAAATGCTGCAGAAAATATTGGAATTGGATTCCTTCTGCAATGGATGAGACTAATGATTTAGGGTTAGGGATAGGTTTCAGCTATTTTTCAGTCAATCAAATGCTGCAGAAAATATGGGAATTGGATTCTTTCTGCAATGGATGGGACTAATGATTTAGGGTTAGGGATAGGTTTCAGCTATTTTCCAGTCAATCAAATGCTGCAAAAAAAATATTGGAATTGGATTCCTTCTGCAATGGATGGGACTATTGGAGAGTCCAGTACAAAGGATAGGATTTATCATCAGTTTTTGCATTGAATGAGTTATCACCTTTTCAGTCAAATAACCCTAGCTAGAATATGAGAATCAGATTCCATCCTATACAAAGGATGGGATTTGTTATCTAGTACAACATAATGAACCATTATAAATTCATAATATTGATGAAGGTTTACAATACCCCCTACAGCAGTTTTTCAATCAGATTTTTTCTGAGTACTAAAACCTCCTCATTCTCATCCTTCTATATTTCTTCTTTCTTTTGTCGAGTTATAATACCTCCATTCTCATTCTTCTTAGTTTCATTACTACACAACATGAGCAATAGAGTCATCGCATTGGTCTACTATAATGGCCAAATTCATAATACTGACGATGGTGCTACCTTTGATTGTGAACGTCCTAAAAGTTTTCGTGTTGAAGAAGACGTCACATTAGAGGAACTGAAGCTGCAAATTCATACAAAAATTAAAGTTGAAAATAGAAAAATAGTTTCAGAGGTTAAGTATATGCATCCTCTTTGTATTGGTGAAGGATGTGTCCGATATAGAACATTTCCACTTGAAGATGATGATGATGTCAGATGCATGTTTTATGCTCATGAGACATTTGCAAATGTTGGTGTACTTGAGTTATATGCTGACATAGAGGATGTTGACGATGATTGTGGGTCTTCAAATGTTCGCACAACAGAAAACTTTCCCATAGAAGATGATGATTCTGGATCGTTCTATGTTCACACTACATACGACGTTCCCACAGAAGAAGTCGTTCCGTTATCTCAAGCTACAACGTTTCAGAATTCATTAGTCTCACAAAAAATTCCTACTACCCTCGAAGATGAGCTAGCTGGTGTTGATCCTGTTCCGCCACGTGGAGTCCATGGTGAATATGTTGGTGAATTTAGTGAGCAGGAAGAGGATGCTGAATTCGCAAGTGATGACAACAGTGATTCTGACCCAGATTTCGTCCCTACTGAGATCAACACTCATGGAGATCTTCCCCCATATGAGGTTGCATCCCATATGCATAACCTGGATCTGGAGGCAATGCAAGTGCCGGAATTTCCTGAGTATGCTCATACATTAGCTACGCCTCTGACATTTGATCCATCTGCAGTTGATCTGTGTGTTGGGTTACAATTTCCAACGAAAGAGGCTGTGCTTTCAGCTATTAAGCACTATAACATCAAAAACTCTGTAGATTACAGAGTAATTGAATTTGAGCGGACCAAATATTATGCCAAGTGCGTAATGTATGGAAAATGGTGTAATTGGAGAATAAGGGCAACTTTTATGAATAAGAAACAGGCATGGGAGATTAGAAAATATGAAGGGCCTCATACTTGCACATCGGGGAGGATTTCACAAGATCATTGCAAGTTAGATTGTACCATGATCTGTTCATGCATTCTGTCATTGGTCTAAGCAAATCCAGAGATCTCCGTCTCAGTTTTGATCGTTGAGATGCGAATCCGATAAGGATACATCATCTCCTACAAAAAAACGTGAAAAGCAAAGCAAAAGGCAATTGTTCGAGTTTTTGGCGATTGGGAAAGATCGTACAATGAGCTACCTAAATGGTTAGGTGCAATGCAACATTTCGTGCCTGGTACAATTGTGGAATTGCAAACGGTACCTGCATATCACGGTGATCGACTAGTCCATGGTAAGAGAATATTCCATCGACTATGTTGGACATTTAAGTCGTGCATTAAAGGGTATCCATATTGTAAACCTATTGTGCAAATAGACGGTACTTTCTTATATGGAAAATACAAAGGAACATTATTGTTAGCTATTGCACAAGATGGCAACCAAAACATACTGCCAATTGCCTTTGCCATTGTGGAGGGTGAGACAACAGATGCTTGGTCATTCTTTCTCACTAACCTGCGTACACACGTGACAAAACAGCCTGGCATATGCTTGATGTCTGATCTACATGAAGCCATCAAAGCTGCGATTAGACGCGATGGTAGTGGATGGAATCCTCCACATGCATATTTAGTGTACTGCATTCGGCACATTGCAGGTAACTTTATGAAAAAGTTTAACAATAAGGAATTGCGTCGACACATTGTTAACATGGGTATGGAATCGAATCATAGTTATTTTATCTCTTATATTTCGTTTAGTATATAAAATAATACTGAAATTCACAAGTCTTTTGTTTTTAATTTTATTAGGATACGAGTTGAGGCGACCGAATTTTCATTTCATGTATGAGAATCTTCATGGACAAAATGCAGAGGCGGCTAATTGGCTTGATAAGATCCCCAAGGAGAAGTGGGCTCAATCATATGATCAAGGAAGACGTTATGGCCATATGACAACCAACCTAGTTGAATCTATCAATTTGGTGTTGAAGGGAACGCGTCATCTTCCCATTACTGCTTTAGTGCAATCAACATATTATAGGTTGGCTGCACTTTTTGTTAAGATGGAGAACAAGCAAATTGCAATGATGGAGAGGGGGAGGGCACACATACTGTGAAACAGTCACACAGGCTATGCAAGAAAATCGCAGGAAAGCTAACTCCCACTTTGTTCGTAATTTTACGCGAGCAAATAAATCTTTTCTGGTTGAAGAGTTAGTTGATCCACAAGAGGGTGTTTATGCAATGAAGTACAAAGTCAAGCTTAGTGACATGTGGTGTGACTGTGGGAAGTTTCAAGCACAAAGGTTCCCTTGTTCACATGTAGTAGTTGCTTATGCACATGTCCATGTAGATTGCATACAATATGTGGACAAAGTCTATAGACTGGAAACTATATTGAATGTTTATAGACATGAGTTCGAAGCAGTTGGAAATGAAGGTTACTAGCCTCAATATGATGGTCCAGAAGTGTGTCCTAATCAAGAAATGCGAAGAAATCCACATGGTCGGCCAAAATCAAGTCGTATTCGTAATGAAATGGACCTCAGGGAGAAAGGCCAACCAAAACATTGTGGATTATGTAGAAATGAAGGTCATAACCGTCGAAATTGTCCGCATCAATCTGGCACATTGGGGGAGAGTTCGCATCAACAATAAATGAATTACATGTTTTCATAACCTGTAATATTTACATATTTTGCCATTAAGAGAAAATGTTATGCAAGTTTTTGTCAACTTATCATCTAATTTGGATTATTATTTTATTTAAAATTAAAAAAATTTATAAAAATATAACTCAATAATATATATTTTTACAATTTTATAAATTAAATAACAACATTAAGATTTTAGTTACACATGCTGAATAAAAAAATTAAAAATAATAACTAATTTCTCAACAAATTTAAAATAAATAACATTAAATGCAAAACATATAAATTTATATATTAGAAATTTAGAATACATTATTCTCGTTAAATTGATAAAAGTACATTTATTCTAATTATTGCGTGGTGTAGAGCAACAGTGTTGAGCTATTCTAGTGCGTGGTGGTTGCACCCGTCGTTCAACCTCGTCAGTGACACGTATTCGCGGTCGACCACGACCTCCTGCTATAACCACCACTGGCTCTGGTTGTATGTTATCAGTCATTTCTTCCGTATCAAAAATTTGAAACCCACTGCTGGATGAGCCAACACCTAGTTCACCCATAACGGGAACCTGACTAGGGATGCAAAACCCGATCCGACCGATGGATTTCGCACCGATCCGCTCCGAATGGAGAGGTTTTTTTTTTGGAGCGTGGTGGAGCGGAGCGGTTTTGGTAAATGCTTGCTCCACTCCGCCCCGCCCCGACTTTTGAAATTACTATTTTATCCTTTAAAATATTTTATATTTTTCCTTATATTTTTAATATATATTAGATATATATATACTAAAATCATATATTTACTAATATTTTATATCTATACTTTTAGTATATATGTATTCATATATTATATTAAAGATTTTTATATATTAAAATTATGTTCATGAATAAATTATAATATAATTTTTTACAATATTAAGTTAAAAATAATTAATATAAATTGGGGTGTAACGGAGTGGAGCACCGTGGAGCGGTTATGGATGTAACCGACATCCATGGATGTGGATGTTTCCAACATCCATGCAAGAGTGGTGTGGAGGTGGATAAGGCAATATCCGCCCCCGCCTCGCTCCATTGCCATCCCTAAACCTGACTACTAGATGGACCCAGAAATGATGTTCCATCAAATGCTGACGAAGTGGTTCCAAACTGATACATTGATGTTAGATATGCTGAACTTGGAGTTAGGAAGAGGAGCTGGTCATTTAACCTCGTTATTGGAGGTGATGGTCGGTAACACTCATCAACGTCATATCCGAGGTGACTGACAGAATAACAATGACTGGATGGTACTCCATGATCCCGTTCAGGTTCGGGATGATTAAATGACATCCTCAGTGCTGTGAACTCCGATGAGGCCGGTTGACACGTTCGCCCACGTTGTCGGCTAGGTCTAGGAGCTTCCATATCCTGTGTAGGAGAGACTAGAGCTGAAGTTCGTCTGGTAAATGGCATACTCCTAACATCCTCATACACCAACGGTGGACAAACAAAAGACCGACCTTCATTTTTATACCATCCTATGTAATCATCAAATGGATTGAAATTATTACCAACAATCGGATAACCTATCGGAATTCGTTGAAAACGTATATTCCACCAATAGATCCAATGTTCATGCTTCGTAGGCCAGAATTCCTCATGACGACCACGCATGTCGATCTTGTGAAGCTTATCAAGGTTCACCGGGACTGCAGGAATTGGTTGTTACATCCCAAATTATCGCAACACCCTGTCAGTTTGGTGCCACTCTACATATGAAAAGCATACCAATGCTGTGTTTGCTTTCCATATATTACAATTATTGTAGGCATCCGATGGGAGGCATGCCATAGTTTCACTTGACGAATATGGCATCCACAGAAACTACGAATAATTACTACAAATTATTAGTTTCATATGGATTAAATAAAAAAAATACTTGAATGTAACAATCGAAATATTTACCTTATCATATCCTACTCGATCTACTCGCACTCTTATACTTGCAAGGTCGGTCGGAGTCTCTGTAAAATCTCTACTCCTACTCCACCTGTTAAAATGTATATAAAATCTTAATGACCTATAAAAATACAAGTTCGTACAAAATTAATAAAATAGTAAAGATTATTACCTGCTTGTAAGGGGGTATACAACCGAAATATCCACACGCGGAGCAAGAAATGGTAGCCGATACCAAGCCCATGATTGTAGAAGCACTAAACATCCACCTATATCATGGCTTTTTGGAACTGTAGCCCGGCAAAGTTCTCTATACAAAACAGCCAAACACGCAGAACCCCAATTATAATTTGCCGCATGCTCTAAATCACGTAGTAATGGAAGATATATTAAATGTACCCGACTACTCGATTTGTCAGGCATCAGTAATCCTCCAATCAAACGTAAAATATATGCTCTAGCAGCATATTGTATCTGTTCTTCAGTTGCGTGTAATGGAAGATTTTGAAAGGATTTCAACCAATTTAGTCTCACCGTTGAGCCAGATATATACTCATCTGGAGGTACCGAGCCCAATAGATTTTGACACACTTCATTCCAATCTAGCAAGCTTCCGTCTGTAACTGCATCGCCATGGACTTGAAGTCCAAGTTGAAGCGCAACATCTTCTAGAGTTACCGTGCATTCACCAAATGAAAAATGAAAAGTGTGCGTCTCGGGTCTCCATCGTTCGATCAACGCACTGATTAAGTCGGGTTGTATAAAAAATCGTCGAATTTGAGTTGCGTGATAAAATTCGGCTCTTCTTAAGTGGTCGATAATAGATGGATGCGAGTCCTCCAATGTAAATTTTCTCGAACGTAACATGCGACGAGTTTCCAGTAGATAATTAATTAAATTAAATCAAATAATAATAAAAATTAATATATTATAAACTATAACAATTAAAAATTAAAAAAAAAACTCTAAAACTATAAATAACAAAACAATAATAATAAAAAATTTAATTTTTTTATATAATTATTAAATAATTAAATAATATAAAAATAAATAACTATAAAATGAAAAAACAATAATAATTAAAAAAAATTATAAAACAATAATAATATAAAATTATATAATATAAAAATTAAAATTATATAAAACTATAAAATGAAAAAGCAATAATAATTAAACAATTATAAAACTATAATAATAAAAAACAATATAATATAAAAATTAAAATTATATAAAACTATAAAATGAAAAAACAAAAATAATTAACAAATTAAATAACTATAATAATAAAAAATTAAACAATATAAAAAATAAATTATTATAAAACTAAAATGAAAAAACAATACTAATTAATAAATGATAAAACTATAATAAGCACTATAACATTAAAAATATAAAAATTATAAAACAATAAAACTATAAATTTACAAAATTATAATAATTAAAAAATAACAAAAAATTGATAATGTAATACAAATAATATTACAACAATTTACTTACCTCTTTAAATATAACCTCCGATATGTGATTTTCTTGCAACCTCAATAGTGATGATGAAGCCATTTTTAAATATTGTTGTAGAAAAAAAATTTGTTGTAGAAAAAAAATTTGTTGGTAGAAATAAATTTGATTGTAAAAAGAAGAAAGAAAATATAAATAAGTTGTAGAAAATGAGGGGGTATTTATAGAAGAGTGGTGTGTGTGTGGGGGGGGGGATGGGATTTGAAGGCAACGGTCACTTGACCGTTGCCTTCAAAAAAAATTGAAATATATATATATTTTTAATTTCTTTGTTTTTAAAGTTTATATAGTAAAAATCAACTAAAAAATTTTAAAAAAATCTTTCATAAATTTTAAATAAAAAAAATATACCGTTGGACTTTTAATTTTAAAAAAAAAATTATTTAATTTATAATTTTTAAAATTAAATTACAAATTTTAAAAATAAATTTACAATTTTTTTAATTTAAGTAAATATATATATATATACCACGGGAAATCGCCACCCTCCATGACGATTTTTCTTGGTGTTTTTTGCAATTTTTACACTAGAAAATCGCCATGGGGGATGACGATTTCCCAGCTAAAAAGAAACAAGCGGATTTTGGGAATTAATCTGAAAACAACGGTATTTTGGTATATAATTTTTTTTGGCTATATTTGGATAAAAAAATCGAGAATTTTTTGCCTTCTTTTTAAAATAAAAGTAAAAATAATTTTTTTTCTATTCGGTAGCGGAGAATCGATCCAACTATCCAAGGGCCGGTTATCTGTCAAAATTGAAAATCTTTTTGATATTTGAAAAAATTTTAATAAAAATATTAACTCAAAAAAATAGATTTGGATAAAAAACAAAGTTCATTTAAAAATGAGTATAATAATGAGAGTAATAATTTTTATTCAGATTTAATTCGATTCGTTCTATTTTATTATTAATATAATTTTTTTTAAAAATAATCATTTTTAAGAGAGATTATTTTTTATAAAAAATTGATCATTTTGTTTATAAATTTAAACGATCCTGTGCAAATATGGATAATATTTTACATAATTCATCCCAGAAACAAATGTAGTAGAAAGTGAAATTATGAGAATTTTGGATATAATGAAATTAATTGAATAATAATTGTCTTGGATCCAAGATATTATTATGTGACATTTTGGATATAATGTTTTATTAATATTGTTGAGCAAGTAGAGAAAATTTTGAACATATTAGGAACACACAGTATTGTAGAATTTGTTTGACAATTAGTAGCTTGAGTTTTACTATCCTCTCCCCATTTATGATTTTTTTATTTAACAATAGCATTTTAAAAAGAATGGTAATTCAAGACAAAAGTAATGGCCCAAACAACCCCCAAATCACCAAGCACCATTCTTGATTAGAGGTGATAATTGAGCAAGTTTAACGGATCTAAATCGGATTATTTTGAGTTTAGATTATATTGGGTTAGGATCATTTTGAGTTCAGGTTATATCAGGTTCAAGTCATTTCGAATTTAGATCATTTCGACTTCAGACTACTATAGTTTAGATTCGGACGGGTTTTACATCATTTTATTTTACGTTAGATGTAATTTTTTTTACATAATTTAAATGTTCAAATTCAAAAATAAATTACTATTTTTTGAGTAAGTTTTGTATATAATATGATATTTTTAAATTATATTTATATATTAATATTTGTTAGTACAAAAAGATATATAAATTAATTATTATATAAAATCAATTTATTAAATAATTCATTATAGAAAATATGACATATTATCATATTGATATTTAAAATAATTGATTCAATGACCTCTAATATTCTTTTATTTTTTGGATAAGTGAACTTTCATTATCCAAAAAAGCAGATAAACTGTTATTGTACAACTGAAGCATGATCGTTACAAAAATAGAATCATGCAATTTGAACTGCAAACTATATAGGGGAGCTATAGGCTATACTAACATGGAACTATTTAGTCCCCAAGCTATACAGAGATCTCTATTTACAAAATCAAGTGCAATATTCTTCCATCCATACAATCAAAATCTAACTGCCTCTTGAATTTGAAGAAAAATTTGTTGTTGTGAACATTGTCTTCTATCTTGATCATACATTCTTTTGTTCCTTTCACCCCAAATCAGATAGATGCAGGTATTCCAAGCAATTCGCAAAATTACTGAGATTAAAGCTTTGCCTTTAAGCCTACAGACCACCCATTGCAACTCTTCATTCCAGTTGCTAATCCAAGCCTACAAAACCTTCTTCCATATGCTTTTGGAATAGTCACATTCAAAGAATAGATGGTCCCTAAACTCCATATTAAGTTGACAGAAGACACATTCCCCTCCTAAAGTAATCCCTCATGAGATTAAATTGTCTTTAGTTGGTAATCTTTTAATAATAACCATCCAAAAGATTAGCGCATGTTTGGGAATGTGATATTGAAACCATACTGCTCTATGCCAGCCTACCTTTTCCTGTTTAATTCTAAGTTCCTTCCATACGTAGTTTGAGGAATAACTTGTGCCAGGGACAGTCCAAATCTCTACACCATCCTTCTGTTGCACAAATTGAAAGGCAAGTTGCCTAAGATGAAGAAGCTTCCTCCAATGATCTCTAATACTCAACATGTATATACATTATGATTTTATATTATGCATACATATAAATATAATTGTACAAGCTAATAATCTATAATATATATAAAAACAAAAATGTGAAGAATCTTTTAAATTAACAAAAATATACATTGTTGTTCATTATATTACTAATTTGCTATTTTTAAATATTTTATTATTAATGAAATTTATCCAATTTATAAATAAGAATTTTAACTCTATTAAAGACTTTAGTTAAATAAATTTATTTGATAATAAATAAATAAGAGTTAAAATTTACATTGAATTATTTTATCTTCAAATTTATAATTTTTCATTAACATTAAAAGTAAACAAAAAATTAAAAAAAAAGTTATATTAATCTAATTTTAAATGTGAATACAAATTTTGATTATTTATATAATATGTAACTTTGTACTCAATATATATATTTTTTTATAAATGATTTTTTTATATTATATTATATTATAATTAGTAATAAAATTTATTCCATTCTTATTTACAATTTTGTATTATAAATATTAATAAATTTTTCTTTGGAAATTTCAATATTATAATATAATTTTTTTTTTAGAAAAAAAAAATTATTAGAACATTTTAGATAATACTTTTAGCAATTAATGCAAATTTTAATTATTTATATAATATGTAATTTTATGCTCAATATATATTTTTTATAAATAAATATGTTTTATAATATAAATATTTTTTATTATCTTATAAATAGTAATAAAATTTATTTCGTTCTTATTTACGATTTTTATTATAAATATTAATAAATTTTTCATTGAAAATTTCAATATAACGATAGAATTTTTTTAGAAAAAAGAAACAATTATTAAAACATTTTAGATAATACTTTTAACAATGAAATTATGTGAAGAACTCTTAAGTAGCTAAATTTTATCAAATAACAATTGCAAAGTTAGGGTTTATTAAATAACTAAATCTCATGTTATTATATATATTATGGGAACTATGAATTTTAATCTATTCATAACAGAAGGTGTGGAAACAGTTCGAAAGCTGTAATTTTTTTTTTAAATAAATAAATGCTCATATATATATATATATTTTCATTTGGTTGTTAAGGTAATAATTTTTCACCAATCATAATCGTGGTCAAACTACTCAAGATGATTTTTTTTAAAGGTTTTATAATAATTTTTTAACTTATATTTTCATAATATTTCTCTTTAATTAATATTTTTAAAATTATTAAATATAATAATATTTTATTTTAATGTATTGGGATTTGGGAATCAATTATCAACTACCACATTTAATGAAACAAATATTATTATAAATAGAATGTTAATTAACATTAAAGAGTATGTATTCTTTAGCAAAATAATATTATATTAAATAAAATAATTGACAATTTTTTTTATCATTTTCAATACATTAGATAAAAATATTATTATATATAATGGCTTCATTAGCAAAATCCACATTAATTATTTACATCTCATATTTATTTATTTATTTATTTTAATTTTCTAACATATTTGAAGAAAAATAAGAGTAAGATTTAAGAGCTGGTAAGATAATACCAAAAATAAGTACTACTATCAGTTAATTGCTCAATTATTTGTCCAAATAGTCTAATCTTAACCTAAAACTAAATTTTTTAAGAAATCATAATTAAAAATTACTTGATATATATAGTATATATCTAAATATTTTAATAATTCACCATTTGAATAGTAAATATTAAATAATAATAATGAATGAAGATAAGATGATATAATGAGTTATAGGTATGATAAATTTAGACATGATACGATTACACGACAAGCGAACGACACATGATATATAAGATAATATCATGGTCTTATTAATTAATTAGGTTGTGATTAAAGAAAAAAGAATTTCTTAAGAAAAGAATTTATGATTTTTAAAAGAATAGGGAGTTTGGATAAACTTGTCTTCTTGCTTTTATGAGATAAATAAATATGTAAATATGGTTTTTGTATAAAGATAAAAGAAGATTGTTAGAAGAAATTTGGTATGTGTTTTACTTTTACAGTTTGAACAAATTAGGTTGTTCAAAACCAGGGGAAAGGTGATGGGATACAATAGGCCATTTCTGTATTTTGATAGAAATGTTTATATGAAATGAAGCAAACAGAATGAATCAATTTTCAGTTCCTCATGAAAAAAATGGAATTCCATTTAAGATTTAACCCAAACATTTTATATAGCTTTTGACTTCATGATATGAAAATTCTCGTCTATATCATAATTTGCTTGCCCCTTTTGAATTTGAAACATCGACTTATTTTGATCATTTATGTTACTTGAACTTTAAAACATCAGCTTATTTTGATTATTTATATTATAAGAATTTGTTGAATAAGAAGGATTATTTAATTCAAATTAAGAGTTTTTCAATGAAAGTTCTAATGATATTTTGATTAACATTTAAAGTTATACTTTGGAAGAATTGACTTAAAAGTTATTTTCACATTTAACAATACATTTAATAATATTTACAAAATTAAATAGACCAAAACAAAAGGGAAACAGATTTTGAAACCAAAAACAATCTTTGAATCCGAGACGAAAAGACTTCTTTTAAATTAGAATTGAATTTGGAAAGAAAAAAAATCAAATTTAACAAAACTCAAAATTCTTATTTTAATGATTCCTATTTAAACACACAACAACCATCATCAGAAAACAAGCATGAATTAGAGAAAAAGAGATTGGCAGCGAGAGATTTTTGAGTTTTCGATTTTGTGAGAATCTTGGGATTTCTTTGGGTTTTTAGTTTAAGTGTGTTTTACGGTTATTTCTTTGTGATTTTCTAAATCGAGGGAAAAAAAGATGAGATTTCGGTGTTTTGATAACAAAAAGGTGACGACAGATCTTATTTTCAAACTTAAGTCTAGGAGATTCTAGGATTATTTTTAGAAATTTAATTTGGCCAAAAGATTGAGGAGGTGTCTAATAGTCGAATCTTAGGATTTGACACATTGAAACAAATATTATATAATTTATTATAAATCATATGTATACCGATGAAAAAAAATATAATTTGTATTAAATCATATTATTATATTATCATAAGTAGTATAACATATATTCATTTATTTAAAATTATATTATATTATAAAATTGTCATAGTAATATAACATATAGTTTTATTGAATTATTGTTCATTATTTTTTGTTTTAAAATAATAATTATCGATCTATTTAATTATTTTATCAATGTAAAAAAATAAAAAAAATTATTTATAATATATACTAATAAATATAAAAAATAAAATACAATTATGATAAAAATAATTTCTTTTTTAATTATAATTAAAAAAGAAAATATTAAAAGATATATAAAATTGTAATAGTAAAGAAAAAGGATTTTAAAAGATAACTGAAGTTATAAAATAAATTAATAATTTTATCATATTTATTTATTTTATTAAATTAATATTTTTTAAAATTAAAATTTACTTAATTTATATTCGAGTTATTTTGGGTTATTTCGGGTTCGGATCATTTCGAGTCTGGATCGTTTCGTGTTCGGGTCATTTCAGGTTTGGGTTGTTTTCAGGTTCGGGTTGTTGACTTTTTATGGTAAAATCGGGTTGGATGAGTTCAGGTATGTCCAGTTGGTTTTTTGGGTTCAGGTCAAAATTAACAAGTTTGGACCAAAGCTAAGCTCTATGCATAATGGCCCAGTTGGTCTAGGTCCAATCCCGGTATCCTGATGGTGTTGAGCTGGACGGGCCGGACTGGGCTTGGTTTCAAGTCATCCCCAACAATACTAATAACTGTCATAACGTGTCAAATACGAATTCAGCATGCTAGACGCAAATCATGGAGTCGCCACTAATCATTTTTGCTATGTGTGTTTAGTCACCTATATAAATCCATCATTTTTAAAGTAATCCTAAGCTTGACTAATGCACCCTAAAAAGAATAAGTTATGGTCTACGTTTCAGAACTAGGTTCGGGAGTTCTGTTACGTGTGGGAAAAGATTAGCACCCCCACAATGTGATAGGATCCAAGATGGCCCATATTTGTTAGTGATGTGAACCCTAGGGGTTAAACCCTTTGAACCCACTAACAAATTGAAATACCTAACCCAGAAAGCCAAGATTCAGGCAAAGAAAACTTAAACCCTTAAAAGCCTGTTTCAAAGAACCTAGATTAAGCATGTAAGCTAGACCCTAAGAACTCTCGTTTCAAGAACCTAAGTTTGATAGGTTGAACGCCACAAAGAAAGAATTCTTTGATAAGTTCCTAAGTTCTTTCAAGAACTAAAAAGAGTGAAACACTCGCTTTGAATAAATTCAAACTCAATTGATCAAAAGATAATTGAAGTAGGCGGCTAAGACATATATTTATAGCCTCCCTACGATAACCCTAATCTACTAAGTAATAATATGTAAAATATGGGCTGAACATGCTCAAGCCCAAACCTAAATAATTAAAAGATGTCCATGTTACAAAATATAAGCCCAAATGCCTAAGTAATTATAAGAATTAAAATAAACCCAAATAAGCCCTCTTAATGTGCCACCTTGTGTTCTTGAATTACATGGATCAAACTTGGATGCAAGCCCATCTTGCATGTTGAAGCCTTTCTTAAATAACTTGCAACATGGCCCAAGTGAATTCCACCCATTCTTGCCATGTTTCCTAGAACTTCTTGGATCTTGGCCCATATAGAAATTGTCATGGGATTGGGCCATCTTGGATCCTATCACAATGCCTATCTAGAGATAGTACCAGATTAATCTTATGATCCTAAAAAGTCTTAACTAGGTGGTCTTATTTATCCTAACTTCATTTTAATTTGTTATTGGAAATAATTTTTAGGTCTCTCTTCTACTATTCTGGAGAGATTGCTAAAAAGTTTTCTCACTTCAAAAGTATTCAAGAGAATCTATTCTTTTTCCTGAAGAGGTTCCGTCATCGGAAAAGTTAAATTTTACGAAAGAGACACTTCAACCTAAGTCTAATCTTCAAAATTATTTACACAAAAAAGGATCTCATATTTTAATTATGTTGATTCAAAAAATAAATCTTGATCTTTAGTAGAGGTGGCAATTGGACGGGTTAGGGTCGGGCCCATTCGGGTTCGGGCCCATTTGGGTTCTGATCTTTTTGGGTTCGGGCCCATTCGGGTTCGGGTATGTTTTACATAATTTTTATTTTATGTTAGATGTAATTATTTTTACGTAATTTAAATATTTACTTTAAAAAATAAATAAATAAATTATTATTATTTTTTAAAAGTAACCTTTTATTGTAATATAATATTTTTAATTTTATTTATTTATTAAAATCAATATTTGTTAGCACCAAAAGAATATAAAATAAATTTTTTAAATAATTTATTATAAAAATATGATATATTATAAATTAATCATATTAATATTTAAAATAATTGATTTGATGAACTTGAATTTCAACATGTAAATACATTATAATTTATATTCACTACAAAATAAAAGAATTTTAGGGACGAACTCTCACATTCAGCTATCCGCTTATATATTTGTAAAATGTAAAATTTTTATGCTTATGTAAAAAATCAAACCTAACATTCAACTTTTATTAGTAAGGATATTATCAAGTGAACCAATCTTTTTGATATGGTATGTTACTAAAAGTAAATTATATCTCAAATTATATCAAGTGTAATAAAATAATAATAATTTTAAAAAATACTTGTCCAAAATAAAATAAATAGTAACTTAATTACAAAATTAAATTAGCTAATTATGTTAAATACTTTTAAATTCTAAAAAGACATAATACTTTTATAAATCAATATTTGATGACTTAATTTAATAATGTGCTTAAGAAAACTATATATATGTTGCAAAGAGCAACAATTTTTTTTTTTTAAAAGTAGTTTTTATCTATTTTTTAATATAAGAAATACTATTATACTAGAGATAAGTTAAAATAAATGAATTGCTGTTAACTAATTTTAATATATAAAAAACACTATTACACTATTATAAGAGTGCTCTTAAAATAACATAAACAAAGGACAAGTAATATTTTATGTCAAAAAAATTTTACATCTCTAAAATCTTTATGAGTTTAGAATTTTTAGATGGTGAATTCATCAAAATATGAGACATTAAAGTTATAAGTACAAAATATTAATTTATTTTTGATAAAATTATTATTTTATCATATATATAAAATATAAATTAAATTTTAAATTTTAATTAAATTATTAATAAAGAGATTAGAATAAAATTGATAAATAAAGTTATTGCTTTATAAAAAAAATTATTTAATTACAAATTGATAATTTTTGTTTTTAGTATTAAATTCGGGTTCGGGTTCGAGTTCGGGTCCTTCTCGGGCTCGAGTATTTTCGGGTTTGGGTAATTTCGAGAACGGGCTATTTCAGGTTCGGGGTTTTGACTTTTTTGTCAAATCGGGTTTGGACGGGTTCAGGTTTTTTCTGGGCGGATTTTCGGGTTCGGGTTCATTTTGCCACTTCTAATCTTTAGTATCAAAAATTATTCCTCAAAACCCTTCCATCATTCTGAAATTTTTTTGAGAGAGTTTTCTCACTTAGAAATTTCTCATAAATCACCCATTCGTGACTTCCTTGAATTTCATCGTTCGAAAAATCTTAATTTATTCCTTGATTCAATTAATCATTAATTATGAAAAAATATCATTTAAAATCAATTATTTCAAAAAATAAATATTGATCTTTTTGGTATCGAAAATTATCCTTTTAAATAATTCCACCATTTTAGAGAACTTTTAAAAGAGTTTTCTCACCTATTTTTTTTTTCAAAAGTCACCCATTCATGACCCTTTTGAATCTTGAATTTCATCATCAGAAAAGATCTCAATTTATTATTTGATTTAATTAACCCTCAATTATAAAAAAAAAAATCAAATCAATTAGTAAAAATAAATAAATAATAGATAATCAATATATAAATATTTATACAAAATCCTAAGGTTAATCAAAAAAATTCAAAATAAAGTTAATCATAAATATATTCACTATAATTAAACTAAAGTAAATAGAATTAATCAAAAATTAAAAAAAATTAACTTTAACCTGAAATATAAAATAAAAATAATGTTAGTAAATAAATAAATAATAACACAAATCAAAACAAAATAAAAATAATTAATATAAAATAAATTATATAATCATATAATATATAAAAAACAAAATCAGCATATAATCATCATAATAAATCACATAATCGTATAATCATCATTATTAATCATATATCATCATGTAATCATTAATAATAATATATCATCATGTAATCATCATATCAATCATGCAACCATCTAATAAATCACATAATAAATAAATTATAAAAAAATGATTGGAAAAGAATAAAAAAGAGAGAATTTCACTTCCAGTAGAGACAAGAAATGGATTTCCTTTGGATTATGAGATAAGCTCACGTTTCTCTCTCGTTTTTTTTTTTTTTGTGTGTTCGGCTGGAGCTCTTCCATGGAAATAGCGCTGCGTTTTTATCTTCTGGAACAACTCAAAGCGCAACCGTTTTGACGATATTTCGAACTGTGGCTACCTCTTCTAAAAAAAAATCTTCTTTTCCTTTGAGCTCTCCTCTCTCCAAACTCCAAGAACTCCGATCAGTCAGCTGCAGGTTTCGATGTCGGTATCTTCAGATTTCATCGAAAAACATCGTCGGAATTTATAAAAAAAAAAAAAAAACCCAAAAAAATCTTAAAAAATTTAGAAAAATACCTAAATTGTTCTCTTTTGATTCTTCAAACTAAACTCTCAAAAACTAGATTCCAAAATTCTAAATCTAAGAAACTCGAAAATTTTCAAGAATAAAAAGTAAAGATTTTTTCTCTCTGAATCTCCTTTTCTCTCCTCTGAATTGTGTGTTCAATACGGGGTTGTGTGTTGAATATAGGGGGTTTGGATCTCTTTTTATAGGAGAAAATCACATAGACTCTTAGAGTGATTTGGGTTGAAATTCTCATTCCAATCAAAATCTTGTTTTAATCTAAATAAAACTATTCATGTAAATCTTTTAAATTTTCAGCATTTTAATCCCAATCCTAAGAAAGTTTAGATTTTAACAAATTTATTTATTTTATTTTATTTTATTTTATTCTTTTCTTTTTCATTTTTTTTATTTTCTGATTTTTTTTTCTTTTTTATTAATTCCGAAAATAAAACTTAAATTAAAATTAAAACTAAAATTAAAACTAAAAATAAGAATATTAAACAAGCACCTAGACAAAAACGAGTGACAATAAGTAATATACAACTTGTTAAGCTAAATTTTATATTGTTATAAAAATTAATAGTATCACATAATTAACATAATATAGGTTAAATAGTCAATTGATGCTAATAAAATTTATATATTGTGTTCTAAAAATAAATAGGTTAATATATATTTTCCACATATGTATTTTAATCTCAGGTGCTGATTTTTTTTTATTGGATTCTATTTAAATTTAATAAAAAAAAAGTAGATATTGGGTATAAATCAGTAATGAAATTAGTTTAATTTGATATATTTTAGATGCAGTCTTTTTTTTTTTTTAATATGGAGAAGTGGAGTTTCAATTACACAACTATTTTATCTTTTTAATGAAAAAAAGGTAAAAATAAGCATATAGCAACTACTTTCAAGTTGACATATAAATAGGTATGCTCATGGTCGGGCCGTGCAGGCCGTAGTTCCGTTTTTTTTTTATTTTTTTTTTATGTTCTTTGTCTAGGCCAGATTTTGGATCGGGCCGACCCGGTAGGTATGAATTAACTGTTTATCGGATTAAAAAAATAATTTTTTATTTTTTTATAATTAAAATTAAATAAAATAATATTATTATAATAAAAAAATACTATTTCGAGCCAGGCCGACCCAGAACAAAAATATTCTGTTCAGGCCCAGCGAAATACGGATCGGGTCTGTCGAGCTGTCAGGCCCATGAACAGGTCTACATATAAATTGATGCCAATAAAATTTTATATATTGTGTTCCAAAAATCAATCGGCCCTGTTAAATCTTTTTTTATTAAAACATCAACAAACAAATAAAACATATAATGGATTCAAAACATGTGGAACTTGTTCAAGACAAACGGTTAATTATCTATCTATCTATCTACATGTTTACATGGTAAATACTGTTGACATGGCAGTTTACGTGAATATCTCTTTTTGATGACACATAGGACAAGCTTAATTTTAATTATTATTATATTTAATTTTAAAATTAAAATTAAAAAATTTCAAAAAATATTTATCTACATTTTTCAATTTTATATTTACTAATCTTATCTATTCACTTAATCTTAAAATATATATTTGTTTTAAATTACAAATAAAACATTTAAATTCTATCAAAAAACTTATCTTAAATTTAAAATGCTATCAAATCTGTCAAGGTTTATATTTAACAAATTTTATCTATTCACCTTATCTACTATATACTTAAAAAAAATATTTTAAATATATTATTAATCATATCTTTTTTAAAAAACATATATCACTTTAAGCCTATATAATAACATGTGCTACATCATTTTTTTTCAATATTTAATTTTTTTAAAGATGTTTTATTGCTTTTGTGATTTTGTTGTTTATTTATTTTGATGATTTTGATGATTTTCAAATTATTTCCTATTCATTTTTTTGTTTGTCACAAATTTTGCAATTGATATTGTATTTTTCCAATATTTTGGTGAAAATTGTAATTTATTAAAAGGTATGTCAATATTTATTTTATTATTTAATTGATCTGAAAATTTAATTTTATGTTCTTATATTAAAAAATAATATTATATGTATATTCATTTTTTGACTTTTTGGTACATATTTAATATCTCCTAATTTTCTCATTTTTAAAATTTTTTTGATCATGAACATAATAATAAAGTTTAATTTTCTTATGACATGTTATATTAGATATATATTTTATATATATTATAAAATTTAAAATTTCATATATAATTATGAGGAAAAATACTAATTTTTATGTATAAACACATATTTGAACAAGTAAAACTAATTTATGCATCGTATGGGTTGCAAACTAGTAT
Source organism: Fremontodendron californicum (assembly GCA_030761205.1). Classification (NCBI taxonomy): domain Eukaryota; kingdom Viridiplantae; phylum Streptophyta; class Magnoliopsida; order Malvales; family Malvaceae; genus Fremontodendron; species Fremontodendron californicum. The sequence continues at coordinate 7,909,280 of JAULJL010000025.1, read as the reverse complement.
ATATAATGTAACGAGGTACATGCTAACTGGGTAAGTGCTTGCTGACATGAACACCTACGTAGACATCTCCTCCTAATGACACATAGGATAATATTTAAAATATGTTAATGATTAAATAACTCTATTTAATAAATTATTTAAATTCAAAATTAAAATCTATCCAAGATTGAAATTTTTTAGATAAATTTTAAATTCAAACATAATAAATTATAGTTTATCTTCCTTTTTAATTTAATCATAATTTTAATCATATATATGCATAATAAATTTTGAATCAGAATTACATACGCCTATGATGTTATATTATTATATATAAAGTCTATGTTATAAATTACTTTTTAATTATTTAGTTTTTGACTGTGATTTATATTTGTAAATGCTACTTTGAAACTTCGAAGTGGTGGGAATATCTTTGCAAATCAGAAGCAGCGCAATTTTAGGCCACAGTAAGGAATAAGCCATGAAGTCCGGTTACCTCAAAAGAGTGGACATATTGACTTATCAAACATATAAAAAAAAATTTAATAGATTAAAATGTTTATGTTAAATTTAAAAAATTATAAAATTTGTTAAAATTTATACTTAATAAATCTTATCTATTGACTTATCAAACATATAAAAGAATTATTAAAAGGGTTATCTTAAATTTAAAAAATTACCAAATCTATTAAAGTTTAACTCTTATATATTCACTTATCAAATATATATATATATATATATATATATATATATATGTATGTTAAGAATGACTTGCACCCTTTTATAGTTGCTCAACATAAAATTTTTTCTTCTTCTTTCATTATTTTCGTCAAGATTATATTTTAGTGTTATATTTTAGTCTGAGCACTCTTTTTCTTTTCAATTCCTAATTATTATCATTACTTTTTTGTGTTTTGATTAAGATCCGTAGATTTCAAGATCATTTGGAGGTATTTATTTTAGTGTTTTAATCAAGATTATAGTTTAATTAAGTTATGCCAATTTTTATTATTATTTATTTTTAATTATTTTTTTCTTCACAATTCCTAATTATTTTCATTGTTTTTTTTTTGTGTGTGTGTTTTTCATAAAGATCACAGTTTTCAATTCTCATTACAGAGCAACATTTAAAGATGTACTTTCATTGTATCTTATATAAATATATATATATATATATATATATATGATTTGTACATATATATATTTATTTATCGAAAAATCGAAATACTATTAGGACACGTCCATAAGTTGACGTCAAAAAATCTTAGTGGAGTAATGCGAACATGGTAATGGACATTGAAAAATTGATAATAAATATATATATATATATAAAAATATTGGCAATGAAAATTATAAAAAAAAATTGAATTATTAATACAAAAAATAAAATCTTACAATTAGAATTTATAATTTTTATTTAAATTTGGTCTCAAGTTTAAAATTATTAATTTTTGTTATCATTGCAAATGAATATTTATTTTTTGTTTTTAATATATTATATAAATATTTAAAATTAATACAATGAAAAAAATATTTGAAATTAATAAACACATATTAATATATAGGTGATAAATATATTAAATTAAAATAAAATTTATTATTTTTAATATTAATAAAAAAAAAATCTAAAAAAAAAAATTTAATTTAAATTATTTATCGTATATAGAATTGTATATATGTTAAATACTCATAAAATAAATAAATAATTTGTGATATAGTTAAGGAGATCATATTTAAATAAGTAAAATTAACCCATGTATAAATAATTATTATTGATAAGTATTATTTCATCTTTCAACACATAATAAAATTTAGATGAAGATTTATCCATAAAACTCATGCAAATCCTTTAATTATAAGATACTATAACAAATAATTCAACAGTATCCCTAGATTGAAGCATCCAAACAAATATAATACATTCTCTATCTAAAATATCCAAACAAATATTATACATACATCATCAGTCATTCAAAACCCAAAAACGTAATTCTAATTCCAATTTCAATTCCAATTCCAATTCCAATTCCAATTCCAAGCTAAACTACACTACGCTCTGAAATTTAGCAACCTTCTTCAGCCTTGTAGTGATAATCATCAATCGAGGAGTACATCAAACCTTCCTCTGCAAGAAACTCAATAGCATCCCTAGCCTAGAAGAGAAACAAAATGAATAAATAGAGCAATATACATAAATAGAATAAATAAACTCAAAATAATTAAATTGATCAAAAAATTATCATAATCGCATAAGTTACCAATTTAATTGCAAAAAAGGCTTAATTAAGTAGCCAAACTACTATTTAACCTAAATATTATTCAAATTATCTTGATTTATTTACTAATAAATTTGTTAACATGAAATTATACATTTTTGTGTAATTCATAAAAATATTAAGAGAAATATAAATGAAAAAACTTATTGTAATTGATTTGTTTGTTATAATATTATCTTAAATATCAATATATCAATATTTGTACTTTGATATTTCTTATTGCATGATTATATATAATAGATAAAAAATATATATGTATATTATTTTATTTAATATAATATAAAAATTAGCATGATAATAATAATAAAAAAAACAAATTAAGATTATGAATATAATTAAAAAAATCTCGTGCATTGCACGGGTTAAGAAAATTAGTTATCATTATAAAATTTTGTTTAGGACATGAACTTGTTTGATGTTCTATTTTGGGTTAATATACAAATTGGCCTTTGTACTATATCTCTTTTTACAATTTGGTACTTAAAGAAAAAAAAATTTACAATTAGGTATCGGGACTTAATTCCGTCATGCACGCTAGTCCAATGCTTAACGGCATGCTGACATATGCATTTTTACCCAATAAAAACGTGACATGTGGCAACATTGACACGTCAGCAATGCCAAGTCAGCATTGTAGAAATTTTTTACTTTTTTATTATTTTTTTAAATTTACTTTTCTGAATTAAAATTTTTAAAAAATAATAAAAATAATATTTTCTGAATTAATTTTTTTTTTTTGAATTTTAAATTTTTTTTAAAAAAATCCTCTCTTTTCCTTTCTCTTTCCTAGCCTGTCGTTGATCTTGTCGGCCTTAGGGAGATCGGCGGCCTGCCAACACTTCCTCTCTCTTCCTTCTTTTTTTTTTTTTTTTTTTTTTTCTTTTCCATAATTATTATTTTTATTTAATTTTAAATTTTTATTTAAAAAATGAAAAAAATTAATTTCTGATATGGAAATGCTAACATGGCGTTGACTTAGACACGTGACGATTTTCTATTGATCGATTAGGTCATGCCAACATTAATGTAACGGCGTTAACCACTTGGAGTAACTTGATTAACGGAATACAAATCAAGTACCTAATCTTAAATTTTTATTTCTTTAGATATCAAATCATAAAAATCAATTTGTGCATTAACCCTTCTATTTTTAGCTCAATCTTGTGAGCCTTTGATCGGCTGCTTCAAGTTTTCAAAACATATCCATCTTTATTTCTCAGCTCAAAGTTTTGCTCCAATCAACAGGAACTGCAATTGCTAAATACTAGTAAATTTATTGTTTTATATTATAATAATAAAATCTTTTTATTAAAACATGTTTTAAGCCTACTTGCGAGTTAAGGATTCATTTCAAATAAAACGATGCTAAATCAAACATTTAGGTTTAGAAGATAGAGCTGTTTCTATGTTATTTAATATATTTTAATTATTAATATTGAAAACATTGTTATTGGATAAATCCTATAATATATAATAAAAAATATTATTCATATGACAATTTAGAAATATAATGATAAAAGCATGCATGTATGTTTTCCCTAATTTAAAAGTTTTTTATATATATATATATGAATGAGGGATCCACTTACATAAGTGTAAAATTAAAAGATAAATTTGAAAAACATGCCTTCGATAGTAGCATAATTGTTCAATGGTATAATGACTAATAATAATTTGTAAAAAGGAAATAAAGAAAGAAAAAATTGTTGTTAAGAAAATTGTAAAGATATTTGTATCTTTAATGAATCATTTAGAGTTAAAAAAGAAAAAACCCAAGTGGTAACTTTGCCACGTCAGCATTTTAAAATTTTTTAATATTTTTAATTTATTTTTTTGTTTAAAAAAATTTTTAAATAAAAAATAAAATTTTTTAATTAAAAAAATAAATATTTATATTTTTTAATTTACTTTTTTTTAAAATAAAAAAGAATATTTCTGAAATTAAATTTTTAAATTTATTGACTTAGAAGGAGAAGGGAATGAGAGATTTTTTTCATTAAGGATAATTTTGTCTTTACAACTTCCTTTCTAATAATTTTTTTTCTTATTTCCTTTTTTTTAAAGTATTTCATGTTATTAGACATTTGAACAATAATTTTTCTGTTCAAAGGATTTTTTTTTCAAATTAACCCAAAATTAAATTAATTTTACACGCTTTCGCAATTTTTTATACAATTTATATTTGTTTAATCTGACCGTCGTATTTCATGTTCTATTCACGTAGATCATGCACACGTCGAGTTTCAAGTAAATTTAAAATGTCTAACTATTTGTTCGATATAAAAAACTTTCAACCGTTAAACATATATTAAAAAAGACAGTATTCTCAATCGATATGATAGAGATCGATTCAAAATTTCACGTACATGATGAGTACAATTATATTATAAAATGCAACGGTCGGTTTGTTAAAACATAAATTGTATAAAAAATTATGAAAGTGTGTAAAACTAATTTAATTGTACACTAGTGTAACTGAATCTCTCATCTCATCTCATCTCCTCTCCTCTCCTCTCATATATATATAAATATATATATATAAAGAGATATTATAGATAATAAATTATAACACACCCAAAAAAAACACCTATACAATTTCAAATTAACAATCATATACTATAACCTAAGTTAGCCGAACTCTTTATTTTCTTTAAAGTATTCGTGTTCGACACCTGTATCCGATACATATAAATATGAGCATAGAGGTATAATCTTCCAAATATATGAAAAAATTTAATAAGTATGTTCGTGTCGAACATATACCCGTATCTGACACTCACTCTTGAGTCGGGTAACATAGATCCTGTAACTAAAATGCAGAACAGATGAAAAACAATTGGTTCTAAATCCAGGAGAAACCAACCAAGGTAGCTAATTAGCATTTCATTTCATAAACCTTCCAAGGAATAGTCTCTTCAGTCTTGATAATTGAGACTGACTTTTCTTTAAAACTTTATGGCTTACCAGAGAGCTCTTGCTGCTCTTCACAGCCCTGTTCTCATCCACCATGTTCATTTTGGAACAAAGATCTCTAATCCTTCCTCTCTTCTCATCATTTCTCCTTATCAACTCAGCCTGGTGGCTTAAATTATCCTCTACCAGTTCCGACACCTTGAACCTTAGTTCATTCCACAGCTTCTCATTTTCCAACATGGCCGCTTGAGAACCATCACTTGTATTGCGCTGGAATGCAATGCCATTGATATTCTTTTTCTCTTGGTTTTTGTCATCTGGTTTCATCTTTGAGCTCTTGCTAGAATCAGCTGGTGAGAACTCCTCAGCTTGCCCATTTGAGGAATCTTCGTCGAATTCAATCTCATGATCAGGATCTTCAGCAGTGGATTTGGAATGGTTTCGCAGTCCTTGGACTTGGTTGACAGACCTTGACAAAGACAATAGTCTTGGATGAGAATCATTGTTGACTTGGGATCTCAGCTGGTCATAATTCTCAGCTAACGAGCGGTAGGATTTGTGCAAGTCTTCAACCATTTGGATGAGCTCTGGTCTCTTTTGATAGTACATCTCAGCCCTCTTGGCGAATGTATCTCCATCATCTTGCACGATAATGCTAAGAATGGCATTTATCTTCATATCCAAATCTGCATAAAGAATTTACAAACATAATTACTAGTAATAAGTAATAAATTAATTTTTTTTTTTACTGTAATCGTAACAACTGATCATATGCCATGAATGAAAGCATTCTACAGCAATAAAACTTGAAATCAAGCTGAGCCAATTTTGCCAAATCCAGAAAGAATTAAGGCCGAAAACCTTCTTGGCAATGACATTCAAGTAAAACCTTGGATGGCATAGAAAACTAATTTATGAACTTGGGGCTTAGCTGAGTTAATTCATACAATTATCTTTAAGAGGTGGCATCTAACAGGTTTGGGATTTGGATCCCAACATTTGCAACCAACTCCCTATCTCCAGACCGCGGTTTTTTTTTGTATCAAATAAAGAGAAAACTAGTCTATGACCACAATGTGAATTGAAATTTTGAAATATTACCATTGGAGGCAGTGACATTAATGTATTCCATTGAATGGTATAACTATCGCCACTGAAAACTGAACAATAATATATCTATCTTGTAAATGACCTGAGCCACAAATAAAAGCAGAAGAAGAAACTTTATATGGGGCAAACAACCCCACCGAATTGAAGACAAATTGATTTCTAATGCGTATGACTAAAGTAAAATTTTATTTTCCTTCCTGTGTGAGCGAAGGAATATTATGGAGCTTGTGTCTCATTGAAGCAAAAGCAAATGCAACACCTATCCATCTGAAAGGACCAGACCAGGCAGCCGCTAGACTTGTTAACATGCAGTGGATGGGATGGGCCCAAGACTAACCGTATCCCTATCAAGTTTGTGAATGATTACTTCCCCTTTAACAAATTATATAAGGAACTCCAGTTAGTATATCAATCCTAACTATTGTGGAAGGATTATATATTGATTCAGATCAACAAACAAGATTAATACCCTAATTTCAGAAACAAACAAACAAACGAATATATATAAAAGGGCAGGGCAGGAAGCAGCCGAGTCGCAAAATAAAAGATGGGGTGCAGCTACCACTGCAGCAGGATTACATTTGTAAAAGATATACAAACAAGAAATAAATCCACCGAAAACCAAAATTAGAGTGGATTTGTACATATAATAGTCGATAGAGAATACCTGAAAGAATAGTTTGAAGCCATTGAGATTGCTGACGAAGAACTTGGCTGTCCACCCAAGAAGAAAAAGCAGCAGCACCACCCTGATCTTCTTGCTCTTCTTTATCCATGTAAAGGAAGCTAGCGTATCTAAAATTTCATGAGCGTATCTGGGCTTGTGAAACCAAACCAATCGTAGGGATGACAACCCTTATATAGTATTTGTTGGACTACTAAATTAACATTTAGGACTATTAATTCAACAACCTTATAAATTATTATTTTTAAATAAAAAATAAATAAGAACTAAGACTCCTCCTGAATCTCTATTAGCTAAAAAACGTTGCTTAACGGGAAAATTTAATTAATTGCATTTTTTTTCCACGAAATTATTAGTTTTATAAAAGTTGATTTGGCAATGTGATCTAAGTCACAATCAGCATCCTGACTCATCAGAATAGACCCGGTACTTGGAACATTTTAGAGACTTTGGAAGACAAAATTTACTTGGAATTTCTAGAAGCTTGAAAGCCAAGTCAAACACAGTTATTGCCAACCTTTTGTAGCTTACTTAGGATTATAGAGTTCAATTCCTAGCTTCCTTAGGACTCTAAAAGTAATGTGTATTGAGACTTTAAAAATAATGAATTCTATGTTATCAAGTTTGTTTAAATTTTAAAAATAACGGGCTTGTAATTCTATCTCTATCTTCTCTGCAAATTCCGGTAAAATATGAGGAATTTGTTATTTTCAATTAGTATAATTATTGGATAACAATTATTATGTATGATTTTTTTGTTGTTGTAGTTTTTAAATTTAATCTTGATTTTAAATGGATAGTTTTACTTATTTAATTATTGGATAACAAATGTTGATAACCTATAATCAAGAAAATTAAAAATCAAGACTTGCTGTAAAAAAAAAATTACTTAAAAAGATATAGTCCAAAAATGAAAAAACACTTCCTGTTTAAAGTAATAGAGAGTTGATAATGTTATATTTTTTTTAAAAAAATATAGATTTAATGAGATAAAATATAATTTTTTTCATGCTTGTCTAATGTGTCATTCAAAGAAGATGTCTATGTAAGTATCCACGTAAGCAAATTTTGCAATGTAAGCATGTATCTTGTTATATTATATATATATATATATATATATATATAATTTTGACACATTCGTGCATTTATGTTGTGTTAGTTTTTATTTTTTATTTTTTTATATTGCATTGTGTTTTAGTTATTTTTTTGTGTTCGTGTCGTGTTCGAAATTGTTAAGTCTAATTAGCACTATTCAAGTAACTTTCAATTTTGTGTCACGTTATTTTTTTTATGTCGCGTTGATAGATTTTGACACATTCGTGCTTTTGTGTTGTGTTAGTATAATTTGTTAGTGTTGTATTATGTTTTAGTTATTTTTCATGTTCGTTTCGTGTCCGAAATTTTCAGGTCTAATTGGCACTATTCAAATAATTTCTAATTTTGTGTCAAGTTCGTTTTATATAAATTTCGACATGTTCGTGCATTTATGTCGTGGTCATGTTATTTTTTGTACCGTGTCGTATTTTAGTTATTTTTTCATGTCATGTTCGTGTATGACAATATTCAAATAACTCTTAATTTTGTATCACGTGTTGTATAATGATTGATTTTTTATTTTTTTAAAAATAAAGTCATATTAATTTTTTGAATTTTATATTATTGAATAAAAAATTATTGTATTGATAAATTATTGATAAAAAATAAATATTGAATAATAATAGATAATTGTTCAACTGGGCTCAATTTGATTTCAAAAAATAAAATTGGGTTAATGAATTAATTTTTTTTTTTAATAAAAAAATCGAACCTAATTAGCATAGAAATTTAATCGACCTCTAACCAAATTTCACAGATCCAACTCGATTTAACATCAATTTTTTAAATTTAAAAATCTTCATTTTTAATATTATTTTAAATTTATAAATAAAAATATATTTTTATTTTATAAAATATATAAAAAATCAAATGAAAAATAATCAAATCAAATTAAATAAACTTTTTTATAATCTGAATCAAATACGAAAAAATCTGAACCAGATATTGAATCTCTAACCGATATTTGATTTACTTTTGCATACTTTCCAAACTTTAATATCGTCTCCTTAGCTTCAACTATATACTGTACAAACACTTTTATTTTGATATGTATATAATATAACTATCTTAACATCTTGTTCAACGTTCAACACAATTAACAACCGAAGCATCGCGAGGTCTAGACACTAGTATTGAATCAAAACTCTAAAGCCCACAATTCAAGAAACTGATGAAATTTAATTAGTTGAAAAGTTCTGAACCTATCTCTAAAAGAAAAATAAAAATCCACCCTACATGTTGGTCAAACCAATATCAATTTAACAAACTGTAGATGCTTATTTTTTTTATTATTAACATATCATGCATGCACAATTTTCATAAATAGCGCACCTTGACAGCAACGTTTTTTGACAGTAGCGGTCCTCATTGTCGACAACCCTTCCTGGTGACAATGCTCATTAGTGACAGTGCCCTTTGGTGACAATGCTCATTGATGAGTGCGCTCCAAAGCTCCAATGCCCTAATGCCCCAACACGCCAGAGCTCTAGTGCTCCAGCATTTTGTTCCTTCTGTGCTCAACTCCTCCAATGCTCCGCTCCTTCAACGCTCTAGTATTTCTAGCACTCCCTTGCAGCTTGTGTAGTATGTGACAAAGATGATTTGCACTGCAGCTAGCAAGGTCCATTGCTACGTGGAGCTAACCCGGGAAGTATGGCAGGATTCTTGGATTTGCTCCACTCTTGAGATGTTTTTGAGAGTATGTCTTAGAGGCTCAAATATAGAGTTGTTGAGAAGTCTTCTTCTTAACATTTTTCTAGAATACAAATGTTTCCTTTTCTTGTTGAACATTTAGTACATTCTTAAGTGTGCTGTCACGTAACCAATTATTACTACCTGTGACCAAAACACCCTCTCATAACTTCTACTCCACTCACTACCTTTGATAACTTTGCTATTATTCATGATTGATGCTATTTTCATGTGTAACCTCCAGATAACTCTCCACATTGTTTTTCTATAACTTCCTTGAGTGAGTATATAAATAGGGGCCCGAGAGCTTCATCTGGAACCTTGTGGGTAGCCTAACAAATTTTTACTCTCTAATTCTCTCTACAAGAGATTATTTTAGCCACCACACTTTTCACAATCTCCAGCCATGCCTTCATTTATCATCACTTGCCATCGTAATTGTTCTTTAGGTTTGCTCCAATCTTCCTCTTTGTCATCTCTTCACTACATCTTGTTTTACTAGTTTGCAACGTTTTCTCACCCCATCAAAAGAGTCATCTACACAAACCTCAAAATAAAACACCAAAAGACTAAAAAAAAAAATAGTGAATATTGATCGGCAAATCAATATAAGCAAACTAAAAAATCAGAAAGAGAGAAAATAGAGGAATGCAACCATCTAGGTCAAATCGAGAGAAAGAAGGAAGAATTAGAAGATGAAAAAGGAAAAAAAAAACTTGAAGTGATTAAACAGTGATAGAAAAAGAGTAAAAAGGGTTTACCTTAAAATGAGAAAGCATACCGCTTGGCAATAAATTAATTGTGTTAAGTTTAAGAAAAATTATCTCATCAATTATTAGTATAGTTTTTAGACTTTACAAGGAAAATTTGTAGGATGATATATATTAAAAAAAATAGACATGTTATAATCACGTGACCCCACTTGTAAATTTAAAAATTTTATAATTGATGTATTTAATGTTAAGGGAAAACATAAAGAGTTACTTAAATACCACTTTTTAATCATGAATGGACAAATTTATTTAAACTTAAATATTTTTCAGTAATTTAATAAATTTATTCAAATTTTAAAAATAATAACCAACTCTACACATGAATTATCATTCTTGTGTATAAAAACTAGTTTGTTACCTGTGCAATGCACATGATAGTTTAATTTACTTAAATATTTATAAACACACATAAATTAGTATTTTATGCACACTTATATTTTCGAACTTTCAAAATTTATAACATACCTAAATTTCAAATATTAAAATGACATATCATAAAATAAAATAAAAACTTTTTAAAAACAAATAGATGGTAAATAGTATTAAAATTATAAAAAAATATATGATAAAAATAAATAAAACTCTCATCTATAACTATATATTTATATCAATTTATAAAAATAATTTGTTTATTTTAAAAATTATGAAATTATATTGTTATAAGATAATTAAATTATGAAGAATTTATTAAATATATAAAATTATTTAATAAACAACTAAATATATAGAATTTTATATGTTTAATTATTCCGTAGATTAAACTTTCAATTCTTTGTTGTACTTATAAATGGCTTTTGAAATAGGTAAGGGTTAGATCTTTTTGAAATCCATATATGCTTCAATTATTGCATAACAAATGTTGATAATTTAGTTTGATTTTAAAATTTGAAATTTAATTATTTAAATGGATAATTTTAATTTTTTTTTAATTATTGGATAACAAATGTTGATAATAAATTATTCTCTCACAATTCAATTTTGATTTTGATTTTGAATTTTGAAGTTTAATGAGTTGATAAGATATATTTTTACTTTTCCTTATCCTACGTGTCATTAGGAGAAGATGTACACTAAACGTCTATGTCAGCAAAGTTTACACGATCAGCATGTACCTTGTTATATTATATATATATATATATATAGAGGAGGGATCTACTTACACTAAATTAAATTGGTTTTACACACTTCCGTAATTTTTTATATGATTTATATTTGTTTAATCCGACCTTCGTATTTCATATTCTATTCACATAGATCATACACGTCGAATTTCGAGTAAATTAAAAATGTCTAACTATTTGTTCGATATAAAATACTTTTAACCGTTAAATATATATTGAAAAAAGATAGTATTCTCGATGGATATATATATATATATATATATATATATATATATAGAGGAGGGATCCACTTACATTAGTGTAAAACTAAATTAGTTTTACACACATCCGTAACTTTTTATACGATTTATATTTGTTTAATCCGACCGTCGTTCATGTTCTATTCACGTAGTTCATACACGTCGAGTTTTGAGTAAATTAAAAATGTCTAACTATTTGTTCGATATAAAAAACTTTCAACCGTTAAATATATATTGGAAAAGATAGTATTCTCAATCGATATGATAGAGATATCGTATCAATCCAAATTTTTATATGCACTACGAGTACAATTATATTGTTAAATCCAACGGTTGGTTTGTTAAAATATAAATCGTATAAAAAGTTACGAAAGTGTGTAAAACTAATTTAGTTTACATTAGTGTAAGTGGATCATATATATATATATATATATATATATAATAAGATTCAATTAAAACGAGTTCTTCCTTTCACTTTAGTTATTCATCGATGTAATTTTTCTTATTTAGGTGCTGTGAAAAAAATTCAATACTAAAAGCTTAAAATTGAAATTTTAGTTTTGAAAAAAAATTAATTTATGATATAAAAATTATTTGGTATATTATTGAAAATTTAAATGTTGGATAAATTTTTTATTGAATCTTTTGTGAAAGAAAGATATGATTTTATAAGTATTTTGCATTAGTAAAATCTAAAAAGAAAATGATAAATGGTTTAAAAAATATAATAAAATTGATTTAATACATTATGTAAAATTTAATTAGTTAAAATTCTACTTTAAAGATTTAGGATGAGCTTGCTCAAGGGTCGGATAGTCCGTCCGGTCCAGTCCGAATTGGGTTAGGATTTTTATAATTCGAATTGACCTAACCCGAATTATTATTCATTAAATAAAAAATATTTTTTATTTAAATTTAATTATAATATATAAATATTAATATAAAAATGCTTTTTTAATATTTTAATAATTTATAAATAATAAACAAGCTTACGAGTCCGGCTCGAATCGAGCTTGAACAAAAAAAAAAATTCGTACCGCGTTCGACCCATGAGCAGGTCTATGATCAAGTAAGATAAGACAAGTGAGTTTGAAAGCGCAAGAATATCTCAAGTCCCTTCCTCTCCTCTTTCAACCAGCCTATCTCAAAGTAGAAGAAATTATATCAAAGTAGAAGGCTACCTATCTTCCCAAATATAGCGGATTATCTTCTCAAGCAAAAGCAAGTTTTCAATATACGGTAATTTGATGAGTCTGACTTAACATATAGAAATAATAGAAATAAAAAAAGTTTCAAATAACATGTTTTTCTGGTAAAAAACAATTTATAAACATACATTGGTCTATTAATTTTATTCTTCATTTCAATCCAAATAAAAAAAATTACTCAAACATCATTTTAAAAAAATTATAGTATCTTGTAACAATATATATATATATATATATATACTCAATTTTTTGGTATATATTGAAAAATTCACCTATACTATGTATAAAGTGTTTGATGAATTGATGTCTCAAAATCAAATGACACCAATTCAATTAAAAAAATTACTCAAAAATCAAAATAAAATAAAATTAGAACAATAAAATAAAATTAGAGATTTGATCTTTTAATTTATTTTTATACACATTTTTTAAAAAAAACTACCAGCTCGTCAAAAAACTATCCATATGTAATAAAAAAATTATCTATTTAATTTTTTTTTTTTTTATAAAAAAAACCCACAAAGTGGGTGATCTTTTGTTGTTGTTGTTGTTGTTATCTTCTTTATCTTTTGCCTTAAAACATCTTGCCTTTTCCAAATTTCAATAAGCGAAAACGTGGTAAGACCTAGCCAAAGTAGGAAAAGCAACATTAAACCCAAGATTCTCTTGCATTGCGTAGTTTACCAGTTTCGTGGTCCTCCTAAGAATATTTTTGTGTCAAATCTAACCTATCCCCTGCCTCCATATGTGGCAGGGCCTTATCATAACGAAGCACATGTGACTTCCAATATTTCCTTCATTCCTTTTTTCGTATTGTCGGTCTTATTTCCATTTTAAATTTAACTTTTCATCCAGATCCTCAAAACCATAATCCTCTCCAACACGTTTAAAAGTACACATATACAGCCTTCAATTTTTGGATTCTGACACGACTTAATGGACCACCAAAACCAACAACCAGCACACAACAACAAACCAATTACAGAACAATTCAAAACACTACCCGCTACCATTCTCATGTTGTAAAGTTAGACCCAACAGCCCCTAATCCCCACCTCAGATTACTCAATCTCAATCCCAACCTCTTTGGCTACCATCAACCTCTCCTTTCAAATCATCTTTGCTTTCATTTATTCTTTTAGCACACTCTCTATCAATGACTACCTATAAATTCAATGCACTTCAGATGAGGATGTTTGTTTGTTTTAATTGTATTTCATTTTACACAATCAGCATTTGGCAATTTTATTATTGCTGCAAGAGGTGAGCTTTAATGAAACCATCTCCTTCACTAACTCGTCTTTTCATATCCTAAAAACCCACCAGTAAAGGAGAATTTGAAGCTCTGAGGGCTTAAACCAAATTTTGGTGCACTCATCAAACCGGGTCATGTTAACTCCTTTCAGCAGGTTGGCAATTGAAGGAAAAGCTGCAATTGCCAACCAAAGAGACTGCATAATTTGTTATCATGGGGTGCAATGACTCCATCCCAACGTCAACCTACCCCCAAAAAATACCCGAAGCTTCCATCTCCCACTTTCAAGTTTCGACTCTTGATTTTTATCAGGTCTTAGTTTTATCAGGAATGTTTAGGGAGGTGATTATTTATGTTTTAATGGCAAAGTCAAGCTCATTTGCCCTCCGATAAAGCAGCGCTGATGCTTCCACCCTGTATTTTTTTAGGAAGGGGAAAAAAGAAGAAACAGAAAGCATGTTAAGTCTAAACAGCTAAAAATTGCCATTATACCAACTAAATTGAGAAGTATAGACAATCTCACCAGCCAGGGTGAACAACAAATTTTCCAGTAGATAGAGCCCAATTTACCTGTTGGAAACAATATCATGAATTAAGTTTGGTTAAAGAAAGATATGAGATCAAATAAGCAATTCACGACTGATAAACAATGAGCTCTGCTTTCCCATCCTATCATCATTAAATCCAACAAGACAAAAGTTTGTTTGCCAGAAAATCAGAAGGCAAGAAGCATTTACAAATAAATGTCTAAGCCAAAAATACAAATGACTACTAAGCAATTCAGGGAAGGTCGATTAAAATTCTCTTGAACAGTGCCAAAAACTACTATATTTAAACAATTAAACGACTTCCAAAACATAATTGGTTCGGAAAGCAAGAATCACAAGCATCAGTACCTTGTCTGTTCCAAGAGAGTTGGCCACCACATGTGTGACATGCTCATCTATCTGATTTGTGCACACAGCTCCAAATTGCTCCGCTGTCTGCCACAGTGGGTGTAGGTGAGGATTGGCTTCACCTACAGGAAACACCCTACTAAATACTACACGACAACCAGACAAAATCTTCCGTTGCTCTGTCGCTAGGATATTCCTAACATCCACATCATCTAAATTCTGAAGTGAAAAGAAATTCTGATGTATTCTCTCAATAACCTATTTGAACAAAAAATAGGGGTGAGACATAAATACTAATTTTTCATAAATGAAGATATCAAGCAAAACGGTCGTCTCACCGCCAAAGAAGATGCCAAAGTCCCATCTTCTGGTCTCTCATCATGGTCAATCTCAAGAAGAGATGGACCTAAAAGCCCAAATTGGCGCCTACTACAAGGAAAATAAGTATACCTGTAGAACATATAATTAGATGGACACAAGATCAAGACAGTAGCATGGATCAAAATACTTATAGTGTCTAATCAAGAAATGCATACCTCTCTACAACTATCAAGTTAAGTTTATTATGCGGCCAGACTCTCACAGAGTCATCAATGATAACCACAGACGACTCCATACCCAGAACCCCTTCAAGATCCTTACTCCGAGGAACCCTCTCATCACCATTAAAGGGATCTCCATCATCACCCCTAGAAATAACTCGACCAGCAAACAAAACCCCTTTTGGATCAAGCACTTTTGCCATCTCTGTGGCATAGATTTTGTTGCCCATCGTGTAAAGATGCAGCTCATACAACTTACTAGCCTGAAATGATAAAGAGAGAATCAGTGTCAATTACAAATCAAGTCCCAGAGAGTACTGAAGCCGAGGAAGAATCGAAATGACTCACCTTCTCTAAGAAATTCCAGACTCCAGGTCGCAATTTGGTCCACATTCCCATATGGTGAAAGCGGAAGAGATGTCTCTGTGGTTTTTCACGATCCTGTTCCTCTTTCTTTCTTAAGATCTCTTCATGCACCGGGTCTACTTCAATAAACTGAGAAGATGAAAAGTAAATGGCTTAAACAAGCACATTTTACCAGATAAATTTTTAAAAAAAGAAAAGAGAAGAAAAGTTAACACTTCATTTACAAAAACTCACTTTGGCTGAATTAAGAAGTGTATGATCTAGATCCAGGACAAGACAGAGTTTGCGTGCAGCAAACATTTTCTTTTGCTCTTCTATCCTCCTTGCCCTTTCTCTCTGGATAGCTGCCTTTTGCTGGTCATCATATCTTTCAAAAAGATGTTCAACATCTCCCCATGTATTCTGCGAACAAGGAGGACATGTTAAACCTACTTCAGGTGCAGCACCAGTCCCAGTCTGCTGATCCTCAGAATTAGAAACTATTGTGTTCATATCCATGCTGTCAGACTTAATTTGTACTGGTTGGGAAACTAAATTCTGGGACACTACTGGCAGACTGGTCAATGGTTGCGAAACAGACATCACATCAGCAATATTTTTTAGATTTTTGGTAAATTGCTGGGTAATATCTGGTGGTGGAACAAACTGAGATTGCATTGGCTTAGCTTCTGTCTGATTCTCCAGCTTTTGGGTATTCAGATTGTCCTTGCTTCCCTGGGTGCTTGATGTAGGGGAGATTCCATTTGTTTTTAATTGATCAGGTCCCACGCTACCACTCCTTTGAAGCGCATTGCCATGAAGAACACGGCGAGGGTCACGAGGTTTCATGCGAATTTTGCTAGACTCATCCTGGAAAGTCATCAATTATTAAACATCAAGACTAAAAAGAGAAATGTGAAATAAATATTAATTTTTCAAGATGTTAAACGAAAGGCAATTTACACAATTTTATTATCCTCATGTGGGTGAAAACAGGTAATGGCATGAAGATGAGAGACTTGTCAAAGAGGCAGAATCTTAAAACAAGTATGGTTCACACATTTTTTGAGTTAAAATTAATATATATAATGAAGTGCTCACCCGAGGAGGAACCTGAACATTTCCTGCAGATTTTGACAAAATACCAGATGAGTTTGATGGAACAATGTTCACAGAGGGAGAGGGAATAATGTTTGCAGGGGGAACTACTCCCACAATTGGATTTGAGCTTGGCTGATGCAATGTACTTTTTAGAGGATCAGGAGATTTCTGCTGGGTTTCAGATGCTAATCTCTGCTGTTGTCCCATCTTAAGTATATTTATCAGCATGGTTGGATTTACTGCAATATCTTTCAACAAAGCAGGCAAGGAAGGGGTACTCATGCTTGTCAGTGGCACCTGCTCATTTCTGTTGACAGTCATATTGGTTTTACCACTTAGAGTACTCGAACAAGTTACTCCATATTCCATTTTCCGGGAATTGGAATCCAAATTCTCTACAGTTTGGTTTCTGTTTGTTATCTGAGACCGACTAAGATCAGTGTCCTCTAACCAGCCACCATTTCCAGACATAGTTTGAACATCCCTAACAACCCCAAAATTTTCCAACTCATTCCTTTGTCTTTTGAGTGCAGGACCATCTAAAACTGGTTCTTCCACACTCTTTTGCTTTCTTGAATCCATTATTCCTCCAACAGGTGCCACTTTAGATGCATTATGCAAGGGCCGTTGGTTTAGATCAAAAGCATTCACATTCGAGTTGACAAACCGAAGTCTAGGGTCTCTGCTTTTTGCTGAAGCTTTCGACACTATATTAAATGCAGAACTCACAGTCACAAGTGTAGTGTTTTGAGTTGTAAACTGTCCCTGCATGCTGGAACTGGTACTATCAATTTGAGGTGGTGAGGAAACAATTGGATGCCCCGAAACAGGAAGATTTGGTTTAAAGTTAGCAATGCTGGAGGAACTAGAAACCTCCCCACCATTATCACCACCCTCATCACCGGATTCTTCAGAAGGGGTTGGGCTTGGAAGTCTATCACTTGAAAAGAAAGAACCTCGACCAAATTTTTGTTGATAGTTGGAAAAGGCTTTGAGGGCATCCGTTTCATAAGGGTGCAATTTATTACCTTCTGCATCATGTGAACCCTTAGCCATCATAAATCCAGATTTAACCATACCATCTCCAATAGTCAATGGCTTGTGTACAGGTAAACATGGCGTTGTTTCTCGTGTAGGCGAAGGAAGGCTGTCTGCATCATGATCCTTGTGAAGGTCTAGCAGAGGTAGTGAAACCCCTCTGTTCCTAAAATTAGGTACTCCAGGCTTTAAAGTTTCTGTTAACATATTTGGCTTATTACAAAATTCGGAATCAACAGATAAAGGCAACTTATTTTTGACGGTCAAATCATGACCAACATTTTCAGCTAAAGCATCAGGATCCTTCTTATTCACAATCTCTATCTCTTTCTCCGTCTCAATTGCTCTAGCAGGAGAATTCAGAGACAGCAGCATGACCTCTATCTGTAAAAACAGACACCGTCTTAAAGCTTTCCATAAACACAACAAACTTACTAAGCTAATAGTTCATAAACTAGTAAGTCATGAACCACACCTCTTTCATCTTGTCAGGAGGGAACAGAGGAGGATCAAGAAACTTTAAAACAGAAAGTAGCCTGTTTCCAAAATGCAAAACAAAGAGATAACTAAGCAAATTGATTTCATAAAAAAGTTTAACAAAGAAAAGCTATTAAAACCAAATAAAATACCTTGATAAAATGGGCACATTCTGTTCCTTTAAATTATAATTCAGAGTAACGAATGCCTGCAATGACAAAGAAATCAGACTCCACAATATTTGCAATCAGCATTTCATGAATTAACAAAATTTTTTATATAACCGTCAGAGCAAACAACTATTAAAATATAACTCCTGGATTTCTTACAGAATTAACTGCTCCAAACGCCAGTTCAATAAGGGTGTCCTTTGCGGGAACACTATATTCAAATACCAATCCTCGTAAGCTCTCCAAAGCATTCTGCAGTCTGGAACAAACTCCCTCAAATGATCTACAAAAAGGAAAAAAAATGGAAAAAATCATTTCAACAGATTCATCTTACTCACTAAGATAAAAAAAAAAAAAAGGGTAATCCTTTCAATGCAGTATTCATACTTCTCTGCTTCAATCACAGTAATCCCTTCCAATACACTCCGAATCAGGTTAACTCGCTTTTCCAACTCATCCGAGTTACCAACATTACCATCCTCACTACTCAAAACCCTTTCTTTTACCGGCTCCGAATCCAAATCGATCTCCCCCTCTTCCAACTCCCCTTCTTCTTTGTCCAGATTCACAACCTTGTCCTCCTCCATTTCATCCCCACTATCATCATCAATCACAACTCTATCAGCTGAATTTCCGCTACTGCCCTTCTCCTCTTTGCTATTTACAGAAGCCACCGAAGACGACGGTGACGATCGCTTGGAGTTGTTGTTCTCGTCTTGTTGTGGTTGTGGTTGTTCAAACTCCTTAACAAAAATATCATTGAGAGGTTTGTTCTGAACTGCTTGTGCCCAAGCAAAATTATATAAACCCGATGCGTACCCTCGAATAACCGATGGGTACTTGCACAGATCCTGCATCGTCCAAACTCTTGAATTCGAATTTGCTTCCCCTCCTTTCGACGATTTCGATTCCTTCAAAATCTTAACCTCTTGTTTGTTAAAATCTTCCTCACTGATCTCCTCTATTGAAGCTAAATCCGAAATTTCACCTTCTTCAACATCCTCCAATTTGATTTCCTCTTTTCCCATCTGACCTAGGGTTTCCTTTTTTCTTTTCTTTTAATTTACTCCAATCGATCCAATTAGACCCAAAAACAAACATATGTCTACACACCAATTTCTTTTTTAAAAAAACAGTAACAATCGATCCAAATCTCTAGCTCTTAACACAAAAACAAAAATCCACGAAATTTTCTTCACCAGATCTTGCGCAATTTCTGGCCAAAAAAAAAAAATCTCGCAAGCAATTAGATTAGAGTGAATACTTAACCCAGATAAATTAAGATCTGTGACCAATTTAAATTGGGATATTCTTATTTTCAAGATTTGAACTCAGATCTGTTCGATTTTTGAGGGTTTTAAGACGGTGGCGACAAATGTTATAAGGAAGATGGAGAATCTAGGACACGCAAGAGTTTAAATCTGGACCATCCACGTCAGCCATCTAGGAAAAAAAGTAACTACTCTTTTGGTGAGGGTAATGCGTGATGTAACGAGGAATAGTAGAGGACGAGGGGCATGAGTAGGGCTGTAATCGAGCCGAGCCGAGCTCGAATAATGAGCTGCTCGAGCTCGAGCTCGACTCGAAACTCGCTGCTCGAAATTCGACTCGAGCTCGACCGAATATCATTTTTTAAGCTCGAGCTCGGCTCGAGATATAATCGAACTATTCGAGCTCGGCTCGATAAAGCTCGTTTACTCGATTTATGTACTCGAGCTCGAGCTCGTTTCATATACAATTTGGTTCAACAGTGGAGCCTAAGGTACTAGTCAGGCCCTCATCATCCAGCCATGGCTCAACACCAGCAGCTGGATGCGGAAAGCTTGATGGTGTTGCTATTTGGTTCATCAATGGTGTAACAACTGCTTTCTTTGCATCACTAGAACGTTGTTCTTGCATCCGTATAGCCACGGAGGAGGACGACGGCGAGGAAGCAAACGACGTGCCGTTGATTCATAGTGATGGGAACATGAGGCATGATGCAGCTGGAACTACTAGCAGGAGGACAGGGAAATTAGGGAAGGAGGAGAAGGAGGAGCATTTCTTGATTACTAAAGTACTGTTAGGAAATATTTTTGTTTATTTCTAATTTTATAAGTTAAATATATGATGGGGTGGATTTTCTGAAGGTTTTAATGGGGGGAGGATTTGGCAAGGAGTTAAATATTTTTACTTTTGTTTGAATCTGTGATGAACATGAAATGGAAAGTAAGAAAATCTCCTTTCTTAAGACTCTCAGGGGAGAAGCATTTTTTGCTACAAGTGAGCTAGCTGACGTTGGCTGGGAGAAAAGGGTGGCTGACGACTGCTTGTAGATTAGCTGAGAAAAAAAAATTTGTTGGAAGAAGAAGGAAGGAGGCGGAAAAGCAGAGAAGTAGTAAAGGGAAACTAAGATTTTAGGGTTTGCTTTAAGTATATATATGTATTAAGGGTAAGATTGTAATTTAATAATAAAAATATATATTAAAATAAAAAAGCTCGATTAGGCTCGCGAGCTACTCGAGTCGAGTATTAAAATGCTCGAACTCGGCTCGCTCGATAGCTCGAGCTGCTCGAGCTCGAGCTCGGCTCGACAATGACCGAGTCGAATTCGAATTTTTTTCGAGTCGAACCCGAGTAGCTTGCGAGCACAGGTGTCTCGTTTACAGCCCTAGGCATGAGTCGGGCCTTGTTTAGTATTGTTAGAGGTGGTAAAATAAATTCGAATTCCAAAATTTGTCCAGAAACATTCGAATTTGAATTCGAATTCGAATTCGAAAACCCTTACAGAAAAATTAGAATCCGAATCCGTCTAAATTCGATTTGATCAAAAAGTCAAAAATTCGAACCCGAAAAAATCCGAACGCAAAATGGCTCGAGTCCGAAAGACCCCGAACCCGAAAAGACTTGAACCCGAAAAAATTCAAACCCGAAAAACCTGAACCCGAAAATACCCGAGCCCGATTCGAACCCAAATTTAATACTAAAAATAAAAATTATGAAATTGTAATTAAATAATTTTTTTATAAAGAAAAAACTTTATTTATCAATTTTATTCTAATATTTTTTTTAATAATTTAATTAAAATTTAATTTATATATATATATGATAAAATAATAATTTTATCTAAAATAAAATTATATTTTGTACTTTATAACTTTAATGTCCCATATCTTGATGAATCCACTATCTAAAAATTCTAAACTCATGAAAATTTTAGAAATGTAAAATTTTTTGACATAAAATATTAGTTGTCCTTAATTTATGTTATTTTAAGAGCACCCTTATAATAATATAATAGTATTTTCTATATATTAAAATTAATTAATAGCAATTCATTCATTTTAACTTATCTCTAGTATAATAGTATTTTTTATATTAAAAAATAGATAAAAACTACTTTTAAAAAAAATGTGTTGCTCTTTGCAACATATATATAATTATCTTAGGCGTATTATTAAATTAAGTCATCAACACCATATTCACTTGTCCAAGCCCGGACCGATCCGAAATATAGGCCTCAAATTCTACCCAAACCCGCCCATATTTGTAAATGGATAGTCCAAGCCCGTTTAGGCCTCAAAGTTGAGTGCCAGGATTCGTCCCTAAAAATCTCTTATTTTGTAGTGAATATAAATTATAATGTATTTACATGTTCAAATTCGAGTTCATCAAATCAATTATTTTAAATATTAATATGATTAATTTATAATATATCATACTTTTTATAATAAATTATTTTAAAATTTTATTTTATATAAAAATTTAATTTTATATTCTTTTGGTGCTAACAAATATTGATTTTAATAAATAAATATAATTAAAAATATCATATTACAATAAAAGATTATTTTTAAAATAATAATAAAATAATAAAATAATTTTTAAAAGTAAATATTTAAATTATGTAAAAATGATTACATCTAGCATAAAATAAAAATGATGTAAAACAAACCCGAACCCGAACTGAACCCAAACTCGACTGGGCCCGAACCCGGACGGACCCGAACCCGAACGGACCCGAACCCGAAAGGGCCCGAATCCAATTGAACCCGAACCCGAATGAGCCCGAACCTGAATGGGCCCGAACCCGAATAAACCTGAACCTGGATGAACCCGACCCGAACCCGCCCAATTGCCACCTCTAAGTATTGCTTCTGTCACAGTTTTTGAGGTCAAAAATTATTTTTCACCGTAAATATAATGTTAAACAGATAAAAAATTTAGTTTCTGTTTTTAAAATTATGATTTGAAAAGCCAAACTAAAAAGACAAAAATATAGCTTTTGAGTTATAAAAGCTGACTTTTGGATAAAATAACTTTATTATCCTTGTATCTTTATACTTTTATTATTTTACAACATTTTTTCACAACAATGCTAAGCACTTAAAAGTTTTTAAACTACAGTTTTTCACCATATTTTTTTCAACTCAAACTTTTTCCAAGAGCAATGCTAAACTAGCCCTTAATGGGTTTTAGGGTCATCATCATTATATATATATATATATATATATTATAAAGGAAATGACTGAGTTGGTGTCACTGAATCAAGTGATAAAAAAATCAAATTGAATAGATGATGTAAAATAAAATCAAGGATGTTTATGTAATTTACTTTCTTTAAAAAAAATTACCTCACATGATCTCATTAGATAACTTTTTTATTTAAAAAACTCACATGATATCATCAAATAATTTTTTTATTTAAAAAACACCTACATCTTATATTATTAAATTAATTATTTCAAAATATATATTTTTATCTATCTATACTATTATAAAGGGAATGACTCACTGAGTCAAGTGACATCAACTCAATTGGTAAAAATACAAAAAAAACCAAATTGAATAGATGATATAAAATAAAATCAAGGATGTTTATATAATTTACTTTCTTTAAAAAACTACCTCACATGATCTCATCAGATAACTTTTTTATTTAAAAAACTCACATGACATCATCAAATAATTTTTTTATTAAAAAAAACCTACATCTTATATTATTAAATTATTTATTTCAAAATATATATTTTAACTTTTTTTTTTTTTTAGTTTTTCACCCATATTGTGGGTGTGCAATATCTAGATATATATATATATATATATATATAT
This sequence comes from Fremontodendron californicum, assembly GCA_030761205.1. Taxonomy (NCBI): domain Eukaryota; kingdom Viridiplantae; phylum Streptophyta; class Magnoliopsida; order Malvales; family Malvaceae; genus Fremontodendron; species Fremontodendron californicum. The sequence goes on along the minus strand of JAULJL010000025.1, from coordinate 7,885,274 downwards.
ATATATATATATATATATATGATATATTGATCGTGTGTAAATTTATAGACTGTCAATAAATCAGATAATGTCAACTTATTAAAAATAAAATTATATATATTTATTTTTAAAAAAATTTAATAAGTTGATATCATTTGATTTACTAATAGTGTATAGATATTTATATTGTCCGCACATCAAATATAGATCATATATATATATATATATATAATATTACAAAATACATGCTTACTTGACAAGGTCTATTAACATAAACGTTTATGTGAATATTTTATATTTTTTACACGTAAAATAATAAATAAAATTATACAATTTAAAAGTTCAAAAAATACTAATTTAAAATTTGACATTTAAGAATTACAATTCAAATTAATAGATATATTTTTTTATTCAAAAAATTTAAATACAATTTTTAACTTTCCAAATTAATTTCTTTTTAATTGTTTAGCATATTTTTTTTTTAATTCAAAAATACTTATATCACTTATTATATATGTTATTTAAAAATAACATTAATTTATTTTCTTATCTCAACAATAAAATAAAAAAAATTGAATTCAATAAAACTTATTTACAGAAGATTCTTTTTTAATTAATTAATTAATTAGTTGTAACTATAAGTAATATTATATATTAAATAATACAACCCTCTTAAAAACCAAAATTTCTCATTTAATTTATTTATTTATTATATATATATATATATATATATGTAGATTAACAAGAATTTCAATCCCTTTTAATTTTTAATTCAATTTGTAATGCTTCTAATAAATCAAAATTCATTTCAATTAATTTAGATTTAAAAAATTAAATAGATAAAATTATCTATTTAAAATCAAAATTAAATTAAAAAATTACAAAAAAATATGCTTATCCAAGAATTATCCTAGGAGAATAACAAACAAAATCCCCATATTTCACCGAAATTTAAAAAAAAAAATAGAGATTGAGTTACAAGCCTATTATTTTTAATATTTAAACAGACGAACCCTATTTCCAAAGCTATACCACCTCTTTCTCTTCTAAATTTTAAAGAATAACGTCGTTATTATCTATGGATGACAATTTTGAGTTTTTGTTTTCTTTCTATTGAGTAATTTTAATGTTTGAATTTTGATTACAATCTTTTTCATTTTTTCGAAATGGAAACAGAAAGAAGTAAAAACCCATATCCCAAAATTAAAAGCAAGAGATGGGATCTACATTGCCATGGAAGACATAATAACATATCGTGTTTGAAATATGCGCTACAGGCATTTTAAATTTTAACTTGATAATGCTATTTTTATATGATTTTTTTTTCTAAGTCACATTTTTTTTCTCTTTACGGAGTTTTAGATTCTGGCCAAATTAAATAAAGCAGGATGTATATCCTTGAAAATATTGGTGCACATACTAGAGTTAATTCGATTGTTTAAAATTTTTTAGCATTTACTATTATAATAAAAAATCTCGTTTATTGCACGAGCTAAAAAAACTAATTTGTCTAAATTTTAAGGTTCGCATGAGAGAGTTTAGATAAAAATATCAAATTTGAAAAATGAATTTGGATAAAAAAAATGAGATCCATTTTAAAAATTGGCTGAGTCGTAGTTATAATATATTTTGTTCAAACTTGATCCAACTCGACCCGTTTTATTATTAGTAATATAAATGATCGATCATGATTTTAGAGGGATCAATAATTTTTTTTAAGAGGTCGATCAAATTTTAAGAGGAACCATTTTTTTTTTAGAGGGAATGATCATTTTTAAAAGGGGTCGATCTTTTTTAAAGAGTGATCGATCTTTCTATGTAAAAATTTGGACAAATCTATTAACAAATACATATTTTGGGCTGGACTTGAACATAAAATTATGCCTATATTTTGTGCTAGGTCGAGCCTGGACAATCATAAAATTCATTGATATCCTCCTTAGGCTTGGCCCAAACCCAATTCAACCTGGCCATGAACAGGTCTGTTTTGGATCAATTCCCCCAATATCAAGATCTTTTTACTTTTTTTTTTTTTTCATGGAGCACGCCTGAGTTATGAGTTACATGTGCGAGAATGAAAGAAAAATCTTTTCAAAAGTTTTAAACCTAAAAATCATATAAATGTATATATATATATATATTTTTTTTATAAAAGATAAATTTGTTATTGTACTATAGTTGAATGTTGAATTTTATCATTTTACTTTAATGTCACTGAATTTTGTCACCGTACTTTAAATTTTAATAATTTTAGGATTGAAACTAATAAAAATAGTATATTCTATTAATATATTTAAAATAAATTTTTAATAAAAAAATATAATGTGAATATTTCATGTGTGATAAAAATGTACAAGTGGCATGACACATGTACATTTGTTATTATTTGTATTTTATGCAATTGTATACTAAAATAACTGTTTTTCAAATGTTAAATTTAAAATAGTTGTTTAAAAAAAAAAAAAATTCTCGTTTATCAAATAAATTATAATTAATTCCCATTTATCCAAGTAAGAATGCAAGGTGTTGTTGAAAACGGAAGATGCTGAAGTTATTGTTTTTTATATGTTGAGGTTACTTTCTCTCTGTTTCATTTTTTTGGTTGACTAAGGGTGCCAAAATGGACGGTACAACACATGTTACGATATCAATCTTCATGAGATAATGGAGTGTATGCCTTTATCAAATTTGCAATACTGTGCAGGTGATAGTTCAGATACATTTAGTATTATAGTTGAGTCTACAACTTTAATTTCTCAATAAATACAATAACAAGACTTTCACGTAACATACAAAGACAGACAAAGTGAATTATGATAATATTCACTTTCGGTCATAAATCTCATTATCATATGACCTCATCTTGATTCGTTATCAAGGTGATTTTGTTTTAAGCTTGAGCTCTAAAAAATTCTATAATTTTTTGTTTTTTTAAAGTTTAATACTAATCTCACTCTATATGACACTAAACCTCAAAGGCGATTGCTTGTGTGAGAAGGTCAAACTTTTGTCCAACATACCTTTAATATCATATATGTACTTAACACACACACACACACACACACACATATATATATATATATATATATATATATATATATATATATATATATATATATATATATACTTCATGAAACAAAATACTAAACTTAATAGGCATTATTATTGTCATTCAATATTAAAAAAGTGGAAAAATAATTACAAAATGTTCATCATGAGCTTCTTAGCAAGTACAGAATATCCTACGTAATCTTAGACATTTAATGTGACCATTATACAACATTTCTAAGAATAGGCTTTGTAAATGGTTTTGCAATCATCTTATGCATAGATATGTACGGCATGCTGACTTCTTTTTGTGCAACCATGTCTCTCACAAAGTTATAACCATGTCTCTTTATGTTTGGTTTTTGAATGACATTTGAGATCTTTCGCGATGCGGTTGCGGCTTGGCTATAGCAATTAACCAACACTGAGTTCGATGCAGCTTTATTAAATTCTAAATTATTCAAAAATATCTTAAGCCGAACAGCCTCTTGTAGTGTTGCTGGAAATGCTACAAATTTTGCTTCCATAGTAGAAAAATATTATATAAGTCTGTTTCTTACTACTTCATGAGATTGCTCCATTATTTAATATGAAAGCATAACTTGAGATATATTTTCTTTCATTTAAATCTCTTCTTCAATCGATGCCTGTGTAGCCAATGAGATGCAGATCAATTTCTGATAACATAACAAAAAGTCTATAGTGCTTTTAAGATACCTTAATATCCTTTTAACGACTTTCCGATGGGATTGACCTAGATTTGATTGATATCTGCTTACTAGTCTAACTGTATAACAAATATCTGGTCTCGTGCACATCATAACATACATAAGGCTCTTAACAGCACTAACCATTTGTTTTATCTCTTGTGAGGTCTTAGGACGCATTCTTTGGCTTAGGCTTTTGCCTTTCGTAATAGAAGTATCAGTTGACTTGTAGGCTTGCATATGGAATCATTCAAGAATTTTCTTAATATAAGGCTCTTGTGAAAGAGCTAGTAATTGTTTGGAACGATCGCTTATGATTTTCACTCCAAGTATGTAAATTGTTTCACCTATGTCCTTTATCTCAAAATTTGAGGACAACCAATTTTTCACCATCATGATATACTCCTTATCATTTCCAGCCAACAATATGTCATTCATTTAAAGTGACAGGATCACAAATTTGTCTTTAGATCTCTTGATATACACGCAATGATCTTCATTAATCATGATAAAATTATATGATATTATAGCTTGATGAAATCTAATATACCACTGTCTGAAAGATTGTTTATGATCATAAATAATCTACACACTTTGTGCCCTTGGTCATTTTCAATAAAACCTATTGGTTGTTCCATATAGATTTCCTTTTTTAGCTCTCAGTTAGAAAGGCAATTTTTACCTCCATTTGAAGCAACTCCAAACCTAAACTTGCTACGATGGCTAGGATTAAGCGTACGGAGGTAAATCTTACAAAAAGAGAAAAGGTTTCTTCATAATTGATTTCCTCTTTTGAGTATATCCCTTAGCTAAATGATGGGCCTTATATCTTTCGATTATCCCACCTGACTTACGCTTAATTTTGAGAACCCATTTGTTCTCAATTGCTTTGTGTTCTTTAGGAAGATAAACCAATTCCCAAATATTGTTTGATTTCACAAACTTCATTTCTTCTTCCATGGCATTCATCCACTTTTCTTTTGTGTGGCAAGAAAGAGCCTCCTGAACAGTTCTTGGTTCTTTTACATCTTATAGGGTAATCAGAAAGCTTCCCTCTCTATCTCAAAACAATGTTGGAGAATATTTTGCACAATTACTATGCCTGACTTGTGATTCTTGTGAAACAAATTCATCATCTTTTGTCATGCTCCTACTTGGATGAGATACTGTTGGTGCATTATCAGGTATATGCATCAAAATGGTTTGCAACAAATAAATCATTCGGATCTTTTATATCATAAAGAGATATTTTTTTTTATTTATCTCACCCATATTTAAAAAATCATTTTCCAAAAAACTGACTTCTCGAGATTTAAATTCAGTCCCACTTTCTTGTTCATCAATGAACACTTGTCTTTTTTAATGTTCAGAGTATTGTCATAATCTTCGCGACCGCTAAATGACGATTTGTAAGAAATAAAATAAAACAAGAAAACACGGAGTTGCCACCAATCTTAGGTGTGATTGGTCACCTATTAAAATCTATCTTTGGAAAAGAATTTTAAAATTAATTAAAACCTTTTAAAAAGACAATTTTAAAGTCTGCAATTCAAAACTAGAGAAAAATCATGACGGGTTCGGGAGTACGGTTACGCATGGGTATTTTTGGTGGTATTTAGCGAGATCCTTTCACCTCGGGATATCTTAGGAATCATTACTATGACATCCTTCGAATTCCGTCGTCGGTAATTTTCATTGACCCTTTTTTTATTCAAATGCATATGATGCAAATATTTAAGTATGAGATTCACATGGTTAAGCATATGCGACATGTGATTAAATACATAATCATATGATTAAATATACGAAGCATATCATTTGCAAACACGAGCATGGCAAAATATCAAGCACATACATATTCATTTTGATTTATTTATTATTTTCATCATTTCCATTTTCGAAATGAACACTACAAGAGGACGTAAAATTACTGACGGAAACATCATCGATGGAACGAATCCATTGGTAAAATAATCCTTCACCGACGGGATTTTAAATATTACCGACGAAACGTCAGTAATGTTTTTGCGTATTACTAACGGAATTTTTCAACAATTTCGACTGAAAAAGTATACTACTGACGGAACATTAGTGACATATGCATTCCGTGGGTAAAAGTTTGTTGCGAACGACCTAGATTCCAGCCAAATTTTCACCGACAAGATTTCTGTCGGTAAAAAAATACACGGTTTTTGAAATTGGTAATAAATAAAAAATGTATTACCAATTAATAAAAATAAATAATAATAAAACTGAACGCTCAAAAACTATTACCGACGAAATATCCGTCGATAATAAGCAAATTTCATCGATAAATAAACTGAACGGTCAAAAAGTATTATCGACGGAATTGGCTTATTACCGATGGATATTCCGTAGGTAATAGTTTTTCATGATTTTTTATATGTAATGAATGTAAATTTATTAAAAAATTAATTAAGGGTTTTAAAGTGGATGGTCAAAAAATATTATCGACAAAATTTTTGTCGGTAATACGTACGTTCCGTTGGTGAAAGATTATTCCGTCGGTGATATATCACTGATGGAATATCATAATACCGACCGGATATCCATCGGTAATAACTTATTACCGACAGATGAAATTTGAAATCCCGCCAAAAGTATTATCGACCAAAATTCCGTTAGTAATAACCCTATTCCGTCGATGATAGTCTCGGGCATAACTAAATGCCCGAGACTTCTTCTTCCCATTTTCTTTCTCTCTCTCTCTCTCTCTCTCTCTCTCTCTCTCTCTCTCTCTCTCTTTCTTCCTTTTCTCTTTTGGTTTTTGGCCTGCCCGAGAGTGAACCCACGTCCCCTTCCGTCTGACCCCCGCGTCGTCGCCATCCGACTGTCCTTTGAGAGCCACAGCCGTCGCTTCCTGCGCGCGCCACTAGTTGAGGCGTTCGACCACCGCGTCTGGTTCTGAGTTCTCTCTTCTCACTTATTTTATTTTCGTTATTTGTTTTTTTATATTGTTTGATGAAATTGTTCATTTCATTTTTTGAGTTAAGGTTTCAGTCCGACCGCCCTCCGCAAGCCACTACCGTCGCTGCCTTCGCACACCACCAGCTAAGGCATCCGACCACCGCGCCTGGGTTTGAGTTGTATTTTCTCTTTGATTTGAAGATTGTTATTTGATTTTTTATGTTGTTTTATAACAATTTTTTTTTGATGAAATTGTTCGTTTCATTTTTTGAGTTTAGGGTTTTCAGCCCGACCGTCCCCCACTAGCCATCGTCATCGCTGCTTGCGTGCGCCACCAGCTAAGGTGTTCGACCACCGCGCCTAGGTATGGGTTGTCTTTTCTCTATGATTTGAAGATTGTTATTTGATTTTTAATGTTGTTTTGTAACAATTTTTTTGATCAAATTGTTAATGTTTATATTTTTGAATTTTTTTTATTTTTATATATTGTTAATATTTATACTGTTGAAAATTATTTGTATATTGTTAACATAATATATTGTTAATGTGTATATTGTTGAAAATTATTGTTAATGTTTATATTTATGAAAATTTAATATGTTTTAAAATTATATTTGTTTAGGGTTTAATATATTGTTTATTTGTTGAAAATATATTGTTGGAAATTTAATATATTTGTTTAATTCTGTAGGAAAATTATTAATTGTGTAGGAAAATTGTTAATGTGTTTTAATAAATAAAAATTTATTTATAATATATACTAATAAATTAAATTAAATAATAATAATAGTTTATTTTTAATTATAATTCAAAAAAATAATATTGAGAAAAACGTGTTTGATAACGTGTTCAACACAATGATAGATGTGAAGGACAAAACAAAAGACAATATAAATGCTAGAATGGATTTGGCGTTGCTTTGCAGACGGTCTGAATTAGAATTGGTGGAAAGCAATGGAAAAACGTACAAGCCTAAAGCCAGTTACACGTTAAACAAGAAAAATAAAAAAAGAGTTTGTACTTGGGTAAAAAAATTACGACTTCCCAATGGATTTGTCTCGAATATTGGCCGTTGTGCAAATGTGGTTGCTGGGAGGTTTTATGGCATGAAAAGCCATGACTGTCATATTTTTATGCAGTGGTTGCTTCCAATTGCGTTTCGAGATTTGGTACCTAACACAATTTGGTATGCAATTACTGAGCTATCTCATTTTTTCATAGACTTATATTCTACAGAAATTCACGTGGACCAGATGGAGTTCTTAAAAACCAATATTGTTGAGACCATTTGCAAGTTGGAAAAAATATTTCCTCCAACTTTTTTTGATTCAATGGAACATTTGCCTATTCACCTACCTTATGAGGCAAAAGTTGGTGGACCTGTCCATTATCGTTGTATGTATTCATTCGAAAGGTAATTAATAAAGAATGTACGTAATCTTTTTGATTATTTACTTTATTGAATTGAACATTTGTTAATTTAGTATTCGTTTAACAAATTCTTAGATTTCTACATCATCTAAAGAGAAGGGTCAATAGTTGAGGCGAATATAGTGGAAGAAATTTCATCGTGCGCCTTATATTTTGAACCAAATGTTGAAACAATATTTACTCGGGTGCCCCAAAATGATGATGGAGGAGATGTCGATCCCATGGGACGACTCTGAATTTTCACACATGAAGAGAGATCTTTTGGTCCAAAAAAACGAAGGCTCGTTACTTAGAGCACGATGAGTACGATGCAACTGAATTATATGTATTAATGAATTGCGAAGAAGTCATACCTTATATTGAGTAAGAGATTTACCGTTCTCTCGAATATTATTTGTGACATTACGTTATATAATAAATATAGTGTAACTCATTATGTATCCATTCATTTTTAGGGTGTTTGATGAGATAGTGAAAATCGATGCACTGAACATTATTGATGGTGAGTTGGAGAAAGTCCGTGCAGGTAGATTTACAAAATGGTTTAAGGACTATGTAAGTATGAAAATTTCTATGTTCCGCTAATGTTTGATACAATTTGATATTGAAAGTCATATTGTTTTCCATTCACCGTTCATAGGTTCAGCAAGATTCAAGTCAACATAACTCTCGTATAGTTGAGTTATCTTATGGTCCAAGACGTATGGGTTAGTGTTATTCTAGATATTTCATTAATGGTTTCAAGTTCCATACTTTAGATTATGGAAAAAATCGAAAAACCATGAATAGCGGTGTATGCGTCAAAGGCGACTGTTATAACGATTCTTCGCATGACTTTTATGGAATGTTGTTAGAAATTGTGGAGTTAGAATATTTTGGTGTGGGAAATCGAGTTGTACTTTTTAAATGTCGATGGTTTGATACGGATAAAGGAATTCGGGTAGATCCTCATAATGGGCTTGTTGAAATAAAGTACATGTCAATACTTGCTAGTAATGAACCTTTTGTTTTAGCTCATCAATGTCAACAAGTGTATTACAATTGTTATCCATCGAATAGAAGAGAACGTCAGGACTAGTGGGCTGTGTTCAAAACAAAGGCTAGGAGTAGATTTGACATTGGATCTCGTGCAGGAGAAATAATTGATCTAAACGAAGGGGTTTATCAACAAATGGATGTGCCTACTCCCACCATTGTAACATATTCAGAAGATCTTGACAATCCTCAACTTTTGGTTCATGGTGATTTTGAAGAAGTAAACATTAATGTTCAGAGAAAAAATGAATAAGAAAAAGACAAGGAAGAAGAAAAAGAAGAAGAAGAAGAAGATGAAGAAGAAGATGAAAAAGTAGATTATGATGACAACGATGACTGTCGATACGTGATCCCGTCGCGGGGACCCGTTCGAGTGAGGGGGAAACAGAAACAGAGGAAAAGACGACTGTCGCAACCTAAAAAATAACATAACATAACAAGTCTCATCGCAAGACTTTATTATTCTTTAAGCGTGACATAAAAAGAAACCGAGGAAAAGATGACTTAATTCCTCTTGATTGAAATAAAAGGTCGAGGGTATGAAAACAACCTCGAAAAAAGACATGGAGTCGCCACCAATCTTTTTTAGCTAGGTGTGATCGGCCACCTATTAAAACCGATTTTATAAAACATTTTTTTAAAACCAATTTCATGTCTGCCTTATAAACCAGAGAAAATCGAAGAATCGTGTTAGGAACTCGGTTACGTGCGGGGAAGGATTAGCACCCCCACAACGCTCGTATAAAACGGTACCTTATTAATCATGTGTTATCTCAAGTCTCGGTAAAAAGTTGGTTTTTAATTTAGTATTTCAAGTTAATTCGCAATTTAAAGAAAAATAATTCCATTTTTATTTGAAAATGATCCGGAATTTATTAATTCAAAATTTTCCTATATTCCCCGACAAAATCGGCAAAATATAGAAATTTTTATTTATTTGAAAAATCTTCCGAATCATTCTCATTTTTTTGAAAGAAAGATATTCCTTTATTAATGATCACTGATGATATTCCCTCCAGCAAACCCTATAGAGAACTCATGAATTATTTTAACTCGGGAATATCTTTATTTTTATTGAAAATCATTATCTTTTTTTTTAAAAAAAAACTTTAATAAAAAATGAATATTAACATGTGTGACATAAATGAAATGACATAGCAAAATCTAGATAACATAATGCAACCTAAATGATATGACATAATTTAAATGACATAATACATTCTAGATGAAATGAAAAATTCTAAGTATCATGGTGTATTCTAAATAAAATAAAATGATTTAAATGACATGACAATTTCAAATGATATGGAATATTCTAAATAATATAACCTAAATGACATGGAATATGATCTAAGTGACAGGAAATGACATGAAACATAAAATAATGCTATCATGTAATATGCATGAAAATAGAAATAATAATGCATGAACATAGTATATGCTAAATAATGTGACAAAAATAAATAACCAATATAAAAAGCATAGGATAGCATGAAATATTCAAAACCATATAGCAAACAATATAACATAAAAAAATAAATCAAAATAATAACAATATCATAGAAATTATCAAAAATCACATATTATATAGTATGCATGGACATGGAAAATGCAATGCATGAAAATGTATTTTTTCCTTTAATTAAAGAAATCCACATATCTAAAAATATATCCGGCTACCTTAGGAAAATATGTCAAATTAAACTTTCTAAAATCAAAATACTTTGTGATTGTTTGAAAACAATTTTTAAAAAAAAACTTGAATGAAGATTAAAACCTTAGCCAAAACGTTTGAAAATGGCTCTAATTTCCTAAGTTTAAAATCCGGGACTTGACCACCCTTAACCCAAGATTTATAAAATCATTTTTAAAGTTTAAAAAGGCTTAGAAACTATCCTAAGACAGTAGCTAAAGCTTCTAACCAACCCCCTCTAAAAGCCTTAGCCAAATTCAACAATTGTTTTTCTTTTGAATTCAAATCTGCCTCTACTGTCCGGTTTTAAGACACGATTTTTTAACCTATTTTTAAAAATTCAAAAACATCTAAAAACAATACTGGAGACTCAAAACATGTAAAACTATATGAGAAAAAATTTTCTTAATTTTTTGATTAAAGATGACTTCCTAGAAAAATCGAAGAAGTTCGAGTACTGGGTGAAAAAAAACTGTTTTGTCAAAACACATTTTTTGCCTTTGATAAAGTCATTTAAAAATAAAAGAAAAAATGTTGGAGACTCTCCTAAAGACCTACAAACAGTAACTAAAACATTTAAAAACCTTGGACAAGAATAGGCTAAGTAAAAAAAAATCACAAAGGTAGAATAATCAATTTGATGACCCTTTAATTTTCCACAAGTGTGCTCTAGTGAGCATGACTTTGAGTCATTGATTGACCTAAGTCAATAATCATGTGGCATGACATGAAATGCATGAAAAATACAGCAAAGTGAATGCATGAAATGCATGGTTTAAAGCCTAAGTGATAAGGGAAATGCATGGCATAGAAAAATGGCCTAGACCTAAAATGAACTTGCATGACATTTAATGCAACCTAGGTCTAGAATGCATGAGATGCTTGATAATGCAAATGTGACTTAGACCTAATGTGTTATGAATATGCATGACAATACTAATATGACCTAAGACCTAAATAACATAGCAATGCACGACAATACCAATATGATTTAAGACCTAATATGCATGGCGATACAAAGATGGCCTAAATGCCTAGCATGAGTTTGCATGGCAAATAAATGCTATCCTAACTTAATATGCATGAAATGCTTGATAACAAATGTGACTTAGACCTAGTCTGTTATGAATATGCATGACAATACTAATATGACCTAAGAACTAAATGGCATAGCAATGCATGGCAATAAACATGAGAAATAATGCAAACATGCCCAAAAATCCAACATGGCCGAATGACCTAAAAGAAACCTAACATGGAAATGCAAACAAATCAAAAAGCAAAAATGAAAATACACATACAAGGCAAACAACATGGGAGTAGCCGAATGGTCATATGGTAAAAATGTGATGCAAATATGGCAACATGCAAAGTATGATACATGAAACAAAATGCAAAATATAATCAAGAAGAACATAAGGGCCAAAACCTACAAAGAAATATCATTTCATGAAAAAAATATAAAAAGCAAATATAGCATAAAAATAATGTAAAGAACATGATCAAAATAAACATAGACATGCAAAGAAAATATGAAGAAAAAACTAGTAAACAAAACAAGGAAAGTTAAGCTCCATGGTTGGTACAAAATGGGCATAGCCTCTGCCTTAACCATAATCACTTGATCTTGTCAAATTCATGAAGCCTTTCCATTTCAAAAAATTAGAAAATAAACCATGCCAATCAACAAAATAGAGGTGAGCTTTATGGTTGGTAAAAATGGGCATAGCCTCTCCCCTAACCATGGTCACTTGATATGTATCAAGATCATGTAGCCATTTCAACCTCTTTTGCTTCATTTTTTGTAAAAAATAAGAACCTTAAATACTTAAATAAACCTTCTAAAAATCATTTTTCCACAACAACATGAAAAGAAGAAAAAAAAAAAAAAATCAAAGCAAGCATTCCTTCAAATTCGGCCAAGCACAAACTTTGTAAAAAAAATCATTTTCTTTGATGAAGAAGAAGAGATGAAAACTTAAGTAAACATTTTAAAAACTTTATTTCTATGAGAAATGTAGTAGGAAAACAAAGTGGAAAATCAAGAAATCAACATAGAAAATAAGAAGAAAACCATGCTAGAGCTAGGTAGAAATAACTACCTTCAAGCTCTCTTATTGAAAACCTTTCTTTTTTCTTTCAAAAACTTTTTTTTTTCCAATTAGCTACTGACTTCCAGCCTTCAAAACTTGTCAAAACTGATCAGCTCCTTCCCCTAATGACTTGGCCGAATGACCTCCCTACCATAGGATCAAATGTGCACTTTTTCTCCCCCAATTTTGGCCTTTAGATTAAGATATTTTCATGACAACATAAAAATATCATCTTGCCAAATGATAGCAGCCCTTAAGATGTGTACTCAGCCTTTGTAATAACCTCAGTCCTTAGATAAAAAAGAGAACCAATCCCATGCACTCCCTTGCTTGGCCCTTTGAGTGCCTACCCTTGGATGAGTTGTGCTCTTTTACTCTTGACCATTGGATGATGATTCTTTCATGACAACATAAAAATATCATCTTGGCATTTAATCCCAGCCCTTAACATGTGTAATCAGCCCTTGTACATGGCCTAAGCCATTCGATGAAAAGGAACAATCCCATGCACTTCCTTGCTTGACCAAATGGATGTCCACCTTTGGATGAGTTGTGTTCTTCCATTCTTGGCCATTAGATAAGGGTTCTTTCATGACAAATAAAAATATCATCTTGGCGTTTAATCTCATCCATTGAATGGTGTATTCAACTTTTCTACAAGGCACCTAAGCCATTGGATGAAGGGGGGACCATTTGCAAGGTACTAGTGGTAGCATGTGAGCTTGATAGTTACTAAGGAATTAAATTGATCAAGCTTCCTTCTTCTCCTCTATGCTGGCTGATCAAAGGAGGTAAAATCCCAACAATTCCTTCTTTTTTCATATTTTTCTTAATTACAAATTTGCCCTTTACGATTTCTTCGATAAATGACCTTTTTGACCCCCAAACCTAAATAAATAGCAAACAGACTCCAAATTCAAAATTTAATTTTTTAGTACTTCTGAAATGATAAAAAATTGAATTTTGGAAGTTTTCAAAATTTTCCGAGTCTATTTGCTATTTATTTGGATTTTTTCTTCCAAAATTGCCCTTTTATGCACCCGAACTTTCACCAATTTTAAACGAGCTCCAAATCAAGATTTTTCTTCACCAATCTCTTCCAAATAATTTAAAAGTGTGATCAGAATGTTTTCATAATTTTTGGAACTCATTTGCTATTTTTTCGGGATTTATCTTCTTGAATTACTACATAGTGGACCCGATATTTGGCCATTTTGCAAACGAACTCCGAATCAAGATTTTCTTTTGCAAATCTCTTCAAAAAGAGTTAATAATGAGATCTGCAAATTTTTAGAATTTTTGGAGTTCATTTGCTATTTTTTCGGGATTTATCCTTTTGAATTTTTGCATAGTAGACCCGGGATTTGGCTATTTTGCAAACGAACTCCGAATTAAGATTTTCTTTTTCCAATCTCTTCGAAATGATTTAAGATTGAGATCTGCAAATTTTTAGAATTTTTGGAGTTCATTTGCTATTTTTTCCAGATTTTCCAATTTTGCCCTTTTGCATCCGAAGCCCGATTTTGCTCAAAACAAGTCCGATTTTCAAATTTTCTTCAAACTGAACCTTGGGCTATCCTTGTTTAATCACTCCTCATCAATTAGGGGCTTTATTCTTACCGAATCGGGCCATTTCTATAATTCTTCCAAATTTAACCGAAATACACTAAAAACCCTAATTCTCGGTTTTCTTTCGAATTGACTTTTCTTTTAGTTTTTCTTCCAAGTAGCTTCTCCATTACCCGTAGTCAGTGCTTATCTTTCATTTGGGACCTTCAATTTCAACCAATTTGATCGTCCAAGCACTTTTACCCAAATTTCTCGAACTAGGGTTTCCTTTCTATTGAAATTCCGTAACCCAACTTCCGACCTCCATATCTTTTAATGTAGACCTCGGATTATCAAAATTCTTTCATCATCTTTCAATTAAAATTCAAATCTTGATTTAAAAAGCGGGTCGACTTTTTCAGTAGTTGACTTTTTTGGGGTTGAATTTTTTTGAGTTTGACTTTTTCTGTCTACCTTCTTAGACTAAGTCTCGGAGTACCACCTGCAGGATGAGAAATGCCTTTTTGCATTCTGAATCATCAATTTAGGAAGAAAACATACCTGGTTTAGTGGTCCAGACAAAATTAGGTGTCTATAGCTGCCCCTCTTTGGCTATTGCTGAGAATCAGGAATTAGGCAAAGATAAACAAACACTAATTTTGTCCGGTTAGTGAAATCACATGTGAAGAGAAGGGAAAGGGAGTTTTCTTTTTTCATTTTTTTTTTGTTTTGAAAAAACTGTAAATAGAAGATTTTGTCCTTAAATTTAAATTCCCTGACTAATCAAGGCTAAACCCGTCTTAAGGAAACGGGTTTGATTTGGAAAAGAAGAAAAGACCTCGACGATAGTCTCGGGGTCTTATCCTGTCTTGTGCTAAACTTACTGGCATGGGTGAAACCAAAAATTGAAAAAGATCTGATGAAACCAGGGATTGAAATGACATTGGTAAAACCAAAAATTTGAAAAAGATCTGGATGAAACCTGAAATTGAAAAGCATGGGTGAAACCAGAAATTTGAAAATGATCTGGATGGAGCCAAAAATTGAAAAGCATGGGTGAAACCAGAAATTTGAAAAAGATCTGGATGAAACCATAAATTGAAAAGCATGGGTGAAACCAAAAAATTGAAAAATGATCTGGATGAAACCAGAAATTGAAAAGCGTGGGTGAAACCAGAAATTTAAAAAAGATCTGGATGAAACCAGAGAATAAAAAGGCATGAGTGAAACCAGAAATTTGAAAAAGATCTGGACGAAACCAGAAATTGAAAATCATGGGTAAAACCAGAAAATTGAAAAATGATCTGGATGAAACCAGAAATTGAAAAGCATGGGTGAAACCAGAAATTGAAAAAGATATGGATGAAACCAGAAATTGAAAAGCATGGGTGAAACTAGAAATTTAAAAAAGATCTGGATGAAACCAGAAATTATAATGGTATGGGTGAAACCAGAAATTTGAAAATGATCTGGATAAAACCAGAAATTGAAAAGCATGGGTGAAACCAGAAATTTGAAAAAGATTTGGACGAAACAAAAAATTTGAAAAAGATTTGGATGAAACCAGAGAATAAAAAGGCATGGGTGAAACCAGAAAATTGAAAAAGATCTGGATGAAACCAGAAATTGAAATGGCCTGGAAATTAACCTGAAGGATTTGAGAGAGGATGCAAATGCTTGATGGTGTAAATGTAAATGTCTTGGATTGATGCAAATGCTTCTTGAAATGATACAGATGTCTTGGATTGATGCAAATGCTTCTAAATGCAGATGCAGATGTCCCTATGAATCATGTTCATATAAGTGGTTCATGAATGGTGTAATTGCAGCTACAATGAAGATGCAATGATCCTAGAAATGATGCACTTGCTTGAGATGATGCGAATGCAAATATCTATAAAGGATGTACTTGTAAAGGTAGAATGCAGATGCTCATGGAATAGTGCAAATGCAAATATCCATGAATGATGAAAATGCTTGCTGATACGGTGCAGATGCAAAGCTTAATAGAGAGATGAGTGTTCATGAATGATGCAAATGCCCTCGATCATTTTCCTAGACTTTGGCTTAGCCTTTCCAATTCATTTTTCCTTTTCAAATCAGAGTATATCTTCAACTCCTTTTTCAGTCTTTGGCTATTCTTTTTGCCTCAACAGTTTCAAACTCTTATCAACAGAAATCTGCTTGCTTAGTTTTATTTCTTCTTTTCATATTTGGAAGTCAAGGTTATCCCTAGTAATTACACATCTTTGGATTAGAAAAACTCTTATCTCATGTCAATATAAAAAATGGGTGTTTCAAAAATATTTTTATTTTCCCTTTCTGAAAAATAATTTTGCTTATTTAATGAAAACTTCTGAGTCAAAATTTTTAACCCCACAGTGTGTAATGTTCAAATCTTTTGAAGACTGATGATCACTGTTAGAAATTTTCCTAAGTGTCATTTTGGGTTTTTCAACTTGATTTGACAAGGCTTGGTACAACATGATTTTGGTTTTTCCAAGAAAACTTCACAACAAAAAATGTATGTCCCTTCTAGGCTCACAAATGGAACAGATTTTATAAATCATGAATTCATTGAGAACCAAACAAATTCAACATTCTTTTAGTTTCCATATCAAGGTATTTTGACAAGCGTCAAGATTGGCTAAGATGTTAAAACTGGAAAAATGATTTTGGAGAAAAAAAAGTTTCAGTTTTTGAAATCAATCATCCAAATGAGAGTTGACAATTTGGGAGGTTCAGGAATTCCTAGATGTTCCTCGATGACCACTTCTTTAAGATGATCTTCTCTTTTGTGGTATCGACACTATCATAGATGGCATCGAAAATTCCCATTTTACTCTAGACCGGCCGTTTTTGGGTTTTCGCCCTAGAGTCCCATTCTCTCCAATTTTTTTCTTTTTTCCTTTTCTCATTGTTTTACCATACATTTGAGAATTCTAAATTCTTCCTTAGTGAAATGATAATTCGATGAGACGGGATAAAATCTGAGGAAAAAATCCTTCAAGTTAAATATTCATGCTTGATCAAAATGGACTTTTAAAGCACGTAATGTAGGCCATGGCTCAGGGTTCAGAAAGAAAGGATAAATAGGCCCAAAATATGTGTTTGAGGCTAATCAGATCAAGGATCATTTCTTGAAGAGGATGCCCTTTGAAGCATTTGTCCCTTCCGGACTTTTCTTTCCTTCTTTTGACTTTTGCTCTTTTTCTTCCTTGCTTTTGGATTTCATTTGCCATACTTTTTCACATTTTTTCTTTTTGTTTTTCTTGGCTTTCATTTCGCCATCTTTTCCTTTTCTTTTTTGTTTCTCTTTGATAGAGTGAGCCCATTTTTATTCGGGGCTCCATTTGTTTTGTATCTGTCTTTGAGCTAGGACTCATTTTTCCGTGATCTTTGAGAAGATCTTTCCTCGCATTTTCCCCCCAGTGTAGAGGGTGATCCTTGATCAAGGTTCAAAGAAGAAAGAATTGTTTTGGCTCAAAAGGGGTGACAATTGTTAATTTCTTTTTTGCGAAAGAGAGATGAAAGATGGCCATTTCTCATATCAAGCACGAATATTCACATTGAAAAGCAATACTCATGGGAAATAAATAATCAGAATTTCATTTTGCACTTTGGAATCATCCGAATTCTCAAATGCATGATATTACAAATTTTCTTTTTTCTTTTTCTATTTTTTTTCTGTCGCATGCCCCAATGATTCATGCGTTAGTTCCATCCTTTTTCACCATGTATCCATCATTTCCACATATGATGCCCCAATTTGATTAACCATGAGAATTTGTATCATTACGAGGAACATCGCAAGTCTAGGTCTGTACTGAAAAGAATAAGTTTCAATCTTGGGTTTGTTTGAAGTGAAGATGCCAAAACCTTTGAAAATGGCTCTAATTTTCTAAGTTTAAAATCCCGGACTTGACCACCCTTAACACGAGATTTATAAAATCATTTTTAAAGTTTAAAAAGGCTTAGAAACTATCCTAAGACAGTATCTAAAGCTTCTAAACAACCCCCTCTAAATGCCTTAGCCAAATTCAACAATTGTTTTTCTTTTGAATTCAAATCTGCCTCTACTATCCGGTTTTAACACACGATTTTTAACCTATTTTTAAAAATTCAAAAACATCTAAAAAAAAAACTGGAGACGCAGAACATGTAAAACTATACGAGAAAAAGTTTTCTTAATTTTTTGATTAAAGATGAATTCCCAGAAAAATCGGAGAAGTTCGAGTACTGGGTGAAAAAAACTGTTTTGTCAAAACACATTTTTTGCCTTTGATAAAGTCATTTAAAAATCAAAGTAAAAATGTTGGAGACTATCCAAAAGACCTACAAACAGTAACTAAAACATTTAAAAACCTTGGACATGAATAGGCTAAGTAAAAAAAAATCACAAAGGTAGAATAATCAATTTGATGACCCATTAATTTTCCACAAGTGTGCTTTAGTGAACATGACTTTGAGCCATTGATTGGCCTAAGTCAATAATCATGTGGCATGACATGAAATGCATGAAAAATATAGCAAAGTGAATGCATGAAATGCATGGCTTAAAGCCTAAGTGATAAGGCAAATGCATGGCATAGAAAAATGGCCTAAACCTAAAATGAACTTGCATGACATTTAATGCAATCTAGGTCTAGAATGCATAAGATGCTTGATAATGCAAATGTGACTTAGACCTAATGTGTTATGAATATGCATGACAATACTAATATGACCTAAGACCTAAATAACATAGCAATGCACGACAATACCAATATGATTTAAGACCTATTATGCATTGCAATACAAAGATGGCCTAAATGCCTAGCATGAGTTTGCATGGCAATAAATGCTATCCTAACTTAATATGCATGAAATGCTTGATAACAAATGTGACTTAGACCTAGTCTGTTATGAATATGCATGACAATACTAATATGACCTAAGAACTAAATGGCATAGCAATGCATGGCAATAAACATGAGAAATAATGCAAACATGCCCAAAAATCCAACATAGCCGAATGACCTAAAAAAACCTAACATGGAAATGCAAACAAATCAACAAGAAAAAATGAAAATACACATGCAAGGCAAACAACATGGGAGTAGCCGAATGGTCATATGGTAAAAATGTGATGCAAATATGGCAACATGCAAAATATGATACATGAAACAAAATGCAAAATATAATCAAGAAGAACATAAGGGCCAAAACCTACAAAGAAATATCATTTCATGAAAAAAATATAAAAAGCAAATATAGCATAAAAATAATGTAAAGAACATGATCAAAATAAACATAGACATGCAAAGAAAATATGAAGAAAAAACTAGTAAACAAAACAAGGAAAGTTAAGCTCCATGGTTGGTACAAAATAGGCATAGCCTTTGCCCTAACCGTAATCACTTGATCTTGTCAAGATCATGAAGCCTTTCCATTTCAAACAATCAGAAAATAAACCATGCCAATCAACAAAATAGAGGTGAGCTTCATGGTTGGTAAAAATGGGCATAGCCTCTCCCCTAACAATGGTCACTTGATATGTATCAAGATCATGTAGCCATTTCAACCTCTTTTGCTTCATTTTTTTGTAAAAAATAAGAACCTTAAATACTTAAATAAACCTTCTAAAAATCATTTTTCGACAACAACATGCAAAGAAGAAAAAAAGAAAAAAAAATCAAAGCAAGCATTCCTTCAAATTCGGCCAAGCACAAACTTTGTAAAAAAAAATCATTTTCTTTGATGAAGAAGAAGAAGAAGAAGAAGAGATGAAAACTTAAGTAAACATTTTAAAAACTTTATTTCTATGAGAAATGTAGTAGTAAAACAAAGTGTAAAATCAAGAAATCAACATAGAAAACAAGAAGAAAACCATGCTAGAGCTAGGTAGAAATAACTACCTTCAAGCTCTCTTATTGAAAACCTTTCTTTTTTCTTTCAAAACCTTTTTTTTTTTCAATTAGTTACTGACATCCAGCCTTCAAAACTTGTCAAAATTGATAAGCCTCTTCCCCTAATGACTTGGCCGAATGGCCTCTCCACCATAGGATCAAATGTGCACTTTTTCTCCCCCAATTTTGGCCTTTAGATTAAGATATTTTCATGACAACATAAAAATGTCATCTTGCCAATTGATAGCAGCCCTTAAGATGTGTACTCAGCCCTTATAATAACCTCAGCCCTTAGATGAAAAAGAGGACTAATCCCATGCACTCCCTTGCTTGGCCTTTTGAGTGCCTACCCATGGATGAGTTGTGCTCTTTTATTCTTGGCCATTGGATGAGGATTCTTTCATGACAACATAAAAATGTCATCTTGGCATTTAATCCCAGCCCTTAACATGTGTACTCAGCCCTTGTACATGGCCTAAGCCATTGGATGAAAAGGAACAATCCTATGCACTTTCTTGCTTGGCCAAATGGATGTCCACCTTTGGGTGAGTTGTGTTCTTGCATTCTTTGCCATTAGATGAGGGTTTTTCATGACAAATAAAAATATCATCTTGGTGTTTAATCTCAGCCATTGAATGGTGTATTCAACTTTTCTACAAGGCACCTAAGCCATTGAATGAAGGGGGGACCATTTGCAAGGTACTAGTGGTAGCATGTGAGCTTGATAGTGACTAGGATGTAGATGTAGGATGCTGCCCCAGTTGGGATTTCATTTCCCACAGGTTGGGATGTCTGGCTATTTATCTGTACCACTTTTGGTCTATCCTCCTGATTCACTGCCCCCATTCCAGCAACTGAATTTTCTGCGTTCCACTTCTGCTTCATCATATGCTCATCATCTCCATGAGCTTTGTCATATGTTCTCGTGTCTCCTCTTGAGACTTAGTCAACTGTTCTTGTAGTTCTTTCTGGATTCTTTCCATTCTCTCAATTCTGGCAAGCTGATCGTTTTCTATGGCTTTTGTTCGAGATCGAGTATTGTAAGGGTGTTGGAAGTCTGGTTCTCTCTGAGTGCGACCAATTGTACCTTTAGTTTTAAAAACCATGGATTAGAAATTATTGACACATTTCTTATTTTTATTTTATAAAAAATGAATAAATGAATGAATGAATGTTAGTGAATGCTTAGCTAAACAAATGACTAAGTGTATGAACTTAGATGACTAATTATAAAGAATAAATGAATGAACAAATAAATAAATGGCTAAGTCTATGAACAATTTATAAAGAAAAAATGAATGAATGATTATGAATATAAATAAAATATATAAAAGAAAAAAACTAGTGAATGATGAATGTATTTAAAGTATTGGCCCCGGGATAATTCCAACCAAATGGTCTTTCATTGATTTCCTGGAACTAAATACATCAAAGAAAAAATCACTGCTTTAAACAACATGATAACCTATCTCTCCTAAAAACTATTACAAATACTGGTAACTCCCTCGGATTCTGGACCTTCTTCACTGTCCTCTTTTGATTGCCTTGCTCTTCCATCTGATCCTTACTTGTTCACGACCCTTTGACGTGTCAGCAGAAGCATCGCCGTGTAAGCTTTCCCTAGCTTGTTTCTCCAGTTGATTGGCTCGGGCTTCCTCGTGTTTTGCTTTTTCTGCCCAATAGTTCTTCTCCTTTTTGAGGTTTCTGACTTCTTGTTCCCATTCCCCGGAAGTCTTGAGAGTTCCCTCGAACTTGAGCTCGAAACAGTACCTCTTGTTTTCCAAGTGTAATTCCTGAAGATCACTTTGAACAGTGTCCCGCTCTCTCTTGATCTTTTCCTTTTCTTTTTCTTGGGCTACCTCCCGATCTTTCATGTCCTCAAGCTTTTCTTGCAGTCGGGCAATCTCCTTGTTCATCCGAGCCTATTCTTTTTCAAACTCTTCCCTTGCGATTTCTAACTCTGATGGCACTCTCATCGGAGGTGAACTTAAATGCCGAACTTCTTCCCCATCCGATGTCAACAACCTATCATTAACCCTTGATTCCCTCCATGTCAGGTAGTCAGGTGTGATGATATCAGCATATCTAGCTACTTCAACCCGATGAGTTTCCTTCCATGCCACCACAATCTCGCGGACCTTTCCCGAATATCCATCTTCTCCGTAAGCAAATTCCAAATTACCATGGTCATGGGTCATTGGAGTAAACTGACGAGATTCTGATTGCCTCAGTACTAGAAGTGGTGCATAGCTCACTCCTCCCCATACTCCCAATAATGGAACATAGGCTTTATCTCCGCACTTATACAATGTCGGTATAGGAGCTATCCATGGAGCACTCCAAACTATCATCTCAGCCCTGATATTTCGGAATATATTGATCCATTGCTCCTCAGTGCTATTCTCAAGCCAATCCCTTTTAAGAAATTCACCAATTGATGCAAAAGATTTCCAATATGAACGAAGAGGGAAATTCTCCCGTTTACAAAAATGGCTCTGAACCCATATGTAGAGGAGCTGTATACAACCTAGAAAACGACCTTTGCCTTTTCGTCTACAGAAATTCAGGGATCAGATTGTTTCTGCTATGATTGCTGGGGTTGGGTTTATCCTTTGCTCAAGCCTCTCGAAAACATCAAATATCGCCACATCCACATACCCTAATGTTTTCGGGAAGATAACTAAACCATAGATAGCCAAAGCAAAAATATTCCTAACTGTCTCCTTGCTTGAATGGCTATGGATTAAAGCCCGTAAAATGTCCCATGATATGCAGTAGCTTACTCCTTTTCGGACAACATGGCTTTTTACCCAATTTCTTTCCACTCCCAAAATCTTCGACACCTTTTTCTTGAAACCCGGCGTCTTTGTATCCTTCAAATAAATACGATTGGGAATAACATTCTCAATATGCAGCAAGGTCGAATACTCTTCTATGGTTGGAGTCATATCCTCTCGGTTGAAAGTAAAACACCGATAAGCGGGATTCCAGAATTGTACCACAGCCCGGATCACCTCGCCACTGACCTTAACCTGAGCTAACAGAGCTATGTCCCCATATGTCTGAGTGAAGGCTTCTTTTTTCGATATATTCCACTGATTCCATATATCAATCAAATCCTGAAGATCATTTTGCTTGATAGTAAGATCAACCTCGGCTGGCAATGCTGACACATATCCCATCTTCAAACAATCCCCATTATCCTGCTGAACTTTCTCGGACTGTTTCCTAACCTCTAAATGTTTCTCGACCACTGAGACACTCTGACCCTCCATGAAAGCCCTTTTGGTTGAATAATATCTCGAGACCAATAACCTTCAAATGTGCAGAAATGATGGCAAGAATGCAAAAAAAGAAACAAAAAAAAAAACAACAACAAAAAGAAAATGAATTAGTAACGGGAATAAATATGAATAATACAAAAAAAAACATATAATTCAAAGCAATAATTACCCCTGAGGATGCCAACAAAATTTCAGCATTATAACACCCCAGGGATGAAATATCAACATTTATTACGGACATTGTGATGTACGTTCATCATTGTCCAAAAAAATAAACTTATTCGGAAAGTAGAATAGAAGGTAAAAGGATTGGAAATATTCCTCCATGTGTTCTTAAACTTCGGGATATCTAATTGGAAATCCGGCATGGCTTCGCCTAGGTTTACTATATGAAGGTGAATGAATTCTAAAAGCCCCAAATTGTTCCTCACTGTCGCCGGTGAAGGCTAGTAAGGCACCCCGATAAAAGCGGGTTTAATTCGTTAGAGTCTATTTCCCTAGCCCATGCGGATTGTTAATCACGAAGGCTTAGGTAATTTAGTACTCCGGAAGTGTTTCACTAGCCCATGCGGATTGTTAATCACGAAGGCTTAGTTACTTTGCTCCCACCTAAAAGGACGGAACCCGGGTATAGGATTCATGATATGCAAATACACGTGTAGTGTGTGAGGAGAAATAACAAGCCTTTCACCACCTATTCTATATCCCTTATTCTAAATGCCCCAACAAGACTAAACAACATAAATCATCAATTAATCAATAAATAAATATATGCACCAAAATAACCAGAGAATAATTATAATATGTATGCACATGAATATGGACATATTTAAAAACATTTAATTATTTTTTTGAAATTATTCTTATTTTTTTAAAATGTGAGAATTAAAATTAAATACCAATTAAACCAACAAAACTGAGACTTTGATAACACACGACTAATTCTAGGCCTGACACTCTAATTGTCCCTAGTGGAGTCGACAAGCTGTCGCAACCTAAAAAATAACGAGTCTCATCGCAAGACTTTATTATTCGTTAAGCGTGACATTAAAAAAAATCGAGGAAAAGTCGACTTAATTCCTCTAGAAAATGAAGGTTTTGAAAATGACCTTGAAAAAGACATGGAGTCGCCACCAATCTTTTTTAGCTAGGTGTGATCGGCCACCTATTAAAACCGGTTTTATAAAATATTTTAAAAATTAATTAAAACATTTTAAAAACCAATTTCAAGTCTACGATTTAAAACCAGAGAAATCAAAGAAGCGGGTTCGGGAGTCGGTTATGTGCGGGGAAGGATTAGCACCCCCACAACGCCCGTATAAATCAGTACCTTATTAATTGTGTGTTATCTCAAGTCTCGGTAAAAAATCGGTTTTAAATTTAGTATTTCAAGTAAATTCCCAATTTAAAGAAAAATAATTCCATTTTTAATTGAAAATGATCCGGAATTTATAAATTCAAAATTTTCCTATATTCCCCAACAAACGTGGCAAAATATAGAATTTTTTATTAGTTTTGGAAAACTTCCCGAATCATTCTCTTTTCAAACAAGATATTCCGTTATTAATTATAATTGATGATATCCTCCCCAGCAAACCCTGCAGAGAACTCATGAATTATTTTAACTCGGGAATATCTTTATTTTATTGAAAATCATTATCCTTTTTTGAAAACATTTAAAAGAAATGTATATGCATGACATGAATAAAATGACATAGCAAAATCTAAATAATATAATGCAACCTAAATGATATGACATGATTTGAATGCCTTAGCATATTCTAAATGAAATGAAATATCCTAAGTTATATGATATATTCTAAATGAAATGAAATGACCTAGGTAACATAATATATTCTATATGAAATGTAATGACCTAAGTAGCATACATATTTTATATGAAATGAAATGATTTAAATGTCATGACAAATATGAATGATATGGCATATAATTTAAATGACATGGGATATAAAATAATGCTATCATGTAATATGCATGAAAATAAAAATAATAATGCATGAACATAACATATGCTAAATAATATAAAAAAAATAACTAAATAAAAGCATAGGATATCATGAAATATTCCAAATCATACAATAAACAATATAACATAACTCAAAATCATACTAATATCATAGAAATTATCATAGCAAAAATCACATATAAAATGCATGAATATGGAAAATGCAATGCATGAAAATGTATTTTTTCCTTTAATTAAGGAAATCCGTATATCTAAAAAGATATCCGGCTACCTTAGGAAAATATGTCAAATTAAATATTCTAAAACCAAATACTTTGTGATTGTTTGAAAACAATTTTGAAAAGCTTGAATTAAAAA
The DNA here is from genome assembly GCA_030761205.1 of Fremontodendron californicum. NCBI lineage: Eukaryota > Viridiplantae > Streptophyta > Magnoliopsida > Malvales > Malvaceae > Fremontodendron > Fremontodendron californicum. The sequence goes on along the minus strand of JAULJL010000025.1, from coordinate 7,859,296 downwards.
CAAAAACTGGGCTAATTTTTTTAAAATGGCTCTAATTCCCTAAGTTTAAAAATCCTGGACTTGATCACCCTTAACCTGAGAGTTAAAAAATCATTTTTAGAGTTTAAAAAGGCTTAGAAACTACCCTAAGTCAGTAGCTAACCCTCCTAATCAGCCCACTCTAAGTAACTTAACCAAAACAGAAAAAAGATTTTTCTTTAAATTCAATTCTGACTTCACTGTCCAGTTTTAAGCCACGATTTTTTAACCTATTTTTAAAAATTCAAAAAATTCTGAAAAAAATACTGGAGACTAAGGACATGTAAAACTACACGACAAAATATCCGCTTAATTTTATGATTAACGATGAATGCCCAGAAAAATCGGAAAAGTACGAGTATTGGGTGAAAAAAACTGTTTTGCCAAAATACATTTTTACCTTTGATAAAATCATTTAAAAATCAAAGTAAAATATTTAAAACTCACAAAATGGCTCACAAACAGTAGCTAGGACTTTTTGAAAGTTAGATAAAGATTGGCTAAGTAAAAAAATCACAAAGGTAGAATAATCAATTTGACAAAACTTAATTTTCCACAAGTGTGCTCAAGAGAGCATGACTTTGAACCATTAATTGGTCTAATTCATTATTCAAGTGGCATGAACATGAACTGCATGAAAAATTACAGCAAACATAGTGCATGAAATGCATGAGTTTAAACCTAAATGTCATGAAAAAAATGCATGGCATTCATATAGTGACCTAGACCTAAATGGACTTGCATGGCATTTAATGCAACTTAGACCTAAAATGCATGAACATGCATGGCAAATAAACCTAACTTAATAACTAAAATATGCATGGCATTTTCACAAACACAAAGCATGCTTAAACCAAGAACTCAAACAAATATCATGCAAATGCTATCCTATCAACTAACATGACAAGAATGCACATATAATGCAAAAATTCAAGGAGTGGCCGATTGGCCTATATGACTAGCAAACATGGCATTTTCACAAACACTTGGTATACTTGTAGACACCTAATTTTGTCCGGACCACTAAACAGGTATGTTTTCCTCCCATATTGATGTTTCCGAGTATAAAAAGATTGTTTTCATCCTGCAGGTGGTACTCTGAGACTTAGTTTAAGAGGGCGAGCACAAAAAGTCAAACATAAAAAAAGTCAACCCCGAAAAAGTCAAACCCGAAAAAGTCAACCCTAGAAAGTCAACTACTGAAAAAGTCAACCCACTTTCAAAATCAAGATTTTAAGTTCAATTGAAAAATGGCGAAAGAATTTTGATAATCCGAGGTCTACATTGAAAGATATGGAGTTCGGAAGTTGGGATTTGGAGATTCAGTAGAAAAGAAACCCTAATTCGAGAAATTTGGGGAAAAGTGCTTAAACGATCAAACTGGTCGAAATTGAAGGTTCCAAATGAAAGATAAGCACTGACTACGGGTAATGGAGAAGTCACTTGCAAGAAAAACCGAAAAAAAGTCAATCCGGGAGAAAACCGAGAATTAGGATTTTTAGTGGATTTCGGTGAAATCGGGAAGAATCACAGAAATGGCCCGACTTGGTAAGACCAAAGCCCCCAATGGATGAGGAATGATTAAAAAGGATGGCCCAAGGCTCAGATTGAAGAAAATCTGAAAATCGGACTTGTTTTGAGCAAAACCGGGTTTCGGAGGTTAAAGGGCAAAATTGGAAAAATTTGGGAAAAATAGCAAATGGACTCCGAAAATTATGGAAAATTTGTCAATCTCATTCTTAAATCATTTGAAAGAGATTGGCGAAAGAAAATCTTGATTCCGAGTTCGTTTGCAAAATGGCCAAATCCCGGGCCTCCTATGTAGTAATTCAAGCCGATAAATCCCGAAAAAATACCAAATGAGCTCCAAAAATTATGAAAACTTCCAGATCACACTTTTTAATTATTTTGAAGAGATTGGTGAAGAAAAATCTTGATTTGGAGCTCGTTTAAAAAATGGTAAAAAGTAGGGGCATAAAAGGACATTTTGGGAAGAAAAAATCCAAATAAATAGCAAACGGACTCGGATAATTTTGAAAACTTCCAGAACTCAATATTTTATTATTTTGGAAGTATTAGAAAAATAAAAATTGAATTTGGAGCCCGTTTGATATTTATTTTGCATCCGGGGGGCAAAATGGTCGTTTCACCCAAGCAACCGAAAAGGGCTTCTTTGGGCCTTTCAAAAATCAGAGCTGGGCTGGAAAAGAGAAGTGCTGGCCTGCCCAAGCCCAAAGGAAGGAGGAAGCTTAGGATTTTTTCAATCAAGTGATTAAAAATCAAGAGTTAAGTTAGAGATTTTCATTTTTGAGCCTAAGTCCCAATCCCACATCCCTTTGTAATGTCAAGCCAAGGAGGTGCTCACCTTATAAATAAGGAGTCTTGGCCTTTGGTTGAGATCACCCACTACCCCTTGTGAGATAGTCTATACACTTGTATTAGGATTATCCGGGTGGTGAGTCATAGTGTTTTTGTTGAGAGGGTTTATAGCTTAATCCGTTCAAAAGCTACTCTGAGGGTTTGTAGCTTAATCCGTTCAAAAGCTACTCTGAGGGTTTATAGCTTAATCCGTTCAAAAGCTACTTGTGAGAGGGTTTGTGGCTTAATCCGTTCAAAAGCTACTCTGAGGGTTTATAGCTTAATCCGTTCAAAAGCTACTTGGTGAGTTTTCATTTTAAAATAATGTTTCTTGTTCTTCCTTCATTTCCTTTCTTAAGTATATTTTTCTTACATTTTGTTTTTACAATAAACTCACCATGGCCAAATGGCCTACATTATTTATTTTAAGTTGTTGTTTTTGATTCATTTTACCATGTTGTTTATGCTATTTTCTTTATTTTTGATGTTTTAAATATTATGTTATTTCATGTTCTTAAGTTATATTTAATTTGGTTGCTTTGTTTGTTGCCATTTATGTCTTAGATATCATGTTTTTGCATTTTTAATTTTCTGTTTTCATGTTGTTTAAATTTGAGCATGTTTTAGAGTTAGCATATTAAGTGTTTGTGAAAATGTTTGTGTGATTCTTTGCATGATTCTTGTTTTATATCTTAGTGAGCATGTTTTAGATTTGGTATATTAGGTGTTTGAGAAAATGCTTGTGTGATTTTTGTGTTATGACTTAGTTTTTCATGCTAGCATACCAAGTGTTTGTGAAAATGCCATGCTTGTTGAAGCTTGGGGCCATTTGGCTACTCCATGTGTTTTGCATTGTGTGTTGTATTTTTGTCATGCTAGTTGTTAGGTTTTTGCATTTGCATGATATTTGGTTGGACTTTTGAATTAAGCATGCCTTGTGTTTGTGAAAATGCCATGCATGTCTTAGGTCTAGGTTACATTAAATGTCATGCAAGTTCATGTTAGGTCTAGGCCATATTATTTGTGTCATGCATTTTCCTTACATTTAGGTTTAGATCCATGCATTTCATGCATTATGTTTGCTGCATTGTTTCATGCATTTCATGTTCATGCCACTTGAATAATGACTTGAGCCAATTAATGGTTCAAGGTCATGCTCTCTTGAGCACACTTGTGGAAAATTAAGTTTGTCAAATTGATTATTCTACCTTTGTGATTTTTTTTTTTACTTAGCCAATTTTTATTTAACTTTCAAAAAGTCCTAGCTACTGTCTTCAAGTCATTCTATGAGTTTCAAATATTTTTATTTTGGTTTTTAAATGATTTTATCAAAGACAAAAAAAAAAAAAAATGTGTTGGCAAAGCAGTTTTTTTTTCCACCCAAAACTCGTACATCTCCGATTTTTCTGGGAATTCATCTTTGATCAGAAAATTAAGTCGATTTTTTTCCGTGTATTTTACATGTCCTGAGTCTCCAATAATTTTTTCAGAATTTTCGGAATTTTTAAAAATAGGGTAAAAAATCGTGGATTAAAACTGGACAGTGGAGTCAGAATTGATTTTAAAGAAAAACAAAGCAGTTTTTTCTCCTCCAAAAACTCGTACATCTCTGGTTTTTCTGGGAATTCATCTTTGATCAGAAAATTAAGTCGATTTTTTTCCTTGTATTTTTACATGTCCTGAGTCTCCAATAATTTTTTCAGAATTTTTGGAATTTTTAAAAATAGGGTAAAAAATCGTGGATTAAAACTGGACAGTGGAGTCAGAATTGAATTTAAAGAAAAACCAATTTTCTGTTTTGGTTAATTTACTTAGAGTGGGCTGATTAGGAGGGTTAGCTACTGACTTAGGGTAATTTCTAAGCCTTTTTAAACTCTAAAAATGGTTTTTCAAGTCCCGGATTAAGGGTAGCCAAGTCCGGATTTTTTAAACTTAGGAAATTAGAGTCATTTTAAAAATTTTAGCCCAGTTTTTATTTTTAATTCAAGCTTTTCAAAATTGTTTTCAAACAATCACAAAGTATTTTGGTTTTAGAATATTTAATTTGACATATTTTTCTAAGGTAACCGGATATCTTTTTAGATATACGGATTTCCTTAATTAAAGGAAAAAATACATTTCATGCATTGCATTTTTATATTCATGTATTTTATATAATATGTGATTCTTGCCATAATAATTTCTATGTGTCATGACATTTAGGTTGCATTATATTATTTAGATTTTGCTATGTCATTTTATTTATGTCATGCCTATACATATTCATTTCTTTTAAATGTTTTCAAAAAAAGATAATGGTTTTCAATAAAAATAAAGATATTTCCGAGTTAAAATGATTCATGAGTTCTCTACCGGGTTTGCTGGAGGGAATATCATCAATTATTATTAATTAAAGAATATCTTTCTTTCAAAAAAAAAAAAAAAGAGAATGATTCGGAAAGTTTTCCAAAACTAATAAAAATTTCTATATTTTGCCACGTTTGTTGGGGAATATAGGAAAATTTTGAATTTATAAATTTCGGATCATTTTCAATAAAAAATGGAATTATTTTTCTTTAAATTGGGAATTAATTTGAAATACTAAATTTAAAACCAACTTTTACCGAGACTTGAGATAACACACGATTAATAAGGTACCGATTTATACGGGCGTTGTGGGGGTGCTAATCCTTCCCCGCACGTAACCGACTCCCGAACCCGCTTCTTTGATTTCTCTGGTTGAAAACGCAGATTTGAAATTGGTTTTTAAAATGTTATAATTAATTTTTAAAATATTTTATAAAACCGGTTTTAATAGGTGGCCGATCACACCTAGCTAAAAAAGATTGGTGGCGACTCCATGTCTTTTTTAAGGTCATTTTCAAAACCTTCATTTCTAGAGGAATTAAGTCGACTTTTCCTCGGTTTTTTCTTTAAATGTCACGCTTAACGAATAATAAAGTCTTGCGATGAGACTCGTCGTTATTTTTTAGGTTGCGACAATACTAGCATGCAAAACTAAATCAAATGTCATACAAATGCAAAAACCTACCAACTAACATGGCAAAAATGCAAAATATAATGCAAAACACATGGAGTAGCCAAATGGCCTCAAGCTCCAACAAGCATGGCATTTTCACAAACACTTGATATACTAACATGCTCAACTAAAATATAAAACTCAAATCATGCAAAAACCACACAAGCATTTTCACAAACACTTGATATACTAAATCTAAAACATGCTCAACTAAGATATAAAACTCAAATCATGCAAAAACAACACAAGCATTTTCACGAACACTTGATATACTAAATCTAAAACATACTCAAATTTAAACATTATGAAAACAGAAAATTAAAAATGCAAGAACATGATATTTAAATCATAGATGACAACAAACAAAGCAACCAAATTAAAATATAACTCAAGTATATGAAGTAAAATAACATTTAAAACATCAAGATCAAAGAAAATAACATCAATAACATGATAAAATAAACCAAAACAGCAACTTAAACAAAAACTATAGGCCATTCGGCCATGGTGAGAATATTGTAAAAAAATTGTAAAAAAAATATATTTAAGAAAGAGATGAAGGAAGAACTTAAAAAGAACAATAAAAAAAACATTTATTTAAAAAGGAACTCACCAAATAGTAATCAAAATAGCAAAAACAAGAATGAAAAATCAAGAAAATGCAAGAGTTGTGCTCAAGAGCAACCTCAAGAAGCTATATTTCAAGCTTTATCTCTTCAAACTTTCCTTTCTTTTCTAAACTTTTCCTTTTTTGCTTTCAACCAAAGAGAGAAAAACCAAGTAAAAACCAAGAGAATTCAGCAAAATAAAAGTGTGAAAATAAAAATTCTGACCCTCCCCTACATGCTGGCCAAAACCCCCTCTAAATGCTCAAGGATGTTGTCATTTTTTTTAACCAATTTTTCATCAAATGGCTAATAATTCAAGGTGAAAAAATCATGAAATTACCACCTTTAGATTAGCATCTCAGCTGTCCCAAATTACAGCTGTTCAAGAATAATGTTGACATCTCTCTTGGCCTATGTGGCTTAATCACCATGGCTTGATCAAAGAGAATCTCTAACTAACTCTTAATTCTTGGCCATTTGATTGAAAAATCAGAAGCTTCCTCCTTCCTTTGGGCCTTGGAAGGCCAGAAATTCTCTTTCTAGCCCAAGTCTGATTTTTTGAAAGGCCCAAAGAAGCCCTTTTCGGTTGCTTGGGTGAAATGACCGTTTTGCCCCCCGGATGAAAATAAATATCAAACGGACTCCAAATTAAATTTTTATTTTTTAATACTTCCAAAATAATAAAAAATTGAGTTCTGGAAGTTTTCAAAATTATCTGAGTCCGTTTGCTATTTATTTGGATTTTTTCTTCCAAAAATGCCCTTTTATGCCCCTACATTTTACCATTTTTTAAACGAGCTCCAAATAAAGATTTTTCTTCACCAATCTCTTCCAAATAATTTAAAAGTGTGATCTAGAAGTTTTCATAATTTTTGGAGCTCATTTGGTATTTTTTTGGGATTTATCGGCTTGAATTACAGTATAGGAGGCCCGGGATTTGGCCATTTTGCAAACGAACTCCGAATCAAGATTTTATTTCGCCAATCTCTTCCAAATAATTTAAAAATGAGATTTGCAAAATTTCAGAATTTTTGGAGTCCATTTGCTATTTTTCCGGGATTTATCTTCTTAAATTATTGCATAGGAGGCCCGGGATTTGGCCATTTTACAAACGAACTCCGAATCAAGATTTTATTTTTCCAATCTCTTCCAAATAATTTAAAAATTAGATTTGCAAAATTTCAGAAGATTTGGAGCTCATTTGCTATTTTTTCGGGATTTTCCTTTTTGAATTACTTCATAAAAAACCCGGTATTTGGCCATTTTGCAAACGAATTCGAATCAAGATTTTCTTTTTCCAATCTCTTTCAAATGATTTAAAAATGAGATTTTCAAATTTTCGGAGTCCATTTGCTATTTTTTCCAAAATTTCCAATTTTGCCCTTTTGCCTCCGAAACCCGGTTTTGCTCAAAACAAGTCCGATTTTCAGATTTTCTTCAAATTGAGCCTTGGGCTATCCTTTGTGGGCTTTGGTCCTACCAAGTTGGGCCATTTTTGTGATTCTTCCCGATTTCACCAAAATCCACTAAAAACCCTAATTCTCGGTTTTTTCCCGGATTGACTTTTCTTTCGGTTTTTCTTGCAAGTGGCTTCTCCATTACCCGTAGTCAGTGCTTATCTTTCATTTGGAACCTTTAATTTTGACCAATTTGATCGTTTAGGAACTTTTCCCTAAATTTCTCGGATTAGGGTTTCCTTTCTACTGAATCTCCAAATCCCAACTTTCGAACTCCATATCTTTCAATGTATACCTCGGATTATCAAAATTCTTTCACCATTTTTCAATTGAACTTAAAATCTTGATTTTAAAAGTGGGTTGACTTTTTTAGTAGTTGACTTTCTAGGGTTGACTTTTTCGGGGTTGACTTTTTTCAAGTTTGACTTTTTATGCTCGCCCTCTTAAACTAAGTCTCGGAGTAACACCTGTAGGATGAAAAAAGTCTTTTTACACTCGGAAACATCAATTTAGGAAGAAAACATACCTGTTTTAGTGGTGCGGACAAAATTAGGTGTCTACAATTACGTTGGAATAGACTTAAAAACTATGGGCAACTCAGTCGCACTGCAATTGGTCAGTCTATATCATGGTGGACAAGGTCGCACCATCCAGTTTGCATTGTTACTTTCCATTCCTTCTTTCCCAGTCACGCAAATTACCATATCCTGAATCTGCCCCCCTTTATTCACATGGAATTTTTCCAAAACTTGCTCGATCATTATGAGTACATCCTTTGAATTCTTTTCTCCGAATAGAAAACCAACAGAGCGGAAGTTATGAAGGATTGGTGGGAAAGTCATGGGTTCCCATTCAATATCCATACCTGCGAGACGGGCCACCCTCCTTTGTTGGTTCCTTTCAACTTGTTTCCTCCTCTCATGGACCTTTGGAAGATACCCTAAGCCAAATCGATCTTTCTTTCCCACTGCTTCCATTGCTCGGGCCATCCCTTGAAGATATTTTCCAAGACCTTTTTCAGCCCTGCAGCCCTTTCACACTGTGGTTCTTACTCCCAGCCTTGTGTTCTTGGACAACCTTGGTTTTAGAATTTTTTGTCCTCCAGCGACGAAAACAGCATTTACGAATTCCAAAGACCGAAAAGATCATTTTATGACATCTTTGTTGGGTTCAACATAAGGAGATTCAGTAGATGCAGAGGCTATTATGTCTTCTTCTCCTGATAAAGTGACCAAATGGCCCTCCATCACAAGTTTCAGCTTTTGGTGGAGAGACGAGGGTACAGCCCCTTTTGAATGTATCCACGGCTTTCCCAACAAGCAATTATAAGAAGGATTTATATCCATGACCTGAAAGTTCACCGTATAGGTGCATGGGCCTATCTCCAGAGAAACCTCAATAGTTCCCATTACCTCTCTCCTGGTACCATCGAAAGCCCTGACTACTGTGCAACTCGGTAACATATAAGACATATCAACTGGCAACTTAGACAGGGCTGCCAAGGGCATTACATTTAATGAAGAACCATTATCCAGAAGTACCCTTGGTAGTATATGCCCCTTGCAGGTGGTTGTTATGTGAAGAGCCTTTGTGGATCCAATACCATTGGGTGGTATTTCATCATAACTGATATATATATGGTCGTCTACCGCAATGTTTCCCACCAGCTTGTCTAACTTTTCTACTGATATGTTGTTAGCCACATATGCCTAATTCAACACTCTCAATAGGGCATTTCTGTGTGGCTCCGAGTTTAATAGCAAAGATAAGATGGAGATTCTTGCTGGCTGTCGCTGCAATTGCTCAAACACACTATACTCACTATGTTTTATGAACTTTAAAAACTCTCAGGCCTCCTTCTCGTTCACCGGCTCTTTTATCCTGTTTACCGGGGATGATCCTCTCTCTGCTTCTTTTGACAAATCTATCTCAATATGGATTGGTTCAGCTGCTTTCTTCCCTTTGTCCATTCCTCCATCATTTCTTGTTGATCCATGTTCAACAACCTCAGGGGCATAACACCTTCCACTTCGTGTTAAATGCTTCACACCTGTAAAATCTTGCTGACTTGAAGACCCGGGCATAACCATGTTGCAGTCATATTTACATGGTGTAGTTTTGTTTTCCTTGTATGAAAAGGAAAAAGGCAAATCTATGATTAGCTTGGGCGGAATTTCCTCAACAACCGAAGTAATCTTCTCTGGTTCATCATAATAGATGATCAAAGGTCTTCCTATTCCATAGCCAGCTGCATTCTCAATAACCTCTACTTCCTCATCTGTCTCCTCGTAAAACTGGGCCTCTCCATCATCCATCATCTTTTGGACTTTAGCCAGAAAGTCCCCGCAGTCCTTTATGATATGACCTGAACATTTATGGAACGGGCACCAATTCTACACCCTCTTTGCAACCATTTTTAAACTGTCTACATCCCCCACCATTCCTGCCTTAACCATCTCGACCCATACTGTTAACATCGGAGTCTTGACTTCCCTGGCATCCCTTTTTAACCTTCTGACTTCCCCTGCCAATACTACATTTACCTGATTCTCAACATGACCGGGTAATGGGTTCCCTCTACATTCGGCCCATTCTTTGACCCAAACTTCACAACTCCGGTATTGATTAAACTTTGGACTTTCTTTTTGAAGGTAATGCAATCGTCCATCGAATGCCCCTAAATTCTTGCATTATATGCGTAGTCGGTATTTGCATTGTACCACCTTGGGTATGGTGGGGTCGAAGGTTTAAGATATACGGGCGTGACAAGTTGGCCTTGCAGCAATTTGGGGTATAGCTCACCATAGGTGGTAGGAATGGGATCAAACTGGGGTTTTTGATCATTTCTTGGTGAACGATAGTCATTGCACGGGGGACCTTGAGTATTTGGGATAGTGTTTCGAGGAAGGGTTATCTGTGGGGATATACCAGTTGGAAACGACTGTTGTGGTATATTGGTACAAGGGAATGGATTTTGGGTAAGGTGGTTCACATTGGAGTAGTACGGATTATACCTCGGGTAAGGTGTGTAAGGTGTAGGAGGTGCATAAGATGTAGTAGAAGTATAGGGCCTTGGAATTGTGTATGGTGTAGGAGGTGTATAGGGGTATTGATTGAAACTGACTACATGTGTCTCCTCTTTCTTCTTTGTAGGGAAAACCCTTTTCGGGGTAGCAGACTCACCCCCTTCCATTTTCCCGTTCTTAATAGCAGACTCTATCATCTCCCCGGATATCACCATATCTCTAAAGTCCTTGGTGGCACTCCCCACCAATTTATCATAATAAGGTGCTTTCAGGGTATTGATGAAAAGCACTGTAGTTTCCTTGTTGGTCAAAGGAGGCTGCACTTGTGTAGCCAAGTCTCTCCATCTCTGAGAATATTCTTTAAAGATTTCAGTAGCTTTCTTTTCCATGTTTTGCAGAGTTAGATATTCAGGCACCATGTCCGTCACATGCTTGTATTGTTCCATGAAAGCTTTAGCTAGATCCATCTAGGAACGGATCTTAGTACGGGTAAGCTGGTTATACTATCGAGTTGCGGACCTTATCAAGCTATCTTGGAAACAGTGGATGAGCAATTTTTCGTCTTCATCATGTCCGGTCATCTTCCGGCAATACATGGTCAGATTTGCTAATGGGTTAGTAGTTCTAATATATTTTTCAAAGTCTGGTACTTTGAACTTTGGAGGAATCACCAGATCGTGCACTAAATTCATCTCTTTGGCATCCAGACTGCCAAATAGCTCCGCCCCTTCAACTGCCCTCAGTCTTTCCTCCAGCAGCTGATATTTTTTCTGGGATTCTGCCGTTTCAACCATTTTCAGCTCAGTCATCTTTACCCTTTCATTTTCAGCCAATTCCTCAAAGTCTGGAATGTCCACATCAATTGGACCAACCCCAATATTACCCCTTTTAGGACCAAAATTCTAAGCTTCAGCCGCTAGTTGGATGTAAATATAGGATGCTGCCCCAGTCGGAAGTTCATTTCCCACAGGCTGGGATGTTTGGCCATTCTTCTGTACCACCTCTGGTCGGTCTTCCTGGTTTACTGGTCCCATTCCTGTAACTGAATTTTCTCCTGGCCACTTCTGCCTCATCATCTCCATGAGTTTGGTCATTTGTTCCCGTGACTCCTCTTGAGACTTAGCCAACTGTTCCTGCAGTTCCTTTTGAATTCTTTCCACCCTTTCAATTCTAGCAAGCTGATCGTTCTTCATAGCTCTTGCTTGAAATCGAGTATGTAGGGGTGTCGAAAGTCTGATTCTTTCTGAGTGCGACCAATTTTACCTTTAGTTTTAAAAATCATGGATTAGAAATTATTGACACATTTTTATTTTATTTTATAAAAATGAATGAATAAATGACTAAATGTTAATGAATGAACAAATAAATAAATGACTAAGTGTATGAATAATCTAAAAAGAATAAATGAATGATTATAAATATAAATAGATGAATGAATAAATAAATGACTAAGCGTATAAACAATTTATAAAGAATAAATGAATGAATGAACAAACAAAATATATAAAGGAAATAACAAATGAATGATGAATGCATTTAAAAGTATTGGCCCCGGGATAATTCCAACCAAACGGTCTTTCATTGATTTCGTGGAACTAAATACATCATAGAAAAAAAGATCACTGCTTAAGATAATCTGATAATCTGTCTATCCTAATTCAAAAATGCTATTACAAAACACCGGTCCTATAGTAACTCCCTCGGGTCTTGAACCTTTTTTACTGTCCCCTTTTTGATTACCTTGCTCTTCAATCTGACCATTACTTGTTCACGACTCTTTGATATGTCAGCAGAAGCATCACCGTGAAAGCTTTCCTTAGCTTGTTTTTCCAGTTGATTGGCTCGGGCTTCCTCATGCTTTGCTCTCTCTGTCCCATAGTTCTTCTCCTTCTGAGGTTTTTGATCTCTTACTCCCATTCCCCGAAAGTCTTGAGGGTCCCCTCAAATCTGAGCTCGAAGCGGTACCTCTTGTTCTCCAAGTGTAATTCCTGAAGATCGCTTTTAGTAGTGTCCTTTCTCTCTTGATCCTTTCCTTTTCTCTTTCTCGAGCTGATTCCCTATTTTTCATATCCTCAAGCTCTTCTTGCAATCGGGCAATTTCCTTGCTCATTTGGGCCTTTTCTTTTTTTGAATTCTGCCCTTGCAATTTCTAACTCCGATGGTGCTTCCTTAGGTGGTGGACTCATGAACTGGACCTCTTTTCCATATGATGTCAGCAACCTATCATTAACCCTTAATTCCCTCCATACCAGGTAATCAGGTGTGACGATGTCAGCATATCTAGCTACCTCCACCAAATGAGTTTCCTTCCATGCTACTATAATCTCACGTACCTTTCCCGAGTATCCATCTTCTCCATAAGCAAATTCCAAATTACTAAGGTCATGGGTCATAGGAGTAAACTGACGGGATTCCGATTGTCTTAGTACTAGCAGTGGTGCATAGCTCACTCCTCCCCATACTCCCAATAATGGAACCGAAGCTTTATCTTCGCATTTGTACAATGTCGGCATAGGAGCTATCCATAGAGCTCTCCAAATTATCATTTCAGCCCTGATATTCCGAAATATGTTGATCCATTGTTCCTCAGTCCTATTTTCAAGCTAATCCCTCTTAAGAAATTCACCAATTGGTGCAAAAGACTTCCAATATGAGTGAAGAGGGAAAATCTCCTTTTTACAAAAATGGCTTTGAACCCATATGTAAAGAAGTTGTATACAACCTATAAAACGCCCTTTCCCTTCCCGTCTATAGAAATTCAGAGATCGGATTGTTTCTGCTATAATTGCCGGGGCTGGGTTTATCCTCTGCTCAAGCCTCTCAAAAACATCAAATATCCCACATCCACATACCCTAATGTCTTTGGGAAGATAACTAAACCATAGATAGCTAAAGCAAAAATATTCCTAACTGTCTCCTTACTTGAATGGCTATGGATTAGGGTCTGTAAAATATCCCATGATATACAGTAGCTTACCCTTTTTCGGACAACATGGCTTTCGACCCAATTTCTTTCCACTCCCAGAATCTTAGACACTTTTTTCTTGAAACCCGACATCTTTTTATCCTTCAAATAAATACGATCGGGAATAACATTCTCAATATGCAGCAAGGTCGAATATTCCTCTATGGTTGGAGTCATATCCTCTCGGTTGAAGGTAAAACATCGATAAACGGGATTCCAGAATTGCACCACAGCCCGGATCACCTCACCACTGACCTTAACCTGAACTAACAGTGCTATGTCCCCATAAGTCTGAGTGAAGGCTTTTTTTTTTCTGATATGTTCCATTGATTCCATATATCCATCAATTCCCGGAGATCATTTTGCCTGATAGTAAGATCAACCTCGGCTGGAAATACTGACACATATCCCATCTTCAAACAATCCCCTTTATCCTGCTGACCTTTCTCGGACTGTTTCCTAACCTCTAAATGCTTCTTGACCACTGAGACATTTTGACCCTCCATGGAAGCCCTTTTGGTTGAATATTATCCCAAGACCAATAACCTTCCATGTGCAAAAAATGATGACAAGAATGCAAAAAAAAAAAAAAGAAAAAAAGAAAAAACAACAACAAAAAGAAAATGAATTAGTAACGGGAATAAATTCGAATAATACAAAAAACATATAACTTAAAACAATAATTATCCCTGAGGATGCCAACAAAATTTTGGCATTATAACACCCCTGGGACGAAATACCAACACTTATTACGACATTGTGATGTACGTTCATCATTGTCCGATTTTCAAAAATAAACTTATTCGAAAAGTAGAATAGAAGGTAAAAGGATTGGAAATATTCCTTCATGTGTTCTTAAGTTCGGGATATCTAATTGGAAATCCGGCATGGCTTCACCTAGGTTTACTATATGAAGGTGAATTAGTTCTAAAAGCCCCGAATTGTTCCTCACCGTCGTCAGTGAAGCTAGTAAGGCACCCCGATAAAAGCGGGTCCAATTCGTTAGAGTCTATTTCCCTAGCCCATGCGGATTGTTAATCACGAAGGCTTAGGTAATTTAGTACTCCGGAAGTGTTTCACTAGCCCATGCGGATTGTTAATCACGAAGGTTTATTTACTTTGCTCCCACCTAAAAGGACGGAACCCGGTATAAGGCTCATGATATGCAAATGCACGTGTAGTGTGTGTGGAGAAATAACAAACCTTTCACCACCTATTCTACATCCCTTATTCTAAATGCCCCAACAAGATTAAACAACATAAGTCATCAATTAATCAATAAATGAATATATACACCAAAATAACCAGAGAACAATTATAATATGTATGCACATGAATATAGACATATTTAAAAATATTTTATTATTTTTGAAATTTTTTTTTTTTTTAAAATGTGGGAATTAAAATTAAATACCATTAAACCAACAAAATTGAGACTTCGATAACACACGACTAATTCTAGGCCTGACTCTCTAATATTTCCCCAGTGGAGTCACCAAGCTGTCACAACCTAAAAAATAACAAGTCTCATCGCAAGACTTTATTATTCGTTAAGAGTGACATTAAAAAAAAACCAAGAAAAAGTCAACTTAATTCCTCTTGAAAAATGAAGGTTTTGAAAATGATCTTGAAAAAGACATGGAGTCGCCACCAATATTTTTTAGCTAGGTGTGATCGGCTACCTATTAAAATCGATTTTATAAAATATTTTAAAATTAATTAAAACATTTTTAAAACCAATTTTAAGTTTGCGTTTTAAACCAGAGAAAATCGAAGAATCGGGTTCGGGACTCGATTACGTGTGGGGAAGGATTAGCACCCCTACAACGCCCATATAAAACGGTACCTTATTAATCGTGTATTATCTCAAGTCTCGATAAAAAGTCGGTTTTAAATTTAGTATTTCAAGTTAATTCCCAATTTAAAGAAAAATAATTTCCTTTTTTAATTGAAAATGATCCGGAATTTATAAATTCAAAATTTTCCTATATTCCCCAACAAACGTGGCAAAATATAAAAATGTTTATTAGTTTGAAAAACTTTTCAAATCATTCTTCTTTTAAAGAAGATATTCCGTTATTAATTATAATTGATGATATCCTCCCTAGCAAACCAGGCAGAGAACTCATGAATTATTTTAACTCGGGAATATCTTTATTTTATTGAAAATCATTACCTCTTTCGAAACATTTTAAAAAATATGAATATGTATGACATAAATAAAATGACATAGCAAAGTCTAAATAATTTAATGTAACCTAAATGGTATGACATAATTTAAATGTCTTAGCATATTCTAAATGAAATGAAATATCCTAAGTTATATGATATATTCAAAATGAAATGAAATGACCTAGGTAACATGATATATTCTATATGAAATGTAATATCCTAAGTCATATGATATATTCTAAATGAAATAAAATATCCTAAGTGACATAATATATTCTAAATGAAATGAAATGACCTAGGTAACGTAATATATTCTACATGAAATGAAATGACCTAAGTAATATAATATATTCTATATGAAATGAAATAATTTAAATGACATGGCAAATATAAATGATATGGCATATAATCTAAATGACATGAAACATAAAATAATGCTATCATATAATATGCATGAAAATAAAAATAAAAATAATAATGCATGAACATAGTATATGCTAAATAATATGACAAAAATAACTAAATAAAAAGCATAAGATATCATGAAATATTCAAAACCATATAACAATTAATATAATATCAAAAATTTAAATCAAAGATAATAACACCATCATGAAAATTTAACATAGCAAAAATTACATATTATATAATATGCATGAATATGGAAAATGCAATGTATGAGAATGTAGTTTTTCCTTTAATTAAGGAAATCCGTATATCTAAAAAGATATCCAGCAACCTTAGAAAAATATATCAATTTAAATATTCTAAATCCAAAATACTTTGTGATTGTTTGAAAACAATTTTGAAAAGCTTACATAAAAAAAAAAAAAACTTAGCTAAACCCTTTTTAAATGGCTCTAATTTCCTAAGTTTAAAATCCCGGACTTGACCACCCTTAACCCAAGATTGAAAAAATCATTTTTAGAGTTTAAAAAGGCTTAGAAACTACCCTAAGTCAGTAGCTAAACTTCCTAATCGGCCCCCTCTATTTAACTTAACCAAAATAGAAAAATGATTTTCCTTCAAATTCAATTCTGCCTCTACTGCCCAGTTTTAAAGCACGATTTTTTACCTTATTTTCAAAAATTCAAAAAAATCTAAAAACAATACTGGAGACTCAAGACATGTAAAACTACACAGAGAAAAAATGGCTTAATTTTTTTATTGAAGCTGACTGCCCAGAAAAATTGGGAAACTACGAGTACTGAGTGAAAAAACTGTTTTGCCAAAACACATTTTTTTTGCCTTTGATAAAATCATTTAAAAATCAAAGTAAAATTATTAGAGACTCTCTAAAAGACTCACAAACAATAGCTAACACTTTTGAAAATTTAGGCAAAAATTGGTTAAGTAAAAAAAAATCACAAAGGTAGAATAATCAATTTGACAACTCTTTAATTTTCCACAAGTATGCTCATGTGAGCATGACTATGGACCATTGGTTGGTCTAAGTCATAAATCAAGTGGCAATGACATGAAATGCATGAAAATAGGGCAAATATGATGCATGAAATGCATGATTGAAAACCTAAATGACATGAAAAATGCATGGCATCAATAAAATGACCTAAACCTAAATGAACTTGCATGGAATTTAATGCAACCTAGGTCTAAAATGCATGAATAGGCATGGCAAAGCAAACCAATCCTAAACCTAAAAAATGCATGGCAATAACACAAACATATGGCATGCTTAAGCAAAATACACAACCAAATATCATGAAAATGCAAACCTATCAACTAACATAACAAAAATGCACACACAAAGCATACAACATGAAGGTGGCCGAATGGTCACATGCTTAAAATGAGCATGGCATTTTCACAAACACATGATATACTAACATGCTTAGCTAAAGAATAACACTCAAATCATGCAAATATAAAGCAAATGCATGAAAACCAATAGGAATTTTCACAAACACATGGATTACAAAATGTAAAACATGAACAAACTTAAACATTTTGAAAACAGAAAATAAAAAATGCAAGACAAGTAAAATAAACATGACAACAAGATAATAGACTAAAAAATGGAAATAAACAAGCAACCAAATTAAAACAAGCTTCATGTTTATGTATTAGAAGAAGATTTAAAGCATCAAAACTTGTTAAATATAAAGAATAACATGAAATAACAAAGCAAAACAGCAACTCCTAAAAATACTAGGCCATTCGGCCAACTCAAAAATAAGAAGAAAAAAAAAGTTTCAAAAGCTTTTTACAAGAAAGAATCAAGAAAGAACTTAAAGAAAAATATTAAAAATACTTATTTAAAAAGAAAAATCAAAAGAAACTCACCAAATATCAAATGAAAACAACAAATCAAGAATGGAAAATCAAAGAAAGTGCAAGAGCATGGTGCTTAAAGCAACCTCTAGAAGCTATATTTCAAGCTTTCTCTCTTCTAACTTTCTTTTCTTTTCTTTTCTAAACTTTTTCTTTTTGCCTTTCAACAATGGAGAGAAAAATCAGCAAAAACCAAGAGAGAATAGAGAGTGAATAGCTAAAAATGAAAAGGGAGAGAGACCCCTATTATAGTGGCCGAATGCCCCCCCAATGCTAGGATGTTGTCATTTTTCATTCAACCAATTTTCATCCAAAGGCTATTGATCCAAGATGTTTAAAATATGAAATTATCACCCTTAGATTAGGCCATCAGCTATCCATAATTATAGTTGTTCAAGAATCTTAAGCCATTATGTTGACACTCTCCCTCTTCATACATTGGTCCATGTGGCTTATTTGCAAAGGCTTGATCAAAAAAAATAACTACCTTCCTCTTCATTATTGGCCTTTTGATTAAAAATCAGAAAATATCTACCCATCCTTGAGCCTTGGCCGGCCAACCCCTCTTCTTCCAGCCCATGCTTCATTTTTTAAAAGGCAAGAAAAGCCCTTTTCGGTTTCTTGGGTAAAATGACCTTTTTGCCCCCCCGAACATAAATAAATAGCAAACAGACTCCAAATTCAAATTTTATTTTTTCAATACTTTCAAAATAATAAATAATTGAATTCTGGAGGTTTTCAAAAATTTCCGAGCCCATTTTCTATTTATTTGGATTTTTTTCCAAAATTGCCCTTTTGTGCTCCCAAACTTTTCCATTTTTTAAATGAGCTCAAAATCTATATTTTTCTTCACCAATCTCTTCCAAATAATTTAAAAGTAGATCTGGAAGTTTTCATAATTTTTGGAACTCATTTGGTATTTTTTCGGGATTTATCTACTTGAATTACTACATAGGAGGCCCAGGATTTGGCCATTTTGCAAACAAACTCTGAATCCGGATTTTATTTTTCCAATCTCTTCCAAATAATTTAAAAATGAGATTTGTAAATTTTCAGAATTTTTGGAGTTCATTTGCTATTTTCCGGGATTTATCTTCTTGAATTTCTACATAGGGGACCCGGGATTTGGCCATTTTGCAAATGAACTCCGAATCAAGATTTTTTTTTTGCCAATCTCTTTGAAATGATTTCAGAATGAGATATGAAATTTTTCAGAATTTTTGGAGTTCATTTGCTATTTTTTCCCAATTTTCCAATTTTGCTTCCAAATCCCGGTTTTGCTCAAAACAAGTCCGACTTTCAGATTTTTTTCAAACTTAGCCTTGGGCTATCCTTTTTTAGTCATTCCTCATTCATTAGGGGCTTTAGTCCTACCGAATCAGGCCATTTCTGTAATTCTTCCAAATTTCACCGAAAACCACCAAAAACCCTAATTCTCGATTTTCTTTCGGATTGACTTTTCTTTCAGTTTTTCTTCCAAGTGGCTTCTCCATTACCCGTAGTCAGTGCTTATCTTTCATTTGGAACCTTCAATTTCGACCAATTTGATCGTTTAAGCACTTTTTCCCAAATTTCCCGGATTAGGGTTTCCTTTCTACTGAATCTCCATAATCCAACTTCCGAACTCCATATCTTTCAATGTAGACTTTTTGAAAGTAGGTTGACTTTTTCAGTAGTTGATGTTTTAGGGTTGACTTTGAGGGGTTGACTTTTTCAAGTTTGATTTTTTATGCTCGCCTTCTTAGACTAAGTCTCGGAGTACCACCTGCAGGATGATTTTTTTTTTTTTTTTACATTCTAAAACATCAATTTAGGAAGAAAACATACCTGTTTTAGTGGTCCGGACAAAATTAGGTGTCTACACTTATATTTAATCATATTATTTTAGGGTAAATGTGTTGTTTTTAATTTAAATGTATAATCTCTTAAGTCTTATCATGTGATTTTCTAAAAGTGTATAAAATAAGTCATTGATATGTATATGTTAATATAATGATTTGTACATTATGTTATAATATTACATTTACAAATATGTAAATGGATTGAGATAACAGTTTCAGGTAATATCTGTTTAAGTAAAATAGATACTCGAATTCAAAAAATTATCCGATTATGCCCAAATCCGAAAATCGGGTCAAATAGATATTAATTTTAAATTTAAATTTAAAATCACAATTACAATTTCTATATTTATTTTTAGATATGATTTATTATTTATTTTCTATATTTAATAAAATTTTAATTAAATCTGACTCGATCAAATAATTTGTTTAAATTTGATATGATTTGATCCAAAAATTAATAAATTAAACCTGAATGATCCGAACTCGAATAACTCCAATGTCAAACCGGATTGACCCGAACTCAAAATGACCCAAACCTAGAATGACCTGAACTCGAAAGACATGAACCCGGAATGACCCAAACTCTAAAATGACCCAAAAATTTTAAGACCCGAAATTGACTCGACCCGAAACCAACCTGAGCTGTCCAATTGACATGTCTAATTTTGTGTCTAGCGGTCGAATCTTTGGATTGGCATGTAATGACAAGCATGACAAATATTCACATCAATATTTGCATCATTTGAGGAAGTAACAAGGGAAAAACTAGCATCACTTATATTACTACTTGGAATGTAGTCAATGTCCAATACGATAACCATCCAACAATATCCTGAACCAAAATAAATTGTTCCAATAAACACATCAATACCAGTGCTATCGAAGTTAATAATAAATCCTAAATTAGAAGAACAGTGACATCAATCAAATTTCGTTGAATGTCAGGAGCAAACAAAACATCATGTCGGATAAGATATCATCCACTACAGATGCTCAACTTGCTGGTACCAATTTCCTTTACTTCAACCCTTGAGTTGTTTCCTACATAGATCCATTTTTTCTCACAAGAAATCTGACGAAAATCCACAAATACATTTTGGTTTTGTGTTACATGGTTTGTAATTCCTGAGTTTACAGTCCACAAAGGATGATATTCAGTTAACAAATAGTACTAGAAACACATGAAGTACACATAGCATTCAAATTTGTTTAAGGGTTTATACCTTCTTTGGCTCGTTGCAATCACAAGTAGAGTGGCTTTTTTACTACAGTTAAATCACTTGACTTTATCTTTGTTCTTCTTGAGATGAGCCATGGGACCTTTTTCCTTGCCCCGATGACACCACCTTTTGGCCTCTTAGGTGGTTTCCCTTTATACCCACCATATGACTTGCATTTAAAGCTCAGAGCTTTTTTGGAACTTGTTCTAGCCATATACATATCAACATTAGGTCTAGAGTTGGATATATTTGAATATAAGTATCCAAATATATCAAGAACGCACAATATTAACTTGATAGAATGATGAATGATGATAAAGAACTAGCAATGGAGATGAGATAAGCTTGTAGAAGCTCATAGAAGCTCAAGATGAAGCTTAACTCAGCTCAGAACAGCTCAAGGGAGCGAGACACCAGCTAGCTTATCTCAAGGGAGCTAGACACCAGCTTTCTCAGCTCAAGGGAGCTAGATGCCAGCTAAGTGAGTGACACTTAGCTCATGTGGAGTGACAATAGCTAAAGATAGCTAGGTTTACTAGATGATATGGCATATAAGTTGACACATCATCACCATCAAATCCATGTGTCACTAATCAGATTGTGACTAGTGTCATCATTCAGTTGTGTGCCATAAAGAGAACACACAAGAGGCTTCCACACATAACCAAAGCATCATGGTGTTTTTGAATGGTTCCTTCCTTTCCATAGCGGAATCATCATGTCCATTTGAAGGGTGATGATTCTGAATGGTTGCTTTCTTTGACCTGGTCATAGCAACCATTTGACCAAAAGAAACCATTTAGAAGAAGCCTTTGGAAGGCTATAAATAGGGGAAAATTCGTCCATTTCATTCAAGAAAAAGAATTAGAATCAGAACACAAAAGTGTGTCTGAAACTTAAGAGTTCTCTTGTGTATTTTGTGAGAATAAAACACTAAAGAACTAAGTGAATGGAGATTTCTTGATTACTAGTGAGAAATCAAGAGTAATGAAAGGCTATAACATTCTGGTTTGGTAGGCAAGAAAGGGTGTGGAATTGTTCCTTGGATTTGGTTTATCAAGTTGACTACAAGGTTGTCCTAGTCACATAATTGTGATTATTTTCTCATTCCACAAAGGAGCATTATAGGAAGAAAGGTAAGTAATCAAACTCTTCCTTTTGTTTATGGATTTATCAAAATGATACACTAGATTCCTCAATGCAATATTCCTCCAGCTGTAAGTGGCATGAAGCATCATCAAGAGTTTGATGCTTTCATTGTGTATAAGGTGCACCTTCATATGCTCCCAATTGTGGGTCAAAGGCTGAATAATAGCCTGAACATGTTGTTCGTCAATCAGAGTATGACCAACCTCTTTCAGCTCACTTATCATGTTTGATATTTGTCTTACATGTCGCCTCATATTGTGATTTTGGCATTTCTTGTAAGTTTCAAACTTAATTGTGAGTTGCTTATGTTTAGTGACTGAAGTTTCACCATAATTTATTTTTAGAGCAGTCCACATCTCTTCGGCTATGTCATGTTTTCTTAATTCATGTATGATGTCATTCTTCGTGCTACTAAGAAAGTAATGCAAGCAGTGGAGTTCTTCTTTTTCCAGACTTCGTAAGCATCTCAGTCCTTTCTATGTTGTACAATGTTTCTTTCTTCACGCTCTTCCAAGATGTTATTAAGAACTTCCAAAATCTCTTGTTTTTCCAACACGTATTAGATTTCTATACTCCAGATTTCATAATTCTCCCAATTGAACTTTCCACCTTTGTTCAACTCAACAACAATGTTTTAGAAGTAGAAGCCATTACTTAAAGATAGTCTACATTGAGACATATATGCACTAATTATTGCCTAGCATACATACATTTACTTTGTTACAATCTCGAAATTATATCAATGATAATCATTCATATTGTATGGAATCAAAAGCTCACTAAGTTCCACAATCAAATTCCATAACAATACGTTTAATTATCATTAATTTATTCCATTATGCATAATATGACATTCTAAGATAATTTTATGGATTAAATATCTTAGAAATCCCACTTGAAACAAGAGCATATATAATTGCATTTTATAACATAAAACATAAAGATGTTTGCATTAACTAGCCTTATAAAGTGAACATAAACTAGCAACATACAATAACGTTTCAAGTAAACATAATATTCTAGACTATTTTAAAAAGAATTAATCCCTCAAATTATCTTTTGAGTAACGAGAATGGAATCCAAATTTTTTTTAAAAACTCAGAATCCATATTAGCCAGCCATGGACTTCCATAAATTTTGTGTTTCCCATTGTGAAGACTAAGACCGATAGAAGGATTGCAGTCCTCTTTGCTCCCATTCTTGCATATTCTTTCACAAAATTATTAACTAAAATTGCATAACATTTTTCAGGGTATTGCTCCACCTTAGACATCCAAGATCGTCAAGGAGACCTTTTTCTCTAGGAGTAACAAATGTTTCTCTTAACTTCAAGTATTTGTTATGAACGCTCCTTAAACAGTCACTCCAAACCAACTCTTGGATTTTCTTATTAACAATAATGATGTGTTTTATTATATCATCATTATCAGGACCCATATGATAATTAGCCAAATCTCGTAGTAACCTATTGGCTCTAACAAGTATGCTTTAGTCCTTACAACAATAGGAGTTCGGACAATAGTAGGCATGATTTTCTGTAACGAATATAGAAAAAATATGTTTAAATAAACATATTCATAACACAAATCTCATAGTGATTAAAAACAAATTTTAATCAATTTTGTGTTATTTTGACTCCTAAGGTTTTAGAAAATTTGGTATTAAAAATAAACCAAGAAAAGTTTAACGTATAGCCTTAGAAAAACATCATGTCCAATAATTTTCCTAAGGCATTCGAATGCACTACAAGAAAATCTATTCTGTTTGAAAAATGTCTGGGAGATCCGAATGCCCTAGTTCATCCAATGTCTTACAAGATTTTTTGTTTCTTTGAAAAATTTTCAAGGGCATCTGAATGCCAAGGGAAATTTTAAATTCTACCATTAAATATCTAAGGTCGGATATCTGAATTCCTTTTCTGGGTTTGTAGAAGGAGAAATTTTTTTGACCAATTACAAATTGCCACGTGTTAATTGAAATTTCTTTTAATTAAGAAATTTTTAATTAAATTATGCATTATCATATCATAATTAATTATTTTATAATTAATTAAATATGTACACATGGCTTGACCAATCAAATTGCAAGGATTCATGGGTCACCCAATTAAACTTCACCCATGTGTCATAATTACTTAATCTCTAATTAAATTAAATTAATTAAGAGATAAATAATGAAGTTTTATCTCTAATTAAATTAATTAAGAGATAAATAAATATTTTATCTCTAATTTAATTAATTAATTAATTAAGGGATAAATAATGAAGTTTTATCTCTAATTAAATTGAATTAAATTAATTAAGAGATAAATAAATATTTTATCTCTAATTTAATTAATTAAGAGATAAATAAATATTTTATCTCTAATTTAATTAATTAAGAGATAAATAATGAAGTTTTATCTCTAATTAAATTAAATTAATTAAGAGATAAATAAGGAAGACAAGTTCTTTTAGAACTCTCTTTCACCTGGCTGGCTACCACTATAAATAGAGACCTCCCCTTAATACAAATGGACAATTCACAAGCCTGAAGAGAAGAAGAAGATTTTGAAGACACAAATCCTCTCCAAAATCCCAAGAAGAATTCTCTGAAGAATTGAAGGAATTGAAGAAATTGAAGATATTCTGAAGAACGCTGTGCCTGTTCTTAAGAAAGCTGCTTTTTGATCTTGTTTCATCAAAAGAAAGGAGATCATTCCCGTTTTTCAAGACCAAGTCTAGAAAACCCTTGAAGAGGATCTCACCGATTCAAGATCAAGTCGCGAAGACCCTTGAATCAATGTTTTACTGAAGAAAAGAATCAAAGGATTTCTTTCTTTAAGAATATTCAGAGATTGTAACTTCAAAGTTTGATTAATAAAATTATTATTTGACTCCAAATTTTCCTTGTCACATTTTTGACGCAAAATTTGTGTATACAAATTTTGGCACGCCTGATGGGACAATCTCTGCCTTTCATCTCTTTTCTTCAAAACTCAAGTTATCAAGTTGCAATGGCTCCCAAGAAGAACCTTGCTAACAAACCAACTCTCAAGCCTGCTCGAGCTAATCCTGCAGTCTACCCCACTTCATCATCAAGCGTTGATATCCCTGCTCATCCTTATGGCACTAGGAGGAAGACCAAAGCTCTTGCTGAATTGTATGAGCAAACTTTTCCGGTGCTCAATCAAAACCCTCTCTATGACACTTCTTCTCCAATTCAAGACTTAGAAGAAGTTTCTGCTGGACAAGTTGATTCTTCTCAAGGATCAAGTGCAAGTCGCTAGTTAACATACAAAGAACAAGATAGCTACTCAAGCAACAGCCCTATTCCATCATCTGCTCTAAAATCAAGTTCTAGAGTAATGGCTGTCATGACAACTGGCACCACGTCATTGGAAGAACAAGTTGCACTTCTGGCGAAATCTGTTGAAATTCTTTCAGCAAGCATCAAAGAGAAGGATAACCAGATCGCTTCCATGATGGACAAGATCGCCAGTCTCACTGGAAAAAGGAACGAAGCTTCAAACCAAAATTGGCAATCAATCTTTCAAGATGATGGTGAGAACTCTGGCAAGGAAGTTGCTAAGGATTCTGAAGAAAAGATCAATGAACTCGTCACTACCAGTCAGCTCAAGGATCTTATCAAGGAGGCTATCAAAGATCAAGTTGAAAGCGTCACTCAACCTTTATATACATATGCAAAGCCATATTCTCAAAGGATCGATCGTCTGAGGATGCCTGGGAACTATCAACCCCCAAAGTTTTAGCAGTTCGATGGAAAAGGAAATCCACGCCAACATGTTGCACATTTCGTGGAAACTTGCAATAATGCTGGCACCTATGGAGATCTCATGGTGAAGCAGTTCGTTCGCTCCTTGAAAAGCAACGCCTTTGATTGGTATACTGATCTTGAGCCTGGGACGATTGACAGCTGGGAACAACTTGAGCGTGAATTCCTTAATCGATTCTACAGCACTCGCCGCATAGTCAACATGATCGAACTCACAAGCTCACGTCAATGGAAGGATGAGCTAGTCATTGATTACATCCACAGATGGAGAAATCTGAGCCTTAACTGCAAAGAAAGACTGTCTGAGTCTTCTGCCCTTGACATGTGCATCCAAGACATGAATTGGGGCTTGCGTTACATTCTTCAAGGCATCAAGCCTAAGACCTTTGAAGAATTAGCCACTCGTGCTCATGATATGGAGTTGAGTATGACAGCTGCTGGAAATCAAGAACCTCTGGTGCAAGAGTGATGGAGACTCAATTAAGAGTTGTAAACCCAAGTGCAGGTTATGTTCAAGTAATAAATTCTCGGGTGTCCGAGGTCGAACCACAGGGAAGCGTATTAGTAAGTATAAGTTTATAAATATATAAGAAAAAGAAAGTAAACAAGATATTAGGGAATCAACAACAAAATAAGATAAACAAGATATTAGAAAACAAAATAAACAAAATAACATAAAAGAAATTAAACAAGATATAAACAAAACAATAAGAAAAGATGTTGAGGTTAGAGAATCCACTCTTGGTGTTATGCTAAGATTAATCTTGTTTTATTACACAATTGAAATTCACACATAAGGGAGATTCCAATCGGAAGGTTTAGCAATTCAGTCCAAATTGTCCAACGTCCATAGCATATGATATTATGTTGATTTGGTGTCCTCAAAACTCATAAAAAGAGTCCAAGCATTCCTTATGCCAAGGTATATGTCTACAACAAATCAAGGTTATGAAACCAAGCATTTACTGTGCCATTTTCATTGTCAATAATGAATCAAGATCCCTACTTTGCAAGTATGATTTTAAACCAAAAGAAAATATTATCTATACTAGTGTTTATAAATGATGATTCATTTTAGCTCATGTTTGAGGGACTAACCTTAGCATTTACCAAGAGCTTCACCTCATCACCTCAACAATATGATTAGCAACACATACTAGATATGAATAAAATGAAAAGAAATGTAAGAAGCATAAGTAAATAAAAAAAGAAAACTAGAGAAAGGAAAGAAGAAGAAAACTTAGAGAATTTTATTACAATGGCTAATATCCTACCAATGTATAATGTATCCCAATACTCATCCAAGGCCCTCTATTTATACACATTTTGGAGGGCTAAATGACAAGAGACAAGCTTTACAAATTTCAAAGGTAGGTATAATAGGTGGGTGCATTTTTCTAACAATTTTCGTCATATTGTATGACAATTCTGATCAGCCAGCTTGATGGTCGATTTTGTCAATGTTGGAGGCTCGATCTGATAAAATGGTCTTCTAGAAAAATATACCCCTATCAGTTACGGATCCATAGCCGTTGGAATCAGCGTATTTGCTGATGTGGATAAGAATATATGGGCAAAATACGAAAACAGGTCAGCACAGACGTCATTGCACATCAGCCAACCTGATGGTCGATTTCGCTAGGGAAAACGACTCCGTTTCAAGAAGTGTAAAACATGAAAAAGATAGATATGCCTCTTAGCTTTGCACGGCTACAAATTTCAGCCTTATTGCTTCAGTGAAACTCGAGATATAGCTGATATGGAAAACGGTGTCGGAACTGGAACTGAACTGGATTTGCCCTTAATTCTAGTAATCTGAAATCACTCAAAGAAACTTGTGAAAAACACCAAATTACATAAAAATATAAAAGATCATAAACACAATTAGACTAAACAATAATAACTCGTATTTGACACAAAACAATAATAAAACATAACTAAAAACTATATAATTATACGAGTTATCACACCCCCACACTTAGATTGTTGCTAGTCCCTAGCAACGACTCAATAAAAATAAAATAAGAAAATCTAATCTAATCCATTTTCGTAGGAAATCACGGTGGCACTTAGCATGTGACACAAGCCTTTAAACCCCTAGGTGTCCCTAGTGGACGAGTTTAGTCTCGTGAGGGTTTACTAGGACGATACCCACAAACATTGAAGACATAAGAAAAACTAAAAATAATAATTATAACTAATCCTTCCAATATAAATTAGAGATAATCATTGGACAAGTCTTAAAAACTAATCAATAGCTTAAAGAAGTTCACAAAAAATCTTGCTTGAATGTAAATAGTTTGAGTTAAGCCAATATTAACATAACATATTTCAATCAAAATAGTGTATATTCAAACTTAATCTCAACTTCTCACATGGGATACTCTCTTGATTTTCACTCTTTAAAGTAGTGGTAAAGTGTTTACACTCAATCAATCTCATGAAAACACTTCTACCATATGCTTGCTTTTCCATCTATTCTCCACTATTTAGATCATACAACTTCATAAATCAAGAGGTCTTTATTCAAGGTTGTAATGGGGCCAAAGGGTTATAATGTGGTTAAAGAACAAAAAGATAAAGATATCACAAAGGTTCCAAAGAGTTCATAGATTTTAGAGACATAATAAGATCATACAAATAAAACTTCTCAAAACTCTTATAAAGCACATAATAACATAGGCTATTCATGTTGAGCCTTTGCATCATTCTAACCAACTTTGTAACATCTTTTTCTAGAAGTTCAAGAGAAGATTTTTTTTTTTTAATATGGGAATGTATTTGACAATGATCCCTTTCTTTTTCTCTTGACTTTTGCCTCTCTCCTCCCCCACACTTATCTTTCGTTCTAACCCAAATTTTCAAAAAGTATCCCTTGTTTTTGCAATATGTCTCAAAATATATAATCCATCTTTAGAACAAGGGTAAGGATATAAGTATATTTAGGCTAGGTGTAAGTTCTGGTTACCAATAAAATAGCATATTTAATGTAGGCTCAAATTGGCTCACTAGTGGGGATGTTCTTTTAGAACATTAATAATGGATGGCTGTTTGGCTCTGGTTATAATCCTAATGCCTCTATCATATTCATGTTGTCACATGTATCAATATAGTCTCAAACGGTTTAAAGCAAGTTCTAGAGAATCATGTAATCATAAGAGCACTCAAGAAAGAAATTAGATTGATTTGTATAATGCATCAATCATTATAGGCTAAAAAACTCACAAGGATGATTATACAAGTCAGATTAAGTCTAAACATGCTTCTTTCTCAATCAACATATCATATTAACATTGGCTCATAAAAAGGTTGACATCAAGCTCAATTCTCATGAAAATCTTCTCACTAATAAATCTGTTTTAGACTTATGCAATTCATATCTCATCATTGTATTAAAAAGGAACTAGAACACATTAAAATAATAATAATAATAATAATAATAATAAAGACTCATAAAAAAAAATAGTAGACAAAAATAAAAGAAATCCTAAATCGTTCCCCCCACACTTAATTCTTACATTGTCCTCAATGTAAGTCTATTAACCCAAATGAAAGAATCATGTGTAAGAGAAAAGAACTAATAACATAAGAATAGGAATAACTAAGACTCAAAACAAAACAAACTCATGCAACCTAAATAATCCTAAAATACTAAACAAAAATTAACAAATAAACATAAAAAGATTAAAATCAAACTGACAAGGTATGTCTCAAGTCTCCCTTACTCAGACCTTGTTCAGAATGAATACTTCTAAATTGCTTAAAACACAACAAACTTTTTTTTTTTTTTTTGAAAGAAGAAATCAAACTGACAAGGTATGTCTCAAGTCTCCCTTACTCAGACCTTGTTCAGAATGAATACTTCTAAATGGCTTAAAACACATCAAATTTTTTTTTTTTTTTTTTTTAAATTAGCAAAATATGTCCCTTACCCCCTACTAAAGGTAGAATTTAGGAGATATTACCTGCAGAGGTTGCTAACCACTTATTATAACTGAGACACAACAAACAAAATGTTTGATAATGTCACAAAGACAGAGTGCAATCCACTCCTTGCTCGTCCATATCTCTTTTTCTTTTTCCGAGCGTTTGCGAAACAACCGTAGCAGATAAATACTCATAAGCTTGGAGCTTTTTGAGTAAATCTTCAATAGTTGTAGCAGAAATTATGGTTCTCCTTGCCTCTGAAAACATGAATCCATTATCCACAGCATTATCTAAATATGAAAGCAAATTACTAAAATAACCATTAATATTAAGCAAACCAATGGGTTTCTTATTTGTGACCAAAGATGACCAAGAAGCCACGCAAGCTATTTCTTCCAATG
The DNA here is from genome assembly GCA_030761205.1 of Fremontodendron californicum. Classification (NCBI taxonomy): domain Eukaryota; kingdom Viridiplantae; phylum Streptophyta; class Magnoliopsida; order Malvales; family Malvaceae; genus Fremontodendron; species Fremontodendron californicum. The sequence goes on along the minus strand of JAULJL010000025.1, from coordinate 7,829,066 downwards.
TACCCAGACCTCCTGGTAAAGCAATGAATGCATCGGCAGAATGGTACATGATTGTCATCCGTTCAGGGATACTCCAGACTTGTATTTCCTTACCCACGGTAGGTCCACAAAAATCTGTGAATAGTTTTGGCACGATCCCTAGAACTGGACTTCCTCCGGCGTGTGCTGCTGTAGCGACTGCTCCCATTAAACCCGTACTACCGCCTCCATAAATCAACTGGATCTTTTGTTGGGCAAGTATTACTCCAACTCTTATGGCTTCATCAGCGAATATGTTATTTTTCCCTGGATAAGCACCTCCAAATACACAAATTTTTTTAATGCGTTGGGACGAAGTACTTTTCATTTTTTTTCTTTTTCGAGTGCCTGAAAGAGAATGAGTACATGGTGTAATATATAGAGGACTGAGTAGTGAATCAGACAAGAGTAATAATGTCGCCGAAAGTGTATCTTACCTGTCAGAAGAAAATGTTAACCTAACAAAAGATTTTTGCGTGATTTCAGGAAGAAAATCAAAAAGAGAAGAAAAATCAACCGTAAAAGACCAATGCAAAAAAAAAAAAAAAGGAGAATAATTACACAAATCTAACAACACGTAAATTAAACCGAAATGAAGTTATTGCAAATCAAACCAAAAGTTGAGAAGTCATTTATTGTAGTTGTGATTGTGGCTCACATCTTCCTCTGGTTTTACGTCCAGAAACGGCTTAAACGCCTTCTATGAGTCGAGGATATGCTTCCCATCCAGTTTTCTTACAAGCTGGCAAACAGGGTCTTTTAACATCAGATTCCCAAGATGTTGCCATTCCCTTTGGAATTGCGGCCATAAATCAAGAATTTCTCTTTGTACGTCTCCACTAGGATGCGTCTCAAGAGAAAGTTGGATATTACCCAAATTCTTCTTACTCAGTCCATCCTTAATGAATTCAATTTTATCATCTCGATTAGAGGACGGAATCCCAATAGAACGACATTTACCGTTACACGTCCATCGTGCACATTTGTGGCAATTTGAACTCATGCGCTTTGCTCGTCGCTTCTTTGCAAAAGTGCTTCTACATGTACCTGGTAAATGCAAAACAGGAAGATATTCATCTTCACGTACCTTGGCTTCAATTATCCAACGTATGTCTTCAGGAATCCCTTTGTGCATAAGCATTCTTAATCTTTCAAATCGAACTTGGTAAAGCTTCAGTAAAATATTCCGAGGAAAAGGAGGAAATCGTTTCTGCAATCTTGTGAGAATATCATCCATCTTGAAAAAAAATGAAAAAGAAATTGAAAGAGAAATTTATATACAATATCAGTTTTGTGGGTAGCTGATGGAACCGACTTAAATAATCACGGAGTACCGTTATCCGCCATTTAACCGGGGTTAAAAAAAATGTATTATTATTATTATTATTTTTTTTTTTTGGAAATTAGTAAAAATTATATTTACATCTAGTTATTTTCAAAACAAGGATCAAAAAGAAAAACAACCTCTTCTTGAGTAACATGATTTTCCAAAAAGAGTTTGAGTCTTTGTCCATTTACCTTGAATACGTTACCATTTTGAGGATTCTCAATGTCAACTGCTCCATAATGATACACATGCTTAACCACAAATGGGCCAGTCCATCTTGATCTCAACTTACCAGGAAATATGTGAAGTCTAGAATTATAAAGTAGAACTTTTTGCCCAACATCAAATGTTTTTCTTGAAATTAACTTGTCATGAAAGGCTTTAGTTCTTTCTTTATGAATTTTAGAATTCTCATATGCATCTTTGAATAAAGTTGGCCAGTAAAATCCACACTGTAAAATTTTTGCAGCAGTTTTCTTTGATGAAAAATGACCACCACATGCCTCGGAATGACAAAACTTAATTACACTACTTACCTCATTGTCGGGAATGCATCTTCGAAAAATTTGATCAGGACAATATTTGAACAAGTAAGGGTCATCCCAGTAGAACTTCTTTACCTCATTCAGAAACTTCCTTTTATCTTGGGGGCTCCATTGAGAAGGAATTTTTCCCAAAAAGGAATATTTTAGCTCGGATAGCAATGGTTTTAAATCCAGCTTGGGCGGTTCAATAGTTGATGGTACAGTGACATTTGTGAGTGATGGGAGTTCCTCAAACTTTTGTTTCCAACGATGCTTATCCTGAAAAGAATTTAACAAAGAATCAGTGTGTGAAATTTCTGAAGCATTATCAAACTCGCATTCAATTAAATAAGCTTCTAAAGGATCATGGAATGTGGTAGTGGTGAGATGTTCATGAACAAGTTCTTCAATGAAATCCACTTCATGTACTTCTGAATCATCACCAGGTTGCTTGCAAATGTTGAACACATTTAATTCTAAAGTCATATTTCCAAAAGAAATGTTCAAAATACCATTCCTGCAATTTATCAGAGCATTAGAAGTTGCAAGAAACGGACGGCCTAATATAACAGGAATTTGAACATTTGGATTTGAAACAGGATGTGTGTCCAAAACAATAAAATCAACAGGGAAGTAAAAATTATCAATTTGAACCAAAACATCTTCAACTATCCCTCGAGGAATTTTTACAAAACGATCAGCCAGTTGAAGTGTAACAGGTGTTTCCTTGAGTTCACCTAAACCTAACTGTTGATAAACAGAAAAAGGCAAAAGATTAACACTAGCACCAAGATCAAGCAATGCACGTTCTATTCTAGTGTTTCCAATGATGCATGAGATTGTTGGACATCCAGGATCTTTGAATTTTGGTGGAGTAAGGTGCTGAATGATTGAGCTCACACTTTCCGTCAGAAATGCTTTCTTTTGTACATTATGTTTCCTTTTAAATGTGCACATGTCCTTCAAAAATTTAGCATAAGATGGAACTTGTTTGATTGCATCCAATAAAGGAATGTTAATCTTAACTTGTTTGAAAAGTTCATAAATTTTTGCATTTTGATTCAAATTCTTTATTGTTTGCAACCTTTGAGAAAAAGGAGCAGGACGCATACCTTTTTCTTTGTCCAAATTTTCAAGAAGTTCAGACTTACCATCATCCTTACCGTTACTTTTCGGAGGGGAAGGAGGATCTTGGTCTTTTGATGGAATGTTTTTGTCAATTGCCTTTCCACTTCGAAGAGTTGTGATAGAACTGACATTTTCCTGTTGAGTTTCATTGGAGCAAGAAACAAAACATTGAGTAGAAGGGTTAGGCTGAGGTTGAGCAGGAAACTTACCTTTTTCTTGAGTGCGTAATGAAGCTGTCAATGTGGACAAGGTGTTTTTGATCTCATTGATGTCCTGTGAAGTTTGGTTATTCACATTTGCTTGTGTTTGCATGAATGCTTGCAATGTCTCTTCCAAGGTTTGTACACGTGAAGGTTGATAGGAAAAAGTGTTGCCCGGCTTTTGAGATTGTGGTACCTGAACATGATTATTATTCCGCCAACTGAAGTTGGGATGATTTCTCCATTCAGGGTTATACGTTTCAGAGTAAGGAGAAGGAAAAGGCTTTTTAAATGTGTTTATGGAATTTACTTGATCATGCAACGCTTCTTTAAGAATGGGAATGTTTGGACATTCAGAAGTGGGGTGTCCCATGATTTCACAAATTCCACAACTTTCTTCATTTTTAACCGTTTTGACTTCTTTTACTTCTCTAAGTTCCATGGCTTCAATCTTTCTAGCCAAATTAGCTACTTTAGCTTTTATCTCATCTTCTTGACTAAAATGATATTTACCTCTGTTAGAAACAAGATTAGATCTATTGGAACTTTCAGAGGAATTATCTGTGTGCCAGGCTTGAGAGTTATCTGCCAAATGGTCTAGGTAGTCAAAGGCTTCTTCAGGTTCTTTTTCTAGAAACTCACCGTTACACATTGTTTCAACAAATTGTTTAGTTTCGGGAGTTAAACTTTCATAAAAGAAACTAATAAGACGCCATTTTTCAAAACCATGATGTGGACAAGAACTTAACAAATATTTAAAACGCTCCCAGCACTGAAAAAATGCTTCATTTTGATTTTGATTGAAATTTTGAATCTGTCTTTTCAAAGCAGTAGTTTTATGTGCTGGGAAAAATTTCTTTAGAAACTCAATTTGTAATTTTTGCCATGTGCCAATTGACCTTGGTTTTAAATTATGAAGCCAAATTTTTGCTTTATCTTTTAAAGAAAAAGGAAATAATTTTAGCTTGACAATTTCATTTGTACATTGTTGGTCATTAAAGGTGACACATACATCTTCGAAGTCTTTTAGAAACGAGTAAGCACTTTCCGATTCTAACCCATGGAAATTTGGAAGCAAAGCTATCATACCTGGTTTAAAACGAAAGTTGTTTGCATTGAGAGGAAAAATAAAACAAGAGGGTGATGAGCTTCGAGTTGGTTGCAAGTAGTCACGCATGGTGCGTACTTGTCTGTTCTCATCTTCAGCATGAACACTTTCATTGTCAGCCATGGTAGGAGTTGTATTAGAAAGATTACCTGAAAAAGTTTCACAATAAAATCTAACTAAACGACGAGATCTAAAATCACGTCGCCAAACAAGCATAAAACAAAGTTAATATACAGATTAGGCGGTATAACCAGCCAATAAAAATAAAACAAAGTTAATATACAATATAAATATAAATATATAGAAAATTAGGCGGTATAACCAGCCAATAAAAATAAATATACTTATAAACTTATATACTTAGTATTGCCTCCCCGGCAACGGCGCCAAAAACTTGATGGAGACTCAATTAAGAGTTGTAAACCCAAGTGCAGGTTATGTTCAAGTAATAAATTCTCGGGTGTCCGAGGTCGAACCACAGGGAAGCGTATTAGTAAGTATAAGTTTATAAATATATAAGAAAAAGAAAGTAAACAAGATATTAGGGAATCAACAACAAAATAAGATAAACAAGATATTAGAGAACAAAATAAACAAAATAACATAAAAGAAATTAAACAAGATATAAACAAAACAATAAGAAAAGATGTTGAGGTTAGAGAATCCACTCTTGGTGTTATTGATGGAAACTCAATTAAGAGTTGTAAACCCAAGTGCAGGTTATGTTCAAGTAATAAATTCTCGGGTGTCCGAGGTCGAACCACAGGGAAGCGTATTAGTAAGTATAAGTTTATAAATATATAAGAAAAAGAAAATAAACAAGATATTAGGGAATCAATAACAAAGAAAGTAAACAAGATATTAGAGAACAAAATAAACAAAATAACATAAAAGCAATTAAACAAGATATAAAAAAAAAACAATAAGAAAAGATGTTGAGGTTAGAGAATCCACTCTTGGTGTTATGCTAAGATTAATCTTGTTTTATTACACAATTGAAATCCACACATAAGGGAGGTTCCAACCGGAAGGTTTAGCAATTCAGTCCAAATTGTCCAACGTCCATAGCATATGATATTATGTTCATTTGGTGTCCTCAAAACTCACAAAAAGAGTCCAAGCATTCCTTATGCCAAGGTATATGTCTACAACAAATCAAGGTTATGAAACCAAGCATTTACTGTGCCATTTTCATTGTCAATAATGAATCAAGATCTCTACTTTGCAAGTATGATTTTAAACCAAAAGAAAATATTATCTACACTAGTGTTTATAAATGATGATTCATTTTAGCTCATGTTGAAGAGACTAACCTTAGCATTTACCAAGAGCTTCACCTCATCACCTCAACAATATGATTAGCAACACATACTAGATATGAATAAAATGAAAAGAAATGTAAGAAACATAAGTAAAGAAAAAGAAAACTAGAGAAAGGAAAGAAGAAGAAAACTTAGAGAATTTTATTACAATGGCAAATATCCTACCAATGTATAATCTTTTCCAATACTCATCTAAGGCCCTCTATTTATACACATTTTGGAGGGCTAAATGACAAGAGACAAGCTTTACAAATTTCAAAGGTAGGTATAATAGGTGGGTGCATTTTTCTAACAATTTTCGTCATATTGTATGACAATTCTGATCAGCCAGCTTGATGGTCAATTTTGTCAATGTTGGAGGCTCGATCTGATAAAATGGTCTTCTAGAAAAATATACCCCTATCAGTTACGGATCCATAGCCGTTGGAATCAGATCATTTGCGCACGTGGATCGGGAGATATGGTCAAAATACCAAAACGGTGCAGAACAGACGTCATTGCACATCAGCCAACTTGATGGTCGATTTCGCTAGGGAAAACGACTCCGTTTCAAGAAGTGTAAAACATGAAAAAGATAGATATGCTTCTTAGCTTTGCAGGGATACAAAGTTCAGCCTTATTGCTTCAGTGAAACTCGAGATATAGCTGATATGGCAAAAGGTGTCGGAACTGGAACTGAACTGGATTTGCCCTTAATTCTAGTAATCTGAAATCACTCAAATAAACTTGTGAAAAACACCAAATTACATAAAAATATAAAAGATCATAAACACAATTAGACTAAACAATAATAACTCGTATTTGACACAAAACAATAATAAAACATAACTAAAAACTATATAATTATACGAGTTATCACACCCCCACACTTAGATTGTTGCTAGTCCCTAGCAACGACTCAATAAAAATAAAATAAGAAAATCTAATCTAATCCATTTTCGTAGGAAATCACGGTGGCACTTAGCATGTGACACAAGCCTTTAAACCCCTAGGTGTCCCTAGTGGACGAGTTTAGTCTCGTGAGGGTTTACTAGGACGATACCCACAAACATTGAAGACATAAGAAAAACTAAAAATAATAATTATAACTAATCCTTCCAATATAAATTAGAGATAATCATTGGACAAGTCTTAAAAACTAATCAATAGCTTAAAGAAATTCACAAAAAAAATCTTGCTTGAATGTAAATAGTTTGAGTTAAGCCAATATTAACATAACATATTTCAATCAAAATAGTGCATATTCAACTTAATCTCAACCTCTCACATGGGATACTCTCTTGATTTTCACTCTTTAAAGTAGTGGTAAAGTGTTTACACTCAATCAATCTCATGAAAACACTTCTACCATATGCTTGCTTGTCCACCTATTCTCCACTATTTAGATCATACAACTTCATAAATCAAGAGGTCTTTATTCAAGGTTGTAATGGGGCCAAAGGGTTATAATGTGGTTAAAGAACAAAAGGATAAAGATATCACAAAGGTTCCAAAGAGTTCATAGATTTTAGAGACATAATAAGATCATACAAATAAAACTTCTCAAAACTCTTATAAAGCACATAATAACATAGGCTAAATATTCATGTTGAGCCTTTGCATCATTCTAACCAACTTTGTAACATCTTTTTCTAGAAGTTCAAGAGAAGATTTTTTTTTTTTTTTTTTTTTTTTTTTTTTTTTTTTAATATGGGAATGTATTTGACAATGATCCCTTTCTTTTTCTCTTGACTTTTTCTTCTCTTTTCTTTCCCCCACACTTATCTTTTGTTTCTAACCCAAATTTTCAAATAAAAATATCCCTTGTTTTTTTGCAATATGTCTCAAAATATAAAATTCATCTTTAGAACAAGGGTAAGGATATAAGCATATTTAGGCTAGGTGTAAGTTGTGGTTACCAATAAAACATCATATTTAATGTAGGCTCAAATTGGCTCACTAGTGGGGATGTTCTCGTAGAACATTAATAATGGATGGCTGTTTGGCTCTGGTTATAATCCTAATGCCTCTATCATATTCATGTTGTCACATGTATCAATATAGTCTCAAACGGTTTAAAGCAAGTTCTAGAGAATCATGTAATCATAAGAGCACTCAAGAAAGAAATTAGATTGATTTGTATAATGCATCAATCATTATAGGCTCAAAAACTCACAAAGATGATTATACAAGTCAGATTAAGTCTAAACATGCTTCTTTCTCAATCAACATATCATATTAACATTGGCTCATAAAAAGGTTGACATCAAGCTCAATTCTCATGAAAATCTTCTCACTAATAAATCTGTTTTAGACTTATGCAATTCATATCTCATTATAGTATTGAAAGTAACTAAAAAAAACACACTAAGTCTAAACATGTTTTTTTTTTTTTTTTTTTTTTTGAATAAGAAGATTAAATCAAACTGACAAGGTATGTCTCAAGTCTCCCTTACTCAGACCTTGTTCAGAATGAATACTTCTAAATGTCTTAAAACACAACAATTTTTTTTTTTTTTTTTTTTTTTTTAGCAAAATATGTCCCTTACCCCCTACTAAAATATGACATTGTCCCCAATGTCAAATTTTAAAGGTAGAATTTAGGAGATATTACCTGCAGAGGTTGCTAACCACTTATTATAACTGAGACACAACAAGCAAAATGTTAGATAATGTCACAAAGACAAAGTGCAATCCACTCCTTGCTCGTCCATATCTCTTTTTCTTTTTCTGAGCGTTTGCGAAACAACCGTAGCAGATAAACACTCATAAGCTTGTAGCTTTTTGAGTAAATCTTCAATGGTTGTAGCAGAAATTATGGTTCTCCTTGCCTCTGAAAACATGAATCCATTATCCACAGCATTATCTAAATATGAAAGTAAATTACTAAAATAACCATTAATATTAAGCAAACCAATGGGTTTCTTATTTGTGACCAAAGATGACCAAGAAGCCACGCAAGCTATTTCTTCCAATGTACCCAGACCTCCTGGTAAGGCAATGAATGCATCGGCAGAATGGTACATGATTGTTATCCGTTCAGGGATACTCCAGACTTGTATTTCCTTACCCACGGTAGGTCCACAAAAATCTGTGAATAGTTTTGGCACGATTCCTAGAACTGGACTTCCTCCGGCGTGTGCTGCTGTAGCGACTGCTCCCATTAAACCCGTACTACCGCCTCCATAAATCAAGTGGATCTTTTGTTGGGCAAGTATTACTCCAACTCTTATGGCTTCATCAGCGAATATGTTATTTTTCCCTGGATAAGCACCTCCAAAGACACAAATTTTTTTAATGCGCTGGGACGAAGTGCTTTCCATTTTTTTTTCTTTTTCGAGTGCCTGAAAGAGAATGAGTACATGGTGTAATATATAGAGGACTGAGTAGTGAATCAGACAAGAGTAATAATGTCGCCGAAAGTGTATTTGACCTGTCAGAAGAAAATGTTAACCTAACAAAAGATTTTTGCGTGATTTCAGGAAGAAAATCAAAAAGAGAAGAAAAATCAACCGTAAAAGACCAATGCAAAAAATACGAGAATAATTACACAAATCGAACAACACGTAAATTAAACTAAAATGAAATTATTGCAAATCAAACCAAAAGCTGAGAAGTCATTTATTGTAGTTGTGATTGTGGCTCACATCTTCCTCTGGTTTTACGTCCAGAAACGGCTTAAACGCCTTCTATGAGTCGAGGATATGCTTCCCATCCAGTTTTCTTACAAGCTGGCAAACAGGGTCTTTTAACATCAGATTCCCAAGATGTTGCCATTCCCTTTGGAATTGCGGCCATAAATCAAGAATTTCTCTTTGTACGTCTCCACTAGGATGCGTCTCAAGAGAAAGTTGGATATTACCCAAATTCTCCTTACTCAGTCCATCCTTAATGAATTCAATTTTATCATCTCGATTAGAGGACGAAATCCCAATAAAACGACATTTACCGTTACACGTCCATCGTGCACATTTGTGGCAATTTGAACTCATGCGCTTTGCTCGTCGCTTCTTTGCATAAGTGCTTCTACCTGTACCTGGTAAATGCAAAACAGGAAGATATTCATCTTCACGTACCTTGGCTTCAATTATCCAACGTATGTCTTCAGGAATCCTTTTGTTCATAAGCATTCTTAATCTTTCTAATCGAACTTGGTAAAGCTTCAGTAAAATATTCCGAGGAAAAGGAGGAAATCGTTTCTGCAATCTTTTGAGAATATCATCCATCCTGAAAAAAAAATGAAATAAAATAAAATGAAAGAGAAATTTATATACAATATCAGTTTTGTGGGTAGCTGATGGAACCGACTTAAATAATCACGGAGTACCGTTATCCGCCATTTAACCGGGAAAAAAATGAATTTTTTTTTTTTTTTTGAAGATTAGTAAAAATTATATTTACATCTAGTTATTTTCAAAACAAGGATCAGAAAGAAAAACAACCTCTTCTTGAGTAACATGATTTTCCAAAAAGAGTTTGAGTCTTTGTCCATTTACCTTGAATACGTTACCATTTTGAGGATTCTCAATGTCAACTGCTCCATAATGATACACATGCTTAACCACAAATGGGCCAGTCCATCTTGATCTCAACTTACCAGGAAATATGTGAAGTCTAGAATTATAAAGTAGAACTTTTTGCCCAACATCAAATGTTTTTCTTGAAATTAACTTGTCATGAAAGGCTTTAGTTCTTTCTTTATGAATTTTAGAATTCTCATATGCATCATTTCTGAGTTCCTCAAGTTCATTTATGACTGGAAAAGTTTCATTCTCACCCAAAAAGGAATATTTTAGCTCGGATGGCAATGGTTTTAAATCCAGCTTCAGTGGTTCAATAGTTGATGGTACAGTGACATTTGTGAGTGATGGAAGTTCCTCAAACTTTTGTTTCCAACAATGCTTAACCTGAAAAGAATTTAACAAAGAATCAGTGTGTGAAATTTCTGAAGCATTATCAAACTCACATTCAATTAAATAAGCTTCTAAAGGATCATGGAATGTGGTAGTGGTGAGATGTTCATGAACAAGTTCTTCAATGAAATCCACTTCATGTACTTCTGAATCATCACCAGGTTGCTTGCAAGTGTTGAACACATTTAATTCTAAAGTCATATTTCCAAAAGAAATGTTCAACATACCATTCCTGCAATTTATCAGAGCATTAGAAGTTGCAAGAAATGGACGGCCTAATATAACAGGAATTTGAACATTTGGATTTGAAACAGGATGTGTGTCCAAAACAATAAAATCAACAGGGAAGTAAAAATTATCAATTTGAACCAAAACATCTTCAACTATCCCTCGAGGAATTTTTACAGAACGATCAGCTAGTTGAAGTGTAACAGGTGTTTCCTTGAGTTCACCTAAACCTAACTGTTGATAAACAGAAAAAGGCAAAAGATTAACACTAGCACCAAGATCAAGCAATGCACGTTCTATTCTAGTGTTTCCAATGATGCATGAGATTGTTGGACATCCAGGATCTTTGAATTTTGGTGGAGTAAGGTGCTGAATGATTGAGCTCACACTTTCCGTCAAAAATGCTTTCTTTTGTACATTATGTTTCCTTTTAACTGTGCACATGTCCTTCAAAAATTTAGCATAAGATGGAACTTGTTTGATTGCATCCAATAAAGGAATGTTAATCTTAACTTGTTTGAAAAGTTCATATATTTCTGCATTTTGATTCAAATTCTTTATTGTTTGCAACCTTTGAGGAAAAGGAGCAGAATGCATACCTTTTTCTTTGTCCAAATTTTCAAGAAGTTCAGACTTACCATCATCCTTACCATTACTTTTCGAAGGGGAAGGAGGATCTTGGTCTTTTGATGGAATGTTTTTGTCAATTGCCTTTCCACTTCGAAGAGTTGTGATAGAACTGGCATTTTCCTGTTGAGTTTCATTGGAGCAAGAAACAAAACATTGAGTAGAAGGGTTAGGCTGAGGTTGAGCAGGAAACTTACCTTTTTCTTGAGTGCGTAATGAAGCTGTCAATGTGGACAAGGTGTTTTTTATCTCATTGATGTCCTGTGAAGTCCGGCTATTCACATTTGCTTGTGTTTGCATGAATGCTTGCAATGTCTCTTCCAAGGTTTGTACACGTGAAGGTTGATAGGAAAAAGTGTTGCCCGGCTTTTGAGATTGTGGTACCTGAACATGATTATTATTCCGCCAACTGAAGTTGGGATGATTTCTCCATTCAGGGTTATACGTTTCAGAGTAAGGAGAAGGAAAAGGCTTTTTAAATGTGTTTATGGAATTTACTTGATCATGCAACGCTTCTTTAAGAATGGGAATGTTTGGACATTCAGAAGTGGGGTGTCCCATGATTTCACAAATTCCACAACTTTCTTCATTTTTAACCGTTTTGACTTCTTTTACTTCTCTAAGTTCCATGGCTTCAATCTTTCTAGCCAAATTAGCTACTTTAGCTTTTATCTCATCTTCTTGACTAAAATGATATTTTCCTCTGTTAGAAACAACATTAGATCTATTGGAACTTTCAGAGGAATTATCTGTGTGCCAGGCTTGAGAGTTATCTGCCAAATGGTCTAAGTAGTCAAAGGCTTCTTCAGGTTCTTTTTCTAGAAACTCACCGTTACACATTGTTTCAACAAATTGTTTAGTTTCGGGAGTTAAACTTTCATAAAAGAAACTAATAAGACGCCATTTTTCAAAACCATGATGTGGACAAGAACTTAACAAATCTTTAAAACGATCCCAGCACTGAAAAAATGCTTCATTTTGATTTTGATTGAAATTTTGAATCTGTCTTTTCAAAGCAGTAGTTTTATGTGCTGGGAAAAATTTCTTTAGAAACTCAGTTTGTAATTCTTGCCATGTGCCAATTGACCTTGGTTTTAAATTATGAAGCCAAATTTTTGCTTTATCTTTTAAAGAAAAAGGAAATAATTTTAGCTTGACAATTTCATTTGTACATTGTTGGTCATTAAAGGTGACACATACATCTTCGAAGTCTTTTAGAAACGAGTAAGCACTTTCCGATTCTAACCCATGGAAATTTGGAAGCAAAGCTATCATACCTGGTTTAAAACGAAAGTTGTTTGCATTGAGAGGAAAAATAAAACAAGAGGGTGATGAGCTTCGAGTTGGTTGCAAGTAGTCACGCATGGTGCGTACTTGTCTGTTCTCATCTTCAGCATGAACACTTTCATTGTCAGCCATGGTAGGAGTTGTATTAGAAAGATTACCTGAAAAAGTTTCACAATAAAATCTAACTAAACGACGAGATCTAAAATCACGTCGCCAAACAAGCATAAAACAAAATTAATAAATAGATAATATATAAATATAAACTTTACAATATAAATATAAATATATATACAAAATTAGGCGGTATAACCAGCCAATAAAAACAAATATATACAAAATTAGGCGGTATAACCAGCCAATAAAAATAAATATACTTATAAACTTATATACTTAGTATTGCTTCCCCGGCAACGGCGCCAAAAACTTGATGGAAACTCAATTAAGAGTTGTAAACCCAAGTGCAGGTTATGTTCAAGTAATAAATTCTCGGGTGTCCGAGGTCGAACCACAGGGAAGCGTATTAGTAAGTATAAGTTTATAAATATATAAGAAAAAGAAAATAAACAAGATATTAGGGAATCAATAACAAAGAAAGTAAACAAGATATTAGAGAACAAAATAAACAAAATAACATAAAAGCAATTAAACAAGATATAAAAAAAAAACAATAAGAAAAGATGTTGAGGTTAGAGAATCCACTCTTGGTGTTATGCTAAGATTAATCTTGTTTTATTACACAATTGAAATCCACACATAAGGGAGGTTCCAACCGGAAGGTTTAGCAATTCAGTCCAAATTGTCCAACGTCCATAGCATATGATATTATGTTCATTTGGTGTCCTCAAAACTCACAAAAAGAGTCCAAGCATTCCTTATGCCAAGGTATATGTCTACAACAAATCAAGGTTATGAAACCAAGCATTTACTGTGCCATTTTCATTGTCAATAATGAATCAAGATCTCTACTTTGCAAGTATGATTTTAAACCAAAAGAAAATATTATCTACACTAGTGTTTATAAATGATGATTCATTTTAGCTCATGTTGAAGAGACTAACCTTAGCATTTACCAAGAGCTTCACCTCATCACCTCAACAATATGATTAGCAACACATACTAGATATGAATAAAATGAAAAGAAATGTAAGAAACATAAGTAAAGAAAAAGAAAACTAGAGAAAGGAAAGAAGAAGAAAACTTAGAGAATTTTATTACAATGGCAAATATCCTACCAATGTATAATCTTTTCCAATACTCATCTAAGGCCCTCTATTTATACACATTTTGGAGGGCTAAATGACAAGAGACAAGCTTTACAAATTTCAAAGGTAGGTATAATAGGTGGGTGCATTTTTCTAACAATTTTCGTCATATTGTATGACAATTCTGATCAGCCAGCTTGATGGTCAATTTTGTCAATGTTGGAGGCTCGATCTGATAAAATGGTCTTCTAGAAAAATATACCCCTATCAGTTACGGATCCATAGCCGTTGGAATCAGATCATTTGCGCACGTGGATCGGGAGATATGGTCAAAATACCAAAACGGTGCAGAACAGACGTCATTGCACATCAGCCAACTTGATGGTCGATTTCGCTAGGGAAAACGACTCCGTTTCAAGAAGTGTAAAACATGAAAAAGATAGATATGCTTCTTAGCTTTGCAGGGATACAAAGTTCAGCCTTATTGCTTCAGTGAAACTCGAGATATAGCTGATATGGCAAAAGGTGTCGGAACTGGAACTGAACTGGATTTGCCCTTAATTCTAGTAATCTGAAATCACTCAAATAAACTTGTGAAAAACACCAAATTACATAAAAATATAAAAGATCATAAACACAATTAGACTAAACAATAATAACTCGTATTTGACACAAAACAATAATAAAACATAACTAAAAACTATATAATTATACGAGTTATCAGTTATGCTAAGATTAATCTTGTTTTATTACACAATTGAAATTCACACATAAGGGAGATTCCAATCGGAAGGTTTAGCAATTCAGTCCAAATTGTCCAACGTCCATAGCATATGATATTATGTTGATTTGGTGTCCTCAAAACTCATAAAAAGAGTCCAAGCATTCCTTATGCCAAGGTATATGTCTACAACAAATCAAGGTTATGAAACCAAGCATTTACTGTGCCATTTTCATTGTCAATAATGAATCAAGATCCCTACTTTGCAAGTATGATTTTAAACCAAAAGAAAATATTATCTATACTAGTGTTTATAAATGATGATTCATTTTAGCTCATGTTTGAGGGACTAACCTTAGCATTTACCAAGAGCTTCACCTCATCACCTCAACAATATGATTAGCAACACATACTAGATATGAATAAAATGAAAAGAAATGTAAGAAGCATAAGTAAATAAAAAAAGAAAACTAGAGAAAGGAAAGAAGAAGAAAACTTAGAGAATTTTATTACAATGGCTAATATCCTACCAATGTATAATGTATCCCAATACTCATCCAAGGCCCTCTATTTATACACATTTTGGAGGGCTAAATGACAAGAGACAAGCTTTACAAATTTCAAAGGTAGGTATAATAGGTGGGTGCATTTTTCTAACAATTTTCGTCATATTGTATGACAATTCTGATCAGCCAGCTTGATGGTCGATTTTGTCAATGTTGGAGGCTCGATCTGATAAAATGGTCTTCTAGAAAAATATACCCCTATCAGTTACGGATCCATAGCCGTTGGAATCAGCGTATTTGCTGATGTGGATAAGAATATATGGGCAAAATACGAAAACAGGTCAGCACAGACGTCATTGCACATCAGCCAACTTGATGGTCGATTTCGCTAGGGAAAACGACTCCGTTTCAAGAAGTGTAAAACATGAAAAAGATAGATATGCCTCTTAGCTTTGTACGGCTACAAATTTCAGCCTTATTGCTTCAGTGAAACTCGAGATATAGCTGATATGGAAAACGGTGTCGGAACTGGAACTGAACTGGATTTGCCCTTAATTCTAGTAATCTGAAATCACTCAAAGAAACTTATGAAAAACACCAAATTACATAAAAATATAAAAGATCATAAACACAATTAGACTAAACAATAATAACTCGTATTTGACACAAAACAATAATAAAACATAACTAAAAACTATATAATTATACGAGTTATCAAAGAGCCAAAGAAATGTAAGGAAAAACAAGATACTCGCAAAGGGGGCAAAACCTTTATCAACAAAGGAGAAATCAAACAGTCCATGGCCCTGACTACCAAGCCTCTTAAGATATCTCCCAAGTCAAAACAATCTCAAGAGACGAAATCTTCTCCTATCCAAGACAAAGGTAAAGGCAAGATCACTTTGAAGGAGAGGCAAGAAAAGAAGTATCCTTTTCCTGATTCTGATGTTTCAAGCGTTCTTGAAGAACTTTTAAAGACTAAGCTGATTCAGTTGCCAGAAATGAAGCGACCTGAAGAAGCTGATAAAGTAGAAGACCCCAATTATTGCAAGTACCATCGCTTGATTAGCCATCCTCTGGAGAAGTGCTTTATTTTGAAGGATAAAATCATGCGACTCTATGAAGAGGGGAAAATCGAGTTTGAAGAAGAAACGGTGTCGTCAAATTTGGCATCAGTCAATATTGTTTCTCAATCCAATTTGCTGGATAGAACCATAAAATTTGGCTCTTTTGATCCTATCATACTGGCTCCAAGTACAAGTACGATGGTGGATCTTCAGGGAAGTGGGGGCAACTATTTGCTTCAAAGACAAAATCAAGATCACGATGGTTGGACTCTAGTCACACGCCGAAAAAGCAAAAAGAAGAATTTTCCAAAACTTGTGAAAGTGCTTACAAGAGCTAAGATGATCAAACAACCATCTAAATCTCCAAAGCCCAATGTGCCTCAAGAAACAAAAATGCCATCTCAGGGTAAAAATTCAGTAGGGAGAAAGTCAAGGAGGCCAATCACTTTAAACGAATTCATGCCAGTTGAGCTTAGAGATGAAGATTTGGTTTTCATGACTTGTTACCATAACGGTGGCAATGAAGATAATGAAATCAACATTGACTCAGTAGCATTTGAAGCTGATGATCATTCTTGTGCTACGAAAATTAACTTTTCTGATGAAGATCTGTTGATGGGGTCAACCCCTCATAATCGGCCGTTGTTCGTCGTAGGATATACTCGGGAACAAAAGATCAATAGAATCTTGATCGATGATGGTTCTGCTGTCAACATACTCCCGTTGATGACAATGAAAGAATTGGGAGTTCCTTTGGATGAATTGATGCAAAGCCACTTGATGATCCAAGGATTCAACCAAGGGGGACAAAGAGCTCTTGGAAAACTTAGACTTCAACTTTTCATTGGAGATATGGAATCAACTCCACTTTTCCATGTGATCGATGCCAAAACGACGTACAACATGTTGTTAGGACGACCGTGGATACATTAAAATGGTGTAGTCTCCTCAACTTTGCACCAATGTCTCAAGTATTGCAGAAACGGTCAAGTCAAGACGATCCTTGCAGACACTAAGCCATTTACTATAGCAGAAGCACATTTCGCAGATGCAAAGTTTTATCTAAAAGATACATTTATCGAAGAAGTAATGCCCAACCTGATGCAAGAATTAAAGCAAAAGGGAAAGAATTTGGCTTCCTCCACAGTTGGAGAAGATGAAATTGCTCAAAGTTTAAAGGATTTGACTCTTCCCCTCACTAACTTGAAGAATCAAGAGGCCTTATACTTCCACTGAAAGGATTTGTTAGGCCAGTAGAAGAACCTCTTTGTGAACATCAGGATCTTCCTACTCATCGAGCTAAAGATTTTGATCCTAATGCTTATAGGTTGCTTGTCAAAGCTGGATATAAACAAGAGGATGTTGCAAAATTGGCTCACGAGACAAAAGAGCCTAACAAAGAAAAGCCGCAAAGTTCATTCAAGATTCGCCAGGTCTGGCAAAAGAAAATTGATCACATCGGAACTTCTAGAGATTGGCTTGGATATTCTCCATTAAAATTGAAGATTCATAAACAAACTTCGAGGTACATAAATGTGAAGGAAGTTCTCGAGGAGCAAGAAGATGCAGTGAAGCCACCAGGACTTTCAGTATTTGATCGCTTGGGAGCACGCTCAACACGATGTTCAGTGTTTGATCGTTTGAGTATTCAATCATCACGAAGGGCAGTTTTTGAACGAATGGGAGAAAAATGTAGTGAAGTTTCTGTAAGTAAACCAATTTCCATTCAGTCAAGGCTTGGAAGTCTGTACTCTGAAGAAGTTAACTGTGGCCGAAAAAGAAAATTTTCCACTTTAAAGGAATCAAGAGATTTTCACAGCAAAATTCCTTCTCGAATGAAAAGGAAAAGCGAATGGAAGGTAACTACTGGTGAAGTTTTAAAGGCTAGAAAGCACACAGTGGTTATAACCAAATCGGTCTCATCCTCAGAGGAAGAAGAACTTGAAGAAACAGAAATCCTTACTTCTAACCATGTATCTGTAAAAGAAACTGGTGAAAAATCTCAAGAAAAAGAAGCCCAAGAAGCCCCTTCGTCTTTTGAAGATGGAAATCAAGCTACTATTGATGAGCTAAAGGAGGTTAACATCAGTACTAGTGAAGATCCATGACCGATCTTTATTAATGCTTGCTTACCACCAGAAGAGGAAAAAGCCTATCTTGATCTTTTGATAG
The DNA here is from genome assembly GCA_030761205.1 of Fremontodendron californicum. Taxonomy (NCBI): domain Eukaryota; kingdom Viridiplantae; phylum Streptophyta; class Magnoliopsida; order Malvales; family Malvaceae; genus Fremontodendron; species Fremontodendron californicum. Next base: position 7,810,737 of record JAULJL010000025.1, on the reverse strand, counting down.
AGTATCGAGATATCTTTGCTTGGACTTACAAAGAGATGCCGGAACTTGATCCAAAAGTAGCTATGCATCATCTGGCTTTCAAGAAAAGTGTCCGACCTATCAAACAAGCTCAACGATGTTTCCATCCTGACTTGATTCCCCAAATTGAAGCTGAGGTCAATAAGCTCATCAAAGCTGGCTTTATTAGAGAAGTCAAGTATCCCACTTGGATCTCAAATATTGTTCCAGTGAGAAAGAAAAATGGTCAACTTCAAGTTTGTGTAGATTTTCGAGATTTGAACAATGCTTGTCCAAAGGACGACTTTCCTCTCCCTTTAACAGAAATAATGGTTGATGCTACAACTGGCCATGAAGCTTTGTCATTTATGGATGGATCGTCTGGTTATAATCAAATTCGCATGGCTCCAAGAAATGAAGAACTTACCGTATTTCGAACTCCAAAAGGAATATACTGTTACAAAGTTATGACGTTTGGGTTAAAGAATGCAGGTGCTACTTATCAAAGAGCAATGCAAAAGATCTTTGATGATATGCTTCACAAAAATGTTGAATGTTATGTTGATGACTTGGTAGTAAAGTCAAAGGAAAAATCCGATCATCTTGCTGATCTTCGCCAAGTGTTTGAAAGATTGCGCAGATACCAATTGAAAATGAATCCGCTCAAGTGTGCGTTCGGAGTATCCTCGGGTAAGTTTTTGGGGTTCATCGTACGACATCATGGGATTGAGATCGATCAATCAAAAATAGATGCAATCATGAAAATGCCTGAACCGCGCAATCTGCATAAACTTAAAAGTCTGCAAGGAAGATTGGCATATATCCGACGCTTTATCTCAAACTTGGCTGGTCGATGTCAACCATTTTGTCGGCTAATGAAGAAGGATGTCCCTTTTGTCTGGGATGAGGCCTGCAGTAATGCTTTTAAGAGCATTAAGACCTTTTTGTTACGACCACCTATTCTGAAGGCACCTATACCAGGACAGCCGTTAATCCTTTATATTGCTGCACAAGAACGTTCCTTAGGAGAATTATTGGCACAAGATAATGACGAAGGAAAAGAAACTGCACTCTACTATCTTAGTAGAACTCTTAATGGCGCTGAATTAAATTATTCTCCCATTGAAAAGACTTGCTTGTCATTGATGTTTGCAATTAAAAAGCTGAGGCATTATTTGCAAGCTCATTCTGTTCGTTTGATTTCGCGAGCAGATCCTCTCAAATATCTCATGTCCAAGTCTGCGCTCAGTGGAAGATTGGCAAAATGGGCTCTTTTGCTACAAGAGTTCGATATTACTTATATTCCACAAAAGGCTGTTAAAGGGCAAGCACTTGCCGATTTCCTTGCAAACCATCCGATTCCAGATAATTGGGAATTTTTTGAAGATCTCCCAAATGAAGATGCTCTTTTCATCGAAATTCCCAGGCCATGGAAACTATTCTTCGATGGGGCTGCCCGTCAAGATGGAGCTGGAGCAGGTGTTGTCTTTGTCACTTCAGAAGGAGATGTATTGCCTTATGCATTTACTCTCACTGAAAATTGTTCCAACAATGTAGCAGAATACCAAGCTCTGATCATTGGATTGGAAATGGCAGTGGATATGAAGATCACTCAACTTAAAGTGTTTGGGGATTCCAAATTGGTCATCAACCAACTTCTTTCACTTTATGAAGTTAAAAAGCCAGACCTCTTACCATATGTCAACTATGCGAAGAAGATTTTGGAATGGTTTGACAATGTAAGCTTAGAACATGTACCAAGAAGAGAGAACAAGCAAGCAGATTCGCTAGCTAATCTAGCATCAGCTCTTGCCATGCCAAGTGTAGAAGTAAAAGTCCCTCTTTGCAAACGATGGATTTTGCCTCCAGTTGATTTTAAGGATAACAATACAGAATCCAATGTTGTTTCAGTTTGCAAAGTTGAAAAAGAAGATTGGAGACAATCATTGATTGATTATTTAGAGCATGGGAGGCTACCCAATGATCCAAGGCATAAAACAGAAGGGAAACGTCAAGCTCCTCGATTTATTTACTTCAGGGGTACGCTCTATCGCCGCTCTTTTGATGGTGTCTTCCTTCGATGTTTAGAAGAAGATGAAGTATCCAAAACCTTACAAGAAGCTCATTCAGGAATTTGTGGTGCACATCAGTCTGGAGCTAAATTGCACTTTCAAATTAAAAGAATGGGATACTACTGGCCAACAATGGTAAAGGATAGCATGGACTACTCCAAGAAATGTCAAGCTTGTCAGTTTCATGCAAACTTCATCCATCAACCTCCTGAACCATTACATCCGACAGTCACATCTTGGCCGTTCGATGCTTGGGGACTTGATTTGGTAGGACCATTACCTAAGAGTTCACTAGGGCATATGTATATACTTGCCGCTACAGATTACTTTTCAAAGTGGGCAGAAGTGGCACCTTACAGGGAAGTAAAAAAAGAAACTGTTGCAACTTTTATCAGAACAAACATCATTTATCGGTATGGTGTACCTCTTCACATCATAACTGATAATGGGAAGCAGTTTGACATGAGCAAATTATGTGCACAGTTTGACTTCAAGCAGTACAAGTCTTCAATGTACCATGCTCCCAGCAAACGGATTAGCAGAAGCTTTTAACAAGACTTTGTGCAATCTTCTCAAGAAAGTTGTTAACCGTTCAAAGAAAGATTGGCATGAAAGGATAGGAGAAGCTCTGTGGGCTTATCGAACTACATATCGCACACCAACTCAAGCCACTCCGTATGCACTTGTTTATGGTGTAGAAGCTGTTCTACCACTTGAGCGACAAATTCCATCATTGAGGATTGCAATCCAGGAAGATCTTTCTAGTGAAGACAATGTACGCTTACGTTTGGAAGAATTAGAAGCACTGGATGAGAAAAGGTTGGAAGCCCAACAACGCTTCGAGTGCTACCAAGCTCGACTATCCAAAGCTTTTAATAAGAAAGTCAAGTAGCGATCTTTCCAAGTTGGAGATTTAGTCCTTGCTGTAAGAAGACCCATAAATACTTCACATCATATTGGCAACAAATTCCTTTCAAAATGGGATGGACCATACGTTGTTCGAGAAGTTTATACCAATGGTGCATACAAGATCGTTGATCAAGATAGTGTCAAAGTTGGACCGATCAATGGAAAGTTTTTGAAGCGTTACTATGCTTAAAGAATATACTGCTCCTAAGCAAGAGCTTAAACTGTCGTATGTTGCTCCTAAGCACGAGCTTAAACTGCACATTAAAAAAAAAAAGCCCGCTATGTTGAAAATCCTTTCTAGGACAACTTAGGCAAAAGTTAGGGCACAAAAAAAATGATGAACTACGTTATGACTTGATCCTTCAAATTCGAGGGTATGTAGGCAGCTTGGTTTCATTGCCAAATTCAGTCCAAACAAAAAAAAAAATTGTTTGATTCAAATATTATCTTTTGTTCACTTGAAAGTATCATGATAATTCTCCATTCAAATTTCATGATTCAAGTTATTTTTTATGTAAAACAAATCTTTTACAAATTAAAGATCTTTGGGAATTTAATTTGTAGCCCATACAAGATGCAAAAATGCTTCAGAAAGTGCAAAAGAAAGATGATATATGGAGAAAAAGAAATTTAACTTCATTTCAAATTTGAAAAGAACTTACAATTAAAAAATAAAAAAAAAAACTAACAATCCTAAGAACTAATATAAATTTCAAAAAAAAAAAAAGTTACATCAAAAAGGATTCAGGGCTTCCATTTGAAATTCTTCAAGTCTTCTTGAGAGGCTTCCAACATATTTCGCAACAAATCTAAGTTTTTGGCTTCATTCTCAGTAAGGGTAGTAAAAGACTCAACAGAATTCATCTCCTCACGAATCTTGGAGGTGTCGATTCTTCTTCTTTTCAATTCATCTTCAGTTTCTTGGAGCGAAGATTCAAGTCTATGTTTTTTCCGTTGCAAAGTAATGAACTCTTGCTCTATATCTGCCAAGTTCGACTGCAGGGTGTTAAGGTTCTCAACAGTTTTATGTTCAAGTAACATTGAATCTTTAAGTCAAATTTCAAGTACTTGAAGTCTTTCAATTCTATCCTTGGATGAAGAGATGGAAGATTCAAGCTCATTAAACTTTTGGACTTGTGTAAAGTAGTCTTCCACCATGCCTTTCAATAAGGATGAATCAACGGACTTAATTGCTTCTATTGCATCAAAGATCTTGTGGACATCACTAGTAAGTGAAGAAACCCGATCAAAAGAAGCGCGAATAATCCTTGGTTGAATGCTTTCCCACAAAATAGTTGCAAGCTTCAACTGACTATCGGATATCACTTTTTCAGCACTAAACTTAGAAAATTCTGGAAGGGCGAGATGACTAGCTTCAACATGAGGGCTTATGGAAGTCTTCACTATAGGGGAAGTATTATTAACAATCATGTTGGGGCAAGCATCTTCTTGGTTGGAAACGGTACTTGAAACATTATTTTTGATCTCAGCTACAAGTTTGTTGAACTCATGCGAACTAGAAACTGAAGCTTCACTTTTGGCAGGGGATATATCACCATGAAAGGATTCCCTTGGCCTGATTCGCTTCCAATGTCTTTCATGATCACTCTCATCAATTGAATCTTCAAGGATCGCATTATGCTTCCCTTCGATGACTTTCGGTAAAACCCTTTGTCCTTCATCAACTAATGACACTGATCGAGGAACTTCTTGTGAAGCCTTCATATGCTCCTCTATTAAATCTATAGTGGACGAGACTTTGCTTTATTGGATTTGTCTTGCGAAATCTCTAAAGACTTTTTCTTAACATCTTTTGAAGGTTTTCTTCTCTTTGATGGTGATGTACGGATGCTTGAAATCAAAATATCAATAGAATGCTCAAGATATGGCTCATGAACTTTGGACCATCATTCCATGTATCTTGCGGTTGCATGATCATTAGGATTTAGAGAACGAGCTAGAGAGATCAATCTGGACTTTGTGTGAGAACGAGTGCAAATTCTCCAAAACCTACATAGATCATCCACAGATCCAGAACGAATGTCTTCCTTAAGAGCTCCGGGAATATCTTGACAAAACCCAAATTGTCTCCCAAATCGATGAGGACTGTAAGGTTCTACAATGATGGCTTGGTTACATCGGGCGGGCAAATAGCTCGAACGAACATTAACAAGGTAGCCATGATTGATCTTACTAAGAGTTTCATCATCAACAATCACTTCATCTCTATTTCTGGGACATAAGTTAGCATTCCACACTATGCCAGTATGAATCAACTTGCGGGCGTCATAATCCTCAAAGTATTTGGCTCCACCTTCTCCTGAAAACTTGCTCATCAAAGGCCCATATACATCATCTGGATTTTGAAAGTGAGTCCGGAAGTAATAACTTAGCCACCCATAAACATAGTGAATTGGAAAACACGCATCTGAAGGGCCCGCTTGAATAGAAAGTGTGATTCGGTTTAGTCCATGGTAAATATTGGCTAACACCGGGATCACGAGATTAACAGTTCTTCCAATCGCCATCAGGCTGGCTATCTTAAATGTCTCTGGCCGAACAAATTCTAAATCTTTACTTGGGAAAGCGAAAACACAAATCCAACAAGAAAGGAAGGCAGCTAAATAAGTGTCTGTTATTAAACTTTCTTTGATTCCAAGTGTAGTGAATGCTCCATCTCCTGCCATTCCCCGACCTTGGTACTTCCGAAGGATCCCAATAGGGTTATGTGTAGCTTTTGGACGAACAAGCTTCTTTGCTTTTCGAGCAGGTGGCTTGGTGTAACGCGATTTTCCTTGAAACCAAAAATTGATCCAATCCTCAATAGACACCTTATCCTCCTTGTTTTGCTTCAAAAGATGGAATGCAGCAAATAGATACTCACAACATCTCGGGATGAATCTTCCCTTGTTATCAAAGCCAGTCAATTCGGCAGCACAAGGAATGACTTCATCATAAAAGATGCCGTGAATGGGCAAACCGCCTAGCTTATGCAAATCCCATAAGGAGATGGAAGCTTCCCCAGTAGCAAGGTGGAGAGTATTGGTAATCGGGCACCAAGCTTCACAAAAAGCGCGAATGACGTCCTTGTTGTGATCATAAGTGTATAATGATGCATAAACAACATCATATATACTAACAGTCATTAAATTTTTGTTGAAGTGATATAACACATCTTCAGTCCATTCCTAGTACTTTGGTATGTAACCAAACTCTCCAAAAATCTTAAAGGAAAGTCCCCAATATGATTTTTCGGAAGTGATACGGCTTCCCAATGTGTCAAACTTCTCATGATTAGAAGTATTGACGTGAAGATTAGATTGAAGAGATCTCGCCTTTGGAGAAGATTGTGAGGCTTGGGAAAGTTCTATCGACCAATCTTCCAAAGTGGCAGGAAAATCCAATGATTTCCAAGTGGACTTATATCTACCCGATATGGGTTTGCCGGTGAAGAGATATAATCCTTTTTTAATGTCTTCATCTTCCTTGGAAAGAATCACAAGATAATCTTTGTGATCTTTGAAGTACACCATGATGATTCTACAAAAAAACAAAAACAAAACAAAACAAAAAATGTCAAAGTAGGTAGAGAATTAAAATATATATATATATATCTTAGTAAATAGAGAATTAAAAAAAAAAAAAAGGCCTAAAAAGAAGTTGACGAGTGGCGCATGGCGTTAATGTGGAACTGGGCAAAAACAAAGCTGCTGGCACAAAAGCATTAAAAGACAAAGAATATAAAGCATACATGCATGATGTGTCAAAAGGCATGTGGTGCAAGAAACAAGTGGCGCAAGCAAGCATAGCCAAATCATATTGGTTCCAGTTAACAAGTGTCAAAAGGCATGTAATTTACAAGTAATAAAACCATGCATGAATAAATATGAATAGGTGACAAGTGAAAGAATTTATGTACGGCTTTATAAAAGATCAAGGTGTCCTGGTGGCAAGCAATTAGAAGAATTCGTGATAACATCAATGAATTACAAAAAAAAAAAAATCTTGGATGAAAAGTAGCGCATGAAAAAGAATGAAAACATGTAATGCATGAACACGTTTCTTTATCCTTTAAAAGTAATGCATGAGATATGTTTATGGCAAAGTTGATGAAACATGCAAGAGAAACGTGTAAGGTGTTGACATGCATGGCAAAGCTATAACTTCCATGGCATTAGAAATAGAATGCAAGGTATTAAGAACATCGTGCATGACAGCAGCTCGAAGTTCCAGATCAAAGTGGCTCTCAACACGTTGCTTGGTAACAGCCTTGGCCACTCCTTTTGAATGACGCCCTTCAAACTAACGTGCAAGAAGATTCCTAACCACCATTCTAGAAGAAGCACGAGGGCACCGAGGAGAATAACCAGATTTGAAAAAAAAAAGAATAAAAAGAACTCACCTATCAAGCTCTCCAACGTAGCAACCTTTGGCAATTGATTTGATATGCAGATTAGCTTGAGAAGGCCTTGCTTTTATAGGGGAAATAATTCAAGTCCTATGCGGTCAAGGAATAGAACTTCTAATTGCATTAGAATTTCTTTAAGACTGGATGGTATCAAGCATGGGAGAAGTCTTTGCCAATTAAGAGTCCTACTCTTAGTTGATTAAGAGATGTTCATATCAAGTAAAATTGCAAAACAATTATGATTGGACTGTAAGTATTTGGATTCGAAGAGAACTGATTCTTAAAGTCAGGAGGTTTGTGTTTTGGCTTCTTAGGAAATCAAATTTTAGTTGAATAACAAGATCATAAGCCGGCTAGTCAATTAAGGATATAATAATACTACTGCCATCCCAATTCTTGTTGCTAAAGGAATGACCATAGAAGTTGTACCATAATAATAGCCTAAATGACGTGGCTATTTGTCAGGCAGTGTTGGAAATTGTTTTACTTTGCTTATGTGAATTGTTCTCTTAAGTGGGCTGTCCTTCTATGTGGGCCAATGTTGGTTCTTTGCCCATTTTGATTAAAAACATTTTGGAATCAAGACAATACCAAGGTGCAAATAAATTTTGGCTTCAAAAGCAAAGTAAATTTCAAGATTTGTTCACTTTCTACACTCAACAAAAATCGTGTACGTGACCAAGTCTTGAGGGGGCATTTGTAGAAGGAGAAATTTTTTTGACCAATTACAAATTGCCACGTGTTAATTCAAATTTCTTTTAATTAAGAAAATTTTAATTAAATTATGCATTATCATATCATAATTAATTATTTTATAATTAATTAAATATGTACACATGGCTTGACCAATCAAATTGCAAGGATTCATGGGTCACCCAATTAAACTTCACCCATGTGTCATAATTACTTCATCTCTAATTAAATTAAATTAATTAAGAGATAAATAATGAAGTTTTATCTCTAATTAAATTAATTAAGAGATAAATAAATATTTTATCTCTAATTTAATTAATTAAGGGATAAATAATGAAGTTTTATCTCTAATTAAATTGAATTAAATTAATTAAGAGATAAATAAATATTTTATCTCTAATTTAATTAATTAAGAGATAAATAATGAAGTTTTATCTCTAATTAAATTAAATTAATTAAGAGATAAATAAGGAAGACAAGTTCTTTTAGAACTCTCTTTCACCTGGCTGGCTACCACTATAAATAGAGACCTCCCCTTAATACAAATGGACAATTCACAAGCCTGAAGAGAAGAAGAAGATTTTGAAGACACAAATCCTCTCCAAAATCCCAAGAAGAATTCTCTGAAGAATTGAAGGAATTGAAGGAATTGAAGATATTCTGAAGAACGCTGTGCCTGTTCTTAAGAAAGCTGCTTTTTGATCTTGTTTCATCAAAAGAAAGGAGATCATTCCCGTTTTTCAAGACCAAGTCTAGAAGACCCTTGAAGCGGATCTCACCGATTCAAGATCAAGTCGCGAAGACCCTTGAATCAATGTTTTACTGAAGAAAAGAATCAAAGGATTTCTTTCTTTAAGAATATTCAGAGATTGTAACTTCAAAGTTTGATTAATAAAAATTATTATTTGACTCCAAATTTTCCTTGTCACATTTTTGACGCAAAATTTGTGTGTACAGGGTTTTCAAAAAAGAAACAATCGTTTTTTGGTTTTTCAATGAAAAAAAATACAATTTTAATGAATCTTAAACAACCCATAACTCTTAGACTATGTAATTAATACGTTCTTACAAACTTTTGTATAAAAAAAATGATATCCAGACATTTTCTGATGAATCACTACGCCAAAATTAGTTTTAGACAATATTTTTTTTATAGCATTTCTCAAATGTTGTTAAAAATAGCAAAGGCAACCCTTTGCCAGCATTTTGCATATTGCTGTTATATATTATAATGGCCAATAATTACAGCATTTTTAAAATTTTTAGAAGCATTTGACATGTGCTATTATAAATCTTATCATATAAAAATACTTTTGATAGCACTTATAATTGCTATCATTGAGATCTTTTGCAGCAAATGAAAAATGCATGCAAAATGTCATGAAAAGCTGTTATAAAATAGAAATAGCAGCATTTTGATAAGTGTTACTATACATATGTAAAAATGCTACTAAAGACATAAGGCTGCAGTCACATATACAGCACATGAATAAATGTTGTCTTATCTTACAGAAACAGTTTTTTTAGTTTTCACAGCACTTCAAAATGCTTATATGTCGAATTTGGCGTAGTAAATTTAAAAGCACGTCGAAAAATCTAGGTTATTTTTCATATTTTTTCAAAGAACATAAATCGAACACATAAAGCTATTAACTAAAGATGATTATTGCGGAATAATCACTAAATTGCGAAATTAACAAACTTACAAGATTGTGGAATATAGTTTGATTCACTGATCGAGAATAAAACTATTTAACAAAAATTGTCCAAGTTTCCATAGCCTAGATCCTTAAACAATTGCAGAGATTTCTTTATATTTGAGTATTGTTTTCTTTCTTTACTCCGTTTTCTCTTTTGTTTCATTTTATTTTGTCTACCGTTATGATTTTAGACTAGAACCAAAAACTATAGGATAGAAGTTAAAACTTCCTCTATAAGTATTTTTGTTAACCGCCTGGGATTCAAACTCATTTGAATCACATGATAATTATCTATCGTTTGGAGGGAAAGAAAGCTTATGCAATTTATTTAATTTATTTGGGTCAGCAACGTCCATTATGAGCGGATTCGATACCAAATTCTAACAGGATCATTTCGGGTTTAAAATTCAAACCATTCAAATTCAATTTATTAACTTCTAAAAATCAAATAAATATAATTAAGTTATATATTAAAATGTCAAAGTTAAATGAATTAAAAGCCATTTGCTAATAACATGGAATTATGTTGCGTACGTTAAATATAAAATTATCTTATCTTTGTTCATGATAAAATTATTAATGAATTAAAGTTAATATTTATTTATTTTCTTTATTATATTGTTAGAGAAAAAAAATAAGGAAGGGACTTTTAATTTTTTAAACATAATTAAGAAAAATAATAGTAAAGTGATTGAAAAGATAATTTAAAATTATAAATTTTAATAATTTATGTTATATTTATTATTTTCAATCATATTATATTGTACTTAATTTAATTTGGGATCATTTCGAGTCATTCATGTTTGATTAATTTGAATTCGGATTATTTCGAGTTTGAATCAATTTGTGTTCGAATCAATTCGACTCGAGTCAATTTGAATTTGTATTAATTTGAATTCAAATTGAACGAGTTTGGGTTATTATCTTTTTTGATCGAATGGAATCAATTCAGTTTAAATTCAAATGGAATAGATAAATATTTCAGATTCAGATCAACTTTACTAAATCTAATATATGTTACAGTATGTCTGAAATAGACATGCTCAAGGGCCAGGCAACCTGCCCAAGCCCGAAAGCACGCTCATATTTTGGAGGGTTTAGACAAAAATATTAGGTCCGAAATATGAGATTGGGCAAAAAAATAAGGCCTATTTAAAAAATGGGTCGGGCCTTGGCTCCAAGAATCAAGGCCCGAGCCCGGCCCGGCCCGGTCCGTTTTTCATTTATAAAATATATTCTTTTTATATTTTATATATTATGTAATTTATATCATATAAAAAATAAATATCTAATATTATAGTGTAAATATTTAAAAATATGCTAAGTTATCCATATTTTAGAAACTTAATAAAAGAAAAAAATAGATAAAATTACTAAAAATTAAATAATAAAAAGATATTTGTTTAAATTTTTTATAAAAAAAAATATGGGTGGGCCTAAACGAGTTTGGACTATCCATTTACAAATATGGACAGGCTTGGACAGAATTTGAGACCCATATTTCGGGCCGAGCCGAGCTTAAACAAGTATATATTATGTTGATACCATACCTAAACTCGGCCCGGCTTATGAGCACCTCTAGTCTGAAATCTTAAAGTTTATTTTAACAAACGGTGAAGAGCCTATGACAAGCGCACAAAACAGGAGCTTACAGCAAAGGTTTCCCAAAATTATGATGAAGAAACCAATCATGCAAGTGCAAGCGAACTATTGTGGTATACAAGGAACCCAATTACTTTGCCATGAGAAAATCCGAACCCAGCCCCTACCTAAGACTTGGGTTCACGTAGGAGGTTTTAATTGAAACTTGGAACCTAATTCCACGCCAGGCCATAACAATAGCATAGCCCACATGATTTGTCCGAAAAAAAATAAAAAAATCGATAGCCCATGTTCATCCAAGTATTTGCTAGTGTCAGGCCCGAAACTTTAGCCTTATGAACTGTGTGGCCTTAGGCTTAAAATCGCTTCTTTATATGCCTAAGTCAGCTTAGGGTCCGTCAAGATGAACACCCTAAGGCATTGGTAACTAAAAGTTACTGGAACTAAGCAGAAAAACAGAACAAGAGAAGCTAGAGAAGAATGCTCAGTGTATATTGATTCTCAAGTGTTGAATGATACAAATGATGCTAGGGAGGCCTCTATTTATAGTTGAGTCCCCCTTACATCAATGACTCAGATCTTTACAAGTGTACGGCTAAGATACATTATCTAAAGTCACATGGAATTTAAACTCTTAACCCTAAAGTCCTAGATAAGATGAAACTGTTGACTCTCCAAGCTTCTATAACCTTCAGGAGAATTTTATCTTCCAGGGCCTTCTAGAATGCTCCAGGGACTGGGCCTGATCTGGTGGGTCAGGATGCTCCATGTAACTCAGATCCTGGTCATGGGCCTGCTATGTGCATAACGAACCCGAGCGGGCTCGCGCGAGCCATGACATTCTCCCCCACCTGTTCCAACGACGCCCTCGTCGCGTCCTCTGCATGGAATTGATCAATATGTTCCTGGAACTGCCACAATGCCTCGGCTGGTTCCCAACTTGCCTCACTGTTGGGTAGTCCCTTCCACTGGACAAAGTACTCTTGCCTTGGCTTGTTGTTTTTTCGCTGTACTACTAGATCTGCAAGTATACACTGTATACTCTGTTGTAGGAGGCATTGACTTCTACTGTGCGCATTGAAACTTGCCCCTGTCTGGATCCTCTTGGTCTACCTGAAATGGCTTAAGCATACTAACATGAAAAACTGGGTGTACTTTGAGTTTTGCTGGCAGCTCAAGTTTGTAGGCCACCTTGGCTACCCGTTTCAGAACTCTGAAAGGCCCCTCGTATCTCCTCACAAGCCCTTTATGCATGCCTGGGTGAGGCAACACCAAGTGTAGTTTGACAAGGACTAAGTCTCCAAACTGAAACTGTACATCCCTGCACTTCTGATCTACCCTTCTTAGTGCGTTTTCCTGCCTTGTGTAGACAAACCTTGGCTAAGTTAGTCTGCTCCTGCCAAGCCATAGCAAATCTGTATGCTGCTGGATTTGGTCCAGTGTAACCTGCTGCAACAGCACTGGGTGTAAGTGGTTGCTGCCCGATCACCATCTCAAACGGACTCTAGTTTGTGGCCTCACTCCGCTACAAGTTGTAAGAAAACTACGCCACATCCCACAGCTTTGGCCAGTCTCGTTGCGTTGCACTCACATAGTGCCTGAGATATACCTCCAGTGAAGCATTCACTCTCTCGGTCTGCCCATCTGTTTGAGGATGCACACTGGTGGAAAAGTTCAAGTCTGACCCCAACAGCTTTGAACAACTCTGTTTAGAACGTACCGTGAATCGCCCGTCCCGATCATTGACAATGGTCTGTGGTACTCCCTAGTACTTCACCACGTTATTCAGGAACAATCGGGCTACTTCCTCTGCTGGGCACTTCTTGGTTGCTATAATGAAACTTCATACTTGGAAAACTTGTCCACCACTACCATGATGCTACCAAACCCATCCGCCTTGGGCAAACCTACAATGAAATCCATGGAGACGCTCTCCCATGGGTGCTCTGGTATGGACAATGGCTACAAGATTCCGGCCGGTGTCTTCTGCTTCACCTTGTCTTGTTGACACACTAGACAAGTTTTCACATAGGCTTCAACATCATCGCCCATGTATGGCAAGCAGTAACGAGCCCATCTCGAATCATAGCACTCTTACATGATCTCCTTGTGCAACTTCCCATACTGTGGCACATAAAGGCAGTGTCCCTTTGTGTAGAGAAAGTCTCCCTTGAACCAAAACCGTCTAGTCTTCCCCTCTTTAGCGTACTCCATCAGGGTCTTGGTTGTGGGATCATGGGTAACCCTTCCTTAATGTGCTCCAGCAGTGAACTTTCAGGGTGACTAATGGCTACAAGATCTATCTTCTGGCTTAGTGCATCAACCACTGCATTGGTTTTCCCTAGCTTGTACTTCATGTTGAAATCAAACTCTGCCAGAAAAACCTGCCAACGAGCCTATTTAGGGGACAAATTTTGTTGGGTTAGAAAATAACTGTTTGCAACATTATCAGTAAACACAACGAACCTGGACCCCAACAGGTAATGTCTCCATGTGCATAAGCAATGCACCACTGTTGTCATCTCTTTCTCCTGGACCATGTATCCTCGCTCAGTCTCATTGAGCTTTCGACTCTCAAATGCCACTGGATGTCCATCTTGTATCAGGACTCCTCCAATCGCAAAGTCTGATGCATTAGTATGAACCTCATACTATTTAGTGTGATCCGATAAGGCAAGTACGGGCTCCTCTGTCACTGTACGCTTCAACTGATCACAGGCCTGTTGGAACCCTGGACTCCAGTCCCACACTTTCCCTTTCTTGAGCAAGTCTATCAATGGTGTGGTGATGTTTGAATAGCCTTTGATGAAACGTCTGTAGTAGTTCGCCAACCCAAGGAATGACTGCAACTCTGTTACTTTGGTTGGTGGCCCCAGTCAAATATGACCCGAACCTGTTCCCATCCATTCGGATCCTGTCATTTCCCATAATGTGGCCTAGAAATGGCACATGTGCTAAGCAATATGAGCATTTCCCCGTTTCACATACAGCTCATTCTCGTGCAAGACTTGGAAAGCTTCTCGCAAGTGCTCCTCTAATAACTTACTGTAGATCACATGATCGTCAAGGTAAACAACCACAAAACGATCTAAGAAAGGTTGAAGTACCTTCTTCATTAAAGTGCAAAATATCGCTGGAGCATTGGCAAGGCCGAAGGGCATCACAAGGAACTCATAAGAGCCATAACGCGTCACAATGCTGTCTTTGGCTCATCTCCCTCGGCTATCCTCGCCTGATAGGACCCTAATCGCAAGTATAACTTGGTGAACCATCTCGCATCTCTAAGCTGATCAAACAAGTCTGCGATGAGTGGGATTGGGTACTTGTTCTTCACAGTGAGCTTGTTGAGTGCCCTGTAGTCTATGCATAATCTCAAGGACCCATCATGCTTCCAGTGAAACAAAATTGGCGCCTCGAACGGGGCTTTAGATGGCATGATGTAGCCAGCATCTACAAGATCCTTCAATTGTCTCCGCAACTCCTCCAACTCTGGGGGTGCCATCCAATACGGGGCCTTGGCTGACGGTTCGGCATTAAGCACCAGCTCAATCTTGTGATCCGCCTCTCTCTTGGGTGGAAGCCTCTTAGGCAACTTTGCAGACATCACATCTCTAAAGGATTGCAACACCTCTAGTACATCCAGGGGGGTCTCATCCATGGGCACTTGAGGCTCATCAAACTTTAAGGCAGCCAAGTAGGTGACTTCATCTGTGCGCATAGCCTTGGCTAACTGGATTGTGGACAGCACCTTGGCTCCAACACCCGTCTCTCGATTCACCTGCACAACACATTTGCTTCGGGCATCCAAGATACAAATGCAATCGAAAAAAGGCACAAAGAGAGCAATAATCCGGTAAAGGAAATTTAAGCCAAGCACAAAATCATAATCATCCAATGGGATTACCTCAATAGTTTTGCTTTCCCTTCCAGTCTCCAAGTTGCAGCTCCACTTCTTTTGCCACACCCATGGTTGGGACCTCTTTTGAGTTAACAGTCTTGATCCAACTGGTTGTCTTCTCAACCTTGAGACCAAGCTTCTTAGTAGCCTCCTCGGACATGAACAAATTTGATGCTCTTATGTCAACTAGAGCACTCATTTTCTGGCCTGCAATGGTGATGTCTACAAACATCAGTCCCCTATACTTTCGGCACCTCCTTGTCTTGACAGAACTCATGATAGAACCAAGCTTCAGGGTTTTCTTCTCTAGCTCATTATTCTCCCTGTTGATGGTAGAAAGCTTGGCACGTTTTGGACGGTCTCGCATCCGATGCGGACCGTCACATAGGAAGCACTGAAATGGCTCCCTTCATTCTTCTTATCCGACTATTTGTTGGACTTCCATTTTCTTGTCAGTGGCTTTCCATCGCCATTCTTGAACTATCGATCCTTGTCTCCCCCACCATTTCCCCTGCCTTGGGCTTGGAAGCATCGATCTTGTCCGGCTTCTTTGTACTAAGGTTGAGCAAGGACTCAGCTGTAGCCATGGCTTTGGTTAGATCCTGGACACCTCTCCGCTGTAACTCTTTCTTTGCCCAGGGTTTTAGTCCATCCATGAATGAGAAGAATGCCTCATTCTCCCCCAAATCTGAAATAAGGAGCATGAGTTCACTGAACTCTCGCACATACTCGCGAACTGTGCTTTGTTGCGCACAACTTTGCACGAGCCTCATCCTCGGCATACTCAGGGTAAAACTACTGCCTAAACTTAGTTTGGAACTCCCCCAGGCCCCAATGGCACTGCCTCCACGCCTCTCATCGCTGCACTTATGATGCCACCATAAGAAGCAACATCAGTAAAATACATTGAGACAGTGTTTACCTTAGTGGCATCATCATCAATGCCCATTGCGCGAAAGTATTGCTCCATCCTCCACAAGAAGTTGTCTACATCGTTTGAAGACCATGTTCCCTTGAACTCCTTTGGCTTAGAGACCTCTGTCTTGTGCTTGGGTGTCACAGCTAGCACGACACCACCTCTGGTTGCTTTGCATGATGTGAGCTCTCCCTTGAGCTCCTCTATGTCCGTCTGCATGGCCACCATCATGACCTCTAGAGCATCATTCTTCTGAGTCAGCATGTCTATTGCCTGATTGAGAGCATCCTGCATCCCTTTCTTGAGCTCCTCTCCTGCGGAGTCTAGCTCTTCGATGCGACTCTCAACGTCCTCGAACTTGTCCCGCATATTTCCAACATTCACTTCGAGCTTGGCCACCCTACCATCCATGGACGATAGAACATCCCTCGAACTAGCCTTCTTGGCTCTCCCACGAGTCTTTGGGACCTCATGTGTCTGGTTATTTGAATGAGACGCCATCACGCTAATCAGCACTTTTCTCGAGCCATGAGCTCTGATACCAACTGTCATGGGCCCGAAACTTTAGCCTTGCAAATTGTGAGGGCCTTAGGCTGGAAATCGCTTCCTTGTATGCCTAAGTCAACCTACTATCACTCAAGAAGAGGGGTCCGTCTAAATGAACACTCCAAGGTATTGGTAACTGAAAGTTATTGGAGTTAAGTAGAAAAACAGAACAAGAGAAGCTAAAGAAGAATGCTTAATGTATATTGATTCTCAAGTGTTGAATGATACAAATGAGACTGGGAAGGCCTCTATTTATAATTGAGTCCCCCTTACATCAATGGCTCAGATCTTTACAAGTGTACGACTAAGATACATTATCTAGAGTCACAAGGAATTTAAACTCTTAACCCTAGAGTCCTAGATAAGCTGAAACTGTTGGCTTTTCAAGCTTCTAGAACTTTCAGGAGAATTCTATCTTCCAGGGCCTTCTAGAATGCTCCAAGGACTGGACCTGGTCTAGTGGATCAAGATGCTCCATGTAACTCAGATCTTAGACCTGCAATGTGCGTAACGGACCTAAGCGGGCTCGCGCGGGCCCTAACACTAGCACAAATTTAGCTTTGCTCCGTTGGAAAGAAAGAGATAATAAATTTAATGAGCTATAAAATAACATATTTTATTATATAATAATTCAATTATTAAATTAAAAAAATTTCTTCCTTATTTATTTTTTAAAGATTAAGGGTAACTTTGTCACTATACTTTAATTCAATATTGAATTTTGTCACTCTACTTTTGTTTGATTGAATTTTACCACTAAACTTTGAATTTTTATTGAATTTGCCACTCAATTTTGATTTTGGATGATTTGAAGACAAGATTTAACAAAAAAAAAAAATAATATTCCTTCAAATATTTTATTTTAATAATTAACAATAATAAATTAATAACAATATTAAAAATAAAAATAACATATAAATTTCATAAAAAACAAAAACTTAAAATTCTCTTTATTTTCTTTCAAAAACTAAAACTTAAAATTCTCTTTATTTTCTTTCTTTGGTATTTATTTTATTATTTAAATCATTGGTGATCGATAATGGAATCTGTTAATAGTGAGACTCAAAGATAAAATTTGGTCAATAGACACCAAATTCGGCATATCAATGTCATTTTTCTAAATTTTTTTCATGTTGATATTTTTCTTCTTTGTCATATCATTTTTTTTTAATTTAATACGAACATAATATTGGATGAAATATTTCACAATTTTCTTCCTTGCCACTTTATTTTTTAATTTTTAATTTGATACTAATGAAATATTATATGAAATATTTTATTCTTGTTAAATTTTTAAAAAGAACCCAACATGAAAGAAGTTAAAAAGATAACTTTGTAGAAGGGATATGTCAGATTTGATATTCACAAAACAAATCTGATCTTACAGTATTATTACTGACTAATGTCATCACCGACCTCTAACGACTTGAAGAATAGAAGAAAGACAAAAAACTGATATAGAATTTTTATTTTTAATATTTTATTAATTAATTATTATTAATTATTAAAATAAAATATTTGAATTTGTTAGGTTTTGTCTTAAAATCATTCAAAATCAAAGTTAAACAGAAAAATTCAATCAAAAATAAAAATTTAGTAGTAAAATTCAATCAAACAAAAGTCAAATGACAAAAATAATATTGAGTTAAAATATAGTAACAAATTTATCCTTAATATTGTTTTATCACAGGGAGTGTTAATCTGTTGCAGGTGCCCATTATTATTAGAGGTGACAATTGGGCGTGTTCAAGTCATTTCGGGTTTGGATTATATCGGGTCTGGGTCATATCATGTTCAGGCTTTTTGGATTCAGGTCATTTTCGGTTCGGACTCTTTTGGGTTCAGCCATTTTAGGTTTAGGCTACCTCAGGTTTGGGTAGGTTTTATGTCATTTTTTATTTTATGTTACAATAAAAAGATAAGATTTTTACTTTTTATTTGAATTTTTTAGAAGAAAGTAAGTTGCACTTTTTCTTATTTCCAATCTGTATGTTTGTTTATGTACATTTGGATAAAACTGAAGATAGAGTAGAGATGGATATTAATGATTTCTTATATATTAAAATTTGTAAATATTTAATTCATCTTGAAATCGTATGCTGGACAAGAGAAAAATAAAACATAAAACTTATATCAAAATCAACTAACTGAACTTTGTTTTGAATAGAAGGTTTATCTCTAATGAAATTGAGATTAGATGTACTAGGAAGGTCATTGTAAAATCATGGAAAAATTATTGATGTTCACTTGATCTCTTGCTGGACCTTTAAACATGCAGAATAGATTAGTTGGCATTTTCATGGTATGTGATTTGTGAGATAGAATTCTGATTTTTGTTGGCTGTCCACATTGTATAATTCTATTTGAAATAGTATAATGAAGTCAATTTCAATTTTGTTACAACTGGTGGTAATCATTCATTTGATTGTTCACTTTCCTTTTCATCCCATTTTATATTTATCTTGACATAATTTAAGCTTTTAAAAATGTTTGAAGTGACTTTAGTGATTTATTTATACAATTCAAATTGTTGTATACGCATATAGTTTCAACATCGTTACAAGTACGAAATACAATTGATTTTTTAATAAAATTATTATTTTACCTTTTATATATATATATGAAATTTTAACTTTTGAATAAAAAAAAGTAAAAAAGAGATTAGAATAAAATTGATTTAGTTAATTACAATTTGGTCGTTCTTATTTTTAGTATAAATTTGGGTTCTTAAGGGTTTATGATCAGGTTGGTCTTGAGTTCGGATCGTTTTAGGTTCGTATCATTTCGAGTTCGAATCATATCAGATTCAGTTAATTTCGGTTCGGATCTTTTTGGTGTTCACTTCCCTTTTCGTGCTATTTAATATTTATCTTGACATAAATTTAAGTTTTTAAAAATGTTTGAAGTGATTTGTTTATACAAATTAAATTGTTGTATACTCATATAGTTTTAATGTTGTTACAAGTTATAAGTACAAAATACAATTGATTTTTTAATAAAATTATTATTTTACCTTATATATACATATATATATATATATATTAAATTTTAACATTTGATTAAAAAAGTAAAAAAAAGATTAGAATAAAATTGATTTAGTTAATTACAATTTGATCATTCTTATTTTTAGTATAAATTTGGGTTATCAAGGGTTTATGATCGGGTCGGTCTCGAGTTCAGATTGTTTCAGGTTCGGGTTATTTCGAGTTCAAATCATTTCAAATTCAGTTAATTTTGGGTTTGGATCATTTCAGTGTTCACTTCCCTTTTCATCCTATTTAATATTTATCTTGACATAAATTTAAACTTTTAAAAATGTTTGAAGTGATTTTAGTGATTTGTTTATACAATTCGAATTGTTGTATATTCATATAGTTTCAATATCTTTACAAACTACAAGTACAAAATACAATTAATTTTTTTAATAAAATTATTATTTTACCTTATATATTAAATTTTAATTTTTGATTAAAAAAGTAAAAAAGAGATTAGAATGAAATTGATTTATTTAATTACAATTCGATCGTTCTTATTTTTAGTATTAAATTTGGGTTATTACGGGTTTATGATCAGGTTGGTCTTAAGTTTGGATCGTTTCAGATTCGGATCATTTCGAATTTAAATCATTTCAAGTTTGGATCATTTCGATCTTAGATAATTTCGTGCTCGAACCATTTCGAATTTGAATTTTTTCGAATTCAAATCTTTAATTTTTTAATCTAATTAAATTTGAACACTTTCAAATTCGAAAATTTTCGGACGAGTTTCGAATTCCGTTTCATTTTGCTTACTATTTGGGCCACACAATACAACATGATT
The DNA here is from genome assembly GCA_030761205.1 of Fremontodendron californicum. Taxonomy (NCBI): domain Eukaryota; kingdom Viridiplantae; phylum Streptophyta; class Magnoliopsida; order Malvales; family Malvaceae; genus Fremontodendron; species Fremontodendron californicum. The sequence continues at coordinate 7,790,177 of JAULJL010000025.1, read as the reverse complement.
AAAGGTGATGTCATGGATTGGATTCCTCATTCGTGGGTATTTTTTTTTCCCTGAAAACAAAATGAAAGAAAAGAAAAAATACTCCCTCCGTTTGCTTAATGGCCGTTTCCACCAAAAACAGCCCCCTAAAACTAAATTTAGTGGTACATAGCATACATACATGACTGGTCTATTGTTTCTTTTCAATACCAAAAAGACAAAAGTGCGTAATTGCATGATCTTTCCTTTCATTCAAGGTAAAGCACTAAAGCTTGTATCAAACCAGGATAACCTTTTTCTTTTTAAGTCATTTCATCGTCATTCAGCTTCTCTTAACATCTACTATTATATTTTACTTACAAACTGAACATAATTATTTTATCCAAAGGATACCATTAAATTATTGTAAAAATTTCTTGTTATCTCCGCAATATTGCCTTTACCATGAGGTGAAAGTGTAGTGAATGGGATTGTTTTCCATTAGCGTAATTTTATTTATTTAATTGTTTTTATAAACATTTTGAAAAGTTAATTTACTACTAGATTTTGGTGTACTAATTATGTGGATAAAAAGGTGTAAACATCGAATTTTGTTCGAATTTTTGAAACATCATGTGTTTAATTATTAAATTAAATTAATTTATTTTAAAATAATTAATTTAAATCAAATATATTTAATTTAAATTCAGAAAAAACCGATTCTCAGATTTTTGGTGAATTCTTTTATATAAAACAGATTTTAATCTAAAATTTGGACACTGAATTGGATACTGGGCCTATTAAAAATTTTGGATTTAATTTGGGCTTCATTTTGTCTTTGGACTCTAGTCCAAATTATTGCTTTTGAATATTGGATCCCATTTGGGTTACTCCATTTCATTTCCTTCTTTCTTGTTTATTTTCTTTTTAATTTTCCTTTTATTTTCTTTTTTTAAATAAATTAAGTCAGAAAATACAAAAATAAAAATTCAATAATTTGAAAAATAAAAAAAATAAAATTTGAAGATTAGAAAGACTTGGAGTCAAAGAGATTTGAAAAAAGAAAATCAAATCTAAGAATCGAATCTGATTTGCTGATCCGATCTCCTCAACCGATAAAACCCTAACATTTTTTTGGCTTAAAACTCCTATTTAAACAACCTAGTATCGGAGGAAAAATGAATCAATAGAAGCCACAAGAAGAAAAAAAGCAATTTCATGCACAATAACCCCAGTACCACACAGCAAAGCCAGAAAATTTTCCCACAAATCAAATTTTCCCACTTGCATGCCGACCTGCTTCCTTGACCCGAGTCCAATCACAATTGGGCCTGCTCCAGCTTATTTTTTGTTTGGCCCAGTCTATTGGTAATTTTTTATTTAATTTATTCATTTATTTATTTGTTTAAATTATTTATTTTATTATTTTCTACTTTTTTATTTTTAATTAATTCCTTATTAATTATTTTCTAAATTTGTTTAATTATGTATTTACTCATTTTTTTCATTAATATTTTTAAAGTTATTAAATTTGAATTTAATTAACCGTGAGTGGGACCCGTTCGTGATGAAATCTAAGTAAGACAGTTCACATACAAGATGACCTGGTGTCACAAGTCAAAGGATTACTTATACTATTGACACATGAGAGTATTTTCCATAGACACTTGAGTGAAATACCAAATGGAACTCTCTTAGCGGATCATGTTCAGTGAACTTGTTCAACTTACAAGCACCCATATGTTATCCCCAAGTATCTCTATACTTTCAACCTAAGAGACCGGTTGCATGCATCAAGTGCATGAAGGTTTAACATATGCCAGTCTTTGAGCATTGTCAATGCCCTGTCTTGACAATACAATGACCAGGATTAGTTTTAGAAACACGACGTTGATGCATAAGGATCCTCATAATTATAACTCCTTACAATTCCTTTGTAATGCCTTTGTGTTTCATGGGCTTTATCTTCAAAAATCATTTATAACAATTATAACAATACTTACGAAAAAAGAAATACCTCAATTATAATTAATAAACTATAATGTGCAATACATGAATATATAATTATTTTCTTACAAGCCTAACTAGATTGGCTTGTAGGGCTTACACCAACACATGGCCACCCAAGTACGACCACCTTTGACACAGAAGAAAATCACCGTCCTTTTTGTGAATACACTAAGGGCCCCGTACTACGATAGACTCATTGGCAATGCCACAAAGAATTTTGCGGATATGGTAATCTCAAGGGAGATGATTGAGAATGCTATCAAGGATGGGAAACTTGAAGAACATCCAATGCCGAGAGAAATAGGGCATCCGAAAAGAAAGAGAAAGATACTCAAGTCGTGGAAGGCTTTGCCCCATATTCCCAATTCTCCTCGTATCAGCCATTCTACCCTACCCTGAACAACGTCTCTCAAGGTTCTTATCCTTACCAACCAATGCCTGCAACCACGTCAGCATTTACATCTGTCTATCAATCAAACACCTTTGGGAATAATCAAAGAGGGCATAAAAAGCGAGGAAGAAATCAGGTTGACCCGATTCTTGTGTCATACAGTGAGCTACTACCTCAACTCATCCATAATCACCTTGTGACACCCATGCAATTAGAGCCTCTGATGCCCTTTATCCGAGTTGGTATGATGCTAATGAGTGTTGCGATTATCATTTTGTCAATCAAGGCCACTCAATGAAGAACTGCCCCGCTTTGAAGTACAAGATCAAGGATCTCATCAAGGCTGGTTCGATAAGTTTTGAAGATGGGAAAGCCAAGTGTCATAAGAAACATGGTGCATAATCATATTAGGATTTCTGACGCATGTAGTTCTATACACTTTGATGATGAAAGCACTTGTCTCATGTTGACATCTAAATGAAATAAATAAATTTTGAATTTAAATATTTTGTGTTCATTTTATTTTAGCACTCATTTGAATTTGCAAAAAACAAATGAAACTTTAAGAAAATTTGTGGTAAACAATAATAAGGGGTTTTCATATGAAGTAATGAACAGTCTCGAGAATATTGATGATCATTGTTAGAAATGATCCAATACTTTCCCTCTCTCTTTTGGGCTTTCCTATGCCTAAATCCCTTGAATCAAGACTACTTGAAAGACCTAATGCTTCAAGGAATATGAATAATTAAACTTCAAAAACCATTGTCATTGTAGAATAAGAAAAGACGTTGACCCTAATCTAGGCTATGAACAAAGGAATGAACTTTTTGAAAATTTTTCGAACTTTTTGGAAACTCAAACAAATGAGACATTCTTTCAAGAATCTAGATCATGCTAATTTGGTGTGTCTCAAGGATGTGCTAAAACCATATACAACTTTTCCAAATAACCATAAAACACCAATTGCCCAAACATCACTTCATGATTGACACTTCAGGGCACCATGACTAAACCAGATTATCTTATTTTGGGCCATATTCTTTCTTGTCTCTTCAAAGAACCTAGGATTGAAACTCAGCCTTTTCAGTGTAAATCTATACTTGAGATGTTCCTTGTAATCATACAAATTCTCATAATTAATCAAATTGGGGCATCATATGTGGAAATGATGGATACATGGTGAATAAGGATGGAATTAACGTATGCATCAATGGGGCATGCTATAAACACAGGAAAAGAAGAAGAAGAAGAAGAAGAAAAAGAAAAGTTGTGATATCATGCATATGAAAATTCAGGTGATTTCAAGTGCAAAATGAAATTCTGATTATCTATTCCCCTGGGATTGCTTTTAAATGAGAATATTTTTGCTTGATATAAGAAATGGCCATCTTTCTTATCCCTTCCACAAAAAGAAATTATCCATAGTCACCTCTTTTGAGCCGAAGAATTCTTTCTCCTTTGAACCCTGATCAAGGATCACCCCCTACACTGAAAGGAAAATGTAAGGAAAGATCTTCTCAAAGATCATTGAGAAATGAGTTCGAAGACAGATACAAAGCAAATTGAGCTCCTAAATGAATACGGGTTCACTTTGTCGAAAGGAAATGGAAAAGATGGCGAAATGGAAGCCAAAAACAAAACAAAAGAAATGGAAAAGGAAAAGGAAAAACACACGAACAATTGTGTGAAAATGTTTGGAAAATAAAAGCAAAAACAAAGAAGAAAAGGAGTAAAAGTCAAAAAATAAAGGAAAAAAAGTCCAAAAGAGACAAATGCTTCAAAAGGGAAAAAAAATATCCTTGATCTGATTACCCTCAAACACATATTTTGGGCCTATTTATCCTTTCTTTCTGAACCCCAAACCATGGCCTACATTACATGCTTTAAAAGTCCATTTTAATTAAGCATGAATTTTTAACTTGAAGGGTTTTTCCTCAGATTTTATCCCATCTCATCGAATTATAATTTCACTATGGAAGAATTTAAAATTCTCAATTGCATGGTAAAACAATATAAAATGGAAAAAGTAAAAAAAAAATGGAAAGAATAGGACTCTAGGGCGAAAACCCAAAAATGGGCGGTCTAGAGTAAAATGAGAATTTTTGATGTCATCTATGTTAGTGCCGATGCCACAAAAGAGAAGGTCATTTTGAATAAATTGAGGAACATCTAGGAATTCTTAAATCTCCTAAACTGTCAACTCTCATTTGGAAAATTTCAAAAACTGAAACTTTTTCCCTCCAAACATCCCGGCCAATCTTGACGCTTGCAAAATGCCTTGATATGGAAACTAAAAGAATATTGAATTTGTTTGGTTCTCAATGAATTCATGATTTATAAAATCTGTTCCATTTGTGAGCCTAAGGGACATACATTTTTGCTGTGAAGTTTTCTTCGATCAACCAAAATCCTGTTGTGTCAAGCCTTTCAATTCAAGTTGAAAAACCCAAATTGACATTCAGAAAATCTCTAACAGTGATCATCAGTCTTCAAGAGATTCGTACATCACACACTGTGGGGTTAATATTTTTGACTCATAAGTTTTCATTAAATTCTTTCTAGAATGGGAAAACAAGTAAAAATATTTTTGAAATAACCATTTTTGATTTTGACATGAGACAAGGGTTTTTCTAACCCAAAGGTATGGAACTACTAGGGTAGATCTTGACTTCAAGAAGAAGAACTAGAACTCGGTTCAGACTTCTCTTGATAAGAGTTTGAAAACTGTTGGGGCAAAGAGATAGCCAAAGATTGGAAAGGGAATGATCTCTTATGGGGCACGAGTGTTCAAGATATACTCTGATTTGAAGAGGAAAAATGAATTGGAAAGGCTAAGCCAAAGTTTAGAAAAAATGATCGGGGGCATTTGCATCACTCATGAGCACTCATCTCTTTATTGAGCTTTGCATTTGCACAGTATCGACAAGCATTTGCATCATTCATGGGTGTTTGCATTGGCACTATTTCATAAGCATCTGCATTTTACCCTTACAATTACATCCTTCATGGATATCTGCATTTGCGTCACCTCAAGCAATTCCATCATTTCTAGAATCATTGCATTTTCATTTTTGTGTGGTAACTGCAGTTACACCATACATAGACCAATTACATGAACACGATTCGTAGGGGTATTTGCATCTTTTCATGAAGCATTTGCATCATTATTGATCCTTGCATTTGCATCATTTAGAAGCATTTTGCACATTGTCATCACTTACATCTGCATCTGCACTAAGAAGCATTGGCATTAATCCAAGTCATTTGCATTTGCATCATGAAGCATTTACATCTTATTCAATATCTGCATCTGCACCAAGAAGCATTTACATTAATCCAAGTCATTTGCATTTGCACCATGAAGCATTTGCATCTTAGTCAACATCTGCACCTGCACCAAGAAGCATTGGCATTAATCCAAGTCATTTGCATTTAATTGTAGACATCTAATTTTGTCCGGACCACTAAAACAGGTATGTTTTCTTCCTAAATTGAGCTTTCAAAATGTGAAAATACCTTTTTCATCCTGCAGGTGGTACTCCGAGACTTAGTTTAAGGGGGCGAGCATAAAAAGTCAAACTTGAAAAAAGTCAACCCTGAAAAAGTCAACCCTAAAAAGTCAACTACTAAAAAAGTCAACTACTAAAAAGTCAACCCACTCTCAAAATCAAGATTTGAAGTTCAATTGAAAAATGGTGAAAGAATTTTGATAATCCGAGGTTTACATTGAAAGATATGGAGTTCGGAAGATAGGATTTGGAGATTCAGTAGAAAGGAAACCCTAATCCGAGAAACTTGGGGAAAAGTGCTTAAACGATCGAATTGGTCAAAATTGAAGGTTCCAAATGAAAGATAAGCACTGACTACGGGTAATGGAGAAGCCACTTGAAAGATAAACTGAAAGAAAAGTCAATTCGGGAGAAAACCGAGAATTAAGGTTTTTGATAGATTTCGGTGAAATCGGGAAGAATCACAGAGATTTCCCAAATTGGTAAGAAAAAAGTCACCAATGGATGAGGAATGATTAAAAAGGGATAGCCCAAGGCTCAGTTTGAACAAAATCTGAAAATCGGACTTGTTTTGAGCAAAATCGGGTTGCGGAGGCAAAAAGGCAAAATTGGAAAATTTGGAAAAAATAGCAAATGGACTCCGAAAATTCTGAAAATTTGCAAATCTCATTCTTAAATCATTTGAAAGAGATTGGAAAAAGAAAATTTTGATTCGGAGTTCGTTTGCAAAATGGCCAAATCTCGGGCTTCTTATATAGTAATTCAAGAAGGAAAATCCCGAAAAATAGCAAATGAGCTCCAAATCTTCTAAAAGTTTGCAAATCTCATTTTAAAATTATTTGGAAGAGATTAGCAAAACAAAATCTTGATTCGGAGTTCGTTTACACAATGGCCAAATCCCGGGCCTCCTATGCAATAATTCAAGAAGATAAATCCCGGAAAAATAGCAAATGAACTCCAAAAATTCTGAAATTTTGCAAATATCATTTTAAAATTATTTGGAAGATATTGGCGAAATAAAATCTTGATTCGGAGTTCGTTTGCAAAATGGCCAAATCCCGAGCTCCTATGTAGTAATTCAAGTAGATAAATCCTGAAAAAATACCAAATGAGCTCCAAAAATTATGAAAACTTCCCGATCATACTTTTAAATTATTTGGAATATATTGGTGAAGAAAAATCTTTATTTGGAGCTCGTTTTAAAAATGGTAAAATGTAGGGGCATAAAAAGGCATTTTTGGAAGAAAAAATCTAAATAAATAGCAAATGGACTCGGATAATTTTGAAAACTTCTAGAACTCAATGTTTTATTATTTTGGAAGTATTAAAAAAATAAAATTTGAATTCGGAGTCCGTTTGACATTTATTTGCATCCGTGGGGCAAAACGATCATTTCACCCAAGCAACCGAAAAGGGCTTCTTTGGGCTTTTGAAAAAATCTGAACTTGGGCTGAAAAAGAGAAGTGCTGGCCTGCCATGGCCCAAAAGAAGGAGGAAGCTTCTGATTTTTCAATCAAATAGCCAAGAATTAAGAGTTAGTTAGAGATTCTCTTTGATGAAGCCATGGTGATTAAGCCACATAGGCCAAAAGAAAGTGTCAACATTATTCTTGAATAGCTGTAATTTGGGACAGCTGATATGCTAATCTAAGGGTGATAATTTCATGATTTTTTCACCTTGAATTATTAGCCATTTGATGAAAAATTAGTTGGGAAAAAATGACAACATCCTTGCATGATTTAGAAGGGGGTTCGGCCAACTCTAGTGTGAGGACCAGAATTCCATTTTTCACACTTCATTTTTGCTGATTGCTCTTGGTTTTTACGTGATTTTTCTCTCTTTGGTTGAAAGCAAAAAGAAAAAGTTTAGAAAAGAGAGGAAAGTTTGAAGAGATAAAGCTTGAAATATAGCTTCTTGAGGTTGCTCTTGAGCACCAACTCTTGCACTTTCTTGATTTTCCATTCTTGTTTTTGCTATTTTGATTACTATTTGGTGAGTTTCCTTTTTAAATAAATGTTTTTTTTTTTTAATTTTTTATTGTTCTTCTTAAGTTCTTTCTTCATCTTTTTCTTAAAGATATTTTTTACAATTTTTTTTTACAATTTCTCACCATGGCCGAATAGCCTACATTCTTTATTTAAGTTGCTGTTTGTTTATTTTATCATGCTGTTTTATGTTATTTTCTTTGATCTTGATGTTTTAAGTGTTATTCTACTTCATATACTTGAGTTATATTTTAATTTGGTTGCTTTGTTTGTTGCCATTTATGATTTAAATATCATGTTCTTGCATTTTTAATTTTCTGTTTTCATAATGTTTAAATTTGTTGATGTTTTAGATTTAGCATATCAAGTGTTTGTGAAAATGCTTGTGTGGTGTTTGCATGATTTGAGTTTTATATTTTAAGTTGAGCATGTTAGTATATCAAGTGTTTGTGAAAATGCTTGTTTGGTTTTAGTATTTCTACTTTGTGTGTGCATGTTTTGAGTGCTATATTTTAGTTGAACATGTTAGTATTCAAGTGTTTGTGAAACTGCCATGCTTGTTGGTGCTTGAGGCCATTCGGCTACCATGTGTTTTGCATTGTGTGTTGCATTTTTGCCATGTTAGTTGGTAGGTTTTGCATTTGCATGACATTTGATTTAGTTTTACATGTTAGTATACCAAGTGTTTATGAAAATGCCATGTTTGCTAGTTACATAGGCCATTCGGCCACTCCTTGGATTTTACATTATATGTGCATTCTTGCCATGTTAGTTGATAGGTTAGCATTTGCATGATATTTGGTTGAGTTTTTGGTTTAAGCATGCTTTGTGTTTTTGAAAATGCCATGGATATTTTAGTTATTAAGTTTGGTTTATTTGCCATGCATGTTCATGCATTTTAGGTCTAGATTGCATTAAATGCCATGCAAGTTCATTTAGGTCTAGGTCACTATATGGATGCCATGCATTTTTTCATGACATTTAGGTTTAAACTCATATATTTCATGCATCGTATTTGCTGTAATTTTTCATGCATTTCTTGTTCATGCCACTTGGCTAATGACTTAGGCCAATTAATGGTTCAAAGTCATGCTCTCTTGAGCACACTTGTGGAAAATTAAAAGTTTGTCAAATTCATTATTCTACCTTTGTGATTTTTTTACTTAGACAATTTTTATGTAACTTTCAAAAAGTCCTATCTACTGTTTGTGAGTCATTTTATGAGTCTTAAATATTTTTACTTTGATTTTTAAATGATTTTATCAAACGCAAAAATGTATTTTGGCAAAACAGTTTTTTTTTTTCACCTAGTACTCGTACCTTTCCGATTTTTCTGGGAATTCATCTTTAATCAAAAAGTTAAGCCGATTTGTTTTCGTGTAGTTTTACATGTCTTGAGTCTCCAGTATTTCTTTCAGAAGTTTTTGAATTTTTAAAAATAGGGTAAAAAATCGTGGCCTAAAACTGGACAGTCGAGTCAGAATTGAATTAAAAGAAAAATCATTTTTCTGTTTTGGTTAAGTTACTTAGAGGCGGCTAATTAGAAAGGTTAGCTACTGACTTAGGGTAGTTTCTAAGCCTTTTTAAACTCTAAAAATGATTTTTTAACTCTCGGGTTAAGGGTGGTCAAGTCCGGGATTTTAAACTTAGGAAATTAGAGTCATTTAAAAAAAAAAGTTTAACCTAGTTTTTTTATTTTTTAACCTAAGCTTTTCCAAATTGTTTTCAAACAATCACAAAGTATTTTGGTTTTAGAATAATTAATTTGACATATTTTCCTAAGGTAGCCAGATATCTTTTTAGATATATAAATTTCCTTAATCAAAGGAGAAAATACATTTTCATGCATTGCATTTTCCATATTCATGCATTTTATATAATATGTGATTTTTTTGCTATGATAATTTTTATGATATTGTTATGATTTTGAGTTATGTTAGATTGTTTATTATATGATTTGGAATATTTCATGATATCCTATGTTTTTTATTTAATTATTTTTTTGTTATATTATTTAGCATATACTATGTTCATGCATTATTATTTTCATTTTTATTTCCATGCATATTATATGATAGCATTATTTTTTATTACATGTCATTTAAGTTACATGCCATATCATTCATATTTGCCATGTCATTTAAATTATGTCATTTCATATAGAATATATTATGTTACTTAGGTCATTTCATTTCATGTAGAATATATTATGTTACCTAGGTCATTTCATTTAGGATATATTATGGCATTTTGGATATTTTATTTCATTAAAAATATATCACATGATTTAGGATATTACATTTCATATAGAATATATTATGTTACATAGGTCATTTCATTTAGAATATGTCATATAACTTAGGACATTTCATTTCATTTAGAATATGTCATATAACTTAGGACATTTCATTTCATTTAGAATATACTAAGGCATTTAAATTATATCATATCATTTAGGAAGCATTATATTATTTAGATTTTGCTATGTCATTTTATTTATGTCATGCATATACATATTCATTTCTTTTAAATGTTTTCAAAAAAGGATAATGATTTTCAATAAAATAAAGATATTCTCGAGTTAAAATAATTCATGAGTTCCCTGTTGGGTTTGCTGGGGAGGATATCATCAATTATTATTAATAATGGAATATCTTCTTTAAAAGAGAATATTCGAAAAGTTATCCAAAAATAATAAAAATTTCTATATTTTGCCACGTTTGTTGGGGAATATAGGAAAATTTTGAATTTATAAATTCCGGATCATTTTCAATTAAAAATGAAATTATTTTTTCTTTAAATTGAGAATTAACTTGAAATATTAAATTTAAAACCAACTTTTTACCGAGACTTGAGATAACACACGATTAATAAGGTATCGTTTTATACGGGCATTGTGGGGGCGCTAATCCTTCCCCACACGTAACCGAGTCCCGAACCCGTTTCTTTGATTTCTCTGGTTTAAAATGCAGACTTGAAATTGGTTTTAAAAATATTTTAATTGATTTTTAAAATATTTTTATAAAACTGGTTTTAATAGATGGCCGATCACACCTAGCTAAAAAAGATTGGTGGCGACTCCATGTCTTTTTCAAGGTCATTTTCAAAACCTTCATTTTTCTAGAGGAATTAAGTTGACTTTTCCTCGATTATTTTTAATGTCACGCTTAACGAATAATAAAGTCTTGCGATGAGACTCGTTATTTTTTAGGTTGCGACAGCTTGGCGACTCCACTGGGGACAATTAGAGAGTTAGGCCTAGAATTAGTCGTGTGTTATCAAAGTCTCGTTTTTGTTGGTTTAATTGGTATTTAATTTCAATTCCCATATTTTTAAAATAAAAGAGAATTTTGAAAATAAAAAAAATGTTTTAATATGTCCATATTCATGTGCATTCATATTATTATTTGTTCTCTGGTTATTTTGTTGCGTATATTTATATGATTGCTTGATTGATGCTTTACATTGTTTGATTTTAGTGGGGTATTTAGAATAAGGGGTGTAGAATAGGTGGTGACAGGTTTGTTTTATTCCTCCACACACACTCACTTGCATTTGCATAACATGAACTCTCTACCCGGGTTTCGTCCTTTTAAGTGGGAGTAAAGTAACTAAGCCTTCGTGATTAACAATCCGCATGGGCTAGTGAAACACTTCTGGAGTACTAAATTACCTAAGCCTTCGTGATTAACAATCCGCATGGGCTAGGGGAATAGACTCTAACGAATTGAACCCGCTTTTTATCGGGGTGCCTTACTAGCCTTCACCGGCGACAGTGAGGAACAATTTGGGGCTTTAGAACCGATTCACTTTCATTTAGTGAACCTAGGCGAAGCCATGCCGGATTTCCGTTAAGATATACCGAAGATAGGAACACATGGAGGGACATTTCTAAACCTTCTGTTACCTATTTTACACTCTGAATAAGTTTTGTAGATCGGGCAACGATATACGTACATCGCCCGTAATAAATGTGTTAATCCGTCCCAAAGGCACTGTGATACCTATATAAGTAGATATTTTTCAGGGCAAAATATTCATTAATTGTTTAAGAAAATAAAAATCCTTTTTCAAGCATTTTTGCATTTTGCACATTTCATACATGTGTGAATAGAGCATGTACATTTTTTAGTTGTGTTATTGATCTCATTCTTTGCAATAAACAGTTGATAATCTCATTTGATGATTTCATAAAACCGGTAGTGTTACATGAACATTTGGATATTGTACCATAGTAGGATCCACTACCCCGAAATTCTTTTGAAAATAATATGATTGGTTTTTCATAAAAAAAAAAAAACATGTTTCAAAAAAAAAATCATAAATTTGGAGGCAAATCTTGCATAATGAGATTTTCGAATAAATAAGATTTAGGTCCCACCAATTTCGTGTAATCATTGGTTAATTTATTTGTATCATTTTGACATCATGTCACAGTCCTAACATGCATGGTTATTCATTGTAAAATACATTTGTGATATACATGGTCATTCTTTGTACCTACCTTTGTATTAATTCATTTAGTCTTAGCATGTATCATTTTGACATCATGTCACAGTCCTAACATGCATGGTTATTCATTGTAGAATACAATTGTGATATACATGGTCATTCTTTGTACCTACCTTTGTATTAAATTATTTAGTCTTAGCATGTATCATTTTGACATCATAACATGCATGGTCATTCATTGTAGAATACATACATGGTCATTATTTGTATATACTTGTGCATCAATTTATTCATTTTTTTAAATACATCATGTTGACATTAGATTGCATCCATAGCATACATAGTCATCATAATTTCCCTGTATATGTTCATGCATTAATTATCAGTATATTCATGCATATAGGAGTAGAGCATGTACATTCATAATTGTATTCTTAATCTCATGGCACTTTCGAAAGGGGTTCGAGATATGAGGAAAGAATCGGAGGAATGATTGGGTGCTTTGGAACGCAATCAAGAGGAATGTGGACATGAAATCCAGGAGGTGAAGGAACAGCTTGTCAAATTGCTAAAAATGGTTGAGGATATGGGTAAGATTAAGAGGGAACTTTCTCAGGGCTCTGTATCGTCTTCGGATCAACCAAAACCATTAGGTCCAGAACGTACAATCCTTGCTGGATCCTGCACTTGTCAATGCCACAAAGGTTGCAATCCTGATGAAATTGTGGACAAAATTGTGAAAATGATTAAACCTGAGACCCTGATACCAAAGATAGAAACCTCGGATCCTGTACCATACCTGCAAACTGTTATAGGTCCAAACCAGTATCCCCACCCTACCATGGTCCAATCGTCCATCGGGATGACCACTATGGGATTCCTGAATCCCACTCTATCACCACCAACTGCCAGTTTATATTGCTTCCCTCATCAATCACCTTATCTAGCATCTGGGATAGGAACCTCAAGCTATGTACAACTTCCAAAGGCCCCGTGTCCAAATCCATACCCTTACCATGCTGTTCCGCCACATCTCCATGTAAACACTCTGGTTTGGACCTTAGTGCCACCACCAAGTGCCCCAACTCTTAGGACATGTGTGACTAAGAAATGACCCCAGGATAAGACCCAAATGTATTTTGATCCGGTTCCAATTAGCTACCGAGAGCTCCTCCCTATACTGATCCAAAATCACATGGTTGCTTGTGTCCCATTGAAATCCCTGTTACCACCATATCCAAGGTAGTACAATCCAAATGCAAGATGTGATTATCATTGTGGAATTGTTGGCCATAACATTGAAGACTGTATAGCATTCAAAAAGAAAGTGCAAACTCTTATAGATGCCAAGTGGTTGGATCCAACGACACTGATTGATAGAGGACTAGAAAAGCGTCATTAGGATTGGGAGATTTACAGCATTGAGGTGGAAAGACTTCGGTCTTATGTGATGTAATAGGATTTCACTTATTCAGTAGCCGGCTCTTATAGCCTTAGGATGCTAGGAAGAATAAAGTGTTTGTAAAGACAGTTTTAACCACTGTTCAAATTTTGTAAAACATGGTTTATACCATTGTGAACATCGATGTGGGAATGAATTGATTATGTTTCAAATTTATGAGATGTTGATGATTAAGTTCCTCCGATTCTTATTTCCTCCGTGATGTCTTCCCCTTTGCATTTTGCATCCGATCAATTATATGTCATACCATACATTCATACATGTATCATGTTAGCATCAGGTTGCATTCATGCATTCATAATCAGCATGATTTTTCTGTATATATCCATGCATTAATTTGCTTTTTCTTTACATGCATCATGTTGACTTTGGGTTGCATTCATGACAAACATAGTCAGCATGATTTCTTTATATATGCTCATGCATTAATTTGCTTATTACATACATCATGTTAGCATTAGGTCGCATTCATGACACACATGGTTAGCATGATTTACTTTGTATATACTCTGTATCAATCATTCATTGTTTGCATGTATCACAATTGACATCGTATTGCATTCATAGGATATATGATCATTCATTGGAAAATACACTAAAATGTACATGATCAGTCATTGCATACATCCATGTGTTGATTTGTTTATTCTTTGCTTGCAACATGTTGGCATCGTGATTACATTTATTACATACATGGTCAGCATGTTTCCACTATATATGTCCATGCATCATTTTTTTATATGCATCAAATGACAATCATGGTTTATTCATCATGACATGCATTTTGGGGGAATAAAACAGAAGTTGGCTTGGATTTAGGAGTCTTTGAAAGAAATTCCATTTCAAATCAAAGGTATAAGAAGTACTGAGTACCCTTTTAATACAGGCTAGTGCTATGGAGGATGAACAAGTTGCCCGAATGGAAAAAATGGAAAGGGAACAGAAAGAATTGCGAGAACAGCTAGCAAAGTCTCAAGCAGAATCTAAGGATCAGATGACTAAATTGATGGAGCTGATGTCCGCCGTAATCAAGGGAAAAGGATACACTGAAAACTTTGTCGCCAGGAAAGGGTCAGAGGCACAAAAAGGTCAGAATGAGGTCGTAATGATTGATGCCCAGAACACTGTTAACCCCGTCAATGTCCTAAACTCAGATGATCCAGTTGAATAGGCAAAGTTAAAAATGGTTGCAGTAAATGAGGTTGAGTTGGCAGATTCCCAAGGGAAATATCAGTTGTTAGATGAAAGGCTCTGGGCAGTAGAAAGTACAGATGTATTTGTGAATTTAGATGCGAAAGAACGATGTTTGGTCCTCAATTTAGTCATTCCTCCTAAGTTTAAGATCCCTGAATTTGTGAAATATGATGGGACGATCGATCCGTCAGTCCACATCACTATGTTCTGCCGGAAGATGACAAGTCATATAGATAATGATAAGCTTTTGATTCACTGCTTTCAAGATAGCCTCAGCGGGTCTGCAATTAGGTGGTATAGTCAGCTGAGCAAGGATCAGATTCGCTTTTGGAATGACCTGGCTAGGGTTTTTCTAAACCAGTACAAGCATATGACCTACATGGCGCCTGACCGTCTTACCTTGCAAAATATGAAGAAAAGAGCTACTGAGAGCTTCAAAGAATATGCACAACGGTGGATGAGCCTGGCTGCCCAAGTACAACGTCCTTAACTCAGAAGGAAAACACTGTCATGTTTGTGAATACATTGCAGGCCCCGTACTATGATATACTTGTCGGCAACACCACGAAGAAGTTTTCGGACATGGTAATTTCAGGGGAGATGATTGAGAATGCTATCAAGGATGGGAAAATTGGAGGAGAAAGAACATCCAATATCAAGAAAAAAGGGGCATCTGAAAAGAAAAAGAAAGATACCCAAGTCGTGGAAGGCTTTGCCCCACCTCCCCAATTCTCCTCGTATTAGCCATTTTACTCTACCCTGAACAATGTCTCTCAAGGTTTTTATCCCTACCAACCAATGACTGCAACTACACCAGAATTTACATCTGTCTATCAATCGAACACCCTTGGAAATAATCAAAGGGGGCATAAAAAGCAAAAAAGAAATTAGGATGACTCGATTCCTGTGACATACAGTGAGCAATTACCTCAACTCATCCAGAATCACCTTGTGACACCCATGTAATTAGAGCCTCTGAAGCCCCCTTATCTGAGCTGGTATGATGCTAATGAGTGTTGTGTTTATCATTCTGGCAATTAAGGTCATTCAACAGAGAACTGCCCCACTTTGAAGTACAAGGTCAGGGATCTCATCAAGGCTGGTTCGATAAATTTTGAAGATGGGAAAGCCAAGTGTCATAAGAAACATGATGCATGATCATATTAGGTTTTTGACACATGTAGTTCTATACATTGTGATTATGAAAGCACTTGTCTCATGTTAACATCTACATGAATTAAATGAATTTTGAATTTTAAAATGCTTTGTGTTTGTTGTGTTTTAACAATAATTTGAATTTGCAAAAACAAGCATTAAGGAATTTTTAATAATGGACAGTCTCAAGAATATTGTTGATCATTGTTAGACATGACCCAACACCTTCCCCCCTCTTTTTTGGGCTTCTCTATGCCTAAACCTTGAATCAAGAACACTTGAAAGACCTAATGCTTCAAGGAATATGAATGATTGAACTTCACAAAAAAAAAAAGCATTGTCATTGCAGAATAAGCAAGGATATAAATCCTAGTCTAGGCTATGAACAAAGGAACGAACTTTTTTGAAATTTTTCGAATTCCTTGAAATTCAAACAAATGAGACATTCTTTCAAGAATCTAGATTTTGGTAATCAGATGTGTGTCAAGATTTGTGCTAAAACCATTCATGACCTTTTCCAATGACCATAAAACTTCAATTACTCAGACATCACTTTATGATTGACACCCTAGGGCACAATGATTAAACCAGATTATCCCATATCCCAGAGAAAACCCATTTTTAGGTCATATTTTCCTTGTCTCCTCAAAGAACTCAGATTGAAAACTCAGCCTTTTCAGTACAGACCTAGACTTGCTATGTTCCTCAATGATACAAATTCTCATGGTTAATCAAATTGGGGCATCATATGTGGAAATGATGGATACATGGTGAATAAGGATGAATCTAAGGCAAGAATTATTGGGGCATGCAATAAAAAAAATGAAAAATGAAAAAATTTGTGATATCATGCATATGAGAATTTGGATGATTCCAAAGTGCAAAATGAAATTCTGAATATCTATTTCCCCTGAAGATTGCTTTTCAATGAGAATATTCGTGCTTGACATGAGGAATGGCCATCTTTCATATCCCTTTCGCACAAAAAAAATTATCCATAGTCACCCCTTTTGAGCCAAAAGAAATCTTTCTTCTTTGAACCCTGATCAAGGATCACCCTCTACACTGGGGGGCAAATGCGAGGAAAGATCTTTTTAAAGATCATTGAGAAATGAGTCCTAGCTCAAAGACAGATACAAAGCAAATGGAGCCCCGAATAAATACGGGCTCACTCTGTCAAAGAAAAAGAAGAAGAAAAGATGGCGAAATGAAAGCCAAGAAAAACACAAAAAAAAGTGTGTGAAAAAGACATGGCAAATTGAAAGCCAAGAGCAAGGAAGAAAAAGAGCAAAGTCAAAAGGAATGAAAAGTCCAAAAGGGATAAATGCTTCAAAGAGAATCCTCCTCAAGAAATGATCCTTGATCTAATTACCCTCAAACACATATTTTGGGCCTATTTATCCTTTCTTTTTGAACCCTCAGCCATGGCCTACATTCATGCTTTAAAAGTGCATTTTGATCAAGCATGAATGTTTAGTTTGAAAGGTTTTTCCTCAGATTTTATCCCATCTCATCGAATTATCATTTCATTAAGGAAGAATTTAGAATTCTCAAGTGTATGGTAGAAAAAAAATGGAAAGAATGGGACTCTAGGGCGAAAACCCAAAAATGGGCGGTCTAGAGTAAGATGTAATTTTTTTTATGCCATCTATGAAAGTGTCGATACCACAAAAAGAGAAGTTCATCTAAAAAAAATGGTCATCGAGGAACATTTAGGAATTCCTGAACCTCTCAAATTGACAACTCTCATTCTGAGGATTGTTTTCAAAAGGCTGAAACTTTTTTCTCCAAGATTAAACTTTTCGATTTAAACATCCTGGCCAATCTTGATGCTTGTCAAAATGCCTTGATATGGAAACTAAAAGAATGTTGAATTTGTTTGGTTCTCAATGAATTCATGATTTATAAAACCTGTTCCATTTGTAAGCCTAGTAGGGATATACATTTTTGTCATGAAGTTTTCCTGGAAAAGCCAGAATCTTGTTATACCAAGCCTTCCCAATCCCAGTTGAAAAAACCCAGATTGATACTTAGAGAAATTTCTAACAATGATCATTAGTCTTCAAAAGATTTGTACATTACACACTATAGGATTAAATTTTGGACTCAGAAGTTTTCATTAAAAAAAAAAGCAAAATTGTTTTTCAAAAAAGGAAAATAAAAAATATTTTTGATATACCCATTTTTGATGTCGACATGAGACAAGGATTTTTCTAACCCAAAGGTATAGAACTGCCAGGATATGTCTTGACTTCCAGATATGAGAAGAAGAAATAGAACCCGGTTCAGATCTCTGTTGATGAAAGTTTGAAAACTGTAGGGCAAAGAGAATAGCCAAAATGAATTGAAGATATACTCTGATTTGAAGAGGAAAAAATGAATTTGAAAGGCTAAGCCAAAGTCTAGAAAAATAACCGGGGGCATTTGCATCACTCATGAGCACTCATCTCTTTATCGAGCTTTTGCATTTGCATAGTGTCGGCAAGCATTTGCATCATTCATGGGTATTTGCATTGGCATTATTCCATAAGCATTTGCATTTTACCTTTACATTTACGTTCTTCATGGAATTCGCATTTGTGTCATCTCAAGCAATTGCATCATTTCTAGAATCATTGCATTTTCATTATTGTGTGGTAATTGTAGTTACACCATTCATAAACCAGTTACATGAACACAGTTAGTAGGGGTATCTGCATCATGAAACATGGGCATAAATCCAGGCCATTTGCATTTTCACCAAGAAACATTTACGTCAATCCAAGCCATTTACATTTGCACCATGAAGCATGAGCACTTTATTAAAGACATGTGTATCTGCATCATATCTCAAAGCTTCTGGAGGAGTTACCCAGAATTTTACAATGAGCAAACCTTTGGTGGTGATAGCCAAAGCTTCTAGAGGAGTTACCCAGAATTTTACAATGAGAAAACCTTTGGTGGTGATAGCCAAAGCTTCTAGAGAGTTACCCATAATTTTACAATGAGCAAGTCTTTAATGGTGATAGCCAAAGCTTCTGGAGGAGTTACCCAGAATTCTACAATGAGCAAACCTTTGGTGGTGATAGCCAAAGCTTCTAGAGGGGATATCCAGAATTTTACAAATTTTAAAAGTGAACAAGTCTTCGGTGGTGATAGCTGAAGCCTTTGGTGGAGATATCCAGGGTTTTATAATTTAGAAAAATGAGAAATCTTCTTCTAGAGGAGTTACCCAGAATTTTATTCAACATGTGCATCTACATCAAGAAGCATTTGCATCAATCTAAGTTATTTGAATCTGCATCAAGAAAATTTGCATCAAATCAAGTCATTTACATTTGCATCAAAGACATTTGCCCTAGTCTAAGTCATTTGCATCTACATCAAGAAGCATTTGCATCAATTAAAGACATTTGCATTTGCATCATGAAGTATCTGCATCATTTCTCAAAGCTTCTAGAGGAGATATCCAGAGTTTAAAATTTTTTAAAAAGTGAGAAAGTCTTTGGTTGTGATAGCTGAAGCCATTATGGAGATATCCAGAGTTTTAAAATCCTTTGAAAAGGTAGCAAGTCTTCGGTGGTGATAGCTGAAGCTTCTGGAGGAGACACCCAGAATTTTTACAAATTTTAAACAGTGAGAAAGTCTTCGGTTGTGATAGCTAAAGCCTCTGTGGAGATATCCAGAGTTTTAAAATCCTTTGAAAAGGTATAAAGTCTTTGGTGGTGATAGCCAAAGCCTCTGGTGGAGATATTCAGAGTTTTACAGTTTTAAAAATAAGCAAGACTTTGGTAGTGATAGCCGAAGCTTCTGGAGGAGATACCCAGAATTTTAAACACAGCTGAGAACAACACAAGTTAAGACCCCGAGACCATCATCGAGGTCATTTCTTTTCTTGCAAATCGAATTCGTTTCCTTAAGATAGGTCA
Source organism: Fremontodendron californicum (assembly GCA_030761205.1). Lineage (NCBI taxonomy): Eukaryota > Viridiplantae > Streptophyta > Magnoliopsida > Malvales > Malvaceae > Fremontodendron > Fremontodendron californicum. The sequence continues at coordinate 7,770,150 of JAULJL010000025.1, read as the reverse complement.
AGCCTTGATTAGTCAGAGAATTCAATTTAAGGACAAAATCTTCAATTTACTGTTTTTTCTATAAAAAAAAATGAAAAATGAAAAAATGATAGAAAAAAGAAAAAAACCCCTTTCCTTTTCCTTCACATGTGATTTCACTGACCGTACAAAATTAGTGTTTGTTTATCTTTGCCTGATTCCTGATTCTCAGCAATAGCCAAAGAGGGGCAGCTGTAGACATCTAATTTTGTCCGGACCACTAAAACAGGTATGTTTTCTTCCTAAATTGAGGTTTTAGAATGTGAAAAGACCTTTTTCATCCTGCAGGTGGTACTCCGAGACTTAGTTTAAGGGGCGAGCATAAAAAGTCAAACTTGGAAAAAGTCAACCCCAAAAAGTCAACCCCAAAAAGTCAACTATTGAAAAAGTCAGCCCACTCTCAAAATCAAGAATTGAAGTTCAATTGAAAAATGGTGAAAGAATTTTGATAATCTGATGTCTACATTGAAAGATATGGAGCTCGAAAAATGGGATTTGGAGATTCAGTAGAAAGGAAACCCTAATCCGAGAAATTTGGGGAAAAGTGCTTAAACGATCGAATTGGTCAAAATTGAAGGTTCCAAATGAAAGATAAGCACTAAACATGGGTAATGGAGAAGCCACTTGAAAGAAAAATTAAAAGAAAAGTCAATCCGGGAGAAAATCGAGAATTAAGGTTTTTGGTGGATTTCGATGAAATCGGGAAGAAACACAAAGATGGCCCAACTTGGTAAGACCAAAGTCCCCAATGGATGAGGAATGATTAAAAAGGGATAGACCAAGGCTCAGTTTGAAGAAAATCTGAAAATCAGACTTGTTTTGAGCAAAACCGGGTTGCAGAGACAAAATGGCAAAATTGAAAAATTTGGGAAAAATAGCAAATGGACTCCGAAAATTTTGAAAATTTGCAAATCTCATTCTTAAATCATTTGAAAGAGATTGGCAAAAGAAAATTTTGATTCGGAGTTTGTTTGCAAAATGGCCAAATCTCGGGCTTCTTATATAGTAATTCAAGAAGGAAAATCCCGAAAAAATAGCAAATGAGCTCCAAATCTTCTAAAATTTTGCAAATCTCATTTTTAAATTATTTGGAAGATATTGGCAAAAGAAAATCTTGATTCGGAGTTCGTTTGCAAAATGGCCAAATCCCGGGCCTCCTATGCAATAATTCAAGAAGATAAATCCCAAAAAATAGCAAATGGACTCCAAAAATTCTGAAATTAAGCAAATATCATTTTAAAATTATTTGGAAGAGATTGGCAAAATAAAATCTTGATTCGTAGTTCGTTTGCAAAATGGCCAATTCCCGAGCCCCTATGCAGTAATTCAAGCAGATAAATCCCGAAAAAATACCAAATGAGATCCAAAAATTATGAAAACTTCCAGATCACACTTTTAAATTATTTTTAAGAGATTGGTGAAGAAAAATCTTGATTTGGAGCTCGTTTTAAAAATGGTAAAATGTAGGGGCATAAAAAGGCATTTTTGGAAGAACAAATCCAAATAAATAGCAAATGGACTCAGATAATTTTGAAAACTTCCAGAACTCCATTTTTTATTATTTTGGAAGTATTAAAAAAATAAAATTTGAATTCGGAGTCCGTTTGACATTTATTTGCATCCGGGGGGCAAAACGGTCATTTTACCCAAGAAATCGAAAAGGCCTTCTTTGTGCTTTTCAAAAAGTCAGACTTGGGCTGAAAAAGAGAAGTGTTGGCCTACCAAGGCCCAAAGGAATGAGGAAGCTTCTGATTTTTCAATCAAATGGCTAAGAATTAAGAGTTAGTTAGAGATTCTCTTTGATCAAGCCATGCTGATTAAGCCACATAGGCCAAAAGAGAGCGTCAACATTATTCTTGAACAGTTGTAATTTGTGATAGCTGATATGCTAATCTAAGGGTGATAATTTCATGATTTTTTCACCTTGAATTATTAGCCATTTGATGGAAAATTAGTTGGGAAAAAATGACAACATCCTTGCATGATTTAGAGGGGGGTTCGGCCAGCTCTAGGGTGAGGACCAAAATTCCATTTTTCACACTTTATTTTTGCTGATTGCTCTTGGTTTTTACTTGGTTTTTCTCTCTTTGTTTGAAAGCAAAAAGAAAAAGTTTAGAAAAGAAAGGAAAGAAAAGTTTGAAGAGATAAAGCTTGAAATATAGCTTCTTGAGGTTGCTCTTGAGCACCCTTGCACTTTCTTGATTTTCCATTCTTGTTTTTGCTATTTTGGTTACTATTTGGTGAGTTTCCTTTTTAAATAAATATTTTTTTTATTGTTCTTCTTAAGTTCTTTCTTCATCTTTTTCTTAAAGATATTTTTTACAATTTTTTTTTTTACAATTTCTCACCATGGCCGAATGGCCTATATTCTTTATTTAAGTTGCTGTTTTGTTTATTTTATCATGCTGTTTTATGTTATTTTCTTTGATCTTGATGTTTTAAGTGTTATTCTACTTCATAAACTTGAGTTATGTTTTAAGTTGGTTGCTTTGTTTGTTGCCATTTATGATTTAAATATCATGTTCTTGCATTTTTAATTTTCTGTTTTCATAATGTTTAAATTTGTTGATGTTTTATATTTAGTATATCAAGTGTTTGTGAAAATGCTTGTGTGGTGTTTGCATGATTTGAGTTTTATATTTTAAGTTGAGCATGTTAGTATATCAAGTGTTTGTGAAAATGCTTGTTTGGTTTTAGTATTTCTACTTTGTGTGTGCATGTTTTGAGTGCTATATTTTAGTTGAACATGTTAGTATATCAAGTGTTTGTGAAAATGCCATGCTTGTTGGAGCTTGAGGCCATTTGGCTACTCCATGTGTTTTGCATTTTTGCCATGTTAGTTGGTAGGTTTATCATTTGCATGACATTTGATTTAGTTTTACATGTTAGTATACCAAGTGTTTGTGAAAATGCCATGTTTGCTAGTTACATAGGCCATTCGGCCACTCCTTGAATTTTTGCATTATATGTGCATTCTTGCCATGTTAGTTGATAGGTTAGCATTTGCATGATATTTGGTTTAGTTTTTGGTTTAAGCATGCTTTCTGTTTGTGAAAATGCCATGGATATTTTAGTTATTAAGTTTGGTTTATTTGCCATGCATGTTCATGCATTTTAGGTCTAGATTGCATTAAATGCCATGCAAGTTCATTTAGGTCTAGGTCACTATATGGATGCCATGCATTTTTTCATGACATTTAGGTTTAAACTCATACGTTTCACGCATCGTATTTGCTGTAATTTTTCATGCATTTCACCCAGTACTCATACTTTTTCGATTTTTCTGGGAATTCATCTTTAATCAAAAAATTAAGCCGATTTTTTTTCGTGTAGTTTTACATGTCCTGAGTCTCCAGTATTTTTTTCATAAGTTTTTGAATTTTTAAAAATAGGGTAAATAGTGGCCTAAAACGGGACAGTGGAGTCAGAATTGAATTAAAAGAAAAATCAATTTTCTGTTTTGGTTAAGTTACTTAGAGGGGGCTGATTAGGAAGGTTAGGTACTTACTTAGGGTAGTTTCTAAGTCTTTTTAAACTCTAAAAATGATTTTTTAACTCTCGGGTTAAGGGTGGTCAAGTCCGAGATTTTAAACTTAGGAAATTAGAGTCATTTTGAAAAAAAAGTTTAACCCAGTTTTTTTTTTTTTTTTAACCTAAGCTTTTCCAAATTGTTTTCAAACAATCACAAAGTATTTTGGTTTTAGAATAATTAATTTGACATATTTTCCTAAGGTAGCCAGATATCTTTTTAGATATACGGATTTCCTTAATTAAAGGAGAAAATACATTTTCATGCATTGCATTTTCCATATTCATGCATTTTATATAATATGTGATTTTTTTGCTATGATAATTTTTATGATATTGTTATGATTTTGAGTTATGTTATATTGTTTATTATATGATTTGGAATATTTCATGATATCCTATGTTTTTTATTTAATTATTTTTTTTGTTATATTATTTAGCATATACTATGTTCATGCATTATTATTTTCATTTTTATTTCCATGCATATTATATGATAGCATTATTTTTTATTCCATGTCATTTAAATTGTATGCCATATCATTCATATTTGCCATGTCATTTAAATTATGTCATTTCGTATAGAATATATTATGTTAGGTCATTTCATTTCATGTAGAATATATTATGTTACGTAAGTCATTTCATTTAGGATATATTATGGCATTTAGGATATTTTATTTCATTTAAAATATATCAGATGATTTAGGATTTTACATTTCATATAGAATATACTATGTTACCTAGGTCATTTCATTTCATTTAGAATATGTCATATAACTTAGGACATTTCATTTCATTTAGAATATTCTAAGGCATTTAAATTATATCATATCATTTAGGAAGCATTATATTATTTAGATTTTGCTATGTCATTTTATTTATGTCATGTATATACATATTCATTTCTTTTAAATGTTTTCAAAAAAGGATAATGATTTTCAATAAAATAAAGATATTCCCGAGTTAAAATAATTCATGAGTTCTCTGTCGGGTTTGCTGGGGAGGATATCATCAATTATTATTAATAATGGAATATCTTCTTTAAAAAGAGAATGATTCGGAAAGTTTTCCAAAAATAATAAAAATTTCTATATTTTGCCACGTTTGTTGGGGAATATAGGAAAATTTTGAATTTATAAATTCCGGATCATTTTCAATTAAAAATGGAATTATTTTTTCTTTAAATTGGGAATTAACTTGAAATATTAAATTTAAAACCAACTTTTTACCGAGACTTGAGATAACACACGATTAATAAGGTACCATTTTATACGGGCGTTGTGGGTGTGCTAATCCTTCCCCGCACGTAACCGAGTCCCGAACCTGTTTCTTTGATTTCTCTGGTTTAAAACGCAGACTTGAAATTGGGTTTAAAAATATTTTAATTGATTTTTAAAATATTTTTATAAATCCGGTTTTAATAGGTGGCAGATCACATCTAGCTAAAAAAGATTGGTGGCGACTCCATGTCTTTTTCAAGATCATTTTCAAAACCTTCATTTTTCTAGAGGAATTAAGTCGACTTTTCCTCGATTATTTTTAATGTCACGCTTAACGAATAATAAAGTCTTGTGATGAGACTATTTATTTTTTAGGTTGCGACATGCATCATGAAGCATCTGCATCTTATTTAACATCTACATCCGCGCCAAGAAGCATTTGCATCAATCTAAGCCAATTGCATTTGCACCATGAAGCACTTGCATCTTATTCAACACTTGCATATGCATCAAGAAGCATTTGCATCAATCTAAGCCATCTGCATTTGCACCATGAAGCATCTGCATCTTATTCAACATTTGCATCTCCATTAAGAAGCATTTGCATCAATCTAAGCCATTTGCATTTCCACCATGAGGCATTTGCATCTTATTCAACATTTCCATCCTCTCTCAAAGCTTTCGGGTTTAATTTTCAACATGTTTTTAAAAGTGAACATGTCTTCGGTGGTGATAGCTGAAGCTTCTGGAGGAGATATCTAGAATTTTACCAATTTTAAAAGTGAGTAAGTCTTCGATGGTGATAGCTGAAGCTTTTGGAGGAGATATCCAGAATTGTTCAAATTTTAATAGCGAGCAAGTCTTCGGTGGTGATAGCTGAAGCTTCCGGAGGAGATATCCATAATTTTACAAATTTTAACAGTGAGCAAGTGTTCGATGGTGATAGCTGAAGCTTTTGGATGAGATATCCAGAATTTTACGAATGAGCAAGTCTTCGGTGATGATAGCTGAAGCTTCTGGACGAGATATCCAGAATTTTACAAATGAGCAATGTAGAGACCTAATTTTGTCCGGACCCCTAAATCAGGTACATTTTCTTCCTAAATTGATGTTTCAGAATGCTAAAAGGCTTTTCTCATCCTGCAGGTGGTACTCCAAGACTTAGTCTAAGAAAGCAGATAGAAAAAGTTAATCTCAAAAAAGTCAACCCCAAAAAAGTCAACCCCAAAAAAAGTCAACTATTGAAAAAGTCAACCCACTTTCAAAATCAAGATTTGAGGTTCAATTGAAAAATGGTGAAAGAATTTTGATAATCCGAGGTCTACATTGAAAGATATGGAGTTCGAAAGTTGGGTTACAAAGATTCAGTAGAAAAGAAACCCTAGTTCGAGAAATTTGGGGAAAAGTGCTTAAATGATCAAATTGGTCAGAATTGAAGGTTCCAAATGAAAGATAAGTACTGACTACGGGTAATGGAGAAGCCACTTGGAAGAAAAACTGATAGAAAAGTCAATTCGGAAGAAAATCGAGAATTAAGGTTTTTTGGTGGATTTCGATGAAATTTGGAGAAATTACAAACAATGGCCCTATTCGGCAGGACTAAAGCCCTTAATTAATGAGAAATGATTAAACAAGGAAAGCCCAAGGCTCAGTTTGAAGAAAATCTAAAAATCGGACTTGTTTTGAGCAAAACCGGGTTTCGGAGGCAAAAGGGCAAAATTGGAAAATATGGGAAAAATAGCAAATGAACTCCAAAAATTCTAAAAATTTGTAAATCTCATTCTTAAACCATTTTGAAGAGAATGGCGAAATAAAATCTTGATTCGGAGTTCGTTTTCAAAATGGCCAAATCTTGGGTCCCCTATACAGTAATTCAAGCAGATAAATCCCGAAAAAATAGCAAATGAACTCCAAAAATTCTGAAAATTTGCAAATATAATTTTTAAATTATTTGGAAGATATTGGAAAAATAAAATCTTGACTCGGAGTTCGTTTACAAAATGGCCAAATCCTAGGTCCCTATACAGTAATTCAAGCGGATAAATCCCGAAAAAATAGCAAATGAACTCCAAAAATTCTGAAAATTTTCAAATCTCAATTTTAAATTATTTGGAAGAGATTTGAAAAATAAAATCTTGATTCAGAGTTCGTTTGCAAAATGGCCAAATCTCGGGTCCCCTATATAGTAATTCAAGCAGATAAATCCCGAAAAAATAGCAAATGAGCTCCAAAAATTATGAAAAATTCTAAATCACATTTTTAAATTATTTGGAAAATATTGGTGAAGAAAAATCTTGATTCGGAGCTAGTTTAAAAAATGGTAAAAATTGGGTGCATAAAATGGGCAATTTCAGAAATAAGTTGGAAATAAATAGCAAATGGACTCGAAAAATTTTGAAATCTTCCAGAATTCAGTTTTTTATTATTTTGGAAGTATTGAAAAATATAAAATCTGAATTTGGAGTCCGTTTGCTAATTATTTGGTTCGGGGGCAAAAAGGTCATTTCATCGAAGAAACCAAAAAGGACAAATTTGTAATTGATGAAAATATGAAAGAAGAAGGAATTGCTGGAATTTTTCTTCCCGTGGTCAACCAGCATAGAGGAGAAGAAGGAAGCTTGAACAATTTAATTCCTTCGTCATTATCAAGCCACATGCTACCAGTAACACCTTGCAAATGGTCCCCCCTTCATCCAATGGCTTAGGTGCCTTGTAGGAAAGTTGAATGCACCATCCAATGGCCAAGTTTAAATTCCAAGATGACATTTTTATTTGTCATGAAAGAACCCTCATCTAATGGCCAAGAATGGAAGAAAAAAAAATGAGCACAATTCATCCAAGGGTGAGCATCCATTCGGTTAAGCAAGGGAGTGCATGGGATTGTCTCTTTTCATCCAATGGCTTAGGCCATCTACAAGGGCTGAGTGCACATGTTGAGGGCTGGATTTAATCTACAAGATGTCATTTTTATGTTTTCCTCATCCAATGACCAAGAATGGAAGAGCACAGCTCATCCAAGGGTAGGCACTCAAGGGGACAAGCAAGGGAGTGCATGGGATTGGTCCTCTTTTGCATCTAAGGGCTAAGGTTACTACAAGGGCTGAGTACACATCTTAAGGGCTGCTATTAATTGGCAAGATGACATTTTTATGTTGTCATCAAAATATCTTAATCTAAAGGCCAAGATTGGAGGAGAAAAAAGTGCAATTCCCATCTAAGGGTGAGAGGCCATTCGGCCAAGGCTCAAGAGGGGGGTTGGTTTCATTTTTTCATATGTTTTTTGGCTGAAGTCAATAGCTAATTTAGCAAAGAAAAATGTTTTGAAAGAAAGGAAAAAAAAGGGTTTTCAATAGAGAGCTTGAAGGTAGTCATCTCTACCAAGCTCTAGCATAGCTTTCTTCTTGTTTTCCATGGTGTTTTCTTGATTTTCTATCTTGTTTTCCTACTACATTTTTCATAGAAATAAAGTTTTTTTTAATGTTTACTTATGTTTTCATCTCTTTTTCTTCATTAAAATGGTGGAAAATATTTTTTTTTTTACATTGTTTCATGCTTGGCCGAATAGGGCATGTTTGCTTGCCTTGGTTTTCTTTTTTTTCTTTCTTGCATGTTGTGAAAAATGATTTTTAGAAGTTTTTTAGAGTATTCTAAGGTTCTGATTTTTTACAAAAGATGAAGCAAAAAAGGTTGAAATGGCTACATGATCTTGGCTAAACCAAGTGACCATGGTTTGGAGAGAGGCTATGCCCACTTTTACCTACCATGAAGCTTACCTTAATTTTGCTATTTAGCATGGTTTATTTTTTGATTTTTTGGAATGGAAAGGCTTCATGATCTTGGCAAGACCAAGTGATTATGGTTAGGTGAGAGGCTATGCCCATTTTATACCAACCATGGAGCTTAACTTTCCTTGTTTTATTTACTAGTTTTGCTTGTTATTTGCTTTGCATGTCTATGTTTAATTTTATATATGCTCTTTACATTATTTTACATGCTAAATTTGTTTCTATATTTCTATTCCATGCTTAATCATTTTTCTTGCACATTCGGCCATTGTGTTCATGCTCATATTGTGCATTTTTTTTTATGTATCATGTCTTATTTTATAAATATGTTTGCATTTTTCATATATTGACATATGGTCATTCGACTATTCCATGTTAGTATGCTTTGCATGTGCATTTTCATCTTGCTTCTTGGCTTGTTTGCATCTCCATGCTATGAGTTAGCATATCTTGATATTTAGTATGCCTTGCATGTGCATTTTCATTTTGCTTCTTGACTTGTTTGCATCTCCATGCCATGAGCTTGTACATTTTGATTTTAGTATGCCATATGCTTGTGAAAATGCTATGACAAAATGCCATCATTTGAGGTATATGACTATTCGGCTATTCCATTTAGTATGCCTTACATGTGTTTCTTTTTTTTTTTTTTTTTTATCTTGTTTCTTGACTTGTTTGCATCTCCATGCCATGAGCTGGTATTTTGATTTTAGTATGTCATATGCTTATGAAAATTTCATGACATTATGCATCTTGATATGAGTTATCATGTACTTGTGCCATTTACTAGATAGGATTGCATTAGAGTATCATGTAGCTACATTTGGCCTCTTCATGTATCCGTTGCCTTATCATGCATTTGCATTTTGTTTAGGTAACATGCTTTGCATTATCATATCTTGAAATTTTGTATTAGTTACTGTTTGTTCCAGCATTAACATTAGTTTCATTGGTCATTGTATGTTCATAGTATTGCTATGCATGTTCATTACATTTTAGGTCTAGGCCATATTGGTATTGCATGCATATTGAGTCTTAAATCACATTGGTATTGTCATGCATTACTATGCTATTTAAGTCTTAGGTTACACTAGCATTTTCATGCATATTCATAACATATTAGGTCCAAGTCACATTTACATTATCAAGCATTGCATGCATATTGAGTTAGGATAGCATTTATTGCCATGCAAACTCATGCTATGTATTTAGGTTGTCTTGAATTGTCATTCATTTCCTTTACCATTTAGACCTTTAGACCATGCATTTAATACATTTCATTTTCTGTATGTTCATGCATTCCATGTCATTGCCACATGATTTATGACTTAGGCCAACCAATGGCTCAAAGTCATGCTCTCTTGAGCATACTTGTGGAAAATTAAAGAGTTGTCAAATAGAGTACTCTACCTTTGTGATTTTTTTTTTTACTTAGCCAATTTTTGTCCAAGGTTTTTAAATGTTTAGCTACTGTCATTAGTTCTTTAGGATAATCTCCAACAATTTTTACTTTGATTTTTTAATGACTTTATCAAAGGCAAAAAATGTGTTTTGACAAAACAGTTTTTTTCACCCAGTACTCGAACTTCTCTGATTTTTCTGGGCAGTCATATTTAATCAAAAAATTAAGCCAATTTTTTCTTGTGTAGATTTACATGTTCTGAGTCTCCAGTATTTTTTGAAAAATAGGCTAAAAAATCGTGTGTCAAAAACGGACAGTAGAGGCAGATTTGAAATCAAATGAGGAATAATGGTTGAATTTGGCTAAGGCATTTAGAGGGGGTTGCGTATAAGCTTTAGCTACTGTCTTAGGGTAGTTCTAAGCCTTTTTAAACTTTAAAAATGATTTTATAAATCTCAGGTTAAGGGTGGTTAAGTCCGGGATTTTAAACTTAGGAAATTAGAGCCATTTTAAAAGGGTTTGGTAAGGGTTTTAATTTTTATTCAAGTTTTTCCTCAAAATTGTTTTCAAACAATCACAAAGTTTTGCTTTTTAGAAAATCTAATTTGACATATTTTCCTAAGGTAGCCGGATATCTTTTTAGATATACGGATTTCTTTATTTAGAAGAAAAAATACATTTTCATGCATTGCATTTTTCATGTTCATGCATTTTATTTAAATGAGTGATTTTTGCTATGATATTTTTCATATTATTATTATTTTGATTTACATTTTATGATGTTACATTGTTTTCCATATGATTTTGAATATTTCATGATATTCCATATTTTTTTATTTAGTCATTTATTTTTGTCACATTATTTAGCATATACTATGTTCATGCATTTTTATTTTATTTTCATGCACATTTTATGATCGCATTATTTTATGTTTCATGACATTTCACCATATTCCATGTCATTTAGGTTTAATTATTTAAAATATGTCATATCATTTAAAATTGCCATGTCTTTTAAATCATTTTATCTCATTTAGAATATACCATGACACTTAGGATTTTTTTATTTTACCTATAATATACTATGTCATTTTAATTATGTCATATCATTTAGGTTGCATTATATTATCTAGACTTTGCTATGTCATTTTATTTATGTCATACATGTTCATGTTCATTTTTTTTTAATGTTTTGAAAAAAATAATGATTTTCAATAAAAATAAAGATATTCCCGAGTTAAAATAATTCATGAGTTCTCTACCGGGTTTGCTGGAGGGAGTATCATCAATTATCATTAATAAAGGAATATCTTTCTTTCAAAAAACGAGAATGATTCGGAAAGTTTTCCAAATGAATAAAAATTTCTATATTTTGTCGGGGAATATAGGAGAATTTTGAATTAATAAATTTCGGATAATTTTAAATTAAAAATGGAATTATTTTTCTTAAAATTGGGAATTAACTTGAAATACTAAATTAAAAACCAACTTTTTACTGAGACTTGAGATAACACACGATTAATAAGGTACCGATTTATACGGACGTTGTGGGGGTGCTAATCCTTCCCCGCACGTAACCGACTCCCGAACTCGCTTTTTTGATTTATTTGGTTTATAACGCAGACTTGAAATTGGTTTTAAAAATGTTTTAATTAATTTTAAAATGTTTTATAAAACCAGTTTTAATAAGTGGCCGATCACACCTAGCTAAAAAAAATTGGTGGCGACTCCATGTCTTTTTACGAGGTCGTTTTCATACCCTCGACCGTTTATTTTATTTCAATCTAGAGGAATTAAGTCGTCTTTTCCTCTGCTTCTGTTTTCGTCCTCACTCGAATGGGTCCCCGCTATCGGGATAACGTATCGACATCTTGGCGACTCCACTAGGGATATATTTTATAGAGTCAGGCCTAGAATTAGTCGTGTGTTATCTAAGTCTTGGTTTTGTTGGTTTAATTGGTATTTAATTTTAATTCCCATATTTTTAAAATAATAAAGAGAATTTTGAAAATAATAAAATGTTTTCAATATGTCCATCTTCATATGCATGCATATTATTATTTGTTTTCTGGTTATTTTGTTGCGTATATTTATGTTTGCTTGACTGATGCTTTACTTTGTTTGATTTTAGTAGGGTATATAGAATAAAGGGTGTAGAATAGGTGGTGACAGGTTTGTTTTGTTCCTCCACACACAGTATATTTGCATTTGCCTAACATGAACTCTCTACCCGGGTTTCGTCCTTTTAAGTGGGAGTAAAGTAACTACACCTTCGTGATGATCCTCCGTATGGGCTAGTAAAACACTTTCGGAGTATAAAGTACCTAATACCTTCGTGATAATCCTCCGTACGGGCATAAGAAAATATACTCTAACGAATTGAACCCGCTTTTATCGGGGGGCCTTACTAGCCTTCACAGGCGACAGTGAGGAACAATTCGGGGCCTTAGAATCGATTCACCTTCATATAGTGAACCTAGGTGAAGCCATGCCGGATTTCTGTTAGATATCCGAAGTTTAAGAACACATGGAGGAACATTTCCAACCTTTTACCATCTTTCTATATGATAGATTTTACAAATTGGGTGATAATGAATGAACATCATATCACTCGTAATAAATTTATTATTTTGTCCCAAAGGCGTCGTAATGTCGAAGCTCTGTTAAAATTTTTGGGACATTCTTTAAAAAGTATGTTGTTATTTATGTCATATTTGTGAATTCATTTCTTTACTAATCTATTTCGTTCTGTTTTCTTTTCTTTGACACGCATCATAGACATCATCATACACTTGGAGTTTATTGGCCTCAGGATAGTCATCAACCCAAAGGACTTTCATGGAGTGTCAGGTTATTTCAGTGATAGAAGATCATGCAGTAGTCAGGGCACAGTCGAAAAAAGATCAAAGGGAGGATGGTGATTGCCTGAAGAAAGATTATATGTCAGTATTGCCGAAAAGGGTCAAAGTGGACTCCAGATAGAATAATCTCCGAGGGTTAGTCGATATTTGGAATCAGTAAAATGTATTAGAGAAAAAAGCCTTCACTCAGAATTATGGAGATATAGCACTCTTAATTTCGATTCGGGTCAATAGTAGGTTGATTCAGGCTATGGTACAGTTTTGGAATCCTGCTTATAGATGTTTTACTTTTAACAAGGAGGATATGACCCCACTGATTGAAGAATATTTAGCACTGTTACGTATTGATGTCCTAATCCTGATCAAGTATATTTGAAAGAAGTGAAACCTTCAGGCTTTAAGAGGAAACTGGCTAGGATCACAAGAATGGATACAACATGGGTTGAGAGTCTTGTGGATACAAAGTAGAAAAATGGATGCATTCCGTCGGAAACTCTCCGACAATTGATATTGGGTTATTCCAACAAAGAAAAAGCCAGGGACATCTTCACTCTAGCCATCTACGGATTAGTCATATTCCCGAAGATATTGGGTCATGTGGATATAGCCGTGTTTGATTTCTTTGAAAAGTTGGAACAAAAGATCAACTCATCTACGGCCATCATAACTAAAACTATCTGATCTTTGAATTTTTGTAAAAGAGAAGGACAAAGGAGAATCAAGGGGTGTGTACAACTCCTTTATATTTGGATTCAAAGTCACTTTTGGAAGATAGAAAAGGTTTCCTTCAAACCGTACATGAAGTCTTTAGTTCCGATTAAGGAATTCCTTCAAAATGATTAGCCTGAAGACGAGGATGAAGAGAAATGGGTCAACAAGTTCCGGAATCTAAAAGGGGAGATGGTGACTTGGAGAGCTCCATGGATGGTTCCTATGTCGATTATGTACAAATATGGGGACAACTCGGGAGTTCCACTACTCGAAATTTGGGGGTCTATGAGTTATGAGCCTTTTTTGGTGCAAAGACAGGTTGAGTCTCGGCAATTCACACCCGTGACTCATAATCTAGGATCACCAGAGTTCAATTATGGAGAAGACGGATATTCTGGAAAGGTGCGGGCAGTGATTGAAGCATGGAAGAAAACTCACCGGATAAAAGTGGCCAGATACGCCGACATCGTCACACTTGATTACCCGGTATGGAGGGAATTAAGGGTTAATGATAGGCTACTAACATCAGATGGGGAAGAGGTCCAGTTCATGAATCTGCCACCGAGGGAAATGCCATCAGAGTTAGAAATCGTAAGGGTAGAATTTGAAAAAGAAAAGGCTCAGATGAGTAAGGAGATTGCTCGACTACAAGAAGAACTTGAGGACATGAAAAGTAGGGAATCAGCTCGAGAAAGAGAAAAGAAAAAGATCAAGAGAGAAAGGGACACTGCTAAGGGCGATCTTCTGGAATTACACTTGGAGAACAAGAGGTACAGCTTCGAACTCAGATTTGAGGGGACCCTCAAGACTTTCGAGGAATGGGAGAATGAAGTCAAAAACCTCACGAAGGAGAATAACTACTGGAAAGAGAGAGCGAAGCATGAGGAAGCCCGAGCCAATCAACTGGATAAGCAAGATAAGGAAAGCTTACACGGTGATACTTCTACTGACGCTTCAAGGGGCCGTGAACAAGTAGGGGTTAGATTGAAGAGCAGGGCAATCAAAACGAGATTGTGAAAGAAAGTCCGAGATCCAAGCAAGTCACTATCAGACTAATTTTGTAATAGCACTTTGAAAGTCGAATTACGGACTTATCTTAGGCAGTGATCTTTTTATTCTATCTGTGATATATTTAGTTCCAGGAAATCAATGAAAGACCGTTCGGTTGAAATTAACCCTGGGTCAATACATTCAAATGCATTCATATTTTATATATTTTGTTTGTTCCTTCGTACATTTACACATATTTACAATCATTCATTTTTTAAATTCATTTATGTTCATACACTTAACCACTCATTTATTCCTTTTACTTGTTCATTCATTCATATTCATACACTTAACCACTTATTTGTTCATTTCGGTTGTTCATTAATTTATTTTTTTCGTATTCATATACGTAGTCATGTGCATATCCATTTTATTTGATTCATTCATTCACATTCAGTCATACATTCATTCATTCATTTTTTATAAAACATAAAAAAAAGATATGTCAATAATTTCTAATTCATGGTTTTCAAAACTAAAGGTACAATTTGTCGCACTCAGAAAGAATCGGATTTCCGACACCCTTACAATACTCAATCTCAAGCCAGAGCTATGGAAAATGATCAGCTTGCTAGAATTGAAAGAATGGAAAGAACTCAAAGGGAACTGCAGGAACAGTTAGCTAAATCTCAGGAGGAGTCTCGAGAATAGATGACTAAACTCATGGAAATGATGGGTGCCATGATGAAACAAAAAGGGCCGGGAGAGAATTCGGTCACCGAGAAAAGGGTGGTAGTTGAAGAGGATCAACCTGAAAACATACAACAAAAGGGCCAAGAGGTGGCTATTGCGGCAGCCTCCTATGTTTATATCCAGTCAGCTGCTGAGACACAGAACTATGTTCCCTGAAAGGGTACTATGGGAGCTGACCAAAATGATGTTAACGTTCCAGACTTTGAGGAACTAGCTGAAAAGGAAAAAGCAAAGATGACTGAGCTGAAGAGGGTCGAAATGACAGAATCACAGAAAAAATATCAACTGCTGGAGGAGAGGCTGAGGGCCATTGAAGGGGCAGAGTTATTTAGCAGTCTGGATGCCAAAGAGATGAGCTTAGTACACGATCTAGTAATTCCCCCAAAGTTCAAAGTACCAGACTTTGAAAAATATAATGGGACTACCAACCCATCAGCACATCTGACCATGTACTGCAGAAGAATGACGGGGCACGATGATAATGAGAAACTGCTTATCCATTGTTTCCAAGATAGCTTGACAGGGTCTGCAACCCGATGGTACAACCAACTGAGTCGTACCAAGATTCGTTCATGGATAGATTTAGCCAGGGCTTTCATGGAATATTATAAGCATATATTTGATATGGTACCAGGTAGGTTGTCGCTACAGAACATGGAAAATAGGACAACTGAGAGTTTCAAAGAATACTCGCAAAGGTGGAGGGATCTGGCCACACAAGTGCAACCCTCTTTAACTAGCAAAGAAACGACAGTGCTTTTCATCAACACTTTGAAAGCACCCTATTATGATAAATTGGTGGGGAGTGCCACCAAGGATTTTGCAGACATGGTAATATCTGGGGAGATGATAGAGTCGGCCATTAAGAATGGGAAAATAGAAGGGGGAGAGTCTTCTACTCCGAAAAAGGTATTTCCTGCTAGGAAAAAAAAAGGAAACCCACGCAGTTAGTATCAACCAATACCCATATGCACCTTCCACACCACATACACCACCAAGACCCTATACTCCTACCACATTGTATGCACCTCCTACACCCTACACACCTTACCCGGGGTATAATCCTTATTACCCCAATATGAACCACCTTACCCAAAATCCCTTCCCTTATACCAATATACCACAACAGTCGTTTCCAACGGGTATATCCCCACAGATAAACATCGCGGCAGACGATCGTATATATTTCAGCTATAAGGAAATACCACCCAATGGTATTGGGTCAACAAAGGCTCTCCACATAACTACCACTTGTAAGGGGCACATATTACCAAGGGTCCTTTTGGATAATGGTTCTTCATTAAATGCGATGCCCTTGGCAACTTTTTCCAAACTACCAGTGGATATTTCTTATATGCTGCCAAGTTGCACGGTGGTCATAGCCTTTGATGGTACCAGGAGAGATGTAATTGGAACTATTGAGGTTCCTCTCGAGATAAGCCCATGCACCTATACAGTAAATCGAGTCATGGATATTAATCCATCCTATAATTGCCTGTTTGGTAGACCGTAGATACATTAAGCAGGAGCTGTACCTTCGTCTCTCCACCAAAAGCTGAAATTTATGAGAGAAGGGTGTTTGGTCACTGTATTAGGAGAGAAAGATGTAATAGCCTCTGCATCTACTGAATCTCCTTATGTTGAACCCAATGAAGATGCCGTAGAATGTTTCTTTCGGTCTTTGGAATTCGTAAATGCGATTTTCGTCGCTGAAGGATAAAAAATTCCAAAACCAAGGCTGTCCAAGAACACAAGGTTGGGGGTAAGAACAATAGTGGGAAAGAGCTGCAGGGCTGGAAAAGGTCTCGGAAAATATTTTTAGGGGATGGCCCGAGCAATGGAAGTAGTGGGAAAGAAAGATCGATTTGGCCTAGGGTATCTTTCGAAGGCCCATGAGAAAAAGAAACAAGTTGAAAGGAACCGGCAAAAGAGGATGGCTCGTCTTACGGGTATGGATATTGAATGGGAGCCTATGACATTCCCACCTATCCTTCAAAGCTTCCACTTAGCCGGTTCTCTGTTCAGAGAAAATAATTCTGATGATGTGCTAGTAATGATCGAGCAAGCTGAGATTCCAAGTGAATAGGGATGAGCAGACGTATGATATGGAAATCTGCATGACTGGAGAAGAAAGAATTGAAAGTGAGAATGCTAACTGGATGGTGTGACCTTGTCCACCAGGATATAGACTAACCAATTGGAGTGCAACCGAGCTACCCATAGTTTTTAGGTCTATTCCAACGTAATGCTTTTAAAACAAATCTAAAATATCTTTGCCCGAAGATATTATTTCTTTTGTAATGGGCTTTTGTCTAAAACTTTTCATCCAATAAATAACAACCATGATGCATTTCTTTCATATTGATGTGTCCATATTCTTTCATTTATGCTATTTATTTTGCTTCGGTTGTATATATGTTTTCCTATATTATTTCTTCCCCACCTATTTACAGGTGTATAGATGCGGAATATGAGGACCTTCCTGTCAGTAATTCTGAAATTGATTTTGAGAGACCCATTTGCACGAACGATTTTGAGGCCGATGAAGATCTTGAGGATTATGATCTACCTCTGGACTTGTTAAGAAAAATAGAACAAGAAGAGAAACAAGTACTTCCACATGAGGAGCTATTGGAATTGTTAAATTTGGGAAGTAGTGAGGAGATAAAAGAGGTTAAAATCGGGACTACATTGTCATCATCGATAAAGGGTGAACTCATAGCCTTGCTCCAAGAATATGTAGATGTATTTGCTTGGTCATTCCAAGACATGCCGGGTTTGGATCCAGACATTATGGTTCATAAGCTCCCTTTAAGGCCAGAGTGCAAGCCAATTCAGCAAAAGTTGAGAAGAATGAGGTCGGACATGCTGTTAAAGGTAAAAGATGATATGAAGAGGCAGTTTGATACTGGATTCTTAGAGGTGGTAAAATATCCGGAATGGGTGGCAAACATTGTTCCAGTGCCAAAGAAGGATGGCGAGGTGCGTATGTGCGTCGATTATCGAGATTTGAACGAAGCTAGTCCCAAAGATAATTTCTCTTTGCCTCACATTGATACTTTGGTGGATAATACGGCAAAGAGTTCCTTGTTTTGTTTCATGGATAGATACTCGGGATATATAATTAGATTAAGATGGCACAAAAGATATGGAGAAAACCACATTTGTTACAATGTGGGGAACATTCTGCTACAAGGTAATTGTCGCAACCTAAAAAATAACGAGTCTCATCGCAAGACTTTATTATTCGTTAAGCGTGACATTAAAAAAACTGAGGAAAAGTTGACTTAATTCCTCTAGAAAAATGAAGGTTTTGAAAATGACCTTGAAAAAGACATGGAGTCGCCACCAATTTTTTTAGCTAGGTGTGATCGGCCACCTATTAAAATCGGTTTTATAAAATATTATAAAAATTAATTAAAACATTTTAAAAAACCAATTTCAAGTCTGCGTTTTAAACCAGAGAAATCAAAGAAGCGGGTTCGGGAGTTGATTACGTGTGGGGAAGGATTAGCACCCCCACAACGCCCGTATAAATCGGTACCTTATTAATCGTGTGTTATCTCAAGTCTCGGTAAAAGTTGGTTTTAAATTTAGTATTTCAAATTAATTCCCAATTTAATGAAAATTAATTCCCTTTTTTTATTGAAAATGATCCAGAATTTATAAATTCAAAATTTTCCTATATTCCCCAACAAACGTGGCAAAATATAGAAATTTTTATTAGTTTTGGAAAACTTTCCGAATCATTCTCTTTTTTTTTTTTTTGAAAGAAAGATATTCCTTTATTAATGATAATTGATGATATTCCCTCCAGCAAACCCGGCAGAGAACTCATGAATTATTTTTAACTCGGAAATATCTTTATTTTTTATTGAAAAATCATTATCCTTTTGAAAACATTTTAAAAAGATATGAATATGTATATGCATGACATAAATAAAATGACATAGCAAAATCTAAATAATATAATGCTTCCTAAATGATATGATATAATGTAAATGCCTTAGCATATTCTAAATGAAATAAAATATCCTAAGTTATATGACATATTATAAATAAAATAAAATGACCTAGGTAACATAGTATATTCTATATGAGATGCAATATCCTAAGTCATATGATATGTTCTAAATGAAATAAAATAACTTAAGTAACATAACATATTCTATATGAAATGAAATAACCTAAGTAACATGATATTTTCTAAATGAAATAAAATAACCTAAGTAACATACCATATTCTATATGAAATGAAATAATTTAAATGACATGACAAACATGAATGATATGGCATATAAATTAAATGAGATGGAATATGAAATAATGCTATCATATAATATGCATGAAAATAAAAATGCATGAACATAGTATATGCTAAATAATATGACAAAAAAAATAACTAAATAAAAGGCATAGGATATCATGAAATATTCCAAATCATATAATAAACAATATAACATAACTCAAAATCATAACAATATCATAGAAATTATCATGGCAAGAATCACATATTATATAAAATGCATGAATATGGAAAATGCAATGCATGAAATGTATTTGTTCCTTTAATTAAGGAAATCCGTATATCTAAAAAGATATCCGGCTACCTTAGGAAAATATGTCAAATTAAATATTCTAAAACCAAAATACTTTGTGATTGTTTGAAAACAATTTTGAAAAGCTTGAATTAAAAATAAAAACTGGGCTAAATCTTTTTTAAATGGCTCTAATTTCCTAAGTTTAAAAATCCAGACTTGACTACCCTTAACCCGGGACTTGAAAAACCATTTTTAGAGTTTAAAAAGTCTTAGAAACTACCCTAAGTCAGTAGCTAACCCTCCTAATCAGCCCACTCTAAGTAACTTAACCAAAACAGAAAAATGATTTTTCTTTAAATTCAATTCTGACTTCACTGTCCAGTTTTAAGCCATGATTTTTTACTCTATTTTTAAAAATTCCAAAAATTCTGAAAAACATACTGGAGATTCAGGACATGTAAAACTACACGGGAAAAAATTGTCTTAATTTTATGATTAAAGACTAATGCCCAGAAAAATCGAAAAGTTACGAAAACTGGGTGAAAAAAAAACTGCTTTGCCAGAACACATTTTGCCTTTGATAAAATCATAAAAAATCAAAGTAAAAATATTTGAAACTCATAAAATGACTTACAAACAGTAGCTAGGACTTTTTGAAAGTTAGATAAAAATTGGCTTGTAAAAAAATCACAAAGGTAGAATAATCAACTTGACAAACTTAATTTTCCACAAGTGTGCTCAAGAGAGCATGACTTTGAACCATTAATTGGCTCAAGTCATTATTCAAGTGGCATGAACATGAAATGCATGAAAAAAATACAGCAAACATAATGCATGAAATGCATGAGCTTAAATCTAAATGTCATGAAAGAATGCATGGCATTCATAAAGTGACCTAGACCTTAATGAACTTGCATGGCATTTAATGCAACCTAGACCTAAAATGCATGAACATGCATGGCAAATAAACCTAACTTAATAACTAAAATATACATGGCATTTTCACAAACACAAAGCATGCTTAAACCAAAAACTCAACCAAATATCATGCAAATGCTAACCTATCAACTAACATGACAACAATGCACAAAAAATGCAAAAATTCCAAGAGGGCCGAATAGCATAATGTAACTAGGAAACATGGCATTTTCACAAACACTTGGTATACTAGCATGCAAAACTAAATCAAATGGCATGTAAATGCAAAAACCTACCAACTAACATGGCAAAAAATGCAACACACAATGCAAAACACATGGAGTAGCCAAATGGCCTCAAGGTCCAACAAGCATGGCATTTTCAGAAACACTTGGTATACTAACATGCTCAACTAAAATATAACACTTAAATCATGCAAAAACCACACAAGCATTTTCAAAAACACTTAATTTACTAACTCTAAAACATGCTCAACTAAGATATAAAACTCAAATCATGCAAAGACCACACAAGCATTTTCACAAACACTTGATATACTAAATCTAAAACATGCTCAAATTTAAACATCATGAAAACAGAAAATTAAAAATGCAAAAACATGATATTTAAAACATAAATGGCAACAAACAAAGCAACCAAATTAAAATATAACTCAAGAATATGAAGTAAGATAACATTTAAAACACCAAGATCAAAGAAAATAACATAAACAATATGGTAAAATAAACCAAAACAGCAACTTAAAAAAAATAATGTAGGCCATTTGGCCATGGTGAGTTTATTGTAAAAAAAATTGTAAAAAAATATACTCAAGAAGGAGATGAAGGAAGAACTTAAAAAGAACAATAAAAAACATTTATTTAAAATGGAAACTCACCAAATAGAAATCAAAATAGCAAAAACAAGAATGGAAAATAAGAAAGTGTAAGACTTGGTGCTCAAGAGCAACCTCAAGAAGCTATATTTCAAGCTTTATCTCTTCAAACTTTCCTTTCTTTTCTAAAATTTTCTTTTTTGCTTTCAACCAAGAAGAGAAAAACTAAGAAAAACTAAGAGAAATCAGCAAAAATGAAGTTGAAAATTTGAAATTCTGACCTCACCTTAATGTTGGCAGAATTTTACCTCTCTTCTCCCCTAGGATGTTGTCATTTTTTGTGTAACCAATTTTCCATCAAATGGCTAATAATCAAGGTGAAAAATCATGAAATTACCACCTTTAGATTAGCATCTCAGCTCTCTCAAAGTACAGCTGTTAAAGAATAATGTTGACATCTCTCTTGGCCTATGTGGCTTAATCACCATGGCTTGATCAAAGAGAATCTCTAACTAACTCTTGATTTTTAGCCATTTGATTGAAAAATCAGAAGCTTCCTCCTTCCTTTGGGCTTGGGCAGGCCAACACTTCTCTTTTCCAGCCCAACTCTGATTTTTTGAAAGGCCCAAAGAAGCCCTTTTTCGGATGCTTGGGTGAAATGACCGTTTTGCCCCCCGGATGCAAATAAATATCAAACGGACTCCAAATTCAATTTTTATTTTTTTAATACTTCCAAAATAATAAAATATTGAGTTCGGGAAGTTTTCAAAATTATCCGAGTCCGTTTGCTATTTATTTGGATTTTTTCTTCCAAAAATGCCTTTTTATGCCCCTACATTTTACCATTTTTTAAACGAGCTCCAAATCAAGTTTTTTCTTCACCAATCTCTTCCAAATAATTTAAAAATGTGATCTGGAAGTTTTCATAATTATTGGAGCTCATTTGGTATTTTTTGGGATTTATCGGCTTGAATTACTGCATAGGAGGCTCGAGATTTGGCCATCTTGCAAACGGACTCCGAATCAAGATTTTCTTTCGCCAATCTCTTCCAAATAATTTAAAAATGAGATTTGCAAAATTTCAGAATTTTTGGATTCCATTTGCTATTTTTTCGAGATTTAATCTTTTTGAATTATTGCATAGGAGGCTCGGGATTTGGCCATTTTGCAAACGAACTCCGAATCAAGATGTTCTTTCGCCAATCTCTTTAAAATAATTTAAAAATGATATTTGCAAAATTTCAGAAGATTTGGAGCTCATTTGCTATTTTTTCGGGATTTTCCTTTTTGAATTACTACATAGGAGGCCCGGGATTTGGCCATTTTGCAAACGAACTCCGAATCAAGATTTTCTTTCGCCAATCTCTTTCAAATGATTTAAGAATGAGATTGACAAATTTTTAGAATTTTCGGAGTCCATTTGCTATTTTTCCCAAATTTTCCAATTTTGCCTTTTGCCTCCGAAACCCGGTTTTGCTCAAAACAAGTCCGATTTTCAGATTTTCTTCAATCTGAGCCTTAGGCTATCCTTTTAATCATTCTTCATCCATTGGGGGCTTTGGTCTTACCAAGTCGGGCCATTTCTGTGATTCTTCCCGATTTCACCGAAATCCACTAAAAACCCTAATTCTCGGTTTTCTCCTGAATTGACTTTTCTTTCGGTTTTTCTTGCAAGTGACTTCTCCATTACCCGTAGTCAGTGCTTATCTTTCATTTGGAACCTTCAATTTCGACCAATTTGATCGATGAAGCACTTTTCTCCAAATTTCTCGGATTAGGGTTTCCTTTCTACTAAATCTCCAAATCCCAACTTCCGAACTCCATCTCTTTCAATGTAGACCTCGGATTATCAAAATTCTTTCGCCATTTTTCAATTGAACTTAAAATCTTGATTTTGAAAGTGGGTTGACTTTTTTCAGTAGTTGAATTTCTGGGGTTGACTTTTTCGGGGTTGACTTTTTTCGGGGTTGACGTTTTTTCAAGTTTGACTTTTTGTGCTCGCCCTCTTAAACTAAGTCTCGGAGTATCACCTGCATGATGAAAAAAGTCTTTTTACACTCGGAAACATCAATATAGGAAGAAAACATACCTGTTTAGTGGTCCGGACAAAATTAGGTGTCTACAGCTGCCCCTCTTTGGCTATTGCTGAGAATCAGGAATCAGACAAAGATAAACCGACACTAATTTTGTACGGTCAGTGACATCACATGTGAAGGAAAGGGAAAGATGTTTTCTTTTTCATTCTTCTATCATTTTTTCATTTTTCATTTTTCATTTTTTTCCATTTTCTATTTTTCCATTTTTTTCATTTTTCCTCTTTTTTCCGTTTTTCAATTTTTTTTCAATTTTTTTACCATACAGTAAATTGAAGATTTTGTCCTTAAATTGAATTCCCTAACTAAACAAGGCTCGACCCGTCTTAAGGAAACGAATTCGTTTTCCAAGAAAGGAAATGACCTCGACGATGGTCTCGGGGCCTTGATCTGTCTTGTTCTCAGCTGTGTTTAAAATTCTGGATATCTCCTCCAGAAGCTTCGGCTATCACCACCAAAGTCTTGCTCATTTTTAAAATGTAAAAATTCTGGGTATCACCTCCAGAAGCTTCAGCTATCACCACCGAAGACTTTTTACCTTTTCAAAGGATTTTAAAACTCTCTGGATATCTCCACCAGAGGCTTCAGCTATCACCACCGAAGACTTTCTACCTTTTCAAAGGATTTTAAAACTCTGGATATCTCCACCAGAGGCTTCAGCTATCACCACCGAAGACTTGTTCATAATAAAAAAAAGTACCTCGACGATGATCTCGGGCCTCGACTTATTTGAGAAGCAAAACGAGTTCGATTATACCTGACAGCTTTAAGAGATGATGCAAATGCTTCATGATGTAAATGCAAATGTCTTTATTTGATGCAAACGCTTCTTGATGTAGATGCAAATGACTTAGATTGGTGCAAATGACTTTGATGCAAATGTAAATGACTTGATTTGATGCAGATTCAACTAACTTAGATTGATGCAAATGCTTCTTGATGTAGATGCACATGTTGAATAAAATTCGGGATAACTCCTCCAAAAGAAGATTTCTCATTTTTCAAAATTATGAAACCCTGGATATCTCCACCAGAGGCTTCAGCTATCACCACCGAAGACTTGTTCACTTGTAAAATTCTGGATATCCCCACCAGAAGCTTTGGCTATCACCACCAAAGACTTGCTCATTGTAAAATTCTGGGTAACTCCTTCAGAAGAAGATTTCTTATGTTTCAAGATTATAAAACCCTGGATATCTCCACCAGAGGCTTCAACTATCACCACCGAAGACTTGTTCACTTTTAAAACTGTAAAATTCTAGATATCCCCACCAGAAGCTTTGGCTATCACCACCAAAGACTTGCTCATTGTAAAATTCTGGGTAACTCCTCTAGAAGAAGATTTCTCATTTTTCAAGATTATAAAACCCTGGATATCTCCACCAGAGGCTTCAGCTATCACCACCGAAGACTTGTTCACTTGTAAAATTCTGGATATCCCCACCAGAAGCTTTGGCTATCACCACCAAAGACTTGCTCATTGTAAAATTCTGGGTAACTCCTTCAGAAGAAGATTTTTCATGTTTCAAGATTATAAAACCCTGGATATCTCCACCAGAGGCTTCAGCTATCACCACCGAAGACTTGTTCACTTTTAAAACTGTAAAATTCTGGATATCCCCACCAGAAGCTTTGGCTATCACCACCAAAGACTTGCTCATTGTAAAATTTTGGGTAACTCCTCTAGAAGAAGATTTCTCATTTTTCAAGATTATAAAACCCTGGATATCTCCACCAGAGGCTTCAGCTATCACCACCGAAGACTTGTTCACTTTTAAAACTATAAAATTCTGGATATCCCCACCAGAAGCTTTGGCTATCACCACCAAAGACTTGCTCATTGTAAAATTCTGGGTAACTCCTCTAGAAGAAGATTTCTCATTTTTCAAAATTATAAAACCCTGGATATCTCCACCAGAGACTTCAGCTATCACCACCGAAGACTTGTTCACTTTAAAACTGTAGAATTCTGGATATCCCCACCAGAAGCTTTGAGAAATGATGCAGATGCACATGTCTTTTAACAAGGTGCTCATGCTTCATGGTGCAAATGTTAAATATTTCTTAGTGCAAATACAAATGGCCTGGATTGATGCCCATGTTTCATGATGCAGATGCCCCTACTAATTGTGTTCATGTAACTGGTTTATGAATGGTGTAACTACAATTACCTCACAATAATGAAAATGCAATGATTCTAGAAATGATGCAATTGCTTGAGATGACACAAATGCGAATTCCATGAAGAATGTAAATGTAAAGGTAAAATGCAAATGCTTATGGAATAATGCCAATGCAAATACCCATGAATGATGCAAATGCTTACCGACACTGTGCAGATGTAAAAGCTTCATAAAGAGATGAGTGCTCATGAGTGATGCAAATGCCCCCGGTTGTTTTTCTAGACTTTGGCTTAGCCTTTCAAATTCATTTTTCCTATTCAAATCAGAGTATATTTTCAATTCATTTTGGCTATTCTCTTTGCCCCAACAGTTTTCAAACTTTCATCAACAGAGATCTGAATCGGGTTCTATTTATTCTTTCTCATATCTGGAAGTCAAGACCTATCCTAGCAGTTCTATACCTTTGGGTTAGAAAAATCCTTGTCTCATGTCAACATCAAAATGGGTATTTCAAAAAATCTCTTTATTTGTTTTTCGCATTTTGAAAACTTCTGAACAAAAAATATTAACCCCACAATGTGTGATGTATAAATCTTTTGAAGATTGATGATCATTGTTAGAAATTTCTCTAAGTAGCAATTTGGTTTTTCAACTGGGATTGGCAAGGCTTGGTATAACAAGATTCTGGCTTTTCCAAGAAAACTTCATGACAAAATTGTAAATCCCTTCTAGGCTCACAAATGGAACAAGTTTTATAAATCATGAATTTATTGAGAACCAAACAAATTTAACATTCTTTTATTTTCCATATTAAGGCATTTTGACAAGCATCAAGATTGGCTAGGATGTTTAAACCGGAAAGTTTAATCTTGGGAACAAAAGTTTCAGTTTTTGAAGACAATCCTCTGAATGAGAATTGACAATTTGGGAGGTTCAGGAATTCCTAGATGTTCCTTAATGACCACTCCTTTAATAAGATCTTTTCTTTTATGGTATCGGCACTTTCATATATGGCATCAAAAATTCCCATGCCACTCTAGACCGCCCATTTTTGGGTTTTCGCCCTAGAGAGTCCCTTTTCTCTCCAATTTTCCTTTTTTCATTGTTTTACCATGCACTTGAGAATTCTAAATTCTTCCTTAGTGAAATGAGAATTTGATGAGATAGGATAAAATATGAGGAAAACCCTTCAAATTAAATATTCATGCTTGATCAAAATGGACTTTTAAAGCACGTAATGTAGGCCATGGTTCGGGATTCAAAAACAAGGATAAATAGGCCCAAAATATGTGTTTGAGGGTAATCAGATCAAGGATCATTTCTTGAGGAGAATTCTTTTTGAAGCATTTGTCCCTTCTTCGACATTTCTTTCCTTTTTACTTTTTTTCCTTCTTTGCTTTTGGCTTTCATTTGCCACCGCTCTTTCACACACTTTTTCCTCTATTTTTCTTTTGTTTTTCTTGGCTTTCATTTCGCCATCTTTTCCTTTTTCTTTGACAAAATGAGCCCGTATTCATTTGGGAACTCAATTTGCTTTGTATATGTCTTTGAGTTAGGACTCATTTCTCAATGATCTTTGAGAAGGTCTTTCCTCGCATTTGCCCCCCAGTGTAGAGGGTGATCCTTGATCAGGGTTCAAAGAAGAAAGAATTCTTTTGGCTCAAAAGGGGTGACTATGGATAATTTCTTTTTGTGCGAAAGGGATATGAAAGATGGCCATTCCTCATGTCGAGCATGAATATTCACTTTGAAAAGCAATCCTCAAGGGAAATAGATATTCAGAATTTCATTTTGCACTTTGGAATCATTCGAATTCTTATATGCATGATATCACAAATTTTTCTTCTCTTTTTTCATCGCATGCCCCAATGATTCATGCGTTGGCCCATCCTTCTTCACCATGTATCCATCATTTCCACATATGATGCCCCAATTTGATTAACCATGAGAATTTGTATCAACGAGGAACATAGCAAGTCTTGGTCTGTACTGAAAAGGCTGAGTTTCTAATCTGAGTTCTTTGAAGAGACAAGGAAAATATGACCCAAAAACGGGTTTTCTCTGGGACAAGGGATAATCTAGTTTAATCATTGTGCCCCAAGGTGTCAATCATGAAGTGATGTTTGGGCAATTAGTGTTTTGTGGTTTGTTGAAAATGACATGAATGGTTTTGGCACAACCTTGACACATATCAAATTACCAAAATCTAGATTCTTGAAAGAATGTCTCATTTGTTTGAATTTCAAGGAATTCGAAAATTTTCAAAAAGTTCGTTTTTTTGTTCATAGCCTAGAATAGGATTTACATCCTTGCTTATTTTGCAATGACAATGCTTCTCTCTTTTTTTCAAATTCATTTTTCCTTGAAGCATTAGGTCTTTCAAGTGTTCTTGATTCAAGGTTTCGGTATAGAGAAGCCCAAAAAAGAGGGGGATGGTGTTGGGTTATTTCTAACACCGATCATCAATCTTCTTGAGACTATCCATTATTAAAACTTCTTTAATGCTTGTTTTTGCAAATTCAAGTTATTGTTAAAACACAATAAACACAAAGCATTTAAAATTCAAAATTCATTTAATTCATGTAGATGTTAACATGAGACAAGTGCTTTCATCATCACAGTGTACAGAACTACATGCGTCAAAAACCTAATATGATCATGCACAATGTTTCTTATGACACTTGGCTTCCCTATCTTCAAAACTTATCAAACCAGCCTTGATGAGATCTCTGACCTTGTACTTCAAAGCGGGGCAGTTCTCTGTTGAGTGACCTTGATTGCCAGAATGATAACTACAACACTCATTAGCATCATACCAGCTCGGATAAGGGGGCTTCAGAGGCTCTATTTGCATGGGTGTCACAAGGTGATTCTGGATGAATTGAGGTAGTAGCTCACTGCATGTCACAGGAATTGGGTCAACCAGATTTCTTTTTCGCTTTTTATGCCCCCTTCGATTATTCCCAAGGGTGTTCGATTGATAGACAAATGTAAATTTTGGTGTAGTTGCAGTCATTGGTTGGTAGGGATAAAAACCTTGAGAGACATTGTTCAGGGTAGAGTAAAATGGCTGATACGAGGAGAATTGAGGAGGTGGGGCAAAGTCTTCCACAACTTGGGTATCTTTCTTTTTCTTTTCAGATGCCCCTTTTTCCTTGGTATTCGATGTTCTTTCTCCTTCAATTTTCCCATCTTTGATAGCATTCTCAATCATCTCCCCTGAAATCACCATGTCCGAAAAATTCTTCGTGGTGTTGCCGACAAGTCTATCGTAGTACGGGGCCTATAGTGTATTCACAAAAAGGACAGTGGTTTCCTTCTGAGTTAAAGATGGTTGTACTTGGATGGCCAGGCTCATCCACCGTTGCGCATATTCTTTGAAGCTCTCAGTAGCTTTTTTCTTCATATTTTGCAAGGTGAGACGGTCAGGCGCCATGTCGGTCATATGCTTGTACTAGTTTAGAAAAACCCTAGCCAGGTCATTCCAAGAGCGAATCTGATCCTTGCTCAACTGACTATACCACCTAATTGCGGATCCGCTGAGGCTATCCTGAAAGCAGTGAATCAAAAGCTTATCATTATCTATATGACTTGTCATCTTCTGGCAGAACATAGTGATGTGGGCTGATGGATCAATCGTCCCGTCATATTTCACAAAGTCAGGGATCTTGAACTTAGGGGGAATGACTAAATCGAGGACCAAACATCGTTCTTTTGCATCTAAACTCCCAAATACATCTGTTCTTTCTACTGCCCAGAGCCTTTCATCTAACAACTGATATTTCCCTTGGGAATCTGCCAACTCAACCTCATTTACTACAACCATTTTCAACTTTGCCTGTCCAGCTGGATCATCTGAGTTTAGGATATTGAAGGGGTTGACAGTGTTCTGGGCATCAATCATTACGACCTCATTCTGACCCTTTTGTGCCTCTAACCCTTTCCTGGCGACAAAGTTTTCAGTGTATCCTTTTCCCTTGATTACGGCGGACATAGATCCATCAATTTAGTCATCTAATCTTTAGATTATGCTTGAGACTTTGCTAGCTGATCTCGTAATTCTTTCTGTTCCCTTTCCATTTTTTTTCATTCGAGCAACTTGTTCATCCTCCATAGCACCAGCCTGTATTAAAAGTGTACTCAGTACTTCTTATACTTATGATTTGAAATGGAAATTCTTTCAAAGACTCCTAAAGCCAAGCCAACTTCTATTTTATTTCCCCCAAATGTATGTCATGATGAATGAGCCATGATTGCAATTTGATACATGTGAAGCCTAAACAATATGATGTATGGACATGTACAATGGAAACATGCTAACCATGTATGTAATAAATGCAATCACGATGCCAACCTGTTGCAAGCAAAGAATAAACAAATCAACACATGGATATATGCAATGACTGATCATGTGCATTTTAGCATATTTCCTAATGAATGATCATATACCCTATGAATGCAACACGGTGTCAATTATGATAAATGCAAACAATGAATGATTGATATAGAGTATATACAAAGAAAATCATGCTAACCATGTGTGTCATGAATGCGACTTAATGCCAACATGATGTATGTAATAAGAAAATTAATGCATGGATATATACAGAAAAATCATGCTGACTATGTTTGTTATGAATGCAACCCAAAGTCAACATGATGCATGTAAAGATTAAGCAAATTAATGCATGGATATATACAGAAAAATCATGCTGATTATGAATGCATGAATGCAACCTGACAAATAATTGATCGGGCGCAAAATGCAAAATGGGAAGATATCACGGAGGAAATAAGAATCGGAGGAACTTAATCATCAACATCTCATAAATTTGAAGCATACTCAATTCATTCCCATATTAACGTTCACAATGGTATAAACCATGTTTTACAAAATTTGAACAGTGGTTAAAACTGTCTTTTAAAAGCACTTTATTCTTCCTAGCATCCTAAGGCTATAAGAGCCGGCTACTGAAAAAGTGAAATCCTATTACATCATATAAGACCGAAGTCTTTCCATCTCAATGCTGTAAATCTCCCAATCCTAGTGACGCTTTCCCAGCCCTTTATCAATCAGTGTCGTTGGATCCAACCACTTGGCATTTATAAGAGTTTGCACTTTCTTTTTGAATGCTAGACAGTCTTCAATGTTATGGCCAACAATTCCACAGTGAGAATCACATCTTGCTTTTGGATTATACCCATTTGGATATGGTGGTAACAGGGGTTTCAAGGGGATACAGGCAACCATGTGATTTTGGATCAGTATAGGGAGAAGCTCTTGGTAGCTGATTGGAATGGGATCAAAATGCATTTGGATCTTATTCTGGGGTCGTTTCTTAGTAACACATGGCCTAGGAGTTGGGGCACTTAGTGGTGGCACTAAGGTCCGAACCGGAGTGTTTACATGGAGATGTGGCGGAATAGCATGGTAAAGGTATGGATTTGGACACGGGGCCTTTAGAGGTTGTATATAGCTCAAGGTTCCTATCCCAGATGCTGGATAAGGTGATTGATGAGGGAAATAGTATGAACTGGCAGTTGTTGGTGATGGAGTGGGATTCAGGAGTCCCGTAGTGGTCATCCCAATGGACGATTGGACCATAGTAGGGTGGGGATACTGGTTTGGACCTAGAACAGTTTGCAGGTATGGTACTGGATCCGAGGTTTCTATCTTTGGTATCGGGCTCTCAGGTTTAATAATTTTCACGATTTTGTCCACAATTTCATTAGGATTGCAACCTTTGTGGCATTGACAAGTGCAGGATCCAACAAGGATTGTATGTTCTGGACTTAATGGTTTTGGTTGATCCGAAAGCGATGCAGAGCCCTGAGAAAGTTCCATTTTACTTTTACCCATATCCTCAACAATTTTCAGCAATTTGGCAAGTTGTTCTTTCACTTCTCGGATTTCATGTCCACATTCCTCTTGATTGCGTTCTAAAGCACTCAATCGTTCCTCCGATTCATTCCTCATATCTCGAACCCCTTTCATGCAAATGAAAATGTCATGAGATTAAGAATACAATTATGAATGTCCATACTCTATTCCTATGTGCATGAATATACTGATGATTAATGCATGAACATATATAGAGAAATTATGGTGACTATGTATGCTATGGATGCAATCTAATGTCAACATGATGGATTTAAAAAAAATGAATAAATTGATGCACAAGTATATACAAATAATGACTATGCATGTCATAAACGTATTTTACAATGAATGACCATGCATGCTATGATGTCAAAATGATACATGCTAAGACTAAATGAATTAATACAAAGATAGATACAAAGAATGACCATGTATATCACAAATGTATTCTACAATGAATAACCATGCATGTTAGGACTGTGACATGATGTCAAAATGATATAAATAAATTAACCAATGATTACACGAAATTGATGGGACCTAAATCTTGATTATTCAAAAATCTCATTATTTTTTTTTAAACTTGTTTTTTTCTATATAAAAAAAATATATATTATTTTCAAAAGAATTTCGGGGTAGTGGATCCTACTATGGTACAATGTTCAAATGTTCATGCAACACTACCGGTTTTATGAAATCATCAAATGAAATTACCAACTGTTTATTGCAAAGAATGAGATCAATAATACAACCAAAAATGTAAATGCTTTTATTCACACATGTATGAAATGTGCAAAATGGAAAAATGCTTGAAAGAGGATTTTTATTTTTTTATTTCAAACAGTTAATGAATATTTGCCCCAACAATATCTACTTATTTAGGCATCACGATGCCTTCGAGGAGGAGTATCACATTTATTATGGGCGATGTACATACATCATTGCCCGATCTACAAAACTTCTTCAGAATGTAAAATAGGTAACAAAAGGTTTAGAAATGTCCCTCCATGTGTTCCTATTTTAGGTATATCTAACTGGAATCCGGCATGGCTTCGCCTAGGTTCACTATATGAGGGTGAATCAGATGGCCCCGAATTGCTCCTCACTATCGCCGGTGAAGGCTAGTAAGGCACCCCGATAAAAGCGGGTTCAATTCGTTAGAGTCTATTTCCCTAGCCCATGCGGATTGTTAATCACGAAGGCTTAGGTAATTTAGTACTCCGGAAGTTTTTCACTAGCCCATACGGAGGATCATCACGAAGGCGTAGTTACTTTACTCCCACTTAAAAGGACGGAACCCAGGTATAGGATTCATGATATGCAAATGCACGTGTAGTGTGTGTGGAGGAATAACAAACCTTTCACTACCTATTCTACAAACCTTATTCTAAATGCCCTAGCAATTAAAACATTCAAGAATAGTGTAACGCATTAACCAACAAGCAATTATAATATACAACCTTAAATAACTAGAGAACAATAATAAAATGCATGCACATGAGTATTAACATATTTAAAAATATTTTATTGTTTTCAAAATTCTCCTTAAAAAAAATGCGGGAATTAAAATTAAATACCAATTAAACCAACAAAACTGAGACTTTGATAACACACAACTAATTCTAGGCCTGACTCTCTAATAGTCCCCAGTGGAGTCGCCACGCTGTCGCAACCTAAAAAATAACGAGTCTCATCGCAAGACTTTATTATTCGTTAAGCGTGACATTAAAAAAACTAAGGAAAAGTCGACTTAATTCCTCTAGAAAAATGAAGGTTTTCAAAATGACCTTGAAAAAGACATGAAGTCGCCACCAATCTTTTTTAGCTAGGTGTGATCGGCCACCTATTAAAACCGGTTTTATAAAATATTTTAAAAATTAATTAAAAGATTTTAAAAAACCAATTTCAAGTTTGCATTTTAAACCAGAGAAATCAAAGAAGCGGGTTCGGGAGTCGATTACGTGTGGGGAAGGATTAGCACCCCCACAATGCCCGTATAAATCGGTACCTTATTAATCGTGTGTTATCTCAAGTCTCCGTAAAAGTTGGTTTTAAATTTAGTATTTCAAATCAATTCCCAATTTAAAGAAAATTAATTCCCTTTTTTTTATTGAAAATGATCCGGAATTTATAAATTCAAAATTTTCCTATATTCCCCAACAAAAGTGGCAAAATATAGAAATTTTTATTAGTTTTGGAAAACTTTCCGAATCATTCTCTTTTTTTTTTTTAAAGAAAGATATTCCTTTATCAATGATAATTGTTGATATTCCCTCCAGCAAACCCGGCAGAGAACTCATGAATTATTTTAACTCGGGAATATCTTTATTTTTTATTGAAAAATCATTATCCTTTTGAAAACATTTTAAAAGATATGAATATGTATATGCATGACATAAATAAAATGACATAGCAAAATCTAAATAATATAATGCCTCCTAAATGATATGATATAATGTAAATGCCTTAGCATATTCTAAATGAAATAAAATATCCTAAGTTATATGACATATTATAAATAAAATAAAATGACCTAGGTAACATAGTATATTCTATATGAGATGCAATATCCTAAGTCATATGATATGTTCTAAATGAAATAAAATAACTTAAGTAACATAACATATTCTATATGAAATGAAATAACCTAAGTAACATGATATTTTCTAAATGAAATAAAATAACCTAAGTAACATACCATATTCTATATGAAATGAAATAATTTAAATGACATGACAAACATGAATGATATGGCATATAAATTAAATGAGATGGAATATGAAATAATTCTATCATATAATATGCATGAAAATAAAAATGAAAATAATAATGCATGAACATAGTATATGCTAAATAATATGACAAAAAAATAACTAAATAAAAAGCATAGGATATCATGAAATATTCCAAATCATATAATAAACAATATAACATAACTCAAAATCATAACAATATCATAGAAATTATCATGGCAAGAATCACATATTATATAAAATGCATGAATATGGAAAATGCAATGCATGAAATGTATTTGTTCCTTTAATTAAGGAAATCCGTATATCTAAAAAGATATCCGGCTACCTTAGGAAAATATGTCAAATTAAATATTCTAAAACCAAAATACTTTGTGATTGTTTGAAAACAATTTTGAAAAGCTTGAATTAAAAATAAAAACTGGGCTAAATCTTTTTTAAATGGCTCTAATTTCCTAAGTTTAAAAATCCGGACTTGACTACCCTTAACCCGGGACTTGAAAAACCATTTTTAGAGTTTAAAAAGGCTTAGAAACTATACTAAGTCAGTAGCTAACCCTCCTAATCAGCCCACTCTAAGTAACTTAACCAAAACAGAAAAATGATTTTTCTTTAAATTCAATTCTGACTTCACTGTCGAGTTTTAAGCCACGATTTTTTACCCTATTTTTAAAAATTCCAAAAATTCTGAAAACAATAATGGAGATTCAGGCCATGTAAAACTACACGGAAAAAAATTAGCTTAATTTTCTGATTAAAGACGAATGCCCAGAAAAATCGAAACGTTACGAAAACTGGGTGAAAAAAAAAACTGCTTTGCCATAACACATTTTGTCTTTGATAAAATCATAAAAAATCAAAGTAAAAATATTTAAAACTCATAAAATGACTTAAAAACAGTAGCTAGGACTTTTTAAAAGTTAGATAAAAATTGGCTTGTAAAAAAAATCACAAAGGTAGAATAATCAACTTGACAAACTTAATTTTCCACAAGTGTGCTCAAGAGAGCATGACTTTGAACCATTAATTGGCTCAAGTCATTATTCAAGTGGCATGAACATGAAATGCATGAAAAAATACAGCAAACATAATGCATGAAATGCATGAGCTTAAACCAAAATGTCATGAAAGAATGCATGGCATTCATAAAGTGACCTAGACCTAAATGAACTTGCATGGCATTTAATACAACCTAGACCTAAAATGCATGAACATGCATGGCAAATAAACCTAACTTAATAACTAAAATATACATGGCATTTTCACAAACACAAAGCATGCTTAAACCAAAAACTCAACCAAATATCATGCAAATGCTAACCTATCAACTAACATGGCAAGAATGCACAAAAAATGCAAAAATTCCAAGAGGGCCGAATAGCATAATGTAACTAGCAAACATGGCATTTTCACAAACACTTGGTATACTAGCATGGAAAACTAAATCAAATGGCATGTAAATGCAAAAACCTACCAACTAACATGGCAAAAAATGCAACACACAATGCAAAACACATGGAGTAGCCAAATGGCCTCAAGCTCCAACAAGCATGGCATTTTCACAAACACTTGGTATACTAACATGCTCAACTAAAATATAACACTTAAATCATGCAAAAACCACACAAGCATTTTCACAAACACTTAATTTACTAACTCTAAAACATGCTCAACTAAGATATAAAACTCAAATCATGCAAAGACCACACAAGCATTTTCACAAACACTTGATATACTAAATCTAAAACATGCTCAAATTTAAACATCATGAAAACAGAAAATTAAAAATGCAAAAACATGATATTTAAAACATAAATGGCAGCAAACAAAGCAACCAAATTAAAATATAACTCAAGAATATGAAGTAAGATAACATTTAAAACACCAAGATCAAAGAAAATAACATAAACAATATGGTAAAATAAACCAAAACATCAACTTAAAAAAAAAATAATGTAGGCCATTTGGCCATGGTGAGTTTATTGTAAAAAAAATTGTAAAAAAATATACTCAAGAAGGAGATGAAGGAAGAACTTAAAAAGAACAATAAAAAACATTTATTTAAAATGGAAACTCACCAAATAGAAATCAAAATAGCAGAAACAAGAATGGAAAATCAAGAAAGTGCAAGAGTTGGTGCTCAAGAGCAACCTCAAGAAGCTATATTTCAAGCTTTATCTCTTCAAACTTTCCTTTCTTTTCTAAACTTTTCTTTTTTGCTTTCAACCAAGAAGAGAAAAACTAAGAGAAATCAGCAAAAATGAAGTTGAAAATTCGAAATTCTGACCTCCCCTTAATGTTGGCAGAATTTTACCTCTCTCCTCCCCTAGGATGTTGTCATTTTTTGTGTAACCAATTTTCCATCAAATGGCTAATAATTCAAGGTGAAAAATCATGAAATTACCAACTTTAGATTAGCATCTCAGCTCTCTCAAATTACAGCTGTTAAAGAATAATTTTGACATCTCTCTTGGCCTATGTGGCTTAATCACCATGGCTTGATCAAAGAGAATCTCTAACTAACTCTTGATTTTTAGCCATTTGATTGAAAAATCAGAAGCTTCCTCCTTCCTTTGGGCTTGGGCAGGCCAACACTTCTCTTTTCCAGCCCAACTCTGATTTTTTGAAAGGCCCAAAGAAGCCCTTTTCGGTTGCTTGGATGAAATGACTGTTTTGCCCCCTGGATGCAAATAAATATCAAACGGACTCCAAATTCAATTTTTATTTTTTAATACTTCCAAAATAATAAAATATTGAGTTCTGGAAGTTTTCAAAATTATCGGAGTCCATTTTCTATTTATTTGGATTTTTTCTTCCAAAAATGCCCTTTTATGCCCCTACATTTTACATTTTTTAAACGAGCTCCAAATTAACATTTTTCTTCACCAATCTCTTCCAAATAATTTAAAAATGTGATCTGGAAGTTTTCATAATTTTTGGAGCTCATTTGGTATTTTTTCGGGATTTATCGGCTTAAATCATTTTTTCGGTATTTTTTCGGGATTTGGCCATTTTGCAAACGGACTCCGAATCAAGATTTTATTTCTCCAATATCTTCCAAATAATTTAAAAATGATATTTTCAAAATTTCAGAATTTTTGGAGTCCATTTGCTATTTTTCGGGATTTATCTTTTTGAATTATTGCATAGGAGGCCCGGGATTTGGCCATTTTGAAAACGAACTCCGAATCAAGATTTTATTTCGCCAATCTCTTTCAAATAATTTAAAAATGATATTTGCAAAATTTCAGAAGATTTGGAGCTCATTTGCTATTTTTTCGGGATTTTCCTTTTTGAATTATTGCATAGGAGGCCTGGGATTTGGCCATTTTGCAAACGAACTCTGAATCAAGATTTTCTTTCGCCAATCTCTTTAGAATGATTTAAGAATTAGATTGACAAATTTTCAGAATTTTCGGAGTCCATTTGCTACTTTTCCCAAAATTTCCAATTTTGCCCTTTTGCCTCTGTAACCCGGTTTTGCTCAAAACAAGTCCGATTTTCAGATTTTCTTCAATCTGAACCTTGGGCTATCCTTTTTAATCATTCTTCATCCATTGGGGGCTTTGGTCTTTCCAAGTCGGGCCATTTCTGTGATTCTTCCCGATTTCACCGAAATCCATTAAAAATCCTAATTCTCTGTTTTCTCCTGGATTGACTTTTCTTTCGGTTTTTCTTGCAAGTGACTTCTCCATTACCCGTAGTCAGTTCTTATCTTTCATTTGGAACCTTCAATTTCGACCAATTTGATCGATTAAGCATTTTTCCCCAAATATCTTGGATTAGGGTTTCCATTCTATTAAATCTCCAAATCCCAACTTCCGAACTCCATATCTTTCAATGTAGACCTCGGATTATCAAAATTATTTCGCCATTTTTCAATTGAACTTAAAATCTTGATTTTGAAAGTGGGTTGACTTTTTCAGAAGTTGAATTTCTGGGGTTGACTTTTTTCGGGGTTGACTTTTTTTCAAGTTTGACTTTTTGTGCTCGCCCTCTTAAACTAAGTCTCGGATTATCACCTGTAGGATGAAAAAAGTTTTTTTACACTCGAAAAAATCAACATAGGAAGAAAACATACCTGTTTAGTGGTCCGGACAAAATTAGGTGTCTACAGTAATGCCGTTTGGGTTGAAGAATGCTAGGGCAATGTATTAGAGAGCCATGGTGACCTTGTTTCATGACATGATGCATAAGGGAATTGAGGTTTATATTGATGATATGATTGCAAAGTCACAAGAAGAAGAGGAGCATATTGCGAATCTTAGGAAACTCTTTGAAAGACTAAGAAAGTTTCAACTCAAGCTAAACCTGGCAAAATTCACTTTTGGAGTCACTTCGAGGAAATTGTTGGGTTTTGTTGTTAGCAAAAGGGGAATTGAGATTTATCCGGATAAAGTGAAGGCCATCCAGAATTTTCCACCTCCACGTACTCAAAAAAAAGTAAGAGGTTTTCTGAGGAGATTGAAATACATTGCTCGGTTTATTTCTCAGTTAACCAATAAATGTGATCCAATTTTTAAGTTATTTCGAAAACTTGATCTAGGAGAGTGGGATGAAGGATGTCAGATTGCTTTTGAAAAGGTTAAGCATTATTTATCAAACCACCAATATTAATGCCACCGGCTCTGGATAAACCGATGATATTGTATCTATCAGTATTTGAGAGATCCATGGGCTATGCTTTGGGGCAGCTTGATGAGATTGGAAAGAAAGAACAGGTGGTTTACTACCTTAGCAAGAAGTTCACAGATTATGAGTTGAAATATTCGTCGGTAGAAAAGTTGTTTTGTGCCTTAGCTTGGACTGCTCGAAGACTCAAACAATACATGCTGTACCACACAATGTGGTTGATCGCCAAGCTAGATCCAATCAAGTACATGTGGGAAGCACCTTTTTGTCAGGGTGGACGGCAAGATGGCAGGTTTTTTTGTCAGAATACGACATTGTATATGTGAGTCAGAAAGCTATCAAGGGCAGTGCAGTGGCTGAATTTTTAGCAAGTCGTGCAGTGGAAGATTATGAGCCATTGAACTTTGATTTCCCAGATGAAGATTTGATGTATGTTTCGCAAAAGGATGAGGTTCCCTTAAAGGAAAAAGTATGAAAGATGTATGTCGTAACCTAAATAAATAACATAACAAGTCTCATCGCAAGACTTTATCATTCATTAAGTGTATTCCTCTTAAAAAATGAAGGTTTTGAAAATGACCTTGAAAAAGACATGGAGTCGCCACCAATCTTTTTTGGCTAAGTGTGATAGGCCACCTATTAAAACTGGTTTTATAAAACATTTTAAAATTAATTAAAACATTTTAAAAACCAATTTCAAGTCTGTGTTTTGAACCAGAGCAAGTTGAAGAATTGGGTTCGGGACTCAGTTATGTGCGGGGAAGGATTAGCACCCCCACATCGCCCGTATAAAATGTTACCTTATTAATCATGTGTTATCTCTAGTCTTGATAAAAAAAGTCGATTTTAATTTAGTATTTCAAGTTAATTCCCAATTTTAAGAAAAATAATTCCATTTTTTATTGAAAAGGATCCAAAATTTATTAATTCAAAGTTTTCCTATAATCCCCGACAAAATCGGCAATGTAGACACCTAATTTTGTCCGGACCCCTAAATCAGGTACATTTTCTTCCCAAATTGATGTTTCTGAATGCTAAAAGGATTTTTTCATCCTACAGGTGGTACTCCGAGGCTTAGTCTAAGAAAGCAGACAGAAAAAGCCAAACTCAAAAATAGTCAACCTCGAAAAACGTCAACCCCGAAAAAGTCAACCTCAATAAAGTCAATTGCTGAAAAAGTCAACCCACTTTCAAAATCAAGATTTGAAGTTCAATTGAAAAATGGCGAAAGAATTTTGATAATCCGAGGTCTACATCGAAAGATATGGAGTTCGAAAGTTGGGTTGTGGAGATTCAGTAAAAAGAAAACCCTAATCCGAGAATTTGGGGAAAAGTGCTTAAACGATCGAATTGGTCAAAATTGAAGGTTCCAAATGAAAGATAAGCACTAACTACGGGTAATGGAGAAGCCACTTGAGAGAAAACTGAAAGAAAAGTCAATCCGGGAGAAAATCGAGAATTAGGGTTTTTGGTGGATTTCGGTGAAATTGGGAAGAATTACAGAAATGGCCCGACTTGGTAAGACTAAAGCCCCCAATGGATGAGGAATGATTAAAAAGGGATAGCCCAAGGCTCAGTTTGAAGAGAATCTGAAAATCGGACTTGTTTTGAGCAAAACCGGGTTTCGAAGGCAAAATGGCAAAATTGGAAAATATGGGAAAAATAGCAAATGGACTCCAAAAATTTTGAAAATTGGAAAATCTCATTCTTAAATTATTTGGAAGAGATTGGCCAAAGAAAATCTTGATTCGAAGTTCTTTTGCAAAATGGCCAAATATCGGGTTTCTTATGTAGTAATTCAAGCAGATAAATCCTGAAAAAATAGCAAATGAACTCCAAAAATTTTGAAAATTGGCAAATCTCATTTCTAAATTATTTGGAAGATATTGGATAAATAAAATCTTGATTCGGAGTTCGTTTGCAAAATGGCCAAATATCGGGTCCCTTATGTAGTAATTCAAACAGATAAATCCCAAAAAAATAGCAAATGAGCTCCAAAGATTATGAAAACTTCCAGATCACATTTAAATTATTTGGAAGAGATTGGTGAAGAAAAATCTGGATTCGGAGCTCGTTTAAAAAATGGTAAAGTTCGAGTGCATAAAAAGGGTAATTTCGAAAATAAATCCGAAATAAATAGCAAATGGACTCAAAAATTTATGAAAACTTCCAGAATTCGATTTTTTATTATTTCAGAAGTATTGAAAAAAGAAAATTTGAATTTGGAGTCCTTTTGCTATTTATTTAAGTTCGGGGGGCAAAAAGGTCATTTCATCGAGAAAACCAAAAAGGGAAAATTGGTAATTGAGGAAAATATGAAAGATGAAGAAATTGCTGGGATTTTCCTTCCTTTGGTCAGCCAACATAGA
The DNA here is from genome assembly GCA_030761205.1 of Fremontodendron californicum. Classification (NCBI taxonomy): domain Eukaryota; kingdom Viridiplantae; phylum Streptophyta; class Magnoliopsida; order Malvales; family Malvaceae; genus Fremontodendron; species Fremontodendron californicum. The sequence continues at coordinate 7,728,734 of JAULJL010000025.1, read as the reverse complement.
GGAGAAGAAGGAAGCTTAAGCAATTTAATTCCCTAGTCACTATCATGCCACATGCTATAACTAACACCTTGCAAATTGTCCCCCCTTCATCCAATAGCTTAGGTGCCTTGTAGGAAAGTTGAATGCACCATCCAATGGCCAAGTTTAAATGTCAAAATGGCATTTTTATTTTTCATAAAATAATTCTCATCTAATGGCCAAGAATGGAAGAAAAAAGATGAGCACAATCCATCCAAGGGTGAGCATCAATTCGGTTGAACAAGGGAGTGCATGGGATTACCTCTTTTCATCCAATGGATTAGGCCATCTACAAGAGCTGAGTACACATGTTGAGGGCTGGATTTAATCTACAAGATATCATTTTTATGTTGGCTTCATCCAATGACCAAGAATGGAAGAGCACAACTCATCCAAGGGTAGGCATTAAAAAGGGACAAGCAAGTGAGTGCGTAGGATTGGTCCTCTTTTGCATCTAATGGCTAAGGTTAATACAAGAGCTGAGTACACATCTTAAGGTTTGGAATCAATTGGCAAGATGACATTTTTATATTGTCATCAAAATATCTACATCTAATGGCCAAGATTGAGGGAGAAAAAATGGAATTTCCATCCAATGGTTAAGGGGGATTTCGGCCAAGGCTAAAGGGAGAGGGGGAGTTTCATTTTTTTGGAGGTTTTTGGCTTGAAAACAGTATCTAATTTGGCAAGAAAAAAGGTTTTGAAAGAAAGAAAAAAAAGGTTTTCATTAGAGAGTTTTAAGGTAGTCATCTCTACAAAGTTCTAGTCTAGCTTTCTTCTTCATTTTCATGGGGTTTTCTTGGTTTTTCTATCATGTTTTCCTTCAACATTTTTCTTAGAAATAATTTTTTTTAATGTTTCTTCATTTTTTCACTATCTTCTTCTTCTTTAAAATGGTGAAAATATTTTTTTCTTAAAATTCCATGCCATGGCCGAATGGTTCCTTTTTTCTGCCTTGTTTTTTCTTTTCTTTTCTCCTTGCATGTTGTTGTGAAAAAATGATTTATACAAGTTTTCTAAAGTATTCTAAGGTTCTGATTTTTACAAATTACGAAGCAAAAAAGGTTGAAATGGCTACATGATCTTGGCTAGACCAAGTGAATATGGTTTGGTGAGAGGCTATGCCCATTTGACACCATCCATGAAGCTTACCTTATTTTTTGTTTTACATAATTTATTTTCTGTTTTGATGAGATGGAAAGGCTTCATGATCTTGGCAAGACCAAGTGACTATGGTTTGGTGAGAGGCTATGCCCATTTGATACCATCCATGGAGCTTAACTTTCCTTGTTCTACTTACTTGTTTTACTTATAATTTCTGCATGTCTATGTTAAATCGTGTGTATACATCTTCTTTACATTATTTTCTATGCTATATTTGTTATATTTCATTTCTATGCTTGATATTGCATCCTTGCATATTTGGCCTTTGTTGTTCATATATCCATGTTGTGCATTTTTTTATGTACCATGTATTTCATGTTTGCATTTTCATAATTTTATTTCATGCATATTCGGTCATACCATGTTTGTTTGCTTTGTATATATATTTTCCTTTTGCTTCTTAGCTTGTTTATATCTCCATGTCATGAACTTGCATATTCTGATTTTAGTTTGTCTTGTGCTCATGAAAATGCTATGATAAAAATGCCATCATATTATTTCATGCATATTCGGCCATTCCATTATGTTTGCCTTGCATGTGTATTTTTCTTTTGTTTCTTAACTTGCTTGCATTTCCATGCCATGAGCTTGTGCATTTTGATTTTGGTATATTATATGTTATTGAAAATGTCATGACATTATGCATTTTGATATGTTTTGTCATTTATTTAGGTCATTTACTAAGTAGGATTGCATTAGAGTCTCACATGATCATTTGGCCTCTTCATGCATCCCTTGCCTTGTTATGCATTTGCATATTGTTTAGGTAACATGCTTGGCATTATCATGACTTGAAATTGTGTATTAGCTACTGTTTGTTCCAGCATTTACATTAATTTCATGAGTCATTATATGTTCATAATATTGCTATGCATGCTCACTACATTTTAGGTCTAGGCCATATTGGTATTGCCATGCATATTGAGTCCTAAATCACATTGGTATTGCCATGGATTAATATGCTATTTAGGTCTTAGGTCACATTCATTTTCATGCATATTTATAACATGTTAGGTCCTAGTCACATTTACATTATCAAGCATTGCATGCATATAGAGTTAGGATAGCATTTATTGCCATGCAAATTCATGCTAGGCATTTAGGTTGCCATGAATTGTCATGCATTTCCTTTACCATTTAGACCTTTAGACCATGCATTTCATACATTTCATTTGCTGTATGTTCATGCATTCCATGTCATTGCCACTTTGATTTGTGACTTAGGCCAATTAATGGCTCAAAGTCATACTCTCTAGAGCATACTTGTGAAAAATTAAGGAATTGTCAAATTGATCATTCTACCTTTGTGATTTTTTTTTTTTTAGTTAGCCAATTTTGTCCAAGGTTTTTAAAATGTTTAGCTACTGTCCTTAGGTTTAAGGATGATGTCCAACAATTTCCACTTTGGTTTTTGAATGAATTTATCAAAGGCAAAAAAAAAAATGAGTTTTGACAAACAGTTTTTTTTCACCCAGTACTCGAACATCTCCATTTTTTCTGGGTAGCTATTTTTAATCAAAAAATTAAGCCAATGTTTTCTCGTGTAGATTTACATGTCCCGAGTCTCCAGTATTTTTTCAGAATTTTTAGAAATAGGCTAAAAAATCGTGTGGCAAAACTGGACAGTAGAGGCAGATTTGAAATCAAAAGAGGAATAAGGGTAGAATTTGGCTAAGGCATTTAGAGGGGGTTGGGTAGAAGTTTTAGCTACTGTCTTAGGGTAGTTTCTAAGCCTTTTTAAACATTGAAAATGATTTTATAAATCTCGGGTCAAGGGTAGTTAAGTCCGGGATTTTAAACTTAGGAAATTGGAGCCATTTTAAAAGGGTTTGGTGAGGGTTTTAATTTTTATTCAAATTCTTCTTCAAAATTATTTTCAAACAATCACAAAGTTTCATTTTTTAGAAAATCCAATTTGACATGTTTTCCTAAGGTAGCCGGATATCTTTTTAGATATACGGACTTCTTTAATTAAAGGAAAAAATACATTTTTCATGCATTGCATTTTCCATGTTCATGCATTTTATTTAAATGTATGACTTTTGCTATGATATTTTCCATGATATTATTATTATTTTAATTCACATTTTATGATCTAATATTTGGTTGCCATATGATTTTTTTTTAATGTTCCATGATATCCTATGCTTTTTTTTTATTTAGTTATTTTTGTCACTTTGTGTAGCAAATACTATGTTCAAACATTATTATTTTTATTAGTGTTTTCATGCATATTATATGTTAGTATTATTTTAATTCCATGTCATCTTTTGTCATTTAGATCATATTCCATGTCATTTAGATCACATTCCATGTCACTTAGGTTATTTCATTTATAACATGCCATGTCATTTAAAATATGCCATATCATTTAGAATTACCATGTCATTTAAATTATTTTATTTCATTTAGAATATACCATGATACTTAGTATTTTTCTTTTTTTACGTAGAATATATTATGTCATTTGAATTATGTCATGTCATTTAGGTGGCATTATATTATATAGATTTGCCATGTCATTTTATTTATGTCATACATGTCCATATTCATATTTTGTTTTTAAATGTTTTGAAAAAGATAATGATTTTCAATAAATGATAAGAATATTCCGGAGTTAAAATAATTCATGAGTTCTCTACTGGGTTTGCTGGAGGGAATATCATAAATTATCATTAATAAAGGAATATCTTTCTTTCAAAAAACGAGAATTCCAAATGAATAAAAATTTCTATATTTTGCCGATTTTGTCGGGGAATATAGAAAAATTTTGAATTAATAAATTCTGGATCATTTTCAATTCAAAATGGAATTATTTTTCTTAAAATTGAGAATTAACTTGAAATACTAAATTAAAAACCAACCTTTTACCGAGACTTCAGATAACACACGATTAATAAGGTATCGACTTATACGGGCATTGTGGGGGTGCTAATCCTTCCCCGCACGTAACCGACTCCCGAACCCGCTTCTTTGATTTCTCTGGTTTATAACGCAGACTTGAAATTGGTTTTTAAAATGTTTTAATTAATTTTAAAATGTTTTATAAAATCGGTTTTAATAGGTGGCCGATCACACCAAGCTAAGAAAGATTGGTGGCGACTCCATGTCTTTTTCAAGGTCATTTTCAAAACCTTCATTTTTCTAGAGGAATTAAGTCGACTTTTCCTCGGTTTTTTAATGTCATGCTTAACGAATAATAAAGTCTTGCGATGAGACTCGTTATTTTTTAGGTAGCGACAACTTGGCGACTCCACTAGGGACTTTTTTTAGAGAGTCAAGCCTAGAATTAGTCGTGTGTAATCTAAGTCTCGGTTTTGTTGGTTTAATTGGTATTTAATTTTAATTCCCATATTTTAAAAGAAAAATGAAATTTGAAAATAACAAAATGTTTTAAATATGTCCATCGTCATGTGCATTCATATTATTATTTGTTCTCTGGTTATTTTGTTGCGTTTATTTATATGTTTGCTTGACTGATGCTTTACATTGTTTGATTTTAGTGGGATATTTAGAATAAGGGTGTAGAATAGGTGGTGACAGGTTTTTTTTTTCCTTCGCACACACTGTATTTGCATTTGCATAACATGAATCCGCTACCCAGGTTTCGTCCTTTTAAGTGGGAGTAAAGTAATTACACCTTCGTGATGATCCTCCGTATGGGCTAGTGAAACGCTTTCGGAGTATAGAGTACCTAATGCCTTCGTGATAATCCTCCGTATAGGTATAGGAAAATATACTCTAACGAATTGAACTCGCTTTTATCGGGGTGCCTTACTAGCCTTCACCGGCGACAGTGAGGAACAATTCGGGGCCTTAGGACCAATTCACCTTCATATAGTGAACCTAGGCGAAGCCATGTCGGATTTCTATTAGATACCCGAAGTTTAAGAACACATGGAGGAATATTTCCAACTTTTTACCATCTTTCTATATGTTAGATACAAATAGGGTGATGATGAACGAACATCATATCGTTCATAATTTTTATTTTGTCCCAAAGGCGTCGTAATGCCGAAGCTCTGTTTAAATTTTCAGGACATTTTTTTAAGCATGTTGTTATTTATATTATATTTGTGAATTCATTTTTTTACTAATCTATTTCTTTCTGTTTTCTTTTCTTTGACATGCATCATAGACAACATCATACACTTGGAGTTTATTGGCCTCGGGATAGTCATCAACCCAAAGGGCTTTCATGGAGTGTCATGTTATTTCAGTGATAAAAGATCATGCAATAGTCAGGGCATGGTCAGAAAAAGATCAGAGGGAGGATGGTGATTGCCTCAAGAAAGATTATGTGTCAGTTTTGCCGAAAACGGTCAAAGTGGATTCTAGACAGAATAATCTTCGAGGGTTACCCGACATTTGGAATCAGTGGAGGGCATCAGAGAAAGAAGCCTTCACTCAGAAATATGGAGATATAGCACTCTTAATTCCGATTCAGGTCAATAGTGGGTTGATTCAGGCTATGGTACAGTTTTGGAATCCTGCTTATAGATGTTTCACTTTTAACAAGGAGTATATGACACCACTGATCGAAGAATATTCAGAATTGTTACGTTTTGAATGTCCTAATCCTGATCAGGTATATTTGAAAGAAGTGAAACCTTCAGGTTTTAGGAAGAAAGTGGCTAGGATCACAGGAATGGATACAACATGGGTTGAGAGTCATGTGGACACAAAGCAAAAAAATGGGTGCATTCCGTGGGAAACTCTCCGATAGTTGATATTGGGTTGTTCCGACAAAGAAAAAGCTAGGGATATTTTCGCTCTAGCCATCTACGGGTTAATTATATTCCCGAAGATATTGGGTCATGTGGATATAGCCGTGTTTGATTTCTTTGAAAAATTGGAACAGAAGATCAACCCATCTCCGGCCATCATAGCTGAAACTATTCGATCTTTGAATTTTTGCAAAAGGGCAGGACAAGGGAGAATCAAGGGGTGTGTACAACTCTTTTATATTTGGATTCAAAGTCACTTTTGGAAGATAGAAAATGTTTCTTTCAAACCGTACATGAAGTCTTTAGTTCCGATCAAGGAATTCCTTCAAAATGATTGGCCTGAAGACGGAGATAAATAGAAATGGGTCAACATGTTCCGGAATCTAAAAGGGGAGATGCTGACTTGGAGAGCTCCATGGATGGTTCCTATGTCGATTATGTACAAATGTGGGGATAACCCGGGAGTTCCACTACTCGAAATTTGGGGGTCTGTGAGTTATGCGCCTCTATTGGTGCAAAAACAGGTTGAGTCTCGGCAATTCACACCCGTGACTCATAACCTAGGATCATTAGAGTCCACTTATGGGGAAGACAGATATTCTGGGAAGGTACGGGCAGTGATTGAAGCATGGAAGCAAACTCACTGGATAAAAGTGGCCAGATATGCCGACATCGTCACACCTAATTACCTGGAATAGAGGGAATTAAGGGTTAATAATAGTCTGTTGACATCAGATAGGGAAGAGGTCCAGTTCATGAATCCACCACCGAGGGAAATGCCATCAGACTTAGAAATCGCAAGGGCGGAATTTGAAAAAAAAAGGCCTGGATGAGCAAGGATATTGCCCAACTGCAAGAAGAGCTTGAGGACATGAAAAGTAGGGAATCAGCTCGGGAAAGAGAAAAGGAACAGATCAAGAGAGAAAGGGACACCGCTAAGGGCGATCTTCGGGAATTACATTTGGAGAACAAGAGGTACCGCTTCGAGCTCAGATTTGAGGGGACTCTCAAGACTTCCGGGGAGTGGGAACATGAGGTCAAAAACCTCAAGAAGGAGAATAACTACTGCAAAGAGAGAGCGAAGCATGAGGAAGCCCGAGCCAATCAATTGGAGAAGCAAGCTAAGGAAAGCTTACACGGAGATACTTCTGCTGACACGTCAAGGGGCCATGAACAAGTAGGGGTCAGATTGAAGAGCAGAGCAATCAAAAGGAGACTGTAAAAGAAAGTCCAAGGTCTGAAGAATTCACTATAGGAGTAATTTTTTAATAGCACTTTGGAAGGCGAATTACGGATTTATCTTAGGCAGTGATCTTTTTATTCTATCTGTGATGTATTTAGTTCCAGGAAATCATTGAAAGACCGTTCGGTTGAAATTATCCCGGGGCCAATATATTCAAATGCATTCATATTTTATATGTTTTGTTTGTTCACTTGTACATTTACTCATATTTATAATCATTCATTTTTGAAATTCGTTTATGGTCATTCACCTGGCCACTTATTTATTCCTTTTACTTGTTCATTCATTCATATTCATACACTTAAACACTTATTTGTTCATTCATTTATTCGTAGTTATATACGTAGTCATGTAATTATTCATTTTTATTTGATTCATTCATTCATTCATTCACATTTAATCATTCATTCATTCATTTTTACAAAACATAAAAAAAGATGTGTCAATAATTTCTAATTCATGGTTTTCAAAACTAAAGGTACAATTGGTTGCACTCAGAGAGAAACGGATTTTCGACACCCTTACAGTACTCGATCCCAAGCCAGAGCTATGGAAAACGATCAGCTTGCCAGAATTGAAAGAATGGAAAGAACTCAGAGTGAACTGCAGGAACAGTTAGCTAAATCTCAGGAGGAATCTCGAGAACAGATGACTAAGCTCATGGAAATGATGAGCGCCATGATGAAACAAAAAGGGCCGGGAGAGAACTCGATCACCGGGAAAAAAGTGGTAGTTAAAGAGGATCATCCTGAAAATATACAGCAAAAGGGCCAAGAGGTGCCAATTAGGGCAGCCTCCTATTTTTACATCCAGCCAGCTGCAGAGACACAGAACTATGTTCCCGGAAAGGGTAATATGGGAGCTGACCTAAATGATGTTAATGTTCCAGAGTTTGAGGAACTAGCTGAAAAGGAAAAAGCAAAGATGACTTAGCTGAAAAAGGTCGAAATGGCAGAATCACAGAAAAAATATCAACTGCTGGAGGAGAGGCTGAAGGCCGTTGAAGGGGCAAAATTATTTGGCAGTTTAGATGCCAAAGAGATGAGCTTAGTACATGATCTGGTAATTCCCCCAAAGTTCAAAGTACCAGACTTTGAAAAATACAATGGGACTACTAACCCATCAGCACATCTGACCATGTACGGTAGAAGGATGACGGGGCATGATGATAAAATGAAACTGCTTATCCATTATTTCCAGGATAGCTTGACAGGGTCAGCAACCCGATGGTACAATTAGCTGCATCATACCAAGATTCGTTCATGGACGGATTTAGCCAGGGCTTTCATGGAATATTATAAGAATGTGTCTGACATGATACCTGATAGGCTGTGGCTACAGAACATGGAGAAGAGGTCTAATGAGAGCTTCAAAGAATACTCGGAAAGGTGGAGAGATCTAGCCATACAAGTACAACCCCCTTTAACTAGCAAAGAAACCACAGTGCTTTTCATCAACACATATTATGATAAATTGGTGGGGAGTGTCACCAAGGACTTCGCCGACATGGTGATATCCAGGGAAATTATAGAGTCAGCCACTAAGAATGGGAAAATGGAAGGGGGTGAGCCTTCTATTCAGAAAAAGGTATTCCTTGCCAGGAAGAAAAAAGAGACCCATGAAGTTAGTATCAACCAATACCCATATGTACCTCCCACACCATATACACCACCAAAACCCTATACTTCTACCACACCTTATGCACCTCCGACACCTTACACACCATATCCGGGGTATAATCCTTACTACCTCAATGTCAACCACCTTACCCAAAACCCATTTCCCTACACCAATATACCACAACAACCATTTCCAACTGGAATATCCCCTCAAATAACCCTTTCTAGAAATACTGTCCCAAACACTCAGGGTCCTGCACACAATGACCAACGTTCACCAAGGAATGATCAAAAACCCCAATTTGATCCGATTCTTACTACCTACGGTGAGCTATATCCAAAACTATTGTAGGGTCAACTTGTTGCACCTGTGTACCTCAAACCTCTGACACCTCCAAATCCAAGATGGTACAATGCAAACACCAACTGCGCATACCACGCGAGAATCCAAGGATATTCGATTGAAGATTGCCTGGCCTTCAAAAAGAAAGTCCAAAGCCTAATCAATGCTGGGGTTGTGAAGTTTGGATCAAAAAATGGGCCGAAAGTAAGCTGGAAACCCATTGCCCAATCATGCTGGGAATTAGGTAAATGCAATATTGACCAAAGAGGGCAGAAGATTAAAAAGGGATATTAGAGAGGTCAAGACTCCGATGTTGACAGTATGGGTTGAAATGGTCAAGGCAGGTTTAGTGGAAGATATAGATAGTCTGAAAATGGTTGCAAAAAGGGTGCATGATAACTCGTATAATTATATAGTTTTTAGTTATGTTTTATTATTGTTTTGTGTCAAATACGAGTTATTATTGCTTAGTCTACTTTTGTTTATGATCTTTTATATTTTTATGTAATTTGGTGTTTTTCATGAGTTTCTTTGAGTGATTTCAGATTACTAGGTTAAATCAAGAATTAAGGGCAAATCCAATTCAATTCCAGTTCCGACACCGTTTGCCATATCAGCTATATCTGGAGTTTCACCGAAGCATTAAGGCTGACATTTTGACAGTGCAAAGTTAAGAGGCATATCTATCTTTTTCATGTTTTACACTTCTTGAAACGGAGTCGTTTTCCCTACCGAAATCAACCATCAAGTTGGTTGATGTGCAATGACGTCTGTTCTGCACCGTTTTGGTATTTTGACCATATCTTCCGATCCACATGAGCAAATGATCTGATTCTAACGGCTATGGATCAGTAACTGATAGGGGCATATTTTTCTAGAATACCATTGGATCAGATCGAGCCTCCAACGTTGACAAAATCGACCATCAAGCTGGCTGATCAGAATTGTCATACAACATGACGAAAATTGTTAGAAAAATGCACCCACCTATTATACTTACCTTTGAAATTTATAAAGCTTGTCTCTTGTCATTTAGCTCTCCAAAATGTGTATAAATAGAGGGCCTTGGATGAGTATTAGGATACAATATACATTGGGAGGATATTAGCCATTGTAATAAAATTCTCTAAGTTTTCTTTTTCTTTCCTTTCTCTAGTTTTCTTTTTCTATATTTACTTATGCTTCTTACATTTCTTTTCATTTTATTCATATCTAGTATGTGTTGCTAATCATATTGTTGAGGTGATGAGGTGAAGCTCTTGGTAAATGCTAAGGTTAGTCTCTTAAACATGAGCTAAAATGAATCATCATTTATAAACACTAGTATAGATAATATTTTCTTTTGGTTTAAAATCATACTTGCAAAGTAGGGATCTTGATTCATTATTGACAATGAAAATGGCACAATAAATGCTTGGTTTCATAACCTTGATTTGTTGTAGACATATACCTTGGCATAAGGAATGCTTGGACTCTTTTTATGAGTTTTGAGGACACCAAATGAACATAATATCATATGCTATGGACGTTGGACAATTTGGACTGAATTGCTAAACCTTCCGATTGGAACCTCCTTTATGTGTGGATTTCAATTGTGTAATAAAACAAGATTAATCTTAGCATAACACCAAGAGTGGATTCTCTAACCTCAACATCTTTTCTTATTGTTTTTTATATCGTGTTTAATTTCTTTTATATTTTGTTTATTTTGTTCTCTAATATCTTGTTTATCTTATTTTGTTGTTGATTCCCTAATATCTTGTTTACTTTCTTTGTCTTATATATTTATAAACTTATACTTACTAATACGCTTCCCTGTGGTTTGACCTCGGACACTCGAGAATTTATTACTTGAACATAACCTGCACTTGGGTTTACAACTCTTAATTGAGTCTCCATCAAGTTTTTGGCGCCGTTGCCGGGGAGGCAATACTAAGTATATAAGTTTATAAGTATATTTATTTTTATTGGCTGGTTATACCGCCTATATTTATTTTTATTGGCTGGTTATGCCGCCTAATTTTCTATATATTTATATTTATATTGTATATTAACTTTGTTTTATTTTATTGGCTGGTTATACCGCCTAATCTGTATATTAACTTTGTTTTATACTTGTTTGGCGACGTGATTTTAGATCTCGTCGTTTAGTTAGATTTTATTATGAAACTTTTTCAGGTAATCTTTCTAATACAACTCCTACCATGGCTGACAATGAAAGTGTTCATGCTGAAGATGAGAACAGACAAGTACGCACCATGCGTGACTACTTGCAACCAACTCGAAGCTCATCACCCTCTTGTTTTATTTTTCCTCTCAATGCAAACAACTTTCGTTTTAAACCAGGTATAATAGCTTTGCTTCCAAATTTCCATGGGTTAGAATCGGAAAGTGCCTACTCGTTTCTAAAAGACTTCGAAGATGTATGTGTCACCTTTAATGACCAACAATGTACAAATGAAATTGTCAAGCTAAAATTATTTCCTTTTTCTTTAAAAGATAAAGCAAAAATTTGGCTTCATAATTTAAAACCAAGGTCAATTGGCACATGGCAAGAATTACAAACTGAGTTTCTAAAGAAATTTTTCCCAGCACATAAAACTACTGCTTTGAAAAGACAGATTCAAAATTTCAATCAAAATCAAAATGAAGTATTTTTTAAGTGCTGGGAGCGTTTTAAAGATTTGTTAAGTTCTTGTCCACATCATGGTTTTGAAAAATGGCGTCTTATTAGTTTCTTTTATGAAAGTTTAACTCCCGAAACTAAACAATTTGTTGAAACAATGTGTAACGGTGAGTTTCTAGAAAAAGAACCTAAAGAAGCCTTTGACTACCTAGACCATTTGGCAGATAACTCTCAAGCCTGGCACACAGATAATTCATCTGAAAGTTTCAATAGATCTAATCTTGTTTCTAACAGAGGTAAATATCATTTTAGTCAAGAAGATGAGATAAAAGCTAAAGTAGCTAATTTGGCTAGAAAGATTGAAGCCATGGAACTTAGAGAAGTAAAAGAAGTCAAAACGGTTAAAAATGAAGAAAGTTGTGGAATTTGTGAAATCATGGGACACCCCACTTCTGAATGTCCACACATTCCCATTCTTAAAGAAGCGTTGCATGATCAAGTAAATTCCATAAACACATTTAAAAAGCCTTTTCCTTCTCCTTACTCTGAAACGTATAACCCTGAATGGAGAAATCATCCCAACTTCAGTTGGCGGAATAATAATCATGTTCAGGTACCACAATCTCAAAAGCCGAGCAACACTTTTTCCTATCAACCTTCACGTGTACAAACCTTGGAAGAGACATTGCAAGCATTCATGCAAACACAAGCAAATGTGAATAACCAAACTTCACAGGACATCAATGAGATCAAAAACACCTTGTCCACATTGACAGCTTCATTACGCACTCAAGAAAAAGGTAAGTTTCCTGCTCAACCTCAGCCTAACCCTTCTACTCAATGTCTTGTTTCTTGCTCCAATGAAACTCAACAGGAAAATGCCAGTTCTATCACAACTCTTCGAAGTGGAAAGGCAATTGACAAAAACATTCCATCAAAAGACCAAGATCCTCCTTCCCCTCCGAAAAGTAATGGTAAGGATGATGGTAAGTCTGAACTTCTTGAAAATTTGGACAAAGAAAAAGGTATGCATCCTGCTCCTTTTCCTCAAAGGTTGCAAACAATAAAGAATTTGAATCAAAATGCAGAAATTTATGAACTTTTCAAACAAGTTAAGATTAACATTCCTTTATTGGATGCAATCAAACAAGTTCCATCTTATGCTAAATTTTTGAAGGACATGTGCACAGTTAAAAGGAAACATAATGTACAAAAGAAAGCATTTCTGATGGAAAGTGTGAGCTCAATCATTCAGCACCTTACTCCACCAAAATTCAAAGATCCTGGATGTCCAACAATCTCATGCATCATTGGAAACACTAGAATAGAACGTGCATTGCTTGATCTTGGTGCTAGTGTTAATCTTTTGCCTTTTTCTGTTTATCAACAGTTAGGTTTAGGTGAACTCAAGGAAACACCTGTTACACTTCAACTAGCTGATCGTTCTGTAAAAATTCCTCGAGGGATAGTTGAAGATGTTTTGGTTCAAATTGATAATTTTTACTTCCCTGTTGATTTTATTGTTTTGGACACACATCCTGTTTCAAATCCAAATGTTCAAATTCCTGTTATATTAGGCTGTCCATTTCTTGCAACTTCTAATGCTCTGATAAATTGCAGGAATGGTATGTTGAACATTTCTTTTGGAAATATGACTTTAGAATTAAATGTGTTCAACACTTGCAAGCAACCTGGTGATGATTCAGAAGTACATGAAGTGGATTTCATTGAAGAACTTGTTCATGAACATCTCACCACTACCACATTCCATGATCCTTTAGAAGCTTATTTAATTGAATGTGAGTTTGATAATGCTTCAGAAATTTCACACACTGATTCTTTGTTAAATTATTTTCAGGATAAGCATCGTTGGAAACAAAAGTTTGAGGAACTTCCATCACTCGCAAATGTCACTGTACCATCAACTATTGAACCACCCAAGCTGGATTTAAAACCATTGCCATCCGAGCTAAAATATTCCTTTTTGGGTGAGAATGAAACTTTTCCAGTCATAATTTCTTCACATCTTGATGAACTACAAGAAGGAAAAATTCCTTCTCAATGGAGCCCCCAAGATAAAAGGAAGTTTCTGAATGAGGTAAAGAAGTTCTACTGGATGACCCTTACTTGTTCAAATATTGTCCTGATCAGATTTTTCGAAGATGCATTCCCGACAATGAGGTAAGTAGTGTAATTAAGTTTTGTCATTCCGAGGCATGTGGTGGTCATTTTTCATCAAAGAAAACTGCTGCAAAAATTTTACAATGTGGATTTTACTGGCCAACTTTATTCAAAGATGCATATGAGAATTATAAAATTCATAAAGAAAGAACTAAAGCCTTTCATGACAAGTTAATTTCAAGAAAAACATTTGATGTTGGGCAAAAAGTTCTACTTTATAATTCTAGACCTCACATATTTCCTGGTAAGTTGAGATCAAGATGGACTGGCCCATTTTGTGGTTAAGCATGTGTATCATTATGGAGCAGTTGACATTGAGAATCCTCAAAACGGTAACATATTCAAGGTAAATGGACAAAGACTCAAACTCTTTTTGGAAAATCATGTTACTCAAGAAGAGGTTGTTTTTCTTTCTGATCCTTGTTTTGAAAATAACTAGATGTAAATATAATTTTTACTAATCTTCAAAAAAAAAAAAATACATTTTTTTCCCGGTTAAATGGCGGATAACGGTACTCCGTGATTATTTAAGTCGGTTCCATCAGCTACCCACAAAACTGATATTGTATATAAATTTCTCTTTCAATTCCTTTTTCATTTTTTTTTTCAAGATGGATGATATTCTCACAAGATTGCAGAAACGATTTCCTCCTTTTCCTCGAAATATATTACTGAAGCTTTACCAAGTTCGATTTGAAAGATTAAGAATGCTTATGCACAAAGGGATTCCTGAAGACATACGTTGGATAATTGAAGCCAAGGTACGTGAAGATGAATATCTTCCTGTTTTGCATTTACCAGGTACAGGTAGAAGCACTTTTGCAAAGAAGCGACGAGCAAAGTGCATGAGTTCAAATTGCCACAAATGTGCACGATGGACGTGTAACGGTAAATGTCGTTCTATTGGGATTCCGTCCTCTAATCGAGATGATAAAATTGAATTCATTAAGGATGGACTGAGTAAGGAGAATTTGGGTAATATCCAACTTTCTCTTGAGACGCATCCTAGTGGAGACGTACAAAGAGAAATTCTTGATTTATGGCCGCAATTCCAAAGGGAATGGCAACATCTTGGGAATCTGATGTTAAAAGACCCTGTTTGCCAGCTTGTAAGAAAACTGGATGGGAAGCATATCTTCGACTCATAGAAGGCGTTTAAGCCGTTTCTGGACGTAAAACCAGAGGAAGATGTGAGCCACAATCACAACTACAATAAATGACTTCTCAACTTTTGGTTTGATTTGCAATAACTTCATTTCGGTTTAATTTACGTGTTGTTAGATTTGTGTAATTATTCTCGTTTTTTTTTTGCATTGGTCTTTTACGGTTGATTTTTCTTCTCTTTTTGATTTTCTTCCTGAAATCACGCAAAAATCTTTTGTTAGGTTAACATTTTCTTCTGACAGGTCAAATACACTTTCGGCGACATTATTACTCTTGTTTGATTCACTACTCAGTCCTCTATATATTATACCATGTACTCATTCTCTTTCAGGCACTAGAAAAAAAAATGGAAAGTACTTCGTCCCAGCGCATTAAAAAAATTTGTGTCTTTGGAGGTGCTTATCCAGGGAAAAATAACATATTCGCTGATGAAGCCATAAGAGTTGGAGTAATACTTGCCCAACAAAAGATCCAGTTGATTTATGGAGGCGGTAGTACGGGTTTAATGGGAGCAGTCGCTACAGCAGCACATGCCGGAGGAAGTCCAGTTCTAGGAATCGTGCCAAAACTATTCACAGATTTTTGTGGACCTACCGTGGGTAAGGAAATACAAGTCTGGAGTATCCCTGAACGGATGACAATCATGTACCATTCTGCCGATGCATTCATTGCTTTACCAGGAGGTCTGGGTACATTGGAAGAAATAGCTTGCGTGGCTTCTTGGTCATCTTTGGTCACAAATAAGAAACCCATTGGTTTGCTTAATATTAATGGTTATTTTAGTAATTTGCTTTCATACTTAGATAATGCTGTGGATAATGGATTCATGTTTTCAGAGGCAAGGAGAACCATAATTTCTGCTACAACCATTGAAGATTTACTCAAAAAGCTCCAAGCTTATGAGTATTTATCTGCTACGGTTGTTTCGCAAACGCTCGGAAAAAGAAAAAGAGATATGGACGAGCAAGGAGTGGATTGCATTTTGTCTTTGTGACATTATCTAACATTTTGTTTGTTGTGTCTCAGTTATAATAAGTGGTTAGCAACCTCTGCAGGTAATATCTCCTAAATTCTACCTTTAGTAGGGGATAAGGGACATATTTCGCTAATTTAAAAAAAAAAAAAAAGTTTGTTGTGTTTTAAGCAATTTAGAAGTATTCATTCTGAACAAGGTCTGAGTAAGGGAGACTTGAGACATACCTTGTCAGTTTGATTTTAATCTTTTTATGTTTACTTGTTAATTTTTGTTTAGTATTTTAGGATTATTTAGGTTGCATGAGTTGGTTTTGTTTTGAGTCTTAGTTATTCCTATTCTTATGTTATTAGTTCTTTTCTCTTACACATGATTTTTTCATTTGGGTTAATAGACTTACATTGAGGACAATGTAAGAATTAAGTGTGGGGGGAACGATTTAGGATTTCTTTTATTTTTGTCTACTATTTTTTTTTATGAGTCTTTATTATTATTATTATTTTTTTTTAATGTGTTCTAGTTCCTTTTTAATACAATGATGAGATATGAATTGCATAATTCTAAAACAGATTTATTAGTGAGAAGATTTTCATGAGAATTGAGCTTGATGTCAACCTTTTTATGAGCCAATGTTAATATGATATGTTGATTGAGAAAGAAGCATGTTTAGATTTAATCTGACTTGTATAATCATCCTTGTGAGTTTTTGAGCCTATAATGATTGATGCATTATACAAATCAATCTAATTTCTTTCTTGAGTGCTCTTATGATTACATGATTCTCTAGAACTTGCTTTAAACCGTTTGAGACTATATTGATACATGTGACAACATGAATATGATAGAGGCATTAGGATTATAACCAGAGCCAAACAGCCATCCATTATTAATGTTCTAACAGAACATCCCCACTAGTGAGCCAATTTGAGCCTACATTAAATATGCTGTTTTATTGGTAACCACAACTTACACCTAGCCTAAATATACTTATATCCTTACCCTTGTTCTAAAGATGGATTATATATTTTGAGACATATTGCAAAAAAAACAAGGGATATTTTTAGTTGAAAATTTGGGTTAGAAACAAAAGATAAGTGTGGGGGAAGAAAAGAAAAGAAAAAGTCAAGAGAAAAAGAAAGGGATCATTGTTAAATACATTCCCATATTCAAAAAAAACAAAATCTTCTCTTGAACTTCTAGTTAAAGTAAAGAAAAAGATGTTACAAAGTTGGTTAGAATGAAGCAAAGGCTCAACATGAATATTTAGCCTATGTGACTATGTACTTGTAAAGAGTTTTGAGAAATTTATTTGTATGATCTTATTATGTCTCTAAACTCTATGAACTCTTTGGAACCTTTGTGATATCTTTATCCTTTTGTTCTTTAACCACATTATAACCCTTTGGTCCCATTACAACCTTGAATAAAGACCTCTTGATTTATGAAGTTGTATGATCTAAATAGTGGAGAATAGGTGGACAAGCAAGCATATGGTAGAAGTGTTTTCATGAGATTGATTGAGTGTAAACACTTTACCACTACTTTAAAGAGTGAAAATCATGAGAGTATCCCATGTGAGAGGTTGAGATTAAGTTGAATATGCACTATTTTGATTGAAATATGTTATGTTAATATTGGCTTAACTCATTTATTTACATTCAAGCATGAATTTTTGTGAAATTTTTTGAGCTATTGATTAGTTTATAAGACTTGTTCAAAGATTGTCTCTAATTTATATTGAAAGGATTAGGAGTAAATATTTTTAGTGTATGTAGTTTACTTATATTTTAGTTTTTCAATGTTTGTGGGTATCGTTCTAGCAAACCCTCACGAGACTAAACTCGTCCACTAGGGACACCTAGGGGTTTAAAGGCTTGTGTCACATGCTAAGTGCCACCGTGATTTCCTACGAAAATGGATTAGATTAGATTTTCTTATTTTATTTTTATTGAGTCGTTGCTAGGGACTAGCAACAATCTAAGTGTGGGGGTGTGATAACTCGTATAATTATATAGTTTTTAGTTATGTTTTATTATTGTTTTGTGTCAAATACGAGTTATTATTGCTTAGTCTACTTGTGTTTATGATCTTTTATATTTTTATGTAATTTGGTGTTTTTCATGAGTTTCTTTGAGTGATTTCAGATTACTAGGTTAAATCAAGAATTAAGGGCAAATCCAATTCAGTTCCAGTTCCGACACCTTTTTCCATATCAGCTATATCTGGAGTTTCACCAAAGCATTAAGGCTGAAATTTTGACAGTGCAAAGTTAAGAGGCATATCTATCTTTTTCATGTTTTACACTTCTTGAAATAGAGTCGTTTTCCCTACCGAAATCAACCATCAAGTTGGCTGATGTGCAATGACGTCTGTTCTGCACCGTTTTGGTATTTTGACCATATCTTCCGATCCACATGAGCAAATGATCTGATTCCAACGGCTATGAATCAGTAACTGATAGGGGCATATTTTTCTAGAAGACCATTTGATCAGATCGAGCCTCCAACATTGAAAACATCGACCATCAAGCTGGCTGATCAGAATTGTCATACAACATGACGAAAATTGTTAGAAAAATGCACCCACCTATTATACCTACCTTTGAAATTTATAAAGCTTGTCTCTTGTCATTTAGCTCTCCAAAATGTGTATAAATAGAGGGCCTTGGATGAGTATTAGGATACAATATACATTGGGAGGATATTAGCCATTGTAATAAAATTCTCTAAGTTTTCTTTTTCTTTCCTTTCTCTAGTTTTCTTTTTCTATATTTACTTATGCTTCTTACATTTCTTTTCATTTTATTCATATCTAGTATGTGTTGCTAATCATATTGTTGAGGTGATGAGGTGAAGCTCTTGGTAAATGCTAAGGTTAGTCTCTTAAACATGAGCTAAAATGAATTATCATTTATAAACACTAGTATAGATAATATTTTCTTTTGGTTTAAAATCATACTTGCAAAGTAAGGATCTTGATTCATTATTGACAATGAAAATGGCACAATAAATGCTTGGTTTCATAACCTTGATTTGTTGTAGACATATACCTTGGCATAAGGAATGCTTGGACTCTTTTTATGAGTTTTGAGGACACCAAATGAACATAATATCATATGCTATGGACGTTGGACAATTTGGACTGAATTGCTAAACCTTCCGATTGGAACCTCCTTTATGTGTGGATTTCAATTGTGTAATAAAACAAGATTAATCTTAGCATAATACCAAGAGTGGATTCTCTAACCTCAACATCTTTTCTTATTGTTTTTTATATCTTGTTTAATTTCTTTTATATTTTGTTTATTTTGTTCTCTAATATCTTGTTTATCTTATTTTGTTGTTGATTCCCTAATATCTTGTTTACTTTCTTTGTCTTATATATTTATAAACTTATACTTACTAATACGCTTCCCTGTGGTTCGACCTCGGACACCCGAGAATTTATTACTTGAACATAACCTGCACTTGGGTTTACAACTCTTAATTGAGTCTCCATCAGTGCATAATTGGTGCCCGTTCCATAAGTGTGGAGGCCATGACATACAAGATTGCGGGAACTTTCGGGTTAAAGTCTAAAGGATGATGGATAATGGGGAAGCCCAATTCTACGAGGAGATAAAGGGGGAAATAGAAGTCATTGAAAATACAAGTGGCTATGGGATAGGAAGACCCCTGATCATCTATTATGATGAATCGGAGGAAAAAATTATGCCAGTCATTGAGGAAAATGCGCCCAAGTTAATCATTGATTTACCTGTTTCATCTTCATACAAGGAAAACAAGGCTGCACCATGGAAATATGACTGCAGCATGGTTATGCCTGGGTCTTCAAACCAGCAGGATATCACAAGTGTGGGGCATTTAACCCGAAGCGGAAGGTGTTATGCTCTGAAGGTTGCTGAACATGGGTTAGCATGGAAAGACAGAGGAGCAGATAAAGGGAAGAAGGTAGTCGAGCCAATCCATATTGAGATGGATTTGCCAAAAGAAATAGAGAGGGGATCAGCCCCGGTTAATAGAATGAAAGAACCAGCATGTGAGAAGGAAGCCTGTGAGTCTTAAAATTTATAAAGAATAGTGAGTATAGCGTGGTTGAACAACTACAGCGTCAACCAGCTAGAATTTCAATCTTATCTTTGCTTTTGAACTCGGAGCCACATAGAAATGCCCTATTGAGAGTGTTGAATCAGGCATATGTGGCTAACAATATATCGGTAGAAAAATTGGACAGGCTAGTAGGAAACATCACAGCAGACGACCATATATATTTCAGCTATGAGGAGATACCACCCAATGGTATTGGGTCAACAAAAGCTCTCCATATAACTACCACTTTTAGGGGGCACATAGTACCAAAGGTCCTTTTGGACAATGGTTCTTCATTGAATGTGATGCCTTTGGCAACCCTGTCCAAATTGACAGTGTATATTTATTATATGCTGCCAAGCTGCAAGGTGGTCCGAGCCTTTGATGGTACCAGGATAGATGTGATGGGAACTATTGAGGTTCCTCTAGAGATAGGCCCATGTACCTATACAGTGAACTTCCAGGTCATGGATATTAATCTATCCTATAATTGCCTGCTGGGAAGGCCATGGATACATTCAGCAGGGGCTGTACCTTCGTCTCTCCATCAAAAGCTAAAATTTGTAATAGAGGGGCGTCTAGTCACTGTATCAGGAGAAGAAGACGTGATAGCCTCTACATCTACTGAATCTCCTTATGTTGAACCCAATGAAGATGCTGTAGAATATTCCTTTCGATCTTTCGAATTCGTAAATGCAGTTTTCATCGCTGAAGGACGAAGAATTCCAAAACCGAGGCTGTCCAAGAACACAAGGCTGGGGGGTAAGAACTACAGTGGGGAAAGGTTACAGGGCTGGAAAAGGTCTCGAGAAATATCTTCAGGGGATGGCCCGGGTAATGAAAGTATTAGGAAAGAAAGACAGGTTTGGCCTTGGGTATCTTTCGAAGGCCCATGAGAAAAGAAAACAAGTTGAAAGGAACCAACAAAGGAGGATGGCCCGTCTTACGGGTATGGATATTGAATGGGAGCCTATGACATTCCTACCTATCCTTCACAGCTTTCGCTCAGCCGGTTCTCTGTTCCGAGAAAAGAATTCTGATGATGTGCTCATAATGATAGAGCAAGCCTTTGAGAGATTTTGTGTGAATAGGGATGAGAAGATGTACGATGTGGAGATCTACACGACTGAGGAAGAAAGAATTGAAAAAGAGAATGCTAATTGGATGGTGCGACCTTATCCACCAGGATATATACTGACCAATTGGAGCGTCCCCGAGCTACCCAAAGGTTTTAGGTCTATTCCAACGTAATGCTTTTAAACAAATCTTAAATATCTTTGCCCGAAGATATTAAGAATTTTTTTTGTAATGGGCTTTTGTCTAAAACTTTTCATCCAATAAATAACAAACATGATGCATTTCCTTCATATTGATGTGTCCATATTCTTTCATTTATGCTATTTATTTTGCTTCGATTGTATATATGTTTTCCTATATTGTTTCTTCCCTACCTATTTATAGGTGCACGGATGCGGAATATGAGGACCTTCCTGCCAATAATTCTGAAATTGATTTTGAGAGGCCCATTTGCACTGGTGATTTTGAGGCCAACGAAGATATTGAGGATTATGGTCTACCTCCGGACTTATTAAGAAAAATAGAACAAGAAAAGAAACAAGTACTTCCTTATGAGGAGCTATTGGAATTGTTGAATCTGGGAAGTAGTGAGGAGATAAAAGAGGTTAAAATCAGCACTACATTGTCGTCATTAATAAGAGGCGAACTCATAACCTTACTCCGAGAATATGTAGATGTATTTGCATGGTCATACCAAGACATGCCAGGTTTGGATCCAGACATTGTGGTTCATAAGCTCCCTTTAAGGCCTGGGTGCAAGCCCATTCAGCAAAAATTAAGAAGAATGAGGTCGGACATGCTGTTAAAGGTAAAACAGGAGATGAAGAGGCAGTTTGATGCAGGATTCTTAGAGGTGGCAAAATATCTGGAATGGGTTGTAAATATTGTTCCAGTACCAAAGAATGATGGCAAGGTGCGTATGTGTGTCAATTACTGAGATTTGAACAAAGCAAGTCCCAAAGATAATTTTCCTTTGCCCCACATTGATACTTTTATGGATAATACGGTAAAGAGTTCTTTGTTTTCTTTCATGGATGGATTCTCGAGATATAATCAGATTGAGATAGCACCAGAATATATGGAGAAAACCACATTTGTTACAATGTGGGGAACATTCTGCTACAAGGTAATGTCGTTTGGGTTGAAGAATGTTGGGGCAACGTATCAGAGAGCCATGGTGGCCTTGTTTCATGACATGATGCATAAGGGAATTGAGGTTTATGTTGATGATATGATTGCAAAGTCACAAGGAGAAGAGGAGCATATTGCGAATCTTAAAAAACTCTTTGAAAAACTAAGAAAGTTCCAACTCAAGCTAAACCCAGCAAAATGCACTTTTGGAGTTACCTCGGGAAAATTGTTGGGTTTTGTTGTTAGCAAAAGGGAAATTGAGATTGATCCGGATAAAGTGAAGGTCATCCAGAATTTGCCACCTCTACGTACGCAAAAAGAAGTAAGAGGTTTTCTGGGGAGGTTGAATTACATTTCTCAGTTTATTTCTCAGTTAACCGACAAATGTGATCCAATATTCAAGTTACTTCAAAAACGTGATCCAAGAAAGTGGGATGAAGGGTGTCAGATTGCTTTTGAAAAGGTTAAGAATTATCTATCAAACCCACCAGTATTAATTCCACCGATTCTGGATAAACCGATAATACTGTATCTATCAGTATTTGAGAGATCCATGGGTTGTGCTCTGGGGAAGCTTGATGAGACTGGAAAGAAGAACAGGCGGTTTACTACCTCAGCAAGAAGTTCACAGATTATGAGTTGAAATACTTGTCGGTAGAAAAGTTGTGTTGTGCCTTAGCTTGGACTGCTCGGAGACTTAGACAGTACATGCTGTACCACACAATGTGGTTGATCGCCAATCTAGATCCGATCAAGTACATTTTAGAAGCACCTTCTTTGTCAGGAAGGACGGCAAGATGGCAGGTGTTGTTGTCAGAATATGACATTGTATACGTAAGTCAGAAGGCTATCAAGGGCAGCGCAGTGGCTAAATTCTTAGCAAGTCGGCCAGTGGAGAATTATGAGCCGTTGAACTTTGATTTCCCAGATGAAGATTTGATGTATGTTTCGCAAGCGAATGAGGCTCCCTTGAAGAAAAAAGTATGGAAGATGTATTTTGATGGGGCATCCAATGCCATGGGGCACGAAATCGGTGCAGTGCTCATATCCCCAGAAGAAGATTTTTATCCCTTCACCACCAGATTGGATTTTGATTGTATAAACAATACGGCTGAGTATGAGGCATGTACTATGGGCATTCGTGCAGCAGTGGATAGAAAAATCAAAGTTTTGGAAGTTTTCGGAGATTCAGCTTTAGTGATATACCAATTACGGGGAGAATGGGAAACCCGGGATACAAAGTTAATCAGATATAGAGAACTCATATTGAGTTTATTGGAGGAGTTTGAATAAGTAAGTTTCAATTACTTCCCTCGAGAAGAAAATTGGATGGCGGATGCTCTGGCTACTTTGTCATCAATGTTTAAAGTGAATAAAGGGACGAAAATTGTGCCAATCAAGATGAGCATATATGATTCTCCTGCCCACTGTTTGAGTATCGAAGAAGAAGCAGATGGTCTCCATTGGTATAACGATATCTTGCAGTACATCAAGAGTCAACAGTATCCAGAACAGGCAACAGAGAATGACAAGAGGACTTTGAGAAGGCTAGTTTTGTTCTAGATGCGAGATTCTCTACAAGAAAGGGAAAGATCAAGTCCTATTGAGATGTGTCGGATCTGCCGAAGCTCAAAGAATCATAGAGGAAGTCCATGAAGGGATATGTGGCACCCATGCTAATGGCTACATGCTTGCTAAGCAGATTATGAGGGTAGGGTATTATTGGCTGACGATGGAAGAAGATTGTATCAGTTATTCCCGAAAATGCCATAAATGCCATATCTATGCAGATAAGATTCATCTGCCGCCATCGCTATTGCATGTCATGACCCCACCTTGGCCGTTTTCAATGTGGGGAATGGATATGATTGGGCCTATTACCCCGAAGGCTTCAAATGGACATCGTTTTATCCTGGTGGCCATAGACTATTTCACAAAGTGGGTGGAAGCTGCTTCTTATGCGAATATAACGAAGTCGGTGGTATGCAGATTTGTCAAGAAGGAAATCATATGCCGATATGGATTGCCAGCAAGAATCATTTCAGATAACGCTCTCAATCTGAATAATTAGATGATGAAAGAGGTATGTACTCAGTTCAAAATCATGCATCACAATTCGGCACCTTATCGTCCGAAGATGAATGGGGCAGTAGAAGCAGCCAACAAGAACATCAAGAAGATTGTCAAGAAGATGACTGATGTGTACAAGGATTGGCATGAGATTTTACCTTTTTCTCTTTACGCATATCGTACTTCGATTCGCACATCTACAGGAGCAACTCCGTTTTCTTTGGTATATGGTATGGAAGCAATGTTACCCATTGAAGTCGAGATTCCTTCACTTTGGGTTTTGATGGAGGTTGGCCTAAAAGAGGAAAAATGGGTTAGAGCTCGTTATGAATAGCTGAATCTCATCGAAGAGAAAAGATTGAAGGCAATTTTTCACGGGCAGTTGTATCAGAAAAGGATGATTCGAGCACATAAAAAGAAGGTTCGACCCAGACAGTTCCGAGAAGGAGAATTGGTACTAAGAAAAATTCTCCCCATAGTGAAGGATCCGCGAGAAAAATGGCCTCCAAATTAGGAAGGACCCTATGTGGTAAAAAGAGCTTATTCTGGAGGAGTATTGATTCTAACTCGGATGGACGGAGATGATTTTAGACATCCCGTGAATGCTGATGAACTGAAGAAGTATTATGCTTAAAAAAAAAAAGAAAAATGTGTGACGCTATGCACATGGGAATTTGAATGATTCCAAGTGTAGAAATGGAAATTCTATATATCTACCTCCCCTAAGAATCGCTTTTCAAAAGAAATAGTCATGCTTGGTGTGATAAATGGCCATCTTTCATATTTTCGTCACTAAGAAGAAATTATCCCTAGTCACCCCTTTGAGCCTTAGGGATTATTTCTTTCGATGAACCCTGATCAAGGATCACCCTCTACACTAGAGGGAAAATACGAGGAAAAATAATCAAAATAATGGCAAAAAAGAGAGCCATTGGAAAATGTGAAATCAAAGAATGGCAAATGAAAGCCACAAACAAAAAAAAAGGGAACAAGTGTTTCGAGAATGAATTGTCCTCAGAAAATGATCCTTGATCCGATCACCCTTAAACACACTTTGGGCCTATTCTATCCTTTCCTTCTAAACCCGAACCTTGGCCTATATTACATACTTTAAAAGTCCATTTTGATCAAGCATGGGTATTTAATTTGAAAAGTTTTTCTCAGAATTCATCTCATCTTTTAAATTGATATTTTTACCTTGGAAGCATTTAGAATTCTCAAATGCATGGTAGAATCCTAAAAAAAAAAAAGAAAAAAAAAGGAAGAGGTTTAAGCCGAAAACCCGCAAAGGGCGACTTAATACCGAATGGGTGACACTTGAGTTGAAAACCCGCAAAGGGCGGCTCAAGTACTGATTAAGGTTTAAATCAATGCTTCGTGTAAAGGGGGAGAAAGTGTTTGAAAATCAGAGAAAATGGGAACGACTCAGTCTGACGTAACTACAGAAGCCGAGGGATTACCCAAGTGAATTGACCATTCAAGAGAAATTTCAGTTAATTTGGAAAAGGAGGGGTCCAAGATATTCCGCATCCGGGGCATCAACAACCTATAACTTTACATTTGTTTCTTATATCCTTGATATCCACTTTTATCATTTTAGAACATTTTGTTGCACTAAATTTTTGTTACCCTCTTTTTATGACAATTGCTTGTTTCATACTTTCATACATTTTTGAAATTGCATTTTGTTTGTTATTAAAATTGAATGATGATTAGTAAACCTAAATTTTTTAATAAAAATGAGTTTAAAGGTATTACTAAGGAATAGATCTAAATATTAGAAAACGTTTGGAAACCACTAATCCTGATAGAAAATTCACCAAGTAAAGAAAAACAGTGAATGTGTTGGAGACTCCGTCATGAAGTCAGAAATTTGTGAATTTCAACAAAGTCAGAAACTGGGACTGTTTGACAAATTATCTTGAGTAAAATGATTTTTTTAAGTTGGGCATCAGTGAATAATTGAAGACCCCATCATGAAGTCAGATAATCTGTGAAACTCAAAGAAACCATGGATTAGAAATCATGACACGATCATTTGACTGCATTCATCCTCAAGAAACATATAAGCATTTGCAAAGCATGTCATTCTCATCATTGCATTTAGCTAACATTCCAGGAATCAAGAAAACTTTGGCTTCCCAAATCGAACTCATTCAGCTTCTCAAATGAGTCGAGCCTTGAGACCACCGTCGAGGTATTTCCTTTTGTTTTAAATCGAACTCGTTCTGCTTCTCAAATGAGTCGAGCCTTGAGACCACCGTCGAGGTATTTCCTTTTATTTTAAATCGAATTCATTCTGTTTTATCAAATGAGTCAAGCCTTGAGACCATCGTCAAGGTATTTAATCATGGATAAAGACCTTCGGGCACCAGTTTTAAAGACCTTCGGGCACCATTTTAAAGTCCTTCGGCCACTATTTTTAAAGACCTTCGGCCATCATTTTTAAGACCTTCGGGCACTAGTTTTAAAGACCTTCGGGCACTACTTTTAAAGACCTTCGGGCACCATTTTAAAATCTTTCGAGCACCATTTTTAAAGACCTTTGGGCATCATTTTAAAGACCTTCGGGCACCATTTTTAAAGACCTTGGGGCACCATTTTTAAAGACCTTCGGGCATCATTTTAAAGACCTTTGGGCACCTTTTTTTAAGACCTTCGGGCACCATTTTTAAGACCTTCGGGCACAATTTTTTCTTTTGAAATCGAACTTGTTTCCTTAAGACGGATCGAGCCTTAATTAGTCAGGGAATTCAATTTAAGGACAAAATCTTTAATTTACAGCTAAAAAAAATGAAATGAAAAAAAAAATGAAAAAAGAAGAAAAAATGAGAAAGAAAACCCCATTCCCTTTCCTTCACATGGGATTTCACTAACCGTACAAAATTAGTGTTTGTTTATCTTTGCCTGATTCCTGATTCTCAGCAATAGCCAAAGAGGCGCAGCTGTAGACACCTAATTTTGTCCGGACCCTTAAATCAGGTACATTTTCTTCCCAAATTGATGTTTCTGAATGCTAAAAGGCTTTTCTCATCTAGCATGTGGTACTCCGAGGCTTAGTCTAAGAAAGCAGATAGAAAAAGCCAAACTCAATAAAAGTCAACCTCGGAAAAAAGTCAACCTCAAAAAATTCAACTGCTAAAAAAGTCAACCCACTTTCAAAATCAAGATTTGAAGTTCAATTGAAAAATGGCTGAAGAATTTTGATAATTCGAGGTCTACATCGAAAGATATTGAGTTCGGAAGTTGGGTTGTGGAGATTTAGTAGAAAGAAAACCTTAATCCGAGATATTTGGAAAAAAGTGCTTAAACGATCGAATTGGTCGAAATTGAAGGTTCCAAATGAAAGATAAGCACTGACTACGGGTAATGGAGAAGCCACTTGAGAGAAAAACAGAAAGAAAAGTCAATCCGGGAAAAAATCGAGAATTAGGGTTTTTGGTGGATTTCGGTGAAATAGGGAAGAATTACAGAAATGGCCCGACTTGGAAACACTAAAGCCACCAATGGATGAGGAATGATTAAAAGGGATAGCCCAAGGCTTAGTTTGAAGAGAATCTAAAAATCGGACTTGTTTTGAGCAAAACTGGGTTTCGGAGGCAAAAGAGAAAAATTGGAAAATATGGGAAAAATAGCCAATGGACTCCAAAAATTCTGAAAATTTGCAAATCTCATTCTTAAATTATTTGGAAGAGATTGGCAAAAGAAAATTTTGATTCGAAGTTCGTTTCCAAAATGGCCAAATATCGGGTTTCTTATGTAGTAATTCAAGCAGATAAATCCCGAAAAAGTAGCAAATGAACTCCAAAAATTCTAAAAATTGGAAAATATCATTTTTAAATTATTTGGAAGATATTGGAGAAATAAAATCTTGATTCGGACTTCGTTTGCAAAATGGCCAAATACCGGGTCCCCTATGCAGTAATTCAAACAGATAAATCCCGAAAAAATAGAAAATGAGCTCCAAAAATTATGAAAAATTCCATATCACATTTTTAAATTATTTGGAAGAGATTGGTGAATAAAACTTTGGATTTGGAGCTCATTTAAAAAATGGTAAAGTTCGGGTGCATAAAATGGGTAATTTCGAAAATAAATCCGAAATAAATAGTAAATGGACTCGAAAAATTTTGAAAACTTCTCGAATTCAATTTTTTATTATTTCAGAAGTATTGAACAAAGAAAATTCTAATTTAGAGTCCGTCTGCTATTTATTTAAGTTCAGGGGGCAAAAACGTCATTTCACCAAGGAAACCAAAAAGGGCAAATTGGTAATTAAGGAAAATATGAAAGATGAAGAAATTGCTGGGATTTTTTCTTCCTTTGGTCAGCCAACATAGAGGAGAAGAAGGAAGCTTAAGAAATTTAATTCCCTAGTCACTATCATGCCACATGCTATAACTAACACCTTGCAAATGGTCCCCCTTCATCCAATGGCTTAGGTGCCTTGTAGGAAAGTTGAATGCACCATACAATGGCCAAGTTTAAATGTCAAAATTACATTTTTATTTGCCATAAAAGAATGCTCATCTAATGGCCAAGAATGGAAGAAAAAAGATGAGCACAATTCAGCCAAGGGTGAGCATCAATTCGGTTGAACAAGGGGGTGCATGGGATTACCTCTTTTAATCCAATGGCTTAGGCCATCTACAAGGGCTGAGTACACATGTTGAGGGCTGGATTTAATCTATAAGATATCATTTTTATGTTGGCTTCATCCAATGACCAAGAATAGAAGAGCACAACTCATCCAAGGGTAGGCATTCAAGAGGGGCAAGCAAGTGAGTGCATGGGATTGGTCCTCTTTTGCATCTAATGGCTAAGGTTAATAAAAGAGATGAGTACACATCTTAAGGGCTGGAATCAATTGGCAAGATGACATTTTTATGTTGTCATCAAAATATCTACATCTAATGGCCAAGATTGAGGGAGAAAAAGTGGAATTTCCATCCAATGGTTAAGGGGGATTTCGGCCAAGGCTAAAGGGAGAGGGGGAGTTTCATTTTTTCGGAGGTTTTTGGCTTGAAAACATTAGCTAATTTGGCAGTAAAAAATGTTTTTAAAGAAAGAAGAAAAAGTTTTCATTAGAGAGTTTGAAGGTAGTCATCTCTACCAAGTTCTAGTCTAGCTTTCTTCTTCATTTTCATGGTGTTTTCTTGGTTTTTCTATCATGTTTTCCTACAACATTTTTCTTAGAAATAAAGGTTTTTAATGTTTCTTCATGTTTTCACTATCTTCTCCTTCTTTAAAATGGTGAAATTATTTTTTTCTTGAAATTCCATGCCATGGCCGAATGGTTCCTTTTTTCTGCCTTGTTTTTTCTTTTCTTTCTTCCTTGCATGTTGTTGTGAAAAAATGATTTATACAAGTTTTTTAAAGTATTCTAAGGTTCTGATTTTTACAAAATATGAAGCAAAAAAGGTTCAAATGACTACATGATCTTGGCTAGACCAAGTGAATATGGTTTGGTGAGAGGCTATGCCCATTTGACACCATCCATGAAGCTTACCTTATTTTCTGTTTTACATAGTTTATTTTCTATTTTGATGAGATGGAAAGGCTTCATGATCTTGGCAAGACCAAGTGATTATGGTTTGGTGAGAGGCTATGCCCATTTGATACCATCCATGGAGCTTAACTTTCCTTGTTCTACTTACTTGTTTTACTTATAATTTCTGCATGTTTATGTTAAATCTTGTGTATACATTTTCTTTACATTATTTTCTATGATATATTTGTTATATTTCATTTCTATGCTCGATATTGCATCCTTGCATATTTGGCCTTTGTTGTTCATAAATCCATGTTGTGCATTTTTTTATGTACCATGTATTTCATGTTTGCATTTTCGTAATTTTGTTTCATGCATATTCGGTCATACCATGTCTGTTTGCTTGGTATGTATATTTTCCTTTTACTTCTTAGCTTGTTTATATCTCCATGTCATGAACTTGCATATTCTGATTTTAGTTTGTCTTGTGCTCATGAAAATGCTATGATAAAAATGCCATCATAGTATTTCATGCATATTCGACCATTCTATTATGTTTGCCTTGCATGTGCATTTTTCTTTTGTTTCTTAACTTGCTTGCATTTCCATGCCATGAGCTTGTGCATTTTGATTTTGGTATATTATATGTTATTGAATATGTCATGACAGTATGCATTTTGATATGTTTTGTCATTTATTTATGTCATTTACTAAGTAGGATTGCATTAGAGTCTCACTTGATCATTTGGCCTCTTCATGCATCCCTTGCCTTGTCATGCATTTGCATATTGTTTAGGTAACATGCTTGGCATTATCATGACTTGAAATTGTGTATTAGCTACTGTTTGTTCCAGCATTGACATTAATTTCATGAGTCATTATATGTTCATAATATTGCTATGCATGCTCACTACATTTTAGGTCTAGGCCATATTGGTATTGCCATGCATATTGAGTCCTAAATCACATTGGTATTGTCATGAATTAATATGCTATTTAGGTCTTCGGTCACATTCATTTTCATGCATACTTATAACATGTTAGGTCCTAGTCACATTTACATTATCAAGCATTGCATGCATATAGAGTTAGGATAGCATTTATTGCCATGCAAATTCATGCTAGGCATTTAGGTTGCCATGAATTGTCATGCATTTCCTTTACCATTTAGACCTTCAGACCATGCATTTCATACATTTCATTTGCTCTATGTTCATGCATTCCATGTCATTGCCACTTGATTTGTGACTTAGGCCAATTAATGGCTCAAAATCATACTCTCTAGACCATACTTGTGGAAAATTAAGGAATTGTCAAATTGATCATTCTACCTTTGTGATTTTTTTTTTTACTTAGCCAATTTTGTCCAAGGTTTTTAAAATGTTTATCTACTGTCCTTAGGTCTTAAGGATGATTTCCAACAATTTCCACTTTGGTTTTTGAATGAATTTATCAAAGGAAAAAAAAATGAGTTTTGACAAACAGTTTTTTTTTTTCACCCAGTACTTGAACATCTCCAATTTTTTTGGGCAGTCATTTTTAATCAAAAAATTAAGAAAATTTTTTCTCATGTAGATTTACATGTTCTGAGTCTCTATTATTTGTTTTAGAATTTTAGCATTTTTAAAAATAGGCTAAAAAATCGTGTGGCAAAACTAGACAGTAGAGGCATATTTGAAATCAAAAGAGGAAAAAGGTAGAACTTGGCTAAAGCATTTAGAGGGGGTTGGGTAGAAGTTTTAGCTACTGTCTTATGGTAGTTTCTAAGCCTTTTTAAACATTAAAAATGATTTTATAAATCTTGAGTTAAGGGTAGTTAAGTCTGGGATTTTAAACTTAGGAAATTAGAGCCATTTTAAAAGGGTTTGGTGAGGGTTTTAATTTTTATTCAAATTCTTCTTCAAAATTATTTTCAAACAATCACAAAGTTTCGCTTTTTAGAAAATCTAATTTGACATATTTTCCTAAGGTAGCCGGATATCTTTTTAGATATACGGACTTCTTTAATTAAAGGAAAAAATACATTTTTCATGCATTGCATTTTCCATGTTCATGCATTTTATTTAAATGTATGATTTTTGCTATGATATTTTCCATGATATTATTATTATTTTAATTCACATTTTATGATCTAATATTTGCTTGCCATATGATTATTTTTATTGTTTCATGATATCCTATGCTTTTTTTTTATTTAGTTATTTTTGTCACATTGTTTAGCATATACTATGTTCATACATTATTATTTTTATTAGTATTTTCATGCATATTATATGTTAGTATTATTTTAATTCCATGTCATCTTTTGTCATTTAGATCATATTACATGTCATTTAGATCACATTCCATGTCATTTAGGTTATTTCATTTATAACATGCCATGTCATTTAAAATATGCCATATCATTTAGAACTACCAAGTCATTTAAATTATTTTATCTCATTTAGAATATACCATGATACTTAGGATTTTTTTTTTACCTAGAATATACTATGTCATTTGAATTATGTCATGTCATTTAGGTTGCATTATATTATCTAGATTTGCCATGACATTTTATTTATGTCATACATGTCCATATTCATTTTTTTTAAATGTTTTGAAAAAGATAATGATTTTCAATAAAAGATAAGGATATTCCCGAGTTAAAACAATTCATGAGTTCTCTACCGGGTTTGCTGGAGGAAATATCATCAATTATCATTAATAAAGGAATATCTTTCTTTCAAAAAATGAGAATGATTCGTAAAGTTTTCCAAATGAATAAATTTTTTTATATTTTAACGATTTTGTCGGGGAATATAGGAAAATTTTGAATTAATAAATTTCTGATCATTTTCAATTAAAAATGAAATTATTTTTCTTAAAATTGGGAATTAACTTGAAATACTAAATTAAAAACCAACCTTTTATCGAGACTTGAGATAACACACGATTAATAAGGAACCGATTTATACGGGCGTTGTGGCGGTGCTAATCCTTCCCCGCACGTAACCGACTCCCGAACCCGCTTCTTTGATTTCTCTGGTTTATAACGCAGACTTGAAATTGGTTTTAAAAATATTTTAATTAATTTTAAAATGTTTTATAAAACCGGTTTTAATAGGTGGCCGATCACACATAGCTAAAAAAGATTGGTGGCGACTCCATGTTTTTTTCAAGGTCATTTTCAAAACCTTCATTTTTCTAGAGGAATTAAGTCGACTTTTTCTCGGTTTTTTAATGTCACGCTTAACGAATAATAAAGTCTTGCGATGAGACTCGTTATTTTTTAGGTTGCGACAGGCAAAATGTAGAAATTTTTATTCATTTAGAAAACTTTCTAAATCATTCTCGTTTTTTGAAAGGAAGATATTCCTTTATTAATGATAAGTGATGATATTCCCTCCAGCAAATCCGGTAGAGAACTCATGAATTATTTTAACTCGGGAATATCTTTATTTTTATTGAAAATCATTGTTTTTTTCAAAACATTTAAAAATATGAACATGAACGTGTATGACATAAATAAAATGACATAACAAAGTCTAGATAATATAATGCAACCTAAATGATATGGCATAATTTAAATGGCATAGTATATTCTAGATGAAATGAAAAATCCTAAGTATCATGGTATATTCTAAATGAGATAAAATGATTTAAATGACGTGACAATTTTAAATGATATGGCATATTTTAAATGAAATGGCATATTATAAATAAAATAACCTAAATGAAATGGAATATGATCTAAATAATAAAAAAATGACGTGAAACATAAAATAATGCTATCATAAAATATGCATGAAAATAAAATAAAAATGCATGAACATAGTATATGCTAAATAATGTGACAAAAATAAATGACTAAATAAAAAAATATGGGATATCATGAAATATTCAAAATCATATGGCAAACAATATAAGATCATAAAATGTGAATCAAAATAATAATAATACCATGGAAAATATCATAGCAAAAATCACACATTTAAATAAAATGCATGAACATGGAAAATGCAATGCATGAAAATGTATTTTTTTCCCCTCTAAATAAAGAAATCCGTATATCTAAAAAGATACCTGGCTACCTTATGAAAATATGTCAAATTAGATTTTCTAAAAAATATATTTGTGATTGTTTGAAAACAATTTTGAGAAAAAACTTGAATAAAGATGAAAAACCCCTACCAAACTTTTTTGAAATGGCTCTAATTTCCTAAGTTTAAAATCCCGGTCTTGACCGCCCTTAACCTGAGATTTATAAAATCACTTTTTAATTTTAAAAAGGCTTAAAACTACCCTAAGACAGTATCTAAAGCTTCTACCCAGCCCCCTCTAAATGCCTTAGCCAAATTCAACCATTATTCTCTTTTGAATTCAAATCTGCCTCTACTGTCCGGTTTTTCCACACGATTTGTTAGCCTATTTTTAAAAATTCAAAAAAATCTAAAACAAATACTGGAGACTCAGAACATGTAAAAATACATGATAAAAAATTTTCTTAATTTTTTGATTAAATATGACTACCCGGAAAAATCGGAGAAGTTCGAGTACTGGGTGAAAAAAAACTGTTTTGTCAAAACACATTTTTTGCCTTTGATAAAGTCATTCAAAAATCAAAGTAGAAATTGTTAGAGGTCATCCTAAAGACCTAAGGACAGTAGCTAAAACATTTAAAAACCTTGGATAAAAAATGGTTAAGTAAAAAAAATCACAAAGGTAGAATAATCAATTTGACAACCCTTTTATTTTCCACAAGTATACTCAAGAGAGCATGACTTTGAGCCATTGATTGGCCTAAGTCATAAATCATGTGGCAATGACATGGAATGCATTAACATACAGCAAATGAAATGTATGAAATACATGGTCTAAAGCCTAAATAGTAAAGGAAATGCATGACAATTCAAAATAACCTAAATGCGTAGCATGAATTTGCATGGCAATAAATGCTATCCTAACTCAATATGCATGCAATGCTTGATAATGCAAATATGACTTGGACCTAATATGTTATGAATATGCATGAAAATGCTAATGTAACCTAAGGCCTAAGTAGCATAGTAATGCATGACAATACCAATGTGATTTAAGACCCAATATGCATGGCAATATCAACATGGCCTAGACCTAAAATGTAATGAACATGCATAGCAATACTATGAACATACAATGACCCATGAAACTAATGTCAATACTGGAACAAACAACAACTAATACAAAATTTCAAGATATGATAATGCAAAGCATGTTACCTAAACAAAATGCAAATGCATGAAGAGGCTGAATGTGGTTACATGATACTCTAATGCAATCCTATCTAGTAAATGACACAAGTACATGAAAAATCATATTAAGATGCAAAATGTCATGACAGTTTCATAAGCATATGACATACTAAAATCAAAATGCACAAGCTCATGGCATGGAGATGTAAACAAGTCAAGAAGCAAGGTGAAAATGCACATGCAAGGCATATCAACATGGAGTAGCCAAATGGCCATGTGACAAAATAACAAAAATGCAAACATGTTTATAATATAAGACATGATACATGAAAAAAAATGCTCAATAAGAGCATATGAACACAATGGCCAAATATGCAAGGGAAAGTTATTAAGCATGGAATAGAAATATATAAGTAAATATAGCAAAGAAAATAATGTAAAGAACATATAAAAAATTTAACATAGACAAGCAAAAAACAAGCAAAACTAGTAAATAAAACAAGGAAAGTTAAGCTCCATGGTTGGTATAAAATGGGCATAGCCTCTCACCTAACCATAATCACTTAGTCTTGCCAAGATCATGAAGCCTTTCCATTCCAAAAATCAGAAAATAAACCACGCTAAACAGCAAAATTAAGGTGAGCTTCGTGGTAGGTAAAAATGGGCAAAGCCTTTCCCCTAACCATGGTCACCTGGTCTTGCCAAGATCATGTAGCCATTTCAACCTTTTTGCTTCATCTTTTGTAAAAAATCAGAACCTTAGAATAATATAAAAAAGCTTCTAAAAAACATTTTCCACAACAACATGCAAGGAAGAAAGGAAAAGAAAACCAAGGCAATCAAAATATGCCATATTCGGCCAAGCATAAAACCACGTAAAACAAATTGTTTTCCACCATTTTAATGAAGAAAAAGAGATGAAAAAATAAGTAAAAATTAAAAAGAAAAAAACTTTATTTCTATGAAAAATGTAGTTGGAAAACAAGATAGAAAATCAAGAAAACACCATGAAAAACAAGAAGAAAGCTATGCTAGAGCTTGGTAGAGATGACTACCTTCAAGCTCTCTATTGAAAGCCTTTTTTTTTCTTCCTTTCAAAACCTTTTTCTTTGCTAAATTAGCTATTGAATTCATCCAAAAAACCTATGAAAAAATGAAACCAACCCCACCTCTTTAGCCTTGGCCGAATGGCCTCTCACCCTTGGATGGGAATTGCACTTTTTTCTCCTCTAATCTTGGCCTTTAGATTAAGATATTTTGATGACAACATAAAAATGTCATCTTGCCAATTGATAGCAGCTCTTAAGATGTGTACTCAGCCCTTGTAGTAACCTCAGCCCTTAGATGCAAAAGAGGACCAATCCCATGCACTACTTTGCTTGCCCCCTTGAGTGCCTACCCTTGGATGAGTTTTGCTCTTCCATTCTTGGTCATTGGATGAGGACAAAATAAAAATGACATCTTGTAGATTAAATCAAGCCCTCAACATGTGTACTCATCCCTTGTAGATGGCCTAAGCCATTGGATGAAAAGAGACAATCCCATGCACTCCCTTGCTTAACCGAATGGATGCTCACCCTTGGATGAATTGTGCTAATCTTTTTTATTCCATTCTTGGCCATTAGATGAGGTTTATTTCATGAAAAATAAAAATGTCATCTTTGCATTTAAACTTGGTCATTGTATGGTGCATTCAACTTTCCTACAAGGCACCTAAGCCATTGGATGAAGGGGGGCCATTTGAAAGGTGTTAGTGGTAGCATGTGGCTTGTTAGTGACTAGGGAATTAAATTGTTCAAGCTTTCTTCTTCTCCTCTACACTAGCTGACCAACGAAGAAAAATCCTAGCAATTCCTTCTTCTTTCATATTTTCCTCAATTACAAATTTGTCCTTTTTGGTTTCTTTGGTGAAATAACCTTTTTGCCCCCCGAACCTAAATAAATAGAAAACGCACTCCAAATTCAGATTTTCTTTTTTCAATACTTCCAAAATAATAAAAAATTAAATTCTGGAAGTTTTCAAAATTTTTTGAGTCCATTTGCTATTTATTTTGGTTTTATTTTCGAAATTGCCCCTTTTATGCATTCGAACTTTACCATTTTTTAAACGAGCTCCGAATCCAGATTTTTCTTTACCAATCTTTTCCAAATAATTTAAAAATGTATCTAGAAGTTTTCATAATTTTTGGAGCTCATTTGCTATTTTTTCAGGATTTATCTGCTTGAATTACTTCATAGGGGACCCGGGATTTGGCTATTTTGCAAACGAACTTCGAATCAATATTTTATTTTTCCAATCTCTTCTAAATAATTTAAAAATGAGATTTGCAAATTTTCAAAATTTTGGACTTCATTTGCTTTTTTTCAGGATTTATCTTGTTGAATTTCTGCATAGGGGGCCCGATATTTGGCCATTTTGCAAACGAACATCGAATCAAGATTTTCTTTCGCCAATCTCTTCGAAATTTTAAGAATGAGATTTACAAATTTTTAGGATTTTTGGAGTTCATTTGCTATTTTTCCCATATTTTCCAGTTTTGCCCTTTTACCTCTGAAACCCGATTTTGCTCAAAACAAGTCTGATTTTTAGATTTTCTTCGAACTAAGCCTTGGGCTATCCTTGTTTAATCATTTCTCATCAATTAAGGGCTGTAGATCTACATAATCGGGCCATTTCTTAATTCTTCCAAATTTCACCGAAATCCACCAAAAAACCTTAATTCTCAGTTTTCTTCTGAATTGACTTTTCTATCAGTTTTTCTTCCAAATGGCTTCTCCATTACCCGTAGTCAATACTTATCTTTCATTTGGAACATTCATTTTCGACCAATTTGATCGTTTAAGAACTTTTCAAAAAATTTCCGAATTAGGGTTTTCCTTCTACTGAATCTCTTAACCCAACTTTCGACCTCTATATCTTTCAATGTAGACCTCGGATTATCAAAATTCTTTCACCATTTTTCAATTGAACCTCAAATCTTAATTTTGAAACTGGGTTGACTTTTTTAGTAGTTGACTTACTGGGTTGACTTTTTCGGGGTTGATTTTTTCGAGTTTGACTTTTTCTGTCTGTTTTTTTAGACTAAGTCTGCAGGATGAGAAAAGCCTTTTAGCATTCTGAAACATCAATTTACGAAAAAAAAATACCTGATTTAGAGGTTCGGACAAAATTAGGTGTCTACTGCTGTCCCTCTTTGGCTATTGCTGAAAATCAGGAATCAGGGAAAGATAAAGAAACACTAATTTTGTACGGTTAGTGAAATCACATATGAAGAAAGGGAAAGGGGTTTTCAATCATCATCATTTATTTTTTTTCATTTTATCAATTTTTTTTTTTTGAAATAGCTGTAAATTGAAGATTTTGTCCTTAAATTGAATTCCTTGACTAATCAAGGCTCGACCCATCTTAAGGAAACGAGTTCGATTTGCAAAAGTGAAAATTGTACCCGAAGGTCTTAAAAATTATGCCCGGAGGCCTTACCTCTGATATGAAAAATTATGCCCGAAAATCTTTAAAATGGTGCCCTGAGGCCTTACCCGTGATTTGAAAAATTATGCCCGAAGGTTTTCAAAATGGTGCCCGAAAGTCTTTAAAATGGTGCCCGGAGGCCTTACCGATGATTTGAAAAATTATGCCCGAAGGTCTTAAAAATAGTGCTCGGAGGTCTTTAAAATGGTGCCCGGTGGTCTTAAAAACGGTGCCCGGAGGCCTTACCCGTGATGAAAATACCTTGACGAAAGTCTCAAGGCTCGACTCATTTGATAAAACAGAATGAATTCGATTTAAAACAAAAGGAAATACCTCGATGGTGGTCTCAAGGCTCGACTTATTTGATAAAATAGAATGATTCGATTTAAAACAAAAGGAAATACCTCGACGGTGGTCTCAAGGCTCAACTCATTTGATAAAACAGAATGAATTCGATTTAAAACAAAAGAAAATACCTCGACGGTGGTCTCGGGGCTCGACTCATTTGATAAAACAGAATGAATTCGATTTAAAACAAAAGAAAATACCTCGATGGTGGTCTCAGGGCTCGACTCATTTGAGAAGCAGAACGAGTTTGATTTAAAAGAAACATACCTCGAAGGTGGTCTCAGGGCTCGACTCATTTGAGAAAGAGAACGAGTTCGATTCGGAGAAGCCAAAATTTTCCTGATTCCTGCAAGGTTAGCTAAATGCAATGATGAGAATGACATGCTTTGCAAATGCTTGTATGTTTCCTGAGGATGAATGCAATCAAATGATTGTTTCATGATTTCTAATCCATGGTTTCTTTGAGGTTCATAGATTATCTGACTTCATGACGGAGTCTTCAATTGTTCACTGATGCCCCATTTAAGGAACCCTTTGCTCAAGATAATTTGTCAAACAGTCCCAGTTTCTAATTTCGCTGAAATTCACAAATTTCTGACTTCATGACGGAGTCTCCAACACATTCGCTGTTTTCTTTTTCTTGGTGAATTTTCCATTAGGATTAGTGGATTTCCAATCTTTTTCTAAGATTTAGATCTATTCCTTGGTAATACTTTTAAAACTCTCTTTTATTAAAAAAAAAATTGTTTTCTAATCATCTTTCAATTTAATAACAAACAAAATGCATCTCAAAAATGTATGAAAGAAAAGTATGAAAGAAGCAATTATCATAAAAGGGGTAAATAAAATTTATTGCAAAAAAAATGTTTAAAATGATAAAAGTGGATATCAAGTATATAAGAAACAAATGTAAAGTTATAGGTTGTTGATGCCCCGGATGCGAAATATCTTGGACCCCTCCTTTTTCAAATCATCTGAAATTTCTCTTGAACGGTCAATTCACTTGGGTAATCCCTCGGCTTCCGTAGTTACGTCAGACTGAGTTGTTCCCCTTTTCTCTGATTTTCGAATATTTTCTCCCCCTTTACATGAAGCATTGATTCAAACCTTAATCAGTACTTAAGCCACCCTTTGCGAGTTTTCAACTCAAGTGTCACCCATTTGGTATTAAGTCGCCCTTTGCTGGTTTTCGGATTAAACCTCTTTTTTTTCGTATTCTACCATGCATCTGAGAATTCTAAATGCTTCCAAGGTAAAAATGTCAATTCAAAAGATGGGATAAATTCTGAGAAAAACCTTTCAAATTAAATATCCATGCTTGATCAAAATGGACCTTTAAAGTACGTAATGTAGGCCAAGGTTCGGGTTTAGAAGCAAAGGATAGAATAGGCCCAAAATGTATTTAAGGGTAATTGGATCAAGGATCATTTCTTGAAGGGAATTCATTCTTGAGACATTTGTCCCCTTTTTGGACTTTTATTTTTTCCTTTCTTTTTCTTTTTCGTTGCTGGCTTTCATTTTCCATTCTTTGATTTCATATTTTCCAATGGCTCTCTCTCTTCTATTTTTTTTTTGCCATGACTTTTTTGATTATTTTTCCTCGTATTCGTCTTCCAGTGTAGAAGGTGATCCTTGATAAGGTTTTCAATGAAAGAAATAATTCCTACGGCTCAAAGGGGTGACTAGGGATAATTTCTTTTTAGTGAAGGGGATATGAAATATGGCCATTCATCATATCAAGCATGAATATTCTCTTTGAAAAGCAATTCTCAGGGGAGATAGATATATAGAATTTCCATTCCTACACTTGGAATTATTCAAATTCCCATGTGCATAGCATCATACTTCTTTTTTTAAGCATAATACTTCTTCAGTTCATCAGCATTCACGGGATGTCTAAAATCATCCCCGTCCATCCGAGTTAGAATCAATGCTCCTCCAGAAAAAACTCTTTTTACCACATAGGGTCCTTCCCAATTTGGAGCCCATTTTCCTCGCGGATCCTTCACTATGGGGAGAATTTTTCTCAATACCAACTCTTCTTCTCGGAACTGTCTGGGTCGAACCTTCTTGTTATGGGCTCGAATCATCTTTTTTCTGATACAACTGCTCATGACAAATTGCCTTCAATCTTTTCTCTTCGATGAGATTCAGTTGTTCATAACGAGCTCTAACCCATTCTACCTCTTATAGGCCACCTCCATCAAAACCTGAAGTGAAGGAATCTCAACTTCAATAGGTAACACTACTTCCATACCATATACCAAAGAAAACGGTGTTTCCCCTGTAGATGTGCTAACCAAAGTGTGATATGCGTGAAGAGCAAAAGGCAAGATCTCATGCCAATCCTTATACATATCAATCATCTTCTCGACAATCTTCTTGTTGTTTTTGTTGGCTGCTTCTAGTGCCCTGTTCATCTTCGGAAGATAAGGTGCCGAATTGTGATGCGTGATCTTGAATTGAGTACATACCTCTCTTATCATCTTATTATTCAGATTGAGAGCATTATCTGAAATAATTCTTGCTGGCAATCCATATCGGCATATGATTTCCTTCTTAACAAATTTGCATACCACCGACTTCGTTACATTCGTATAAAAAGCAGCTTTCATCTACTTTGTGAAATAGTCTATGGCCATCAGGATGAAACGATGTCCATTTGAAGCTTTTTGGGTAATAGGCCCAATCATATCCATTCCCTACATTGAAAATGGCCATGGTGCGGTCATGACATGCAATGGCGATGGCGGCACATGAATCTCATCTGCATAGATCTGGCATTTATGACTTTTTCGGGAATAACTGATACAATCTCCTTCCATTCATCAGCCAATAATATCATGCCCTCATAATCTGCTTAGCAAGCATGTGACCGTTAGCATGGGTGCCACATATCCCTTCATGGACTTTCTCTATGATTCTTCGAGCTTCAGCAGACCTAACACATCTTAGTAGGACTTGATCTTTCCCTTTCTTGTAGAGAATCATGCTGTCTAGAACGAAACCCATTGCTAACCTTCTCAGAGTCCTCTTGTCATTTTCTGTTGCCTGTTCTGGATACTGTTGACTCTTGATGTACTACAAGATGTATTTATACCACGGGAGACCATCTGCTTCTTCTTCGATACTCAAGCAGTGGGCAGGAGACTCATATATGCTCATCTTGATCGGCACAACTTTCGCCCCTTCATTCACTTTAAACATTGATGTCAAAGTAGCCAGAGCATCCGTCATCCGATTTTTTTCTCGGGCGAAGTAATTGAAACTTACTTCTTCAAACTCCTCCAATAAACTCAGTATGATTTCTCGGTATCGGATTAGCTTTGTATCCAAGGTTTCCTATTCTCACCGTAACTAGTGTATCACTAAGGCCGAGTCTCCAAAAACCTCCAGTCTCTTGATCTGTCTGTCTACGGTAGCACGAAGGCCTATAGTATATGCCTCATACTCAGCCGTATTGTTTGTACAATCAAAATCCAATATGGCGATGAAGGGATAATAATCTTCTTCTAGGGATATGAGCACTGCACCGATTTCGTGCCCCATGGCATTAGATTCCCCATCAAAGTACATCTTCCATATCTTCTTCTTCAAGGGAACCTCATCCGCTTGCGAAACATACATCAAATCTTCATCTGCGAAATCAAAGTTCAATGGCTCATAATCTTCCAGTGCCCGACTTGCTAAAAATTCAGCCACTGCACTGCCCTTGATAGCTTTCTGACTCACATATACAATGTCATATTCTGACAACAAAGCCTGTCATCTTTCCATCCTCCCTGACAAAAAAGGTGCTTCCAACATGTACTTCATCGGATCTAGCTTGGCGATCAACAACGTCGTGTGAACTTCTTGTTGAGGTAGTAAACCGCCTGTTCTTTCTTTCCAGACTCATCAAGCTGCCCCAAAACACAACCCATGGATCTCTCAAATACTGATAGATACAATATCATTGGTTTATCCGGAGCCGATGGTATTAATACTGGTGGGTTTGATAGATAATGCTTAACCTTTTTAAAAGCAATCTGAAACCCTTCATCCCACTCTCCTGGATCATGTTTTCGAAGTAACTTAAATATTGGATCACATTTATCGGTTAACTGAGAAATAAACCGAGCAATGTAATTCAATCTCCCCATAAAACCTCTTACTTCTTTTTGAGTACGTGGAGGTGGCAAATTCTGGATGGCCTTCACTTTATCCGGATCAATCTCAATTCCACTTTTGCTGACAACAAAAAATAGCAATTTCCCCGAAGTGACTCCAAAAGTGCATTTTGTCGGGTTTAGCTTAAGTTGTACTTTCTTAGTCTTTCAAAGAGTTTCCTAAGATTCGCAATATGCTACTATTCTCCTTGTGACTTTGCAATCATATCATCAACATAAACCTCAATTCCCTTATGCATCATGTCATGAAACAAGGTCACCATGGCTCTCTGATATGTTGCCCCAACATTCTTCAACCCAAACGACATTACCTTGTAGCAAAATGTTCCCCACATTGTAATAAATATGGTTTTCTCCATATCTTCTGGTGTCATCTTAATCTGATTATATCCCGAGAATCCATCCATGAAAGAAAACTAGGAACTCTTCACCGTATTATCTGCCAAAGTATCAATGTGAGGCAAAGGAAAATTATCTTTGGGACTGGCCTTGTTCAAATCTCGGTAATCGATGCACATACGCACCTTGCAATCCTTATTTCGTACTGGAACAATGTTTGCCACCATTCCGGATATTTTTCCACCTCTAAGAATCCAGTATCAAACTGCCTCTTCATCTCCTCTTTTACCTTTAACAGCATGTCCAGCCTCATTCTTCTCAACTTTTGCTGAATTGGCTTGCACTCTGGCCTTAAAGGGAGCTTATGAACCACAATGTCTGGATCCAAACTCGACATGTCTTGGTATGACCATGCAAATACATCTACATATTCTCGGAGCAAGGTTATCAATTCACCCTTTATTGATGATGACAATGAAGTCCCGATTTTAACCTCTTTTCTCGCCTCACTACTTCCCAAATTCAACAATTCCAATAGCTCCTCATGAGGAAGTACTTGTTTCTCTTCTTGTTCTATTTTTCTTAATAAGTCCGAAGATAGACCATAATCCTCAATATCTTCGTTGGCCTCAAAATTACTTGTGCAAATGGGCCTCTCAAAATCAATTTCAGAATCACTAACAGGAAGGTCCTCATATTTCACATCGGTACACCTGTAAATAGGTGGGGAAGAAACAATATAGGAAAACGTATATACAATCGAAGCAAAATAAATAGCATAAATAAAATAATATTGACACATCAATATGAAGGAAATGCATCATGTTTGTTATTTATTGGATGAAAAGTTTTAGACAAAAGCCCATTACAAAAGAAATTCTTAATATCTTCGGGCAAAGATATTTAAGATTTGTTTAAAAGCATTACGTTGGAATAGACCTAAAAACTATAGGCAGCTCTGTTGCACTCCAATTGGTTAGTCTATATCCTGGTGGACAAGGTTGCACCATCCAGTTAGCATTCTCAATTTCAATTCTTTCTTCCCCAGTCATGCAGATCTCCATATCATACGTCTGCTCATCCCTCTTCA
Organism: Fremontodendron californicum; assembly: GCA_030761205.1. Lineage (NCBI taxonomy): Eukaryota > Viridiplantae > Streptophyta > Magnoliopsida > Malvales > Malvaceae > Fremontodendron > Fremontodendron californicum. The sequence continues at coordinate 7,684,191 of JAULJL010000025.1, read as the reverse complement.
CCTGGAATCTCTCGAAAGCTTGCTCGATCATTACAAGCACATCATCAGAATTTTTTTCTCCGAACAGAGAACCAGCTGAGCAAAAGTGTGAAGGATAGGTGGGAATATCATAGGCTCCCAATCAATATCCATACCCGTAAGATGGGCCATCCTCCTTTGTCGGTTCCTTTCAACTTGTTTCCTTTTCTCATGGGCCTTCGGAAGATACCCCAAGGTAAACCGGTCTTTCTTTCCCACTATTTCCATTGCTCGGGCCATCCCCTAAAGATATTTTCCGAGACCTTTTCCAGCCTTGCAGCCTTTTCCCATGTTAGTTCTTACCCCCAGCATTGTGTTCTTGGACAACCTTGGTTTCATAATTTTTTGTCCTTCAGCGACGAAAACCACATTTACGAATTCCAAAAACCGAAAGAAACATTCTACGACATCTTCATTGGGTTCAACATAAGGAGATTCAGTAGCTGCAAAGGCTATTATGCCCTATTATCCTATACAGTGACCAAATGCCCCTCTATCACAAATTTCAGCTTTTGGTGGAGAGACGAAGGTACAGCCCCTACTGAATGTATCCACGGCCTTCCTAACAGGCAATTATAGGATGGATTATTATCCATGACCTAAAAGATCACTGTATAGGTGCATGGGCCTATCTCCAGAGGAATCTCTATAGTTCTCATTACATCTCTCCTGGTACCATCAAAGGCTCTGACCACCGTGCAGCTTGGCAGCATATAAGAAATATCCACTGGCAATTTGGACAGGGTTGCCAAGGGCATCACATTTAATGAAGAATTATTATCCAAAAAGACCCTTGGTAATATATGCCCCTTACAAGTGGTAGTTATGTGAAGAGCCTTTGTTGACCCAATACCATTGGGTGATATTTCCTCATAACTGAAATATATATGGTCGTCTGCCGCGATGTTTCCCACCAGTCTGTCTAATTTTTCTACTGATATGTTGTTAGCCACATATGCCTGATTCAACACTCATTTTTCTATCGATAAGCAATTTCTCATTATCATCGTGCCCCGTCATTTTTCTGCAGTACATGGTCAGATGTACTGATGGGTTGGTAGTCCCATTATATTTTTCAAAGTCTGGTACTTTGAACTTTGGGGGAATTACTAGATCGTGTACTAAGCTCATCTCTTTGGCATCTAGACTGCCAAATAACTCTGCCCCTTCAACAGCCCCAGCCTCTCTTCCAGTAGTTGATATTTTTTCTATGATTCTGCCATTTCGACCTTCTTCAGCTCAGTCATCTTTTCTTTTTCCTTTTCAGCTAGTTCCTCAAAGTCTGGAACGTTAACATCATTTGGGTCAGCTCCCAATTACCCTTTCCGGGAACATAGTTCTGTGTCTCAGCAGCTGGCTGGATATAAACATTGGAGGTTGCCCCAATTGGCACCTCTTGGCCCTTTTGCTGTATGTTTTCAGGTTGACCCTCTTCAACTACCACCCATTTCCCAGTGACCGAATTCTCTCCCGGCCTCTTTTGTTTCATCATGGCACTCATCATTTCCATGATTTTAGTCATCTGTTCTCGAGACTCCTCCTAAGATTTAGCTAACTGTTCCTGCAGTTCCCTTTGAGTTCTTTCCATTCTTTCAATTCTAGCAAGCTAATCGTTTTCCATAGCTCTGGCTTGAGATCGAGTATTGTAAGGGTGTCAAAAATTCGATTCTATCTGAGTGCGACCAATTGTACCTTTAGTTTTGAAAACCATGAATTAGAAATTATTGACACATCTCTTTTATGTTTTATAAAAAAAATGAATGTATGACTAAATGTGAATGAATAAATCAAATAAAATGGATATGTACATGACTACGTATATGAATACAAAAGAATAAATGAATGAACAAGTGAAATGAACAAATAAGTGTTTAAGTGTATGAATATGAATGAATGAACAAGTAAAAGGAATAAATAAGTCGTTAAGTGTATGAACATAAACGAATTTCAGAAATGAATGATTATAAATATGAGTATGTAAATGAATAAACAAAATATATAAAATACGAATGCATTTGAATGTATTGGCCCCAGGATAATTTCAACCGAACAGTCTTTCATTGATTTCCTAGAACTAAATACATCACAGATAGAATAAAAAGATCACCGCCTAAGATAAGTCCGTAATTTGCCTTTCAAAATGCTATTACAAAATTAGTCCTATAGTGACTTCCTCGGATCTTGGACTTTCTTTCATAGTCTCTTTTTGATTGCCCTGCTCTTCAATCTGACTCCTACTTGTTCACGGCCCCTTGACATGTCAGCAGAAGCATCACCGTGTAAGCTTTCCTTAGGTTTCTACTCCAGTTGATTGGCTCGGGCTTTCTCATGCTTCGCTCTCTCTTTCTAGTAGTTATTCTCTTTCTTGAGGTTTTGGACCTCATGCTCTCATTCGCCGAAAGTCTTGAGAGTCCCCTCAAATCGGAGCTCGAAGCGGTACCTCTTGTTCTCCAAGTGTAATTCTTGAAGATCGCCCTTAGAAGTGTCCTTTTCTCTTTTGATCTTTTCCTTTTCTCTTTCTCGATTTGATTCTCTATTTTACATGTCCTCAAGCTCTTCTTGTAGTTGGGCAATCTCCTTGCTCATCTGGGCCTTTTCTTTTTCAAATCCTACCCTTGCGATTTCTAACTCTGATGGTATTTCCCTTGGTGGTGGATTCATGAACTGGATCTCCTCCCCATCTGATGTCAACAGCCTATCATTAACCCTTAATTCCCTCCATACCAGGTAATCAGGTGTGACGATGTCGGCATATCTAGCCACTTTTGTCCGATGAGTTTTCTTCCATGCTTCAATCACTGCCCGCACCTTTCCAGAATATTCGTCTTCTCCATAAGTAAACTCTGATGATCCTAGATTATGAGTCACGGGTGTGAATTGCTGAGACTCAACCTGTCTTTGCACCAACAGAGGCACATAACTCACAGACCCCCAAATTCCGAGTAGTAGAACTCCCGAGTTGTCCCCATATTTGTACATAATCGACATAGGAACCATCCAAGGAGCTCTCCAAGTCACCATCTCCCCTTTTAGATTTCGAAACATGTTGACCCATTTCTCTTCATCCCCGTCTTCAGGCCAATCATTTTGAAGGAATTCCCTAATCGGAACTAAAGACTTCATGTACGGTTTGAAGGAAACCTTTTCTATCTTCCAAAAGTGACTTTGAATCCAAATATAAAGGAGTTGTACACACCCCTTGATTCTCCCTTGTCCTTCCCTTTTGCAAAAATTCAAAGATCGGATAGTTTCAGCTAGGATAGCCGGAGATGGGTTGATCTTCTATTCCAACTATTCAAAGAAATCAAACATGGCTATATCCACATGACCAATTATCTTTGGGAATATGATTAATCCGTAGATGGCTAGAGCGAAGATGTCCCTTGCTTTTTCTTTGTCGGAATAACCCAATATCAATTGTCGGAGAGTTTCCCACGGAATGCATCAATTTTTCTGCTTTGTATCCACATGACTCTCAACCCATGTACCAATTCCTGTGATCCTAGCCACTTTCCTCTTAAAACCTGAAGGTTCACTTCCTTCAAATATACCCAGTCAAGATTAGGATATTCAATACATAACAGTGCTGAATATTCTTCAATCAGTGGGGTTATATCCTCCTTGTTAAAAGTAAAACATCTATAAGCAGGATTTGAAAACTACACCATAGCCTGAATCAGCCCACTATTGACCAGAATCAGAATTAAGAGTGCTATATCTCCATATTTCTGAGTGAAGGCTTCTTTCTTTGATATATTCCACTAATTCCAAATGTCGGCTAACCCTCAGAGATTATTCTGTCTGGAATCCGCTTTGACCCTTTCCAGCAACACTGACACATAACCTTTCTTCAGGCAATCACCATCCTCCCTCTGATCTTTTTCCGATCGTGCCCTGACTACTACATGATCTTCTATCACTGAAGTAACCTGACACTCCATGAAAGTCCTTTGGATTGATGCCTATCCCGAGGCCAATAAACTCCAAGTGTATGATGATGTCTATGATGCATGTCAAAGAAAAGAAAATAGAAAGAAATAGATTAGTAAAGAAATGAATTCACAAATATAACATAAATAACAACATGCATTTTAAATAAATAAAAAATGTCCCAAAAATTTTAACAGAGCTTCGGCATTACGATTCCTTTGGGACAAAATAATAAATTTATTATGAGCGATATGATGTTCGTTCTTCATCACACAATTTGTAAAATCTAACATATAGAAAGATGGTAAAAGGTTGGAAATGTTCCTCCATGTGTTCTTAAACTTCGGGTATCTAACAGAAATCTGGCATGGCTTCGCCTAGGTTTACTATATGAAGGTGAATAGGTTCTAAGACCCCGAATTGTTCCTCACTGTCGCTTGTGAAGGCTAGTAAGGCATCCCGATAAAAGCGGGTTCAATTCATTAGAGTATATTTTCCTATGCCCGTACGGAGGATTATCACGAAGGCATTAGGTACTTTATACTCCGAAAGTGTTTCACTAGCCCATACGGAGGATCATCACGAAGGCGTAGTTACTTTACTCCCACTTAAAAGGACGGAACCAGGGTAGAGAGTTCATGTTATGCAAATGAAAATATAGTGTGTGCGGAGGAACAAAACAAACCTGTCACCACCTATTCTACACCCCTTATTCTAAATACCCTACTAAAATCAAACAATGTAAAGCATCAGTCAAGCAGACATATAAATATACGGAACAAAATAACCAGTGAACAAATAATAATATGCATGCATATGAAGATGGACATATTTAAAACATTTTATTATTTTCAAAATTCTCTTTATTATTTTAAAAATATGGGAATTAAAATTAAATACCAATTAAACCAACAAAACCGAGACTTAGATAACACGCGACTAATTCTAGGCCTGACTCTCAAAAAAAGTCCCCAGCGGAGTCACCAAGCTGTCGCAACCTAAATAAATAACATAACAAGTCTCATCGCAAGATTTTATTATTCGTTAAGCGTGACATTAAAAAAAAAAGAGGAAAATTTGACTTAATTCCTCTTAAAAAATGAAGATTTTGAAAATGACCTTGAAAAAGACATGGAGTCGCCATCAATCTTTTTTGGCTAGGTGTGATTGGCAACCTATTAAAATCGATTTTATAAAATATTTCAAAATTAATTAAAAATTTTTAAAACCAATTTCAAGTCTGCATTTAAACCAAAGAAAATCGAAGAATTGGGTTCGGGACTCGGTTACGTGCGGGGAAGGATTAGCACCCCTACAACGCCCGTATAATACGGTACCTTATTAATCATGTGTTATCTCAAGTCTCAGTAAAAAAGGCGGTTTTAATTTAGTATTTCAAGTTAATTCCCAATTTTAAGAAAAATAATTCCATTTTTTATTGAAAATGATTCGAAATTTATTAATTCTAAATTTTCCTATATTCCCCGACACAATCAGCAAAATATATAAATTTTTAATCATTTGGAAAACTTTCCGAATCATTCTCGTTTTTTGAAAGAAAGATATTCCTTTATTAATGATAATTGATGATATTCCCTCCAGCGGTAGAGAACTCATATTATTTTAACTCAGGAATATCTTTATTTTTATTGAAAATCATTGTCTTTTTCAAAACATTTAAAAATATGAACATGAACATGTATGACATAAATAAAATGACATAACAAAGTCTAGATAATATAGTGCAACCTAAATGATATGGCACAATTTAAATGGCATAGTATATTCAAGATGAAATGAAAAATCCTAAGTATCATGGTATATTCTAAATGAGATAAAATGATTTAAATGACATTGAAATTTTAAATGATATGGCATATTTTAAAATGACATGGCATATTATAAATAAAATAACCTAAAGAACATGGAATATGATCTAAATAACAAAAAAAATGACTTGAAACATAAAATAATGCTATCATAAAATATGCATGAAAATAAAATAAAAATGCATGAACATAGTATATGCTAAATAATGTGACAAAAATAAATGACTAAATAAAAAAATATGGGATATCATGAAATATTCAAAACCATTTGGCAAACAATATAAGATCATAAAATGTGAATCAAAATAATAATAATACCATGGAAATATCATAGCAAAAATCACACATTTAAATAAAATGCATGAACATGGAAAATGCAATGCATGAAAATGTATTTTTTTCTCTAAATAAAGAAATCCGTATATCTAAAAAGATATCCGGCTACCTTAGAAAAATATGTCAAATTAGATTTTCTAAAAAAAAAAAAAAACTTTCGGATTTTTTGAAAACAATTTTGAAAAAAAACTTGAATAAAGATGAAAAACCCCTACCAAACCCTTTTAAAATGGCTCTAATTTCCTAAGTTTAAAATCCCGGACTTAACCTCCCTTAACCCGAGATTTATAAAATCACTTTTAAAGTTTAAAAAGGCTTAGAAACTACCCTAAGACAGTAGCTAAAGCTTTTACCCTACCCCCTCTAAATACCTTAGCCAAATTCAACCATTATTCTTTTTTGAATTCAAATCTGCCTCTACTGTTCGATTTTGCTACACGATTTTTTAGCCAATTTTTAAAAATTCAAAAATATCTAAAAACAATACTAGAGACTCAAAACATGTAAAACTACACAAGAAAAAATTGGCTTTTCTGATTAAAAATGACTTCCTAGAAAAATCGGGGAAGTTTGAGTACTAGGTAAAAAAACTGTTTTGTCAAAACACATTTTTTGCCTTTGATAAATTCATTCAAAAATCAAAGTATAAATTGTTGGAGGTCATCCTAAAGACCTAAGGATAGTAGCTAAAAAATTTAAAAACCTTGGATAAAAATTGGTTAAGTAAAAAAATCACAAAGGTAGAATAATCAATTTGACAACCTTTTAATTTTCCACAACTATGCTCAAGAGAGCATGACATTGAGCCATTGATTGGCCTAATTCATAAATCATGTGGCAATGACATGGAATGCATGAACATACAACAAATGAAATGTATGAAATGCATGGTCTAAATCCTAAATGGTAAAGAAAATGCATGACAATTTAAAATAACCTAAATGTGTAGCGTAAATTTGCATGGCAATAAATGCTATCCTAACTCAATATGCATGCAATGCTTGATAATGCAAATATGACTTGGACCTAATATGTTATGAATATGCATGAAAATGCTAATGTAACCTAAGGCCTAAGTAGCATAGTAATGCATGACAATTCCAATGTGATTTAAGACCCAATATGCATGGCAATATGTAATGAACATGCATAGCAATACTAATATGGCCTAGACCTAAAATGTAATGAACATGCATAGCAATACTATGAACATACAATGACGCATGAAACTAATGTCAATGCTAGAACAAACAGCAACTAATACACAATTTCAAGATATGATAATGCAAAGCATGTTACCTAAACAAAATGCAAATGCATGACAAGGCAAGGGATGCATGAAGAGGACAAATGTGGTTACATGATACTCTAATGCAATCCTATCTAGTAAATGACACAAGTACATGACAAATTATATTAAGATGCATAATGTCATGACATTTTCATAAACATATGACATACTAAAATCAAAATGCACAAGCTGTAACACCCTGTCCGGATAATCTACCTAAAATCCGGCAGAGTTTCCTTTCTATCTCAACTATAACCCTCCTGCAAATAACACTCAATTCATATCCTCAACCAGCAATATTTCTCAATACTATTATCACATATATCCATCATATTCAAAAAAATTATCCATGATCATTTTATGCTCAAGTCAAAACATATTGATCTATTGTCTCATATCTTCAAATATATATATTATATCCAGAAGTAAACCTATCTCAGCAAGGTTTACTAGATAAAAACATCAAGAGATCAAATCTTCTAGAAATTTAGATATGATGGCCACAACGTCAATATACTCTTGAAGCGGAGAGTAGAGGAAGGCAGCAATCCCGACACCTAACTGTGTCCTGAAAATGAGAAATAAGAAGAGGTGAGATATATGAATATCTCAATGAGTAGACAACATTTAAAGCGTGTGAAAACTATAATGGTAATCTGTAAAGCATAATTGACATTTTCAAAATAAATAATAATAAAACCATAATGAGTAATTCAAAGAAGTAGCAAGGTTTTCAAATGTATAACAATATTATAATATTAAATCAATGTATAAAATCTGTGAAGTAAATCAAGTTACGTATAGTTGGGCTCCAACTTACTGTCATGCATAAGAATACATCCATGAAATAACCAGGCAATATCCATGTAGGCATACTAGTAGCTGGCCCCAAAGGCCAATACCACCATAGGACGCCCCAAAGGCATATGTGTCGCTATGATGTGCCCCCAAAAGGCAAATATAACGGGATAGGGACTCTGGAGGTGGCTCCCACCACAAAGGCGTAGCACGCAGCTCCCATACCCCAGTCTAATATCACGGAATTGGGATTCTGGAGATGGCTCCCGCCACAAAGGCGTAGCACGCAGCTCCGGTATTCCGATCAAGGGTATAATCTCATACATTAAGTCAGGTGGAGCCAAAACCATGTACGTCAAATTCTATGTATAATCATATTTCATAAACCAACCAACTTACTCGATATAATATTTCTTGAAATAAAAATACTTTAATAACAAATCAATTCATATGATTAAATATCGTATATACCTTTAATACGTAAAATAAATATTATGCTAAAAAATATATATAATTATAATTAAAGAAATTTCAAATAAATATAGTTGTCGTCTACTCACAATCCTTGAGATGATCTCACTGTACACCTCGACCTGAAACTTCGGGATCCACAGGTGACGTCGGATCTACGTGGCCTAGAGATTAACAATAATTAGTATCTATACATGCTCAAAGCATTACACAATTTTGAATGCAACTTAAGTCCCATTAATCTACCCCATAGTCAATACTAATTTCTCATACTCAAAACAACATATCCTTAATTTTTAATATCATTTCCATAATCATTTCCTCCATAATTCAACTCCATAATCATGTCCTTATCAAATTCCTTTCTAGTATTCCATGCCTTAGAGATTTTCATAATCAATAACCATCCTTTAGTACTATATTTCTCTTAAGCATTAAATTCCTTAATATCAAGTTAGATTAGAAAATCATAACTTGAGTTTGGTAAGGAATTTGGAAGTGATTCCAATTGGTTTATTTCAACCAATATGTCTAATTTATGAAGAAAGTAACTAACTTATACAATTAGAACAAAATTGTGATCAAATTTGATAAATCCCGAAACTATGCTGAAACAGGGGTCAACACAGAACAGCCAACTTCACCGAATTTTATCTTTTTAACTGCTTATTGGTTTTCGGTGATTCAAAAACCAAAATTCTCATATTGAAGTATAGTTTCTAGGAAAATATCAAAAAAATACAAACCCTGATGTTCCGAACCCAGAAAATCCGAACAGAAAGCATGCTCAACTTCCCCTGTTTTACTTTTTCTTCCCATTTTCTTGTTCATGCGTTCAAATCCTTTTAATTCTTACCAAGTTGGGTAAAATTCATACTTAATAGATGGATTTCAGACCTTAACATGTTTATGGAGCTAAGATCTTAGCATGCTCAAGTAGAATATCTAAAGAAAAGGAAGAATTTATCAAGAAACTAACCTTGGATGTAATTATGGTTGAGATTTTGGTGGAGTTCTTGAAGAGAAATGTTGGAGGAGATGAAGAGAATTTGAGAGGGGAGGGTGGCCGGCTAGCTCATAAGGAAATGAAGAAAATTTTCTAGAAATTTCAAGATAATAAGATGACTAAAAGATATTTTTTAACTTTTGGTATAATTGCTCATTGGTCCCTCAACTTTTATAAATAACCATTAAGCCCCTAAACTTTTTAATAAGTTCAATTTGATCCTTTCTTCTTTTATTTCCTTCACTTATAACTTCTTACAAATTTCCAAGTTTGTCCTTAAAATTTTCGGAATTTAACTTTACATGATTATACGTAACCTCGGTTGTTACACAAGCTCATGGCATGGAGATGCAGACAAGTCAAGAAGCAAGGTGAAAATGCACATGCAAGGCATATCAACATGGAGTAGCCGAATGGCCATGTGACAAAAAAAAATGAAAACATGTTTATAATATAATACATGATACATGAAAAAATGCACAATATGAGCATATGAACACAATGGCCGAATATGCAAGAGAACATTATTAAGCATGGAATAGAAATATATAAGTAAATATAGCATAGAAAATAATGTAAAGAGCATATAAAAAATTTAACATAGACATGCAAAGCAAATAACAAGCAAAACTAGTAAATAAAACAAGGAAAGTTAAGCTCCATGGTTAGTATAAAATGGGCATAGCCTCTCACCTAACCATAATCCCTTGGTCTTGCCAAGATCATGAAGCCTTTTCATTCCAAAAATCAGAAAATAAACCATGCTAAATAGCAAAATTAAGGTAAGCTTCATGGTCGGTAAAAATGGGCATAGCCTCTCCCCTAACCATGGTCACTTGGTCTTGCCAAGATCATGTAGCCATTTCAACCTTTTTGCTTCATCTTTTGTAAAAAATTAGAACCTTAGAATACTCTAAAAAAATTTCTAAAAATCATTTTCCACAACAACATGCAAGGAAGAAAGGAAAAGAAAACCAAGGCAAGCAAATATGCCATATTCGGCTAAGCATAAAACCATGTAAAAAAAAATTGTTTCCCACCATTTTAATGAAGAAGAAGAGATGAAAACATAAGTAAACATTAAAAAAAACTTTATTTCTATGAAAAATGTAGTAGGAAAACAAGATAGAAAATCAAGAAAACGCCATAGAAAACAAGAAGATAGCTATGCTACAGCTTGGTAGAGATGACTACCTTCAAGCTCTCTATTGAAAACCTTTTTTTTTCTTTCTTTCAAAACCTTTTTCTTTGCTAAATTAGCTACTGACTTCAGCCAAAAAACCCATGAAAAAATGAAACCAACCCCCCCACTTTAGCCTTGGCCGAATGGCCTCTCACCCTTGGATGGGAATTGCACTTTTTTCTCCTCCAATCTTGGCCTTTAGATTAAGATATTTTGATGACAACGTAAAAATGTCATCTTGCCAATTGATATGAGCCCTTAAGATGAGTAGTCATCCCTTGTAGTAATCTCAACCCTTAGATGCAAAAGATGACCAATCCCATGCACTCCCTTGCTTGCCCCCTGAGTGCCTACCCTTGGATGAGTTGTGCTCTTCCATTCTTGGTCATTGGATAAGGACAACATAAAAATGACATTTTGTAGATTAAATCCAAGCCTCAACATGTGTACTCATCCCTTGTAGATGGCCTAAGCCATTGGATGAAAAGAGACAATCCCATGCACTCATTTGCTTAACCGAATGGATGCTCACCCTTGGATAAATTGTGCTCATCTTTTTTCTTCCATTCTTGGCCATTAGATGAGGGTTCTTTCATGACAAATAAAAATGTCATCTTGGCATTTAAACTTGGCCATTGGATGGTGTATTCAACTTTCCTACAAGGCACCTAAGCCATTGGATAAAGGTGGGACCATTTGCAAGGTGTTAGTGGTAGCATGTGGCTTGATAGTGACTAGGGAATTAAATTGTTCAAGCTTCCTTCTTCTTCTCTATGCTGGCTGACCAAGGGAAGAAAAATCCCAGCAGAAAAATCCCAGCAATTCCTTCTTCTTTCATTTTTTCCTCAATTACAAATTTGCCCTTTTTGGTTTCTTTGGTGAAATGACCTTTTTGCCCCCGAACCTAAATAAATAGCAAACGGACTCCAAATTCATATTTTCTTTTTTTTGAATACTTTTGAAATAATAAAAAATTGAATTCTGGAAGTTTTCAAAATTTTTCGAGTCCATTTACTATTTGTTTTGGATTTATTTCCGAAATTGCCCCTTTTATGCACCCGAACTTTACCATTTTTTAAACGAGCTCCGGATCCAGATTTTTCTTCACCAATCTTTTTCGAATCCAGTCGATGGTATGCATATTTGTTAAGAAGGAAATCATATGCTGATATGGATTGCCAGCAAGAATTATTTCAGATAATGCTCTCAATCTGAATAATAAGATGATGAGAGAGGTATGTACTCAGCTCAAGATCACGCATCATAATTCGGCACCTTATCGTCCGAAGATGAATGGGGCAGTAGAAGCAGCCAATAAAAGCATCAAGAAGATTGTCGAGAAGATGAGTGATGTGTACAACATTGGCATGAGATCTTGCCTTTTGCTCTTCACGCATATCGCACTTAAGTTCGCACATCTATAGGGGTAATGCCGTTTTCTTTGGTATATGGTATGGAAGCAGTGTTACCCATTGAAGTCAAGATTCCTTCACTTCATGTTTTGATGGAGGTTGTCCTAAAAGAAGCAGAATGGGTTAGAGCTCGTTATGAACAGCTGAATCTCATCGAGGAGAAAAGATTGAAGGCAATTTGTCACGGGCAGTTGTATCAGAAAAGGATGATTCGAGCCCATAACAAGAAGATTCGACCCAGACAGTTCCGAGAAAGAGACTTGGTACTGAGGAAAATTCTCCCTATAGTGAAGGATCCGCGAGGAAAATAGGCTCCAAATTGGGAAAGACCCTATGTGGTAAAAAGAGCTTTTTCTAGAGGAGCATTGATTCTAACTCGGATAGACGAGAATGATTTTAGACATCCCGTGAATGCTGATGAAATGAAAAAGTATTATGCTTAAAAAAAAGTGATGCTATGCACATGGGAATTCGAATGATTCCAAATGTAGAAATGGAAGTTCTATATATCTATCTCCCCTGAGAATTGTTTTTCAAAGAGAATATTCATGCTTGATGTGATAAATGGCCATCTTTCATATTCCCTTCACTAAGAAGAAATTATCCCTAGTCACCCCTTTGAGCCTTAGGAATTATTTCTTTCGTTGAACCCTGATCAAGGATCACCCTCAACACTGGAGGGCAAATACGAGGAAAAATAATCAAAATCATGGCAAAAAAAAAAGCCATTGGAAAATGTGAAATCAAAGAATGGCAAAAGAAAGGCAGCAAAAAAAAAAAGTCCAAAAAGGGGACAAATATCTCAAGAATGAATTCTCCTCAGGAAATGATCCTTGATTCAATCACCCTTAAACACATTTTGGGCCTATTTTATCCTTTCCTTCTAAACCCGAACCTTGGCCTACATTACGTACTTTAAAAGTCCATTTTGATCAAGCATGGATATTTAATTTGAAAGGTTTTCTCAGAATTCATCACATCTTTTGAATTGACATTTTTACCTTGGAAGCATTTAGAATTCTCAGATGCGTGGTAGAATATAAAATAAAATAAAAAAGGAGAGGTTTAAGCCGAAAACCCGCAAAGGGCGACTTAATACCGAATGGGAGACACTTGAGTTGAAAACCCGCAAAGGGCGGCTCAAGTACTGATTAAGGTTTGAATCAATGCTTTGTGTAAAGGGGGAGAAAGTATTTGAAAATCAGAGAAAAAGGGAACAACTTAGTCTGACGTGACTACGGAAGCCGAGGGATTACCTAAGTAAATTGACCGTTCAAGAGAAATTTTAGATGATTTAAAAAATGAGGGGTCCAAGATATTCTGCATCCGGGGCATCAACAACCTATAACTTTACATTTGTTCCTGATATCCTTGATATCCACTTTTATCATCTTAAAACATTTTGTTGCAATAAATTTATGTTACCCTTTTTATGACAATTGCTTGTTTCATACTTTCTTTCATACATTTTTGAGATTGCTTTTTGTTTGTTATTAAATTGAATGATGTTTACTAAACATAAATTTTTAAAATAAAAAGGAGTTTAAAGTATTACTAAGGAATAGATCTAAATCTTAGAAAAGGTTTGGAAATCACTAATCCTGATGGAAAATTCACCGAGTAAAGGAAAACAGTGAATGTGTTGGAGACTCCGCCATGAAGTCAATAATTTGTGAATTTCAGCGAAGTTAGAAACTGGGATTGTTTGACAAATTATCTTGAGTAAAGGGTTCTTTAAGTAGGGCATCAGTGAACAATTGAAGACTCCATCATGAAGTCGGATAATCTGTGAACCTCAAAGAAACCATGGACTAGAAATCATGACACAATCATTTGACTGCATTGATCCTCAGGAAACATATAAGCATTTGCAAAGCATGTCATTCTCATCATTGCATTTAGCTAACATTGCAGGAATCAAGAAAACTCTGGCCTCCTAAATCGAACTCGTTCTACTTCTCAAATGAGTCAAGCCTTGAGACCACCGTCGAGATATTTCCTTTTGTTTTAAATCGAATTCATTCTATTTTATCAAATGAGTCGAGCCTCGAGACCACTATCGAGGTATTTCCTTTTGTTTTAAATCGAATTTATTATGTTTATCAAATGAGTCGAGCCTTGAGACTATCGTCAAGGTATTTTAATCATGGGTAAGACCTTCGGGCACGATTTTTAAGACCTTCGGGCATAATTTTTCAAATCACGGGTAAGGCCTCCGGGCACCATTTTTAAAGGCCTCCGGGCACCATTTTTAAGATCTCCAGACACAATTTTAAAGACCTTCGGGCACCATTTTTAAGACATTCAGGCATAATTTTTCATCACGGGTAAGGCCTCCGGGCACTATTTTTAAGGACCTTCGGGCACCATCTTTAAGACCTTCGGGCATAATTTTGCAAATCATGGGTAAGGCCTCCGGGAACCATTTTTAAGACTTTCGGGCACCATTTTTAAGACCTTCGGGCATAATTTTTCAAATCAAGAGTAAGGCCTCCGGGCACCATTTTTAAGACCTTCGGGCACAATTTTTTCTTTTGAAATCGAACTCATTTCCTTAAGACGGGTCGAGCCTTCATTAGTCAGGGAATTCAATTTAAGGATAAAATCTTCAATTTACAGCTTTTACAAAACCAAAAAAAAAATTGAGGGTGAATGAAAAATGATGAAAAAGAATAAATGAAAAAAGAAAACCCCTTTCCCTTTCCTTCACATGTGATTTCACTAACCGTACAAAATTAGTGTTTGTTTATCTTTGCTTGATTCCTGATTCTCAACAATAGCCAAAGAGGGGCAGCTGTAGACACCTAATTTTGTTCGGACCCCTAAATTAGGTACATTTTCTTCCTAAATTGATGTTTCAGAATGCTAAAAGGCTTTTCTCATCCTGTAGGTGGTACTCCGAGACTTAGTCTAAGAAAGCAGACAGAAAAAGTCAAACTCAAAAAAATCAACCCCAAAAAAAGTCAACCCCAAAAAGTCAACAATTAAAAAAGTCAAACCACTTTCAAAATCAAGATTTGAGGTTCAATTAAAAATGGTGAAAGAATTTTGATAATCCGGGTCTACATTGAAAGATATGGAGTTCGAAAGTTGGGTTACAGAGATTTAGTAGAAAAGAAACCCTAGTTCGAGAAATTTAGGGAAAAGTGATTAAATGATCAAATTGGTATGAATTTAAGGTTCCAAATGAAAGATAAGTACTGACTACGGGTAATGGAGAAGCCACTCGAAAGAAAAACTGATAGAAAAGTCAATTCGAAAGAAATTCGATAATTAGGGTTTTTTAGTAGATTTCGATGAAATTTGGAGGAATTACGAAATGGCCCAATTCGATAGGAATAAAGCCGTTAATTAATGAGAAATGATTAAACAAGGATAGCCCAAGGCTCAGTTTGAAGAAAATCTGAAAATCGGACTTGTTTTGAGCAAAATCGAGTTTTAGAGGCAAAAGGGCAAATTTGGAAAATATGGGAAAAATAGCAAATGAACTCCAAAAAATCTAAAAATTTGCAAATCTCATTATTAAACCATTTTGAAGAGATTGGCGAAATAAAATCTTGATTCGGAGTTCGTTTGCAAAATGGCCAAATCCCGAGTCCCCTATATAGTAATTCAAGTAGATAAATCCCGAAAAAATAGCAAATGAACTCCAAAAATTTTGAAAATCTGTAAATCTCATTTTTAAATTAGTTGGAAGACATTGACAAAAGAAAATCTTGATTCGGAGTTCGTTTGCAAAATGGCCAAATCCTGAGTCCCCCATATAGTAATTCAAGCGGATAAATCCCGAAAAATAGCAAATTAACTCTAAAAATTCTGAAAATTTGCAAATCTCATTTTTAAATTATTTGGAAGATATTGGATAAATAAAATCTTGATTCGGAGTTTATTTTCAAAATGGCCAAATCCCGGGTCTCATATGTAGTAATTCAAGCAGATAAATCCCGAAAAAATAGCAAATGAGCTCCAAAAATTTTGAAAATTTCCAGATCACATTTTTAAATTATTTGGAAAAGATTGGTGAAGAAAAATCTGGATTTGGAGCTCGTTTTAAAAATGGTAAAGTTCGGGTGCATAAAAGGGGCAATTTCTGAAATAAATCCGAAATAAATAGCAAATGGACTCGGAAAATGTTGAAAACTTCCAGAATTCAATTTTTTATTATTTTGGAAGTATTGAAAAAAGAAAATCTGAATTTGGAGGCTGTTTTCTATTTATTTAGGTTTGGGGGGCAAAAAGGTCATTTCATTGAAGAAACCAAAAAGGGTAAATTTGTAATTGATGAAAATATGAAAGAAGAAGGAATTGCTGGGATTTTTCTTCCCTTGGTCAGCCAGCATAGAGGAGAAGAAAGAAGCTTGAACAATTTAATTCCTTAGTCACTATCAAGCCACATGCTAGCACTAACACCTTGAAAATGGTCCCCCTTTCATCCAATGGCTTAGGTGCCTAGTAGGAAAGTTGAATGCACCATCCAATGGCCAAGTTTAAATGCCAAGATGAAATTTTTATTTGTCATGAAAGAACCCTCATCTAATGGCCAAGAATGGAAGAAAAAAATGAGCACAATTCATCCAAGGGTGAGCATCCATTCGTTTAAGCAAGGGAGTGCATGGGATTGTCTCTTTTCATCCAATGGCTTAGGCTATCTACAAGGGCTGAGTACACATGCTGAGAGCTGGATTTAATCTACAAGATGTCATTTTTATATTGTCCTCATCCAATGACCAATAATGGAAGAGCACAACTCATCCAAGGGTAGGCACTCAAGGGGACAAGCAAGGGAGTACCTGGGATTGGTCCTCTTTTGCATCTAAGGGCTAAGGTACTACAAGGGCTGAGTACACATCTTAAGGGCTGCTATCAATTGGCAAGATGACATTTTTATGTTGTCATCAAAATATCTTGATCTAAAGGCCAAGATTGGAGGAGAAAAAAGTGCAATTCCCATCCAAGGGTGAGAGGCCATTCGGCCAAGGCTAAAGAGGGGAGTTGGTTTCATTTTTTCATATGTTTTTTGGCTGAATTCAGTAGCTAATTTAGCAAAGAAAAAGGCTTTGAAATAAAGAAAAAAAAAAGGGTTTTCAATAGGGAGCTTGAAGGTAGTCATCTCTAACAAGCTCAAGCATAGCTTTCTTCTTGTTTTCCATGGCGTTTTCTTGATTTTCTATCTTGTTTTCCTACTACATTTTTCATAGAAATAAAGTTTTTTTAATGTTTACTTATGTTTTCATCTCTTCTTCTTCATTAAAATGGTGGAAAACAATTTTTTTTACATGGTTTCATGCTTGGCCGAATAGGGCATGTTTGCTTGCCTTGGTTTTCTTTTCTTTTCTTCCTTGCAAGTTGTTGTGAAAAATGATTTTTAGAAGTTTTTTTAGAGTATTCTGAAAGATGGGTTATGGTGATTCAGTGGAAAGGAAAACCTAATTCGGTAAATTTAGAGAAAAGTGCTTAAACGATCAAATTGGTCGAAATTGGAGTTTTCGAATGGAATATAATAACTGACTACAGGTATTGTAAAGGTCAATTAGAAGCAAAACCAAAGGAAGAGTCAATTTAGAAGGGAAATCGAAAATTAGGATTTTTGGTGAATTTTGAGAAATTGGGGAAATTTGCAGAAATGGCCCGATTAAAGCCCCTAATTGATGAAGAGTGGGTAAACAAAGGTAGCCCAAGGCTCAGTTTGAAGTGATTTCGAGAAAAGAGCCAATTGGAGGGAAAACGAAAAAACGAGGAAATTCTTGATTTGAAAAAGGAAAAATCAAATCGAAGGGGAATCTGATCGTAAAAATTGGTTGTCTTTGGACCAACTCCAATTCAATATATAAAAAGGCAATGGAAAAAGAAAATCTGGAAATCAGACCTGTTTTGAGTAAAATCGAGGTTTCGAGGGTTAAAGAGAAATCTTGAAAAATTCGGGAAAATTAGGAAACGAACTCAAAAAATTATGAAAACCTCCAGATCTGAGTTGTATACTATTTGGAAGAGATTGGGGAAGAAAAATCCAGAACCGGAGCTCATTTGAAAAATGGCAAAGTCTGGTGCACTAAGTTGAAATTCCAGAAGATAAATCCGGGAAAAAATAGCAAATGAGCTCTAAAAATTATGAAAACTTTCAGATCTCAGTTTTATATTATTTGGAAGAGATTGGAGAAGAAAAATCCAGAATCGGAGCTCATTTGAAAAATGGCAAAGTTCAAGTGCACTAAGTTGAAATTCCAAAAGATAAATCCGGGAAAAATAGCAAATGAAAGAAAATCAGGATTTGGGGTCAGTTTGCAATTTAATCAAGTTTGAGGGGCTAAAGTGCAATTTTATCGAAGAAATCGAAGAGGGTCATTTTTGCAATTTAAAAGATAGAGAAGTGGCTGAAATTTGAAGGGCCATTTGGCCAGCCCATGAAGAGGGGAAGGTTGGCTGATTTCTTTCATCCAAAGGCCAAAATTGGATAGCAAAATGGTATCTTTATTTGATTGAGCCTTTGTGATCTTGCCATGTGGCCAAATGAATGAAGAGGAAGGATGTCAACATTATGGTTACATATTTTAGTCCAGTTGTTATTGTTAGGGGCTGATCATTTTATCTTATGGTTGTAAATTCACATTTTTAGCATCTTTGATTAGTAGCCTTTGGATCTTGCTAGCTAGGAGAAAAAAATGACAACATCATGTCAACATTTAGAGACCATTCGGCTACCTTCATAAGGGGGTTTTCATTCTTTTGGGGGTGTTCTTTTGGATGAGTATTTTTCATATTGGAGCAATAGCTAAGTGGTAGAAAAGCAAATAAAAATTTAGAAGAGAAGGAAGCTTGAAAAATAGCTTTGAAAGGTAGCCTTTTGGCACCTAAGTCTTGCATTTCTCTTTATTTTTCTATGTTGATTTTGCTCATTTTCCATATGATTTCTTGTTATTTTATTATGAAATAAAGGTTTTTAAAACTCCCTTTTAAGACTCCTATCTTGTGTTTTCATAAAAAAACTCAAAAAACAGTTTTCTACTACTTTTTTTCAAATGGCCGAATGGTCTTCCCCTTGTGTGTGATTGCCTTGTGTTTGATTTTATTCCTATGTTGGTTGTGGTAGGTTAGTTTGTTTTGGTGATTTAGCTTTCTATAATAATCAAGATATGAAGCTTATTTCTAACTTTCTTTACTTACTTGTTCTTAATTTGCTGTTTTTATCATTGATTTTCATGTCTACTTGCTCTATTTACCAACTTTAATTTTCTATTTTTACTATATCAAGTTGTTCATGCTTTGTATTATTGCCATACCATGTGTTTGTGTATTTGCCTAGCTATATCTTTGCATTTTCATCATGATTATTTGGCTACCATGCTTTCATTTATGTCTTGCATATTTGCCATGCCATATGTTTGTGTTATTGCCTTGCTAGGATCTCACATTTCTTTTAGTGTCCATTCGGTTTCTACCATTTTGTTTGCCTTGTGTATTTGCATTTTCATCTTATTACCCTGCTTTCATTCATGCTTTGCATCATTATGCTATGATATTGTGTATTTGTTGTGCCATGTTCATGCATTATTACTATGTTCATTTGGTCATTATATGTTCATGTTACTTCTATGCATATTTGTATGTCATATTATGCATTAGGTCATGTTATGTTTCCATGCATATTCTTATGACATCTTAGGTCTTAGGTCATCTTTGTATGCCATGCATATTTTCTTGTTATTAGGTATAAGGTCATCTAGTATTTCCATGCATATTTTCATGTTCATTAGGTCTAGGGATATACTTATTGCCATGCATATTTCATGCATACTAGGTCTAGGGTCACATTTATTGCCATGCACATTTCTATCTCATGTTGGGCATTAGGTCATCTTTTATGCCATGCATATTTACTATGTCATTTAGGCATTAGGTCATGCATTTCATGCATTTAACTTACTGTTTGTTCATGCATTTCATCTCATCCCACTCGATTTTTGACTTGAGCCAATCAATGGCTCAAAGCCAAGCACACATGAGCATGCTTGTGGAAAATTAAGATATTGTCAAGTTGGATTTTCTACCTTTATGATTTTTTTTCATTAGGCAATCCTTGTCCAAATTTTTAAAAACTTTTACCACTGATTGTAGGACTTAGAGGAGTCTCTAATATTTTTACTCTAATTTTTAGATGTTTTAACAAAGGTTTAAAAACATTTTTTGGTTAAACGGTTTTTCACCAGTGTTCTGACTTTCATGATTTTTTGGGTAGATCATCCTTAGTCCAAAAATTAAGCCAATTTTTTAAAACAGATATTGACATGTCTTGAGTCTCCCATAAGTTTTTCATATTTTTTTGAAAATTTTAAAATATGTATAAAAATCACGTTTTAAAACTGGTTAGAAACGTCAGCTCTTAAGGAAAAAATAATTTTCTGTTTTGGCTAAGGTATTAGGAGGGGGCTGATTTAGAACAATAGCTAATGTCCTAGGTTGATTTCTAAGTCATTTTAATCCTAAAATTTGATTTTATAAAGGTCGGGTCAAGGGAAGTCAACCCGGGTTTTCAAAGTTAGGAAAATAGAGCCTTTTCAAAGGGGGTCTGGGCAATAGTGCCATTTTCATTAAAAAAAATTCAAATTGTGTTTCATCCAATCACAAAGTATTTTTGATTTAGAAAAATCTGATTTAATGTCTTTTCCTAAGATAGTCGGATATCTGTTTTAGGTATACGGATGTCCTTATTTAAAGAAAAAAATACACTTTCATGCATTGCATTTTCCATGTTCATGCATATTATATGATATCTGATTTTCGTTATGAATATTTCTATGGTGATGTTATTGTTTTGGTTTATATTTCATGATGTTATATTGATTGTTATATGGTTGTGAATATTTTATGTTATTCTATTCTTCTTGCTTAGTCATTATTTATTTTGTCCTATCATTTAGGATTTATTATATTCATGCATTGTTTTTTATTTTCATGCATATTTTATTATAATGTTATTTTATGTTTTTTTTTTACTATGTCATTTAAATTATGCCATGTCATTTAGAATATACCATGTCACTTAGATTTTGCCATGTCATTTAGATTATATCATGTCATTTAGAATATACTATGTCATTTAGATTTTGCCATGTTATTTAGATTATACTATGCCATCTAGATTTTTTCTATGTCATTTTTACTATGTCATACATGTTCATATTCATCTTTTTAAAATGTTTTTTTTTATTATTTTTAAAGACAACGATTTTCAATAAAAATAAAGATATTCCCGAGTTAAAATAATCCATGAGTTCTTTGCCGAGTTTGCTGGGGAGGATATCATCAATTTTCACTAATAAAGGAATATCTTTCTTTCAAAAAATGAAAATGATTCAGAGATTTTTCATATAAATAAAAATTTCTATATTTTGCCGGGTTTGCTGGAAAATATACGAAAATTTTGAATTAATAAATTTCGGATTATTTTCAATTAAAAATGAAATTATTTTTTCTTTAAATTGGGAATTATTTTAAATTGCCGAATTTAAAACCAACTTTTACTGAGACTTGAGATAACACACGATTAATAAGGTATCGTTTTATACGGGCGTTGTGGGGGTGCTAATCCTTCCCTACACGTAACCAACTCCCAAACCCGCTTCTTTGATTTCTCTGGTTTAAAAACGTAAACTTTGAAATTGGTTTTAAAAATATTTTAATTAATTTTAAAATGTTTTATAAAACCGGTTTTAATAGGTGACCTATCACACCTAGCCAAAAAAAGATTGGTGGCGACTCCATTTCTTTTTCGAGGTTGATTTTAGACCCTCGTTTATTTCAAGAGGAATTAAGTCATTTTTTCCTCTGTTTCCCCCAATGTCACACTTAACGAGTAAAGTCTAGCAATGAGACTTGTTATTTTTTAGATTGCGACAAACATTAATTAACAAATATCATGAACATGAAATTAACATTAAAATCAATCATTAAATATCATAAACAAAAATATGCATCCAACCATAGTTTTAAAAAAAGTCTTTTTTTTCATGATTTCTTTATTTGAAATTACATAAATGGCAAACGTCGAAAAATTTAACCGAACTCCCCGGCAAACTCGACAAAGCTTAGAAAAATATTCTTTCACCTAACACTTACATAATTTCGAATAAAACGAAAACCATACCTTATGATTTCATAAACACGTACGTTGAAGGATTTTCTAACCTCCCCGACAAACCCGGCAAAGACTAAGAAATGATTCTCGCCAAATGTTTATATAATCGCGAAAACATGTTTTTATGACAATTTGAAAAAAAACAATTTTTGAAATATGAAATGCACTAAAACAAGACCATTATCGGAATGTGTTTCTCTCTTGAAGAGAGGGCATCCAAATACCTATAGAGGTATCTGAATGCCTTTGAAAGAAACTTAAATTGGACTTAGACAAAGACGGATTTTTGGACACGGATTTTTACTCGGATTAAAGGGGATATCTGAATACTTATGAAAAAGGTATTCGAATAGTCTCGAAGCAAGTTTAGGTTAATTAATTTGAAAAAAAAAAAAAAGAGGCATTCGAATGCAATTGTTTGAACATCCAAATACTCCTCAATTAACCTTAATGCAATGTCTCCCTTTTTTAAAATCGAAGAAAACAAAAGATGTGAATTTATTAAGAAATGCAAGGCTTGGCCGAATGCCCCCTAGTGTAGAAATCAAATTTTAACTCATTTTTAAAGCTTGTTTTAACTACCCATAGCCCGTTTTATCAAGACCTTGTTAGTATACTTTGAAAAAGACCAAAAGAAACAAATTTTGAGCCTTCTAAAGGTTTCCGCCAGCCCCCCCTTTTAAGGACAAAATCCAAACTTTGATTCGTTTTAAAGCTCATAAACCTTAAAAAACCAACAAAATGACCTTAAAAACTACCGTAGTAGGTTCGGCCAAGGGTGTTTTAAATGGGATTAAAACAATTTTTTATTTAAAAAAAAAAAATGCATTTGACTCATGTTGCCCACAATCTCCATATCCAACCTTTAAAATATTAATTTTTCCAACACTTTGAAAAACAAGACTTTGGCTATAGGGTATTGATTAATCCTAACCAAAATCCATTGGAAATCATTTTAAAAACATGTTTTAATGCAAATAAAGTGGTTGGCTCAAAGTTGGCCTCATGGATGATTAATTTGGCCTAACCATCACTTAGAGCAAAAATGCTCCAAGATCATCAAGTTCGAAAACACTTTTTTTCAAAAGGAAAATAAGGAAGAAAAATATGCAATATCAAGAATGCTCCACAATAAACCATAGTCAACAATATGCAAACATCAAAGATAAAAATAGCAACAAGATAGTGTAGGGAATAATTTTAACAAAACAAAAAGTTGGCTCAAGGTTAGCCACATGGATGGTTAATCCGGCCTAACCATCACTAAGAAAAATCTAAGATCATCAGCTCATAACTTCTTCATTTTTAAAAGGAAATCAATGAAAAAATCATCAATCAATCACAATAGACCACAATACACCAAATATCAAGATAAAACATGAAGTAAAAATATAGTAAGAAAAACAAAAGGTTGCGCTACTTGTAAGGAAAAGCAAAATATTTTTGCAAACTTTATTTTCTGGAAAGGAGAAAAGAAGAAGAATACAAGCTTTTTGAAAACCTTTTTCAAAACCTTAAAAATTTTAAGAAAAGAAATAAGAAAGCATGAAGAAGAAGAAGAAGAAAAAGAAGAAGAAAAAGAAGAAGAAGAAGAAGTAAAGAAAAGTAAACCAATGGAGAAGAAGTAGTAGCTACCTTAGTCTAGCTTTCTAAAACCTCAAAAACCCCTTGTTTTTCCTCATTTTCTCTCTTCCTCTCTTTTCTTTTTTTTTTCTTCCTCTTTTCCCTTTCTCTTTGTGATTACCGAATGCCCACATGAGGGGCTGCCTTCCTTGCTTTGTCCCTTAGCCGAATAGCGTCTCCTCTCCCTTCTAGTGTCTTTTTTTTTAGCCAAGTGGCATTTCCTTATTCCCCCACCAATGAGCTTCCTCTCTTCCTCATTGAGGTGACCACCTATTGGCTATCCAATGAGCTTCCAACTTGGTCCCCAAGAATGGCTCCTATTGACCAAAAATGCCAACTCATGTACCAACATGATAAGACATGTTCTTACTCTCATGACTCATTCACTTATTTACTAATTTTCCACTTAGCCTTCCAAGAGCATCCTCCACTCTTCCTTTTTATTACAACTTTGCCTTATACTTATTTGTACAATTTTCTTACAACTTTTATTTTTTCTAATCTCACCCCTCTTCCTCCCATCCATTTTCCTATATGGACTTTAACTTTGGGCCTTCCAGAATCTTCCACTCTTCTTGGATCCTTAAAGTTAGGCTTCTGTGCATATTTTTTTGCAAGTTGGGCTCTTAACTTCCTATCCATCTTCCTTCTTCTTGGTCTTGAAAAATATACCTCCTCTTCCACCAAAAAATCCTACCACTAGGATAAAAATAATGGGCTTCCATATTTTATCAAAAATTTCCATCCACTTGAATAAAAATAATGGGCTTCCATATTTCACTAAGTATATACTACTTGGGTAAGAAATAGGTTTCCAACCTTGTCTTGAATTTTCCAACAAGCCTTTTTCAACATTTTATTCCAGCCACATATTCTTTCAATGTTCAAAGTTGACTTTCAATCACCAAGATTACCTCTTTAACACCCAAATTTCCATTTTAATCTTCATTTTTCAAGTTGACTTTTTACCCTTTAATTTTGACTATGACTTTGGTCAACTTTGACTTTGGTTTTGATTTTTGCGTGTTGATTTTTCTGAACCAAGATATCCAAACCAGCCTTGTCCACCTTGCCTAACCCACATGTTAAGCCACTAGGTCATGAATTCGGGGTGAATTTAGAAACTCGAATTTTGTAGAAAAACGTACCTTGTTTAAGGGCCCCGAAAAAATTAGATGTCTACAATGAGAATTGTTTTAAAAAAGTTACAAGACCTTTGGACACAATCTTCAAGACCTTCGACACAATCTTTAAGAGCTTTGGACATGATTGTTAAGTTCTTCGGGTACAATTTTAAATCCTCTAGGTATCAATTTAAAACCTTTGGGCATCTTTGGCGTGATTTAACCTCCGGGTATCATTTTAAAACTTTTGGGTATCTTTGATGTCATTTAACTTTCGGGTATCATTTTTCAAAACATTTGGGTATCCTTGGTACAATCTTAAGACCTCCGGGCAAGATTGTTAAGACTTTTGGGCATAATTCCAAAACCTATGGGTATCATTTTTAAAACTATCGGATATTTTTCAATACAATTTGGGTTAGATCTCCGGCACTATTTTAAAACCTCTGAGTATCATTGGCATAATTTGTGTAAAATCTCTGGATATCATTTTTAAAACTTCCGGGTACTTTTGATGTGATTTGTCTAAAACCTTCGAATACCTTGGTATTATTTGTGTAAAACCTTCGGGTATCATCTTTAAGATATTTGAGCATCATTTTCAAAAATTTCGGGTATCATTTTCAAACCTCCGAGTATAACTTTCAATACCTCTGGATATATTTTTCATGTTTGAAATTTTAAAGTTTACGCTTAGATTAGAAGAAGCATTTTTCATGTTTGAAAATTTTAAAGTTTATGACTCAATAAGAATGAGAATTTTTCAAATTTAAAAAGAAGAAGAAGGATTTTTTAATTCTTTTGTCAAGTTTGTTTTGAATGAAATGATGTTTACCTCTTTGCACACTTCTTGTTTTTCAAAAGAATTCACAAAGAGTGACAACTGTAAATACCCAATTTTGTCCGAATCTTTGAAACATCATGTTGAACTTTGTTTGATTATTAAATTAATTTCTTTCAAAATAATTTAATTCAAATCAATATATTTTATCTAAATTTGAAGATTAAAATTGATTCTCGAAATTTTGGTCAATTCTTTTATATAAAAACGACTTTAATCTAAAATTTGGACCCTAAACTGAATAATGGGCCTATTAAATTTTTTGGACTTTGAATTGAATTTGAGCTTGATTTTGCCTTTAGCCTCTAGGCCTAATTATTACTTTTGGATTTGGATCCCATTTGGATTACTCTGTTTCATTTCATTTCATTTCATTTTCTTTTCTTGTTTCTTTTCTTTTTAATTTTTCTTTATTTTCCTTTTTCTAAATTAAAAAAATAATAAAAAATCAATAATTAAAAAAAATCATAAAAAACAAAATTTGAAAACGTGAGAAATCAGAAATCTTGGTTTTGGAAAGGCTTGGAGCCAAAGAAATTTGAAAAAATGAAATCAAATCTAAGAAACTACTTCGAAAATGAGGAATAGGAGATCGGAGGGATTCAGAAAAAGGGTTTTTCTTTTTGATATTGGCGATAGGCAGATGAAAGTGCACGGCAATGCATGGCGGTGATGGTGGTCGATTTCTGGGTTTAGTTGAGGCAACAGTGATAGGGTTTGAAAAGAGAGAAGAAGCTTTAGAGAGAATGGAGAGAATCAAAAGAAGAGAGAAAAGAGAAAAATGAAAGCTTTTTAAAAAAAAATAATTATTATAAACATGCTTAAACGGTGCGTTTGGTGAAAGAGAAAAAAGGAAAACCTGCGCATTTTCCCATGGATCAACCCGACCTGTTTATGACTCGTTCGAGCAGAGGGCGTTGACTCACGTGTCGAGGGTCGACCTGCTTCTTTGACCCTAGGCCAAGTGCAATTCGGCTGCTCCAACTTATTTTTATTTGATCCATCTGTTGATATTTATTTATTTATTTTATTTATTTTATTTATTTATTTGTTTAAATTATTTAGTTGATTATTATCTGTTTTGCTACTTTTTAATTAATTTCTTATTATTATTTTCTAAATTTATTTAATTATGTATTTACTCACTTGTTTTTTCATTAATACATTTTAAAGTTATTAAATTTGAATTTAATTAAAGATGATTATTTTTAAAAAAGATTTACTAAAATTAAAACAAAACACATCAAATTCACTTATATTTTTTTTATAATGAACATTTGATAAAATTAAAATAAATTAAAAAAATTTCAATGATGAAATTCTCTAAAAGTTGTGAATGGTCAATTTCTAAAAAAAATTTGGATGGGGAAAATTTTTAGAAATCTAATCTGAATAATGGAAAGAAACCTAAATTTTTTTTCAATACTTTAACACTCCAATAAAATCTAAATAATCCTATGACCTAGCAACTTCAAGGAGAAGTTCTCTTGAAAACTCTTGAGGTAAAAAAAAAAAATTAAAAATTCTTTCCAAATTAGTGGAAAGAATCTAATATTGTTTTAAAATTATTTAATATATCTGATGACAAAGCCTCTCTATAAGGAGAAAATTAGTTCTTTTGAATACACTTTATGTGAGAAAATTTCTATGATTTTTTTTTTTCAAATAGTGGAAAAGAGTTTAAGAATTTTTGAATATTTCAACACATAAATAATCACTACAAATAAATTGCCATATACTGACGCTTATCTATACTGACGGTAAAAATCCGAAGGTAAAAAGGATTTATTGCGACGGAATTTTGTTATCGTCAGAATATACATAACATATACCGACACTTCATTTATCCGTCGCTATAGATATACCTATACTGACGATTAATGAGAAACTGTCGGTATGGGTACATAACATATACCGACGCTTAATTAATTCCTCGCTAGAGATACATCCATACCGACGGTTAATGAGAAACCGTCGGTATAGATACATAACATATACCAACACTTAACTATCCGTCGCTGTAAATACACCTATATCGACGGTAATGAGAAACCGCCAGTATAGGTATATAGCATATACCGACGCTTAAATTATCCAATGGTACAGATACACCCATCCCTACGATTAACAAAAACTGTCGGTATAGGATAGTATCAAAAAAATTATTTTTGTTTAAATAAATTTATAGTTTTTATAAAACTCCAGAACTCCAATTTTAGAAATTTCATTCACTTTCCATTTCTAATTCTAATCATTTAATGAAAAAACAAAACCCCAAATTCAACCGTTTATTCCATCTTCATCAACGAACTTTATTCTGCCACGTAATAATCTTTTTTTTTTTTTCATTTTATTTTTTTTCTTTGATACAATTTATACGGCTTTTTTATTACAATATAGCCAAAAAAAAAAAAATTATCAAATTACCGTTACTTTTTGATTATTTCCCAAAATACGGACCTTTTTTTTTCAGCTGGGAAATCGCCATCCCCCATGGCGATTTCCCAGCGTGTTTTTTTGCAAATTTGCAAAAAATTACCAAGGGAAATCGCCGCCATGGGGGGTGGCGATTTCCCTTCATGTATATTTTTTTTTTTTAATTAATAAAAAAAATTATATTAAAACAATATTTTATTTTAATTTGATAAATTTATTTTTAAAAATTATAAATTAAATTAAAATATTTTTTTTATAGGTTTGGTTATTTATTTTTTTAAAATATATATTAAAAATGTAATTTAATTTATTATTACAATTTTATAAAAAATAAAAATATATTTCTTATTAAAATTTAAAAAGAAGATTATATAAAAAATAAAATTTTTATATCAAAAATTTTATTTTTTATAATTTTGTAATATTATAAAAAAGAAAATTTAATTTATATCAAAAATAATTTAATGATGTAAAATGTAAATAAATTTTTTTTAAAAGAAATTTATCGAGTCACTTTTTTAAATAAAGAAGTTATTTTTAAGTTGGTATTGTTAAATTATTTTTTTTAATTTGATTAGTTTTTTTGAGTTGGTATTCGATTAACTCGTGACATTAATTTAATCATTGTTTTTAATAATAATATAGATTGTTACAGTTTAAAACTGGATATTTGATAAAAAAATTTTAATTTAATTTCTGATTAAATTTTTTTTTCTTATTATAATTTAAAAAGAAAATTAAATTAAAATGAAAAAAAGAAAAGCAACTTATCATGTAATTTGGATTATTATATTAAAATTAAATAACAACATTAAGATATAAATTAAAATAAAATATAACAATTAATTTCCGAACAAATTACATGAAATGCAAAACATATAAATTTATATTAGAAATTTAAAACACATTACAATTATTCTAATTATTGCGTGGTGTAGAGCAACAGTGTCGAGCTCTTCTAGTGCGTGGTGGTTGCACCCGTCGTTCAACCTCGTCAGTGGCACGTATTCGCGGTCCACCACGACCTCTTGCTATAACCGCCAATGGTTCCGGTTGAATGTCATCAGTCGTTTCATCCGTATCAAAAATTTGAAACCCACTGCTGGATGAGCCAACACCTAGTTCACCCATAACGGGAACCTGACTACTAGATGCACCCATAAATGATGTAGCATCAAATGCTGACGAAGGGGTTCCAAACTGATACATGGATGTTAAATATGCTGAACTTGGACTTTGGACGGGGAGCTGGTCATCTAACCTCGTTCTTGGCGGTGATGGTCGGTAACACTCATCAACGTCATATCCGGGGTGACTTACGGAATAACGATGGCTGGATGGTACTCCATGATCCCGTTCAGGTTCAGGATGATCAAATGACATCCTCGGTGCTGTGAACTCCGATGAGGTCGGTTGACGCCTTCGCCCACGTTGTCGACGAGGTCTAGGAGCATCCATATCCTGTGTAGGAGGGACTGGAGCTGAAGTTTGTCCGGTAAATGGCATACTCCTAACATCCTCGTGCATCGACGGTGGACAAACGAAAGGCCGACCTTCATTTCTATACCATCTTATGTAATCAGCAGACGGGTTGAAATTATTACCAACAATCGGGTAACCTGTCGGAATTCGTTCAAAACGTATGTTCCACCATTGGATCCAACGTTCATGCTTCACAGGCCAGAATTCATCATTACGACCACGCATGTCGACCTTGTGAAGCTTATCAAGGTTCATCGGGGCTGCAGGAATTGGTTGTTGCATCCCAAATTGTCGCAACACCCGGTCAGTTTGGTGCCACTCTACATATGAAAAGCATATCAATGCTGTGTTTGCTTTCCATATATTGAAATTATTGTAGGCATCCGATGGGAGGCATGCCATAATTTCACTCGAGGAATATGGCATCCACAGAAACTGCGAATAATTATTACAAATTATTAGTTTCATAAGGATTAAATAAATAAAAAAAACTTCAATGTAACAATCGAAATATTTACCTTATCATATCCTAGTCGATCTAGTCGTAGTCTTATACTTGCAAGATCGCTCGGAGTCTCTGTAAAATCTCTACCCGTACTCCTACTCCACCTATTAAAATGCATATAATATCTTAATGACCTATAAAAATACAATTTCGTACAAAATTAATAAAATAGTAAAGATTATTACCTGCTTGCAAGGGGGTATACAGCCAAAATATCCACGCGCGGAGCAAGAAATGGTAGCCGATACCAAGCCCATGATTGTAGAAGCACTAGACATCCACCTATGTCATGGTTTTTTGGAACTGTAGCTCGGCAAAGTTCTCTATACAAAACTGCCAAACACGCAGAACCCCAACTATAATTTGCTGCTTCCTCTAAATCACGTAGCAATGGAAGATACATTAAATGTACCCGACTGCTCGATTTGTCAGGCATCAGTAATCCTCCAATCAAACGTAAAATATATGCTCTAGCAGCATATTGTATTTGTTGTTCGGTTGCATGTAATGGCAGATTTTGAAACGTTTTCAACCAAGTCAGTCTCACCGTTGAGCCAGATACGACGTCTTCTGGAGGTACCTCACCCAATAGATCTTGACACAGTTCATTCCAATCTAGCAGGCTTCCGCCTGTAACTGCATCGCCATGGATCGGAAGTCCAAGTTGCAGCGCAACATCTTCGAGACTGACCGTGCATTCACCACATGGAAAATGAAAAGTGTGCGTCTCGGGTCTCCATCGTTCGACCAACGCAGAGATTAAATCGGGTTGTATCACAAGTCGTCGAATTTGACTTGCGTGATAAAATCCGGCTCTTCTTAAGTGGTCGATAATATAAGGATGCGGGTCCTCCAATGTAAATTTCCTCGAACGTAATACGCGACGAGTTTCCTGTTATAATAATAAAAATTAATATATTATAAAACTATAACAATTAAAAAGTAATAAATAAAACTATAAAATAACAAAATAATAATATAATATAATATAATATAATATAAACAATAATAATATAATATAATATAAAACAATAATAATATAATATAATATAATATAATATAATATAATATAATATAAACAATAATAATATAATATAATATAAAACAATAATTTCGTATAAAAAAACAATAATAATATAATATAAAAAAACAATAATAATATAATATAAAAAAACAATAATAATTTAATATAATATAAAGAATAATAATATAATATAATATAAAACAATAATAATATAAAAAACTATAATAATATAATATAAAACAATAATAATATAAAAAACAATAATAATATAATATAATACAATAATAATATAAAAAACAATAATAATATAATATAAAACAATAATAATATAATATAAAACAATAATAATATATAAAACAATAATAATATAATATAATATAACACAATAATAATATAAAAAACAATAATAATATAAAAAAAAAATAATATAATAATATAAAAAACAATAATAATATAAAAAAAAATAATAATATAATAATATAAAAAACAATAATAATATAAAAAACAATCATAATATAAAAAATAATAATAATATAAAAAACAATAATAATATAACAATTTACTTACCTCGTTAAATATAACCTCCGAGATGTGATTTTCTTGTAACCTTAATAGTGAAGCCATTTCAAAATATTGTTGTAGAAAAAAAAATTTGTAGAAAGAAATTTTTTTTGGTAGAAAAATGATAAAATTTTGAAAGAAAATGAAAATTTGAATGAGAGTAATGAAAATTTGAAGAAGAGGAGAGGGGTATTTATAGAGGGTGGGGGGTGTGGGGGGGAGGGGGGACGTGGGGGTGGGGGGGTGGGGGGTGGGGGGAGGGGGGATGGGGCAACAGTCATATGACCGTTGCCCCTTTGAATTTTTTTTTTTTTTTTTTTTCATTTGAAATTTAAAATTTAAAAAAAAAAATCAAAATATTAAATTATAAAAAAATCTAAAATATATTTTACGAATTTTTAAATTTTTTTAAATTATAAAAAAAATATTTTAATTTAATTTATAATTTTTAAAAATAAATTTATCAAATTAAAATAAAATATTGTTTTAATATAATTTTTTTTTATTAATTAAAAAAAAATATATACATGAAGGGAAATCGCCACCCCCCATGGCGATTTCCCTTCATGGTTTTAGCAAAATTGGCTAAAATTACCAAGGGAAATCGCCATGGGGGGTGGCGATTTCCCTTGGTATTTTTTTGCAAATTTGCAAAAAACACCAAGGGAAATCGCCATCCCCCATGGCGATTTCCCTTGGTGTTTTTTGCAAATTTGCAAAAAAACACGCTGGGAAATCGCCATGGGGATGGCGATTTCCCAGCTGAAAAAAAAAGGTCCGTATTTTGGGAAATAA
Organism: Fremontodendron californicum; assembly: GCA_030761205.1. Lineage (NCBI taxonomy): Eukaryota > Viridiplantae > Streptophyta > Magnoliopsida > Malvales > Malvaceae > Fremontodendron > Fremontodendron californicum. The sequence goes on along the minus strand of JAULJL010000025.1, from coordinate 7,651,394 downwards.
TCAAAAAGTAACGGTAATTTGATAATTTTTTTTTTTTGGCTATATTGTAATAAAAAAGCCCAATTTATACACTGTAAAAAAAATAAAAAAGAAATTAAACTGAAATTGAAAGGCTTCATTTTTAATTAATTAAGCCTATATCAACGGATTATTAATTTATGCCCATCGGAATAGGTCTAGCCGTCTAGGTTATATTTTGGGTTTTTTTTTTTAGATTTTGTTCTCTCGTTCTCTTTCGCCTCTGTGTAAGCGAATCCCAAACCCAAGCGGTTCCCCTCATTTTAGTTTCTTTGGTTGTTGAAAGTCTTAGAGGCAGTTCAATTCACTAATAGATTTCTCTCTTTGACGTTACAATTTCCTTTTTCTTTTAGTCTCTTTGGTTGTAGAAGGAAAAACAGAAATCTTTTACTTATTTATAATAATTATTCTTCCTTAAATTTGAATTCAACTTTGCCCAAATTTTGACGCATTTTTGGTACCTAAGCTTCCTTTTTCTTTTGATTTTCTTTCCTTTTTATTACTATTATTAGTATTGGTTGTATAATAAAAGTTTCTTTCCGAAACTGAAACAAGGGTTCTCCTCTCCCAGCAGACAATGGGAGTAAATTCGACATGATTTTTGGGCAAATCTCCAGGTATTCAGATTCAAAGCCTCATAACTTTTTTTCTCAATATTTACATTTTCTCTTCAAACGAAGCTAGCTTTATTTTGGGCACAAACTTAGGGTTTCTATTATCTCTTATCATCTCTTTTATTTTCTTTCCTTTCAGGAAAAAGATTATTGTTTGGATTACTACAGTGCCGCATCTAACGCAGAAGGGCTTCTAAATTAATTAGTTTGTGTTTTAATCAAATTGCTTTTTGGGTTTACATTGTCACAAAATTACTTTTGATGTGAACTTTGCAAAGAGAGATAGAGACGAGATTCAAAGTCTTGCCCAATTCGCCGTTCAACAGCACAACCAAAAAGAGGTAATTATATATATATATATATAATTTCTGTTTATAGTATTCATTTTGTTTAACATAAATTACTGCTAAGGTCTTGGTAAAAGGTAGGCTAGCTTCTGTTTTGAGTTTTGACCCTTTTCACAGCCGACAAGCATTTCGGTTCTAAGGTCAGTTCTAACAAGAGGAAAGCTGTGAAGAGATGCAGAAACAAAAGCTCATTGATTTTATTGTGCAATTCATGGAGGCTAGAATTTTCTTAACCTTATCCATTATCTTTGTCTTCCAATTATAGATTGTGGATCTCTATCTAATCTTACTTGATCAAATATAAAAATATTGATAAACTCATGAGGTCTTTTCCTCTTTAAAATTTCTAAATAGTTGTAAGGTTTATAATCCAGAGTGTGCAACCGCATTATCTTTTGCACTTGTATATATGCTTTTTCTATCAAAATATGTTAGTATGAAAATTTTAAAAGATTTAAGAACAATTGCTTCAAGGGATATGTTAAATTATTCCAATGCCGTAGATTTGAGTATGTTTGCTTCTGCTCTCTACCGTGCATTCTACTTCCTCTACTCAAATTGATTCTGGAACTTATGTGTTTAGTGTTCCTAGAATTCTAGCTGATTATGCCCTGCAATTCTCTTCGTAACGATGATATTCATTTCACCTATACTTTGCTTCTTAAGAAATCTCAATACAATGTATCTTATGCAGTCACTAAGAGCTAAGGGTTAGGACAGGGCTCTTGTAGAATTCACAGTAGCAATGCTTATGAATGGCGAGTCTGAAATGAAGCCACCATTGGCAAAAAGACTCCATGAAATCTCTTTTCCTGGTAATAATTTCTTGCTCTATATATTAAAACTTTTAAATTGGGAAGATAATCAGGAATTACAAATGGTGAGTTGAAAATCCCCTTCGAATGGGCAAGTAGCGCTATTAATGGTGCTAATAAAGAAAGACAAATTAATTGTTCAATAAAAGATTTGCAGGTCCCTGTTAGTGCATGTAGCAAAAGAAGGTGCGAGTGTGTATTTGTGTCCAGCATTAATTTGGGTCAATTTTCAGTAGTTTGATGCTCTTTAGTGGTGCACACTACAAATAGTTAAGCTGAAATTTTTAAGTTTATATTTTTCATAATTTGCTTGGATTATGCACTGAAACCTTGAAATGCTACAATTGCATATTAATTGATCAGGCTATTGTTGATTCATGTTGAGTCAGTCACATGAACTGGACAAGCCATTAGAGTTATGAATATCTACCTTTTTTATTTTGCTGCTTGAGTGTTGGAACTATAAGGTGTGCATTGGTAGATGCTTGATATTCCATGCTTTAACATAAATGAATGATATCTAGGATAAATGGTGACTATCTAGTCTCTCAAGAAATATCGTCTTGTGGAAGATATTGTTGTTGGGTCTCTAAGCATGTGAAGCTTTAGATCTGAGAGACTTTTCTCCTTTTCTGATGGCTAATACAAGCTATTTTGTTGTTGTTATAATTGAATGAGCCTAAAGCTAGCTTGAATTCAAATATATTTTCAATCACAATTGTTTAACAAACTTAGGCCTAGCTTGAATTTTTTAACAGAATATTATTAAATGCTAATTTTGCTGCACTCAAAATGTTAGGTACCTGATATTGCTAGTGCTCCAAATTTGTCTCTACATGTAATAAATCGGTCTTCAACTTTCGGTCATTAACTTAATCAAAAAGAAGATGGTAAATTACTTTATTACTTTATTTTATTTTTATATTGACTTCACTACTTAATTGCTTTTAATTGTATAATATTTGTCAATTTTATGCAGATCTTGCTCCATAAGAATATTCATGGGATTTGGACTACTTATTCATTTTATGTATATGGATTGCTTATTTACTTTATGTATTTGGATTGCTAATTTTCAATTTTAAGACTGTATTATGTCTTTAGTTTGTACAAGTTATATAATTACAATAATTTATTTGTAAGTTTGTTTTTAATATTATTAAACATTTTGTACTTTCTTATGATACTTTTAGTTTATATAAAAAGATATCTTATATGAAATATGTTGGATTAGATTATAAATTAATTAATTTTAATAATTGAAAATATAGTAAAATTTTATTTTTACCGACGCTTTGAACTCTATACCGACAGATCATATATCAATAAAAATGTATAGTATACTGACGGACAACCGTTGGTAAAGCTATGATAAAGCCGTCACTATAGGTTAATTACATATTTAACAGTTATATCTATACCGACGGGTAAGAACAAAATTAACTAACACAACAGAGTCTATATCGACGGTAGTAACATTAGTGACGCCTACAACCGTCGGTATAGATTCTAAACCCTATTTTGACGGTCGCTTTTTCGTCAATATAGATCTATACCGACGAAGGTTTTACCGACGCTTAAATTTTTGTCGAAATAGCCATCTTGACCGTCGGTATAGGGTTTTCGGACTTATAGCAACGGATTTTTAGATTTTACCAGCGATTTTTGGACCGTCAGTATATGACAATTTATTTGTAGTGAATCTAAATAATAATGAAAGATCATACGATAAAATCTTTTCTGGAGAAAATTGATTGAGGTGAGGGAATTTTAGGAATTCTCTCCAAATCGATGGAAAGAAACTTAAAATTTTTCAATATTTAGAAAAATAGTAAATTAGGAAAGAACAGTTATTTAAGATCACTTTAGGACAATATAAGACTAATTAGATATTGTCCTTTGGATGGACATTGTGGGATGCTAATCTCTTCCTACACGCAACCGTATTTCTGCTGATGTAGATTAGAACATATTCTTTCTAAAGAGTCTTAGTCAAGTTTTATATATTTTCTTATAAATGATTGATTCATTTAGGTGACCAATCGCATTTAACAAAAAAAATTGGTGGTAACTCATATTTTTATGTCTAACGGTCGAATTTGAAGATTTGCACGTTGTGACAAAAGAAAAATAAATACTTTGAAAAAAAAAAAAAGCAATTATCTGAATATATATGAAATATAAAAATTAAAAAGACATGAATATTCATATTTACATATTTTTATTTTATTTTTGTTTTTAAATATTTTTATCAATTAAATTTGTTTCACTTGATTTATGACACCAATTCAATCAAAGATTTTAAGTATAGTATAGAAATATAAATTTTTGATAATTAATATGAGAATATTTAGATTTATTATTATGTAGTAGTAACATGAGCAATTAAGGGCTGCTGAGAACCATATATATATATATATATATATATATGACAAATGTTCCTGCTAGCTATAGCAACTATTCAGCTTTTTTGATTGTAGATATAAATTAAGGCATGAGTTGTATATAGGGAGAAGTGCAGAGAAAAGATGGGGAAAAATGGATTATTGAATTAATCAATGAAGTTTGTACTAGTTGACAGAAATGATAATATAATTAAATATCAAGCCAGCATAGCTTGGATTCAGTTTTGGTTACGTTATAGCCCCCCCCCCCCCCCAAAAAAAAAAAAACATCATTTTAGGGCATCCCCAAACTATTTTCTCCATCAATTAGAGATAAAAAAAAAAAAAAAAAAAGAGAGAAAGAAATAAATTATGGGACGGGTCTGCGCGTAACTTAAGAAGAGACATGTCCACGGATCGTAGCCAGTCAGGTTCGTTATGTTCGATCCGTATTGGATCGGATTTAAACAAAGTATTTAGTAATTCAAGTCGGTCCGGCTCAAATTATTATTTATTAAATAAAAAATATTATTTTATTTAAATTTAATTATAAAATATATACAAATATTAATATAAAAATAATTTTTTGATATTTTAATATTTTTAAATAGTGAAACGGACCTATACAGGTCGACTCGAGCCCGGCCTGAATGGGCTTGGGCAAGAGAGAAAAATATTTTTCGGACCGTGACCCGGCCCATGGACAGGTCTATTTAAGAATGATACATGACATAAAGGGAAGCGATTAAATTATGAGAAATTAAAAAAAAAAAAAAAACAAAAAAAAATTGTTGTGTTTCAAGCGCTCCTACCATAGTGCAGAAGCATGAGATGATCAGGTGTTGAGGAATGTGGAAGCAAAGTCACAGCGTCTCTTGAACTCCATATTTGATCTCTGACATGCTGCAAAGTCAAGGAAGGTAGAAGCTGTTGCCCTCTGCATCTTATCTCTATCTGCTTTTATCATCAATCCAAATTGTGAAGTACGTTCATGTTAGCTAGCGATTCAACATTATATTCATATTCTAATTACAAAATAAACAAAAGATTCCAAACAAACAAAGCTATGTTATCATCATGGTTAAAAAAAAATCGGATTGAATCTATCGATCGGATCCGTTCATTGAAGATTTATCCGGTTCAACATTACATAAAATCGAAAATTTATCCAATCAGTAAAATATCGATTCAACAATTTAAAAAATGGTTTAAGAATTTTTTATTTTTTTAATCTTTTTTTTTTTGTAATAAATGTGATTTAAACATTTAATTTTTTAGTTTTATATTAAAAATCATAAAATTAAATAAAATATATATTTTTATTAATTATATTATTTATTTATTTAATATTAAAATTATTTATTTAATATCTAAAATTTTAATTAAATCGATCAGTTAACCGATCGAATTGCCTATTAAATCGGAGATATTATTGGCCTCCAATTCAATTTTTTTCAACCTTGTTTATCATTACATATTTAGGCATGAAAAAGAAAGAAAAAATTTCATACTAAATGGTCATATATCATGCAAAATAATGCAAAATACTTTTTCCATTTTTTTTTAAGTGTTTCAGCTAATCAAATTTCAAACCTTAGCAAACCTATACTTTGAACTAAATTAATCTTCGTTATCTGTTATTTTTTGTTGACAAAAAATCCGTACTTGAAAGTAACGAAAAGATGTGAACGTACGTGTGTGGGAAACATTACTTAAAAGTCTTTAAGAAAATTCCAAAAAGAAAAAAGGAAATTTCTTTTCATGCTAAAATTTGAAACTATATATTTTATTTTTGAATTATGTTAATGATTGTTTTTAAGATATTTTTTAAAATTAATTAATATATTATTTATAATAATAATAATATTATGTTATATTAAATATAATAATTGAATTATTATTATTTTTAATATTTTGAATAAAGATATTATTATATATAATAATTTTAATGAATGTCATTAAAACACTAATAAATAAAATCAAAAGCGATCATTCGATCGGTTCGGTTTTAAAATTTTGAAAATCAATTAAATTGAATTAACTTAAAAATTGATCGAATCGAACCGAAAAACATTTCAAAACCGAACAAAACTTAATCGGTTCGATTGGTTTGTTTGGTTTCATTCTAAAGGTTTGGGTTATATGTTTTTTATTTGTTTGGATTATAAATTGTTGATTTGGATTAATTTATTTTTGAATTAGATTGTATTGGGTTTACAGTTTAAGTTTGAGTTTGAATACATTTAAATAAAAATAATATTATTTATTTTTTAATTAATTATCGTTTTTATTTATTTATTTGATTTAATAAAAAATAATAAATCAACCAATTAAACCGATTAAATTAAATAATCAAATAAAATCAAAATTAAAATTAAAATTAAAATCAAACAAATAAATTCAAATCGAATGAATAAAATTTAATCAATTTCTATCAATTTATTCAACTAATTGAAATTTTGCTTACCCGAAACAAAATCCTTTTATTTTACAAGTAGTACTGAAGTCATGCTTTGTCAGTTGCTTACGTCTTACCCATGCTAGGCCCCATCTTTCTGAAACTTCTACTTTACCCAATAAATTTCTCCATTTCTCTCTCTTTCTTTAACTTTTCTACTTTACTCCAACAGATTCCTCATTCCCCCTATGACAAAAATTCAAAAATACTACTATTTACTTGTACAACTTGGGTCATCGGTCAGGCAGGGAAATCGCCCGTCTAAAGTTTGCCCGTTAATTCCACGATCTTAAATTGCCCGAAATTAATCATTACGGGACCCACCTAGACTTTACTCGTAAGCCAAAATCATGAATCCATAGAATTGTATTTTAATAGTGGTATTAAATTTAAAATAATTTACTATTAATAATTAAATAATTCAAAAATAGTAGGCATAAAATAATTAAACATAAGATTTGTAATGGATCCAAAAAGCCCGGCGAGGAATAATAGGCACCGATTTTTCTTTTCAAATTTTTTTAATCTTTTTATTAAAAGTTTTTATATTCATTCCTACAAAACCTAACTCTCTCTAACATCTGTCACATACAATACAATACAACAATCACATCTCATGCACTTGTTCTTCACGTTGCTTTCTCTTTCCATATTTCAAAAACAAAAACCCTAATGTCTGAAGTAAAAGGTCTTCTAATAGTGTGTTTATTTTTTTATTAATTAATAATAATTAATTTTTAAAATATTAAATACATAAGGTAAAACTAGCTGAGCTAAGGTGGGGGAAAAGGGGATTAGTAGTTGTTTAATGGGTGGATGATGTTGATGAAAGATAAAGATTTATTCCCCTAATTAAATATTTTAATGCTGCATGCATTCCCTTCACCAACAATAAACAACTCATTTTCATGCGGGGGTTCTTATCTGTCTTTTAGTGCCTTTATTTTTGTTCTTTTTCAACAACTAGGGATGATTCTGTTGTGGAATTATCCCTCATGTATTGCTTTCCCCCAACGTAAATATGTGGGGATTTTCTTCCCTATTGTTTTTAGGATTTTGTTAATAAATATCTTAAAGATATTTTTTTAAAGTTATTATATGTAAAATTTTGTTAGTGAGTATTTTTAGAATAAAATTAATTAATTTATTATTTATAATAAAAGTATTGTATTAAATATAAAAATTGATAATTTTATTTATCATTTTCAATACATTGAATAATATATTGTTATATATAATAATTTTAAAAAATATTCTTAAGACACTTATTAGTAAAATTCTTATATATAATAATATCTTCTTTCAATATATTAAAAATATGGATAAAATTATTAATTTTTATAATTAATACAATATTATTATTATAAATAATATATTAATTAATTTTTAATTTAAAAAAAAAAAATACTCATCAGCAGAACTCTTGTTTTTATATAATTGAATATAAGTATTATGTGTTGGTCGTGGGAGTGATGATGGTCTTTTAAAGTGGTGCACAATCCACGAGAAAACAAAAGGCCCTACAATTAGCTGTCTGAAAGCTGAGATGAAAGAAGCGAAAGCGTGACGAGAAGAAGAGGGGGGGGGGGGGGGGGGTTGAGCATAACAAGGTCCACGTGTGATTTTCAAGGCCCTACGATATGATTTTACTACTTGTCTTACTATCAAACCCTGTTTTTTTAGGGGTTAATGAGTGTCAACTAAGGACGAGATAATACTCCAAAGATGAAGATGTTTTTATACTATATTCTTGAAGTCAATGCATTGCCTTTAAAAATTGCAAAAAAAAAAAACCTTTCCCACCATGTCCATGAGGGTATCATTTTCGCTTTTCCTTGCATTGATTATTATTGCCCTAGTATATATAAAGAAAGAAATGGCTATGATTCTCTAGATTATGGGTAATGATAATGAGCACAAAATGGTGTAAAAGATTAATAAATCTGTGCCTAGATACCAGTATGGACAAAAATCATCAATGGAGGAGCAAGGCTAATTTGTTGAAGGAGAAATATATCGTCTTCATCATCTAAGAGAGATAGAAGAGTCACTAATCATTGGATATTTTATTGCATGCCATGTGAGAAAGGAGAAATTAATTTCTTATCCCAGGGCGGCACAGACCAAAAAAACCCAAGCTAGGATGAAAAATTTAAATGTGACAAAGAGACACCATATCATCTGGCCGCTACGAAGAATTTGCCAAATCAATGGCAGTCGAGTTGACCTAATAAATAACTACATGGGAAGTTTTTTTTGAGTAATATAAAATCAAGAGGATGTTTCAGCATGACACACATCCTATATTATCTAAACATATTTTATGATTTTTGAAGATTAGTTGTATTTTTTTAGGTGAAGAATACAAACAAGCAATAGCTGTAACACCTTGGGTTGTGATTGATATATAAAAAATAAGATACTATCATAACTCATAATCTCAACTGGATTACTTCATGGCATGAAGTGCAAGGAAAGAAACAAAAAGTATATATGCATCAAGTTCATGGCATAAGATCGTTGACCTATAACTGTTTCAATTAATATATATATACTTTTATTAGTATATTAGAGATTAGAATATGATTACGAACGATATTTTTGCTTAGTTATTTTTTTAAATTGATGAGAATCTTTTATATAAATATGATTTTTTGTATAAGCTAACAATTCAATAATATCAATAATGTAATCTTTTGAGTTTTTTTTTCTGTGGATGTAGGTCATTATAACTGAATCACGTATTTTTTTATATTTTTGTGATATTGCTTTCTCTCTTATTCTTATTCTTATCTTATAATATATATATATATTCGAAACTACATTACATAATTGATACTAGCACAAAAAAAAACAGAATGTCGAGGATGCCATAAATATTCCTAGCAAGCTAACATAGTTTTAGATATTTTAGGTGGCAGCCAGAGAGACAAGACATATAAATTTGAATTTTTATTTTAATCATTCAATTATAAAAAATAACAATTTCATTACTCGTAATCTCACATTATATTTTTTTAATCAGCCACCAACTATTTAAGGCTAACGGATAATTGACATGGCTGCCCACTTAATGATGTTTTCACATGGACAAATCATATTAGTTCAAATGCCATATGGCTATGACCATGTGACATTATAAAATTTAGAAAAGGAAAAAAAGTCAATTTTTTCCTTTTTTTTTTTTTCTCCCTAAACTCACTGTTTTAGCTAAATTATAAAAGCCAAAATCCATTTTTTCTCTCATTTTCTTTTTTTTTTTCTCTCTACATCTACTCACTCTCACTCTAAACCCCCAAAATTTCAATCGGCAATCATCTACCTTGATTTCGGCGGGTTACTATAACGTCAGTCGTCACAGGCCGCCTCTCGTCGGCGACAGATTTGCACCAAATTTCACATGTTTTCTTCTTTCAACCTCATCTTTTTTTCCTATCCAAATGGATTTTCCAAAATCAGCTCTTAAAAGCCTAAATCTAAACCTAAAGTCAGGGTCTCCCCTGCAAAAAACCTACTTTCGTCACTCTAATTAAATCCAACTTCCAGTATGGTTATCCCCTTCTCTTACTCTTCTTTCCACCAATTTTGGAGCCCCAAAAACTCTTAGAACTACCTACACTCAAAACCCTAAGAGAGAGAGAGTTTTTTCTCTTCTTTTTTATGTGTTTTTTTGTTTCTTTGATTCTAATTCAGATTGTGGATTTTTTTGTTGGATTTTTTTTTTGGGGTGATTTTTCGAGTTAAAAATGGAAATTTGTGGTTTTAAAGATGAGGATTTTAATGGTTTTTGTGATGGTAGACTATGGTGGTAGTTTTGGGTTAATGGAGGTTTGAAAAATTATGGTTTTAGGTGATTCTGGATGCAGGAAGGGTTGTACTTCATGATGATAGTAGGTTTTTTGATGATGATGATGGGCTGTGATGGTGGTGGACAGAAGGGTAGCGGTGGCTGTTAGGAAGTGGTGCGCGACAAAGGATGGGTTTTGTGTCTTATATGCTAAGGAGCTTTTTTTTATTATTTATTTTTCTGTTAAATGCTTATTTTAGAGAGAGAGAGAGGAAATGAAGAAATGAATGAAAATTTTAATTTTATAAGGAAAAAAAAATGAAAATGAAAGAAAAATTGCCTTTTTTTTTGCTACACCATGATTATAATGCCATGTGGCCATGATTATGTTGCATTTAAGTTGATATAGTTTGTCCATGTGGCAACATCAATCTAAGTGGGCAGCTATGCCAGTAATTTGTTAGTCTTAAAACGCTTGAGTGATAAAAAATGAATATTTATAACATGAGAGACGAAATCATTATTTTTTGTAATTTCATGATCAAAATAAAAAATCACGAATAATTGAATGTCTAATCATGTAGTTTACCTATAAATGTAAATAACACAACGTTTTTAATCTAATAATTAAAAATAGGTTGTCTCAAGATCCTCTTCTCCTTCCAATATTAGATGAAATGATGAGAAGAATTGTTTAGCATTTATCAACTCTAAGCATATAATTTGTGAAAATGTCTTGGCGTACCCAAAAGAGGAAAAAAAACAAAAAGCAAAATGTTTCTCAAGCTAAGGGGATTATATATATATATATATATATATATATATATATATGTGTGGGGGGTGGGGCGGGGTGGGGTGGGGTAAACCTATTTTCAAATTATATAGACACTCATTCCACGTAAAATTAGTGTAACTTATCTCCCCTATGGAATGAATGACTTTGACTTGGTTAATTTGATAGAAGACTTAAGGCTCAAACAACAAATTTCGGAGTGAAAGGATGCCAAAGTTATGTTAAATTCACAAATATTTATAGGTATTTCAAATTCACCATTAAATAGGCATTCGATAAATTTATGAATTTGAAAAATAATTATGAATGTTAAATTTACATGTCTTTTATTACACAATTTTATACTATTTTTGAAATTCAAATCCATTTTTTGAAATCTAAATTCTCAAAAACAACCTAAAAGAAGTTGCAATATTCTCCCTCATCAACTTGTGGATTTATAATTATAGAAATTAGCTATAATATTTATGTGCATAGCATGCATGAACATGAAATGCAAAATGAACTAAATAACATCAAGGACTTATGGTTTCATAATTAATTATTTATATTAATTTATGTACACTAGAAAAAAAATGCAAATCTTTCTTGTTAATTGATCTTAGGAGCATACTCTTTAAATAGTTCTCAAAATTTTTCTACACAACAACACAATTTCTCCTCCAAAATAGACCCAACTTCAAATTCCCCATTTTAGCAACCAAAAAAATAGAGAAGTCATGTTCAGAAGTAATAAATGCACTTTTTTTAAACTTATAAAAAGCATTATGTTTCGAACAAATATCTTCTGCCCTATTTTCTGCCCCGCTTGATACCTTTTTATTATAAACATACCATGTTTTCCATTACTTTGGATGGTCTTAAGAGCTATTTATTGATTAAAAGGTCAAATTTACTTTTAGCAGATGAAATTGAGTGACTTTAAACACGAATTTTATCTCTTAGGTTTATAAATTATGATGCTAAAGTAGCATGGAAGAAAACTTTACTTTAATGTCATTATTATTGGGGAAGAAATAATTTTTTTTTTTTTTGGCTAAGTGGGGAAGAAATAATTGTATTTGATTATGAAGTGTGCATGAGAAGCATTTCTTTTAAAAGGGAGGGATGGGTCGAAAAATAAGTTGAATCTAGCTAACAATTTGAGATACAAAAACTATTCACTTATATAGTGCACCTCGGGCACAAATTATTTTGGTATAGACCTCATTTTTCCCTGATAATGACTACCTAGGAAACTACTTGGATTTTCATCGGGTATTTTCACCATTGAATACATATACGTACGTCCAAAATCCTAAAAAAATAACAATAAAACAATGATTTATACACTTTTAGAAAACACATAATAATTGAAAAGGCATTTTTGAAATTTAGATCATATGATGATATTTTTTAAATCTTATTAAAAAATATATGTAGCATTATCCTAAAAGAATTATAAAAAAAAAGTACTTAATTTGTGATGAGAACATGATTTTCATCAAAGCATGCAGACGGAGGAGTTTCCTTTAACCTTAATTTGTAAAACATGCGTGCCTTTTTGTGCAAACATAAAATTGTAAACAATTATGTTTCAGACTAATAAAGACTCTATACTTTTTGGTACCTTTGAGTATTATAGGACTAGGACTATGGATTGTAACCTTTGCTAATCAGAGCTTCTATCAATTATCTATGTCTTTGGCGATTTTCGTTTTCCCCATTTTCATATGTAAAACAAAAATATTTTCCGTCTTCTCCACAATGAACTGCTTTCTTTTTCTCTTTAAATAACTGAGATATTTCCATTCATATATATATATATATATATATATATCTAAAATAAATATATTTCATGACTAATAAGTTAATCATATTCTGAAAATCAAAGGTAAATCCAGTAGTCAGTAAATCAATGAAGTATATGTTTTAATTATCTTTCTGATCTTATCCTTCTCAAAAAAACCTTTCTCATTTATGTCAGTCGGTTAAAGATGAACCTGTACACCCTATAAATATATATATATATATATAATTAGATTAAAAGTTTTCAAACCTAAAGTGTTATAATGTGCCGATTTCCCAACAGACTCATACTTGACTTATCTATATATGAATTCTTAAGACGATGCCACCACCTAGAATGTTAACATTGCTTGGTTTTACTCCCTGTATAGTAGGCTCAATTTCCATGACTTCTGCTTGAAGGCAAGCATATTTGTAGTATGATTTTTTTTTCTTAGTATAATCTTGCACTACTATATTTTAATTCTGGTGATTAAGGTGGTTAAAGATTTTGATGACTTTCTTGTTTGGTAGACAAGTTATATATATTTCTTTAAGTCATTCCACAGTTTTAAAAGTAATTAATGGCTATATACGATGCAAAATACATATCATTCAGATTTTTTGTATTCATGGATGGTGGATTTTAAGGCACCCCTAGTCATTTACTTACAGTTGATTATTTTATATGCTCTCTTTTTTCCTAAATATTTAATCATATAAGATTAATATAAAACATATATTATTTTACTTTAATTTACACAATACTTTGCTTGTATTTTTTCCTGTTTTCTATGCAAGTATGCCAGTTCATTGATAAGTTATTAATTTCATTTAAGTTTATGATGTGAAACAGTAAACCCGATTTATTGAAGCATGAAAGGCAGTTCATCTTCCATTTGTTTTTGGGTTGAGAAAAGAAGGTGGTAGGTAGTTTTCTATATTATCTCCAAACTTCTACAATCGAACCCTACACCTTTAATCCTGTCACTAAGAACATCCATAGCTAACTAAAACAAGAAGCTTATAACCATTTTAAGAGACTCATTACCTTGACTAGGAAAACATTTGGGCAATCTTAAGGACGATAGATTATGGGTTAAAAGGCTAATGAATATTAGATAAGAAAAGGGTTAGCAAAGAAATAAACTTCCCACCTAACAAGAAAAATGAAAATAAAAACTAGAACAGTATGAGAGATGCATTTAGTTCTGCTGTTTCTGTCATGTCTCTAACACCAACCAAGTCCTATGATCATGTAATTAATTTACTGGACAGAAACATGACTTAATTTTCTCTTTTTGGCTCTTTTATACCGTCATGTTTTTTGCTAATGAGATATGCAAAATGAAGCATGGGGCAGCTCATTCTCAACATTGTAGCATTTTAATGGTAAAAGGAGTTGCATTTATGGTTGTTATTCAAATACCTCTGATTCGCTATCCAGTCGCAGCTTGTTAACCAGATACTTCATTAATAACCGCACTGTCATCTTCCCGTCCCTGAAAATTTGAAAAATGAAGGCGAAAACAAAACAAGTTTGTAAAGCAGAAGAGGACTTCTTATATTGTAGGAGTTTCTCTGAAAGCCTGGAAAAACCAAATGGAAGTAGAAAGTGATAAATAGGAATAAAACAAAGGGATAAAATATTATTACTTGATTCTCAGGTAGCTCTTTGGTATTTGAGGCAAGAACGGTTCTTTTGCTCTGAAATGTAAAAACCCAGTTAATTTCCATCAGAAAGTGAACTCTAATATTTTTAAATACCCCAAAATGATATGATTAAAAGAGAAAGAGAATCTTCAAACAAAAACAAAAAGTGAGGCTAATATTTTTCCAAGTTCCCTTTTGTTTTCTTTATCTTGTTTGTACTTACTGATTTTGTGATGCTTGTAGCATAAACCAAATGCCAGAATGGGATCTTCTAGGAGGATCAATGATTCTAACATGCGAGCTCGGCCCGGCAACATCCATTCCGGATTGCACCTGAAATGGTCCGGCAAAATAGGAGCCCAATGGCACCAAAGAAGAAGAAAATGAGGAGGAAGGAACTGCTGCTATATTTTGCGCTATAGGCCTAAATGCCCTGCTAATCTCTCCATGAGGGGACGTGGAGCTGCTTCCTTGTTGTTGAAAGAATAAAGAAGTTCTAAAACCATGCATAACCGGTGGACGTGGTGGAGCTCGAAACTCAGGCATATGAAAAATAGGGGCTAATGGCCTTGCCTGTTGCGAGCTACCACCAGTTAATAGATCAAGCTTGATCAACCCTCCTCTTCTTGCCGTTGGATCGCCCTGGTCATGCTTGTTGTGATCATATCTTGTTGCCTGACCTCCTATGCTGAGTTGGAGCCAACCTTCATCTCTCTCTTCCTGTTCTTCATTGTTATCCTTGGAGCTGGAGCCCGCCTCATTAAGACTATTGGTTCTTGATTCATCTTCAGCCATGTGATTAGCACATAGATCAGATCCTAAGCAAGCTTCACTGTGATAGTCATACCCGTGAACATGGCTCATAAGACCAAAACTCTCTGTATAACTGCTACCACAACAACCATAAAACCCGCCGCCGCCACCGTGAGGAAGATGATGTTGTTTAGAAATGTTTTCAGCAGGAACCATGGTCATATGATCCGATAACCCAGAAACCCGAACAGCAAGTTTCGACTATAACAAGAAGAAGGAAGATGATGATGATAACAATTCCCAGCTTAGTCTTGATTTCAACATAAGCCATGGATGAAAAAAAGCTTTTCAATCTGTTGTTTAAATTGGACAGAAGAATCTATGGTAATTGCCATAAGCATATTTTGGAGTTGAGGAATCAAGAAAGCGA
Organism: Fremontodendron californicum; assembly: GCA_030761205.1. Lineage (NCBI taxonomy): Eukaryota > Viridiplantae > Streptophyta > Magnoliopsida > Malvales > Malvaceae > Fremontodendron > Fremontodendron californicum. Next base: position 7,635,575 of record JAULJL010000025.1, on the reverse strand, counting down.
GAGACACCCATTAACCAGAGACGAATTGTTGTTGTCTTGTGTCGTGTTTCATTTTAAACATATCAGAGGACAAGACAACAAGGAGAATAAACGTTGTAAATCTCACTTTCCATTAATTCTCTTCGTTTGGAAGCTTGTGGAGATGAAATAGTTGCAGGAGGGGGAGATAAAAGAGACTAAGGGCTAGTTTAGTATTGATGTTGAAAAGAATTTGAGTTGAAAAGGCTTGAATTGAAAAAAAAACGTTTGTCATTGTGAAAAAATATTATGATAAATTGAAATATCAAAAAAATATATGTTTAAAATAATAAAAATATAAAATTATCATTTTATCTAAAAATCAATTTTTTAAAACTCAAAAATTATATTTTTTTGCTTTTAATTCAACCGCATTTTTTTTTTCCATTTAATATTATGTTCGTCGTGAAAAATAATTTTTAACTTAAAAATTTATGCCAACTTCAATTAGTAAACCAGACCTAAGAGAGAGATGGTGGTCAGTCAGATTAAATAATGATAGTATTGTATTATAGTTCGAACCATAATAGTTTTTGACTTTATTAAGACGAAATATATGTTTTCTAATGGGAAAATAGCAAAGGGTCCCCCGAGAAACACCTTTGGGGCATGTTCCAAGGAAAAAATGACTGTAAAGGCTCTTTCTTTCTAGAATATCACAAAAAGGTCCTTTTTAGCCCTAATGGGAGGTTATGGGGAATGTCTACCCATTCCTACAAAAATTAAACTAGAATTGGAATGTTTAAAATCAGATAACGGAAAAACCCCATCACGTCGCCCCTTGGCCCCATCAGCTTCACATTTGCTTCAAAAATCCCACGCCTCTCATGCTTTTGAATGGTGCCGATCATAATCATAATTATTAATTAACAATTAAAAGTAATGGTCTAATGCATTCATTCTTAATTCGCACCCAAATCTCATACAAACATTTCCGCCCAAATCTCTCTACAGCTATTCAATTTTTCCTCAAACAAATTAGTAATTTACAGCAGCCTAGCTAGGATATCAAAAACCATTTCCACTGCAAAGCCTGCTGAATCCTTTTCTTTTTAAAAACAGATGTCAGTTGTCTGTTGGGAGTAATCTGATTATAGTATATTCTTAACAGGAAAAGGACAAGTTTGAAAACTTGCGTGCCAATGGCTAATGCCCTCCCTGTAAATGAGACAAGTGGAGAGGGCAGCGGACTGGCAAGGCATAATGAGATTACCTGTCAAATAATAAGAAATTAAGAGCAATAGAGCATGTTATTAAGAGGTAATTATTTAAAAAAGAGTTTTGTTAACGAGTGCCCTTAGAACACTTTTTAAGGTTAGTTAATATGCTATTTATAGTAATAACATTGTAATAAATGCAAAAATTGACAACTTTATTCATCATTTTCAATGCATTGATTGAAAATATTACTATATCTAGTAACCTTAAAAAATACCTTTAAAACATTTGTTAGCAAAATTCTTAAAAAAAAAAATAAAATAAAAACTTTGGCATGCATGATGGTGTTTCCCCATATCCCGAGAATCCGAAACACAGCGACGCGGGCTTGGTAGGACATTCGTTGCTGAAGCATGTGCCCCCCACCCTCCCTGCATTTAACTGTACGGGGAGAGCCCTCTCATTTGTCATGTTCTTTCTCTCTCCCATTTATGACCTATGTATATATTATGTTTCTTTGTGTTAAAACTTGGAAGAAGTGATTTAATATTTGATTCACAAGAATGGCTGCTGTTAGCTGCCTGATCTTTTCCTGAAAAGCTTCTACCTTTTTTTTTTTGGGAAAATATGAGAAACGTGCAAGGAACAGTGACTTTATTGTTAAAGAGTACTATAACTTAAAATTATTTTGAAAAAGGAAATGAAGTGATTAAAAATTGTTGTGAAGGAAACTGTAAAGTCCTAAATACCCTTAATGAAATAAGCTAAACAGAGTCTTCCCCCCTCCCCTCCCCTCGTCTCCCCCTCCCTCGTCTGTTATTCTCCCACCCTTCATTTTCGTTCTTCTCTTTGTATTTTTCTTGTCTCTTACCACAAACCTCTTCTTAAATCCATTGTCTGTGAAGGAGAAGGCAAGCAGAAGAAGAGATTTCGTGTGACAAACCCATTCCGAGATTGACCCCAATTTGTTGCGGCGGTAGTTTTGATCTAAACATCTATTGTAAGTTTTCTGGATATCTTAAAATCCTTTGCATGCTGATTTCTGGATATTGTAAGTTTTCCTTTATTTATTTTTTAACTTTTGGGTTTATTATTTAGTCTCTTAATTTGTTTTGATTTTAAGATCTGCTTCAAATATTATAAATATATGTTTTGTTCTATTACTTGTCTATTGTAAATTTTGACCTAAACATCTATATTGGTGGCAGTAGTTTCAGAATTTTTGGACTGCAGTAGAGTCAGACATGGTAGGATGGAAGTTAGGTAAACATTAGTTTCTAAAGCTTTGGCAAAATTTTGTTAGGAATTTTTTTTTTAATTGTAGAATGGAAAGTGTGATGAGCAAGTTGATGTTATATCTTAGCTAAATCATGAAATCACGAACCATTAGCTTGTTAAGGTTTGGCGTCTTTATTTTAGTATAATAAAAAATTATCTTAATTGTACAAGGAAAAATGTTAGAGGCAAGCTTATGTTACATTCTCCTAGCACTCTTGTTTTTGTATGGTACATGTGGAAAGTTCAATCGTGGTTTCCTATTGGTCTCTTGGGTCATTCAGTGTATGTTGGTCGGATAATTAGTTTGGAGTGTGGTTTAGTTAATGGTTTTCATTTTTGAAGAGTTGGCTTTATATATATATATATATATATATATGTATGTATGTATGAATTCATACATACATAAATAAGTTCGTTTGCTATGAACTTAGAGTATCCATACGGTAGATGTTGGCTAGGTTATCTAAGTTTTTATGATGTTTTGTTATCTCTTAAATTTCAGGCTGGAGATGCACTGATAGAATTGTATGATAATTTTAAATGTGAGTTTGAGACCAAGATTAATCTTCTCAAGCTGGTATGTTTTTATAGGTTTATGTGTTTTCTACGAATGCAATTGTATTATGTTGTGATACTACTGGAGCTGAAACTAATTTATCAAGATTTGATGTTAGAAACTTCTTGTTCTTCAGAGTCCCCTTTAGAAAATACTGTTTTATCAACAAATTAATGTGCAGCAATGCTCTTTAAGGTTAAATTCTAGTCTTACTAGTTTGAGCTTTTTCTTTCATGCTACATCCCCTTCTCTTATCATCAAAATAAAAAATTTTATAATAACATGGATGAATCGAGTTGCCAATTATGTAATTGACAATAAAACCTGCATTAAAATGACATACCGTTGTATGAAAGATAACGCTGATGGTAATATGGCTAATGTGCTTAAGTATTATGTTTTTGACTGACGTTGTACTTAGCCTTACACCCAATCATTAAAAGTAGATGGATATTAAGTAAAGAAAGTTTACAGCTTTTATTTGGCTAACATATATATTTATCCTTTGACTTCATTTCATTTTATTTTAATCCTTTCAATTATATAGGATTTGACATGTAATATGTCCATTTATGCTCTTCTAGGAGATAACATCTACAACTTTGTAGAATTGCTTGCTCATAATATTGTAAGAAGATCTTTATTAATTTTGTTAATTTCACCATATATTGCAGTTCAATTTTTTTTACAAGCAAAATAGTTTCATGTCATGATAGTTGTTTGTGCCTCAATTTAATTGAAATGATATTCATGCTTGTTATTTGCTTGCTTGCATATATAGGACTATGAAGAAATTGTCAGTGTAAAAAAAGTACATATAAGTTGCAAGAATGTACATATAGTTATGCTACATCCTATGTAAATAATATGTGAATATTTAAGTGTTGCATAAATGAGAAAAGTATTTATTTCTCCCAACATATGGAAGTGATGGAGTAAATTTTCTTATGTTTATGTGACATTTGTTTGGGGCTTGTAAAAGTGAAATTTCTATTAATCTTAACAAATGTACATAAAATTTGTAAGAATGTGGCACATAATATCTTAATTGATTCATTTTTGGTAAAATACATATTATTTGTAAAAATGTACATATAGGTATACAATATGTACATTCCTGCATACTTATATGTACATTCCTGCATACTTATATGTACATTTAAGCAAAACAATATGTACATTTTTAGTTTCTACTAAATTCAACCCTAAATTGGTGTGATAGAATTTTACAGATAATATCTGTGTTTTACTTGAAGGGAAGGATGGGGAGATGAAATTCCAAAGTATGATGGAAAAGATTACCCCAAATATGTCATACAAAGCATACTGCCTTGAGCCTGAGGTAGGTTTCTGATTATTAATGTGCTTCCACTATCATATAAAATTGTCATGAAACTTGTCATTTTAAAAAGGAGGAACATGTAAGAGCTTAAATCATTGGGGTGTAGGATAGAAATTGTTAGAATATAAAAAAGTACATATAGTTTGGCATAATGTACATATTGTTTTCCTACATGTACATATTATTTTGTTATATGTACATATAAGTTGGCTTATTTTGTTGAAGCATTTCTTATAATTTCTGTTAGTTTTTAGTCGTTTTAAATGAAAAAAAATGACATGCAAACATAGTATGATTAAAGGTTTGGCTTTAGGGAGCAAGACTCTTTTAATTGCAATTATGTTACTGTCATTGTAGTATTTACTATATTTCTTTTATGTTGCATGTCCCACAATATTGAGAGAGAGAAAAAAAAAGGATGCATTTAAATGACGTATAGGACATCAATGCTAGTAAAAAAAATATTTAATAAAAAATTTAACTTATATGTACATGGCCACAACAGAATATGTACATTCCTGCATCTTTATATGTACATTTAGGCAAAACAATATGTACATTTGTAATTTTGAAGAATTAGTACAATTTTAATATGAAATAGATGCTGTCAAGAGTGGAATAATAGTTAAATGGTCCTAAATCTTAACAATATTTGTAAAAGGAAATTGAAGAAATAAGAATTTATTACTAAGGAGATCGAAAATACAAATATACCCTTAATGAAATCAACATAATAGCAAAAACAAAACTTGATATTTTGCTTCCGATAATCTTCTCCCCTTCTCCTTTCCCCATTTTCCATCCCTTCCCTTACTTTGCTTCTGATCTTGCAGTATTTACTATAACTCTAAACGTTTTGCCATGTATGAAGAACTTCAACAAATTTGGGCTACTCAAAATAATTTGGATGCATATTTGTGCGGGGACTGAGTTCTTATCCTCCTCCACCATCATAGTCAACTATATGAAATTGTATTTCTCGTGTATTTGCGATATTAAAGTTGTAATTCAACTTGATCTTCACTGTTTTTAATATGTGAATATTTAAGTGTTGCGTAAATGAGATAAGTCTTTCTTTCTCCGAAGATATGGAAGTGATGGAGTAAATTTTCTTATGTTACATTTGTTTAGTCCTTGTAAAATTGAAATTTCTATGAATCTTATAAAATGTACATATAGGTATGCAATATGTACATATCAATTTGCTATATGTACATTCTTGCTTATTGTTTTGCTATATGTACATTCTTGCTTATTGTTTTGCTATATGTACATATACATATTGTTTTGCTATATGTACATATTGTTTTGCTATACGTACATATTATTATATTATATTTTCTCTTGATTGGTCTTTTTACTTTTGGGTTCAAACGTAAAAGTCTATTGTTGCTTTATACATTGCAGAAACATATTGTTCGATCATTATAAAGTTGAAATGAGTGAATCAAGCGTTAACAAAAGAGTTTATTGTTATTGTCATATTGATGGTGAGGTCTTGATTGTTAATGGCGACTGTATAGAATATCGAGGTGGAAGAACAGTGGGTGTGATGATCGATGAAAACACTAGTTTTGAAGAATTAGTGCATCAAGTTGGGGAAAAATTAGGGAAGAGTGTTGATGGTCATGTATTTAGATATACACTGGAGTTTGACAAAACCAAGCTAATTGATTTGGTGAATGATGCCGGTTTGACAGATTTGATAAATTTTACTAATCGATTATGCAATTTGTATATTTTTCGAACTGAAGTGATTGAATCCGCCAACAACAATGACAGAAATATAGTGCATCATTCGAACGAAGATCTGTTCTGGTAAGAAATATAAAGGCTTTATAACATAAAAGTATATAATTGCGTTACGTCTTACTCATGTTTTTGTTATAATTGCAGTGGGGTTATTGACAACGAAGACATAAGTGGAAACTATTCTGAGAGGGAACGTAATGTAGGTTCTTCCGTTGAATGTTCTAGTTCGAAGATATCTGGTGTTATTGTTGAATGTACTGCTGCGAACAAAAATCATTTTGCAAGCGAAATTTGGAAAGATCACATTATTGGCAGCGGTCAGAAATTCAAAGATGCATCTGCCTTTAGGCTGGGTCTTTATCAATTTAGTATTGCGAATGGATTTGCATATAAGTTTAAGAGGAATAGTAAGTCTTTTATTAGTGTGGTCTGCAAGGCTGAAGGCTGTCCTTGGCATTTAACTGCTTCGAAGATGCGATGTACTGACTTTATGGTTGTGGGGACATTTCTAAATGTGCACAACCACTGTGCGCAAGATGCAATTCAAAGTAGACCTTCTTCGAAGTCAAAATTTGTTGCTGCCATAATTTCGGAGAAAATGAATTTGCAACCGGACACAACGCCACATCAAATTCGTGCTGCATTAGAATCTGAATGTGGAATTCCAGTGACCTACCAGCAAGCTTGGGCATGCAAAGAGCAATCCATGAAGTTGCTGCATGGGAAAGTCGAGGACTCGTACAAATTTGTTCCATGGTTGTGTGAGCAAATCAAAGATGCTGACCCCCAAAGTGTCGTAATCTGCACTTATGATAATGGTAATCATTTTAAGCAATTGTTTATCGCTTATGGATGCTCAATTATTGGTTTTTTGAATGGGTGTCGAGGGTTGATTTTTATTGATGGTTGCCATTTGAGTGGACCTTATAAAGGGACGTTATTATCTGCTAGCTCAATAGATGCAAATAATCAGCTGTTCCCACTTGCATATGCAATTGTTAGCTCAGAAAGTTTAGACAATTGGATGTGGTTCCTGGAAATTTTAAAGTCAAATGTTACCAGAGATGTTTCGGTAACCATTATTTCTGATAGGAACCAGAATATTATCACTAGTGTTGGCACAATATTTGGATCGGCTTGTCATGCTTATTGTTACAGACATATTAAGGAAAATTTTAGTGCTGAAGTTAGCAAATTCATGCATGGTGGGAAAAAAGTGAAGGAGCAAGCCCTACAGTTGTTGGATGCAGTGGTTTATGCTAGACTTGAAGAGGATTACAATGTTGCATTCACAAATTTGACCATGTACAAAAAAGAGCTAGGTGAATGGGTGTTAGATAATCAGCCAGAACATTGGGTCATGTCAAAATTCAGTCATCCTCGTTGGGATCATATTACTAGCAACGTTGCAGAGTCTTTCAATGCATGGTTAGTCAAGGAGAGGCGACACAACATCATTTCCCTCATCAATGAGCATAGAGAAAAATTGGCTAAAAAAATTTATAAAGCTAAGTCTGATGTCAGTAATTGGAAATATGGAGTTGGGAAGAATGTTGAGGAAAAATTACTGGAGAGTATTGGAAGAAGTAAATACTTCCATGTTTCTTGTTATAGCGATTTCACCGCTAAGGTAAGTCACGGCAACAAAGACATTGTTGTTAACTTGAGGACTCGACAATGCACATGTTTAGGATGGCAAATGAGTGGACTTCCTTGTGCCCATGCTTCTGCAGTCATTGAAGCAAAACATGGAGACATATATCAGTTCGTTGATGATTGTTATAAGTCAACGAAACAGGAGTTGATTTATTCACTTACAATGGCTCCAGTTGAGACTCATAACTTGCTTGATTTCACCCTATCAGACAGCAGTCATTTATCGTTGAAGCCTCCTTTAACGAAGAGGCCACCCGGTAGACCAAAAGTCAAGCGCATTGAATCACAATTTATCAAGAAACGAGAAATTCATTGCTCTAAGTGTAAGCAAATTGGTCACAATCGAGTTTCATGCAGATCGCCAAATCCAGTGTAAAGCAATTGTAAGTTTTACATAATTACCATTTAAATTTACTTTTTCTGAACTATGGTTCTATGCCAACACAGTATAACTTATATCTTCTTCATGTGTTAAATGCAGGTTCATGGTTACATACCTTACCTTTTGTAAAGGAGTGGCAACTTTTTTTGTAAAGTGAATTGATCCTTTTTTCAACCCTATCAGAAGAATATGAATGTTGAAGGTGCTATATTTCATTTTTTGACGCACCTCAATTGTATATGTAGGTTTAGGGTTTACAAGGTTAGAGGTGCAATATTTTTTGTTCGAGCACCCAAATATGTTTGTAGGTTAGAAATTGAATGGTTCAACGTGCTATATTTTTTGTGAAAGCACTGAATCGATGTCTATAGCTTTTTTTGTTTATTGTATAGGCATGCCAAGAATTTTGTACAGCAATGTGTAGACTTTTTTTTGTTTAATAGGTCTGTGGCATTTAGGTTCACAAGCTTCAGAAGCTTTTGGGTTTAGGTGGGACTATTGTTTAGTCTACTCTTCTCTTCTTATTTATGGTGTATGTAACTTCCTGTATTGTGTACAACATCATATTTTTGGAATGAATGAAAGAAAATATCAACTTTCTTCGTTCGAAGTTGATGATATTTCTTCTTATTTGTTATTGTCTAGTGCTACGGACTTGGACAGAAGACAATATGTACATTCTTGCTTATATTTACAACTACGAAAACGAATATGTACATTTGTAGTTTCTCCTAAATTTAAACATCAATTTTAGTAACAAAATATTTAATTCACAATATAACTTATATGTACATGGCCAGAAGACAATATGTACATTCCTGCATACCTATATGTACATTAAGGCAAAATAATATGTACATTTGTATTTTCTTATGTACATTAGTAGAAACATATATTTACATTGAAACTTATATTTCATTTGAACTTTATTTTAGTAATTTCATATATATAGTTATATACTTTTTTAAGTTTTAACAAAAAAATTGGCGGCACGGATGAACAAAAATAATCGAACTGGGCAGGAAAACAAAAATTTGAAGACTTTGCCAACAAGCTCTTGGCTGAGTGGCCAAGAGTGTTGGGTTCAAACCCAAGCAACCCCACTCCTTACCCAATTATAAAAAAAAAAAAAAAAGACAGAATGTTCGCGCCGCGGCTCAAAGCCGTGGCGTCAAGCGAATGAAATGAATTGCAGCCTTCACAAAACAGGTTGTGAATCAGACAGAAAAACAACGCCACGGCCTAGGGCTGCGGCTTACTCTAAGGGTTTAGGGTTGAACCCTATAAAAGATGTAATACCACGCCGCGGCTTTGCGCCGCGGCTCTCTTTTACGGCATTAAATTCAGAGTCAGACAGAAAAACGAGGCCGCGGCTAAGGGCCGCGCCTCACTCTAAGGGTTTAGGGTTTAACCCAAATCCAGACAGGAAAACGACGCCGCGGCTGACTGCCGCGGCTCACTCGTACGGAATTAGGTTGTGAATCAGTCAGAAAACCGACGCCATTGCCTAGGGCCGCGGCTAACTCGAAGGGTTTAAGGTTAAACCCTAAACAATACAGAAAACTAACGCCGCGGCATTGCTTCGCGGCTCACTTTGACGGCATTAAGTTCCTAATCAGACAGAAAAACGTAGCCGTGGCTCCGGGCCGCGGCTCACTCTAAGCTTTTAGGGTTTAACCCAAAACAATACAGGAGAACCAAGCCGCGGCCTTAGGCCGCGGCGCACACGAACACACAGAACAACTACGCAGCAAACACAAATACGAAGCCGTGGCCTTGGGTTGCGGCTCTGTATTACGGTTATGAATCCAGACAGGAAAACGACGCCGGGGCGTAGGGCCGCGGCTCACACTTACGGTTAAACCCTAAGCAAGAGAAAAAAAATGACGCCGCGGCTCTGTATTACGGTTTGGGGTTTAGTGTTGACAGAAAAACGACGCCGTGGCGTCGGGCCGCGGCTCTCTATTATTTGTCAACCCCAATCCATACTGAAACACGAAGCCGCGGCTTATCGCCGCTGCACACGTTTCTATGTTTACTGTCTACAGTAGACAGTTGCAATACGCCGCGGCTTTGAGCCACGGCGCCATGGGTAATAAACGGTTTTTTTTTTAAATATTTCTAACCCTAAACAGCATCAACTAATTTAAAAACCCCAAAATAGCTTCACCCTTATGTTTATAACAATTTTTTGTCTCTCTTCAGAATCTCTTCTCTCCCAACATTTTTCCCAACATAATTTTCCATTCTTATAGAAAACCCATTTCATATTACTCTCACATCTCTCATCTTTCCCAACAAACTTCTTCTCCATACATCTTTCTCTCAATTTCATCTAACTTGAAGCAAACGAATTATTTCATCAAAGTTTTAAATTCAAGTAAGTTTATATTGTTTCTTTATAATTTAGCTGCAAGGAAAACAAATACGTGCAGGAATATAAAACAATGTATGAAATCTAAACAAAACATTTCAAAAATCAAATAAAATTATGCCATGACAAATCCAAAGAGGAAGGAGTTTACCTAAAGCTCTTCAGGACCAAGAATATGAGAAGATTTTCTGAGGTTTCACTCGGGTAAGGATTATCCTCCGATTTTGAGTCGCCTAAGGTTTTAGTTTCAGTCACCCTAAACCGAAAATGCAAAGAAAGTGAGGAAGAAATAGATGAAAAAAAATGAGGCAAAGGGAGAAAGGAAGGACACGAAATAAAGAGTGAAGAACAGAATGAGAGAAAAACTGAAGCAAAAATTCGGGACCCAAGTGGAAGCTAAACTCAAGAACACAATCAGAGACAAAAGCCAAAACAGAGAAAAACAGAATTATCAAATCGGGAGAGAAAAGAAGCCAAAATTGACTTTGTTTTTTAACCTAACACTACTCATAAAATGGTAATTACGATTTCCTCTTTATCAATTTTTAAATTTTCTATTTCCTTTTCAAAAATAATTTATTTCATTCGTATCTTTTAACATAATTCCTATTACACTGCATGTTTCTCATATTACCCCAATAATCTTTATCAATGGTATCCATTAAAAAAATCCTATTACACTGGTTGTTTTTCAAATTCACCCTACTCAAAAAATCTACTCTAAACCCCAATACAAATTAGGCTCTAAAGACTTCCATCTATTTAAATTTACCAAAGTAACAAAAATATAATGATTCATACCAAATGACTAAGACTAGTAAATTAAAACACTCTTGCTCCCTAAGTCCAAAAGCCAAACTCTTAAACATAATCAATGTCGTTATCGTTTTTGTCATTTAAAACGACTTTAAACTAACACAATTTATAAGAAATGCTTCAACAAAATAAGCCCACTTAAATGTACATATAGCATAACAATATGTACATATAGCATAACAATATGTACATGTAGCATAACTATATGTACATTCTTGCCAACTATATGTACTTCTTTATACTGACAATTTCTTCAGTCTTGTATATGCAAGCAAGAAAGCAATCAACAAGCATGAATATCATTTCAATTAAATAGAGGCACAAACACTATCATGACGTTAAACAAATATCAAAGCTTTCAAATTCATTTTAAAAGCAGTTTAAGTAAATGGTTTATCAGTTCTATAACTTATGATTAAGTAAAAATGTCAAATTGCAAATATATGTTCATAGACTCTTACAAATATCTGCTTATACATATCCAAACCTGCCCATAATAACCAAGTTTGGTGTAAGGAAACCATGTGCATGGAAAATATAACAAATCAAACTCAGTAGCCTCTCATCAACTAAATAAGGGATACAACTGAAGGTTAAGAAATCATACATGTAAACCAAATTGACAATTTATTAAGTACAAAATAATTCATAACAAAGGGTACACAGCTGAAAATTATAAAATGGAAGAAACTAAACAGACAAAAATGCATCTAAATTATTGAATTCTACAGCAGAAACTCCTATTCTTAACACCACCAACCTTCATTTATCATTTAATTCGCTGGAATGTCAATATAGTTATAGCAAACGCTCTGTATACTTATATGTACATTTAGGCAAAATAATATGTACATTTTTACTTTCTCCTAAATTCAACTCTAAATCAACTGGGAATTAATCTCCAATACATTTAAATGACGTATAGAACATCAATTTTAATAAAAAAATTCTTAAAAAATATAACTTATATGTACATGGCCACAAGACAATATGTACATTCCTGCAAACTTATATGTACATTTAGGCAAAACAATATTTACATTTTATTTTATATTTGATTTCAACTTTATTTTACTAATTTTATTTATTTTTTTATATTTTTTGCAGGTTTATTAAAAAAACAAAAATTGGAGCCGCGACGCCGATGCCCTAAAATTATCAAAATGGACAATAACCTAGAGCCGCGGCACCAAAAAAACTTTTAAAGACAGAAAGTTGGTGTCGCGGCGGTGTGCCGCGGTGCCCTAAAAAATTATTAAAATGGGCAGGAATTTATTGCCGTGGCTCCTCGCCGCAACTCCAAAAAACATTTGAAAGACAGAAATTTGGCGCCGCGGCGCCCTAAAAAATTATTAAAGTGGGCAGTTTACTGGGCGCCGTGGCAGTGTAAAAAATTTTAAATAGGGCAGAAACACGACGCCGCGGCGCCCCAAAATACTAAAAAATTTGAGCAAGATATTCACAATGTATTAGGAATTCTGTTCCATATGTTAGGAATTCGACCTTATCTTAGAGGAAGATTCCATGAAGTATTGTTTCTAAAAGTTACAAAATAATACCACCATTCACTAAAAATAACAATACAAGAGGTTTACATTTACATAACAGATAAAGTTTGCTAAAAAATAAATAACATAATGCATATGATTGGTTCTCTATGAGTTTGCATATATTCTTAGAAATTATACAAAATAAAATAATTAAAACATGGCTTATGTATTACTTTAAATTATAAAGCAATGTAGCCAACGTTTTTCAATTACCATAGAAACCTTTTTCTATATTACAAAATAAAATAATTGAAACATGGGAATTGAGTTAATTGTTGAATTTCACTTACCATGGAAACCTTTTCCTATATTAGTTTGAGCAAATAGAAGTCGCTTTTGTGGGCCAACCTTTTCCTCAAGATATTTCTAATAAAAATGAAAGGTAAAACGTTGGATTAAAGTATAAATACATGAGCACCAATGAGCACCAATGAAAAGAAAATGCTAAAGAAACGATGTTGTTTATTTATAAAAGAGACTTAAACAAATAAGAAAATTTGAAGCTCTTAGTTGCAGAAAAAAATGGTTATAACGTAGGCTACATACTTTGATTATATATACATTTGGCAGAATTATATGTACATTTTCAAAACTCTAATCAATTCTATCCTAAATCCCATTCAATTAACAATGTATTATATGTACATTTTCAATACTGCAGCTATTATGTTCAAAGTCCAAAATGAAAAGGTAAACTATTTTAACAGAATTGACAATGCAAATGGTCGGGAAATATCCCAGTTGAACCCCAACATAAAGGAGGAACTTATGGACTCTATGTCATAATGTCTAGAATCCTACTAATGGCTAATGGCTCATAAAAAACAGAATTTCACAAAGAATAATCGGGAGCAAGAACGAATTTATGTCAGTATGCAACTCATTCACACATTTATGTCACAAAGCACTTTTAACAAACCAATTTTAACAAAGCAATTTTAACAAAACATCCACACATTTATGTCAGTATACAAGTCATTCAATAATAATGCTACCAAACAAATTCCTAACATCAAAATATAACTTATATTTCGCTACCAGACTTCCAGAAGTTTCAATAACTCAGGATTTCTAGAACTTGATAAACCAAATAAACATATGTTGTATATTACAGACACAATGCACATGTTTGAACTCAATTGATGCTACCCAAATCCCATTATATTAGAGCATAATTTAGCTGCAAGGAAAACAAATAGGTGCAGAAATAAAAAACAATGTATGAAATCTAAAGAAAACATTTCAAAAATCAAATAAAATTATGCCATGACAAATCCAAAGAGGAAGAAGTTTACCTAAAGCTCTTCAAGACCAAGAATATGAGAAGATTTTCGGAGGTTTCACTCGGGTAAGGATTATCCTCCGATTTTCAGTCGTCTAAGCTTTTAGTTTCAGTCAGCCTAAACCCAAAATGCAAAGAAAGTGAGGAAGAAATAGATGAAAAAAAAATGAGGCAAAGAGAGAAAGGAAGGAGACGAAATAAAGAGTGAAGAACAGAAAGAGAGAAAATTTGAAGCAAAAAATCGGGACCAAATGGAAGCTAAACTCAAGAACACAATCAGACAAAATCCAAGATGGTTTGCTTAGGAAGGGGAGAAACGAAAGCCAAAACAGAAGAAACCAATCGGGAGAGAAAAGGAAGCCAAAATAGGCTTTAACCCTTAACCTAACACTAAGGATAAAATGGTAATTACGATTTCCTCTTTATAAATTTATAAATTTTCTATTTCCTTTTCAATAATAATCTTTTTTCATGGTATCTTTTAACAATAATGTTACTGTTGATTGCATGTTTCTCATATTTTCCCTTTTTTTTTCAGCCCATCAAACATGCCGTGTCTATCTCTCTCTCTTTCTAAAAACAAGAAACAAAGGGACTTTTCAAAGAGGAGTCAATCAAGTATCAAACAAATGCTCTTAACTGAATCAGGGATGAGACAATTATACCCCATTTAAACTGTCAATTAATTTTGATTAATTACAATTTCTTTCTTCAATTAATGTCTTTCAGACTTTCGATCCAATCCATGAATAAGAAGCTTTTAATTAAGACCTAGGAAATGATCATCGATTTACATTTTATGAGTCTTTAATTTGATTTCTACTGCATAAAATACTTAACGTTTGCCACTTTACTTTTATGAGCAAGAAAAAAGAAATGAAGGAGTGTGTCATGTTACAGGGTTCTCCGGGTGATAGTGAATGGGCATGGAATGACATGAGCTTAATATGATAGCTAGGAGCATTTGTTACGGTCCGCGCGATGAGTGCATTCCTGAATTAAGTGTCACACAGATTTAGAGTTTAAGTTTCGGTCCGTAACACATTAATGGAGATATCTTTCGACCAAAACTTCACCATCAGGATTCTAAAAAGTGAACAAACCCAACCCCATTTCCTCTCTCGATTTAAGAGCCCATTTAACACATAAATCCTTATTATTACTATCGTATACGATACTAAAAATTAATTGTTTTCTTAATAATTTTATAATTTACATAAAAATTCCTTAATTTCACACTCACATATGTTGCACTTTTATATCATATACAATAAAATAAAAGTAATCCCTACGATTACTTTCAATTTTGCAGCAATCCCCCTCAAGCCACATTTTTTTTAAACGAACTCTTTTTATTATGAACATTTTGTTCAACTTTTACATTAGGGCATTCGAATGTCCATGAGTAATTTTTACACAAAATCGAATTCACTCATATAAATACCTCTTAAATTAATTTCTTTTGTCTTGAAACTAGTTATTATTTAGCTTCTCAAGTACTAGTTTCACATTAATTGATTAAAATCAATTAATTTTTCATTCTTTCACTATATTTTGAAAATTTTCAACAATAAATAAGCCTAAAGATTGTTGTATAAAATGAATGAAGGAGCAAAGATATTTAGGTTCAAAAGAGGAGAAATAATGAAAGGAAATGGCGTCAAGGTGTGCTCCAAAATGTCACTTTCCTTTAGACTTATTTCGCCCCACTACTAACAGTATGCAATAGGGGTGTGTCAAAATATCCTTAGGATACAATGAAGCACATGTTTGATTGCACCTTGCACTAGTGAAAACAAACCACTAAACACTTTGATGAGAGGGACGAAAATATCTTTCTTATTTTAAGTTTTCTGCAGCAAACAAAGTTTAAGAGACTTGCTTTAGTAAGAGAATGGGAGGAAAGAAAATTTGGAACTTAGTTTTCTTGTAATATACCTTGGTATGATTATGACATCTCTTTATTTAGAGATTTAATCAAGAGTTGTGACTCTTCTTTTGTGTTGGTTGATTCAATCAATTTTTCTTTTCAATAAATTCCAAACTTTCGAATTTCATCAGGTGTCATTGACAACCTTTTTACTAGTGAAAGATTACATTTTGAAGAGGTATCTTTTTCTTTGAAACGAACTCTTTTCATTATGAACTTTATGTTTAGCTTTTATACTAGGGATTCTGATGCCCGAAGAGGGCATTCGAATGCCCATAAGTAATTTTTAAACAGAAGAATTCACTCATATGAACACATCTTAAATTGATTTCTTTTGTCTTGAAACTTCTCCAAAGTTATTACTTAACTTCTCAAACACTAGTTTCACATTAATTAATTTTAATCAATTAATCTTTCATTCTTTCACTATATTTTTAAAATTTCCAACAAATTGAAATATAAAAGAACATTTTTTACCCTTGTAGACACCTAATTTTGTCCGGACCCCCTAAACCAGCCCGATTCTCCCTTTCAACTTTCCGGAACGCAGAAAGACTTCTACCATTGCATAGATAGGTCTCCAAGACTTTGTTTCGGAGGTCAGTACAAAAAGTCAACTCAAAAAAAGTCAACTTCAAAAAAGTCAACCTCAAAAAGTTAACCACTGAAAAAGTCAACTCCCAGTCAAAATCAAGGTTCGAAGTTGAATAGAACAATGGCGAAAGAATTTTGACAATCCAAGATCTACAACGAAAGATATAGAGTTCAGAAGATGGGTTGCGAAAATTCAGTATAGGAGAAGACCTAATCCAGCAAATTTGGAGAAAACTGCAAAGATGGCCCGATTCGATAAAATTGAAGCCCCCAATTTATAAAAGATGAATAAAGAAAAATAGCCCAAGGCCCAGTTTGAAATGGATCCCAAGGAAGAGCCACTTAGGGCAAAAAACGAAAAAGCGAGAAAATTCCCGAGTTTGAAAAGGGGAAAACAAAATTGGAGGGGAATTTGATTATAAAAATTGGGCGTTTTCGAACCAACTGAAATTCAACATATGAAAAAGGAAGTAGGAAAAAAAATCTGAAAATCGGACCCATTTTGAGCAAAATCGAGGTTTCGGAGGTTGAAGGGCAATCTCGAAAAATCCCAAAAAAAATTCGAAATAAATAGCAAAGGAGCTCGAAAAATTATAAAAACTTTCAGATCTGAGTTTCATAACTTTTTGACGGTATTGGTGAAGAAAAATCCGGAGTCGAAGCTCATTTAAAAATGGCAAAGTTCGGGTGCACAAACCCGAAATTCCAAAAGAAAATTTTGGGAAAAATAGCAAACGAGCTCGAAAAATTATGAATATGAGTTTTATAACTTTTTGAAGGTATTGGTGAAGAAAAATCCAGAATCGGAGCTCATTTGAAAAATGGCAAAGTTCGGGTGCACCAACCCGAAATTCCAGAAGATAATTTCGGGAAAAATAGCAAACGAGCTCAGAAAATTATGAAAACTTTCAGATCTGAGTTTTATAATTTTTGAAAGAGATTGGTGAAGAAAAATCTGGAATCGAAGTTCAAATGAAAAAGGTGAATTTTGGGTGCCCTAACCTGGAAAATCCAAGAGAAAATTTCGAAAAAAATAGAAAACGAGCTCGAAAAATTCTAAAATCTCCAGATCTCAATATTATATTTATTTGGATGGATTGGAGAAATAAAAATTGAATTTTGGGTCCGTTTGCAATAAAATTAAGTTGGAGGGCCAAAAGTGTAATTTTATCGAAAAAATCGAAAATGCCCATTTTTGCGAATAAAAAAAAAGACGAATGGCCTGGAAATCTCCAGGCCATTTTCAGCCAGCAGCTGATCAAGGGGGAGTGTGATCATCATGGATCAAATGGCTAAGCATTGATAGCAAGATGTCATTTTTAAGTGTCCTTATTCATCCAATGGCCTAGGTGCTTTGTAAAAATATTAGTACATCGTTCAATGGCCAAGATCAAATTGCAGGATGTCATTTTTATTGTCATGAAAATATCTTTTATCCAATAGCTTAGATTGTTGGAGAAAGGGGAGCACATATCATCCAAGGGCAAAGGATGTTGGAGAGGCATGAAGGGTGAAAACAATGAAAAGCACACACTCACTCTCACAAATACAAGGGGGCCGACCATAACAAGAAGGAGAGAGGTCAAATTTTCTCACAAGGGCAGCAGCTATTCAAGAGAGAAAAGGGAGAGGAAAAAAGAAGGCATTTTCTTACTACTCTTTGATTTGGAAAGCTAAAGCAAGGTAGCTATTTCTTCCATGCTCTCCTCCATGCTTTGTTCATATGATTTTGTTATTCCTTTATGATTTTCATTTTCATTTTATTTTCTTTCATGAAATAAAATTGTTTTCCAAAACAAGTTTCAAAAGATTTCTTCTTCTTTTCATCAAATAACTAAGTTGTCAAACTTTTTCTACATGTTTTTCACACTAGCCGAAACCTAACTAGTGTTGTTGTGCTAGTTCTTGCTTGATATCTCTTGCTTGGTTGGTTGTGGTAGGATAGATCCCCCTATTTTTTGCTTCATGTTTATGCATTCATCTCATCCCCACTTGGTTTTTGACTTAAGCCAACCAATGGCTCAAAGCCAAGCTCTCATGAGCATGCTTGTGGAAAAATGAAAGGTTGTGCAAGTTAGATTTTTTGATTTTTCTCACCATGCATTCCTTGTCCAAATTTAAAGATCTTTTAACCACAGGTTTTATACCATTTAAGGAGCCTCTGGTATTTTTGTTTTGATTTTTGGATTTTTTTTTTAAAAGGTTTAAAAATGGATTTTGACAAAGTAGTTTTTTAACTCACTGTTTTGATTTTGGAAAAATTCGATCATAGTATCCATACTCCAAAAATTAAGATGATTTTTTCCAATAGAGGTAAACATGTCCTAGGTCTACCCTAATTTTTTCAGAATTTTTTGAAATTTTTTAGGAGGTCAATAAAATAGGTTTCCAAAACTGCCTAATGGATTTTGACAAAGCAATTTTTAACTCACTGTTTTGATTTTGGTAAAATTCGGTCATTGTATCCATGCTCCAAAAATTAAGCTGATTTTTTTCCCATGGAGGTAGACATATCCTAGGTCTACCCTAATTTTTTCAGAATCTTTTGAAATTTTTTAGAAGGGCAAAAAAATCGATTTCCAAAACTGCCAATGAGAGTCAGTTTTGTTTTTAAGAAATACTATTTTTCTGTTTTGGTTAGGATATTAAGATAGGGCTGATTTGGGGCAGTAGCTACTGTCTTAGGTTAATTTCCAAGTCATTTCAATCATAAAATTTGATTTTGTAAAAGTCGGGTCAAGGGTGGTCAATCCGGGTTTCAAAACTAGGAAGATAGGGCATTTTAAATGAGGGGGTTCGACCATGAGGCCATTTTCATCCTAAAAATTCCAATTTTTTTTGTTAATCCGAGCTTAAAGTTTTTTTATTTTTGAAAATCTGATCTAAGTCTCTTCCTAAGGTAGTCAGATACCTTTTTAGGTATACGGATATCCTTACTCTAAAAAAAAAAATACATCTCCATTGCATTTTAAAAAATATTTTTATTTAATTTGTCATAAAAACGTATTTTTCGGTAGGAAGATAGGGCCTTCTAAAGGAGGGGGGTTCGGCCATGAGGCTATTTTCATCCTAAAAATTCCAAATTTTTTTGTTAATCCAAGCCTAAAGTTTTTTTATTTTTGAAAATCCGATCTAAATCTCTTCCTATGGTAGTCGGATATCTTTTTAGGTATACGAATGTCCTTACTCTAAGAAAAAAATACATCTCCATGCATTGCATTTTAAAAAATGTTTTTATTTAATTTGTCATAAAAAAGTATTTTTCGGTTTTTTAAACATTTGGCGTGAATTAGTTCCCGACCTTTGGTGGGTTTGTTGGGGAGGTTAGGAAATTATTCAACGCACGCGTTTACGGAATCGAAACGTATGATTTTCGTTTTACTCGAAACCATGTAAATATCATATGAAAGAATTATTTTCCAAGCTTTGTCGGGTTTGCCGGGAAGTACGGTAATATTTTTCGACATATGCTATTTATATGATTCCTCATATGAATAATTCATTTCAAATAATGATGGGTGCATGAGATCATGATGTGATTATGAATATTTTATGATGATGCCATTTTATGACTATGCCATGTCATTCATTATGCCATGTCATTCACATGTCATGTCATTCATTCGCATGCCATGTCATCAAGAATTTGCCATGTTATTCACATGCCATGTCATTTATATCCCATGTCATTCATTATGCCATGTCATTTATATGCCATGTCATTCACATGCCATGCCATGTCATTCATATTCCATGTCATTCATATGCCATGTCATTTATATGCCATGTCATTCACATGCCATGCCATGTCATTCATATGCCATGTCATTCATTATGCCATATCATTTATTATGCCATGTCATCAAATATGCAATGTCATTTATTATTCCATGACATCCAATATGCCATGTCATCCATATGCCATGTCATCAAGTATATGCCACATCATTCACATGCCCTGTCATCCATTCACATGCTATGTCATTCACATGCCATGTCATCCATATGCCATGTCATCAAGTATATGCCACGTAATTCACATGCCATGTCATCCATTCACATGCCATGTCATCCATATGCCTAGTCATTCATTCACATGCCATGTCATCAAGAATTTGCTATGTCATTCATATGCCATGTTATTCACATGCCATGTTCATTCACATGCCATGTCATCTAGATTATGCCATGTTATTCATTCACATGTCATGACATTCATTTACATGCCATGCCATGTTATTCATTCATGTGTCATGTCATCTAGATTATATCATGTTAGTCATTCACATACCATATTATTCATTCACATGTCAGGTCATTTAGTTTATGCCATGTCATTTATTTAGTATGCAATGTTCATTCGGCCATGTCACCATTTGCTCATGCCATGTCATTTGCGTCATGTCATCCATAGATTAGGTCATGTATATGTTATGTCATTCATGCTCATGCTATGTCATCCTTATGCCATGTCATTTTGTTTGCCATGTCGATTTCATTCACATGCCATTCATTCTCATGCCATGTCATTTTGTTTGCCATGTCGATTTTCATTCACATGACACTCATTCTCATGCCATGTCATTCATATGCCATGTCATTTTATTTGCCATGTCGATTTCATTCATATGACATTCATTCATGTGCCATATCATTCGTATGCCATGTCATTTTGTTTGCCATGTCGATTTCATTCACATGACATTCATTCATGTCCCATGTCATTCATATGCCATGACATTTTATATGCCATGTCGATTTCATTCACATGACATTCATTCTTATGCCATGCCATGTCATTCATATTTGATGTCATTTATTCTTTGGCTATGTCATTTAAATATTGTCATGTCATAATAACTTGTTTGCCATGCCATGTTAATCATGCATGTTATACCTTCAAGTTTTAATTTTAATTTTGTATATTCATGATTATTCAACTTTTTGAAAATTGATGTTTTTTCAACAAAATAAGGTTATTCCCGAGTTAAAATAATTCATGAGTTCTCTGCCGGGTTGACGGAGAGGATATCATCAATTACCATTAACAAAGGAATATCTTTCTTTCAAAAACAAGAGTGATTCAGAGATTTTCTAAGTAAATAATTTTTTTTTTTATGTTTTGCCGGGTCTGCTGGGGAATATAGGAAAATTTTGAGTTAATAAATTCCGGATCATTTTCAACTAAAAATTGGATTATTTTTCTTTAAAAAGGGAATTATTTAAAAATATCAATTTCAAAAACCGATTTTTTACCGAGACTCGAGAAAACACACGATTAATAAGGTACCGTTTTATAGACGTTGTGGGGGTGCTAATCCTTCCCCGCACATAACCAATTCCTGAACCCGCGGCTTCTTTGATTTCTCTGGTTTCAAAGCGCAGACTACAAAATTGGTTTTAAAAATATTTTAATTAATTTAATTTTTTTAATTTATAAAAATCGGTTTTAATAGGTGACCGATCACACCTAGCCAAACAAAATTGGTGGCCACTTCATTTTTTTTTTCGATGTCGTTTTCATACCCTTGACCTTTTATTTCAATCAAGAGGAATTAAGTCGTCTTTTCCTCCGCCTCTGTTTTTTTCCTCACTCGAGCGGGTTCTCTGTCACCTCGGGAGGATCACGTATCGACAACCCTCTTTCAAAATCACATAATCAGTGAATCCGAGGTTTAACTTAGTTTATGTTGTCACCTTAAAGAGATAACATCCAACAAATTTAGAATTTGAATCCGAGTATTTGTGCAAACCTTTTTATTTATTTTCAAATTATGATTTTCTTTGTAAAAGAAAAGAAGAATAGTTGAAATTCTATGATTATGATTTGGGGCCCAAAAGATATACTAAGTCTTCTGACCATGATGAAAAGCCCAATAATAAGGAGCCAAACAACTGAACATCTTAGCTTCTTTTATTATTTATTATTATTTTTCCTTTCAGAAGGGGAGAAAAAATACGAGAGGAGCAAGTATTGGTGTCGTAATAATCATGCATGGGATCCTCTCTTCGTCTCTAAAAATTAAGACTTTGAACAGAGCAGAGCAGAGAGAGAGAGAGAGTACATTGGAATTAATTTATTAATCACTATCGTACTTTAGAGGGGACCGACTTATTATAGCTTTTGCACTGTGCATTGTTCCCATTAGAGAAAGTGCGTGGAGGGGTTTCCCTAATATTTCTCTCGCCCACTAAATAGTTTTGTGGAGATAACAAAGGAATTAAAAGGATTGAAAACTCGTCATCATGCCATCATCAATGTCATCATTCATCATCTTTATGATCACCGTCCACATCGTTGCGATAAGTTTTGCTGACGAATATTTTTAAAATATTTTTAAAAATTAATTAATATATTATTTATAATAATATTATTATATTAAAAGTAAAAATTTGATAATTTTATTTATCATTTTTAAAATATTGATTGAAGATATTACGATATTTAGTAATATTAAAAAGTGCTTTAAGGATACTTGTTAGTAAAATTCAATTATCATTTACCAACAAGTGGTGAATAAAAAATCGGACCAATTCGGTCGGTTTGACCGATTGAATTGAGAATCGAAAATCGGTGGTCTATCCGATCTGACGGGTGTAATAAAATCGAATTTAATCGAACAGACCAAAAATCGGTTCAACCGATAAAAAATCGGTAAAAAAAAAAACCGAGAAAAAACCGTTTTTTATTTTTTAATTATTTTTTTAAAAATATTTTTTGTAAGCGATGAGATTTGAACCCATAACCCCTTGGAATTATATTAAAGACCATACTACTAAGCTAAATACTTATTTATATTTATTATTTATTTAATATTTTAAAATTTTATTTAAAATGTTCAATCGACGAAAATCATACCTATTTGATCTCCGATCTGATTTTTTCAATCTCGCCATCAAGCCAAAAATGAGAGAGAAAAAAATGTGTGGTTGCATGTGCATGTGAGATAATGAGTGGCGATGTCAGTCCATGCATGTGGAAACACAAGTGGGGGTTTGATTTGTTAAAACCGAGAGAGAGAGAGAGAGAGAGAGAGAGAGAGAGAGAGGGGAGGCTTTATCAGGAATTTTCAAGCACGGCTTATCTTGGCCTTTGAACGCATGTGAAACTTTGAACCCTTCCTTCCTTCCACCACCTTATATATCTCAGTCAGTTATAGCCAACAACAGACTTGGAAGTTAGAACCCAGTCACGTTGCTGCAGAGGATATTGCTTAAACATTGATCAGGAATATTTGTTTCTTTTTTATTAAAAAAATGGTAAAGGAGATGGATCGTGTTCAAGTACATATATAGTTGCATTTTTTTCTTGTTAATCCAGGGGTTTCTTTTGCTCTAGTCTCTTGTTGACCACCAATGATACAAAAGCATGTAGCCAGTTCTGAATTGTTCCTGATCAGAGCAGCTAAAACAAGCATATCCTTGGAAAGTACTACATCTTTAATATCTTTTTTCCACTAATTAAAGGGAAAAATTATGTGGAGATTGGAAACAATTAATTTGGGAAAAAGCCTAATAATGCCTTAATTATCTACTAATCCACATCATCACCAACTCCTGATCACATGATCAATCAAGTGCCATATGAATGCTTTTCTCACATTGATCAAATTAAGGCATCCTCAACTTGGACAAAAACTTGACGTTGACCTTGGCTTGACTTAGATGATACTATAATTGGAGATTTAAATTGTGATTGCGGATACATTTTTGGTTGCATCACGTTTATCTCGATTTCAGACATAATGAATACAACCGTGAGCAATTTTGATAAATATTGATCGTGAATATCGATGATGGAGAAAATCAAAGCCACAAAATAGCGACTGTAACATCGCGTTGCGACCGCTATTTAAATCCTTAACTACGATATCTATATACAGGAGCAACTAGTACATTCTTGTTTTTTCTTGTTTTATACATATATATCTTTTTCAAGAGATTCAGCAAAAATGAAATCTGATGTTTATTTAGAATTCTTCATTTTGCTGATTTGGTTTTAATTAATTCAGAGACTTTAAGTTATTAGGTTTTTAAATTAAATCAAATCAAATTAAGATTTTGTTGAGCTTGTCAAACCCGTCAGACCACTCAGTCATAAATCAAGGAGAGATCAAACGTGTCCAACAAGTCGGCCCAGGACCAAGAACTACTGGCGAGCCCAAGAATCACCAAGGTCAAATCCCGGGACACGTGGACGCCTACCTCTCCCCCAACGGTCACATCATCGATCACCTCGGCGCCCACCTGGGACAGTGCGGGGCATTAAATGCCGCAGCCTCTCCTCGACGGGCGTTAAATGCAGTAGCCTCCTTGGCGAGCCCCCCCAGACCGCTGACACCCAATGTCCAACCGAGTTGAACATGTGTAATCGGGCAGGTTGCCCGAATGGGTATAAACGGCCCCCTCGGAGGCCACCCAAGGGTAATGACTCACTCAAAAACTCTACACATATGCTCTCCCTCTCTCCCTGACCACCCTCTTCAAACACTGACTTAGGCATTGGAGCGTGCCACAGAGCTCAACCTCTGGCGCCCTCAGACCCTTTTTCTTTACTTGTAGGTCCTCAAACCACTAAGAACACCTCCTCAACAGAAAGAGACATCAACAGATTTAAAAAAAAAATGTATTTAAGAGTTATCCAAATAAGTTGATCATCCCATTACAAAATTATTGACAAACAAACATTAGATTTACTAATGGTTTGTTCATTTTTGCAGGTATCACTGTCTTCAAATGCGACAATTTTTGCAGTCCAATATCTGGCGAAGCTTGGGGAATAAGGGCGTATGCATTGTTTTTGCAAAGTGGGTAGCAATATAGGTTTCTTTCTATTTTAAAGATCTTTTGCGGTTGGTTGGTAGCATACATTTTTTATGCTAGATGGGTAGATTTCTAATAGGTATTTTTAATTATGCTCTTGGCCATATAAATGTTTCATGGGTCGGTTTTTTGGGGCACAAGTCTAAAGGCAACAACCCAGCGTCGCGGTGCCATTTTTCTGGCGCAACGACCCCAACCAGACAGAGGCAGGCAATAACTTGGAGCTGCGGCGCCACTTCCCAGTGTTGTGGCGCCAAGTTGGAAACACTTTAGCATCATTTTTTCTATAGGATTTTTTTTTTCTTTTTTTTTTTTTGTTTGGAGGGCATTGGTTCATCGTTTCATTGAGTAAGGTGACAAAGCAATAGCATACGGGATCTTCAAGGGACTGAAGTCTTCTTTGCTTGAAGTTTAGACATACAGGTTTTGGTTTTGTCTACAACTACAGAGGCAACATTGGTATTTTTGTGGTTACAAAGGGTTTAATCATGGTTTTCTTTTTCTTGGATTAGGAGTTTTTATAAGTCGTTTGTAAGGGTTAATTAGGGCTTGGGGATTGTACTGAAAGGGTAGTTTTATGATTTATCTCTTGCTAGATAAAGACTTCTCAGTTTTTCGTTTGTAATGTCTTAATAGGGGTCGGCCATTTGGGTTCGAAGGGTAGTTCGAAACTTAGATTATTGGATTTTTTGTTGATTTCAAGTGACTTTTTTTTCTTCTAATAAATTAACATTGCTGTTAAAAAAAAAAAAGAAAGGGAAAAAGGGCGTCACAGCAAGTCATTGGGTCTTTAAATCAAATCAAATTAAGATTTAATAAAAATGTATTTAAGAGTCATCCAAACAAGTTGATCAAATTATTGATAAACAAACATTTGATTTAATGAGAAAAAGGCATCAGAGCAAAATATATATTATATATATTTACTAATTTTTTAACACGTGAGTTATTTAAAATGTAAATATTATAATTTTTTACAAAAAAAAATTATTAATAATTTTTTCAATTAATCTATTTGATGTAATAATTTTAAAAATATATAACTGATAATTTAATTGCAGGTTAATTTGTTGAATTGTTGTAATTTTTAATATAAATATATATTTTCAATTAGGTATTATAAAGTTGATGATATTTGTAAAAATCTATGATTTTTATACTTAATTAATATGTGATATAAAGTTTTACAACTATAATTATGAAATTTACTATTATCTTCCAACATTTATTATTATATTATTAATTATTTATTATTATGTTGTATATCATTTACTATTATATTATCCATAATATTTTTTACGCATGTTTTATGAATTACTTATTACTATGTTATTAATCAGTTACAACTATGTCCTCATTTACTACTATGTTATACATTATATACTATTACTTTATAATTATTTATCTTTAGAATTATAAAATTTACTAATATGTTATCAGTCATTTACTAAGTCTCTAATTTTTTTTAATAATAATTTTATCTAAGAAAGTTTTCAATATCTAGAAACAAGTAAGTTGAAAATTAATTATGAGTCAACATGTTAAGTTAACATAATTTCAAAATTTAAATGTGTAATTACATTTAGGTATTATAAAGATAATGCTAAAGTATAAGATTTTTTATTGTTTATTAATAGCTTATGTAATTTTTTACAATTATAACTATGAAATTTACTATTACGATATTCATTATTTACTACTATATTATCTTTCAATTACTAACTATTCATAATTTTTTTCTAATAATTTTATTTTAATAAGATTTTTAATCTAAAAACATGTAGTTTGATGACTTAATTGTGAGTCAACTTGCTAAATAAACATAATTTCAAAACTTAAGGTCTAATTATATTTTTGTATTATAAAGATGACGATATGTTATCAATAATTTATTGCTACATTATCAATCATTTACTATATTATCATTATTACAGTGTCATTAGTTACTATTATGTTATACTACTATTTAATCAATCATTTACTATTATGTTATTTATCATATACTACTATTTTATAATTATTCATCTTATAATTATAAAATTTACTATTATGTTATCAATCATATATATACTACTATTTTATCAATGATTTACTAGTAATATTGTTTAACATGTACTATCACTTTACAATTATTTACTTTTATAATTATGAAACTTACTATTAATCATTTGCTATTATATTATTCAGTAATTGCTAACAATAAAAAAATTGAACTAATAATTTTATTCAAAAAAGGTTTCGAATCTAAAAGCATGCAATTTAATTATCTAATTGTGAGCTAACTTGCTAAATTGATATAATTTAATAACTTAAACTATAACTATAGTTTGATGTTATAAAGATAATGACATTTGTAAATGTATAAATTTTTTTATTTTTTATTAATATCTTATGCAAATTTTTACAATTTCATTATGAAATTTATTACTATCTTATTTATTATAGTTTACTACTATGTTATCAACTATGAACTACTATTTTATCCATCATTTACTACAATATTATTAATATGTCACCACAATGTTATCAATCATTTATTACTATCTTATTCATCATTTAATAAATATTTAAATTGTTTTACTAACAATTTTATTTAATAAAGTTTTTAATTTAGAATCATTTAACTTGATGACAAAATTGTGAATTAACATGTAAGTTACAATAATTTCAAAAGTTAAAAGTATAATTACAATATTATGTTATAAAAAAAATGATATTTGTAAGTATAAAAATTATTTTATTTTTTTATTAAGGAGCTTATATAATTTTCCAATTATAATTAAGAATTTGACTATTATGTTATATATCATTTATTATTTTTATTTTTATTATTATCGTATTCATCATTTTTTATTAATAATTTTATTTTAAAAAGAATTTTTAATCTAGAAAACATGCGACATAGACTTAAATGTGAGTTAACCTACTAAGTTATCATAATTTTAAAACTTAAATGTTTAATAATAGTTATGTGTCATAAAGATGATGATGTTTGTAAAAGTGTAAAATTCTTTTATCTTTTATATTAATAGTTTATGTAAAATTTTAAAATTATGTAATTATGAATTTTTCTATTATGTATTGATTATTTATTTTTAATTTTATCTATCAATTATTAAATGTCCAAAAAAAATTTCTAACAACTTTTATTTAAAAAGAATTTCAATCTAAAAGTATACAATTTGATAACTTAGTTGTGAGTTAACATAATTTCAAAACATAAAATTATAACTACAATTGATGTTATAAAGATGATGTTCTAAAAGTATAATTGTTTTTTTTATTTTATCTTTTATTAATAGTTTATATAAATTTTTATAATTATAATTATAGAATTTACTACTATAATTAATTATTTACTATTATTTTATCAATTATTTAGTATCACGTTGTTCATTTACTAATATGATATCAATTTTTCTATCATGTTATTCAAAATTTTACTAATATGTTATTGATAATTTAGTACTATGTTATTAATCATTTACTAAAGTATTATCAAAAATCTAATACACGTTATTAATTAGTTATTACTATATTTTTAATCTTTTACTCCTATGTTCTTATCATTTACTAATTATTTGAAAATTTTTACTAACTAATTTTTTAATAAGGTTTTCAATCTAGATGCATTCAACATGATGACTGACTTGTGAATTAATAGTATATCTGAATTAACTAAAATATTATATAACTTTATAATTTCAGTAACATTGGTATACAAAATCAATATCCTTAAAATATTTTACTTTTTTTCATAACTTTTATCCATGATTTAAAAATCTCAGACGTATTTTGTAAGAAATTTCTATAGATATTCATCAACACAAGGTTACTGAAATATAAGATACTTAGTTATTGAAATAACAAATAGTTCTATAATTTTTAAAATAAGTTAATTTGCAAAATCAAAATTATTTTCGATGATTTTGATCTAATATATAATAACCATGGATATACATATAATTTGTCAATAACTTGTATGAAAAACATGAGCAAAATTGAATAACTTATTGTTACTGAATTAGTAGACATATGGCTACTGAACTTTAGATAGTTTCATAACTTTTTCAGTAATTTTAATATATTAATTAGTGATCTCCAAATATTTAAATTTATTTCATAACTTATAACTAACCTCAAAATATATAATTATTTTTCATAACTTTCATATAGTAGTTAGTAATATGAAAGTACTTTATCAATACTTTTATGAAAAGTATGAACAAAATTTAGTAACTTAGGGTTACTGAAATAGTATAAAAAAGTAATTTAAGATAACCTTCATTTTTTCAATAGCTATATAGTTTTTTCAATAACCTTCGCTTGCAATATCAATAATATCAAAATATTTCATATTTTTCGTAATATTTATCTATTATTTTGTAATCTCATACATTTTTGTTAATAACTTTTATACAAATTTAGTAATTTAAGATGACTGAAATTGAATACATAGATACTAAAATAACATATATTTTATAGCTTTTCAACAACATTACTTTACAAATGAGTAACTTCAAAATGCATGATTGTTTTTAATGCCTTAATCTATTATTTAGTAATCATGTATGTAATTTTTCAATGACTTTTATAAAAACTTGAACAAAATTCAATAACATAATGTTACTAAAATAGTAATTATAGAGTTACTAAAATATCATATAAATTTATAGCTTTTTTAGTAATCTTGGTTTGTAAAATCGGTTACCTCAAAATGTGTTCTTTTTTAGTAACATTTATTTAATATTTAGTTATCTCAAACTTTTTTAAAATAATACAATAATTGAGAGAGCTAAATGTACCAAAACTATACTAATTCAATAATGCACAATAATGTGGTTACCATATTCCTCAACACAAATATACAAGAGCATTTTTAATTAAAAAATAAATTTATATTCTTCAAAATTATTTTTTTTTTTTAAACTCTTGACTTTGTTCTTGTAAAAATCTCTTAAACACTAAATATTTCAAAATAAAAAAAGAAATACAATAGAATGAAATTAATTAACTTGAGTTTATTATGGATACATGTGTTAGTAGTAATAAAAATAAAATATTTAAATAAAAATTAAAGAAGAAATAGAAAAATTAATGAGCATGTGTTTATGTATAAATAAGAAAACTAAGTCGTTGATATAGGAATTAAAAGAAGATCAGTCTCAGATTTTCTCTATTCGAATCAAATTAGATTAATTTCATAAAATAAAAATTCATTTAGACATTGTCAGCTTGATGACTTAATCACTAGTTAATCTTCTAAGTTGACATAATCACAAAGTTTAAAATTAGAACCACATTTTGCTGTTATAAAGATGATGATATTTTTTGTTAAAAGTATAAAAATTATTTATCTTTTATTAATAACTTATAAATTTTTACAACCCAGGCGTCGTAGTCTTGCCTAACCGTTCGGTCGGAGATGCCTTTGTATGGTAATTTACTATTGTATTATTAATTATTATATTATCAATCGTTTATTACCATGC
The DNA here is from genome assembly GCA_030761205.1 of Fremontodendron californicum. NCBI lineage: Eukaryota > Viridiplantae > Streptophyta > Magnoliopsida > Malvales > Malvaceae > Fremontodendron > Fremontodendron californicum. The sequence goes on along the minus strand of JAULJL010000025.1, from coordinate 7,604,572 downwards.
TATTTTATCAATCATTCACTACCATGTTACTCATCACTTACTAATATGTTATTAACAATTAAGTACTATATTCTCATTCATTTATTAATATATTATCCATCATTTGCTACATGTTATTAATCATTTACTATTATGTTATTAATCTTTTACTACTATTATATTTATCATTTACTATTATTTAAAATTTTTACAATTTTATTTAGTAAAGTTTTTACTCTAAAACTAATCAACTTTATTGCTGCGAATTAACAGTATATATGAATTTACTAAAATATTATATAGATTTATAACTTTTTGGTAACTTTGGTATACAAAAGCAATAACCTAATATGTTACCTTTTTCATAATTTTTATCTATTCTCTTACGTATTTTTTGAAATAATTCTATAATGATCATCAATTTATAAGATTATTGAAATATAAGATCCTTAGTTACTGAAATAATGATAGTCCTATAGTTGTTTCAATACCTTAATATGCAAAATCAATATTATTTTTGATACCTTTGATCTATTAATTAACATGCATGTCCTTTGTCAATAATTTTTATGAAAAACATGAGTAAAATTTAGTAACTTAGTTTTATTGAACTTTAGATAGTTTAATAATTTTTTTAGTAACTTTGATATGCTAAATTAGTAATCTCAAAGTATTTAAATTATTTTCATAACATATAACTAGCCTCAAAATGTATAATTATTTTTCATAACATTTATATACGAGAGTACATTGTCAATAACTTCTATCACTACAAGTGAAAACCGAATTAACGACAGAATCATTTTCGACAAAAACTTTCCGTTATTAGTGAGAGAATGTGGAACTTTTTCGATGGATTTTTATCGAAAAAGTTTTTGTTTATTAGAGATGGAAATTAGGGTTATTTTCGACGAATTTTTAGCGATGGGAACTTTCCGTCGCTGAAAGATTGGCGGGAAGCTTAGTGGTTCCCGCCAAACTTTTAGCGATGAAAATTTTGTCGCCAAAAGAAAGAGTGAAATAAATAATAATTAATGTTAAAAAAATTAAGATTTTAATTAATGTATAAAAAAATATTTTTCGATGAAATTTTTGTCAAAAAAGATTTAAACAGTTATCACTGTGATCGAGGTAGTAAAAACGAACTTTTTGACGAAATTTTCGTCCAAAAAGTTTTATGATTGATTATTTCGTCAGGAAAATTTTTCGACGGAATATTTCGTCGGCAATTTTTAAAAAATGGAAATTAAACTGCCCGGACTCTTTCTTTTTTCCTATATTCCTCTTCTCTCTATTTTTTCTCTCTTTTCTCTCCTCCCCGATCCTCGTGCCTCCCGAGCCTGACCCTAGCCCTCTGTTGTCCGACCAACGTCCATCCGCCCCCCAACCGTCCGTGGCTGGTAAGTTTCTCTCCTCTCTTCTCTCTTCTCTCTTCTGTACTCTCTCTTCGTTATTTATTCTCTCTTCATTTTTGTTCTTCAAATATACTTAAAATTAATTTTTTTTTTCAGCAAATTGAACACTTAGAAACACCATCTCCATCACTTTGTTGGTAAGTTTTTTTTTTAATTTAATATATAATTTTATAAAAATATATATTTATAAAATATATATTTGTTAAATTGTGTAATTATTATTGTTTTATTGTTATTATGTATTAGGTTATTGTGTTTGTTGAAAATTTATTATGTAATTTAAAAAATATGTGTTTTACTTGTGTAATTGTTATTTGTAAAAAAATATGTGTTTTAATTATTGTGTTATATTTATAAAAATATATCTTTTATTATGTAATTGTTATTGTTATTGTGTAATAGTTTCGAGATTGTTTAATTTCGAGTTGCATGTGTGATTTTGTGATGTTTATTATTATGTTTATTATTTAATAATGTGTTTATTGTTTATTATTGTGTATATTATTAATTCGATATGTGTATTATGAAATTGTATAATATTTGTGTTTATTGTTTTATTGTGTTGTTGATTGCTTAATTAGGATGAGACAATAGACGTAGATAAATCTTGGATGTATAACCGGTTGGACAAAGATAGATATATTGGTAATGAGGATTTGAATGGAGTTGAATAATTCTTAGCTTTTGCATATGCTCACAATGAGTACGTAAGAGATAGTAGAATTAAATGCCCTTGTGTTAGGTGTCAGAATAATCGATTTGCAAAAGTTGATGTAATGCGTAGTCACCTATATTACAGAGGGTTTAATGGAAGTTACTTGATTTGGGATACACATGGTGAAAATCATCAAGGTCAATCATCAAGGATGAGTAATGATGAAGTTGAGCTGATAAGTAATGTTCAAAGAGATAAGACTTATGCTAGAATGGTTACGGATGCTCTTAATCCAAATGTTAACTTAGATGGTAATTATAGTGTTGATGAGACCATGATTTAGGATGACCAACCGAATTTAAGTTCAACAAACTTTTATTCTTTGTCTAACAAAGCAGATGAACTGTTGTGGTAATGATGTACAAAGCACACAACTTTATATGTTGTGTCACAACTGTTAAATGTGAAGTCTGAATTTAACATGAGTGAATCATGTTTGATCGTTTGATGGTTATGATAAAAGGTATGTTGCCAGAAAGTGATAATTTGCTTGATAATTTTTATAGAATAAAGAAGAAGATGGCCAAATTTGGACTGAATTATGTCAAGATACATGCATGCAACAACAATTGCATGTTGTTTTATAACGAGTCGGCCGACTTAGAATTCGGTTCAATATGTGTCCATTCTCGATATAAACCAAGCAAATCAAGTGTCAAGAAGGCAAATAAAATTCCTTATAAGATTGTCCATTATTTGCCATTTATATCGAGACTGCAAAGACTTAATATGTCAAAGGTAATTGCTGAAAATATGACATGGCATGCTCATAACCAAAGGGATGATGGAGTGTTGATTCATCTTGTTGATGATAAGGCTTGGCAAGACTTAAATCGTACTTATCCGTCTTTTGCAATGGAATCTCGAAATATCAGATTGGATTTGTGTGCAGATGGTTTTGTTCATTTACTCAAGCAGCCAAACCGTACTTTTGTTGGCCGGTAATTCTTTGTGTATACAATTTACCACCATGGATGTGTATGAAGCAACCATATTTGCTTCTTAATATGGTAATTTCGAGTTCGAATGGTCCATCAAAGAATATTTGTGTTTTCCTCAAATATTTGATAGATGAGTTGAAATTATTGTGGAATCATGGTGTCCCGACTTATGATGGGCATAGGAAAGAAAATTTGTATTAAGGGCTGCATTATTATGGAGATTAATGACTTTCCTGCTTACACGGAAGATTAGCTTGTCTTATTATATGGAAGAAGTGAAGTCTTTTAGATTGTATTATGGCAAGAAACCATTTTTTTTTTTTTTTATTATCATCGGTAGTTCTTGCCTTTAAATCATCCTTTTTGAAGGCAAAGAGATAATTTGTTGATGAGTTGAGCATGACTCTCTAATGTAATGATTATCTGGTGAGGCAATTTTGGAAAGGATAGATTGCATTCCGAAGATCACATTTGGGAGTAAATATAGTGAATAGAAATTGATTGGATTAGGGGGATGTCATAATTGGACGAAAAATAGTATTTTTTTGGAGTTGCCTTATTGGCATACCAATCTCATTCGTCATAATTTGGATGTTATGCATATTGGGAAAAATATGTTTGATAATGTGTTCAACACAATGATGGATGTGAAAGGCTAAACAAAAGACAATATAAAGGCTAGAATGGATTTATCGTTGCTTTGCAAAAGGTCTGAGTTAGAATTATGCTAGTATATACCCTAGAGCCAATTAGATTGGACATGAGATATATAGTTAATAAAGCAAACCCATCACTATATTTGAGTGATACAAGGTTTTCTCATGTTAGTACGATAATAAAGAGTTATTAAGTACTAATCGGATGAAGTCCATGGAACATAAAGGCCTTGCAAAAGGAATTATAAAGAGTTATAAATGTGAGATCCTTATGCATCAAAGCCATGTTCTTAAAACTATTCCTGGTCATCGTATTGCCAATATGGGGCATTGGCAATGCTCAAAGACTAGTACCATGTTAAGCCTTCTTACTTATGAAGTAAGCAACCGATCTCATAGGTTGAAGTATGAGGGATACTTGGGATAACATGTAGGTGCTTGTCTATTGAACAAGTTCACTGAACATGGCCCGCTGTGAGAACTCCATTTGATATTGTCACTCTAATATCTATGGAAATGTTCTCATGTGCCAGCCGTGCAAATAATCCTTGGACTTGTGATACCAGGTCATTTTGTATGGGGAGTGTCATACTTTTATTTCATCAGAATGGGTCCCAAGAAGGGATGCTTATGGTAGGTTGATTTTGGGTATGACATGAACCATGCGAAGATGGATGAGTGATCCAGAGAGGATTCACCAATCCAAGTGACATAGGAGATGCATCCCATTTGTTCTTGGCTTCAGTTAACTTGATAAAGTATTTGGCCAAAACATGATGGATTCAGGAGAAACTGTTTCTCTAAATTCATAAGGTTAACCATAAGTTGTAAGAACTAATATGCATTGAACATGAGTAGACACTGCCCCATGCTCATGGGCTTTCTGGATATCTGGTGAAAGGATCGTATTGCACTAATAGGCTGGTTACTAAAGGTTTCAAAGAGGTCACTTTGATTTTTCAACATTTGGGTGGTCATGATAGGTTCCAAAATCCCGCTTTTGATCTATGGGTATAAGTTAATAAGATTAATTTATATGCATTGCCAACTTGTTGGGAACCTAATGGGCCATACACAATAGGACGGTAATGTTGGATTAAACTTCAGATTTGATTAAGTAGGAATTAATTGAATAAAAGGTTAATTTGGAGGACCTAATTGAATAATCTCAATTTAGGAAGGTTGAGACATAATTTGGATTTGTGAAATCCAAATAAGGATATCTTAATAAGACAATATGGATAAGCTTGTCTTAGATAGACAATGTCTAAATTTAGACATGTCTTAACATAAGTTGTCCTAGCCTAAAATTTCAGATGTCCGAAATGAGAAAAGTTTTCTCATCTTCAAGGAGTTTGATTACGAACCAAATTCTATCTTATCGTATTTCACTAAACCGAACATTGCTTCGATTATGTCTAAGTCTGAATCCGGCACTAAGAGTTAGTGTTTGACTAGGACTCTAACACTTGCTAAGTGAAAGAGTTTCACTTGAACAAAGAGTCTGATTGTGAATCAAACTTTGTTAATCAGAGCTGGTTGAGTCCAACTAGGACTCTAAGAGCTTGATTGAGAATTAAACTCTTATCCCTGTGAAATCGAGCAATTAACTTAGACATAATCCGGGATAGGTTCGACCTCGGCTTTAAGAGTTAGAGTTTTGGTTGAACTAGATGCTTGAGGGTGAAAGAGTTTCACCTCAACTAGGACTTTGATTGAGAATCATCCTCCCTATCCCTTAGGCAACCGAATTTGGATACTAAAAGGGACTAGGTTCGAATAACTCATGGAGAATGAGTAATTCGGTAGAACTAGAACAACTTTGAGAAAGAAGATTTCTCTTCATCATAAGAGTTTATGTAAAATTTAAACTCTATCTTATCCCCCTAATTGTGGCCGGCCAAAGAGGAGTCTTTGAGAAGGAATTATTGAATTGTTTTTTTGACGATTTTGAGAGAGAGTTTACTTGGGAGAAAATTGTTTTCTTCTTCTTGAGAAAAGTAGAAAGAACCATCGGCCAAGAAAAGATTCACCATTGTCGATCCTCCTCCTAATCTTCTTGACCAATTTTCTTTGACTTGCCGAACCACTATTCATTCTTTATGGTTTTCGGTCTTGTATGAAAATCGAAGAAGGTGAACCTTTTGATTTTGATCGAAAGATCAGCTGCTAGCACTGTCGAATCCCTGAGCCTTGTGCAGGTGCCAACACCCGTTCGTGCGGATCATCATTGGAGGCAAGACACATGTATTGCTTGTGGCCTTAGAGAGATCGTGCAGTGACCATCCCGTTGCTGATTTCATGCAGGGAACGGCCCACTCGAGATTACGAGATCTTGAGTAGGTACAATATAAATCATATGGGTGATTTAAAATTTTTGTTTACCATAAAACCCAAGTAAATCACGATCTATAGATCCTGAGGGATTCGTCTGCTTCTCTGTTTATTTTCTACTGAGTTTATTTAGAGATTTTTGTATAAGATGAGGCTGGATTTCCTATCAGTGGTATCAGATCCAAAGATTTTGTGATTACATGAGGTTGTTGCATGACGCTTCTTGGTAATTAACAAATCTTTGTTTTTTTATATTGATTTTAGTGTTTTCGGTTCACTTGAAATTTTGAAAAATTGTTTTTTCTTAAATTTTTGTAAAATCTAGATAGCAAGTGATTTTTTATTTTAATCATGTTTAAAATAGTTTAAATGGCTGATTAAAATTATTTTAATCAACCTGGATTAAAGTCATAACATGTCTTAGTAAATCCGACAAGATTTGATGCCTAAAACGTCATTTTTGAGTCAATTTTTGGGGGCTATTTAAAAATGAATTTTTGGGTGCTTTTAATTCTGGATTATCACTTTAATATGCTTCCAATTTAGTTTACAAATGATTTGGGTTAAAAATGGTTTAAGCAAAATCATTTACGGGCCTAAAACAATGTTACTTCAATGCTAAAATTTTCTAGGCTATTTTGTAGGTGTTTTCATGCTTTAAATGTTCGAGCATGAGTATGGAAATGCTCCACAAGCTTGTTGAAATTTTTGGACAACATATTACATGAATATGATTCCTATTTGATTGCTGGTTCGAGCATGGAACATGGCTGGAATGGGCAGCAAACATTGCTGCTCTTGCACCACCCAAACTGTGGCACACTGGGAGGCAAAAGTTGCTGATTGGTTGCTGCCATGTGGGGCGGTCAGCAGTCCACTTTTGGGCTTCCAATAGCCACAGAATGTGGCCTACAACAGCCTTATCATGGGCGGGCAGTAGCTATTCGATGGCCAAAAGTGTTTGCCAACGCCTAGGACATTAAGTGTTAGAGTCCTATTCCAACTTGGAAATAGTTTCCTAGTGGGAGTGTGATTCCTAAAAATTAGAAGAAAAAGTTTTAGTTGGATTAGGTAATTGTTACCTAATGAGTTTGAAGTTCCTAAGAGTTAGGATAGGTTTCAAACTCCATAATACGGTTTAATACAATCAACTTAAAAGTTAGGTAATGTCCGATTTTAAGACAACTTTCCTAAAAGTTAGGAATTTAATTAAAATTGTTTTAATTAAAGAACTGAGATTGCTAAATAATTTGATAAATCATCTCAAACAAGTTGATGAGTTTTATGCAAATGATACACAAGATCACCAAGTGACATTGGCAATGCTTGTTAATTATTTCATGCTTGTAATATGATTATGTATGCATGAGGATGATTATGGACTAGACCTTAGTATGACTAGGTCATGGATGGTAAATTTTTCTTTTGGTATTTTTATAAATAGGGTCTGTGAACCCTATATTCTCTTTTCAAATTCTCGGTTGTAAATTCTCTTCTCATCTAACTCCCCACGAATGTAACTCGAGGTTTCTCATAAAGCTATGTAATCGTTACATTTTTTTATAGATTTAGATTTAGGATATGATTTGAATTTATGTAATTCTAAGAATATAAGGAGAAAAGACGCCAAGGAGGGATGACCAAGGTGATCACCATCAAGCCTTGTGAAGACTATGTATGGAATCCCCTAGGAATTTGAACAATTAGTTTCCTAATGGCTCAAGGAAACTAGAGTAGAATAAAGTCCATAATCATGCTAGTAGATTACATGAGATAAATTTATTTTTCGAATTTATATATATCTGATATATAATTGAAATAAATGCTATGCATGTCAATCAACCTAGAAAAGCAATGAGACCTAATAATTAATTGAAATCCCTCATTAAATTATATTGAGTCCATGCTTTGCATGATAAGTTGCCTTCCACCATCTTAACAAGATAACCAGAGTTCTTTTAATCAGAGGCTTAGCGTGACGATCACAAGTCAAACTTTTACATGAATATGTTTGAGTTATGAGGGTGGGTCTTACTCAACTAAAAGTTATGTTGTCCGAATGCGAGAAACTTGACCGCATGACATTTAGAGGAAATGGTTAGGCAAAATGCATATGATGCATTTAGGAAAAGAGTTGTCCCCTAACTGATCTAGGAGTTGCATAGAGACACAATTGGTAAGCTAAGTTACCTACTCAATTAGTGTCATCATAGTCCTTGTGATGATCAGGGTCAATATTGGGATGAAAGAAATCCTAGCTTATTAAGAAGTTTAAGAGTTAAATTTCTCTAAATAGTAGTTGAGGGCTATTATTTTGTTAAAATTATGAGAGTAATCATTAGAGTATTAAAACCTGATAATATTGATATTATTAACTTTATAATGTATTGGTTCATATAGGATATAAACAAACAAAATGGCAAACAACCTATCACTGAGAAGCATACTTGATGCAAATAAATTAACTAGGCCAAACTTCATTGACTGGATCCATAATATCAAGGTTGTCTTGACACAGGAGAAAAAAGCTTATGTTCTAGATGAGCCCACTGCTGAAGCAACTGAGGAGGAAAGAATTCCCTATAGAGTTCATAAAGATGATCTCGTTCAAGCCACATGTGTGATGTTGGCTAGTATGGCCCCTGATCTCCAAAAGCAGCACGAGGCCATGAATGCTTAGGATATCATCCTTAACCTTAGAGAACTGTTCGCTAAGGAGAACTGCACTGAGAGTTCCGATATCTCAAAGGAGTTGTTCCAAACGAAGATGTCAGAAGGTAGCCCAGTGAGGCCTTACGTGCTAAAGATGATAGAGTATATTACACGCTTGGAGCAACGTGGATGGGTCATGGATCATGATCTAAGCATTAACCTAATTCTAAAAACTTCACTGCCTGAGAGCTATTCAATGTTCGTGGTGAACTTCAACATGAACCATCTGAAGGCCACCCTTCATGGGTTGTTGAATATGCTTACACAGGCTGAGCAAACCATCATAAAGGACAAGTCATCTATCCATTTAGTTTCTTCTTCTAAAGCAAAGAACAAGAAGAAGAGGAAGATTATATGGGATGTACGTCCTGCTTCAAATAGTTTGAAGCCTGATGGTGGTGTGAAGATAGATAAGATCAATGAAAAGGGAACATGCCATCATTGTATTGGAGGCGTAACTGCAAGAAGTACCTTGAATCAGTCAAGGGAAAGAAGCTGAAAGGAGTTTCAACTTCAAGTATATTTGGAGATTAATTCACTTCTCTTGGTATATGATACCTCATAGTTGGTACTAAATATGTATGACATATTGTAGGGACCAAAAGAAAAGAGCAGTGAAGATGGACCGAGAAGATAACAACCTTGTTGATGCTGGATCAAGCTTGCTTTCTTGATTGATGTTTATTGAAACATTTATGATTTATTTTTAAACATTTGATGTTTATATTTTGGCATTGTTAGCCAATTTTGATGATGCTTTAAATTTATGTTATTGAACATATTTTGCTGGCATATGGATGCCATGCTTTATTATTTATTCCTCTTTAATAAATCAATTATAGAATTTTTCTATATCTTGGTCTTCCATTCTCTTTTTATACAACTTGCAAATAGTATTTAGAATACTAATCGGTCTAGTAATTTAGGATTCAAAATAGTTTTGAATTTAAATCCCTTAACTTCTACACATATAGGCTTTAGTTGGAGCTATTAATGACTCTTTAAATGTTATCAATCATAATTGTACTTAGTGATACAATTGCCATTATGTTAAATGCAATTATTTGAAAACATTCTGAACTAGAGAGGATTGCATGTTTATACCTTAAAGGGTATAACACAAACTCTTTTGTTTTGGCTTGCAAAAGGAGTTATATGTGGATCATTAGCTACAAGCTAATAATAGATTCCAATAGGTGTTAAAGTAACAACTAAGTCATATGATTGGAATCCGGGTCTCGTTGTGATCTGAATCATTTAATAACTTTGATAATAAGATTATCAGCAATATAACCAAGCATATTCTCATGTGGCGCTTAAGCAATAAGATTGTCTCAAGTGCAAGTGAGAGATTGTTAGTATATGCCCTAGAGCCAATCAAATTGGACAAGGGATATATAGTTAATAAAGCAAACCCATCACTATATTTTAGTAATACAAGGTTTTCCTTCATGTTAGTACTATAATAAAGAGTTATTAAGTACTAATCGGATGAAGTCCATAAAGGCCTTGCAAAGGAATTATAAAGAGTTATAATTTTGAGATCCTTATGCATCAAAGCCATGTTCCTAAAACTATTTCTAGTCATCGTATTGCCAAGATGGGGCATTGACAATGCTCAAAGACTAGTACATGTTAATCATTCTTACTTATGAAGTAAGCAACCGATCTCATAGGTTGAAGTATGAGGCATACTTGGGATAACATGTAGGTGCTTATCTGTTGAACAAGTTCACTGATCATGGCCCGCTATGAGAATTCCATTTGGTATTGTCACTCTAGTGTCTATGGAAATGTTCTCACGTGCCAGTCGTGTAAATAGTCCTCGGACTTGTGATACCAGGTCATTTTGTATAGGCAGTGTCATACTTTGATTTCATCTGAATGGGTCCTAAAAAGGGATGCTTATGGTAGGGTGATTTTGGGTATGACATGAACCATGTTAAGATGGATAAGTGATCCAGAGAGGATTCACCACTTTAAGTGACATAGGAGATGTATCTCATCTGTTCTTGGCTTCGGTTAACTTGATAAAGTCTTTGGCCAAAGCATGAAGGATTTAGGAGAAATCGTATCTTTAAATTTATAAGGTTAACCATAAGCTGCAAGAACTAATATGGATTGAACATGAGTAGACACTGCTCCATGCTCATAGGCTTTCCAGGATATCTGATGAAAGGGCAGCAGTACACTGATAGGCTGGTTACTGAAAGGTTTCAAAGAGGTCACTTTGACTTTTCACCATTTGGGTGGTAATGATGGGTTGCTAGATCCCGTTCTTGATCTATGGTTATAAGTTAATGAGATTAATTTATACGCATTGGCAACATGTTGGGAACCTAATGGGTCATTCGCAATAGGACGGTAATGTTGGATTAAACTTGGGATTTGATTAAGTAGGACTTAATTGAATAAAAGATTAATTTGGAAGACCTAATTGAATAAATTCAATTTAGGAAGGTTAAGACATAATTTGGGTTTGTGGAATCCAAATAAGGATGTCTTAAAAGATAATGTGGATAAGCTTGTCTTAAGTAGACAATGTCTAAATGTAGACATGTCTTAAGTTAAGTTGTCCTGGCTGAAAATTTAAGATGTCCGAAATGAGAAAAAGTTTCTCATCTTTAAGGAGTTTGATTGCGAATCAAATAATATCTTATCGCATTTCACTAAATCGAGCATTGCTTCGATTATGTCTAAGTCTGAATCCGGCACTAAGAGTTAGTGTTTGACTAGGACTCTAACACTTGCTAGGTGAAAGAGTTTCACTTGAACAAGGAGTTTGATTGAGAATCAAACTCTGTTAATCTGAGCTGGTTGCGTCCAACTAGGACTCTAAGAGGTTGATTGAGAATCAAACTCTTATCCCTGTGAAATTGAGCAATTAACATAGATATAATCCGGGATAGGTTCGACCTCGGCTTTAAGAGTTAGAGTTTAGGTTGAACTATGATGCTTGAGAGTGAAAGAGTTTCACCTCAACTAAGACTTTGATTGAGAATCAAACTCCTATCCTCATTATCCCCTAGGCAGCCGAATTTGGATACTAAAAGGGACTAGGTTCGGGTAACTCATGGAGAATGAGTGATTGGGTAGAACTAGAACAACTTTGAGAGAGAAGAGTTCTCTTCATCATGGGAGTTTAAGTAAAATCTAAACTCTATCTTATCCCCCTGGTTGTGGCCGGCCAAAGATGAGTCTTTGAGAAGGAATTCTTGACTTTGTTTTTTGACGATTTTGAGAGAGACTTTACTTGGGAGTTAATTGTTTTCTTCTTCTTAATAAAAATAGAAAGAACCATCGGCCAAGAAAATATTCACCATTGCCGATCCTCTTCGTAATCTTCTTGATCAATTTTCTTTGACTTACCGAACCATTATTTTTTCTTTGTGGTTTTCGACCCTGTGTGAAAATCAAAGAACATCAACCTTTTGATTTTGATCGAAAGATCAGTCCGCTAGCACTAGCGAATCCTCGAGCCTTGTGAAGGTGTCAATATCCATTCGTGTGGATCACTGTTGGAGGCAAGACACTTGTGTTGCTCGTGGCCTTAGAGAAATCGTGCAGTAACCATCCCATTATTGGTGCAAGGAACGACACACTCAGGATTACGAGATCTTGAGTAGGTACGATCTAAATCATATGTGTGATTTAAAATTTTTCTTTACCATAAAACCCATGTAATCAGGATTTATAGATCTTGAGGGATCCGACTACTTTTCTGTCTACTTTCCGTTGCGTTTACTTTGAGATTTTTGTATAAGCGTGAGGCCGAATTTCCCATTAAATTGGTGGAAAAAAATGGAAAAGCATACAAGCCTAAAGCCAATTACAAATTATACGGGGAATATCAAAAAAGAGTTTGTGCATGGGTCAAAGAATTATGACTTCCCGATGGATTTGCCTCGAATATTGGGTGTTGTGCAAATGTGGTTGATAGGAGGTTTTATGGTATGAAAAGTTATAATTGTCATATTTTTATGCAGCGATTGCTTCCAATTGTGTTTCAAAATTTGATTCCTAACACAATTTGGTATGCAATTATAACTATCTCATTTCTTCAGATATTTATGCTCAACTAAAATTCATGTCGAGCAGATGGAGTTGTTGGAAACCAATATTGTTGAGATCGTTTGCAAGTTGGAAAAGATTTTTCCTCTCACATTTTTTGATTTAATGGAACATTTGCATATTAACCTACCTTATGAGGCAAAAGTTGGTGGACCGGTACATTATCGATGGCTATAACTAAAGGATGTAAGTAAATTTCATATTTTCTCTATTTTTCTTATACGTCTAATCTGCTAATTTATTATTCGTTTCTTCTAATTTACGTTCTTACATCATCTCAAGTGAAAAGTGAAAAATCTCGCATGTGTGGAAGGGTCAATATTTGATGTGTATATCATGGAAGCAATTTTATCATTCTGCGCCTTATATTTTAAACCAAATGTAGAAACAATATTTACTTAGGGTCCTCGAAATGATGATGGGGGAGATGTCGATCCGATGGGACGACTCTAAATTTTCACACATCAACGGAAATATTTTGGCTCGAAAAAACAAAGGCCCATTATTTGGACCACAATGTGTACGATGCAGTTGAATTATATGTATTAATAAATTGCGAGGAAGTCATACCTTATATCGAGTAAGACTTTTTTTCTTATCTATATATAATGCATGATGTTATATAGTAAATATTGTAACTCATTTAGTAATTAATTTTTAGTGTATTTGACGAGACAGTGAAAATCGATGCACCGAACATTACTGATGGAGAGTTGGAGAAAATCCGTGCAGCAAGATTAAGAAAATGGTTTAAGGAATATGTAAGTTAAAAAAATAATGGTTTCAAACATTATGTTATATTTGAATTTTGGTGTTTGATATTGTTTTTCGTGATTGTTCATAGGTTCAGCAAAGTTCTATTCAACATGACTTTCGTATATTTGAGCTATCTCATGGTCTAGGACGTATGGCTTGGTGTTATTTTGGATAATGGTTTCAAGTTCCATACATTGGATTATAGACAAAATCGAAAAAACATGAAAAATAGTTTACGCGTGAAAGACAACTGTTATAATGATTCTGAGCATGACTTTTATGGAATGTTGTTAGATATTCTGGAGTTTTAATATTTTGGTATAGGAAATCAGATCATACTTTTCAAACATCGATGGTTTGATATGGATAAAGGAATTCAGGTAGATCTTCATAATAGGCTAGTTGAAGGAAAGTATAGGTCAATACTTGCTAGTAATGAACCTTTTTTTTAGCACATCAATGTCAACAAGTCTATTACAGTTCTTATCCTTCGAATAAAAGAGAACGTTGGGATTGATGGGTTGTCTTCAAACAAAGGTTAGGAGTAGATTTGACATTCGATCTTATGCAACAGAAATAATTGATCTAAATGAAGGGGTTTATCAATAAATGGATGTGTCTATTCTCACCATTGTAATATATTCAGAGGATCTTGATAATCCTCGACTTCTGGTTCATGGTGATTTCGAAGAAGTAAATAATGTTGTGAGAACCAATCAAGAAGAAAATGATGAGGAAGAAGAAGACGAAGAAGTTTTTGAAGATGAAGAAGATTTCGAAGATGAAGATGTAAAAGAAGAAGATTATGATGATAACAATGACGACAATGATGATGATGACAACGACGACAATGATAATGATTAGAAAGTTATATGTTTATTGATTTTGTATATGCATGATCGAGGTTATATGTTTAGACATTTTGTACGTGCATGATTGAAATTATATGTTTATTCATTTTGTATGTGTATCATGAATTTCATATTATTATTCATTTCTAGGTGTATAAATATATATTCTATTTGAATATTTACTAATAAATTTCATATTGTTCATGTCACAGATAAAATGCGACGAGTGAGTAAAGGTGGTAAAAAACCAAGCGGTTCAGTATGGGATGCTTTCAGAGCATCTCGTGGATTGTCCAAGAGGCCTTCTATCCCACGTTTGCCACATCGGTAGGCTCCTTCCCCATCAAATCCCTAGCCGCCGGCTCCCTTCTTACTGGTTCCTCCAGCATCGCCTCTCGCCACATTGTATATGGCGACTCAGGTGTATCCTGCTGAACCATTCACTACCCCGGCCTTGTCAGACATTGAGCAGTATCTCGTCAATGAGTCATCATCAATGTATTTCAAAAGGGTATAACGCAACGGGAGATAGAGATACCTGCATCACATCCTTCTCAGCCTCCCAGTACTCCCACTCAGTAAAGGAAACGGGGTAGAGGTCCGACAAAAGGGTTACCGACACTGAGTAAACTGAATGACAGGTTTTGACAGTCAATTCTACAAAACAAGTAAGTTAATTACATTATGTTAATTCCATTATTTAATAACATTTAATTATTGTGGACTGGCATGATTTATTTTTTTAGGACTTTCATGGAGAGTTGTTTGAAATCGATCATTGTCGCTTTGATCAGACAACATTTCAACGGACCGTGGCCTACTGCTCAATGTCTCCATTGAGGTGAAACGTTATACGTGGACTTTATTTGAGATATGATTTGATAAAAAAATCAAATTTTAATTTAATTTACTTAACCAATTATGTTTATTCCTATATATTAATTCGTACTGTCTAATTGTAGGGAAAATGCCATTGGTCTCCTGAGCAAACACCACTGGTTAGAAAATTATGAGAGGCCACATGTAAGGAACGATTCAAATACATGTTAAATACTGAGAGGGAAAATGCCTTGGTCTTTTTCCAGACTACGAGAATAGAATATTGCAAGGGTTACAAGTGTGGTTGGATAGCAGTCGATATTTGGGATCAACTTATTGACAACGTCTAGAGTATTAACGCTTGGAAAAGTAGGTCCCAAAAGGCCAAAGATAATAGGAACACGAAAAAAGATGGAAGCATTACCAAGCACATTGGAGGATCAATTCATTTTCTAGTTACATGTCACAAAATGGTAAGATTTATTTTTTTTTGCAATTATTGTTTAAAAGTTTTATCTGAAGAAATATTTAGATTTTTTTTTATTAATATAATTTTGAAATTTCATTAAATGTAGTCACAAAAGTTGCAGCGCGACGTGACTTTCTTGAAACTATTCAACAAAACCCACAAATGTGCTGGAGGTTTTGGTGATTATGTAGATAACAAGTCTAAATCTATTAATGTAAGTCTTTAATTACATCAATATTGTCTATTATATTTTTTGATTTATATAATTGAATTATTTATGTACGTGTTGATTACAGTGTCACGTATTAACTATTTATCTTTAAATATTTGTAATTGTAGAAAAACTATGCACTTCGTTGCAGGAAAAATATGGAGACGATGCGTCTTTGTATCCAATTTCAATCATCAACCCTGGTTTCAAGCTATTGGAGGCATTGAAAGTACTCTATGTATGTTTATGAGTTTGAAACAAAACCCAAGAGTTGACATGTTTTTCCTTCTACCCGCAATCACCACAATTCAGATGCAATCAACTACATTCCATGTGGTCCACAGTTCTTTTTTCTTATTTTATAAATTTCTCTTTTTCTAGGACGGTTGGGTTAGGATTTCCTTAAATTTCTTTCTTTCTTTCTTTAAAAACCTACTACTCTCTACTTTCTTTGGTTTCATCATTATTTACATCCATCCGCTATTATTACTTTTACAATCAAAAGGGTACTTGCAATTACACTCAAATTGACTTGGAGATAACCTTTTTCATTTTCTTTTTCTTCCTACTTTTTCACTGCTCTCTCTCATCTGAAACCATTGTCTATTGTTGTTTTTTTTTTTTAATAACATTGTTTTGGATGGGCCAGGAGATCAGATCACTTTTATTCAGTTCTTTTGAAGATTTTGTTATTATTATGGAAGGATGGAATTTAATATGCTTGAGTGGCTGAATTTTTACGAAATTCAGCTTCATATTCACATTGACTGTCATTAATTGGTTTGATTTAATGACTTCAGAAAACCATTAGCTCCTCAAAACCAAAAGTTGGTAAAAATTCATTTCTTGGACTGTAAAATTGTAGAAGAAATTGTAGAAAATCAATCTTCACAGCACTCTACCTAATAATAAGTCATTTGATCAAAGAGTAAATATCGGTAGCTGAAGTAAGACCGGCTCCCGCTGCCACCGATTTATTAAGGGAATAGGTCGGGCTTCATAAAGCTCAATCTCTCTTCTCCTAGTCGGATCGACGGCTACAAGAGTTGATTTGTCTCTAGCCGTAGTCACAACATCGGCTGGGCAAGGTTCGGCCTTCTCTCATTCCACAATTATCTAACCAGTAGGGTGAGAGAAAAGGAAAGGAAGAAAGAAAGAAGAGAGAATTTTTTTTTGTCAATATTTTAGAATTACAAAAAAATTCATGATTGGTAAATTGATTGATAAAAATAATTTTAAAAAATTAAAATAAAAAATTCAGCATACTTATTTTTAAAATTTTAATATATTTTATCAAATATTATATAATTTAAAATAAATAATATGTGACATGATTGTCATGTGTCAATTAAATATTTTCTTAAATTTTTTTACTTTGAAAGTCAATAGAATTTTAAAAAATAGAAATTTATGTCTATATCACTATTATACTATTCTCACATCACCAATTCTCACATGTCAACATCAATCATTACATTAAAATATTTAATGATGAAAATGAATGATGTTATATATTATCTTTATTTACTTTTGATTTAAGGGTACATAAACTTAATTATTCAAATTTTAAGTATAGAGATTAAATTCCTAATTTTCATATAGTATAAGAATTTGAGAGGTACTTTAACCCATTTGTGCATGACAAGTGGCCTTGCATGGCAACCAATCCATTCATTTCCTTTCTTCTCACTCATAATAGATGGCAGTTTTCAAGGCTGCTTTTGCATTGGTAAAATGATGTGATAATCATACTCCATAATACAAATTACAACTCAAAAGTCAAAAGTAAGCCAATGACTCTTAACCCATACCATAATTTATTTGAGTGGCAAACCAGACAGAGGCATGCCAATCACAAGAAAGAAAAGTGCTGTAATCAACTGCAACAAGACTAAATATATATATTTTTTTTAATAAGGGGAAAACTTCTTTCTCTTCTAGTAATTAAGTTTGAAGAGAGAGAAAGAGAAAGGGTTTTAAACATTTTTAATCAGAAATAACGTTAATTCATTGAAAGGCTAGTGCATCATTCCTAAGGACATTTATATGAAAACCCATGAGATTCACATTTCCATTAATTGGCATAAATGTCCTCATTTTTTCAAATGACTATCTGACAAAATTTTGATAAAAAAAAAAAATTATATATTAATGTAAAAAAGGAACATATCTATTTCTTAGATCTATATATATGCTGAATGGCAATCACTTTTTCTATTAGAAAAAAGTTGCAATAGCTTTTACTTAGGTTTAGTTTAGCATTGCTGTTGCGGTGGGAAAAAACTTGGTTTGAAAAATATGTGTTTAAAAAGTACGGTGAAAAAGTACTCTGAAAAACCGTGTTTGATAATTTTGAGTGTTTAGCATTACTGTAAAAAATTACTGTGAAAAGTTAAAATATCTATTTTAGACATAATGTTGAAAAGTTAAAAAAAGAAATTATTTTCAATGATATTCAAGTAATTTAATATTAAGATATATCAAAATATAAATTTTAAATATTTTTTAAATAATTAATATAATTATTTATAAAATTTAATTTTAATATATAAAAATACTTTTTAAATATTAAAATCACGTATAAACATAATATTTTACAAATTTAAATATATAATACTATATATTTGAAATAAAATATAAACATGAAAAGGCAAGCTGAATAATGAAAAATAAAAAATAAAAGACAAGTTAGATAATGAAAAAATATATATATAAAAGGCAAGCAAATTTTTAATTGGTTTCTTTTACTTTCTTTCCTGTAAATAATGAATTGGTTTTGGGTTTTTGGTCATTTTCTTTTAAAATCATAGTTTTGGTACCGCAATCACACCATTTTTCAGCTTTACGTATTGGCTTGATTTTAGCTGTCAGAAACAGCTTTCAAATTGAAATACACCTCGTTTAACATTATTTGACTACCGAAAACATTGCTAAACGAGCTCTTAATCTTTTTCGTCTATATATGTTTCCCTACTAGCTAGTGAGGCTATAGAATCCATGCAATTAACAAAAGTTGTTCCACGTATATATTTGACAACATTCCTTGATATATAGCAGATAATGGTTTTGTCACTTTTGTTGTCATGGAAAAGTATTATTTTATTTCCACTCCATGTAATACAAATGTCTGCACATACTATTACTTGTTACTAGTTAAATTGACAGAATTGAGAAAAGAGTGGTAAAAATAAAGAAAAAGTATCTACTTTTCACTTGTTAATTTAAATATCAATTAGGGAAGATTATGGAAGAGCAAAAGAAGAAAAGAGTAATTCACTAGTACTATTTTCTTTCTCTCCTATTGAAAGAAAAGTGAAATTTAGTTAGTCACCAAAGTTATAAAAATTCATTTTTATGGTCACTCAATCGTTAGAGACTAACAGCTATTGCAACCTAAAAAATAATAAGTCTCATCGTAAGACTTTATTATTTATTAAGCGTGACATTAAAAAAACAGAGGAAAAGTTGACTTAATTCCTCTAGAAAAACGAAAGTTTTGAAAATAACCTTGAAAAAGACATGTAGTCGTCACCAATTTTTTTTTTGGCTAGGTGTGATCGGCCACCTATTAAAACCGGTTTTATAAAATATTTTAAAATTAATTAAAACATTTTATAAAAACAATTTCAAATCAAATAAGCGGGTTCGGGACTCGGTTACGTGTGGGAAAAGATTAGCACCCCCACAACGCCCGTATAAAACGGTACCTTATTAATCGTGTGTTATCTCAAGTCTTTGTAAAAAAAAAAAAAAAAGTCGGTTTTAAATTTAGTATTTCAAGTTAATTCCCAATTTATAGAAAAATAATTTCATTTTTAATTGAAAATGATCCGGAATTATAAATTCAAAATTTTTCTATATTCCCTAACAAACGTGGCAAAATATAGAAATTTTTATTAATTTGGAAAAATTTCCGAATCATTCTCGTTTTAAAAGAAGATATTCAGTTATTAATGATAATTGATGATATCCTCCCCAGCAAACCCGGTAGAACACTCATGAATTTTTTTAACTCGGAAATATCTTTATTTTATGAAAAATCACTTCATTTTTCAAAACATTTAAAAAAAGATATGAATATGTGTGACAATAAAATGACATAGAAAAATGTAGATAATATAATGCAACCTAAATGGTATGATATAGTTTAAATGTCATAGCATATTCTAAAAGAAATGAAATATCCTAAGTTATATGATATATTCTAAATGAAATGAAATGACCTAGGTAACATGATATATTCCACATGAAATGTAATATCCTAAATGACATAATATATTCTAAATGAAATGAAATGACCTAGGAAACGTAATATATTCTACATGAAATGAAATGACCTAGGTATCATAATATATTCTATATGAAATGAAATGAAATGACCTAGGTAACATAATATATTCTATATGAAATGAAATATCCTAAGTCACATGATATATTCTAAATGGAATAAAATGATTTAAGTGACATGACAAATATAAATGATATGGCATATAATCTAAATGATATGAAATGACATGAAATACAAAATAATGCTAACATATAATATGCATGAAAATAAAAATAAAAATAATAATGCATGAACATAGCATATGCTAAATAATGTGACAAAAATAAATGACTAAATAAAAGCATAGGATAGCATGAAATATTCAAAATCATGTAACAATTAATATAATATCAAAAATTTAAATCAAAGACAATAACACCATCATGAAAATTAACATAGCAAAAATCACATATTATATAGTATGCATGAATATGAAAAATGCAATGCATGAGAATGTAATTTTTCTTTTAATTAAGAAAATCCGTATATCTAAAAAGATATCTGGCTATCTTAGGAAAATATATCAAATTAAAATTCTAAAACCAAAATGCTTTGTGATTGTTTGAAAACAATTTTGAAAAGCTTAGATTAAAAAAAAAAAAAACTTAGCTAAACCCTTTTTAAATGGCTCTAATTTCCTAAGTTTAAAATCCTGAACTTGACCACCCTTAACCCGAGATTTAAAAAATCATTTTTAGAGTTTAAAAATGCTTAGAAACTACCATAAGTCAGTAGCTAAACTTTCTAATCAGCCACTCTAAATAACTTAACCAAAACAGAAAATTATTTTCCTTCAAATTCAATTCTGCCTCTACTGTCTAGTTTTAAAGCACGATTTTTTACCCTATTTAAAAAAAAAACTCTAAAAGAAATACTGGAGACTCAGGACATGCAAAACTACACGGAAAACAATCAGCTTAATTTTCTGATTGAAGATAACTGCCCAAACAAATCGGGAAAGTACGAGTACTGGGTGAAAAAACTGTTTTGTCAAAACACACTTTTTTGCCTTTGATAAAATCATTTAAAAATCAAAGTAAAAATATTAGAAACTCTCCTAAGGACTCACAAACAGTAGCTAACACTTTTGAAAAGTTAGGCAAAAATTGGCTAAGTAAAAAAAAATCACAAAGATAGAATAATCAATTTGAAAACTCTTTAATTTTCCACAAGTATGATCAAAATGAGCATGACTTTGAACTATTGATTGGTCTAAGTCATAAATCAAGTGGCAATGACATGAAATGCATGAAAATACAGCAAATATAATGCATGAAATGCATGATTTAAAACCTAAATGACATGAAAAATGCATGGCATCAATAAAATGACCTAGACCTAAATGAACTTGCATGGCATTTTATGCAACTTAAGTCTAAAATGCATGAATATGCATGGCAAAGCAAACCAATCCTAAACCTAAAGAATGCATGGAAATAATACAAACATATGGCATGCTTAAACAAAATACACAACCAAATATCATGAAAATGCAAATCTATCAACTAACATCACAAAAATGCACACACAAAGCATACAACATGAGGGTGGCTGAATGGTCTCATGCTTAAAATGAGCATGGTATTTTCACAAACACATGATATACTAACATGCATAGCTAAAGAATAATGCTCAAATCATGCAAATATAAAGTAAAGACATGAAAACCAATAGGCATTTTCACAAACACATGGATTACAAAATGTAAAACATAAACAAACTAAAATATTTTGAAAACAGAAAATCAAAAATGAAAGACAAGTAAAATAAACATGATAACAAGATAATAGACTCAAAAAATGGAAACAAGCAAGCAACCAAATTAAAACAAGCTTCATGTTTATGTATAAGAAGAAGATTTAAAGCATCAAAACTTGTTAAATATCAAGAATAACATGAAATAAAAAATGCAAACAACAACTATACTAAAACCATAGGCCATTCGGCCACTTAGAGAAAAATAGAAAAAAAAATTGATTTTCCATAGTTTTTCAAGAAAGAATGAAGAAAGAACTTGAAAAGAAAGCTTAAAAACACTTATTGTAAAATCAAAATAAAAAGAAACTCACCAAATATCAAATGAAAACAGCAAATTCTGGAGGTTTTCAAGATTTTTCGAGCCCATTGGCTATTTATTTGGATTTTTTCTTCCAAAATTGCCTTTTTGTGCTCCCAAACTTTACCATTTTTTAAACGAGCTCCAAATCCAGATTTTTCTTCACCAATCTCTTCCAAATAATTTAAAAGTATGATTTGGAAGTTTTTAGAATTTTTGGAGTTCATTTGCTATTTTTTCGGGATTTATCTTCTTGAATTTCTACATAGAGGACCCGGGATTTGACCATTTTGAAACGAACTCCGAATCTAGATTTTTCTGTGCCAATCTCTTTGAAATAATTTAAGAATGAGATCTGCAAATTTTCAAAGTTTTTGGGGTTCATTTGCTATTTTCCCCGGATTTATCTTCGTGAATTTCTACATAGGGGACCCGGGATTTGGTCATTTTGCAAACGAACTTCGAATCCGGATTTTATTTCGCCAATCTCTTCGAAATGATTTAAGAATGAGATCTGCAAATTTTCAAAATTTTTGGAGTACATTTGCTATTTTTTTCAAATTTTTCAAATTTTCCCTTTTTGCCTCTGAAACTTGATTTTTCTCAAAACAAGTCCGATTTTAAGATTTTCTTCAAACTGCGCCTTGGGCTATCCTTGTTTAATCACTCCTCATCCATTAGTGGCTTTAGTCTTACCGAGTCGGGTCATTTCTGTAATTCTTCCAAATTTCAACGAAATCCACCAAAAACCCTAATTCTCGATTTTCTTCCTGATTGACTTTTCTTTCAGTTTTTCTTCCAAGTGGCTTCTCCATCACTCGTAGTCAGTGCTTATCTTTCATTTGGAACCTTCAATTTCGACCAATTTGATCGTTTAAGCACTTTTCCCCAAATTTCTCGAACTAGGGTTTCCTTTCTACTGAATCTCCGTAACCCAACTTCCGAACTCCATATCTTTCAATGTAGACCTCGGATTATCAAAATGCTTTCGCCATTTTTCAATTGAACTTCAAATCTTAATTTTAAAAGTGGGTTGACATTTTTATTAGTTGACTTTTAGGGGTTGATTTTTTATGCTCGCCTTCTTAGACTAAGTCTGGGAGTACCACCTACAGGATGAAAAAAGTCTTTTTACATTCTGAAACATCAATTTAGGAAGAAAACATACTTGCTTTAGTGGTCCGGACAAAATTAGGTGTCTACAACAGCCATATAACGTGGCAGGGCCATGTCATCTGTCAAATGTCACGTAATATTGCCACAACATGCCACGCTGCATTATCCACGTGTCATTATGATTTTTGAAAAAAATAAAATTTTAAAAAAGAAGAAGATAAATTACACTTTTAATCACTTAACTTTTTGAGAATTTCTATTTTGGTCACCTAACTTTAATTTTTTTATAAATTTGATCAACAATATTTGTGAAATTATTAATATTTTGGTCTCCATTGTGAAAATCTGACTGTCAACATAGTTTTATAACTATTTAATCATCAATGTTTGTGAAATTTAATATAATAAATAATTTTTTATATCTATTTTGTTGCATGGAATTAAATCTATGAACTTTCATTTCGGTTAAATTTTATTTGTTGACTGATATAATCTATAATAAATACTTAAATTTATTTGGATGAACTAGATGTCAAATACTTGAAATAATGCATTTTAATATTTTTGGAAATTGGAATTATTCATCAAAATTTCAAATTTGAAGGGTATAATTGCAATAAAATAAAGTTCATAATTTTAATTCAATAAAATAAAAAATTGAATGTTTATTTATTTTTTTTACAAAGTTTGAATGCTTATTTGAGTATTATTTCAAGATATTTTAATATAAATAATAAAAATAATAAAATTATTTATTAATGAATTTAGAAAATGTTGGTGATCCAATTATTTTATAAGACATATTGATAACAAATCATTGACAATAGAGATCAAAATATTAATAAAATAAGTTTTGACAAACGTTTGTGATTAAATTGTGAAAATTTTCAAAGTTAGGTGACTAAAATAGAAATTCTCTAAAAGTTAAGTAATAAAAATATATATTTTTAATTTTTAAGATTTATTTTTTTTTCAAAATTCATAATGTCACGTGGCATGTTTTAGATGATGTGGTAATGCCACATAATATCTGACATATGGCATGACACTGCCAGGTCAGCCAACCTGATAATTAAATTGGTATTTAATTTTTATAATATGGATAATTAAATTGGTATTTTCATAATTGAGTGATCAAAATAAAAAATCCTGAATAGTTAAGTGACTCCGTATAGTTTACCTAATATTTTGTTATTGTGATTTCATCCTATTTATTCATCTACGTACTTCAATTCCTATTTTAAAGAAATAACAGAAAAATAAAATTGGTTCACGTAATTTATTGTTTTTTCTTTTTTCCTACTCTAGTATGTTGATGAGTTCTTATAAATTATCAAGCATATTATTATATATAAGAAATCAAGAAATTAAAAAAAAAAAAAACACGAGTGAATTAACATATAATTTAAATAATTTAATATAATATTGAATCAATCTCACAAAGGATGAAAATTGAACTTAAAATTTAAAAATTTAAAAATCTTCCCTATCATTAAGCCAAAACCTCACTTTAGCTACGAAACAATACTAATTAACATGCTCGTTTATATTTATTTCAAATTAGAGATGGTAGCGGATTGGATATCTACCCATTTTGTAATATCCGAATTTGAATCCGTAAAACTGCTTTAGAATTCGAATCCATTTATTATCCTCATTAAATCCGAATATTACTATCCAAATCCGAATCCGAATTAAATAACATTATTCTCCGGATATTTGGATCCGCTAAATATCCGAATTAATAAGTAAAAAATATATATATATATATAAAATAAAAAATTAATTTTAAAATCAAATAAACGAATAATGGATTCGGATATCCGAATCCGCAAAAGTAAGCGGATTCCGATATCCGAATCCATTATCCGTATAAATAATGCAGATTCGGATAATGAATATCCAAGGTTTCATATCCGCATCTGTTCCGAATTTGCTGTGGATAATATATATAATATTCGAATCGAAATTTTATCCGAATCAACAATATCCAAATCCACAAAAAAAATCAAATAATTATAAATATTCAAATCCACACTATTCATTGTAATCCCTACTCAAAACACTTGAAATCTTAAATCTTTAGATTGTAAAGGATTCAAAAATGAAAATAGCATAAGCACCCATAATAAAAGCTAATGATAACATCCTTCCAAATGTTTTATCCGTACAAAACTCTATTTATAGATAGGTATGATTATATATGATTTATATTTGATCCACTTATAGCGTATTTATCTATACGTTGTCAGTGAATCAGATGATATATCTCATTAATAATAAAATTATCTATATTTATTTTTAAAACCTTTTAATGAGATAATATCTTCTGATTCACTAACAATGTATAAATATATACACTGTCAACATATCATATATAAACTTTTCTATATATACCTCCATATGCACTAATTAAGCTTGTCTTGCTTCAAAGAGAACACAAACATGCATATTATAACCATGATAACAACATCATTTACGCCAATTGAATTACTACTATAAGTTTATAACCCAATTAATCTTTGTTTTTTATTCTAAAACCTAACTCTAACCTCTTCATAAATCCTCATATATAAAGTATAAACAAATACTCCATAAATATATGCTTCAACTCCCAAAAACAAGACAGCATCTTAATCCTGGAAGTCATATAAACATAAAAATATCTAGCTTGATTACAGGTTTTCAGACAGAAAAAAAAAAAAAAAAAAACATATATGAAAGATCGAAATCAACAATGCCCATATCGTCTAAATCAGATTCAATACTAAGGTCTCATTTGGCACGGTGATTGTCTGA
Source organism: Fremontodendron californicum (assembly GCA_030761205.1). NCBI lineage: Eukaryota > Viridiplantae > Streptophyta > Magnoliopsida > Malvales > Malvaceae > Fremontodendron > Fremontodendron californicum. The sequence continues at coordinate 7,578,345 of JAULJL010000025.1, read as the reverse complement.
TTGGATTACAAGGCCACGAGCAAATTGGTCTTATGTGGCACAACTGGAATGAGTAATCGCCATAGGTCGGAAGGGGTGTGGTGGCTCAGCACACCCTCACATTGATTCAATTTTACCCATACATTTAGAAATTTATTAAGACTAAAACAATTTTTGACTTAGATTTTAAAAAATGGATTTGAATTTCAAAAATAATATAATTGTGTAATAAAACATATATAAATATAAGGATTTTTATTTGAATATTTCTTTTCATTTTTTTATTTTTCAAAATATCGATTTTTTGTTTTTATTTACCAAATGCGTTAGTTTCAGAATATATTGAGAAATCGCATGGCCGATGACGTTTTCTCAATTTGTAATTTTATTTTAAAAAAAAAAAATTTGGAAGTCGCCATGACCTATGAGGACTTCTAAAATTTTTTATAAAAACACCATGGAAGTCGCCATGGGCGATGACGACTTCCATGGTGCAATGTTAAAAAAATTAACATTATGGAAGTCGCCATTGGCCATGGCGACTTCAATACTTAAATTATATATTTTTTCTAAATTTAATTATTTTTTAATTATATTTATAATTTCATAATTTATATATTTTTTAATTATAATTTTTAGTTATATATATATTTTTATAAATTATTTATATATATTTTTATAACGTTTTTATATTTTTTAATTATATACTTAAAATTTTTATATTTTTTTCATTATATACTTATAATTTATAAAAAGTTATAATTATATATATAAAAAAATTAATTATATAACATAACATATAATGATAAATAGGAAAAAACTTGCATAATATGGAATGGTCGTCATGGGTCATATGATTGAACCGAAAATCGAAAATATGATCAGTTCGACTTCCTGTTCAATTTTTTTAACCTTGCAAAATAATCCCTCGTGTGCATTTTGGTCAACCAAATTATTAGTCTCCGTTCCTTCAGTGGGCTTAATTTAGACACATTATTATTATTCCTCAAGAAATTATTACATAAATTTCGTGAAAGAAGATTTGTCTTTTTTACCTTCACCTTTTATTATTTTAATGCCTACTAGTTTGAGGAGTTTAATATATTATTTTCAAATTTCTGTTTATTCACAAAATTTATGAACTCGTATAAGATATTGTTGTTGGATTTAATTATGCAAGTGCACGTATCGCAAGCAAGTAATAAAGTGGAAGTAAAGTGTCGAACCCACGAGAAATTGTTATTAATTTTGCTAAATACTAAAATTAGAACAACTCAATCTTATCTAAACAATTAAATAAAAATTAAAAGAAACTAATATTGAAAGCAAATGAATTAAAAAGGGTGAATTCAATTAATTATGAAAGCTAGGATTACAACTTCTCTCAACACTTCGCTTGAATCTCTATCTACCTCTTCACTTGATTAATGATCCTGAGTTGTTTAACCTAGAGCTCTATCTTATTTATAAGGATCTTTCGAAGGTCTCATAAAAATATCCTTCTTAACCAATTAACTATATTCCTATGATAATTGAATTAAAGAAGAACTCATTAAGCTTAGGCTCTAACAATGGTTACACATGACAAGTAAGTGTATTTTTACCCTACTTGCAGATCAATTCATCCTAATAAATGAATAAGAAACATGTGTCATTCAATCCATGTCTAACACTAAACTCCCTTTTCCAAGTTGTATTTAGGTTAACAAATCAATCTTAATTGGTGGCCGATCAACTAGAAGCATTAAGAACAAGAATGAACAAACAACTCAACAAACCATTAAATCAAACTAGAGAGAGAAAGTAAATTCAAACTATGTGTTGAGTTCCATTGAAATCCTAGTAAAAAGAAAATTAGTTCATGATAATTAATGAAAACAAATAATCAAATAGTTTCATTATCATCAACAATACAAGAAAGATAAAGAAGAGAAAAGAAGAAACTAAGAGTTGTCAGTTCTTGAGTCTTCAATCTTCAAGCTTCTAATCTTCTTGAGAGAGAATTTGATGGTGACTATCTTCTTGAGAGAGAATTAGGTTTCTAGATGTCTAATCCTCTTTATTCTGACCTAAAAGAGTCCTATTTAAAGTGTCCAAGGCCTCCTGGAGTCTGAAACTTCATTCCCAAGCAAAATAGGTAAAATTTGCGTTTTTGCGGGTACTGTTCATGCCCCTTGGCGTCGTGGCGCCAGTGCTACTGCCTCCTTTATGTTTCTTCTCCGTTTGTCTGAACTGGTTCCTGCCGTGGCGCCAGTGCTTATGCCCCTTGGCGCCGTGGCGCCAGTGCTACAAACTCTTCTCATGCTTATGTTTTCCCAAAAATCAAGAAAATTCAATAACTAAAATTCGTCATTGGATAAGGATTCCATCATAATAAGTGCATCATATCTCAAGCAAATCAAAACCAAAAAAAAAAAAAAAAATTAGAATCCTAATAATAAGATTAGACAATCACACTGTAGACACCTAATTTTGTCCAGACCACTAAAACATGTATGTTTTCTTCTTAAAGTGTTGTTTCAAAATGCAAAAAGACTTTTCTCATCCTGCAGGTGGTACTTTGAGACTTAGTTTAAGAAAGCAGACATAAAAAGTCAAACTTGAAAAAGTCAACCCCGAAAAGTCAAATACTAAAAAAGTCAACCAACTTTCAAAATCAGGATTTGAAGTTCAATTGAAAAATGCTGAAAGAATTTTGATAATACGAGGTCTACATTGAAAGATATGGAGTTCGAAAGTTGGGTTACGGAGATTTAGTAGAAAAGAAACCCTAGTTCGGGAAATTTAGGGAAAAATACTTAAACGATCAAATTGGTCTGAATTGAGGGTTCTAAATGAAAGATAAGCACTGGCTATGGGTAATGGAGAAGCTACTTGGAAGAGAAATTGAAGGAAAAGTCAATCCGGAAGAAAACCGAGAATTAGGTTTTTAGTGGATTTTGGTGAAATTGGGGACAATTGCAGAAATGGCCCGACTCGATAAAACTAAAGCCTTTAATTGATGAGGAGTGATTAAACAAGGATAGCCCAAGGCTCAGTTTGAAGAAAATCCAAGAAAAGAGCTGATTGGAGAAAAAAGGAAAAACGAGGAAATTCTCGACTGTGAAAAAAGGAAAAACTAAATTGGAAGGGAATTAAATCGTAAAAATTGGGCATTTTCGGACCAACTCCAATTCAATATATGACAGAAGCCCAGGAAAAGAAAATCTAAAAATCGGACTTGTTTTGAGCAAAATCGGGCTTCGAAGATAAAAGGACAAAATTGAATAATTTGGGAAAAATAGCAAATGAACTCCAAAAATTCTAAAAAATTGCAGATCTCATTCTTAAACCATTTTGAAGAGATTGGCGAAAGAAAATCCAGATTCGGAGTTCGTTTGCAAAATGGGCAAATCCTGGGTCCTTTATGCAGAAATTCAAGAAGATAAATTTCAAAAAAATATCAAATGAGCTCCAAAAATTCTAAAAATTTTTAGATCTCATTCCTAAATTATTTGGAAGAGATTGGAAAAAGAAAATCCAAATTCAGAGTTTGTTTACAAAATGGCCAAATCCCGAGCCCACTATGTAGTAATTGAAGCAGATAAATCCCCAAAAAATAGCAAATGAGCTCCAAAAATTATGAAAACTTCCAGATCACACTTTTAAATTATTTGAAAGAGATTGGCGAAGAAAAATCTGGATTCGGAGCTCGTTTAAAAAAATGGTGATTCAGTTATTTTTCTTAATCAAGCTTTTGAAATAGTGACACATGGGCCAATAAATGGAGAGGAATGATGTCATATTTATGGCATCCTATTTATGAAATCTTCATGACATCATATTTGTGAGCTGATTATTCCAATCTAATGGTGGGATTTTACATAGAAAGCATCTTGAATTAAAGGCCATTGGATCAAAATTGGTTAGAAAAAAACTACAACATTCTACACAATTCTTATACCATTTGGCCAAGCCTTTTTGGAGAGGGGAATTTAGATTTTTGCTGGAGCTTGGGGGGCTGAATAGAGGCAGTAGCTAATGGGAAAAAGAGAAAAAAAAAAAGGAGAAAGAGAGGAGAAAGAGAGGAGAAAAAAGGAGAAGAAAAAAGAAAGATTTGGCTTGCTACTTCTTGATTTGGAAAGCTAGAGCAAGGTAGCTATGTTCTTTCATGGTTTTCTCATACTTGTTGACATGATTTTGATATTTTGATTGTCATTTTATTCTATTTTATGAAATAAACTTGTTTTTTAAAATAAGTTATATGGAGCTTTTACTTTGTTTTTTAAAAGAAATCAAGAAAACAAGTTTTTCTCTGTTTTTCATCCTGGTTGAATGAATCACTTTTGTTAAATGATTTTGTGTTTGATCTTGTTTATGTGATTTGTTGTGGTAGGTTAGCTTACTTGTGGTATATTAGCTTGATTGTGGTAGTTTAGCTATAGACCATGCCATGTGTTTGTGAAAATGTCTAGCTATATTCATGCATTTGCATTATGATTGCCTAGTTTAGCATGTTTCCTTTTTAGTCTTGTATTTAGTTTGCCATGTGTTTGTGTTATTTCCATGCATTTTTTAGGTCTAGGTCTCATTTTCATGTCCATGCATTTCATGCATTTTAGACCTAAGTTGCATTAAATGCTATGCAAGTTCATTTTAGGTCTAGGCCATATTCTCTATGCCATGCATTTTCATGTCATTTAGGTTTTAAATCATGCATTCAATTTGCTGTATGCTCATGCATTTCATGTCATGCCACATGATTTATGACTTAGGCCAATCAATGGTTCAATGTCATGCTCACTTGAGCATACTTGTGGAAAATTAAAGAGTTGTCAAATTGATTATTCTACCTTTGTATTTTTTTACTTAAGCCAATTTTTGTCTAACTTTTTAAAAGTGCTAGCTACTATTTGTGGGTCTTTAGGAGAGTCTCCAACATTTTACTTTGATTTTTAAATGATTTTATCAAAGGCAAAATAAATGTGTTTTCGCAAAACAATTTTTCACCCAGTACTCGGACTTTCTTGATTTTTTTGGGAAGTCATCATTAATCAAAAAATTAAGCCAATGTTTTCTCATGTAGTTTTACATGTCCTGAGTCTCCAGTATTTTTTTTTTTTTAGATTTTTTTGAATTTGTAAAAATAGGTTAAAATATAATGTTTTAAAACTAGACAGTAAAGGCAGATTTGAATTCAAAAGAAAAACAATTGTTAAATTTGGCTAAGGCATTTAGAGGGGATTGGTTAGAAACTTTAGTTACTGTCTTAGGATAATTTTTAAGCCTTTATAAACTCTAAAAATGATTTTATAAGCCTCGAGTTAAGGGTGGTCAAGTCCGAGATTTTAAACTTAGGAACTTAGAGCCATTTTTAAAGGGTTTGGCTAGGGTTTCAATCTTCATTCAAGTTTCTTTCAAAATTGTTTTCAAACAAATCACAAAGTATTTTTATTTTAGAAAATTTAATTTGATATATTTTCCTAAGGTAGCCAGATATCTTTTTAGATATATGGATTTCCTTAATTAAAGGAAAAAATACACTTTCATGCATTGCATTTTCCATATTCATGCATTTTATATAATATGTGATTTTTGCTATGATAATTTCTATGATATTGTTATTATTTTGATTTACTTTATGGTATTATGTGGTTTGTTGTACGGTTTTGAATATTACATGCTATCTTATGCTTTTTATTTAGTTATTTATTTGTCACATTATTTAGCATATATTATATTCATGCATTATATTTTTATTTTTATTTTCATGCATATTACATGATAGCATTATTTTATGTTTCATGTCATTTAGATTACAATCCATGTTATTTAGATTATACCATGTACCATGTCATTTAAAATATGCCATATTATTTAAATTTGCCATGTCATTTAAATCATATCACTTCATTTAGAAAATCATGTCATTTAAATGATATCATTTTATTTAGAATATCATGTTATTTAAGTTGTTTCATTTCATTTAGAACATATCATGTTACTTAAGATATTTCATTTCATATAAAATACATTATGTCACTTAAGATATTACATTTCATTTAGGATATTTCATTTCACTTAGAATATACTATGATACTTAGGATATTTCATTTCATCTAGAATATACTATGCCATTTAAATTATATCATATCATTTAGGTTGCATTATATTGTCTAAGACTTTACTATGTCATTTTATTTATGTCACACATGTTCATATTCATTTTTTAAAATGTTTTGAAAAAGATAAAGATTTTCAATAAAATAAAGATATTCCCGAGTTAAAATAATTCATGAGTTCTCTGCTGAGTTTGCTGGGGAGAATATCATCAATTATCATTATTAACGGAATATCTTCTTTAAAACGAGAAAGATTCGATTTTTTTTTCAAATAAATAAAAATTCCTATATTTTGCCACGTTTGTTGGGAAATATAGAAAAATTTTGAATTAATAAATTCTGGATTATTTCCAAATAAAATTGGAATTATTTTTCTTTAAATTTGGAATTAACTTGAAATACTAAATTTAAAACCAACTTTTTTACCGAGACTTGAGATAACACACGATTAGTAAGGTATCGTTTTGTACGGGCGTTGTAGGGGCGCTAATCTTTCCCCGCACGTAACTGAGCCCCAAACCCGCTTCTTTGATTTCTCTGGTTTAAAACGCAGACTTGAAAATGGTTTTAAAATATTTTATTTAATTTTAAAATATTTTATAAACCGATTTTAATAGGTGGCCAATCACACCTAGAGAAAAAAAATTGGGGGCGACTCCATTTTTTTTTCAAGGTCATTTCAAAACCTTCATTTTTCAAGAGGAACTAAGTCGACTTTTCCTCGATTTTTTTTAATGTCACGCTAACAAATATAAAGTCTTGCAATAAGACTTGTTATTTTTTAAGTTGCGACAGCTTGGCGACTCCACTGGGGTTATTTAGAAAGTCAGGCTTAGAATTAGTCGTGTGTTATCAAAGTCTCGGTTTTGTTGATTTAATTGGTATTTAATTTTAATTCCCATTTTTTTTTCAATAATAAGGAGAATTTTAAAAATAATAAAATGTTTTTAAATATGTCCATATTCATGTGCATACATATTATTATTGTTCTCTAGTTATTTTGTTGTATATATTTATTCTTTGCCTAATTGATGCTTTACATTGTTTGATCTTGTTGGGGCATTTAGAATAAGGGGTATAGAATAGGTTGTGAAAGGTTTGTTGTTCCTCCTCACGCACCACACGTGCATTTGCCTTCATGATTAACAATCCACATGGGCTAGTGAAACACTTCCGGAGTACTAAATTACCTAAGCCTTCGTGATTAACAATCTGCATGGGCTTAGGAAAATATACTCTAACGAATTGAACCCGCTTTTATCAGGGTGCCTTTCAAGCCTTCACAGGCTACTGTGAGGAGCAATTCGGGGCCTTTAGAACCGATTCACCCGCATATAGTGAACCTAGGCGAAGCTATGCTGGATTTTCGTTAGATGCACCAAAGCTAGGAACACATGGAAGAATGCTTCTGATCTTTTGCCATTTATTTTACACTCTGAATAGGTGTTGTAGATCAGGCAATGATGAACGTACATCGCCCTTAATAAATGTGATAATTTGCCCCAATGCCTAAATGGGTGGATACTGTTGGGGCAAGTGTTCACTAACTTTTTGAAATTCAAAATAAAAATTCTTTTTCCAGCATTTTGTACTTTGCACATTTCATACATGTGTAAATAGAGCATGTACATTTATGGTTGTATTGTTGATCTCAATGTTTTTTTTTTTTTTTTTTTGCAATAAACGGATGGTGATAATGATCTTATTTGATGATTTCATAAAACCGGTAGTGTTACATGAACATTTGGACATTGTACCATAGTAGAATCCATTACCCCAAAATTCTTTTGAAAAAGAATATGTTTGGTTTTTCATTAAGAAAACATGTTTAAAAAAATCATAGATTAAATTTGGAGGCAAATCTTGTATAATGAGATTTTTGAATAATCAAGATTTAGGTCCCACTAATTTCGTGCAATCATTGGTTAATTTCTTTGTGTATACCTTTGTGTTAATTCATTTATTCTTTACATGTATCATTTTGACATCATGTTATAGTCCTAACATGCATGGTTATTCATTGTAGAATACATTTGTGATATACATAGTCATTCTTTGTATCTACTTTTGTGTTAATTCATTTATTCTTTGCATATATCATTTTGACATCATGTTACAGTCATAGCTTGCATTGTCATTCATTGTAGAATACGTTTATGACATGCATAGTCATTATTTGTATATACCCGTGTATCAATTTATTCATTCTTTAAATATATCATGTTGGTATCAGGTTGCATTCATGCATTCATAGTCAGCATGATTTTTCTGTATATACCCATGTATCAATTTATTCATTCTTTACATGTATCATGTTAGCATCAGGTTGCATTCATGCACTCATAATCAGCATGATTTTTCTGTATATATCCATGCATTAATTTGCTTATTCTTTACATGCATCATGTTGACTTTAGGTTGCATTCATGACAAACATAGGCAGCATGATTCTCTATATTTGTTCATGCATTAATTTGTTTACTCTTTACATGCATTGATTTGTTTATATAAATCATGTTGATTTTGGGTTGCATTCATGACATAGTCATCATGATATGCTCATGCATTAATCGGTCATATTAACATTAGGATGCATTCACTGACACACATGGTCAGCATGATTTTGTTTGTTTATACTCTGTATCAATCATTCATTGTTTACATTCATCATAATTGACATTGTGTGGCATTCATAGTGTATATGATCATTCATTGGGAAATGCATCTGGAACATACATGGTCATTCATTGCATATATCCATGCATTGATTTTTCTTATTCTTTAAATGCATCATATTGACATCGTGTTGCATTTATAACATACATAGTCATTCATTGCATATATCCATGCTTTGATTTTTCTTATTCTTTAAAAGCACCATGTTAGCGTTGTGTTGCATTTATAACTTACATGATCAACATATTTCCACTATATATGACCATACATCATTTTGTATATTCTTCACATGCATCAAATTGCATTCATGACATTCATAGCTCATTCATCATGAAATACATTAATAAGATGAAATAGAAACTGGCTTAGCTTTAAAGAGCTTTCTTCGTCAGCTAAAAACTATGACCCCAACAGCAAGTGCGAATATCACATTGGGACCATTGGGCATTCGACTGAAAAATGTCGACAACTGAAAGAAAGAATTGAAGGTCTTGTCCATGATGGCATTTTGACTCCAGAGCTTATCGAACAATGGAAATCTGTTTTACCATAGCTCGATTTCCTCTCGAAGATTTTTGAGGATAAGAATTGTTATCTCCGAAGGCATGTCAATAGGAAAATCATGATACATGTAGTTTCATACCTCATGATGAAAACACTTGTCTCGTGTCGACATTCATATGAATTAAATGAATTTTGAATTTTAAATGCTTTGTGTTTATTGTGTTTTAACAATAATTTGAATTTGCAAAAACAAGCATTAAGGAAGTTTTAATAATGGATAGTCTCGAGAATATTGATGATCATTGTTACAAATGACTCAATACCTTTTTCCCTCTCTTTTAGGCTTTCCTAGGCCTAAATCCCTTGAACCGAGACCACTTGGAAAACCTAATATGAATGATTGAACTTCATAAACCATTGTCATCATAGAATAAGCAAAGATGTAGATCCTAGTCTAGGCTATGAACAAAGGAACGAACTTTTTGAAAAATTTTCGAACTCCTTGAAATTCAAACAAATAAGACATTCTTTCAAGAATTTAGATCATGGTAATTTGCTGTGTGTCAATATTGTGCCAAAACCATTCATGTCATTTTCAACAACCACAAAACACTAATTGCCCAAACATCACTTCATGATTGACACCCTGGGGCACAATGATTAAACTAGATTATCCCATGCCCAGAGAAAACCCATTTTTGGGTCATATTTTCCTTGTCTCTTCAAAGAACCCAGAATTGAAACTCAGCCTTTTCAAAATAGACCTAGACTTGCTATGTTTCCTCGTTGAAACAAATTCTCATGGTTAATCAAATTGGGGCATCATATGTGGAAATGATAAATACATGGTGAATAAGGAGGGATTAATGCATGCATCATTGCGGGCATGAGAAAAAAAAGAAAAGAAAAAAACGAAGAAAAATTGTGATATCATCATTATGAGAATTCGGATGATTCCAAAGTGCAAAATGAAATTCTGATTATCTATTCCCCTAGGGATTTATTTTCAATGAGAATATTCGGGCTTGATATGATGAATGGTCATCTTTCATATCCTTTTCGCAAAAAGAAATTCTACATAGTCACCCTTTTTGAGCCAAAAGGATTCTTTCTTCTTCGAACCCTGATCAAGGATCATCCTCTACACTGGGGGGCAAATGCGAGGAAAGATCTTCTCAAAGAAAAAAAAGAGTCCTAACTCAAAGACAGATACAAAGCAAATTGAGCCCCGAATAAATACGGGCTCACTCTGTCGAAGTAAAAAAAAAAAGGAAAAGATGGCGAAATGGAAGCCAAGAACAAAACAAAAAAAAAATGTGAAAAAGTATGGCAAATGAAAGCCAAAAGCAAAAAAGAAAAAGAGCAAAGTAAAAAAGAATGAGAAGTCCAAAAGGGACAAATGCTTCAAAGGGAATCCTCCTCAAGAAATGATCCTTGATCTAATTATCCTCAAACACATATTTTGGGCCTATTTATCTTTTCTTTTTGAATTCTGAACCATGGCCTACATTACATGCTTTAAAAGTCCATTTTGATCAAGTATGAATATTTAATTTGAAGGGTTTTTCCTTAGATTTTATCCCATCTTATCGAGTTATCATTTCACTAAGGAAGAATTTAGAATTCTCAAGTGCATGGTAGAACAAAAAAAAGAAAAAAGAGAGAGGAAAGAATGGGATTCTAGGGCAAAAACTCAAAAACGGGCGGTCTAGAGTACAATGGAAATTTTTGATGCCATCTATGATAGTGTCGATACCACAAAAGAGAAGGTCATCTTTAAGAAGTGGTCATCGAGGAACATCTAAGAATTTATGAAACTTCCAAATTGACAGCTCTCATTCGGAGGATTGTCTTCAAAAAATCGGAACTTTTTTTTTTCCCAAAATTACACTTTTCTATTTAAACATCCCGACCAATCTTGACGCCTGTCAAAATACCTTGATATGGAAACTAAAAGAATGTTGAATTTGTTTGGGTTCTCAATGAATTCATGATTTATAAAACCTATTCCATTTGTCAGATTAGAAGGGACATACATTTTTGTTGTGAAGATTTCCTTGAAAAACCAAAATTTTTTTCGTACCAAGCCTTGCCAATCCCAGTTCAAAAAAACTAGATTGACATATAGAGAAATTTCTAATAGTGATCATCAATCTTCAAAAGATTTGTACATTACACACTGTAGGGTTAATATTTTTGTTCAAAAGTTTTTAAAATGAGAAAACAAATAAAGATATGTTTTGAAGCACCCATTCTTGATGTTGACATGAGGCAAGGGTTTTTCTAACCTTAAGGTATAGAACTGCTAGGATAGGTTTTGATTTCCAGATATGAGAAGAAGAAATAGAACCCGTTTCAGACCTTTGTTGATGAGAGTTTGAAAACTGTTGGGGCAAAGAGAACAGCCAAAATGAATTGAAGATATACTCTGATTTGAAAAGGAAAAATGAATGTGAGAGGCTAAGCCAAAGTCTAGAAAAACGACCGGGGGCATTTGCATCACTCATGAGTACTCATCTTTTTTGAGCTTTGCATCTGCACAGTGTTGGCAAGCATTTGCATCATTCATGGGTATTTGCATGGGCATTATTCCATAAGCATCTGCATTTTACCTTTACATTTACATCCTTCATGGAATTCGCATTTGCATCATCTCAAGCAATTGCATCATTTCTAGAACCATTGTATTTTCATTATTGTGTGGTAACTGCAGTTACACTGTTCATAGACCACTTACGGGAACATGATTAGTCGAGGCATCTGCATCATTCCATGAAGTAGTTGCATCAATCTAAGAGCATTTGCATCAAGAAGCATTTGCATTTGCATCATGAAGCATTTGCATCAATCCTAGCCATTCGCATTTGCACCACGAAGCATGAGCACCTTGTTAAAGACATGTGCATCTGCATCTCTTCTCAAAGCTTTTGGGTATAATTTTTGACACGATTTTTTTAAAAAATGATCAAGTCTTCTGTGGTGATAGCCGAAGCCTCTGTGGAGATATCCAGAGTTTTAAAATTTTTTGAACAGGGAAAGTCTTTGGTAGTGATAGCCAAAGCCTCTGTGGAGATATCCAGAGTTTTAAAATTTTTTGAAAAGGGAACAAGTCTTTGGTAGTGATAGCCGAAGCCTCTGTGGAGATATCCAGAGTTTTAAATTTTTTAAAAAGTGAACAAGTCTTCAGTGATGATAGCTGAAGCCTCTGGTGGAAATATCCAGGGTTTTATAATTTTGAAAAATGAGAAATCTTCTTCTGGAAGAGTTATCCAGAGTTTTACAGTTCTAAAAATGAGCAAGTCTTTGGTGGTGATAGCCGAAACTTCTGGAGGAGATATCCAAAATTTTATTCAACATCTGCATCTACATCAAGAAGCATTTGCATTAGTCTAAGTCATTTGAATCTGCATCAAGAAAATTTGCATTAAATCAAGTCATTTACATTTGCATCAAAGACATTTGCATCAAACTAAAGACATTTGCATTTGCATCATGAAGCATTTGCTTCATCTCTCAAAGTTTTTAGGTATAATCGAACTCGTTTTGCTTCTCAAATGAGTTAAGTTCCGAGTCCACTGCCGAGTTATATTGTTTTAAATTCGAACTCGTTCTGCCTCTCAAATGAGTCGAGCCCCTAGACCACCGTCGAGGTACTTTCTTTTATTTTGAACCTGTTGAACCCAGAATTTTACATTTTTAAAATGAACAAGTCTTTGGTAGTGATAGCTCAAGCTTCTAGAGGAAATACCCAGAATTTTAATACGTTTTTTAAAAATGAACAAGTCTTCGGTAGTGATAGCTGAAGCTTATGGAGGTGATACCCAAAATTTTTACAAATTTTAAAAAATGAACAAGTCTTCGGTATTGATAGCTGAAGCTTCTGGAGGTGATACCCAAAATTTTACAAATTTTAAATAGTGAGAAAGTCTTCGGTGGTGATAACTGAAGCTTTTGGAGGAGATACCCAGAATTTTACAAATTTTAAATACTGAGAAAGTATTCGGTAGTGATAGCCGAGCCTCTATGGAGATATCAAGAGTTTTAATTTTTTTTTTGTTGAAAAATAAGCAAGTCTTTGGTGGCGATAGCCGAAGCTTCTGGAGGAGATACCCATAATTTATAGCACAGCTGAGAACAAGACAGGTTAAGACCTCGAGACAATCGTCGAGGTCATTTCTTCTCTTGTGAATCGAACTCATTTCCTTAAGGCGGGTCGAGCCTTGATTAGTCAGGGAACTCAATTTAAGGACAAATCTTCACTTTATAGCTTTTTTAATGAAAAAAAGAAAAAATTAAAAAATGAAAAAAAAATAAAAAATAAAAAATAAAAAATAAAAAAAATGAAAAATGAAAAATGAAAAATGAAAAATGAAAAATGAAAATGAAAATGAAAATGAAAATGAAAACTCCCTTTCCTTTACTTCACATGAGATTTCGCTAACCGGACAAAATTAGTGTTTGTTTATCTTTGCCTGATTCCTGATTCTCATCAATAGTCAAAGAGGGGCAGTTGTAGACACCTAATTTTGTCTAGAACACTAAAACAAGTATGTTTTCTTCTTAAAGTGTTGTTTCAGAACGCAAAAAGACTTTTCTCATCCTGCAGGTGGTACTCCGAGACTTAGTTTAAGAAAGCAGACATAAAAAGTCAAACTTGAAAAAGTCAACCCCAAAAAGTCAACTACTAAAAAGTCAACCCACTTTCAAAATGAAGATTTGGAGTTCAATTGAAAAATGGTGAAAGAATTTTGATAATCTGAGGTCTACATTGAAAAATATGGAGTTCGAAAGTTGGGTTACGGAGATTCAATAGAAAGGAAACCCTAGTTCGGGAAATTTAGGGAAAAAGGCTTAAACGATCAAATTGGTCAAAATTGAGGGTTCCAAATGAAATATAAGCACTGGTTATGGGTAATGGAGAAGCTACTTGGAAGAAAAATTGAAGGAAAAGTCAATCCGGAAGAAAATCGAAAATTAGGTTTTTAGTGGATTTTGGTGAAATTGGAGAAAATTACAGAAATGGCCCGATTCGGTAAAACTAAAGCCCTTAATTGATGAGGGGTGATTAAACAAGGATAGCATAAGGCCCAATTTGTAGAAAATCCGAGAAAAGAGCCGATTAGAGAAAAAAAAAGAAAAATGAGGAAATTCCCAACTGTGAAAAGAGGAAAAACCAAATTGGAAGGGAATTTGATCGTAAAAATTGGGCATTTTTGGACCAACTCTGATTCAATATATGAAAGAGGCGCAGGAAAAGAAAATCTGAAAATCGGACTTGTTTTGAGCAAAATCGGGCTTCAGAGGTAAAAGGGGAAAATTGGATAATTTGGGAAAAATAGCAAATGAACTCCAAAAATTTTAAAAATTTTCAGATCTTATTCTTAAACCATTTCAAAGAGATTGGAGAAAGAAAATCCGGATTCGGAGTTCATTTACAAAATGGCCAAATCCCGGGTCCCCTATGCAGAAATTCAAGAAGATAAATCCTGAAAAACTACCAAATGAGCTCCAAAAATTCTGAAAATTTGCAGATCTCATTCTTAAATTATTTGGAAGAGATTGGAGAAAGAAAATCAGGATTTGGAGTTCGTTTGCAAAATGGCCAAATCTCGGGCCCACTATGTAGTAATTCAAGCAGATAAATCCCAAAAAAATAGCAAATGAGCTCCAAAAATTATGAAAACTTCCATATAAAGTTTTTAAATTTTTTGAAAGAGATTGGTGAATAAAAATTTGGATTCGGAGCTCGTTTAAAAAATGATAAAAGTTCGGGTGCACAAAGGGGCAATTTTAGAAGAAAAATCTGAAAATAGCAAATGGGCTCCAAAAATTATGAAAACTTCCAGAATTCAATTTTTTATTATTTAGAAATAAAAATTTGAATTTGGAGTCCGTTTTCTATTTAATTTGGTTTGGGGGTCAAAAAGGTCATTTCACCGAAGAAATCGAAGAAGGCCTTTAAAAAATTAGAGATTGGGTTGGTTTTTCAAAGGGCAATCAGCCAAGCCCATAATGGAGAGTGATTTTGTTGAGATTTTAGATCAAAGGGCCAAGAGTGAAGAGGAAGGTAGTTATTTTTCTTGATCAAGCCTTTGAAATCGGGACACATGGGCCAATAGATGGAGAGAGATGATGCCATATTTATGGCATCCTATTTATGACATCTTCATGACATCATATTTAGGAGTTGATTATTCCAATCTAATGGTGGGATTTTACATAGAAAGCATCTAGAATTAAAGGCCATTGGGTCAAAATTGGTTAGGAAAAAACTACAACATTCTACACAATTCTTATACCATTTGGCCAAGCCTTTTTGGAGAGGGGAATTCAGATTTTTGCTGGAGCTTGGCGGGCTGAATAAAGGCAGTATCTAAGGGAAAAAAGAGAGAAAAAAAAAAGAAAGGAAAAAGAGAGGAGAAAAAAGGAGAAGAAAAAAGTAAGGTTTGGCTTGCTACTTCTTGATTTGGAAAGCTAGAGCAAGGTAGCTATGTTCTTTCATGTTTTTCTCATACTTTGTTGACATGATTTTGATATTTTTATTGTAATTTTATTCTCTTTTATGAAATAAACTTGTTTTTTAAAATAAGTTCTAAGGAGCTTCTACTTTGTTGTTTAAAAGAAATCAAGAAAACAAGTTTTTCTCTATTTTTCATCATGGTTGAATGAATCACTTTTGTTAAATGATTTTGTGTTTGATCTTGTTAATGTGATTTGTTGTGGTAGGTTAGCTTACTTGTGGTAGATTAGATTGATTATGGTAGGTTAGCTTGATTGTGGTAGGTTAGCTATAGACCATGCCATGTGTTTGTGAAAATGTCTAGCTATATTCATGCATTTGCATTATGATTGCTTAGTTTAGCATGTTTCCTTTTTAGTCTTGTATTTAGTTTGCCATGTGTTTGTGTTATTGCCATGTATTTTTTAGGTCTAGGTCTCATTTGCAAGTCCATGCATTTCATGCATTTTAGACCTAAGTTGCATTAAATGCTATGCAAGTTCATTTTAGGTCTAGGCCATATTCTCTATGCCATGCATTTTTCATGTCATTTAGGTTTTAAATCTTGCATTCAATTTGCTGTATGATCATGCATTTCATGTCATGCCACATGATTTATGACTTAGGCCAATCAATGGTTCAAAGTCATGCTTACTTGAGCATACGTGTGGAAAATTAAAGAGTTGTCAAATTGATTATTCTACCTTTGTGATTTTTTTTACTTAGCCAATTTTTGTCTAACTTTTTAAAAGTGCTAGCTTCTGTTTGTGGGTCTTTAGGAGAGTCTCCAACATTTTTACTTTGATTTTTAAATGATTTTACAAAAGCAAAAAAAAATGTGTTTTGGCAAAAAAGTTTTTCACCCAGTTTTCAGACTTTCTCGATTTTTCTGGGAAGCCATCTTTAATCAGAAAATTAAACCAATTGTTTCTCGTGTAGTTTTACATGTTCATAGTTTCCAGTAATTTTTTTAGATGTTTTCTTAATTTTTAAAATATGTTAAAAAAATCATGTTTTAAAACTAGATAGTAGAGGCAGAATTGAATTCAAAAGAAAAACAATTGTTAAATTTGGCTAAGGTATTTAGAGGGGATTGGTTAGAAACTTTAGCTACTGTCTTAGGATAATTTCTAAGCCTTTTTAAATTCTAAAAATGATTTTATAAACTTGAGTTAAGGGTGGTCAAGTCCGGGATTTTAAACTTAGGAACTTAGAGCCATTTTTAAAGGGTTTGGCTAGGGTTTCAATCTTCATTCAAGTTTCTTTCAAAATTGTTTTCAAACAAATCACAAAGTATTTTTATTTTAGAAAATTTAATTAAATATATTTTCCTAAGGTAGCCGGATATCTTTTTAGATATACGGATTTCCTTAATTAAAGGAAAAAATACACTTTCATGCATGGTATTTTCCATATTCTTGCATTTTATATAATATGTGATTTTTGCTATGATAATTTCTATGATATTGTTATTATTTTGATTTATTTTATGGTGTTATGTTGTTTGTTATATGGTTTTGAATATTACATGCTATCCTATGCTTTTTATTTAGTTATTTATTTTTGTCACATTATTAGCATATATTATGTTCATGCGTTGTTATTTTATTTTTATTTTCATGCATATTACATGATAGCATTATTTTATGTTTCATATCATTTAGATTATATTCCATGTCATTTAGATTATACCATATACCATGTCATTTAAAATATGCCATATTATTTAAATTTGCCATGTCATTTAAATCATATCACTTCATTTAGAAAATCATGTCATTTAAATCATACCATTTCATTTGGAATATCATGTTATTTAAGTTGTATCATTTCATTTAGAACATATCATGTTACTTAAGATATTTCATTCCATATAGAATATATTATGTCACTTAAGATATTACATTTTATTTAGGATATTTCATTTCACTTAGAATATACCATGATACTTAGGATATTTCATTTCATCTAGAATATACTATGCCATTTAAAATATATCATGTCATTTAGGTTGCATTATATTATCTAGACTTTACTATGTCATTTTATTTATGTCACACTTGTTCATATTCAATTTTTTAAATGTTTTGAAAAAAATAATGATTTTCAATAAAATAAAGATATTCCCGAGTTAAAATAATTCATGAGTTCTCTGTCGGGTTTGCTGGGGAGAATATCATCAATTATCATTAATAACGGAATATCTTCTTTAAAACGAGAATGATTCGAAATTTTTTTCAAATAAATAAAAATTTCTATATTTTGGCACTTTTGTTGGGAAATATATGAAAATTTTGAATTAATAAATTCTGGATTATTTTCAAATAAAAATGGAATTATTTTTCTTTAAATTGGGAATTAACTTGAAATACTAAATTTAAAATCAACTTTTTTTTGAGACTTGAGATAACACTCGATTAGTAAGGTACTGTTTTATACGAGCGTTGTGGGGGTGCTAATCCTTCCCCACACGTAACCGAGTCCCAAACCCGCTTCTTTGATTTCTATGGTTTAAAAAGGAAACTTGAAATTGGTTTTAAAAATATTTTAATTAATTTTAAAATATTTTACAAAATCGATTTTAATAGTTGCCCGATCACTCCTAGCTAAAAAAGATTGGTGGCGACTCCATGTCTTTTTCAAGGTCATTTAAAAAAACCTTCATTTTTCAAGAGGAATTAAGTCGACTTTTCCTCGATTTTTTTTAATGTCACACTTAACGAATATAAAGTCTTGCGATGAGACTTGTTATTTTTTAGGTTGCGACACACACAAACTAAAAT
This sequence comes from Fremontodendron californicum, assembly GCA_030761205.1. Taxonomy (NCBI): domain Eukaryota; kingdom Viridiplantae; phylum Streptophyta; class Magnoliopsida; order Malvales; family Malvaceae; genus Fremontodendron; species Fremontodendron californicum. The sequence goes on along the minus strand of JAULJL010000025.1, from coordinate 7,559,803 downwards.
AAAACTAAAGACACACCCCCAAACTTAAAACGAACATTGTCCTCAATGTTTAAAAATAAAAAGAGGAAGAACAAGAAAACTCCCTTATCGATGAAGCAACGCAGGAAAAGCTTTAGTTTTCCTCTTAGACTTCATCATGCTTGTCCAAGTTGGGTGAGTAGTCACTACAAATGAAAACAAAGTAAAAAGAAATTAATAATAATAGAAATACTCTAAAATTTAAAAGAAAAAGAAAAATAAAAAGTTTAGAACTTGGGTTGCCTCCCAAGAAGCGCTTGATTTATAGTCATCGGCTTGACTATCTCTTATTTATCATCCCGTATCGAACCACTTGATGATTTTCAATTCATGCCATTTCGCTGTTCTTTCTTTGAACAGTTTAGCAATCTTGCAGGCTTGAAAGCGAAATTTATCCCTTTCCGTGGTAGAATTCAACAATGCTTTAAGTAGATCAATGGGATAAATCTCTATGAATTCCTCATTGTTAGCACTATCTATCCCATCGATTAGCTTTGGCTGTTGGATGCATTGGGGAACAGGCTGTGATGGGTCACACTGGGTCTCCTCTATGTAAACTTTTTCACCATCTTTTGCATCCATTATTTCTTCTTCAAGAAATTTGGTTGGTGGTGGTGGGTCGCACTCAATCCCGACTTCTTGAGCTTTCACATATTATTCTTCAATAAGCTCAGCTGACAATTCTATGTTCTTGCTATCGTCATCTATCTCTTGTTCAATCCCAAGTGTATTGGCATTGCAATGCTCTTGTTCTTCACTCATAGGATTAAGTTCAGTATCACTTGGAAGAGTTTCTTGAAGTTGGTTGTCAATGGCATGAGCAATCTGGCTTATTTGTGTCTCAAGATTCCTGAGTATCGTTGATTGACTCTGATTAAAAGCTTCTTGTTCCGCCATGTAGTGCATAAACATCTCTTTCAATGAAGGATTCATTTTTGGAACTGGTGCTTGAGCTTGGGATGAGAACTCAAAAGGATATGCTTGATTGTCTGGATATGAGGACCATTGATTGTTGTTCCAAGAAGAATTTTGGTGATCTCCCTAACCTGGATTGTAGTCGTTGGAGTAAAAATTATTTTGCTGCATATTGTAGTTTCCAACATACTGCGTTGATTCAGAAAAGATTGGGCACCAATCGCTATAATGTCCACCCCCACAAAGTTCACAAATTACAAACGGGCTTTGGACAGAAGGTACACACAAAGTGTCAAACTTCTTGTTAAGTACAGCCACTTGTGCAGATAAGGCATTGATTGCATCCTATTTATAATCCTACATAGTGCATCCAAATCAACAAAACCTGAAAATAAAGAAAAATAAAGTTTAAATTAAGACTAAGATTGCTTGGTATTAATATTAACAAAAATAATAAACAATTCCTCGGCAACGGTGCCAAAAACTTGTTGTCGGATTTAACCACGCAAGTGCACGTATCGCAAACAAGTAATAAAGTGGCAGTAAAGTGTCGAACGAACGCGGAATTGTTATTAATTTTGCTAAGTACTAAAATTAGAATAACTCAATCTTATCTAAACAATTAAATAAAGATAGTAATTGATAACTAAAATTAAAAGAAACTAATATTGAAAGCAAGTAAATTAAAAAGTGTGAATTCAATTAATTATGAAAGCCTAGGATTACAACTTCCCTCAACACTTCGCTTGAATCTCTCTCTACCTCTTCACTTGATTAATGATCCTGAGTTGTTAACCTAGAGTTCTATCTTACTTATAAGGATCTTCCGATGGTCTCATAAAATATCCTTCTTAAACAATTAACTATATTCCTATCATAATTGAATTAAAGAAGAACTCATTAAGCTTAGGCTCTAACAATGATTACACATGACAAGTAAGTGTATTTATATCCTACCTGCAGATCAATTCATCCTAATAAATGAATATGAAACATGTATCATTCAATCCATGTCTAACACTAAACTCCCTTTTCCAAGTTGTATTTAGGTTAACAAATCAATCTAATTAGTGGCCAATCAACTAGAAGCATTAAGAACAAGAATAACAAACAACTCAACAAACTATTAAATCAAGTTGGAGAGAGAAAGTAAATTCGAACTATGTATTGAGTTCCATTGAAATCCTAGTAAAAGAAAATTTGTTCATGATAATTAATGAAAACAAATAATCAAATAGTTTCACCATCATCAACAATACATGAAAGATAAAGAAGAGAAAAGAGAAAAGAAGAAACTAAGAGTTATCAGTTCTTGAGTCTTCAATCTTCAAGCTTCCAATCTTCTTGAGAGAGAATTTGATGGTGGCTATCTTCTTGAGAGAGAATTAGGTTTCTAGACGTCTAATCCTCTTTATTCTGACCTAAAATAGTCATATTTAAAGTGTCCAAGGCCTCTTGGAGTTTGAAACTTCGTTCCCAAGAAAAACAGGTTAAATTTTTGTTTTTGCATTTTCGCGGGTACTGTTCATACCCCTTGGCGCCGTGGCGCCACTGTACTGCCTCCTTGGTGTTTCTCTTCCGTTTGTCCGAACTGGTTCCTATCGGCTTCTCGAACTTCGTCAGCTGTTTTGATTGGGCAAATCTTGTCCGATTTTGATGCACCTTATACCTTGGAAAGGTATGGAAGTTAGCTTTAAAAGTCAAGAAGGAAGTTTTCTCATTTGAAGTTTTTAAGATCAAGTTTTTCTTGAAAGAAGCTCCGGAGGTTGAATTTGCCTGCTCATTGGAATGCACCGATTTTTATCGTTTTGCACCCCGAAGCTCCAGATCACCTTGGACCTATAAAAACACATAAATAACAACTAAATAACTATTTTTAAACATAAAATTTATAATTAAAATAAATATAAAATATCTAAAACTAATCAAATCCTAATAAAGTCCTCAAGGACTTAGCCGATTCAAAAACATAAAAGGTGGCAAAATAACTATATTTCCTATAGTTATCAGATATTATAAAAAAATTAATAATAATAAAAAATTATGACATCTACTGACAATAAATTTGTTAAATTTCATAAACAAGTTTAATAGGATGATATATATCTCTTAAAATATATATAGTAAAAAGAATTAATTACATAACATAACCTTTATGCAAGTTTTTTCCTATTTATCATTACATGTTATGTTATATAATTAGTTTATATATATATATATATATAATTATAGATTTTTTATAAATTATAAGTATATAATGAAAAAGATATAAAAATTTTAAGTATATAATTAAAAAAAAATGTTATAAAAATATATATAATTTATTAAAATATATATAAATAATGAATATATATATAATTAAGAAAATATATAAATTGTGAAAATATATATAATTAATAATTTTAAAAAAATAATAATTCAAGTATGGAAGTCGCCATGGCCAATGGCGACTTCCATACTGTAATGTTAATTTTTTTTTTTAACATTGCCCCATGGAAGTCCCCACCGGCCATGGCGATTTCCATGGTGTTTTTATAATTTTTTTAATCATTCTCACAATTTATATAATAAATACAATCCAAATTCAAATTTTCAAATACATGTTTCCAAACATAACATTAGTGAATTTAAAGAACAACATTTTCCATTTAATCACACTATTATTATTTTTTTTACCTAGTTGTACCCTTAAGTAATTAATGTTTTTCTTAAAGTGCCTCCTAAAAATAAATATTAAGAAGTCAATAAATAAATAAATACAAATAAATTATAAACAAATATATACATCTAGAATTAAATAAGTGAATAACACTTAATAAAAATTAGAAATTAAATTTAAAACATAGTAAATAAAAAAAGAAAGTTGAGAAGTCGATATATATTTAGATTTATATATATAATATTTTATTATATTTATTATATGTAATTATAATTTTTAATATTCAAAATCTTAAAAATTATTTTAGTATATAAAATAATATGTTAATATTATTTTAAATATATTTTAAATATTAAATGAAATTAGAATATGCATGAAAATAATATTTTAATTTATTTTAATTAATGTATTTAATAATTATTTTTCATTTTCACTTGCCATCATTACTCAATGTTGAAAAAATCGAACCAGAGATCGAACCGGTGAGACCTCCGATTATCAGTTCAATCGTTCCAACCTATTAAACCGGCCGATTGTATTACAAAGGAATTAAAATATTAAATAAGTATTAAATATAGTAAATATTTAATAAAAATATGTATTTGGATAAATGGTACAATTTTTAATATAGATTCAAAGGATTAAAGGTTCAAATCTCATCATATACAATAATTTTTTTAAAAAAAATAAGTGTAATACTGATTTTTTCCTTTTTTTTCATGTTTTTTACCGGTTCAATCAGTTTTCTACCGATTCGGAAAAATCTGATTCTATGATATGCACTGGACTAGATAAGCTACTAGTTCTCGGTTTAACCGATTCGACCGGTAAGTACGGTCCCATTTTAATAACACTGCCATTACTTTTACATCTAAACATATATTTCGTCACATATTTTACACACCATTGTAATATCCAATGTCATCACGATAATAATTAATTTTATTACTGTCAATATTTTCTATCTATTAGAATCAATTTTATCATCAAATATAAAAGAGTTTTAAGAGAAAATAGGAGAATAGGTACAGCACTACTGTAGTGGAGAGTAAAATTCATTGATGATCCATGATCTTTCATCAATGTATCATTTTTATCCATAATTTTTAAAAGTTGCATTTATCATTCACGACCTTTATTAATGTTTCATTTTCATCCATGACCTATAAAAGTTACACTTATTATCTGCGACCTTTGATTAGTATTTCATTTTCATCCATTACTTTTAAAAGTTTAATGTAGCAATATTCACGAGTTTTCAAAAGATGTTACTGCCATCCATTAGTTTAAAGTTAAAAAGTTACGAAATATTCACGTAAGCATTAATTGTTAAGTCACGTGACACGATGCACATGTGTTAATGCCTATAAAAAAGTTAGCATCATATGTGTCAATATTTTTTTTTTTGTTTGAAAAAAATTAACACATTTATTTTTGTTTCACTAAAAAAAATTATGTGAAAAAATGTAAAAAAAAAAAAAAAAAACAAAGGAGAAGATAGAGAATATGAGTTTGTTTAATAATTTGAAGAAGTTGAAAAATTGGATGCAAAAAATAATTTTAAAGGCAGTCATATAATTTTGAAAAAATAAAATTTTCAAAAATAAATTTTTTTATGTTATATATACTCTCTATATAACACATCTTTTGGAATAAAATTTATCTCTATGTGAAAAAAATGAAGAGATTTGGACAAAAAAAACAAAAAATGTGAGTTTTTTAAAAATTTGAAGAAATTGGGTGCAAAAATTGATTTTGAAAAAATTGGTAGTTAAGTCTCGATCAAGACTTGAACAAATAAGTTTTGTTTTAGTAAAATTAAGTGTATTAAATATAAAGTATATGCTACATAATTTTATTTTTTCAAAAACATAAAAAAAGTGATCTACATGAAGCTGACAAAAACTGGTATATAAACTTTGTCATGTATGCATCAAGCCATGTGGCTTGATAATTGGGGCTTACATGGATATTTTTGTTAACTGTTTTTGACTTTTGACTAAAATACGATGAATGATGAAATCTTTGAAAAGGTTATGGATGATAAATATAATTTTTAAAATTATGAGTGAATAAATGTAACTTTTAAAAACCTTGGATAAGATTAAAACATTAATAAAGATTACAGATAGTAAACACAATTTTTAAAAGTCACTGATGAAAATAGAACATCAATAAAAATTTATGGATTACGAATGAATTTTATTGTAAGGTGGGTTTAGGTTTCGGTGATTGATGGATAAGGAGAAGTTAGAGGGTAGGCCAACGCCTCCTCAGAATTCAAACACAAGAAGAGATGAGATGGATGGGGTCGTGAATTTAACACTTTGCATGGACGTGCGTGTGTCACGGACCGCGTACGCCTACCCGGATTCGAGGCACAGTAGGTCCATGATCGGATCTGAGTTACAGTGAGCATCCTGACTCACCAGAACAGGTCTAGTCCTTGAAGCATTCTAAAAGGCCTTGGAAGACAGAATCTGCCTAGAAGTTCTAGAAGTCTGGAGACAAGTCAAACATAGTTACTGCCATAGTTTTCAGCTTCCTGAGTACCCCAGAGTTTCAATTCCTAGCTTTCTTAGGACTCTAGATATTTTGTAAATATTGTATATTAGCCGTACACTTGTCACAATCTGAGAGAATTGTGTAAGGGGGATTCAACTATAAATAGAGGCCTCCCTCAACCTCATTTGTATCATCCAATACTTGAGTATCAATATACAAGAGCTTTCTTCTCTATTTTCTCTGTATTCTATTTTTCTGATTAGCTCCTATAACTTACAATTTTCGTATTCTTGGAATAACATCTAGGAACTAACCCTTTTCTTGAGTGATAGTAGGCTGACTTAGGCATACAAGGAAGTGACTTCCAGCCTAAGATTGCACGGTTCGCTAAGCTAAAGTTTTGAGCCCGTGACAGTTGGTATCAGTGCTTGTGGTTTGTGAAAGGTGTTGATTATAAAGAAGGCGTCCTAGGTCAAAATCCAGCCACAAGAGGTCCTAGAGACTCGTGGGAGAGCCTTGAGATCCTTGAGATCATAGAGAGTCGCATCAAAGAGCTAGACTCCATGGGGAAGGACCTCAAGGAGGGGATGCAAGGTGCTCTCAACTCGGCGATTGACATGCTCATTCAAAAGAATTATGCTCTAGAAGCCATGATAGTGGCCATCTGTAAGGATATGGAGGAGCTCAAGGGTGAGCTCACATCATGCCGAGTAGCCATAAGGGGTGGTGTGCTAGCTATGACACCCAAGCATAGGATGTAGGTCCATAAGCCAAAGAAGTTCAAGGGAACTAGATCTGCCAAGGATTTAGAGAACTTCTTATAGGGGACGGAGCAATACTTCTATGTAATGAGCATTGATGATAATGCCACTAAGGTAAACACTACTTCCATGTATTTTATCGATATAGCTCTCTTATGGTGGCATCGTAGGTGTGACGATGAGAGGCATGGAGATACTGCCATTGGAACCTTGGAGGTGTTTCAAACTGAGTTTAGGCTACAATTTTACCTTAAGTATGCTGAGGATGAGGCGCGTGCAAAGTTGCGATGGCTTACGTAGCAAGGCACGATTCGAGAGTATGTGCGGGAGTTTAGTAAACTCATGCTCCAAATTTCAGATCTAGGGGAGAAGGATTATTCTCATTCGTGGATGGAGTTAAACCCTGGGCAAAGCAAGAGTTGCAGCGGAGAGGTGTCCAGGATTTGACCCAAGCCATGACTACAGCTGAGCCTTTGATTGAGCTCAGCACAAAGAAATCGGACAAGTTCGCGTCTTCCAAGCCTAAGGGCAAGGTCAATGGTGGGGGAGACAAGGAGTGACAGTCCAAAGATGGCGATGGGAAGCCACCAGCAGGAGGTGGAAATCCAACAAACAGTGGAACAAGAAGAAGGACAGGGAGCTAGTGCAGTGCTTCTTATATGAAGGCCCACATAGGATGCGAGACTGCCCAGAGCGAGCCAAGCTGTCCGCCATCAACAGGGAGGATGATGAGCTAGAGAATGAGACTCTGAAGCTTGGTTCCATTATACTCAGTTCTTCGAAGACTACGAGGGGTCGAAAGCAGAAGGGGTTGATGTTATTGGACATCAAGATCGCAGGTAAACAAATGAGCGCTTAGTTGACACAAGATGTCAAACTTATTCATGTCCGATAAGGCTGCCAGGAAACTTGATCTTAAGGTTGAGAAAGCCATTGGATGGATCAAGACAGTCAACTCTAAGGCGGTTCCAACCATGGGTGTTGCACAAAGATTGCAACTACAACTTGGAGACTAGAAAGGCAAGGAAACTATCGAGATAATACTGCTCGTTGACTATGATTTTGTACTTGGCTAAAATTTCCTTGACCGGATTAATGAACTCCTTATATCTTTTGCCGATTATATATGGATCTTGGATGCCCATTATCAATGCGTTGTGCCGGTGAATCTAGAGATAGGTGTTGGAGACAAAGTGTTGTTCGCAATCCAGCTAGCCAAAGGTGTATCCAGAGATGAAGACATCTACTTAGCGACCCTAAATTTTGATGAGCCTCAGAAGCCCAAGGATGAAACCCCCTGGAGGTGTTAGAGGTGCTGCAGTCCTTTGAAGATGTGATGCCTGTAGAGTTGCTCGAGGGGCTACCCCCTAAGAAAAAGGTGGATCATATAGACACATCAGGCTTTGCTAGTAGAGAAGTGCTGATGCAAGATGGACAACTAGTGGCCTCTAAGGGTCGAAAGCTCGATGAGACAGAGCTTTACTGCACGGTCCAGGAGAGAGCATTGTTGGAGGACCCTTACTATTGGCCACACATGCATGAAAATGTTGAGACCTATGTGAAAACTTGTCTAGTGTGCCAACAAGACAATGTGGAACTGACAACACCTGCTGGACTCTTGCAGCCATTGTCCATACCAAAGCGCCCATGGGAGAGTGTCTCCATAGATTTCATTGTAGGTTTGCCCAAGATGGATGGATTTGGGAGCATTATGGTAGTGGTGGACAGATTTTCGAAGTATGGGACTTTTATTCCAGCAACCAAGGAGTGCTCAGCAAAGGAAGTAGCTCGATTGTTCCTGAAGAAAATGGTAAAGTAATGGGAGTACTGAAGACCGTTGTCAATGATCGGGACTAGCGATTCACGGGACGATTCTGGACTGAGTTGTTCAAGCTGTTGGGGTTAGACTTGAAATTTTCTACAAATGTGAATTCTCAAAATGATGGGCAAACTAAAAGGGTGAATGCTTTACTAGAGGTATATCTCAGGTACTATGTGAGTGCAACGTAGCGAGATTGGCCAAAGCTGTTGGATGTGGCGTAGTTTTCTTATAACTTGTAGTGGAGCGAGGCCATAAACCAGAGTCCGTTCGAGATGGTTATCGGGCAACAGCCACTTACACTCAGTGCTGTTCCAGCAGGCTACACTAGACCAAATCCAGCAACATACAGTTTTGCTAAGGCTTGGCAGGAGCAGATGGACTTAGCCAGGGTATGTCTACACAAGGCAAGGAAGCTCACCAAGAAATGGGTAGATCGGAAGTGTAGGGACGTGCAGTTTCAAGTTGGAGATTTAATTTTTGTCAAATTGCATTGGGTGTTGCATCACCCAGACATGCACAAGGGGCTTGTGTGGAAATACGAGAGACCTTTCAGAGTTCTGAAATAGGTAGGCAAAGTGACCTACAAACTTGAGTTGCCAGTGAAACTCAAGGTACATGCAGTTTTTCATTTCAGTATCCTTAAACCATTTCAGGAGGACTAGAAGGATCCAACCAGGGGTGAGTCTCAACGCGTACCGATAAGAGTGAAGACCTCCTACGATAGAGATATACAGTCTATACTTGTTGGTCGAGTTATACAGTGAAAGAACTACATGCCAAGGCATAAGTACTTTGTCCAGTGGAAGGGGCTACCCAACAATGAGGCAAGTTGGGAACCAACTGAGGTATTGTGGCAATTCCAGGATCAAATTGAGCAGTTCCATTCAGAGGACGCGATAAGGGCATCGCTGGAATAGGTGGAGGAGAATGTCATGGACCGCTCACGCTTGCTCGGATCCGAGACACAGACAGCAGGACTGGATTTGAGTTACAGGAAGCATCCTGACCCACCAGAACAGGCCCATCCCTACAGCATTCTAGAAGGCCCTAGAAGACAGAATCTTCCTAGAGGTTCTAGAAGCCTTGAAATCTAGTCAAACACAGTTATTGCCATAGTTTTCAGCTTCCTAAGGACTCTAGAGTTCCAGTTTCAGCTTCCTTAGGACTCTAGATATTTTGTAAACATTGTATCTTAGTCGTACACTTGTCACAATCTGAGAGAATTATGTAAGTGGGATTCAACAATAAATAGAGGCTTCCCCAGCCTTATTTGTAACATCCAATAGTTGAGTATCAATATACAAGAGCATTCTTCTCTATTTTCTCTGTGTTTTTTTTTTTTTTCTTAGCTTCAGTAACTTTCAGTTTTCAGTGCCTTAAAGTGTTCGTTTAGGCACAGACTCTCTTCTTGAGTGATAGTAGGTTGACTTAGGCATACAAGGAAGTGACTTCCAGCTTAAGACCGCACGGTCCGCTAGGCTAAAGTTCTGAGCCCGTGACACGTGTGGAGGCTATCGTGGGCCCCTCTCTCCTAACTACGTGTGAAAAACCGACCTTTATGCACAATTGATAATTCGTGTATCCATATCGTGTTCGTGTTATTTTATGTGTTATATTTGTGTTTCAGGTATTATATATTTCTATAAATGTTGACAAGTTAATAATTCGTATTATATAGATTTTCATACATTCGTGTATTCGTATCGTGTCTTGTTTTGTGTCATGTTTTAGTTATTTTTCTCGTATTATATTCATATTTTATAATCGTGTAATGTCTAAAACTATCAAATCTACTTCATGGGCTCATACTCTTTCCAGTTGAGTGCCACTCCCCTTAATCAACATCTATTTTTAACTTCACAAAATAGTAAAGTTTTGCTTAAATATTGCCTATAAATATTGATTAAGAATTATTTTATTACTAATTAAAAAAATTACATTTAATGCGTTATTTTTACTAAATTAAAAAATAAATTATTAATTACTTTTTTTCTTTAATATTACTTTAATCAGTGTCACTAAACATTAATAACAATTTCCAAATTATAATTCCCATCATTATCTATCTCCTTTTTTTGTTTTTTTTTTCTTTACTACTATATATTGTAATATATCTTTGTTTTAGTGATCCACATTTGTCTACGCTCCCTTAAAATATTGTTTGTCTTTTAATGGATCTGTATAATCCGGAATTATTTTTTTAATCAGTATATTAATTCTAGTTGTGTTTTCTTTTTTTGTGTTCTTTTATATATTATATATTATATTATATATGCAATGGGTCCCACGCATATATACTTTCTTTTTGGATTAAAAAAATGTGGATCGTTAAATAAAATTTTGGCCTTTCCTTGGAGTGAACATATTGATTCGTTATGGTTTGAGTCACGTCCGCGTTAGACTTTTATCAGCCACACTGGAAAGTCGAGAAAAAGTAAAATATTATAATGAAAGTTGATTTTCAATTGATAAAATTGATTCATGATCTAAATTCAATCTGATTTAATTAAAAAATTGAATAATGTAAATTTGCTTAACTTGAATTTAAAATGATTAAAATTTGAATTAATTCAAATTTGTAATAATTAAAATCTAGACAAAGATTAAATCAAAATTATTTATATTTTTTAAAATTTAAATATGAATTTGAAATGCCTTGAATTTAAAATAATACAAACACAAAATGATTTTAATCCCAAATGATCTAAACTTAAAACAATTTAAATTTTCTTTAATCCAAAATAATTAGATACGGTGTAAACCAACCAAAATTTATCCAATCTGCACAATTGACTAGACTTACTAAAAAGCTGGGCTATTCACTTGGTTCGATAGATCTGATCCGAACTAAATTGGGTTAAGATAAGATTTTTGTAATTTGAGCCAATCTGAATTACTATTCATTAAATAAAAAATATATTTTTTAAAATTTAATTATAAAAAATATATAAATATTAATATCAAAATAATTTATAAATAGTAAAACGAGCTTAGAAGTAGGCATGGATCCGACCCTAAACGAACTTGTATGCAATGGGCAATGCGAACGTGAATCTTGGTGATAGCTCAACACTATAATTTGATACATTTGATTTTGTTTGGCTTTGTAATTCCAATCTGCCATCATTACTTCTAGACGCAAAGGATGGCTCGTTTATAACATTATATTCGCATGGTCAACCGACCAAACAAAAAAAAAAAAAAAATCAAGAATAGATCAAAAACGTTTTTGAGAAATTATGTCTTTTATACTACGCATTTGGGCGCATTTTTCTTCCTGATTGGTGTTTAATTTCTTTACGTTGCACAATGAAAAGCAAATTAATACATAAACAGTTACACAACGTGGATTCACAAGTCCAAGTGACCTGAACCTGCTTAATTAGCAGCCACCATTAATTAATTTCTTGTGGCATAAAATGTTGACCTTTATAAACTCTAATTCTTTTGGCAATATTACTTAAATACATATGGCTTGTCGAAAATTACATCATGCATACGTTGACCGAGACTTAATTAGACACAAAATACAAAGGACAAAAATCATGATATTTTCTAAATCCACTTTACGTGGAAATCTCCTATCTAATTTAATTTGTAACCTTTTTTTAAATTATACAGAACATTTCCCTATGTCAAATTCGGCTTTCGTAAAAATTTTATTTGTTTAAGCCCTCAAGGAATGGAAGGGTTTTATTTCCCTTATGTAAACCTAGAGGACAGAAATAGTTCTGATATGAAACTTTTTGTTTCTGAACAATGTCCTAATTATTCTGTTTGTACTTAACTGTTTACCGATTTTGTTGGGTGTCTTTCCCCATAATTATATCTGTCTTGTATATTTTTTTTTCTTATTTGAATGAAAGAGAAATTATCATATCCATCATCATTGAAATTTTTAGATTTTATAAGTAGAATTCGGGCTAGTTTAGCATTATTGTTGGAAAACGCTTGGGTTGAAAAAAGCTTGGATTGAAAAAAGTTTGTTTAAAAAATATGGTAAAAAATTATGGTTAAAAAACTTTTAATTGTTTAACATTACTGTGAAAAAGTGTTATGGAGAATTGAAATGTCAAAAAAATATATATTTAAAATAATAAAAGTGTGTACTTGAATCTGAATTCCATTCTATTCTAACCTTTTGTCATTCTTATGCATGTGGAGGGTACTTTGGATAAAAAGAACAGCTATGAAAGTGCTTGATTGTGGATTCTATTGGCCCACATTGTATAAAGATTTATACCTCTTTTGCAAGTTTTGTGATCGTTGTCAAAGAACAAGTAACTTAGGTGCTAGAAATCAAATGCCACAAACTCCAATACTTATTGTAGAATTTTTTTATGTATAGGGCATTGATTTCATGGGACCTTTCCCTTCTTCTTTTGGTAACCTTTATATTTTACTTGCCGTTGATTATGTCTCAAAATGAGTGGAAGCAAAAGCCACTAGGACAAATGATTCTAAACTTGTTTCAGATTTTGAGAAATCTAACATTTTTGCAAGGTTTGGAACACCTAAAGCCATAATCAGTGATCGAGGTACACATTTTTGCAATAGGTCCGTGGAAGCTCTTTTGAGGAAATACAACATCACACATAGGGTCTCCACATCATACCATCCACAAACTAGTGGGCAAGCTGAAGTGTCAAATCGAGAAGTAAAATCCATCCTTGAAAAGATAGTTAATCCAAATCGGAAGGATTGGGGTTTACGACTTGATGATGCACTTTGGGCTTATAGGACAGCATATAAGACACCCATTGGTATGTCTCTTTATCGGTTAGTTTATGGTAAGCCATGTAATCTCTTGGTTGAATTAGAACATAAGGCAAATTGGGCTATAAAACAATGCAACATGGAGATGGATGAGGCAGGTACTCAAAGGAAACTTCACTTACAAGAACTTGAGGAGATAAGGAATGATGCCTATGAGAACTCCAAGATTTACAAGGAAAAGACTAAGGCGTTCCATGATAAGATGATTTCAAGAAAGGATTTTGTTGTTGGACAAAAAGTTCTATTCCATTCACACCTTAAGTTGTTTTCAGGTAAGTTACGTTCTCGTTGGATTGGACCTTTTATTCTTACTAATGTTTTTCCTCATGGTGAAATTGAAATAAAGAGCCCAAAAACAGATAAAGCATTCAAGGTGAATGACCATAGATTGAAGCCATACTATGAGAACTTCTCAATGCAAGATGTCGAGGAATTACCACTCTATGAGCCAAACTATGTTGAATAGTGGTAGCATGAGTCCAAGTGGGGCCGAGGACAATAAACCAAGCACTTATTGGGAGGCAACCCAATGGATGGAGAGCACACATAATAAACAGATTTGATACTTCTTACTTTCCATCATTCTATCTTTTATTGCTTTCATTAGTTATTTTGATTATATTTCTTTTAGTTCTTTTCTCTTGCACATAATTCTTTCATGTGGGTGATAGTTATACATTGAGGACAATATAGGAATTAAGTGCGGGGGGAAGAATTTATGATTATTTTGATTTTAGGTTGTTATTGTGTTTGTTTTGGTTTGTTTTGAGTCTTTAATATTATTTTATTTTAGTGTTTTTTAGTTCCTTTCAATACAATGATGAGATATGAATTGTGTAGGTGTAAAACTGGCTTATTATAGTCAAAAAAAATTTCATGAGAATTAAGCTTGAAATATCATAATTTTTTTTTAGCCAATGTTAATATGATATGTTGATTGAGAAAGAAGCATGTTTAGACTTGATATTGACTTCTATAAACATCCTTGTGAGTTTTGAACCTATATGATTGATGCTTTATACATATCAATCTAATTAGTTTCTTGTGTGCTTTCCTGATTACATGCTTCTCAAGAACTTGCTTTCAACCGTTTAAGACTATATTGATACATATGACAACATGGATTCGTTAGAGGCATTAGGATTTTTACCAAGGCCAAATCAGCCATTCCCATATTGATGTTCCAAGAGAACATCCCCCTAGTGAGCCAATTTGAGCCTACATTGAATAAGCTATTTCATTGGTAACCACATCTTACACCTAGCCTAAATATACTTAATATCCTTACCCTTGTTCTAAAGATGGATTACGTGTTTTGAGACATATTGCATAAGCAAGGGATATTTATTGAAAATTTGGGTTGGAAACAAAAGAAATAAGTATGGGGGAAGAAAAAGGCAAAAGTCAAGAAAAAAAAGGGAACATTGTCAAAATACTTTCCTATATAAAAAGAAAGAAAGAAAGAAATAGAAGAATCATCTCTTGAACTTTTAGTTAAAGATAGGATGTTACAAGGTTGGTTAGAATGAAGTCAAGGCTCAACATGAAAATTTAGCCTACGTTATTATGTTCTTCTAAGGAGTATTGAGAAATTTTCTTTGTAAAATCTTATTATGTCTCTATACTCTATGAAGTCTTTGGAACCTTTGTTATATCCTTTTACTTTTTATTCTTTAATCACATTACAACCCCTTGGCCCTATTACAAACTTGAATAAAGACCTTTTGATTCATGAAATTGCATGAACTAAATAGTGGAGAATAGGTGGACAAGCAAGCATATGGTAGGACTGTTTTCATGAGATTTGTTGTGGGTGAAAATATTAGTTTCCGCAACTGTGGGAGTCTGCTGGAGTGGATGTGGCCGTTGTAGTGGCAGAGACTAAGGCTGAACACTAAAGGACATTAGAGTACTGATGTATTAGGTGTGCTTCGGCCAAAGTAAGCGGCACTTAGGTGGACATCGGACACATGGGGGCCGAAGTCAACAGATGTGCGTGGCATTTCGGAATTGAAGTTGTTAGTCTCTCTCCGAGTGTACAAGGCACTAAAGAACTGATGTGATCAACCTTCTGCTAGAGGCGTGTGGCACATCGGATCACATCGGGGGACATCGGGACTGAAGTGATCTTCACTAGTTGGATGGTTTACTGCAAGGAAGCAACGAGGTGAGTGGGGCGCCGGGAGCTTTACCTCCGAGGTGCGCTCCGACGCTCAAGTCAGTATCACCTCAAATGTTTGGCACATGATCACTTAGAAAATCCAAAATTTAAAATGTAGAGTGAGATAGGAAAAACTGATCTGGTTAGAGGACTTTCTATCTCTAGTCTGATTTTAGGCCTATGATGGGATATCTTGGAGTAGGCTAGGGGTAGCCTATTTATAGGCTGACGGAAGGTCCAGATTGTGCCACGTGTCAGCATTTGAGTGAGGATGCATGATAGGTGATGTAGCTGCATTGCACCCAATTCAAACCCATTTCTGTTGGAAAAGCTGTGTAGGAGTTATTTTGGTGTTTCGATTTTGCGTCCGGTTTGGACAGCTGGACAACAGTGGGCCTGGTTCCAGGTCCTACCTAACATTCAGTCCCCCCTCAAGACCGAAAGTGTGTATCAGTTTGGTCATTCGAGGAGGATTGGGTGCAATGATAACTGGTTTGAACAAGGCGCGTCTCTTTGGGCGATGAAGAGTCTGATTGGCTCCTTGCGACTCTGGGAGTGGGCGCGCAAGAGCTCTTCATGTCTTGCGTGCAAATTTTGGTAGGACTTCTCATCTGTAGCTTTGTTGTAAAGCTCGGACTTAGGTTATCCTCGGTGTGCATCCTCATCTTATTTTCTCGTCCGTGAAGGATGGTGTCATGCTTGGGAGACAAGCGTCCTTTAGTTGCTAGTTTCTGCACGTTCGAGTTTCAGCTTTGTGATTCTTTCATGTGCTTAGCAAGTTTAGCTTGTTTTTGTTAATGTGGAGGAGTTGTCGTTGCACATTTGGAGGCCGGCGTTGTGGCTTTTCCTCATGCATTGGTCAGATGAGTTTTGCTACACCTTTGTATGGAGGACCTTTGCCTGTTCAAGTGATTTATGGAAAGGTGGACGTTTGGACTCATTTGTTTTACAGCTAGGGCTGTAAACGAACAGAGCGTTCGACGAACCGTTCGTGAACAGTTTGATTTCTGTTCGTTTATGTTCGTTTATTAAGCTAAATAAACGATTATGAACACAATTTTAATGTTCGTTTATTAAACGAACCGAGTTCGAACAGATGAGTGTTCGGTTCGTTTATGTTCACGAACAAGCTCGTTTATGGTTCGTTTCAAGCTCGTTTATTAGTTTGTTTAAAACTCGTTTATGTTTGTTTATTATTCGTTTATAAAATAATTAGTAATATAATTATTATTTGTATTTTATTTATTTATAATATAATTAATATTATTTAATAACTTAAATTTAATAATTTAGTAATAAATTAAATTTAATTACGTTTGTATTTTATTATTTTATATTTAATAATAATTTAAAATTGAGTTGTTTTATATTTGTTTGTTTGTTTAATGTTCATAAACATATTTTTAATTGTTAGCGAACATGTTCGATTATATGTTCATGAACATGTTCATTTATTCACGAACAAGTTCATTTAATTTAAATGAACATGTTCATTTAATATTCACGAACAAGTTCATTTAATTTAAATGAACTTGTTCGTGAACATTAAACGAACGAACATGAAAACACTCAATTTTAAACGAATAGAGCTTGAACATAATTTGAAAATCCTTAACGAACACGAACAACCTCAAAAATAAATAAACGAACACAAACAAGGGCTTGTTCGTTCAAGCCCGGTTCATTTACAGTCTTATTTACAGCGCGTCATAATGTGAGTGTATCACTTTATGCTGTGCTGAAATAAGCGTTGATTTGTCACATCTTCCAGAGGTGTCCGACCGTTTTGGAGATGAAATGTGTTTGGTTGAGGCGTGGAACACATCTAGGAGATGTGTTTTAACATCTCCTTCTGTCCGTGTGTTCATGGTAAGCCTCTAAGTGATCTTTTTGAGGTGCGAGGCATGCCTAGGAGGTGTGTTTAACATCTTCTCCTATTTGTATGCTCGGACTTCCTTATGATCAGCTTTGAAGAGTGGCTCGAATTGCTTTGCACTTTTAAGAGGTCGCACTCCTGTTGGAACGTATTTACAATTGTCGTGGCCGCCTTCCTTCTTCTTCATCCTTTGCACGTTTGCGGAGGTGTTGTGTCTTTGACTTCACTTCTTGACATAAGGACGGATGTCGAGGTTGTGCCTTATGGCTGTTGTAGACACCTAATTTTGTCCGGACCACTAAAACAGGTATATTTTCTTCCTAAATCGATGTTTCCGAATGTAAAAAGACTTTTTTCATCCTGCAGGTGGTACTCCGAGACTTAGTTTAAGAGGACGAGCATAAAAAATCAAACTTGAAAAAAGTCAACCCCAAAAAGTCAACCTAAAAAGTCAATTACATAAAAAGTCAACCCACTTTTAAAATCAAGATTTTAAGTTCAATTGAAAAATGGCGAAAGAATTTTGATAATCCGAGGTCTACATTGAAAGATATGGAGTTCGAAAGTTGGGATTTGGAGATTCAGTAGAAAGGAAACCCTAATCCGAGAAATTTGGGGAAAAGTGCTTAAACGATCAAATTGGTTGAAATTGAAGGTTCCAAATGAAAGATAAGCACTGACTACGGGTAATGGAGAAGTCACTTGCAAGAAAAACCGAAAGAAAAGTCAATCCGGGGGAAAACCGAGAATTAGGGTTTTTAGTAGATTTCGGTGAAATCGGGAAGAATCACAGAAATGGCCCGACTTGGTAAGACCAAAGCCCCCAATGGATGAAGAATGATTAAAAAAGGATAGCCCAAGGCTCAGTTTGAAGAAAATCTGAAAATCGGACCTATTTTGAGCAAAACCGGACTTGTTTTGAGCAAAACCGGGTTTCGGAGGCAAAAAGGCAAAATTGGAAAATTTGGGAAAAATAGCAAATGGACACCGAAAATTCTGAAAATTTTCAAATCTCATTTTTAAATCATTTGAAAGAGATTGGCAAAAGAAAATCTTGATTCAGAGTTCGTTTGCAAAATGGCCAAATCCAGAGCTTCTAATGCAGTAATTCAAAAAGGGAAATCCCGAAAAAATAGCAAATGAGCTCCAAATCTTTTGAAAATTTTCAAATCTCATTTCTAAATTATTTGGAAGATATTGGTGAAAGAAAATCTTGATTCGGAGTTCGTTTGCAAAATGGCCAAGTCCCGGGCCTCTAATGCAATAATTCAAGAATATAAATCCCGGAAAAATAGCAAATGAACTCCAAAAATTCTAAAATTTTGTAAATCTCATTTTTAAATTATTTGGCAGATATTGGCGAAATAAAATCTTGATTCGGAGTTCATTTGCAAAATGGCCAAATCCCGAGCTTCTATGCAATAATTCAACAAGATAAATCCCGAAAAAATACCAAATGAGCTCCAAAAATTATGAAAACTTCCAGATCACACTTTAAAATTATTTGGAAGAGATTGGTGAAGAAAAATCTTGATTTGGAGCTCGTTTAAAAAATGGTAAAATATGGGGGCATAAAAGGGCATTTTTGGACAAAAAATCCAAATAAATAGCAAATGGACTCGGATAATTTTGAAAACTTCCAGAACTCAATATTTTATTACTTTGGGCCTTTCAAAAAATCAGAGTTGGGCTGGAAAAGAAAAGTGCTGGCCTGCCAAGGCCCAAAGGAAGGAGGAAGCTTCTGATTTTTCAATCAAATGGCCAAGAATTAAGAGTTAGTTAGAGATTCTCTTTGATCAAGCCATGGTGATTAAGCTATATAGGCCAAGAGAGATGTCAACATTATTCTTGAACAGCTGTAATTTGGGATAGCTGATATGCTAATCTAAAGGTAGTAATTTCATGATTTTTTCACCTTGAATTATTAGCCATTTGATGGAAAATTGGTTACAAAAAATGACAACATCCTTGAGCATTTAGAGGGGGTTTCGGCCAGCATGAGAGGGGGGTTCAGATTTTTCATTTTTACATTTTATTTTGCTGAGTTCTCTTGGGTTTTTACTTGGTTTTCTCTCTTTGGTTGAAAGCAAAAAGAAAAAGTTTAGAAAAGAAAGGAAAGTTTGAAGAGATAAAGCTTGAAATATAGCTTCTTGAGGTTGCTCTTGAGCACCAACTCTTGCACTTTCTTGATTTTCCATTCTTGTTTTTGCTATTTTGATTACTATTTGGTGAGTTTCCTTTTTTTAAATAAATATTTTTTATTGTTCTTCTTAAGTTCTTCCTTCATCTCTTTCTTAAATATATTTTTTTTACAATTTTTTTTTACAATATACTCACCATGGCCGAATAGCCTACAGTTTTGTTAAGTTGCTATTTTGGTTTATTTTATCATGTTATTGATGTTATTTTCTTTGATCTTGATGTTTTAAATATTATGTTACTTCATATACTTGAGTTATATTTTAATTTGGTTACTTCGTTTGTTGTCATTTATGATTTAAATATCATGTTCTTGCATTTTTAATTTTCTGTTTTCATGATGTTTAAATTTGAGCATGTTTTAGATTTAGTATATCAAGTGTTTGTGAAAATGCTTGTGTGGTTTTTGCGTGATTGGAGTTTTATATCTTAGTTGAGCATGTTTTAGATTTAGTATATTAAGTGTTTGTGAAAATGCTTGTGTGGTTTTTACATGAGAGTTTTATATTTTAGTTGAGCATGTTAGTATCTCAAGTGTTTGTGAAAATGCCATGCTTGTTGGAGCTTGAGGCCATTTGGCTACTCCATGTGTTTTGCATTGTGTGTTGCATGTTTGCCATGTTTGTTGGTAGGTTTTTGCATTTGCATGACATTTGAGTTAGTTTTACATGTTAGTATACCAAGTGTTTGTGAAAATGCCATGTTTGCTAGTTACATAGGCCATTCGGCAACTCCTTGAATTTTTGCATTATATATGCATTCTTGCCATTTTAGTTGATAGGTTAGCATTTGCATGATATTTGGTTGAGTTTTTGGTTTAAGCAAGCTTTGTGTTTGTGAAAATGCCATGCATATTTTAGTTATTAAGTTAGGTTTATTTGCCATGCATGTTCATGCATTTTAGGTCTAGGTAGCATTAAATGCCATGCAAGTTCATTTAGGTCTAGGTCACTATATGAATGCCATGCATTTTTTCATGACATTTAGGTTTAAACTCATGAATTTCATGCATTATGTTTGCTGTATTGTTTCATGCATTTTATGTTCATGCCACTTGAATAATGACTTAGGCCAATTAATGGTTCAAAGTCATGCTTTCTTGAGCACACTTGTGGAAAATTAAAGTTTGTCAAATTGATTATTCTACCTTTGTGATTTTTTTTTTCTTAGCCAATTTTTATCTAACTTTCAAAAAGTCCTAGCTACTGTTTGTGAGTCATTTTATGAGTCTTAAATATTTTTACTTTGATTTTTAAATGATTTTATCAAAGGCAAAAAAATGTATTTTGGCAAAACAGTTTTTTTCACCCAGTACTTGTACTTTTTTGATTTTTATGGGAGTCCATCTTTAATCAGAAAACTAAGCCGATTTGTTTCCATGTAGTTTTACATGTCCTGAGTCTCCAGTACTTTTTTCAAAAATTTTTGAATTTTAAAAAATAGGATACAAAATCGTGGCTTAAAACAGGACAGTGGAGTCAGAATTGAATTTAAAGAAAAATCATTTTTCTGTTTTGGTTAAGTTACTTAGAGGGAGCTGATTAGGAAGGTTGGCTACTGACTTAGGGTAGTTTCTAAGTCTTTTTAAACTCTAAAAATGATTTTTTAAGTCTCGAGTTAAGGGTAGTCAAGTCCGTTTTTTTAAACTTAGGAAATTAGAGCCATTTAAAAAAAAAAGCCTAGTTTTTATTTTTAATTCAAGCTTTTCAAAATTGTTTTCAAACAATTACAAAGTACTTTGGTTTTAGAATATTTAATTTGACATATTTTCCTAAGGTAGCCGGATATCTTTTTAGATATACGGATTTCCTTAATTAAAGGAAAAAAATACATTTCATGCATTGCATTTTCCATACTCATGCATTTTATATAATATGTGATTCTTGCTATGATAATTTCTATGATATTGTTATGATTTTGAGTTATGTTATATTGTTTATTATATGATTTGGAATATTTCATGATATCCTATGCTTTTTATTTAGTTATTTTTTTGTCATATTATTTAGCATATACTATGTTCATGCATTATTATTTTCATGCATATTATATGATAGCATTATTTCATATTCCATCTCAATTAATTTATATGCCATATTATTCATGTTTGCCATGTCATTTAAATTATTTCATATTCATATAGAATATGTTATGTTACTTAGGTTAGTTTATTCCATTTAGAAAATATCATGTTACTTAGGTTATTTCATTTCATATAAAATATGTTATGTTACTTAGGTTATTTTATTTCATTTAGAATATATCATATGACTTAGGATATTGCATCTCATATAGAATATATTATGTTACCTAGGTCATTTCATTTTATTTATAATATGTCATATAACTTAAGATATTTCATTTCATTTTAGAATATGCTAAGACATTTATTTCATTTCATTTAGAATATGCTAAGGCATTTAAATTATATCATATCATTTAGGAAGCATTATATTATTTAGATTTTGCTATGTCATTTTATTTATGTCATGTATATACATATACATATTCATATCTTTTAAAATGTTTTCAAAAGGATAATGATTTTTCAATAAAAAATAAAGATATTCCCGAGTTAAAATAATTCATGAGTTCTCTACCGGGTTTGCTGAAGGGAATATCATCAATTATCATTAATAAAGGAATATCTTTCTTTCAAAAAACGAGAATGATTCGGAAAGTTTTCCAAATTAATAAAAATTTCTATATTTTGCCACGTTTGTTGGGGAATATAGGAAAATTTTGAATTTATAAATTCCGGATCATTTTCAATTAAAAATGGAATTATTTTTTCTTTAAATTGGGAATTAACTTGAAATACTAAATTTAAAACCAACTTTTTACCGAGATTCGAGATAACACATGATTAATAAGGTACCGTTTTATACGGGCGTTGTGGGGGTGCTAATCCTTCCCCGCACGTAACCGAGTCCCGAATCCGTTTCTTTGATTTTTCTGGTTTAAACGCAGACTTGAAATTGGTTTTAAAAATGTTTTGATTAATTTTTAAAATATTTTATAAAATCGATTTTAATAGGTGGCCGATCACACCTAGCTAAAAAAGATTGGTGGCGACTCTATGTCTTTTTCAAGGTCATTTTCAAAACCTTCATTTTTCTAGAGGGATTAAGTTGACTTTTCCTCGTTTTTTTTAATGTCACGCTTAACGAATAATAAAGTCTTGCGATGAGACTCGTTATTTTTTAGGTTACGACAGCTTGGCGACTCCATTGGGGACAATTAGAGAGTCAGGCCTAGAAATTAGTCGTGTGTTATCATAGTCTCGATTTTGTTGGTTTAATTGGTATTTAATTTTAATTCCCATATTCATATTTTTAAAATAAAAGAGAATTTTGAAAATAAAAAATATTTTAAATATGTCCATCGTCATGTGCATTCATATTATTATTTGTTCTCTGGTTATTTTGTCGCGTATATTTATATGTTTGCTGGACATATGCTTTATATTGTTTGATTTTAGTGGGTATTTAGAATAAGGGGTGTAGAATAGGTGGTGACAGGTTTGTTTTGTTCTCCGCACACACTGTATTTGCATAACATGAATCCTCTACCCGGGTTCCGTCCTTTTAAGTGGGAGTAAAGTAACTAAGCCTTCATGATTGATCCTCTGTATGGGCTAGTGAAACACTTTCGGAGTATAAAGTACCTAATACCTTCGTGATAATCCTCCGTATGGGCTAGTGTAATTGAACCCGCTTTTATCGGGGTGCCTTACTAGCCTTCACCGGCGATAGTGAGGAACAATTCGGGGCCTTAGAACCGATTCACCTTCATATAATAAACCTAGGCGAAGCCATGCCGGGTTTCCGTTAGATATACCTGAAATAGGAACACATGGAGGGACATTTCTAAACCTTTTGTTACCTATTTTACATTCTGAAGAAGTTTTGTAGATCGGGCAATGATGTACGTACATCGCCCGTAATAAATGTGTTAATCCGTCCCAAAGGCACTGTGATACCTATATAAGTATTGGACATGGCACTGCCTAAAAGCATAAAGGAGGTACAACGACTAACTAGAAGAGTGGTGGCGTTAAACCATTTTGTGCCCAAATTGGTGGATAAATGCTTACCATTCATTAAGGTATTGCAGAGCGCCACCAGATTTAAGTGGAATGAGAATTGCCAAAGAGCATTTTGAAGACTTAAAAAAGGTACCTCTGCTCGCCACCACTCCTGGTAAGCCTTAAGCAAAGGGAACATATATCCTTGTATCTAGCAACCTTTGATGAAACCGTGGCAGCAGCCTTAGTGAAAGATTGCTCAAAGAGACAAGTGCCCATCTATTAGGTCAACAGAGAGCTGTAGAACGAAGAGCTCAACTACACCAGGTTGGAAAATGTAGCCTACATCTTGGTAATTGCTACTAGAAAGATGAGGTAGTACTTTCAAGCTCATCCCATCACGGTACTCATTAATCAGCCACTTAAAGAAGTACTCTTGAAAGTTGATATCGCAGGGTGCATGGTTCAGTGGAGTGCAGAGCTCAGCGAATTTGGCCTAGAGTATAGGCCAAGAAAAGCAATCAAGGCTGAAGCCTTAGCTGATTTCATTGCAGAATGCTCTTTTACCGCTGCAACAGCTCCAATCCATTATTCTAAGCCCAAAACTAAACTAGTCGACCAGCAAACTAACCCATCGAAACCAAAATGGCTCATTGAAAGATCCTCATTCCGTGAAGCATTAATCAAGCACACATGGACATTGTATGTGGATGGGTCATTAGGGAAAGAAAAATCCAGGGCTGGGATTCTAATTGTTGACCTAAACAACCAGAAGTGGCAATATGGCCTATATTTTGAATTCACAACCTCTAACAATATAGAGAGTATGAAGCTCTGATAGCATGACTGGAGCTTACCATAAACTTGGGTGTTAAAGACCTCCAGGCATTCACTGACTTACAACTGGTTACCAACCAGATAAATGATGAGTACGAGGTTAAAGACCCAATTTTGAAAAATATCCTGGTATTGTAAGTACCTTGTTTAAAGCCTTAAAGAACTTGTCATTCAAGAAAATCCTAAGAACCAGCAACAGTAGGGCAGATTCCCTATCCAAAATGACAGTAACTATAGAAGTCACATAGCGGGGCAAAATATTGCTGGAACGTGTAAAGTTGCCTAAATAAAAAGAGAAAATTGAGTCCTTATCCTACAGATTCCAGATAATTGGATGACCCCAATAATGTCTTTCTTCAAGGAAGGAATCACACCTACAGATCCCCTGATCGCCAAAAGCCTACAGAAGAAAGCAATCAGATATAAAATGATAAATAATATTTTGTATAAGAAGTCACTCACTCTCCTGCTATTAAGATGCCTTGCCCCAAAAGAAGCTGATTATGTCTTCTGAGAGATACACGAAGGTGTATGTGGAAATCACTTGGGTGGTAGAGCACTAGCACAGAAAGCTTTGAGGCAGGGTTTTTTTCTGGCCGATATTGAAGAAAAAAGCAGGGAAACTAGTGAAGCGGTGTGATAAGTGCCAACGCTTTGCGTGAATCCCAAGATAACTCGTGAAAGCCCTGAAATAGCTTTTCAGCCCTTGGCCGTTTGTTATATGGGGAGTAACTATTTTGGGACCGTTCTCAATTACGATCACCTAAAAGAAGTTCCTAATTGTAGCCTGTTACTACTTCACCAAGTGGGTGGAAATAGATATAGTGGCAACCGTAACAATCAGAGTAATAAAATTTTTCATGTGGAGATTCATACGCTGTCGATTTGGAATCCCCAAGACGGTCGTTGCTGACAATAGTTCCCAATTCCAAGCAAAAAAATTGAAAGGATTCTACGAGAGATTCCACATCACGCTGGTTCATAGCTTAGTAGCTCAACCTTAGACTAATGGCCAAGTAGAATCCATGAACAAAAAATCCTACAACCCCTAAGAAAAAGCTAGATGACTCCAAAGGAGCTTGGGTAGAAGAAGCCCCAGGAATATTATGGACAACCAGGACTTCAGAGTGCTTGTCTACAAGAGAAACGTCCTTCGATCTCGTGTATGGCATCAAAACAGTTATTCCAGCTGAAATTGAGGTACCAAATCTGCGAACCTCAAACGTAGATCTGGTGTCTAGTGATGATGCACTTAGAACCAACTTGGATTTACTGGAGGAGATCAGAGATCACGCGAAAGTCAAGGTAACCACGAAAGCTTAGCAAGTGGCCAAATGCTACATCACAAAGGTCAAATCCAAACAATTCCAAGTAGGAGATTTGGTTCTTAGAAATTGCGAAGCAATGAGACCAGCGGGCGAGCAAAAGAAATTATTCGCAAACTCGGAAGACCTATACTAGATCTCCCATGTGGTTGGTTATGGGGCATACATATTGAAAGATATGCAAGGAAAGTCAATTCCAAATACTTGGAATGCCATACACCTCAAGAAGTATTATTTATAACTTGTAGAGAGAGCATAAATGTACTTACAACAACATTGTCCATATTTTTCAATGATATCAATGGAAGATGCTTCTCCTACTACATGACCCTTAAATCAAACTGCTCGCCCAACTAGCATATAAGTGAATAACTCAAGTTATTATGTATACATGCTTCAATCGTCTGATCGCCTAATCAGCATATAAGCGAATAACTCAAGTTATTACGTATACATGCTTCGGTCTTCTGATTGCCTAATTAGCTTACAAGCGAATAACCCAAGTTATTACGGATACATGCTCCAATTTTATGATTGCCTAAATAGCATATAAGTGAATAACCTAAGTTATTATGCATACATGCTCAGATTGTCTGATCGCCTAATCAGCAGATAAGCGAATAACCCAAGTTATTACGCAAACATGCTCCAATCATCTGATCGCCCAAACAACATACAAGCGAATAACCTAAGTTATTACATATACATGCTTAGATCGTCTGATTGCCTCATATAAGCGAATAACCCAAGTTATTACGCACACATGTTCTGGTCGTTTGATCGATTAACCAACATATAAGTGAATAACCCAAGTTGTTATGCATACATGCCCCACTCGCCCAATCAACATATAAGCGAATAACCTAAGTTCTTATGCACACATGCTCTAATAATCTGATCGACCAACTAGCATATAAGCAAATAACCTAAGTTATTATGCATACATGCCCCACTCGCCTAATCAGCATATAAGTGAATAACCTAAGTTATTATACATACATGCTATGATCGTTTGATCAATCAACTAGCATATAAGCGAATGACCCAATTTATTATGCATACATGCCTTATTCGCCTAATCAGCATATAAGTGAATAACCCAAGTTATTATGCACACATGTTCCGATCGTCTGATCGCCTAACTTGCATACAAGCGAATAACCCAATTTATTACGCATACATGCCCTGCTTGTCCAACCATGACATAAGCGAATAACCCGAGTTATTGCACATATGTTTTTCTTAGTTGAAAATACACAATCAAACAATACAAACAATATAAATACGTATACAAGCAAGTAAACGTAAAACTGCTATGCACAAATACAAAAAGGATAATGCAAATGTCATTATTAAAATACGGTGGACAAACCCATCCATTTAACAAATGTAAAAATATTACAATTACACAATGTTATAGGATCGTGTACAGTGGCAGTATCTTCCTCAACTACATTATTTACAAGAACTTCAACTTTAATAGCATTGTTATTGGCAGGCTCAATCTCCATCCCCGCAACTTGATTTGAAGTGGCTTGATCTTCTTTCTCTCCCTCATTAGGGGCCTCAACATCCATATCAACCCCTGTAACTTGTGGAACAGATGTAGTGATGACATCAACATCCTAGACCCTAAGCCTCTCCAACTCTGACATGTTGTCAGGGAACTACACATCGAAATCATCAAGAGGGAATCTCATCAAAGAAAGCTGCAACCTATGCAGATCTAGTGAATCACAAAACAGCTGCATACCATAAAGGGCACACTTCCGATACCCTACACCCTCCGTGCCCAGTTGTCCCAACAGTCTTTCCTTCATGGTAGCAACGACAGAACTAGTGTTCCTGACCCTACAAATCAAATATCTTTTGTTGTGCCTCCACTGTACGTTGCTCAGTTTCCCTGAGCTTCTCTCCAACCTCACGAGCCAGACATTCTAACTCAGCAACCTTAGAATCAGCTGCAGCAACAACATCATTCTTTTTATCCTTAGCAGCTTTTAATTGTTGATTAGATGCCTACAAAGTTGCCTGAGCACCACTGGCCTACTCTGTAGCTTTTTTAACATTCTCATCTACTATTTTTTTCTCTACTTCTAGCCCCTCATTCTGGGTGCATGGTGTGGCATTTGAGGCCTTCAGGTCATTAATTCTCTTATTGCGCCTAGCCACTTGATCCTCGGAGTCCATCAACTTTTGAGAGCTGACGGTGAGTGGTGTGCAATAGGGATTTAAATTGCGATCGCGGACACGTTTTCGGTCTCGTTGTATTTATCGCGGTTACGGACATAATGAATGTTACTGCAGTCAATTGCGGTAAATATCGGCGACGGAGGGAGCCGCAACCGCTAAATAGCGGCCGTAGCGTCGCGTTTGCGGCCGCTATTTAAATCCCTGGTGTGCAACAAGCTGAGCAACAAGGGCCTGTAGAACAGAAAGTTGTTAGAACCTAAGAAAAGAAATTGAAATACATAACACAAGGAAAACGAACCTTAGATAGCGCGACCACGTTTGAACAATGTTCCTCAAGGCACTACACCTCCCAGCATACTCCATATCATCCTTGGAATGCCCCTTGGCCTAGTTAAAAACATATTCCCCACTAGACAGCACATTGTTCCTCATGTTCGCTGCCCTTCAAGGGAAGTAAAATGTTGGAGGATTTAGAGTCCTCTCACCATCTTCTATCTCATCAACAGGATCAGTTGTAGGAGGGGTGAACTGAGATTGCCTATTCCATCGGATCTGCATTTCTGAGACTGCGAGGGTAGTTGCACCTGAGTGTTAGACCCCAAAGCATCTCAACGAGCAACCAGAACCAACACCTTGTTGATTGGCAGTAAAAGAATGGGCATAAACGTTTGGATGGTCATCAGCACAGCAGCAATACATCTCTACCCACCAAGAGAGCTCCAAATAATAATGTCAGGCTGGGGACCTATAGCTTGGCATTTATTGGTCTTTAAAGGACCAGTGTCAATAACTTTCCTCTTCCCTTGTCCTTCTCCTGCCAAGTAGCCTGCGTTGTAACTTTTATTTTTGAAAGAGCAGCAAACAGCTCCCTTTCATCCATAACTGCATATAGATATCACATTAAAATAAGTACAGCAAGACAACCTATCAATAGTGGAAACAATAATACCAAGACCAAAAACCATTATTTAGTCAGTGGAGGGAACACTAGTAGGCTCTTCTGCTATAAGTCGACCAACAACAACTCCGGCTCAGATATAAGAACACTTGGATTACAACATAAAAACAGAATGCTTAAGAGCCTGAAAACAAAGACAATGACATAATAGCCAATGATAAATTAATACTTACTTGATTACTTGGCCCAACAGCAGACCTCCTTAATCTACAATCATGTAAATCAGCAACGAACGTGTCCTCCGGTCGGGCATCCCTATCACTATCATTACCTTCTACTTTGCTCCCCTCAACCTTCAGGCGCTGGGTTCCCATCATTTCCAGCACCATTACCACCCCCAAACGGTCAAGAGATTGCAACAATTGTTTCCCATGCACCAGCCCCTCCAGCAGAAGTGATACCACTGAAATCAACCCTTTCTTGTTTCTTAGCAGCACTACCAGTGTTCATCCCAGCATTGAGTTTACAATTTTTAGTCATTCTCTTGAAACTCATTTATATATATATATATGTGAGACCCTCATAAGCCAGAGATAACTCGAGTCTCCTATAACATTTTGATGGATCGAAACTACACATGTAAAAGCCACTAGGAAGGATGGGCTATCATGCGGTATGCATGTTGTATGATACATTATAGAATTAGAGGTTAAATCGGGTGGTTAAGCGATTCGATCCTAAAGTGGTTTAAAAAAAATCAGACTAAAATCGAAAGGGGAAAAGTCCATAAAATATGATAAATTGAGTGGATATGATGATAATATACGATATAGAATCCATTCTTATTATCAAAACAACAATCGGTATCAAATTCAAAAGAAATAAGCACCAGGGGTATTTTGGTTATTTTCCACCCCTTTTCATTTTTAGTCCGGGAAATGGTATAAATGGACTTTATGACTATAATATGTTAATATGATATTTGGATCAAATATTTGACATTAAAATAAAAAACGTAATCCTGAACATCAAGTTCTGTAGAGCATGTGCAAAAAGTCAAAGTTGGTCAACTCTTTTGACCAAGCTTAGATAAAATGAAGAACATGGGATAATTTCCCATAATTTCAGCCAGCATAAGAAGACATCATGTCTTCTTCTTACTCTTTATGCCTTAGGCATTTTCTCACCAAAAACTTCGTTAAAGTTTACTAAAGCTTTCTCTCTCCTCTAAATTTCAAGGGAAATCACCAAATTTTGCAAGGATTTCACTAACCCATAGGCAACTTCATGTTCTAAGCTTGATTTTGATATTAGATTTTGAAGAATTTATCTCTATCTATGAGAAATAATATGGGCTGACAACTGGTGGTGGTGAACCACCATGTTGCCGATACTTTTTTCATTATGGAAGGTGTTCCTCTGCCTCCTTAAACCATAAATTAGTATCGGATAGCTTTGAATCAAAATTTAGAGGCTAAAACAAGCTTGGTTGAAACCCTAGCTTGCCCATTAGGTGGTGCTGCCACCTTCCATGGTTGTCCAAGGCCACCGTTAGCTTTGTTGTTATTGTGTGAGCAACTTTCTAGTTGATTGTTGCTCCGAATTTTGACCATAGCTAAGTGTAGGAATTTATTTGTAAAAATTCTTAAGCTGAAAAATTTTGAATAGCAACTAACTAGAACAAATAGTTAGAATTTGAATGTCCCGTAGTTGAGAAATACTTACAAAATATTCTGATGATGCTATAGGTACTTATATTACAGAATTCACCCGGGGTCGCGACAAAGCCACGAAAGTGCCGCTTTAACACTTAGACTAACACTGTGAGCATTTAGGTTAATCTAGGAGATAGTTGTTGTTTTATATGTATTGTTGATTGATATGGATATTGATACACAAAAAATTGCCCGGATTACGAAAATGGTAGGTTTTGAACCTTACGCGGGTCAAAGACGTAAGTGTGGTGTTAATATGGTTACATGAGGTAAGTGTTGTGGAGTTGAATAATAATGAATGTGAGCTATTTGAAATGTTCGGATATGCTTAATTGAGATGTTGGGAAAGGTACGGATTATGGTTGTACTTGTCGGATTAAAGAAACAATAATATGGAATTGTGTTTAATGTGTTATGGTTATTAATTCGTGAAATTGGTTGATGAATTATATAGGATGATTGAGTATTTAAGGATAGTTATAAATTGTAGAAATATGTTAGTGTAGAGATTGTTTCCTAGCATAGTATATATATATATATATATATATTACTCCATGATATAAGAGAATTAATATATCATGTTGATATTATACGGACAAGGTGAAGTCAGGGATGTTCATTTTATACGGACAGGGTGATGTCCGGGATGCTTTTATTATATGGACAGGGTGATGTCCGGGATGTTATTATTATACGGACTGGGTGATGTTCGAGATGCTATTATTATACGGACAGGGTGATGTTCGGGATGTTATTGTTATATGGACAGGGTGAGGTCCCGGATGTTTTTGTTATACGGACAAGATGAGTGCGAGATTATATGGGCAACATAGTCGAGGATGACAAATATTACGGACTGGTATAAGTCCGGGATGTTTTGATGATATAGACATGAGAAATTCTTAAATGATAATTGTAGAAGTATACTCATAAAATCGATTGCTAAATATTTTTGGCTACTGATTTCGGCTGGCCAATGGCCTATTTATATTCAGCACTCAGCATAGAAGACAAATAATTTTTATAATTTCTGAAACAATTTTTAAATATTACTTTTCGATTAATTAGTCATACATGATTTGTCATGTTTATGCTTTAATAGTTAAGAAAGGAAGCGCGAAACTTCTAAGTATTCTTCCTAGTTACCTTATATTCACCGAGTCTTTCAACTCACTTCGTTTATTTATTTTTTTCAGATTCTGATAGACCCAGCTCATCCCAGATTTTGAATAGCTAGCCTCTCATATACTTGTGGTGAGCAGATTGACCAAGACGTGATAAGTAGTGGCGATGGTGCGATACAATTTTGCAGTCAGTAGGTTATCATGGGTCTTCTACATTTTGTGTATGATGAATATGTACTGTATATTTTGTAAACGGATGTAATTAAGTGATGTATGACGTATAACGGTCTTATAGGCCTAGTATAATATGGTGATGTTTATTTTGTTGATGATTGAGCGGCAAACCCCCATGTAGGGCGAGATTATGCCAAAATTTTGTTTGATATGGTTTAATAAGTATACTCAAGCTTCGGAGGCAGGGGCATACCTTATCTCTGGCCGGTCACATGCCCTGAATTTTGGGTGTGACAATGTGGTATCAAAGCATGGTCTAGAGGTCAGTGACTGCAAAAAAGGGGTAGGGTAGTAGTGCATTGCTTACAAGTAATCCCGGTGTATCGGTAAGTAGTGTACTACCCCTACGGATGTCCATCATCATATGCTGTTACGTCGGGTTATTTTTAAGCTAGCTAGTACATATTGAACTGTATAAATAATATTATGGAATTATTGACATATGTTTATTTTCTAGATACGTTGCCTCTTCGAAAAGAATTTGCAGACCTAGAGATATATCAGGGGATCGAGAGCCTGAGGTCCCAGATCAGATTTCCGCTGGCCCTGAGATTGGAGGCCAGAGTGGGTAGTAGGACTGCTACTAGGGATACTACAATTACCGAGATGAGATTTGACAGGATAGATGCTAAAATGGATGAGGTATTACACCAGGTAGAGGCTCTGACACAGGTTGTGGCAGAGCAACAGAGGAAACTAGATCAGGCTGAACAGGCACAGGTATAGCCACAGCCGATAGCTGCACCAGTAGAGTTAGAGCAGGGCCGACCAGAGGGATACCTTCAGGTTTTGTTATTTGAGTTTAAGAAGAATCAACCACCTTTGTTTACAGTGAAGGATGCTAATGTAGATCCCAATGACTTTTTGGATCAGAGCAGTAGACTGTTCATATCATTAGGATGTTCTCCGGTTCGATTTGTGGAGTTAGTTAGTTTTCAGCTTAGAAGTATAGCTGGAATGTAGTATAAGACCTTGCTTAGGAGACGACAAAACTACTAATCCTCCATTAGCGTAGAGTTAGAGTTTTGTACTGAGTTTCTTCGTAGGTTCTTATCACAAAGTTTTCGCGAGGCTAGGGCTCGCGAACTCGAGCAGCTCAAGCAGATAGAGACTATGACTGTAACTGATTATGATATCTGATTTTTCGATCTTTTTGTATATGCGCCACAGTTGGTATCCACCGAGTATGATAAAGCTGAGAGGTTTGTGGATGGTCTTCAGGAGTATTTGTTTAGGTCAATTCAGTTGCCAGAGACATCTACATATGCTGAGGTACTAAATTCTGCTCTGAGGTTCGAGCAGCGAGCCTGGGATAGGCAGAGTGATAGGGGCCTACGAAAGAGGCCTAGATTTGGTGGATAGGGTTCTAAGATGGTAGGGTCATCGGGGCCTGTTAGTGGTGTCGTGTCTAGACGAGACACATCTACTAGTAGTGTATAGAGGGACGGGGGTTAGAACAGTCAGCATAGACCTAGTGGTCGCCTTCAGAGTACATCAGCTGCTACTACTACTGGGGGAGCTTCTACCCCATTATGTCAGATTTGTGGACGCTGACATAGAGGCGTATGTTGGAGATCAGATTTATGTTTTAAATGCGATAAATCGGGGCACATGAGAAGAGACTGCCCATTGGGTTCTGGCTCACTTCTATCAGTAGCAGCTCCACTCCCACCTACAGCTGCACCAGGATAGTCAGCAGGATCAGTCGACAGCAGGCTGGTAGAGGCGCTCAGGGTCGTGGACAGCAATTTGTCGGTAGAGGACAGACCTTAGGCGGCAGGGGATAGGCTTGAGTTTTTACACCGACATCTAGGGATGCCCAGGCATCCAATGTAGTTGTGACAGGTATTATTATGGTTTGTTTACAGGCTGCACATGCTTTATTTGATCTGGATGCTACCCATTCTTTTATTTGCCTGTAGTTTGCGGATATTTTGCTCAGAGATGTGAGTTAAATGAACTTTTGCTAGTTTCAACACCTGTTGGGGTAGAGTATGCAATTAGTCGAGTTTTGAAAGGGTGTGATATTGAGATTGGTGGGGAGGTTTTCATAGCCGATCTAGTGATACTAGAATTTGATGTGATACTGGGCATGGATTGGCTAGCTCCCAACTATGCGATGTTAGATTGTTTTGAGAAGGTTATTACCTTCCAGATACCAGGGAAATCAGTTTTGAAATATCAGGGAGATTGGAGTATGAATACAGCAAGAGTGATATCGGTCTTAAAAGCTGAGAAGTTGTTAAATAGTGGCTGTCAGGGCTATTTAGCCTATGTGTGTGATATTGAAGGAAAGGTTTCGAATTTGGATAAGATACCAGTAGTATTTGAGTTTCCAAATGTATTTCCAGAGGAATTACCCAGACTTCCTCCTGAGCGAGAGAATGAGTTTTGTATTGATGTGTTGCTAGGAACCTAGCCTATTTCAATTTCCCCTTACCGTATGGCTCCCCTTGAGCTGAGGGAATTGAAGGTACAACTTTAGGATTTATTGGACAAGGGATTCATATGCCCGAGTACTTCACCCTGGGGTGCTTCAGTATTGTTTGTTAAGAAGAAGGATGGATCCTTGCGGCTATGTATTGACTATTGGCAACTTAATAAGATGACTATTAAAAATAAGTACCCGCTGCCAAGGATTGATGATTTGTTTGATCAGTTGCACGGAGCTAGTTGTTTTTCTAAAAATTGATCTTCGATCAGGTTATTACCAGCTCCGTATTCGGAGGGAAGATATGCCTAAGACTGCTTTCCGTACGCGTTATGGGCATTATGAGTTTCTTGTAATGTCTTTTGGACTGACTAACACCCCTGCGGCTTTTATGGATCTGATGAACAGGGTGTTTAAACCCTATTTAGATCACTTCATGATAGTGTTTATTGATGATATCTTGGTGTATTCTTGGACTGAGGATGATCATAGCCAGCATCTTAGGATGGTGCTTGAGACCTTGAGAACGCACCAGTTATATGCTAAGTTTCCAAAGTGCAAGTTCTGGTTGAGTAGTGTAGGATTCCTTGGACATATTGTATCCAAAGAAGGTATCAGTATGGACCCTAAAAAGGTGGAGGCAGTGCATGACTGGAAAAGACCTACCACTGTTACTAAAATTCAAAGTTTCTTGGGGCTGGCAGGGTATTATAGGGGATTTGTTGAGAATTTTTCGAGATTGGCAGCTCCATTGACTAGACTTACCCAGAAGAATGTCAAGTTTGAGTGGTCAGATGAATGTGAGAGGAGCTTTCTAGAGCTCAAGGAGCGTTTGCCTACTGCTCCAGTTTTGACATTACCGACGGGATCCGATGGATATGTTGTATATTGTGATGCATGAAGGGTTGGATTGGGATGTGTGTTATTATAGGGTGGCAAGGTTATAGCATATGCCTCGAGGTAGTTGAAGAAGCACGAGCAGAATTATCCTACACAAGATTTGGAGTTAGCAGCCATTATCTTTGCATTAAAGATATGGCGACATTACTTATATGGCTAGTCATGTGAGGTATACACCGACCACAAGAGTTTGAAATATATTTTTGATTAATGTGAGTTAAATTTAAGACAGAGGCGGTAGTTGGAGTTACTCAAGGATTACAACTGCAGTATCCTTTATCATCCGGGTAAAGCCAACGTGGTTGCAGACGCTTCGAGCCGTAAGTCTATGGGAAGCATGGCTCACTTGTCCCTAGAAAAGAGATTGTTGGCTAAGGCTATTCAGGATTGTTTGGGAAGAGGTGTTATCTTGAGTTTTATCGGGACTGGTGCACTTATTGCACATGTACAGGTTAGATCCTCCTTAGTAGAGGAAGTTAAAGCAAGGCAGCATGTTGTTGCTTTTTGTACTGAGACGATAGCTAGTGTGAAATAGGGCAAGGACGAAGGATTTCAGGTGGATGAAGAGGGAATTCTCCATTTCCATAGTCGCATGGTAGTCCCTGAGATAGAGGGAATTCGAGGTAGGATCTTTGATGCAGCACATAATTCATAATATAGGATGCATCTCAGTGCTACCAAGATGTACCATGATTTTAAGCAGTTTTACTGGTGGCAAGGCATGAAACGTGTTGTAGTAGATTATGTGGCTAAATGCCTAATATGTCAGCAAGTAAAGGCTGAACATTTGAGACTAGCTAGTCCATTATAGAGCTTTGAGGTACTAAAGTGGAAATGGGATCATGTTACCATGGATTTAGTGACTGCTTTGCCTAGAACTAAGGCAGGATATGATTCTATTTGGGTGATAGTCGACAGATTGACTAAGTCGGCACATTTTACTCCGGTGAAAACTACTTATCCAGCTAATAATTATGCTAAGCTTTATTTGGATCGAATTGTTCCTTTACATATCGATTATATCAGATAGAGGTTCACAATTTACAGCGAGATTTTGGAGATCATTCCAAGAGGCCCTCGGTATGCAGTTGCGGTTTAGCACTGCTTTTCACGCCCAGACAGATGGACAGTCTGAGAGGACTATACAGACCCTTGAGGATATGTTGCAGGCCTGTGTATTAGATTTTGAAGGGAATTGGGATGATCATTTACCTTTGATTGAGTTCGCTTACAAAAACAATTATCACAGTAGTATACAGATGGCACAATTTGAGGCACTATATAGTCGAAAGTGTAGATTGCCTGTTGGCTGGTTTGAGGTAGACGAGTATCGGCTACTTGGTCCAGATATTGTGCAGGATGCAGTGCAAAAGGTTGGAATAATAAGAGAAAGGTTGATGGCTGCCTAAAATCGACAAAAGGCCTATACTGATAACCGGAGATGTGAGTTAGAGTTTGATGTTGTAGATTATGTATTCCTAAAAGTTTCACCTTTCAAGGGGGTTATGAGATTTGGGAGACAAGGTAAGTTAAGTCCAAGGTACGTTAGACCATTTCAGATATTGAGCCGTAAGAATGCGGTAGAATATGAGTTAATGTTGCCTCCAAACTTGAGCTATGTACACCCCGTATTCCATGTGTCTATGTTTCAAAAATATATTCCACTTCACATGTTTTACAGCCACAGGTAGCACAGATAGACTCCCGGTTAACATATATTGAGGAACCTGTAGCCATAGTAGATCATCAAGTGCGAAAGATGCGGTCCAAGAAAGTTCCTACAGTTAAAATTGTGTGGCAGTATCACCATACGTAGGAGGCTACGTGGGAGCTTGAGGATGAGATAAAATAGCAGTACCCCCAGTTATTTCAAAAATGAGGTAATTCTTTATAGGTTAATATTATGCAAAATTCGAGGACGAATTTTTTAAGGGGGAAGAATTGTGAGACCCTCATAAGCCAGAGATAACTCGGGTATACTATAACATTCTGATGGATCGAAACTACATATGTAAAAGCCAGTAGGAAGGACGGGCTATCATGTGGTATGCATGTTGTATGATAGATTATAGAATTAGAGGTTAAATCGGGTGGTTAAGCGATTTGATCCTAAAGTAGTTTAAAAAAATTCAGACTAAAATCGGGAAGGGAAAAAATCCATAAAATATGATAAATTGAGTGGATATGATAATGATATACGATATAGAATCCATTCTTATTATCATAACAACAATCGATATCAAATTCGAAAAAATTTTGCACCAGGGGTATTTTGGTCATTTTACATCTCTTTTCATTTTTAGTCCAAAAAATGGTATAAATGGACTTTATAACTATAATATTTTAATATTACATTTGGATCAAATATTTGACATTAAAATAAAAAATGTAATCCTGAACATTAAGTTTTGTAGAGCATGTGCAAAAAGTCAAAGTTGGTCAACTCTTTTGACCAAGCTTAGGCAAAATGAAGAACATGGGATAATTTCCCTTAATTTTCAGCCAACATAAGAAGACATCACGTTTTCTTCTTGCTCTTTATGCCTTAGGCATTTTCTCACCAAAAACTTCATTAAAGTTTAAAGCTTTCTCTCTCCCCCAAATTTCAAGGGAAATCACCAAATTTTGCAAGGATTTCACTAACCCATAGTTAACTTCATCTTCTAAGCTTGATTTTGATATTAGATTTTGAAGAATTTATCTCTATCTATGAGAAATCATATGGGATGAAAATTGGTGGTGGTGAACCACCATGTTGCCTCCACTTTTTTCGTTACGGGAGGTGTTCCTCTGCCTCCTTAAACCATAAATTAGTATCGGATAGCTTTGAATCAAAATTTAGAGGCAAAAACAAGCTTAGCCGAAACCCTAGCTTGCCTATGAGGTGGTGTCGCCACCTTCCTTGGTTGTCTAAGGCCACCGCTAGCTTTGTTGTTATTGTGAGAGCAACTTTCCAATTGATTGTTGCTCCGAATTTTGACCCGAGCTAATTGTAGGAATTTATTTGTAAAAATTCTTAAGCTGGAAAATTTTGAATAGCAGCTAACTAGAATAAATAGTTAGAAGTTGAATGTCCCGTAGTTGAGAAATATTTACAGAATATTCTGATGATGCTATAGGTAATTATATTGCAGAATTCGCCCGGAGTCGCGACAAAGCCACGAAAGTGCCGCTTTAACACTTAGACTAACACTGTGAGCATTTAGGTTAATCTAGTAGATAGTTGTTGTTTTATATGTATTGTTGATTGATATGGATATTGATACACGAAAAATTGCCCGGATTACGAAAATGGTAAGTTTTGAACCTTACGTAGGTCAAAGGCGTAAGTGTGGTGTTAATATGGTTACATGAGGTAAGTGTTGTGGAGTTGAATAATAATGAATGTGAGCTATTTGAAATGTTCGGATATGCTTAATTGAGATGTTGGGCAAGTTACGGATTATGGTTGTACTTGTCGGATTAAAGAAACAATAATATGGAATTGTGTTTAAGGTGCTATGGTTATTAATTCGTGAAATTGGCTGATGAGTGATATTATATAGGATTGTTGAGTATTTAAGGATAGTTAGAAATTGTAGAAATATGTTAGTGTGTATATATATGTATATATACATATATATATATATACATATATATATATATACATATATACATATATATATATACATATATATATATTACTCCATGATATAAGAGAATTAATATATCATGTTGATATTATACAGACAAGGTGAAGTCAGGGATGTTATTATTATAAGGACAAGGTGATTTTCAGGATGCTATTATTATACGGACAGGTAATGTCCGGGATGTTATTATTATATGGACAGGGTGATGTCCGAGATGTTATTATTATACGGACAGGGTGATGTCCGGGATGCTATTATTATACAGACAGGGTGATGTCCAAGATGTTATTGTTATATGGACAGGGTGAGGTCCGGGATGTTATTATTATACGGACAAGGTGATGTCTGGGATGTTATTGTTGTACAGATAGGATGAGTGCGGGATGATATGGGCAAGATAGTCTAAGATGACAAATATTAGGGACTGGTATAAGTCCGGGATGTTTTGATGATATAGACATGAGAAATTCTTAAATGATAATTGTAAGAGTATACTCGTAAAATCGTTTGCTAAATATTTTTGGCTACTGATTTCGGTTGGCCAATGGCCTATTTATATTCAGCACTCAGCATAGAAGATTTCATATGGGACAAATAATTTTTATATGTTCTAGAATAATTTTTAAATATTACTTTTCGATTAATTAGTCATACATGATATGTCATGTTTATGCTTTAATAGTTAAGAAAGGAAGCACGAAAGTTCTAAGTATTCTTCCTAGTTACCTTACATTCACTGAGTCTTTCGACTCACTTCGTTTAATTTCATTCTTTTTCAGATTTTGATAGACCCAGCTCTTCCCAGATTTCGAATAGCTAGCCTCACATATACTTGTGGTGAGCGGAATGACCAGGATGTGATAAGCAGTGGCGAGGGTGGGATACAATTTTGCAGTCACTAGGGTATCGTGGGTCCTCTGCATTTTGTGTATGTTGAATATGTACTATATATTTTGTAAACGGATGTAATTAAGTGATGTATGACGTATAAGGGTCTTAGAGGCCTAGTATAATATGGTGATATTTATTTTGTTGATGATTGAGCGGCAAACCCCCATGTAGGGCGAGATTATTCCAAAATTTTGTTTGATATGGTTTATTGAGTATACTCAGGCTTCGAAAGTAAGGGCATACCTTGACTCTGACTGGTGATGTGTCCTGAATTTGGGGTGTAACAATATATATACCGCAATAAACATAATAAATCACAAAACAAACCCAGAAACACAAACACAAACCAAAAAAATAACACAACCCAAAAATTAGAAGTGCTTACCCAGGTCCAAGGTTCGAATGCACAGTTCAAAAGCAAAGCCTCGATCGTTCTCTGAAAATAAAAGACCCAAAAAAAATTGAGCAAACTAAAGAGATTGAAAAGAATTGAAAACTAAATGCAGCAAAGAATTAAAGAAGAAAACAAAGAAGAAGGAAAACTCAGATGATTTCTAGAATAGTGTAAAAAAAAAATAAGAGAAACAAAGCCCACCTTATATACTGGATGCTCTAAGGATTGAAATGCCAAAAGCTTTAATCCCTCAAGAAATGACAAAATAATGAGTATTTAAGGGTAACACTAAAGCTGTCGTAACACATTGGGCAATGACCATGAAACCAGTTGTTTATCGTGTGCTTGATACGCACACGCTTCAATCAACACCGACGCGCCTATGCGCGACACCAAATGACTCTAGCAATATAACGTGCGGCAATTCAAAATTTTTGAAATTTAAACTCCACAAAAAGTCAGTCAGGTTTGAATAGAGTCCTGTAGTCGACCAAAACAAATCCAAACAAAAATGTGATGTTGACCAGGACAATTCTTGCAACAATGCCATGACTACTCAAGGACAAATCCATGCGTAGAGCATAATAAACAACACGCTCCTAGTCGCCCGATGGTCACCACACGTCATAGTAAAGCAGTAGCATAGACCTGGAGCTGATCACTTTATAACTATCCTCAAGCCTGGGGGCACAATTGTTATACCAATATCACATAAGGCTAAGGCCCAACACTAAACTGTTGGGGAATCTGGCCTCATGCTCAAACATGTTTTAAGAACAAACATAAAATTAATAGTAAACACATCGAAAATTTAAAACAAAGAAGCAGTTGGATCCCTCAAGATCTTTAGATTATGATTTACATAGGTTTAATGACAAACAAAACAATTTTATCAATCATGTGTTTCGGATCATACCTACACAAGATCTCATAATCTTAAGTGCATCGTTCCCTGCACGAACGTTGCAACAAAATGGTCACTGCGCGATCTCTCCAAGGTCATGAGCAACATAATCGTCTTGCCTCCAGCGGTGATCCAAACAAACGGATGTTGAAACCTTCTCAAAGGCTTGGGGATTCACCAATGCTAGTTGGTAGACATCTCGGTCTAAATCAAAAGGTTGTGTTTCTTGGTTTTATCTTAAGGTCGAAAATCCTCTAGAACTTTTCTAAGGAAGAATGGCAAAACAGAGAAACAATGGAGAAGCAAGAACAAGGGTTCGGCTACAATGAAACTGTCTTGACCGATTCTCTATTTTCTCTCAAGGGAGAAAACTATTTTCTCTCAAGGTTAACAACTTGTGTTTTAACAGAGTTTAACAGAGTTTGATTCATGATCAGACTCATTGCTCAAGTGAAACTCTTTCACATAGCAAGTGCTAGAGTCCTAGTCAAACACTAACTCTTAGTGCCGAGTTCGGACTTAGACATAATCGAGGCAATGTTCAGTTTAGCGAAATACGAGAACATAGATTTTGATTCGTAATCAAACTCCTCGAAGATGAGAAACATTTTCTCATTTTAGACAACTCCAAATATCAGCTAGGACAACTTATCTGAAGACATGTCTACTTTTATACATTGTCTTCTTAAGACAAGCTTATCCATAATGTAATAGTAAGACATCCTTATTAGGATTTCTTAAATCCAAGTTATGTCTTAACCTTTCCTAAATTGAAATTATTCAATTAGGTCCTCCAAATTTAACCTTATATTCAATTAAGTCCTACTTAATCAAATCACAAGTTTCATCCAATCAAATCACAAGTTTCATCCAACAATACCGTCCTATTGTGTGTGACCCATTAGGTTCCCAACATGTTGGCAATGAACATAAATTATAATCTACGTTTTCTAACATAGTTTACAATTTATAAACATAGATCATGAGCTGGATCTAGCAATCCATCATGACCATCCAAATGTTGAAAAGTCAAAGTGACCTCTTTGAAACCTTGTAGTAACCAACCTATCAGTGAAACTCGATTCTTTCATCAAATATCCCTAAACACCATGAGCATGGTGCAGTGTCTACTCATGTTCAATCCATATTAGTTCTTGCAACTCATGGTTAACCTTACGAATTTAGAGAAACAATTTCTCCTAAATCCATCGTGCTTTGGCCAAAGACTTATTCAATTAACCCAAGCCAAGAACAAATGAGATATATCTCCAATGTCACTTGGAGTGGTGAATTCTTTCTGGATCACTCATCCACCTTCGCATGCTTCATGTCATACCCAAAATCACCCTACTATAGGCATCCCTTCTTGGGACCTCTTTGTGATGAAATCAAAGCATGACACTCCCCATACAAGATGACTTGGTATCACAAGTCAGAGGACTATTTGCAGGACTGGCACGTGAGAACATTTTCATAGACACTAGAGTGACAATACCAAATGGAGTTCTCATAGCGGGCCATATTTAGTGAACTTGTTCAACAGATAAACACCTACATGTTATCCCAAGTATCCCTCATACTTCAACCTATGAGATCGGTTACTTACTTCATAAGTAAGAAGGCTTAACATGTACAAGTCTTTGAGCATTGCCAATGCCCCATCTTGGCAATATAATGACCAGGAACAATTTTAGGAACATGGCTTTGATGCATAAGGATCTCACAATTATAATATGTTCCATGGGCTTCATCCAATTAGTACTTAATAACTCTTTATTATCGTACTAACATGAAGGAAAACCTTGTATCGCTAAGGAATAGTGATGGGTTTGCATTATTAATTGTATATCCCTTGTCCAATCTGATTTACTCTATGGAATATACTAACATTAACTATGCCCAAGAAGCCTTGCAGCACAAGGACCACTAACTAACCCCCCAAAGGGAATGACACTTGTCAATAACTAACCTGGTCATATAGGATAGATGAGTGCAAACAGTTACCACAGCTGGCAGGTGGGCAGATAGCCCAATATTCTCCATGACCTCAGGTATAAAAGGCGTGAGGTAAGGCAAAAAGGGGCTAGGTCATTTTCTCATCACCTTCATCCTTGCACATTGCTCTCTGCTCTCTTCCCCTCCTTAAGTCCTTGCTGGTTTAGGTATCGGAG
The DNA here is from genome assembly GCA_030761205.1 of Fremontodendron californicum. Taxonomy (NCBI): domain Eukaryota; kingdom Viridiplantae; phylum Streptophyta; class Magnoliopsida; order Malvales; family Malvaceae; genus Fremontodendron; species Fremontodendron californicum. Next base: position 7,516,435 of record JAULJL010000025.1, on the reverse strand, counting down.
CACACCCCGAAGTACTAATCCCGATGCCTCTTTAACTGTGTTCTTTCTTTTCAAGCCCAGCTCGACCTTGCATAGTACCAACCTCAATCACCAGGAAACCTCCTTCCAGCTTACGAAACCATCAACAATACATAGTTTAGGCGAACTATGATTGATTAGATTTTATATATCCAAAAATTATTTTTTTTTGGTTTAAAAATAACATTAAAAAGTTTGGATTTCTTTTTGAAAAGACAAGTTTTAATAATTTGAATAAGCACATTTGGATTAAAAATTACAACAAAATACTTTTAACTATTCAAAACATATCCTTTAAAAAAAATCAAAAACAAATAATTAATTTGTTTAGTGATTTTATTTTAAATGAATTCTCAATAAATTTAACTAATTTATTATATTAATTTTGGTTATTTTTTTATTTTATTTTTTTATGTATTTTACGGGATAAAATATTTTATAAATTTCAGTTTGTTTTCCCATTTATCATTATACTCCCCTGAAAAGTATAAAATTAATTTTATGGAATGGAACGACTATTTGTTGGATTTTAAAATAGAAACATGTTTCGCATTGAGATTTGAGACCGACACAAAAAGATAATATTTAATACGATTCGTTTCCTATTACTTACATTCACAGACTTAAGAAACATAAAATATTATAAAGAGCATAAAACATAAAATAAAATAAAAAAAACACTAAACCTAAGTTTCAAAACAAACCTAGTTCCATGCTCACTAGCTTATGTTTAACAATGGAATACTCTTTATCCAATTTATTCCGATGTTTTTTCCAACTCTTTTCAAATTCCCAACCTTCATAGAAAATTCATTTCTCACATAAAAATTACATCTCTCCCGTAATTCTAAATGTTACGATCCACTCCACATATATATATATATAAATCGCATTATTTGATCACTAAAATTTTTACCCATTAAATATATTTATTCCTTAAATAAATTTAATTACCATATCGTTTTTCAACTTATAAAATTTTATTGAAATTCAAACTGATTTGTAATTAAAATTTAGATTAAATATCTACCATTATGCCACGGAATAAAATAAAAGAGAAATGATCTTACGGGTTGGGATTCTGTCCATTTTTTTTTTGTTTATTACTTTTCAATACATTTATTATCATCATTTATATATGTAAGATTCATCCAAAAATTATTAAAATCATATTTGTGAATGATGATTAAAATTATATTGAATAATAATAAGCAAAAAAAAAAAATAATGAAAAAAAATCCAATCCTATTTTACTGTCATGTCGGTTCGTCATTTTCAAATAATGAAGGATGGACCACAGCCGCGCAATTTCAAAGGTAATATAGGTGACTTGTTTAACCTCTCGGATTAAGACCTGCTCACGAGTCAGACAGTCCGTTCGATCCGGTTTATATTGGGTTGAATTTGGACAGAATATTTTTGATTCGGACCGGCTTAGTTCGGAATAGTATTTTTGTATTATAATAATATTTTTTTATTTAATTTTAATTATAAAAATATATAAAAATAAAAAATATATATTTTATTACAATGAATAGTAAATTCAGACTTATGTACCTGTCCGGACCTGTCTCGGGCCGGGTCTGGGCAAAAGCTTTGAAAAAAATCAAGTCTCGATCCGACCAATTAACACCTCTAATCGGAAGGGCAAATTCATTCCAGGCTCGCAATTATATCTAACCAAATCATTATGTTACATAGACATTAAACAAGGTAGATTTTTTAATGATTTTTAAAATTTATTACTATAATTTTTTCTCTTTAAAAATTTTGCAAAAGTAAAATTTTAAAAATTGTCCTTATCACATGTTTTTTTTTTAACTCTACTTGATTAAAGAAAAAATATTACACCATAATCAGCATATTTATCATATCAGGATCTATCCGGTGATCGTACTGGTCAATCCAGTGACCCAACTTTCGATATCGGTTTTTTAATTGAATTGTTTGTATAATTAATTTCAAAAATTGATATTAATCCGTCAGATCTATGAAAAATCGTTGATTAATTGGATTTTTATTGATTAGAGTTAATTAAATATATTAATTTTAAAAATTATTTTAAATCATTTTTACTTAATTTTTGCATACTAATTAACTTTTTTCTTATTTTTTTTTTTGAAAAAATATTTTTCTTAAGAGAAGTTTAAAATAAAAATTAAAATACATTGTAAAAAGTTTAAACATAAAAAAATTGTAAACTTAGCTTTCTCTGTAATTTTTTAAATTACAATGAATATTTTTAATTCTTATATTATAATATTTAAATTATAATTACATAACCTATAATTTTACTTATTTTATTTTAAATATTTTTGTTAATCTAATATTGATCCAAATAATCCAATGGTTGAGCTATTGACTTGATATTCAAAACCTTAAGGATGTGTTTGGATGAGGGATTTGAAAGAGAGATTTCATTTCAATCAAGGTTTTCAAAAGTTTAAAAGTGAATTTACTTGTTTGGACAAAAAAAAAAATAATTTCAAAATTTATAAAGAACTTCAAGAGAGGATTTGAGCCCTTCAAATTCCTTTTTGAAATTCCACCTAAAGATGTGGTTTTTCAAAATTTCTCAAAATTCTCTCTTACTTTATTTCAAGGTGACTCACTATAAAATACAAAACTAAAAATATAAATTATCATTTTATTTAATTATGATATATATTTTTTTATTATTAATAATATCTATATATTTTTACGAATTTAATGATACCCATATTGCATATTTGTTTTATACATATATGTATTTTTATTTTTAATATCATTATCTCTGTTTTATAATTATTTTTTTATTTCATGAAATTTCAACTGCCTAAATTTTCTTGTAAAAAAATTTATCCAAACAAAACAATTACAAATTCTAGCATTTTGAAATGATGCATTTTTAAATGCTTTCATTTTAAATTTCTTCAAAATTTTAAATTTTTTCATCCAAACACACCCTAAATGAATTTATACGATCCAGTTTTGATAATTATGATCATAAGTGATTACACATAAGTAACATGAGAAATAAAAAAAAATATATTATACCCACAAAGGTTATTCCATTGTAAACTAGGATTTAATCTTTGTAAAAAGTATTCGAAAGTAAAATCTTCGGTTCACATGACCAACATAAAGGAGTGTGACTTCAAAATCATCCATAGAGGAAATTAGGTTAACATAAAGTTTAAGATACATCGTAAAAACTAAAAATATATATTATTTTTCCTTATTCTTACAATAAAAATAAGAAATTTTTCTCTTCTTATTTTTACTAATTAATAAAATTTAAGATACATTGCATACTAATTTATATTTTTTTCATTATTTTTAAAAAAAAATAAAAAAGAAAAGAAGTTTGAAATAAAAAATTAAAATACATTGTAAAAAGTTTAAAGAAAAAAAATTGTAAGCTTAGCTTTCTTTATAATTTTTTAAATTACAATGAACATTTTTAATTTTTATATCATAAATATTAAATTATAATTATGCAACATATTTATATAACCTATAATTTTAGTTATTTTAATTTAAAAAATTTATTAATTTAATATTAATCCAAATAATCCAATGATTGAACTATTGATTCGAGATCTAAAACCTTAAACGGATTTATCTATAACTATGACAATAAGTGATACACATAAGTGTATGAATAGAAATTAGCATAACATGACATAAACAAATATCTTATACCCACAAAGGTTATTCCATCGACAAGAGAGGAGTTTCATTTTTATGTCAACTATAAGTCAATCTCTGTGAAAAGAATTCGAGAGTAAAATCTTCTGTGCACATGATATATATATAAAGGAGTGCGCCTTTAAGATTATCCACAAAGAAGATTAGTTTCAAATAAAGTTTATGATACCCTTAATAATAAACCAAAAAAATATTAAATTATTAATAGTATTATATATTAGTATACTTATCCAATGATCAGACTATCCGTCCAAGTCCGAAGGTACATCCAATATTTGAGAAGATTTGGGAAAAATATTAAGCATGTTAAACATTCAAAACTCGAGTCCGGTCCAACTCGAATTATATAATATATTATATAACTTATATTATATAAAGGATAGATATATATAATATTGTAGTGTAAATATTATAAAATATGTTAAGTTATCTATATTTTAAAAGTTAATAAAAAAACAAGAATGCTAAAAATAATTATTTTCTTTTTAGAAAAGAAAGATTATCTAGATGGATTTGGGTTGTATCATTTATTTATCTGGGCGAACATTGATAGAATTTGAAATCCAAATTATCGGGTCGGGTCGAGCTTAGGCAAGCATACAAGGTGTTGATATCTATCTAGGACATACATGTCCCATTCACACCTTTATATGTTAGGATGTAGATAAAAGTGATAATTAAATACGAGTTTTAGCTTCCTTATCTTGTAGATGTTCGGATTTGAACATAATTGAGGAATATATACAGAGCGAAATTTTAAAATTTTTCAATCTCTAACACAGGACCAAGTATTGAGATCATAGTATACAAGAAGTGATTTCTTGTCTTATACATGTTGGGATTTGAACATAATCCCAACAAGTTATCCTTTTCTATCATGAAGAATTCTAATTCAACTGAAATTCTGCATTTTCAATACTTATATTTATTATTATGTTTTAGTATGTCATTTCAAGTATGCCATTTAAAACAAGGTACGTTTTGTTATAAATATGTTAGGGTCCGTTTGTTTCACTAAAAATTATTTATGGAAAATGATTTATGTATTTTTTGGTATTTGGTTGGTCACAAATTGATTGGTCAACGGAAAATAGTTTGCTGGTCAACGGAAAAGAAGGGTTTCTTTTTTTTTTGAAATTGTCTTTCTTTTTTCAAAAGGGAAAGATAATTTTCTGAAAACAACTGTCATGAGTAGGGCTACTCGAATCGAAATTTGGACATCATATTTTAAATCGAAACTTAACTTGACTCGAGCCAAATATTATTATATTAATAAAAATATTTATTTTTTAATTATAAAAATATATTAAAATATTGTAGAGAGGGGGAGTCATTTTTTTCAAAGGAATTCACTACACTCTTGGAGGAAAGAAAGGAGAAAAAGAAAAAGAGAGAAAGAAGGAGAAGCTTGAGTGCTTGATTTGGAAAGCTTTGCTAGGTAGCTATTTCCTCTCTTCTTCTTCAATTATTTTCTTTGATTTCATGTTTTTTTTCTCTTCTTTTTCCATGTGATTGTTAACTTTCTTTGTTGAATAAAAGGTTTTCAAAATAAATTTCTAAAGGTTTTCTTTCTTTTATTCTTTATTCTTTACAAAATAACAAAGTTGATAAAATTTTTCAACATATTTTCACCATGGCCGAATCCAAGAGGGCGTTATTGTGCTTTTCTTTGCTTGATTTTCTTGCTTACTTGTTCATTGTGAGTTTCACCATTGTGGTAGGATAGATTTTCTCCTTTGGTTTTTCTTTTTTAAAAATCAAATAAAAAGTTTGAGAAGCTTGAAAATCTTGATTTTTATCAAGTGATTTTGGTTAGGTGGGACTATGTCCAAGGAACCAACCATTGAGCCAACCTTGATTTTTCTTGCTTGTTTATTTTTTTAGCTTATGTTTGAACGTTTTCATATGTTTGCTTGGCTGTAAAATCATGCATTCATACCATCCTCAACTTGATTTTTGGCTAAGACCAATCAATGGTCTTTAGCTAAAGTCTCTTGTGCAAACTAGTTGAAAAACTAATCGGTTGTTAAGTTGGATATTCTGACTTTGAGCATTTTTTTTTCACTAATTTCCTTTTGTCAAAATAAAAATAATTTTTAACCACATGTAGTGGACCTTTAGAGGAGCCTCTGGTAATTTTTCCAAGATTTTTAAAATTTTTTATCAAGCGTGGAAAAACTGTTTTCGGCAAAATAGATTTTAGTCTACTGTTCTGACTTCAATGCAATTTTAGTCAAGACAATTTTAGTCCAAATATAAATCTTATTTTTCCTCATAGAGACCATCTAGTTTCAAGTCTAAACTGATTTTTTTATATTTTTTTGAATATTTTTTAAGGGTTAGAAAAATAGTTTTCTAAAACTTGTTGTTGGAGTTAAAATAAGTTTTCTCTAAACTAATAATTTTCTGATTTTTATTTGTAAAAAGGAGGGGCTAATTGGAGTCATTAGCTACTGTTTTAGGTTTTTTTCCATGTCATCTCAAGGATAAAAATTGATTTTAAAAAGGTCGGGTCATGGTTAGTCAACTCGGGTTTTTTTTTTAAAAAAAAAAAGGAAAACTAGAGCCTTTTAGAGGGGGTTCGGCCAAGGCCTTTTTTCCATCCAAAAATTCCAACTTTTTTTAAATCCAAGCTCAAAGTCTTTCGATTTTTAAAATCCAATTTAATTTTCTTTCAAAGGTAGTCGGATGCCTTCTTTAGGTATACGGATATCCTTACTTCAAGGGAGAAATACATCTTCATGCATTGCATATTTAAAAATGTTTTCATTTAATTTAGCGTAAAACGTATTTTTCAGTTTCCTAAACATTTGGCGAGAATTAGTTCCTAATATTTGCCGGGTTTGCCGAAGAGGTTAGGAAATTATTCACCGCATGTGTTTATGAAATCGAAAGGTATGGTTTTCATTTTACTAGGAATCAGGTAAATGTCATATTAAAGAATTATTTTCCAAGCTTTGCCGAGTTTGCCGAGGAGTACGGTAATATTTTCCTGCATATGCCATTTATATGATTCCTCACATGAAAAATCAATTTCAAAATGATGATGTGTGCATACTCCATGATCATTCATATTCCATGATATCTACATTTGTCATCTTAATTATGCAAATCCTATGTTCATGAATATTCCATGTTTATGTCATTTTATATTCATATTGCTAGTGTGATCATGATGTGATTATGAATATTCTATGATAATGTCATTTTTATGATTTATGCTTGTGTCATATATGCTATGTTAATATTTGTCATGTCATGAAATGTTTGCCATGATAAGCATGCCATGTCATTAATTCTTTTGCCATGTCACAATAGGATTTGCCATGTCATTAGGATTTTTCCATGTCATCATTCATTTCTTTGGCCATGTCATTTATATTTTGCCATGTCAAGCATGCCATGTCATTAATTCTTTTGTCATGTCATAATAGGATTTGCCATGTCATTAATTCATATTCCATTAATTCTTTTGGCCATGTCATTAAGATTTCTCCATGTCATTAAGATTTCGCCATGTCATTCGTCTTTTGGCCATATCATTTGGATCTTGCCATGTCATCATGCCATGCCATTAATTCTTTTGCCATGTCATAATAAAATGTTTGTCATGCCATGATAAATATGCATGTTTGTTTATTTTTTATCTTAGTAATATTTTTGCATATTCATGATCATTTTTTATGATTTTAAAATACATGTGTCGACACGTGATCCTCGGGGGGACTCGTTCGAGTGAGGGGAAAAAATAGGCAAAGGAAAAAGTGACTTAATTCCTCTTGAAACAAAGATCGAGGGTATGAAAACAACCTCGGAAAAATAATGGAGTCGCCACCAATCTTTTTTTGGCTAGGTGTGATCGGTCACCTATTAAATCCGATTTTTTGAAAAATATTTTAAATTAATTAAAACATTTTAAAATCAATTTCGAAGTCTACGCTTTGAACCAGTGAAAACAAGTACGGGTTCAGGTGTCGGTTATGTACGGGGAAAGATTAGCACCCCGACAACGCCCGTATAAAATGGTACCTTATTAGTCATGTGTTATCTCGAATCTCGGTGAAATAGTCGATTTTAAATTTGGTGTTCGAAAATAATTTCCTTAAAAATTCATATTTTATTTGAAAATGATCCGAAATTTACTAGCGTAAAATTTCCCATATTTTCCGACAAACTCGGCAAAATATAGAATTTTTCTTTGATTTTGAAATTCTCCAAATCATCCTTGTTTGAAAAAGATATTTCGTCGTTAATGATAATTAATGATGTCCTCCTCAGCAGACCCAGCAGAGAATTCATGAATTATTTTAACTCGAGAATAACCTTGATTTATAAAAAATATTATTTATTTTCCATGTGTCGCAACCTAAAAAATAACAAGTCTCATCGCAAGACTTTATTATTTGTTAAGCATGACATTAAAAAAAAAAAAAAAAACCGAGGAAAAGTCGACTTAATTCCTCTAGAAAAATGAAGGTTTTGAAAATGACCTTAAAAAAGACATGGAGTCGCCACCAATCTTTTTTAGTTAGGTGTGATTGGCCACCTATTAAAACCGATTTTATAAAATATTTTAAAATTAATTAAAATATTTTTTAAAACCAATTTCAAGTCTGCGTTTTAAACCAGAGAAATCAAAGAAACAGGTTCGGGACTCTGTTACGTGTAGGGAAGGATTAGCACCCCCACAACGCCCGTATAAACGGTACCTTATTAATCGTGTGTTCTTTCAAATCTCTGTAAAAAGTCGGTTTTAAATTTAGTATTTTAAGTTAATTCCCAATTTTAAGAAAAATAATTCTATTTTAATTGAAAATGATCTAGAATTTATTAATTCAAATTTTTTCTATATTCCCCAACAAACGTGGCAAAATATAGAAATTTTTATTAATTTGGAAAATTTTTCGAATCATTCTCGTTTTTTGAAAGAAAGATATTCGTTTATTAATGATAACTGATAATATTCCCTCCAGTAAACCCGGTAGAGAAATCATGAATTATTTTAACTCGGGAATATCTTTATTTTTATTGAAAAATCATTATCCTTTTGAAAACATTTTAAAAGATATGAATATGTATATGCATGACATAAATAAAATGACATAGCAAAATCTAAATAATATAATGCATCCTAAATGATATGATATAATTTTAAAGCCTTAGCATATTCTAAATGAAATGAAATGTCCTAAGTTATATGACATATTCTAAATGAAATGAAATAACCTAGGTAACATAATATATTCTATATGGAATGTAATATCCTAAATCATATGATATATTTTAAATGAAATAAAATATCCTAAATGACATAATATATCCTAAATGAAATGAAATGACCTAGGTAACACAATATATTCAACATGAAATGAAATGACCTAAGTAACATAATATACTCTATATGAAATGAAATAATTTGAATGACATGGCAAATATGAATGATATGGCATATAATTTAAATGACATAGAATATAAAATAATGCTATCATATAATATGCATGGAAATAAAAATGAAAATAATTATGCATGAACATAGTATATGCTAAATAATATAACAAAAAATAATTAAATAAAAAGCATAGGATATCATGAAATATTCCAAATCATATAATAAACAATATAACATAACTCAAAATCATAACAATATCATAGAAATTATCATAGCAAAAATCACATATTATGTAAAATGCATGAATATGGAAAATGCAATGCATGAAAATGTATTTTTTCCTTTAATTAAGGAAATCCTTATATCTAAAAAGATATCCGGCTACTTTAGGAAAATATGTCAAATTAAATATTCTAAAACCAAAATACTTTGTGATTGTTTGAAAACAATTTTGAAAAGCTTAGATTAAAAATAAAAAATTGGGCTAAACCTTTTTTAAATGACTCTAATTTTCTAAGTTTAAAATTTCGGACTTGACCACCCTTAACCCGAGACTTAAAAAAATCATTTTTAGAGTTTGAAAAAGCTCAGAAACTACCCTAAGCCGGTAGCTAAACTTCCTAATCAGCCCCCTCTAAGTAACTTAACCAAAACAGAAAAATGATTTTTCTTTAAATTCAATTCTGACTCCACTGTCCAGTTTTAAGCCACGATTTTTTACCCTATTTTTAAAAATTCAAAAAAAATATAAAACTATTATTGGAGACTCAAGACATGTAAAACTACAAGGGAAAAAATCAGCTTAATTTTTTTATTAAAGATGAATTCCCAGAAAAATCGGGAAGGTACGAGTGCTGGGTGAAAAAACTGTTTTGCCAAAATACATTTTTGCCTTTGATAAAATCATTTAAAAATCAAAGTAAAAATATTTAAGACTCACAAAATGACTCACAAACAGTAGCTAGGACTTTTTAAAAGTTAGATAAAAATTGGCTAAGTAAAAAAAATCACAAAGGTAGAATAATCAATTTGACAAACCTTAATTTTCCACAAGTGTACTCAAGAGAGCATGACTTTGAACCATTAATTGGCATAAGTCATTAGTCAAGTGGCATGGACATGAAATGCATGAAAAATACAGCAAATATGATGCATGAAATGCAAGGTTTTTAACCTAAATGTCATGGAAAAAATGCATGGCATCAATATAGTGACCTAGACCTAAATGAACTTGCATGGCATTTAATGCAACCTAAGTCTAGAATGCATGGACATGCATGGCAAAATAAAGCAAACCTAACAACTAAAATATGCATGGCAATAACACAAATACAAGGCATGCTTAAACCAAATACTCAATCAAATGTCATGCAAATGCCAACCTATCAACTAACATAGCAAAAATGCAAAATACAAAGCAAAACACATGAAATGGCCGAATAGCCTCAAGCTCCAACAAGAATGGCATTTTCACAAACACTTGGTATACTTAAACTAAATACTCAATCAAATGTCATGCAAATGCAAACCTATCAACTAACATAGCAAAAATGCACACACAATGCTAGATACATGAAGTGGCCGAATGGCCTAAGGTTCCAAACAAGCATGGCATTTTCACAAACACTTGATATACTAACATGCTCAACTAAAACATAACACTCAAATCATGCAAACACAAAGTAGAGATATTAAAATTAACAAGCATTTTCACAAACACTTGATATACTAACATGCTCACCTAAAACATAACACTCAAATCATGCAAACACAAAGTAGAAATATTAAAATTAAGAAGCATTTTCACAAACACTTGATATGCTAAATATAAAACATCAACAAATTTAAAAATTATGAAAACAGAAAATTAGAAATGCAAGAACATGATATTTAGCTCATAAATGGCAACAAACAAAGCAACCAAATTAAAACAAGCTTCAAGTATATGTAGTAGAAGAAGATTTAAAGCATCAAGACTAAAAAAATAACAAAAATATCATGATAAATCAAAGCAAAACAGCAACAATAATAAGAAAAAATCTGGGCTATTCGGCCATGGTATGAAAATAAGGAAAAAAAATTGTAAAAATTACTTAAGAAAGAGATGAAGAAAGAACTTAAGAAGAACATAAAAAAAAAAAAAACACTTATTTAAAAAGAAAACCCACCAAAATAATAATTAAAACAGCAAAAACAAGAATGGAAAATCAAAAAAGTGCAAGAGTTGGTGTTAAAAGCAACCTCAAGAAGCTAGTTTCATGTTTTTTCTCTTCAAACTTTCCTTTCTAAACTTTTCTTTTTGCTTTCAACCAATGAGAGAAAACTAAGCAAAAACCAAGATGGAATCTGAAAATGAAGTGCTGAAAATAAAAAATTAGAATCCCCCCTATAGTGCTGGCAGAATTTTACCTCTCTCTTCCCTAGGATGTTGTCATTTTTACTCCCAACTAATTTCCATCCAAGGGCTAGTGATCCAAGGTGAAAAATTATGAAATTATCACCCTTAGATTAGGCCATCAGCTGTCCATAATTACAGCTGTTCAAGAATAATGTTGACACTCTCCCTCTTCATGCATTGACCCATGTGGCTTATTTGCAATGGCTTGATCAAAAAAATCACTAACTAACTCTTAATTCTTGACCTTTTAATTGAAAAATCAGAAGCTTCTTCCCTCCCTTGGGCCTTGGCTGGCCAAAACTCTCTTTTCCAACCCAATTCTGATTTTTTTGAAAGGCAAGAAAAGCCCTTTTCGGTGCTTGGGTAAAATGACCGTTTTGCCCCCCAGATGCAAATAAATGGAAAAAAGACTACAAATTCAAATTTTCCTTTTTTAATAATTTTAAAATAATAAAATATTGAATTCTGGAAGTTTTCAAAAAATTTTGACTCCGTTTGCTATTTATTTGGATTTTTTTCTTCCAAAAATGCCTTTTTATGCCCCTACATTTTACCATTTTTTAAACGAGCTCCAAATCAAGATTTTTCTTGACCAATCTCTTCCAAATAATTTAAAAGTGTGATCTGGAAGTTTTCATAATTTTTGAAACTCATTTGGTATTTTTTCGGGATTTATCTGCTTTAATTACTGCATAGGAGGCCCGAGATTTGGCCATTTTGCAAACGAACTCCGAATCAAGATTTTCTTTCGTCAATATCTTCCAAATAATTTAAAAATGAGATTTGCAAAATTTCAGAATTTTTGGAGTCCATTTGCTACTTTTTCTGGATTTTTCTTCTGGAATTATTGCATTGGAGCCCCAAGATTTGGCCATTTTGCAAATGAACTCCGAATCAAGATTTTCTTTCGCCAGTCTCTTGAAAATAATTTAAAAAATAGATTAACAAATTTTCAAAATTTTTGGAGTCCATTTGCTATTTTTCCCAAATTTTCCAATTTTGCCCTTTTGCTTCCAAAACCCAGTTTTGCTCAAAACAAGTCTGTTTTTCAGATTTTCTTCAAACTGAGCCTTAGGCTATCTTTTTTTAATCATTCATCACCCATTGGGGTTTTAATCTTACCAAGTCAGGCTATTTCTGTAATCCTTCCCGATTTCACCGAAATCCACCAAAAACCCTAATTCTCGGTTTTCTCCCGGATTGACTTTTCTTTCATTTTTTCTTTCAAGTGGCTTCTCTATTACCCGTAGTCAGTGCTTATCTTTCATTTGGAATCAATTTTGACCAATTCGATCGTTTAAGCATTTTCCCCAAATTTCCCGGATTAGGGTTTCCTTTCTATTGAATTTGCATAACCCAACTTCCGAACTCCATATCTTTCAATGTAGACCTCGGATTATCAAAAAATTTTTGCCATTTTTCAATTGAATTTCAAATCTTGATTTTGAAAGTGGGTTGACTTTTTCAGTAATTGACTTTCTGGGGTTGACTTTTTCAGGTTGACTTTTTTCAAGTTTGACTTTTTATGCTCGCCCTCTTAAACTAAGTCTCGGACTACCACCTGCAGGATGAAAAAAGTCTTTTTACATTCTGAAACATCAATTTAGGAAGAAAACATACCTGTTTTAGTGGTCCGGACAAAATTAGGTGTCTACACCATGTATTTGAAAAATTATTGAGAATAACCATGAGTATGCAAAAATGCTGCTAAGATGAAAATGAAATAAACATGCTTATTTATCATGGCATGGGAAGCATTTTATTATGGCATGGTACAAGAAATAATGACATGCTAGACATGGCAAAAGTTTACATGACATAGCATAAAGAAATGAATGTCATGTGAATGAAATCGACATGGCAAACAAAATGACATGGCATATTAATGACATGTCATAAGAATGAATGTCATGTGAATGAAATCGACATGGAAAACAAAATGACATGGCATGACAAAATGACAAGACATATGAATGACATGGCGTAAGAATAAATGTTATGTGAATGAAATCGACATAGCAAACAAAATAACATGGCATATGAATGACATGGCATAAAAATGAATGTCATGTGAATGAAATCGACATGGCAAACAAAATAACATGGCATATGAATGACATGGCATAAGAATGAATGTCATGTGAATGAAATCGACATGGCAAACAAAATAACATGGCATATGAATGACATGGCATAAGAATGAATGTCATGTGAATGAAATCGACATGGAAGACAAAATGACATGGCATAAGAATGAATGTCATGTGAATGAAATCGACATGGCAAACAAAATGACATGGAATATGAATGACATGGCATAAGAATGAATGTTTTCTGAATGAAATCGGTATAGCAAACAAAATGACATGGCATAATAATGAATGTCATGTGAATGAAATCGACATGGAAAACAAAATGACATGGCATATGAATGACATGACATAAGAATGACATGGCATATGAATGACATGGCATAAGAATGAATGTCATGTGAATGAAATCGACATAGCAAACAAAATGACATGGCATGACAAGATGACATGGTATGGCTGAATGACATGGCATAAATAATGATGACATGGCATGTGAATGAATGACATGACATGCTTGACACGGCAAAATCTAAATGATATAGCATATGTATGAATGACATGGCATGGCATACTTGGCATGGCAAAATCTAAGTGACATAACATATTTATGAATTTATTTGAGAATGACTCAGAATTTATTAACACCAAAATCTTTTCATGTTCCCCGACAAGCCCGGAAAAACATAGAAAGTTTTATTTATTTCGAAATTCTCTGAAGCACCCTTATTTTAGAAAAGGATATTCCTTTGTTAATAATAATTAATGATATCCTCCCCGGTAGACCTAGCAGAGAAAATCATGAATTATTTAAATTCGAGAATATTGCCTAATTTATTAAAATGTTATGAATATGCAAATTGACATTAAGGCATGCATGATTACTAAAACATGATAAGCATTTTATTGTAATCATGGAAGATGAGATAATGACATGGCATAAGGATGACATGGCATGTGAATGGCCGAATGACATGGAATGATGATAATGACATGAATGGAAGGCATGAAAATACACCTAGACTATAAATGACATGAAAAATGACATGGCATGAAATGTTATATGAATGACATGGGATGGCATAGATGACATGGCATAAAATGATGACATGACATGTAAAGGACCTAGACTCTAAAGGGTGTAGCATGGTCGAATGACATGAAAATGATGCAAGGCATGGCATGAATGACATGGCATGAAAATGCACTTAAACTATAAATGACATGGAAAATGACATAGCATGACATGTTATATGGATCACATAGCCTAGGTGACATGGCATAAAATGATGACATGGTATGAAAAGGACCTAGACTCTAAATGACCTAGAAAATGAAATGGCATAAAAATGACCTAACCACTAAAATGACTTGGCATGGCTTAAAACGACCTATTCTAAGATGACATAGATCATGACCTAAGATGCATGACATAGCTACATGACCTAAGATGCATGACATAATCAAATATGATGCAAGGCATGGCATGGCATAGATCTAAAATACATGGTTTGGCTAAAAATGATGCAAGACATGTCATGAACACAAAATGTTAAATGACATAGCTACATGACCTAAGATGCATGACATAACCAAATATGATGCAAGGCATGGCATGAACCTAAAATACATGGGATGGCCAAATGGTGTAGGAAGCTAACATGCCATGAATATGATGCAAAAACTAGTATGGCATGAAAATAGTGCAAGGAAACATGACCAAAGATGCATGGACAAGCATGGAAGTAATAAAAATAAGCAAACAAAAAATAAGGAAAGTGAACTCCATGGTTGGTACAATGGACATAGCCCCCCTAACCATGATCACTTGATTTTCATCAAGAACATGAAGCCTTTCCAACTCAAAAATCAAAAATTAAACCAAGCAAACTAAGAAAAATATAGGTGAGCTCCATGGTTGGTACAATGGACATAGCCCCCTAACCATGATCACTTGATTTTTATCAAGATCATGAAGCCTTTCAACCTCTTTTATTTCATTCATTTTTAAAAAAATAGAACATAAAAAAAAAATAAGCCTTCCACAATTATGTTTCCCACATCAAACATGCAAAACAAGAAATCAAGGCAAGCACAAGCATGATTAGGCTATGGTAAAAAAAAATTTGTAAACATTGTTTTTTGTATCTTTTTTTTTTTATGAAAAGGAAAAAATGAAAGATTAAAAACATTTCAAAACCTTTATTTTTACAAGAAAAGGATTAGAAATCACATGGAAGCAAGGAACAAAGCATGAGAAAGAAGAAAAAATAATGCAAGAGCAAAGGAAGAATAGCTACCTTCCTAGCTTCCTTGGTTAGCTCTCTCTTTCTTTCTTTCAAATTTCTTTTTTCCTTCAAGTTTAGCTACTACCTCCTCTTCAAAAAATGACCAGCCAACTTAATCAAACAAGCTTTCCCCTCTCCTTCATGCCCTTGGCCGAATGGCATGTCCACCCTTAGATAAGGATGTGCTCATCTTTTTTCCCACCATTTAAGCCATTGGATCAAAGATATTTTCATGACAATAAAAATGACATCTTGCAATTTGATCTTGGCCATTGAAGGATGTACTCATCTTTTACAAAGCACCTAGGCCATTGGATGGACAAGGACACTTTCAAGACAATAAAAATGACATCTTGCCATTTGATAGTGACCATTGGATGAAATTGATCAAATCTCCATCCTTTTCCCATGAGATGGCCGGCCAAGGGCCTGGAATATTCCAGAAATTCCTTCATTTTTTCATTTTTTTTTAATTTTGCAAATTGGCCCTTTTCGGTTTCTTCGGTAAAATTACCTTTTAGCCCCCAAACTTAATTTAATTGCCAATGGACCCCAATTTTGGATTTCTCTTTTCCAACGTATCCCATCCATTATAAAACTTGGTTCTAGAGGTTTTCACATTTTTTCGAGCTTATTCTCTATTTTTCCCGAATTTGTTTCTAAAGTTTCGGTTTAGTGCCTCCCAAATGTAGCCTTTTTCATTTGAACTACGATTCTGGATTTTCTTTCTCCAATCTCTTCCATAAAATATAAAATTGAGATCTGAAAGTTTTCATAATTTTCCGAGCTTGTTTCCTATTTTTCATGGAATTTTCTCTTGGAATTTCGGGTTAGGGCACCCGAACTTTGTCATTTTTAATTTTAGCTTTGATTCTAGGTTCTCTTCTCCAATCTCTTCCAATAAATATAAAATTTAGATCTGAAAGTTTTCATAATTTTCCGAGCTCGTTTCCTATTTTTTTCCAGAATTTTCTTTGGGATTTTCCAAGTTAGGGCACCTGAACTTTGTCATTTTTCATTTGAGCTCTGATTTTGGATTTTTCTTCTCCAATATCTTCTAAAAATTATAAAATCAGATCTGAAAAATTTTATAATTTTTCGAGCTCATTTGCTATTTTCTCAAAATTTTCTTTGGGATTTTTGCAGTTAGTGCTCCCGAACTTTGTCTTTTTCCATTTGAGCTCCGATTCTGGATTTTTCTTCACCGATCCTTTCCATATAATATGAAATTCAAATCTAAAAGTTTTCATAATTTTTTGAGATCGGGAACTATTTTTCTCGGATTTTCTAATATTGCCTTTTAACCTTTTAAACCTCGGTTTTACTCAAAACAGGTCCGATTTCCAGATTTTCTTTTTCCACTGCTTTTTTCATATATTGAATTTGAGTTGGTTAAAAAATGCCCATTTTTACAATCAAATTCTCCTCTTGTCAGTTTTCCCCTTTTTAATACTGAGAATTTTCTCGTTTTTTCGTTTTTCCTCTAACCGGTTCTTCCTTGGGATCCACTTCAAACTGGGCCTTGGGCTATTTTTGTTTATTCATTCTTTATCGGCTTGGGGCTTCAATTTTACCGAATTGGGCCATCTCTGCAGTTTCCCCAAATTCGTGAATTTCTTGTTAAATCCTTATTTTCCTTCAATCCGTATCTTCCTCCAACTCCGTTTCCAAAATTGGACCTTCCAATATCTGTAGTTATTGATCTTATTCCATTTGGGACTTCCAATTTCGTTCGATTTGATCGTTTACACACTTTTCCCTAAATTTGCAGGATCAGGTTTTTTTTACACTGAATTTCCGCAACCCCTCTTTCGAACTCTATATCTTTCGTTGTAGACCTCGAATTATCAAAATTCTTTCGCCATTGTTCAATTCAACTTTGAACCTTGATTTTGACTTGGAGTTGACTTTTTGGGGCTGATTTTTTTTAGTTGACTTTTTGTGCTGACCTTCGAAACAAAGTCTTGGAGACCCCTCTATGGAATGGTGAAAGTCTCATTGCGTTCCGGGAAGTTGAAAAGGAGAATCTGCCTGGTTTAGGGGGTTCGAACAAAATTAGGTGTCTACAGCTGCCCTTCTTTGACTATTGTTGAGAATCAGGAACCAGACAATGATAAACTAGACAATAATTTTGTCCGGTCAGTGAAATCATATGTGCAAGATAAGAAGGGGAATTTCCATTTTTTCATCTATTAATTTTTTTTTCAATCTGTAAAAAATGAAAATAAAATAACAAAAATTTGTCCTTAAATTAAGTTCCTTGACTAATCAAGGTTGGACATGTCTTAAGGAAACGAGTTCGATTTGCGAGAAAAGACAATACCTCAACGAAAGTCCCAGGGCCTTACCTTATCTTGGTGAAGTTTGGTCAAAACAAAAGATTTGTCTTTAAATTGAGTTCCTTGACTAATCAAGGTTCGAAATGTCTTAAGGAAACGAGTTCGATTTTCAAAACTTGGATGTCCTGTCCGAAAAGTCTGGTTGTCTTGTCCAGAGAAATATGGTTGTCTTGTCCAGGAAAATTGGATGTCTTGTCAGAGAAATCTGGTTGTCTTGTGCAAGAAAATTGGATGTCTTGTCGGAGAAATCTGGTTGTCTTGTCTAGGAAAATTGGATGTCTTGTCCAAAAAGTCTGGTTGTCTTGTCCAGCAAAATTGTGGATGTCTTACTTCCTTTTGTGCCAGCTATGTTGGACTTAAGAAAGAAAACTTTCCATGATTTATGCAATGTTAATCAAATGCAGTGATGCTGATGACAGGTTTTGCCATTGTTTGTAAGATGAATGTTCCCTAAGGATGAATGCAATTACATGATTGTTATGAGTTTTAATCCATGATTTCATTGAGGTTCACGAATCTTTTCAACTCCTCTGTTTGCTCTACTTGATGAGCTGTCCTCTATGGTTTTACTGTGATCTACAAGTTTTGACTTTGTAGCGGTGTTTCTAATCTATCTCTGATTTGCTCTGCTTGATGAGCTATTCTCTGTGGTTTCATCGTGATCCATAAGTTTTGGCTTTGTGACAGTGTCTCCAATCTATCTTTGATTTGCCCTTCTTGATGAGCTTTTCTCTGTATCTTGGATTGACGTGTTTAATGCATCCAATGTTTGCCCCACTTGATGAGTTTCTCAACATTATGGGTTGCCTCGAATTTTTCCAAATTTTAGTGGTTCCCAAACCTCTTCTAAAATTTAAATCTACTCCACGGTAATGCAAAGAAATCCTTTGATTTAAAGATTTTTATGTTTACTAATCATCATTCAATTTGATAACATTCATAATGCATCACAACATGTATGAAAGATGATATGAAATTGCCATGTGCCATGAAACGACTAACAAGAGCTCATTGCAAAAAGGTTTAGATAACAAAAATGAATATCAAGGATTAAAAGGAAAATGCAAAGGAGAAGGTATAGATGCCCAGACGCAGAATATCCTGGACCATTCCTGTTTTAATTCCTCTAAAATATCTTTTGAGCTTGCCATTTGCTTGAGTGACTTCTCGGCTTTTTTTGTTGCTTCAGACCGAGCTTTACCCATTTTCTATGATTTTTTTATATTTTCTTCCTTTTACATGGAGCATTGGTTCAATCTTTGATCAGTACTTGGGCCACCCTTTACAGGTCTTCAACCCAAGTGTCCTCCGTTCGGTTTTAAGTCTTTTTTTTTTCAGCTTAAACCTCTCCTTTTACATTCTTTTTCTTTTTTCATTTTTTTTTGGTGGTCCACCATGCGCTTGAGAATTCTAAATGCTTCCACGGTAAAAATGACAATTCCAAAAGATGGGATGAAATTTGAGAAAAACCCTTCAAATTAAATATCCAAGCTTGATCAAAATGGACTTCAAAAGCACGTAATGTAGGCCAAGGTTTGGGCTTAGAAAGAAAGGGTAGATAGGCCCAAAATATGTTTAAGCGTGATCAGATTAAGGATCATTTCACGAGGAAAAATTTATTTTCGAAACATTCATCCCTTTTTGGACTTTCTTCTCTCTTTTTGGATTTTTGTTTCTTTTCATTCTTGGCTTTCATTTGCCATTCTTTGATTTCACACGTTTTTTGTGTGTTTTCCATTTTGATGGCTCTTTTCACCATAATGATTTTTTGTTTCTGATGGCTCCTTTCGTCATGATTTTTTTGGAGGAGATTTTTCCTCGCATCTACCCTCTAGTGTATAGGGTGATCCTTGATCAAGGTTCAAAGAAAGAAAAAATTCCTAAGGCTAAAAGGGGTGACTAGGGATAATTTCTTCTTAGTGACAGGAATATGAAAAATGGCCATTTATCATATCAAGCATGAATATTCTCATTGAAAAGAAATCCTCAGGGGAAATAGATATATAGAATTCTCATTTTTACACTTGGAATCATTCAAATTTCCATATGCACAGTATCACACTTCTTTTTTCCTTTTCTTCAAGCATAGTATTTCCTTAATTCGTCGGCGTTTATGGGATTTCTCAAGTCATCACCATTCATCTGAGTTAAGATCAATACTCCTCCAGAAAAAAGCACTTTTCACTATGCAAGGTCCTTCCCAGTTCGGAGCCCATTTTCCACGAGGATCTTTCACGATAGGGAGAACTTTTCGTAATACCAACTCCCCCTCTCGAAACTGCTTGGGACAAACCTTCTTGTTATGGGCTGGAATCATCCTTTTCTAATACATCTGCCCATGGCAAATTACTTTCAGCCTTTTCTCTTCGATGTGATTCTACTGTTCATAGTGAGCTCTAAACCATTATGCCTCTTCTAGGCCTACTTCCATCAAGACACGAAGTGAAGGGATTTTGACCTCAATAGGCAGCACTGCCTCTATCTCGTACACCAATGAAAATGGCATGGCACCCGTAGATGTATGAACTGAAGTACGGTATGCATGGAGAGCAAAAGGCAAGATCTCATGCCAATCCTTATACACATCAGTCATCTTTTCAACAATTTTCTTGATGTTCTTATTGGCTGCTTCTACTACCCCGTTCATTTCTGGACGATAAGGTGCCAAATTATGATGTCTGATCTTGAACTGGGTACATATTTCCCTCATCATCTTGTTGTTCAAATTGAGAGCATTATCCGAAATTATTCTTTCCGAGAGTCCATATCGGCACAAAATCTCTTTCTTGACGAATCTGCACACCACTGACTTTGTTACATTGGCATAAGAAACTGCTTCTACCCACTTTGTGAAGTAGTCTATGGCCACTAGGATGAAATGGTGTTCGTTCGAAGCCTTCGAGGTAATGGACCCGATCATATCCATTCCCCACATTGAAAATAGCCATGGAGCTGTCATGACATACAGCAGTGATGGCAGCACATGAATCTTGTCGGCAAATATCTAGCATTTATGGCACCTCCGGGAATAATTAATGCAATCCCCTTCCATGGTTAATCAACAGTATTCTGCCCTCATAATCTGTTTAGCTAGCATATAGCCGTTGGCGTGAGTGCCGCATATCCCTTCATGGTCCTCTTCGAGGATTCTCCGACCTTTGGTAGAAATGACACATCTTAACAAAACCTGGTCTTTTCCTTTCTTGTAAAGGATTTCACCATCTAAGATAAAACCCATTGTCATTCTTCTCAAGGTTCTCTTATCATTTTTCATTGCTTGCTCATGGTACTGTTGACCCTTGACGTATTGCAAGATATCGTAATACCAAGGGTGACCATCTGCTTCTTCTTCGACACTCAAGTAGTGGGCAGGAGACTCATATATGCTCATCTTAATTGGCACAACTTTGGCCCCTTCATTCACTTTAAACATTGATGATAAAATGGCTAGAGCATCAGCCATTCGCTTTTCTTCTTAGGGGAAGTAATTTAAAACCACCTCTTCGAACTCCTCAATCAAGCTCAGTATAAGCTCTCGATATCGGATTAGCTTTGCATCTCGGGTTTCCCACTCTCGGCGCAGTTGGTATATCACCAGGGCTGAATCTCCGACGACTTCTAATGTTTTGATATTTCTTTCTATGGCGGCACGAAGACCTATAGTTCATGCTTCATACTCAGCGGTATTGTTTGTACAATCAAAATCCAATCTAGCAGTGAAAGGATAATAATCTTCCTCAGGGGATATGAGCACTGCATTGATATCGTGCCCCATAGCATTAGATGCGCAGTCAAAATACATTTTCCAAGTTTTCTTCTCAGAGGAAGTCCTTTATTTCTTGTTAGACACACATTAGATGTTCATCAGAGAAATCAAAATCCAGAGGTTCATAATCCCCCATCACTCGGCTTGCTAGGAATTTGGCTACTGCGCTACCCTTTATAGCCTTTCATCTCACGTACACAATATCATATTCGAAAAGCAACACTTGCCATCTCACCGTTCTTCCTGACAACAAACGTGTCTCGAATACGTATTTGAGGGGATCTAGCTTTGCAATCAGCCATGTCGTGTGATACAACATGTATTGTCTGAGCCTTCGGGCAGTCCAGGCTAGGGCACAACAAAGCCTTTCTACCAATAAATACTTCAACTCATACTCAGTGAACTTTTTGCTGAGATAGTAGATGGCTTTTTCTTTCTTTCCGGTTTCATCATGTTGCCCCAACATATATTCCATGGACCTTTCAAATACTGACAAATACGATATCAGCGGCTTCTCTAGGACAGGTGGCATTAGTACCGATGGGTTTGGCAGATAATGCTTGAGCTTATCAAAGGCTATCTAGCATCTTTCATCCCATTCCCTTGGATCACATTTTTAGAGTAATTCGAAGATCGGGTCACACTTATCGGTCATTTGAGATTTCAAAAAGGTTATGATTTTCAATAAAATAAAGATATTCCTGAGTTAAAAAAATTTATGAGTTCTCCGTCGGGTTTGCTGGGGAGGATATCATCAATTATCATTAATAACGGAATATCTTCTTTAAAATGGGAATGATTCAGAAAGTTTTCCAAACTAATAAAAATTTCTATATTTTGCCACTTTTATTGGGGATTATAGGAAAATTTTGAATTTATAAATTTCCGATCATTTTCAATTAAAAATGGAATTATTTTTCTTTAAATTGGAAATTAACTTGAAATACTAAATTTAAAACCAACTTTTTTACCGAGACTTGAGATAACACATGATTAATAAGGTATCATTTTATACGGGCGTTGTAGGGTTGCTAATCTTTCCCCACACGTAACCGAGTCCTGAACCCGTTTCTTTGATTTCTTTGGTTCAAAACGCAGACTTGAAATTGGTTTTTAAAATGTTTTAATTAATTTTAGAATATTTTATAAAATCGGTTTTAATAGGTGGCCGATCACACCTAGCTAAAAACGATTGGTGGCAACTCCATGTCTTTTTCAAGGTCATTTTCAAAACCTTCATTTTCCTAGAGGAATTAAATCGACTTTTCCTCGGTTTTTTAATGTCACACTTAACGAATAATAAAGTCTTGCAATGAGACTTGTTATTTTTTAGGTTGCGACAGCTTGGCGACTCTACTAGGGAATATTAGAGAGTCAGGCCTAGAATTAGTCGTGTGTTATCAAAGTCTCGATTTTGTTGGTTTAATTGGTATTTAATTTCAATTCCTACATTTAAAAAAAAAATAAGGATAATTTCAAAAATAATAAAATGTTTTTAAATATGTCCATATTCATGAGCATACATATTTTAATTGTTCTCTGGTTATTTTGGTGCATATATTCATTTATTGATTAATTCATGATTTATGTTGTTTAATCTTGTTGGGGCATTTAGAATAAGGGATGTGGAATAGGTGTTGAAAGGTTTGTTATTTCTCCTCACACACTACACTTGCATTTGCATATCATGAATCCAATACCCGGGTTCCGTCCTTTTAGGTGGGAGCAAAGTAACTAAGCCTTCGTGATTAACAATCCGCATGGGCTAGTGAAACACTTCCGAAGTACTAAATTACCTAAGCCTTCGTGATTAACAATCTACATGGGCTAGGGAAATAGACTTTAACGAATTGAACCCGCTTTTATCGGGGTGCCTTACTAGCCTTCACCAGCGACAGTGAGGAACAATTCGGGGCTTTTAAAACTAATTCACCTTCATTTAGTAAACCTAGGCGAAGCCATGCTAGATTTCCAATTAGATATCCCGAAGTTAAGAACACATGGAGGAATATTTCCAATCTTTTTACCTTCTATTCTACTTTCCGAGTAAGTTTATTTTAGAAAATCGGACAATGATAAACGTACATCACAATGCCCGTAATAAGTGTTGGTATTTCATCCCAGGGGTGTTATAATGTTGAAATTTTGTTGGCATCATTAGGGATAATTATTGTTTTGAATTATATGTTTTTTTGTATTATTCGTATTTATTCCCGTTACTAATTCATTTTCTTTTTGTTGTTGTTTTTGTTTTTTTGCATTCTTGTCATCATTTCTTTTGCACATGGAAAGTTATTGGTCTCGGGATAATATTCAACCAAAGGAGCTTTCAAGGAGGGTCAGAGTGTCTCAGTGGTCGAGAAGCATTTAGAGGTTAGGAAACAGTCCGAGAAAGGTTAGCAGGATAATGGGGATTGTTTGAAGATGGGATATGTGTCAGCATTGCCAGTTGAGGTTGATCTTACTATCAAGCAAAACGATCTCCGGGAATTGATGGATATATGGAATCACTGGAACATATTACAAAAAGAAGCCTTCACTCAGACTTATGGGGACATCGCACTGCTAGTTCAGATTAAGGTCAGTGGTGAGGTAATCCGGGCTATGATGCAATTCTGGAATCCCGCTTATTGGTGTTTTACCTTCAACCGAGAGGATATGACTCCAACCATAGAGGAATATTCGACCTTGCTGCATATTGAGAATGTTATTCCTGACCGTATTTATTTGAAGAATACAAAGACGCCGGGTTTCAAGAAAAAGGTGTTTAAAATTCTGGGAGTGGAAAGAAATTGGATCGAAAGCCATGTTGTCAGAAAAGGGGTAAGCTACTGTATATCATGGGACATTTTACGGACCTTAATCCAAAGCACTTCAAGTAAGGAGACAGTTAGGAATATTTTTGCTTTGGCTATCTATGATTTAGTTATGTTAATGAATGAATAAATAAGTAAATAACTAAGTGTATGAACCTAAATGAATAATTATAAAGAATAAATGAATGGACAAATAAATAAATGACTAAGTGTATGAACAATTTATAAAGAATAAAATGAATGAACAAATAAAATATATAAAAGAAAGAACAAATAAATGATGAATGCATTTAAAAGTATTAGCCCCGAGATAATTCCAACCAAACGGTCTTTCATTGATTTCCTGGAACTAAATACATCAAAGAAAAGATCTCTGTTTAAGACAATCTGATAATCTGTCTCTCCTAATTTAAAAATGCTATTACAAAATATTGGTCCTATAGTAACTCCCTCGGATCTTGAACCTTTTTCACTGTCCTCTTTTGATTGCCTTGCTCTTCAATCTGACCGCTACTTATTCACGACCCTTTGACATGTCAGCAGAAGCATCACTGTGTAAGCTTTCCTTAGCTTGTTTCTCCAGTTGATTGGCTCGGGCTTCCTCATGCTTTACTCTTTCTACCCAATAGTTCTTCTCCTTCTTGAGGTTTTTGACTTTTTGTTCCCATTCCCCGAAAGTCCTGAGAGTCCCCTTGAATCTGAGCTCGAAACGGTACCTCTTGTTCTCCAAGTGTAATTCCTGAAGATCGCTTTTAGCAATGTCCCTCTCTCTCTTGATCTTTTCCTTTTCTCTTTCTCGAGCTGATTCCCTATTTTTCATATCCTCAAGCTCTTCTTGCAAACAGGCAATTTCCTTGCTCATTTGGGCCTTTTTATTTTCGAATTCTGCCCTTACGATTTCTAACTCCGATGGCACTTCCTTGGGCGGCGAACTCAAATGCTGAACTTCTTCCCCATCTGATGTCAACAACCTATCATTAACCCTCAATTCTCTCCATGTCAGGTAATCAGGTATGACGATGTCGGCATATCTAGCTACCTCCACTCGATGAGTTTCTTTCCATGCTACTACAATCTCACGTACCTTTCTCGAATATCCATCTTCTCCATAAGCAAATTCCAAATTACTAAGGTCATGGGTCATAGGAGTAAACTGACGGGATTCTGATTGTCATAGCACTAGCAGTGGTGCATAGCTCACTCCTCCTCATACTCCCAATAATAGAACATAAGCTTTATCTCCACATTTGTACAATGTTGGTGCCGCAACCTAAAAAATAACGAGTCTCATCGCAAGACTTTATTATTCGTTAAGAGTGACATTAAATAAATCGAGGAAAAGTCGACTTAATTCCTCTAGAAAAATGAAGGTTTTGAAAATGACCTTAAAAAAAAGACATGGAGTCGCCACCAATCTTTTTTAGCTAGGTGTGATCGGCCACCTATTAAAACCGGTTTTATAAAATATTTTAAAAATTAATTAAAACATTTTAAAAACCAATTTCAAGTCTGCATTTTAAAACCAGAGAAATCAAATAAGCGGGTTCGGGAGTCGGTTACGTGCAGGGAAGGATTAGCACCCCCACAACGCCCGTATAAATCGGTACCTTATTAATCGTCTGTTATCTCAAGTCTCGGTAAAAATAGGTTTTAAATTTAGTATTTCGAGTTAATTCCCAATTTAAAGAAAAATAATTCCCTTTTTTATTGAAAATGATCCGGAATTTATAAATTCAAATTTTTCCTATATTCCCCAACAAACGTGGCAAAATATAGAAATTTTTATTAGTTTTGGAAAACTTTTCGAATCATTCTTTTTTCTTTTTTTTTTTGAAAGAAAGATATTCCTTTATTAATGATAATTGATGATATTCCCTTCAGCAAACCCGGTAGAGAACTCATGAATTATTTTAACTCGGGAATATCTTTATTTTTTATTGAAAAATCATTATCCTTTTGAAAACATTTTAAAAGATATGAATATGTATATGCATGACATAAATGAAATGACATAGCAAAATCTAAATAATATAATGCTTCCTAAATGATATAATATAATGTAAATGTCTTAGCATATTCTAAATGAAATGAAATATCCTAAGTTATATGATATATTCTAAATGGAATTAAATGACCTATGTAATATAATACATTCTATATGAAATGCAATATCCTAAGTCATATGACATATTATAAATAAAATGAAATGACCTAGATAACATAGTATATTCTATATGAGATGCAATATCCTAAGTCATATGATATATTCTAAATGAAATAAAATAACCTAAGTAACATAACATATTCTATATGAAATGAAATAACCTAAGTAACATGATATTTTTTTAAATGAAATAAAATAACCTAAGTAACATAACATATTCTATATGAAATGAAATAATTTAAATGACATGGAAAACATGAATGATATGGCATATAAATTAAATGAGATGGAATATGAAATAATGCTATCATATAATATGCATGAAAATAAAAATGAAAATACTAATGCATGAACATAGTATATGCTAAATAATATGACAAAAAAAAAACTAAATAAAAAGCATAGGATATCATGAAATATTCCAAATCATATAATAAACAATATAACATAACTCAAAATCATAACAATATCATAGAAATTATCATAGCAAGAATCACATATTATATAAAATGCATGAATATCGAAAATGCAATGCATGAAATGTATTTTTTCCTTTAATTAAGGAAATCCGTATATCTAAAAAGATATCCGGCTACCTTAGGAAAATATGTCAAATTAAATATTCTAAAACCAAAATACTTTGTGATTGTTTGAAAACAATTTTGAAAAGCTTGAATTAAAAATAAAAACTGGGCTAAATCCTTTTTTAAATGGCTCTAACTTCCTAAGTTTAAAAATCCGGACTTGACTACCCTTAACCCGAGACTTGAAAAACAATTTTTAGAGTTTAAAAAGGCTTAGAAACTACCCTAAGTCAGTAGCTAACCCTCCTAATCAGCCCACTCTAAGTAACTTAACCAAAACAGAAAAATGATTTTTCTTTAAATTCAATTCTGATTCCACTGTCCAGTTTTAAGCCACGATTTTTTACCCTATTTTTAAAAATTCAAAACATTCTGAAAAAAATATTGGAGACTCAGGACATGTAAAAATACACGGAAAAAAATCTTCTTAATTTTCTGATTAAAGATGAATTCCCAGAAAAATCAGAGATGTACGAGTTTTGGGTGAAAAAAAAAAAAAACTGCTTTGCCAAAACTTCTGATGGCTTTGGTAAAATCATTTAAAAATCAAAGTAAAAATATTTGAAGCTCATAAAATGACTTGAAAACAGTAGCTAGGACTTTTTGAAAGTTAGATAAAAATTGGTTAAGTAAAAAAAATCACAAAGGTAGAATAATCAACTTGACAAACTTAATTTTCCACAAGTGTGCTTAAGAGAGCATGACCTTGAACCATTAATTGGCTCAAGTAATTATTAAAGTGGCATGAACATGAAATGCATGAAACAATACAGAAAACATAATGTATGAAATGCATGGATTTAAACCTAAGTGTCATGAAAAAAATGCATGGCATTCATAAAGTGACCAAGACCTAAATAAACTTGCATGGCATTTAATGCAACCTAGACCTAAAATGCATGAACATGCATGGCAAATAACCTAACTTAATAACTAAAATATGCATGGCATTTTCACAAACACAAAGCATGCTTAAACCAAAAACTCAACCAAATATCATGCAAATGCTAACCTATCAACTAACATGGCAAGAATGCACAAAAATGCAAAAATTCCAAGAGGGCCGAATAGCATAATGTAACTAGCATACATGGCATTTTCACAAACACTTGGTATACTAGCATGCAAAACTAAATCAAATGACATGTAAATGCAAAAACCTACCAACTAACATGGCAAAAAATGCAACACACAATGCAAAACACATGGAGTAGCCAAATGGCCTCAAGCTCCAACAAGCATGGCATTTTCACAAACACTTGGTATACTAACATGCTCAACTAAAATATAACACTTAAATCATGCAAAAATCACACAAGCATTTTCACAAACACTTAATATACTAAATCTAAAACATGCTCAACTAAGGTATAAAATAAAAATCATGCAAAGACCACACAAGCATTTTTACAAACACTTGATATACTAAATCTAAAAAATGCTCAAATTTAAACAACATGAAAACAGAAAATTAAAAATGCAAAAACATGATATCTAAAACATAAATGACAACAAACAAAGCAACCAAATTAAAATATAACTCAAGAATATGAAGTAACATAACATTTAAAACATCAAAATCAAAGAAAATAACATAAACAATATGGTAAAATGAACCCAAAACTATCGTAAAATGAACCCAAAACAGCAACTTAAATAAATAATGTAGGCCATTTGGCCATGGTAAGTTTATTGTAAAAATAAAATGTAAAAAATATACTTAAGAAGGAGATGAAGGAAGAACTTGAAAAGAACAATAAAAACATTTATTTAAAATGGAAACTCACCAAATAGAAATCAAAATAGCAAAAACAAGAATAGAAAATCAAGAAAGTGCAAGAGTTGGTGCTCAAGAGCAACCTCAAGAAGCTATCTTTCAAGCTTTATCTCTTCAAACTTTCCCTTTTTTTCTAAACTTTTCTTTTTTGCTCTCAACCAAGAAGAGAAAAACTAAGAGAAATCAGCCAAAATGAAGTTGAAAATTCGCATTCTGACCTCCCCTTAATGTTGGCAGAATTTTACCTCTCTCCTCCCCTAGGATGTTGTCATTTTTTGTGTAACCAATTTTCCATCAAATGGCTAATAATTCAAGGTGAAAAATCATGAAATTACCACCTTTAGATTAGCATCTCAGCTCTCTCAAATTACAACTGTTAAAGAATAATGTTGACATCTCTCATGGCCTATGTGGCTTAATCACCATAGCTTGATCAAAGAGAATCTCTAACTAACTCTTGATTTTTAGCCATTTGATTGAAAAATCAGAAGATTCCTCCTTACTTTGGGCAGGCCAACACTTCTCTTTTCCAGCCCAACTCTGATTTTTTGAAAGGCCCAAAGAAGCCCTTTTCGGTTGTTTGGGTGAAATGACCGTTTTGCCCCCCGGATGCAAATAAATATCAAACGGACTCCAAATTCAATTTTTATTTTTTTAATACTTCAAAAATAATAAAATATTGAGTTCTGGAAGTTTTCAAAATTATCCGAGTCCGTTTGCTATTTATTTGGATTTTTTCTTCCAAAAATGCCCTTTTATGCCCTTACATTTTACCATTTTTTAAACGACCTCCAAATCAAGATTTTTCTTCACCAATATCTTCAAAATAATTAAAAAATGTGATCTGGAAGTTTTCATAATTTTTGGAATTCATCTGGTATTTTTTCGGGATTTATTGGCTTGAATTACTACATAAGAGGCCCGAGATTTGGCCATTTTGCAAACGAACTCCGAATCAAGATTTTATTTCGCCAATATCTTCCAAATAATTTAAAAATGATATTTGCCAAATTTCAGAATTTTTGGAGTCCATTTGCTATTTTTCCGGGATTTATCTTTTTGAATTATTGCATAGGAGGCTTGGGATTTGGCCATTTTGCAAACGAACTCCGAATCAATATTTTATTTTGCCAATCTCTTCCAAATAATTTAAAAATGCGATTTTCCAAATTTCAGAATTTTTGGAGTCCATTTGCTATTTTTCTGGGATTTATCTTTTTGAATTATTGCATTGGAGCCCGGGATTTTATTTTGCAAACGAACTCTGAATCAAGATTTTATTTTACCAATCTCTTTCAAATGATTTAAGAATAAGATTGACAAATTTTCAAAATTTTCGGAGTCCATTTGCTATTTTTCCCAAATTTTCCAATTTTGCATTTTTGCCTCCGAAACCCGATTTTGCTAAAAACAAGTCCGATTTTCAGATTTTCTTCAAGCTGAGCCTTAGGCTATCCTTTTTTAATCATTCCTCATCCATTGGGGGCTTTGTTCTTACCCAGTCGGGCCATTTCTGTGATTCTTCCCGATTTCACCGAAATCCACTAAAAACCCTAATTCTCGGTTTTCTCCCGGATTGACTTTTCTTTCGGTTTTTCTTGCAAGTGACTTCTCCATTACCCGTAGTCAGTGCTTATCTTTCATTTGGAACCTTCAATTTTGACCAATTTGATCGTTTAAGCACTTTTCCTCAAATTTCTCGGATTAGGGTTTCCTTTCTACTGAATCTCAAAATCCCAACTTCCGAACTCCATATCTTTCAATGTAGACCTCGGATTATCAAAATTCTTTCGCCATTCTTCAATTGAACTTAAAATCTTGATTTTGAAAGTGGGTTGACTTTTTCAGTAGTTGACTTTCTGGGGTTGACTTTTTCGGGATTGACTTTTTTTTGGGGTTGACTTTTTTCAAGTATGACTTTTTGTGCTCGCCCTCTTAAACTAAGTCTTGGAGTACCACCTGCAGAATGAAAACAGTCTTTTTACACTCGGAAACATCAATATAGGAAGAAAACATACCTGTTTAGTGGTCCGGATAAAATTAGGTGTCTACAGCTGCCGCTCTTTGGCTATTACTGAGAATCAGGAATCAGGCAAAGATAAACCAACACTAATTTTGTACGGTCAATGATATCACATGTGAAGGAAAGGGAAAGGGGTTTTCATTCTTCTATCATTTTTCATTTTTTTCATTTTCTATTTTTTCATTTTTCCTTTTTTTTCATTTTTTTTGTCTTTTTTCATTTTCATTTTTTTTTAAAAAAATAGTAAATTGAAGATTTTGTCCTTAAATTGAATTCCCTGACTAAGCAAGGCTCGACCCGTCTTAAGGAAACGAATTCGATTTGCAAGAACGGAAATGACCTCGAGATGGTCTCGGGGCCTTAACCTATCCTGTTCTCAGTTGTGTTTAAAATTCTGGATATCTCCTCCAGAAGCTTCGGCTATCACCACCAAAGTCTTGCTCATTTTTTTAAAACTGTAAAAAAAATTCTAGGTATCACCTCCAGAAGCTTCAGCTATCACCACCGAAGACTTTTTACCTTTTCAAAGGATTTTAAAACTCTGGATATCTCCACCAGAGGCTTCAGCTATCACCACCGAAGACTTGTTCATAATAATAAAAAAAAGTACCTCGACGATGATCTCGGGGCTCGACTCGTCTTAAGATAACGAATTCGATTTATAAGAAAGGAAATGACCTCGACGATGGTCTCGGGGCCTTAACTTGTCTTGTTCTCACTGTGTTTAAAATTCTGGGTATCTCCTCCAGAAGCTTCGGCTATCACCACCAAAGTCTTGCTCATTTTTTTAAAACTGTAAAAAAATTCTGGGTATCACCTCCAGAAGCTTCAGCTATCACCACCGAAGACTTTCTACCTTTTCAAAGGATTTTAAAACTCTGGATATCTCCACCAGAGGCTTCAGCTATCACCACCGAAGACTTGTTCATAATAAAAAAGTACCTCGACGATGATCTCGGGGCTCAACTCATTTGAGAAGCAAAACGAGTTCGATTCTACATGACAGCTTTAAGAGATGATGCAAATGCAAATGTCTTTAGTTGATGCAAACGCTTCTTGATGTAGATGCAAATGACTTAGATTGGTGCAAATATCTTTGATGCAAATGTAAATGACTTGATTTGATGCAAACTTTCTTGATGCAGATTCAACTAACTTAGATTGATGCAAATGCTTCTTGATGTAGATGCACATGTTGAATAAAATTCTGGATAACTCCTCCAAAAGAAGATTTCTCATTTTTCAAAATTATAAAACCCTGGATATCTCCACCAGAGGCTTCAGCTATCACCACCGAAGACTTGTTCACTTTTAAAACTGTAAAATTCTGGATATCCCCACTAGAAGCTTTGGCTATCACCACCAAAGACTTGCTCATTGTAAAAATCTGGGTAACTCCTTCAGAAGAAGATTTTTCATGTTTCAAAATTATAAAACCCTGGATATCTCCACCAGAGGCTTCAGCTATCACCACCGAAGACTTGTTCACTTTTAAAACTGTAAAATTCTGGATATCCCCACCAGAAGCTTTGGCTATCACCACCAAAGACTTGCTCATTGTAAAATTCTGGGTAACTCCTCCAGAACAAGATTTCTCATTTTTCAAAATTATAAAACCCTGGATATCTCCATCAGAGGCTTCAGCTATCACCACTGAAGACTTGTTCTTTTAAAACTGTAAAATTTTGGATATCCCCACCAGAAGCTTTGAGAAATGATGCAGATGCACATGTCTTTTAACAAGGTGCTCATGCTTCATGGTGCAAATGTAAAATATTTCTTAGTGCAAATGCAAATGGCCTGGATTGATGCCCATATTCCATGATGCAGATGCCCCTACTAATTGTGTTCATGTAACTGGTTTATGAATGGTGTAACTACAATTACCACACAATAATGAAAATTCAATGATTCTAGTAATGATGCAATTGCTTGAGATGACACATGCGAATTTTATGAAGAATATAAATGTAAGGGTAAAATGCAGATGCTTATGGAATAATGCCAATGCAA
Source organism: Fremontodendron californicum (assembly GCA_030761205.1). NCBI lineage: Eukaryota > Viridiplantae > Streptophyta > Magnoliopsida > Malvales > Malvaceae > Fremontodendron > Fremontodendron californicum. The sequence continues at coordinate 7,483,080 of JAULJL010000025.1, read as the reverse complement.
ACACCCATGAAGGATGGAAATGCTTGCCAACACTATGCAGATGTAAAAGTTTGATAAAGAGATGAGTGCTCATGAGTGATGCAAATGCCCCAGTTGTTTTTCTAGACTTTGGCTTAGCCTTTCGAATTCATTTTTCCTCTTCAAATCAGAGTATATCTTCAATCATTTTGGCTATTCTCTTTGCCCCAACAGTTTTCAAACTTTCATCAACAGAGATCTGAACCGGGTTCTATTTCTTCTTCTCATATCTGGAAGTCAGGACCTATCTTGGCAGTTCTACACCTTTGAGTTAGAAAAATCCTTGTCTCATGTCAACATCAAAATGGGTATTTCAAAATCTCTTTATTTGTTTTCGCATTTTGAAAACTTCTGAACAAAAAATATTAACCCCACAATGTGTGATATACAAATCTTTTGAAGACTGATGATCATTGTTAGAAATTTCTCTAAGTATCAATCTGGTTTTTTCAAACTGGGATTGGCAAGGCTTGGTTTAACAAGATTCTGGCTTTTCCAGGAAAACTTCATGACAAAAATGTATATCCCTTCTAGGCTCACAAATGGAACAGGTTTTATAAATCACGAATTTATTGAGAACCAAACAAATTCAACATTCTTTTAGTTTCCATATCAAGGCATTTTGACAAGCGTCAAGATTGGCCGGGTTGTTTAAATCGGAAAGTTTAATCTTGGAGGAAAAAAGATTCAATTTTTGAAGACAATCCTCCGAATGAGAATTGACAATTTTGGGAGGTTCAAGAATTTTTAAATGTTCCTCGATGACCACTTTTTCAAGATGACCTTCTCTTTTTGTGGTATCGGCACTTTCATAGATGGCATCAAAAATTCCCATTCTACTCTAGACCGCCCGTTTTTGGGTTTTCGCCTTAGAGTCCCTTTTCTCTCTAATTTTTTTCATTGTTTTACCATGCACTTGAGAATTCTAAATTCTTCCTTAGTGAAATGAGAATTTGATGAGATGGGATAAAATTTGAGGAAAAACCTTTCAAATTAAATATTCATGCTTGATCAAAATGGACTTTTAAAGCACGTAATGTAGGCCATGGCTCAGGGTTCAGAAAGAAAGGATAAATAGACCCAAAATATTTGTTTGAGGGTAATCAGATCAAGGATCCTTTCTTTGAGGAGGATTTTCTTTGAAGCATTTGTCCCTTCTTGGACATTTCTTTCCTTTTGACTTTGCTCTTTTTCTTCCTTGCTTTTGGCTTTCAATTTGCCATGTCTTTTCACACACTTCTCTTTTCTTTTTTTTTGTCTATTTTCATTTTGCCCCCTTCTTTTTCAACGAGTGAGCCCGTCTTTATTCAGGGCTCCATTTGCTTTGCATTTGTCTTTGAGCTAGGACTCATTTCTCAATGATCTTTAAAAAGATCTTTCCTTGCATTTGCTCCCTAGTGTAGAGGGTGATCCTTGATCAGGGTTTAAAGAAAAAAGAATTCTTTCGGCTCAAAAGGGGTGACTATGGATAATTTCTTTTTGTGCGAAAGGGATATGAAATATGGCCATTTCTCATGTCAAGCACAAATATTCACTTTGAAAAGCAATCCCCAGGGGAAATAGATATTCAGAATTTCATTTTGCACTTTGGAATCATCCGAATTCTCATATGCATGATACCACAAATTTTTTCATTTTTCATTTTCATCGCATGCCACAATGATTCATGCGTTAGTCCATCCTTATTCACCATGTATCCATCATTTCCACATATGATGCCCCAATTTGATTAACCATGAGAATTTGTATCAACGAGGAACATAGCAAGTCTAGGTCTGTACTGAAAAGACTGAATTTCAAATCTGAGTTCTTTGAAGAGACAAGGAAAATATGACCTAAAATGGGTTTTCTCTGGGATATGGGATAATCTGGTTTAGTCATTGTGCCCCAAGGTGTCAATCATGAAGTGATGTTTGGGCAATTAGTGTTTTGTGGTTTGTTGAAAATGACATGAATGGTTTTGGCACAACCTTGACACATATCAAATTATCAAAATCCAGATTATTGAAAGAATGTCTCATTTGTTTGAATTTCAAGGAATTCGAAAAATTTCAAAAAGTTCGTTCCTTTGTTCATAGCCTAGACTAGGATTTACATCTTTGCTTATTCTGCAATGACAATGCTTCTCTTTTTTTCAAATTCATTTTTCCTTAAAGCATTAGGTCTTTCAAGTGTTCTTGATTCAAGGTTTAGGTATAGAGAAGCCCAAAAAAGAGGGGGATGGTGTTGGGTCATTTCTAACACTGATCATCAATCTTCTTGAGACTATCCATTATTAAAACTTCCTTAATGCTTGTTTTTGCAAATTCACGTTATTGTTAAAACACAACAAACACAAAGCATTTAAAATTCAAAATTCATTTAATTCATGTAGATGTTAACATGAGACAAGTGCTTTCATCATCACAGTGTATAAAACTACATGCGTCAAAATGCTCCTATTGACATCCTTCAAAGGTAGTAATTCTCCCCCTAAAACCCTGAAAGAAACTGATTTAGGGCTAAGCAGCCTTCCATTGATTGATAAGCTCCGGTGTCAAAATACCATCACGGATAAGACTTTCAATCCTTTCCTTCAGTTGTCTGCAGTTTTCAATTGAATGCCCAACTACCCCTAGGTGATAATCACACTTGCTGTCAAGGTCATAACTCCTCACTGATGGATTCGGAGCTATTTTCAAAGGTACCGGGGTAAGGTACTGATTCTTTATTAGTAATGGCAGTAGGTCAGGGATAGGGATTGGAATTATTTCTTTATTTTCCCTCATAATTTACTATTATATCATATTATAATATGATTATCACATGAAAAATGAATATGTCTTAGATTCTGCTTGAGACTTAGCTAGCTGTTCTCGCAATTCTTTCTGTTCCCTTTCCATATTTTCCATTTGGGCAACTTGTTCATTCTCCATAGCACTAGCCTGTATTAAAAGGGTACTCAGTACTTCTGCTGATTTGAAATGGAAATTCTTTCAAAGACTCCTAAAGCCAAGCCAACTTCTATTTTATTTCCCCCAAATGTATGTCATGATGAATGAGCTATGAATGCAATTTGATACATGTGAAGCCTAAACAATATGATGTATGGACATGTACAATGGAAACATGTTGACCATATATGTAATAAATGCAATCACAATGCCAACATGTTGCAAGCAAAGAATAAACAAATCAACACATGAATATATGCAATGACTGATTATGTACATTTTAGCATATTTCCCAATGAATGATCATATACACTATGAGTGCAACACGGTGTCTGATACATGCAAACAATGAATGATTGATACAGGGTATATACAAAGAAAATCATGCTGACCATGTGTGTCATGAATGCGATCTAATGCTAATCATGCTGTATGTAATAAGCAAATTAATGCATGGATATATACAGAAAAATCATGCTGATTACGAATGCATAAATGGAATCTGATGCTAACATGATACATGTATGAATGCATGGTATGACCACTAATTGATAGGATGCAAAATGCAAAAGGGGAAGATATCACGGAGGAAATAAGAATCGGAGGAACTTAATCATCAACATCTTCTAAATTTGAAACATAATCAATTCATTCCCATATCAACGTTCACAATGGTATGAACCATGTTTTACAAAATTTGAACAATGGTTAAAACTGTCTTTTACAAGAACTTTATTCTTCCTAGCATCCTAAGGCTATAAGAGCCGGCTACTGAAAAAGTGAAATCCTATTACATCATATAAGACCGAAGTCTTTCCACCTCAATGCTGTAAATCTCCCAATCCTAATGGCGCTTTCCCAGTCCTTTATCAATCAGTGTCGTTGGATCCAAACACTTGGCATTGATAAGAGTTTGCACTTTCTTTTTGAATGCTATACAGTCTTCAATGTTATGGCCAACAATTCCACAGTGATAATCACATCTTGAATTTGGATTACACCACCTTGGATATGGTGGTAACAGGGGTTTCAATGGGACACAGGCAACCATGTGATTTTGGATCAGTATAGGGAGGAGCTCTTGGTAGCTGATTGGAATGGGATCAAAATGCATTTGGGTCTTATTCTGGGGTCGTTTCTTAGTCACACATGGCCTAGGAGTTGGGGCACTTAGTGGTGGCACTAAGGTCCAAACCGGAGTGTTTACATGGAGATGTGGGGAAATAGCATGGCAAGGGTATGGATTTGGACACAGGGCCTTTGGAGGTTGTACATAGCTCGAGGTTCCTATCCCAGATACTAGATAAGGTGATTGATGAGGAAAATAGTATGAACTGGCAGTTGGTGGTGATGGAGTGGGATTCAGGAATCCCGTAGTGGTCATCCCAATGAACGATTGGACCATAGTAGGATGGGGATACTGGTTTGGACCTAGAACAGTTTGCAGGTATGGTACAGGATCCAAGGTTTCTATCTTTGGTATCAGGCTCTCAGGTCTAATCATTTTCACGATTTTGTCCACAATTTCATCAGGATTGCAACCTTTGTGACATTGACAAGTGCAAGATCCAGCAAGGATTATATGTTCTAGACCTAATGGTTTTGGTTGATCCGAAGGCGATGCAGAGCCCTGAGAAAGTTTCTCTTTACTTTTGCCCATATCCTCAACCATTTTCAGCAATTTGGCCAGCTGTTCCTTCACCTCTCGGATTTCATATCCACATTCCTCTTGATTGCGTTCCAAAGCACCCAATCGTTCCTCCGATTCATTCCTCATATCTCGAACCCCTTTCATGCAAATGAAAATGTCATGAGATTAAGAATACAATTATGAATGTACATACTCTATTCCTATGTGCATGAATATACTGATGATTAATGCATGAACATATACAGAAAAATTATGGTGACTATGTATGCTATGGATGCAATCTATTGCCAACATGATGGATTTAAAAAATGAATAAATTGATGCATGGGTATATACAAATAATGACTATGCATGTCATAAACATATTCTACAATGAATGACCATGCATGCTATGATGTCAAAATGATACATGCGGAGAATAAATGAATTAATACAAAGGTAGGTACAAAGAATGACCATGTATATCACAAATGTATTATACAATGAATAACCATGCATGTTAGGACTGTAACACGATGTCAAAATGATACAAATAAAGAATAAATGAATTAACACAAAGGTATATACCAAAAAAAATCTATGATTACACGAAATTGATGGGACCTAAATCTTGATTATTCAAAAATCTCATTATGCAAGATTTGCCTCCAAATTCATGATTTTTTGAAACATGTTTCTTTTTATGAAAAACCAATCATATTATTTTCAAAAGAATTTCGGGGTAGTGGATCCTACTATGGTACAATGTCCAAATGTTCATGCAACACTACCGGTTTTATGAAATCATCAAATGAAATTATTATTACCATCCATTTATTGCAAAAATGAGATCAATAATACAACCAAAAATGTACATGCTCTATTCACACATGCATGAAATGTGCAACATGCGAAAATGCTTGAAAAAGGATTTTTTTTTTAACAGCTAATGAACATCTGCCCCAACAATATCTACTTATTTAGGCATCACGATGCCTTCGAGGCGGAGTATCACATTTATTACGGGCGATGTACATACATCGTTGCCCGATCTACCACACTTATTCGGAGTGTAAAATAGGTAACAAAAGGTTTAGAAATGTCCCTCCATGTGTTCCTATTTTCGGTATATCTAACAAAAATCCGGCATGGCTTCGCCTAGGTTCACTATATGAGGGTGAATCGGTTCTAAGGCCCCCAATTGTTCCTCACTGTCGTCGGTGAAGGCTAGTAAGGCACCCTGATAAAAGCGGGTCCAATTCGTTAGAGTATATTTTCCTATGCCCATGCAGAGGATCATCACGAAGGCATTAGGTACTTTATACTCTGAAAGTGTTTCACTAGCCCATACGAAGGATCAATCACGAAGGCTTAGTTACTTTACTCCCACTTAAAAGGACGGAACCCGGGTATAGGATTCATGATATGCAAATGCACGTGTAGTGTGTGTGGAGGAATAACAAACATTTCACCACCTATTCTACAAACCTTATTCTAAATGCCCTAGCAGTTAAAACATTCAAGAATAGTGTAACACATTAACCAACAAGCAATTATAATATACAACCTTAAATAACTAGAGAACAATAATAAAATGCATGCACATGAGTATGAACATATTTAAAAATATTTTATTATTTTCAAAATTCTCCTTATTAAAAAAAATGTGGGAATTAAAATGAAATACCAATTAAACCAACAAAACCGAGACTTTGAAAACACACGACTAATTCTAGGCCTGACTCTCTAATAGTCCCCAGTGGAGTCGCCAAGCTGTCGCAACCTAAAAAATAATGAGTCTCATCACAAGACTTTATTATTCGTTAAGCGTGAAATTAAAAAAACCGAAAAAAAGTCGACTTAATTCCTCTAGAAAAATGAAGGTTTTAAAAATGACCTTAAAAAAAAGACATGGAGTCGCCACCAATCTTTTTTAGCTAGGTGTGATCGGCCACCTATTAAAACCGGTTTTATAAAATATTTTAAAAATTAATTAAAACATTTTAAAAACCAATTTCAAGTCTATATTTTAAAACCAGAGAAATCAAAGAAGCGGGTTCGGGAGTCGGTTACGTGCAGGGAAGGATTAGCACCCCCACAACGCCCGTATAAATCGGTACCTTATTAATCGTGTGTTATCTCAAGTCTCGGTAAAAATAGGTTTTAAATTTAGTATTTCGAGTTAATTCCCAATTTAAAGAAAAATAATTCCCTTTTTTATTGAAAATGATCCGGAATTTATAAATTCAAAATTTTCCTATATTCCCCAACAAACGTGGCAAAATATAAAAATTTTTATTAGTTTTGGAAAACTTTCCGAATCATTCTTTTTTTTTTTTGAAAGAAATATATTCCTTTATTAATGATAATTGATGATATTCCCTCCAGCAAACCCGGTAGAGAACTCATGAATTATTTTAACTCGGGAATATCTTTATTTTTTATTGAAAAATCATTATCCTTTTGAAAACATTTTAAAAGATATGAATATGTATATGCATGACATAAATAAAACGACATAGCAAAATCTAAATAATATAATGCTTCCTAAATGGTATAATATAATGTAAATGTCTTAGCATATTCTAAATGAAATGAAATATCCTAAGTTATATGATATATTCTAAATGGAATTAAATGACCTATGTAATATAGTACATTCTATATGAAATGCAATATCCTAAGTCATATGACATGTTATAAATAAAATGAAATGACTTAGATAACATAGTATATTCTATATGAGATGCAATATCCTAAGTCATATGATATATTCTAAATGAAATAAAATAACCTAAGTAACATAACATATTATAAATGAAATGAAATAACCTAAGTAACATGATATTTTTTTAAATGAAATAAAATAACCTAAGTAACATAACATATTCTATATGAAATGAAATAATTTAAATGACATGGCAAACATGAATGATATGGCATATAAATTAAATGAGATGGAATATGAAATAATGCTATCATATAATATGCATGAAAATAAAAATGAAAATACTAATGCATGAACATAGTATATGCTAAATAATATGACCAAAAAAAATAACTAAATAAAATCATAGGATATCATGAAATATTCCAAATCATATAATAAACAATATAACATAACTCAAAATCATAACAATATCATAGAAATTATCATAGCAAGAATCACATATTATATAAAATGCATGAATATGGAAAATGCAATGCATGAAATGTATTTTTTCCTTTAATTAAGGAAATCCGTATATCTAAAAAGATATCCGGCTACCTTAGGAAAATATGTCAAATTAAATATTCTAAAACCAAAATACTTTGTGATTGTTTGAAAATAATTTTGAAAAGCTTGAATTAAAAATAAAAACTGGGCTAAATCCTTTTTTAAATGGCTCTAACTTCCTAAGTTTAAAAATTCGGACTTGACTACCCTTAACCCGAGACTTGAAAAACCATTTTTAGAGTTTAAAAAGGCTTAGAAACTACCCTAAGTCAGTAGCTAACCCTCCTAATCAGCCCACTCTAAGTAACTTAACCAAAACAGAAAAATGATTTTTCTTTAAATTCAATTCTGATTCCACTGTCCAGTTTTAAGCCACGATTTTTTACCCTATTTTAAAAATTCAAAAAATTCTGTAAAAAAATATTGGAGACTCAGGACATGTAAAAATACACGGAAAGAAATCGGCTTAATTTTCTGATTAAGGATGAATTCCCAGAAAAATCAGAGATGTACGAGTTTCGGGTGAAAAAAAAAACTGTTTTGCCAAAACTTTTGATAGCTTTGGTAAAATCATTTAAAAATCAAAGTAAAAATATTTGAAGCTCATAAAATGACTTGCAAACAGTAGCTAGGACTTTTTGAAAGTTAGATAAAAATTGGTTAAGTAAAAAAAAATCACAAAGGTAGAATAATCAACTTGACAAACTTAATTTTCCATAAGTGTGCTCAAGAGAGCATGACTTTGAACCATTAATTGGCTCAAGTCATTATTCAAGTGGCATGAACATGAAATGCATGAAACAATACAGCAAACATAATGTATGAAATGCATGGATTTAAACCTAAGTGTCATGAAAAAAATGCATGGCATTCATAAAGTGACCTAGACCTAAATGAACTTGCATGGCATTTAATGCAACCTAGACCTAAAATGCATGAACATGCATGGCAAATAAACCTAACTTAATAACTAAAATATGCATGGCATTTTCACAAACACAAAGCATGCTTAAACCAAAAACTCAACCAAATATCATGCAAATGCTAACCTATCAACTAACATGGCAAGAATGCACAGAAAATGCAAAAATTCCAAGAGGGTCGAATAGCATAATGTAACTAGCAAACATGGCATTTTCACAAACACTTGGTATTACTAGCATGCAAAGCTAAATCAAATGACATGTAAATGCAAAAACCTACCAACTAACATGGCAAAAAATGCAACACACAATGCAAAACACATGGAGTAGCCAAATGGCCTCAAGCTCCAACAAGCATGGCATTTTCACAAACATTTGGTATACTAACATGCTCAACTAAAATATAACACTTAAATCATGCAAAAATCACACAAGCATTTTCACAAACACTTAATATACTAAATCTAAAACATGCTCAACTAAGGTATAAAACAAAAATCATGCAAAGATCACATAAGCATTTTCACAAACACTTGATATACTAAATCTAAAACATGCTCAAATTTAAACAACATGAAAACAAAAAATTAAAAATGCAAAAACATGATATCTAAAACATAAATGAGAACAAACAAAGCAGCCAAATTAAAATATAACTCAAGAATATCAAGTAACATAACATTTAAAACATCAAAATCAAAGAAAATAACATAAACAATATGGTAAAATGAACCCAAAACAGCAACTTAAATAAATAATGTAGGCCATTTGGCCATGGTGAGTTTATTGTAAAAATAAAATGTAAAAAATATACTTAAGAAGGAGATGAAGGAAGAACTTGAAAAGAACAATAAAAACATTTATTTAAAATGGAAACTCACCAAATAGAAATCAAAATAGCAAAAACAAGAATAGAAAATCAAGAAAGTGCAAGAGTTGGTGCTCAAGAGCAACCTCAAGAAGCTATCTTTCAAGCTTTATCTCTTCAAACTTTCCCCTTTTTTCTAAACTTTTCTTTTTTGCTCTCAACCAAGAAGAGAAAAACTAAGAAAAACTAAGAGAAATCAGCCAAAATGAAGTTGAATATTCGAAATTCTGACCTCCCCTTAATGTTGGCAGAATTTTACCTCTCTCCTCCCCTAGGATGTTGTCATTTTTTGTGTAACCAATTTTCCATCAAAGGTTAATAATTCAAGGTGAAAAATCATGAAATTACCACCTTTAGATTAGCATCTCAGCTCTCTCAAATTATAGCTGTTAAAGAATAATGTTGACATCTCTTTTGGCCTATGTGGCTTAATCACCATGGCTTGATCAAAGAGAATCTCTAACTAACTCTTGATTTTTAGCCTGTAGACACCTAATTTTGTCCGGACCACTAAACAGGTATGTTTTCCTCCCATATTGATGTTTCCGAGTATAAAAAGACTGTTTTCATCCTGCAGGTGGTACTCCGAGACTTAGTTTAAGAGGGCGAGCACAAAAAGTCAAACTTAAAAAAAAAGTCAACCCCGAAAAAGTCAAACCCGAAAAAGTCAACCTTAGAAAGTCACTACTGAAAAAGTCAACCCACTTTCAAAATCAAGATTTTAAGTTCAATTGAAAAATGGAGAAAGAATTTTGATAATCCGAGGTCTACATTGAAAGATATGGACTTCGGAACTTGGGATTTGGAGATTCAATAGAAAAGAAACCCTAATCCGAGAAATTTGGGGAAAAGTGCTTAAACGATCAAACTGGTCGAAATTGAAGGTTCCAAATGAAAGATAAGCACTGACTACGGGTAATGGAGAAGTCACTTGCAAGAAAAACCGAGAGAAAGTCAATCCGGGAGAAAACCGAGAATTAGGGTTTTAGTGGATTTCGGTGAAATCGGAAAGAATCACAGAAATGGCCCGACTTGGTAAGACCAAAGCCCCCAATGGATGAGGAATGATTAAAAAGGATGGCCCAAGGCTCAGATTGAAGAAAATCTGAAAATCGGACTTGTTTTGAGCAAAACCGGGTTTCGGAGGTTAAAGGGCAAAATTGGAAAAATTTAGGAAAAATAGCAAATGGACTCCGGAAATTTTGAAAAATTTGTCAATCTCATTCTTAAATCATTTGAAAGAGATTGGTAAAAGAAAATCTTGATTCGGAGTTCGTTTGCAAAATGGCCAAATCCCGGGTTTCTTATGCAGTAATTCAAAAAGGAAAATCCCGGAAAAATAGCAAATGGACTCCAAAAATTCTGAAATTTTGCAAATCTCATTTTTAAATTATTTGGAAGAGATTGGCGAAAGAAAATCTTGATTCCGAGTTCGTTTGCAAAATGGCCAAATCCCGGGCCTCCTATGCAGTAATTCAAGCCGATAAATCCCGAAAAAATACCAAATGAGCTCCAAAAATTATGAAAACTTCCAGATCACACTTTTTAATTATTTTGAAGAGATTGGTGAAGAAAAATCTTGATTTGGAGCTCGTTTAAAAAATGGTAAAAAGTAGGGGCATAAAAGGACATTTTGGGAAGAAAAAATCCAAATAAATAGCAAACGGACTCGGATAATTTTGAAAACTTCCAGAACTCAATATTTTATTATTTTGGAAGTATTAAAAAAAGAAAAATTGAATTTGGAGTCCGTTTGATATTTATTTGCATACGGGGGGCAAAATGGTCATTTCATCCAAGCAACCGAAAAGGGCTTCTTTGGGCCTTTCAAAAATCAGAGCTGGGCTGGAAAAGAGAAGTGCTGGCCTGCCCAAGCCCAAAAGAAGGAAGCTTATGATTTTATTCAATCAAGTGGTTAAAAATCAAGAGTGGGATTTTTGAGCCTAAGTCCCAATCCCACATCCCTTTGTAATGTCAAGCCAAGGAGGTGCTCACCTTATAAATAAGGGGTCTTGGCCTTTGGTTGAAATCACCCACTACCCCTTGTGAGATAGTCTATACACTTGTATTAGGATTATCCGGGTGGTGAGTCATAGTGTTTTTGTTGAGAGGGTTTGTAGCTTAATCCGTTCAAAAGCTACTCTGATGGTTTATAGCTTAATCCGTTCAAAAGCTACTCTGATGGTTTATAGCTTAATCCGTTCAAAAGCTACTCTGAGGGTTTATAGCTTAATCCGTTCAAAAGCTACTCTGAGGGTTTATAGCTTAATCCGTTCAAAAGCTACTTGTGAGAGGGTTTGTGGCTTAATCCGTTCAAAAGCTACTCTGAGGGTTTATGGCTTAATCCGTTCAAAAGCTACTTGGTGAGTTTTCATTTTAAAATAATGTTTCTTGTTCTTCCTTCATTTCCTTTCTTAAGTATATTTTTCTTACATTTTGTTTTTACAATAAACTCACCATGGCCAAATGGCCTACATTATTTATTTTAAGTTGTTATTTTTGATTCATTTTACCATATTGTTTATGCTATTTTCTTTATTTTTGATGTTTTAAATAATATGTTATTTCATGTTCTTGAGTTATATTTAATTTGGTTGCTTTGTTTGTTGCCATTTATGTCTGAGATATCATGTTTTTGCATTTTTAATTTTCTGTTTTCATGTTGTTTAAATTTGAGCATGTTTTAGAGTTAGCATATTAAGTGTTTGTGAAAATGCTTGTGTGATTCTTTGCATGATTCTTGTTTTATATCTTAGTGAGCATGTTTTAGATTTGGTATATTAGGTGTTTGTGAAAATGCTTGTGTGATTTTTGTGTTATGACTTAGTTTTTCATGCTAGCATACCAAGTGTTTGTGAAAATGCCATGCTTGTTGAAGCTTGGGGCCATTTGGCTACTCCATGTGTTTTGCATTGTGTGTTGTATTTTTGTCATGCTAGTTGTTAGGTTTTTGCATTTGCATGATATTTGGTTGGATTTTTGAATTAAGCATGCCTTGTGTTTGTGAAAACGCCATGCATGTCTTAGGTCTAGGTTATATTAAATGTCATGCAAGTTCATGTTAGGTCTAGGCCATATTATTTGTGTCATGCATTTTCCTTACATTTAGGTTTAGATCCATGCATTTCATGCATTATGTTTGCTGCATTGTTTCATGCATTTCATGTTCATGCCACTTGAATAATGACTTGAGCCAATTAATGGTTCAAAGTCATGCTCTCTTGAGCACACTTGTGGAAAATTAAGTTTGTCAAATTGATTATTCTACCTTTGTGATTTTTTTTACTTAGCCAATTTTTATCTAACTTTCAAAAAGTCCTAGCTACTGCTTTCAAGTCATTTTATGAGTTTCAAATATTTTTATTTTTATTTTTAAATGATTTTATCAAAGACAAAAAAAAAATGTGTTGGCAAAGCAGTTTTTTTTTTTCCATCCAAAACTCGTACATCTCTGATTTTTCTGGGAATTCATCTTTGATCAAAAAATTAAGTCGATTTTTTTCCGTGTATTTTTACATGTCCTGAGTCTCCAATAATTTTTTTAGAATTTTTGGAATTTTTAAAAATAGGGTAAAAAATCGTGGATTAAAACTGGACAGTGGAGTCAGGATTGAATTTAAAGAAAAACAAAGCAATTTTTTCTCCTCCAAAAACTCGTACATCTCTGGTTTTTCTGGGAATTCATCTTTGATCAAAAAATTAAGTCGATTTTTTCTCGTGTAGTTTTACATGTCCTGAGTCTCCAATAATTTTTTCAGAATTTTGGAATTTTTAAAAATAGGGTAAAAAAATCATGGATTAAAACTGGACAGTGGGGTCAGGATTGAATTTAAAGAAAAACAAAGCAGTTTTTTCTCCTCCAAAAACTCGTACATCTCTGATTTTTCTGGGAATTCATCTTTGATCAAAAACTTAAGCCGATTTTTTCTCGTGTAGTTTTACATGTCTTGAGTTTCCAGTATGTTTTTCAGAATTTTTTGAAGTTTTAAAAATAGGGTAAAAAATCGTGGATTAAAATTGGACAGTGGAGTCAGAATCGAATTTAAAGAAAAATCATTTTTCTGTTTTGGTTAAGTTACTTAGAGTGGGCTGATTAGGAGGGTTAGCTACTGACTTAGGGTAATTTCTAAGCCTTTTTAAACTCTAAAAATGTTTTTTCAAGTCCCGGGTTAAGGGTAGTCAAGTCCGGATTTTTTTTTTAAACATAGGAAATTAGAGCCATTTAAAAAAAAATTTAGCCCAGTTTTTATTCAAGCTTTTCAAAATTGTTTTCAGACAATCACAAAGTATTTTGGTTTTAGAATATTTAATTTGACATATTTTCCTAAGGTAGCCGGATATCTTTTTAGATATACGGATTTCCTTAATTAAAGGAAAAAATACATTTCATGCATTGCATTTTTATATTCATGCATTTTATATAATATGTGATTCTTGCCATAATAATTTCTATGTGTCATGACATTTAGGTTGCATTATATTATTTAGATTTTGCTATGTCATTTTATTTATGTCATGCCTATACATATTCATTTCTTTTAAATGTTTTCAAAAAAGATAATGGTTTTCAATAAAAATAAAGATATTCCCGAGTTAAAATAATTCATGAGTTCTCTACCGGGTTTGCTGGAGGGAATATCATCAATTATTATTAATAAAGGAATATCTTTCTTTCAAAAAAACAAGGAGAATGATTCGGAAAGTTTTCCAAAACTAATAAAAATTTCTTTATTTTGCCACGTTTGTTGGGGAATATAGGAAAATTTTGAATTTATAAATTCCGGATCATTTTCAATAAAAAAATGGAATTATTTTTCTTTAAATTGAGAATTAATTTGAAATACTAAATTTAAAACCAACTTTTACCGAGACTTGAGATAACGCACGATTAATAAGGTACCGATTTATACGGGCGTTGTGGGGGTGCTAATCCTTCCCCGCACGTAACCGACTCCCGAACCCGCTTCTTTGATTTCTCTGGTTTAAAACGCAGACTTGAAATTGGTTTTTAAAATGTTTTAATTAATTTTTAAAATATTTTATAAAACCGGTTTTAATAGGTGGCCGATCACACCTAGCTAAAAAAGATTGGTGGCGACTCCATGTCTTTTTTCGAGGTCATTTTCAAAACCTTCATTTTGCTAGAGGAATTAAGTCGATTTTTCCTCGATCTTTTTAATGTCACGCTTAACGAATAATATAGTCTTGCGATGAGAGTCGTCGTTATTTTTTAGGTTGCGACAGCTTGGCGACTCCACTGGGGACTATTAGAGAGTCAGGCCTAGAAATATTCGTGTGTTATCAAAGTCTCAGTTTTGGTTGGTTTAATTGGTATTTAATTTTAATTCCCACATTTTTCTAATAAAGAGAATTTTGAAAATAATAAAATGTTTTTAAAAATGTTCATTCTCATGTGCATGCATTTTATTATTGTTCTCTAGTTATTTAGGTTGTATATTATAATTGCTTGTTGGTTAATGCGTTACACTATTCTTGAATGTTTTAATTGCTAGGGCATTTAGAATAAGGTTTGTAGAATAGGTAGTGAAAGGTTTGTTATTCCTCCACACACACTACACGTGCATTTGCATAACATGAATCCTCTACCCGGGTTCCGTCCTTTTAAGTGGAAGTAAAGTAACTAAGCCTTCGTGATTGATCCTCCGTATGGGCTAGTGAAACACTTTCGGAGTATAAAGTACCTAATGCCTTCGTGATGATCCTCCGCATGGGCATAGGAAAATATACTCTAACGAATTGAACCCGCTTTTATCGGGGTGCCTTACTAGCCTTCACCGGCGACAGTGAGGAACAATTCGGGGCCTTAGAACCAATTCACCCTCATATAGTGAACCTAGACGAAGCCATGCCGAATTTCCGTTAGACATACCGAAAATAGGAACACATGGAGGGACATTTCTAAACTTTTTGTTACCTATTTTACACTCCGAATAAGTGTGGTAGATCGGGCAACGATGTACGTACATCGCCCGTAATAAATGTGATACTCCGCCTCGATGGCATCGTGATGCCTAAATAAGCAGATATTGCTGGGGCAGATGTTCATTAGCTGTTTTTTTTATAAAAAAAAAAATCTTTTTTCAAGCATTTTTGCATGTTGCACATTTCATGCATGTGTGAATGGGGCATATACATTTTTGGTTGTATTATTGATCTCATTCTTTGCAATAAACAGTTGGTAATTTAATTTGATGATTTCATAAAACCGGTAGTGTCACATGAACATTTGCATATTGTACCATAGTAAGATCCACCCTGAAATTCTTTTGAAAATGATGTGATTGGTTTATCAAAAAAAAAAAAATTGGAGGTAAATCTTGCATAATGAGATTTTTGAATAACCAAGATTTAGGTCCCACCAATTTCGTGTAATCATTGATTTCTTTGTATATACCTTTGTGTTAATTCATTTATTTTTGCATGTATCATTTTGACATCATGTTATAGTCATAGCATGCATGGTCATTCATTGTAAGATACGTTTATGACATGCATGGTCATTATTTGTATATACTTATGTATGAATTTATTCTTTCTTTACATGCATCATGTTGGCATCAAGTTGCATTCATGCATTCATAGTCAGCATGATTTTTCTGTATATATCCATATATCAATTTATTCTTTCTTTACATGCATCATGTTGGCATCAAGTTGCATTCATGCATTCATAGTCAACATGATTTTTCTATATATATCCATATATCAATTTATTCTTTCTCTATATGCATCATGTTAACGTCAAGTTGCATTCATGCATTCATAGTCAGTATAATTTTTCTGTATATATTCAAGCATTAATTTGCTTATTTTTTTACATGCATCATGTCGGCATTAGGTTGCATTCATGGCATACATAGTCATCGTGATATGCTCATACATTAATTTGTCATATTGGCATCAAGTTGCACTCATGACATACACGGTCAGCATGATTTTCTTTGTATATACTTTGTGTCAATCATTTATTCTTCACATGCATCATAATTGACATTGTATGGCATTCATAGTGTATATGACCATTCATTGGGAAATGCATTTGGAACATACATGGTCATTCATTGTATATATCCATACATTAATTTGCTTATTTTTTTACATGCATCATGTTGGCATCAGGGTGCATTCATGGCATACACAGTCATCATGATATGCTCATGCATTAATTTGTCATATTGGCATCAGGTTGCATTCATGACATACACGGTCAGCATGATTTTCTTTGTATATACTCTGTGTCAATCATTTATTCTTCACATGCATCATAATTGACATTGTGTGGCATTGATAGTGTATATGATCATTCATTGAGAAATGCATTTAGAACATACATGGTCATTCATTGTATATATCCATGCATTGATTTGCTTATTTTTTACATCCATCATGTTGGCATCAGGGTGCATTCATGGCATACACAGTCATCATGATATGCTCATGCATTAATTTGTCATATTGGCATCAGGTTGCATTCATGGCATACGTAGTCATCATGATATGCTCATGCATTAATTTGTCATATTGGCATTAGATTGCATCCATAGCATACATGGTCATCATAATTTCTCTGTATATATCCATGCATTAATCTGCTTTTTCTTTACATGCATCATGTTGACTTTGGGTTGCATTCATAACAAACATAGTCAGCATGATTTCTTTGTATATGTTCATGCATTAATTTGCTTATTACATACATCATGTTAGCATTAGGTCGCATTCATGACACACATGGTTAGCATGATTTTCTTTGTATATACTCTATATCAATCATTCATTGTTTGCATGTATCATAATTGACACCGTGTTGCATTCATAGGATATATGATCATTCATTGGGAAATATGCTAAAATGCACATGATCAGTCATTGCATATATCCATGTGTTGATTTGTTCATTCTTTGTTTGCAACATGTTGGCATTGTGATTGCATTTATTACATATATGGTCAGCATGTTTCCATTGTACATATCCATACATCATATTGTTTAGGCTTCACATGCATCAAATTGCATTCATGGCTCATTCATCATGACATACATTTGGGGGAAATAAAATAGAAGTTGGCTTGGCTTTAGGAGTCTTTGAAAGAATTTCCATTTGAAATCAGAAGAAGTACTGAGTACACTTTTAATACAGGCTGGTGCTATGGAGGATGAACAAATTGCCCGAATGGAAAAAATGGAAAGGGAACAGAGAGAATTGCGAGAACAGCTAGCAAAATCTCAAGCAGAATCTAAGGATCAGATGACTAAACTGATGGAGCTAATGTCTGCTGTAATCAAGGGAAAAGGATACACCGAAAACTTTGTCGCCGGAGAAGGGTTAGAGGTACAAAAGGGCCAAGATGAGGTCGCAATAAGTAATGCCCAGAACACTGTTAACCCCGTCAATGTCCTAAACTCAGATGATCCGGCTGAACAGGCAAAGTTGAAAAGGGTTGCAGTAAATGAGGTTGAGTTGGCAGATTCCCAAGGGAAATATCAATTGTTAGATGAAAGGCTCCAGGCAATAGAAAGAACAGATGTATTCGGGAGTGTGGAGGCGAAAGAACGATGCTTGGTCCTCGATTTAGTCATTCCTCCTAAGTTCAAGATCCCTGACTTTGTGAAATATGATGGGACGACCGATCCATCAGCCCACATCACTATGTTCTGCCGAAAGATGACAAGTCAGATAGATAATGATAAGCTTTTAATTCACTGCTTTCAGGATAGCCTCAGCGGGTCCGCAATTAGGTGGTATAGTCAGTTGAGCAAGGATCAGATTCGCTCTTGGAATGACCTGGCTAGGGTTTTTCTAAACCAGTACAAGCATATGATCGACATGGCGCCTGATCGTCTCACCTTGCAAAATATGAAGAAAAGAGCCACTGAAAGCTTCAAGGAATATGTGCAACGGTGGATGAGCTTGGCTGTCCAAGTACAACCGTCCTTAACTCAGAAGGAAACCATTGTCCTTTTTGTGAATACACTGCAGGCCCCGTACTATGATATACTTGTTGGCAACATCACAAAGAATTTTTCAGACATGGTAATTTCAGGGGAGATGATTGAGAATTCTATCAAGGATGGGAAAATTGAAGGAGAAAGAACATCCAATACCAAGAAAAAGGGGGCATCTGAAAAGAAAAAGGAAGATGCCCAAGTCGTGGAAGACTTTGCCCTACCTCCCCAATTCTCCTCATATCAGCCATTTTACTCTACCCTGAATAATGTCTCTCATGGTTTTTATCCCTACCAACCAATGACTGCAACTACACCAGAATTTACATCTGTCTATCAATCGAACACCCTTGGGAGTAATCGAAGGGGGCATAAAAAGCGAAAAAGAAATCAGGTTGACCCGATTCCTATGACATACAGTGAGATACTACCTCAACTCATCCAGAATCACCTTGTGACACCCATGCAAATAGCGCCTCTGAAGCCCCCTTATCCGAGCTGGTATGATGCTAATGAGAGTTGTGGGTACCATTCTAGCAATCAAGGTCACTCAACAGAGAACTGCCCCGCTTTGAAATACAAGGTCAGAGATCTCATCAAGGCTGGTTCGATAAGTTTTGAAGATGGGGAAGCCAAGTGTCATAAGAAACATTGTGCATGATCATATTAGGTTTTTGACACAGGTATTTCTATACACTGTGATGATGAAAGCACTTGTCTCATGATAACATCTACATGAATTAAATGAATTTTGAATTGTAAATGCTTTGTGTTTGTTGTGTTTCAACAATAACTTGAATTTGCAAAAACAAGCATTAAGGAATTTTTAGTGATGGATAGTCTCAAGAAGATTGATGATCAGTGTTACAAATGACCCAATACCTTCTCCATTCTCTTTAGATTTTCCTAAGCCTAAATCTCTTAAACCAAGAGCACTTGAAAGACCTAATGCTTCAAGGAATATGAATGATTTGACTTCATAAAACCATTGTCATTACAGAATAAGCAAGTATGTAAATCCTAGTTTAGGCTATGAACAAAGGAATGAATTTTTTGAAATTTTTCGAATTCCTTGAAATTCAAACAAATGAGACATTCTTTCAAGAGTCTAGATTTTGATAATTTGGTGTGTGTCAAGATTGTGCTAAAACCATTCATGACCTTTCCCAATAACCACAAAACACTAATTGCCCAAACATCACTATTGACACCCTGGGGCACAATGACTAAACTAGATTATCCCTTGCCCCATGAGAAAATCGTTTTTTGGGTCATATTTTCCTTGTCTTTTCAAAGAACTCAGATTTGAAATTCATCCTTTTCAGTACAGACCTGGACTTGCTATGTTCCTCGTTGATACAAATTCTCATTGATTAATCAAATTGGGGCATCATATGTGGAAATGATGGATACATGGTGAATAAGGATGGACTAAACGCATGAATCATTGGGGCATGCGACGAAAAAACAAAAAAAAAAAGAAAAAAAGAAAAAAGAAAAAAAGAAAAAAAAAGAGAAAAATTGTGATATCATGTATATGAGAATTCGGATGATTCCAAAGTGCAAAATGAAATTTTGATTATCTATTTCCCCTGGGGATTGCTTTTCAAAGTGAATATTCATGCTTGACATGAGGAATGGCCATCTTTCATATTCCTTTCGCATAAAAAAGGAAATTATCCGTAGTCACCCCTTTTGAGCCAAAAGAATTTTTCTTCTTTGAACCCTGATCAAGGATCACCCTCTACACTAGGGGGCAAATGTAAGGAAAGATCTTTTTGAAAGATTATTGAGAAACGAATCCTAGCTCAAAGACAGATGCAAAGCAAATGGAGCCCCGAATAAAGACGGGCTCACTCCCTTGAAAAAGAAAGGGGGCAAAATGAAAAAAAGAAAAAATGAGTGAGAGATATGGCAAATTGAAAGCCAAAAGCAAAAAAAAAAAAAAAAAAAAACAAAGGAATGAAAAGACCAAAAGGGACATGCTTCAAAGAAAATCCTCTTCAAGAAAGGATCCTTGATCTGATTACCCTCAAACACATATTTTGGGCCTATTTATCCTTTCTTTCTGAACCCTGAGCTATGGCCTACATTATATGCTTTAAAAGTCCATTTTGATCAAGCATGAATATTTAATTTGAAAGATTTTTCCTCAGATTTTATCTCATTTCATCGAATTATCATTTCACTAAGGAAGAATTTAGAATTCTCAAGTGCATGGTAAAACAATGAACAAAAAAAAAAAACAAAAAAAATGAAAAGAATGGGACTCTAGGGCGAAAACCCAAAAATGGGCGGTCTAGAGTAAATTTAGAAATTTTCGATGCCATCTATGATAGTGCCGATACCCCAAAAGAAAAGATCTTATTAAAGGAGTGGTCATCAAGAAACATCTAGGAATTCCTGAACCCCCCAAATTGTCAGTTCTCATCCAGAGGATTGTCTTCAAAAACTGAAACTTTTTTCCTCCAAAATCAACTTTCCAGTTTAAACATCCCGGCCAATCTTGACGCTTGTCAAAATGCCTTGATATGGAAACTAAAAGAAGGTTGAATTTGTTTGGTTCTCAATGAATTCATGATTTATAAAAACTGTTCCATTTGTGAGCCTAGAAGGGATATACATTTTTGTCATGAAGTTTTCCTGGAAAAGCCAGAATCATGTTATACCAAGCCTTGCCAATCCCAGTTGAAAAAAAAAAAACCAGATTGATACTTAGACAACGATCATCAGTCTTCAAAAGATTTGTACATCACACATTGTGGGGTTAATATTTTTTGTTCAGAAGTTTTCAAAATGCGAAAACAAATAAAAATATTTTTGAAATACCCATTTTTGATGTTGACATGAGACAAGGGTTTTTTCTAACCCAAAGGTATAGAACTGCCAGGATAGGTCCTGACTTCCAGATATGAGAAGAAGGAATAGAACCCGGTTCAGATCTCTGTTGATGAAAGTTTGAAAAACTGTTGGGGCAAAGAGAATAGCCAAAATGAATTGAAGATATACTCTGATTTGAAGAGGAAAAATGAATTTGAAAGGCTAAGCCAAAGTCTAGAGGAACAACCGGGGGCACTTGCATCACTCATGAGCACTCATCTCTCTATCAAGCTTTTACAACTGCACAGTGTCGGCAAGCATTTGCATCATTCATGGGTATTTGCACTGTCATTATTCCATAAGCATCTGCATTTTACCTTTACATTTACATTCTTCATATTCGTGTCATCTCAAACAATTGCATCATTTCTAGAATCATTGCATTTTCATTAATGTGTGGTAATTGTAGTTACACCATTCATAAACCAGTTACATGAATACAATTAGTAGGGGCATCTGCATCATGAAACATGGGCATCAATCCAAGTCATTTACATTTGCATTAAAGATATTTTCACCAGTTTAAGTCATTTCGTATCTTATTCAACATATGCATTTGCATCAAAAAGCATTCGCATCTTCTCAAAATCTTTAGGTTAATTTTCAACAATTCTTCAGCACCATTTTTAAGACCTCCGGGCATAATTCATAGGTAAGACCTCCGGGCAACATCTTTAAGACCTCCGGGCATAACGTTTTTCAGGGGTAAGGCCTCCGGGCACTATTCTTAAGACCTCCGGGCATCATTTTTAAAGTCGCATACAGCGCATTTTTTTCAAATCACGGGTAAGGCCTCCGGGCACCATTCTTAAGACCTCCGGGCATCATTTTTAAAGTCGCATACAGCGCATTTCTTCCAAATTATGGGTAAGACCTCCGGGCACCATTCTTAAGACCTCCGGGCATCATTTTTAAAGTCGCATACAGCGCATTTCTTCCAAATTATGGGTAAGGCCTCCGGGCACCATTCTTAAGACCTCCGGGCATCATTTTTAAAGTCGCATACAGCGCATTTCTTCCAAATCACGGGTAAGGCCTCCGGGCACCATTCTTAAGATCTCCGGGCATCATTTTTAAAGTCGCATACAGCGCATTTTTTTCAAATCACAGTTAAGGCCTCCGGGCACCATTCTTAAGACCTCCGGGCATCATTTTTAAAGTCGCATACAGCGCATAATTTTTCAAATCACAGGTAAGACCTCCGGGCAACATCTTTAAGACCTCCGGGCATAACTTTTTTTTCAGGGGTAAGGCCTATGGGCACCATTTTTAAGACCTCCGGGCTTAATTTTTTTCAAATCACAGGTAAGACCTCCGGGCAACATCTTTAAGACCTCCGGGCATAACGTTTTTTAGGGGTAAGACCTCCGGGCACCATTTTAAGACCTTCGGGCACCAATTTTAAAGCCCTTTCGAGCATAAATTTTTCTTTTGAAAATCGAATTCGTTTCCTTAAGACGAATCGAGCCTTGTTTAGGCAGGGAATTCAATTTAAGGACAAAAACTTCAATTTATTGTTTAAAAAAAAATTAAAAAAATGAAAAAAGAGAAAATAGAAAAAAGGAAAAAAGAAAAAAGAAAAAAAGAAGAAAAAAGAAGAAAAAAATGAAAAATAGAAAATGAAAAAATGAAAATGAAAAAGAAACCCCTTTCCCTTTCCTTCACATGTGATGTCACTGACCGTACAAAATTAGTGTCGGTTTATCTTTGCCTGATTCCTGATTCTCAGCAATAGCCAAAGAGGGGCAGCTGTAGACACCTAATTTTGTCCGGACCACTAAACAGGTATGTTTTCCTCCCATATTGATGTTTCCGAGTATAAAAAGACTGTTTTCATCCTGCAGGTGGTACTCCGAGACTTAGTTTAAGAAGGCGAGCACAAAAAGTCAAACTTAAAAAAAAGTCAACCCCGAAAAAGTCAAACCCGAAAAAGTCAACCCTAGAAAGTCAACTACTGTAAAAGTCAACCCACTTTCAAAATCAAGATTTTAAGTTCAATTGAAAAATGGAGAAAGAATTTTGATAATCCGAGGTCTACATTGAAAGATATGGACTTCGGAAGTTGGGATTTGGAGATTCAATAGAAAAGAAACCCTAATCCGAGAAATTTGGGGAAAAGTGCTTAAACGATCAAACTGGTCGAAATTGAAGGTTCCAAATGAAAGATAAGCACTGACTATGGGTAATGGAGAAGTCACTTGCAAGAAAAACCGAGAGAAAGTCAATCCGGGAGAAAAACCGAGAATTAGGGTTTTAGTGGATTTCGGTGAAATCGGGAAGAATCACAGAAATGGCCCGACTTGGTAAGACCAAAGCCCCCAATGGATGAGGAATGATTAAAAAGGATGGCCCAAGGCTCAGATTGAAGAAAATCTGAAAATCGGACTTGTTTTGAGCAAAACCGGGTTTCGGAGGTTAAAGGGCAAAATTGGAAAAATTTAGGAAAAATAGCAAATGGACTCCGGAAATTATAAAAAATTTGTCAATCTCATTCTTAAATCATTTGAAAGAGATTGGTAAAAGAAAATCTTGATTCGGAGTTCGTTTGCAAAATGGCCAAATCTCGGGTTTCTTATGCAGTAATTCAAAAAGGAAAATCCCGGAAAAATAGCAAATGGACTCCAAAAATTCTGAAATTTTGCAAATATCATTTTTAAATTATTTGGAAGAGATTGGCGAAAGAAAATCTTGATTCCGAGTTCGTTTGCAAAATGGCGAAATCCCGGGCCTCCTATGCAGTAATTCAAGCCGATAAATCCCGAAAAATACCAAATGAGCTCCAAAAATTATGAAAACTTCCAGATCACACTTTTTAATTATTTTGAAGAGATTGGTGAAGAAAAATCTTGATTTGGAGCTCGTTTAAAAAATGGTAAAAAGTAGGGGCATAAAAGGACATTTTGGGAAGAAAAAATCCAAATAAATAGCAAATGGACTCGGATAATTTTGAAAACTTCCAGAACTCAATATTTTATTATTTTGGAAGTATTAAAAAAAGAAAAATTGAATTTGGAGTCCGTTTGATATTTATTTGCATACGGGGGGCAAAATGGTCATTTCATCCAAGCAACCGAAAAGGGCTTCTTTGGGCCTTTCAAAAATCAGAGCTGGGCTGGAAAAGAGAAGTGCTGGCCTGCCCAAGCCCAAAGGAAGGAGGAAGCTTATGATTTTTTTCAATCAAGTGGTTAAAAATCAAGAGTGGTATTTTTGAGCCTAAGTCCTAATCCCACATCCCTTTGTAATGTCAAGCCAATGAGGTGCTCACCTTATAAATAAGGGGTCTTGGCCTTTGGTTGAAATCACCCACTACCCCTTGTGAGATAGTCTATACACTTGTATTAGGATTATCCGGGTGGTGAGTCATAGTGTTTTTGTTGAGAGGGTTTGTAGCTTAATCCGTTCAAAAGCTACTCTGATGGTTTATAGCTTAATCCGTTCAAAAGCTACTCTGATGGTTTATAGCTTAATCCGTTCAAAAGCTACTCTGAGGGTTTATAGCTTAATCCGTTCAAAAGCTACTCTGAGGGTTTATAGCTTAATCCGTTCAAAAGCTACTTGTGAGAGGGTTTGTGGCTTAATCCGTTCAAAAGCTACTCTGAGGGTTTATGGCTTAATCCGTTCAAAAGCTACTTGGTGAGTTTTCATTTTAAAATAATGTTTCTTGTTCTTCCTTCATTTCCTTTCTTAAGTATATTTTTCTTACATTTTGTTTTTACAATAAACTCACCATGGCCAAATGGCCTACATTATTTATTTTAAGTTGTTATTTTTGATTCATTTTACCATATTGTTTATGCTATTTTCTTTATTTTTGATGTTTTAAATAATATGTTATTTCATGTTCTTAAGTTATATTTAATTTGGTTGCTTTGTTTGTTGCCATTTATGTCTTAGATATCATGTTTTTGCATTTTTAATTTTCTGTTTTCATGTTGTTTAAATTTGAGCATGTTTGAGGGTTAGCATATTAAGTGTTTGTGAAAATGCTTCTGTGATTCTTTGCATGATTCTTGTTTTATATCTTAGTGAGCATGTTTTAGATTTGTTATATTAGGTGTTTGTGAAAATGCTTGTGTGATTTTTGTGTTATGACTTAGTTTTTCATGCTAGCATACCAAGTGTTTGTGAAAATGCCTTGCTTGTTGAAGCTTGGGGCCATTTGGCTACTCCATGTGTTTTGCATTGTGTGTTGTATTTTTGTCATGCTAGTTGTTAGGTTTTTGCATTTGCATGATATTTGGTTGGATTTTTGAATTAAGCATGCCTTGTGTTTGTGAAAATGCCATGCATGTCTTAGGTCTAGGTTATATTAAATGTCATGCAAGTTCATGTTAGGTCTAGGCCATATTATTTGTGTCATGCATTTTCCTTACATTTAGGTTTAGATCCATGCATTTCATGCATTATGTTTGCTGCATTGTTTCATGCATTTCATGTTCATGCCACTTGAATAATGACTTGAGCCAATTAATGGTTCAAAGTCATGCTCTCTTGAGCACACTTGTGGAAAATTAAGTTTGTCAAATTGATTATTCTACCTTTGTGATTTTTTTTACTTAGCCAATTTTTATCTAACTTTCAAAAAGTCCTAGCTACTGCTTTCAAGTCATTTTATGAGTTTCAAATATTTTTATTTTTAAATGATTTTATCAAAGACAAAAAAAAAATGTGTTGGCAAAGCAGTTTTTTTTTTCCACCCAAAACTCGTACATCTCCGATTTTTTTGGGAATTCATCTTTGATCAGAAAATTAAGTCGATTTTTTTCCGTGTATTTTTACATGTCCTGTGTCTCCAATAATTTTTTTAGAATTTTTGGAATTTTTAAAAATAGGGTAAAAAATCTTGGATTAAAACTGGACAGTGGAGTCAGGATTGAATTTAAAGAAAAACAAAGCAGTTTTTTCTCCTCCAAAAACTCGTACATCTCTGGTTTTTTCTGGGAATTCATCTTTGATCAAAAAATTAAGCCGATTTTTTCTCGTGTAGTTTTACATGTCCTGAGTCTCCAATAATTTTTTCAGAATTTTGGAATTTTTAAAAATAGGGTAAAAAAATCATGGATTAAAACTGGACAGTGGGGTCAGGATTGAATTTAAAGAAAAACAAAGCAGTTTTTTCTCCTCCAAAAACTCGTACATCTCTGATTTTTCTGGGAATTCATCTTTGATCAAAAACTTAAGCCGATTTTTTCTCGTGTAGTTTTACATGTCTTGAGTTTCCAGTATTTTTTTCAGAATTTTTTGAAGTTTTAGAAATAGGGTAACAAATCGTGGATTAAAATTGGACAGTGGAGTCAGAATCGAATTTAAAGAAAAATCATTTTTCTGTTTTGGTTAAGTTACTTAGAGTGGGCTGATTAGGAGGGTTAGCTACTGACTTCGGGTAATTTCTAAGCCTTTTTAAACTCTAAAAATGTTTTTTCAAGTCCCGGGTTAAGGGTAGTCAAGTCCGGATTTTTTTTTTAAACATAGGAAATTAGAGCCATTTAAAAAAAAATTTAGCCCAGTTTTTATTCAAGCTTTTCAAAATTGTTTTCAAACAATCACAAAGTATTTTGGTTTTAGAATATTTAATTTGACATATTTTCCTAAGGTAGCCGGATATCTTTTTAGATATACGGATTTCCTTAATTAAAGGAAAAAATACATTTCATGCATTGCATTTTTATATTCATGCATTTTATATAATATGTGATTCTTGCCATAATAATTTCTATGTGTCATGACATTTAGGTTGCATTATATTATTTAGATTTTGCTATGTCATTTTATTTATGTCATGCCTATACATATTCATTTCTTTTAAATGTTTTCAAAAAAGATAATGGTTTTTAATAAAAATAAAGATATTCCCGAGTTAAAATAATTCATGAATTCTCTACCGGGTTTGCTGGAGGGAATATCATCAATTATTATTAATAAAGGAATATCTTTCTTTCAAAAAAAAAAGGAGAATGATTCGGAAAGTTTTCCAAAACTAATAAAAATTTCTATATTTTGCCACGTTTGTTGGGGAATATATGAAAATTTTGAATTTATAAATTCCGGATCATTTTCAATAAAAAAATGGAATTATTTTTCTTTAAATTGGGAATTAATTTGAAATACTAAATTTAAAACCAACTTTTACCGAGACTTGAGATAACGCGCGATTAATAAGGTACCGATTTATACGGGCGTTGTGGGGGTGCTAATCCTTCCCCGCACGTAACCGACTCCCGAACCCTATTCTTTGATTTCTCTGGTTTAAAACGCAGACTTGAAATTGGTTTTTAAAATGTTTTAATTAATTTTTAAAATATTTTATAAAACCGGTTTTAATAGGTGGCCGATCACACCTAGCTAAAAAAGATTGGTGGCGACTCCATGTCTTTTTTCGAGGTCATTTTGAAAACCTTCATTTTGCTAGAGGAATTAAGTCGACTTTTCCTCGATCTTTTTAATGTCACGCTTAACGAATAATATAGTCTTGCGATGAGACTCGTCGTTATTTTTTAGGTTGCGACATAGCCATTTGATTGAAAAATCAGAAGCTTCCTCCTTCCTTTGGGCATGGGCAGGCCAACACTTCTCTTTTCCAGCCCTACTCTGATTTTTTGAAAGGCCCAAAGAAGCCCTTTTCGGTTGCTTGGGTGAAATGACCGTTTTGCCCCCCGGATGCAAATAAATATCAAACGGACTCCAAATTCAATTTTTATTTTTTTAATACTTCTAAAATAATAAAATATTGAGTTCTGGAAGTTTTCAAAATTATCCGAGTCTGTTTGCTATTTATTTGGATTTTTTCTTCCAAAAATGCCCTTTTATGCCCTTACATTTTACCATTTTTTAAACGAGCTACAAATCAAGATTTTTCTTCACCAATCTCTTCCAAATAATTTAAAAATGTGATCTGGGAGTTTTCATAATTTTTGGAGCTCATCTGGTATTTTTTTCGGGATTTATCGGCTTGAATTACTACATAGGAGGCCCGGGATTTGGCCATTTTGCAAACGAACTCCGTATCAAGATTTAATTTGCCAATATCTTCAAAATAATTTAAAAATGATATTTTCCAAATTTCAGAATTTTCGGAGTCCATTTGCTATTTTTCCGGGATTTATCTTTTTGAATTATTGCATAGGAGGCCCGGGATTTGGTCATTTTGCAAACGAACTCCGAATCAAGATTTTCTTTCGCCAATCTCTTCCAAATAATTTAAAAATGAGATTTGCCAAATTTCAAAATTTTTGGAGTCCGTTTGCTATTTTTCCGGGATTTATCTTTTTGAATTATTGCATTGGAGCTCGGGATTTGGCCATTTTGCAAACGAACTCTGAATCAAGATTTTATTTTACCAATCTCTTTCAAATGATTTAAGAATGATATTGAAAAAAATTTCAAAATTTTCGGAGTCCATTTGCTATTTTTCCCAAATTTTCCAATTTTGCATTTTTGCCTCCGAAACCCGATTTTGCTCAAAACAAGTCCGATTTTCAAATTTTCTTCAAGCTGAGCCTTAGGCTATCATTTTTTAATCATTCCTCATCCATTGGGGGCTTTGTTCTTACCCAGTTGGGCCATTTCTGTGATTCTTCTCGATTTCACCGAAATCCACTAAAAACCCTAATTGTCGATTTTCTCCCGGATTGACTTTTCTTTCGGTTTTTCTTGCAAGTGACTTCTCCATTACCCATAGTTTGTGCTTATCATTCATTTAGAACCTTCAATTTCGACCAATTTGATCGTTTAAGCACTTTTCCCCAAATTTCTTGGATTAGGGTTTCCTTTCTACTGAATCTCCAAATCCCAACTTCCGAACTCCATATCTTTCAATGTAGACCTCGGATTATCAAAATTCTTTCGCCATTCTTCAATTGAACTTAAAATCTTGATTTTGAAAGTGAGTTGACTTTTTCATTAGTTGACTTTTTGGGGTTAACTTTTTCGTGGTTGACTTTTTTCGGGTTGACTTTTTTCAAGTTTGACTTTCTGTGCTCTCCCTCTTAAACTAAGTCTCGAAGTACCACCTGCAGGATGAAAACAGTCTTTTTACACTCGGAAACATCAATATAGGAAGAAAACATACCTGTTTAGTGGTCCTGACAAAATTATGTGTCTACAGTCGGCATAGCAGCTATCCATAGAGCTCTCCAAATTATCATCTCAGCTCTGATATTCCGGAATATGTTGATCCATTATTCCTCAGTCCTATTTTCAAGCCAATCCCTCTTAAGAAATTCACCAATTGGTGCAAAAGATTTCAAGTATGAGCGAAGAGGGAAATTCTCTTGTTTACAAAAAAGACTCTGAACCCATATGTAAATGAGCTGTATACAACCTAGAAAATGCCTTTTTTTTCCCGTCTACAGAAATTCAGGGATCGGATTGTTTCTGCTATAATTCTCGGGGCTGGGTTTATCCTTTGCTCAAGCCTCTCATTAGTCATTTATTCATTCATTCATTTTTATAAAAGTAAAATAAGAAATGTGTCAATAATTTCTAATCCATGGTTTTTAATACTAAAGGTACAATTGGTCGCACTCAGAAAGAATCAGACTTTCGACACCCTTACAATACTCGATCTCAAGCAAGAGCTATGGAGAACGATCATCTTGCTAGAATTGAAAGGATGGAAAGAATTCAAAAAGAATTGCAGGAACAGTTAACTAAGTCTCAAGAGGAGTCACGGGAACAAATGACCAAACTCATGGAGATGATGAGTTCCATGATGAGGCAGAAGTGGCCAGGAGAAAATTTAGTTACAGGAATGGGGGCAGTAAACCAGGAAGAACGACCAGAGGTGGTACAGAAGAATGGCCAGACATCCCAGCCTGTGGAAATGAACATCCGACTAGGGCAGCATCCTATATTTACATCCAACCAGCGGTCGAAGCATAAAATTTTGGTCCTAAAAGGGGTAATATTGGGGTTGATCCAATTAATATGGAAGTTCCAGACTTTGAAGAAATGGCTGAAAAGGAAAGGGCAAAGATGAGTGAACTGAAGAAGGTTGAAACTGCAGAATCCCACAAAAAAAATCAGTTGCTGGGGGAAAGGTTGAGGGCAGTTGAAGGAGCAGAGCTATTTGGCAGTCTAGATGCCAAAGAGATGAGTTTAGTGTACGGTCTGGTGATTCCTCAAAAGTTCAAAGTACCATATTTTGAAAAATATAACGGAACTACCAACCTATCAGCGCATCTGACCATGTATTGCCAGAAGATGACCGGACATGATGAAGATGACAAATTGCTCATCCATTATTTCCAAGATAGTTTGATAAGGTCCGCAACTCAGTGGTATAACCAGCTTACCCATTCTAAGATCCGTTTCTGGATTGATCTCGCCAAAGCTTTCATGGAATAGTACAAGCATGTGACAGACATGGTGCCTGACCGTCTAACTCTCCAGAACATGGAAAAGAAAGCTACTGAAAGCTTTAAAGAATATTCTCAAAGATGGAGAGACCTAGCTACACAAGTTCAACTCCCTTTAAGCAACAAGGAAACTACAGCGCTTTTCATCAATACCCTGAAAGCACCTTATTATGATAAATTGGTGGGAAGCGCCACCAAGGACTTTGCAGATATGGTCATATCTGGGGAGATGATAGAGTCCGCTATTAAGAACGGGAAAATGGATGGGGGTGAGTCTGCTACCCTGAAGAGGGTTTTTCCTGCAAAGAAGAAAGATTAGACACATGCAATCAGTTTCAATCAATACCCCTTTACACCTCCTACACCATACACACCTCCCAGGCCTTTTACTCCTACCATATCTTATGCACCTCCGACACCTTACACACCTTACCCGAGGTATAATCCTTACTACCCTAATGTGAACCACCTTACCCAAAATCCATTCCCCTATACCAATATACCACAAAAGCCGTTCCCAACTGGTATATCCCCACAAATAACCCTTCCTCGAAATACTGTCCCAAACACTCAAGGTCCCGCGCATAATGACTATCGTTCACCAAGGAACGATCAAAAACCCAAATTTGATCCCATTCCTACCATCTATGGTCAGCTATATCCTAAACTACTACAGGGCCAACTTGTTGCGCCCGTATATCTTAAACATTTAACCCCACCATTCTCAAGATGGTACAATGCAAATACCAAACTGTGCATATCATGCAGGAATTCAAAGGCATTCAACGGAAGATTGCATTGCGTTCAAAAAGAAAGTCCAAAGCTTAATTAATACCGGAGTTGTGAAGTTTGGGTTAAAGAATGGGCCGAATGTAGCAGGAAACCCATTGCCTGATCATGCTTAGAATCGGGTAAATGCAGTATTGACAGGGGAAGTCAGAAGGTTAAAAAGGGATGTTAGGAAGGTCAAGACTCTGATGTTAACAGTATGGGTTGAGATGGTTAAGACAGGAATGGTGGAGGATGCAGACAGTTTAAAAATGGTTGCAAAGAGGGTGCAGAATTGGTGCCCATTCCATAAATGTCCAGGTCATATCATACAGGACTGTGGGGATTTTCTGGCTAAGGTCCAAAAGATGATGGATGATGGAGAGGCTCAGTTTTATGAGGAAACATAGGAGGAAGTAGAGGTTATTGAGAATGCATCTGGCTATGGAATAAGAAGACCTTTGATCATCTATTATGATGAACCAAAGACGACTACCCCGATTGTTGAGAAAATTGCACCCAAACTAATCATAGATTTGCCTTCTTCCTTTTCATACAAGGAAAGCAAAACTACACCATGGAAATATGACTGCGGCATGGTTATGCCCAGGTCATCAAGTCAACAAGATATTACAGGTGTGGGGCACTTAACACGAAGTGGAAGGTGATATGCCCTTGAGGTTGTTGAACAGGGATCAACAAGAAAATATGGAGGACTGGATAAAGGGAAGAAAGTAGTTGAACCAATCCATATTGAGATATATTTGTCAAAAGAAGTAGAGAGGGGATCAGCCCCGGTAAACAGGATAAAAGAGCCAATAAACGAGAAGGAGTAATTGAGTTTTTAAAGTTCATAAAACATAGTGAGTATAGTGTGGTTGAACAATTGCAGCGTCAGCCAACAAGAAGCTCTATCATATCCTTGCTATTAAACTCAGAGCCACACAAAAATGCCCTGTTAAGAGTGTTGAATCAGGCATACGTGGCTAACAACATATCTGTAGAAAAGTTAGACAGGCTGGTGGGAAACATCATAGCGGACGACCATATATTTTTCAGTTATGATGAAATACCACCTAATGGTATTAGGTCTACATAGGCTCTTCACATAACAACTACCTGCAAGGGACATATACTACCAAAGGTACTTCTGGACAATGGTTCTTCATTAAATGTAATGCCCTTGGCAACCCTGTCTAAGTTGCCAGTGGATATGTCTTATATGTTACCGAGTTGCACAGTAGTCAGGGCTTTCGATGGTACCAGGAGAGAGGTAATGGGAACTATAGAGGTTCCTCTAGAGATAGGCCCATGCACTTATACGGTGAACTTTTAGGTCATGGATATTAATCCGTCTTATAATTGCTTGTTGGGAAGGCCATGGATACATTCAGCAGGGGCTGTACACTCGTCTCTCCACCAAAAGCTAAAATTTGTGACGGAGGGCCGTTTGATCATTGTATCCGGAGAAAAAGACATAATAGCCTCCGCATCTACTGAATCGCCTTATGTTGAACCCAATGAAGATGCCGTAGATTGTTCTTTTCGGTCTTTGGAATTCGTAAACGCGATTTTCATCGCTGAAGGACGAAAAATTCCAAAGCCAAAGTTGTCCAAGAACACAAGGCTGGGAGTAAGAACCACAGTGGGAAAAGGCTGCAGGGCTGGAAAAGGTTTAGGGAAACATCTTCAAGGGATGGCTTGAGCAGTGGAAGCAGTGGGAAAGAAAGACCGGTTTGGCTTAGGGTATATTTCGAAGGCCCATGAGAAGAGGAAACAGGTTGAAAGGAATAGACAAAGAAGAATGGCCCGTATCACGGGTATGGATATTGAATGGGAACCCATGACTTTTCCACCAATCCTTCACAACTTCCACTCTGCTAGTTTTCTATTCGGGAAAAAGAATTCAGAGGATGTACTTGTAATGATCGAACAAGCTTTTGAAAAATTCCATGTGAATAAAGGGGGGTAGATTCAGGATATGGTGATTTCCATGATCGGAAAAGAAGGGATGGAAAGTGACAGTTCGAACTGGATGGTGCGACCTTGTCCACCAGGATATAGACTAACCAATTGGAGTGCGACTAAGTTGCCCATAGTTTTTAAGTCTATTCCAACTTAATACTTTAAAAAACAATCTTAATTATCTGTACCCAGAGATATTAAGAGTCTTTTCTATAATGGGCTTTTTTGTTTAAACTTTTTCATTCAATAAATAACAAGCACAATGCATTTTATTCATATTGATGTGTCCATATTCTTATATTTTTATTTTGTTTTCATTCCATATTTTCCTATATTGTTTCTTCTCCACCTATTTACAGGTGTACGGATGCGGAATATGACTGTCAGTAATTATGAAATTGATTTTGAAAGACCCATTTGCACGGGTGATTTTGAGGCTAAAGAAGATACTGAGGATTATGGTCTACCTCCGGATCTATTAATGAAAATAGAACAAGAGGAGAAACAAGTACTTCCTCATAAGGAATTATTGGAAATGATAAATCTGGAAGATGGTGAAGAGATAAAGGAAGTCAAAATCGAAACTTCATTGTCATCATCAATAAAGGGTGAATTGATAGCCTTGCTCCAGGAATATGTGGATGTATTTGCATGGTCTTTCCAAGACATGCTAGGGTTGGATCCGAATATTGTGGTTCATAAGCTCCCTTTAAGGCCAGAATGCAAGCCAATTCAGCAAAAGTTGAGAAGAATGAGGCCAGACATGCTGTTAAAGATAAAAGAGGAGGTGAAGAAGCAATTTGATGCTGGGTTCTTAGAGGTGGCAAAATATCCAAAATGGATGGCAAATATTGTTCCAATACCAAATAAGGATGGCAAGGTGCGGATGTGCGTTGATTACCGAGATTTGAACAAGGCCATTCCTAAAGATAATTTCCTTTTGCCCCATATTGATACCCTGGTGGATAATACGGTGAAAAGTTCTTTATTCTCTTTCATGGACTGATTCTCAGGATTCAATCAGATCAAGATGACACCGGAAGATAAGGAGAAAACAACATTTGTTACAATGTGGGGAACCTTCTGCTACAAGGTAATGCCATTTGTGTTGAAGAATGCTGGGCAACATATCAAAGAGCCATGGTGACCTTGTTTCATGATATGATGCATAAGGGAATTGAGGTCTATGTTGATGATATGATCACAAAGTCACAAGGAGAAGAGAAGCATATTGCGAATCTTAAGAAACTCTTTGAATGATTAAAGAAGTTTAGACTCAAGCTAAATCCGGCAAAATGCACTTTTGGAGTCACCTCGGGGAAATTGTTGGGTTTTGTCGTCAGCAAAAGAGGAATTGAGATTGACCTGGATAAAGTGAAGGTCATTCAGAATTTGCCACCACTTCGTACTCAAAAGAAAGTAAGAGGCTTTCTGGGGAGATTGAATTACATTGCTTGGTTTATTTCTCAATTAACCGACAAGAGTGATCCAATATTTAAGTTATTTCAAAAACGTGATCCAGGAGAATGGGATGAAGGTTGTCAGATTGCATTTGAAAAGGTTAAAAATTATCTATCCAACCCACCAGTATTAATGCCACCTATTCCGAATAAACCAATGATACTGTATTTATCTGTATTTGAGATATCCATGGGTTGTGTTTTGGGGCAGCTTGATGAGACTGGAAAGAAAGAACAGGCAGTTTACTACCTCAGCAAGAAGTTCACAGATTATGAGTTGAAATATTCGTCGGTAGAAAAGTTATGTTGTGCTTTAGCTTGGACTGCTCGAAGACTCGGACAATACATGTTGTACCATACAACGTGGTTGATTTCCAAGCTAGATCCAGTCAAGTACATGTTGGAAGCACCTTCTTTGTCAGGGAGGACGGCAAGATGGCAGATTCTATTGTTAGAGTACGACATTGTATATGTAAGTCAAAAAGCTATCAAGGGCAGCGCAGTGGCTGAATTCTTAGCAAGTTGGGCAGTGGAAGATTATGAGCCGTTGAACTTTGACTTCCCGGATGAAGATTTGATGTATGTTTTACAAGCAGATGAGATTCCTCGAAAGAAGAAAGTGTGGAAAATGTATTTTGATGGCGCATCTAATGCCATG
The DNA here is from genome assembly GCA_030761205.1 of Fremontodendron californicum. NCBI lineage: Eukaryota > Viridiplantae > Streptophyta > Magnoliopsida > Malvales > Malvaceae > Fremontodendron > Fremontodendron californicum. The sequence continues at coordinate 7,447,437 of JAULJL010000025.1, read as the reverse complement.
GGGCATGGAATCGGTGCAGTGCTTATATCCCCAGAAGAATATTATTATCCTTTCACTGCTAGATTGGATTTTGATTGTACAAACAATATTGCCGAGTATGAAGCGTGTACTATGGGCCTTCGTGCTGTAGTGGACAGAAAGATCAAAGTATTAGAAGTTTTTGGAGACTCAGCCTTAGTGATATACCAGCTACGAGGAGAATGGATACCCGAGATACAAAACTAATCCGATACCGAGAACTCATACTGAGTTTATTGAAGAAGTGAATTTCAATTACTTTCCTCGAGAAGAAAATCGAATGGCAGATGCTCTAGCTACTCTGTCATCAATGTTTACAGTGAATGAAGGGGCTGAAGTTGTACCAATAATGATGAGTATATATGAGTCTCCTGCCCACTGTGTGAGTATTGAAGAAGAAGCAGATGGTCTTCCTTGGTATAATGACATCTTGCAGTACATCAAGAGTAACAGTATCCAGAACAAGCAACAGAGAATGACAAGAGGACTTTGAGAAGGCTAGTAATGGGTTTTGTTCTAGATAGTGAGATTCTCTACAAGAAAGGAAAAGGCCAAGTCTTGTTGATATTTGTAGATCTGTTGAAGCTCGGAGAATTATAGAAGAGGTCCATAAAGGGATATGTGGCACTCACTCTAATGGTCACATGCTTGCTAAACAGATTATGAGGGCTGGGTACTATTGGTTGACGATGGAACTAGATTGCATCAGTTATTCCCGAAAGTACCATAAATGCCAGATATATGCAGATAAGATTCATATGTCGCCATCACCATTACATGTCATGACTGCACCGTAGCCCTTTTCAATATGGGGAATGGATATGATAGGGCCTATTACCTCGAAAGCTTCAAATGGACATCGTTTCAACTTGGTGGCCATAGATTATTTCACAAAATGGGTAGAAGCTGCTTCCTATGCGAATGTAACAAAGTCGGTGGTATGCATCTCGTTAAGAGAGAAATCATATGTCATTACGGGTTGCCAGCAAGAATTATTCCAGATAATGCTCTCAATTTGAATAATAAGATGATGAGAGAAGTGTGTACTCAATTCAAGATCACACATCATAATTCGGCACCTTACCGTCCGATGAATGGCGCAGTAGAATAAACTAACAAGAACATCAAGAAGATTGTTGAGAAGATGACCGATGTGTACAAGGATTGGCATGAGATCTTTCTTTTTGCTCTTCATGCATATCGTATTTCGGTCCGCACATCTACAAGGGCAACGTCGTTTTCTTTGGTATACGGGATGGAAGTAGTGCTACCTAATGAAGTTGAGATCCCTTTATTTTGGCTTTTGATGGAAGTTGGCCTAGAGAAAGCAGAATGGGTTAGAGCTCTTTATGAACAGTTCAATTTCATCGAGGAGAAAAGATTGAAAGCAATTTGTCACGGGCAGTTGTATCAGAAAAGGATGATTTGAGCCCACAACAAGAAAGTTCATCCTAGACAGTTCCGAGAGAGGGAGTTGGTACTGAGGAAAATTCTCCCTATAGTGAAGGACCCGAGAGGAAAATGGGCTCCGAATTGGGAAGGACCCTATGTGGTAAAAAGAGCTTTTTCTGGAGGAAAATTGATTTTAACTAGAATGGACGGGGAGGATTTCAGAAATCCCGTGAATGTTGATGAACTGAAGAAGTATTATGCCTAAAAAAACGTGTGATGCTGTGCACATGGAAATTCGAATGATTCCAAGTGTAAAAATGGAAATTCAATATATGTATCTCCCCTGTGAATTGCTTTTGAAAGAGAATATTCATGCTTGATATGATAAATGGCCATCTTTCATATTCCTTTCACTAAGAAGAAATTATCCTTAGTCACCCCTTTGAGCCTTAGGAATTATTTCTTTCTTTAAACCTTGATCAAGGATCACCCTTTATATTGGAGGGCAAATATGAGGAAAAATAATCAAAAAAATCATGGCAAAAAGAAAGCCATCGAAAAATATGGCAAATGAAACCAATAAAAAAAAAAAAGGAAGTCCAAAAAGGGACAAATGTTTCAATAATGAGTTCTCCTCAGGAAATGATCCTTGATCCAATCACCCTAAAACACACTTTGGGCCTATTTTTATTCTTTCTTTTTAAACCTAAACCTTAGCCTACATTACGTGCTTTAAAAGCTCATTTTGATCAAGCATGGATATTTAATTTGAAAGGTTATTCTTAGAATTCATCCCATCTTTTGAATTGACATTTTTACCTTGGAAACATTTAGAATTCTCAGATGCATGGTAGAATACAAAAAAAAATGGGAATGAAAAAAGAATGTAAAAGGAGAGGTTTAAGCCAAAACCCACAAAGGGCGACTTAATACCAAATAGAGGACACTTGAGTTGAAAACCCGCAAAGGGAGGCTCAGGTACTGATTAAAAGTTCGAATCAATGGTCTATGTAAAGGGGGAGAAAGTATCTGAAAATCAGAAGAAAGGAGAACAACTCAGTCTAATGTAACTACGGAAGCTAAGAGGTTACCCAAGTAAATTGCTCGTTCAAGAGAAATTTTAGATGGTTTGAGGGGTCCAAGATATTCTGCATCTGGGGCATCTACAACCTATAACCTTACATTTCCTTGATATTTATTTTTACTATTTTAAAACATTTCTTGCAATAAATTCTTGTTATCCTTTTCATGACAATTTTTGCTTGATTCATATTTTCTTTCATACATTTTTGAGATGCATTATGATTGTTATTAAATTGAATAATGATTAGTAATAAAAAAATCTTTAAATAAAAGGATTTCAAAGTATTACTAAGGAATAGATTTAAATCTTGGGAAAGGTTTGGAAAGTTCACCAAGAAAAGAAAACAGTGAACATGTTGGAAACTCCATCACGAAGTCAAAAAATCTATGAATTTCAGCAAAAGTCAGAAACTGAGACTGTTTGACAAGTTATCTTGAGTGAAGGATTCCTTAAGTGAGAAATCAATGAACAATTGAAGACTCCGTCATGAAGTCGAGTAATCTGTTAACCTCAAAAAAACCATGGATTAGAAATCAAGACACAATCATTTGATTGCATACATTCTTAGGAAACATACAAGTAAGCATGTCATTCTCATCATTGCATTTAGCTAACATTGCAAAAATCAGGAAAACTTGGACTTCCCGAAAGTGAACTCGTTCTATTTTTCAAACGAGTCAAGCCCTGATATCACCGTCGAGGTACGTTTCCTTTCCAAATCGAACTCGTTTTGCTTTTCAACTAAATCGAGCCTTGAGACCATCGTCGAGGTATTTTTCCTTTTGTTTTAAATCGGAGTCATTCTACTTCTCAAATGAGTCGAGCCTCGAGACCATCGTCGAGGTATTTCCTTTTGTTTTAAATCGAACTCTTTCTGCTTCTCAAATGAGTCAAGCCCTGAGACCACCGTTGAGGTATTTCTTTTTGTTTTAAATCAAATTCATTCTGTTTTATCAAACGAGTTGAGCCTTGAGACCACCGTCGAGGTATTTCTTTTTGTTTTTAAATCGAATTCATTCTATTTTATCAAATGAGTCGAGCCTTAAGACCACCGTCGAGGTATTTCCTTTTGTTTTAAATTGAATTCATTCTGTTTTATCAAATGAGTCGAGCCTTGAGACCACTGTCGAGGTATTTCCTTTTGTTTTAAATCGAATTCATTCTGTTTCATCAAATGAATTCTGTTTTATCAAATGAGTCGAGCCTTGAGACCACTGTCGAGGTATTTCCTTTTCTTTTAAATCAAATTCATTCTGTTTTATCAAATGAGTCGAGCCTTGAGACCGTCGTCAAGGTATTTTCAAATCACGGGTAAGGCCTCCGGGCACCATTCTTAAGACCTCCGACCACCATTCTCAAGACCTTCGGGCATCATTTTTTTTAAGCCACATATAGAGCATTTTTTTTAAAATCACGGGTAAGGCCTCCGGGCACTATTCTTAAGACCTCCGAGCACCATTCTTAAGACCTCCGGGCATCATTTTTTAAAGCCGCATACAGCGCATTTTTTTTCAAAAACACGGGCAAGGCCTTCGGGCACCATTCTTAAAGACCTCCAGGCACCATTCTTAAGACCTCTGGGCACCATTCGTAAGGCCTTCAGGCATCATTCTTAAGACCTTCGGGCACAATGTTTTCTTGCAAATCTAACTCATTTCCTTAAGACGGGTCGAGCCTTGATTAGTCAGGGAATTTAATTTAGGGACAATATCTTCTATTTACAGTTTTTCTCAAAAAAAAAAAAGGATGAAAAAAACAAAAAAATGAAAAAATGAAAAAGAAAAAAGAAATCCCCTTCTCTTCACATGCGATTTCACTAACCGGACAAAATTAGTGTTTATTTATCTTTGCCTGATTCCTTATTCTCAGCAATAGCCAAAAAGGGAAGCTGTAGACACCTAATTTTATCTAGACCACTAAAAAAGGTATTTTTTCTTCCTAAATTGATATTTCAGAATGTAAAAAGACTTTTTTCATCCTGTAGGTGGTACTCCGAGACTTAGTTTAAGAGGGCAAGCATAAAAAGTCAAACTTAAAAAAAGTCAACCTCAAAAAGTCAATTATTGAAAAAGTCAACCCACTTTCAAAATCAAGATTTGAAGTTCAATTGAAAAATGGGGAAAGAATTTTGATAATCCGAGGTCTACATCGAAAAATATGGAGTTTAGAAGTTGGGTTATGGAGATTCAGTAGAAAAGAAACCCTAATCTGGGAAATTTGGGGAAAAATGCTTAAACAATCGAATTGGTCGAAATTGAAGGTTCCAAATGAAAGATAAGAACTGACTACAGGTAATAGAGAAGCCAATTGAAAGAAAAACTAAAAGAAAAGTCAATCCGGAAGAAAATCGAGAATTAGGGTTTTTGGTGGATTTCGGTGAAATTGGGAAGAATTACAGAAATGGCCCGACTCGGTAAGAATAAAGCCCATAATGGATGAGGAGTGATTAAAAAAGGATATTCCAAGGCTCAATTTGAAGAAAATCTAAAAATAAAACCTGTTTTGAGCAAAACCGGGTTTCGGAGGTAAAAATGCAAAATTGGAAAATTTGGGAAAAATAGCAAATGAACTCCAAAAATTCTGAAAATTTGAAAATCCTATTCTTAAATCATTTGGAAGAGATTGGCGTAAGAAAATCTTGATTCGGAGTTCGTTTGCAAAATGGCCAAATCCCGGGTCTCCTATGTAGAAATTCAAGAAGATAAATCCCGAAAAAATAGCAAATGAACTCCAAAAATTTTGAAAATTTGTAAATCTCATATTTAAATTATTTGGAAGAAATTGGCAAAATAAAATCTTGATTCGGAGTTCGTTTACAAAATAGCCAAATCCCGGGCCCCCTATGCAGTAATTCAAGCAGATAAATCCTGAAAAAATACCAAATGAGTTTCAAAAATTATGAAAACTTCCAGATCACACCTTTAAATTCTTTGGAAGAGATTGGTAAAGAAAAATCTTGATTTGGAGCCCGTTTAAAAAATGGAAATTTTGGGGGCATAAAAGGGCATTTTTGGAAGAAAAAATCCAAATAAATAGCAAATGGACTCGAAAAATTTTGAAAACTTCCAGAATTAAATTTGTTATTATTTTGAAAGTATTGAAAAAAGAAATTTTGAATTTGGAGTCCGTTTGCCATTTATTTACATTCGGGGGGCAAAAAGGTCATTTTACCTAAGAAATCAAAAAGGGCTTTCCTTGCCTTTTAAAAAAATGAAACATGGGCTGGAAGGAAAGGGGCCAACAATGATGAGTTAGTTAGTGATTTTTTGATCAAGCCTTTGCAAATAAGACACATGGACCAATGCATGAAGAGTGAGAGTGCCAACATAATGGCTTAAGATTCTTGAACAGCTGTAATTGTGGATAGCTGATGGCCTAATCTAAGGGTGATAATTTCATGTTTTAAACATTTTGGATCAATAGCCCTTGGATGAAAATTGGTTGAGAGAAAAATGACAGCATTCTAGCCTAGAGAGCGGGGGTTTCGACCACTACAAGGGGACATTTTATTTTCATTTTCAGAATACTCTCATTCTCTATTCTATCTTGCTTTTGGCTGATTTTCTCTCCATTGTTGAGAAGAAAAAAGAAAAAAAAATAAAGTTAGAAGAGAAAAAGCTTGAAAGATAGCTTCTAGAGGTTGCTTTTAGCACCATACTCTTGCACTTTCTTTGATTTTCCATTCTTGATTTGCTGTTTTGATTATAATTTTGGTGAGTTTCTTTTGATTTTTCTTTTTAAATAAGTGTTTTTAATGTTCTTCTTGAAGTTCCTTCTTGATCCTTTCTTATAAAAAGCTCTTGAAATATTTTTTTTCTCTTGTTTCTTTGACATGGCCGAATGGCCCAGTTTTTGTTTTAGTTGCTGTTTGCTTTGTTATTTCATGTTAATTTTCATATTAAATAAGTTTTGATGCTTTCAATCTTCTTCTACTACATAGACTTGAAGTTTGTTTCAATGTGGCTGCTTGTTTATTTCCATTTATGAGTCTATTATCATGTTCTTGCATTTTTTATTTTCTGTTTTCAAAATGTTTAAGTTTGTTTGTGTTTTGTATTTTGAAATCCATGTGTTTGTCAAAATGCTTGTTGATTTTCATGCCTCTACTTTATATTTGCATGATTTGAGTGTTATTCTTTAGTTAAGTATGTTAGTATATCAAGTGTTTGTGAAAATGCGATGATTACTTTGAACATGAGGCCATTCGGCCACTTTACTTTCTTTGCTTTGTGTGTGCATTTTTGTTATGTTAGTTGATAGGTTTGCATTTTCATGATGTTTGGTTGAGTATTTTGTTTAAGCATGCCATGTGTTTGTGTTATTTCATATTTTAGATGTAGGATTGGTTTGTTTTGCCATGCATATCCATGCATTTTAGACCTAGGTTGCATTAAATGTCATGCAAGTTCATTTAGGTCTAGGTCATTCTATTGATGTCATGCAATTTCATGACATTTAGGTTTAAAATCATGCATTTCATGCATCATATTTGCTGTATTTTTCATGCATTTCATGTCCTTGCCACTTGACTTATGACTTAGGCCAATCAATGTTTCAAAGTCATGCTCTCTTGAGCATACTTGTGGAAAATTAAAGAGTTGTCAAATTGATTATTCTACTTTTTTGATTTTTTTTACTTAGCCAATTTTTTCTAACTTTTCAAAAGTGTTAGCTACTTTGTGAGTCATTTAGAGAGTCTTAAATATTTTTACTTTGATTTTTAAATGATTTTATCAAAGGCAAAAATGTGTTTTGGTAAAACAGTTTTTTCACCCAGTACTCGTACTTTCTCGATTTTTATGGGCAGTCATCTTTAATCAGAAAATTAAGACAATTTTTTCCCGTGTAGTTTTACATATCCTGAGTCTCCAGTATTTTTTTTAGAGTTTTAGAAGTTTCAAAAATAGGGTAAAAAATCATGGTTTAAAACTAGACAGTGGAGTCACACTTGAATTTGAAGAAAAATCATTTTTCTGTTTTGGTTAAGTTACTTAGAGAGGGCTGATTAGGAAGTTTAGCTACTGACTTAGGGTAGTTTCTAAGTCTTTTTAAACTCTAAAAATGATTTTTTAAGTCTCGGGTTAAGGGTGGTCAAGTCCGGGATTTTAAACTTAGAAAATTAGAGCCATTTAAAAAGGGTTTAGCCAAGTTTTAATTTTTAATTTAAGCTTTTCAAAAAAATGTTTTCAAACAATCACAAAGTATTTTGATTTTAGAATATTTAATTTGATATATTTTCCTAAGGTAGCCGGATATCTTTTTAGATATACGGATTTCCTTAATTAAAGGAAAAAATACATTTTCATGCATTGCGTTTTTCATATTCATGCATTTTATATAATATGTGATTTTTGCTATGATAATTTCTATGGTAATGTTATTATTTTGATTTCTACTACATAGACTTGAAGTTTGTTTCAATGTGGCTGCTTGTTTATTTCCATTTATGAGTCTATTATCATGTTCTTGCATTTTTTATTTTCTGTTTTCAAAATGTTTAAGTTTGTTTATGTTTTGTATTTTGAAATCCATGTGTTTGTCAAAATGCTTGTTGATTTTCATGCCTCTACTTTATATTTGCATGATTTGAGTGTTATTCTTTAGTTAAGTATGTTAGTATATCAAGTGTTTGTGAAAATGCGATGATCACTTTGAACATGAGGCCATTCGGCCACTTTACTTTCTTTGCTTTGTGTGTGCATTTTTGTTATGTTAGTTGATAGGTTTGCATTTTCATGATGTTTGGTTGAGTATTTTGTTTAAGCATGCCATGTGTTTGTGTTATTTCCATGCATATTTTAGATGTAGGATTGGTTTGTTTTGCCATGCATATCCATGCATTTTAGACCTAGGTTGCATTAAATGTCATGCAAGTTCATTTAGGTCTAGGTCATTCTATTGATGTCATGCAATTTCATGACATTTAGGTTTAAAATCATGCATTTCATGCATCATATTTGCTGTATTTTTCATGCATTTCATGTCCTTGCCACTTGACTTATGACTTAGGCCAATCAATGGTTCAAAGTCATGCTCTCTTGAGCATACTTGTGGAAAATTAAAGAGTTGTCAAATTGATTATTCTACTTTTTTGATTTTTTTTACTTAGCCAATTTTTTCTAACTTTTCAAAAGTGTTAGCTACTTTGTGAGTCATTTAGAGAGTCTTAAATATTTTTACTTTGATTTTTAAATGATTTTATCAAAGGCAAAAATGTGTTTTGGTAAAACAGTTTTTTCACCCAGTACTCGTACTTTCTCGATTTTTATGGGCAGTCATCTTTAATCAGAAAATTAAGACAATTTTTTCCCGTGTAGTTTTACATATCCTGAGTCTCCAGTATTTTTTTTAGAGTTTTAGAAGTTTCAAAAATAGGGTAAAAAATCGTGGTTTAAAACTAGACAGTGGAGTCACACTTGAATTTGAAGAAAAATCATTTTTCTGTTTTGGTTAAGTTACTTAGAGAGGGCTGATTAGGAAGTTTAGCTACTGACTTAGGGTAGTTTCTAAGTCTTTTTAAACTCTAAAAATGATTTTTTAAGTCTCGGGTTAAGGGTGGTCAAGTCCGGGATTTTAAACTTAGAAAATTAGAGCCATTTAAAAAGGGTTTAGCCAAGTTTTAATTTTTAATTTAAGCTTTTCAAAAAAATGTTTTCAAACAATCACAAAGTATTTTGATTTTAGAATATTTAATTTGATATATTTTCCTAAGGTAGCCGGATATCTTTTTAGATATACGGATTTCCTTAATTAAAGGAAAAAATACATTTTCATGCATTGCGTTTTTCATATTCATGCATTTTATATAATATGTGATTTTTGCTATGATAATTTCTATGGTAATGTTATTATTTTGATTTATATTTTTTGATGTTATATTGTTTATTATATGGTTTTGAATATTTCATGATATCCTATGCTTTTTATTTAGTTATTTTTGTCATATTATTTAGCATATACTATGTTCATGCATTATTATTTTCATGCATATTATATGATAGCATTATTTTATATTTCATGTCATTTAAATTATATGCCATATCATTCATATTTGCCATGTCATTTAAATTATTTCATTTCATATAGAATATATTATGTTACCTAGGTCATTTCATTTCATGTAGAATATATTATGTTACCTAGGTCATTTCATTTCATTTAGGATATATTATGTCATTTAGGATATTTTATTTCATTTAGAATATATCATATGACTTAGGATATTACATTTCATATAGAATATATTATGTTACCTAGGTCATTTCATTTCATTTTGAATATATCATACAACTTAGGATATTTCATTTCATTTAGAATATGCTAAGACATTTAAATGATATCATATCATTTAGGTTGCATTATATGATTTAGACTTTGATATGTCATTTTATTTATGTCATACATATTCATATTCATATTTTTTTAAAATGTTTTCAAAAAGATAATGATTTTCAATAAAATAAAGATATTCCCGAGTTAAAATAATTCATGAGTTCTCCGTCGGGTTTGCTGGGGAGGATATCATCAATTATCATTAATAACGGAATATCTTCTTTAAAATGAGAATGATTCAGAAAGTTTTCCAAACTAATAAAAATTTCTATATTTTGCCACGTTTGTTAGGGAATATAGGAAAATTTTGAATTTATAAATTCTGGATCATTTTCAATTAAAAATGGAATTATTTTTCTTTAAATTGGGAATGAACTTGAAATACTAAATTAAAAACCGGCTTTTTTACCAAGACTTGAGATAACACATGATTAATAAGGTACCGTTTTATACGAGCGTTGTGGGGGTGCTAATCCTTCCCCATACGTAACCGAGTCCCGAACCTGTTTATTTGATTTCTCTGGTTTAAAACGCATACTTGAAATTGGTTTTTTTAAAATATTTTAATTAATTTTAGAATATTTTATAAAATCGGTTTTAATAGGTGGCCGATCACACCTAGCTAAAAAAGATTGGTGGCGACTCCATGTCTTTTTCAAGGTCATTTTCAAAACCTTCATTTTTCTTGAGGAATTAAATCAACTTTTCCTTGGTTTTTTTAATGTCACACTTAATGAATAATAAAGTCTTGCGATGAGACTTTTTATTTTTTAGGTTGCGACTGGTGTGATATTGAGGTTGGCGGGGAGGTGTTCATAGTCGATCTAGTGATACTAGGTATACTAGAATTTGATGTGATATTGGGCATGGATTGGCTAGCTGCCAATTATGTGGTGTTAGATTGTTTCGAGAAGGTTATTACCTTCCAGATACCAGGGAAATTAGTTTTAAAATATTAAGGAGATCCAAGTATGAATACAGCAAGAATGATATCGGTTTTAAAAGCTGAGAAGTTGTTAAACAGTGGTTGTCAGGGCTATTTAGCCTATGTGTGTGATATTGAAGGCAAGGTTCCGGATTTGGATAAGATACCAGTAGTATCTGAGTTTCCAGATGTATTTCCAGACGAGTTACCTGGACTTCCTCCTGAGCGAGAGATTGATTTCTGTATTGATGTGTTGCCAAGAACCCAGCCTATTTCAATTTCCCCTTACCGTATTGCTCCCCTTGAGCTGAGGGAATTGAAGGTACAACTTCAGGATTTATTGGACAAGGAATCCATATGCCCTAGTACTTCACCCTGAGGTACTCCGGTATTGTTTGTTAAGAAGAATGATGGATCCCTGCGGCTATGTATTGACTATAGGCAACTTAATAAGGTGACTATTAAAAATAAGTACCCACTGCCGAGGATTGGTGATTTGTTTGATCAGTTGCATGGAGCTAGTTGTTTTTCTAAGATTGATCTTCGATCAAGTTATCATCAGCTCCGTATTCGGAGTTAGCAGCCATTATCTTTGCATTAAAGATATGGCGACATTACTTATATGGCCAGTCATGTGAGATATACACCGATCACAAGAGTTTAAAATATATTTTTGATCAACGGGAGTTAAATTTAAGACAGAGGCGGTGGTTGGAGTTACTCAAGGATTACGAATGCACTATCCTTATCATCTGGGTAAGGCCAACATGGTTGCTGGCGCTTTGAGCCATAAATCTATGGGAAGCATGGCTCACTTGTCCCTAGAGAAGAGACCGTTGGCTAAGGCTATTCAGGATTGTTTGAGAATAGGTGTTACCTTGAGTTTTATCGGGACTGGTGCACTTATTGCACATGTACAAGTTAGATCCTCCTTAGTAGAGGAAGTTAAAGCAAGGCAGCATGCTTTTTGTATTGAGATGATAACTAGTGTGAAATAGGGCAAGGACGATGGATTTCAGGTAGATGAAGAGGGAACTCTTTGTTTCCATAATCGATTGGTAGTCCCTGAAATAGAGAGAATTCGAGGTAGGATCCTTGATGCAGCACATAATTCATCATATACAATACATCCTGGTGCTACCAAGATGTACCGTGATCTTAAGCAGTTCTACTGGTGGCAAGGCATGAAACGTGATGTAGCAGATTATGTGGCTAAATGCCTAATATATCAGCAAGTAAAGGCTGAACATTTGAGTCCAGCTGGTCCATTACAGAGCCTTGAAGTGCCAGAGTGGAAATGGGATCATGTTACCATGGATTTAGTGACTGCTTGGCCTAGAACTAAGACAGGATATGATTCTATTTGGGTGATTGTCGATAGATTGACTAAGTCGGCACATTTTATTTCGGTGAAAACTACTTATCCAGCTAATAAGTATGCTAAGCTTTATTTGGGTTGGATTGTGCCTTTACATGGTGTACCATTATCGATTATATCAGATAGAGGTTCGCAGTTTACAGCGAGATTTTGGAGATCATTCCAGGAGGCCCTCGGTACGTAATTATGGTTTAGCACTGCTTTTCACCCCCAGATAGATGGACAGTCCCAGAGGACTATACAGACCCTTGAGGATATGTTGCGGGCCTGTGTATTAGATTTTGAAGGGAATTGGGATGATCATTTACCTTTGATTGAGTTCGCTTATAACAACGGTTATCATAGCAATATACATATGGCACCATTTAAGGCACTATATGGTCGGAAGTGTAGATCACCTGTTGGTTGGTTTAAGGCAGGCGAGTATTGGCTACTTGGTCCAGATATTGTGCAGGATGCAGTGCAAAAGGTTGGAGTAATAAGAGAGAAGTTGATGGCTGCCCAAAATCAGCAAAAGGCCTATACTGATAATTGGAGACGTGAGTTAGAGTTTGATGTTGGAGATTATGTGTTCCTAAAAGTTTCAACTTTCAAGGGGGTTATGAGATTTGGGAGACGAGGTAAGTTAAGTCCAAGGTACATTGGACCATTCCAGATATTGAGCCATAAGGGTGCGATAGCATATGAGTTAGCATTGCCTCCAGACATGAGCTATGTACACCTCATATTCCATGTGTCTATGTTGCGAAAATCCATTCCAGATGATTCACATGTTTTACAGCCATAGGCAGCACAGATAGACTCCCGGTTAACATATATTGAGGAACCCGTAGCCATAGTAGATCGTCAAGTGCGAAAGATGCGGTCCAAGGAAGTTCCTACAGTTGAAGTTGTGTGGCAGTATCACAATATGCAGGAGGCTACGTGGGAGCTTGAGGATGAGATGAGACAGCAGTACCCCTAGTTATTTCAAACATGAGGTAATTCTTTATAGGTTAATTTATGCAAAATTCGAGGACGAATTTTATTAAGGGGAAGAATTGTGAGACCCTCGTAAGCTAGAGATAACTCAGGTCTCCTATAATATTCTGATGGCTCGAAACTACACATGTAAAAGCCACTAGGAAGGACGGGCTATCATGTGGTATACATATTGTATGATAGATTATAGAATTGGAGGTTAAATCGGGTGGTTAAGCGATTTGCCCCTAAAGTAGTTTAAAAATTCAGACTAAAATCGGGAAGGGGAAAAGTCCATAAAATATGATAAATTGAGTGGATATGATGATAATATACGATATAAAACTCATACCTATTATCAAAACAACAATCGGCATCAAATTCGAAAAAAATATGCACCAAGGGTATTTTGGTCATTTTACACCCCTTTTCATTTTTAGTCCAGGAAATGATATAAATGGACTTTTTGACTATATAATATGTTAATATGACATTTGGATCAATATTTGTCATTAGAACGAAAAAACGAGAATAGAATCGGTAAAATTGAAAAATTGTGACGTTGTTGTACTTAGTCAAAAAACGTGGTTCAAAAATTCTTGAAATCGATATGAACACATGGATAGATGTTTTAACACCCAAGGAACATGAATATGTTGAGAAAAAAATGAAAAACGAAATCCCGAACATCACGTTCTGTAGGGCATGTGCAAAAAGTCAGAGTTGGTCAACTCTTTTGACCAAGCTTAGGCAAGATTACGAACATGGGATAATTTCCCATAAATTTTCAGCCAAAAATAAGAAGACATCACGTCTTCTTCTTACTCTTTATGCCTTAGGCATTTTCTCACCAAAAACTTCATTAAAACTTACTAAAGCTTTCTCTCTCCTCCAAATTTCAAGGGAAATCACCAAATTTTGCAAGGATTTCACTAACCCATAGGCAATGTCATGTTCTAAGCTTGATTTTGACATTATATTTTGAAGATTTATCTCTATCTATGAGAAACTATTTTGGCTGAAAATTGGTGGTCGTGAACCACCATGTTGCCGCCACTTTTTTCGTTATGGGAGATGTTCCTCTGCCTCCTTAAACCGTAAATTAGTATCAGATAGCTTTGAATCAAAATTTAGAGGCTAAAACAAGCTTGGCCGAAACCCTAGCTTGCCCATGAGATGGTGCCGCCACCTTCATTGGTTGTCCGAGGCCACCGTGAACTTCGTTGTTATTGTGTGAGCAACTTTCCAGTTGATTGTTGCTCCGAATTTTTACCCGAGCTAAGTGTAGGAATTTATTTGTAAAAATTCTTAAGTTGGAAAATTTTGAATAGCAGCTAACTAGAATAAATAGTTAGAATTTGAATGTCCCGTAGTTGAGAAATATTCACAGAATATCCTGATGATGCCATAGGTACTCATATTACAGAGTTCGCCTGGGATCACGACAAAGCCACGAAAGTGCCGCTTTAACACTCGGACTAACACTGTGAGTATTTAGGTTAATATAGGAGGTAGTTGTTGTTTTATATGCATTGTTGATTGATATGGATATTGAAACACGAAAGATTGCTTGAATTACGAAAATGGTAAGTTTCGAACCTTACGCGGATCAAAGGCGTAAGTGTGGTGTTAATATGGTTACATGAGGTAAGTGTTGTGGAGTTGAATAATAATGAATGTGACCTATTTGAAATGCTCGGATATGCTTAATTGAGATGTTGGGCAAGGTACGGATCATGGTTGTACATGTCGGATTAAAGAAACAATAGTATGGAATTGTGTTTGAAGCATTATGGTTACTAGTTTGTGAAATTGGTTGATGAATGATATTGTATAGGATGGTTGAGTATTTAAGGATAGTTAGATATTGTAGATTAAAAGGTTATGCACATAAGTTGTTTGATAAAAAATCTAAGTGAAAATGTAATGCTTTGAAAAACATAAGTAGAAATATGTTAGTGTAGAGATTGTTTCCTAGCATAGTATATATATTATATATTACTCCATGATATAAGAGAATTAATATATCATGTTGATATTATACGGGCATGGTGATGTCTGGGATGCTATTATTGTACAGACAAGGTGATGTCCAGGATGCTATTATTGTACGGACAGGGTGATGTCGGGATGCTATTATTATATGGACAGGGTGATGTCCGGGATGCTATTATTATACGGACAGTGTGATGTCCGGGATGCTATTATTGTACGGACAAGGTGAAGTCGGGGATGCTATTGTTGTACGGACAGGATGAGTCCGGGATGATATGGACAAGATAGTCCAGTATGACAAATATTACGGACTGGTATAAGTCCGGGATGTTTTGATGATATAGACATGAGAAATTCTTAATCAATAATTATGGAGGTATACACATAAAATCGATTGTTAAATATTTTTGGCTACCGATTTTGGCTGGCCAATGACCTATTTATATTCAGCACTCAGCATAGAAGATTTCGTATGGGACAAATAATTTTTATAAGCCCTGGAACAATTTTTAAATATTACTTTTCGGTTAATTAGTCATACTTGATATGTCATGTTTATGCTTTAATGGTTATGAAAGGAAGCAAGAAAATTCCAAGTACTCTTCCTAGTTGCCTTATGCTCACTGAGTTTTTCGACTCACTCCGTTTATTTTCATTTTTTTTTTCAGATTCTGATAGACCAAGCTCTTCCTAGATTTCGAATAGCTAGCTGCTCACATACTTGTGGTGAGCGGATTGACCCAAAACGTGGTAAGCAGTGACGATGGTGGGATACATTTTTGCAGTCACTAGGGTCTCATGGGTCCTCTGCATTTTGTGTATGATGAATATGTACTGTATATTTTGCAAACGGATGTAATTAAGTGATGTATGACGTATATCGGTCTTAGAGACATAGTATGAGACAGTGATGTTTATTTTGTTATGATATAATATATGTTAGATATCATAATATATATTAAGTATGTATATATATATATATATATACGAAATACGTATTTTAATACGTAGGTTGTCGTACACAAATGATATCAAAGTGAATGAGAAATTAGTCTCATTATTTACCCACTTGAAGAGGAAGGAAAGTTGGTTGAAGGTATGTGTGGTAGTCAATCCCACATAGGACTAAGAATGACTTTAGCTTATAGTTTATATAAGCTAGAGTGTGATGATGGGTTGGGCCCCAAGGGGCATGATAACTCGTATAATTATATAGTTTTTAGTTATGTTTTATTATTGTTTTGTGTCAAATACGAGTTATTATTGTTTAGTCTAATTGTGTTTATGATCTTTTATATTTTTATGTAATTTGGTGTTTTTCACAAGTTTCTTTGAGTGATTTCAGATTACTAGAATTAAGGGCAAATCCAGTTCAGTTCCAGTTCCGACACCGTTTACCATATCAGCTATATCTCGAGTTTCACTGAAGCAATAAGGCTGAAATTTGTAGCCGTGCAAAGCTAAGAGGCATATCTATCTTTTTCATGTTTTACACTTCTTGAAACAGAGTCGTTTTCCCTAGTGAAATCGACCATCAAGTTGGCTGATGTGCAATGACGTCTGTGCTGACCTGTTTTCGTATTTTGCCCATATCTTCTTATCCACATTAGCAAATGAGCTGATTCCAACGGATATGGATCCGTAACTGATAGGGGTATAGTTTTCTAGAAGACAATTTTATCAGATCGAGCCTCCAACATTGACAAAATCGACCATCAAGCTGGCTGATCAGAATTGTCATACAATATGACGAAAATTGTTAGAAAAATGCACCCACCTATTATACCTACCTTTGAAATTTGTAAAGCTTGTCTCTTGTCATTTAGCCCTCCAAAATGTGTATAAATAGAGGGCCTTGGATGAGTATGGGGATACATTATACATTGGTAGGATATTAGCCATTGTAATAAAATTCTCTAAGTTTTCTTCTTCTTTCCTTTCTCTAGTTTTCTTTTTCTTTATTTACTTATGCTTCTTACATTTCTTTTCATTTTATTCATATCTAGTATGTATTGCTAATCATATTGTTGAGGTGATGAGGTGAAGCTCTTGGTAAATGCTAAGGTTAGTCTCTTAAACATGAGCTAAAATGAATCATCATTTATAAACACTAGTATAGATAATATTTTCTTTTGGTTTAAAATCATACTTGCAAAGTAGAGATCTTGATTCATTATTGACAATGAAAATGGCACAGTAAATGCTTGGTTTCATAACCTTGATTTGTTGTAGACATATACCTTGGCATAAGGAATGCTTGGACTCTTTTTATGAGTTTTGAGGACACCAAATGAACATAATATCATATGCTATGGACGTTGGACAATTTGGACTGAATTGCTAAACCTTCCGATTGGAACCTCCCTTATGTGTGGATTTCAATTGTGTAATAAAACAAGATTAATCTTAGCATAACACCAAGAGTGGATTCTCTAACCTCAACATCCTTTCTTATTGTTTTTTATATCTTGTTTAATTGCTTTTATGTTATTTTGTTTATTTTGTTCTCTAATATCTTGTTTACTTTCTTTGTTATTGATTCCCTAATATCTTGTTTATTTTCTTTTTCATATATATTTATAAACTTATACTTACTAGTACGCTTCCCTGTGGTTCGACCTCGGACACCGAGAATTTATTACTTGAACATAACCTGCACTTGGGTTTACAACTCTTAATTGAGTCTCCATCAAGTTTTTGGCGCCGTTGCCGGGGAAGCAATACTAAGTATATAAGTTTATAAGTATATTTATTTTTATTGGCTGGTTATACCGCCTAATTTGTATATTAACTTTGTTTTATTGGCTGGTTATACCGTCTAAGTTTGTATATATATATTTTTGGCTGGTTATACCGCCTAATCTGTATATTAACTTTGTTTTATGCTTGTTTGGCGACGTGATTTTAGATCTCGTCGTTTAGTTAGATTTTATTGTGAAACTTTTTCAGGTAATCTTTCTAATACAACTCCTACCATGGCTGACAATGAAAGTGTTCATGCTGAAGATGAGAACAGACAAGTACGCACCATGCGTGACTACTTGCAACCAACTCGAAGCTCATCACCCTCTTGTTTTATTTTTCCTCTCAATGCAAACAACTTTCGTTTTAAACCAGGTATGATAGCTTTGCTTCCAAATTTCCATGGGTTAGAATCGGAAAGTGCTTACTCGTTTCTAAAAGACTTCGAAGATGTATGTGTCACCTTTAATGACCAACAATGTACAAATGAAATTGTCAAGCTAAAATTATTTCCTTTTTCTTTAAAAGATAAAGCAAAAATTTGGCTTCATAATTTAAAACCAAGGTCAATTGGCACATGGCAAGAATTACAAACTGAGTTTCTAAAGAAATTTTTTCCAGCACATAAAACTACTGCTTTGAAAAGACGGATTCAAAATTTCAATCAAAATCAAAATGAAGCATTTTTTCAGTGCTGGGAGCGTTTTACAGATTTGTTAAGTTCTTGTCCACATCATGGTTTTGAAAAATGGCGTCTTATTAGTTTCTTTTATGAAAGTTTAACTCCCAAAACTAAACAATTTGTTGAAACAATGTGTAACGGTGAGTTTCTAGAAAAAGAACCTGAAGAAGCCTTTGACTACCTAGACCATTTGGCAGATAACTCTCAAGCCTGGCACACAGATAATTCCTCTGAAAGTTCCAATAGATCTAATCTTGTTTCTAACAGAGGTAAATATCATTTTAGTCAAGAAGATGAGATAAAAGCTAAAGTAGCTAATTTGGTTAGAAAGATTGAAGCCATGGAACTTAGAGAAGTAAAAGAAGTCAAAACGGTTAAAAATGAAGAAAGTTGTGAAATTTGTGAAATCATGGGACACCCCACTTCTGAATGTCCAAACATTCCCATTCTTAAAGAAGCGTTGCATGATCAAGTAAATTCCATAAACACATTTAAAAAGCCTTTTGCTTCTTCTTACTCTGAAACGTATAACCCTGAATGGAGAAATCATCCCAACTTCAGTTGGCGGAATAATAATCATGTTCAGGTACCACAATCTCAAAAGCCGGGCAACACTTTTTCCTATCAACCTTCACGTGTACAAACCTTGGAAGAGACATTGCAAGCATTCATGCAAACACAAGCAAATATGAATAACCAAACTTCACAGGACATCAATGAGATCAAAAACACCTTGTCCACATTGACAGCTTCATTACGCACTCAAGAAAAAGGTAAGTTTCCTGCTCAACCTCAGCCTAACCCTTCTACTCAATGTCTTGTTTCTTGCTCCAATGAAACTCAACAGGAAAACGTCAGTTCTATCACAACTCTTCGAAGTGGAAAGGCAATTGACAAAAACATTCCATCAAAAGACCAAGATCCTCCTTCCCCTCCGAAAAGTAATGGTAAGGATGATGGTAAGTCTGAACTTCTTGAATATTTGGACAAAGAAAAAGGTATGCATCCTGCTCCTTTTCCTCAAAGGTTGCAAACAATAAAGAATTTGAATCAAAATGCAGTAATTTATGAACTTTTCAAACAAGTTAAGATTAACATTCCTTTATTGGATGCAATCAAACAAGTTTCATCTTATGCTAAATTTTTGAAGGACATGTGCACAGTTAAAAGGAAACATAATGTACAAAAGAAAGCATTTCTGACTGAAAGTGTGAGCTCAATCATTCAGCACCTTACTCCACCAAAATTCAAAGATCCTGGATGTCCAACAATCTCATGCATCATTGGAAACACTAGAATAGAACGTGCATTACTTGATCTTGGTGCTAGTGTTAATCTTTTGCCTTTTTCTGTTTATCAACAGTTAGGTTTAGGTGAACTCAAGGAAACACCTGTTACACTTCAACTAGCTGATTGTTCTGTAAAAATTCCTCGAGGGATAGTTGAAGATGTTTTGGTTCAAATTGATAATTTTTACTTCCCTGTTGATTTTATTGTTTTGGACACACATCCTGTTTCAAATCCAAATGTTCAAATTCCTGTTATATTAGGCCGTCCATTTCTTGCAACTTCTAATGCTCTGATAAATTGCAGGAATGGTAATTTGAACATTTCTTTTGGAAATATGACTTTAGAATTAAATGTGTTCAACATTTGCAAGCAACCTGGTGATGATTCAGAAGTACATGAAGTGGAGTTCATTGAAGAACTTGTTCATGAACATCTCACCACTACCACATTCCATGATCCTTTAGAAGCTTATTTAATTGAATGTGAGTTTGATAATGCTTCAGAAATTTCACACACTGATTCTTTGTTAAATTCTTTTCAGGTTAAGCATTGTTGGAAACAAAAGTTTGAGGAACTTCCATCACTCACAAATGTCACTGTACCATCAACTATTGAACCACCCAAGCTGGATTTAAAACCATTGCCATCCGAGCTAAAATATTCCTTTTTGGGTGAGAATGAAACTTTTCCAGTCATAAATGAACTTGAGGAACTCAGAAATGATGCATATGAGAATTCTAAAATTCATAAAGAAAGAACTAAAGCCTTTCATGACAAGTTAATTTCAAGAAAAACATTTGATGTTGGGCAAAAAGTTTTACTTTATAATTCTAGACTTCACATATTTCCTGGTAAGTTGAGATCAAGATGGACTGGCCCATTTGTGGTTAAGCATGTGTATCATTATGGAGCAGTTGACATTGAGAATCCTCAAAATGGTAACGTATTCAAGGTAAATGGACAAAGACTCAAACTCTTTTTGGAAAATCCTGTTACTCAAGAAGAGGTTGTTTTTCTTTCTGATCCTTGTTTTGAAAATAACTAGACGTAAATATAATTTTTACTAATTTCCAAAAAAAAAAAAATAATACATTTTTTTTAACCCCGGTTAAATGGCGGATAACGGTACTCCGTGATTATTTAAGTCTGTTCCATCAGCTACCCACAAAACTGATATTGTATATAAATTTCTCTTTCAATTTCTTTTTCATTTTTTTTTTAAGATGGATGATATTCTCACAAGATTGCAGAAACGATTTCCTCCTTTTCCTCGGAATATTTTACTGAAGCTTTACCAAGTTCGATTTGAAAGATTAAGAATGCTTATGCATAAAGGGATTCCTGAAGACATACGTTAGATAATTGAAGCCAAGGTACGTGAAGATGAATATCTTCCTGTTTTGCATTTACCAGGTACAGGTAGAAGCACTTTTGCAAAGAAGCGACGAGCAAAGCGCATGAGTTCAAATTGCCACAAATGTGCACGATGGACGTGTAACGGTAAATGTCGTTCTATTGGGATTCCGTCCTCTAATCGAGATGATAAAATTGAATTCATTAAGGATGGACTGAGTAAGGAGAATTTGGGTAATATCCAACTTTCTCTTGACACGCATCCTAGTGGAGACGTACAAAGAGAAATTCTTGATTTATGGCCGCAATTCCAAAGGGAATGACAACATCTTGGGAATCTGATGTTAAAAGACCCTGTTTGCCAGCTTGTAAGAAAACTGGATGGGAAGCATATCCTCGACTCATAGAAGGCGTTTAAGCCGTTTCTGGACGTAAAACCAGAGGAAGATGTGAGCCACAGTCACAACTACAATAAATGACTTCTCAGCTTTTGGTTTGATTTGCAATAACTTCATTTCGGTTTAATTTACGTGTTGTTCGATTTGTGTAATTATTCTCGATTTTTTTTTTTTTTTTTGCATTGGTCTTTTACGGTTGATTTTTCTTCTCTTTTTGATTTTCTTCCTGAAATCACGCAAAAATCTTTTGTTAGGTTAACATTTTCTTCTGACATGTCAGATACACTTTCGGCGACATTATTACTCTTGTCTGATTCACTACTCAGTCCTCTATATATTACACCATGTACTCATTCTCTTTCAGGCACTCGAAAAAGAAAAAAAAAATGGAAAGTACTTCGTCCCAACGCATTAAAAAAAATTTTGTGTCTTTGGAGGTGCCTATCCAGGGAAAAATAACATATTCGCTGATGAAGCCATAAGAGTTGGAGTAATACTTGCCCAACAAAAGATCCAGTTGATTTATGGAGGCGGTAGTACGGGTTTAATGGGAGCAGTCGCTACAGCAGCACACGCCGGAGGAAGTCCAGTTCTAGGAATCGTGCCAAAACTATTCACAGATTTTTGTGGACCTACCGTGGGTAAGGAAATACAAGTCTGGAGTATCCCTGAACGGATAACAATCATGTACCATTCTGCCGATGCATTCATTGCTTTACCAGGAGGTCTGGGTACATTGGAAGAAATAGCTTGCGTGGCTTCTTGGTTATCTTTGGTCACAAAAAAGAAACCCATTGGTTTGCTTAATATTAATGGTTATTTTAGTAATTTGCTTTCATATTTAGATAATGCTGTGGATAATGGATTCAGGTTTTCAGAGGCAAGGGGAACCATAATTTCTACTACAACCATTGAAGATTTACTCAAAAAGCTACAAGCTTATGAGTGTTTATCTGCTACGGTTGTTTCGCAAACGCTCGGAAAAAGAAAAAGAGATATGGACGAGCAAGGAGTGGATTGCACTTTGTCTTTGTGACATTATCTAACATTTTGCTTGTTGTGTCTCAGTTATAATAAGTGGTTAGCAACCTCTGCAGGTAATATCTCCTAAATTCTACCTTTAAAATTTGACATTGGGGACAATGTCATATTTTAGTAGGGGGTAAGGGACATATTTTGCTAAAAAAAAAAAATTGTTGTGTTTTAAGACATTTAGAAGTATTCATTCTGAACAAGGTCTGAGTAAGGGAGACTTGAGACATACCTTGTCAGTTTGATTTAATCTTCTTCTTCAAAAAAAAAAAAAAAAAAAGCATGTTTAGACTTAGTGTGTTTTTTAGTTACTTTCAATACTATAATGAGATATGAATTGCATAAGTCTAAAACAGATTTATTAGTGAGAAGATTTTCATGAGAATTGAGCTTGATATCAACCTTTTTATGAGCCAATGTTAATATGATATGTTGATTGAGAAAGAAGCATGTTTAGACTTAATCTGACTTGTATAATCATCCTTGTGAGTTTTTGAGCCTATAATGATTGATGCATTATAAAAATCAATCTAATTTCTTTCTTGAGTGCTCTTATGATTACATGATTCTCTAGAACTTGCTTTAAACCGTTTGAGACTATATTGATACATGTGACAACATGAATATGATAGAGGCATTAGGATTATAACCAGAGCCAAACAGCCATCCATTATTAATGTTCTAAGAGAACATCCCCACTAGTGAGCCAATTTGAGCCTACATTAAATATGCTATTTTATTGGTAACCAGAACTTACACCTAGCCTAAATATACTTATATCCTTACCCTTGTTCTAAAGATGGATTATATATTTTGAGACATATTGCAAAAACAAGGGATAATTTTTGAAAATTTGGGTTAGAACGAAAGATAAGTGTGGGGGAGGAGAGAGGCAAAAGTCAAGAGAAAAAGAAAGGGATCATTGTCAAATACATTCCCATATTAAAAAAAAAAAAAAAATCTTCTCTTGAACTTCTAGTTAAAGTAAAGAAAAAGATGTTACAAAGTTGGTTAGAATGAAACAAAGGCTCAACATGAATATTTAGCCTATGTTATTATGTGCTTTATAAGAGTTTTGAGAAGTTTTATTTGTATGATCTTATTATGTCTCTAAAATCTATGAACTCTTTGGAACCTTTGTGATATCTTTATCCTTTTGTTCTTTAACCACATTATAACCCTTTGGCCCCATTACAACCTTGAATAAAGACCTCTTGATTTATGAAGTTGTATGATCTAAATAGTGGAGAATAGGTGGACAAGCAAGCATATGGTAGAAGTGTTTTCATGATATTGATTGAGTGTAAACACTTTACCACTACTTTAAAGAGTGAAAATCAAGAGAGTATCCCATGTGAGAAGTTGAGATTAAGTTTGAATATGCACTATTTTGATTGAAATATGTTATGTTAATATTGGCTTAACTCATTTATTTACATTCAAGCAAGATTTTTTGTGAATTTCTTTAAGCTATTGATTAGTTTTTAAGACTTGTCCAATGATTATCTCTAATTTATATTGGAAGGATTAGTTATAATTATTATTTTTAGTTTTTCTTATGTCTTCAATGTTTGTGGGTATCGTCCTAGTAAACCCTCACGAGACTAAACTCGTCCACTAGGGACACCTAGGGGTTTAAAGGCTTGTGTCACATGCTAAGTGCCACCGTGATTTCCTACGAAAATGGATTAGATTAGATTTTCTTATTTTATTTTTATTGAGTCGTTGCTAGGGACTAGCAACAATCTAAGTGTGGGGGTGTGATAACTCGTATAATTATATAGTTTTTAGTTATGTTTTATTATTGTTTTGTGTCAAATACGAGTTATTATTGTTTAGTCTAATTGTGTTTATGATCTTTTATATTTTTATGTAATTTGGTGTTTTTCACAAGTTTCTTTGAGTGATTTCAGATTACTAGAATTAAGGGCAAATCCAGTTCAGTTCCAGTTCCGACACCGTTTACCATATCAGCTATATCTCGAGTTTCACTGAAGCAATAAGGCTGAAATTTGTAGCCGTGCAAAGCTAAGAGGCATATCTATCTTTTTCATGTTTTACACTTCTTGAAACAGAGTCGTTTTCCCTAGTGAAATCGACCATCAAGTTGGTTGATGTGCAATGACGTCTGTGCTGACCTGTTTTCGTATTTTGCCCATATCTTCTTATCCACATCAGCAAATGAGCTGATTCCAACGGCTATGGATCCGTAACTGATAGGGGTATAGTTTTCTAGAAGACAATTTTATCAGATCGAGCCTCCAACATTGACAAAATCGACCATCAAGCTGGCTGATCAGAATTGTCATACAATATGACGAAAATTGTTAGAAAAATGCACCCACCTATTATACCTACCTTTGAAATTTGTAAAGCTTGTCTCTTGTCATTTAGCCCTCCAAAATGTGTATAAATAGAGGGCCTTGGATGAGTATGGGGATACATTATACATTGGTAGGATATTAGCCATTGTAATAAAATTCTCTAAGTTTTCTTCTTCTTTCCTTTCTCTAGTTTTCTTTTTCTTTATTTACTTATGCTTCTTACATTTCTTTTCATTTTATTCATATCTAGTATGTATTGCTAATCATATTGTTGAGGTGATGAGGTGAAGCTCTTGGTAAATGCTAAGGTTAGTCTCTTAAACATGAGCTAAAATGAATCATCATTTATAAACACTAGTATAGATAATATTTTCTTTTGGTTTAAAATCATACTTGCAAAGTAGAGATCTTGATTCATTATTGACAATGAAAATGGCACAGTAAATGCTTGGTTTCATAACCTTGATTTGTTGTAGACATATACCTTGGCATAAGGAATGCTTGGACTCTTTTTATGAGTTTTGAGGACACCAAATGAACATAATATCATATGCTATGGACGTTGGACAATTTGGACTGAATTGCTAAACCTTCCGATTGGAACCTCCCTTATGTGTGGATTTCAATTGTGTAATAAAACAAGATTAATCTTAGCATAACACCAAGAGTGGATTCTCTAACCTCAACATCCTTTCTTATTGTTTTTTATATCTTGTTTAATTGCTTTTATGTTATTTTGTTTATTTTGTTCTCTAATATCTTGTTTACTTTCTTTGTTATTGATTCCCTAATATCTTGTTTATTTTCTTTTTCATATATATTTATAAACTTATACTTACTAGTACGTTTCCCTGTGGTTCGACCTCGGACACCCGAGAATTTATTACTTGAACATAACCTGCACTTGGGTTTACAACTCTTAATTGAGTCTCCATCAGGGCACCCAAGTTTTTGTGGAGGGTGAGGACCTACACAACTTGGGCTAGACCACACGCGCGCGCCGCCGCCGCCGAGCCGAGCCGGGCTGGGCTGGGTTGGGTCGGGTTTGGGTTTGGGTCAGTAAATAATTTTTTACTGCCCAACCGGATTATTTTTTCCAAACCGAACCAGCTCAACACCAAGCAGCCGAACCAGCTTAAATCCAACCAGCTTTATGTCCGAATAATTCTTCTTCTAGAATGTGTCTGTTCGGTTCCTTGCCTTTTTCTGAAGTGTCTTGCCTTTTGGATTGAACCGGTTCATTGGTTCAGACTTGTCTTTTGACCGAACTGGTTTATGTCCAACAATTGTGTCTGACCGAACAGACTTCTATGTATCTATAAATAGGACTGCTTGTATCTGTTTTAAAACACTCATTCACCGAAAATATTCTTGCTTTCTGAGAGAGAGACTTCAACATTCTTCAGTTCGCTGTGTTGCATCCGGGTGTGCTCTCATTTGCAACGTATATCGAGGAAACCTGGGAGACGATTTGCATCGATACTGTAAGCACCTTAGACATGCAAAAAACGTCTTAAGATTGTTGTTCAAAATATATATGCTATATACTGTAAAAATATAAATAAAAAAAAAAAGAAGAACTTGATCTATATATATAGAAGCAGATTACAACAAATATGTAAAAACGAACAAGGACACTTACAGTAATTGATTTGAAAAAAATCAATAATATTATATAAATATATATATATAAATTACTATGGCAGAAACATCTACCGGTATTGCTAGAGAGCCCGTAGCGCCACAACCTCTACATGTAACACATGGTGAGAAACCTGAGAAGTTCAATGGTCAGGACTTCAAACGATGGCAGCAAAAGATGCTGTTCTATTTGACCACCCTCAATCTAGCCAAGTTCTTACGGGAGGAGGCCCCGACTTTGGACGAGGGAGAGACCGATACTATGCATGGAAGCATTCTGACTTCCTATGCAAGAACTACATCCTCAATGGTTTGGACAACACGTTATACAACGTGTATAGTCCGATAAAGACAGCGAAAGAGCTGTGGGAGTCCTTGGAAAGGAAATATAGAACCGAGGATGCCGACACAAAGAAATTTGTGGTTGGCCGGTTTCTAGATTTTAAAATGGTGGACTCGAAAACCATTATCAGTCAAGTTCAAGAGTTTCAATTGATTCTCCATGAGATCTTTGCCGAGGGAATGACTCTTAGTGAATCATTCGGAACGGCAACGTTGATAGAGAAACTCCCTCCTTCGTGGAAAGATTTCAAGAACTATCTAAAGCACAAACGAAAGGAGATGTCTTTAGAGGACTTGATTGTTCGATTGAGAATCGAAGAGGATAATTGTAGTTCAGAGAAGAGGGTCATGGTCCAGACCATGGAAGCCAAAGCGAATGTTGTTGAACATTCGAAAAAGACCAACAAGAGGAAATTTGTTGGTTCAAGTTCTTCCCAAGCAAAGAAGGGAACGGATTTTAGAAAGTTCACGGGAAATTGTTTCAACTGCAACAAGCCCGGACACCGTGCAAAGGACTGCCGACAGAAAAAGAGGAAGAAAGCTCAAGCCAACCTAGTTGATGATTTTGAGCTTGCTGCTGTTGTTTCACAAGTGAACTTGGTGGAAAACCCTAAGACATGGTGGGTTGATACCGGGGCCACTTGTCACATATGTTCTGAAAGGAAGAGTTTCTCCAAATATAAAGAAGCTGCTAATGATGAGCAACTATATATGGGAAACTCTACGGCTTGCAAGGTTCGAGGCCATGGAAATGTGGTACTCAAGATGACCTCCGGGAAGCAACTCACATTGAACAATGTTGTTCATGCTCCCGAAATCCGAAAGAATTTGGTTTCCGGCTCTTTATTGAGCAAGAATGGGTTTAGGCTCGTATTCGAGTCTGATAAATTTGTACTCACCAAGAGTGGGATATTTGTGGGAAGGGGATATCTTTGTGATGGGCTTTTTAAGCTCAATGTTATGACAATTGTACCCAAGAATAAGATTATTAATAATAATATTTCTTCTGTTTACTTGGTTGAGTCCCCTACTTTATGGCATGGTAGATTAGGTCATGTAAATTACAAGACCTTGCAAAAAATCAGCAATTTGGATTTGCTTCCGAAATTTGTCATTGGCAAGAATCACAAATGTGAAATTTGTGTAGAATCCAAATTAGCTAAGGCTCCTTTCTATTCAATAGAAAGAAGTAGTGAACCTCTAGAGTTAATTCACACTGATATTTGTGATTTAAAATTTGTGCAAACTAGAGGTGGTAAAAATTATTTTATTACTTTTATAGATGATAGCACATGATATTGTTACGTCTATTTGCTAAAAAGCAAAGACGAGGCCTTGGAAGCATTTAAGCTCTTTAAGAATGAGGTTGAAAATCAACTAAGCAAGAAAATAAAGAAAATAAGGAGTGATAGAGGTGGTGAATATGATTCATTTTTTAATGAATTCTGTTCGGAAAATGGAATCATCCATCAAACCACTGCTCCTTATTCACCTCAACAAAATGGTATTGCAGAACGCAAGAACCGAACGTTGAAAGAAATGATGAACGCTTTGTTGATAAGTTCAGGGTTACCTCAGAACTTGTGGGGGGAAGCTATCTTATCAGCTAATTATATTTTAAATAAAATACCCCATAAGAAATTAGACAAGACACCGTATGAATTGTGGAAGGGTCTAAGACCAAACTACAATTACATGAAAGTGTGGGGGTGTCTTGCGAAGGTAGCCGTTCCTCCACCTAAAAAGGTCAAGATAGGACCTAAAACTATTGATTGCGTATTCATTGGATATGCAAACAATAGTGCTGCTTACCGTTTTCTTGTATTTAAGTCGGACATTCCCGATATTCATATCAATACGATAATGGAATCAAGGAATGCTTCGTTCTTTGAAGATGTTCTTCCTTATAAGGAAAAACAAGAAAACAAGACTGCAAAGAGAACTCATGAGTCCTCGAGTAGTAATCCACATATGGATGAAGAGGAACAAGAGAAACCTAGAAGGAGCAAACGGGCTAAAGTACCGACTACTTATGGTCCAGATTTTCTAACATATTTGTTAGAAAATGAACCTCAAACTTTTAGCGAGGCTATGTCATCTCCAGAAACACAATTCTGGAAAGAGGCCGTTAACAATGAAATAGAATCCATCATGCAAAATCATACATGGGAACTGG
This sequence comes from Fremontodendron californicum, assembly GCA_030761205.1. Classification (NCBI taxonomy): domain Eukaryota; kingdom Viridiplantae; phylum Streptophyta; class Magnoliopsida; order Malvales; family Malvaceae; genus Fremontodendron; species Fremontodendron californicum. The sequence continues at coordinate 7,418,373 of JAULJL010000025.1, read as the reverse complement.
TGGATCTTCCTCAAGGGCATAAGCCTTTAGGATCCAAATGGATATTTAAGAGGAAGATGAAAGCAGATGGAACGATTGATAAATATAAAGCCCGGCTTGTAATAAAAGGATACAGGCAAAAGGAAGGGCTCGATTATTTTGATACGTATTCACCAGTTACGAGAATAACATCTATTCGAATGTTAATAGCTATAGCAGCTCTTAACAATCTCGTTATACACCAAATGGATGTTAAGACAGCTTTCCTAAATGGAGATTTAAACGAAGAAATCTATATGGAACAACCCGAAGGGTTCAAAGTTTCGGGACAGGAAAGAAAGGTCTGTAGACTTGTTAAATCATTATATGGTTTAAAACAAGCTCCTAAACAATGGCATCAAAAATTTGACAATACAATGTTGTCAAATGGTTTTCGTATTAATAAATGTGATAAGTGCGTTTACGTAAAAGATACGAATAAGGGATATGTCATTGTTTGTCTATACGTAGACGATATGTTGATCTTAGGCAGTAACAATGAGATCGTAAAAGCTACCAAAACTTGGTTGACCAGTAAGTTTGAAATGAAAGATATGGGTGTAGCTGATGTGGTTTTAGGAATTAAAATTTCTAAAACACAAGATGGCTTGGTAATATCTCAAGATCATTATGTAAATAATATTCTTGATAAATTCAGTAAGAACGATACCAATATAGCCAAAACACCCGTAGATGTTCATTTACATCTAAAGAAAAATACTGGTGACGCAATATCTCAATTAGAATATTCGCGAATAATTGGTAGTCTTATGTATCTTATGAACTGCACAAGACCAGATATAGCTTACTCAGTTAGCAAACTGAGTAGATTTACTAGTAATCCTGGAGAGGATCACTGGAAGGCCATTGTGAGGGTACTTAGATATTTGAGATACACCTCAAGTTATGGACTGCACTATACAAGATATCCAGCTGTACTTGAAGGGTACACTGATGCAAACTGGATATCCGATACTAAAGATTCTAAATCTACTAGCGGATTTATCTTTACTATTGGAGGAGCTGCAGTGTCATGGAAATCTTCTAAACAAACATGTATTGCCAGATCCACTATGGAATCTGAGTTTATAGCTTTAGATAAAGCTGGAGAAGAAGCAGAATGGCTTCGGAATTTTTTAGAAGATATTCCATGTTGGCCGAAACCTGTGCCGGCAATAAGTATACATTGCGATAGCCAATCTGCAATTGGTAGGGCACAGAGTAGTTTATATAACGGTAAATCTCGACACATTCGTCGAAGACACAATACCGTTAGACAGTTGCTCTCAAATGGAATTATCTCTATTGATTATGTAAAATCAAAGGATAATATTGCGGATCCGCTTACTAAAGGTTTAACGAGAGAGCAAGTAAATACATCATCGAGGGGAATGGGTCTTAAGCCTATAAATTAAAGTTACATAGTGGAAACCCAACCTAGCTGACTGGAGATCCCAAGATCTAGGTTCAAAAGGGACAACTAAATTATGTAACTGTGTGTAAGCACTAAAAGAGTTAAACACTCTTATCCATTCCTATGATGATTTAGTGCTGCCTGCAAGGTAGGATAAGCTATGCTTTTAATGATTCTTATAGCTTGATAAATAATCAAGTGGGGTATTGCAGGATACTCTTAATGAGCAATCACCTATTATGAGTAAAAAACGTGGCCACTTCTATGAGAATTGATCAGGCTAAATCCTCTAGAGTACTCATAAGAAACCAGGAAGTGTCCGAGGCCAAAATGGACACAACCGTGAGAACCGAAGATGTTCGAAGGGGAATTGTGTGATAATTATTGTCTTGGTTTACACTAAAGGCTGAATAGTTCAAGACATCATGTTCACTAGTTAGCCGAGTAAATCCGATAGTTATTCACTATGGAGGGTTCAAAGCCAAAAGCTACCTATCTTGATGCAATTACTCTTCAAAGAAAGTCTCTCTCATACTCCGAGTCAGTTTGTCGTTTTATTCAGACAATTTCCATTCATGTGGGGGATTGTTAGATATCATAATATATATTAAGTATGTATATATATATACGAAATACGTATTTTAATACGTAGGTTGTCGTACACAAATGATATCAAAGTGAATGAGAAATTAGTCTCATTATTTACCCACTTGAAGAGGAAGGAAAGTTGGTTGAAGGTATGTGTGGTAGTCAATCCCACATAGGACTAAGAATGACTTTAGCTTATAGTTTATATAAGCTAGAGTGTGATGATGGGTTGGGCCCCAAGGGGCACCCAAGTTTTTGTGGAGGGTGAGGAACTACACAACTTGGGCTAGACCACACGCGCGCGCCGCCGCCGCCGAGCCGAGCCGGGCTGGGCTGGGTTGGGTCGGGTTTGGGTTTTCGTCAGTAAATAATTTTTTACTGCCCAACCGGATTATTTTTTCCAAACCGAACAGCTCAACACCAAGCAGCCGAACCAGCTTAAATCCAACCAGCTTTATGTCCGAATAATTCTTCTTCTAGAATGTGTCTGTTCGATTCCTTGCCTTTTTCTGAAGTGTCTTGCCTTTTGGATTGAACCGGTTTATTGGTTCAGACTTGTCTTTTGACCGAACTGGTTCATGTCCAACAATTGTGTTTGACCGAACAGACTTCTATGTATCTATAAATAGGACTGCTTGTATCTGTTTTAAAACACTCATTCACCGAAAATATTCTTGCTTTCTGAGAAAGAGACTTCAACATTCTTAAGTTCGCTGTGTTGCATCCGGGTGTGCTCTCATTTGCAACGTATATCGAGGAAACCTGGGAGACGATTTGCATCGATACTGTAAGCACCTTAGACAGGCAAAAAACGTCTTAAGGTTAAAAGGTCCAACCTTGACTCGATATTGATTTTTTTCAAATCAATTACTGTAAGTGTCCTTGTTCATTTTTACATATTTGTTGTAATCTGCTTCTATATATATAGATCAAGTTCTTCTTTTATTTTTATTTTTTTATATTTTTACAGTATATAGCATATATATTTTGAACAACAATATAAATGTATGTTTGTATGTAAGATGTCATAAAGGTTGAGTCTGCTGCAGGGCATTTTGGTTACTCCCTATCGAAGGTGTCCAAACCGAGATATCATGTATTGATGAATTATTACCTTGTGATTGTTGATGATTGAGCGGCAAACCCCCATGTAGGGCGAGATTATGCCAAAATTTTGTTTGATTTGGTTTAATGAGTATACTCAGGCCTTGGAGGCAGGGGCATACCTTGTCTCTGGCTGGTCACATGCCCTGAATTTGGGGTGTGACAAATTATCATAGGAATATAGTTAATTAGTTAAGAGGGATATTTTTATAAGACCATCAGAAGATCCTTATAAATAGATTAGAACTCGAGGTTAACAACTCAATATCATTAATCAAGTTAAGCAAGTAGGAGAAGTTCAAGCGAAGTATTGAGGGAAGTTGTAATCCTAGGCTTTTCTCAATTGAATTAAATCCAATTTTTATTTGCTCTTTGTTTATTATTTTTCTTTAATTTAGTTTCAATTCACAAATTTTTAATTATTTATTTGGATAAAATTAAGTTGTTTTAGTTTTAGCATTTAACTAAATTAATAGCAATTTCTCGTGGGTTCGACACTCTATTTTCATTTTATTACTTGTTTGCGATACGTGCACTTGCATAATTAAATCTAACAACACTTACCTCATGCTTTTTATACTTAGGGTCATGGAGAATCTTAAGCTATTTGCCCGCTTGCCAACTGTGGCAACTGTTCGCCCTCATCTGTCCTGTATGACCAGATTAATTATGGATATGTGCCATTCCCCTTAAGGGTTAGCTAGTGATCCTTGTCCTGCAGGGTTTTTTGGGTTTGGTTAACTATTGGATCTTAACCTTATGCGGTATGGGTATAATAAAGAAAAATTCGTCAAGTTATTTGATCAATAACAACAATAAACTAAATATTTAATTTAATGCAACCTTAAAAAATGTAGTCAAAAAGTTATAATAAATTATATGATCATGATTTTCGGTAAAAACAAGCAGATGCCGGAGCAATTGAAACTTGAATGAAACAGTAAATTAAATTAAACTCACATCTTATTACACGGCATGGCATGAGAGTCGTAACAAAATCAAGAATGAGTAAAATAAGGAAACTCTTACGTGGCGTACTGCAATTGGATCGTCTTAATTCTTTCTCTCAACTATCATTAAACTAAAAACCCTAACTTATATGCCGAAGACATTGTATTTGCATATCGAAATTGTTTGTTTATGGCATTGATTGTGGTAATACACCTGCACCATTTTTTTTCCCAACTCCTTGCATCTATGACTCTATGGTCGTATATTCGTATTGCTTGCTAATATATATAATATTGTAAGATACATTGATTTATCTATATTAATATAGATGTTTAGATAGATTAATTTCTTTTCATGACACGTAAAATAATAAAATATTTATTTATATTTTGAAACTAAAATAAAATAAGAAATCAAATTTTATATTTGAAAATTAAAAATATTTAAATTAAAAATTTGAACTTACTAAATAATTAAAGTCAAAACAAAATGTAAGACCATATAATTTTAAAATTTTTTAATCATTAAACTTAATTTGTTTTAGTTGAATCTAAGACTGTCTCATTCATTAAATTTTTTTACTATATCCATTCTTTATGGTATGCTAAGCGATCAATAGTATTTCTTTCATTTTCTAAAAATCAATATTATTTTTTTATTTCTAAACACGTTACTTTTACTCTCTATTGCTTTATACTTTTAGTTAGAGAACATTATATCTATTTGGATTGATATTGCAAGTAAGGCTGAGCAAAAAATTCAAGAAAACAGAAAATCGATTCGAACCGTAGTGTTCGGTTCAGTTTTTATAGAATTCGAGTCGAATTCAGGTTGGATAATAATTAGGTTTCTTCGGTTCTGATTGGATCCAAGATGGACCAAGTCTTAAAGATCCATTGCAAGTTCCAGATGCGTCAAGACAAGTAGATCAAGGAAGTAATGCAAGGATTGGTGCAATCCACTTGGGCCAAGTCTGCAAATTTTACAAGAAAGACCTCAACATTCAAGATGGGCTTGAAAGAAGAAGAACCAGCTTTAATCCATGCGATACAAGCTATAGAGGGGGTGGAATAGCCTAGTGTTTATTGTGGGCCTATTTTTTTTATTAATCTATTAGGCATGTGGGGCATATTCTATTTTATTAGTCTATTAGGCGTGTTGGGCCTATGTTTAATTCATTAATCTGATTAGGTGTGTGAGGCCTATTTTATTTATTAGGTGGTAGTTATTAGTTTATTTTGCGCTTGAGTGTTTCAGCCCTAATCTTTTAATTATTACTAGTCCTAGCTGACCTAGGAATTCTATTTAGGAGTTTATATACATTATTGTAGCAGCCTTTGGCAAATCAAATTATCAGATTTTTATTGAATGAAGTTTATTCTTCTTTGAGAACTTATCAGTTTTCTCTACTTGTTCTTGATTGAACTAAGAACTTAACAAAGGCAATCCTTTGTGGCGTTCACACCAAATATAGGTTCTTGAAACAAGTTTTCAAAGGGTCTAGATCTTTTGACTTGGTTATTGGCTTTCTTGGATGATTTTTTTTTTTAATTGTTGGTTCAAGGGTTTCAATCCCTAAAGGTTCACATCATTTGGTATCAGAGCTTAGGTTCCAAATCAGGTCTAATCTATCTTTTTATCCTCTTTACCATATTGCATTGGGGTTTTGGGTTTATCCTTTTACTTCTTTTATTGGGTTTTGGGTTTATCCCTTTTACTTCTTGTATTTAGGTACTTGTTGTTTTTTTAGGCATTCTTGTCTTGGGGTTTAGTCTTTAGACATTCTTGATTTATAATTTTACTTGGGGTTTAGTCTTTAAGCATTCTTGAATTATCCTTTTTACTTAGGGTTAGTCTTTAGGCATTCTTGATTTACCCTTTTTACTTCTTGCCTTGGGGTTTCAGTTTCTTTTCGTTTCTTGCTATTGAAATCAGATCAAGATTTTTCTTTTTTCGATTCTTGTTGTTAAATTAGGATCTTCTTTGACTTGATTATTGGCTTTCTTGGGTAAGTTTCGAATTGATGAGGGCTCAAAGGATTTCAATCATAAGGGTTCCTTTACTGTTTCTTGAATCTATTGCTGGTTAGAATAACACAATGTTGTGTCTTCATTTAGTTCAACTAGGTGTTAAAGAACTTGGAAGAGAAAATAGGAGAGGTAAAAGGCTAGAGTGGTGAGATTAGTATTGGAAAAAGCCAAAAGAGTGAAACACGAGTGGAGTGACATTCTTTGAGCATAAACACTCAGGGAGTGTGTGAGGTTTTTTATCACTAATATTCTTGTTTTTTGCAGCATTAAAGATGTCTCACAAGAGTGACTCAACACCTAAGAAGGAGGAGAATAAATCATTCTTATTGTTGCACGATATGCAACAACAGTTTGAACGGTTGAATTTTGTGTTGGGGGAGGTGAGAGATAGGATAGATCAAAAAGATGTAGCGATTAGAAATCTATAAGGTGGGCGAGATCGGAGGAGACGTGAGCCTAGTGTTGAAAATGAGTTTGAGAACAAAGTAGGTGAGTCCCTTATTGCCAAGTGTGCTCTCAATACGCAATTTAAGATAGATGATATGGAGCAGCGGAGAGAGAGAACATATTTCATATTAGATGTTTTGTAAATAACAAGGTATGTAGTATGCTTATAGATAGGGGAAGTTGCACCAATATAGCTAGTACTACCCTAGTTGAGAAGTTGAGCTTACCTTTACTAGAACATCCCAGACCTTATAAGTTGCAATGGTTGAATGAATATGGTAAGGTCAAGGACAATAAGCAGGTTTTGGTAGCTTTTACCATTGGGAGGTATAGTGACGAGGTGCTATGTAGTGCCTATGCATGCTAGCCATTTTTTGTTGGGGAGGCCATGGCAGTATGATAGGGGGTGATTGATGACGAGTTTAGGAATAGGTATAGCTTTGTAAATGAGGGAAATAGTCAAGCTTGTTCCTTTAACTCCAAAACAGGCCTATGAGGACCAATTGAAACTGAAAAGTGAGATTGAGCAAAAAAAAAAAGAGTGAAGTCGAAACACAAGAAAGAAAAATAAGGGTGAGGCCAAAAACTCAAGAAAAAGAAAGCATGAGAAAGAAAAAAGATAGGTGGCTGAGAATAAAGAAAAGAGAGTGGAGTCATGAGAGAAAAAAGAAAAGACAAAGACTAGTTTTTACGCAAAGGAGAGTGAGGTTAAGAGGGCCTTCTTAGAAGATCAGCCTATGAACTTTCTTGTTTACAAATAATCTTATCTTAATCTTGATGAAAGTAACCAATCTCTTCCTAGTGTGGCTGTTTCTTTGTTACAGGAGTTCGAGGACGTATTCCACGAGGGAGATGCCGATTGGGTTGCTGTCATACCCCAAATTCAGGGCATGTGACCGGCTAGAGACAAGGTATGCCCCTGCCTCTGAAGCCTGAATATACCCACGAAACCAAATCAAACAAAATTTCGGCATAATCTCGCCCTACATAGGGGTTTGCCGCCCAGTCATCAACATTTGCAATGTAATAATCATCAACACATGACATCTCGGTTTGGACACCTCCGATAGGGAGTAACCAAGATGCCTCGCAACAGACTCAACCTTTATAACATCTTATATACACACATACAGTCATATTATATCATAATGGCATAAGCATCACCAGATCATACTAGGCCTCCGTGGCCGTTATATATCATACATCACTTAGATACACCAGTTTACAAAATATAAAGTACATATACATCATACACAAAATGCGTAGGACCCATGATACCCTAGTGACTGCAAAATGTATCCCACCATCGCCACTGCTTACCATGTCCTGGGTCAATCCGCTTACCACAATTATACAAGCGGCTAGCTATCCGAAACTTGGGAAAAGCTGGGTCTATTAAGATCTGAAAAAGAATGAAAATAAAATGAGTGAGTCGAAAGACTCAGTGAGCATAAGGTTACTAGGAATAGTACTTGGAAGTTTTTGTATTTTATTTCTTAACTATTAAAGCATAAACATGAAATGTCAAGTATGACTAATTAACCGAAAAGTAATATGTAAAAATTATTCCGTGACTTATAAAAATTATTTGTCCCTTATGAAATCTTCTATGTTGAGTGCTAATATAAATAGGCCATTGGCCAGCCAAAATCGGTAGCCAAAATATTTTACAATCGATTTTACGTGTATACCTATATAATTATCATTTAGAAAATTTTCATAACTATAACATCAAAACATCCTGGACTTATACCAGTCCGTAATATTTGTCATTCCGGACTATCTTGTCCATATCATCCCGGACTCATCCTGTCCGTATCATCCCGGACTCATCCTGTTCGTACCATCCCGGACTCATCCTATCCGTACAAAATAGCATCCCGAACATCACCCTGTCCGTAAAACAATAGCTTCCCGGACATCACCCTGTCCGTACAACAATAGCATCCCGGACATCACCCTGTCCGTAAAACAATAGCATCCCGGACATCACCCTGTCCGTAAAACAATAGAATCCCGGACATTACCCTGTCCGTACAATAATAGCATGATATATTAAATTTGTTTATCTTATTAAATGATTTATATAATATGCTAGGTAACAGCTTCTACACTAGCATATTTCTACTTATGTTTTCAAGCATTACAATTTCACTTAGACATTTTATCAAACAACTTGTGTGCATAACATTTAATCTACAATGTCTAATTATCCTTAAATACTCAACCATCCTATACAATATTATTCATCAACCAATTTCATAAATTAGCAACCATAATGCCTTGAACACAATTCCATACTATTTTTTCATTAATCCGACAAGTACAACCATAATCTACCTTGTTATGACATCTAATTAAGAATATCTAAGCATTTCATATAGCTCACAATCATTATCATTCAACTCTACAATACTTACCTCATGTAACCATATTAACACTACACTTACGCCATTAATCCGCGTAAGGTTTAAAACTTACCGTTTTCGTGATCCGAGCAATCTTTCGTGTTTCAGTATCCGTATCAATCAACAATGCATATAAAACAGCAACTACCTCCTAAATTAACCTAAATACTCACAGTGTTATTTCGAGTATTAAAGCGACACTTTCGTGACTTTGTCGCGATCCCAGGCGAACTCCACGATACGGGTACCTACGACATCGTCAAGATATTCTGTAAATATTTTACAACTACGGGACACTCAAATTCCCATTATTTATAATAGTTAGCTGATATCCAAAAAATTTCAGCTTAAAATTTTTTTTACAAATAAATTTTTACACTTAGCTCGGATTAAAATTTGGAGCAACAATCAACTAGAAAGTTGCTCACACAATGACAGCAAAGCTAACGGTGGCCTCGAACAACCAAGGAAGATAGCGGCACCACCTCATGGGCAAGCTAGGGTTTCGGCCAAACTCGTTTTAGCCTCTAAATTTTGATTCAAAGCTATCCGATACTAATTTATGGTTTAAGGAGGCAGAGGAACACCTCCCGTGGCGAAAAAAATGGTGGCAACATGGTGGTTCACCACCACCAATTTTTAGCCCACATGGTTTCTCATAGCTAAAGGCAAAATCTTCAAAATATAACATCAAAATCAAGCTTAGAACATGAAGTTACCTTTGGGTTTGTGAAATCTTTGAAACTTTTGGTGATCTACCTAGTAAACGGAGGAGAGAGAAAGCTTGGAAGCAAGCTTCCATGGCTTCCCTTATTTCTTTCTCATTTTTCTGGTTCCTCACGTGAAATTGGGGGTGGAGAAGTCTGATTTTCAGACTTAATAAGTGGGCCATGGTCAAATGACCATTTTGCCCCTATTTTATCTTTTAGTACTTTAGTAGGCCAACATGAAATTTTAACGTTCGGAAGCCCATTTTTCACTTTTCTTGACACAAATATGTTCCAAATATGATAATATACTGATCTTCATGTTCGGATAATTTTTTTTGATATCCTGAAACCCAAATCCGAGCCTCGGAGCGCCAACGGGTCAATATTTTGACTTTTTCAATTTTAACTCTGATTTTTGTTCTGATTTCACCAGTAGCTTGCTAACATAATTTTATGTCTATATTAATCTATTGATCTATTTAAAACCTTTTTCGGACCTTCCCGCAGTCAGTTTTCGGTTTTCATTCCTTTAGGTTACTTAAGGACTAATCCGGTTTCAACTCCGTTTTTTATTTTTCTTGTCATATTCATAATCCTCATATGTTATAACATATATCCATGTGTTCGGATTAGTTTCAAAAAATCTCGAACCATGTTTTTACGACAATTTACGCCAGCGTCACTAAATGACGAATTAGACGATTTTAGCTATCGGATTTGATTTTAATGTCCAATTTTTTATCTAAACATCATACTAAGATCCTATATGATCACTTAGTCCATTGGTACCATTTACGGACTAAAAACAAAATTTTGGGTAAAATTACCAAAATACCCCTGTTCATATTTTATCGATTTTTTTGCCGATTCATGTTCTAGCACTCCCAAATAATGTTATATCACATATCAACACTATGTGAAGTTAAATTATCACATTTTACGGACTTTTTCCTATCCTGACTTTTAGTCAATTTGGGGTTAAATCACTTAATCACTCGATTAAACCCCCAACTCTATCATTTATCATACAACATGTATACCACATGGTAGCCCATCCTTTCTATAGGCATTTCAAAGTTTAACCTCGAGCCATCCGCATGTTATAATTGTCTCGAATTGATCTCGTACTTACGAGGGTATTACAGTTGCCACCCATAAGAGGCATTGAGCATCAAATTGATTTCATAACTAGAGTTGTTATTCCAAACCGATCGGCCTACAGGAGTAATCCGGAAGAGACAAAGGAGAACATTGTTACAAGCAAGGTATGTACTTCTTATGTCATCCGTTGTAAGCAAGGTAAGGAGATCATTGTTGCTGATGCTTTATCTCAGAGGTATGTACTTCTTACTTCTTTGAGTGCTAAAATGCTTGGGTTCAAATTTTTGAAAGATATGTATGCCAAGGACGCTGATTTTTTTGATTTATACATGGCATGTGATAAAACGGCATTTGGTAATTTTTACAAGCATGATGGCTATTTGTTTAAAGAAAGCAAGTTGAGTGTGCCCAATTGTTCAATGTGTGAATTAATAGTGTGCGAGGCACATGTTGGTGGATTGATGGGACACTTTGGTGTCAGGAAAACCTTAGAAATTTTACATGAACATTTCTTCTGGCCTAGAATGAGAAGAGATGTCATTTGAATATGTAGTAGGTGCATTACATGTAGAAAGGCCAAATCTAAGGTTTTACCACATGGGTTGTATGCACCATTACCTATTCCTAGTGAACCATTGGTAGACAATATCTATGGATTTTGTGTTGGGGCTGCCTAGGACAAAAAAGGGTAGAGATTCTATTTTTGTGGTAGAGGACAGATTTAGTAAGATGGCACATTTCATTCCATGTCATAAGACAGATGATGCCACAAACATAGCTGATTTATTTTTCAGGGAAATAGTGCGAATCCATGGTGTACCTAGAAGTATTGTTTCTGATAGAGATGTTAAATTCCTTAGCTATTTTTGGAAGGTTTTGTAGGGGAAATTAGGTACCAAACTTTTATTTTCCACTACTTGTCATCCCTAGACTGACGGACAAACTGAAGTAGTTAATAGGACTCTAACTCAACTATTACGCACTGTCATTCAGAAGAATTAAAAGACTTAGGAAGAATGTTTGTCATTTATAGAGTTTGCATATAATAGGACTATGCATACTACTACTTCTTATTCTCCCTTTGAAATTGTTTTTGCTTTTAATCCACTAACTCCTTTAGATTTTATGCCTTTACCTGTTGATGAAAGGAATACTTTGGATAGACACCGGAAGGTTGAATTGGTGAAGTCAAATCATGAGAAGGTACGGCTTCAAATTGTGCAAAAGAATGAAAAAGTTGCTTCCCAAGCCAATAAAAAAGGGCAAAAGCGAGTCATCTTTGAACCAGGAGATTAGGTTTGGGTTCATATGCGCAAAGAAAGATTCCCAGGAAATAGAAGGACTAAGTTGCATCCTCGAGGAGATGGACCTTTCAAATCCTGGAGAAAATTAATGATAATGTTTATAAAGTGGATCTTCCAAGTGAGTATAATGTTTCTACTACTTTTAATGTTTCTAATCTTTCTCCTTTTGATGCAAGCGATGATTCGAGGTCGAATCTTTTTGAAAAAAGGGGGAATGATGGGATCCAAGATGAACCAAGTCTTAAAGATCCATTGCAAGTTCTAGATGGATCAAGACAAGTAGATCAATGAAGCAATGCAAGGATTGGTGCAATCCACTTGGGCCAAGTCTGCAAATTTAACAAGAAAGACCTCAACATTCAAGATAGGCTTGAAAGAAAAAGAACCAGCTTTAATCCATGTGATACAAGCTATAGAGGGGGCGGCATAGCCTAGTGTTTTGTGTGGGTCTATTTTTTCCATTAATCTATTAGGCATGTGGGGCCTATTCTATTTCATTAATCTATTAGGCATGTTGGGCATATGTTTAATTCATCAATCTGATTAGGCGTGTGGGGCCTATTTTATTTATTAGGTGACTTAGTTATTAGTTTGTTTTTGGCTTGAGTGTTTCAGTCCTAATCTTTTAATTATTACTAGTCCTAGCTAACCTAGGAATTCTATTTAGGAGTATATATACATTCTTGTAGCAGCTTTTGGCAAATCAGATTATCAGATTTTCATTGAATGAAGTTTATTCTTCTTTGAGAACTTATAAGCTTTCTCTACTTATTCTTGATTGAACTAAGAACTTATCAAAGGCAATCCTTTATGGCGTTCACACCAAATCTAGGTTTTTTGAAACAAGTTTTCAACGGATCTAGATCATTTGACTTGGTTCTTGGGTGATTTTCTTTCTAATTGTGAGTTCAAGTGTTTCAATCCCTAAGGGTTCATATCAGGTTTGGTTCGATTTTCGATTCATAAGTTAAAAAATCGGAATTATTTGAACTGAATTCTGTTTTTTAATTAATTTTTTAATTACTTTTTTATAATATAAAAATAAATATTTTATTTCTAAATTAGTGATAAAAACAAATTTAAAACACTATAGAAAAAAAAATTCTTTAAAATTTTAAAAATCGATGAACCGAACTGATTCGAACCGATGGAATTCGGTTCGGATACTATTCGGTTTAGTTTTTAAAAACTAAAATACTACATATTAACTGTAATTTTTTTTTCAAAATCGAGCCGAACCGAACCGAACCGTTATCACCCCTGATTGTAAGACATGCATTTGATTGAAATAAAAATTTACATTAAATTTAAGGGTTCAATATTCCTATATAAAAAAGTTTATTATTCACCAATGGAATAAACTTCAAATCAACTTCAATATTTATATACTTATTTAAATAATATGTTTTTAAATAATACATTTGTTTCATATAAAGTGTGGTCTAGAATTTTTTTTATCATTTATTATTAGGATTATTATCCTGTACATTGTCAATAGAATTTTTTAACTCCACAAGTAGAGTTAAAAAACTGCTAAATATCCTTAAAACTATATTTAAAAAGGTAAAAATAAATAAATAAATAGGATATGTAATAATTTTTTAACTCCGCTTTTAAAATTAAAAAGCTCTACTGTCAGTTAGACCTGCTCATGGGCCCGGCAGGCCCGGCCCGTATTGGGCTAGGCCTGAGCAGGATTTTTTTATTCCGGGCTGGCCCGGAACAATGTTTTTTAATTAAAATAATATTTTTTAATTTTAATTTTAAAAATATAAAAATATTTTTTTTTAATCCGATGAACAGTAAATTTTGGCCTACCGGCCCGACCTAGGGCTGGACCTGGGCAAAGAATATGGAAAAAAATCGGGCCGCGGCCCGGCCCATGAGCAGGTCTACTGTCAGTGTATAAGATAATAATCTTTATTATTATAGAAAAAAAAATCAATAAGATATTTGACCAACAATCATTTCTATCTAAGTACTTATAAAACTTTGTTTGCTCTTTAGCCTACTTTTTTTCATATGTATTGTAATTTTATTTTGTATGAAAAATAAATTTTTTTCATTATAGTGTAAGAAAAAGGGGTATTATCAAAATGTTTAACTAGAAATAAATATAAGAGATAATTCATTATAGCAATAAATTAAAGACCTAATACGGTTTGTTTCATATTGAGTTTCATTACTTATAATATATATATATATATAAATAAAAATATAGAGAATTTTTTAAATTGACGAAAATAGTTGTTGATATTCACTATATTTCTAAATTGTCATTGTAAATATTTTTTATTGTTAATAACATTTATCCAATTTATAAGTATGAATTTTAATTAGATTTATTTGATCATAAATAAAAAAGATTTAAAGTTTACATTGAATTGTTTTATCTTTATAATTCTAATTTTTATTAATTTTAAAAAGTAAATAAATTTATTTGATAAATAAAAAATAGTTAAAATTTATATTAAATTTCTTTCTCTTCATAATTTTATTTTTATATTATAATATTAAAAATTATAAACCTTATATTAATTTGATATAATTTACATATGGAATAAATTTTACATGTTAATATAAATTTTGATTAATATATACTTTATTTGTTTTATTTATTTGTAAACAAAATTATATATAAAAAATATTTTACATTTTAATGAAAATTTCGGTTAATATACAAATTTATTAAATTTATTTTTTTTGTAAAATATACAAATATATTATATATATTTAAAAATAAATACAACAACAAATATTCACGTGCAACGCATACGAAAATAAATACTAATATATTAAAGGATTATTATCTTGTACACCGACGGTGAAATTTTTTAACTCCACAAGCGGGGTTAAAAAACTGCCACGTGTCCTTAAGCTATATTTAAAAAACTAAAAAAGTAAATAAATGAGACATGTAGTAATTTTTTAATTCCGCTTGTTGAGTTAAAAACTCTACCGTCGGTTTACAAGATAATAATCCTATATTAAATCAGATTATATTTGTTTAATGGATTATTGTCCTATACACTGACAATAGAGTCAGAGTTAAAAAGTTGCCACGTGTTATATGTATTTTGTTTTTATTATTTTAAATATAATTTAAGGATACGTGATAATTTTTAACCTCACTTATAAAATTAAAAAATTTCACTGCCCTTATTTCATTTCTCTCCATGAAGAAATAGAAATATTTATAGTTTTAAAAGAGGAAAAGAATATTTATGGGCATATGGCAAGGGAATAAACTTATTTGGTAGAGTTCTTAAACTCCAGCTATATAAGATAATAAACATCTAAAGATCTCTTTCATTTTGCCAATTAAGCAATCAAGATTATGAAATGAATTTAATTAAAATCTTCAATATGTCTTATATACCAACTAATATACGTGCCAAAATTAAGATACATACAAAAAAGTTACTATGAAAAATATGTCCACATCAACCTTTTTTTTTTTTTTTGGAATTTATATGCTATAAACTTAAGAAATTAAAAGCTCAATCAAAGGTATTTAACATTAAATATATAAATTTAAGGGAAAAAAATGATACAAGAAATTGCAGGCCATAAAAATTCAATCACTATAAAGTTCATTAATGCCTTCCAGCGGGATTATTCAATTTATAGTAGTGTCCAAAGATTGATGATGGGTTGTACCGGATCTTAATTAGGTTGATTCACGTAAACTTAGAAGTAATTTTTAATAAATTTGAAGTTGGAATTTTAATATTTATAATTTTATTTTTATCTTTAAAACTATTTTGTAGAAAAAAAAATTTTGATGATGGGTTTGACTTTGAATAAAGTAACAATAATAATTACTAGAAAGTTAATTAAGGCAGGCCATAAAAGTTGCAGTAAAAAAAAATTCACGCCTTAGAACCCCAAATTGAGTTCAAGGATGAAAATGATGCAGAGGAATGAACTATAAAACGCAGCCTCCCCTCTCTCGCCCATTAGTTTGATTTTCTTTCCCCAAAGAAACAAGTAGTGTTATATATAGAGAGTTTTGCTATATATATATATATATATATATATATATATATAAGAAAAACTTTGGGAAGTGGGATCGACTTTGAAGAGAAATAACAAGAACTTGTAAGCTAGTTACTATAAAATAATTAAGAAAGTTGAATACTCATTTAATATTGGAAGGCCAGAAAAAAAAAATGCAACTAAAATTTCCAATGCCCCGTCTAATTGAACTATGAAATGCTACCTGCTGCAGCAAAGTTGATTAAATTGATTTGATTTAGAAAAGATTGATGAATGAGTGGAATGGATATAGTAAAATAACCCAGCATGATTGGCAGAGTCAATAAAATAAGCAAAATTTTCCTTCCAAGTTAGGTGACATTATTAAACTTAAGAAAATACTTGTAAAAGATATAGAAACAATGAAAAATGGGCTTAAGCAGTTGATTAATTAATGCTAATACTAATACTATACTAGATTGAACTTTCAAAAGTAACATGCTTAAGAAATGAATAAATTTGGAGGGGGAAAACAAAAAAAAAGAATAGTTAATACAATTATGATATACAGAGAAATTTGCTAGTTTTACTAAGAGGAATGGAGGATATTTAAAATAAAGAATGTGTAGGATAAATAAAATTGAAACTAAGGAGAATAAAAGCCACACGTCGCAACCATTACTAATTTACCATTGACCTAGCCACAGCCATGGGTAGCATACGACTCATGTCTGGCTGGGACTTCAATGGAGCCCAAAACAAACGCAAAACACAAACGGGGAAAAAGAAAAATGAGAAAAGAAGTGCGAGAATCACAGCTTCAACTAATAATTCATTTGTCTAATATGTCATCATTCCACACTCAAAATCTTTCAACAAAAAAAAAAAAAAGACCAGATCAAAAAGAAAAGAAAAGCTAATTAAGAAGATTCAAAAAGAGAGAAAAAAAAAATACTAAAAGGAGTAGAAAGAGAGAGGAAAGAAAAGACAAATCTGGTTCATGTAGAGCTACTTTCGGATCGATCAAAGTGAAGAAGTTGACCATTACATTTGGGGCAATCTTCAACTTGCTTGGGGACCATGAAATACATAAGACAGCTCTTGCAACCAGCCACAACCAAGACATTATTTTTGTCTTTCTCTACCCGATGGTGGTGGTTGTTGTAATGCCCTCTCTCTTTTGAAGAAGAAGGAGATGACTCCGATGGTGACTCCTCACTGTCATACGAGCTATCATCATCATCATCATCATCTTCTTCTTCCTCTTCCTCTGAGTAGAAATCTCCACTGTACTCAGCTGCTGTCCTTGGATCCTCCTTTACTTTCATTCCGTTCCTCCAGTTTATGTAGTAAATCTCCCCTGTCTGTCACAAACCCCCACAAAAAGAGAAAAAGCACTCCATCAAACAGTTTCACTGTAACATCAATAAACCAGAACAAGATACAAAAGTTTTCACGTTTTAGAATTTGAAAACTAGCTGCATAGTACCTATAATGTACTACTGCAATATATTGCTATCACATGAATCAGGCTAACGTAAAAATGAGTCTTTTGCCTCTTTTCAATTTCGTTTTGTAGCCTCTTTTCAATTTCGTTTTGTAGTAATTGATATTTTTATTTAAAAATGAAATAGTAATTAATTCTTTTGATCCAAAATGAATGGGTTTCAAGTGTTAAACATGTTTTTTCTTCTTTTACTATTCTAACCGACAAGAAGGATCAACCTAAACGGCTAAACCAAACGAGGTGAAAAAAATTGGAAAAGAAAAGGTTATTCTTTTTTAGGGTTATGGTTTGAAACACTACTCTTAATATGTGTGTGGGAAAGGGAGACCAATAAATACAACAAGAACAATGAAGAAAAAGAACCAAAAAAATACACAACAAAAGAAAGAGCAAGATCTGCCCTGTGTTTTACATTAATTGCCTCTGAAACATGACTAAAAACTGTTGTAACTATTTCAAAAGACAAATAAAAGAGAAAAAGAAAAGAAAAGAAAAAGTATACTAACTAAAAAGAAAACAATAAAAAAAAAAAAAAAAAAAAACCTTTAGATCAAGACATTGTTCCCAATGGTAAGGAAGAGAGAGATGAGAGTTGAGCTCCAAATTAGTGTCAGAAACGGTGTTTGGAAGGTTGTTATCATCTGATGTTGAAGACCTCCCTATTATTCCTCCTTCAGCGCCACCTCCGCTGTTGACACTTCTTCTTTCATGGTTTAAAGAACAGTTTTGTAAAGATTTCTCCAAAGATTCTGTGATGGTTGACATGAAATCCCACCAAAATAAAGAAATGATTAGAAATTCAAAAAAGAAAAAAAGAAGAAGAGAGAGCGAGAGCGAGAGCGATTAGGAGAGGTGGGATTTTGAAGGAATAAAATGGAGACCATAAAATAAGGGAAAGGAAATGAAATGAAATGAATAGAAAAGAAAAAAAAAGAAAAAAAAAAGGAAGGATATGTTTGTGTTCGAGAAATGATAATAAGATTTGTTTTTGGGTTGGGTAAAACTAGAAACAGAAAAGAGTCACGCTCTCTGTAAATGCGCGTGGGAGTACAGCAAATAACCTCTGGGTGGGCTTAATCTGTCATCACCAGAGAACCACTGCGGGTTGCATTTTGTCTCATATCTCTGTATAGGAATTTAAAAGGTCACAAACGCAGTGGAGTCGCGTGATGCAAAGTAGTATGACTTTTTCCCCTCCCCTCTGGTTACAGAAAAAAGTGAAAAAGGTTTAAGGGTTGAGGAAATCTTTGATTTTTAAAAAGGAAGATTTTTTTTTATTTAGAAAGAAGAGATCTAAGCTAAAACTGTTGTTATCAAAACTTTGTTTAACAGTGTCTTAATTTTGAACGATAAAAAGAGAAAAACAAAAAAAAAAAAAAAAAAAAAAGTTGGGTGAATTCTTCTGTTCCTCACTCGCTTTGAGGATTGAGGACGCGCACTGTCTCTTAATAAAAAAGAAAACTAGCTTCAAAGAACGCAACAGGAGCTGTTTAATTTAGAATTAGTCAAATTATAGAATCATTCTCATTTCGGTAAAATCCAGAATTTCATTGTTGTATAATAATTTGTGTAAATTTAGTCTATCTATTTTTTTTAGATATAAATTATCAATTTAAAATGTAACAAAATTATAAAATAATAGATCGGCCGTTGTTGACGTGATAATTTATTAAATTTGATGCAATAAATTTCATTAATTCATTTTAAAATTAACATAAAAATTATAATATTAATATATTAATATATTTTCAAATATAAATTTAAAACAAAAACTATCCATTTATTTAAAAATTTATCTATTTTTTATTAACATAACTTCTTATTTTTTTTAAAAACTATCATATTCTTATCAAATATTTTTTACTTTCACTTAAAAAAAAAAAATTTAAAATCACATTTTTTTCACTTGTACCAAATCTAATTATGTGAACCTGATTTTTTTAATGAATTTATATTTGATACATTGACAATTTATAAATTTATATATTATTAATAAATCACATTATCCTAAATTATTAATATTTTAAAATTAAAAATAAATACAAATAATTTTATCTTTAATTACGTAGCATCGTGTGATTCACTGATAATGTATATACACAATTAAATACATCAAATATAAATTTTTTCTCTTATAATTTATAAATTTATATATTATAAATTATATAATGACATCCCGTTAAAAATTTTTAAAATAAATATAAATAATTTTATTTTAATGAGATAAGATAAGATATATAAATGTAACTTGTTTTTTCTTCCTCCCTTCAACTCCGATCCCGATCTCGAGTCGTCTCACCCTTTGCCTGCGACTGATGATTCCACCGTCTGCCACCATCCCACCCGTGCCTATAGCTCCCGATTAAAACGCCTAGCGACAGTCCAACCCTAAACCAACAAATCAAACTGATCCACGAACCCTATCTCCATTTCTCTTTCACAGCTCTCGATCGAAAAACCCCTTTAAACTTCCATTCAACCTTTAACCCCAAAAAAAATGATTCAAGGATTTTGATGTGGGTGCTTCAAAGATCATTTCTCAAGCAAAATTTTCTTTTAATCTAATTAATGGTTTCGAGCTCTACTCTACAAAACACACCCTACAACGACTGAATTTGAAGCAAAATCCTTTGGGAGTGAATAAGAAAAAAAAAAAAAAAAAGAAGATGTAAAGCTGAAAATTGAGGAAAGCACGAAAAATTACAGTAAACTAAGTTCCTCATCTCCCAGGTTTCTTTCTCCATTCAGTACGACCTCGGTTTATTTCATGTCCATCACTAGACAATCTCAACGGATGCAAAAACTGAAGGCAATCCTGCTTGTCTTCTCTTGTAGCAGCAGACTCATTTATTCCATGAAGCTCTGAAACTGTTTCAGTACCGATGGAGGGACTAGAAGTTTTCGGGTTAAAGGGGTTTCCGATAGGGAGTGAAAGAGAAATAGAGTTTGATTCGCGGGTTTAGGGTTGGGTTGTCGTCGGGAGCTTTAATCAGGAGCTGCAGGCACGGGTGGGGCGGTAGCGGACTGTGGAATCGGCAACTGCAGAAAAAGGGTGAGACGGCTCGGGATTGAAGGGAGGGAGAAAGAAAGAAAAAATTAAGAAATCTGAAAGAAACCAGAGAAAGAAAAAAATAAAAAATAAAAAAAGCCACATGTGGCATTTACATATCGGAAGAGAAACACATCATTAGGGCTGTAATCGAGTCGAGTCGAGCTCGAATATTGAGCTGCTCGAGCTCGAGCTCGACTCGAAACTCGCTGCTCGAAACTCGGCTCGAGCTCGATCGAATACCATTTTTTAAGCTCGAGCTCGGCTCGAAATATAATCGAACTATTCGAGCTCGGCTCGATAAAGCTCGTTTACTCAATTTATGTACTCGAGCTCGAGCTCGTTTCATAGACAATTTTTTCACATTTACATAATGGAAAGAGGTCCCAGATACAGAGCATATGCAGAGTTGAGAGAAACAAAGCTGAGAATGAAGAGTGGGAAGCAAGAAGAATCGGGAGAAACTGAATTTAAACAAACCCCAACAAAGAAACAAGTGAAGTTTAGTTCAAGTTTGGGGATTTCTAGGAAAGGGTCCTCTGTTTTGGCTCAATCAGTGCCAGATTTTTCAGCAACTTTGAGGAAAGAGAATCGGAAGCCACCGGTTATCGGTGGAATTGAATTGACGCCACCAGGAAAGAATTGGTCGAAAGTTAATAAGGTTTTGTTGTCGAATTCGAGGGGGACTAAGTCTGCAAATGCAGGGGAGAAGAAAGGAAGATTGATGATGGCAAGGAAGAGTTCAGCAAGTGTTGAAGAATTGAAAGGGATTTCATTGACTGCAGCCAATGCTATTAATGGTGAAAACAGGAAAGATTGAAGGAAACGGCAGAGAAGGAAAGAAAAATTAGGGTTATGGGTTTTAAGGGGTATATATATATATATATATATATATATATATATATATATATATATATTAAGGGTAGAATTGTAAATTAATATTAAAATATTAAAAATATGTATTATAAAATAAAAAGCTCGATTAGGCTCGCGAGCCACTCGAATCGAGTATTGAGATACTCGAATTCGGCTCGCTCGATAGCTCGAGCTCGAGCTCGGCTCGATAATGACCGAATCGAATTCGAGTTTTTTTCGAACCGAACTCGAGTAGCTTGCGAGCACATGTGTCTCATTTACACCCCTACACATCATCCATTCACATGATTAAAAAATTACCACATCAACAATTTAATGATGATTTTATAATTCTGTTATATTTCAGATCGATATTTTATATCTTAAAAAATATATGATTAAATTTGTTTAAATTAAACAATGATTAAATTTAGGTTTTCGCCTAAAAGCTAAGATTGAGATTTTCACCAAAATACAATAACTGATTCTGTAATTTGACCTTTAGAATTTGCTAAGTCTTTTTGGGAATACGATAAATTTTTATTTGAAATGTAAGAGAAATATTAAGAAGTTCACTTAGTGATTAAAAAATCGGATCATATCGGTCGATTGAATCGAAAATCGGTGATTTATTCGGTTCAAGGAGTATATTAGAACAAGATTTTTACCGAATATGTAAAAACCGATTTAACCAATAAAAAATCGGTTTTATATGTATTTTTTAATATATTTGTAAAAAATTTATTTGTAATTGATGAAATTTAAACTTTTAACCTCTTATTTTTATATTAAAAATCATATCGTTAAGCCAAATACGTATTTTTTATTAATTATTAATTAATTTAATATTTATTTAATATTGAAATTAATTTTTAATATTAAAAAACAGTTTTCTCAAATAGGTCAATCCAACCGGTTGAATCAAAAATCTGATCAATTTAACCTTCAGTCCAGTTATTTTAACCTTAAGTTCAACTATCTAATTATTTTTTCCTCAATATAAGCCATGGAAATTGGATTTCAAGTTCAAGATTGCGAAAGTCTAATTTCAGATAAATTTGAGAACTCTTATCCAAATTGATAATATTCTATTGAACTCATTAATATGATTTTTGTTATAATTATAACTAATAACATAGAGCAAAAGTCAAACAATTTTAAAAACATTTAAAAGTCAAATGCCCAATTTGCAAAAGCTGGCGTGAATTATTTTATTTGTCACACAGCTTTTTCAGCCATTGTACATGGCATGGCTGGCACGAAGTGGTTTTTTTTTTTTTTTTGTTCATTCAAGTGGTTAAGATTATTAGAATCAATATTAGCATATAGTAAATTTGATAATATTTTACACAACATGAAAAAAATAATTAAAATATGATATAAAACGAAAAAAAATACGGACACGATACGAATATACGAAATATCAAAATCTATATAATACAAATTATTAATAAATCAAAATTTATACAAATATAAAATATCTTAAATACGATTTTGACACGAAAAAACATACAAACACAACAAAAATACATGAATTACCATATAATATATAATAATCCCTCAATATCCCATCATTTTAATTCTATTTAGAGAAGTTTTGCCAATATTGCATAACTAAAAAGTGAAACACTTTAAACAGAAAACAAAAAACTACTATTTCATAAATTATTAGTATTACTCCACCATAGGCATTTCCATCCCTGCTATGCAACATTTGATAATTTTATTTTTCAAAGAAAAACTTGTAATATTCACCTTCGCCAATGTTACTTTATGTAATCCCGGCCCTATGTTAAACTAAATAAGATTTAACCAATTACATAGAAAAACAAAGTCATTAAGTTAAGGGTTATTGGGGCCGACTGAAATTTAATGATGATCTCAATCATAGACACAGCACAACACAACACAAGTTAAATGGACAAAAATGTAAGGCAAAAAGCAGAAGTGAATCTGTGAATAAATGTTTTGAAAGGGGAAGAGTTATAAATGGACAAAGAGAAACGGACGCGCATGCAAGTAAGAGTCGACAGGGGGAATGTATTGGGGGAGCCGCCCCCGTGAAAAACAGAGTGACGGATCTTGACATTTGATTTTGAGAGTGCTAATTAATATATTATTAAATCGTAATCTTTTTATAAAATTTATTTTATTATATTAATATTAATATATATGCAAGCAATATACTAACAAAATAAACACGCTTTCAAAATTATAAATTTTATCAATTCATAAAAAATATATAAAAAAACATAATACATAAAATAAATAATTTTATGCATAATTTATCAAATAAATAATCTTATTTAAAATTATGGAAAAAAAATTTTTTAGAAGTATAAATATATCAATTGCTAAATAAAATATTTTTATCAAAACAAATATATATATATTTCATTAAAATAATAAAATTTAAAGTTTGAGTTTAAAAGTTAGGATTTTTTATAATCTTTTATAAAGTGGTTTTAATCTGATTTTTGTGTTAATGAAAAGTTGTATGGTAACATAAGAAAAAAATCTAAGATAAAATTAACAATGAAAAATTATATGAAAAGAAAAAATTGTAGTTAGCTAAAAATGAAATATATATATTTGGTACTTAGTTGGAGACTTAGAGTCTTATTGAAGATGTTAGAAAATCAATTTAACTTTTGTTAAATTTATATAAATGTGATTTAATCTTTTTGACAAACCTTTTAATTTTAAGAATTTTTAAGTTATGATTAGTTAATACAATAAATAGATAAATAGTAATTTTTAAATGATAATGCATAAAATTAAATAAAAATTAACATAAATAAGCAAAATTAACAATGTTAATTTAAAAAAAAAACATTTAAATCTATTATATATATATATATATATATTAAGAGGGATTTAAAAAAAAAAAAAAATTGGGGGGGGGGGGGGGGTTGCTCCTATGAGGAGCCGCCATTGGTGGGAAATAAACTACTACTAACATCTAGCAATAGCAATACTAATAGACTAATAGTAGTAGTTTTTATCAGATTAAAAATTAGTGTATGCGTTTGTATTTTTATGCTTTTTTTTATTATGTAAATATAAATATAACATAAATTATTAAATATATTAAAATTTTAAATACAAATATATTAAATATGTCATATTAATCATATTAATCGTGTTTAAATATATCATGTCATATTTATTATACAATTTTTATATTAATTAAATGTGTTATATTTATATCGTATTTAAATTAACTTACAGGTATTTGATATAGATTAAACTTCACGAGATGAGATGATGAAATTTGGAATTTTGGATGGGGCCGCGCGCTCACTGGCCGCTGCTGTGTTTGAATACTGGCAGTACTAGTATTTGCCCCCAAAAAAAAACTGTAGTAGTAGAGGCCCGTTATTAATCGGATTTTTCCTGATGAGGAATCTCTTCAGAACTCTCCTCAGTCCCTGACACCATTTCCCATTTGCCATTATTCACCCCTGCACTGCTCAAATATTCCCTTCTAGTCTGGCTATCCTAGCTGTGCCTGTGGTTCTTGGGATTTATCACTCTTTTGTGTTTGTATTCTATGCCTATTGCTGTAAAATTTGTTCAAATTTTAATTTTTCAAGACAATTATCTCCAACAAAATTTTAACTTTTCAAGGCAGTTGTTGTACAGCTGTACTTTGATTTTCTTTTATAATTTTTAAAGGAGAAAAAAAAGAGGGGAGGGGGGTTTGCCTCACTTCTCAGTTCTTCTTGTTTAATTGATACTAGTATTATATTTCAAAGGATTTTGCTAACAACTGTTCTTAGGGCATTTATTAAGGTTACTATATATAGTAATATCTCCATCCAATGCATCGAAAATGATTAATAAAGTTATCAATTTTTGTATTTAATACAATATTATTACTATAAATAGTATATTAATTAACCTTAATAAATATCCTAAAAACACTCTAGCAAAACCCTATTTCAAAATTAAAGAATGAGGCTTTGTCCATGTCTGATTTGCGAGTTTCCCAATTCATTCCCCTGCACGTTAAGTGATGATGATGGGCTTTAATTTAATCATTTCGGAGCATGAAGGAAACATGCCCTAGTGGTCTCCGCGTGTGTCACGGACCGCCAGAGCGCAGTGCCACGGACTTAGGCAATTCCCCGAATAAGGGTGCGAGTTCGAGTCCGAGGCAAGCCAGCGAGAGGACCCAAGGGACAATTCCCGCAACGGAAGCTTCTGGAAGGCCCTAGGGGCGGCCTTAGCTGGATCACCCTAGGGGCGGCCTTAGCTGGAACACACTAAGGGGCGGCCTTAGCTGGCAGCCTTAGCTGGATCACACTAAGGGGCGGCCTTAGCTGGCAGCCTTAGCTGGATCACACTAAGGGAAGCTTCTAGTCCGATTTTGTTAGCCACACTTGTAAGGGGGAACTTGTCTATAAAAGGGGCTTCCCCCACCCCTCATTTGTATCCCATTCTTTGTAAACAACTTGGTTTAGTAATACAAAGCCTTCTTCCCCAAACTCTCTAGCATTTTAGCTTTCTAGCATTCTAGCAACTCAGCCAACTTTCGGTTGTTCAAGGCTGAACTTAGGCTTGTCGAGGCAACATATCCGAGCCTAAGGCCGCACGTTTGCTCGGCTTAAGTCTGAGCCCGTGACAAGTGGTATCAGAGCCAAGGTTTGCTCGAGTGTGCTAGTCGATCGATGGCATCTCAGTCCGACGTGTTGAGCCAGCAAGGGGATGAGACCCGTGCTGTTGCCAAGGGCAAAAAGGGAGCATCGCGAGGGAGTTCGAGGGACGTGTTGTCGTCTATGGAGACCCGCCTAGCCAAGGTGGAGCTGATCGTGGCTGGGGTCGTGGACAGGGTCGAGGATGCTGAGGGGCGCATCGATGAGCTAGACTCGGGGAGAGAAGAGCTCAGAGAAGGGATGCAAGCCGCCCTCAACGAATCCATAGACTCCCTAGCCCAACGGAACGATGCCTTAGAGGCCATGGTCGAGGCCTTGCGTAGGGAAATGGAAGAGCTCAAGGGGGAGCTCTCGGCCTGCAAAGCAACCATTGGGGGTGGCATGCTTCCGATGGCATCAAGGCATCGAGTGGAGGTTCCCAAGCCCAAGGAGTTTCGGGGGACTAGAGCAGCCAAGGATGTGGACAATTTCTTATGGGTCATGGAGCAATATTTCCGAGCCACGGGCATCGATGATGATGCTACCAAGGTAAGTACTGCCTCGATGTACTTAGTCGATATTGCTCTATTGTGGTGGCGCCGCAGGTGTGATGGCGTGCGACGCGGGGAGCGCCCGATCACCACATGGGACGAGTTTGTGAGGGAACTAAGCCAACAGTTTAAGCCGGAGTATGCGGAAGAGGAAGCTCGAGGGCAGCTTCGCCGGCTCACTCAAAGGGGTAAAGTCCGAGACTATTGTCAAGAGTTCTCGGAGCTGTTGCTTATGATCCCGGACATAAGTGAGAGGGAGGCATTATTCTCCTTCATGGATGGACTGAAGCCGTGGGCAAAGACCGAGTTGCAGCGACGAGGCGTGCAAGACTTGAGTCGTGCTATAGCAGTGGCCGAATCTCTGGTCGAGTTCGGGCGCACCGAGTCTCCCAAGCGTAGAGACGAGAGTAGCAGCTCCTCATCAGAGGACGAGGTTGAAGAGAGGCCTCGCTATCGCAACACCAAGTCCGAGGGAGTTGCCAAGGACAAGGGCAAGGAGGCCAAGCCCTTGAGCTGCTTCATGTGCGACGGTCCGCACCGGGTTAGGGAGTGCCCCGTGCGTAAGAAGCTGTCAGCCATAGTTCTGGCTGAGGAGCAGTCCGATTGTGAGAATAGCGACCGAGAACAGCAACAGCGAGTGATGAGGCTGGGTGCTGTGCGAGTGTGCCGTGAGGTAGTGACCTCTCGGGCACCAAGTGAGGGGGACGCGAAGGAGGCGACGGAGTGCCGTAGCACTAGTCCTAGCGAGCAGCCTGGCCCCTCCCGAGGGAGTGTGCAGCAGACAACTCGAAGGAAGCGACGGGGGATACGTCGACAGTGCGAAGGGACAAAGGAAAGTTTGAGAGAATGTTCCAGTGATCTTCGCACCGAGGGCAACCGTGGAGACCATAAGAGTATGGGCAAGGCAACAAGGCCAGAACGAGCCAAGAATGGTCCGCGACGAAGGAGACGGAATCGGCGTACTCAAGCGGAGCGAGCACGACATTCCCCTAGCAACGAGGGCGTTGCTAGAATGAGTGGGGGAGAATGTCACGGACCGCCAGAGCGCAGTGCCACGGACTTAGGCAATTCCCCGAATAAGGGTGCGAGTTCGAGTCCGAGGCAAGCCAGCGAGAGGACCCAAGGGACAATTCCCGCAACGGAAGCTTCTGGAAGGCCCTAGGGGCGGCCTTAGCTGGATCACCCTAGGGGCGGCCTTAGCTGGAACACACTAAGGGGCGGCCTTAGCTGGCAGCCTTAGCTGGATCACACTAAGGGGCGGCCTTAGCTGGCAGCCTTAGCTGGATCACACTAAGGGAAGCTTCTAGTCCGATTTTGTTAGCCACACTTGTAAGGGGGAACTTGTCTATAAAAGGGGCTTCCCCCACCCCTCATTTGTATCCCATTCTTTGTAAACAACTTGGTTTAGTAATACAAAGCCTTCTTCCCCAAACTCTCTAGCATTTTAGCTTTCTAGCATTCTAGCAACTCAGCCAACTTTCGGTTGTTCAAGGCTGAACTTAGGCTTGTCGAGGCAACATATCCGAGCCTAAGGCCGCACGTTTGCTCGGCTTAAGTCTGAGCCCGTGACACGTGCTCCTTGCCAATGCCTCTGCCTACGCATTCTCTTTCATATTCTATTCTAGACAAATTAATTAGTTAACTAATTACTGAACTATTGTTCATTTAATTATTTATTGGAAGGAATGTCATGTAAAGCTTCCTTTGCAATTTAAGATCTTTTCTCTCGGATATACTGCTTACAGCTTATTTTATTATCATAATAGTTCAACCTTGTTGTGCACTTAAGTTCAATTGACTGTTTCTCTTAACCTTCTTTACTTAAAAAAAAAAAAAAAAAATTGGGAAATGTGTACGCATGGGGATTATATATTTTTATTTTACAAAAAAGTTCTATCCCCAAAATATCAATGTTAAAAAAAATCAAACTAGAAGTTGAATCCATGAACTTTTAATTTCTGATTCAATTGGTAGATGAAATTTTAATTTAGTATTAAATAAATATTAAATATAGCAAGTATTTAACAAAAAACATACACTTGACCTATTGATTATATTCTTAACTTGAATAAAAGGGTTAGGTTCAAATTTCATTATTTGCAAAAAGATTTTTGGAATTTAAAATAATAATAAAATTTTAAAATCGATGCAACATCGAATCGGTCCGGTATAATTCGATTCAACTGGGTGTTTGATCGATTCAGTGTTTACCTCATTTTATGTATGCTACTAGATTAGAGAGGCAACGTCCCACTGATTTGATCGATAGATCCAATTCGATCGGGTTTTTTCAACATTGCAAAATATACTAGTATATTTGTGAATATGTATATATATATGAGGAGGGATCCACTTACACTAATGTAAGATTAAATTAGTTTTACATACTTTCATAATTTTTTATACGATTTATATTTTAACAAACCGACCATTGGATTTAACAATATAATTGTACTCGTCGTGCACATAAAATTTTGAATCGATCCGATATTTCTATCATATCAATCAAGAATATTGTATTTTTTAATATATATTTAACGGTTGAAAGATTTTTACATCGAACAAATAGTTAGAAATTTTTAATTTACTCGAAACTCGATGTGCATGATCTACATGAATAGAACATGAAATACGACGGTCGGATTAAATAAATATAAATTATATAAAAGATTATGCAAGTGTGTAAAATAATTTAGTTTTACACTAATATAAGTGGATTCTTCTTTTTTTTTCTCTCTCTCTCTCTCTCTCTATATATATATATATATATATGTACAAGGCTTCCACTATAAGCAGGATCGAGGGAAGGTGTGTACATCAGGATCTTTCCGAGACCCTACTTATAGTGAAAGCCTTGTACATTGGGTACGACCTTTATGTATATATATTATGAAAAAATTATTTCCTTTACCGCTAATAAAATTTTTAGACTA
The DNA here is from genome assembly GCA_030761205.1 of Fremontodendron californicum. NCBI lineage: Eukaryota > Viridiplantae > Streptophyta > Magnoliopsida > Malvales > Malvaceae > Fremontodendron > Fremontodendron californicum. The sequence continues at coordinate 7,388,788 of JAULJL010000025.1, read as the reverse complement.
CACAAGCAGAATTAATAGGATGACACATATCTCTTATGGTGTATTTAAAAAATAATTTTATAAAGAAATGAGATATGTGACAGTCTCTTAATCCCGCTTCTATGATTTCTTGTTTATATTTTGTCATTTCCATGTGCATATTTGCTGAATATGGTTTATTGTGGAGCATATTTTATATTGCATATTGTTTCTTTTCTTTGGAAAAATGATTATGATCTTGGATTCTTCCAAGAGATGGTTAGGCCAGATTAATATATATGAGGCCAACCTTGAGTCAATCATTTTGTTTTCATTAAAACTGTTTTTAAAATGATTTTCAACATGATTTTGAGTAGGATTAATCAATGGTCCATAGCTAAAATCTTGTTTTTCAAAGTGTTGGAAAAATCAATGTTTTAAAGGTTGGATGTGAGGTTTTGGACAACATGAGTCAAATGCATTTTTATCCAAATAAAAAATTGTTTTAAGCCCATATAATACACCCTTGGCTGAACCTATGGGTGAATTATTTTTTTTTTGAGTTTTCCTTAAGGGTTAAAAAAAATAGTTTTGATAAAATCGGTTTTAGGTAGCTAAAACGAGTTTTAAAACTAGCAAAAGTTTGAATTTTTTTCTGCAATAGGAGGGGCTAGCTGAACCCAAGAGGGGTTGTTTCTAGGATTTTTTTTTAGTCCTTTAAGGTTAAAAAATATGGTTTTGATAAACCGAGCTATGAGTAGTTAAAATGAGCTTCAAAATTGAGTCAAAATTTGGGCATTTTGCCCTAGGGAGTTTCGACCAAATAGTTTTCCTTTTAAAAAAAGTACATCTTTTGTTTTCTTTGGTTTTAAAATGTTGCATTAAACCTCATTTAGAAGTATTCGAATGCCAAACAATGGCATTCGAATAACCTCTCCAATCCGAGCAAAATCCGTGCCCAAAAATCCATTTTTCTCTAAGTCCAATTTAAGTTTCTTTCAAATATATTAGGATACCTTTTTAGGTATTTGGATGTCCTCTCTTCAAGAGAGAAACACATTCCTATAATGGCCCCGTTTTCATACATTGCATATTTAAAAAAAAATGTTTTCAAAATTCTTCATTAAAACGTGCTTTCTCGGGTTTCATAAATATTTGACGAGAATTATTTCTTAATCTTTGTCGGGTTTGCCGAGGAGGTTGAGAAATCCTTCAATGCACGTGTTTATGAAATTTGCAAAGTATGGTTTTGTTTTACTCGGAATTACGTAAGTGTTAAGTGAAATGATGTTTTTTTCCAAAGCTTTGCCGGGGAGTTCGGAAAATCATTCCAATGTATGTCATTTACGTAATTTCATAAAAAAAAAATCCATGAAAAAGAATTTTAATAATGTTGTGTGCATGTTCTATGTTCATGATATTTTAATTAATGTACATATTCCATGATTATGTCATTTAATAATTGATATTCCATATTGTTATCTTGATCATGATATTTGATTTGGTTGATGGTTGATGTGCATATGATTTTCTTGTCTACGCCATGTCACGATTAAATATAGGCCATGTCATGCTAAAATATGTGCTATGTCATGATAGAAGATATGTCATGTCATAGTAAAGTTTATACCATGTGATGCTAAATGTATATAAATGTCTTAATAATGTTTGCATATTCATATTCATTTTTTTAAATGAGCATAAATGCATGCAAAATTTAATAGTTTAATAATAAAACAAGGTAATATTTTCGAGTTAAAATAATTCATGAGTTCTCTACTGGGTCTTCCGGAGAGGATATCATAAATTATCATTAACAACAGAACAATATCCTTTTCTAAAAAGGAGGATGATACGAATATTTTTGAAATAAATAAAAATTTCATATTTTGCCGAATCTGTCGGGGAATACGAAAAAAATTTGTATTAATAAATTCTGGATTATTCTCGAGTAATATGGTTGCTTTTAAAAAGGGAATTATCTTTGAATATTGAATCTAAAACTAACTTTTGTCAAGACTAATGATAACACATGATTAATAAGGTACCATTTTATACGGGCTTGTAGGGGTGCTAATACCTTCCCCGCACGTAACTGATTTCCGAACTCGCATTTTGATTTTATTTGGTTTAACATGGACTTTAAAATTGGTTTTTAAAAATATTTTAATTAATTTTAAAATATTTTATAAAAATCGGTTTTAATAGGTGACCGATTACACCTAGTCAAAAAAATCGGTGACGACTCCAATTTTTTTCGTTTTTTTCAAAATTCATTATTTACGAAGATTAATTATCTTTTTTTTTTTTTTCTCTCCCAACATCATTTAACGGTTGCGAGATCGTTATAACACTCGTATTGAGAATTACATGTAGAGGGCTCTTCCAGCCTTGTCATATGTGGAGCGTTTCTAACCGACTTAAAATTAGCCAGGGAAGTTGGAGCCCTGAGAGTCAAGGTGTATAGTGACCCCAAACTGGTGGTAAACCAAACAAACGATGACTATGTTGTAAAAAGGCAAGAATGGCCAAGTACCACCAAAAGGCAAGGGATTTGGTACTTTGGAAAGGTAGAAGTGATCAAGATACCAAGATCGAAAATACCTTAGCCGACTCCCTGTCTAGGTTGGCTATCTCAAAGGTCAATGAATAAGGGAGACCAATATTAGTGGAGACAACAAAGTGAACCAGTTAGCAGCTCAGGATCTATGCTGGATAGATTCGATCAAGAGCTACTTTAATGATGGAACTCTGCCCGAGGACAAAAAGGAGGCAATGATGATCATGAGAAAAGCACCTAGATATGTGTTCATTGAAGATCAACTTTATAGGAGATTTTTCAGCACTTCGTATCTAAAATTCATGCTCCTAGAAGAGGCAAACCTTGTATTGAAAGAAATACATGAAGGAGTCTGAGGGAACCATCTAGGAGCGAAACCATGTCACATAAGGTTTGAAGGCAAGGATACTATTGGTCCACGATATTCACCAATACGCAAAAACTCATTAAGAAGTGTGACAAATGCTAAAGGTTCCCCAATGTGTCGCAGCAACCACCATGCGAGCTCCAACCTATCTCCAGCTCGTGGCCATTCGCTAGATGAATCCTACACATCCTAGGGCCATTACCCACGGTGCTAGGGCAAAAGAGGTTTGTTATAAAAGGAGTCGACTACTTCACCAGATGGTTGGAGGTCAAGGTAATGACTACTATCACCAAAGCCCAAGTGGAAAATTTTGTGTGAAAAAAATATCATATACAGGTTGGGACTCCCCTATCGATCTTTGTTTCATCATCGAATTGCGTTTCCTGAATCTGAACTTCATTCAAGAAGTCAACCATTTTAAGCACATGGTTTCGAACTCTAGAGTCCTCCCCATCTTGATATTATAGATACACCCTAACGCAGCCTGCCTTGCTAATCGAGTGTTTTTCCCAGATTTGTTTGAATCCAGCATGATCTTAGCAGTTGTCTCCATAGTTGAGAGTATTGTGTCTGGAGAACATTGGATACTAAGGTAGTATATAGCATTTGACCATTTCATTGGCTTTCCGTCATTTATGATACAGCCTCCTCTGGTTCCTATGCGCATCAGATTCAAGGGCTGTCAAGATTGGACTGGGTTAAGTAGAACTTGTAATCCTCAACAATGAGAACTATACAAAGTTCTTGCCAGTAGGTTTGTTTTGATTTAGGCCTAGTTTAGCGTTGTTGGAAAAAGCTTGGGTTGGAAAAAGCTTGAGTTGGAAAAAGTGTGTTTATAAAGTGTGATAAAAAAGTGTGATTTAAAATTTTTTAAGTGTTTAGTATTGCTGTGAAAAAGTGTTTTAGGAAATTGAAATGTCAAAAAAAGATATGTTTAAAATAATAAAAGTGTAGAGATGTGAGGATAATAAAGTCATTTTATCCAAAAGCCAGCTTTTAAAGCCCAAAAGCTATATTTTTTGGCTTTTCGGTTTGGCTTTTCAAACCATGATTTCAACAGCATAAGCCAATTTTTTTTTATCTATTTAGCATTGCGTTTGCGGTGAAAAGCAGCTTTTGACCTCAAAAACTGTGCCAAAAGCAATGCTAAACGAGGCCTTAGTATAACTGATAGTGAGTTAAATGTAGACATTTTCTAAAATTAAATTTAACATGCATAAGATAATTGATTTTAAATTCATAATTAATTACTAATAAATGCCAAAAACCAAATAAAGGCATTTTAATCAATGCAACGATAATTCATTATCCGTTTTAGTAGCTAGCCGTAGGAAAAATCATGCCTAAAAATACTAGATTCAATTCGTTATTGAATTATTTATTTACAAGTTACCTTGATAAATAATTATCATCGTCTTTTCGGGCCTAAATTTTGTTAACAGAGCTTCATACTGCAGGTTAATAACAAATTTTTGTTGAGTGTATTAACCATTGTTTCAAATTCTAATATTTTCTCCAAAGGGCAATCACTGTATGGGTGATCAATATTTACAAAAATTTATTTAAATTTTTATCCTAAGTAAATCCAATCAAATAAATTATCTAATACATATATCATTCGAAGAGAGTATCACATGTTTTGAAATCGAGGTATACATATAAATTTATGGACCAACAATGAAGCCCATAAAATTATTATCTTGAATATTTTTCTCTTTCACTCAATATTTTAACTTACGATTTTTCTTTAACATTTTTCTTGATTAATATCATATTGTTAATTAAATACTCCCTAATATTATTTTTAAGTGAAATAAAATATTATTTAAAATGATTTAATTTCTAAACAATATTTTTGAATATCAACAAAAAATGTTAAACATGTATTATGGTGCATAGTGACATTCATAATCTATATATGATATGTTATAAATTACATATGATAATATAATCAACAATTAATTAAATATCCTTAATCCATGGGTTCTTAGAGAAAAATTCGAATACAAGTCTATGAAAATAAATATTTAAATTTGTATCTACACTTGTATTCCTGGACCGAGAAGGACATGTTAGGAACTGATAGGAAAAATGCTATGACCGTATTTGAGACTAATGAAATAGAAGAATGCAAATGATACAAATGTGATTGGATAGTTGTTGATGTTTGAGATGAACTTATTGATAGCGTATGGAGTATTGAGGCTTGGAAAAGAAAGTTCGAATAGACCAGAGTTAATTAGAACACGAAAAAAGAAGAAAGTATTACGAAGTACACAGGAGGATCAACTCTTTTTCTACTTCATGCACACCGGATGGTAAGAACTTTTTTATTTCCGACATAATTTATATATTGAAAAGTTTTATATTAAGTTATATTTCATTAATTATTTTATACAAATAACAGTGTTATGGAATTTAATTGAATGTAGGGACAAAAGATGCAGCATCAAGCTACCTTCAGAGAAGTATTTGATTGCATCCATAAACGTGCAGGGGAACGATGATTACGTGGACAATAAGTCCAAAGCTGTTAGCATAAGTCTTTAACCATATAAATTTATATTTATAATATTTTTTTTACATTACTTAATTATGTATACAATATGTTTCCTATAACTGAATAGTTTATATGTCGATTATAATGTATTCAATTAACTACATTTTAATGTTTAAAATTGTAGAAAAGCTATAATGCTTCTTTGTAGTAAAGGTTTGGTGACGATTCCTCTACATATCCGAAGTTTGATCATCAAGCATGGTCTCAAGTTATTAGGGGCATTCAGTCTACTCTGACTCATATTTTATGGGTTTGGAACAAGACCACATACTCGAAATATTTTCTTCTCTGCCAACTCTTGTTCAGAAGTAAGCAGCTACTCTGCATGTGGTCCTTCCACTGCAGTAGTTGAGTCCGAGGTAATGCGATGCTTGTAGCAAAATTTTGATCACTTACAAAACGAGGTCAAGGAAATGAAAGATTTCTTGCTTGGCTGAGGCAAATGTTCGAACTTTTGGTGCAATCACGTGGTGGAGTTGTAATTTTTTGTGCAGTAGGTAGTGGTTGTAGTTATGGAGGTGGATCCGATGGCGATCTGAGACTTGATTTCATTCTGGACAATATATTCTAAAACAATTTTTAATATTTTGTTATTCAAATATTACTATATTTTTTAATTATTTATGAAATTTTATTTAATTATGGTGACTTTTATTTATTTATTTAAATCGTATTAAATTTTTATATTACAAAATGTTGTAATTTATAAGTTAATAGTCTAAAAAAATAAAATTAGATTTTTAAAAAATTCAAAATTAGAAATTGGGAAAACTAAAAAAATTTATTTTCGACAAATTTAATTGAATTATTGAAGAAATTTCGTTGGTAATAAAGAACAATACCGACGAAATTCCCTTGGAAATAATCTATTTTCGATGAATTTATTTCAAAAATAATTTTTTTTTTAAAAATAAATTATTAAAAAGTAATTTACTACAAAAAATTCAGTCGAAAATGCTTTAAATTTGTCGAAAATATCTTTTCCTACGGACTTTCTCGACAAAAAATTCTTTCGAAAATGCAAAGTATTTTCGACAGATTTTTTTTATATTTCTGACGGATAAGTATCAGTGACTTTAGCATTTCCGACGAAATTACTGTCTTTTTCAACAAAAAATTCTGTCGGAATTGACTCTTTCTCTTGTAGTGTATACATCGAAAATATTTCAATTAATTCGACTGATTAACCGAATCAATCAAATTTCAATTGTTTTACCATAAATAAATTAAAAATACATTTTAAAATATTAAATTCCTTATTCATATAATCATAATCATCCAATAAATATTCAAATGTCAAACATAATAATAAAAGAAATACATTCATAATAAGTAAAAAACTTCAACAAAATAAAACTTAAAATATCTAACAAATATTAAAAATATAATATTTTTTTATATATTACGATTTATTCATTTATTTTTTTAATTTCAAACCGACAATCAAAATTTTTAAAAAATTTATACTGACAACCAACAGAAAATTTGATTAACCAACTGATTAACTAAAATTAATTTGATTTCCATCTATTTTAACCAAATTATTTATACCCCTACCTACAACACTCAACGAGACTTGAGCCTTTTCAAGTATTTCTTTGGTATTTGAATTAGAGCCTTTCCACATATTTCTTTAGCATTTGAAAGATGATAAAATTAAAAATGATCTTTTCTTCAACTAAGAACTGCAATAAAAAATTTACGTTACAGCTGACGGTGGAAGGTCAGACGAGAGTGGATTTTCAACCCTCACCTGGCTAAATGGTAACTTTCTCCTACAATGTGGTTCCAAGTTCTGACAATACTACTTGGTAGTTATTGACAAACATCGAATCAGCGCATTCAAAAATCACTAAACTGAACAAAAAATAAGATTGAAACACAAAAGCTCAGAAATAGTAGCAGATCCTTTCCAGAGGGTGTGCACCAAATAAGAGAAAACATAAATCTTGGTTTCCGAGGGTTGAACATTTTTGTTCACATGACGAATAAAGTCACAATTTTCAGTCATTTCTAACAATCTCCCGTTTATTAAATGAAGCACCTCCTCCCCAAAAGTGTTGTGTTGGAAGGCAAAAAATCGTATCAAAAATTCATTGGTTATGTTAGGAATTGACAATAAATAAACAGGGCCAAGGCAAGGCAAGATAAAAAAAAGTTAAAAAACACTACAACTCAGCAACAGAAATTCAAAAAAGGATGATGCAAATGGTCAGTATTGACACTAGCCTGTATTAGGAAAAGTTTCCTGCCTGGATTGGTTCAATTATGCAGCAGCAGCCAATGGTACAGACCTGTAGCATGCTCTCTTAGCAGCACGGACAATATCTTCAACCTTCAGAATTCATAAATGAAGAAAATTAACTTATAGTCCATCTGATGATAATCGTACAAATATAACATCCGTGCAGCCATCAAACTAGCTGGTTTGACAAAAGGTTGGTTAGGAAGAAGAGCGGGAGAAGGGGGTGTGGATTAAAGGAGGACGCCAGTTGTCAGATGCCTCACTTCACCAGAAGCTTGTATAACTAGTCAAAATAGAAGCATAGGGATTAGGGAGAAATGGAATCACCTGTGGCACAGCCAATCTCTCAAGATTTGCTGCATATGGCATGGGAACATCAGCTCCAGCAATTCTCTCAACCGGTGCATCAAGATAAGCAAAACTCTCCTCCACAACAGATGCACTGTGAAAGAAGTATACTGTGTAATTATAGAAGGTGCTAGAACATTTGGTACGCAGAATCTAAATGATTAAAGAGAAAAGAACTCAAACCAGATTTCAGCACCAACACCATGCTGTGGAAATGCTTCTTCAACTGTTATTAATCTGTTGGTTTTCCTGACTGAGGCATTAATTGTGGATCTATCTAGCGGCCTAATAGAACGCAAATTTATAACCTGTATTTAACAAATATCAGTCATCGCACTTCTTAGCAGAATGACCAAATCAACTTGTAAGGACTTGCATTTCTTTGTGTTATTAACTACCTCAGCATCAATTCCATCCTTTTCAAGTATCTCAGCTGCCTGAACAACAAATAGTCTCTTAGTTGATAACTCCACAAACCAACATATTAGTACTATATAATTAAATTTCAGGAAATTACAAACGAGGTAAAAAGAAAGAAATCCATAAAAGAGAACTAAGCACCCCAATACGAAACTGCATGTCTCATTAACAAGTGCACTAAGCTCTAATATTAACATTCGCTCTCATGTTTAACTCCTTCAGTCAGAAGGACCTAAGCCACACCATATCTTAGGCAGTTCTTGAGCCCACAGATTAAAAGATAGTCTAACTAAACACAGGAGCCTGCAGAACACAAGACAAATGAAGTATCCTCCTAAGTCACTATCAGCAATGAAAACCATCAGGTATCAAGTTAAAACTACTTGGCACTGGCCGTAGCCATTAATTATAAAATCAATCTTTTTTCACATAAGTTCTACTTTAGATCATTCCTTTCTCTCTCATCTGTAGAATCTTGTGCAATTGTATTTTACAATATAGCTCAAATGATAATTAGGCAGCGGCATATCGGAACAGATATTGCATAAAAGAACATACCTTAAGAGCATGGCCCACCATTTTTGAAAAAGCTGTAATAGTCATATCCTTTCCTTCTCTCTCTATCTGTTAAAGTAGACAGTTAAAACGTAAATTTAAATGCTACTAATATGCAGCTTCATGAGATATGAGTTACAACAGAATCACTGGCTGCAGAAGCATCAATAATAGTAATAATAACAGTCTTTTGAGTAAAATTTCAGGGGCATCATAACATTACCTTAGCTTTTCCAATTGGAAGACAAAAACTGGAATCAAGAACTTCATCAGAAACAGGGAATGATTCACCATATCTGAAGCAGAAAGATTATATCAGAGCAACGTCAGACATTAAAATTCTAATTGAAGGGGGACCAGTGGAGTGGGGGCTCAATACATAAGAATCACATTTTACCAATTCACTTACAACAACTCATTTTCAAGGAAAACAACTGGGTCAGGATCTCTAATAGCAGCTTTGAGCAGTCCACGAGCATCTTCGGAACTGTATGGTGACAGCACTTTCAACCCAGGACAAGAGGCATACCATGCTGCATAACACTGGATAATAACCAAGAAGACAAAATAATCAAACAAGCTTCTTACCATATTGAACTCAGCTACACCTAAAATATGGAAATAATTAGACAGAAATCACAACACCTAGTACAAAATAAATCAATTTTCAACCTCAGTAGGCTCTAGGGAACAGAGTAGAGTGGATGTATGTAAATAAACCAAATAATGGGTGCAAGTAACAGTCTAGAGAAACCATGCCTGAGAGTGTTGAGCACCAACACCAGCAGCAGCACCATTAGGTCCTCTAAAAACAATGGGTACAGACATCTGGCCAGCAGACATGTAGTTTGACTTTGCAGCAGAGTTAATAATGTGGTCAATTGCCTGCAATAAAAGCCAGAAACAGATCAAAGGAAAATTTGCATCAGAAATGAAATCTGATAAAAACACATGTAAGAGTAAGCAAAGTCATTTATCTTGTTTACTACCATAAAAAAAAAAAATATATTTCTTTTTCATTAATGTAGCTTTAAATTTGTGAAATTCTGGCATTCAATAAATGAATAAATCCAGATCTTAGGGAAAACACCATGTGTATGTCCAAGCACATACAATGTGAAACAGTCTAAAAAGACATCCAAATCACTTGCTCTTTTGAGCCTCTGATTGTAAGATGTGAGCAGGAGGGAAATCAATCATGGTTTCAAAAGCTAGGACATCTTTCACAGCAAGATGGCTACCACAAGAACTCCAAAGATTCCATATTTTGACAAAATGCATCTCCTTGGAAGGGTTTTCTGGAAAATCTTCTGAAGCGCCATATGTTTGATTGTCTTACCACTAGTTCTTTGATGATTAGCCAATACATAATTCACCAAAGAAAATTAGAAATTGAAACAAAAACTGAGAATCACTTATAGCTAAACAAACTTGCTTTCCAACAATATGATTTAGGCATCTTTAACCAGAACCATAAAAATAAGGTCCAATTACTGACAACAGGATAACCAGCTGTTACAACACAATATAAATACCACTCTCCGTCCTTTACACTTTTCAGTTGTAATCTACAACCACATGGATTCAGAATTTATTGCTAGGTCTTGTCGAATATAGAAAGAGAATATCAAGATGACGATACGTAATTTATCTTATCCTATGTTATTCAGCCAGTATCTTATTACAAAAGTACAGGTTGAACAGATAAATCACTCACGTTCCTTCCTTATGTAAGGCTTCAAGGCAAAACATGTATACTTCATACATACAAACTATAAGGCTTTCAACACCATATTACAATAACACTGTTAACTTCATTGTCTTTAAAACAGAAAGCATGTGATAATATATTATCTCTTTTTTCTTTTTCATGACACACATTTCAATTCATTTAGAAGTAGTTTTTGAATTTTATGCATATGGTAGCACAACAAACTAATAAAAGTGTACAGAAGTAGACATTAAAACAGAACCCTCTAACCTGCATGGAGAAATTAAATGTCATGAACTCCACTACAGGCTTCAGACCATAGTAAGCAGCGCCAACCCCAATCCCAGTAAAACCAGCCTGTAAAACAAGAAATAAACAACTGTGGTGAGAAAACAATGTAATAAAAACTATAAAGCATTAATACACGCACATAAAATAAGCATGAGATTAATCATTAGATATAATAATGAAATTCACAAAAAGAATAAAAGAGTAATAGCATAGGCATGGCAAGCACATAATAACCTCAGTAATTGGAGTATCAAGAACCCTCTCAGGTCCATACTTCTCCAAAAGCCCCTTGGATATCTACAAAAGATGGAAATAAAAGCCATTCCTCAGACAGATGTAACAATGCTTCTATGGCCTCTATTATACATGGTGAAATAAGAATTTTATTCTTGAGCAAGAAACACTAACCTTGTATGCACCCTGATATTCTCCAACCTGTATTTATAAGTTTAAAAAACAAAAGCCATAAGAATGGGCATAAAAAAAAGAATAGCCAAAAATATGGTTAGAATTATAAAAAATAGTTGGTGTTAACATTTTCTCACCTCTTCACCCATCAAAAAGACTTTCGGATCAGCCGACATCTCCTCATCAAGAGCAGAGTTCAATGCCTCTCTCACTGTCATCTGTGCATGTCATTACACAAGAAACAAAAAATAAACACTCCTTGAAAGCTAAGCCTTACCTTTAGCAGAGATTAAGAATCACAAAAGCCATTTAAGATAAACTAGAAGAAAATGCAAACTATATACGTGCACACACAAATACAAGCATAACCATATCTGTGTGCATGCCTCTGTGTGTGTGTGTGTGTGCATGTGCAAGCACATATGAGATGAGGGCCTTTCTTCTGAATTTGTTAATTGAAGCAAGTAACCTACAGAGCAGCTCCTAAGTTTAAACACAGCTACTCTATTGTGAACGAGTTAATACTTGCAGTATGCAATTTGATATCTAATAACATTAAACCCACAATAATTATAGAACTACACCAAGAAAGAAAAAAGTGAAAATATTTACCTGTTTTGCTGCAGATGAGTAACTTCTCAACACCGACCCTGCAGGCCGAATCTTCTTCAACGACTGTCCCAACATCTGAATAAGCAAAAAAGTCATAAAATTAGAACCAAAACTTAAAAAAAAAAAAACCTTTACAATTACTGAAACTTTAATAAAGGTATACGAGAGAGCAGGAGAGTTTCCAGAACTCACCTTTTGCCTTGCTATTCCCAGCATCTTTCCTCCACTTTATTTTTCCCTAATCACCAAAACAATGACATATTTGTTAATGATTCCATTAATTTCAAAGCTAATCCCAGTTTTTTATATAAATCAAAGAAGCAGAAAACAAATATTACAGTGTAATTAGATCTATGATTAGTGTAAAATGCTTGTTTAACATACTAACTATGAGTATTTTCTATTCTAACAAAGTAAATCAGAGACTTACATCAGCAACAAATAATTCAGAAAAATAAACGAAAATATATATACAAACCCAGAAATAAATCGAGAAATCTAAATCAGAAAAAAAAAAAAAAAATGCTGGAAATCGGGAGGGGATCCAAACGCTAATCGATGAAAAATCAAATCGGATCAAGGAGAAAAGAAGTGCATACCTGTTCTCGATAATGTAAAAGATCAGAGTTTGGAAATAGTTTTTTTCCTAAAGGAAATTAATCAGCAAGGAGATGACCAAAAATGAAAAGGAAGAGATGCAGGCAGGGGATGAGTTAAGCTAAGATAGCTAATAAAATAATATTTTATTGTTTTCCCTTTGAACTACTTTTCTTTTCTTTTATTCTAAAAAAAATTGAACATTACGTGCAGGGGTCAAAGCCATATAAGGGTCAGGATTCAATCTTAGTGCACCTCGGAGAACAATCGGACGGTTCAATATTTAATGTTTTAATTAATTTGATTTCTGATGGGGATATTGCGGTCATTGCAGGTGGAAGATAGGGGCATGTTTGACAGAGAAAGGTTACTGCTGCTAGTTGCCAGGTTTGGGGTCAATACTCAAAACTGAGAAGCTGAAAGAATGGTGACACGTGAAGATTCGGAGGGTCGTCTAATGTATAATATTTTGTATTTATTTCTATTTAAAAATAAAATTATTACTATTTTGAAGAAAGAAAAAAAAATTGAAAAAGGACCTAAACCTACTTTTTTTTTTTTTTTTGGTACGGTGATTTGTAACGAACAAAAACAGCAAAAATCTAAAAGAAAAATTAAAGAGTAAAATAATCCTCTGTACGAGAAAAGGGAAATGCCGCTACTGGTAAGGGGGGAGTGCGCGCCCAACGACCACGCCAAGTGTTTGGTTTGGTTCCTTGCTTTTGAATTTTTTTTTTTTTTCTTCTTTTTGATATATCATGCTCTCGAATTTCACCTACCTAACCAGTAACCACTGCATTTTTTTCTTTGGGTAGATTTTTCTTAATTGTTTAGTTCAATTTTTTTAAGTAAAATTCATTCATAGTCTATTGCTTTTATTAAAGTTTCATTCTCATTCAAAATCTTAAAATAAAGTTTATGTTTATCATTAAAAAATTATGCTTATCATCAATAACTTTTTAAAAGATTTCATCATCTATAATTTCGTTATTTAAGGATCAAAATTTTAACGACAATATCCACATAAGCATCACTTGTCATAGGGGCGAAGCCAAAAATATTGACGAGGGAGGGTCAGAATTAGATCTGTTCATAGATCGGGTCGTCGTCCTGATTTTTTTTTCAACCTTACTCAAGCCTAGTTCGGTCCTGTTCGCCCGTTGTACTGTTAATTTAATATTAAAAACATTATTTTAATATTAATATTTTTATAATTAAATTTAAATAAAATTTTTTATTTATTATTTAAACAGTGATCCGAGCCGGACCGGATCACGAAAAACCTTGCCCAAGCCCGGCCTATGAACAGATACTGCCGGAATATACATATAAAGATTTAAAGTAAAAATAAAAAATCGTATATGAAATAAACTCTATCCAATGATAGGGTTATTCGTCGGCTCGAATCGGGCCGGGCTTTGGACAAGTAAAATTTTTTTTATGTGAGATTGACTCGAACCAGTCCATGAACAACTTTAGTATTAAAAATATTAAATTTAAATATTATATATGATATTAAATTTACTAACAATATATAAATTCCTTATAATGAAATAATTTTTTTTTAATTTTTAAATATTATAATTCATGTTGCATATGAAAAAAATTTAATGATAAATAAAGTCTCAACGTCAAAAAAAATATTGTCTAATTAAAATATGCAGAAAATTATTTCATATTGTAGACACCTAATTTTGTCCGGACCCCTAAATCAGGTACGTTTTATTCTTAAATTGATGTTTTAGAATGTTAAAAGGCTTTTCTCATCCTGCAGGTGGTACTCCTAGACTTAGTCTAAGAAAGCAGATAGAAAAAGTCTAACTCAAAAAAGTCAACCCAAGAAAAGTCAACCTCATAAAAGTCAACCCCGAAAAGTAAACTACTAAAAAAGTCAACTCACTTTTAAAATCAAGATTTGAGGTTCAATTGAAAAACGATGAAAGAATTTTGATAATACAAGGTCTACATTGAAAGATATGGAGTTCGAAAGTTGGGTTACGGAGATTCAGTAGAAAAGAAACCTTAGTTCGGGAAATTCGGGAAAAAAATGCTTAAACGATCAAATTGGTCAGAATTGAAGGTTTAAAATGAAATATAAGTACTGACTACGGGTAATGGAGAAGCCACTTGGAAGAAAAACTGATAGAAAAGCCAATTCGGAAGAAAATCGAGAATTAGGGTTTTTGGTGGATTTTGGTGAAATTTGGAAGAATTTCAGAAATGGCCCAATTCGGTAGGACTAAAGCCCCTAATTGATGAGGAGTGATTAAACAAGGATAGCCCAAGGCTCAGTTTGAAGAAAATCTGAAAATCGAACTTGTTTTGAGCAAAACCAGGTTTCGAAAGCAAAAGGGCAAAATTGGAAAATTTGGAAAAAATAGCAAATGAACTCCAAAAATTCTGAAAATTTGCAAATCTCATTCTTAAATCATTTGGAAGATATTGGCGAAAGAAAATCTTGGTTCGGAGTTCGTTTGCAAAATGCCCAAATCCCGGGTCCCTTATGTAGTAATTCAAGCAGATAAATCCCGAAAAAATAGCAAACGAGTTCCAAAAAATCTGAAAATTTGAAAATCTCATTCTTAAATCATTTAGAAGAGATTGGTGAAAGAAAATCTTGATTCGGAGTTCGTTTGCAAAATGGCCAAATCCCGGGCCCACTATGCAGAAATTCAACAGGATAAATCCTAGAAAAATAGTAAATGAGCTCCAAAAATTCTGAAATTTTGTATATCTCATTCTTAAATTATTTGGAAGAGATGAGCGAAATAAAATCTTGATTCAGAGTTCGTTTGCAAAATGGCCAAATCCCGGGTCCACTATGCAGTAATTCAAGCAGATAAATCCCGAAAAAATAGCATACGAGTTCCAAAAATTATGAAAACTTTCAGATCACATTTTTAAATTATTTGGAAGATATTGGTGAAGAAAAATCTGGATTCGAAGCTCGTTTAAAAAATGGTAAAGTTCGGGTGCATAAAAGGGGCAATTTTGGAAATAAATCTGAAATAAATAACAAATGGACTCGAAAATTTTTGAAAACTTTCAGAATTCAATTTTTTATTATTTTTGAAGTATTGAAAAAATAAAATTTGAATTTGGAGTCCGTTTTCTATTTATTTAGGTTCGAGGGTCAAAAAGGTCATTTCATCGAAGAAACCAAAAATGGCAAATTTGTAATTAAGGAAAATATGAAAGAAGAAGGAATTGATGGGATTTTACCTCCTTTGATCAGCCAGCAAAGAGGAGAAGAAGGAAGCTTGATCAATTTAATTCCTTAGTCACTATCAAGCTCACATGCTACCACTAACACCTTACAAATGGTCCCCCATTCATCGAATGGCTTAGGTGCCTTGTAGAAAAGTTGAATGCACCATCCAATGGCCAAGTTTAAATGCGAAGATGAAATTTTTACTTGTCATGAAAGAACCCTCATCTAATGGCCAAGAATGGAAGAAAAAATATGAGCATGATTCATCCAAAGGTGAGCATCCATTCAGCCAAGCAAGGGAGTGCATGGAATTGTCTCTTTTCATCCAATGACTTAGGCCATCTACAAGGGCTGAGTACACATGTTAAGGGCTGGATTTAATCTACAAGATGTCATTTTTATGTTGTCCTCATCCAATGACCAAGAATGAAAGAGCACAACTCATCTAATGGTAGGCACTCAAAGGGGCAAGCAAGGGAGTGCATGGGATTGATCCTTTTTTGCATCTAAGGGATGAGGTTATTACAAGGGATGAGTACACATCTTAAGGGTTGCTATCAATTGGCAAGATGACATTTTTATGCTGTCATCAAAATATCTTAATCTAAGGGCCAAGATTGGAGGAGAAAAAGTGCAAATTTCATCCAATGGTGGAGAGGCCATTCAGCTAAGGCTAAGGGAGGGGGGCTGAGAAATTTTTTTTTTCACAAGTTTGGAGGTTGGAAACAGTAGCTAAGGGAGAAAAAAAAGATTTTGAGAGGAAAAAAAAAAAGAAAGGTTTTCAATAAGAGAGCTTGAAGGTAGTCATTTCTACCTAGCTCTAGCATGGTTTTCTTCTTGTTTTCTATGTTAATTTCTTGATTTTCCACTTTGTTTTCCTACTACATTTCTCATAGAAATAAAGTTTTTAAAAATGTTTACTTAAGTTTTCATCTCTTCTTCTTCGTCAAAATGGTTGAAAACAATTTTTTTTTTACATAGTTTATGCTTGGCCGAATGTGGTATGTATGTTTTCCTTGGTTTTTTTTTTCTTTGCATGTTGTTGTGGAAAAATGATTTTTAGAAGGTTTGTTTAAGTATTTTATATTCTGATTTTTTTACAAAAAGATGAAGTAAAAAAGGTTGAAATGGTTACATGATCTTGGCAAGACCAAGTGATCATGGTTAGGGGAAAGGCTATGCCTATTTTTACCTACCATGAAGTTCACCTTAATTTTGTTGTTTAGCATGGTTTATTTTCTGATTTTTGAAATGGAAAGGCTTCATGATCTTGACAATACCAAGTGATTATGGTTAGGTGAGAGGCTATGCCCATTTTATACCAACCATGGAGCTTAACTTTCCTAGTTTTATTTACTAGTTGTGCTTGTATTTTGCTTTGCATGTCTATGCTTACTTTTTTTTTATATGTTCTTTACATTATTTTCTATGCTATATTTGTTTCTATATTTCTTTTCCATGCTTAATAATTTTTCCTTGTAGATTCGGCCATTGTGTTCATTGGAATCATATTGTGCATTTTTTTCATATATCATGTCTTATATTATAAACATGTTTGCATTTTTATATTTGGTCATATGACCATTCGGCTACTCCATTTTGCTATGCCTTACATGTGCATTTTCATCTTGCTTCTTGACTTGTTTGCATCTCCATGCCATGAGTTAGCATATCTTGATATTTAGTATGCCTTGCATGTGCATTTTCATCTTGCTTCTTGACTTGTTTGCATCTCCATGCCATGAGCTTGTGTATTTTGATTTTAGTATGTCATATGCTTGTGAAAATGTCATGACACTATGTATCTTGATATGATTTGTCATGTACTTGTGTCATTTACTAGATAGGATTGCATTAGGGTACCATGTGACCATTCGGCCTCTTCATGCATTCCTTGCCTTGTCATGCATTTGCATTTTGTTTAGGTAACATGCTTTGCATTATCATATCTTGAAATTGTGTATTAGTTGCTGTTTGTTCCAGCATTAGCATTATGTTCATTGGTCATTGTATTATTGCTATGCATTTTCATTACATTTTAGGTCTAGGCCATATTGGTATTGCCATGCATATTGGATCTTAAATCATATTGGTATTGCCATGCATTGCTATGCTACTTAGGTCTTAGGTTACATTAGCATTTTCATGCATATTCATAACATGTTAGGTCCAAGTCATATTTGCATTATCGAGCATTGCATGCATATTAAGTTAGGATAGCATTTATTTCCATGCAAACTCATGCTAGGCATTTAGGTTATTTTGCATTGTCATGCATTTCCTTTACCATTTATGCTTTAGACCATGCATTTCATACATTTCATTTGCTATATGTTCATGCATTCCATGTCATTGCCACATGATTTATGACTTAGGCCAATCAATGGCTCAAAGTCATGCTCTCTTGAGCATACTTGTGGAAAATTAAAAAGTTGTCAAATTGATTATTCTACCTTTGTGATTTTTTTTTTAATTAGCCAATTTTTGTCCAAGGTTTTTAAATGTTTTAGCTACTGTTTGTAGGTCTTTAGGATGATCTCCAACAATTTTTACTTTGATTTTTGAATGACTTTATCAAAGGCAAAAAATGTGTTTTGACAAAACAGTTTTTTCACCCAGTACTCGAACTTCTCCGATTTTTATGGGCAGTCATCGTTAATCAGAAAATTAAGCCAATTTGTTCTTGTGTAGTTTTACATGTTCTGAGTCTACAGTATTTGTTTTAGATTTTTTTGAATTTTTAAAAATAGGCTAAAAAATCGTGTGTCAAAACTGGACAGTAGAGGCAGATTTGAATTCAAAAGAAAAACAATAGTTGAAATTTGCTAAGGCATTTAGAGGGGGTTGATTAAAAGCTTTAGCTACTGTCTTAGGATAGTTTCTAAGCCTTTTTAAACTTAAAAAAATGATTTTATAAATCTCGGGTTAAGGGTGGTTAAGTCCGGGATTTTAAACTTAGGAAATTATAGCCATTTTAAAAGGTTTGGTTGGGGTTTTAATCTTCATTCAAGTTTTTATTCAAAATTGTTTTCAAACAATCACAAAGTTTTTTTTTTTAGAAAATCTAATTTGACATATTTTCCTAAGGTAGCCGGATATCTTTTTTAGATATACGGATTTCTTTATTTCGAGGAAAAAAATACATTTTCATGCATTGCATTTTCCATGTTCATGCATTGTATTTAATATGTGATTTTTGCTATGATATTTTTCATGGTCTTATTATTACTTTGATTTACATTTTATGATGTTATATTGTTTTCCATATGATTTTGAATATTTCATGCTATCCTATATTTTTTATTTAGTTATTTATTTTTGTCACGTTATTTAGCATATACTATGTTCATGCATTTTTATTTTATTTTCATGCATATTTTATGATAGCATCATTTTATGTTTCATGTCATTTCTTGTCACTTAGATCATATTCCATGTCATTTAGGTTATATTATTTAAAATATGCCATGTCATTTAAAATATGCCATATCATTTAAAATTGCCATGTCATTCAAATCATTTTATTTCATTTAGAATATGTCATGATACTTAAGATTTTTCATTTCATCTAGAATATACTATGCCATTTAAATTATGTCATATCATTTAGGTTGCATTATAAAATCCTGACTCAAAGTAGAACATAAACATAATACAAATCTATGATTCAATTCAATCGTAAACTTCATACTCGAATGGATTTTCAGTGTGTGTGTGTGTATAATCTCTTTGCAAATCATCACATGTAATCTAAATAAGTTTATATCAATGCAAAATACGAATTAGTACTAGATTCTCATATGTTTGCTTTTCATCTCTCTCACCACTAATGTAGACTAACACTTCATCAAGGATCATGTAGGTCTTTATTAAGCTTGTAATGTAAGGCTAGGGTCAATGTAGGATAAAGATATATTCCGGTTTAAGTCACCCATAGACACTTTACATTTTTTTTTCAGGATTTTTGAGAGCCATAGTCTTTTCCTCAAATTACATTCTCTATTCTTTCTTTAAATACACTTTATTTTTGCTTTACCAATTTATTCAATTTTTTTTCTTCTGTTTTCTGTTCTTCGTTTTTGAAGAACCATAACTCTTATTTTTTTTATTTATATCACCATTATTTCACCCAAATTCGACATGGCTCATAATTGTTTCCTGTATTATCATCACATGCCTATATAGTGAGGGTTAATCATGGTTTTTCTTATTTGGCTAGGCTAAAAGATGTGGCAATCAAAGAAAATAGATATATCAATAGGCACAAAGAGGTAGACTAAGGATATTAATATATAAAGGTAAGCTTGAAAGGCTCAAACGATACAAAGGTGACCTAAATCACTTCCTCAACTTAGTGTTGTCTAGGATTTCGTCCTGAGATAGAATCAAACAAATTCTAGGTTCTAGACATAATTGTAATTCACATTAACATAATCAGTCTTTAAATAAGCTATGCAATTCTAAGCAAGAGATCAAGTGCTCAATTTGTGAAAAATCACATCCTAACATGAAACTAACAAAACAATTTAACACAAATTCTTCTCATGCTTATGTTTTCCCAAAAATCAAGATAAATCAATAACTAAAATTCATTATTGGATAAAGACTCCATCATACTAAGTGCAATATATCTCAAGCAAAAAAAAAAAAAAATTTAGACTCCTAAAAATTAGACAATCACACAAACTAAAATAAATCTAAAGACACACCCCCAAACTTAAAACAAACATTGTCCTCGATGTTTAGAACTAAAAAAAAGTAAGAACAAGAAAACTCCGCTATCGATGAAAGCAACGCAGGAGAATCTTTAGTTTTCCTCTTAGACTTCATCATGCTTGTCCAAGTTGGTGAGTAGTCACTGTAGACACCTAATTTTGTCCGGACCACTAAACAGGTATGTTTTCTTCCTATATTGATGTTTCCGAGTGTAAAAAGACTCTTTTCATCCTGCAGGTGGTACTCCGAGACTTATTTTAAGAGGGCGAGCACAAAAAGTCAAACTGGAAAAAAAGTCAACCTCGAAAAAAGTCAACCCCAAAAAGTCAACTACTGAAAAAGTCAACCCACTTTCAAAATCAAGATTTTAAGTTCAATTGAAAAATGGCGAAAGAATTTTGATAATCCGAGTTCTACATTGAAAGATATGGAGTTCGGAAGTTGGGATTTGGAGATTCAGTAGAAAAGAAACCCGAATCCGAGAAATTTGGGGAAAAGTGCTTAAACGATCAAACTGGTCGAAATTGAAGGTTCCAAATGAAAGATAAGCACTGAATACGGGTAATGGAGAAGTCACTTGCAAGAAAAATCGAAAGAAAAGTCAATCCAGGAGAAAACCGAGAATTAGGGTTTTTAGTGGATTTCGGTGAAATCGGGAAGAATCACAGAAATGACCCGACTTGGTAAGACCAAAGCCCCCAATGGATGAAGAATGGTTAAAAAGGATGGCCCAAGGCTCAGATTGAAGAAAATCTGAAAACCGGATTTGTTTTGAGCAAAACCGGGCTTCGGAGGTAAAAGGGCAAAATTGGAAAAATTTGGGAAAAATAGCAAATGGACTCCGAAAATTATGGAAAATTTGTCAATCTCATTCTTAAATCATTTGAAGGAGATTGGTGAAAGAAAATCTTGATTCCGAGTTCGTTTGCAAAATGGCCAAATCCCGGGCTTTTTATGTAGTAATTCAAAAAGATAAATCCCGGAAAAATAGCAAATGGACTCCAAAAATTCTGAAATTTGGCAAATCTCATTTTTAAATTATTTGGAAGATATTGGCGAAATAAAATCTTGATTCCGAGTTCGTTTGCAAAATGGCCAAATCTCGGGCCTCCCATGCAGTAATTCAAGCCGATAAATCCCGAAAAGATACCAAATGAGCTCCAAAAATTATGAAAACTTCCAGATCACACTTTTTAATTATTTTGAAGAGATTGGTGAAGAAAAATCTTGATTTGGAGCTCGTTTAAAAAATGGTAAAAAGTAGGGGCATAAAAGGACATTTTGGGAAGAAAAAATCCAAATAAATAGCAAACGAACTCGGATAATTTTGAAAACTTCCAGAACTCAATATTTTATTATTTTGGAAGTATTAAAAAAATAAAATTTGAATTTGGAGCCCGTTTGATATTTATTTTGCATCCGGGGGGCAAAATGGTCGTTTCACCCAAGCAACCGAAAAGGGCTTCTTTGGGCCTTTCAAAAATCAGAGCTGGGCTGGAAAAGAGAAGTGCTGGCCTGCCCAAGCCCAAAGGAAGGAGGAAGCTTAGGATTTTTTCAATCAAGTGATTAAAAATCAAGAGTTAAGTTAGAGATTTTCATTTTTGAGCCTAAGTCCCAATCCCACATCCCTTTGTAATGTCAAGCCAAGGAGGTGCTCACCTTATAAATAAGGGGTCTTGGCCTTTGGTTGAAATCACACACTACCCCTTGTGAGATAGTCTATACACTTGTATTAGGATTATCCGGGTGGTGAGTCATAGTGTTTTTGTTGAGAGGGTTTGTAGCTTAATCCGTTCAAAAGCTACTCTGAGGGTTTGTAGCTTAATCCGTTCAAAAGCTACTCTGAGGGTTTATAGCTTAATCCGTTCAAAAGCTACTTGTGAGAGGGTTTGTAGCTTAATCCATTCAAAAGCTACTCTGAGGGTTTATAGCTTAATCCGTTCAAAAGCTACTTGGTGAGTTTTCATTTTAAAATAATGTTTCTTGTTCTTCCTTCATTTCCTTTCTTAAGTATATTTTTTACATTTTGTTTTTACAATAAACTCACCATGGCCAAATGGCCTACATTATTTATTTTAAGTTGTTGTTTTTTATTCATTTTACCATATTATTTATGATATTTTCTTTATTTTTGATGTTTTAAATATTATGTTATTTCATGTTCTGAGTCTCCAATAATTTTTTCAGAATTTTTGGAATTTCTAAAAATAGGGTAAAAAATCGTGGATTAAAACTGGACAGTGAAGTCATAATTGATTTTAAAGAAAAACAAAGCAGTTTTTTCTCCTCCAAAAACTCGTACATCTCTGGTTTTTCTGGGAATTCATCTTTGATCAGAAAATTAAGTCGATTTTTTCCCGTGTATTTTTACATGTCCTGAGTCTCCAATAATTTTTTCAGAATTGTTGGAATTTTTAAAAATAGGGAAAAAAATCGTGGATTAAAACTGGACAGTGGAGTCAGAATTGAATTTAAAGAAAAACCAATTTTCTGTTTTGGTTAATTTACTTAGAGTGGGATGATTAGGAGGGTTAGCTACTGACTTAGGGTGATTTCTAAGCCTTTTTAAACTCTAAAAATGTTTTTTTCAAGTCCCGGGTTAAGGGTAGTCAAATCCGGATTTTTTAAACTTAGGAAATTAGAGCCATTTTAAAAAAATTTAGCCCAATTTTTATTTTTAATTCAAGCTTCTCAAAATTGTTTTCAAACAATCACAAAGTATTTTGGTTTTAGGATATTTAATTTGACATATTTTCCTAAGGTAGCCGGATATCTTTTTGATATACGGATTTCCTTAATTAAAGGGAAAAAAATACATTTCATGCATTGCATTTTTATATTCATGCATTTTATATGTGATTCTTGCCATAATAATTTCTATGATATTGTTGTTATTTTGATTTATATTTTTTGATGTTACATAGTTTATTATATGGTTTTGAATATTTCATGATATCCTATGCTTTTATTTAGTTATTTTTATTCGGTATATACTATGCCATGCATATACATATTCATTTATTTTAAATGTTTTCAAAAAGATAATGGTTTTCAATAAAAATAAAGATATGCTCGAGTTAAAATAATTCATGAGTTCTCTACCGGGTTTGCTGGAGGGAATTTCATCAATTATCATTAATAAAGGAATATCTTTCTTTCAAAAAAGAGAATGATTCGGAAAGTTTTTTTTAAAACAAATAAAAATTTCTATATTTGCCACGTTTGTTGGGGAATATAGGAAAATTTTGAATTTATAAATTCCGGATCATTTTCAATAAAAAATGGAATTACTTTTCTTTAAATTGGGAATTAACTTGAAATACTAAATTTAAAACCAACTTTTCACCCGGACTTGAGATAACACACGATTAATAAGGTACCGATTTATACGGGCGTTGTGGGGGTGCTAATCCTTCCCCACACGTAACCGACTCCCGAACCCGCTTCTTTGATTTCTCTGGTTTAAAACGCAGACTTGAAATTGGTTTTTAAAATGTTTTAATTAATTTTTGCAATATTTTATAAAACCGGTTTTAATAGGTGGCCGATTGATAACTCGTATAATTATATAGTTTTTAGTTATGTTTTATTATTGTTTTGTGTCAAATACGAGTTATTATTGCTTAGTCTACTTGTGTTTATGATCTTTTATATTTTTATGTAATTTGGTGTTTTTCATGAGTTTCTTTGAGTGATTTCAGATTACTAGGTTAAATCAAGAATTAAGGGCAAATCCAATTCAGTTCTAGTTCCGACACCTTTTGCCATATCAGCTATATCTGGAGTTTCACTGAAGCAATAAGGCTGAAATTTTAACCGTGCAAAGTTAAGAGGCATATCTATCTTTTTCATGTTTTACACTTCTTGAAACGGAGTCGTTTTCCCTACCGAAATCAACCATCAAGTTGGCTGATGTGCAATGACGTCTATTCTGCACCGTTTTGGTATTTTGACCATATCTTCCGATCCACATGAGCAAATGATCTGATTCCAACGGCTATGGATCAGTAACTGATAGGGGCATATTTTGCTAGAAGACCATTTGATCAGATCAAGCCTCCAACATTGAAAAAATCGACCATCAAGCTGGCTGATCAGAATTGTCATACAACATGACGAAAATTGTTAGAAAAATGCACCCACCTATTATACCTACCTTTGAAATTTATAAAGCTCGTCTCTTGTCATTTAGCTCTCCAAAATGTGTATAAATAGAGGGCCTTGGATGAGTATTAGGGGACATTATACATTGGTAGGATATTAGCCATTGTAATAAAATTCTCTAAGTTTTCTTCTTTCCTTTCTCTAGTTTTCTTTTTCTTTATTTACTTATGCTTCTTATATTTCTTTTCATTTTATTCATATCTAGTATGTGTTGCTAATCATATTGTTGAGGTGATGAGATGAAGCTTTTGGTAAATGCTAAGGTTAGTCTCTTAAACATGAGCTAAAATGAATCATCATTTATAAACACTAGTATAGATAATATTTTCTTTTGGTTTAAAATCATACTTGCAAAGTAGGGATCTTGATTCATTATTGACAATGAAAATGGCACAGTAAATGCTTGGTTTCATAACCTTGATTTGTTGTAGACATATACCTTGGCATAAGGAATGCTTGGACTCTTTTTATGAGTTTTGAGGACACCAAATAAACATAATATCATATGCTATGGACGTTAGACAATTTGGACTGAATTGCTAAACCTTCCGATTGGAATCTCCTTATGTGTGAATTTCAATTGTGTAATAAAACAAGATTAATCTTAGCATAACACCAAGAGTGGATTCTCTAACCTCAACATCTTTTCTTATTGTTTTTTTTTTTATATCTTGTTTAATTTCTTTTATTTTATTTTGTTTATTTTGTTCTCTAATATCTTGTTTTGTTGTTAATTCCCTAATATCTTGTTTACTTTCTTTTTCTTATATATTTATAAACTTATACTTACTAATACGCTTCCCTGTGGTTCGACCTCGGACACCCGAGAATTTATTACTTGAACATAACCTGCACTTGGGTTTACGACTCTTAATTGAGTCTCCATCAAGTTTTTGGCGCCGTTGCCGGGGAGGCAATACTAAGTATATAAGTTTATAACTATATTTATTCTTATTGGCTGGTTATACCGCCTATATTTATTTTTATTGGCTGGTTATACCGCCTAATTTTCTATATATTTATATTTATATTGTATATTAACTTTGTTTTATGCTTGTTTGGCGACGTGATTTTAGATCTCATCGTTTAGTTAGATTTTATTGTGAAACTTTTTCAGGTAATCTTTCTAATACAACTCCTACCATGGCTGACAATGAAAGTGTTCATGCTGAAGATGAGAACAGACAAGTACGCACCATGCGTGACTACTTGCAACCAACTCGAAGCTCATCACCCTCTTGTTTTATTTTTCCTCTCAATGCAAACAACTTTCGTTTTAAACCAGGTATGATAGCTTTGCTTCCAAATTTCCATGGGTTAGAATCGGAAAGTGCTTACTCGTTTCTAAAAGACTTCGAAGATGTATGTGTCACCTTTAATGACCAACAATGCACAAATGAAATTGTCAAGCTAAAATTATTTCCTTTTTCTTTAAAAGATAAAGCAAAAATTTGGCTTCATAATTTAAAACCAAGGTCAATTGGCACATGGCAAGAATTACAAACTGAGTTTCTAAAGAAATTTTTCCCAGCACATAAAACTACTGCTTTGAAAAGACAGATTCAAAATTTCAATCAAAATCAAAATGAAGCATTTTTTCAGTGCTGGGAGCGTTTTAAAGATTTGTTAAGTTCTTGTCCACATCATGGTTTTGAAAAATGGCGTCTTATTAGTTTCTTTTATGAAAGTTTAACTCCCGAAACTAAACAATTTGTTGAAACAATGTGTAACGGTGAGTTTCTAGAAAAAGAACCTGAAGAAGCCTTTGACTACCTAGACCATTTGGCAGATAACTCTCAAGCCTGGCACACAGATAATTCCTCTGAAAGTTCCAATAGATCTAATCTTGTTTCTAACAGAGGTAAATATCATTTTAGTCAAGAAGATGAGATAAAAGCTAAAGTAGCTAATTTGGCTAGAAAGATTGAAGCCATGGAACTTAGAGAAGTAAAAACGGTTAAAAATGAAGAAAGTTGTGGAATTTGTGAAATCATGGGACACCCCACTTCTGAATGTCCAAACATTCCCATTCTTAAAGAAGTGTTGCATGATCAAGTAAATTCCATAAACACATTTAAAAAGCCTTTTCCTTCTCCTTACTCTGAAACGTATAACCCTGAATGGAGAAATCATCCCAACTTCAGTTGGCGGAATAATAATCATGTTCAGGTACCACAATCTCAAAAGCCGGGCAACACTTTTTCCTATCAACCTTCACGTGTACAAACCTTGGAAGAGACATTGCAAGCATTCATGCAAACACAAGCAAATGTGAATAACCAAACTTCACAGGATATCAATGAGATCAAAAACACCTTGTCCACATTGACAGCTTCATTACACACTCAAGAAAAAGGTAAGTTTCCTGCTCAACCTCAGCCTAACCCTTCTACTCAATGTCTTGTTTCTTGCTCCAATGAAACTCAACAGGAAAATGCCAGTTCTATCACAACTCTTCGAAGTGGAAAGGCAATTGACAAAAACATTCCATCAAAAGACCAAGATCCTCCTTCCCCTCCGAAAAGTAATGGTAAGGATGATGGTAAGTCTGAACTTCTTGAAAATTTGGACAAAGAAAAAGGTATGCATCCTGCTCCTTTTCCTCAAAGGTTGCAAACAATAAAGAATTTGAATCAAAATGCAGAAATTTATGAACTTTTCAAACAAGTTAAGATTAACATTCCTTTATTGGATGCAATCAAACAAGTTCCATCTTATGCTAAATTTTTGAAGGACATGTGCACAGTTAAAAGGAAACATAATGTACAAAAGAAAGCATTTCTGACGGAAAGTGTGAGCTCAATCATTCAGCACCTTACTCCACCAAAATTCAAAGATCCTGGATGTCCAACAATCTCATGCATCATTGGAAACACTAGAATAGAACGTGCATTACTTGATCTTGGTGCTAGTGTTAATCTTTTGCCTTTTTCTGTTTATCAACAGTTAGGTTTAGGTGAACTCAAGGAAACACCTGTTACACTTCAACTAGCTGATCGTTCTGTAAAAATTCCTCGAGGGATAGTTGAAGATGTTTTGGTTGAAATTGATAATTTTTACTTCCCTGTTGATTTTATTGTTTTGGACACACATCCTGTTTCAAATCCAAATGTTCAAATTCCTGTTATATTAGGCCGTCCATTTCTTGCAACTTCTAATGCTCTGATAAATTGCAGGAATGGTATGTTGAACATTTCTTTTGGAAATATGACTTTAGAATTAAATGTGTTCAACACTTGCAAGCAACCTGGTGATGATTCAGAAGTACATGAAGTGGATTTCATTGAAGAACTTGTTCATGAACATCTCACCACTACCACATTCCATGATCCTTTAGAAGCTTATTTAATTGAATGTGAGTTTGATAATGCTTCAGAAATTTCACACACTGATTCTTTGTTAAATTCTTTTCAGGTTAAGCATTGTTGGAAACAAAAGTTTGAGGAACTTCCATCACTCACAAATGTCACTGTACCATCAACTATTGAACCACCCAAGCTGGATTTAAAACCATTGCCATCCGAGCTAAAATATTCCTTTTTGGGTGAGAATGAAACTTTTCCAGTCATAAATGAACTTGAGGAACTCAGAAATGATGCATATGAGAATTCTAAAATTCATAAAGAAAGAACTAAAGCCTTTCATGACAAGTTAATTTCAAGAAAAACATTTGATGTTGGGCAAAAAGTTCTACTTTATAATTCTAGACTTCACATATTTCCTGGTAAGTTGAGATCAAGATGGACTGGCTCATTTGTGGTTAAGCATGTGTATCATTATGGAGCAGTTGACATTGAGAATCCTAAAAATGGTAACGTATTCAAGGTAAATGGACAAAGACTCAAACTCTTTTTGGAAAATCATGTTACTCAAGAAGAGGTTGTTTTTCTTTTTGATCATTGTTTTGCAAATAACTAGATGTAAATATAATTTTTTTTAACCCCGGTTAAATGGCGGATAACGGTACTCCGTGATTATTTAAGTCGGTTCCATCAGCTACCCACAAAACTGATATTGTATATAAATTTTTCTTTCTCTTTCAATTTCTCTTTCATTTTATTTTATTTCATTTTTTTTAGGATGGATGATATTCTCACAAGATTGCAGAAACGATTTCCTCCTTTTCCTCGAAATATTTTACTGAAGCTTTACCAAGTTCGATTTGAAAGATTAAGAATGCTTATGCACAAAGGGATTCCTGAAGATATACGTTGGATAATTGAAGCCAAGGTACGTGAAGATGAATATCTTCCTGTTTTGCATTTACCAGGTACAGGTAGAAGCACTTATGCAAAGAAGCGACGAGCAAAGCGCATGAGTTCAAATTGCCACAAATGTGCACGATGGACGTGTAACGGTAAATGTCGTTCTATTGGGATTCCGTCCTCTAATCGAGATGATAAAATTGAATTCATTAAGGATGGACTGAGTAAGGAGAATTTGGGTAATATCCAACTTTCTCTTGAGACGCATCCTAGTGGAGACGTACAAAGAGAAATTCTTGATTTATGGCCGCAATTCCAAAGGGAATGGCAACATCTTGGGAATCTGATGTTAAAAGACCCTGTTTGCCAGCTTGTAAGAAAACTGGATGGGAAGCATATCCTCGACTCATAGAAGGCGTTTAAGCCGTTTCTGGACGTAAAACCAGAGGAAGATGTGAGCCACAATCACAACTACAATAAATGACTTCTCAGCTTTTGGTTTGATTTGCAATAATTTCATTTCGTTTTAATTTACGTGTTGTTCGATTTGTGTAATTATTCTCGTATTTTTTGCATTGGACTTTTACGGTTGATTTTTCTTCTCTTTTTGATTTTCTTCCTGAAATCACGCAAAAATCTTTTGTTAGGTTAACATTTTCTTCTGACAGGTCAAATACACTTTCGGCGACATTATTACTCTTGTCTGATTCACTACTCAGTCCTCTATATATTACACCATGTACTCATTCTCTTTCAGGCACTCGAAAAAGAAAAAAAATGGAAAGTACTTCGTCCCAACGCATTAAAAAAATTTGTGTCTTTGGAGGTGCTTATCCAGGGAAAAATAACATATTCGCTGATGAAGCCATAAGAGTTGGAGTAATACTTGCCCAACAAAAGATCCACTTGATTTATGGAGGCGGTAGTACGGGTTTAATGGGAGCAGTCGCTACAGCAGCACACGCCGGAGAAAGTCCAGTTCATAGATTTTTGTGGACCTACCGTGGGTAAGGAAATACAAGTCTGGAGTATCCCTGAATGGATAACAATCATGTACCATTCTGCCGATGCATTCATTGCTTTACCAGGAGGTCTGGGTACATTGGAAGAAATAGCTTGCGTGGCTTCTTGGTCATCTTTGGTCACAAATAAGAAACCCATTGGTTTGCTTAACATTAATGGTTATTTTAGTAATTTGCTTTCATATTTAGATAATGCTGTGGATAATGGATTCATGTTTTCAGAGGCAAGGAGAACCATAATTTCTGCTACAACCATTGAAGATTTACTCAAAAAACTCCAAGCTTATGAGTATTTACCTGCTACGGTTGTTTCGCAAACGCTCGGAAAAAGAAAAAGAGATGTGGACAAGCAAGGAGTGGATTGCACTTTGTTTTTGTGACATTATCTAACATTTTGTTTGTTGTGTCTCAGTTATAATAAGTGGTTAGCAACCTCTGCAGGTAATATCTCCTAAATTCTACCTTTAAAATTTGACATTGGGGACAATGTCATATTTTAGTAGGGGGTAAGGGACATATTTTGCTAATTTAAAAAAAAAAAATTGTTGTGTTTTAAGACATTTAGAAGTATTCATTCTGAACAAGGTCTGAGTAAGGGAGACTTGAGACATACCTTGTCAGTTTGATTTAATCTTCTTCAAAAAAAAAACAAAAAAAAAACATGTTTAGACTTAGTGTGTTTTTAGTATGTTTTAGTTACTTTCAATACTATAATGAGATATGAATTGCATAAGTCTAAAACAGATTTATTAGTGAGAAGATTTTCATGAGAATTGAGCTTGATATCAACCTTTTTATGAGCCAATGTTAATATGATATGTTGATTGAGAAAGAAGCATGTTTAGACTTAATCTGACTTGTATAATCATCCTTGTGAGTTTTTGAGCCTATAATGATTGATGCATTATACAAATCAATCTAATTTCTTTCTTGAGTGCTCTTATGATTACATGATTCTCTAGAACTTGCTTTAAACCGTTTGAGACTATATTGATACATGTGACAACATGAATATGATAGAGGCATTAGGATTATAACCAGAGCCAAACAGCCATCCATTATTAATGTTCTAAGAGAACATCCCCACTAGTGAGCCAATTTGAGCCTACATTAAATATGCTGTTTTATTGGTAACCACAACTTACACCTAGCCTAAATATACTTATATCCTTACCCTTGTTCTAAAGATAGATTATATATTTTGAGACATATTGCAAAAAAACAAGGGATATTTTTAGTTGAAAATTTGGGTTAGAAACAAAAGATAAGTGTGGGGGAAGAAAAGAAAAGGAAAAGTCAAGAGAAAAAGAAAGGGATCATTGTTAAATACATTCCCATATTTAAAAAAAAAAATCTTCTCTTGAACTTCTAGTTAAAGTAAAGAAAAAGATGTTACAAAGTTGGTTAGAATGAAGCAAAGGCTCAACATGAATATTTAGCCTATGTGACTATGTACTTGTAAAGAGTTTTGAGAAATTTATTTGTATGATCTTATTATGTCTCTAAACTCTATGAACTCTTTGGAACCTTTGTGATATCTTTATCCTTTTGTTCTTTAACCACATTATAACCCTTTGGCCCCATTACAACCTTGAATAAAGACCTCTTGATTTATGAAGTTGTATGATCTAAATAGTGGAGAATAGGTGGACAAGCAAGCATATGGTAGAAGTGTTTTCATGAGATTGATTGAGTGTAAACACTTTACCACTACTTTAAAGAGTGAAAATCATGAGAGTATCCCATGTGAGAGGTTGAGATTAAGTTGAATATGCACTATTTTGATTGAAATATGTTATGTTAATATTGGCTTAACTCATTTATTTACATTCAAGCATGAATTTTTGTGAAATTCTTTGAGCTATTGATTAGTTTATAAGACTTGTTCAAAGATTGTCTCTAATTTATATTGAAAGAATTAGGAGTAAATATTTTTAGTGTATGTAGTTTACTTATATTTTAGTTTTTCAATGTTTGTGGGTATCGTTCTAGCAAACCCTCACGAGACTAAACTCGTCCACTAGGGACACCTAGGGGTTTAAAGGCTTGTGTCACATGCTAAGTGCCACCGTGATTTCCTACGAAAATGGATTAGATTAGATTTTCTTATTTTATTTTTATTGAGTCGTTGCTAGGGACTAGCAACAATCTAAGTGTGGGGGTGTGATAACTCGTATAATTATATAGTTTTTAGTTATGTTTTATTATTGTTTTGTGTCAAATACGAGTTATTATTGCTTAGTCTACTTGTGTTTATGATCTTTTATATTTTTATGTAATTTGGTGTTTTTCATGAGTTTCTTTGAGTGATTTCAGATTACTAGGTTAAATCAAGAATTAAGGGCAAATCCAATTCAGTTCTAGTTCCGACACCTTTTGCCATATCAGCTATATCTGGAGTTTCACTGAAGCAATAAGGCTGAAATTTTAACCGTACAAAGTTAAGAGGCATATCTATCTTTTTCATGTTTTACACTTCTTGAAACGGAGTCGTTTTCCCTACCGAAATCAACCATCAAGTTGGCTGATGTGCAATGACGTCTGTTCTGCACCGTTTTGGTATTTTGACCATATCTTCCGATCCACATGAGCAAATGATCTGATTCCAACGGCTATGGATCAGTAACTGATAGGGGCATATTTTTCTAGAAGACCATGTGATCAGATCGAGCCTTCAACATTGAAAAAATCGACCATCAAGCTGGCTGATCAGAATTGTCATACAACATGACGAAAATTGTTAGAAAAATGCACCCACCTATTATACCTACCTTTGAAATTTATAAAGCTTGTCTCTTGTCATTTAGCTCTCCAAAATGTGTATAAATAGAGGGCCTTGGATGAGTATTAGGGGACATTATACATTGGTAGGATATTAGCCATTGTAATAAAATTCTCTAAGTTTTCTTCTTTCCTTTCTCTAGTTTTCTTTTTCTTTATTTACTTATGCTTCTTATATTTCTTTTCATTTTATTCATATCTAGTATGTGTTGCTAATCATATTGTTGAGGTGATGAGATGAAGCTTTTGGTAAATGCTAAGGTTAGTCTCTTAAACATGAGCTAAAATGAATCATCATTTATAAACACTAGTATAGATAATATTTTCTTTTGGTTTAAAATCATACTTGCAAAGTAGGGATCTTGATTCATTATTGACAATGAAAATGGCACAGTAAATGCTTGGTTTCATAACCTTGATTTGTTGTAGACATATACCTTGGCATAAGGAATGCTTGGACTCTTTTTATGAGTTTTGAGGACACCAAATGAACATAATATCATATGCTATGGACGTTGGACAATTTGGACTGAATTGCTAAACCTTCCGATTGGAATCTCCTTATGTGTGAATTTCAATTGTGTAATAAAACAAGATTAATCTTAGCATAACACCAAGAGTGGATTCTCTAACCTCAACATCTTTTCTTATTGTTTTTTTTTTTTATATCTTGTTTAATTTCTTTTATTTTATTTTGTTTATTTTGTTCTCTAATATCTTGTTTTGTTGTTAATTCCCTAATATCTTGTTTACTTTCTTTTTCTTATATATTTATAAACTTATACTTACTAATACGCTTCCCTGTGGTTCGACCTCGGACACCCGAGAATTTATTACTTGAACATAACCTGCACTTGGGTTTACGACTCTTAATTGAGTCTCCATCACCGATCACACCTAGCTAAAAAAGATTGGTGGCGACTCCATGTCTTTTTTAAGGTCATTTTCAAAACCTTCATTTCTAGAGGAATTAAGTCGACTTTTCCTCGGTTTTTTTTTTAAATGTCACGCTTAACGAATAATAAAGTCTTGCGATGAGACGTCGTTATTTTTTAGGTTGCGACAGTCACTACAAAAGAAAACAAAATAAAAAAATTAATAATAATAAAAATACTCTAAAAATTAAAATAAAAAATAAAAAGTTCAGAACTTGGGTTGTTTCCCAAGAAGCGCTTGATTTATAGTCATTGGCTTGACTATCTCATTGTTCATTAGCCGGTATCCAACCACTTTATGATTTTCAGTTCATGCCATTTGGTTGTTCTTTCTTTGAACAACTTCGTTTTCTTGCAAGCTTGAAAGCGAAATTCATCTCTTTCAGTGGTAGAATTTGTTAATGCCTTAAGTGGATCAATGCGATAAATCTCTACGAATTCCTCGTTCTTACCACTATCTATCCCATCGATTAGCTTTGGTTGTTGGATGCATTGGGGAACAGGCTGTGGTGGGTCACACTGGGTCTCCTCTATTTGAACTTTTTCAACTTCTTTTGCACCCATAATTTCTTCTCCAATAGATTTGGTTGGTGGTGGTGGTGGGTGGCACTGAATCCCTTCTTTTTGAGCTTTCACAAATTCTTCTTCAATAGGCTCAGTTGAAAATTCTAGGTTCTTGCTATCCTCATCGATATCTTTTTCAATCCCAAGTGTGTTGACGTTACAATGCTCTTGTTCTTCTCTTCTGGGATTTATTTCAGTATCACTTGGAAGAGTTTCTTGAGATTGGTAGTTAATGGCGGTAACAAGCTAGCTTATATGTGCCTCAAGATTTCTAATTGATGCATCGTTTTCCATCATGTATTGCAACATCATCTCTTCCAATGATGGCTTCTTTTCTGGGACTGGAGCTTGACCTTGCAATGGAAGAGTTTCTTGAGGTTGGTTGTTAATGGCAGTAACAAGCTGGCTTATTTGTGTCTCAAAATTTCTAATTGATGCATCGTTTTCCGCCACAAATTGCAACATCATCTCTTCCAATGATAGCTTGTTTTCTGGAACATGAGCTTGAGCTTGTGATGAAAACCCAGGATGATATGCTTGATTTTCGGAATATGAGGACCATTGATTATTGCTCCAGGAAAAATTTTGGTGATCTCCCCAACCTGGATTGCAGTCAATGGAATAAAAATTATTTTGATGCATATTGTAGTTTCCAACATATTGGCAACAATCACTATGATGTCCTTCCCCACAAAATTCACAAATCACAAACGAACTTTGGACGACATGTACACCCAAATTGTCAAGCTTCTTGTTAATTGTAGCCACCTGTGCAGATAAAGCATTTATTGCCTCCCGTTTATAATCCCACATAGTGCATCCAAATCAACAAAACCTGAAAATAAAGAAAAATAAAGTTTAAATTAAGACTAAGGTTGCTTGGTATTAATAGTAACAAAAATAATAAACAATTCCTCGACAACGGCGCCAAAGACTTGTTGTCGATTTTAATCACGCAAGTGCACATATCATAACAAGTAATATAATGAAAAGTAAAGTGTCGAACCCACGAAAAATTGTTACTAAATTTGCTAAGTACTAAAATTAACACAACTTAATCTTATCTAAACAATTAATTAAAGATGGTAATTAAAAACTAAAATTAAAATAAACTAATATGAAAGCAAGTAAATTATAAAGATGAATTCAATTAATTAATAAAAGCCTAGGATTACAACTTCCCTCAACACTTCGCTTGAATCTCTCTCTACCTCTGCACTTGATTAATGATCCTGAGTTGTTAACCTAGAGTTCTAATCTATTTATAAGCATCTGTCGATGGTCTTATAAAAATATTCCTCCTAACCAATTAACCATATGTCTATGATAATTGAATTAAAGAAGAACTCATTAAACTTAGGCTCTAACAATGGTAACACATGATAAGTAAGTGTATTCCTACCCTACCTGCAGATCAATTCATCCTAATAAATGAATATGAAACATATGTTATTCAATCCATGTCTAACAATAAACTCCTTATGTCTAGTTGTATTTAGGTTAACAAATCAATCTAATTGGTAGCTAATCAATTAGAAGCATTAAAAACAAGATTGAACAAACAACTCAACAAAGCATTAAATCAAGCTAGAGAGAGAAAGTAAATTCAAACTACATGTTGAGTTTCATTGAAATCCTAGTAAAAGAGATTTAGTTCATGATAATTAATGAAAACAAATAATCCAATAGTTTCACCATCATCAACAATACAAGAAAGATAAAGAAGAGAAAAGAAGAAACTAAAAGTTGTCAGTTCTTGAGTCTTCAATCTTCAAGGTTCCATTCTTCTTGAGAGAATTTAATGGTGGCTATCTTCTTGAGAGAGAATTGGGTCTCTAGGTGTCTAATCCTCTTTATTTTGACCTAAAAAAGTCCTATTTAAAGTGTCCAAGACCTCTTGGAGTCCTAAACTTCGTGCCCAAGCAACCAGGTAAAAATCAGGCTTTTTTGCATTTTTTCATGTTTTTTTGTGGTTACTGTTCATGGGTCGGCGCCGCAGCCCTAGGCCGTGGCCCCAACTTTCTGTCCATTGCCTGTAGGTTTTGTCGCCTTCTCGAACTTTGGAAGATGTTTTGACTGGGCAAATCTTGTCCGATTTTGACGCGCCTTATACCGTTGAAAAGGTATGGAAGTCAGATTCAAAAGTTAAGAGAGAGTTTTCTAAAATGAAGTCTCTAAGACCGAGTTTGTCTTGAAAAAAGCTCCGAAGGTCGAATCTGCCTGCTCATTGGAGTGCACCGATTTTTGTCATTTGCTCCTCGAAGCTCCAGAACACCTTGGACCTATAAAAACACATAAATAACAACTAAATAACTATTTTTAAACATAAAATGGATAATTAAAATAAATATAAAAACATATAAAACTAATCAAATCCTAATAAAATCCTCAAGAACTTAGCCGATTCAAAAGCATAAAAGGTGACAAAATAACTATATTTCCTAGAGTTATCAATTATAATTCCTAGTACTCAAAACTCAAGTCGTGAAATCATTACTCAAGAAAAATAATACGAAAACAATAAATCTAAAACAAAAGGTCTAGATCTAATATCAAAATTCAAAGTTGTCACCTTCAAAGATAGCGCTTTGAATATCAGCGCACTTGGTGACGACGCTATGGTCATTAATCCATTCCTCTTCCTCAGTCAAATAATCACTGTAACTGTTCTTGTTACTATTCGCCGACGCACTCGACTCATGCCTCTCGAAAGTCAGCTTCACGTGCGACACCAACACCCACTGCACCAACGAGAAAGCTATTCCAATCACGACACACACTTTTATAGAAAAATTGGGGAAGGGAAGGGGGATGAAGGGTCAGGAGAAAGGGAAGGGACGGGATGAAGAATGGGAAAGAGGGAAGGGTGGGATTATCTGATGATGGAAGCATTTTTGTTAATAGGTTTATTTCATTAGGGTATAATTGTCTTTACAATATCCTTAATAATAATTTTTTATTTTTTCATTTCTCTTTTATAAATTATTTTAAGTTATTAGACTATCTAACAATTATTCTTTTTTAAAGGGCATGTTTTTTACATTTTCCCTATTTTCTCCGACTTTTCGAAAAACAAAATATCAAGCTAGCGGTGATAAACTAGCAACTTTAGATCGGCTTATTTTGGATTCAAACCTCTTTTTTATTCAAATTTTTTCAAGTTCGGTCATTCATGGTTTAGTTTATTTTTAGTTCGGATTATTTTTAAGTTCAAATTTTTTAGGATTTATTAGGATTTAGACCCTTTTGGGTTCAAGTTAGTTATTGTTATTTTTAGATATTATGTAAAATATAATCATTTAGCCTGTTTTTCGAGCTTGAATCGAGTTTGATTTTGAATTATTTCAGATATTAAGACCTTTGAATATTCTTTTTTCAAATAAATTTTTTGATCGGATTCAAAGTTGAACGAATTTTTAGGTTTGGATTCATTTATTTTGGCATCAGAGTTTAGTTGTTGTGTTGTTCTCTTATCTGTTATCACTTCTAATTTCATAACGTGGCAAGTCATTCTGTCTCTAGCTTACATGTGATGAGGGTGTGTTAAGTGATGTTATCTTATATATGTTAATTCTTAGGTTTCTTGTGATGTTATATTCAAGTTGGGCCTCTCCACCTATTGTTAATTAGTTTTAAGTTAAATGCTTAACATTTGAATTTAGTATTATATTTTTTTAGGAACAAATAGAGAGAATAAGGTGAAAAATGATTATCAATGTAGACACTCAAATTTGTCCGAGATCTTTGAATATCAATTGAACTTACATTTTCAAATTAAACTCATAGAATTTTCTTTTAAAATCCATAGTATCACAAATTTAATAAATAAATAAATAGTTTTTGTTTTAAAATGTAAATGGACTTACATTTAAGCTCCAATAAATAATTCTTGTAGCAAATTTTTGGTTTGAAAAATATACAAAAATCTGAAGCAAATTTAATTTGAAAAATACACACAAAATTTTTATCATTTGAAAATAATGACCAAGTTAAGGATACTTCTTTGAGTGCCACTATAAAAGAACGGATTTTTTTCGATGGAAAATTTCGTCGAAAAAACTCATGTCGGTGATAGTTTTTCGTCGAAAATACAAATTCCATCAGTAAAAAAATGGTGGGTGTTTTTAGCATTCTACTGCAAATTGTTAGTACTGACGGAATATAATAATTATTTAATAATAATTATTTATAAATTTAATAATAATTTTTTTATATAATTTAATAATAATTTATAATTCTATTTATATAATAATATAGTCAATTTTTTAATAGGTTTAGGAAAATCCCATCGAAAATTATTTTGGTCTAAAAAAAAATTGAAATTGATTTTTTTTTTTTGCGAAGAAAATTTTCATCGCTAATAGACAAAAATTCCATCGCAAAAATTTTAGCGAGAATGAACAGTGTTCTCGCCAAACTTTTAGCGACGAAAAATTTTGTCACAAAAATTCCATCGCAAATGCTCAATTTTTGTTGCTAAAAAAAACAATTCGCCACTAAAAGTCGAAACCTTTTCCGACGAAAATTTCGTCGAAAAAAGTATTTTATTTTCGACGGAATTATTTTGTCGGAAATAATTCCGTCGCTAAAAAAGTTTTCTCTTGTAGTGTGTAGCTTTGTCAACTAGCAATCTGGATAGAGATATTACAGCTTTGTCAACTGCAAAGAGCAGCATACAGTTGGGAGAATGAACTTTCTTAGGCTACTAGTAGCTTAAAGGGCAAATAACTACTCACTACAACACTGAAGCTTGCATGGAATGCAGTTATCTACCATGTATGGAAAGAAAGAAATAGTCGAATCCATGGCAACCCTCAGTAAACCCCTCAACAACTTCTTGGTAAGACCAGGAAGGAAATTGGACTGAGATTGGCAGGGCTAAAGAATTTAGAAAATGATTCTGTAAATAGATCACTTTGTACAACCTGAGGCTTTTGCAACTCTATTTTTTCTGCTTGATTCATTCTTTTGTATAATTCTAGCTTGAAAGCTAGTACAGTGATGATGTAGCAGTTTACACTGCTTTTTTGAATAAATAAATCATTGCTTATCCCAAAAAAAAAAGATAATGATACCAATTCAAACTTCATTAATGCCATTGTATAATGCTAATGCTTGCATGTTGTAGACACCTAATTTTGTCCGGGCCCCTAAAAAAGACAAATTCTTCCTTCAACTTCCTGGAATGCGAAGAATATCCCCCCATTCCATAGATGAGTCTCCAAAACTTTGATTCAGATGTCAGAACGAAAAGTCAAGCAGGAAAAAGTCAACTCTGAAAAAATAACCCCGAAAAGTCAACCACTAAAAAAGTCAACTCTCAGTCAAAATCAAGATTCAAAGATGAATTGAACAATGGTGAAGGAATTTTAATAATCAGAGATCTACAATTCAAGATAGAGAGGTTGAAAGACAAAATGCAAAATTCAGTGTAGGAGAAAAGCATGGAATTTCAAATTTGGGAAAAAGTACGTAAATGATCAAATTGAATGAAGTTGAAACCTCAAATTGAATGATGATCAATAAAAAAGGATATCTTAAGGTCCAATTTCACCGAGAGGAATCAATCCGAAGAAAAAGTGGACAAAATTGAAAATTGCCATTTATGGAAAAAAAAAAGGGAAATTTTGCAAATTTAGGAAAAAGTATGTAAATGATCAAATTGAACGAAATTGAAGGTTCCAAATGGAATAAGATCAATAAATATGGATATTGGAAAATCCAATTTTGAAGCGGAGTTGAACGAAGAATTGGTTTGAAGAGAAAAGGGAAAATAAAAATTTAATGAATAAATAGGAAATACACAAATTTGGGGAAAACTACAGAGATGGTCCAATTCGGAGAAATTGAAGTCCCCAGTTGATAAATGATAAATAAATAAAAATATCCCAAGTCTCAATTTGAAGTGGATCCCAAGGAAGAGCCAATTGGAGGAGAAATGGAAAAATCGAGAAAATTCTCAATTTTGAGGAAAAAGAGAAAAACTAAATCGGAGGGGAATTCGGATGTAAAAATTGGGCATTTTCGATTCAACTCCAATTCAATATATGACAAATGCATTGGAAAAAGAAAATCCAGAAATTTGGCCCATTTCGAGTAAAATCGAGGTTTCAAGGGCTAAAGAGCAAGTTTGGAAAATCTGGGAAAATTAGAATCCGAGCTCGAAAATTGCGAAACTTTCCAGAACTGAGTTTTAGGATGGAAATAAGGAAATGAGAAGAAGAAAACCCAAAATTGGGGCTGAAACGCAAATATGCTAAATTCGAGAGACTAATCCGCAATTTTAAAGAAAAATCCAAGAAAAATAGAAAACGAGCTCAAAAAATTATGAAAACTTTCAAAAATGAGTTTTATATTGGATAGGGTGGATTGGAGAAGAAAATTTTGGAATCGGAGCTCAAATGGAAATAGACAAAGTTTGGGAGGCACTAAACCGAAACTTTAGAGAAAAATCCGAGAAAAATGCAAAACAAGCTCGGAAAATTATGAAAACTTCTAGAACTGGGTTTTATATTGGATGGGATGGATTAAAAAAGAATAATTTGAAATTGGGGTCCATTTGCAAATAAATTAAGTTTGGGGCTCAAAATGTAATTTTACTGAAAAAACGAAAATGGCCATTTTACAAATAAAAAAAAAATGAATGGCCTGGAAAATTCCAGGCCATTTTCGGCTAGCTCATGGATGGAAGGTGGAGGTTTGATCATCTTAAATCAAATGGCTAAGATTGAGTACCAAGATGAAATTTTTAAGAAAAAACAAGATTCTCCACTACTTGCCTACATGGCATTTTTGGCCAATGGGAGGCCTCCAAATTGCAAAGCCATGTGAAGGCTATGTGATGATGCCAAATGGATTGAAAATGCCACCTAGGAAGATATTTTGATAGTAAGCCATATGATCATGACAAGTGGCTTACATATTTTGTAGAGATAAGAGACAAGAATAATCTAGGTGGCATTATTGGCTAATGAGAGGTTATAAAACCCTTAATTTAAGGGAAGCATCATGCAAAAAGGAGTCAATAACCCTTCATTTAAGGACAGCATCATGCAAAGAGGGGACAAGAATTAGCCATGTGGCAAAGATGTTGGGAGAGCATGCAAAGCATGACAAAGGCTAAAAAATAAATTCTCACTATTACTACATCAGGGATTTGGCCACACCAAAAAAAGGGGAAGGAGGGGTTCATTTTTTTTAAAAGGCTATTCACTATACTCTTGAGGAAAAAAAGAGAAAAAAAAAAGAGTGAGAAAGAATGAGAAGTTTGAGTGCTTGATTTGGAAAGTTTTGCTAGGTAGCTATTTCCTCTATTCTTCTTCTTCAATTATTTTCTTTGATTTCATGTTCTTTTTCTCATCTTTTCCATGTGATTGTTAACTTTCTTTGTTGAATAAAATATTTTCAAAATAAAGTTTCTAAAAGGTTTTTCCTTTTCTTTTTATTCTTTACAAAATAACAAAGTTGATAAAATTTTCCTACATATTTTCCCTTCGGCTGAAACCTAGGAAGTTTAATTGTGCTTAACTTTTGTTTGATTTTCTTGCTTGCATGTTGATTGTGGGTTTCACCATTTTGGTAGGATAGATTTTCTCCTTTGGTTTTATTTTTTTTTAAAATGTAATAAAAGGTTTGAGAATCTTGATTTTTATCAAGTGATTTTGGTTAGGTGGGACTATGTCCAAGAAACCAACCATTGAGCCAACCTTGATTTTTCTTTGCTTGTCTATATTTTTGTAGCTCATGATTGATCATTTTTATATGTTTGTTTTGCTGTAAAATCATGCATTCATACCATTCTCAACTTGATTTTTGGCTAAGACCAATCAATGGTCTCTAGCCAAAGTCTCTTGTGCAAACTAGTTGAAAGAATAATAGTTTTTAAGTTGGATATTTTGACTTTGGGCATTTTTTCACCAAGTTTCTTTTGTCAAAATAAAAAGATTTTTAGTAAACCCTTAGAGGAGCCCCTGGTATTTTTCCAAGATTTTTAGAATTTTTTTATCTAGGATGGAAAAATGGTTTTCGATAAAATAGATCTTAGTCTAATGTTCTGACTTTAATGCAATTTCGGTCAAGGCATTTTTACTCCAAATTTAAAACTGATTTTTCCTCATAAAAACCATCATGTCTCAAGTCTAAAATGATTGTTTCAGAATTTTTTGAATTTTTTATAAAGGGTAGAAAAATAGTTTTTCAAAACTGGTTTTGGGAGTCAGAAATGAGTTTTTCCAAACTAACAATTTTCTGATTTTTAATTTGTAAAAGGGAGGGGCTGATTGGAGTCATTAGCTACTGTTTTAGGTTGTTTTCTATTTCATCTCAAGGATAAAAAATTGATTTTACAAAGATCGGGTCATACGTAGTTAATCCGGGTTTTAAAATAGGAAACTAGAGCCTTTTTAGGAGGCCATTCGGCCATAGGTATTTTTCTACCCAAAAATTGCATTTTTTTTTAAAATCTGAGCTCAAAGTTATTCGGTTTAAAGATCCAATTTAAATTTCTTTTAAAGGTAATCAGATACCTTCTTTAGGTATACGGATGTCCTTATCTCAAGGGAGAAATACATGTTCATGCATTGCATATTTTAAAATGTTTTTATTTAATTTGGCATAAAAACGTGCTTTTCGATTTCCTAAACATTTAGCGAGAATTAGTTCCTAATCTTTGCCAGGTTTGCCGGGGAGGTTAGGAAATTATTCAACGCACATGTTTATGGAATCGAAAGGTATGGTTTTTGTTTTACTCGGAATCATATAAATTTAATATGAAAAAATTATTTTCCAAGCTTTTTCGGGTTTGTTGGGGAGTACGGTAATATTTTCCGACATATGCCATTTATGTGATTTCTCACATGAAAAATCAATTTCAAAATGATGATGTGTGCATGTTCCATGATATCTATATTTTCCATCTTAATTATGCAAATTTCATGTACATGGATATTCCATGATGTTTTCATTTTATGATCTAATATTCATGTTGTTAGTGTGATCATGATGTGATTATGAATATTTTATGATGATGTCATTTTGTGATT
This sequence comes from Fremontodendron californicum, assembly GCA_030761205.1. Lineage (NCBI taxonomy): Eukaryota > Viridiplantae > Streptophyta > Magnoliopsida > Malvales > Malvaceae > Fremontodendron > Fremontodendron californicum. Next base: position 7,345,517 of record JAULJL010000025.1, on the reverse strand, counting down.
TTTGCCAATATGATTTCTTTGTATGCCATGTCATTCATTCTTTTGCCATATCAAGCATGCCATGTCATTCATCCCTTTGGCCATGTCATTTATATTTTGCCATGTCAAGCATGCCATGTCATTAATTCTTTTGCCATGATAGGATTTGCCATGTCATTAATTCATATGCCTTGTCATTAATTCTTTTGGCCATGTCATTTAGATTTTGCCATGTCAAGCATGCCATGTAATTAATTCATTTACCATGTCATAATAAATGTTTACAATGCCATGATAATTGTACATGTGGTTTAACTTATTATTTTTGTGCCTTAGTATTGATTTGCATATTCATGGTCATTTTTTATGATTTAAAATGCATGAAAAATTATTAAATATTTTTAATAAAGTAAGGGTTATTCCCAAGTTAAAATAATTCATGAGTTCTCTACTAGGTCTGCCGGAGAAGATATTATCAATTATCATTAACAACAGAATATCATTTTTCTCAAAAAACGAGGGTGATTCGAATAATTTCAAAATAAGAAAAATTTCATGTTTTGCCGAGTTTTTCGTGAAATAGAAAAAATTTTATGTTAATAAATTTCGGATCATTTTCAAATAAATATGATTTTTTAAGGGAATTATTTTTAAACACTAAATTTAAAATCGACTTTCACCGAGACTCGAGATAACATATGACTAATAAGGTACCGTTTTATACGGACGTTGTGGGGGCGCTAATCCTTCCCCACACGTAACCGACTCCCGAACCTGCACTTGTTTTCTCTGGCTCAAAGCGCAGACTTCAAAATTGGTTTTAAAAAATATTTTAATTAATTTTAAAATATTTTATAAAAATCGGTTTTAAAGGTGGCCGATTATACCTAACCAAAAAAAATTGGTGGCGAGTCTATTTATTTTTTCGAGTTCGTTTTCAAACCCTCTCAATTTTAATTTAAGAGAAATTAAGTCGTTTTTTTTTTTATTTTTTTTAATATCACACTTTAATGATGTCGATGTCTCGCGACGTGGCAGTTTTTCGATTCATCTTTTTAAGGTTGCTACTTGCGACACATGTTATGCACAAAAAGCCGATAACCAAAAATCACTAAAGTGTGAAAACTATAATTGAGATTGCAATCGAGCTTATTTCAAGTTGTTATGTGTTTTATTATTTAAGGTTAGAGTTATTTTAGATTTGAGTTATTTCATATTTGATATTCGAATTAATTACGTTCACATTATCTGGTTCAAATACAATCAAATCAATTTAATTTTTGTATCATTTTAGGTCATTCGTGTTTAGATAATTTCGGATTAGGTTGAGTGGATATAGATTATATTTTTTTCATCAAATTGGATTGATTTGATTCAAATTCGGACGGTTTGAATAGTTTTTTCGAGTTTGAATTAACTTTGTCGACTCTAGCAATAATCCAAAGCACTGACACTATTCCTAATCCTAACTAGTAAATAAGTAATCTTCTAAAAAAGTTAATATTCTCTCCGTCCCATGTATATTGTTTAATTAGACTTTGCACAAAGTTTTTAAAAAAATTTAAGTTAAAATTTGATTTTAAGATTTTTTTTTTTTGAATTACCCTTAACTTGGAGAAAGAAAAAAACTTGTAATTATAGTTAAATATAATAAAAATAATTTTTTTTTTTTAATTTTACAAACGATATATTATTTTGAAACAAGTATACAAAGTACAAACAAGACATTAGAAGACGTTTGATATGATGAAAAGTGATCATTTTTCTGAGAAAGTAATTGGTGAGAATGTGATTCTCATATTTAATATGTTAAAAAAATACTTACTTTTCTGGAAATATAATTTTTATTTGGGAATTACTTTCCCATAAGCACTGCAATGTGATTCGCATGAGAAAATGTGAGAAAGTAACTTTTTTCATGTAGTTGAAAAGTAAAAAAAAAAAAAACTGTTAAGACAAAATTACTTTTTTTCCAATTTGATTTAAAATTACCAATTGAAATATTATTTTTAAATATTTAATACAAATGTTTGTTAATAATAAATATCATTGAAATATTTAAATAATATTTAATTTGTATCCAACCTTTTAACTTTTCTACTACATGAGAGTAACTTCAAAATTTTATTATTAACAAACATTTTTTTGTCCTAAAAGTAACTCAAATTATAAATTAAAATATTATTTATCATTGAAATATTTAAATAATATTTAATTTACATCCAGTTTTTTAATTTTTTAATTACATGAGAGCAATTTCGAAATTTTATATTAATAAATATTTTTTTATCCTAAAACTAACTCAAATTACCAATTGAAATATTATTTTTAAATATTTAATACAAATATTTATTAATAATAAATATAATTGAAAAATGTTAAAATTAATAATTTTGCATTTTTTGATATGAGTAATTTGGAAATTATCATCACATTTTTGGAATGTGATTATTGAAAATGTGATTTCTCGGAATGTAACTTTACAGCATTTGGTATACATGGGAAAGTGCTGATTAAAATCATGTGAATGTGATGGTAATTTTCGAAATTACCCTTATCAAAAATATATAAAATTTATTACTTTTAACATTTTTAAATGATATTTATTATTAATAAATATTTATAATAAATATTTAAAAATAATATTTTAATTGGTAATTTGAGTTATTTTTAAGATTAAAAAAATGTTTGTTAATAATAAATTTTCGAATTTACTCTCATGTGGTTGAAAAATTAAAAGGCTGAATGCAAATTAAATATTATTTAAATATTTTAAAGATATTTATTATTAACAAACATATGTACTAAATATTTAAAAAATAATATTTTAATTGATAATTTGAGTTACTTTTAAGATAAAAAATGTTTGTTAATAATAAAATTTCAAAATTATTCTCATGTAGTTGAAAAATTAAAAGACTATAAATTAAATATTATTTAAATATTTCAATGATATTTATTATTATCATAACATTTGTACTAAATATTTAAAGAGAATATTTCAATTGATAATTTAAGTTACTTTTAGGATAAAAAATGTTTGTTAATAATAAATTTTCGAAGTTATTCTCATGTAGTTGAAAAATTAAAAGACTGGATACAAATTAAATATTATTTAAATATTTCAATGATATTTATTATTAACAAACATTTGTTTTAAATATTTAAAAATAATATTTCAATTGGTAATTTGAGTTACTTGTAGGATAAAAAAATATTTGTGAATAATATATTCGAAATTACTCTCATGTAATTGAAAAATTAAAAGGCTGGATGCAAATTAAATATTATTTTAATATTTAAATGATATTTATTATTAACAAGCATTTGTACTAAATATTTAAAAATAAAATTTCAATTGATAATTTTAAATCAAATAGAAAGAAGGTAATTTTGTCTTAACATTTTTTTAATTTTTCAACTACATGAGAAAGTTACTTTCCCACCTCTATCATGGGAATCATATTCCAATGCTTGTGGAAAAGTAACTCTCCAAGGAAAGTTACATTCCTAGGAAAGTGAGTATTTTTTAACATACCAAACATGGGAATCACATTCCCACCAATTACTTTCCATGAAAAGTTATCACTTTTCATGATATCAAACGCCTTTTTTTAGTAAAATATTTAGTGAACCAAACATGTCAATGTAACTTTCCCAAGATTTTAATCAGCACTTACCTATGCATGCTAAACGCGATAGAGTTACATTTTCAGAAATTATATTTTCAAAAATCATATTACATTATAATCATGACATGGGAAGTATCAATAGTCCCCTAAAGATAGAGTAGGTCAGGTGGGGTTCATGGCATGGGAGTGTACGAGGCCTTAGTTTATGGATCGGCTCAAATCCAGAATTTGGGCTCAATATAAAGTTAGATATTTAGGGTTTGTATTTGATGCATTGTCAATGTATAGGTCTATACCGACAGTGAATCCTACAATGATACCTAATTAAAAAACTAACCCCTAACTCTAATCCTTAACCCTAATCCTAACCCTAATTATAATTAACCATAACCTTATTACTTAACTTTTAATGGTGGCATCGTAAAATGCACTGTCAGTATATAATTTTTTTTTTTCTCAGCCAACAAATTTTTATTAAAAAGTAACCTCAAAAGGTTACAAAGTCAGAGAGCACAGAGCTCCTCTCCAAGTACAAACAAGACCATCTAAAATAAAATCCAAAATTACAAAAACCACCTTAAACTTAGAAGAATACAAAGCTAAGACCTTAACACAACAAAAGACACCAAGGCAAAACACCTTCATTTGCAATCTTAAATCAAATTTTTGCACCAAAGACAGAATTGCAACTTCAAAATTGTGGTTACTCATCGTCCTGATATTTATAACCCCATAACAAAATTGCAACTTCTAAACAATTTTCATCACTTCATCTAAATTACACCCCTTGATACTAACAACAACTCCAATACGATTTCCAGGATTATAAACACCACAACCTTATAAAGAATCGCTATTTTCTTCAAACCATTTCACTTAAACGCTTTGCCAAATCCTTAAAAATACGAAGCAAAATCTCATCTTCATGTAAAACTTCACTTTGAGCCATCCCTCCCAAACCAAATATGCTGGACTCGAAACTTCACTTTACCTTAATAAATTCATTTTTATCCCAAATCACCAACAAACCATCACCTCTTCCATTAACTAAACTACCCAACCAATCAAATATATATATATATTTGCTGACAATGCATCAAATATAAATCAAGATATTTATTTATTAAATTATTTTTTTCCTTTGCCTGTTAGCAGGGGTGGAGTGGGCAGTTGGAAAATAGAAAAAGAGTTGAGAGCTGAGGGAAGCAGGGGCGGGCGAGAGAGCTGGCAGGAGGAATAAGAGCATTTTGGGGAACAAGAGTGATGGAGATAGTGAAGAAGCATGACTCCGAAGGCCTCGTTTGGAAGAGAATTAAGCTCACTTCTACCCACAAAGCCAACGCCAAGAAGCATCTCCATTGCATTTGGCAGGTCCTAAAACTCTTTATCTTATCTTCTCTCATTTTTCCTGTTTTCATATAATAATACTGTACGCTTTTTTTTTTGGGTTTTACGCAAGGTAATCAGTACCGTATCGATGGACGTATCATTTTTGTTCTAATATTGGTACATACCGATACTGGTGTGTTTCGGTGTACCGTTTCGTGTTTACCCGTATTTTTTATATATTTTTTCATATATCTATATGTATAGCCTATTTTCAAGTTTCTTAATAAAATATATATTATATACTTATGAAAATATACATCTATTACATGCATATATATGTTTTTATACAAATATAAATTTTAAATATTTAATATCTAATATCTAAAATTTTTAAACATCAAATAGGTAAAATAAATATTAAAATGTTAAAAAATATAGTAAATTATTATTAATTATGTTCAATATCCTAATTTTAATGAACATTTTTATTTTTAAATGTAGTTATGAAACAAACAAAAATGATCATGACACAAAAAATATTGAAATTGGTTTAAAAAATAAAATAAGTGATTTTTTTTTTTAAAATTAAAAAATCAAAATCTTGTACCAACTAGTACGGACCGGTACGTACCTGTACTGACCGATATAGATCGATACAGGCCGGTACAAAAATTGAAATGGTACGATATTGGTACCGTTTCGATTTACCTTAAAAACGATACGTACCGACCGATACGGCCGATACTGATAACTCTGGTTTTACCCCTTTTGGCTTAGTTACACATTTTCTTATCATTTCAATTCTTAAGCTTTTAAAAAAATTTATGCCAAAACCTTTCTTCTTCCTGGGTTTCTTGCCTTGGTAATTGATGATTTATTTTTTAAAATGATTCATTAGTGTTGGGAAGTAGTTAGAATTCAATGGAAAATATAAACTCTGGGGCAAGGTAGTCATCTCCACATAACAAGGTTCAAGTAAACACCGACAGTTTATTACATTTCGGGCACGTTTGGTTTGGATAATCTTTCATTACCGTCCATAATATGAGATTTCGTCATGAGATAATCATGTTTGATTCAAAATATTCTTGAAATTTGGTAATGTTAAATTACCTACAGTGACACTATTCAGTCATATTGAGGTAATGTCATACCCACCTCAGCCTTAAGTATTGTTACATTACGGAGGTAATGTAACATTTTTCTCTTTTATGCCCTTACTACTTTAACATTTGAGACCATTTTACTTTTATTTTTGTCAGTAATTACGAACCCATACCATCCTAAACATACCAAAACCTAATTATGCAGCAGATTCTCTTCTTCAATCAACCCTAGCTACTTTTCTCTCCTCCTCCAAAGTTGCAATGCCACGATAGTCTCTCGACAATCAAACCCATCGTCGGTCCCTCGACAATCCCTCTTTCTTCTGGGTATTTTTTTTTGCTCCACATTTTCTCTTTTTCCTTTCCTTTTCTTTCTTTTTTTCTTTTTTTTTTGGGATGCCGTTAATCTTGTGGTTTTTGGTTATGGGTTTAGCAAAAAAAAAAAAAAAACCATGTTATTGAAATATTCTTGACAGTTTAGTAAAAAAAGGAAGAGAGTTGAACATATTTGATTTGAGTGGCGTTGAATAAGAAAACATGTTATCCGGTTGAGTTGAATTTCCAAGAAAAGAAAAGAAAAAGTAGTAGCAAATAGAAAAAGAAAAAAAAGAGAAGAAGAGACCTGGATCCATCAATGCCCGCAATTGAGTGACCACTTCCTGAGAAACGATCCCTATTTTCAAAATTGCCCAGGAGTACAATTATTGTTGTGTTTGCAATTTTATTTATTATTTGGACTCTTTCTTCTTTCGCTGAATTATTACTGTCTGATCCTTTGTACTAAATTCTATTCAATAATTTCTACTTGTATAATTTATAGTAGTTGATACAAATTAAAAGATAAAGTCTGTGGCCATGGCTGTCTTTGAAAATGTATAGTAAGTCAATGGTAGAAAAAGATAAGGATCAAGTAAGAAAAAGTGAGTCATGTTTGTATTGTAGCTGTAGGATATTAGAAAAATAGTGAATCAAGGTCAAGGCAAGGTCAAGGAAGGCAGGCAGACATCCTAAAAATTAGAACTCTCACACTGCAAGTCACCATCTAGTATTGGCTTGTAGAAAGTAAAGGGTATTTTAGTAATGTGACGATTCCGGAATATTACATTCCTGCCAACCAAATATGATCATCTTCAATGAAAGGACGGTCAACCAAAAGCATGCATGTAAAATTAATGGGAATGTGACTTCGTCATCTTGTAAGGGGAAATCCTATTACCAACCGTAACGAAACATTCTCCAAACCAAACCCATCCTTAGAGCTATGTATATTTGGACTCAGACTCTGAATTTAGTTGCAAACTTTGTACCCACAATAAATTGCAAAATCAATCATACATGCTCAAGATAGCATAGAGAGTTTAATTTCATTTGGTGTAAAGTCGTGTTAGTCTAGATTTCGTCTTAAGAGTAATTCACTATTCAGGAGTGACGTTTTCCTATTTGTTGTTGTGTGTGTCCTTTTCTGTAGCTCTTACAAGATGGTTCTTCCGTTTTATGGCCATTGGCATGGATGGGGATATTCGATGCTGATGTAGAACAAGTTTTGAGAGTTGATGTTCTGTCTGTGTTGTTTTTAAGGGCTTATAGAGGTTGGCTGGCATTAGATGTGTCTGATCAGTGAACTCGAGTTGAGTGGTTTAGAACTGAGCACTCAGAAAGGGTTAGTAAATCTTGAGTCCTGAAGAAGGGATAGTATGGGATTCAGGTGTCCCTGGGATATTTTTACTTTATATCTAATAATTTGGTTGGTCGATTGATTGCAGTCATATTCTACATGGACATAATGTAGTTTAAATTTCTCACATTAGGTTGTCTACTTACCATGAATTTTTAGTCATGGTGGTACTCAGTTAAGAGAATCAGCATCTATTGGGCCTTTCATTTGCTTGGATCTAAACACTCCTTGAGTTCTTATCTTCTGCAAAAAAGAAATTATTTAATTACAACCATGTAATATTCTGAGAAAACATTATTTTGGTAAATGCAAGTACTTGACCTTTTGCAGTGGCCTTTGGCGGTGGATTCAAATCCTATTTTATGCTTGTTATCTGTGAAATAGACTTATGACTTCAACCATTATATGAACGAAACCTAACATAGCTTTTATTTAGCGGTTCAGAGATACGATTTGCCGCTGCTGGGACTTAGCCTGCCTATCACCAGTTTTGCTTCCTTTAAGGCCCAGACCTCCAACTGAAAAAGCACCATTTTATAACCATTTAAGAAAGAAATCAGCCTGGGGTCTTCTGTTTTACTGTTTGCGTTGCATTCAATAAAAGTCTCTGATGATCACTTTTCTAAGGGGCTTATGATAATCGAATCATGATACCTTTGGCTTTCATCCATCTGCTTGCTGCAAAACTATGAAATGTTTAGGTTACTGTAATTGCCCCCCCGCTTCTTTTTTTTTTACCCTTTTATTTCCCTGTATACCAATGAATTTGCAGAGTGTTGATCCCATAACGTGGGACTCTTGGATCATTATATTTTTGCTCAATCATTTTAGATATAATCCTTCAAAATTTATATATTTTTGAGATAATGAAAATGTTTATTTCTTTCAGAATGAAGCCGTTTTGAGGGCATGTGCAGAACCACCTCCTTCAAAAACAACCGATGTTGTAGCCGGTGATGCTGGTGAGAAAGGTGGGGAGTGGCCAACATAATAGACAATTGAGGAAGACACTACATGAGCCTGAAAGGAGGATTTTGGAGATTGTTAGCTTCATGGTGCAAAATTTTTACAATTTGAGATTTGAATTTAGTTGTAATGCCATCAGTGACCACTATTTATTCTTGTTTAAGAACCATTGCTGTATCATATTTGAGCATATAGTAGTAGTAGCATGCAGCTTGTTGGTCATTGGACATAGGCAATCATAATCTCATATCTCTGAAGCAAATTTCATGTGAGCAGTGAGCACTAGCTTGTCAATGAATTATTCTAAAGCCGGTTGCTAATGATGTGAATCTTTCTGTACCGTGATGGTTTGATGAAATATTTATGGTTTTCTGACCCCCTTTCGTTCCACTTGCTTGTTCTAAGATGATCACATATCACTGATAAACCGTCAATACCCTTTAAAGTGTAAATCACTATATGATCGCATGTTAGGTCAAAGAATGAAGTTTGAGATGGTAGGAAGGGTTCACTTAAAAAGTTCACATTCTCAAAATTCAGCAGCTGCTGGTTTGCTTGTGTCGGCAGTTGACAGGGACATCTATGATAAAACTGATTTTTCATTTTTGATTGAATTGATGATGGAGTGCCTGCCCTGTTCAGATTTGTACATCCATATTGGCAACAACTGTTGAAAATAATAATTTGCAACCATCTAGAATGTTTGTGTCTAGATTCATGTGTCTTCTTCTAGATTAAGTGTGTGCTTTGTATTTGGTGATTCATGTATGGCTTATTAATGAAGTTCATGATGTATCTAGAATTTATTATGGTTCATGTATGGTTTATTAATGAGGTTCATGTAACTAAATGTTAAGAGGTCACCTAGTGTGCCTATATATACCTATTGTACTTGGAGATTGAAATACAAGTTGAGTTGTATTCTCTTCCTTAATATTTCTCTTATTTTCTAACAAAATGGTATCAAGAGCCATTTTTCCTTGTCTTTGAGAGATGGCTAACAGTGGTTTATCTTCATTCCAATTTCCTCGTCTTACAAAGGAAAATTATGATACTTGGAGTCTTCGTATGAAAGCTTTGCTTGGCTCACAAGATGTGTGGGAGATTGTAGATAAAGGCTATACTTCACCAATAGATGAAGCATCATCGTCTCAAGAGGAGAATGATGCTTTGGCAAAGATAAAGAAGAAGGATCAACAAGCCCTTGCTCTCATCCATCAAGGTTTGGATGAAACAATGTTCTTGAAGGTAGCGGATGCTACTAACGCAAAGCAAGCTTGGGAGATTTTGAAAAACTCCCTCCAAGGAGTTGACAAAGTGAAGAAGGTGCGACTCCAAACGTTACGTGGAGACTTTGAAGCTTTGCAAATGAAGGATTCCGAATCCATTTCGGATTATTGCTCAAGGGTGAAGGCTATAGTGAGCCAATTGAAGAGATATGGTGAAGATATAGAAGATGTTCGTGTGGTGGAGAAAATTCTTCGTTCCTTAACGCCAAAATTTGATTATGTGGCATGTGTCATAGAGGAGTCAAAAGATTTAGACTCCATGACAATTGAGGAACTAGAGGGGTCCCTACAAGCTAGAGAAGACAAGATCAAGAAGAGGCATGAAGAGCCTTTGGAGCAAGTCCTCAAATCAAAAGTTTCTTTGAAAGATTGTGGAGGTGAAAAGAGCTAAAGAGGAAGAGGACGTGTTCGTGGTCGTGGCCAAGGAGGTAGAGGAAGAAGCAACCAAGATAATGCCAACAATGAAGATAAAAACCATCAATCCTTTAGAGGTCGTGGAAAAGGAAGAGGAAGAGGAAACTATCATAGATCAAATGAAGGAAGGTATGATAAGTCTAAAATTGAGTATTATAATTGTCACAAATATGGCCATTATTCTTGGGAGTGTCGTAGTGCTTCCAATGATAAGGAGGAGAAAGTAAATCTTGTTGGTTACAAGCAAGATGAGGAGGAGCCAACCTTGTTACTAGCACTCAAAAGTGATGAGAAGGATGACAAAAGTTCGTGGTACTTGGACAATGGAGCAAGCAATCACATGTGCGGCTACAAAGAAAAGTTTGTTGAGCTTGATGAGAATGTAAATGGCAATGTTTCCTTTGGAGACTCTTCAAAAGTTCAAATTCGAGGGAAATGTACAATTTGACTCCTCTAGTTCCTCAATTGTCATGGAGTCTAAATCTTTTGACTCCTCTATGACACATGCCACATAATCAAATTTTGGCGTTATGGAACGAAGAATTTTCTCCACCACACGAACATCTTCTATATCTTCACCATATCTCTTCAATTGGCTCACTATAGCCTTCACCCTTGAGCAATAATCCAAAATGGATTCGGAATCCTTCATTTGCAAAGCTTCAAAGTCTCCACGTAACGTTTGGAGTCGCACTTTCTTCACTTTGTCAACTCCTTGGAGGGAGTTTTTCAAAATCTCCCAAGCTTGCTTTGCGTTAGTAGCATCCGCTACCTTCAAGAACATTGTTTCATCCAAACCTTAATGGATGAGAGCAAGGGCTTGTTGATCATTCTTCTTTATCTTTGCCAAAGCATCCTTCTCTTCTTGAGACGATGATACTTCATCTATTGGTGAAGTATAGCCTTTATCTACAATCTCCCACACATCTTGTGAGCCAAGCAAAGCTTTCATACGAAGACTCCAAGTATCATAATTTTCCTTTGTAAGACGAGGAAATTGGAATGAAGATAAACCACTGTTAGCCATCTCTCAAAGACAAGGAAAATGGCTCTTGATACCACTTTGTTAGAAAATAAGAGAAATATTGAGGAACAGAATACAACTCAACTTTCTAAGCCAAATAGCATGACAAGTGCTAGAAGTTGCCGCCACATATTCGGATTCACAAGTTAAAAGTGTGACGATGGATTGCTTCTTAGAACTCCATGTGATTGCACAATCTCCCATAAAAAATACAAAACCGGTGGTGCTCTTTCTATCATCAATATCTCCCGCAAAATCACTATCACAAAATCCCACAAGCTTGAAATCATTAGATGATGAATAAAATAGCCCAAAATCAATAGTACCTCTTAGGTAACGAAGAATTCTTTTAGCAATTTTCATGTGAGTGGACGTACGAGCTTCCATGAAACAACTCACTACTTTTTTTTTTGAACCATAATAAATTCTAGATACATCATGAACTTCATTAATAAGCCATACATGAATCACCAAATACAAAGCACACACTTAATCTAGAAGAAGACACATGAATCTAGACACAAACATTCTAGATGGTTGCAAATTATTATTTTCAACATTCCCCCTTAATTTGCAATTTTCTTCTTCACTCCAAGACTATTACGCAATCTTCAAAAAACTTCAAACTTGAGAGGATATCCGAAATTTGATCTTGAGTCTTCACATACTTGAGCTCCACTTCCTTTTTAGCAATGCAATCTCTAATGAAATGATACCTTGTATCTAAATGCTTGCTTCGATCATGGAACACCGGGTTCTTAGCAAGAGCTTGTGCGGACTTATTATTAATGCAAATCTTTGTAGCTTCGTCTTGAGACAAGTGAAGTTCCTTCAACAACCTTCTTCACTGTTTTTTATGTGCCACAATTAAAGAGTAATATTTTGAGTTTGGGCCAACTCCTTGAGAAGGGGTATGAAATTAACATGAAAGATTGTTGTCTTTGGCTTAGAGATCAAAATGCTAATTTGATTGCTAAGGTACTTATGTCAAAAAATAGAATGTTCATGTTAAATCTCAAGACCATTGAAGCAAGGTGTTTGAAGGCTAGTGTGAAAGATGAAGCTTGGTGTTGGCATATGAGATTTGGCCATTTGAACTTTGGCGCACTCAAAGCTTTAGGAGAAGAGAACATGGTGAAGGGGATGCCTTCAATCAACCCTTCTAACCAATTGTGTGAAGCATGTCTTCTCGGCAAGCATTCAAGAAGGAGTTTCCCAAAAGAAGCCACTACAAGAGCAACCAAACCACTCCAACTTGTTCATACCGACGTATGTGGACCAATCAATCCATCCTCATTCGGTAAAAATAAATACTTCCTGCTCTTTATTGATGATTATAGTAGAAAGACTTGGGTTTATTTTCTAAAGCAAAAGTCAGAGGCATTTGTTGCATTTTAAATTTTCAAAACTCTTATAGAAAAAGAGAGTGGCTATGAAATTAAATCTTTGAGATCCGATAGAGGAGGCGAATTCACTTCCAAAGAATTCAACAGTTTTTGTGAATCACATGGAATTCATCGTCCACTAACGGTACCTAGATCACCACAACAAAATAGTGTAGCGGAGAGAAAAAATAGAACTATTCTTAACATGGCTAGATGTATGTTGAAAGGAAAAAATATGCCCAAGGAATTTTGGGCCAAAGCCGAAGCTATTTCTTGTGCAGTTTATTTGTTCAACAGGTCTCCAACAAGGAGTGTCAAAGACAAAACTCCCCAAGAAACATGGAGTGGAAGGAAGCCTAATGTTGATCATTTGCGAGTCTTTGGAAGCAATGCATATGCTCATGTTCCGCAACAAGAGAGATCCAAGCTTGATGACCGAAGTGTCAAGCATGTTTTTATTGGCTATGATTCAAATTCAAAAGCTACAAGTTGTACAACCCAAGCAATGGCAAGATTGTGGTGAGTAGAGATGTTGAGTTTAATGAAGAAGCAGCGTGGAATTGGGAGGCACAAGAAGAAGGAGTCTATGATTTCTTTCCATATTTTGAACAATAAACCATGGTGCCTATACAAGAGACAACTCCACCTTCTTCTCCAACTCATGTTGCATCACCACCTTCTTCTCCAACTCATGTTGCATCACCTTCTTCTCAAGAAAGTTCAAGTGAAAAGCCAAGAAAAATGAGGAGTATCTATGAACTTTTAGATGAAACTGAGGAGATTACTAATGATGATATAAATGATTTGTTTTGTCTTTTTGCTGATAGTGAGCCTATGAACTTTGATGAGGCCATGAGAGACAAAAGATGGAGACAAGCCATGGAGGAAGAGATTAATGCCATTAAGAAGAATAACACTTGGGAGTTATCAACTCTTCCCAAAAGTCATGAAGCTATTGGCGTCAAATGGGTGTACAAGGCAAAGAAGAATGCTCAAGGAGATGTGGAGAGATACAAGGCGAAGCTTGTGGCTAAAGGTTACAAGCAAAAGCATAGAATTGATTATGAAGAGGTTTTTGCACCTGTTGCACGCATGGAGACTATTCGTTTGCTCATAGTCATAGCAGCTCAAATGAAGTGGAGAATTTATCAACTTGATGTGAAGTTGGCTTTCCTCAATGGTTATCTTGAAGAGGAAGTCTATGTAGAACAACCGTTGGGATTCGTGGTTGAAGGCCATGAAGATAAGGTGTTGAGATTGAAGAAAGCTTTGTATGGATTGAAACAAGCACCAAGAGAATGGAATAGTCGCATTGACAAGTACTTTCAAGACAACAGGTTTGTTCGTTGTCCTCATGAATATGCTCTTTATGTTAAAATGCACGATAATAGTGATATTTTGCCTGTTTGTCTTTATGAGGATGATCTTATCTTCACCGGCAACAATCGTAGCTTGTTTGAAGAATTCAAGAAGGCTATGTCACTTGAGTTCGAGATGACCGATATTGGACTCATATCCTATTATTTGGGCCTAGTGGTGAAGCAAATGGGAGATGCTATTTTTGTTTCTCAAGAAAGCTATGTAAAGGAAATTTTGAAGAAGTTCAAAATGTTTGATTGCAATCCCGTGAACACACCTATGGAATATGGAGTGAGATTGTCAAAGTTTGATGAAGGAGAAAAGGAAGATCCTACTCTTTTCAAAAGTCTTGTGGGATGCTTGAGATACTTGACATGTACGAGACTCGATATTCTCTTTGCGGTTGGAGTAGTGAGTCGTTTCATGGAATTTCCTCAAAAGATGGTACCCGTGAAATATGCTCTTTATGTTAAAATGCACGATAATGGTGATATTTTGCTTGTTTGTCTTTATGTGGATGATCTTATCTTCACCGGCAACAATCCTAGCTTGTTTGAAGAATTCAAGAAGGCTATGTCACTTGAGTTCGAGATGACCGATATTGGACTCATGTCTTATTATTTGGGCCTAGAGGTGAAGCAAATAGGAGATGCTATTTTTGTTTCTCAAGAAAACTATGTAAAGGAAATTTTGAAGAAGTTCAAAATGTTTGATTGCAATCCCGTGAACACACCCATGGAATATGGAGTGAGATTGTCAAAGTTTGATGAAGGAGAAAAGAAAGATCCTACTCTTTTCAAAAGTCTTGTGGGAAGCTTGAGATACTTGACATGTACGGAGCCCGATATTCTCTTTGCGGTTGGAGTAGTGAGTCGTTTCATGGAAGCTCCTACGTCCACTCACATGAAAATTGCTAAAAGAATCTTCGTTACCTAAGAGGTACTATTGATTTTGGGCTATTTTATTCATCATCTAATGATTTCAAGCTTGTGGGATTTTGTGATAGTGATTTTACGGGAGATATTGATGATAGAAAGAGCACCACCGGTTCTGTATTTTTTATGGGAGATTGTGCAATCACATGGAGTTCTAAGAAGCAATCCATCGTCACACTTTCAACTTGTGAATCCGAATATGTGGCGGCAACTTCTAGCACTTGTAATGCTATTTGGCTTAGAAGGTTGTTGAAGGAACTTCACTTGTCTCAAGATTAAGCTACAAAGATTTGCATTGATAATAAGTCCGCACAAGCTCTTGCTAAGAACCCGGTGTTCCATGATCGAAGCAAGCATATAGATACAAGGTATCATTTCATTAGAGATTGCATTGCTAAAAAGGAAGTGGAGCTCAAGTATGTGAAGACTCAAGATCAAATTGCGGATATTTTTACAAAGCCTCTCAAGTTTGAAGTTTTTCGAAGATTGCGTAATAGTCTTGGAGTGAAGAAGAAAATTGCAAATTAAGGGGGAATGTTGAAAATAATAATTTGCAACCATCTAGAATGTTTGTGTCTAGATTCATGTGTCTTCTTCTAGATTAAGTGTGTGCTTTGTATTTGGTGATTCATGTATGGCTTATTAATGAAGTTCATGATGTATCTAAAATTTATTATGGTTCATGTATGGTTTATTAATGAGGTTCATGTAACTAGATGTTAAGAGGTCACCTAGTGTGCTTATATATACCTATTGTACTTGGAGATTGAAATACAAGTTGAGTTGTATTCTCTTCCTCAATATTTCTCTTATTTTCTAACAACAACAGCATATCATTGTAAGGTCCCCTCTAAGTTTTAAAGGTTTGATGGAATCTTATGACATTTCCTCTATTATCTTTCCCATTCGAATAGTCGTCACAAAGATAACATTGAATCTTGTTATAAGATGATGTGGTCCATTTTGGTATTGAAGACAGGTGGGGTTGGAAGTTGGATTGAAATGGTGGACTCATAACCACCGAAAGAAAGTTTGAGAAACCCTCCAAGTTGTCTTTGTAAAGGCCAGAAGGACTGATTTTGACATTGGAAAAATAGAATAAGACTTGGGAATTCTTCTTTGTATACGTCTCTATGGCTCCTAGAATTACAAGAGATCCTTCAGTAATTGAGTTTGCATATATTTTTACACGCAACAATCACATGATAATCTTCACACATGTCTTTCTTTACCAATATTTTGCTCATACTATCATCTGTTGGATGTTGGGGAGAGGAGGTCATTTACAACAAGGGTCCCATAAGAAAAACATTTGTTTGGGTAGATTAGATTCATATTTTTGAAAGTGGTTAAAATATTGGAGATACCATTACCAAGCAAGCAACCCTTTAAAAACTTCAATCTGTCCAAACAAAACAGCGCATAAAATAAAAGTGGTTGCTCAACTTTTACATAATTGATAATACATTCCCCGTCTTTCTGCAAGATTTGGGTTTTAAAATGTCAAATTTACCCACTTATGAGACATAAAGATTAAAGACCCATATTTGGCCTTTTCTGTATTTCTAGCCAGGATAGGTAGTGATTGACCTAATCATGTGAAGGCTACAATACTTTTGCCTTGCTGCTTTTCAATTTTCATTGTGTTGTTGTGTTGAATGGTGTGTGGTCCTCCACGAAGGGCTGCCCACGTGATTGACAATTTTGAAGCCCAACTCACCAATCCCAATTCCCACAACCCAATCCTACTCTTTTTTATTATTATTATTATTATTATTATTATTATTATTATTATATATAAAGTAAGAGATATTTTAAAAAGTAATTTTTTAGGCACCAATAAAATAATGACACCTTATTATTTTTTAAATACATTCAATAATTAATATGTACCCATCCTCACCAAATCAACTCTTATTAAATCAATTAATTCACATTTTAACTTTGATTAAGAATGAAAAAAAAATACAATAAAAATTAAAAACTCACAAAATTAAAACAAATGATATTTAGCCATAAAAATGATTTTTTTTTTCATTTTTAATCAGAGTTAAAATGTGAATTAATTGATCTAATAAGAGTTGATTTGGTGAGGATGGATACGTATTAATTATTGAATGTCTTAAAAAATAATGAGGTGTCATTATTTTATTGGTGCTTAGAAAGCCATTTTTTTTGGATGATCCTAATATAAGTTAATCTCATAAAGTAATACACTAATAATGTAATTTTTTTAATTTTGTAAACAAGATTAAAATGTTATCACATATTTTATTTTATTTTTAAATTATTTTTTTATTTTTTAATATATCTAAAGGTATGTGTTATCCTGCTAATTTACTTGTGGAGTCTAAAAACTCCACTAATAGTGAATGAGATAATTTCTTTATCTATCTATAATATATATAAAAACACGATGTAGAAAATCTTTTAAACTAATGAAAATAGAAATTTATGTTCATTACATTTTTAAATCTTTTATTATAAATATTAATAAAATTGATCCAATTTAAAAATAAAAATTTACTTCCATTGAAAGATTGTCATTAAATAATTTGTGTTGCTAAATAAACGTGAGCTAAAGTTTGCATTTCAAAGTTTTAATATTATATCAACGTTAAAAGTAATAAACTTTAGATTAATATGATATATTACGTACATGGAATAAACTTTACATATTAATATATACTTTATTTATTTTTTAAAAGATTAACATGCACTTTATTAATTTTAATTATTCATACAATATATAACTATATATTTAATATATAATTATTATTTTAAAATTTCTTTATGTTTTAATTTTAAATTAACGTTAATTAAATTTTTTTATTATAAATATTAATAAGATTATTCAATTTAAAAATAAAAACTCCACTTCCATTGAAAAACTGTCGTTAAATAAATTTAGTTGATAAATAAACGTGAACTAAAATTTACATTAATTTTTTTTTTTAAATTAATTTTATATTCACATTAAAAATAATAAACTTTAGGTTAATATGATAGGTATATTATGTACATGTAACAAACTTTACATATTAACATGCACTTTTTTAAAGATTAAAATGCATTTTATTAATTTCAATTATTTATATAATATCTAAACTAATTATATGTTCAATATATAATTATTATTTTTTTTAAAAATGTTTTCAAAGTTTTAATTTTACATTAATGCTAAAAATAATAAATTTTATATGTTAATATACATTTTATCAATTTTAAATATATTTAGTCATCGTATTAATTTTAAATATTTGTATAATATACAATACGTTTAATAAAATTATTATTTAAAATTAAATTAAAAAAAGAAAAAAGTATTCACATGCACTATACGTTAAGACAAAAACTAGTATATAAAAGTGAGGTTAAGAACTCCAACAGCTTGAGCTGATTCTAAAATCATTGTCACAAGAAACTCTGATCGCTATATATATATATATATATATATATATATATATATATATATATATATATATATATATATATATATATATATATATATATATATGTGTGTTTTAAACAAAAAATTCGATTAGACTCATGAGACATTCGAGTCGGACATTAAAATATTCAAATTCGACTTAGTCAATAACTTGATCTGCTCTTAAACTCGTCTCAACAATAATTTAATCGAATTTAAATTTTTTTTCTAATCAAATTAAGATGGTTGGCGAGCACATCTTTACTAATAAGTAAAAGTTATTCCCATTCAAAGAGATAGTTCAATTTCAATTTTGGGAGCTTTGTCGGGGGAAAAACTAAGCATGGGCATTAGTTGCGTTTGAGGGGTTAATTAGGTTTATTTTTTTTAATTTTTTTTTTTATTTTGATGAAGGAAAGACAAAAAAAAAAAAAAAAAAAAGAAAGAAAGAAAAAGGGAATAAAGGGGAAAAAAGAAAAAGATTTATATGTTAGTATCGTGTTTGTGTTATATTTTCGTGTTATTATCGTATTCAAGATATTATAAATTTATATAATTTTTACACATTAATAATTTGTTTTATATAGATTTTGACATGTTCGTATATTCGTATCATATTTATATTATTTTTCGTGTCATGTGTATTTTAATTATTTTTTTCATGTTGTTTTCGTGTTGAGTTTTAATTTATTTCATATTTTGCATAATTTATTATAATGATTCAATTTTAATTTTAAACTTATTAACTTAAAAATTGAATTATTATATCTATCATATATCAATATATATAAATATCATATTCAAAACTTTAATTTCAATTTCTCGAACTATAACGAGGACATATTTTAGCATATCTAATTTACACCCTTACGTCATCCCTTATTTAAAACTTCAATTTTTGTTTTTGCCCTTCCTATTATGGCATGGCAAATCCTCAATTATGGACGATATTAGATTGTTAATCAAGGTATAATCTATGCCGCCCTGAGTCTGTCTGGCATCCACTTGGCAAACATATAAAGCTCCATGGCCCACTCTTTAAGTTCTCAGGTTTATGATATCACATCCTTGTGTACTGTGACAACCCACCTTATGTAAGTAAGAATTATTTTTATTTTTTGTTTATAACATTTGCCTGTATAAATAAATCAACATGTCACGGATGATTATCATAATTGATAACTTGTATTTTCAGCTTAGAATTTATGGTTTAATTATCAGGAGTGAGTCATGCTCCTTTGCATGCAAGACACGTGTACTCTAGAACAGTGAAGGTAACTCCTCCCCTATTAAAGAAATGCTAAGAATTATTTGAAAAGTATAATACAAAGGGGACATTGTATGTTATTTTTGTATATCTTATGATGTCAACACTGCAGGGTAGGTGGACAATAGTGGGAAATCTTACTGTTAAAATCCATTTGCTATCTGTTGAACAACAAAATTTCCAAATGGTGAGAATATTTTCTAATTGGGTAGAAGTTCGAAGAGGGTCTACATTATGTACAAGGAATACTTAATAAGTGGTGATCTAATTGATTATTAACTTCTTTTTTTTTTCTTTTTTATAAAGTAAGTCCTAAATTGAGAATAAAAAAAAGAATTATAGACATTAAAATTCGAATATTAAATTTATTGAATATTATTTTTTTAAAGATAAACATATAATTTAATTGGATTAAACCTTGAGTTCAATTATTAACTTCTTTTACAGTGTACATGTGTTTAATTAGGAGCTTAATCTTTGCAAGAGTTTTCAAGAAATCATATGCTTGACAACAAAAAAGCCATAAGATCGATTTTCAGGACTAGGGGGACAGTTGGATTGGACCCCAAACTCTTTTTTAAAACTCCGCCATCCTCGCTGAAGAGTCTCTTTAACTATAACTTAGTCTCCCTACTTCCACCAACCAGTCTTGTAAATTCAAAATTTAGTTAACCTTATTTTCCTGCAACCTTAGACCGACTCTTTCCTGTTTCTTGTATTGCTTTTGTGAGTAGTCAAATGCTGAAAAAATTAAGCCCAGAATGTCTGTTTCTTGGTACAGATTTTCAATGATATAATAGAATGGAGTGTACAGGAAGATGAGAATTTTTTGGAAATTCGATCCATTGTGAAATGGTGGTTGTCAAAGGGAATTGGGTTCTTTTCAAGTGATTACACCTTTCCCGCAAGGGAGAAGAGAACCTCGTCCAAATGCTGATTTGCAAAGATCTTATGCTTATTCTTGTGCTCCCCAAAAAGCCTTCTGCTTTTGCTAAAGTTCATATATATATATATATATATATATATATATATATATATATATATATAAAAAGGAGGGATTCATGTACATTAGTGTAAAACTAAAGTTATTTTACACACTTCAATAACTTTTTATACGATCATATTTTAACAAACCGACCGTTGAATTTAACAATATAACTGTATTCGTCATGCATGTAAAGTTTCGAATCGATCCGATATCTCTATCATATCGATCGAGGATATTGTCTTTTTCAATATATATTTAACGGTTGAAAATTTTTTATATCGAGCAAATAGTTAGACATTTTTAATTTACTCGAAACTTGACATGCATGATCTACGTGAATAGAACATGAAATACGACGGTCGAATTAAACAAATATAAATCGCATAAAAAATTACGAAAGTACTGTAAAACTAATTTAGTTTTACACTATATATATGAGGAGGAATTCACTTACACTAGTAAAAAATTATTTGCTCGATGTAAAAAACTTTCAACCGTTAAATATATATTGAAAAAGACAGTATTCTCGATCGATATGATAGAGATATCGGATCGATTCGAAACTTTTCGTGCACGACGAGTACAATTATATTGTTAAATCCAACGATCGATTTGTTAAAATATAAATCGTATAAAAAGTTACGAAAATGTGTAAACTAATTTAGTTTTACACTAATATAAGTAAATATCTATATATATATATATATATATATATATATATATATATATATGAGATGTATTACTATATGCCTTCTCTTTTTTCCTTCTTTCCTCCTTTCCACCTTATCTTTTCTGCGCCTTTGCATTTCCTTCTCTTAATTAAAAATCATTTGCTTGCCTTTTTCTAAAGAACTTGCTCTGCATGTTCATCTGCAAAGCAACGCTGAACTTAAACCATAAAATGTTTTCTGAAAACGTTTGTAAAATGCCAAAAGGAGGGTAATATTATCGCTAACATTTATAAAATTTGGAGATTCATTACAAGGGGCACCATGTGTTTTAAGATGGTTTGCTCTTCATATAATAGTTAATGCCGAATTCTATCTTCTTTTTTCTGTGTTGATATCTCTTCCTGATAATTACAAAGAGACACAAAGACTTAATTTACCAAACACTAGATTGCTTTTTTTTTTTTAAGGAAAAAAAAAAAAAAAAAAAGGTCATTCTGATTGGCTAATCAGAATCCCAACTACCGGTGTACAGGCACGAAAAGAAAAAGTGTGAAGTGTGTTTTTAAGGTTTTCTTCTGAAATAAGGAAAACTATTGCAACAACCGCTTTCTTCGTGGTCATCTGTGTCAATATTGCTGGAAACTTCGGTGATCCCACTAGAGACAGAGGAGGAGCAAGAAGGGGCAAGATTTAAGTCAGTCCTGTCCTTGGTCAGGAAATCATAGAAGACAGGCCTGGTTGTCCTTAGTTTACGAGTTCCATTTTCGTTGCAAGATTGCAGGCTGTCTTCATCGTTTTTAGTAGTATTATTTCTTTTCTTCAAAAATATGCGGCACAGCACCCAATTTTCCATTGGCACCACCACATGGCTCTGCAGAAGTTTTAACACAGATCATTAATTTGCTTAGCCAACATAGCATTATTAAAGCAACAATGTGATGCCAATTATTATTGACTAATAGTTTTATAAAACATGATTCCAGACTTTGGGAAAAGATGCTTACATTATGAAACTAAGGTCCCGTCTCAATAACTACAAGTAGTAATGTAAAATAAAGCAACAGAAATGAGCAAGACCAAAAATTGACCTGAGTTTGGTTCTTCTTATGTGGGGCATTGCAGGCTGCTGTCTCAGCGCTAACAACGCGATATTCATGCATGATCCAATCAGTCCTAGATCCATGTGGGGGCTTTCCTCTATAAAAAACCAGAGTTTTCTTCATACCCACAACTTGGTTATTCCTAGAAGTTACAATTTGTTTGTCAATTCCAGTTGCTTTCCAATAACCTGAAACTGTGGCTCTGTTGGATCTATTCGTATTGGGATACTTGGCTTCTCTAGTGCTGAAAAAGTACCTCTCCTGCTCCAAATCACCTGATAATACACACAACAAAGAACCCAATGTATCAAACCATCTAATTTTCTCCTAAAAGGATTATAAATGTTAAAACCTCAAATTGCTGTTACATTTAAATCTATGTCTGCACGCTACTTCCACAATTGAAACAAGAAGTTAGCTCTGGCTATAGAACAAAGTAATTTGGCTGTAAATGATAATCTACTTCAAGCTGCTTTTTTTTTTTTTTTTTTTTAATGTTTTATTAAAGAAACCAAATTAAATTATGGCTCTGAGCATATCCAAGTAGTGCTTATGTTTGAAGTAACCAACCTGGCAATTCCCAAGGATCAGCTTTGCAAACATCAACTTCAGGAATGATAGAGGCAGGCAACGGCCAAGCTAGCACCTTTCGTCTCAAGTACTGAACCACTAACTCTTCATCTGTAGGATGGAACCGGAATCCAGGAGGCAATCTGAGCACACCATTCTTTACAAAATTAAGCTTCTCCATCTTCAAAAGAGGCACCCAACTATAAAAAAGCAGCTGAAAACCAAGAAACCTTGAAGCAGCTTAACAACAATTAAACACTCGGCTCAAAACAAAATGAAAAAGAGGGAGTCTTCAAAAAGCCAATTGAGCCTACAATTCAAGCATCCCACTTTGCCTTGTTATACTCCCTCAAAGTAATAGACAGTATCAACAAGGGGAACAAGAAATAGAACTAGAAAAGAGAAGGTGAAATAATTCAGGATATAAAAGAAAAGGAAAAGCTGTAATTGTTATATGAGAGAGAGAGAGAGAGAGAGAGAGAGAGAGGTGGGTATTTGAGAGGGAAAGTGTGGCTTCTTTATAGTAATGGGGTGTTGAATGGGAAAGGGGGGTTCTTAAGAGGACGGGAATAGAATAAGGACGACCCATTTGGCGTAAACTAGACTCAAGCTCTTCCCTCCCCTTGTTCATTTGACGCTAGCTATTTTGACAAACGTTTTAACAAGTTAAATTAGCTTCTCTTCGAAAAGGTTAAAGTTTTTAATCTAAACAGAATCGAATGCGTCTAAACTTTAAGCCTAGTTCTGTTCGACTTCGACCCAAATGTGTATCGGAATAACCGTAGCTGTTTAAGCTACTTTCAACGCTTTTCCTTCCTTCCACAGAATCTAAACATTTTTTAATTAAAAATTTACTCTCATCATCTCCTTCCCCAGTTCTCCTGCCTGCCTAGGAATAGGATGTTGCCTAGTTAGCATACTACCTTTTCCTTGCGAAAATTTTGGTTAAACATATTTTGTATTATAATTAAAAATATATTTTAGTTTATGTATTATAAAAATGAGTAATTTAATTTTTGTACGTTTAAAATTGATGCAAAAAAATAAAATTAGTAACAGTCTAATAAAAAATTGTCTAAATACTGATATTAACATATGAAACTGATATAATATGATGATGTGTCAAATTTTTTTACTTAAGTAGAATTTAAAAAAACATATTTGTTTTACCCAAATCCCTCTCTTACCCGTAAAAATATGTCATCATTTTTTTCGAAGTCATCTATTTTATCAATTTCTAAAATAGCAAAAGAAATTTGATTCGTCATATTTTTTTTTTCAAATCATATATTCTGTCAGTTTCACATATCTATATCAACATTTAGACGATTTTTCATTAACACAATTATCAATTTTAAATGTATAAAACTTAAATTATTCACTTATATAATATAAAGATTAAAATATATTTTTAATTATAATATAAAAGTTATTTTAAATCGAAAATTTTAGACGGTGGGAGGGATTCTTTGGTCAGGATAATTTTGATGGGTCTTTCGGTAAATCTATGTAAAATGTACCCTCATTATTATTAGGATTAATTAAAAAGGTTGAAGCCTCGTAATGGTGAAGTCACCTTATGTCATATGGTTATAGCTGGAGCTCACCGATGTCTTTAATGGCGAGGTTTTGAAAGTACGGAAGTACCCTTCACAAACCTTTTTAGGGGACGAATCGTTGGGGGATGCAGGTCCCTCCCAGGGGACAAAATATTTTTAGCCGTTGGTTTCTGGATAGAGCAACACTTTGAGGGAATAATTAACTGATCACTAAATTTAGTATTAATTTTTTTTTTATGTAAATCATAAATTTTTAATTTAATTAAATTATATTATTAAATTTTTATTATTAATAAATTAGATCATTTATGTTAAATTTATTAAGTAATTTTTTTAAAATTAACTCAACATGCATACATAATTTATTTTTTATATCTTATCAATATAAGGATCTTAGAAAATAAGTCATGTATGTATGTTGAATTAGATTTTTTGTTAGAATTATTTAACGAAATTAGTATAAATGATTTAATTTATTAATAATAAAAATTCAATGATTTAATTTGATGAAATTAAAAATTTATGATTTATATAAAATTTATTGATGCTAAATTCAGTTAGAAAATGTCTCAACCTCCATTGGATTGGCTCTTTGCTCGCTTATATCCTTGGCCTATGGTTGTAGTTTCTTAGTACAATGCTGAATTTTATTCGGATGAAAACCTAAATTCACTTTGAATTTTGAGGTTGTTTCGAATTTTTCATGATGAATTGATTAAATTATTTTGTGATTTTGGTTGCATCATTACGGATTTCGCGGTCATATGTCGTGAAAAATTACTTTTACAAATAGATGGATAGAACTTTTCAACAATGTCAATAAGTTGGTTTATGCTAAACAAATAAACATATTGAAATTCATTTGTGAAATGCTCAAGAAAACATAGCTAATTGGTGAAACATTAAAAAACGTAATTTATTTTTTTACAGGCCAAAGCTTAAGTCAAACGTTAAGTTTTTTTTTATACTAATTATAAAATTTCTGATTGAGTTGTTAAGTGACATCAAGTGAGTTAAAGAAATTACATAAAAATTAAATTAAAATTATAATAATAAAATAAAATTAGGATATTTAAGTCTTTTATTTTTAAAAATAATTATCTACTAAGAAATTACTCATCCTTTTAATTTTAAAAAAATAACTACTAACAAAATACTATCTCACGTATTTTTAACTTATTAATTTTTTAATATACAATAATTTTTTTCTTAAATACATATTTTTTCACACATGGAGTGTGTGAAAAAAATATGCATGTATTTTTTTTTTTATTCCCTTCGTCTCATTTTAAGTGTTTTTTTTTTTTTATAACTTTTACATATGTTAAAAAAGAAGGTTTGATTTTTATGTATTTAATAATATAAATTTATTTTTTTATAATATTGATGTATCATGTTTTTTATTATCAAAAAAATTAAAAAAATATAAATATAAAAAAATAAGAATAAAGTGTTCAAAAATGAAAAAAAAAACACTTAAAATAAGACGAAAGAAATATTATTTTTATATAATTCATGAATAGTTTAATTGTCTTTCGATGGACTATTATACTAAATGAAATTTTCTACCATATCAAGCCAACAACAATGAATTATATATTCACAATATTAAATTCTAGAATGAAAATTTTCACAGAATGGAATGATGAAGCAAATTGGAGGTTTCAATTGTTTTATACGGCATCGAAAACGCGATTTATATAATTATTAGTACATGATTATCAAATCTACGCCAAGACGATTACTTGTACAAATGGGAGAAATCCTTCAATATATATATATATATATATATATATATATATATATATATATTGAAAAAAAAAAAACTAAGCCGTCACTCTTGCCCCCAAAAGAAATATCTTCACCCATACTATTATTTTTCCAACTTAGAATTTTATTAGATAATATATATTATATTTATTATTTTATTATTATATATAAAAGTAGGAATGTGAAAAATCATTTGAATCAACGAAAATAATAATAATTATTTATTATATTTCTAAATAAGATTATAAATATTTTTATTATTAATAAGATTTATCAATTTTATAAGTAATACGTTTAATTTCATTAAAATATTTATTTTAAATGGATTGATTTGATAACAAATGAAAAAAAATTAAAAGTTTATATAGAATTATTTTTTTAAAACATGTTTATGCATATTTTAATTAATATATGTTTTATTAATTTTATTTACTTTTTGAAATATATATAATTATATATTCAAAATAGATAAAATGCATTTATATGCGAATACACGTGATAACAAATGCTAGTATAAATAAAGAGAAGAATCTATACTATTACAAAAAGAGTGACTGAGTTGGTGTCAATTTAATTGAAAAAATTAAAAAATAATCAAATAAAATTATAGAATCAAAAAATTAAATAAGGATAATTATATATTTTTTAATATTTTATATAATATTTTTGATAAAAAAATTATCTATTTACTTTTAAAAAATTATCCAATCTTCTAAAAAATTACGCACTTCAAAAATATCAAATTTTTACCCACTTTTCTAAAAAACTATCAACTTAAAAAGATTGCTCATTTTTTATATTTAATTTTTTAAATGCAGTTTATTTATTTAAAAAATATATATATTTTCACTCATAGAGTGAGTGTTTGAAATTCTAGTATTATTAAAATAATTGTAATTATAGTTAGAAATGTTCATAAATTGGATAAGCTTGAATTATACAAAACCTATTTCAAATTTGATCCAATTTAAATTAAATTTATAAGATCGAATGAATGAATAACTCGATCCATAAACAAATCTAATTATAGAATTTATGCACTGAAATGCGTGTTTAACTAACTTGAAGAGAAAGAGATGCTTGTTGTTCCTTAGGGCGAGGGTCCTTGAAATTGACAATGCGCCGGAGATTCTTCACAAAAAAGAAAGACGATCCATTGACATAGCCATTTTTTTTTTTTTTTATTTAGATTAAGATTTATACTACTAGGACTAGGACATTTTTTCCTACTAATAATAATGTGAGTGTATTTTTGTTTTTAAGATAACGGGGAAAAAGAATAATTTTGGTTGAATTAGAGAAGGGTAATTTGGTCATAAGGGGGTTGAAGTCATGGCCTCGTGGAGGGAGGGAATAAAGATCAAGGGACCGGATCTACTTGCCTTCAAAACGACGGGCACCGACGTCGGATTCAGGGTAACTGACAAAAGTGCCACCTTCAAGTGATGCCCCATTTCAAGATTTCCTAAATCTTTTATCTTTCTTGTCTCACTATTTTGGATGAGAAGGAAAATTTGGGAGAGAGATCGTGTCAACAATCTCTTCGGCCCAGAAGACAAACATACCCTCACAAAGTTCTTTGTGTGTTTGCTTCCCCCTTCCAATTTTTGCTGCTTCTTACCACTCAATTTTCTTTCAAAAAATTAATTATACAATAATATATACTTATAAATTTGCCCTTTTGTACTTCATAAGTACTAAATTACACAAAACTCTGCTTTTATTAAAGTAATAATACGAAACTTTTGAATTGCTAGGAATTGTGCTGTTGGGTCTAGACTAGAGTAAGGATCCTTTTGCAGATATTAGTATCTAAATAAAGTGGAAAATTTTCTTCAAAAATTTAGGTTGTTAATGAGAAAATAAGATGATGATTCACAAAAAAAAAAAAAAAATCATAGATTTTTGGATGTTGAATTCAATATAGAAATTAATTTGCCTTCAATAATAATTATGAACGAAGAATTGTGTGGATAATATTAGAAATTAAATTAAACTAAGTTCTACTTGTTTGTGGCAATAAAATAAAAGGTAAAGTGAACATATCTTATGAGGTTTCAGAAAAAATACTTACTCTCTAATAATTTGAAAAATATTCACTTACTTTTATGAGATTTGATAAAAATATATTAATCTCCTAAGATTTATTTACTAAGTAAACTTTAAATGAAAAGATAATTATACTCTTATTAATTATTAATCATGTATTTCTTTCTTTTTTTACTCAAAACTATTTTAATTATAAAATAATGAGAATAATTAGTTTTAAAATTATCTTTAATTACCAAAAAATTAAATTATATTCTAATTTAAGTAAATTTTATATATTTTAAACTTATCTTTAATTCAATTAGTGATAAAGAAAGTGATTAAAACAAAATAAAAAAATACAGAAATAAAGAAAAAAAATAAAATGAGGATATTTTTAATATTTAAAGTAAAATTTGAATAAATATTAGTTTGACTAATGAAATCCTAACATTAGTTATTTTTCTAAAGAGATAAAATCTGATTTTCAAACTAATAAAGGTAAGTTTATTTCAAGAAAATCTCATGGATGATAATTATATTTTTTCCTTCTCCTTTATTTCCCTCCTTTTTTATTTTAATCATTTTTTTACACTAAAACTTTTTTAAATAATAGTAATGAGTTTATTCTAAATAAAAATAATTTAATAAATTCATCTCAAAATTAATATATAATTGAATTAAAGATAAGTGTAAAATATTTAGAATATACTTGAATTAGAATTTAATTTTATAATAATTGAAGATAAATTTAAAATTAATTAAATTCTAATTATTTTGTAATTAATATTTTTTAGTAAGAAAATGAATAAATAGAGAAATACATGATTAATAATTAATAAGAGTATAATTGTCTTTTCATTAAAAATTTACTTAGTAAATAAACATTAGAAGAGTTAGTGTATTTTTTTATTAAACCTCAAAAAGGTAAGTTGTTATTTTTCAAACTATAAAGGATAAATGTATTTTTTTTTTTTTGAAATCTCAAGGGATGTGTATACTTTACTCTAAAATAAAATATCGGAAGCCAAGTTGAATAGTTGCTAGTATGGGCATTTTAGTCTTTGAGTTACGTCCACTGAATTAATATAAAAAAAAAATTATTTCATCCATCATCAATAAAAATTTTAGATTTTATAAGAGGATTAGTAAAGTGACATATCCTTCTTAAGATACATTAAAAAAATAAAAAATAAAAAATATGATATATGATAATTTTTTAACCTGCTTATAAAATTAAAAATTTTTATCGTAACAATATTAAAACCAATTCTTAATATAATATTTGCTTTGAGAATATAGAATATAGAATAGAAAGCTTCAACAACTCAATCATAAAAATATAAGATGGAAAATTGGATCCCATGTCTCAAGTGCACTCTCACAGTCCCAAGCATCTCTTCTAAATTATTACTATTACTAATTTATTATTTTTATATAGACAAAATATAAGAGATAAAAAGGCAATGACAGCATTGAAGTAATGATAAAATAGTAGGGTTAGTTGAGGGAAAAGAAAGATGGAAGTGGGGGTAACATGGGACAGTTAAACCGGAGCCTCAAACAATGACAAATAAAGAAGCCTGATTCCGTAGGGAGCAGGGAAACTCCTTTTCCACAATTTATAAAATTGTGAGGACTGAATTGGAAAGGAAAACAAAATGAAAATGATAACTTAATTTAATAGAAAAAGTGAGATGCCCACAGGCCACAAGCAAATGCTCACACCCCACTTGTGTAATAGTATGGAAAGAAAATTTGGCTTTCGTAAGCCAAATTGCGGCTGTGATTTTTGCTTGCCTTTCATTTGCCTTTCTTTCTTTCTTTCTTTTTTCTCACTTATTTTTTTTTTCTTTGGTAGAGAGTCAAAGGAGTTTGCGTGTGGGTGTTGAAGAGGGTTTTAAGGAGTAAGAGAGAGACGTCAAAGGCTGCAATTATTATTGTGTTTAATTTGAGTAAAAAATGTTGTTCAGTGGAAAATGTCTTTGTACTCTAAATAATCTATAAATCCCTCTTTTTCTTATTTCTCTCTAAAATAATGTCCCTTTAGTTTGGCTTTTGGCTTTTGGCTTTTTTCTTCCTCTATTTCTCCTTTCTCCTTTGTTTTTATTTTTTTATTTTTTTATTTTTATTTTTTATGGGAACATGGTTTTGTTCAATATTTGGCTTAACCTTTTCTGGATTGCTCTCCTTAGAAGCATTTGAATACCAATCTATTGGATTACACATAAACCTAACTTCTTCCATGTTCACATCTCAAGACAAAGAAATTGCTTTTTAGATCACATGGGTTTTCTTTTCTTTCTTTTAGAAAAAGAATTACTTAAAAGCTATACTTGGAAGGAAGAAGTTTCTTTAATTTTAAAATTATTGTAAATTATGTAAAAGGAGTAAACATTTCCTATCTTACTAGTATTATTATTTTTTTACTTCATCCACAAGTTATGAAGTTAAGGCTCCAACCCATAATCTTAAATTACTTTAAAAAGGAGGAGAAAACCGTGTAGAGTTTCAAACCTTGCAATACAAGTGAAAAGCTAGCTAGGACAAAAATCTTTTCACCTATTTTGACTAGATTTTACTTTAATTTGAAGGACTTCGCTCTTCAAACCTAAAAATAGTGATTAATCACTCAAGTTGCCTTAAATCATACAATCAAATATTGAACAGAAAAAAAAAAATTCCCTAATGTATTTGTTTAATTATTATAATATGAAGTGACAAGAGAGTTTCAGGCAAAAAAAAAAAAATTGATGTTAGGGTTAGTGCTTAAAAACCTTTATGTCAATCATTTATGTATAATGCCCTTTCTTTTTTCTTTAGGCATCATTTATTAGGGTTAGTGCTTTAAAAAAACATAAAGATGAAGTAATGTTGTACCTGATAAAAGCAAATACTATAGAATATACAAGCAATCATATATAAATATCTTACTATTGCATAAACTCCTGTAACTTAATGTTTTCAATGATTTACATAAATATTAGAAATTTGTACAATCACATTGTGGATGGAAGAAAAAAATTATTGAAAAGTATTTTGAAAGATAAGAATAAATTATTTATAAGTAGTTTTTTAAGAAGTAATAAATAGTTATTTAAGAAAAAGGTAATTAATTTTTTTTTCATAAAACATAAAAAATATAAAAAATTAATATGAATATCCTTATTATGTAATTTGACATTATAATTTATTTCATTTTTTATACTTTTCTCAATTAAGTTAGTGTTATTTGATTTGTGACATTAAATTCAATCAACCTTTTTATAATTAATATAGATATAGATTTGATGCATGAAAACAAGTAACTGATCAAATTAATAAAAAAGAAAAATATTCAATTACTAGAAACAAAGGCTGGGTGCAGAAAATTCAAAAGTCACCATGTACATATAGATTTCTAAGTTGACCTAGGAATTGTTTAATGATGAAGATGCCTTTATATATCAGCACATTTTCTTGAGTTTAAAGCTAAAATTGTCAAATTAACTACGGCCAGAAGCAAGACATGAGAATATTATATATGAGATAAAATTTGCAGAAGGGTAATATGTCTACACATATGTCATTGTTGAAAATATGAATATGAATTCTGCATCAACAATAAATATATATATATATATATATATATATATATATATATATATATATATATATATATATAGGAAAGAGAAAGAGAAAGTGTTTTAGGAAGCTGTGAAACATGATTAAAGTGCGACTAGGACAACAAATCCGGAATCTTAACTTCTCCAACTTTACTACGTAACCTTCGAAATAGACCCGCGACAGTAAGGTTTGTGGCTTAGGGTTCCAGGTCATTTGGGTATCTCGGTCGGGTGCAACTAGGGGTGTAAATGAGACACATGTGCTCGCAAGCTACTCGAGTTCGGCTCGAAAAAAACTCGAATTCGGCTCGGTCATTGTCGAGCCGAGCTCGAGCTCGAGCAGCTCGAGCTATCGAGCGAGCCGAGTTCGAGTATCCTAATACCACGGTTCGAGTAGCTCGCGAGCCTAATCGAGCTTTTTCATTTTTACTATATATTTTTATTATTTTTAATTATAAATTTACTATTTTACCCTTAATATATATATACACTTAAAAACCCTAAAACCTAATTTTTCGCTCATTCTCTCAAATTTCTACCGCTACTCCTCTTCTCCCCTCCCTTACCCTTCCCAGTCCCAACTCCTTCTCTCCCTCAACTCCTTCCCAGTCCCGTTATTCCTTCTCCCCTTCTCTCCCACGCGGCTTCTCTCCTCAAATTTGTTAAAGCCTATATGCTGCCCATCTCTTGCATTTTCATCTCTATCCTTTTAGGTTTTCATCTTTAATTTATTTTTCTGTTTATCTATTTTACATTTTATTATTTAATTGAATTTTTTTTATTATGTAAAATATCTTTTATTGATCATGTTTTTTTATAAATTTTCAAATAAGGAACTCAAAGTAACTTTAAAATAAATCTTATAAAAAAATTGATATTTCTACTGCTAATATATTGTATTGAATCCTTTGGCTTTGTTTGTTACTTTTGTTAATTGATTTCTGTCTTTCTAGATCTAGTATGTTGATTTTTTTTGTTGTTGTTGTAATTTATTCATTGCTTGAAGAAATTTTATTATTTATTAAATTTAATTAATATAAAAATTTAATTCGAGCTCGAGCTCGAATATGGAAATCGAGTTAACGAGCCTAATCGAGCGAGCTCGAATAGTTCGATTTTATCTCGAGCCGAGCTCGAGCTTAAAAAATGATACTCAATCGAGCTCGAGCCGAGTTTCGAGCCACGAGTTTCGAATCGAGCTCGAGCTCGAGCTTCTCACTATTCGAGCTCGGCTCGGCTCGATTACAGCCCTAGGTGCAACCCTGCAACTTGCAAGTTCCGAACCCTATTGGAAGGTGGAAATTTCTTGGAGTATTATCTTGCGATATAATTAGTGAATTTTGTCAATTTCTGAAATTTAATTTCATTGAATACGACAACTTTTTTATGTATCTGTTGGAAAAAAAAATTTCGTTGGTAATAGCATTATATGAATACGGACATATTTCTGTTGGATTTTCGAAAAGAATATCTGTGGGTTTTAGAGAAATTAAATAACTATAATTGAGATAAGAAATGTACTTGACTTGTAGATTAAGTAAGTTACTCTCTCAGAAGTAATTTATTTTCTTGAATTTCAATTTTAGAAGAATATGTAACTTTAATTTTCTACTGAATCATGCCTCCAATTTGATTTGCTTTGCCAAGAAAAAAAATCCCGGTTTAAAATGTTTTAGTTTCCGCTGTTTCATCTTTCTAAATCCTAATATAAAAAAGGCAGGTCTTACATTTAATTTTACGAGGAAAATAGTTTTTAAATATGCCAACAGGTACGATTCTATAGTCTTTGAATGATCAGACAAATATTGATAAAACAAACTTTATTTTCCTATCGATTTTCACATCCCACTAATTGTATTAATGTTGTAAATTTGGAAATTAAAAAAAAAAAAACTTTGGAATTGATGGAGGTTCCAAGTTAGGGATGACAATGGAGCAGGGCGGGAGCGGATTTTGCAGTATCCGCCCTCGCCCCGCCATAGTACTGCTCTGCTCCGCCCCTCACTCCACTCCGTCGTGGATGTTGAAATTTCAATACCACTATCACCTCCATGGATGTCGCTTACATCCATAACCGCCCCGCTCCGTCCTATTTGATATTTATTAATTATTTTTATTTTTTTCAAATAATAAAGAATTTTAAAAAAAAATTAAATATAAATTAAATATAAACATGTTTCTAATATAGAAAGAGAAAAAAAAATATTAGGTTTAAGTTTTTAAAATAAAAAATAAAAATAATAAGTTTAATTATATTATTTTATTATTCTTTTAAAAGCTAAATATTTAATGGTAAAATTGTAATTTCAGTATTCCGAGCGGGACGGTGCGGAGCAGGCAATTACCACGACTGCTCCATCCCCGCCTTTCAAACAAAAAAAAAATCGCACCGCCCCTCTCCGCCTCCATTATTAAAAAAAAAAATCTCTCTATTCGGATCGGATTGGTTCTAAATTCATTGATCGGATCAGATTTTGCCATCCCTATTCCCAGTTCTCTATTCCACTTTGGGAAATGAAAAATTTCCTAATAGACCTGTAAAATGAAGAATGCATCCCTTCTATAATTAGAAGGTTAATTATTACACAGTTAATTTGTACGTATAAATATTGTAAATGAAATCGTACCTTTCTCTCTATATAATTGTAATAAGCAATACTCTTTTGTTTCCCCACCAAACAAATAGATCGATAATTTTATCAATGAATAAAAAATTAATTTGGAGATCAAATCGGTGAGATTTTTTATCATCGTTTTAATCGGTTCAACCGATCAAATCAGTCGATTCAATTAAAAAAATTAAATATTGACTATATGATATTGATATTAAATAAAAATTAAATATAAAAAATAATTAATAAAAATATATATTTGACTTAACAGTATAGACTTTAATATATAATTAAGAAAATAAAGATTCAATCTTATCACTTATAAAAAAATTTAATAAAAAATAATAAAATTAAAATATAAACCAATTTTTTATCAATTAAATTGCTTTTTTATTGGTTCACTGAATTACGATTCTTTGAAATGCATTCGACCGTACAAATTTTTTATTTTCGATTGAATTGATCAAATCTTATTTTTTCAGCACTCAATTTTTATTAATATGATGATGCTCAAGTACAAATTAGTCAACATGGAAAGTAGAACGAGCAGACAAATAAGTCCCTCAAAACTCACTCCTGCTTGTATTTAGGAAAACAAAATGAGGGAGGGGCAGGCAATCCATCCCTTTTTAGAATTAATATATACCAAAGAGGATGGAAGTTACTTCAACCACCTTTTTAATAGCCTGAGAGGCTACCCAATCTGCAGCTTTATTTGTATTTGGCCGAATTAAGAATTTTCTTCTCAGGGATCTTTTGCAACATACTCTAGATATCCCTTATAATAGGCCATATTCTCCAATTATTAAGCCTTCTTCCATCCACAATTTCAGAATGAAGAATTGAGGACTCCATCTCAACTACCACTTTCTGAAATTTCTGCTCAACAGCCAACTTGATCCCCTCTCGTACAGCAAGTTTCTTCACCAATACGAGCACAATCAACCTTAACTTCAGTACAAATACCCTATGAATTTAAATTGCAGTCAAACGAACGATCATGTCGTATTTATTGTAAATACGAACTTAACGAATACCATCGTAATTATTATGATTATCGTAATCATAATTTTTAAATTTTTTTTCATAATTTATTATAAAATATAATAATTATAATTTATAATCATAAAAAAAATATTATTTTATGATTTTAAAGTTCCATATTCCTTTATTTATATGAGAAAATATATTATTAACAATTTTTTGACATTATACTAAAATATTCATATATCAAATATTACCCGTTCTTATCCATGAATTTCTAATGAATATAAATCGAACTCAATTAGAATGTTATTAATGGTTTGTATAAAAGAAAAATAAATTTATAAATTCAATTAGAATCCAATCATTTGTTATATTAGAATTCTGTAAGGAAAAAAAATCAATAAATTCAGATGTAAATACAATTTATTGTAAGAATTTAAAAAGCTAAAACAACTTTAAGTGTATTTTCGGCTATTATTGATCAAGAAACACGATCTTGTTCTAATCACATAGAGAAACTTTCTTTTACTTGATATGTGTCTTCTAGTTTATTTTTATTTTCTGTAGTTATCCTGAAATGGTTTCACAAGCAATATATAGACTAGACTAGAGACCCATATCTGATAACTGATTAGAGTTAAATCCTACCATCAAGGAATTCTTATCCTAATCAGTTACTGAGATAGAGAGTAGTTATCTTTAACTCTTATAACTAGAGTAGTTTAACTTGAATAGGATTTATATCACCTAAATAATTATCTTAGCTTATCAAATTATCATGTGGGCCACATTATTATCTAATATTCTCTCACTTGACTCATATGATAAAACCAAAAACTGGAATAGGTGATATTTAAATCCAAAACTTAATATGGCCATAAGTTACTCTAGTCCAACTCCCACTCAATTAAAGATTCAGATAACACGAATCATGGCGATAGCATTCTAATTCGAATACTTCCTTCCATGTATTACAATACATGATCCTATCTAAAAGAGCACTTTATGAGATAATACTTTATGAATGAATTTTTCTGTAGTCATTCGAGGTCCAAACAAACAGGTAAATTTTATGTGCACAAACTGAAACATGTTCATAAATTTTAAGATGTGAAAATAACAAAATTAATCATGTTAAAGAAGTCAAACCAAACTTTAACAAACATTACTTAGTCCCATATGATCCACATGATAATAAACTGTTTTGTCGACAATGCTTTAGTCATGGGATCTGCAACCATCAAGTCTGTTCTAATGTGTTGAATATCCACTTCTTGTTTCTTTACATGATCTTTAACAGCAAGATACTTTATATCGATGCGCTTGCTATGATTTTACTTTTATCATTCTTATAAAAGAATACTGTAGAAGAGTTGTCATAATAAATACTTAATGGTCTTGCAATGCTATTGACAACTCTCAAACCAAAGATAAAATATATCATCCTTAATGCTTGTGTTGTTGCTTCATAGCATGATTCTTGTGGCAAATTTCAGATGATCAAGACCATGATTATTTTAATATCTGCCAAGTATTCCTACTACAAACCTTATGTCAAGTCTTGTACAAATCTGACCATACATAAGGCTACCAACAATAGATGCATATGAAATGACTTTCATATGCTCATTTTCGAAATTGTTTTAGGATATTGACTTAAACTGATTTTATCCCCTTTCATAACTGGTGCTATTGTAGGTGAACAGCTTTGCATCCTAAATCTTTCCAAAACCCTTTTGATATAGACTTCTTGAGATAGACTTAATGTCTTTTCAGACCTATCTCTATGCCCATAAGAAGTTTCATCCAAATCTTTCATCTCAAAGTTTTGTGAAAGGAAAAATTTGGTGTCATGTAACAAAGCTAAATTACTACTTGCAAGGATAATAACATCAACATATAAGACTAAAATATGAATTTACTCCCACTGACCTTAAGGTATATACAAGGACCAACAACATTTTTAGTGAAACCAAATGATGTCACAACATTGTGAAACTTTATATATCATTTAACAAAATGCTTGTTTTAGTCCATATATTGACTACTTTAATTTGCAAGCCAAATTATTATTTTCAAAGAAAACTTCAGGTTGGAACATGTATACTGTTGTTAGAATTCACTACGCAAGTGCACGCTATCGCAAACAAATAATAAAGTGGAAGTAAAGTGTCGAACTCACGTGAGATTGCTATGAAATTCGTTAAGTACTAAAATTAACACAGCTTAATCTTATCTAAACAACTAATTAAAGATGATAATTAAAAACTAAATTAAAAGAAACTAGTATACTAAAAGCAAGTAAATTAAAAAGTGATGAATTCAATTAATTAGAAAAGCCTAGGATTACAACTTCCCTCAACACTTCGCTTGAATCTCTCTCTACCTCTTCACTTGATTAATGATCTTGAGTTGTTAACCTAGAGTTCTATCTTATTTATAAGTATCTGTTGATGGTCTCATAAAAATATCCTTCTTAACCAATTAACTATATGTATATGATAATTGAATTAAAGAAGAACTCGTTAAGCTTAGGCTCTAACAACGATTACACATGACAAGTAAGTATATTTCTACCCTACCTGCAGATCAACTCATCCTAAAAATGAATATGAAACATGTGTCATTTGTAGACACCTAATTTTGTCCGGACCCCTAAATTAGGTATTTTTCTTCCTTTTGATGTTTTAGAATGTAGAAAAGCTCTTCTCATCCTGCAGGTGGTATTCGAGACTTTGTTTAAGAAGGCAAGCATGAAAAGTCAATCTGAAAAAAGTCAATCCCAAAAAGTCAACTCTAAAAAGTCAACCACTGAAAAGTCAACCCTCATTCAAAATCAAGATCCAAAAATTTAATTGAACAATGGTGAAAGAATTTTGATAATCCGAGGTCTACAACGAAAGATATGGAGTTTGGAAGATGGGTTATGGAGATTCAGTGAAAATAAAACCCTAGTTCAGTAAATTTGGGGAAAAGTGCTTAAAGGATCAAATTGATCGAAATTGAAGTTTCTGAATGGAATATAATCAATCGCTTCGAAAGTCCATGTATGGTCTGAAGCAATTTCCTAGAGCATGGTTTGATAGATTTACAAAGGCAATCAAGAAACATGGGTATTCCCATGGTCAAGTTGACCATACCTTATTCACAAAATTTTCTCCTAATGGGAAAGTTGCTATTCTTATTGTTTATGTTGATGATATTATTGTAACTGGAGATTATACTGAAGAAATGGACTACTCAAAGAGGAACTTGCTAAGGAATTTGAGATCAAAGATCTAGGATTGCTAAAATATTTCCTAGGCATAGAGATTGCTCGTTCGAAAAAAGGTATTGTAGTTTCACAATGCAAGTACATCTTGGACTTACTAAAAGAAACTGGAATGTTATGATGCAAGCCTACAGACACTCTAATGGAATCAAATTATAAAATTGGTTTCAAAGAAGATAGTCCACCAGTTGACACTGGAAGATATCAACGACTGGTATAAAGCTTATTTATCTGTCCCTCACAAGGCTAGACATAGGTTTCCCTATTAGTGTTGTAAGTCAATTTATGAACAAGCCAAATGAAGAACATCTTGAAGCAGTTTACCGAATTCTTAGATACTTGAAGATGACCCTTGGTAAAGGAATATTCTTTTGAAAAGGAACAACTAAGGGAGTTGAAGTCTACTCAGATGCTGATTGGGCAAGATCCCTTACAGATCGAAGATTGACTACAGGCTATTGCACCTATGTATGAGGAACTTGGTAACTTGGCATAGTAGGAAACAGTCTGTTGTTGCCAGGAGTAATGTCGAGGCAGAGTATAGAGCTTTAGCTCAGAGTATATGTCAAGGATTATGGCTGAAAAGATTACTTGAGGAGTTAAGGATTTTAATAAGAGAGCCAATGAAAGTGTTTTGTGAAAATTCGGCTGCAATAAGTCTTGCTAAAAATCTCGTTCATCATGATAGAACCAAGCATGTGGAACTAAATCGTCATTTTATCAAAGAAAAGGTTAAAGAAGGAATGCTGAACTTGATTTACACACCTACCCACCTACAAGTGGTAGATGTTCTAACAAAAGCTCTTCCAAGAATAAAGTTTCA
This sequence comes from Fremontodendron californicum, assembly GCA_030761205.1. Classification (NCBI taxonomy): domain Eukaryota; kingdom Viridiplantae; phylum Streptophyta; class Magnoliopsida; order Malvales; family Malvaceae; genus Fremontodendron; species Fremontodendron californicum. The sequence continues at coordinate 7,305,743 of JAULJL010000025.1, read as the reverse complement.
AGAATTGAATTCCAAGCTGGGAATGATCAACATCTATTCTCCAGCATGAGAGGGAGTGTAGAATTCCAAAGTTAATCCCTAAACTTTAGGGATTAGTTTTTTATTTCAAATTTCCTTATTTAGTTAGTTTTCGTAATTAAATAAAGAGATTCCAAAAGTTTCTCTAGTCTTATTTAATTAAATAAAGAGATTCCTAAAATCTCTCTAGTTTTATTTTTTCCTTAATTTAAGGGATTTGTTTATTACTAGAATTAAGGAGGATTAATGATAGACCTGTTGTCATATTTCTCCTATATATAGTCAAGCAGTTTATGTTTATGTTTATATTTCTCTCTGAAATTCTTTATCTCTAAAATTCTACAAAAGCGTAGACTTCAAAATTGGTTTTTCAAAATGTTTTAATTAATTTTCAAATGTTTTACGATTTAATAGGTGACCGATCACACCAAGCCAAAAAAGATCAGTGGCGACTCCATTTTTTCGAGGTTGTTTCAAAACCCTAACCTATTATTTACGAGGAACCAATTATTTCTTTTCCTTTTCCCTCATTTACGTCATTTAGCAGTCACGAGATCGTTAGGGGCAGTACCCAATGAAGAATAACCCAGCCGCCTTAACTTGAAGGAAAAATTCCAATACCACGTTGACGTAGGGCATAGTATGAAGGATTGCATGTCTTTGAAAGACGCAATCGGATCCGCCATTAGAAGGGCACAGATCAAGAAGTTTGTCAAGAAGGCATGCGCCCATCAGGGGCAGTCATCGATAAACAGTCAGAGAAACCAAAGAAGAATAGAAGGAAAGAAACCTGTTCATGGGGTAATAAACATGATAGTGGAGGGCAGTGAAGATTGGACCGTTAGAAACTCTAAAAGAAAGGCACACCTCAGAAGCATGATGTCAGTCGATGTGACTCCTAAGAGAGTAAAACAGAGTGAAGATTGGATGATAGACTTCACAGATAACGACGTCGACATTTTGGAAGGTAACGAAAATGACCCAATCGTTGTGTCCGCCAGTATTGGAAACTTCAAAGTTAAACGGGTCATCGTTGATAGTAGTAGCACTATAAAAGTTATTCAGTGGGAAGCTTTCAATAAGATGGGCATCCCTAAGAAAAAATTGAAGCCAGCAAGCCCAATCTTTGGCTTCACAAACCAACCAATCACTGTTAAAGGCTCAGTCACATTGCTGGTAACAATGGAGAATGGCGACCACACTCTTGCGGTCATTACAGATTTTCTTGTGGTCGACCAACTCTCGGCGTACAAAGCTATTTTTGGATGACCCGTAATGAGGAAGGCGAGGATGGTGGCCGCCGTTTACTATTTAATGGTAAAATTCCCAACCTCCATGGGAATCTATTACATGAAAACAGATTAACAAACAGCACGCCAATGTCACATACTATCTATACAGCTCGCCAAGAGGAATCAAGGGGAACAACAACCAACTGTAGAGATTGGTTCTGAGAATACCGAAACTGGGGGGGCAGATAGCAGAAACTAGGGGGCAACTAATAGAAGCTCAGGTCAACCTAATTGATAAGAGCACCCTCACGCTAGAAAGCCTAGATAAAAAGGCCGAGGCTAGCCAGTATAAAATAGAGCCCGCAGAATAGAAAAAGACAATTCCCTTATGCCCGACAAACCCCGCCAGGACAACCCAGGTCGATTCATCCTTAGAGAGCCTATAGAGACAGCCTCTGGTGGACATGCTACAAGAGAATGCTGATATTTTTGCTTGGTCGACAACTGACATGCCGGGCATAGACTCAAGAATCATCACCCACTCCCTAAATATAAACCTAGCAGCAAAACCAGTCAGACAGAAGAAGCTTCAGTTCACCCCTGAGTGGGTTTAGGCAATTAGAGAAGAAGTTGAAAAACTACTCGCAGTAGACTTCATAACAAAAGTAAGATATCCAGATTGGTTATCAAATGTAGTAATGGTGAAAAAGGATAGTGGAAAATAGTGAATGTGTGTAGACTTCACGGATTTGAACAAAGCCTGCTCTAAGGACAGTTTCCCCCTGCCTTCCATAGACCGTCTAGTCGATTCCTCAACAGGGTATAAGTATCTGAGCTTCATGGATGCCTTCTTCGGGTATAACCAGATTAGAATGAACCCAGATGACAGGACAAAATGTTATTCATCACGGAGAAAGGATTATTCTGCTATCAAATAGTGCATTTTGTGTTAAAGAACGTCGGAGCAACCTACCAGAGGTTAGTGAACAGACTTTTTCGAGACTAGATTGGATGAAACATGGAGGTATATGTGGATGACATGTTGGTAAAAAGCTCCTTCTTAGACCAACATGTCTTGGACCTGGAAGAGGTTTTTAATATCCACAAGAAGCAAAACATTAGATTGAACCCAGAAAAATATGCATTCGTGGTAGGGGTAGGAAAATTCCTCGGGTTCATGGTCTCCAGTAGAGGAATGGAAGCCAACCCAAAAAAGATTCAAGCAATCCTAGGCATGTGCCCCCCGAAAAACACCAAAGAGATGCAAAAGCTCACGAGCAGAGTGGTCGTCTTAAACATATTTGTCTCCAAGTTGGCGGACAGGTGCCTGCCTTTCTTCAAAGTGCTCAGGGGGGCCTCCAGGTACCAGTGAAATGAAAATTGTCAACAGGCATTTGAAGAACTGAAGAGGTATTTGTGCTCGCCACCGCTATTGATCAAACCCTCACCAGGAGATCAATTGTGCATCTACTTGGTGGGCTCAGATGAGACAGTAGCATCTGTACTAACAAAGGAAGAATAGGCCCGCCAGATCCCTGTTTATCATGTCATTCGAGCCTTACAGATTGGGAAGATTAACTACACCTGGTTGGAAAAAAAACAATTGCCTTAGTGGTAGCAGCCAGACGACTAAGGTAGTATTTTCAGGCCCATCTCATCACAGTATTGATAGGCCAACCACTCAGGGAGGTTCTGCAGAGGGTAGACACGTCTGGTAGGATGGCTAAGTGGAGTGTTGAGCTCAGCGAATTCGGTTTGGAATACAGGCCAAGGAAAACCATCAAGGCCCAGGCCTTAGCAAAATGATCTTTCACTAGTGCCATCACAACACAGATCCATTACCCTAAGGAGCGCCCACCTAACCCCAACGAGCAAGAATCACCACCCTTACCTCCAGAGCCGATCCTGATACAAAAACCCCAACCGACAGAGCCCGCCCCTGAAGGCACTTAGACACTGTATGTAGATAGATCCTCAGGAAGGAAGGGATCAGGAGCCGAAATTCTGTTGAAAGACCCGCAGGGAAACGAATGGCAATATGGGCTACCCTTCGACTTTCTTGCCTCAAACAATGCAGCATAGTATGAAGCTCTCCTGGCGGGGTTAGAGCTGGAACTGAAACTCGATGCAATAAAGTTGTTTGTGTCAACCAACTCTCAGTTAGTTGCAAGAAAAGTAAGTGGGGAGTATGAAGTCAGGGAGCCGGCCCTGGTAAAATACCATAAACTGGTGCCAGATTTGAAGCAACGGTTCAGTCAGTTAATGGTGAAGCAGATCGCCAGAGAAGAACACTAGGGCTGGCTCACTATCGAAGCTTGCCTCAGCCATTGAACACCGCTCCTCGCCAAGACTCCAAGATGGGGAAGAGATCCTCCCCCCACCAACGGTTAGAGTTGGTTAACACCAATCACCAATTTCCTCATGAACGGGACCTCGCTAGACGATCCCAAAGAACAAGCTAAATTGAGAAGAAGGGTAGCCAAGTATATAATAATAGGCGGTGTCTTGTACAAAAAGTCCTTTAGTGAGCCCCTATTAAGATGTCTGAAACCAACGGAGGCTAATTACGTCCTTCAAGAATCCACAAAGGAGTATGTGGGAATCACATGGGGGCAAGTCATTAGCACAGAAAGCACTGAGGCAGGGATTCTATTGGCCAACCATGAAAAAAAGATGCCACAGAAATGGTGAAAAAGTGTGACAAATGCTAGAAGTTCGCCACTGTACCAAGACAGCCAGCAGAATTACTAAACCAACTGTCGAGCTCTTGGACATTTGCAATATGGGGCATTGACATCTTGGGACCATTCTCAATCGCCATCAGTCAAAAAAGGTTTTTAATTGTCACCTGCGATTACTTCACAAAGTGGGTAGAGGCAGAAGTAGTGGCAACCATCACAGAAAAGGTGATAGCAAACTTCGTATGGAAGTCTATTGTATGCAAATATGGGGTACTAAAAACCATAGTGGCCGAAAATGGGGCACAATTCCAAGGGGGTAAGATGAAGAAGTTCTATGAGCTAACACACAGCTTGGTGAAGCACCCCCAAACAAACGGACAAGTCGAAGCAATGAACAAGAAGATCCTACAGGGGTTGAAGAAGAAGCTCGACAATGCTAAGAGGGCGTAGCTAGAAGAAATGCCAGGAATCCTAGGTGCCACCAGATCCACGTCCCACTCTGGCACAGGCAAGACAGCATTCAACCTGATGTATGGAACGGAGGCTGTGATACCGGCCGAGATTGGAATCAACTCCTTGAGAACGGCCTACTGCGATTCAGCATTGAATGAAGAATCTCTGAGGACGAACATGGACCTCCTTGAAGAAACCCGAGATTGGGGACAAGTGAAGTAGGCCGCCAGATCACACCAGGTCGCCAAGTACTACAACTCAAAAATAAAAAGTAGACAGTTCCAAGTCGGCGACCTCGTCCTCCAAAATTGTGAAGCCAGTAGACCAGCAGGCGAATAGGCGAACAGGGAAAGATGGACCCAAATTGGGAAAGCCCCTACAAAATAATAAAAAAGATAGGTTTCGGAGCCTATGCACTCGAATGAACGAACGGAAGCCCTGTACCAAGAACCTGAAATGTGATTCATTTAAAGAAATACTTCATGTAAACTTGTAAATTTTTCCACCTAAATATAATACAAGCACATGGCATCATCCGTCTCACGAAAAATCAACACCACTAACTGGCTCTCTTATGCGTTCACGCACGTGTGTTCGCCTCACGACACTATGTAACACACTCAAAGCCTCTAACTGACTCTCTCATGCGTTCATGCACGTGTGCTCATCTTACGACATCGTGTAACACGCTCAATAGCCTCTAACTGGCTCTCTCATACATTCACGCACGTGTGCTTACCTCGCGACATCGTGTAACACGTTCAACAGCCTCTCACTAGCTCTATCATGCGTTCACCCATGTGTGCTCACCTCGCGACATCGTGTGACACGCTCAACAGCCTCTAACTTCTCTCTCATGCGTTCACGCACGAGTGCTTGTTGTCGAATTTACCACGCAGGTGCACGTATCATTAACAAGTAATAAAGTGAAAAGTAGAGTGTCGATTCCACGGGGAATTGTTACCAAATTCGTTAAGTACTAAAATTAGAACAACTTAATCTTATTCAAACAATTAATTAAAGATTGAAAATGAAAGAAAATAATAAGAAAAGAAAGCAAATTAAAATTAGGATTAATTACTTGAGAAAAGCCTACGATTACAATTTCTCTCAACACTTCGTATGAACTTCTCCTACCCTCTTAACTTGATTAATGATCTTGAGTTGTCAACCTAGAGTTCTAATCTATTTATAAGGATCTTCTGATGGTCTTATAAAAAATATCTCTCTTAACCAATTAACTATATTCCTATGACAATTGAATTAAAGGGAAACTCATTAAGCTTAGACTCTAAAATTGGTATACATGACACATAAATGTATTCCTACCCTACATGCAGATCAATGCATCATAATAAATGAATATGAAACATGTGTTATTCAATCCATGTCTAACATTAAACTCTCTTTTCCAAGTTGTATCTAGGTTACCAAATCAATCTAATTGGTAGCTAAGCAATTAGAGCATTGAGCACAAGATTGAATCAACAACATCAAATACAATTAAATCAAGAAAGAGAGTAAAATAATCCAAACTACATATTGAGTTCCATTGCAATCCTAGAAAATTGAATTAGTTCATGCTAATTAATAAAAATATAAAACAAAGGAGTTTCACCATCATAAATATTACAAGAAAGATAAAAAAGATAAGGGATAAGAGAAAACTAAAATTTGTCAGGTCTTCAGTCTTCAAATCTCCAAAACCTCTCTTAGCTCCTTGCAACTTTGTGGTGGCTGCACTCCCTTTAAGAAAACTAGGTTATTTACAAGCTAAGAGGTCTTTTAATAAAGTCCTAAGGGTTCCTATTTATAGAGCTCTTAAAAGCCTGAAAAAAGGAAAACTTTGTGGCCAAGTAACAACTTCCAACTTGGACTTTCCATATATGAGCTGATTCTCTCCTTCTTGCTTTAGACTTTACAAAAATATAAAAGATATTAAATTAATAACTAATTTAAACATAAAATAAATAAAAAAAAAATAATCTAAAAACAACTATAAATAATTAAATAAAAGTTTAAACTACAAGGACTTAGCTAATTTAAATACATAAAATATGGTAAAATAACTCTCTTTTATAGAGTTATCACAGCCCCAAACTTAAGATTTTGCTAGTCCTCAAGCAAAACAAAACAAAGCATAGCATAGCTAGAGATGAATGCACTTAACTAATGATTTTCTTAATTGTCCTCAAAAGTTATCTCAACATCCGGACTCAAAGTAGAACATAAACATAATCCAAATTCATGATTCAATTCAATTGTATGACTCATGCTTGAATAGACTTTCAGTGTGTGTGTGAATAATCTCTTTACAAATCTTACATGCAATCCAAATAAGTTTATGCCAATGCAAAATACGAATTAGTACTAGATTCTCATATGTTTGCTTTTTATCTCTCTCTCTCCACTAATGTAGACTAACACTTCATCAAGGATCAAGTAGGTCTTTATTAAGCTTGTAATGAAAGGCTAGGGTCAATGTATGATAAAGGATATATTTCAGTTTAAGTCACCCATAGACACTTTTCATTTTTTTAGGATTTTCGAAGAGCCATAGTCTTTACCTCTAGTCACATTCTCCATTCTTTGAATGCATTTTCCCTTTAACTCACCACTTTATTCCTTTTTTCTTTTCTTTCTTTTTTTATTCCACAGTTTTTCATTTTCGAAAAACCATAATCTTTTTTTTTTTCACATTACCATTTCAACCAAATTTGACATTGCTCATAATTTTTCCTGTATGTCAAACACATGCTTATGTAGTGAGGGTTAGTCATGGTTTTTCTTATTAGGATAGGCTAAAAGATGTGGCAATCAAAGAAAATAGATATATCAATTATGCTCAAAGAGATAGATTAAGGATAATCATATATATAGGTAGGCTAGAAAAGCTCAAACGATCCAAAGGTGGCCTAAATCACTTCCTTAACTTAATGTTGTCTAGGATTTCGCCTCGAGAGAGAATCAAACAAATTCTAGGCTTCTAGACATAATTACAATTCACATCAACATAAGCAATCTTTAAATAAGCAATGCAAATATAAGCAAGAGATCAAGTGCTCAATTTAGTGAAAATCACATTCTAACAATGAGACTAACAAAAGAATTTAACATAAAATCAAATCATGCTTATGTTTTTTTCAAAAGTCAAGATAAATCAATAGCTAAAATTTCATCATTGGATAATGACCTCATCATAATAAGTGCATCATATCTCAAGCAAATTTTATTATTATTTTTTTATATATATAGATTAAAGACTCCTAAAACATAAATATAGAAAATAAACTAAAAAGAAAACACACAAACTAACTAAAAAAAAATACACAAAATAAAAGAAATTGATAAACTAAAGACCAATACCCTCAAACTAAAAAAAACATTGTCCTTAATGTTTAGAAATTAAAACAGAAAGAATGAGAAAACTCCCCTATTGATGAAAGCAACGCAGGCGAAGCTCTAGTTTTCCTCTTAGACCTCTTTATGCATGTCCAAGTTAGGTGAGTAGTCATTGGAGCCGTGGTGCCGATTCCTAGCACCGGCGCCAGGCCCATATTTTTTTTTAAATTAAAATTTAAAACCTGAAAATAAAAAAAAAATTAGAAACAAGATAAAAAAAATAAAAATAAAAGAGTAAAAAAAATAAAAAGCTTGGGTTGCCTCCCAAGAAACACTTGATTTATAGTCTTCGGCTTGACTATCTCATTGTTCATCATCCTGTATCCAACCACTTTATGATTTTCGATTCATGCCATTTGGTTGTCCTTTCTTTGAATAACTTCGCTTTCTTGCAGGCTTGGAAGCGGAATTCGTCCGTTTTAGTGGTAGAATTCAATAATGCCTTAAGCAGATCAATGAGAAAAATTTCTATGAATTCCCCTTTAGTAGCACTTTCTACCACATCGACTAGCCTAGGCTGTTGGATGCATTGAGGAATAGGTTGTGGTGGGTCACACTAGGTCTCCTCTATTCACACTTTTTCAACTTCTTTTTCACCCACTAATAATTCTTCAATAAGATCGATTGGCAATTCGGGCTCTTTGCCATCCTTTTCTATCTCTTTTCCAATCCCATGTGTATTGGTGTTACAATGCTCTTGTTCTTCGCTCATAGGATTAAGTTCAGTATCACTTGGAAGAGTTTCTTGAAGTTAGTTGTTAATGGCATTAGCAAGCGGGCTTATTTGTGTCTCAAGATTCCTAAGTGTGGCTGCTTGACTTTGATTGATAGCTTCCTGTTCCGCCATGTAGTGCATGACCATCTCTTCCAAAATTGATGGCTTCTTTTCTGGGATAGGTGCTTGGGCTTGACTCTGAATGATAGCATCGGTGCTTGCCATGTAATGCATGAACACCTCTTCCAATGATGGATTCATTTCTAGAACCAGTGCTTGAGCTTGTGATGAAAACTCAAAAGCATATGCTTGATTGTCTGAATAGGAAGACCATTGATTGTTACTCCAGGAAAAAATTTGGTGATCTCCCCAACCTGGATTATAGTTGTAGGAATAGAAACTATTTTGATGCATATTGTAGTTTCCAACATATTGGCAACAATCACTATGATGTCCTTTCCGACATAATTCATAAATCACAAACGAACTTTGGACGGCATGTACACCCAAATTGTCAAGCTTCTTGTTAAGTGCCGCCACTTGTGCAAATAAAGCAGTGATTGCATCTTGTTCATAACTCCACATAGTGCATCCCTTTTGCATTCAACAATCAATAAAACCTGAAAAGAAAAATAAAATAAATAAATAAATAAATAATAAAGTTTGAATTAATACTAAAATTTCTTGTTATTAATATTAACAAAAATAGTAAAACAATTCCCCGGCAACAGCGCCAAAAACTTGTTGTCGGATTTACCACGCAAGTGCACTTATCGTTAACCAGTAATAAAGTGAAAAATAAAGTGTCGATCTCACAAGGAATTGTTATCAAATTCGTTAAGTACTAAAATTAGAACAACTTAATCTTATTCAAACAATTAATTAAACATTGAAAATAAAAGAAAATAATAAGAAAAGAAAGCAAATTAAAATTGGGATTAATTACTTGAGAAAAGCCTACGATTACAATTTCCCTCAACACTTCGTATGAACTTCTCCTACCCTCTTAACTTGATTAATGATCTTAAGTTGTCAGCCTAGAGTTCTAATCTATTTATAAGGATATTCTGATGGTCTTATAAAAATATCTCTCCTAACAAATTAACTATATTCCTACGATAATTGAATTAAAGAGAAACTCATTAACCTTAGACTCTAAAATTGTTACACATGACACGTAAGTGTATTCCTACCCTACATGCAGATCGATTCATCATAATAAATGAATATGAAACATGTGTTATTCAATCCATGTCTAACACTAAACTCCCTTTTCGAAGTTGTATCTAGGTTACCAAATCAATCTAATTGGTAGCTAAGCAATTAGAAGCATTAAGCACAAGATTGAATAAACAACATCAAATATAATTAAATCAAGAAAGAGAGTAAAATAATCCAAACTACATGTTGAGTTCCATTGCAATCCAAGAAAATTGAATTAGTTCATGCTAATTAATAAAAATATAAAACAAGGGAGTTTCACCATCATAAATATTACAAGAAAGATAAAGAAGATAAGGGATAACAGAAAACTAAGGTTTGTCAGGTCTTCAGTCTTCAAATCTCCAAAACCTCTCTTAGCTCCTTGCAACTTTGTGGTGGCTGCTCTCCCTTTAAGAAAGCTAGGTTATTTACAAGCTAAGTCTTTTAATAAAGTTCTAAGAGTTCCTATTTATAGAGCTCTTAAAAGCCTACAAAAGGAAAACTTTGTGGCCAAGTAACAGCCTCCAACTTGAACTTTTCATATATGAGCTGATTCTCTCCTTCTTGCTTTAGGACTCTACAAAAATATAAAAGAAATTAAATTAATAACTAATTTAAACAAAAATAAATAAATAAAAATAATCTAAAAAGAACTAAAAATAATTAAATAAAAGTTTAAACTGCAAGGACTTAGATAATTTAAATATATAAAATATGGTAAAATAACTCTATTTATAGAGTTATCAGTGCTCGCCTTAAGACACCGTGTAACATGCTCAACAACCTCTCTCATACACTCAGGCCTCTTCAGGCTCCAACAAGCATCTCCAAGCTCCAACAAACTTTTTCAAGCTCCACAACAGACAACATAGTGCCCTCAGTCAAACTATGACACCTCGCCAAGCGCTTCCCAGACAGCTAACTACGAAGCATATTTGTCGATTTGGAAGTTGGCTCGACAAGGGATGTCAACAACTCCAATTCAGAAGAAAGTACATGAACAAGACGAAAGGAAACAACGATATCAAGCCACAATAGAAGGCAAAAAGAAAAACTTTCATTCAAGATAAGAATTATTACAAAAACCTAAACTATATTTATAGGGTCCTCGACTACAGGACCAGTAGCCCACCCGGTTACATTTCCCTTCCCGACACCAGCAACCTGATGGCCTTCAACATTACCACCCTCAGGGGCGTCCACTATAAAAGCATCAGCATCATCAATCTCTTTAGCAACTGAGGGAGGTAGAGGCAGGTCATCCGCTGGAGTCTGAGGAATAGAGAGAGGTAGGTCATCTGTCGAAATCTGAGGAACAGAAGGAGACATGCCCATACCAAACCTCCCCCTCAATTATTCGACAGACGCCATATTCGGGTTATAAGGGTTAAACCCCTCCGGAATAGCTTGGATTGAGGAGAAGTCTATCTCACTACAGTTTAAGGGGCCATGGAACAGCCGGACCCCGGTAAGGGCAGTCTGCTTAAACAGATCGCACATATTGACTGCCTCATCCAGGACCTTTTTAGTCTCCACCTCCAAGACAATAGAAAACTTGGACACATCTGCCGCAATGGCGTTCTCTCTCTCTGTGCCAGCCTCTAGAAAATGCTGTCTCAGGTGGCCCAACTTTCCCTCCGTCCTGGATAGTTTCTCTTGCACCGTGGCAAGTTACCCTCGGGCAATACCTATTTGGCAATCAGCCTCAACCACTTTAGCAGCACAAACTTGCTCAATGGCCTTAATTTTCTCATCTACGCCATCCATCTTCTCGTTCGCAGCCTTCAACAAGGCTTCCAGCTCTGCAATAAGAGATGCAGAACTGCTCGTCTCTTTCTCTGCCTCACAAAAACGGGCATCAGCTTCACCGCTGCTATTATACATGGCAACGCTGGCGGCTAATACCTGCAAAAAAAAAAGGACCAAAGTTAGAGAACTCCAACATCACCGAAAAACAGAACCCGCACACAGTCACATACCTCCACTAAATGCCCAATCACGCAGCGTTGGGTCCTTGGCAACGTATTTTCTCCACCACCCTGACTTCACAAACTGGAAGGTGATCACGGACCCAGTCCTTGAACCTATCAATGTAGCCCAGCAATGAATTGACGGGCATACGCCTCTGCCATCCAAAATAAGAGCTTGATCCCTGGTTAGCATCGTGAAACCCACCTCGCCTAGAAAGGGGAGAGGAATACCTAAACCGCTCCCTCGCAGCAATGCTCCCCCTAGGAACAGGAGCAGGAGTAATGGAAGCCTTGTCCCCAACAGAAGGAACAACGCTAGGAGCATAAACCTGAGGAGCATTCTTACTCCTCGATGGTAGGTCGGTCCGCTGGATTTCCTTTATCTTCATTGAAGGATTAGCTTCAACGACCACTTTCCCCTTTCTCTTGCCCCCGGTAACAGCAGGCAGGGAAGGAGAAAGAGGGGTAATGGGATCCCCCCGTCAACCACCACCTTTGTGTTTCTTGGAGCCCAATAACCTAGACCAAGACCCGGGACACAAGTCCAACAAGCTGGCCCAATCTGTAGAGCCTAATAACCTAGACCAAGACCTGGGACATGTGGACGCCTTCCTCTCCCCCAACGGTCACGTTGTCTATCACCTCGGTGCCCACGTAGGGCCACATGGATCTTCCATTGCCACAGCCGCTTTGGCAAAGCCCCCCATAGCACTTACTTCCAAAGCCCAGTCAGAGCTAGACACGTGGAACCGGGCAGGTCGCCCAAACAGGTGTAAATAACCCTCTCGGGGGTTGCCCAATGGTACATTCTCTACACACACACTCTCTCTCTCTCCTTCAGCTTATCTCCTTTCACTGTTATACTCTCTCCTCCAAACACTGACTAAACCATCGGAGCATGCCCCGAGGACCAACTCCCGTTCCTCTGACCTCCTTCCTTGTTTACAGGGCCTCAGACCACCAGAACACCACCTTGACAGAAAGAGACATCAACACCCTTCGCTCTCCCATCTTGGTAGTTAAGAGGGTGTTATGCTTCGTCTTTATTTTCAAGATATGAGGTGGAGTGGTCATGGATGGATGTTCAAAGCTTGAACCCAAAAGCTCTATATTCTACCAAATTTGTAGAAATTTGAAAAAATAGGTAATTTTAAGTTTAACATTATTATTTAACTTCAATAATTTCTTCTTTGATCTCTTTTGATATGTATTGGGGCTTATATTTGTTGATTTTTCATTAAGTTGTTAATTAAGTTTTGTTTTTTAATGTGTTTTTCATCTAAATTTAGTGATTAATGAAACATAGAGTTGGGTTTTATATACATTTTTTGAAAAAAAACGGTGATTGCGATTATAGTGTCCTGTTATCACTGCTATTGACTGTTACATTTTTTTATGACCGCAGTACGCTGCAACCAACGTCAATCCCATTCACATCCATGTTTCAGGTAGATAGCGGTGACAGAAGGTGTCAAACCGCGAAATAGCGGTCGCAACACCGAGACCCAGAAGCATTTTGAATTCCTGTCAACTAGCTTTCCCTTGGCATTTCTTACAACTACCCCCACACCCACATTACTAGTGCCATGCTGAAAGGCTCCATCACAATATATTTTATGCCAACCATCATCTCGGATAGTCCACAAAACAGTGATATTTGTACAACATTTTTTTTTTAAGAAATACCCCTCAAAGGTTCATACACCTGATTAAACTCCCTAGTATCAGCTCTAATCCTTTTAATAACAAAATGTAACTGCAATTCCTTTCGAGTAAAAACTACAATGTACATCTTTTTGTATATCATCCAACATGTAAAAGCAAGCAACTACCACTTTCATCTTTCCCACTGTTCCTCTTCCCCTATTAAGCTTTTAAAAATCTTAAGCGTGTGACGGATCTTGACATTTGATTTTGAAAACACCAATTAATATTAGATTTTTTCAAACATATATATATTAATAATAAAAATTAACCAATCTCTTAAAATTATAAAATAAAAATATTACTATGATAACAGTAAACTTTTAAGGATAGAAAGACTATCAAATTAGTAGTAAAAAGAAAAAGACCATATACATTCATCTAATATTGTACTCATTTTACAGATATATAGTATATAAGTTTTCAAAATTCTATTATAACTCATAAAAGTTTTAGTACTTTTTACTTAAGTCACTAGATAAGTAGATAAGAAGTGAGTGTGTGAAATGAATATATGAGATGAGTGCATGTAGCACTATTTATAGTAAAATTACTAATTACACAATTTTTCAATAAATTATGAGAATTTTTTTTGGAAATTTAAAATTGAAATAAAAAGTAAATAAACCAATCATTAAACAATATATTTTTTATCGACAAGAAAATAAATATAATTTTAAAAGAATGAACTTGAAAAATTGGAATTACAAATTATGATTTTATCTTAACTTTTTATAAAGTGGTTTCGAATTTGAAATATATATTTTTGAAACAAAATTGCATGACAATATGCGATAGAAATTTAGAGTAAAATTAAAAATGAAAATTATATGAAGAGGAGAAATTGTAATAAGTTAGAAAGAAAAGAAAAGAAAAAAAAAACACATATTTGGTACTTTAGTTGAAGATTTGAAATTTTGTTAAAATTCAAAATTTTAATTTGATTTTTATTAAGTTCACATGATTGTAATTTAAAACTGATAACAAGTCACTCAATTTTAAAGATTTGTAAGTAATAATTGATGGATACACAAATAAAAAGTAGTAATATGATTTTAACTCTTTTTGAATTATAATAATATATAAAATAAAATAAATTAGAACCCATTTAAATTTATTTAATGTTGATATTTATAAATATTAAAAAAAAAATTGAGGGAGCTGAGGTCCCCTTAGGTCAGGGCTCCCATAAGGAGTCGCCTCTGGCGCCAATCATCAATATTTCCAAAAGATTCCCTATCTATCTTCAAAACATAACAACTTGTCCATTCACACAAGAGTAACATGTGCTCAATAGTTTCAGGACCATAGGACAAACAAGATCCCCTCTAAGCCTTTTCTTCCCCAGATTATACCAAGGAATTGCACTAGAACATATTCTCAACAAAACAAAAAAAAAAATCTAATTTTACCAGGCACCTTTAAAGACCAAATTACATTCCATACCTGCTTATCCACCAAATGGGAATGAGTGAGCCATCTTTTCCTGCTTCAAAAGTTGATATCTGGATTTGGTTGTATACTCTCCTTGACCACATATTGGGATATATTTTGAATAGCCATCTTCTCATCAACTGAAAGACAGCGCTGAATTGCAGCCAAATCCCAAACCCTTGCTCTTTATAACTCAGACACCTTTTCTGGCACAATAAAATCCACCAAACCAAGATATTTTAGCTTTTGCCCCATCAAATTAGGAACCCAGTTATCATTCCATATACAGATATCTGTCTCATCCATAACTTGCCAGATCATCTCCTCTTTAAGAAAATCTCTCCTCTCTAACAAGCTATTCGATGCCCAAGAAGCTTTAGCTCCTTGCCTCTAGCAAAGACATATTGGAATAGTATATGCCTTTAAGAATTTGAACCCATAAAGAGCCAGGTTCATTGATCATTCTCCAAGCCTCTTTTACTAAAAGTGCCTTGTTGAACAACTCCAAATCTTTGAAACCAAGTCCACCCAAGTACTTTGCCACTGTAATCTTTAGCCAACTTTTCCAATGGATCTTTATTTCTTCCTCCTTTTGCCCCAATCAGAACTTGTCTAATGCAGATTTCATCTTTCCACAAATCTTCTTTAGCAACTTGAAGCAGGCCATAGTGTTAATTAGTAGGCATCGAACAAACCATTACTCTAATAAGGACTTCCCTTCCTCCATAGGACAGTGTCTATTCCTTCCAATTCTTTAGATTCATGATCACCATGTCTCTCACATGTTCCAAGATTCAAAGCAACCTTAACCCCTAAACAATCTTCATGATCCCCCTAAACAATCTTCATGATCTATCCCGTTTCTCTTTAGTTCTAGAACATTTGAGCTAAAACAATACTAGACTTCTCCTTATTCACTAATTGCCTTGAAGCTTGACAATACTCCTGAATTAGAGAAAACACTATTTGGCAATTCAAAGGATTAGCATTAAGAAATAAATTAAAGAGAACCATCAACAACTAGTAAATGGGATAAAATTGGGCAATTTCATGCCAATTTTATAGCAGAAATCATACCGCTCTGAATTCCATTCTATTACAACCTAGACAAAATATCCACCACAAAAAGAAAGTAATATGGTGATAAGGGGTGACCTTATCTAAGACCTCTAGAAGGGGAAAACCTATAGGAAGGCTTACCATTTATGATTAATTAAAGAGTAACTGCTCGTACACACTCCATAATAATCTAATTAAGCTACATACCATTGAAACCTAATTTGCCTAATACTGCCTCTAAAAAATCTCATTCAACCTAATCATAGGCCTTATTCATATTTATTTTAAGTGCAAATCCATACTTCTTGCCTTTCTTCTTCAGTTTCATATAGTGGAAAACTTCATGAGCAATCAAAATGTTATCATGTATCTGTTTGCCAACCACAAAAGCACTTTGATTTTCAGAAATCAGATCCCTCAAATAAGAATAGATATCTTCTGCCCGTAATTTTCAGCCTTGTTTGGTGCCCGTCATTATAATCCTGTCATGTGTTCAATTAATTAACTGTTTAATATTAAAATTAATTTATCATAAACATATGTCAAAAAACTATTAGAGGGATACCAATAGAGGCACCAAAAAAGAACCGAAGAAATTTGTTCCCTTCATTCTATTCACCATTACCTTGGAAATCACTTTGTAAACAAAGTTATAAAGACTTATAGCTAGGTCTGAACTAAAAGACTGATTCAGGCCCTTTGGCTTTTGGAACCAAAACAATATTAGTTTTATTTAACTCCCTCAACATATGCCCAGACCTGAAAAAACCTTGTGCAACCAAAATCACATCCTCCTTACAGTATTCAATATCTATGAAAAAACATACCATTGTAACCATCAGGGCGCTCCAGAGCCTTATAAGCTCCCAGCAGGGACACAGCTTCTATTATTTCGTCCTCGGTAACTTCCTTTATCAATTTCACATTCATCTCCTCAACAAAAAGAACAATAATAGGAATCTGATCCAACACTGATCCCCAAACGCTAGGCCCATTTGTTTTGAATATATATATATATATATATAATTGCATAAAACAACCTATCACCTTGCTTTCTGCTTCACACCAGTGCCCATTCTCTTCTTTAATTCTAAGTACTTTATTCTGCCTCCTTTGAATAGTTTTTTCATGGAAAAACTTAGTATTTTGATCCCATATAGAGCCAATTAACTCTATCCCCTTGAAACCAGAAAAAGCAGTACTATTAATAACTAATCAAACAAGAAAAGAGTAGCTTTCAGCCTTTCAGAAATCCGAATCTCAACGCACACTTCAAAGAAACTTCCTTAAAAAGGTTGATCAAAATAACAACATAGCTATTAGCATGGGTGTCTCATGGCATGTGAACGAGCTAGGGCCCCGCTCTTTATCAGCATATGCTAAATAACATAAAGGTTACTTTGTTTTAGTTCATACATTTCCTTTTATAGCTATAGGTATACTTTTATCCCATTCAATGCCATCTTTCATAGGCACCGCAAAGTAACCTAAATTGCCTTTTGCATTGAAAACCAAATTTCTTTCGATTGATGTTACATTTGTTTCAAGGACTTTAATCAAGAACATATATATATATATATAATTAACATTCACGTGACATTGTCCCACAAAAGGGGTGGGTCATGCTTCATTATCAAATATTCTTTGTAATCTTAATGGTGTTGTGAACTTTTTCTACATTTTGTGGCTATTTTTGTCAACTAATGTTAATTTTGTTGCTTGTCTATAAATTATCATTTCACTTATCATTATTTGACGTTATCTGAATTAAAGTAATTTAAAATGTCGTCTGAATTTTTATTTTTATTTTTGAAGTGTAGAATATTTCATTATCAAGAAGAAGTACAATATACAATCTTAACAGCATGGTAAATGTAGCGAACAAACATCAGGAAGAATGGTAGCCTACTGTGCCAAGCATCAAGAAGAATGCATAGCACATGCAGGCATTTTAGTCGATAACGAACGAAAGCTGCAATAAGCCACTCATACTTGACCTTGCGTAGAAGTAGATAGAATTAATAAGCAAACATAAAATAGCAGTCAAGCCCCCACAAATCACAGATCTGCACCCAAGTGTTTGAAGTATTATGGCAATGCAAGGGGAATAATGGAAATCAAAGAATGATGCACTTATTTCCAATAATGAAGGCGAGCTACTTTGTGTGGTTCGGGAAAGCAGAAAGTGAAAGGAATAAAAGGAAAAATTCCCAACAGGCAACAAGCATTATATGTTGTTCACAAAACCCTTTACTTTTTTGCTCCTAGACTCTAAATCGATACAACAAAACCAACAAGTTGTCAATTTTTTATTTTTTTATTTTTGGTATAGGGTGGCTGTTCTTGAAGAAAAAAATTTGAGAGAGAACACCCCAAATTTTAGGAAAAGGAAAAGTAAAAAGAGAATAGATTAAATAATACAGACACATGTTTCTATATTAAGATAAAGCAAAAGCCTCTTATTTGATAGTATAAATATTCAAAACCAAATTAAGTACTTAACCAGGTCAGGAAACAAACAAGACTTAAGTGCTTAAGGCAAATTCTTCCAGTATCCAAGGTAGAGGAAAGCCTTTTTTTTCCATCAACACACTAATCATGTGCTAGTCAGCTATACCAGTCATGCATAATAAAAAGAAAAAGGAAAGAATGAAAGAGCGTCAAGAACCCTCTTAAAAGTATTTCTTTCAATATATGTTTTCTAATAACTAAAAAGAGCCAGCAGATTGAGATTTTATGATATCAGGACAAGACTCAACCCATATACAATCTTCTTGATTCTTAAGTGCTGATTTAGCTAATAAATGTGCAGTTGTGTTGGCATCTCGTCTGACATGTTCTATTTTGACAATAGAGAAGTTTGTTAGTCTCATTTTTGCTTCCTCCATGATATTTCCTATTCCTGAAAGATCAAGGCCTCGCATCTGCAGTTGTTGCACGATCCCCAGAGCATCTCCTTCCAAGAGTATGCGAGTAAATCCTAAATCATTGGTGAAGTCAAGCGTTTTTAGTGCAACATAAGCTTCAACTGTGTTTGGGTCCATAACATTTAGTACAATTCAGAAGTTGCTCCCAGTTCAAACCCAGTATCATCCCTGATTAAGACACATATTCCCCATTTTGCTTCATGTGCATTAAGTGCTCCATCAAAGTTGACTTTTACAAGCTCAGAAGGTGGAGGTTTCCAGAGTGCTTGTTCTCGGCTTGTTACGGTTTTCGTTTTGTTTTGTGCTGCTTGATATTCTGCCAAATATGATTTGGCAAAAACCACTGTTGAACAATTATTCCTATGTTCTTGATTTTTAAGAATCTTGTTTCTGTCATTCCAAATTGTCCAAACTAGGACTGCTCCTTCCTCAAAGACCTTGCTGTTAGTATCATTTCCAATCTGTGTGATCCATTCCAACATATCAGAGTACTCTGTTCTTAACCAACAACTTCCTAGGTCTGCGGATTCCCATACCTCTTTTAGTTTTACACATTCCACAATTGCATGCACCATTGTTTAGTCCCCCTGGTTGCATCGTGGACAAGTAGCAAGGTTCATCATTCCTCTTCTCATCAGGCTTGCATATACTTGAAGGATATTATGGCATAACCTCCAGGTAAATACCTTTAATTTAGGAGGGACATCTGACTACCATATTTTTTTCCGCAGTATGTTTTCTTATGCAGGTGACAATGTTGAAACTCGATTTTCTCCCACACTAGCAAGTAGCAACATTTATTTGTTGACAACATAGCATTTGTAGGCACTCTTTACAGTATAACTTCCATTCTTCTTCAGATGCCAAATCAAGATATTAATAGAACCTAAACGACTTATAGGTAAAGAGAACATATAAGCGCTGCCTCCTCAGGATTGAAAGAATGCAGAATACATTCACGCTGTTATTGCCTGCTATTACCATCTATTTACTCTACTAGAGAACCTTGCCCTAAGGCTGGTGTGGGTACATTCTCTGATGGAATCCACCTATCTTTCCAGATCCTAATGGTTTCTCTATTCCCAACTCACCACCTTACCCTTTTTGCACCACAAAATGCTACGCCAAATCAAGGAATGTTGCCACCCAATTTTTGCTTCAATGAAAGACTTGTTAGGAAAAAATTTTAGCTTCCATTACCTGGTACATTAAAGGACCAATGTTATGCAACAGACACCAACCTTGCTTTCCCAACAATGCCTTATTAAACAATTCGAAATCCCGAAACCCCATTCCACCAATAACCTTGCAACAACAAAGTGTTTCCCATTTAAGCCAGTAGATCCCTCTTCCCTCCTTGTTGGTTTGCCACCAATATCTAATTATCAGTCCGTTAAGCTCTAGGCATAGTGTTTTTGAGAACAGGAAACAACTCATAGTATAAAAAGGAATTGCTTGCAAATTGCAATATTGATTTGATAAACACTTCCTTATCTCCAAAAAAAGAGCAGTTTTTTATTCCAGCTTTGAATTCTCTATTTCACCCTGATTGTAATTTCTCGAAAGGTCCCTTTTTTTTTAGTCCCTGCCCACCATTGTAGAAAGCCTCAAGTATTTTTATGTCATGTGAAATTTTGATAAAACTGATTAATTGTAAATATCCGTTAATAATATTTTTGTTCATCATTTTATAATAATGGATTTCTTTTTTTATATACAAAGAAAATCGTAATTTGATAATCAGGGAAGGGATTACAGATGTTAGAGTTTGAGTCTTAAACCTACTAGATGCTACACCTCTTAAAGATGGTTACATGAACCAATTGGATTAAATCTTGAATTCAATAATAGATTTTTTTAATAGTCATTATCACTAACATATTAGTGTATTTAACATTTACTCAAAAGAAACAAAAAACTACTACTATTACCTAGAGAATAATTTGTCACCTTTTATGGGTATGGACACAATATAAATTTATAAATATATATATATATATATATATTACTTCACACAGTCTTTTATTATCTATTAAACTGTAAAGTACTCTATTTACAGCTTAAATGGAATTTGTGTATGGATTATAGTAGAATAAATAATATGCAAAAGAAGAAGAATAGAATTTTTATATATCGGTATAAATTTACTTCTTTTTCACCCGAACATTTGATTTTGTAGTTAGTGTACACTCTTCTTTACATAAATAATTGAATTAGAATCTCCACATTCACCAATATAAAAATAAAATAAAATAAAAGTTGTCTAGGTTTTGGGCCAAGAATGACATTATTTGCCCAAACTCCTTGGGTCCATGGGGTCCGGAGTTTATGTTGGTATGTATAATAACTTACTTGGCCCAAAACTCGCCTAACATTTTTTGTCAGGCAAAGGTGAGTCCATCTACGGTTAGGCTGCCGCTGGTCAAGGGTCTCTCTCTGTTGTGGAAAATTCATATGCCTCGAAATGCCCAAAACGTTTTTTTCTACTTGTTTGTGTTGGCCTTGTATAACCCAAAGTCTATAATGCGCATGGAAAATAGTAATGCGGGGAAATTGAAAAAACAATGAAAAAGCTTTTATGATTATTCTCATTGTCATTCTTTTCAAGAATTTTCAAAACAAAGCATTGAAAATATTCAAATTTGGAATGATGCATATCCGATTGAGAGATATTTATTTTTTGGACCAATATGATAAAAGTGATATTTTTGGGGCAAGAAGAATGTGTTAATTAGATTGAATAAGGGACATAAAGTTAATAATGCAAACCCATCACTATACGTTAGTGATACAAGATTTTTCTTCATATTAGTACGGTAATAAATAGTTATTAACTACTAATCGGATGAAGCCCATGGAATATAATGGCTTTGCAAAAAAATTACAAAGAGTTATAATTGTGAGATCCTTATGCATCAAAGCTTTGTTCCTCAAATTGTTCCTGGTCATCGTAATGCCAAGACGGGACAGTGACAATGCTCAAAGACTAGTACATGTTAAGCCTTCTTACTTATGAAGTAAGCAACCGATCTCATAGGTTGAAGTATGAGGGATACTTGGGGTAACATGTAGGTGCTTGCCTGTTGAACAAGTTCACTGAACATGGTCCGCTGTGAGAACTCCATTTAGTATTGTCACTCTAGGGCCTATGGAAATGTTCTCACGTGCCAGTCTTGTTAATTAGTCTTCTGACTTGTGATACCAGGTCATCTTTTATGGAGAGTGTCATACTTTGATTCCATCACGAATGGGTCCAAGAAGGGATGCTTATGGTAGGGTGGTTTTGGGTATGGCATGAACCATGCGAAGGTGGATGAGTGGTCCAAAAAGGATTCACCATCCAACTGACATCGGAGATATATCTCATATGTTCTTGGCTTGGGTTAACTGAATAAAGTCTTCGGCCGAACCATGATGGATTTTAGGAGAAATGGTTTCTCTAAATTCACAAGGTTAACCATAAGCTACATTAACTAATATGGATTGAACATGAGTAGACACTACACCATGCTCATGGTCTTTCCGGGATATTTGGTGAAAATACTGTATTACACTGATAGACTGGTTACTGAAAGGTCTCGTAAAATGTCACATTGACTTTTCAATATTTGGGTGGTCATGATAGGTTGCTAAATCCCGCTCTTGATCTATGAGAATAGGTTAATGAGATTAACTTATGTTCATTGCCAACATATTGGAAACCTAATAGGTCACACACAATAGGATGTATTGTTGGATTAAAATTGGGATTTGATTAAGTATGACTTAATTGAATAAAAAGTTAAATTTGGAGGACTTAATTGAAGAGTTCAATTAAGAAAGATTAAAACATAATTTGGATTTGAGAAATCCAAATTTAGATGTCTTAATATAACAAAGAGGATGTGGTTGTCTTAAGAAGACAATAATATCTTGACCGAATTGTTTTGGAATAAAGTGAAAGAGTTTCACTTAGAGTTTGATTGAGAATAAACTCTTGATTCTTGAACTATGGATTATTCGAATATCATGTCTTGATTCGGTTTAATGTTATATGATAATATTAATTGATTGGAGAACTTACAAGTGTGAAAAGTTCAACTTGAGCAAGGAGTTTGATTGAGAATCAAACTCTAGCTCACCAGTCTTGACATAACCGAATAGGTACATGAGAAAAGAATTGGTTTCTTGGACCATTCTTGATCACATATTAACTATGGGTGATAGGCCCAACATGGAGTGCATTGTAGTGTGACATTCGGCCCAATGACATTAATAGTTAATAACATGGAAAAATGGTCCAACTTGGAGTAAAAGTGTTTTGCTTCTTGATAAATCTTTAATCTTGATTAATGGACTTGCACACCAAAGATACATATGGGCCAACCAACCTAGTAAATAAGTGGGACATTCTTTTTATGGATATATGAGATATATGATAAAAGAATGGGCTTATAAAGAATGCAAGAAAACCCTATGTGTGATTCTTTAAGAAGTTTTCGACCAAGATTATGAAAACCCTGAGGAGTTGCCACAAAGCATAAAAGGATTGTCAAAATCTTGTGGAGCTCCCATGGGTGAAAACCCTGTTCCGCTCCCTTGTGTGAGAAACCCTGTAGCACATCATTGGGTGAAAAACCATGTAGCACATCCTTTGGGGAAAACCCTATGCTTGCAGAAATATTGCTTATTCCTCCTCCTTTATTTCTTGGTAAACCACAAATTCTGTAGGGTTATTTTCTTGATAAGAAAAACAAGAAACATAACCTTTTGATTATGATCAAAAGATCATCCAACTAGCTTTGGAGAATCCCCATGCCTTGAGAAGGTTCCAATGATCGTTCGTGTGGATTACCGTTGGAGGCAAGACATATGTTGCTCGTGATCTTGGAGGAATCCTGAAGTGACTATCTTGTTGCAGCGTTCGTGATAGGAACGACAAACTCAAGATTACGAGATCTTGAGTAGGTATGATTTCTTTAAGAT
The DNA here is from genome assembly GCA_030761205.1 of Fremontodendron californicum. NCBI lineage: Eukaryota > Viridiplantae > Streptophyta > Magnoliopsida > Malvales > Malvaceae > Fremontodendron > Fremontodendron californicum. The sequence continues at coordinate 7,281,980 of JAULJL010000025.1, read as the reverse complement.
GTATGAAAATTTTAATTGCTAATCCGACCACATGTAAGTCTCTACCTAAAGATCTTGATGGAATCCGAGTGTTTTTTTGCAAAACCTTTCGTTGCTTTGCTTTGATAATATTTTATTTTATGCCTATTTTGATATGCATGAGCCCGAGATTCCAACAGAATATTGATGAAGATGACCATTATCATGGAAGATCCTTGGGTTTTCATTTACCTGATAAGAAGAACGGTTTTCAAAAGTGAAATGCATTGAGTCAGTAAATGACGAATTCAAGCATATAATCATGCAACATTGACATTGAAGATTTTCAAACCAGATTTGAAATTTGAATGTGTTTGAAGATGACATTCCATGGAAAAAAGAAGAATGAGATGAGAACAAATGAAAAAGACTGGAGATATATAGGTGTTCAGGATCTTGGAATCAAAGGACATACCTTTTTGAAAAAGAACAATTGTTAAGATTGAAAAACTATGAAATTGGAAAAATACCATTCCAATAGATAGAACTGTTTAGCTACGTTATATGTTTGAAAGAAGACAATAAGATGAAATGAGGAGCTTGAGAATCATTTCTGCCATAAATAAAGATTCATGATATTGATTTGACCACTTGTATTGCATTTCATGGCATTCATTTCATGTATTGCATTTTATGACATTCATCGCATTCATGGCATTTACTTTATGCATTGCATTCATGACATTCATGACACTTGTATTTCATGCACTACATTCAAGGTATTCATTGCATGCATTCAGCATAATAAAGATAGAAGTCATGATTATGAATTATAAATCTAACTTAATAAGAGAATTTGCCTTGAAATTTATAAAATTTTGAACCTTGATTAAAGAAAACTTTTAAAATAAGATTTTTCAAAGAAGCAAAATTTTTTAAAAAGTTATAAGACCTCTGGGCACAATCTTTAAGACCTTCGGACACAATCATTAAAAATTCCGGGCATGATTGTTAAGTCTTCTAGCCACAATTTTTAAATCTTTCAAGCATCACTTAAAAACCTCTGGGTATCTTTGATCTAAATTGTGTAAAACCTCTGAGTATCTTTCAAAAAAACCTTAGGGCTCCTTGGCACAATCTTCAAGATCTTCAGGTACAATCTTTAAGACATCCTGGTATGATTGTTAAATCCTCTAGGACAATTTTAAATCTTTCGACTATCATTTTTAAAACCTTTGGATATATTTGATATGATTTGTGTAAAATCTTCGGGTATCATTTAAAAAAATTTAAGTGTTGGGATTCGACATCATGCTGAAACAATAATCGAATTAAAGAAGAACATGAACGCAGCGGAATAATAAACAAAGAGATAGTCGAATCTAACAGGATCATGCTGCGATCTTGTAATTATAAAGCATACATATGATTAGAAATCATACCTTAACTCAAAGATCTAGTAATCTTGAGTTTACAAACAGCCCATTCAATCTTGAACACCAAGTTGTCAATCCGAGACTTCAAGCCACACAAGTGTCTGGCCTCTAACGGTAATCCACACAAGATGATCAAGAAAACCTTCATAAGATAGGAATGGAGTCTTGCCGAAAACAATGCTAGTAGTTTAGGTCTCAAGAAACCTCTCCCCATCAAAACATACCATGGTTGAATGCCTCATAAGCATCAAGAAGAAGAAAACGCTTTTCTTGCTTCTCCGGGTTTGGTGCGCTAACCACAAGGATTATCTTGATCTTCTTTCTTCTTCACTCTATGTCTTTGCTCTCTTGAAAGAAAACGTTTTTCTCTCTAGCAATCCATGAAGAGGCAAGGAGGAAGTCAAGAAATCAAGAAGACACCAAAGCCTCTAAGCATATCACATATGCGGCTAGGGAGGTGATAAGGAGGTCGGCTATCACATGTTTCTTTATATATAGGGTGCGACAATCACTCCAGGGTTTGGACTATGGACAATAACTCTTATGTATTTGCCCTTAAGTCCTTCCACTTAATTAAACTATTTATTTAAGTCCCTATTGATTAAATTCCCAATTTAATCAATTAGGCTCATTCCATTTTAATCTCTTAATTCACACTTCTGTGTGACCCATTAGGCTTCCAAAATGTTGACAATGAATATAAATTAATCTAATTAATTTATACTCATAGATCATGAGCAGACTCTAGCAAGCCATCATGACCACCCAAATACTGGAGAGTCAAGTTAGTCTCGACATAACTTTTCGTGTTCAGTCTATCAGTGTAATTCGGTCCTTTCACCAAATATCCCGTAAAGACCATCAGCATGGTGCAATGTCTACTCATGTTCAATCCATATTAGTTCTTGCAGCTATTAGTTAACTTTGTGAACTTAGAGAAACTATTTCTCCTAAATTCATCATACTCTGGCCAGAGATTCCATCAAGTTAACTTAAGCCAAAAACAAATGAGATATGTCTCCGATGTCACTAGGAGTGGTGAATCCTCTCTGGATCACCCATCTATCTTCGTATGGTTCATGTCATACCCAAAACCACCATACCATAAGCATCACACTTGTTTGGGACCTATTCGTGATGGAAGCAATGTATGACATTCCCCATACAACATGACCTGGTATCACAAGTCAGAGGACTACTTACACGACTGACACGTGAGAACGTTTCCATGGAGACTTGAGTGACAAAACCAAATTGAGTTCTCATAGCAGGTCATGTTCAATGAACTTGTTCAACAAACAAGCACCTACATGTTATCCTAAAGTATCTTCTATACTTCAACACGTGAGATCAGTTGCTTACTAAGTAAGTAGGCTTAACATGTACCAGTCTTTGAGCATTGTCAATGCCCCGTCTTGGCAATACGATGACCAGGAACCGTTTTAGGAACATGGCTTTGATGCATAAGGATCTCACAATTATATATAATTCATTTGCAAGGCCTTTATGTTCCATGGGCTTCATCCGATTAGTACTTAATAACTCTTTATCATTGTACTAACATGAAGGAAAACCTTGTATCACTAAAATATAGTGATGGGTTTGCATTATTGGTAGTTTATGCCTGACCAAACCGATTGGCTCTAGGGCATACACCAACAATCTCCGACTTGCACTAAGCCAATCGCTAACGCATCAAATGCCGAACTCTTTCGATTAGCAACTGTGTCTTTACTTGGACGTAGCTTTAGTACATTTTTGTGAGAATATGCTTCGGTCATATACTTTTGATAATCTCTATTATCATAGACACAATACTTACTCAGATCACAATGAAACCTGATTCCTTATGGCTCATGTTGTTACTTTAACAACTAGGAATCTTTTAATTAGCTAAGTGAGCTATGGATCAAAATACACCTTTTCGTAGCCTTAACCAAAAGGTTTGTATTCTGACTTAGAATATAAATAATTCAGTCATCTCTGATTTGGAACGTTTCCAAATGACTGGTTTATCATGGCATTAAGTCACTTATGGGATTCTCTCTATGTTAAACTCATTTAACATTTAATCCAATCAGTTGTTGCTAAATCTGTTAGATCTTAGCATTACTATTCGCTTTACCTTTTCAATGTATCTGATATACATTGTTTGATGAGTAATCTGTATTACTCCCACTAACCCTTAGGTGTGCACAAAAGATATCTTATCCTTTTGATAAATTCAATTCTTGAATGTTACTATCAAAACTGGATATCTCAATTCATTGTCTAACAATGTTCTATTAAGTAGACTCATCTCTTATGAGTTATGCATCACTATGCATCCTACTTAATCATTATGTTTAGTAGACTCATCTCGTATGAGTAATGCATCATAATGCATCCTACTAAATCTTTGTGCCTTTATGCATCCTATGCATAATATCGGATTTCAACCTATGACCTTTAACTTTTAAATGTCATAGAACTCCCACTGTTTCCTACTTGTGTAGAAACATTCAAAGTAAACTCATTTACTTTCCTATGGGATGTGAATTCAAAACTCTTTTGAATGCACATTTGTAATTATAAAACCAAACATCTCATATCCGATATGAATGTTTGTTTTACAAATGCAATTCGAAATCTTTTCTAGGTTAGTGTTTCGGTAATCTTGGCTATTTGGAGCATCATGGACTTTTCTATGTCTTCACATAGTTATGTCCATCCAATTCATCTGATATGAATTCTTTTAGATAATCAATCAATTTAGTTTCAAGCCATTCTTCATTTAGATCATATCTTAATAAGAATGTTCTTTACTAAATTAGTTTCATAATCTAACTATGAAATTCTTTGAGCCAAAGCTCATCTTATTGTTAAGTTTTGTATAAGATTTCCTTTGATTCATAATCAAAGAAACTACTAGTATCTATATACTTTTGATCTTATACTTTTGACTTGAACAACCTTTGATTATCTTTTATGCAAGTTTCTAGCTTACTATGAGTGTAATAAGACCATGATATGGAACAAATTCCATCTGACCTTTCGGTTCATTTTAGGATGAATGGCCAAGCATCTAATGCTAGCATAACCGAAATATTAATGATAATGTTTCTAAAACATTCATCATGAATAGGTTGGCAAGCTTGATCAAGTATCAACTAGGTTGACACCTCCTTGGTCTTATTCTTTTTCACTTGTCCTTGATTGGTTCCATCTATATGTCAAACATATCTTTGAACCAATTTTATAGGTATCATATACCTAAAGGTAGTGAAAACAAACTCATAATAACCATGAAGTAAAACTTCTCAAGTTTAACTTCCCTTCAAGTATCAAATATACTTCTTGCATTTAAGCCTCTAATGCCTTGCATTACCACAATGATGGTATGTTCTTTTGATTGATATCAATTTCTTTCTTCATCTCATCATCCTTACTTTGAAGAACGTTTCTTCGGTTACCTTCCCTTGGTGGAAGTAACAAAGTGGATGATTTTCTAGTCTAGTGAGCACATTTAGCAACACCAATCAGTTCATGTTGTCCTACAGCAAGACTTGCTAATTGCTCTTAGACAACGAAGAAAGAACTAAATCTATACTTAGATTATGATCCATAAATCAACCAAGTTTCTCAAACTTGTTGATGCATCCATTAGCACATGATGCTTCATAGGCTACCTTCTAATCATCTTTCATTGGAACAATTCCTCGAGATGTTTGAACTTCTCATTGCTAAATACCTCATGGATCATTAAAGACATAGATATTCATTTCATTGATTAGTGAAATCGACTTTGCATCAAGTATGCAATCAAGTGACTAGTTAACATGCCATAACAATTTATATCCCATATAAACCAATGCATATAATAGTCATTATGCAAATTGTAATCATTAAAACCAGCTTTTAAAGTTTAAATGATTGTTCTCACTATTTTATCAACATAGTAGCCCTCCTCTACTATTCGAGAAATTTAACTTTTAAACTTCTTAGTGAGCAAGGACCCCTTTCATCCCACCATGACCTTGAGTGACTCAACAAGCCATGTTAAAACTAATTGAGTAGGTAACTTTGCTTACCAATTGCATCTCTATGCAACTCCTTGATCAGTTAGGTGACAACTCTTTGCCTAAATGCATCATATGCATTTTCCCTAACCATTGCCTCTAAATGTCATGCGATCAAGTTTGACGCATCCGGATAACATGACATTTAGTTGAGTAAGACCCACCTTCTATAACTCAAACATATTCGTACAGTAGTTTGACCTTGAGTGACTCAACAATCCTCCTACTGGAAGAACTCTGGTTATCTTGTTAAGATAGTGGAAGGCAACTTATCATGCGTAACATGGACTCAATAATATTTAATGAGGGATTTCTTAACCTCATTAATTAGGTCTCATTGCTTTTCTTTGATTGACATGTATAGCATTTATTCAAATATATCACATATATAAATTAAAAAATAAATCTATGTCATGCAATCTACTAGGATGATTATGGACTTTTCTACTCTAGTTTCCTTAAGCCATTAGGAAACTAGTTGGTCAAATTTCTAGGGATACTATACATAGCCTTCATAAGTCTTGATGGTGATCTCCTTGATCTTTCTTCTTGGCGCCTTGTCTCCTTACATTTTCGAATTATATAAATTCTAATCTTAGCCTAAATCTAAATCTACAAAAACTATATAACATTTACATATCTTTGATAGAAACCTCGAGTTACAATCGAGGGGAGTTAGGTGAGAAGAGAATTTGCAATCCCATAAATGAATAAGAGAAGACAGGGTTCGCAGACCCTATTTATAAAAATACCAAAAAGAAAATTTAACCATCCATGACCTAAGTCTAAGGTCTAAGTCCATAATCACCCTCATGCTTTTATAACCACATCATAAAGCATAAAATAAATGCATACATATTTAATGTCACTTAGTAATCTTGTGTGTCATTTAAGGAAAGTTATATTTAAACTCATTTAAATATACTTGGCTCAAATTATCTAGAAATATTAATTTTAATTCAATTTACTTGAGTCCTAATCCAATTAGGATTCTTTGAATTAAAATCTTTCATCTAATTAAATAATTTAATTAGATGTCCTAACACCTTAGGAAGTTCAAGTTTGATTAGGAAACTTTCTATACAAGGAAAGTTTCATATCTTCTCCTAATTTTTTAGGAGTCCTTATTCAACTAGGAAACAATTTCCACAAGGATAGCTTAGGTGCATTCCTAACTCTTAGGAATCCAATCTTGACTAGGAAACAATTTCCACAAGTCCAAAATTCCAAAGAATAAGAAATTCCAAAAATAGAAGGTGATGCCCTAACACAAAACTTTTGTGTGTAGCTGCCTCCCATTTTTAGTAAGTCACGCCGCCGTAACCTGCAGCCCTTGTTGGGGCAATGTTTGCCTCAAAGCAGCCGCCTCTTTTGGTTGCTAAGTGATGAACAATTCAAATACAATTCATTCTTTGATTTTTAGCCAATGATATCTACAATTCAATAATCAAATTCAAGAACTCAAGGCTGCCCAGAAAATTCCAGCAACCATGCAAACTGTTTGCACAACTTTGAGAGGCAGTTTCTGCAATCAGAAAAAATAAAAAAATTCACTAAAATTACAGCATTAAGATAGACATGTTTTGGACTTCTCCTAAAATTTTCATAATTTTTGGACACCTCTAACCATGTCGAAACCGTAACTTACTGCAGTTTTGCAGAAAAATTCTGCACTTGTGTTCTTCGAAATTCAAGCACCAAAACTAATTCAAATCAAATCCAAACTTGTTTCTTTTAACTACTTTATGTCATGCAATCATATGGCAAGGTTAAACATTGATCAAATCAATTTTGAACATGTTTTAAACAATTTAAAACACCAAGATCAGATTGCAAACAGAAGCTGTCAGAATTGAAACAAAACAAGAAAACATTTTTCTTCAAAGAACTTTACTAGATCAACACACAATTCAATCCAATTGAATATGACCAAGAATTAAACATGTAAATCACAAGAAAACTTACAAGCTAAGCTCTGATACCACTATTGGGATTTGATAACTCGTATAATTATATAGTTCTTAGTTATGTTTTATTATTGTTTTGTGTCAAATACGAGTTATTATTGCTTAGTCTAATTGTGTTTATGATATTTTATATTTTTATGTAATTTGGTGTTTTTCACGAGTTTCTTTGAGTGATTTCAGATTACTAGGTTAAATCAAGAATTAAGGGCAAATCCAATTCAGTTCCAGTTCCGACACCTTTTGCCATATCAGCTATATCTGGAGTTTCACTAAAGCATTAAGGCTGAATTTTTTACAGTGCATATTTAAGAGGCATATCTATCTTTTTCATGTTTTACACTTCTTGAAACAGAGTCGTTTTCCCTAGCGAAATCGACCATCAAGTTGGCTGATATGCAATGACGTCTGTGCTGACCTGTTTTGGTATTTTGACCATATCTTCCGATCCACATGAGAAAATGATCTGATTTCAACGGCTATGGATCCGTAACTGATAGGGGTATATTTTTCTAGAAGACCATTTGATCAGATCGAGCCTCCAATATTGACAAAATCGACCATCAAGCTGGCTGATCAGAATTGTCATACAATATGACGAAAATTGTTAGAAAAATGCACCCACCTATTATACCTACCTTTGAAATTTATAAAGCTTGTCTCTTGTCATTTAGCTCTCCAAAATGTGTATAAGTAGAGGGCCTTGGATGATTGTAAGAGTATCATTATACATTGGTAGGATATTAGCCATTGTAATAAAATTCTCTAAGTTTTCTTTTTCTTTCCTTTCTCTAGTTTTCTTTTTCTTTATTTACTTATGCTTCTTACATTTTTTTTCATTTTATTCATATCTAGTATGTGTTGCTAATCATATTGTTGAGGTGATGAGGTGAAGCTTTTGGTAAATGCTAAGGTTAGTCTCTTAAACATGAGCTAAAATGAATCATCATTTATAAACACTAGTATAGATAATATTTTCTTTTGGTTTAAAATCATACTTGCAAAGTAGGGATCTTGATTCATTATTGACAATGAAAATGGCACAGTAAATGCTTGGTTTCATAACCTTGATTTGTTGTAGACATATACCTTGGCATAAGGAATGCTTGGACTCTTTTTATGAGTTTTGAGGACACCAAATGAACATAATATCATATGCTATGGACGTTGGACAATTTGGACTGAATTGCTAAACCTTCCGATTGGAACCTCCCTTATGTGTGGATTTCAATTGTGTAATAAAACAAGATTAATCTTAGCATAACACCAAGAGTGGATTCTCTAACCTCAACATCTTTTCTTATTGTTTTTTTTATATCTTGTTTAATTTCTTTTATATTTATTTTATTTTATTCTCTAATATCTTGTTTATCTTATTTTGTTGTTGATTCCCTAATATCTTGTTTACTTTCTTTTTCTTATATATTTATAAACTTATACTTACTAATACGCTTCCCTGTGGTTCGACCTCGGACACCCGAGAATTTATTACTTGAACATAACCTGCACTTGGGTTTACAACTCTTAATTGAGTCTCCAACAAGTTTTTGGCGCCGTTGCCGGGGAGGCAATACTAAGTATATAAGTTTATAAGTATATTTATTTTTATTGGCTGGTTATACCGCCTAATTTTCTATATATTTATATTTATATTGTATATTAACTTTGTTTTATTTTTATTGGCTGGTTATACCGCCTAATCTGTATATTAACTTTGTTTTATGCTTGTTTGGCGACGTGATTTTAGATCTCGTCGTTTAGTTAGATTTTATTGTGAAACTTTTTCAGGTAATCTTTCTAATACAACTCCTACCATGGCTGACAATGAAAGTGTTCATGCTGAAGATGAGAACAGACAAGTACGCACCATGCGTGACTACTTGCAACCAACTCGAAGCTCATCACCCTCTTGTTTTATTTTTCCTCTCAATGCAAACAACTTTCGTTTTAAACCAGGTATGATAGCTTTGCTTCCAAATTTCCATGGGTTAGAATCGGAAAGTGCTTACTCGTTTGTAAAAGACTTCGAAGATGTATGTGTCACCTTTAATGACCAACAATGTACAAATGAGATTGTCAAGCTAAAATTATTTCCTTTTTCTTTAAAAGATAAAGCAAAAATTTGGCTTCATAATTTAAAACCAAGGTCAATTGGCACATGGCAAGAATTACAAACTGAGTTTCTAAAGAAATTTTTCCCAGCACATAAAACTACTGCTTTGAAAAGACAGATTCAAAATTTCAATCAAAATCAAAATGAAGCATTTTTTCAGTGCTGGGAGCGTTTTAAAGATTTGTTAAGTTCTTGTCCACATCATGGTTTTGAAAAATGGCGTCTTATTAGTTTCTTTTATGAAAGTTTAACTCCCGAAACTAAACAATTTGTTGAAACAATGTGTAACGGTGAGTTTCTAGAAAAAGAACCTGAAGAAGCTTTTGACTACTTAGACCATTTGGCAGATAACTCTCAAGCCTGGCACACAGATAATTCCTCTGAAAGTTCCAATAGATCTAATCTTGTTTCTAAAAGAGGTAAATATCATTTTAGTCAAGAAGATGAGATAAAAGCTAAAGTAGCTAATTTGGCTAGAAAGATTGAAGCCATGGAACTTAGAGAAGTAAAAGAAGTCAAAACGGTTAAAAATGAAGAAAGTTGTGGAATTTGTGAAATCATGGGACACCCCACTTCTGAATGTCCAAACATTCCCATTCTTAAAGAAGCGTTGCATGATCAAGTAAATTCCATAAACACATTTAAAAAGCCTTTTCCTTCTCCTTACTCTGAAACGTATAACCCTGAATGGAGAAATCATCCCAACTTCAGTTGGCGGAATAATAATCATGTTCAGGTACCACAATCTCAAAAGCCGGGCAACACTTTTTCCTATCAACCTTCACGTGTACAACCCTTGGAAGAGACATTGCAAGCATTCATGCAAACACAAGCAAATGTGAATAACCAAACTTCACAGGACATCAATGAGATCAAAAACACCTTGTCCACATTGACAGCTTCATTACGCACTCAAGAAAAAGGTAAGTTTCCTGCTCAACCTCAGCCTAACCCTTTTACTCAATGTCTTGTTTCTTGCTCCAATGAAACTCAACAGGAAAATGCCAGTTCTATCACAACTCTTCGAAGTGGAAAGGCAATTGACAAAAACATTCCATCAAAAGACCAAGATCCTCCTTCCCCTTCGAAAAGTAATGGTAAGGATGATGGTAAGTCTGAACTTCTTGAAAATTTGGAAAAAGAAAAAGGTATGCATCCTGCTCCTTTTCCTCAAAGGTTGCAAACAATAAAGAATTTGAATCAAAATGCAGAAATTTATGAACTTTTCAAACAAGTTAAGATTAACATTCCTTTATTGGATGCAATCAAACAAGTTCCTTCTTATGCTAAATTTTTGAAGGACATGTGCACAGTTAAAAGGAAACATAATGTACAAAAGAAAGCATTTCTGACGGAAAGTGTGAGCTCAATCATTCAGCACCTTACTCCACCAAAATTCAAAGATCCTGGATGTCCAACAATCTCATGCATCATTGGAAACACTAGAATAGAACGTGCATTGCTTGATCTTGGTGCTAGTGTTAATCTTTTGCCTTTTTCTGTTTATCAACAGTTAGGTTTAGGTGAACTCAAGGAAACACCTGTTACACTTCAACTAGCTGATCGTTCTGTAAAAATTCCTCGAGGGATAGTTGAAGATGTTTTGGTTCAAATTGAAAATTTTTACTTCCCTGTTGATTTTATTGTTTTGGACACACATCCTGTTTCAAATCCAAATGTTCAAATTCCTGTTATATTAGGCCGTCCATTTCTTGCAACTTCTAATGCTCTGATAAATTGCAGGAATGGTATTTTGAACATTTTTTTTGGAAATATGACTTTAGAATTAAATGTGTTCAACATTTGCAAGCAACCTGGTGATGATTCAGAAGTACATGAAGTGGATTTCATTGAAGAACTTGTTCATGAACATCTCACCACTACCACATTCCATGATCCTTTAGAAGCTTATTTAATTGAATGTGAGTTTGATAATGCTTCAGAAATTTCACACACTGATTCTTTGTTAAATTCTTTTCAGGTTAAGCATTGTTGGAAACAAAAGTTTGAGGAACTCAGAAATGATGCATATGAGAATTCTAAAATTCATAAAGAAAGAACTAAAGCCTTTCATGACAAGTTAATTTCAAGAAAAACATTTGATGTTGGGCAAAAAGTTCTACTTTATAATTCTAGACTTCACATATTTCCTGGTAAGTTGAGATCAAGATGGACTGGCCCATTTGTGGTTAAGCATGTGTATCATTATGGAGCAGTTGACATTGAGAATCCTCAAAATGGTAACGTATTCAAGGTAAATGGACAAAGACTCAAACTCTTTTTGGAAAATCATGTTACTCAAGAAGAGGTTGTTTTTCTTTCTGATCCTTGTTTTGAAAATAACTAGATGTAAATATAATTTTTACTAATCTTCAAAAAAAAAAATACATTTTTTTTAACCCCGGTTAAATGGCGGATAACGGTACTCCGTGATTATTTAAGTCGGTTCCATCAGCTACCCACAAAACTGATATTGTATATAAATTTCTCTTTCAATTTCTCTTTCATTTTATTTTATTTTATTTTTTTCAGGATGGATGATATTCTCACAAGATTGCAGAAACGATTTCCTCCTTTTCCTCGAAATATTTTACTGAAGCTTTACCAAGTTCGATTTGAAAGATTAAGAATGCTTATGCACAAAGGGATTCCTGAAGACATACGTTGGATAATTGAAGCCAAGGTACGTGAAGATGAATATCTTCCTGTTTTGCATTTACCAGGTACATGTAGAAGCACTTTTGCAAAGAAGCGACGAGCAAAGCGCATGAGTTTAAATTGCCACAAATGTGCACGATGGACGTGTAACGGTAAATGTCGTTCTATTGGGATTCCGTCCTCTAATCGAGATGATAAAATTGAATTCATTAAGGATGGACTGAGTAAGGAGAATTTGGATAATATCCAACTTTCTCTTGAGACGCATCCTAGTGGAGACGTACAAAGAGAAATTCTTGATTTATGGCCGCAATTCCAAAGGGAATGGCAACATCTTGGGAATCTGATGTTAAAAGACCCTGTTTGCCAGCTTGTAAGAAAACTGGATGGGAAGCATATCCTCGACTCATAGAAGGCGTTTAAGCCGTTTCTGGACGTAAAACCAGAGGAAGATGCACTCAAAAAAAACAATGGAAAGTACTTCGTCCCAGCGCATTGAAAAAATTTGTGTCTTTGGAGGTGCTTATCCAGGGAAAAATAAAATATTCGCTGATGAAGCCATGAGAGTTGGAGTAATACTTGCCCAACAAAAGATCCAGTTGATTTATGGAGGCGGTAGTACGGGTTTAATGGGAGCAGTCGCTACAGCAGCACACGCCGGAGGAAGTCCAGTTCTAGGAATCGTGCCAAAACTATTCACAGGTTTTTGTGGACCTACCGTGGGTAAGGAAATACAAGTCTGGAGTATCCCTGAACGGATGACAATCATGTACCATTCTGCCGATGCATTCATTGCTTTACCAGGAGGTCTGGGTACATTGGAAGAAATAGCTTGCGTGGCTTCTTGGTCATCTTTGGTTACAAATAAGAAACCCATTGGTTTGCTTAATATTAATGGTTATTTTAGTAATTTGCTTTCATATTTAGATAATGCTGTGGATAATGGATTCATGTTTTCAGAGGCAAGGAGAACCATAATTTCTGCTACAACCATTGAAGATTTACTCAAAAAGCTCCAAGCTTATGAGTATTTATCTGCTACGTTTGTTTCGCAAACGCTCGGAAAAAGAAAAAGAGATATGGACGAGCAAGGAGTGGATTGCACTCTGTCTTTGTGACATTATCTAACATTTTGTTTGTTGTGTCTCAGTTATAATAAGTGGTTAGCAACCTCTGCAGGTAATATCTCCTAAATTCTACCTTTAGTAGGGGGTAAAGGACATATTTTGCTAATTTGTAAAAAAAAAAAAAAAAATGTTTGTTGTGTTTTAAGCAATTTAGAAGTATTCATTCTGAACAAGGTCTGAGTAAGGGAGACTTGAGACATACCTTGTCAGTTTGATTTTAATCTTTTTATGTTTACTTGTTAATTTTTGTTTAGTATTTTAGGATTATTTAGGTTGCATGAGTTTGTTTTGAGTCTTAGTTATTCCTATTCTTATGTTATTAGTTCTTTTCTCTTACACATGATTCTTTCATTTGGGTTAATAGACTTACATTGAGGACAATGTAAGAATTAAGTGTGGGGGGAACGATTTAGGATTTCTTTTATTTTTGTCTACTATTTTTTTTATGAGTCTTTATTATTATTATTATTTTTTTAATGTGTTCTAGTTCCTTTTTAATACAATGATGAGATATGAATTGTATAAGTCTAAAACATATTTATTAGTGAGAAGATTTTCATGAGAATTGAGCTTGATGTCAACCTTTTTATGAGCCAATGTTAATATGATATGTTGATTGAGAAAGAAGCATGTTTAGACTTAATCTGACTTGTATAATCATCCTTGTGAGTTTTTGAGCCTATAATGATTGATGCATTATACAAATCAATCTAATTTCTTTCTTGAGTGCTCTTATGATTACATGATTCTCTAGAACTTGCTTTAAACCGTTTGAGACTATATTGATACATGTGACAACATGAATATGATAGAGGCATTAGGATTATAACCAGAGCCAAACAGCCATCCATTATTAATGTTCTAAGAGAACATCCCCACTAGTGAGCCAATTTGAGCCTACATTAAATATGCTATTTTATTGGTAACCAGAACTTACACCTAGCCTAAATATACTTATATCCTTACCCTTGTTCTAAAGATGGATTATATATTTTGAGACATATTGCAAAAACAAGGGATACTTTTTGAAAATTTGGGTTAGAACGAAAGATAAGTGTGGGGGAGGAGAGAGGCAAAAGTCAAGAGAAAAAGAAAGGGATCATTGTCAAATACATTCCCATATTAAAAAAAAAAAAAATCTTCTCTTGAACTTCTAGTTAAAGTAAAGAAAAAGATGTTACAAAGTTGGTTAGAATGAAGCAAAAGCTCAACATGAATATTTAGCCTATGTTATTATGTGCTTTATAAGAGTTTTGAGAAGTTTTATTCGTATGATCTTATTATGTCTCTAAACTCTATGAACTCTTTGGAACCTTTGTGATATCTTTATCCTTTTGTTCTTTAACCACATTATAACCCTTTGGCCCCATTACAACCTTGAAAAAAGACCTCTTGATTTATGAAGTTGTATGATCTAAATAGTGGAGAATAAGTGGACAAGCAAGCATATGGTAGAACTGTTTTCATGAGATTGATTGAGTGTAAACACTTTACCACTACTTTAAAGAGTGAAAATCATGAGAGTATAGTGAGAAGTTGAGATTAAGTTGAATATGCACTATTTTGATTGAAATATGTTATGTTAATATTGGCTTAACTCATTTATTTACATTCAAGCATGAATTTTTGTGAAATTCTTTGAGCTATTGATTAGTTTATAAGACTTGTTCAAAGATTGTCTCTAATTTATGTTGAAAGGATTAGGAGTAAATATTTTTAGTGTATGTAGTTTACTTATATTTTAGTTTTTCAATGTTTGTGGGTATCGTTCTAGCAAACCCTCACGAGACTAAACTCATCCACTAGGGACACCTAGGGGTTTAAAGGCTTGTGTCACATGCTAAGTGCCACCGTGATTTCCAACGAAAATGGATTAGATTAGATTTTCTTATTTTATTTTTATTGAGTCGTTGCTAGGGACTAGCAACAATCTAAGTGTGGGGGTGTGATAACTCGTATAATTATATAGTTCTTAGTTATGTTTTATTATTGTTTTGTGTCAAATACGAGTTATTATTGCTTAGTCTAATTGTGTTTATGATATTTTATATTTTTATGTAATTTGGTGTTTTTCACGAGTTTCTTTGAGTGATTTCAGATTACTAGGTTAAATCAAGAATTAAGGGCAAATCCAATTCAGTTCCAGTTCCGACACCTTTTGCCTTATCAGCTATATCTGGAGTTTCACTGAAGCATTAAGGCTGAAATTTTTACAGTGCATAGTTAAGAGGCATATCTATCTTTTTCATGTTTTACACTTCTTGAAACGGAGTCGTTTTCCCTAGCGAAATCGACCATCAAGTTGGCTGATATGCAATGACGTCTGTGCTGACCTGTTTTGGTATTTTGACCATATCTTCCGATCCACATGAGCAAATGATCTGATTCCAACGGCTATGGATCCGTAACTGATAGGGGTATATTTTTCTAGAAGACCATTTGATCAGATCGAGCCTCCAACATGACAAAATCGACCATCAAGCTGGCTGATCAGAATTGTCATACAATATGACGAAAATTGTTAGAAAAATGCACCCACCTATTATACCTACCTTTGAAATTTATAAAGCTTGTCTCTTGTCATTTAGCTCTCCAAAATGTGTATAAATAGAGGGCCTTGGATGATTGTAAGAGTATCATTATACATTGGTAGGATATTAGCCATTGTAATAAAATTCTCTAAGTTTTCTTTTTCTTTCCTTTCTCTAGTTTTCTTTTTCTTTATTTACTTATGTTTCTTACATTTTTTTTCATTTTATTCATATCTAGTATGTGTTGCTAATCATATTGTTGAGGTGATGAGGTGAAGCTTTTGGTAAATGCTAAGGTTAGTCTCTTAAACATGAGCTAAAATGAATCATCATTTATAAACACTAGTATAGATAATATTTTCTTTTGGTTTAAAATCATACTTGCAAAGTAGGGATCTTGATTTATTATTGACAATGAAAATGGCACAGTAAATGCTTGGTTTCATAACCTTGATTTGTTGTAGACATATACCTTGGCATAAGGAATGCTTGGACTCTTTTTATGAGTTTTGAGGACACCAAATGAACATAATATCATATGCTATGGACGTTGGACAATTTGGACTGAATTGCTAAACCTTCCGATTGGAACCTCCCTTATGTGTGGATTTCAATTGTGTAATAAAACAAGATTAATCTTAGCATAACACCAAGAGTGGATTCTCTAACCTCAACATCTTTTCTTATTGTTTTTTTTATATCTTGTTTAATTTCTTTTATATTTATTTTATTTTATTCTCTAATATCTTGTTTATCTTATTTTGTTGTTGATTCCCTAATATCTTGTTTACTTTCTTTTTCTTATATATTTATAAACTTATACTTACTAATACGCTTCCCTATGGTTCGACCTCGGACACCCGAGAATTTATTACTTGAACATAACCTGCACTTGGGTTTACAACTCTTAATTGAGTCTCCATCAGGATTCGACCTCATGCTCAAACAATAATCAAATTAAGGAAGAACATGAACGCAGCGGAATAATAAACCAAAAGATAGTCGAATCTAACATGATCATGCTTGTAATATTTTAATGCGATCTTGTAATTATAAAGAATACATATGATTAGAAATCATACCTTAACTCAATCTTGAACACCAAGTTGTCAATCCGAGACTTCAAGCCACACAAGTGTCTAGCCTCTAACGGTAATCCACACAAGATGATCAAGAAAACCTTCATAAGGTAGGAATGGAGTCTTGCCGAAAACGATGCTAGTAGTTTATGTTTCAAGAAACCTCTCCCCATCTAAACATACCATGGCCGAATGCTTCATAAGCATCAAGAAGAAGAAAACGCTTTTCTTGCTTCTCCGGGTTTGGTGCGCCAACCACAAGGATTATCTTAATCTTTTTTCTTCTTCACTCTATGCCTTTGCTCTCTTGAAAGAAAACGTTTTTCTCTCTAGCAATCCATGAAGAGGCAAGGAGGAAGTCAAGAAATCAAGAAGACACCAAAGCCTCTAAGCATATCACATATGCCGCTAGAGAGGCCGTAGGGAGGTCGGCTATCACATGTTTCTTTATATATAGGGGGCGACAATCACTCCAAGGTTTGGACTATGAACAATAACTCTTATGTATTTGCCCTTAAGTCCTTTCACTTAATTAAACTATTTAATTAAGTCCCTATTGATTAAATTCCCAATTTAATCAATTAGGCTCATTCCATTTTAATCTCTTAATTCACCTTTCTGTGTGTGACCCATTAGGCTTCCAATATGTTGGCAATGAATATAAATTAATCTAATTAATTTATACTCATAGATCATGAGCGGACTCTAGCAAGCCATCATGACCACCCAAATACTGGAGAGTCAAGTTAGTCTTGACATAACCTTTCGTGTTCAGTCTATCAGTGTAATTCGGTGCTTTCATCAAATATCCATGAAAGACCATGAGCATGGTGCAGTGTCTACTCATGTTTATTCCATATTAGTCCTTGCAGCTATTAGTTAACTTTGTGAACTTAGAGAAACTATTTCTCCTAAATTCATCATACTCTGGCCAAAGATTCCATGAAGTTAACTTAAGCCAAGAACAGGTGAGATGTGTCTCCGATGTCACTAGGAGTGGTGAATCCTCTCTGGATCACTCATCCATCTTCGTATGGTTCATGTCATACCCAAAACCACCCTACCATAAGCATCACTCTTGTTTGGGACCCGTTCGTGATGGAATCAAAGTATGACATTCCCCATACAACATGACCTGGTATCACAAGTCAGAGGACTACTTACACGACTGACACGTGAGAACGTTTCCATGGAGACTTGAGTGACAAAACCAAATTGAGTTCTCATAGCAGGTCATGTTCAATGAACTTGTTCAACAAACAAGCACCTAAATGTTATCCTAAAGTATCTTCTATACTTCAACACGTGAGATCAGTTGCTTACTAAGTAAGTAGGCTTAACATGTACCAGTCTTTGAGCATTGTCAATGCCCCGTCTTGGCAATACGATGACCAGGAACCGTTTTAGGAACATGGCTTTGATGCATAAGGATCTCACAATTATATATAATTCCTTTGCAAGGCCTTTATGCTCCATGAGTTTCATCCGATTAGTACTTAATAGCTCTTTATCATTGTACTAACATGAAGGAAAACCTTGTACCACTAAGATATAGTGATGGGTTTGCATTATTGGTAGTTTATGCTTGACCAAACCGATAGGCTCTAGGGCATACACCAACATTAAGTTCCATTCTTGTAATTTTAAGACCTCTAGACACAATCTTTAAGACCTTCGAGCATAATTTTCTACTCCTTCGGGCACAATTTCAAAACTTTTGAGTATCATTTATAAAACCTCTGAATATTCTTTGATATGATTTGAAACCTCTAGGTAACATTGATATGATTTGTGCAAAGCCTTCTGGTATCATTTTCAAAACCTCTAGATACGTCTTTAAAACCTCCGAGTATCACTTTCAAAATCTCTAGGAACATTTTTCATATTTTCACGTTGGAAATTTTTAAAGTTGATGCCTCAATGGAGGAGTATTTTCTTTTAAAGTTGATGCCTCAATGAAGAAGTACCTTGTGCATCTTTAAAATCTCCACGTATCACTTTCAAAACCTCCGAAAACATTTTTCATATTTTTCACGTTGAAAATTTTTAAAGTTGATGTCTCAATGGAGGAGTATTTTCTTTTAAAGTAGATGCCTCAATGAAAGACTACCTTTTCTCATTCAATTTTTTTTGAAAAAAGTTTTGAAAAAATGCTTTTAGACTCTTTGGACAAGACAGACCCGAACGTAATGTTTGTCTATATATTTGCACAAAAAATGCACAAAGAGTGACAAACGTAGACACCCAATTTGCTTGGATCTTTAAATTTTTTTTTTTAAATTTAATTGTGTTTGATTGTCAAATTAATTTCTTTCGAGATTTTTAATTTGAAACGCATACATTTTAATTCAAAACTTAGTACTAAAATCGATTTCTCAAATTTATAGTCAAATATTTATAAGACCAGCTTAAAGTCCACCTTTCAGACCTTTGAATTTATTGGATCCCAAAATTTTTGAGTCTTTGAATTAATTTTGTACTTGAATTTTATTTTTGGGCTTTTGAATGAAGATTGGGTTTTTTTTTATTATAATATTGCTTTTTTTATTTTTTAAAGTACTGATATCTTTTTATGTACCGAAATGCGCTAGTTTTGGAAATCATTGGAAAGTCGCCATCTGGGGTGGCGACTTCCCAACTGAAATTCATTTAAAAAAAAAAAACAAAAACTACGTATGGAAGTCGTCATCTGGGATGGCGACTTCCATGCTTTAAAAAAAATTGAATTTCTATAAAATTTATACAAAATTTTAATTATATATAAAAGTTTTATAAAAAAAAAATTTTAAGAGCCTAAATAAATTTTTTTATAATTTTTTTTATTTTTATGTATAATTAAAAAAACAATAAATTAAATAAATATATATATATAAATTTTAATTTTAATTTTTTTAAAAAAAGCATATTCTAAATTTTCTAAAAATATTTATATATATTTTTTTTAATTTATAAATTTTTTTAATTATATATAAAACTAAAATTTTATAAAAAAATTATTTAGGCTTTATAAAATAAATGAAATATATATAATTCAGGGCTATTGACATAAAGCATATTGAAATAAAACTAAAGCACACTGATATAAAATAGTTGACATAAAGCTAAAGCACACTGACATAAAGCTAAAGCAACAAAGTAGTGTCTTATTTTTCAGAACTCTTCTTTTGAGGAGAATGTATGCAAAGATTCTTCTGCAGAGGCTTGCTTTGAGCGAAAATTTTTCCCTTGTTTGTCCAATAAGGATTTCTGGGAAGTGCAAGGCTTCTAATGGGAGCATGATCGGAAGATTGACATGTCTGGTTTGCAAAGGTTTTTCATACCAATAATCCATTAACCATTGTCTGTTTACAGTCACGTAGGTGTTAAGGTCCATTAGTAACTTACGAACATACTCTAGAGGATAAGATCCCCATGGTTCTTCTTGGTGTAGAGGGTAAGGTTTGTGGGTGGAGTACTGATTCTTTTGGCACAGTAGGTCAAGAATTTCATTGTGAAGT
The DNA here is from genome assembly GCA_030761205.1 of Fremontodendron californicum. Taxonomy (NCBI): domain Eukaryota; kingdom Viridiplantae; phylum Streptophyta; class Magnoliopsida; order Malvales; family Malvaceae; genus Fremontodendron; species Fremontodendron californicum. Next base: position 7,261,559 of record JAULJL010000025.1, on the reverse strand, counting down.
TCGGCCTTTGTAAAAGGATTCTCGTATAGGGAGAAGGGGAATTTCTTGTATGGTTGTGTCGAGGGTTGAAAACCATCTTTTGTATAAGGTCTGTGGAAGAGAATGGTGGTGTAGGTGTATAAGGTATCAATATAGTCTTAGAGGATGGACTGCCATTCTGTCAGAGAGTAGAACCACTGCAGAAAGACTGGTAAGAAATTTGTTCGGAACCTATGCTCAATTGCCCAATAAAAGTTCAAGGTTGGGAATTCGATGGCGATGATATAGTCCTGACAGAAATACCATAGAAATGGAAGAAGTTCTGGGGAGAAGACAGCGTAGTAGGGTATGCAAAAAAGGTAAAGGAATGGTTATTGAGGGTTAATTCCAAATCTGTATAGAAGCATGGTCACCATGTTTTTTGATTATAAGGGATTGATAAAGGATGCCCAACAGCCTCTAACTGGCCCACTCATGCTTTCACGCACGTGTGCTCGCCTCTTGAAACTTTGTGACACGCTGACAGGTGTTCGCCACGCAACACTATTAAAAATAGTTCAATATAGTATACATAGAGCATAACCCATAACGCAATACACATCACTAGATAAGACAGAATGTGTATCAAAATAAGATTCCTTTCATTTAAAATAACAAAACTCTACATCCTAACGAGCAGCCCTATTCTACTACAGCGGGGCCCTCGATATTAATTACATCATTATTATCTCCACCAACATCCTAGTGGCCTTCAACGGCATGCCTCCAACAACCACGATATTCGCCCCCATGTCACCCCAGCAGGCACGTCTGCTACTATTGTCTCATCAGTAGGAACCTCCACCTCGCCACCTTCGATGACAGGGGTTGTAGGAACACTCTCGAAGGGAGTAAAAGGGGGATTATCGGCTGCCAAAAACTGCCTAAGGCTTTCAAGTGCAGCACCCTCTGGGAATAGAGGGTGAAACCCTTCAAGGACCACCTCTATGGAGACGAAGTTCATCCCCCAAAGATCTAGGGGCCCGAACCGTGCCTGAACCATGGAGAGGGCATTCATCTTGTAACCTATGCAGACCTCCCACATTTCATCCAGGAGCTTTTCCTCTTCCTGTTTTAGCCTAGCGACTTCTTATTCCAGCTTGACAGCCCATTCCTTGTCTTTGTCCTCCAAGGCCCTCATTCTGTCTCGCCCAGATCTCTCATGATACAGACTTTCTCTTAAGAAGAGGAAAATTCCTTCTCTACGAGCTCTTTTTAGCGCTCAGCCTCGCCAACTTGGTTACGTAAAACTGCTCGACCACCGCCAATTTTTTCTTGGCCTCTCTTAGCTGATTCTCCAGCTCGACAACATAAGCAGCAAAAGTGCTCGTCCCTTTTGCCTTAGCTTTTATCCTCTGCTCGGAGTCAGTCACCTTCTTCGTGGGCTCCTCCAACAGGCGGTCCATTTCCCTACCTCGATTGTACAAGGCTAGCGCCAACATCGTCCCGTGAAACATAAGTAAACCAACATCAAGATAAGGAGACTGAGAAATGAAAAGCCACCAATAAACGTTGAGTCAACCCAGTACTTTACCTCAACCCGGTGAGCCACCAACGAGTGCTGAAGCAAGACAGGAGCCTAAAGGTTCATCTCCCTTTGAGTCCCCACCTCGACATGATCCCGAAGCTAGACCATGGTCTTGTCCATGTCTAAGGGGACACATGTTGAAAGAAGGCGATCTCGCCAAGCAAAATACTCTGAGCTGTTCGCCGTTAGGGCAAACCCCTGTGGCGACAGTGGATGAGGACGAAAACTTCGATCCGTTTCCAGAGAACCTTCCTTTTCACGGACCTTCTTCCCCTTATCAATATTCCTGCCTTGTCAACGTCCTTGTCTTTATCTTTGGATCGATCAGACAAGGACTTGCTTGAGGTGCCCGATGGCTGCACGTCAGCACTGGTCGTCGTAACAGGGTGGGGAGAAGCAGGATCCTTTATCCTGATTCCCCCAGGGCCAATCTTCTACTTCTCCGCAAGAGGATCCTTTCCCTCCTTAGAATGACTCTTTCTCTTGGCAACAGGGAGTTCGTGGCTCAGCATACGAGCCATCAGGTTCTGTCCGCCAGCCATCTCTGCAAACAAACTAATGATATGGTTAGACAACATAAGGGTACCAAGACACGAGAAAAAAAAAAAGAAAACTACCTAGGACCAAAGACCACGCTCTAAGAGTCGCCATATATCCGAGCCTCCACCCCCGAAAAGGATGAGCTGCTATCTGACGTTTCACTCTCAGAGTAAAGATTGTCTTCTTTCAGTCTAGCCTCAAAATCGGATGACCACTCAGCCTCCCCCTCATCACTTAAATTTATCATCATTCTGGTTCATCGACCAACAACAACACTTTTACGAGTGCTAGAATCTGACAACAGCTCTACCATCGAAGAATCCCTAGATACAGCGACAGGAAGAGGGACCCAGGGCACAATGGCTAGTAGGTCCCCAAACACCTCGTCGTTTACATTAGAGGCGGTGGTTCGCTGAGACTCACCGTGCCAGAGTCCATTCAAATCATCAGGAATCGACAAATCCCTAAGGCGGTCCAAAGGCTCATCGACAACCTTGTTATCCACTATAAAACAAAGAGAATCACTTTATTATAATAAGGAAAGCACTACTTAAGCAATAATCCTGACCAAAACATGAAATCTTACCTTTCATAAGATCCGATGAACAGAAATGGCTATCAGTCGTCGAGCCAGCCTCGCTTGGAGACTCTACCTCGCCTGAAGGCACCTCAACATCTACAAACGAGGTTACGCCTTCAGAATCTATCACACGACGTGTGCGTCTCGTCAAAAGCCTCGCTAGAAAGTCCTCCCCACCTTCAGGCCAAACTAAACCTAATTGTGGAGGAAGCCCATAATCCAACGCAATCTGATTAGGATTCTTATTCCTCAAGCAATAACGGTAGACAGTTTGGGGTGTCACCATCCTTCCGCAATCAATGCTATGCTCCTGGTAATAATCAAACTGTGCCTGCTCGGCGGCCCCCATGCAGAACCTGGACTTCTTCTTGGCCTTCGAAGGATGCAACCAGGTCACTTTGAAACCCCATATGGTTTCGAACTTCAAGGTCGCAGTAAAAAACTCACTCCGCACTATATGACGGTTGCAAGGAGTATTGACGACCCCCTTGTTCGCCTGGGCAAAAAAATAGTACTGATTACCCAAGAAGTTATCCAGACTCTTCAACTGATATAAATTATGAAAAGTCACCACCTCAGGAATATGCCCTCTCATACGGCAGTCAATAAAAAAGTCCACCAACACTATGACATCCCAGTCAATTGAGAAGCGGTGACCCCATAAATGTCAAGGCAAGCTCTGAAAAAGCCATGCTACGAAAGATAAAAACCCCCTTCAAACATGTGTGCATAAAAGCACACTTCATGGTCGCCATATAACACTTGACTGGCGCGGCGACCTCCTTCAGGTATGGCGAACCCATAACGATAATGGGGAAGGCAAATGCCCCTCTTGCGAAGGCACGCCTCCATCTCCTGGTGGGTAAAGTTACACAACTCATCATCTCCCCACTCTACCCCAACACTACGGGTACCAGCGTCCCCCTAACCCTTAGCACAAGGAACGACGATATCTTCAGCAGTACCACCAACCACCCCCTACCACCACTAGCCTCCGCACCACCGTAAGCAACAAATTGGGCACCCTCTTCAATTTCCCGACTCAATTCAGATCCTCCAACGTTAATTCTCACAGCCCGAGCATCTTCTTCAATCTCCAATTCCACCTCCGACATCTCCACTTTCGGTTCCTCAGCTTCGGCAACCCAAGACCTACCCTCCAACCTCTCAAAACCCTCACTATCATTCATCATTGTCCTATAATACGGCCACGACATACAAACCACAACCAACCAAAAACAAAAATCAACAATTAACTCGTCAAATACCTATTCAAACCTCTAGTAACCTTCTTCGATCGCAAAGCAACCACGATCACAGCAACACAAAACTCGAACAAAAATTTGGCAAAAATTCAACACTCGAAATGCAAATAACGACCCCCAAAACCTAACACCCTATTTTTATAGTCGATGTAATAAATGCGTGCATTAATTTTCTTGAGAAATCAAACACTCGCCCCAATCGCAACATGATACGTGGCAACGCCTCGTATACAGCATAACCCAAAGCATCAACAGTCATAATTTTTCTCGCCAAAATAACAATGACTTCACCAAACACATCAGGCTCGTCGGCGGCCACTTTATGACCAACGCCTCGCCTGGGGGGCAATTGTTAAACCCAATAAGCCTCCCAGGCCTATTGGGCCCAGGCTAATCACCAAGCCCAGCGAATCCTCTACTACGGGGCCTAAGAAGGTGAGCTCGCCAAGTTTGAATCACTGGATGGTCGCCATTGTTGGGCGACCCCTAACATCTATCACTTCAAAGAACCACGTGGCTTACCCGACAGCCGTCCTACTTGCCACATAGCCGCCCATCACATCGGAGCCCATGTGGGACCTCAACCCACCTGTCCTTAGCCAAACCCCAACACGTGGTGCGCGGCAACCCGTCGGCAAAAACTATAAATAGACCTCTTGAGACCAGCTGACTCTTTCTAGACACCTTCCACTACCAAAAATCACCATTGTTGCTCTGCCTTCTCCCTTCCTCCTACTTTAGGACCATCCAACACCAAAAACGCCATCAACATAATCTTAATTTCCGTGTTTGAATTTTGAGAAGAAGAATTCAATTAATGAAATAAAATAATCCCCTTCTTTTGTGTAATCCATGTCTAATTAACTTTCACCTATCCTAAATATATATATATTCTGAAACATTTTAAAAAATTTATTAATCATTCAAGTCACAAACATTAATCACTTAGATTTATGGACACCTTTAATTTTGATTAATGTTAAAATATATTTTTAAAATACTCGTTAATAAAAGTTTTTTTTTGTTTTAAGGGAAATGTTAATCAGTGCCATCTGGCATTGGTTAAGGTGTTATATATAGAAATAAAAGTGTAATTAATGATTTAATTTTTTTTTAATTCAATAAAAGTAATGTATTAAATGCAAAAAAAAATTCTTAAACTTGTAATTAAATAATCCTTAATTGGTGCCTATAGGCACCGATTAAACGGACCCTTGTTTTAAACTATATTCATTACCATTAATCATTTAAATATTTAATGGATTGCTAACTCACATGCATATCACATGTATGCCACAACATATCACATGAATTGTCACCTTTTAATGAATGTTTTTCGGTGCAGCTCTTTGTTTTTAGCTCATTTCTCTTGCCAGGAAATCCAGGACTTGTTTCATTGGTTTGGGTCCAAACTTTTGCTTATTAATTACCTTCAATTATGCCTCAAGTCCTCGAGCTACTCGTTGTTTAGCAATTGTTAGACGCCAAAGTCCAATAATTCGTCAACATAAAAATACTTTAATAATAAAATAATACTTTGAAATTTGAAAGGATTGTTAAATAATTTGGAATTGGGCATTTGAAAATTTCAGAATCTCACTCAAGTCAATTTAGTGATTCTTGTTTCTTTTTTCTTAATAATTCGGAGTAAATAGGTTTCTTCAATCCTGATGTTTATCTTACCAAGGGTTTACATTTTGGATATATCCAATGAAAAACCATCAATGCTCGAATGTAAGACCTCTCTCACTGTCGGTTGAAACTAACGAATCAATAGATATTTTAACCAACCTTTCGGTGATGTTTTGTGATCATTGTTTGTATGCTTGATTTTCAATTTAGCATTAGTTTCATACTTTCATTCAAGAGTCAAGACAATATTTTAACCATGTAACTTTTTTCTTTTTTGCTACCTAACCTTGTAACTTGTTACATATGTGAAAGTTGAGCAAATTGCATCATACAATATTAATGATTTTGTATAATATTTTATTTTTATCTTCGTCCTAAAACTTAATCTTTTTCATCCAGGATTTCTTAAAAAAAGTTTTAAATTCAGCCATTCCATAAATTTTTATTAAAAATTTACACCTCAAAGTCCTATGTCTATGTGAATCTCCATGTAGCAAAGAAAAAAAAAGTTGCATTTGATTTTCGGAGCTAAAATTTATGCAATATGAAAATCCATGACATAAATTTTAAGGTGAAAATAATAAAACATGCATTTTTATTTTTCAAAATTTTTAAATAAATCCTTATCTTTTTATTTTATACAATTAAACCCTTAAAATATTATTTTTTTTCTAATTAAAATCAAACCCCTATTGTTTAATAGATTTTAATAGTTTTCATGCAAAATAGTGCTCAATTAAACAAAAATAATACTTTAAAGATTTAATTGAGTATAATAAAAAGATAAGGGTTCATTTAAAAATTTTGAAAAGGTATAGAGGTTTTTTTCAGTATTTTAGTCAAATTTTAATGGTGGTTGACGAGATAGATGAATTTAAAATATTTTTAAAAAGTCATTGATAAAAAAAAAAAAAAGAGTTGAATTTTAAAGATTATGATTAAAAATAAATATTATACATATTTCATAAATATTTAATGCATTTTATTAGTGAAAGATATACAATACAATTAAAAATAAATATTATACAAGTTTCATAAATATTTAATGCATTTTATTATTGAAAGATAAACAATACAATTACAATTGTACCGACACTTGCATATTCCACAGAATTTGTCTTTAAGTAAAAAGAGATCACGACGGTGTTAACTTTTAGCATGTGTTTGATTTTGATGTGCAACAACACTATAAAAGAGTTTGACTAAAATATTTAAAAGTCCCTATGTTTTTTTAAATTTATTATCAAATAAAGGTTTTATTCTTCTATTGTACTCAATTAAAATTTTGAATTATTATTTTTATTTAATTAAATTTTTATTTTAAATGAAAACTGCTAAAATTCGTTAAAAATAAGAGATTAATTAAATTAAAATAATAATTTAATTAGAGAATAATAATATTCTAAAGGCTTAATTAGACAAAAATAATAATTTAACGATTTAATTAGATACAATAGCATAACATTGGCTTATCTAGACAATTAAAAAATATACAAAAGCTTTTTTAGTATTTTAGCAAAAAAATTTCTTGGATGTCTTTTTTTTTTTTTTTTCTATCAAACTTGGTTTTATAAAAAAAAGGTTTAGCTTATCCTACTTTTTAAGCATCCAATAATAACAAGCCACCTCATGTTTTTTTAATAAATAAAAAAAAAAAAACTTAACTACTAATATTTTACAATCTCTACGCTAAATCAACTACCTTTAACATTTTTAACCCTAATTACCCTAAAAACTTATTTGTTTTCCATTAATTATATATATATATATATAATATTACAAGATACATGCTTATTTGACAAAGTCTGCTAACATTGACACTTACATGAATACCATATACTTTTGACATGTAAGATAATATATAAAATTAAATATTCAAAGAATATACTAATTCAAAACTTAAAAAATTGCAATCCAAATTAATAAAGATATCATTTTCTAAATTCAAAAATCTTAATATGATTTTTTATGTTTACAAATTAATCTACTTATAATCCTTTAGTAATTAGTCTTTTTTAAATTAAAAAATATGCATATCACCTATTATGTGTGTTATTTAAAATAATATTAATGTTCCTTCTTTATCTTAGACAGTAAAATAAAATAAAAAAAATTCGATAAAACTTATTTATATAAGATTCATTTTAAAATAATTAATTAATTAATTAGTTGTAACTATAAGTAATATTATATCTAACATTAATATAAAATGAACTACATAACTTAATTTGGTGCTGACACATGTTATTTTTTTTAGAAGGAAAGAATAAAAAAGGAAATTAAAGAGAAAGGGAAAGGAACAAAAAATGGACGAAAGGAACAAAAATATTAGAAAATTTTATGTGTTCGTGTTTGTATTATTTTTTGTGTGTTTAGGGTATTATAAATTTATATAAATTTTTACATGTTAATAATTCATTTTATGTATATTTTGACACGTTATATTCGTGTAGTGTTCATGTTATTTTTCATGTTGTGTTTTAATTATTTCTTCTATGCTGTATTTGTGTCTCAAAATATTTTGTATAGTTTGTCATTGTGATTCAATTTAGAGAAAAATTTATGTGTTCTTATCGTATCTCAATTCATTACATATTTTGCATAATTTGTCATAGTGGTTCAATTTAGAGAAAAATTTGTATGTTCATGATGTGTTCGTGTTCTTTTTTTCTTTTCTTTTTTTATGTTCAAAGTATTATAAATTTATATAAACTTTTACACGTTAATAATTTGTTTTATATAGATTTTGACATGTTTGTGTATTCGTCGTGTTCATGTTATTTTTCGTGTTGTGTTTTAATTATTTTTCGTACGTTGTGTTTTTGTCGCATTTCAATTCATCTCATATTTTGCATAGTTTATCATTGTGATTCAATTTAGAGAAAAAAATTGTGTGTTTGATTCATGTCTCAATTTATGACATATTTTGCATAATTTGTCATAGTGATTCAATTTAAAGAAAAATTTGTGTGTTCGTGTTATTTTTTTGTGTTCCAAGTATTATAAATTTATATAAATTTTTACACGTTAATAATTTATTTTATATAAATTTTGACACGTTCGTGTATTCGTGTCATGTTCATGTTATTTTTCATGTTGTGTTTTAATTATTTTTCTTATTTTGTGTTCGTGTCGCTTCTCAATTTATTTCATATTTTGCATAGTTTATCATTGTGATTCAATTTAGAGAAAAATTTATGTATTCTTGTCGTGTCTCAATTCATTACATATTTTGCATAATTTGTCATAGTGATTCAATTTAAAAAAAAAAAAAAATTATGTGTTCGTGTTATTTTTTGGTGTGTTCAAAGTATTATAAATTTATATAAATTTGTATGCATTAATAATTCGTTTTATATAAATTTTGACACGTTCGTGTCTTCGTGTCATGTACATGTTATTTTTCGTGTCGTGTCGTGTTTTAATTATTTTTTTATGTTGTGTTTGTGTCGTGTCTCAATTCATCCCATATTTGCATAATTTGTCATAGTGATTCAATTTTAACTCTAAATTTATTTACTTAAGATATTAAAACATAAAAAATAATTTAAATAAATGATAATTATTTAATATCATTCAACTTAAATTTGTGATTGTTAATTTAATTAAAAAATTATAAATATTAAAAAAACTTGACCTGACAATATTGGACATAACACGATTACACAACACGAAAATAACTAAAACACTATAGGACACAGAATACATGGACATGACACGAATACACGAACATGTCAAAATTTATATAACACAAATTATTAACACGTCAAAATTTATATAAATATAAAACACTTTAAACACAATTATGACACTAAAAAATACACGAATTGTCGGGTCAAGTCTACCTTGAGCGAAATGGGGGAAGAATTCTAGTATATTAATTAATGCAACCCTCTTAACAACCGATTTTTCTTCTTTAATTTATTTATTATTTATATATAATTAACAAGAATTTTCATACTTCTTCATTTCTAATTCAATTAGTAATACTTCTAATAAATCAACATTTGTTTCAACCAATTTAGATTTAAAATAAGTAAATAGATAAAATTATCCATTTAAAATCAAAATTAAATGCAAAAACTATCAAAAAATCATGCTTATCCAAGAATTATCCTAATTGAGAATAACGAACAAAATTCTCATATTTCACCCGAATATAAAAAGGAGATAGAGATAGAATTACAAGCCCGTTAATTTTTATTAATTTTAAAATTTAAACTGACTAAACTCTTAAATTCTTCAAAAGCCTTAATTAATACACTATCTTATGCTTTAGAGATCTTTAGGAGCGAGGGGCAGATTCAGCGATAGAAAAAAGGAGGTGGAAGAAAGAAAGAGATCCAAGGGCGAAGGGGAAGGAAAAGGAAAAGGAAGGGGTCCGATTGGTTTCAAGAATAATTTTTTGAAACTTATAATTTGATGTGTTGTGTTTTTGTACGTAGAAGGCAATTGCAATTTCATGAAGAATATATATTTTTGATAAGAAATATTGTTTTGATTTTAGGTCAGGGATGAAATTGAGTGTTTTCATGATTATTTTTTGTTCCAATTATATTGGTTTTTGTTTTTCATATTCAAATAATGGAAAGAAAAGGAGAACGTCTAGATTGATTTCAAGACATGCTTAGTTCCCTACTTTTCTCATATTCCATCTCTTTCTTTCTTTTTTGTTTTTATTTTTTTTATTTTAATTTGCTCCATTTGTTTGTTTATTCTCAAACTTTCAATTTGGTCCTATTGTATTACATGTTATATACATTGAAATTTGTTATATATATATATATATATATTTCATTTAGTATTAGGATATTTGCTATGTGTAAATCCAAAAGATTTCAATTATACATATCTTTTCGATACATACATTCAGGTTATGTTTTTATTAAAATCTTTTTTTTTTTTATGTACTAATTTCTTTGTTTCTTATTTGGTCCATTATGTTTTAGTTATGTTTGGAGTAGATTACTTTTTTCTTATTTTTGTATACACTTGATCTAATTCTTTATTGTTTTTATATTTCATTTTTATCTTAAACAATCTAATTTAATTTGTTATGATAGAATGAAATAGTATTATTTATTTTATTTTTATTTTATCTTAAATATCATTTTCAAATGATTATCAATGAAAATATCATGATAATTACCTTCCTTACATTTCTTAATCTCTTTTATTTTTAAGCATTTTATGAAGTAATTTGATGAAGACATAATAGAAGTAATGTTAATTAAGACCTGATGGAAGTAATGTTTTAACATTTTCTTTTTACGAGTATCACAAAATTAAAAAAATATTTTTCTTTTTAAAAAAAATATTTTAAAATTTATCATGTTTTAAAAAATTATGCAAAATTAAGTGATTTCCATTAATATAAACATCCATATGATATTTTATCATGCATTTTATTATTTTATAGTATCATTTATCATATATTTAAAATTTTGTAAAGCTTTTTAAAAAATAATTTGTTTCATGTAATTTGATATATGTCTAAATTTTGAATACTTAATTATATCAAATTTTAAATGTTTAAGATTTAATTTAGTAAAATTAATCCAAGGGACAAGATAATATATATTATATTACAAGATATAATATTCTCACACGTCACATAATTAAATAAATAAAACTAACTCATGCATCGTATGGGTCAAAAACTAGTTAATTAAATAAGAAAAACTTCATAAAAAATCAAAGTCAATTTGTGGTTGAAACACAACACGTTATTGTCTTCTTCTTCCTCCCAAGCTTCTTCTTCTTTTTCCGAAAGGTAATTTCACCCACGCTTTTTAATATGCTATTTTAAATTTTAAGCTTAAATATAAATTTTTTTAAATTTAAAATTAAATAATCATCCAAGATTTTATCGTTTTATTACAATCAATTAAACTCTCAAAATTTTATTTTTACCCAATTGAGCCCTTAATTGAAATGAAATTTGTTAACGGCCGTCACCAATTTTTATCCAATCAAGAGTTCAATTGGATGAAAGTAGATGTTTGAAGCCTATTTTAGTTTAAGACAATTTTATTGAACCAAATTTTTGTGGGGAGAGGATTTTTTTTTTTATGATGGAATTAATCGAATAAATATAATTAAGGGGAGGAAGAAGCAATGGAAATGGAAAATTTCCCAGCAAAAGAGAGCAGAACTCAAGGAGAAGAAAGAAAGAAAGAAACATGATGTGTGGCTTTAATACCTTCATTAGTGTAGATTTTTTATCTCCATTATGCAGGTTGTTTTCTTTTGTATATTTTTCACTTGTTTGGTTCAAGAATTTCTCTTGTTAAAAGAACTTCTATTCGTCTTTCAGAAAAAAAAGATGAAGAATCCAATAGTAAGATGTTTATGTTTGACGATTTTTTATTTTAATAAATTAGCAATAATTTTTAATTTAATTATTATAAAATAATATAACTAATAAGAGTTAATATGGTAATAAGTGTATAATATTAATTGTAAAGTTCTGACCAAGTATGACATGACATATTTTAAATATAATGATTTTAAAAAAATACTTCTTAGGATCTTCATAATATAATTTAAACTATTTATAAAATTTTAATGGCATACCAAATAACTTCCAAACTTTTCTTGGCCAAAATAAAATAAATAAATAACTTCAAATCTCTTAAAAAAATTAAAAGATTAAAATTTTATAGGATTTTAAAGGATTTCTTTATAGCATCATCACCCTTAACTTTATAGGACGTTTTTTTCTCCTAAATAGAGTTCCTAATTAATTCGTTAATTAGTACTAGAATTTGTTACACCCATGATTAGAGATGACAAAGCAGGTTTGAACTCGATAACCCGTCCGAGATCGAATCAGATCCGAATTTACTCAAAAAGTCAAAGATCCGAAGCCAAAAAAAATCGAACCTGAGAAAACTCGAATCCGAAAAAATTCGAACCCGTAAAGACCCAAAATCGACAAGACCTGAAAGTCCGTAAAAACCCGAAACTACTACAATCCGAACCCAAGATCGATCCCATCCGAAACCCGTAAAAAACCTAATTTATAACCGAAAAAACATGAACTATAATTATATGTTTATTTAAAAAGTAAATAAATAATTGATACATTTTTTCTTAAATAAAATATTTTATTTATGAAAATATATTTATAATTATTATATAATTATATCAATAATGTATTATCAACAAAAAATAATTAATAGTGTATCTTTAAATTAGATTATAAAATAAAATTAATTTGAAACATATTAAATATATAATTAAATATAATACTTTGTAAAATAAACTGGATTACTCTTTAGATTTTATTATCATAATTATATATCTTAAGTTTATTTTATATATATACACAGACACACATACAAAAACAGACACATATTTATTGCGTCTTACTTTACTCAGGTGAGCGTTTTTTTTATGCCTTTCGCCTTAAACAATAGAAGAGTTCTAAAGCCAAGAGTGCGCCTTGAGCTCTTGACAACATTGGTCAAAATAATTTAATATAAACTAGTTTTTACGCGTCATAGTATCCTAAAGTTTTAACTATTAAGGTTGAGATAAATAATTGAACAATTATTCATATTAAATATTTTTGGTGAATGATAATCGAAAATCTTTTTAATAATGTCTGCTGCTCAATATTATAATTGGATAATTATTATTAGATTATATGATTATATGATTATATCTAATGTTAAAGTCAAAATGATCAAATATTAAAACTATATCAATTATTATATAAATTAGCTTTTACATATCATGATTTTTTAAAAATTTAAGTATTAATAATTAAGGTTAAACAAATTAATTGGTACTCTTTTAATGTCTACTATTCAACATTTTAATTGAACATTTGGCCAATTAGTGTATACAATTAAATCTAATGTTCTTCTGTTAGTATTTATAATTATGTCCAAATAAAAAATATAAATAAGAACAAACTTTTGAAAATTTAAAATACTGTTAAAAAATTATAATACAATGACTAAAAAAACTTAATAATGCCAAACAGTTAAAATAAAAATTTATAGGATTAAGTGACTAAGAGCCCAATGAGTTATTAGGTTAAGAGTAAAAAGTCATTTATATAAATGTTTAGTGGATTTTATTTATAATTTCTTTCCTTCTAATGATTTTTTTTAAATGTTAGCCAAATGATTTTTTTAGCTTTTATTTTTTTAATGTCGCTTTATATTTATTTTAACTCATAAAAAAAAAACTATATAATCATTAATTATAGTATGTTGAATACCAAATATCAAATATTAAAATTATGTCAATACTATATAAATTATATTTTATATATCATGGTTTCTTAAATTTTCTAAATATTAATTATTAAAATTAAATCAATTAATTGGTATTCTTTTAGTATCTACTATTCAATATTTTAATTAAACATTTGGTCAATTAGTGGATACAATTAGATCTAAAGTTCTTATGTTAATATTTATAATTATATCCAAACAAAAAAAATAAAATATAAGAACAAATTATTGAAAATTTAAAATACTCTTTAAAAAGTTATAATACAATAACTAAAAATTCTAATAAACCAAAATTAAAATAAAAAATGGACTAAGTGACTATAAGAGCCCAATAAGTTATTGGGTTAAGAGTAAAAAATTATTTATATTAATATTTAGTAGCTTTTATTTATAATTTGTTTCCTTCTAATAATGTTTTTTTACATGCAACCCAATAATTTTTTACTTTTTAATTTTTTTGGTGTTGCTTTATATTTAATTTAACTCATTTATAAAACAAAAAAATCTTATATAATCATTAGGGTAAAAGACACTTACCTCTCTCAAGTTTGATACAAAATCTATTTACCCCCTTTTAGTTTGAAAAACACCTACTTACCCTCCTAAGGTTTGGCACAAAATACATTAACCCCCTTAAGGTATTATTTCGAGGTTAATTTTAAATGAAAAGATAAATAAACCCTTTGTTAATTATTAATTAATTTTTTTGTTTTTTCTATCATTCTTTTTTTTACTCAAACAAATTTTTTAATTACAAAATAATGAGAATTTATTTAGTTTTAAAATTATCTTTAATTACTATTAAATTAAATTCTAATTAAGTTATATTCTAATTCAAGTGCATGTTAAATATTTTAAACTTATCTTTAATTCAATTATATATTAACTTTAAAATGAATTTATTAAAATATCTTTATTTTAATTACCGTTATTTAAAAATTTTAGTGATTATGAAATTGGATAAAGAAAAAAATGAAAAAAAAAAGAGAGAGAGAAGAAAGGAGAATAAAAAAGTATATAATTATCTTTAATGAGATTTTATTGAAAATAAACTTACTCCTATTATTATGAAAAAACACATTTTATCTCTTGAAAAATAACTATGTTAACATTCTATTAATCAAATTAATATTTATTCAAATTTTACTTTAAATATTAAAAATATGATTTTTATTTTATTTTGTTTTAACCAAGTGGAACTGCTAGTGAGACTCGAATCCTGATGCTTGTCAAGACACTAATGTAACACCCTGTCCGGATAATCTACCTAAAATCCGACAGAGTTTCCTTTCTATCTCAACTATAACCCTCCTGCAAATAACACTCAATTTTATATCCTCAACCAGCAGTATTTCTCAATACTATTACCACATATATCCATGCATATTCAAAAATTATTCATGATCAATTTATGCTCAAATCAAAACATATTGATCTATTGTCTCATATCTTCAAATATATACAATATATCTAGAAATAAACCTATCTCAGCAAGGTTTACTAGATAAAAACATCAAAAGACCAAATCTTCTAGAAATTTAGATATGATGCCCACCACGTCAATATATTCTTGAAGCGGAGAGTAGAGGAAGGCAGCAATCCCGACACCTAAGTGTGTCCTAAAAATGAGAAATAAGGGGAGGTGAGATATATGAATATCTCAATGAGTAGACAACATTTAAAGCGTGTGAAAACCATAATGGAAATCTGTAAAGTATAATTGACATTTTCAAAATAAATAATAATAAAACCATAATAAGTAATTCAAAGACGTAGCAAGCTTTTCAAATGTATAACAATATTACATCAATGAATAAAATCCATAAAGTAATTCAAGTTTCGTATAATTGGGCTCCAACTTTCTGTCATGCACAAGAATACATCCATGAAATAACCAGGCAACATCCATGTAGGCATACTAGTAGCCGGCCCCAAAGGCCAATACCACCATAGGACGCCCCAAAGGCATATGTGTCGCTATGATGTGCCCCCAAAAGGCAAATATAACGGGATAGGGACTCTGGAGGTGGCTCCCACCATAAAGGCGTAGCACGCAGCTCCCAAACCCCAGTCTAATATCACGGAATAGGGACTCTGGAGGTGGCTCCAGCAACAAAGGCGTAGCACGCAGCTCCGTATTCCGGTCTAATATCACGGAATGGGGACTCTGGAGGTGGCTCCCGCCACAGAGGCGTAGCACGCAGCTCCCGTATTCCGGTCAAGGAAATAATCTCATACATTAAGTCAGGTGGAGCCAAAACCATGTACGTCAAATTCTATGTAAAATCATATTTCATAAATCAACCAACTTACTCGATATAATATTTCTTGAAATAAAAATACTTTAATAACAAATCAATTCATATGATTAAATATTGTATATACCTTTAATACGTAAAATAAATATTATGTAAAAAAATATATAATTATAATTAAAAATATTTCAAATAACTATAGTTGTTGTCTACTCACAATCCTTTGGATGATCTCACTGTACACCTCGACCTGAAACTTCGGGATCCACAGGTGACGTCGGATCTACGTGGCCTAGAGATTAACAATAATTAGTATCTATACATGCTCAAAGCATTACACAATTTTGAATGTAACTTAAGTCCCATAAATCTACCCCATATACTAATTTCTCATACTCAAAACAACATATCCTTAATTTTTAATATCATTTCCATAATCATTTTCTCCATAATTCAACTCCATAATCATGTCCTTATCAAATTCGTTTCTAGTATTCCATGCCTTAGAGATTTTCATAATCCATAACCATCCTTTGATACTATATTTCTCTTAGGCAATAAATTCCTTAATATCAAGTTAGATTAGAAAATCATAACTTGAGTTTGGTAAGGAATTTGGAAGTGATCCCAATTGTTTTATTTCAACCAATATATCTAATTTATGAATAAAATAACTAACTTATACAACTAGAACAAAATTTTGATCAAATTTGATAAATCCCGAAACCATGCTGAAACAGAGATCAACACAGAACAGTAAACTTCACCGAATTTTATCTTTTTAACCGCTTATCGGTTTTGGGTGATTCAAAAACCAAAATTCTCATATTGAAGTCTAGTTTCTAGGAAAAATATCAAAAAAATACAAACCCTAATTTACCGAACCCAGAAAATCCGAACAGCAAGCATGCTCAGTTTCCCCTGTTTTGCTTTTTCTTCCCATTTTTTTGTTCATGCTTTCAAATCCTTTTAATTCTTACCAAGAATGAGTAAAATTCATACTTAATAGATGGATTTCAGACCTTAACATGTTTATGGAGCTAAGATCTTAGCATGCCCTAGTAGAATATCTAAAGAAAATGAAGAATTTATCAAGAAACTAACCTTGGATGTAATTATTGTTGAGATTTTTGGTTGAGTTGTTTGAAGAGAATTTTGAGAGAGAGGGATGTTGGGAGCTGCTGCCACTTGAAGAAGGGAATGAAAATGTCTAGGGATTTCGGGAGAGAAAGATGAATAAGTGATATTTTTCTTGTTTTTGGGATAATTGCATATTAGTCCCTCAACTTTTTATAAATAACCATTAAGCCCCTAAACTTTTTTAATATGTTCATTTTGATCCTTTCTTCTTTTATTTCCTTCACTTATAACTTCTTACCAATTTTCAAGTTCGTCCTTAAAATTTTCGGGATTTAACTTTACATGATTATACGTAACCTCGGTTGTTACAACTTACCCCCCATAGAAAAATTTCGTCCTCGAAATTTACTTACCAACTTGATTGAATAAGTGAGGATATTGAGTCTGCATATCTTCCTCCCTTTCCCATGTAGCTTCTTCGTATAAATGATTCCTCCAAAGAACTTTCACTAATGGAATAGTCTTAGTCCTTAGAACTTGGTCCCTTCTATCCAAAATCTCAACCGGCTGCTCTTCATAAGTTAAGTTTTCCTCAATTTCCATAGGCAAATCCTTCAATATATGTGAAGAATCGAAAATGTACTTTCGGAGCATGGAAACATGGAACACATTATGAATTCGTGACAATTCTTCTGGTAAGGCCAATCTATAAGCAACTGGGCCAATCCGTTCAATGATCTCATACGGCCCTATATATCGAGGGCCCAACTTTCCTCGTCTTCCAAACCGGATTACTCCTTTCCAAGGAGTCACTTTTAAAAACACCATATCACCAATTTCAAACTCTAAATCTTTTCTCCGATTATCTGCATAGCTCTTTTGTCGATCTTGAGCTATTTTTATCTTTTCCCGAATTACCTTAACTTTGTCTGCAGTCATCATAACAATTTCTGGACCTAGTAATTTCCTTTCATCTGTATCATCCCAACACACTGGAGTTCTACACTTTATTCCATACAAAGCTTCAAACGGAGCCATGTCGATACTGGACTGATAACTATTGTTATACGCAAACTCTGCTAGGGGCAAGTGTTCATCCCAGTTTCCTTTGAATTCCATAATACAAGATCTGAGCATATCTTCCAAAATTTGAATTGTCCGTTCAGATTGTCCATCTGTCTGAGGATGAAAAGCAGTACTGAACTTGAGTTTAGTGCCCATAGCATTCTGCAAACTTGGCCAAAATCGAGATGTGAATCGGGGGTCTCGATCAGATACAATCGATACTGGGGCACCATGTAACCTAACAATTTCATTCACATAAAGTTTAGCCAATCTTTCCATGGAAAAAGTCTTCTTAACTGGCAAAAAGTGAGCTGATTTTGTCAGACGATCAACAATCACCCAAATGCTGTCATAACCAGACTGTGTTCTTGGCAATCCCGAAACGAAATCCATAGCAATATCTTCCCACTTCCATTGAGGAATAGGTAGGGGGTTCAATTTCCCAGAAGGTTTTTGATGCTCGGCTTTAATTTGTTGGCATACCAAGCATCTAGAAACAAACTCAGCTATGTCTCGTTTCATACCTTGCCACCAATAATGTTCTCTTAAGGTTCGATACATCTTCACGCTACCGGGATGTAACGCATATGGTGCATTATGAGCTTCCTCCAAAATCACCTTCCGGAGTTCTTTATCCTGAGGCACACAAAGCCTATTTCTCATTATCAGTACATCATCATCCTTTAATTGATAGTCAGTCCTCACACCATCCCTTACTTCTTGCTTTAACTTTACCAGCATAGGGTCATTATTTTGTGCTTCACGTATCCAATCAATATGAATCGGTTTAACCTTCAAGTGGGCTATCAGAAGATTATTCTCATCAACCATCAATTCTAAAGGTAAAGACTTCAACTCATTTTGTAAGGGTTTCTGAATTGCTCGAATATGAGCAAGAGAACTAGAAGACTTTCTACTAAGAGCATCGGCCACTACATTGGCCTTTCCTGGGTGATAGTCAATTACACAGTCATAATCTTTTATCAATTCCAACCATCTCCTTTGCCTCAAATTTAATTCTTTCTGATCCATCAGATATTTCAGACTCTTATGATCAGTGTAGATTGTACATTTTTCTCCAAATAAATAATGCCTCCAAATTTTCAGTGCAAACACCACTGCCGCTAACTCTAAATCATGAGTGGGATAGTTTTGCTCATGCTGTTTCAGTTGTCGAGAAGCATAAGCTATCACCTTCCCATGTTGCATCAAAACGCAACCCAAACCTCGCCTCGAGGCATCACTGTATACCACAAAGCTTCCATTCCCTGATGGTAGTGTAAGAACTGGTGCTGTGGTCAATCTACGTTTGAGCTCTTGGAAAGCTTGCTCACATTCATCAGTCCACTCAAACTTAGCATGCTTCCTTGTTAATTTTGACAAAGGAGAGGCAATCATGGAAAATCCTTCGACGAATCTTCGATAGTACCCTGCCAATCCGAGAAAGCTCCTAACTTCTGTGACATTAGTGGGTCTTTCCCAAGCAACTACAGCTTCTATCTTTTGTGGATCTACAAAAATACCTTCCTTAGATACTACATGACCAAGGAATGCTACTTTGTCTAGCCAGAATTCACACTTGGAAAATTTAGCATAAAGTTGCTTTTCGCGCATAGTCTGCAACACCGTTCTCAAATGGCTTACATGATCATTCTTATTCCTGGAATAAACTAGGATGTCATCGATGAAAACAATAACAAACTTATCTAAGTAGGGCCGAAACACCCTATTCATCAAATCCATAAAGACTGCAGGTGCATTAGTTAGCCCAAAAGGCATAACTAAGAATTCATAATGACCATATCGAGTTCTAAAAGCAGTCTTTGGAATATCAGATTCTTTAATCTTCAATTGATGATAACCCGATCTTAGGTCTATTTTGGAGAACACACTTGCACCTTGCAACTGATCAAACAAGTCATCAATCCTTGGCAAAGGATACTTATTCTTAATGGTGACCTTGTTCAATTGCCGGTAGTCGATACACAATCGTAAAGATCCATCCTTTTTCTTTACAAATAAAACCGGTGCTCCCCAAGGTGAAGTACTAGGCCGAATGAAACCTTTGTCAACTAGGTCTTGCAACTGCACTTTCAATTCCTTTAGCTCCGAAGGTGCCATTCTATAGGGTGCCTGAGAAATAGGAGCACTGCCAGGGATTAAGTCAATAGTAAACTCCAATTCCCTGTCAGGAGGTAAACCGACCAATTCTTCAGGAAAGATCTCAGGAAACTCTTTGACCACAGGTATAGTTTCCAACTTTGCCTCATGTATGTCCTTGTTAATCACATAAGCAAGGTAAGCAGAATACCCTTTTTGCAAGTATCTATTGGCTGCCATCTTGGAGATAAGGCAAGAAGGTAAAACTTTCCTTTCTCCTTGAAAAGTAAACTCCAAATCTCCTGACTTCTTAAAAGTCACAGTTTTGGAAAAACAATCTATCACTGCATTGTTTTTAGACAACCAATCCATTCCCAAAATCACATCGAAATCATACATTCCTAATGGAAACAAATTAACTGGTAATTCATGCTCCTGAACCATAACGGTACAATCCGGATAAACCACATCAATTTTCAAAGTTTCTCCCATTGGGGTACTAACGACCATAGGGATGTCTAACCTCCTAGACTCTCTACCCAAATGCATGACATATGAATTAGCAACAAAAGAATGAGTTGCACCTGGATCTATTAAGATCCTAGCATTTGCCTTAGAAATTGGGAGAGTACCTGTAACCACTTCAGGAGTAGCCTGAGCCTGTTGTTGGGTCATAGCATAAATTCTGGCTGTAGTTCGAGGTCTACCAGGTTGTCCACTCTGTCGAGGGCCAGTAAATGAACCAACTTGAGATTGTACCCCAATTCTATCTCTAACTGCTGTCGGCTGATGTGCAGCAGTAGGTTGGGTCCTTTCTTTTTGACCCACTGACAACTGACTAGTAACTCCCTTGTTCTCCAGCTTGGGACAATCCCGTTTCATGTGTCCCGGTTCTTTGCAGTAAAAACACACACCCTGTAGTCTCCAACATTCACCAGGGTGATTCTTCCCACAATGGGGACACTGAGGATAAGTCAATGTACGAGATCCTCCTGACCTCCCAAGTGGCAATCTAGTCTGCTGTTGAGGTCCAATGATAAATCTACTAGAAGAACCACTAATAGGTTTTCTGTCTAATCCCTCCTGAAATCTCAAGGGTTTGGAACCACTGACACTGCTTTCTACATAACTTTTCTTAGGCCTCATGTCCTCACTGGAGAATTGCCCTTTTCTTTTTCTGAACATCTCTTCTCTATCTTTCATTTCTTTCAGATTCTGTTCAACTTTAATTGCCATGTTGACCCATTTATTAAAGTCATCTGTATCTAGGGTCGTCAACCTATCTCGAATACTAACATGTAGCCCATCTTGGAATTTCTTGCATCTATCAGCATCGTTGGCTACTATCGATGGAGCAAATTCTGATAGTTCACTGAATTTTTGCTCGTACTCTGCTACTGACATACCACCCTGTTTTAAATTCATAAACTCAGTCCATTTCTTTTCCCGCAAGGCCCGAGAATAGTATTTTTCTTCAAACTCTCTTCGAAAATCTGCCCAGGTTATGGCAGGACGTCCAACATACCTTTGCACAGTAGTTTTCCACCATGTGTGTGCATGATCCTCCAAAAATTGCACCGCACATGGTAATCTCATAGGCTCGGGAATCTGAAGAGTAATGGAAGTAGTCTCAAATTTTTGTAGCCATGACCAAGCTAAATCTGATTCCAAAGACCCTGTGAAAATCTTGCAACCCATATTCTTCAAATCTTTACAGTAATCAACTATCCCCTTCTCAGCAGGGGCAGTCAAAACGGGAATTACTCTTGCCAAGGCCGCAACTGCCTCAGCTAAATTACGATCAGCTGCTGGAGGTGCTGCTGAGGGTGCAGCAACTGAAGATGAACCAGCAACTGAAGCTTGTTCTCCCATTTGTTCATCAATATTCACATTTCTATTCCTATCCCTATTTTGAGGTAGGGGATTGATTCTAGGCCTTCATCTTCGACGTGGTGGCATCGTGTCTGATTTTCTGCACAGGTGACAATATTTTAATACTTCAACAAACAGTTCCTAAGTCTACAGGACCTATAACCTTGCTCTGATACCAAATTGTAACACCCTGTCCGGATAATCTACCTAAAATCCGGCAGAGTTTCTTTTCTATCTCAACTATAACCCTCCTGCAAATAACACTCAATTTTATATCCTCAACCAGCAGTATTTCTCAATACTATTACCACATATATCCATGCATATTCAAAAACTATTCATGATCAATTTATGCTCAAATCAAAACATATTGATCTATTGTCTCATATCTTCAAATATATACAATATATCTAGAAATAAACCTATCTCAGCAAGGTTTACTAGATAAAAACATCAAAAGACCAAATCTTCTAGAAATTTAGATATGATGCCCACCACATCAATATATTCTTGAAGCGGAGAGTAGAGGAAGGCAGCAATCCCGACACCTAAGTGTGTCCTAAAAATGAGAAATAAGGGGAGGTGAGATATATGAATATCTCAATGAGTAGACAACATTTAAAGCGTGTGAAAACCATAATGGAAATCTGTAAAGTATAATTGACATTTTCAAAATAAATAATAATAAAACCATAATAAGTAATTCAAAGACGTAGCAAGCTTTTCAAATGTATAACAATATTACATCAATGAATAAAATCCATAAAGTAATTCAAGTTTCGTATAATTGGGCTCCAACTTTCTGTCATGCACAAGAATACATCCATGAAATAACCAGGCAACATCCATGTAGGCATACTAGTAGCCGGCCCCAAAGGCCAATACCACCATAGGACGCCCCAAAGGCATATGTGTCGCTATGATGTGCCCCCAAAAGGCAAATATAACGGGATAGGGACTCTGGAGGTGGCTCCCACCATAAAGGCGTAGCACGCAGCTCCCAAACCCCAGTCTAATATCACGGAATAGGGACTCTGGAGGTGGCTCCCGCAACAAAGGCGTAGCACGCAGCTCCGTATTCCGGTCTAATATCACGGAATGGGGACTCTGGAGGTGGCTCCCGCCACAGAGGCGTAGCACGCAGCTCCCGTATTCCGGTCAAGGAAATAATCTCATACATTAAGTCAGGTGGAGCCAAAACCATGTACGTCAAATTCTATGTAAAATCATATTTCATAAATCAACCAACTTACTCGATATAATATTTCTTGAAATAAAAATACTTTAATAACAAATCAATTCATATGATTAAATATTGTATATACCTTTAATACGTAAAATAAATATTATGTAAAAAAATATATAATTATAATTAAAAATATTTCAAATAACTATAGTTGTTGTCTACTCACAATCCTTTGGATGATCTCACTGTACACCTCGACCTGAAACTTCGGGATCCACAGGTGACGTCGGATCTACGTGGCCTAGAGATTAACAATAATTAGTATCTATACATGCTCAAAGCATTACACAATTTTGAATGTAACTTAAGTCCCATAAATCTACCCCATATACTAATTTCTCATACTCAAAACAACATATCCTTAATTTTTAATATCATTTCCATAATCATTTTCTCCATAATTCAACTCCATAATCATGTCCTTATCAAATTCGTTTCTAGTATTCCATGCCTTAGAGATTTTCATAATCCATAACCATCCTTTGATACTATATTTCTCTTAGGCAATAAATTCCTTAATATCAAGTTAGATTAGAAAATCATAACTTGAGTTTGGTAAGGAATTTGGAAGTGATCCCAATTGTTTTATTTCAACCAATATATCTAATTTATGAATAAAATAACTAACTTATACAACTAGAACAAAATTTTGATCAAATTTGATAAATCCCGAAACCATGCTGAAACAGAGATCAACACAGAACAGTAAACTTCACCGAATTTTATCTTTTTAACCGCTTATCGGTTTTGGGTGATTCAAAAACCAAAATTCTCATATTGAAGTCTAGTTTCTAGGAAAAATATCAAAAAAATACAAACCCTAATTTACCGAACCCAGAAAATCCGAACAGCAAGCATGCTCAGTTTCCCCTGTTTTGCTTTTTCTTCCCATTTTTTTGTTCATGCTTTCAAATCCTTTTAATTCTTACCAAGAATGAGTAAAATTCATACTTAATAGATGGATTTCAGACCTTAACATGTTTATGGAGCTAAGATCTTAGCATGCCCTAGTAGAATATCTAAAGAAAATGAAGAATTTATCAAGAAACTAACCTTGGATGTAATTATTGTTGAGATTTTTGGTTGAGTTGTTTGAAGAGAATTTTGAGAGAGAGGGATGTTGGGAGCTGCTGCCACTTGAAGAAGGGAATGAAAATGTCTAGGGATTTCGGGAGAGAAAGATGAATAAGTGATATTTTTCTTGTTTTTGGGATAATTGCATATTAGTCCCTCAACTTTTTATAAATAACCATTAAGCCCCTAAACTTTTTTAATATGTTCATTTTGATCCTTTCTTCTTTTATTTCCTTCACTTATAACTTCTTACCAATTTTCAAGTTCGTCCTTAAAATTTTCGGGATTTAACTTTACATGATTATACGTAACCTCGGTTGTTACAACTTACCCCCCATAGAAAAATTTCGTCCTCGAAATTTACTTACCAACTTGATTGAATAAGTGAGGATATTGAGTCTGCATATCTTCCTCCCTTTCCCATGTAGCTTCTTCGTATAAATGATTCCTCCAAAGAACTTTCACTAATGGAATAGTCTTAGTCCTTAGAACTTGGTCCCTTCTATCCAAAATCTCAACCGGCTGCTCTTCATAAGTTAAGTTTTCCTCAATTTCCATAGGCAAATCCTTCAATATATGTGAAGAATCGAAAATGTACTTTCGGAGCATGGAAACATGGAACACATTATGAATTCGTGACAATTCTTCTGGTAAGGCCAATCTATAAGCAACTGGGCCAATCCGTTCAATGATCTCATACGGCCCTATATATCGAGGGCCCAACTTTCCTCGTCTTCCAAACCGGATTACTCCTTTCCAAGGAGTCACTTTTAAAAACACCATATCACCAATTTCAAACTCTAAATCTTTTCTCCGATTATCTGCATAGCTCTTTTGTCGATCTTGAGCTATTTTTATCTTTTCCCGAATTACCTTAACTTTGTCTGCAGTCATCATAACAATTTCTGGACCTCGTAATTTCCTTTCATCTGTATCATCCCAACACACTGGAGTTCTACACTTTCTTCCATACAAAGCTTCAAACGGAGCCATGTCGATACTGGACTGATAACTATTGTTATACGCAAACTCTGCTAGGGGCAAGTGTTCATCCCAGTTTCCTTTGAATTCCATAATACAAGATCTGAGCATATCTTCCAAAATTTGAATTGTCCGTTCAGATTGTCCATCTGTCTGAGGATGAAAAGCAGTACTGAACTTGAGTTTAGTGCCCATAGCATTCTGCAAACTTGGCCAAAATCGAGATGTGAATCGGGGGTCTCGATCAGATACAATCGATACTGGGGCACCATGTAACCTAACAATTTCATTCACATAAAGTTTAGCCAATCTTTCCATGGAAAAAGTCTTCTTAACTGGCAAAAAGTGAGCTGATTTTGTCAGACGATCAACAATCACCCAAATGCTGTCATAACCAGACTGTGTTCTTGGCAATCCCGAAACGAAATCCATAGCAATATCTTCCCACTTCCATTGAGGAATAGGTAGGGGGTTCAATTTCCCAGAAGGTTTTTGATGCTCGGCTTTAATTTGTTGGCATACCAAGCATCTAGAAACAAACTCAGCTATGTCTCGTTTCATACCTTGCCACCAATAATGTTCTCTTAAGGTTCGATACATCTTCACGCTACCGGGATGTAACGCATATGGTGCATTATGAGCTTCCTCCAAAATCACCTTCCGGAGTTCTTTATCCTGAGGCACACAAAGCCTATTTCTCATTATCAGTACATCATCATCCTTTAATTGATAGTCAGTCCTCACACCATCCCTTACTTCTTGATTTAACTTTACCAGCATAGGGTCATTATTTTGTGCTTCACGTATCCAATCAATATGAATCGGTTTAACCTTCAAGTGGGCTATCAGAAGATTATTCTCATCAACCATCAATTCTAAAGGTAAAGACTTCAACTCATTTTGTAAGGGTTTCTGAATTGCTCGGATATGAGCAAGAGAACTAGAAGACTTTCTACTAAGAGCATCGGCCACTACATTGGCCTTTCCTGGGTGATAGTCAATTACACAGTCATAATCTTTTATCAATTCCAACCATCTCCTTTGCCTCAAATTTAATTCTTTCTGATCCATCAGATATTTCAGACTCTTATGATCAGTGTAGATTGTACATTTTTCTCCAAATAAATAATGCCTCCAAATTTTCAGTGCAAACACCACTGCCGCTAACTCTAAATCATGAGTGGGATAGTTTTGCTCATGCTGTTTCAGTTGTCGAGAAGCATAAGCTATCACCTTCCCATGTTGCATCAAAACGCAACCCAAACCTCGCCTCGAGGCATCACTGTATACCACAAAGCTTCCATTCCCTGATGGTAGTGTAAGAACTGGTGCTGTGGTCAATCTACGTTTGAGCTCTTGGAAAGCTTGCTCACATTCATCAGTCCACTCAAACTTAGCATGCTTCCTTGTTAATTTTGACAAAGGAGAGGCAATCATGGAAAATCCTTCGACGAATCTTCGATAGTACCCTGCCAATCCGAGAAAGCTCCTAACTTCTGTGACATTAGTGGGTCTTTCCCAAGCAACTACAGCTTCTATCTTTTGTGGATCTACAAAAATACCTTCCTTAGATACTACATGACCAAGGAATGCTACTTTGTCTAGCCAGAATTCACACTTGGAAAATTTAGCATAAAGTTGCTTTTCGCGCATAGTCTGCAACACCGTTCTCAAATGGCTTACATGATCATTCTTATTCCTGGAATAAACTAGGATGTCATCGATGAAAACAATAACAAACTTATCTAAGTAGGGCCAAAACACCCTATTCATCAAATCCATAAAGACTGCAGGTGCATTAGTTAGCCCAAAAGGCATAACTAAGAATTCATAATGACCATATCGAGTTCTAAAAGCAGTCTTTGGAATATCAGATTCTTTAATCTTCAATTGATGATAACCCGATCTTAGGTCTATTTTGGAGAACACACTTGCACCTTGCAACTGATCAAACAAGTCATCAATCCTTGGCAAAGGATACTTATTCTTAATGGTGACCTTGTTCAATTGCCGGTAGTCGATACACAATCGTAAAGATCCATCCTTTTTCTTTACAAATAAAACCGGTGCTCCCCAAGGTGAAGTACTAGGCCGAATGAAACCTTTGTCAACTAGGTCTTGCAACTGCACTTTCAATTCCTTTAGCTCCGAAGGTGCCATTCTATAGGGTGCCTGAGAAATAGGAGCACTGCCAGGGATTAAGTCAATAGTAAACTCCAATTCCCTGTCAGGAGGTAAACCGACCAATTCTTCAGGAAAGATCTCAGGAAACTCTTTGACCACAGGTATAGTTTCCAACTTTGCCTCATGTATGTCCTTGTTAATCACATAAGCAAGGTAAGCAGAATACCCTTTTTGCAAGTATCTATTGGCTGCCATCTTGGAGATAAGGCAAGAAGGTAAAACTTTCCTTTCTCCTTGAAAAGTAAACTCCAAATCTCCTGACTTCTTAAAAGTCACAGTTTTGGAAAAACAATCTATCACTGCATTGTTTTTAGACAACCAATCCATTCCCAAAATCACATCGAAATCATACATTCCTAATGGAAACAAATTAACTGGTAATTCATGCTCCTGAACCATAACGGTACAATCCGGATAAACCACATCAATTTTCAAAGTTTCTCCCATTGGGGTACTAACGACCATAGGGATGTCTAACCTCCTAGACTCTCTACCCAAATGCATGACATATGAATTAGCAACAAAAGAATGAGTTGCACCTGGATCTATTAAGATCCTAGCATTTGCCTTAGAAATTGGGAGAGTACCTGTAACCACTTCAGGAGTAGCCTGAGCCTGTTGTTGGGTCATAGCATAAATTCTGGCTGTAGTTCGAGGTCTACCAGGTTGTCCACTCTGTCGAGGGCCAGTAGATGAACCAACTTGAGATTGTACCCCAATTCTATCTCTAACTGCTGTCGGCTGATGTGCAGCAGTAGGTTGGGTCCTTTCTTTTTGACCCACTGACAACTGACTAGTAACTCCCTTGTTCTCCAGCTTGGGACAATCCCGTTTCATGTGTCCCGGTTCTTTGCAGTAAAAAACACACCCTGTAGTCTCCAACATTCACCAGGGTGATTCTTCCCACAATGGGGACACTGAGGATAAGTCAATGTACGAGATCCTCCTGACCTCCCAGGTGGCAATCTAGTCTGCTGTTGAGGTCCAATGATAAATCTACTAGAAGAACCACTAATAGGTTTTCTGTCTAATCCCTCCTGAAATCTCAAGGGTTTGGAACCACTGACACTGCTTTCTACATAACTTTTCTTAGGCCTCATGTCCTCACTGGAGAATTGCCCTTTTCTTTTTCTGAACATCTCTTCTCTATCTTTCATTTCTTTCAGATTCTGTTCAACTTTAATTGCCATGTTGACCCATTTATTAAAGTCATCTGTATCTAGGGTCGTCAACCTATCTCGAATACTAACATGTAGCCCATCTTGGAATTTCTTGCATCTATCAGCATCGTTGGCTACTATCGATGGAGCAAATTCTGATAGTTCACTGAATTTTTGCTCGTACTCTGCTACTGACATACCACCCTGTTTTAAATTCATAAACTCAGTCCATTTCTTTTCCCGCAAGGCCCGAGAATAGTATTTTTCTTCAAACTCTCTTCGAAAATCTGCCCAGGTTATGGCAGGACGTCCAACATACCTTTGCACAGTAGTTTTCCACCATGTGTGTGCATGATCCTCCAAAAATTGCACCGCACATGGTAATCTCATAGGCTCGGGAATCTGAAGAGTAATGGAAGTAGTCTCAAATTTTTGTAGCCATGACCAAGCTAAATCTGATTCCAAAGACCCTGTGAAAATCTTGCAACCCATATTCTTCAAATCTTTACAGTAATCAACTATCCCCTTCTCAGCAGGGGCAGTCAAAACGGGAATTACTCTTGCCAAGGCCGCAACTGCCTCAGCTAAATTACGATCAGCTGCTGGAGGTGCTGCTGAGGGTGCAGCAACTGAAGATGAACCAGCAACTGAAGCTTGTTCTCCCATTTGTTCATCAATATTCACATTTCTATTCCTATCCCTATTTTGAGGTAGGGGATTGATTCTAGGCCTTCATCTTCGACGTGGTGGCATCGTGTCTGATTTTCTGCACAGGTGACAATATTTTAATACTTCAACAAACAGTTCCTAAGTCTACAGGACCTATAACCTTGCTCTGATACCAAATTGTAACACCCTGTCCGGATAATCTACCTAAAATCCGGCAGAGTTTCCTTTCTATCTCAACTATAACCCTCCTGCAAATAACACTCAATTTTATATCCTCAACCAGCAGTATTTCTCAATACTATTACCACATATATCCATGCATATTCAAAAATTATTCATGATCAATTTATGCTCAAATCAAAACATATTGATCTATTGTCTCATATCTTCAAATATATACAATATATCTAGAAATAAACCTATCTCAGCAAGGTCTACTAGATAAAAACATCAAAAGACCAAATCTTCTAGAAATTTAGATATGATGCCCACCACGTCAATATATTCTTGAAGCGGAGAGTAGAGGAAGGCAGCAATCCCGACACCTAAGTGTGTCCTAAAAATGAGAAATAAGGGGAGGTGAGATATATGAATATCTCAATGAGTAGATAACATTTAAAGCGTGTGAAAACCATAATGGAAATCTGTAAAGTATAATTGACATTTTCAAAATAAATAATAATAAAACCATAATAAGTAATTCAAAGACGTAGCAAGCTTTTCAAATGTATAACAATATTACATCAATGAATAAAATCCATAAAGTAATTCAAGTTTCGTATAATTGGGCTCCAACTTTCTGTCATGCACAAGAATACATCCATGAAATAACCAGGCAACATCCATGTAGGCATACTAGTAGCCGGCCCCAAAGGCCAATACCACCATAGGACGCCCCAAAGGCATATGTGTCGCTATGATGTGCCCCCAAAAGGCCAATATAACGGGATAGGGACTCTGGAGGTGGCTCCCACCATAAAGGCGTAGCACGCAGCTCCCAAACCCCAGTCTAATATCACGGAATAGGGACTCTGGAGGTGGCTCCCGCAACAAAGGCGTAGCACGCAGCTCCGTATTCCGGTCTAATATCACGGAATGGGGACTCTGGAGGTGGCTCCCGCCACAGAGGCGTAGCACGCAGCTCCCGTATTCCGGTCAAGGAAATAATCTCATACATTAAGTCAGGTGGAGCCAAAACCATGTACGTCAAATTCTATGTAAAATCATATTTCATAAATCAACCAACTTACTCGATATAATATTTCTTGAAATAAAAATACTTTAATAACAAATCAATTCATATGATTAAATATTGTATATACCTTTAATACGTAAAATAAATATTATGTAAAAAAATATATAATTATAATTAAAAATATTTCAAATAACTATAGTTGTTGTCTACTCACAATCCTTTGGATGATCTCACTGTACACCTCGACCTGAAACTTCGGGATCCACAGGTGACGTCGGATCTACGTGGCCTAGAGATTAACAATAATTAGTATCTATACATGCTCAAAGCATTACACAATTTTGAATGTAACTTAAGTCCCATAAATCTACCCCATATACTAATTTCTCATACTCAAAACAACATATCCTTAATTTTTAATATCATTTCCATAATCATTTTCTCCATAATTCAACTCCATAATCATGTCCTTATCAAATTCGTTTCTAGTATTCCATGCCTTAGAGATTTTCATAATCCATAACCATCCTTTGATACTATATTTCTCTTAGGCAATAAATTCCTTAATATCAAGTTAGATTAGAAAATCATAACTTGAGTTTGGTAAGGAATTTGGAAGTGATCCCAATTGTTTTATTTCAACCAATATATCTAATTTATGAATAAAATAACTAACTTATACAACTAGAACAAAATTTTGATCAAATTTGATAAATCCCGAAACCATGCTGAAACAGAGATCAACACAGAACAGTAAACTTCACCGAATTTTATCTTTTTAACCGCTTATCGGTTTTGGGTGATTCAAAAACCAAAATTCTCATATTGAAGTCTAGTTTCTAGGAAAAATATCAAAAAAATACAAATCCTAATTTACCGAACCCAGAAAATCCGAACAGCAAGCATGCTCAGTTTCCCCTGTTTTGCTTTTTCTTCCCATTTTCTTGTTCATGCTTTCAAATCCTTTTAATTCTTACCAAGAATGAGTAAAATTCATACTTAATAGATGGATTTCAGACCTTAACATGTTTATGGAGCTAAGATCTTAGCATGCCCTAGTAGAATATCTAAAGAAAATGAAGAATTTATCAAGAAACTAACCTTGGATGTAATTATTGTTGAGATTTTTGGTTGAGTTGTTTGAAGAGAATTTTGAGAGAGAGGGATGTTGGGAGCTGCTGCCACTTGAAGAAGGGAATGAAAATGTCTAGGGATTTCGGGAGAGAAAGATGAATAAGTGATATTTTTCTTGTTTTTGGGATAATTGCATATTAGTCCCTCAACTTTTTATAAATAACCATTAAGCCCCTAAACTTTTTTAATATGTTCATTTTGATCCTTTCTTCTTTTATTTCCTTCACTTATAACTTCTTACCAATTTTCAAGTTCGTCCTTAAAATTTTCGGGATTTAACTTTACATGATTATACGTAACCTCGGTTGTTACACTAATGAGTACTCAACCAACTAGACCAATCCACATTAGCATAAGTTTAAAATATTCAACACGTATATTTGAATTAGAATATAATTTAATTAGAATTTAACTTGATAGTAATTAAAGATAATTTTATAGTCAAAATTGGGTTAAAAAAAGAATGAAAAAAACAAAATAAATAAAAATAAATGATTAATAATTAAGAAAGGATATATTTGTCTTTTCATTTAAAATTAACTTTAAAATAATATATTAGGGGGTTAGTGTATCTTGTGCCAAATCTTAGGGGGTAAATGGGTGTTTTTCAAATCTTAGGGGGTAAGTGTATTTTTTTAGCAAACCTGAGAGAGGTAAATATATTTTTCCCTAATCATTAATTATATCTATATTCAATACTAAATATCATAAAAAATTTAAAATATAAGTATATAATAATTGGAAAATAATAAGAAGTATCAAATATACAAATTCTTTTTTCTTCATACTATATGTAAATATATTGAACTTATATATTTAGCTTTTATTTAAACTTTTGGACTCAAAAATAATAAAAAATATTCAAATACAAATATTAATACTCAATTTATAAATAAAATTATTATATAATTTATATTTATATAAATATTTATTAATTTTTAAAATTCTAATTTTAGCATTTTTGTAAGTGAATTAATTATTAGATTCGAAATTAAAAATGTATTTATAGCTTAAAAAATTCTAAAATTATTCAAATCGGTCTAAATCCGTCCGAACTCGA
Source organism: Fremontodendron californicum (assembly GCA_030761205.1). Lineage (NCBI taxonomy): Eukaryota > Viridiplantae > Streptophyta > Magnoliopsida > Malvales > Malvaceae > Fremontodendron > Fremontodendron californicum. Next base: position 7,228,672 of record JAULJL010000025.1, on the reverse strand, counting down.
ATCGATCCTAATCCAAAAGAGCCCAAACTCGAAAAAGCCCATATCTGAAATGGTCCGAACCCGAGATAGCCTGAACCCAAAATTATCTGAACCCGAAAAAACCCAAATCAGAAGTTATCTGAATCCGAAAATATCCGAGCTTGAGATGATCTGAATCCGAAATGAATTCGAACCCGAAATAATCCAAATCATAAGATAGCTCGATCCGAACCCACCCGTTTACCACCTCTACCCATGATGTGGGTGAAAAAAAGGAAATTTTAGATATAAATTTTGTTTTTTGAAAATTAATGTTATTTAAAAAAATGTGGGTAATTTACTAATTTGGTAGGAGATGTTAAAAAAAGAGTTGATAGTTTTTTTAGGGATGAGAAGTTACATGAATAATAATGGGTAGTATATTTAAGAGTTGGATAGTTTGTCTGAATGGGTAATTTTTTTTTATTTAAAAAGTAAGTTTTTTAAATAAAATAATTATATATATATAACATATTATTGGATTTTTTTCCTAATTGATTTTTTAAGTATTAAAAGACATAATTATTCCTATTTTATTTTTTTCCTAATTGATTTTATTGGATTTTTTTGTACTTTAACCAATTAAATTAGTGTCATTTGATTCCTGACACCAATTCAATCACTCCGTTATATATAGTATAGATCTCTAGCATAATACACATTCACCATGTATATTTGACTAGTGCTTGATGATCTTCGATTGTCAACTAATATTATCGAGAAAAAATAGACATGTGGTTTATTGGTAGAGTGATAAACTCTTAATTTCAATGACGATCAAACTCTGATAACTTCAAACGTAAAAAATAATATTCTCGAGAAAAGAAAAAGAAAGAAATCATATATGTACAATTAAGTAAATAATCTGAAACAGCTAATTAATTTGTTTCACCGGCCCAATACATGAAAACCCAACCAAAAATAAAAACCTTAAAATTTCGAAGGTAAATTACATTCATGGTCCTTAAATTTTGGATCACGTATCATTGTTCCTCAAATTTTAAAAAGTAAACTATTGATCCTACACTTTCATGGTTATAACGAAACAATTCTTTCGTTAGTCAGACTGTTAATGTAGGCATTAAATGCCAATTGAAGAACATGTGGATGACATGGGTTATCAGCTGACTGCTAACATGTATAAAATAAATTATTAAATTTTCAACCAAAAAAAATTCTTTTTCTTTTTCTCTTTCTTCTCTTCTCCCACTCTCCCTCGTCGACCAAGGGCCAGCGGCACCAACAAGGGTCGGATCTAGCCCAGCCAATGCCTAGACGATTGACTAGAGCCAAACCAGCCCTTGTTGCTGTCGATCTGGCGAGGGGAAGAGATCGGGTTTCACTAGCTCGATTTCTTCCCCTTTGTCGCATCAGTGATGCCAAGGGTCGTTTTGGCTTCAATCGACCATCTTGGCCTTGGTTGCGCCAAATTCAACCCTTGTCGCTGCCAGCTGGCCCTTGGCTACCGGGGGAGAGAATGGGAGAAGACGAAAGAAGAAAAAAATGAAAAGAAAAAAAATAAAAATAAAAAGATTGTTTTATTTAGACATATTTGTAAAATATTATAATCTAAAATAAAATATTTTTATTTTTACATATTTCTATTTTAAATAAAATTTTAATTTATAATATTAAAAATAATTAGTATTTATTTTTATTTTTATTCTAATAATATTTTTAACTTTTTAATTAGCAAATAGATTTTTTAAAAATTAAAATTAAATTAAATATTGAAACCAAGAAATTATTTTAATTTATAATTTTTTTTAACAGCAAAAACTTATTGTAGATATGATATAGTGTGATTTACTAGAAAAATATATTTTTTAAATAGAAAATAGATTTTAATAGATTAAATAAAGCAATTAATTTAATTTATAATATTAAAAACCATTAATATTTATTTTTTATTATAGTGTGTACATATTAGAATAAAAAATAAATACCAATCATTTTTAAATTAATGAATTTTTATGTAAAAAATAAAAATATGTAAAGGTAAAAATTATTTATTATAGAAGTAAAAATAAATTTATTTTAGATTATATTAGATTAAAATATTTTATAAAATATATTTGAAATTAAAAGTTCAATTTTTCATTAACTTTTTTTCCCTTTTTCTTTCTTCTCTCTTATTTCCCCACCCTCTCCCTCACCGGCCAAGGGCCAAACGACACCGTTAAGGGGCAGGTTTAGTCTAGCTGACGCCGAGATAGCTGACTGGAGCCAGACCGACCCCTGCCGCCGTCAATTTGACAAGGGGAATAGATCGGGCTAGTGAAACCAATATCTTCTCCCCTCACTAGATCCATAATGTCAGGGGTCAGTCTGGCTCTAGCCAGTCGTCTTGGTGTTGGTTAGGCTAGACCCAACCCTTGTTGTTGTCGGCTGGCTTTGGTTGACAAGGGTAGAGTGGTAGAAGAAGAGAGGAAAAAGACTAAAAGTTTAATAATTTAATTTTATACATATCAACAACCAGTTGATATCATATGTCATCCACGTGTGCGTCAACTTAACATTTAATGCTTGCATTGACGATCTAGGTGACAGAAGGATCTTTTCCTTATGATCATAATCAATAAGTAATTTTTTAAAATTTAGGACCAAAACGATACACGACTTGAATTTAAGTAGCATGAGTGTAATTTACATAATCTGATACTTTCTTCGATCTGTTTTTTTCTGTATCGTTTAGCGTAGGGGCGATGTGATGTTAGGCACATGAAGGGTTTAGGGAAGGTTAAAAACATGGGAGATTAGCGAGTTTCGTGTCAAAGACAAAGAGGGTCAGGGTCGTATTAATTTAATTCATGCATTCTATGCCAACATTTATCATGGCTACCTATTTATAGATTTTATAATTTTATAAATGATACGATTATATAATATTAAAATAATATAAAAAAATAATTAAAATATGATACGATATGAAAAAAATAATACGAACACGATATAGATACATAAATATATCAAAATTTATATAATATAAACTATTAACATATCAAAATTTATATAAATATATAATATATTGACAAAATTATAACATGAAAAAATTGTACATAAATTATCATATCTATATACGTATTATGATCGCACGATTTTTGCAATTATTTCTGTCTCAAAAATGAGATGTGATGGCACATGCTCTCAATCACAACCATCCATACGTCTATCTCCGTCTCCACAAAATTCTCTCTCTCTCCGACTATGACTACGACTTTTCTTTTTTGTTATTTGTGTAAAAGGCCGTGATTTTCAATTAGAATGACCTCAAAGATCGAATGCGGATGTCGACGGTTGAATATGCTCTCCATGTGTTGCATTGTATTTCTCTTGCACCGTCTTAACAAATATAGTTTAAGTCATTCAGAAAATATATTTTAAGATGATTATTTCATATATCATATTTTTAAATTTTATTGAAGAAATTAAAAAAAAAATTATTTATATATTTTTTATTTTAAAAAACATATCATAAATGAATATCATTAATTTTTTAATAATAAAATTAATTTTTCATATATATATATATATATATATATATTTGATATATCATGAAACTTGTTCATTGCCAAACTCGAGAATCAACCCAAGCTGACTAGTATAGGTTGGTTGGTAAAATTAATATCTTTAATTAATACATTAAAAACTATAAAATTATTAATCAACCGTTGAATTCAACATATTTAAAATAAGAATGAATAATGTTTTAGTTAAGAAATTAAAGCTCATACAAATGAATAAAGATGTGTCTAGATATTGCATTTTTATTCATGAGATAATCTATTAATATATTAATTGAAAATTGAAATGGTATATAGTTTATTTGTTAAGAAAATTCAAATGATTGTCTCTTTTTCTTTTATTTTAAAAAGAAAACATATTTTGGAGGCAGAAAATGTTGTTTGATTGAAATTTGTACGTTTTAAGAATGCATAAATAAATTTTGCAACCTTATTTTATTTGCAATTTTGAGTAATTAGAGATGAGTAGAAAATTTGGAATGTGTGGATATAATTTTTTTTTACTTTATTTCCTTTTTGTGCTTGGATTGTATGTATAATGTTCACATTCTCTGGTCAGCGGAAAGGTTGCGGTGGGCCTTACCTAAAGATACATGTATCAATATAAGAAAGAGCACTAGATATCAACTCGTTTTAAAAGATAGAGCATCGGAAGTTTAATTGAGTTAATTTATACAATTTAAAAAAATAAAAAATAATATCTAATAAGTTTAAAATTGAATTTTGACATCTTCAATTTTTAAAAATATTAGCTTGAGAAAAATTTATTTTTTAATAAAACCTTCTTTTGAGGAAAAATAAAATTAAAAAAAAAACATTTTTTTTCTCAAATTTAAATATTTTTTTTAAATTGTGATATTTTTAAAAATATTTTAAAATAAAATCTTAAATACATTATAAAAAAATTTATATTTAAAATCGTTTGAAAATTAGATTAAGTTAAGATAAAATCAGAAAATAATTATGACTGCATTATAAAAAAAAAATAATTGTTTAGATCAAAACTTTAGCCTTATTTAATTTCATACCAATATTAGTTAATATCTTCTCATCTATACCATTTATTAAAGTCTTTGATTAAGTTTAGTATCACGAGTCAAATGACACAAACTCAGTTAAAGAAGCTATCAAAACTAAATTAATAACAAAAAAATAAAAATAGAGTATTTATATCTTTTAAATTTTTTAATATTTAAAATTTATAAAAACTACTCACTTCTATAATAAAAACTTCCTAAATAATTTTCTCTCCAATTTTTTTTTTTTTTTAAAATCACCCACACCAAAGTTTAGTATATATACATAAAAGAGTGAATAAAAAGAATATGGTTTCTCCTTCTTCTTTTTTAGTACAAAATGACAAGCATAAAGAAAAAAATTATAATTAGTTACGAAATTGTAAATTACATCATCACTTTACATATATGAGAAATGTTTTTACCGGACATTTTCTTTTATTTATTTCTATACGTAAAGTAGATCTATTCAAAAATCGAATTATTTGTTTAAATCCGGAGATTCATTCGATATTTAGAAGACTTTGAGTAAAATATTAAGCTTGTTAAATGAGTTATGGGCTAAAATTGAGGTCTATTTAAAAAATGAATTGAATCTTGACTTCAACATTTAAGATCTGAGTATGAACCAATAGACCTGCTCACGGGCTGGACAGCTCGTCCAGCCCGACAGGTCCGGCCTGGAACAGTGTTTTAGATATTAAAATAATATTATTTAATTTAATTTTAATTATAAAAATATTAATAAAAAATAGTTTTTTTATTTTTTAATTAGGATAAACAGTGCTCACAGGCCTGCGGGCTGGCCCAAGCCCAGCTAGGGCCGGGCCTGGACAAAGATGTCGAAAAATTAAGGGCTTCAGCCCGGTCCGGCCCAATGAGCACCTCTATGATCCAACCCATAATTATATTATATATTATTTTTATATTTATATATATAATTTATATTATATAAAGGATAATAATATATATAATTAAAGTTTTATTATTAAAAAAGTATACTAAGTTATGTACCCAAAAAAAATATACTAAGTTATTCATTTTTAAAATTTAATAAAAAATAAAAACACTAAAAATTAGATTAAAAATACCATATTTTCATTTTTTATTTTTAAAAAAAAAAATTATTTGGGCGAATCTTGGTTCTATCATTTATTAATTTGAGCGAAGATGAGTAAAATTTTGAGCTGGATCCTGTGTAGTAGAGGAATTGGATTTCGGAAACATTTGGAGAACTCACATAAAGGTTCATGGAGAGATATCTTTCATATGTTTTGTCTTTTTTTTTTTTTAATGAATATGTTTCATAATTTTTTTTGATACATCAAAATTTTGGTTTAGGATAAGACATGTTACAGATTTTAAAAAAAAATTAATAGTGATATTTATAAATCATTCAAAAAAAAATTGCTCATAAAAGTCAAATTCAAATACTTACTAAAACATTAATAAATACTCAATTAACTCAGACAGACAATATCTTTCATAATTTTCTCTCCTGTTAATTTAACACAAATGTAAAAGCAATTGAAAGTATTAAATATTGATCCAAAATGGCCACATGTTAATGTATAGCCGATGTATCAAGTAAGATATTGAGTGCACGTGACAATCATGTGCACCGTTGGGTTGCCTTTATATTTTATATATATGCATCATTATCCCCTTTACTTTCTTTTTAAGTTTTATTTTTCTTTTTATTTTCATTTTTTCAGTTTTTTTTTTACCAGATAGTAATAATAATTAGACCTATTCACGGATCGGATAATCTATTCAATCTGATAAGCTCGACTTGTATTAAGTCGGGCCTGAATAAATTTTTTTTGTACTTTGAACTGACCCGATCAGATCCGAATTATTATTTATTAAATTAAAAAAATATGTTTTATTTAAATTTAATTATAAAATATATATAAATATTAATAAAAAAATAATTTATAAATAATAAAATAAATTTATGAACCAACCAAAATCTAATTCAAAATGAAATTGAATAAAAATAAATATTCTTTTTCAGGCGGCGGCCCGACCTTGGACACCTCTGGTAGTAACTTAGGAGTGGGAGAGCATTTGGACTAATAGTATTACAACCTTTGTTTGTTTTGTTTTTGTTTTGTAATGATCGCAATCTCAAAAACAAAGTACTAAAAAAACAAAGGCAAGGAGATAAAGTAAAATACCAAAATATTGTCCAATCCAATATAAACCCTATTTTCCTCTTCTAATTTCCTACCCCATCGCCATTTATATATATTTTAACCCAACTTACAATACCCCCAAACCCAAACTCTTTGATCCGATCGATCCCCAACATCTTTCCATTCATATTCATTACCCGTGGCTGCTACCTATCTAGCAAAGTATTTTATGTATCTGCGAAATACTTAGTACCATTAGTATTTGGTTTTCAAAATCTTTCACAAAAATAAGGTGGATCGAAGGCATGGAAAACGCCCGCTTCCACCCCAAACATCGGAGGAGAAAAGAAGAGGTCGCGATGACTTTGGAGCTGCAGCTGCAACTTCTTGGCCTGAATCCGCGGATATGACAGCCATGGTTACAGCTCTTAGTCAAGTGATGGGAGGCGATGAGCAGCTTAGTTTCCCACAATCATCGGCGCCCTCATCAGAACAATTTGCGATGAAACAACACCCTGGCCCTCCTCAACCTGCAGTTCAAGATCAAGGTGCATATCTTTATACATATCTTTGACTATAATAATAAATTATCTGTTTAATTAAATTTGATTGGTAATAAGGTAGCTAGGAAGCAACTAGGGTTGTTTCTGTAAGCAAACAGTTAAGAATTACGTGTTAACTACCCTTTCTTAATGATGGATTGTCAACGTTTTCCTGCTCCTTGTGCTTCTTTTGTCCGTCTTTCTGATATTAACCTTGTTTGGTCGCAGCAGTCGTGATCTATCTCTATCTTAAGTTTCCTTTCTTTTCTTCTTGTCATTCAAATTTTCCTCTTAAAGAGAGAGAGAGAGATGAGAGATCTACCTGTCTTGATTTTACCTTTTCTTTTTAGTGTGTAACTGGCTCTTCAAGAGACGGGAATGGAAATAAGGAAGTCTCTAGGGTTAGTCAAGTTCAATGTATCCAGGGCTAAGGCTAAGCTACTTTCCTTAAAGAAGTCTCTCTCTTCTCTCCCTCTGCCTATAAAACAAATTATTGTACTGTACTGTCAACTGTGTTTACACAAGATATTTTTTTCATGTTTTTTCTAAATTTTTCCACATCACCAAAAGAAATATTTTATTGGATTGTTGTGGTAATCGTAATTCAAAGTGTTCAGGTCGAATAGCAAGCTGGATAGCTAATTCTTATCAATTTACTATTGGATAAAGCTATGGCTTTCTGATTGGCGTCAAATTTATGAACATAACGTGCCGGGGTCTATATATTACGTGGGTTGGGATACTTTCATTCCTTTTCATTTTCTTCTTTGACCAAGGAACTTATCTTTCATTTCCAATCTTTCATTCTTTGCTTTTAAATTTGCCCAACATTGAAAATGACTACCGGGATTTCTAGTATAAGACGTTAGTTATTCTACCAAAAAATCTTATTTTCAAGTTTCGTTCCCAATTCCCACTAATTGCATCATTTTGCTAGAACACTACTATTATATACCTTTTTGCGACTTAAGTTGAAATGCTTTAACTAGCTTCTAATTATTGAACTTATTGTTTAGATAATTGGAGGAAGAAAAGCAGTGAAATAAAATACATTGAACCCTCATGATTGCATGCATCTTTTCTTCTTTTTCAATGCATTTGCCAAAGGTATAGTGAGAAACCATTGATCAGAAGTGCAATTTCTTCTTTAGTATTTAAGTATATAAAAAACAAACTGTTCTCTCACTATTTTTTTCGTAAGGCTTTCGTTAACTTTAATCCAACATTTCGACAACTAGGGAAGAAAAGGAGACAAACTTTGGTCACCAAGTTAGGACATAAAACTACTTTCATTCAGATTATGTTATTAATATATAGTTCTAAATATAGAGCACTGCCTAATGTCCCCACCAGTTCTTGCTTCCGGAACTCATGATTGCATGCAAAACCATGCAAATTAACACTTGTATTTGTATATACAAAAAATATATAAATTTTTATGCATTCATCAAATCGTAATGTGCTAATTAACAATCCTATTATTTTTCATTTTTCCTACTCGATAGCCCAAATTTCAAAAAAAGAATTATGAGAGGAGACTAGAAAATCAACTTTTTGACATTTATAATTTGGTGGCCTGTATATGAAGAAAATTTGGTGACATGTAACGTTCTCATGTATTGCCTTTCTGTATGTGAAGAAAATACAAGGAAAAGACATTACAGAGGAGTGAGGCAAAGACCATGGGGCAAATGGGCAGCTGAAATTCGTGATCCAAAGAAAGCAGCCCGAGTTTGGCTTGGCACTTTTGACACAGCTGAGGATGCAGCCCTTGCATATGATAAAGCTGCTCTCAAGTTCAAAGGTACCAAGGCAAAACTAAATTTTCCTGAACGAGTTCAAGGAAATATGGAGGTAAGCTATTTAACGGGTCCTGGAGATTCAAGCACCGCCCGTTCTGAACAAAATCCTGCTCCAATAGTTCCACCTTCATCATGGTCTCAAGATTCATATCCCCACTTGTTTCAATATGCACAACTACTTTCAAGTAGTAATGATGCCGATATCTCCTTTTACACTTCAAATCTCTTCAATCAAGAACCTTTATCTCCACAATTTCCTTCAATGTCAGCATCATCCACCATCTCATCACAGCACTACCATCAAGACCTGACAAGATTTTCAACCAAGTATGAGAGCTCTTCAGGTTCTGATTATCCGGAGCAATATAGGAAGGACTTTGATCCAAGTAACAGAAGCGAGTAGACAATATTAGCTTTTCAAGATCTAAATCAAGAGCATTGAAACATCTACTTTATGCATGGTACCATTTGATTAGCCAGGAAATAGGATAATACCGCAAGCACTCCCATTTCTTACTTCCAAGTCCCTCGCTCTCGCTCCCACCTTTTATTCTCTTATAGCTTTCCCATCACATGATTCCGACTGGTGGCACTCTTTGCAAAAGAATTATGTACACTGTGATTCAGAAGAATAGTGATTGAGTGGGAAGTGCATAATTAATTTTCCTATGAGCACCTTAATTTTCAAGTTTTAGGATTTTTGTTTACTTATATTGGTTTTTTAAGCTGGAGGGCTATATATTGAGTTTGATCAGAGGAAGCGACAAGGAGAAAGACATATTATATATAAAGGACAGCTTCCAAGTAATTTTTGGCGACTGGGAGCTCTTGTCCAGTACTCCTCGGCCTTTTTTCCTTCTTTCCTTGTTTTACACCGTAAAGGGAAAGATTGGATCAACAATTGAGCATGTTAGCTGATCTTATTTTGATGTTCGTAAGCTAGAGATGAGTTTGCTTTTAAATGTCATTTCATTTTCAAGTTTTTTTAAATCACTTGTAACTATTTTGATCTATTTTATCCGGATTTAAGATGAGTGTTAAATTTAAATATGTGTTTGATACGAGTATTTTTAATTTTTGTTTTATATATTTATAAAATCATATTTCATATTTATATTTGAATATGTGTCGGATATAAGCATTGAATATAAATATATTTTTCTTTTTAAAAAAAACCTCAATAACAGTCGAGCAAACTTTTAACTCTTGTGATTTGAAATATTATACATATCAGCGTATGATTTTGTATTCTCATAATTCTATACACAATATCTGTTGAAAGGTATAATTAGAAGAATATTACAACAATTAAAAAAAAACCTTAATATTTATTTTTGTGCCGCAACATCCTTGACTGAAAATTTTTAGGAAATATTTGTTAACATGCAACTAGCTAGATGAACGAAAAGTTCATAAAAGAATAAGCTATTAACTAAATATTTGTTAACATGCGATTAATTAAATTCATAAAAGAATAAGCTATGGAAAGCAAAGCAATCGATCTTTCATTCTTTTGACTTTACATTAATTGGTTGGAAATTGGAATAAGTTCGATAGACATGAATGCTTTTATATTAATATTGAAAAATTTTAATCGGAGACTAATAATATTATTTTAAATGATATTTAAAGAAAAAATATATAATTTGAAAGTGAAAGATAAAGTTTGTAAAAAGAAAGCTAAAGATAAATAAATATATATAAATGAATTTTTTATTTATAATTAATTAAGTTTTTTAATTTTATCGATGATTAAAAATATAATATTAAAATGATCTGTATTTGATATATTATTTGTGTATAATATTATATTGAGAGGGTTTATGTGTTGTAACAAATATCTTTACAAGAAAAGATTCACAAATAATAATTACAAAAGCACCGTCTTGATAATGGTCTCATATATATAATGTTTTCAAATCAAACAGGAATAGGAAATAGGAGTACTCTCAATCAAATTCAAACGTGGGCGTCACTTCCAATATACTTATTAAAGATTTATACTAAATCATATAAATAGGATATATATATATATATATATATATGGAATATATATTGATGGCGCCTGCATGTTGGCTTTAATTTTAATCAAATCAGCCTCAAATTTTAATCCTCATCAAAAGCTATCCACTATAATTTTTTAATCATGGTATTTGTTATATTAATTTTTTAAAGAAAAAATGTTTTATCAATTTTGTTTTTAAATATTTATACTTCTGACATGGTATTTAATTATTGAAGAAATTTAACGGTAAATTTATTAACTCATGAATTAAATATTAAAATAAAATTATAAATTGTTATTATATACGATAAAATAAAAATATTGGGACAAAAACTATTTGGAAGAATAATAATTTCTAATAACATTTTGATAAAAGTCATAACAATGGTTTTCATTCACAGCCCTAAATATGGCAGTAATAGTTAGACCTACTCATGGATCGGCAGTCCGTCTCGGTCTGACTTGTATTGAATCGGGTTTGGACAATATTTTTTTATTTCGGGTCGGCTCGATCCGGTTCTAAATAGTATTTTTTAATTAAAATAATATTATTTTATTTAATTTAATTTTAATTATATAAATATATAAATAAAAAAAAAATTAATCCAATAAACAATAAATTCGGACCTACCGGACCGGCCTGGCCCGACCCAGGACCGGGCCTGAGCAAAGAATATAGAAAAAATCGGACCGCGGCCCGGTCCGACCCATGAGCAGATCTAGTAATATCCCATGATTAGCATCATCCTCTCATGCATGAACTATAGAAAGAGAAATTTTATTTTATTTTTTAAAACTTTATTTTATAACACAATTTACCTAATTTTCCATGTTATTGCAACCTTAAATATTCCTTTTAAACGCTCTCCCACAGGCCACATGAAGGGCGGTGACTTGTTTTTGTCCCATCTCTCGTTTGTTCCTCTAATTTACCAAAGTGGGGAAACACGAGACGACACTGTCAAACATGGACGATTGAAACTGAACTATAAATAATATATATTAAACAAGAATAAATATTCTATTCTTAAGATAACTTAAAACGGGTGAATATTTATACTCCCTCCATCCTTTTAGTAAAAAAAAAAAAAAAAAAAACTTAACTTTAACTTTTATTTTTTTAAAATATTATATTGATTAATATATTTAAAAAAAATATATTTTGAAAATTTTGAAACTCAAAAGTTGCAAACATTATTTTAAAAACTCTTTAATTTTATAATTTTATTAAATGAATTTAACTCAAAAAATTAATAAAAAATAATTATTTTGGAACAGAAAGAGTAATAAATAATAAATATGTATTATGAGTTGTTTGCATGCTTTGGAACATGGGTCCAAACTAAGTTCTAACATAATTTATTTACTTGTACTACCAAAGGGAGCCTTATGCTTTTTTTCTGGTTTGAAATGATGTCGGTCTTGAGTCTTGATTATTGATGATGATGATGTTTGATGGATGAGCTTTAGGCAAAACGCACGCAGAAGCTGCAGTGGGCCTTGGCCAAGTTGCTCCAGAAAGCGAAGTTTAGTGGGCCATCGAAGATCCTCCAATGCCCAAGACCTCGCAAACCGACAAAAATATGAGAAGCTTCTTCTTTTTCCAATTTTTTGAAACTCCAAACAAAGCCCAAGTAAGCCGCGTGAAATATGACGTGGTCCTCTTCCCAATGCCACGACAAAGACCCTTTTGTTTTATAGGGGAAGGGACCATGCATTTTTCGCGATCCAGACGTGGTGTACCATGCTTTCGGCTTCCCGACGTCAAATTTTGCGGCTTCGGCTCTTTACCCTTTACCTTTTTGTTCTCCCTCCCAGCAACAAAAAAAAAAAAGTAGAACTATGATCTATCTTGATTTCTTTGAAATTGAATGTTTTTTTGAAAATTTCAGGCTCTTCCCTGCTCGCATGCACATGAAAGCTTGGCCAACTTTTTTTTTTTTCCTACTCCTGCAACTGATTTGATGGAAAACTATTTTAGGTGGGGTTTGGGTTTCCATTCTTTTCGTTTTTTCTGCAAAAGTCACAAGCAGATATATATTATTATATATATTTTTTCTCTGTTCATCGTGCGGTAAATAAAAAGGGTATGAAAAAGAAAATCATAGAAAGATGATTGCAAAGGACATACGGGAAAAAAGAAACAACAAAGAGAAAGCGAGAAACAATTTGTGAAGATACAAGTATAATTTTAAATCGTGATTACGGATTTTGTCGTGAATGCTATTGCGGTGTCGTGGTTGTAAGTGTCACGAATGTTATACGTAACGCATCACGGTTGTTGCGGAATTGAATTTGATAATATTTTAAAAAATTTTATAATGTCGCGAGCGTATTATGTAATAGATAAAATGCTATTTGAAAATTTTAATTGCTTAACGATCGTATTTTAAAATTATGGATACAAATAACCAGCATTTACATATGAAATATGAAATGATCATGATAAGGAAAAAATATATACATATCGAGTGAAGATTGAAGTCATGGGTGAAAGGAGGAGTGACTTAGGGTCAAGTCTTGTAGCATTCTTTTGCTGTAGGCTGTTTTTGGAGATTTTTATTAAGCTTTTCCGGGGCTTCATAATCCCAAACTAAATATGGGAGAAAAGAAAGTAGATTTCCTAGAGCTTGGAAACTGTTGTTTGGCAGCTAGAAATTAATAATGGAAAAATGTTTTACTTAGTCATGACCGAAAAGAATGACTTGTGTTTGTAACGAGACATTTTACTTAAATACATCAAGATCGAATAAGATATTGTTACTTGATTTCATCAAATATATATAAAAAAGTTATCTCGTATCATTGTAATATATCATAATAATAATTTATTAATGAGTTAAAGGATAAATTTGCCATCATATTGTAAGTAGATATTAAAATTTGTCACTATATTTTATTTTGATTGATATATAATGAAAAATTTGCCATCATGTTATAAGTAGATATCTGTTGTAGGATTTAACCACACAAGTGCACGTATCGTAACAAGTAATAAAATGGAAAATAGAGTGTTGATCACACGAGGAATTGTTACTAAATTTATTAAATACTAAAATAAAAACAGTTTAATCTTATCCAAACAATTAATTAAAGAGTGTAAATTAAGAACTAATAAAAGAAAGCAAATTAAAATTGGGATTTAAATCAATAGAGAAAAGCCTAGAATTATAATTTTTCTCAACACTTCATATGAATTTCTCCTACTCTCTTAACTTGTCTAATGACAATGAGTTGTTAACCTAAAGTTCTAATCTGTTTATAAGTATCTGTCGATGGTCTTATAAAAATATCTCTCCTAATCAATTAACTATATGTCTATGATAATTGAATTAAGCAAAAACTCATTAAGCTTAGACTCTAAATTTGGTTACACATGACACGTAAGTATATTTCTATCCTACATTAAACTCAATTCATCATAATAAATGAATCTGAAACACATGTTATTCAATCCATGTCTAACACTAAACTCCATATGTCTAGTTGTATTTAGGTTATCAAATCAATCTAATTGGTAGATAAACAATTAGAAGCATTAAGCAAAAGATTGAATAAACAACATCAAATATCATTAAATCATGAAAGAGACTAAAGTAATCCAAACTACATGTTGAGTTCGATTGCAATCCTAGAAAAATAAATTAGTTCATAATGAAAACACAAACCAAAAGAGTTTCACCATCATAAATATTACAAGAAAGATAAAAAAGATAAGGGATAAGAGAAGACTAAGGTTTGTCAGGTCTTCAATCTTCAATCCTCCAAAATCTCCTTAGCCCCTTGCAAACTTGTGGTGGCTACTCTGCACTTAAGAAAATTAGGTTATTTACAAGTTAAGAAGCTGTAAAAGCTAGGAAGAAGTCCTAAGCATTCCTATTTATAGAGCTCTTAAAAGCCTGAAGAAGGAAAACTTTATGGCCAAGTAACTGCTTCCAGCTTGGACTTTCCATATATGAGCTGATTCTTTCATTCTTAATTACTTTACGAAAGACATTAAATTAATAACTAAATTAAACATAAAATAAATAAAAACTAAATTAAAAAAGCTATTAAAAATAATAAATTTCGAGTTTAAACTTTAAGGACTTAACTAATTTGAATACAAAAAATACGGTAAAATAACTATATTTCATAGAGTTATCACACCTCCAAACTTAAGATTTTGCTAGTTCTCGAGCAAAACAAAACAAACTAAATAAAACAAAACAAAGCATAGCTAGAGATGAATGCACTTAAACAATGATTCCCTTAATAGTCCTCAAAAGTTATCTCAAAATCCCAATTCAAAGTAGAACATAAACATATTCCAAATTTATGATTCAACTCAATCGTATGCCTCATGCTCAAATGGATTTTCAGTTTGTGTGTATATAATCTCGTTGCAAATCAATGCATGCAATCCAAATAAGGTTATGCCCATGCAAAATACGAATTAGTACTAGATTCTCATATGTTTGCTTTTTATCTCTCTCTCCACTAATGTAGACTAACACTTCATCAAGGATCATGTAGGTCTTTATTAAGCTTGTAATGAGAAGCTAGGGTCAAGGTATGATAAAGGATATATTTCGGTTTAAATCACCCATAGACACTTTTCATTTTTTTCAGGATTTTTTTAAGAGGCATAGTCTTTTCCTCAAGTTACTTTCTCCATTCTTTGAATGCATCTCCTTTTTCTTCACCACTTTATTGAATTGCTTCTTTTTTCATTTTCTTTTCTTTTTTTTTTTCTATATATATATATATATATATTTTTTCATTTTCATTCATTGGATATCACCATTTCACCCAAATTAGATATGGCTCATAATTATTTCCTGTAATATCATACACATGCCTATGTAGTGAGGGTTAGTCATGGTTTTTCTTATTAGGCCAGGCTAAAAGATGTGGCAATCAAAGAAAAAAGATATATCAATTAGGTTCAAAGAGGTAGACTAAGGATATTAATATGCATAGGTAGGTTAGAAAGGCTCAAAAAATCCAAAGATGGCCTAAATCATCGCATCAACTTAGTGTTGTCTATGATTTTGCTTCGAGAGAAAATCAAACAAATTCTAGACTTCTAGACATAATCGCATTTCACATCAACATAAGCAGTTTTTAAATAAGCAATGCAAATCTAAGTAAGAGATTAAGTGTTCAATTATTGAAAATCATATCCTAACATGAGACTAACAAAATAATTTAACATAAAATCAAATAATGCCTATGTTTTTCCAAGATTCAAGATAAAAAAATAACTAAAATTCATCATGGGATTAGGATCTCATCATGATTAAGTGCAACATATCTCAAGGTTTTTTTTTTAAAAAAATTATTTTTATAAAGACTCCTAATTAAAAACATAGAAAAAAAACTAAAAACAAAAAACACAAAACAAACGAAAGAAAAAAAAATCACATGAAACAAAAGAAACATAAAGATACCCCCAAACTTAAAACAAACATTGTCCTCAATGTTTAAAAATAAAAAGAGTAAGAATAAGAAAACTCCCCTATCGGTGAAAGCAACGCAGGAGAAGCTCTAATTTTTCTCTTCATGCTTGTCAAAGTTAGGTGATTGGCTACTACAAAGAAAACAAAGTAAAAATAAATTAATAATAATATCCTAAAAAAATTAAAATTAAAAAAATAATAATAAAAAGATTTAAACACTTAAAAAATTAGAAAAATTAGAAAAAAAAATGAAAAAATAAAAAAAAATTCGTGGGGGCGCCGCAACGCCACCCTCTTGAAATATGTTTTGTGCCACGGCGCCGTGGCGCCGAGAAAATTTTTTTTTATAATTTAAAACTTGAAAAAAATAATTTTTTTTTTAATTAGAAACAATAAAAAATAAAATAAAAAATAAAATAAAAAGTTTGGGTTGCCTCCCAAAAGACGCTTGATTTATAGTCATCAGCTTGACTATCTCATGTTTATCATCTTGTATCCAGCCACTTGATGATTTTCATTTCATGCCATTTGTTTGTTTTTTCTTTGAACAGTTTAGCATTCTTGCATGCTTGAAAGCGGAATTCATCCTTTTGAAAAGAAAAATTCAATAATGCCTTAAGCGGATCAATATGATAAATTTTTATGAATTCCTCTTTAGTAGCACTATCTACCACATGTACTAACTTAGAATTTTGGAAGTATTGAGTAAAAGGTGGTGGTGGGTCACTTTGAATCTCCTCTATTTGCACTTTTTCAACTTCTTTTTCACTCAATAATTCTTCTTCAGTAGGCTTGTTTGGTGGTGGGTCAGACTGAATCCCTTCTTCTTGAGCTTTCACAAATTCTTCTTCAATAGGTTCAGTTGGCAATCCAGGGTTCTTGCTATCCTCTTCTATCTCTTTTTCAATCCCAAGTGTGCTGGCATTACAATGCTCTTGTTCTTCTCTTCTGGGATTAGTTTCAGTATCACTTGGAAGAGTTTCTTGAGGTTGGTTGTTAATGACAGAAACAAGCTGGCTTATTTGTGTCTCAAGATTTCTAATTGATGCACCATTTTCTGTCATATACTACAAAAAAATTTCTTCCAATGATGACTTCTTTTCTGGGACTGGAGCTTGAGTTTGCAATGGAAATCTAGGAGGATATGCTTGCTCGGCTGAATAGAAAGGCTCTTGATTGTCTTTCCAAAAAAATATTAGGTGATCTCCCCAACCTGGATTGTAGTCGTTGGAATAAAAATTATTTTATTGCATATTTTAGTTTCTAACA
Organism: Fremontodendron californicum; assembly: GCA_030761205.1. Lineage (NCBI taxonomy): Eukaryota > Viridiplantae > Streptophyta > Magnoliopsida > Malvales > Malvaceae > Fremontodendron > Fremontodendron californicum. Next base: position 7,210,917 of record JAULJL010000025.1, on the reverse strand, counting down.
TATTGCATTGATTGAGCATTGGTTGGGCACCAATCACTATGATGTCCTTGCCCACATAGTTCACATATTACAAATGGATTTTGGACGGAATGTACACCAAAATTGTCAAGTTTCTTGTTAAGTGCAGCCACTTGTGCAGATAAAGCAGTGATTGCATCTAGTTCATGATCCCACATAGTGCACCCTCTTTGCATTCAGCGATAAATCAAACCTAAAAAGAAAAGAAAATTTTGAATTAAGATTAAGATTAAGATTACTTGGTATTAATATTAACAAAAATAGTAAAATAATTACTCGGCAACGGCGCCAAAAACTTATTGTCGAATTTAACCACGCAAGTGCACGTATCGTAACAAGTAATAAAGTTAAAAGTAGAGTGTCGATTCCACGAGAAATTGTTACTAAATTCCTTAAATACTAAAATTAAAACAGCTTAATCTTATCCAAACAATTAATTAAAGAGTGTAAATTAAGAACTAATAAAAGAAAGCAAATTAAAATTAGGATTTAAATCAATAGAGAAAAGCCTAGGATTACAATTTTCCTCAACATTTCATATGAACTTCTCCTACTCTCTTAACTTGACTAATGACAATGAGTTGTTAACCTAGAGTTCTAATATATTTATAAGTATCTGTCGATGATCTTACAAAAAAATCTCTGTTAATCAATTAACTATGTGTCTATGATAATTGAATTAAAGAGAAACTCATTAAGTTTAGACTTTAAACTTGGTTATACATGACACGTAAGTATATTTATATCCTACATTAAACTCAATTCATCATAATAAATGAATCTGAAACACATGTTATTCAATCCATATCTAACACTAAACTCCTTATGTCTAGTTGTATTTAGGTTATCAAATCAATCTAATTGGTAGCTAAGCAATTATAAGCATTAAGTAAAAGATTGAATAAACAACATCAAATATCATTAAATCAAGAAATAGACTAAAATAATTCAAACTACATGTTGAGTTCCATTGCAATCCTAGAAAAATAAATTAGTTCATAATGAAAACACAAACCAAAAGAGTTTTACCATCATAAATATTACAAGAAAGATAATGAAGATAAGGGATAAGTGAAAACTAAAGTTTGTCAGGTGTTCAGTCTCTAATCCTCCAAAATCTCTTTAGCCACTTGCAAACTTGTGGTGTCTACTTTTTTCTTAAGAAAATTAGGTTATTTACAAGCTAAGAAGGTGTAAAAGGTAGGAAGAAGTCCTAAGGGTTCCTATTTATAGAGCTTTTTAAAGGCTAAAAAAAAAAAAAACTTTGTGACCAAGTAACTGCTTTCAGCTTGGACTTTCCATATATGAACTGGTTTTTTTCTTCTTGCTTTAGGATTCTACAAAACTACAAAAGACACTAAAATAATAACTAAATTAAACATAAATAAAATAAAAAACTAAATAAAAAAATATTAATAATAATAAATTTCGCATTTAAATTTTAAAGACTTAGCTAATTTGAATACGCAAAATACAGTAAAATAACTTTATTTTATAGAGTTATCAATATCTCATATGATTATCACTATACTTTATTAAAATTTTCCAGTGGGGTAGGGAGAGAATATGATTGGATAAGAAGAGAGAAAAAAGAGAAAAGGAAAGAAATCAAATAATAATAATGAAAAAAAAAATTTGAATTTTTATATTTATCATATATTTTATGAAAAAAATATTTTTTAAACATTTTTATTATAATATGATTTTTTAGCAAATATTTTTTTTTTCTTTTTTTTTTCAATTTAAAATATATTTTAAAAAAATTAAAATTAAGTTAAAAATTCCATATCATTTTAAAAAAATTAAGTAAAATATTTTATATCGTTTTCAAAAATCCAGTAAAAATTTCCACATCGTTTTAAAAATAAATGTATTAATCTTTTAAAAAACTATTTTGCATGCATTTTTTAATTAAATAACTTCGTAATTTTTTTTATAAAAAAAAAATAGATTTTTTAGAAATTAAAAGTAAGTTAAAAATTCAAAATCATTTAAAAAAAATCCCGTATCGCTTAAAAGATTAGGTTACAATTTTGATCTCATTTTTAAAAACTAAGTAAAAAAATTTAATCTATTCAAAAATCTATTCTCTATTAAAAAAATCTATTTTGAATTTATTTTTTATTCAAAAAATTTATGTTTATAAATTTTTTTTTTAATAAAATATAGAATCATAACAACCCTTGTTGTCGTCGTTCCGGTCAGAGGAAGAGATCAGTTTAATGAAATTGATATTTTTATTTTTATAAATCTTTGATTTATTTATTTATTTTTTTTTTCTCTCTTCTTCTTCCATCACATCCTCTTTCTTGCTGGCATTGGTCAACTGTCGATCTAACGAGGGAGAAGAGATTGGCTAATTTGTCTCTTTCCCCTCGCCAGATCGGCAACAGCAGGATCGGATTACCTCCAGTCAACCGTCATGGCATTGGTTGGGTCAAATCCAACCCTCACTGGTCCTGACTGGCACTTACTGGAGGGAAAAGGTTGGATGGGAGAAGAAGAGACGGAAAAAAAAAAGGGTTAATATGAAAAACATGCACTCCATTAGGAATTATTATGAAATGGTATAATGAATAAAAGTTATTTGAAAAAAAATATGAATAATTAAAAGTTATTATAAATAATATTGTAAAGACAAAATTATCCTTGATAAAAAAACTTCTCCTCCCTTTTTCTTTTATTTTTTAATTTACTTTTTAATTAAAAAATAAATATTCTAAAAATAAAAATTTATAAAAAATAAAGAAAAATTAAAAAAAGTAAATAAAAATTTTAAAATTTTATTTTTTAAAATTAAAAAATTTTTATTTTTAGAATAAAGAAAAATTAATATGCCTAAAATTAATAAAATTAATTCTAAAAAATATGCCTAAAATTAATTTTTCTTTATTTTTATAAATTTTTTAAAAAATAATATGCCTAAAATTAAAGAAAAATTAAAAATTTATAAAAATTAATATGCCTAAAATTATAATATGCCTAAAATAAAGAAAAATTAATATGCCTAAAATTAATTTTTCTTTATTTTTATAAATTTTTTAAATTTTAAAAAAATATATATTTAAATATTTTATTTTTTAAATTTATTTTCAATTAAAATTTTTAAAAAATAATATTTCCTTAATGAAAAAAAAGGAAAAGTAAGTTTTTTCATTAAGGGTAATTTTGTCTTTACAATATTTTTATAATAATTTTTAATTATTTATTTCTCTTTTTCAAATAACTTTTATTTATTATATCATTTCAAAATAATTCCTTATGGAGTGCATGTTTTTCATATTTTCCCAAAAAAAATAAAAAAAAAATGTATTCTTTTATTCAATAAGTAACCAGCCAATTGGCATTGTATGTGACCCACGTGTCAGACACATGACGCCCACTAACATTAATCATCAATTTAGACAGTTCCGCAAATGGAGAAACCAAAATAGGATAATTTTGCATAATTAAAATCAAATAATAAAATTTTTTGAAAATTAAGGATAAAAAAAAAATTGGTCCAAAATTTAAGGACCAAACGACCTATTAACTCTTAGAATAAAATTAGTAGAGCAAAGTAGCATCACTCTTTTATATATATCTATATATATTGTTACTTGATCATGAAATATGAGTTGATCATGTTCGACTTAAAAGATTGTATTCGAGTTTACAACATGGGTATGTTTCAATTTGGGTTGGCGTAATCTTATACTAGTTGATGATTTTGTATCTAACTTACGCACTGCTAACTTTATGAAATAGAGTTAATTTATCATAATTTGTGCATTCAAATAGAGTTAATTCTTGAAGTTTTATTCGAAATTAATTATTTTTTAATTATTTTTATTTATTTATTTCATGTTTAAATTAGTTATTAATTTATTATTTTTTTTTTGTATTTTTATAGGTCCAAAGCGAGAAAGAGTTTCGAGGTGCGAAAAGACGAAAAAAAAAGTGCAAAGCAAAACAATGGCAGATTTGACCTCTAGAGTTTGTTGTTAGAAAAACATGATCGTAACGTCTTTATTCAAGAAAACTTTCTCTTGACTTTTGAAGCTAATTTGAAAAGCTTTCCAACGGTATATTACTCGTCCAAATCGCATAAGATTTGGTCATCCAAATCAACTGAGAAAATGAGAGAAGATAGCATGTACCACCTGCAAGGCTAGTGTCGCGGCTCCAGGAAGCTGGCGCTGCAGCGCCAGCCCATCAGCCAAGTCACATGAGCACCAGAGAGGCCAACGCTACAGCGCTAGAAAGTTGGCACTGCAGCGTTGGATGTACACTCATTTTCTTGTCCGAGAAGTTTTCTATTCCAGTGGTTTGAAACTTTATAAATAAGATCTTTTAAGGCTCAAATAAGAAGCAATCAAGACCTTTAAGACCTAATTTATGTTAAGGAGAGAAGCCACCAAAATATTTTAAGGACCAAAGGAGATTTTGGAGGATCGAAGACTGAAGTCCGACAAAACTTAGTATTCTCTTTTCCTTTACTCTTTCTTTACTTTCTTGTAATATTGATGATGGTGAAACTCTTTTGTTTTATATTTTCATTAATTAGCATGAGTTAATTTAGTTTTTCTAGGATTGCAATGGAACTCAACATATAATTTGAATTATTTTACTCTCTTTCTTGAGTTAATGATATTTGAATTGTTTATTCAATCTTGTGCTTAATGCTTCTAATGGCTTAGCTATCAATTAGATTGATTAAATAACCTAGATACAACTTGAAAAATGGAGTTTAATGTTAGACATAAATTGAATAACACATGTTTTAGATTCATTTATTAGGATGAATTGAGTTTGCATGTAGGATAGAAATATACTTACGTGTCAAGTGTAATCAATTTTAGAGTCTAAGCTTAATGAGTTTCTCTTTAATTCAATTTCATAAGAATATAGTTAATTGGTTAAGAGAGATATTTTTATAAGACTATCGGAAGATACTTATAAATAAATTAGAACTCTAGGTTAACATCTCAACATCATTAGTCAAGTTAAGAGAGTATGAGAGGTTTAAACGGAGTGTTGAGGGAAATTTTAATCCTAACTATCGTAACGAATCTCGCGACCTTTAAGTGACGTTTAAAATAATAATAAATTGTATGGGGAGAAGAAAAAGAAAGACGACTTAATTCCTCTTAAATTAGGATTAAGGGTTTGAAAACGATCTCGAAAAAGAAATGGAGTCGCCACCAATATTTTTTGGCTAGGTGTGATTGGTCATCTATTAAAACCGGTCTTAATAAAACATTTTAAAATTAATTAAAACATTTTAAGAAAACCAATTTCGAGGTCTGAGCTTTAATCCAGAGAAAAACAAAGGCGGCTCCGGGAGTCGGTTACGTGTGGGGAAGGATTAGCACCCCCACAATGCCCATATAAAACGGTACCTTATTAGTCATGTGTTATCTCAAGTCTCGGTGAAAGTCGGTTTTAGATTTGGTATTTAAAATAATTTCCTAAAAAAATGGTCATACTAGATGATTTGAAATTTGTTATTGCAAAAATTTTCTATATTCCCCGCAAACCGGCAAAATATAAAAATTTTTATTGTTTTGAAAATCTCCGCATCATCCTCTTTTTAGAAGGGTATTCCTTCGTTAATAATAATTGATGAAGACTCCCCGACAACCCGGAGGAGGATCCATGAATTATATTAACTCGGGGTATTGCCTTATTTATTAAAATCATTGTTATTTTTCATGCATTTTTAAATCATAAAGAAATGATTATGAATATGCAAAGTATTACTAAGATAAAATTAAACAACATGCATATTTATCATGGCATGGCAAACATTTTATTATGACATGGCAAAAGAATTAATGACATGGCATACATGACATGACAAACTTTATTACAACATGACAAGTAGACTAATGACATGACATACATAACATGATAGGTAACTCATGATATGACATACATGTCATGGCATATGAATTATGACATGGCAAACATTTCATGACATGGCATACATAACATAAGCACCAATCATACAAATGATATCATCATAGAATATTCACAACCATATCATGATTAAGTTAACAACATGAGTAACAAATCATAAAATGACATTATCATGGAATATTTATGGAATTTTGCATGATTAAGATGGCAAATGTAGATATCATAGAATATGCATGATCATGAGATATGCACATATCATTATTCATTTTCGTAGATTTTTCCATGTGAGGAATCACATACATAGCATAGGTCAGAAAATATTACCATACTCTCCGACAAAGCCGGCAAAGCTTGAAAAAAAATTCCTTCATTTACATGATTCCGGATAAAATGAAAACCATACCTTTCGAGCATTGAATAATTTCCTAACCTCCCCGGCAACCCGGCAAAGATTAGGAACTAATTCTCGCCAAATGTTTAGGAAATCGATAAATACGTTTTTATACCAAATTAAATAAAAATATTTTAAAATATGCGATGCATGAAGATATGTTTCTCCCTTGAAGTAAGGAAATCCGTACACCTAAAAAGGTGTCTGACTACCTTTGAAAGAAACTTAAATTGGATTTCTAATTTAAATGATTTTGGGCTTGGATTAAGGAAAATGCAATTTCTTGGATTAAAACAACTATGGTCGAATGGCCCCTAAAATAATCTAGTTTCTTATTTTTTTAAACTCGGATTAACTACCCTTGACCCGATCTTTATAAAACCAATTTTTATCCTTGAGATAACATGGAAAACATCCTAAAGCAGTAGCTACATGATTTTGGCCAGTCCTCCCCTTTTGTGAAACATTGAGATTTTTGTTAGCATTAAAAGGCTAGTTTGATCTCCTAAAAACCGGTTTTATAAAACTATTTTTTGGACCCTTATACAAAATTCAAAAAATTTTGGAAAAATTAATTTAGACTCAAGAAATGATGAACTAAATGAGGTTAAATCAGTATTTAATTCGGACTAAAAATGCCTAGGCCAAAGTTGCCTTAAAAATAGAACAGTAAACTAAAATTATCGAAAACTATTTTCCAACCCTTGATAGAAAATTCTAAAAATCTTAGAAAAAATACCAGATACTCCTCTAAGGGTCTACTAAATGAGGTTAAAAAATATTTTTATTTTGACAAAAGATGCATGGTGAAAATATTGCCCAAAATCAGAATATTCAACTTAAAAACCATTATTTTTCCAACTAGTTTACATAAGAGACTTTGGCTATAGACCATTGATTGGTCCTAGCCAAAAATCAAGTTGAGAATGATATGAATGCATGATTTTCCAACAAGACAAACATATGAAAATGATCAATTTTAAGCTAAAAAATATAAACAAGCAAACAAAGAAAATGAAGGTTGGCTCAATGGTTGGTTTCTTGGACATAGTCCCAACTAACCAAAATCACTTGATAAGAATCAAGATCCTCAAGCTTCTCAAATCCTTTTTATTTTTTTAGAAAACAAAAGAGAAAGTCTATCCTACCACAATAGTGAAACCCACAATCAACATGCAAGCAAGAAAATCAAGCAAAAGACAAGCACAACAAGCCACCAAGGTTTCGACCAAACAAGAAAATGTTGTAGGAAAATTTTTGCAAACTTTGTTATTTTATAAAGAATAAAAAAGAAGGGAAAAAAACCTTTAGAAATTTATTTTGAAAACATTTTATTCAAAACAAAAAAGTTAACAATCACATAGAAAAGAAAAAAAAAAAAAGATCATGAAATCAAAGAAAATAAATCAAAAGAAGAGAAGAAATGGCTACCTAACAAAGCTTTTCCATCCAAGCTTCCAAAATCCTCCTCCTTTCTCCTTCTTTTCTCTTCCTTTATTTATTTATTTATTTTTTTTTTTTGAGATTTTAGCTACTGATTTTTCTTCCCAAGTGTAGTGAATAGAGTCTCCAAATTGAAGAAAACCTCTCCTTTATGCCTTGGCCTACCAAGCTATATTTTTTAGAGAGAATTTTATTTTTTTAGCCTTTGTCATATATTGAATTGGAGTTGGACCGATTTTGCCCAATTTTTACATCTGAATTTCTCTCCGATTTAGTTTTTCATTTTTCCTCAAAATTGAGAATTTAGTTTCTCCGATTTAGTTTCTCCGATTTAGTTTCTCTTCTAATTGGCTCTTCCTTTGGATCCACTTCAAATTAGAACTTGGAGTATCTTTATTTACTTATTATTCATCAACTGGGGACTTCAATTTTATCGAATTGGACCATCTCTGTAGTTCTCTCCAAATTTGTGATTTTTTCATTTATTCATAAAATCTTTATTTTCCTTTTTCTCTTCAAACCGATTCTTTCTTCTACTCCTTTTCAAAATTGGACCTTCCAATATCTTTATTTATTGATCTTATTTCATTCTGAACCTTCATTTTTTTTTAATTTGATTGTTTATACACTTTTCTTCAAATTTGCAAAATTTCCTAAAAATGATAATTTCTAACTTTGTCCACTTCTTCTTCCGATTGATTCCTCTTAGTGAAATTGGACCTTGAGATATCCTTTTTTATTGGTCATCCTTCAATTTGAGATTTCAATTTCATTCAATTTGATCATTTACGTATTTTTTTCCAAATTTGGAAATTCCATACTTTTCTCCTACACTGAATTTTGCAATTTGTCTTTCTACCTCTCTATTTTCAATTGTAGATCTCAGATTATCAAGATTTCTTCACCATTGTTCAATTCACCTTTGAATCTTGATTTTCCCTAAGAGTTGACTTTTTCAGTGGTTGACTTTTCAAGATTGACTTTTTTCGGGTTGACTTTTCGTATTGACCTCTGAATCAAAGTCTTGAAGACCTATTTGTGGAATAAGGGGAGATTCTTCGCATTTCAGGAAGTTGAAGAAAGAACTTACCTTGTTTAGGGGGGCCAGACAAATTAGGTGTCTACACTATACTTTTTTATCAAGTGGTTACTGATTAATCTAAGTTTTAATTTGTTTTCTTTGCTTATTATTTTCTTTAATTTAGTTTTTAATTAAGTGTTTGGATAATATTAAATTGTTTTAATTTTTTTAATTAACAAATTTAGTAACAATTTCAATCAACACTCTATTTTTTACTTTATTACTTGGTACGATACGTGTATTTGCGTGATTAAATCCGACAAAACGCACTACTCTATTTGTTTTCACATATTGATAAATCTGTTAAAAAGATTTAGATTGAAACAATATTTTAACAAATATATATATATATATATGACGCCAATATAATATAAAATAGAGAAACGATAAACTTTACCTCTAGTCTAGAGAATCAAATAATATTAAAAATCTAACATAAAATTAATATTTAAGAACAAAAAACTGATAGTAACATCTAACAAATTGTTCACCCAAAAAAGGCTGGGAATCGGGAGAACGAGCTCGTGTCGTGCATGGGCTAACTTTGCATGCCGAAGCTCATGCATGAATATGCACAGCACAGGGCATACTTAATTGGGAATGGGCTCTGACCAAACTTTGTTAAGCCCATATTTGTAAAAAAGAAAACAAATGTTGAGAGTGGGATTTGAACCCACGCCCTTTCGGACCAGAACCTTAATCTGGCGCCTTAGACCAACTCGGCCATCTCAACGTGCTGCTTACAATTTCAAACTTAAGGTATAAAACTTATAACATAAAATATCCTTTTTAGTCAACTTTTCTACTGAAAAATATCTTCATATGATATTGTCAACTTACGTGCCAAAAAAGAAAATCTGATGCCCGTTCGCACTCGCCAGCGTGTATAATAATATGCGGATACTCGCCATTAAAAACAGACAAGTATCTAGGGTAATCCAGATTTATTGACCAGTGAAACACCAACACCTAAACAAATCGAGTAGGCCCAGGCCCAGCGTGATCTTCAAAATATTAAGAGGACCAGAAAAAAATAAAAATTAATTAATTACGAGAGAGAAATGGAGCAATCCGCTGCGTGCTCTCTAGAGTCATAAAATGAATTCAAATCTAAAAATTCGTTCAGTAAAATTTGAATTTGAATTCGTTTAAATTTAATTTGATTAAAAAGTTAAAAATTCGAATCCGAGAAAATTTTAATCCGAAATGGCCCGAAAGAGTCCGAACTCGAAATTATCGAAATCCGAAAAAACTCAAAATCGAAAAACCTGAATCCGAAAATATCCGAGCCCAACCTGAACCCGAATTTAATACTAAAAATAAAAATTATCAAATTGTAATTAAATAATTTTTTCAGAAAGCAAGAATTTTATTTATCAATTTATTATAATATCTTTTTTAATAATTTAATTAAAATTTAATTTAATTTATATTATATATATGATAAAATAATAATTTTATAAAAAATAAAATTATATTTTGTACTTATAACTTTAATGTCTCATATCTTTATGAATCCAATATCTAAAAATTCTAAACTCATGAAAATTTTAGAAATGTACATTTTTTTGACATAAAATATTACTTGTCCTTTATTTTGTTATTTTAAGAGCACCTTTATAATAGTATAATAGTATTTTCTATATATTAAAATTAATTAATAGCAATTCATTCATTTTAACTTATCTATAGTATAATAGTATTTCTTATATTAAAAAATAGATAAAAACTACTTTTAAAAAAAATGTGTTGCTCTATGCAACATATATATAGTTTTCTTAGGCATGTTATTAAATTAAGTCATTAACACCATATTCACTTGCCCAAGCACGGACCGATCCAAAATATAGGTCTCAAATTCTGCCTAAACCCGCCCATATTTGTAAATAGGTAATCCAAACCCGTTTAGGCATCAAAGTTGAAGTCAGGGTTCGTACCTAAAAATCTCTTATTTTGTAGTGAATCTAATAATGTATTTACATGTTGAAATTCGAGTTCATCAAATCAATTATTTTAAATATTAATATGATTAATTTATAATATATCATATTTTTTATAATAAATTATTTTAATATTTTATTTTATATAAAAAATTAATTTTATATTCTTTTGGTGCTAACAAATATTGATTTTAATAAATAAATATAATTAAAAATATCATCTTATAATAAAATATTATTTTTAAAAATAATAATAAAATAATTTTTAAAAGTAATATTTAAATTATGTAAAAATGATTAATCTAACATAAAATAAAAAAGATGTAAAACAAACCCGAACTCGAACCCGACTAGGCCCGAACCCGAACGGACCCGAACCCGGACGGACTCGAACCCTATCGGACCCAAACCCGAATGGACCCGAACCCGATTGAATCCGAACCCGAATGAGCCCGAATCCGAATGAATCCGAACCCGAATGAGTCTGACCCGAATCCGCCCGAACCCGCCCAATTGCCACCTCTACTCTCAACCACCTTAGTAGCTCCTCCTACTACGCTTCAAAAATCCTGAGCTCCGAAAAGCGACGTCTCTCTACTCATCGTCATCATTGTTTAAGGTTGGATTAGAAAAAAGAAGGTAAAGTGCAAGGCCGTGAGCAGAGCTCCCGGGTGATACTGCTTAACCCGAGCTCCACCACTCCAATGGAAGTCTCCAACGCAGAATTCCAGAATTCCTGCGTATATCAAAGAAGAAGAAGAACAGAACAAAGAAGAAGAAGAAGAAGAAAATAATAGAGAGAGAGAGAGAGAGACAGGAGAAGTTTGTTATCAATATTCTTATGCCTTCATGGCATTTCATTCCTCATTATATTCCTCAGCATTCCGAGAGTATCGGATGCATTCCACTACTATGACCTCAGCAACAACAGTAAAAATAACAGAATTGCAAAAATGAAAAACAATACTTGAAAAACAACGGTAACATGTGAATAGTGATTAAACCAGACTTGGGCTTTGGGCTCCTCCTAGCTATGGGCCTTCGATATTGGTTGATCTGTATCAATACCCCCATGTGAAAACAATCCTTGTCCTCAAGGATTAAAATGAGGATACTGCTGTTGAAGCTTGGTCAACAGCTCCCAGGATGCATCTTCAGGAAACGTGTTGGACCACTGGACCAAGACCTCAGTCACTGCATGATTACCTTTCTTTGTCATCCTCCTATCCAAAATCTGTATTGGTTCCTTAGCAATAGTACCATCAGTGGAAATGATAGGCAATTGAGATTGAGAAGGAATAGGGCCAATGTGTTTCTTGAGCTGGGAAACATGGAAGGTGGGATGAACACGTGACCCTGAAGGGAGTTGAAGCTTGTAGGCCACTGGACCTACCTTGGCGATGACCGAAAAGGGACCAAAGTATTTAGGAGCGAGCTTCATACAGACTCTGGAAGCTACAGATTGTTGTCTGTAAGGTTGGAGTTTCAGGTAAACCCAGTCCCCAACTTGAAAAAACCGCTCGGATCGCCTCTTATCCGCAATGGATTTCATTCTATTCTGGGCCCTGGTTAGATAAAACTTAACCATCTTAAGAGCAACTTCTCTGGCCTGGAGACTCCTGTCCACTGTAGCTACTAACGATTCGCCAGGTAAATAAGGCAGGTGCAATGGTGGTGGTTGTCCATATACAACTTCATAAGGTGAAGTTTTAATGGAAGAATGATACGAAGTGTTATACCAGTATTCGGCCAAGGGCAACCATTTTTTCCACTCTTTAGGCTTTTCACCTGACATACAATGCAGATAAGTTTCGAGGCATCGGTTGACAACCTCGGACTGTCCATCAGTCTGGGGATGATAGGCAGTGGACAACTGTAATGTAGTACCAAACCTTTTAAATAGTTCCTGCCAAAATTGACTGAGGAACACTTTGTCCCTATCGGAGACAATACTCTGGGGCATCCCATGCAGCTTGAATATCTGGTCCATGAATATTTGAGCTACGGATAGGGCCATGAAAGGATAGGATAAAGCAACAAAATGAGAATACTTAGAGAGTTTATCAACCACCACTAGGATAGTATCATATCCTTCAGATTTGGGCAATCCTTCTATGAAATCCATACTAATGTCAGTCCATATTTTGGATGGAAGTGGAAGTGGCTGCAATAGCCCAGGCTTAGCAGCAGTATCGTATTTTTGTTTCTGACAAATGGTGCATTCGCGAAATTTCCTTTTCACCTCCTTCTTCATCCCCTTCCAATACAGTGTGGCAGTGATTCTGTGGAGAGTAGGTATCACTCCTGAGTGGCCACCAGTAGGTCCTGCATGAAAATAGTTGATGAGCTCTTCTCGAGTGCAGCTACATTACCAACAACTAATTTGCCATTGCGTTTGAGCAAGCCCCCAACCAATGAGTACTTAGAATGTTGACCAGAGTTATGAGATAAATCAGCCAATATCTGTTGAAGCTGGGTATCCGTAGTCCAGGAACTCTGAATGCGGTGAAGTAGGTCAGTATCAATCGAAGAGAGAGCCATGAGTTGAGCCTCAGGGTTTCGAGATAGCACATCAGCAACTGTATTGGCAGAGCCCTTTTCTATAGTGGATTTCATAATCATAACCCATCATCTTTGTAACCCACATCTGTTGTGCAGGTGTAACAGCCTGTTGATGCGATAAAAACTTGAGGCTCTGATGATCTGTCTTTATCCTGAAATGTCTGCCAACCAGATAGGAGTTCCACTTCTTAACTGCTAATAGAACCGCTAACATCTCCTTGTCATAGATGGAAAGGGCTTGATGTTTAACAGATAAGGCCTTACTGTAATATGCCACTGGTCGCCCATTTTGAGTGAGGACAGCTCCAATACCCACACCTGAAGCATCAGTTTCAACTGTGAATTCACAAGAAAAGTCAGGTAAGGCCAGGACAAGCTCTTTTAAGATCTTCAAAGGCCTTAGTAGCAGTATCAGTCCACGTCCAAGCTTCTTTTTTTAACAAGTCAGTCAAGGGTTTTGCAATCAGACCATAGCCTTTAATAAATCTACGATAGTACCCAGTAAGGCCTAGAAAACCCCTGAATTGCTTGATTGTTTTTGGTGGTGGCCAGTCAAGCATACACTGAACCTTGCTTGAATCCATGGTAATCCCCTGGACAGTGATGAGGTGACCAAGATACTCTATTTCCTGAGCAGCAAACACACACTTACTTTGCTTAAGAAAGACTTGATGAGATTGTAAGACAATGAAAACCTCTCGCAAGTGGAGGAGATGAGCTTCCAAAGAGTTGGAATACACGAGGATGTCATCAAAGAAGACCAAAACAAACTGTCGCAGGAATGGCTTAAAAATAGAATTCATCAAACTCTGAAAGGTGGAAGGAGCATTGGTGAGGCCAAAGGGCATCACCAAGAATTCATAATGGCCCTCGTGAGATCGAAATGCAGTCTTGTAAACATCACCTTCAAACATCCTGATCTGATGGTAGCCAGACCTCAAGTCAAGTTTAGAAAAATAAGCTGCATTAAGCAATTCATCCAATAGTTCATCAATTAGTGGTATTGGAAACTTATCTTTGATTGTGAGATGATTAAGCTGACGATAATCCACAAAAAGTCGCCAAGTTCCATCTTTTTTCTTCACCATCACTATGGGGGAAGCAAAGAAACTGGTGCTGTCCTGCATGATACCAGCAGCCAACATCTCTTTAATCAATTTCTCAATTTCATCCTTCTGGGCAGCAGGATGCCTATAGGGTTGGATTCTAACTGCTTGTGCTTCATCCTTTAGGGGAATTTTATGATCGTGCAGGCGTGGAGGAGGAAGACCCTGAGGTGAAGCAAATAACCCTGCAAATTCCTGCAGCAACAAATCAACTTTCAAGGATTCGGAACTAGTAAGGCCCTCCCTACTGGCTTTGGCAAGCAGAGTTGATTGGGAAGGAGTAGATAACATATATGCACAAGGTTGATGTGCAATGCCAGATAATAAGGATAATAACAGCTGGGTAGCTTTCTGCTGAGATAGTACTTGAACTGAGTTGGACTGAACACCTTGCAACTGATACCAAGTAGCACCCACCTGGAATTGCATGGTAAGCATACTAAAATCCCATAAGATAGGGCCTAGTGTAGCTAACCACTGAACACCAAGCACCATTTCACAACCAGTTAAGGGCAAAACCATGAAATCTGAAGTGAAATGAATTGCTTGGGAAACCCACTGTACCCTTTCGCACACACTAGAAGTGTATAGACATCCACCATCTGCAATAGCCACTCTCAATGGACGACTGTGTCTCACTGGCAGACCCAATTGTTTCACAAGGGATACATCCAAAAGATTGTGAGTACTGCCCGAATCCACTAAAATACTCACATGGTGTTTGCCTATCAATCCTTGTACCCTCATAGTCTGAAAACGTGTTGTTCCAACCATTGCTTGTAAGGACAACACTGGATGCTCCACTGCCTCATTTTCAGCAGCTAACACTTCCAGATTATCCACACAGTCAGAAAAAATTTCGGGTTCAGCTTCCTCTTCCCTAGACTCAGTTAAAAGTTGATATAACTGGGATTTCATACACTTATGACCAAAAGTGTATTTGGATCCACACCAATAACAGAGTCCTTTGCGTTTCCTGTCCTCCATCTCGGCACTACTAATGCCTCTAGGACTGGTGCGATTATTTGGTGTGTAAGGGTGACGTGTTTGGTTGTTATGGTAAGGTCTCCCAGTAGGTGTATTGGCTAGATTCGGGTTAGGAGGGATCATGGGAGTGGGAAGTAGTGGTGGTAAATGTAGTGGTTTAGGTGAATTGGTGGAATAGGAACTTGGAGGTGAGAAGGTTGCTGGTCTTCTGGCAGTAGGGATATTGGTGTTCCTATGGGCAGGGTAGAGAATAGATTCAATGTGTTTAGCTAAGTGTAGAGCTTCATTCATGGTTTTTGGTCTAAACAACCTAAGGGATTGGGCTATTTCAGGCTTAAGATTACTGGTAAAAATACTTAAAGCATAGGGATCAGAAAGTTGTAGAGAATTGAGAATACCTACAAAATCCTCATGGTATTGATCCACCGAATCAGTATGCTTCAAGTTGACCAGTTCTGCCATTGGATCATCATAGTCCCCTGGTGCGAATCGACTCTGCATCTCTTCCAGATAACTGACCTAAGTCAGATTGTCAAATCCCCCTTGAGCTTTGGCATAGTATTGATGCCATTGCAACGCCTTTCCTTCCAGGTTAAGCATCACCATTCGAACCTTGCTGGTTTCTGGAATTCCTTCTGCGACAAAGTATTGCTCAAGCTTTAAGAGCCAGCCCTTGAAATCATCCCCCTTGAACTTTGGACATTCCCATTTAAAGGGTCTGTGAAATCCCAAATCAGCATAATCTGGGCGGTTTGGTGTGAGCAATGGATGAACCCCATCTCGCTGACCCTGTCCAGTATCCTGATCTGTCGATCCTGAAGGTGACGATGTCTCCCCATGAAATCCTTTTTTGGTTAAGAGTTCAAGAAAGGTTTTGAGCTCCAGTTTCAGCTCAGTGCGAAACCCATCAAATTTCTCCTCAAATTTCCGATCCAATTGTTGAACGTCATTCTGCGTCCGAGCGAGCTCCAACTGCATCTGACTGAGTTCTTTCTGCATCCGCGTGGTAACACCGTCGGCCATAGTGACAGGTCGAGGCTCTGATACCAAATGATACTGCTTAACCCGAGCTCCACCACTCCAATGGAAGTCTCCAACGCAGAATTCCAGAATTCCTGCGTATATCAGAGAAGAAGAAGAACAGAACAAAGAAGAAGAAGAAGAAAATAATAGAGAGAGAGATAGAGACAGGAGAAGTTTGTTATCAATATTCTTATGCCTTCATGGCATTTCATTCCTCATTATATTCCTCAGCATTCCGAGAGTATCGGATGCATTCCACTACTATGACCTCAGCAACAACAGTAAAAATAACAGAATTGCAGAAATGAAAAACAATACTTGAAAAACAACGGTAACATGTGAATAGTGATTAAACCAGACTTGGGCTTTGGGCTCCTCCTAGCTATGGGCCTTCGATATTGGTTGATCTGTATCACCGGGGTCCATTGATCGAATTGTTTATCAAGGCGCTTTTGGCCCCCGGACTGTTGATACTGAAGACGACAGCGAGATAATTAATTCATTCGAATTCAGATCCGATTTTATCCGATTTTATAAAAAAAAATTAACAAATCGAATTCTAAAATTATTCCAATTCGAATTGTTTTGAATAATTAATCTGAAATTATTCAAACTTAAATTAAATATAATTTATTTTTAAAATATTAATTTTATAAAAATAATTACTATAACATAAATTATTAATTTATTTTAATTTTATAACTTGTAATTATCATTTTAAAATATGATAAATATGCACATGTTATTATATATATAGTGTTAGATAATAAGAATTAAAATTTTAATTAATCAGTTGTAAATATTTTTATTTTAAATCTATGAAGCATGGAAACGAGAAAACCTCTCGTATCGGTGTCCGACACGAACACGTCGCCGACACTGAAATATGTACAGGATACGCCGGGACACCGAAAAAAATAAAAATCAAAACGGACACGGTCCGACATGGTGAAGACACGTGTGGACACGGGGAAATCAAGAAGGTTTAAGCGTTGTGATGGTGGAAGGTCTCGGTTTAAAACCTAGATCTAGCCTTTTTGGTGAAGGTTTTTGAAATTCTAATCCGGTGAATGTTTTAAGGAGGTTGAAAGGAATCGAAAGAGATTTTTTTTAATTTTTTTGGAAACGACAGACGGCAGCCGACGGCGGTCATGGGCGGCGGAGCTTCACCGGATTCTGAGTTCAAAATTGATTTCGGTTGAAGAAGAAGAGAGATAGAGAGAGAAAGAAAAATAGGGAGAAAGGAAGAGACGAGAATGAACGAAATGAAAAATTTTGGGATTTTACAATTCATCAAAACACAGCGTTTCAGTAAAAATGAAAAAGAGATTGGGCTGCTTACTTTTTGACCCATTAGGCTGTTACTTGAATTGGGTTTCAGCCCAATGATTATGTCATATAATTACAACTTTTATATTATATTTAGAGAATATAAATTAATCTTGAAAATTGGATTGTGTATGATATATTTTGTGTAATAATAAGAACATTTTGTTAAAATATTGATTCTATATTAATGAAAAATATCAATAATTATGTTTATGTTGAATGTTTTTACATAATATATAATATATTTTTTATTACTGTGTCCTGTCGTATCTGTGTCTTACTTTTTAAAATTTATCGTATTACTGTGTCCGTGTCATGTCGTGTCGTACTCGTATTGCATGTCCGTGTCCATGCTTCATAGTTTTAAATCCAACCATTAGATTGGATAAATAATATGTTTGTTGTATATATTTTAATTATCATTGATATACTTATGATAATATTATAACATTCTTTATCATTATATATATTATTTAAAATAAATATATTATTTTTATTTTAAAAGTATAATCCATTATTATGTAATTTAGAATAAAGCACATAAAATAAGTTGTTAATAGTGATATGTGTATTTTATCATAATGATTTGTACTTTATGTTATAATAATATCTTATTATGTAATTTAGATCAAATTATATAATCTCTTATCATTATATATGTTATTTTTAGGATAAATATGTTGTTTTTATTTTAAATGTATAATCTCTTAAGTTTTATAACGTGATTTTCTATAATTATATAAAATAAGTCATTGATATGTATATTGTATTATAATGATTTGTACACTGTGTTATAACAATATATTTACAAATATGTAAATGGATTGGGATAATGATTTCAAGTATACAATAATACTTGTTTAAGTAAAACAGTTACTCGAATTTCAAAAATTACCAAATGATGCTCGAATCCAAAAAAAATTGGATTAGATAGATATTTATTTTTACATTAAAAATTACAATATCTATATTTATTTTTATTATTATTATTTATTTCAATAAAATTCTAATTAAATCTGACTCGATCAAATAATTTATTTAAATTTGATTTAATTTGATTTTAAAATTAATAAAATGAACCCGAATTACTTGAATCAAAATAACCCGAGTGTCAAACCTGAATGACGAAATCGAATGACCCGAGTGTCAAACTCGAATGATTCAAAGCCGAAATGATCCGAAAATTTTAAAACCCGGAGAGACTCGGTCTGAAACCAATGCGACCCACACAATTGATAGGTCTAAGCTGGGGAGAACTTGGTGCAGTATGATCTTGATAACCCAACGGCTGTCTGCTTTGTTGGCCCTCTCTTTGCTTCATTGACGGGACTTGTTCTTAAAGAAGGTAATGTCATAGTCAAGCGAAGCCCCCATTCAATTAACCTTTAACCTTTAGTGTAGAAATTGTATGTTCTAACTTTATATCTGCATTCGATTGTCTAATACCATATAGTTGTGAATCGATATCGTTTTATCCAGGCATTCTCCTATGATTAGTTTTAATCTGCTAAACAGGCCTCTGCTATGGGAAGCTGGAAGCTGGTATTCTAACATTCGTTATACCGACAGTGCTTCTTGGGCACCTGGTATTTATTTATCTTTCAACTTGATAATTTTTACTTTTGCTTCCTTTGTTGGGTCTCGGGGCCAGTTGGTTGATTTGTCTAAAGATCATCAAACTGTTGAACTTCTTAAGTATTATAGCTTTTGAGCTCTGGTTTATTCAGTTCGTGATGAGCTTTTACTTGAAATGCAGACTGGTTTAATGGATGGAGTGAAACTAACTTTATTGGGTACCTGGATGGCTCTCTTTGTTATATTTGCTGGAAGGAAGTTTACTGATCAGCCAAATTAAGGTACCTTATTACTTGGATCAAATATTAATGGTCAGACATCTCCAAGCTGATTAACTTTTGTTGTATGAAGAAACAAATATCCTTGTTCTGATGCTCTCTTGTTGGCTTTCAAGGATGATATCGGTGACAAATCTGTCTTCATGTTCAAGTCTCTACCCGAGGATGAAAAGAAGGCCTTAATTGAGAAACTTGAGCAACAGAAATTACAGTCAGAGAGCCAAGAAGTCACTCTTCTATAGGTCTGTTACGGAATTGCAGAATTTTAATTATCCTTGATATGGTCTTTTTAATGAATGCATAGTATTAAAATGCGGCCGTAACATAAAATAACAATACCGAATCGCAATTTTAGAGTTACGTATATGAAAAAATGAATCACGACTGTTGCGGCCGAAACCATTACGTGACGCCACGACAGTAGCACAACCATGCAAGTTTGCATTGTTGTCCACTTCACTCTAAGCTTTCAAGCTCTTGATCCCGAATAATCTATTAATCTCCTTATTCAAATTCGAATGTTGACTCAATTTCATGGCAAAGTATGCTAGATAACTATCTGGAAATCTAAGAGAAGTGGGCAAGTCATGGAAGTTCAATGGAGGAAGTCCTGGTAACGTTAAGGGTGTAATTTCAGGTGCCAATGGCAGAGCAAGCAGGCCACGGTGAATATGAGAAAAGATGCTATACACCGTGGCAGAGTTGGTAAAGAATGCAACTCCATAAATCTCATGCTGCTTTGCCACATCAAGAGCTCATGGCAGAAACGAATCATATACTACACAATTAACAAGGGAGCTAGAGTCTTTAAACTTTTGAATAAGTTCAAACAGGGTTTTGGAGCCATTTTCCCCGAATGATTTAAATACATTTCCTGCTTGAGAAAAGCCATCTTCATCGAATCCATCAGAGATAGGCTCGACCCCAATGTTGTTGGAATAAGCCCTACAAGCCAATTAGATTTGCTTGTAATATTTAGCCTCGTCTTTTCTGTAAAAATACATTATGATTTTATTTAAATTATAATAAAGGTAATTCTTTATCTATGAGTTTAATTATAAAAAGTTATTAAAACTTGTTTAGATAAAACCCATGAAACATAAAGGCTTTGTAAAGGATTAAGGAGTTACAATTGTGAAATCCTTATGCATCAAGGTCATATTTCTAAAACGTTCCTCGTCATTGTATTGTCGAAAGAGGGCATCAGCAATGTCCAAACACTCACATATGGCCTTCAATATGATGCGTGCAATCAATCTCATAGATTGAAGTATGGAGATGCTTAAGGATAACATATGAGTGCTTGTTAGCAGAACAAGTTCACTGAACATGACCCGTTATGAGAGTTCCATTTGATATTTCACTCAAGTGTCTATGAAACTACTCTAATGTGTCAGTAGTGTAAATAATCATTTGACTTGTGACAATAGGTCATCTTGTATGTGGATTATTATACTTTGATTTCATCTGAATGGATCTCAATAACGGACGCCTGTGGTAGGATGATTTTGGGTATGATAGGATACATGCGAAGGTGGATGAGTGGTCTAAAGAGGATCTATCACCCCAAGTGATCAAGGGGACATATTTCACTTGTTCCTGGCTTATATTAACTTATAAAAGTCTTTGGCCAAAGCAATACTTGAGAAGTTAATATGAAAGTTGCATGACTAATAAGTTAGAGTATAGAGTAAACACTGCACCATGTTTTTGCTCTTATGGGATATATGATGGAAGGATCAAATTACACTAAGATACTGTACATTGAAAGGCTTGTCAAACCATATTGATTCTTCGAACATTTGGGTGGCCATGATTCATTGCTAGATGCCGTTTATGGTTTATAAATATAAATTATTGGCTAAATTAATTTATGTTTATTGCCAACATGTTTGGGACCTAATAGGTCAGACACATAAAAGTAATTTTGTGTAATTAAAATAGAACTGGACTTAATTAAAGAAATAAAATTTCTTAAGGACATAATTGAAAAGTTCAATTAAGTCCAAGGTTTTAAGTGCAATTACAACAAAAGTTGTCTTGCACCTAGGCCTAATATATAAACCCTGTGTAGCCACCCATAGTAAGAGTGACCTAGAAAGTCTAGCCTCCCCTCCCTATTTTGTCGCAATTCACCGTGAGGAAGAGAAAAACTTTCTTTTCTTCTTTTTATGGTTTCAGTCAAAAGGAGAAGGCAGGGGAGATTCTACTAGGAAATCTAACTTGCTAACATTGCTCTCGACTAGACGCAATTCTAACCTTGAGAAAGTTTCCTGGATTATCCGTGTGGATCACCGTTAGAGGCTGGACACTTGGACAATTTTGATTTGCGACAATCGGGCTTAGTGTACAAGAACAAGCGGAGATAATATCAAGATTTTGGGTTTCGACAATCCTTATTCTAATGTATTCAAGATTTCGGTTCTTACTTGCTTCTTGTTTCAAAGATCGTTTTTAAACATACAAGTTGATCCTTGTAATGAAATCCATTATTGTTTATTTGTTTTTCTTCCGCTGCGTATTATGTTCTTGATTAAAATTTTAATTTTTTGCTTGAGAATGATTCAGGTTTTTGTCAATTGGTATCATAGTCTCGCTTGTCTTATTTAAACGATCTAATGTTTCAATTGTTACTGTTTTCAAGAAAGTATTGTTTTAAGATTGTTTTGGTCCAAAGTATACTAGCCAAAAATTTAGTCTTGTTTTGCTTCAGTTTTAGTGAAAGGGGGCAGCATATTAATTCAAGATTGGATCTTGATTTGAGCAATCTAAATGATCGGTTCAAAGGCAGCAATTGTGGATTGTATTAAAGCCTAGTTGAATCTGTTTTGGTGATTAATGGATGCTTGAAAATTTTAGATTTTTCTTGCTGTTTACAGTTTTGTTTCGGTCAGTTTTGAGGACTTTAAAATTGCTTAGAATGGTTGTTTGCAAGACTGAAACAAGGTTGCATGATTGGCCATGAAAGAAGCTTGGTTTTGGGGTTATGCGAAACCTTGAGATGCCGCACCTTTTTGTCGGGTAGCAATTGTTGACGCCACGCTTGCGAGTTTCTTGGCCCATGATCAGCAGCTGGTTGCTGCTAAGAGAAGTTCTATTCTTAGTAGGACTTGTGGTTGAAGAGTTATTCTTCAACTTGGAGGCTTGTGAAAAAGGAAATCTAGGGTTGGAAGAAGTCTTAATTGTTTTAGGAATCTTGTGTTGGCTTATTTTAGGCCACAAAGTTCATGGAATTTTAGTCCAATTAGGACTCTTTGTAAGACACAATTTTAGGGGCATGAAATTGCTTTGGAAATCAATGTCAATGTCCTACTAAAAATTCTTTTATCACCCATTTAAACATGTTTTAATTCAATTAAATTATTTAATTGAATATAAATTTAAGTTGATTGATTAAGCCTAATTGAATTAGGATTTATTCTAATATGATTAGAATAAATGGTAATAAATAAGAAAATACTTTTCTTAGTTAAACTAAAAATCAAGGATCAAGACAATACTTAATTAATTAGAAATTGAAACATGTTTTATATGTTCATAATTTTAATTATGGATGTATGAGAATGATTATGGACTTACACCTAATGTGATTGTGGATGGTTAATTTTCATGGTATTTTATTATAAATAGAGACTGCGTACCCTGTTTTATTTCTTATTTTTCAGAATTATAAAATTCTTTCCTCACCTAATTCCCCTCGAATGTAACTCGAGGTTTCTTTATATCAAATGTAATTAGTTACATCAAAGTGTAAAAAATTAGGATTAGTTACGAATAATTTTGTAACTCGAAGATGGAGATCCAAGAAAGGCGTCATGGAGACATGGAGATTGCAAGAAAGCTTTTGAAGACTTTTATATAATCACCTAGGAATTAACCAATTAATTTCTTTTGATGGCTCAAGGAAATTAGACTAGATAAAGTTCATAATCATCCAAGTAGTATGCATGTGTTAAATTTATTTTATATAATATTATAAATGCTATGCATGCTAAATTGATGAGACCTAAATAATAAAGATAAGAATGAAAGCAAAAATCCCTCATTTCAATATTGAATCACATGACACACATAACAAAGTTTCCTTCCACCATCATAACAAGATAACCAAAGTTTTTTTAGTAGGAGCTTGTTGAGTCACTCAAGGTCAAACTATTGTACGAATATGTTTGAGTTATGAGAATGAGTTTTACTCAACCAAAACTATGTTGTCTGGATGCGAAAAACCTGACCGCATAGGATTAGAGGAAAAGTTAGGCAAACACATAAGATGTGTTTAGATAAGGAGTTGTCACCTAACTGATCTGGGAGTTGCATAGAGATGCAATTGATAGGCTATGTTATCTACCCAACTAGACCTGTTGTAGCTTGTTGAGTCACTCAAGGTTGCAACATGTTGAAAGGGGTCTCAGCCCACTAGAAATACCTTGAAGAGATTTTCGAATAATAATAAGGGCTATTATGTCAAAAAATTAGTGGGAGAACCAATGAAAGATTTAATACCTCATCTTGTTGAAAAAGACTAATTATATACTTTTTCCATATTAAATTATTGAAAAATGATAATTATATTAACTGTATTGCTCGACATATTTTATGCCATCAGCCCAAAATGTTTGGACTGGTATATCAAGTCGAGAAGTGTTATCAACATAAAGAAGGTTGCCATCTTAATAAGTCAAGAAGAACTTAATAAAGTTTATGACTTGACCATGCTTATGATTGAGCTGAACCTTTCTACGTTAACTCAGCTTCTTGGATAATTGATTTAGGATGTGGGTCACATTTATGTAATGAAATAAACTTGCTAAACAACAGTGAAATTTTAAGGAAAGGTAAAGTGGTCTTAATTATGGGCAATGATGCAAGAGTTGCAGCATTGGTTGTAGCGACTTGTATACTACCTTTGCCTTCTGGCCTGAATCTGGAACTAAAAAAATGTTATTATGTTCCAATTTTTTCCAAAAACATCATTTTGGTTTCATATCTAACCTTGAAAAATAGTTTCGAATTTAGCATGAAGGGCAATAGTTGCTCATTCATTCTAAAGGACATATTTTATGGACCGGCTACATTATTTAATGGTTTGTATGTCTTGGATTCTAGTAAGGATTTGCTCAATTTAAATGTTAAGAAAGCTAAGATAAATGATCCAAGTCAAACTTTAATCTGGCATCATAGACTTGGGCATATCAATGAGACTCGAATAGCCAAGTTGTATAAACAACGCTATTTCAATCCATTTGATTATGAATCTTATGGCACATGCGAGTATTGTCTCCTTGATAAGATGACCAAGACTCCCTTTACAGGAAAGGGTGAAAGAGCTAGTGCTTTGTTGGACTTAATACATTCAAATGTATGTAGGCCACTAAACACAAAGGTTAGAGGAGGCTACTCAAACTTCATAACCTTTATCGATGATCATTTTAGATATGGTTATGTGTATCTAATGAGATACAAGTCTGAAGCTTTTGAAAAGTTAAAAAATTTTAAGGCTAAAGTGGAGAAGCAAACTGGCAAGAATATTCTGACTCTTAGATCTGATCAAGGAAAAGAGTATTTAAGTTAGGAATTCTTAGATCATTTGACAGAAAATAGAATTCTGTCACAATGAATTTTGTTGTCAAATTTAACCACACAAGTTCACATATGCAAACAAGTAATATAATGAAGAGTAGAGTATCGATCCCACGAGAAATTGTTACTAAATTCGACAATTACTAAAATTAAAACAACTTAATCTTATTTAAAACGCTTGATTAAAAGCTGTTAATTAAAAACTAAATAGAAAGGAAAACTGTTGGGAAAATTCGGACTCATGCTTATAACAAAAATTATAAGAAAAAATAAATGCACAACGGAAAGATTAAACAAAGAAACATCCGGATTCAACAGGACTCGAAGGTTTGCGACATACATGCAAGACATATAACATAGTATGATCAAGTCATCTAATAAGAGATTACCTACTTAAGATATCGTAATCTTAAGTTGTCGTTCCAAATAGCAAGTGATTCAGTTCTTCAAGATCTACTAGGAAGAGTTCCTCAATGATCATCACAGGTGTCCTTCCTCTAAAGCCAATCCACACAAACAATTGATGGATCCTTCTCCAAAGTATAGTGATTCACTTGTGCTAGCAAGCTGATATTCAGATCACAATCAAAATATCTATCTTTTTGTCTCTATCACTCTTTGCCGAGATGGATAAAATAAGCAAGATTCAGCAAGATGCAAACAAGACAGAGAGGATGTGGCAAGAAGGAAAAATCTCACAGGGAGATATCAGCTGGTCTATTTTGTTATAAGAACTCTATTCTTTTTGCAAGATATTTTTTTCAAGGTAAAATCAGAATGTTATTGGACTAACGGTGCCTCACTCATGCGGCTAGGTCATGAATATATCACATATATACATGCGCCTACCCTAATCATTATCCACCAAGGTTGGTCGGCCACCAAGTAACTTAAGATCCAAGTTACACTTTGATCTACTTGAAAGTTAAACTATTTAATATCACAATGGGTCAATAGGTTCAATACACTAACAATTAATGTAATTGGGCCATTTAATTTAGCTCTCTAATTTGGGCCATTCACCTTTAGTTAATAGACTTAAATTAGAATAGTCTTGTTGGACTTATTCTAGTTTCATGCATATAATTGGTTAGATCAATAACTAAGCAAAAGTAATTTAATTCTCAATTAAATTTCTTCCTCTTGATGAATAATTCATTTCTTTGATCAATTAATATCATCATATGACATTACACCAATATCGCATAGTTATTCAAATACCCTTGAACATCTCACTAGCAAATACGCCTAAACTAGTATTCATAAGACTAGTCGATTCTTCTTGTTCTATTAAGACATCATCCTTGTATTTCATAAATCTCAATTATGTCTTAATTCATCTTAATTGAACACTTCAATCAAGTCCTATAATAGATCTTTTACTCCATTAAGTTTTACCCCAATAGAATACCATGTTTCATCCATGCATTACTGTTCTATTGTGTGTGACCCTTTAGGTTCCCCATATGTTGACAATGAATATAAGTTAATCTCATTAACCTATTATCATAGATCAAGAGCAGGATCTAACAACCCATCATGACCACCCAAATATTATGAAGTCAGTGTGACCTTTCAAGAAACCTTTCAGTAACCAGTCAATCAGTGTAATTCGGTTCCTTCACCAAATATCCCAGAAAGACCATGAGCATGGTGCAGTGTTTACTCATGTTTTATCCATGTTAGTTCTTGTAGCTTATGGTTAACAATATTAACTCAGAGAAACGATTTCTCCTAAATGCATCGTGCTTTAGCCAAAGACTTCATTCAGTTAACCCTAGCCAAGAACGAATGAGATATATACTCATTGTCATTTGGAGTGGTGAATCCTATTTGAATCACTCATCCATCTTCGCATGCTTCATGTCATACCCAAAATCATCTTACCATAAGCATCCCTATTGGAACCCGTTCAAATGAAATCAAAGTATAGCACTCCCCATACAAGATGACCTGGTATCTCACGTCAGAGGACTATTTACACGACTGGCACGTGAGAACATTTTCCATAGACACTAAAGTGACAATACCAAATGGACTTCTCACACGGGCCATGTTCAGTGAACTTGTTCAAAATACAAGCACCTATATGTTATCCCAGGTATCCCTCATACTTCAACCTATGAGGTCGGTAGCTTACTTCACTAGTAAGAAGGCTTAACATATACTAGTCTTTGAGCATTGCCAATGTCCCGTCTTGGCAATACAATGACTAGGAACAGTTTTAGGAACATGGCTTTGATACATAAGGATCTCACAATTATAACTCTTTATAATTCCATTGCAAGGCCATTATGTTCCATGGACTTCATCTAATTAGCACTTTAATAACTTTTATTATTGCACTAACATGAAAGAAAACCTTGTATCACTAAGGAATAGTTATTGGTTTGCTTTATCAACTGTATATCCCATATCCAATCTGATTGGCTCTAGGGCATATACCAACAAAAATAGCAATCCAATAAGGCAAATTAAAATTTAGATTAATCACTTGAGAATAGACTTGCTCACGGGCCGGGCCTGGGCAGGATTATTTGTAATCCGGACCAACTCGGCCTGGATTACTGTTAACATAATAAAATAATAATATTTTTTTAAAATTAATTATAAAAATTAATAAAAAAATTTTTTTTAATATAAATGAACAATGATTCGGGCCCGCGGGCCTGCCTAGGGCTGGGCCTGGACAAGGAGTTTAAAAAAATTTTGGGCCGCGGCCCGGCCCATGAGCATCTCTACTTGAGAAAAGCCTAGAATTTTAATTTTCCTCAACACTTTGTTTGATCTTCTTCTACTCCCTTAACTTGATTAATGACATTAAGTTGTTAACCTAGAGTTATAATTTATTTATAAGTATCTTTCGATGGTCTTATAAAAATAAATCTCTTAACCAATTAATTATATTCATATGAAAATTGAATTAAAGAGAAACTCATTAAACTTAGACTCCAAAATTGGTTACACAAGACTTGTAAGTAAATTTCTACCGTACATGCAACTCAGTTCATCATAATAAATGCATCTGAAACATATGTTATTCAATCTATGTCTAACACTAAATTCTCTTTCCAAATTGTATTTAGGTTACCAAATCAATCTAATTGGTGATCAAACAATTAGAAGCATTAAGCACAAGATTGAATAAACAACTCAAATATCATTAAATTCAAGAAAGAGAGTAAAATAATCCAAACTACATGTTGAGTTCCATTGCAATCCTAGAAAAAGTAATTTCGTTCATGCTAAACATTGAAAATATAAAACAAAGGAGTTTCACTATCATAAATATAACAAGAAAGTAAAAGAAAAGTAAAGGAAAAGAGAAAACTAAGATTTGTCCGGTCTTCAGTCTTCAAGTCTCTGAAATCTCTCTTGTTTCTTGCAAACTTCTAATGATTGCTCTCCTATTAAGAAAACTAGGTTT
The DNA here is from genome assembly GCA_030761205.1 of Fremontodendron californicum. Taxonomy (NCBI): domain Eukaryota; kingdom Viridiplantae; phylum Streptophyta; class Magnoliopsida; order Malvales; family Malvaceae; genus Fremontodendron; species Fremontodendron californicum. Next base: position 7,182,276 of record JAULJL010000025.1, on the reverse strand, counting down.
ATGAAAGCTAAAAATTACTTATTTAAGTTTTAAAGGTTCCTATTTATAGAGTTCCAAAAGCCTGGAAGGAGAAACTTCACGTACTAGCAACAGGTAAGTCCTCATTTTCCTTATTTTTTTCTTTCCTTATAAGCACAAGCATAGGCGCTGCAGCACCAAAACTGGTGCCGCAACGCTGGTGCTACTGCCTGGTTGCTCCTCGGTTTGGTTGCTGCACGCTGACTCTACCATTTTCTCGCACTTTCTCAGTTGATGTGGATAGCCAAATCTTATGCGATTTGGGCAAATAATATACCGTTGGAAAGTTCTAAGAATCATCTTCAAAAGTCAAGAGGAAGTGTTTTTGAATAAAGACTTTAAGATCATGTTTTCTTAGCTACAAGCTTCGGGGGTTGAATCTGTCCTTGCTTTACTTTACACATTTTTCGTCTTTTTAGCACCTCAAAGTTCTTTCTCTCTTTGGATCTATAAAATACAAAAACACTAAATTAATAACTAATTTAAACATGAAATAAATAAAACTAATCTAAAAACAATTAGAAATAATTAATTCTGAATAAAACTTCAATGACTTAGCCAATTTGAATGCACAAAATGTAGTAAATTAACTCTATTTCATAGAGTTATCACACCCCCCAAACTTAAGAGTTTGCTAGTCCTTGAGCAAAACAAAACAAAACAAAGTTAGAGATGAATGCACTCAAATAAAGATTCCCTTAAATTTTTCTCAAAAGTTATCTCAAAATCTCGACTCATAATAGAACATAACACATCATCCAATTTCATGATTCAATTCAATCATAAGCCTTATGCTCGAATAGATTTTCAGTGTGTGTGTGTGTAATCTCTTTGCAAATCATTGCATGCAATCCGAATAAATTTATGTCAATGCAAAATACAAATTAGTACTAGATTCTCATATGTTTGTTTTTTATCTCTCTCTCCACTAATGTAGACTAACACTTCATCAAGGATCATGTAGGACTTTATTAAGCCTGTAATGTAAGGTTAGGGTAAAGGTAGGATATAGGATGTATTTCGATTTAATTCACCCATAGACACTTACATTGTTCGAGGATTTTTAAATAGCCATAGTCTTTACATCAAGTTACATCTCCCTTTTTGAATGCAACTTCTTTTTTCCTCGCCACTTTATTCTTTTTCTTTTTCATTTTCTTTTTGTTCTCTCTTTCTTTTTCTTACATTCATGAACATTACCATTCCACCCAAATTAGACATGGCTCATAAATATTTCCTGTAATATCATACACATGCCTATGTATTGAGGGTTAGTCATGGTTTTTTTTATTAGGCTAGGCTGAAAGATATGGCAATTAGAGAAAATAGATATATCTATTAGGCACAAAGAGGTAGACTAAGGATATTAATATATATATATATATATAGATAGATAGGCTAGAAAGGCTCAAACGATCCAAAAATGGCCTAAATCATTTCCTTAACTTAGTATTGTCTAGGATTTCGCCCTCGAGAGAGAATCAAACAAATTCTAGGCTTTTAGATTAAATCGGAATTCACATCAACATAAGCAGTCTTCAAATAAGCAATGCAATTCTAAGCAAGAGATCAAGTGCTCAATTATTGAAAATCACATCCTAGCAATGAGTCTAACAAAAGAATTTAACATAAACTCAAATCATGCCTATGTTTTCCCAAGAGTCAAGATAAATAAATAACCAAATTCTAACCATTGGATAAAGGATTCATCATGATTAAGTGCAAAATATCTCAAGCTTTTATTTTTTTATTTTTAATAAAAATTCCTAAACATAAAATAAATAAAAAGAACACACAACAAATTAAAATAAAAAACACACAAAACAAAAGAAAAGCTAAAGACCCCCCAAACTTAAAACAAACATTATGCTCAATGTGTAGAAATAAAAAGAGTAAGAACAAAAAAACTCCCCTGTCGGCGAAGGCAACACAGGAAAAGCTTTAGTCTTCCTTTTAGACCTCATCATGCTCGTCCAAGTTGGGTGAGTGACTATTACAAAAGATAACAAAGTAAAAATAAATTAATAAGAATATTCCTAACAAAAGTTTAAAATTCAAAATTAAAGAAAGAGAAAAAGAGATTTGAAAACTTGGGTTGTCTCTTAAGAAACGCTTGATTTATATTCATTAGCTTGACTTTCTCATGTTTATCATCTCGTATTTAACCACTTGATGATCTTCTTTTCATGCCATCTCTTTGTTTTTTCTTTGTAAAGCTTAGCACTCTCATGGGCAAGAAAACAGAATTCATCCCTCTCAAAAGTAGAATTCAAAGATGCCTCAAGCGGATTAGTGGGATAAATCTCTATGAACAACTTGTTGGTAGCACTATTCACCACATTGACTAACTTTTTCCTTTTTGAAGTGTTAAGGAATAGGTGGTGGTGGTGGGTATAACTGAATCTTCTCTTCTTGAGGCTTTTCAACTTCTTTCTCCCCCACAAATTCTTTTTCAATCGGCTTGATTGGCAATTCTGGTTTCTTGCTACCCTCTTCTATCTCTTTTCCACTCCTGAGTGTGATTGCATTGTAATGCTCTTTTCCATCTGGTTTGGGATTAGTTTCAGTATCACTTGGAAGAGTTCCTTGAGGGTGGTTGATAATGGCATTGGCAAGCTGGCCCATGTGTGTTTCAAGATTCCTAAGTATTGCCGCTTGACTATGAAGTGACGTTGATTGACTCTAAATAATTGCATTATTTTTCGCCATGCAATGCATGAACATCTCTTCCAATGATGATTTCTTTTTTGGGATATGAGGTTGAGCTTGTGGTGATAGAAACCCAGGAGGATATACTTGATTGGCTGAATAGGAAAGCACTTGAGTGTTGTTCCAAGAAAAATTTGGCTGATCTCCCCAACTTAGATTGTAATTGTTGGAATAAAAATTATTTTGCTATATATTATAATTTCTAACATATTGCACTGATTCAACATCAAAGTATTTGAGTCGGGCTATTAAAAAGCTCGAACTTTAACTCTCTCGATTAGATAGCGACCAAATTGAGTTCAAGTAATTCACAAGTACCTCACGAGTCTATAAATTTATTTACACTACAACACACATGTTTGCTAAACTACACTAACTTAAAGTTATCAAATCTCGCAAATAAATTTGTTCTTGGACTGGGTTTAAGTCAGGTCCGACTTTGGTCATAGATAAGATTTTTGAATTTAAGTCTGATTGAGGTTGAATTTTGGACATGATTTTTGAAATTTGAACTTATTTAATTAATAAAAATATTTTATATTTAAAAATACTAGTTTTTTAATATTTTTAATACCAATAGAGCCTCGAGCCCCCGATTAATTTGCTTTCCAAACAATCCCCAATCATATATATATATATATATAATATTACAAGGTACATACTTATATGAAAAAATTTCTTACGTGAACGTTTAGGTTGACATCTCTTTTTAATTACACATAAGAAAAATATAAAAAAATTTATATGTTATCAACTCATTAAATTTCAAAATTTTTTTAAAAAATATAATATTATCCATTATCAATTATTTTTAACAATAAATGTTTGTTTCATTTTGGATTATATCTTTTTAATTGGTTTTTTGTAGCAAATCTTAATTTTTAAATTTTTATGTGTTGGTTCTACGTTATCAACATTTATTTATTCAATTAATTAGATTTAAAATAATTAAATAAATAAAATTATCCATTTAAAATCAAAATTAAATTTAAATACTACCAAACATTCATGCATGATAATTGTTATCCAATAATTATCCTAATTAGAACTAATTTTCAGAGTTGGTCTTTAACATTCTCTTTCAGAAGATAATCAAGCTGTAGGAAACAAGGATCAATCCTGAGTCTGAAAGGGCTTGTATGCCTTGAGGCTTTGAATCAGTCCTTGAACAGATCCAGCTGCAGCAATGAGTGATACTATCAAGCAAACCCAGCTCAGTATTTTCAGCCACGTCCACCTGAACGCGTACTTGGGCAAATTCGTTTGTGCAATGTGCATGTCTATTGGAAAGTAGACTGTTAATGGCCAAAACGAGCCTGCTCCAGTAAGACCCAAGAAATCGTTGAAGAAAGGAAATATCATGGCTGTCACAATAACGTATGCTGTCCTCCACAATAACCTGAAGAAGTTGATATAGTAAACACCGTAGAATGGAACATCAACAGCATGTTCTCTTGTAATGAACTTATTGTCAGGCCAATGTCTGGCGCACCAGCCCTCGACGAACCCGAATAACGGTTGGGCAAAAACCTGGATTTATGTCAGTCATGTTAGACCAAAGGTCGTCAATGGAATTTGAACTTGTTTCAGGATTTTGAGGTTTTACCTGGTATGCACCAATAAGATGGATGGCAATGCAGATGTTGGCAAAGTCAATCAACCAAAAGGGTTCATAGAAACCGAAGCCAGTAAGGAAATTTCCTGGTGCATCGTTTCCGAATGCTGCATATCCAACAAGGCCGCAAAGTGTATAGAATAAAGTGGTTGTTGAGACACCAATGCTAGTTGCTCTCTTCATAGATTTGTTCTCTGGTGGGCTCGATTTGATCGTGTCCTGAAATCATAAATAAATAAATAAACATGACTTTCATATGCTTCAAAAAAAAAAAATTCAAATGATTGTTGAATTAGTGAGCTAGTCTCAATCAACAAAGATATTAGTGCAAACCAATCATATATATATTACAAGATACATAATTACCTGATAAGATCTGTTTGTAATTTTATGTGTACAACTTATTTTATGATACATAGGATTAAATAACACATAAATTGTTTACCAAATAAATTCATTCAATCAATTATTCAATTTTCAAATTTTTTAAAATTCAAAATGTAAGTTTATCAAAGTGTTTCAATTATATATAAACTTTATCTTAATTTAAACCATACAAAAGAGTATCTCAACCCAATCTTATCAAATATATATTAAATCCAAAATTCAAATTCTAGTTTATCAATTTTAAAATTATGCCCCTTTAAACTTTAAGAATTACTTATCAATTTAAAAATTAGGATTAAATACTCAATTGACCTTTGTACTATACACATTTTGTGCACCTAACGAATAAAACCGGTCAGTTTGATACTCAAACTTTTATTATGTCATTCACATTGGCCCCTAAACTAACACCGTTAATTAATGGCTGACGTGACAATAAACACCCAATCAAAGCATAACACGTGATAAAAAAGTCATATCAATGCGACATCATCAATTTTCATGATGACATGGCTAAATCAAAATTGTAAAAATCAAAATCAAAATCAAATTTGTAAAAATCAAAAGAAAAATTCAAAAAAAAATTTATAAAATTATAAAAGTTATAAAAAAAAAAAAAATTTGAAATTGATTTTTTTTAAAATAAAATCAAAATTAAAAAATGTAATTTTTTATAAAAAAAAATAAAAATTTGGGTGTTGATAGCAATGAAAGGGAAGTTTTTTATCATGGAATAACTAAATGAGGCAAATTTGGATTAGGGTTTCGGATGGGATGGAGTTATATGGACCGTTGGATATCGACATATGACCGGTGTGAGAAAGATGAGAGAGGGAACGCAAAAAAGAGGGATTTCCCTCTAGTTTCTTCTAGTGGAGTTGAGGGGACAGGGCACGTGAACATTTTGTCTAGAGGGAAGCTCAACTAGAAAGAAAAAAGGAATGAAAAAAAGAAAAGAATAAAGAATAAAATGGGAGAGAGCGACTAACGTGAGAAATGGGAGGAAGGTGAGGATTTTTTTTCACCGCGGAAGGAAGCTCTAAAAGGGAAGGGAGTGGCTACATTTGGGGCTAAAGAAACTGACGAAAGCAGGGCAAGAAAATGATTTTTTTGGTCTTTAGAGGGAAATGTTACGTTTCTAGGTTTTTTTTTTTGCTGAGGGGAAAGGACTAACGCGAGGAAGGAGGAAAAAAAGTAAAAAGAAAAAATTCTGATTTTAAAATTTCCATAACTTTTTTATAAAAAAATTGAAAATTTTAATTTTGATATATATTTTTTTTTAAAAATAGTTTTTAATTTTCCTTTTGAATTTTATAATTTTATAGTTTTTTCTATTTTTTATTTTGCTTTTTTTTTTCTCGTTATGATGTGGCACTGATGACGTGGCATTTTTGCCATGAGTCATTCTCTGATTGAGTGTTTATTGCCACGTCAGTCAATAACTAACGGTGTTAGTCCAAAGGACCAATGTGAATGACGGAACAAAAATTCAAGTATCAAACTGACCGATTTTATTTTTTAGGTATCTAAGTAACAAAATGTGTATAGTACAGGACCAATTGAGTATTTAACCCTAAAAGTTATTTATACAATCTTAATGGGGGTGTAAACGAGACACTTGTGCTCGCAAACTACTCGGGTTAGGTTAAAAAAAAAAACCTGAATTCGACTCGATCATTATCAAGTCGAGCTTGAGCTCAAGTAGCTCGAGCAAGCCGAATTCGAGTATCCTAATACTTGACTCGAGTAGCTCGCGAGCCTAATCGAGCTTTTTTTTTATTTTTAATAAAAATTTTTATTTTTAATTAGTATTGAAAAAACTCAATTCGAACTCGAACTCGAGCTTGAACACAAATAATCGAGTTTGAAGTCGAGCATGGGAATCGAGCTCATTTTTACCAGGTAAACGAGCCTAATCGAGTTAGCTCAAGCAGTTTGATTTTTATCTTGAATCGAGCTCGAGCTTTAAAAGTAAAACTCGATCGAACTCGAGCCGAACTTAAAACCTCGAATTTTGAGTCAAGCTCTAGCTTCTTACAGCTTGAGCTCGACTTAGCTCGATTACACCCCTAAATCCTAATTGCCATCCAAAATTAGGGTTATCTGACGGAGATGAATTCTCTTGGGTTTCAAGATTGTGGCTCTAGGTGATATATATGATGACTGCAAAGTTGAAACAAATGCTGAGGATAATGGAGACACCAAAGAGGGATAGCTGTATGTAGATTACTCAATTGAGGCTTTTAAGCTTTGAGAATGTATCAAGGTTAAAATATCTTTACTGATTTTGCTGCAACAAGAAGAAGTCTTGACGATGAGGCCGTTAGAATGGTTTTCTTGAGAAAGTTTGCACTACCCGATACTGATGCTTCTTTTTCACCCATAGCAAAATAAATTACTATTTTTTGGTTTTAAATTAATGATCACAAACTTGACAATTTATTCTTTAATCTTCATTAAGATTATTGAGACCAATAGTTTATATTGATTTGCCACTACTGTTTTCTTTTGATTATCAATCACCTATTTAACAACATTAATTATTAAGTCATTGAGTATAAATTATTATACTTTCATTTTGTTTATGCAATCTCTAATTGGGACTGCCAATTTTAATAATTTATACTTTAATTTTCATTAAGTTATCCAAAAATGCTTAATGATAAAATAATTAAACATCAGTATTGATAATTACGATGTTTACTTATACAATTAGGGAATTTTTTATTATGTATTGATAATTACAGTGTTTACTTATGTCCATTTTGTTATGTAATTTTCGTAATCTCTTCATTTTAATTTAATTGTATAATTATGTTGAAAATAAGATTTTCTGATACAAAATTTTATTTTCAACATTAGATTTCAATGTTTGTTTATTGTTGACATTTAGTTTATTTAGCAAAGCTGTAAAAGCTTTGGTGCTTTGATGTTTTTAGACTTTAGTTTATGTTATTGTTGACATTAGTGTGTGAACAAGTTGATTTATTTTCAGCCATTATTGTTGAATTTGTAAGCTCAGCATGAAACTTTGTGTATTTAAGCACTAGCTATGTAGTAATGAAAGTATGTTCTGGTTTAAGAAAGATTACTACTCTTTTATCAGTTCATCATTTTTCTGTTTTTATTCAAAAATCCAACATGGTATCAGAGCTCCATTGATCTTAAGGGGCTGTGAGTTATCAAAACCAGCTAGGTTTCCTACTACTAAGCCAAAAAAAAAAAAAAAAAAAAAAAAAAACCTTGAAACTACCCTCTAGCCTTAACCAAAACAAAAGCTGTCAAATGGCCTCAAGCAATTTTTATACTCCTATGCCTCCTGTATTTACAGGTGAAAATTACCCATCTTGGGAAGTAAAAACGATAGCTTATTAAGAGCTTTTAATCTATAGGATATGGTGGAGACAGGGAGGAGTCCATCTCCCTTGAAGGCAAATCTAACCATGGCTCAAATCAAGCAACACAGTGAAGAAGTGTCAAAAGGGTATAAGGCTTTAGCATGTATTCACACGGCTGTGTCAGAAGCCATTTTCACAAGAATAATAGCATGCAAAACAGCAAAGATTGCATGGGATAAACTCAAGGAGGAGTTTCAAGGAAGCGAGAGAACAAAGCAAATAACTCTCATCAACTTGTTGAGAGAATTTCAAGTTTTGAAAATGAAAGAAAATGAGGCTGTCAAGGAATTTGTTGACAAACTCACAAATGTGGTGAATGAACTAAAATTGATTGGAGAAGATATAACAAAAGCAAGATTAGTGCAAAAGATCTTTGTAAGTGTCCCACAGAGATTTGAGGCAAAAATCTCGTCATTGGAAGACACAAAAGATTTGTCAAAAATTACCTTACAAGAGGTAGTAAGTGTTTTTCAAGCTGTGGAGCAGAGATTAGCAATAAGAGATGAAGATGATATTGAAATTGAAGGAGTCTTCCAAGCTAGGCTCAAATTAAAAGACAACTCATGGAGTAGGAAGTAATCTGGTGAAAATAAAGAAAATGAAGAAGATGAAAATGGCCAAAAAGACAGTAGGAAAGAAAGATTTCCGCCTTGTCCCACACTGCAAAAAGAAAAGCCATGCTGAATATTATTGTTGGTTTAGACCAAATGTTCAATGCAGGTCTTGCAACCAGCTTGGACATGTTGAAAGAGTTTGTAAAAATAAAGCAAATGAGCAAAGTCAGCAAACAAAGGTTGCTGAAGATGAAAAAATGGAAGAAGAACACTTGTTTGTTGCTTCATGTTTTGCAGTAGACAACAACAAAGAAACTTGGTTGATTGACAGTGGTTGCACCAACCACATGACAAATGATTCAAGTTTTTTCAAGAATTTGGATAAGTCCTACATCTCCAAGGTGCAAATAGGAAATTGACACTTTGTAGATGTCAAAGAAAGAGGTGTGATTGCTGTGGAGACAAAGTCAGGTACAAAACTGATCTCTAATGTATTATTTGTACCATAAATCAGTCAAAATTTGTTAAGTGTTGGGCAAATGTTGGAAAAGAATTATGCTTTGTTTTTTAAGGATAAGACATGCATCATATTTGATCCTAGTGGCTGTAAATTGATGACAGTCAAGATGAAAAATAAGAGTTTCACACTTGGGTTGAAACAAACTCAAATGGATGCCTACACTAACAAGGAAGATGAATCTGTTTTGTGGGGGGGGGGGATTTATGCCACTCAAAAACTGATTCCAATATTAAGAACATAAAAAAAATTAATTGAAGATCTAACTACATTCGAGAAAAGTTTGAAGTATGCAGAGTTGCTAAATGTGGCCAGCAAAGCAAGCTGCCATTCCAATAAAAAAACGAGAAGGAAAGCTCCAGATAAGCTACAACTGGTACAGAATGATGAATTTAGTGAAGTGAGCACAACATCCTTGAAGAAATTTGAAAGGGAAAAGTGCAAACCAATATCTACATCACTGGTAGGAAATGTGAAACTATCAAAATTTGGAGTATCAAAGAAAAATCTTAAGGAGGAGTGTTTAAAATGAGATTTTTCTGATACAAAATTTTATTTTCAACATTAGATTTCAATGTTTGTTTACTGTTGACATTTAGTTTATTTAGCAAAGCTGTAAAAGCTTTGGTACTTTGTTGTTTTTAGACTTTAGTTTATGTTATTATTGACATTAGTATGTGAACAAGTTGATTTATTTTCAGCCATTATTGTTGAATTTGTAAGCTCATCATGAAACTTTATGTATTTAAGCATTAGCTATGTAGTAATGAAAGTATGTTCTGGTTTAAGAAAGATTACTACTCTTTTATCAGTTCATCATTTTTTTTTTCATTAAAAAATCCAACAAATTATACAATTAAATTGTCTTAATTTTGCTTTAAGAAATGTGCTTGATAGCCATTAAAAATCATCATACAAATTTCATCGTACAATTACTCTAATTAAGTTATGCATAATTTTAATCTTTTCTCTTATAATTGATATAGCAAAAAATTCAAATTATGTAGTCAAACTATCACTTAATCTAAATATTATCAAAATTCTTTATTTATTTATTAATGAAAATTTTAACATAAAATTATGCATTTTTAAATTATGATGGATAAGGAAAAAAATTGAAACTAAAATGAAAATAAAATAAAAATGAAACAAATTAAAATAATTGATTTTTGTATTTACATTTCAATTTAAAAGGTTAGGCCTGGATAAAAATTTTAGGAATTGGGATCGGTCCGACAAGCTCGAATCACTATTTAATAAATAAAAAATATATTTTTTTAAATTTAATTATAGAAAATATATTAATATTTAATGAAGAGTAAAATAGGTTTTCGGATCGACCTGAATTTGAGTAAAAAAAAATCGAATCGCGATCTGACCATGGACAAATATAGTGGAGTTTTTTAACTCTACAAGCAGGATTAAAAAACTATCACATGTCCTTTGATTATATTTATAAATAAATAAATAAAACATGTGATAATTTTTTAAGGATTATTATCCTGTACACTGCCAGTGGACTTTTTTAACTCCATAAGTGGTGTTTACATGCTTCCGTAACTTTTCATACGGTTTATATTTGTACAAACTGACCGTTGGATTTAATAATATAATCGTACTCGTCGTGCACGTAAAGTTTTGAATCGATCCAATATCCCTATCATATTGATCGAGAATACTGACTTTTTTAATATATATAACAGTTGAAAGTTTTTTACATTGGAACAAATAGTTAAACATTTTTAATTTACTCGAAACTCGACGTGCATGATCTACGTGAATAGAACATGAAATACGACGGTCAAATTAAAAAAATATAAATCGTATAAAAAATTACTAAAGCATATAAATACCGTTTGTAGAATTAAAAAAGTCACTGACAATGTATAGGTGTAGACACCTAATTTTGTCCGGACCACTAAACCTGATATGTTTTCTTCCTAAAGTGATATTTCAAAATGCAAAAAGGCTTTTCTCATCCTGTAAGTAGTACTCCGAGACTTAGTTTAAGAAAGCAGACATAAAAAGTTAATCTTGAAAAAGTCAATCCCGGAAAAGTCAACCCCAAAAAATCAACTATTGAAAAAGTCAACCCACTTTCAAAATCTAGATTCAAAGTTCAATTGAACAATGGTGAAAGAATTTTGATAATCCGACGTCTACAATGAAAGATATGGAGTTCGGAATATGGGTTACGGAGATTCAGTAGAAAAGAAACCCTAGTTCCGAAAAATTGGGGAAAAGTACTTAAACGATCAAATTGGTTGAAATTGGAGGTTCCAAATAGAAGATAAGTAATGACTACGGATAATGGAAAGGTTACTTGGAAGAAAAACTAAAGGAAAAGTCTATTTGGAAGAAAATCGAGAATTAGGGTTTTTGGTGGATTTTGGGGAAATTGGGGGAAATTGTAGAAATGGCCCGATTCAATAAAACTAAAGCCCCTAATTGATAAGGAGTGATTAAAAAAGCATAGCTCGAGGCTCAGTTTGAAGTGATTCCGAGAAAATAGCCGATTGGAGGAAAAACAAAAAAAAAATGAGGAAATTCCAGATAGTGAAAAAAGAAAAAATCAAATCGGGAGGGAGTTTGATCGTAAAAATTGGGTGTTTTTGGACCAACTCCAATTAAATATATGACAAAGGCACAGAAAAAGAAAATCTGAAAATTGGACTTATTTTGAGCAAAACCGGGCTTTGGACACAAAAGGGCAAAATTGGAAAATTTGGGAAAAATAGAAAATGAGCTCCATAAATTCTGAAAAATTGCAGATCTCATTCTTAAATCATTTGGAAGAGATTGGAAAATAAAAATCCAGATTCGGAGCTCGTTTGCAAAATGGCAAATCTCGAGCCCACTATGCTGAAATTTAAGCAGATAAATCTCGAAAAAATAACAAATGAGCTCCAAAAATTATGAAAACTTTCAGATCTCACTTTTAAATTATTTGGAAGATATTGCTGAAGAAAAATTTGGATTCGGAGCTCGTTTAAAAAATGGTAAAAGTTCGGGTACATAAAAGAGCAATTTTAGAAGAAAAATCCAAACAAATAGCAAATGGGCTCGGAAAATTTTGAAAACTTCCAGAATTCAATTTTTTATTATTCCGGAAGTATTTAAAAAATAAAATTTGGATTTGGAGTCCATTTTCTATTTAATTAGCTTTGGGGGTCAAAAATGTCATTTTACTAAAGAAACCGAAAAGGGCCTTTCTTTCAATGGAGATTGGGTTGGATTTTAAGAGGGCAATCAGCCAAGTCCATGATGGAGAGTGATTTTTCTGAGCCATTTCATGTAAAGGCCAAGAGTGAATAGGAAGGTAGTTATTTTTTTTTATCAAGCCTTTGAATTTGTAACACATGGACCAATGGATAGAGAGGGATAAAGTCATATTTATGACATCATCTTCATGACATCATATTTAGGGGCTGATTATTCCAATCCAAATGTAGGAATTTTACATAGAAGGCATCTTGGATTAGGGACCATTTGATCAAAATTGGTGTAAAAAAATGACAACTTTTCCTACACTACTATAGGCCATTCGGCCAAAGCATTTTGGAAGGAGGGGATTTCATATTTTCATGCTTCTTCTTGGCTGAATACTCTCCATTGTTGAAGGCAAATAGAAAGTTTAGAAAGGTGAAGAAAGTAAGAAGAGAAAAAAGCTTGCAATATAGCTTTTAGAGGTAGCTAAAAGCACCTTACTCTTGCAATTTTTTTGCATTTCCATTCTTAATTTGCTGTTTTCATTTGATATTTTTTTATTTCTATTGATTTTGATTTTGAAATAAGTGTTTTTAAGCTTTCTCTTCAAGCTCCTCTCTTATGTTTTCTTGAAAAAATATTGAAAAAAAAACAATTTTCTTCACTTTTTTGGAGGTAGCCGAATGGTCTTTTTTTTTGGATATGGATGGTGTTTGATCTTCATTTCATGTTGTTTGTGAGGTCTAGCATATTTTGATGTTCTATATTTTTCTAAAAATAACAAAAACATGGAGCTTGTTTTAACCTTTTTACTTACTTACCTCTATTTTTGATTTTATCATCTTGTTTTCATGTTTACTTTCCTTGTATACCATTTTTAATTTTCTGTTTTCAACATGTTTGAGTTGTTCATGATTTGCATTTTACTATACTATGTGTTTGTGAAAATGTCTAGTTAGGTTCATGCAGTTACATCATGTTTGTATGGTTTAGCATGTTTCTTTTTTAGTCTTGCATTTAGTATATCATATGTTTGTGTAAATGTTCATGCTAGGATAGTATGACCATTCGGCTACCCCCTTCCATTCCATGCTATGTGTGCATTTTCATATTGCTAGTTGACATGCTTGTATTTCCATACCATGATTGTGTATTTTGACTTAGTATGCTATGTGTTTGTGTTATTGCCATGCATTTTTTAGGTCTAGGTTTCATTTGCATTGCCATGCATTTCAAGCATGTTTAGGCCTAGGTTGCATTTATTGCCACTCAAGTTCATGCTAGGTCTAGGTTATATTCTTTATGCCATGCATTTTCCATGTCATTTAGGTTTTAAATCATGCATTTCATGCATTTAACTTGCTGTTTGTTCATGCATATCATATCATGCCACTTGATTTTTGACTTAGGCCAATCAATGGCTCAAAGTCATGCTCACTTGAGCATACTTGTGGAAAATTAAAGAGTTATCAAATTGATTTTTCTACCTTTGTGATTTTTTTTTTACTTAGGCAAATCTTGTCCAACTTTTTAGAAATTTTAGATATTGTTTTTAGGTACTTAGAAGAGTCTCCAATATTTTTACTTTGATTTTTGAATGATTTTATTAAAGGCAAAAAATAGTGTTTTGGCAAAACAGTTTTTCACCCAGTGTTCTGACTTTCCCGATTTTTATGGGAAGTTATCCTTAGTCAAAAAATTAAGCCAATTTTTTCCATATAGTTTTACATGTTCTGAGTCTTCTGTATTTTTTTAGATTTTTTTAAAATTTTTTAAAATAGGTTAAAAAATCACGCTTTAAAACTAGACACTAGAGTCAGATTTGAATTCAAGGGAAAAATAATTTTTAGTTTTGGCTAAGGCATTTAGAGGGGGTTGATTAAGAACCTTAGCTATTGTCCTAGGTTGGTTTCTAGACCATTTTAATCTTTAAAAATAATTTTATAAAGCTCGGGTCAAGGGTGGTCAAGTTTGGGTTTTCAAACTTTGGAAATAGAGCCTTTTTCAAATGGGGTTTCGGTCATGTGCCATTTTCATCCAAGAATTTTCAAAATTGTTTTCAAATTAATCACAAAGTATTTTTTATTTTATAAAATTTAATTTGATGTTTTTTCCTTAAATAGTCGGATACTTTTTTAGGTATACGAATTTTCTTATTTAAAGGAAAAAATACACTTTCATGCATTGCGTTTTTCATATTCTTGCATATTATATAATATGTGATTTTTTCTATGATAATTTCTATGGTATTGTTATTATTTTGATTTATATTTTATGGTGTTATATTGTTTGTTATATGGTTTTGAATATTTCATGCTATCCTATGCTGTTTATTTATTCATTTATTTTTGTCACATTATTTAGCATATACTATGTTCATGCATTATTATTTTTATTTTCATGCATATTTCATGATAGCACTATTTTATGTTTCATGTCATTTCATATCACTTAGATTATATTCCATGTCATCTAGATTATATTATTTAGAATATGCCATGTCATTTAAAATATGCCATGTCATTTAAATTTGTCATGTTATTTAAATTATTTCATTTCATTTAGAATATATTATATCACTTAGGATATTTCATTTCATTTACAATATATTATGTCACTTAGATTGTTTCATTTCACTTAGAATATATCATGATACTTAGGATATTTCATTTCATTTAGAATATATCATGTCACTTAGGATATTTCATTTCATTTAAAATATGCTATGCCATTTAAATTATATCATATCATTTAGGTTGCATTATATTATCTAGACCTTGCTATATCATTTATTATGTCACACATGTTCATATTTATTTTTTTAAATATTTAAAAAAAAAAGAGAATAATTTTAAATAAAATAAAGATATTCCCGAGTTAAAATAATTTATTGTTCTCTTCGGGGTTGCCAGGGAGGATATCATCAATTATCATTAATAACGGAATATCAACGAGATTGATTCAGAAAATTTTCTAAATAAATAAAATTTTTTATATTTTGCCAAATTTTCGGGCAATGTAGGAAAATTTTGGATTAAATAATTTTGGATCCTTTTCAATTAAAAATGGAATAATTTTTTCTTTAAAATGGGAATTAATTTAAAATGTCAAATTTAAAATCAACTTTTTATCGAGATTTGAGATAACACAAAATTAATAAGGTACTGTTTTTATATGGGCGTTGTGGGGGTGCTAATCCTTCCCCGCACGTAACCGAGTCCCGAACCCGTTTTTTTTTTTTTCTCTAGTTTAAAACGCAGACTTAAAATTTTTTTTAAAAATGTTTTAATTAATTTTAAAATATTTTACAAAATCAGTTTTAATAGGTGGCCGATCACACCTAGCCAAAAAAGATTGGTGGCGACTCCATGTCTTTTTTTCTAGATCATTTCCAAACTCTCATTTTATTTTAAGAGAAATTAAATCATCTTTTCCTCTGATTTCCAATATCACATTTAACGAATATAAAATCTCGCGATGAGATTTATTATTTTTTAAATTACGAGAACATAATAATAATCCATTTTTTAAATCCAAGATGATAATCCTAAAACTAATATACCCTTTTAAAACCCTAGTGCTTTTTAGTTACACGCACTCTTTACTGTCGCCGGATTCGAATGCGCTTTCTCGTCACTCTCATTTCCTCATCCGTTTCTTCTGGTCACAATTTCTCCTCCCGCTTCACCTCACGCCTCTTACACGCCCTCTCAAGCAAACCCCAACAGTCAGCCCTAACCACCTTTGTCAATTGGCAACCGCCATCAATGGCCACAGCCGAGGAATCGCTCCGCAAAGCTCTAGCCGAAAAGCTATCGGCTGTGGAAGCGCATGGCAACGCGGTGAGAGCTCTGAAAGCCGCCAAGGCCTCGAAGCCGGAAATCGACGCTGCAATCGAAGCCTTGAACAGCTTGAAGCTGGAGAAATCGTCGATCGAGAAGCAGCTCCAGGCTGCTGTTAGTGGCAACGGTGGTGATGGCGCCCTTAGCAGGGAAGCCTTCCGTCAAGCCGCTGTGAATACTTTAGAACGGCGTTTGTTTTACATCCCGTCTTTCAAGATTTATCGGGGTGTTGCTGGGCTTTATGACTATGGGCCACCCGGTTGCGCCGTCAAATCCAACGTTCTTGCTTTCTGGCGTCAGGTATGGTACGCCTATTGCTCTTGCAATTATAGAGATTTTTATTTATTTCGACAGCAATTGTGAAGAATTAGGACAAATTCGGATGCTTATTGAGTGGGTGATGTAAATTAAACTTTATTCAAATCGGAGTTGTTTCAGTTTCAATTATTTCAAAGCAAATTAAAACCATTTATATGGTATATACTTGCATAGTTGCATTGATGTAAGTTCATAATAGACAATTTTATACTAAACTCAAAACAGTTCTAATTTAGCTTGTTTGAATTACCTTTTTTTCAGCACTTTGTCCTTGAGGAGAACATGTTGGAGGTGGACTGTCCCTGTGTAACACCTGAGGTTGTCCTAAAGGCATCTGGTCATGTGGATAAATTTACTGACCTTATGGTTAAGGATGAAAAAACTGGGACCTGCTATCGAGCTGATCACTTGCTTAAGGACTTCTGCAATGAGAAGCTTCAAAAAGACCTCAGCATCAGTACAGAGAAGGCTGCTGAGCTTAAACATGTACTTGCTACATTGGATGATCTGTCAGCTGAAGAGCTAGGTGCAAAGATCAAAGAGTATGGTATTACTGCTCCAGACACTAAGAATCCTCTCTCCGATCCTTATCCATTCAACTTAATGTTCCAAACATCAATTGGTCCATCTGGTTTGAGCCCCGGGTAAGTGCTTTTGATTTAGTATGTTGTTGGTGAAATCTGTGAGCTTTGATGTCAAAGCATGTATTTTACTTATTTTGTGGGTGCTATAGTTTGCTGACTTCATGATTTATTTTTGCTGTAATTGTTCAACATAAATGTAGCTTTATATCTAAAGAATCATGTGTCATTTGGTCTGCTGCAGGTATATGCGTCCTGAAACAGCACAAGGAATATTTGTGAATTTTAAAGACTTGTACTATTACAATGGGAACAAGCTTCCCTTTGCTGCAGCCCAAATTGGTCAGGCTTTCCGAAATGAGGTCTTAAAATCTGTCTTTGAATCTGAAAAAGATGTCAATTTATGCCCTTGTTGGATTTGGTTCTTTCTTTTTGTGTCTTTTGGAAATTGCTGCAAATGTGCAGCTCGGATTTTTCTAACTAAAGTCGCCTCATATCTCCTGCTATACACTGGTGTTTCTTGGTTTATTGCTTTCTTGCCTGTTAAGATGGTTGTCCTCATTAATGCACATTAAATCATGTAACATCAGAGAGAGATCAAATCTGATGATACAATTTCTATATGTATAGATATCCCCTCGCCAAGGGCTTTTGAGGGTTCGAGAATTCACTCTAGCAGAGATTGAGCACTTTGTTGATCCTGAAGACAAATCTCATCCAAAATACTCTGAAGTTGTGGACTTGGAATTCCTGATGTTCCCAAGAGAAGAGCAAATGTCTGGCCAATCTGCAAAGAAAATATGTCTTGGTGATGCTGTTTCAAAGGTTGGTCTATGGTTGACCGTTTCACTTCCTGTTTGCATCTCTCTTCCTACCCTTTTGTGATGACGATGTGCTTCATTGCTGTTTAGGGAATTGTCAACAATGAAACCCTTGGCTACTTTATTGGCAGAGTTTATCTCTTCCTAACTCGTCTTGGTATAGACAAAGACCGTTTACGGTTCAGGCAGCATCTTGCAAATGAAATGGCCCATTATGCTGCAGACTGTTGGGATGCTGAGATCGAGTGTTCGTATGGTTGGATTGAATGTGTTGGTATTGCAGATAGGTCTGCTTTTGACTTGCGCGCTCACTCGGTAAGATCTTGGTCTATGTCTTCATCTTATCTTTCTTTTCTTTGTTAAGGTGATCATTGTAAAATATCTTAATAGCATAATTTATGAGGGTAAGCTGGTCAGCGTAGTTGTGTTTAGGAATTTCAGATTAACAGTGTACTATGAGGAACAATGAGGGTTACGACTGATTTTATCAAAACAAATCTGGTGCTTATCCGTTCTACTGTTTGACTTCTTAGCTACGTTTATGAGTAATCTGATACCCACATGCTATCAAAAGCTAGATGAAACAGGAAAAGAAAGACTAATGTTATACTTTCTTTTCTACCCAAATATATTATACTAAATAGTTTTACTCATGCAGCATCATTTTGTTGTTTATGTCAGGATAAAAGTGGTGTCCCGCTTGTGGCTGCTGAGAAGTTTTCAGAACCTAGAGAAGTGGAGGTATTTTTGCTGATTACCCTATCATTGTCATATTAGGCTAATGTTAAGATCACATGACTTGTAAGTTTATAATTCAACAAAAGATCCTTAAATAAATTGACTCCTTGTTCATATATTCAGAAACTGGTTATAGCTCCTGTGAAGAAAGAACTGGGCCTGGCATTCAAGGGAAACCAAAAGAATGTCGTTGAAGCTTTGGAGGTAAATGATAGAATAGTTTTTTGACTATTTAATATTTCATGCCATGTGCTGTCTGCTCATATCACTTTAATGCATGAATTTCTTTTTTGGTTAGGCAATGAATGAAAAAGAAGCTCTGGAAATGAAGGCTTCTTTAGAATCCAAAGGGGATGTGGAATTCTATGTCTGCACTCTTGGGAAAAATGTGCCCATTAAAAAGAACATGGTCTCAATTTCAAAGGAGAAAAAGAAAGAACACCAGAGAGTTTTTACGCCATCTGTAATTGAACCATCCTTTGGAATTGGACGGATAATTTATTGCCTTTTTGAGCACTCTTTCTACACGAGGCCAAGTAAAGCTGGGGATGAGCAGTTGAATGTTTTCCGGTTTCCACCTCTTGTGGCACCTATTAAATGTACCGTATTTCCACTGGTTCAAAATCAACAATATGAGGATGTTGCAAAAGTTATTTCTAAGTCATTGACGGCTGCTGGAATCTCACATAAGATAGACATCACAGGTATGTGATTAAGATGAATGATACCTCTTTAATCTAACTTGCATGGTGCTGCATATCTATGCATAGAATCTTAAGCACTCAATTCATTAATACCAGTGTTTTTCCTTAAACCTCTCTCTTTGCTTGTTTAGAAAAATTTTCCTGGCAAATAAGAGTTCTGCTTAAAAAGTTTCAGGGAGTAAACTGAAAAATTAAGTCCCCGTTGATATATTTGACTTCAACTTATATATGCAACTATAGCAACATTCTTGTTTCTATAATTTTAGAGCCAGGCATTCCCATACTTTCAGTTATTTATGAACTTCAACTCAATCCCTTTTTCCCTTCTCATATTTACAGGCACCTCAATAGGTAAAAGGTATGCAAGAACAGATGAACTTGGTGTGCCGTTTGCCATAACTGTTGATTCAACGAAAGATGTGACGATCCGGGAGAGAGACAGCAAGCTTCAAGTCCGTGTTGGTGTGGAAGAGGCAGCCTCTGTTGTCAAGTCTGTAACTGATGCACAGAGAACATGGGAGGATGTGTGGGCAAATTTTCCCCATCACACCTCTGGGTCAGCGGATGATTGAGTCTTTAGAAATTTCAGCACACAGTTATTAACATAATAACCCAATATCCAATTTGGAGTTTCTTAACAGTTTTTATGATGATTTAAGGGTGATTTACAGTATTGAAAAATCTGAATTTACGTTTTGTACCCAAGAATCTGTTAATGTTTCTGAAATACTGTTACTTCTTACTTTCACATATCAGCTATAAAACATATATTATTCCTCGGCTTAATATTTGCATGTTCATTATCTAGTTACTGTGTCGTAGGATTTTCCATTTTGGCAGAAATGTTTTCTGGTTGATTTGGATATGACAGAAATATATATTGTGAAAGTGGATGTAAAGCTATATACTAAGAATTAGTATAGCTATCTACGATTGGGGTTTGGGAATTGAGTAACGCCTCCTTTGAGTGTTAGAAGTTCATAATCGTTGTTTCGATTCGAATTCAATGTTGATCAGTATCTTTTATTTATTTAGAATCCACAGCCACGGGACTTTCGCATCTATATCTATATATTTATACTATTTCTTGGTCCTCAAATTTGTTTTTTAATCTTTAAAAACTTTTAGATCTCCGATTATTCAAAGTTGTTCCATTTTGATCTGGAACCGTATAATTCGACAGTAAATGTCAATTGCCAATTTAAAATAAAATACATAAAATATGTTGATAGATACATATATTTTATTATAATAATTTGTACGTTATATAATAATAATATATTATCATGAAATTTAGATTAAATTATACAATATCTTATCGTTTTATATATATATATATATATATATATATATATATATATATATATTAGTTTTAGGTTCAATGATGTTATTCCTTAGAACAAACTTTTCTGCATATTAGAACAAACTTCAAAATATACCTAAAAAAATGTTGTTCCTTTAATTAAGGTCAACAACGGATTTAAGAAAGAAAATCCCAAATGTTGCTGTGACCAGAAGGGGGCCTCTCACTTGTTTTCGTTTTGGAAAATTTTTCTTTTTTCTTTATAATAAGATGTTGGCTTTTCTTTATGTTTTGGCTTTCTGTTTCTAACAGGGAGGAAGCATGGGATTGTTAACCCGATCATTATTTTACAAACAAATTTCGTGTCGAAAATATAATATAAAAAAATTAAAAATAAATAAAATTTTTATTTATCAAATTTGAAAGTTACAATCTCTGAAAGTTCTTAAAATAAAAATAAAAAATTTGATTTTTTTTTCAGCAAAATTTTGATCCAAAAATTTTGATCTTGAATCGATGAGATCTGCTTCAAGGGTCTTTAAAACTTTATCTTGAATCGATGAGATCCGCTTAAAAGGTCTTCTAAACTTGATCTTGAAAAACGAGTTTGAACTCCTTTCTTTTATGGAACAAAATCGAAAAGCAGCTTTTTGAAAAATCTTGAAAATTCGCTTCAAGAGTTTTCTAGACTTGATCTTGAAAAACGGAATTGATTTTTTCTTTTGATGAAACAAGATCAAAGAGCAATTTTCTTAAGAATATGCACAGCGTTCTTGACGTTCTTCAAAATTTCTTCAATTCCTTCAATTTTTCAGAGATTTCTTCTTCGGATTTTGGAAAGGATTTGGGTCTTCAAAATCTTGTTCTTCTCTTCAGACTTGTGAATTGTGAAATCTGTGTTGAGGGGAGGTTCCTATTTATAGTGGTAGCCAACTAGGTGAAATAGAGTTCTAAAAGAACTTGTCTTCCTTATTTATCTCTTAATTAATTTAATTTAATTTAATTAGAGATAATACCTCCTTATTTATCTCTTAATTAATTTAATTTAATTTAATTAGAGATAAAATTTTATTATTTATCTCTTAATTAATTTAATTTAATTAGAGATAAAACTTCATTATTTATCTCTTAATTAATATAATTTAATTAGAGATAAAACTTTATTATTTATCTCTTAATTAATTTAATTTAATTAAAGATAAAGTAATTATGACACATAGGTGAAATTTAATTAGATGACTCATGAATCCTTGCAATTTAATAGGTCAAGCCATGTGTACATATTTAATTAATTATAAAATAATTAATTATGATATCATCGCATATGATGTCATTAATTTCACATGTTGATCCATAATTTAATTGAAATTTCCTTTAATTAAAAGAATTTTCAATTGACACGTGGCAATTTATAATTGGTCAAAAAATTTCTCTTTCTACAAATGCCCTCTCAAGATTTGATTACGTACACGATTTTTGTTGAATGTAGCAAGTGGACAAATTTTGAAATTTGATTTGATGCCAAATTTTATTTGCACCTTTACATTGTCTTCATAAGATTTGCAAACATCAAGTGTTCCCACATGATTTTGTATGTGACAAAATAGCAAATATTGAAATTTAATTTTGATTTAGCAAAAATCAAAACTAATTTTATTTTTAAGACATTCGGCTAGTGCAACTTTGATAAATTCCAACTTGAATTATGCCAACCAAATCCAATTCACTCTTGTAGTCCAGCTAGGATTTCTCTCCTTCAACAATAATCAAAACAAATCCTTGCCATATAACCCCACCGAACTTGTCATTCCTTGGGATAAATTCTTCAAGTCATAGTTTAATAAGGATTAAACTCTTATTCACTTAAAGTCTGAGCTAGGATTTAGAATCCCATTGGGATTTGACTTCTAACCAGTATATAAAGCACCCCGAGGTCTTTAAATTCTCATATTTCCAATAGCATGAAGCCTCGTAACTTCATATGAGTTTTTTTTTTTATGCAACATAATTTTACATTCTCAGTTACTGGTTGCAGGATGTAGGTGCTCTCTCATCAAGAAGAACATTAAAAGCCCAGTTTCACGTCAAAGACCTGTCTCTGGATAAAACTTTAATGAAGCAATCAATGGCTTTACATGATAATTCACAAGATATACATGGGTCTCATCCAGAAACTTTTGCATCAGCTTCAGTCTCGAATTGCTTTTCACTTTCTTTTGAACATCACAAGCTGGAACAGTTTTTCTTCAGGAGGCTGTCGAAACCCCAAGTAAAGAAGACAAAGAATTATGCTGCGGACTTGTCATGTTATTCGGCTGCATTGTTGATATCTTGGCCGGGAACCTCAAATTCATGGCCTCTTCAATCTGAATTGGGAGATGTGTTGCAATAATCACAAGCCCAGCGGCTCCTCAGTTGAAACCTACCGTTTATTTGATCATGTTTCGTTCTTTATGTCTGTTCCCAGCGCAAACCAGGATAACGGGAACTCACAGCTTTAAACTCGTTTACGAGTTGGTCCATGGTCAACTTCATCGGCCTTTCAACTAAATCGGTTATTTCAAATTACATGAATTAGATGACAACATATATATATATATATATATATATATATATATACTTGTCACTTGTAAATTACATGCGTGTTAGACATTTAGATCTACTCATAGGTTGGGTCTGATCAGATTCGGACCGAGTTTAAACGGAATACTAAGAACATTTGTGTCTGTCCAGACCCGACCCGACTTGAAATATGGGCAAATTTATTTACCCAAATTCGACCCATATTATCAAAATGATACTCAAACCCGATCTGGTCCGTCCAAATTTATCACCTTTCAAGAATTTTTTTTTCTTCCCATTGAATTTTGGGGAGACTGTGAGGAGAGAAATCAAAGTCAATAGGCCCTGCAATTACCTGCCCCCACCATTAGATCACCTTGGTTACTGTTGCTCTTTCTACCATTGTCACTGGCATCTTTTTATTATTATTATTATAGTTTCTCAAAAATCAAAACCAACTTAAAAAGAAAATATTAAGCACTCCACTAGACTACCATTCAGTTTCAGTGTAGTAATTTATAGTATCACAAAACCAAACTACATACTGTGGTGCAAAGTTTACGAGGGTTAAAATTAAAATCTAAAATTATCAAAGATATTAAAATGATCCTTAAAGGTAATAAAGTAATTGTATAAATTTATGAATTAAATTATTTATTATATATAAAGTATATTTATTATTATATAATAGTATTCGGGTAGGGCCGGGCCGAGTTCAGGCCTAAAATTTTCTGCCCAAAACTTGGCCCTTTTAGAAAATGGGCCTAAAATTTTGTTCAGACCCATTTTTCGGGCTTAATATTTTTGTCCAAACCCTCCCAAATATCAAACGGGCTTCGGGTCTGGATGGATAATCCGACCCATGAGCAGTTCTGAGACCTTGCATTGTAGTTTAATGGTCACCAATAACCATGCAAGTTATAGCTTTGCCATGCATGTCAACCCGTTACACGTTTTTCTTGCATGTTTCATCAACTTTGCCATAAACAAATCTCATGCATTACTTTTAAGGATAAAGAAACGTGTTCATGCATTACATGTTTTCATTCCTTTTCATGCGCCACTTGTCCAAGATTTTATTTTCAAGTTTTTTTTTTAACTCTCTATTTACTATGACATGTTCTTTTTTTTTTGTAGAATCATCATGGTGTACTTCAAAGATGACAAAGATTATCTTGTCATTCTTTCTAAAACATATAATCTCCATGTCAAGGCTATTTTTGAAGAGGCATATTGGGGATATTTTTTCAAGACTTTTGAAGAACATTCTTTCAAGATTTTGAAGATTATTGGAGAACTTCCTTCAAGACTTTCGGAGAATCTATTTTTTTGGCGGAGCTTTCTTCAAGACCTTCAAGATTATCGGAAAATATCGTTCAAGACCTTTGAAGACCACTTCGAGAGATCCTTGATGGCCGCGAAGATTGGAGTCCAACTACCAACATTCTCTATATGAACAGATTATGGCGTCCAAGTGTTGTGAAGATTGTTGCCCATCCACCAACAACGTTCACATGTGCCTTGAAGATTGATGCCCAACTGCCGATGACATTCACATGTGCCTTGAAGATTGATGCCCAACCGCTAATGCTCTCCACCTTGCCACTAAGAAAGCTTCCATTATGAGACTTGAACAAGCTAAGAGGTTTGCCCATTCAAGTTCTATGATGAAGTCTTTCCATGTACCACCGAGTTAATTGGAGGTGATGACCAAGCAAGATCTTCCCAAGATGCTGAAAGATAGAGCATACAACAAACTTGATGACAAAGAAAGATTCGACCAAGATATTGTAGCATCAAGATGGCGAAAGATAGAGTATGCACCGAACTTGATGGCCAAGGAAGATTCATCCAAGATGTTGTTGTATCAAGATGGAGAAAGATAGAGCATACAACGAATTTGATGGCCAAGGAAGATTCATCCAAGACGTTGTAGCATCAAGATGGTGACAGACAGAGTGTGCACCGAGCTTGATTTCCAAGGGAGATTCATCCAAGACGTTGATCAACTTAGAAGAACTTCAAGCGCTTAAGCTTCGACTTAAGACTTGATGTTACTTGAGCATGTGAAGACTTCTGAAGTGGTTCTTCGATCAGTTCCGTTAGTCAACGAAGCATAAGGGAAGAATATTGTGATCCTTGAAGACTCAATTGGTGAGTGTGATTATGGAAGACGTTGGAAGTGAATCAAGGCAAAAGAATTCCATGATGACACATTCCTGCCAAGAGTGAAACTTCAGTTTCTGATCCACAGGAGTTCAACAAACTTGCAGTTTGAGATTGAAGATAATGTTCCAAGCACCATTTCCAACCAAGAATATGTTTGTCTCGACATAATGGTTAGGAATTCTTTGCATATTGTGAAGTCCTGTTGAAGTTTATCACATTGCATCTCCAGAATCTTCTAAGTTTACTGTTGATAAAGTGACATTTGATAGTCAATTGAAGCTTGCAACTATTTTGTGGAAAGCATTCAACCAAGGATTGTTCGCGCTTTTTCTGATCGAGTTTATTCAATTGCTAGAGATGTCTACAAGATCTTCGATGCAATAGAAGCAATCAAGTCTATTGATTCATCTTCATTGAAAGGCATGGTGGAAGACTCTTTTACACCACTCTAGAAGTTTAATGACCTTGAATTTTCACTTGAGACAAATTGAAAGGCCAGAAAGTTGACACCTCCAAGTTTCATGAAGATATGAGTTCCATTGAGTCTTCTACTACCCATAGTGAGAATGAAGCCAAAAGCTCAGATTCGTTGCAAAATAGGTTGGAAGCCTCTCGAGAAGACTTGAAGAATTTCAAATGGAAGCCTTGAACCCCTTTTGATGTAATTTCCTTTTTTTGGAAAATTTTCTTAGTTCTCAAGATTGTTAGGGATTTTTTCCCAACTTTGTAATCTCTTTTCAAATTTGGAATGAAGTTAATTTTTTTGACTCCATACATCATCTTAGAAGACAATCTTTTGCACTTTATAAAGCACTTTTGTATCAAAGCTTTGTGTTGAATACAAACTAAATTCCAAAGGATCTTTAATTTGTAAAAGATTTTTTTTACTTGAAAACAACTTGACTCATGACATTTCAATGGAGGATTATCATGATACTTTCAAGTAAACAAAAGATAATATTTGAATCAAACAAATATTTTTTTTTGTTTGGACTAAACTTGGCAATGAAACCAAGCTGCCTATGTACCCTCGAATTTGAAGGATCAGGTCACAACGTAGTTCAATTATGTTTTTTGTGCCCTAACTTTAGCCTAAGTTATCCTAGAAAGGATTTTCAACATAGCGGGTTTTTTTTTTTTTGATGTGCAGTTTAAGCTCGTGCTTAGGAGCAACATACGACAGTTTAAGCTCTTGCTTAGGAGCAATACACGACAATTTAAGCTCTTGCTTAGGAGCAATATACAATAGTTTAAGCTCTTGCTTAGGAGCAACATACGACAGTTTAAGCTCTTTCTTAGAAGCAATACACGACAGTTTAAGCTCTTGCTTAGGAGCAATATACAACAGTTTAAGCTCTTGCTTAGGAGCAACATATGACAGTTTAAGCTCTTGCTTAGGAGCATCATCTTCTTTAAGCATAGTAACGCTTCAAAAGCTTGTCATTAATCGGTCCAACTTTGACACCATCTTGATCGATGATCTTGTATGCACCATTGGTATAAATTTCTCAAACAACGTATGGTCCATCCCATTTTGAAAGGAACTTGTTGCCAATACGATGTGAAGTATTTATTGGTCTTCTCACAACAATGACTAAGTTTCGAACTTGGAAAGATCGCGGCTGGACTTTCTTCTTAAAAGCTTTGGATAGTCGAGCTTGATAGCACTCCAAGCGTTGTTGTGCTTGCTTAATAGGCCGAACACTTTTCTTAACAGCCAGATGATGCACAACTACTTTTGGATCAAGTTCCGGCATCTCTTCGCAAGTCCAAGCAAAGACATCTCGATACTCTATCAAAAGATCAAGATAGGTTTTTTCCTCTTTTGGAGGTAAGCAAGCATTAATAAAGACTGGATGTGGATCTTCACTAGTATCGATGTTAACCTCCTTTAGCTCGTCAATAGTAGCTTGATTTCCTTCTTCAAATGATGAAGGGGCTTCTTGGGCTTTTTCCTCTTAAGATTCTTCACTAGCTTCTTTTACAGATACATGGTTAGAAGTAAGGATTTCTGTTTCTTCAAGTTCTTCTTTCTCTGAGGATGGAACCTGTTTGGTTATAACCACTATGTGCTTTCTAACTTTCAAGACTTCACCAGTAGTTACCTTCCATTCACTTTGCTTTTTTATCCGAGAAGGAATTTTGCTGTGAAAATCCCTTGATTCTTTTAAAATGGGAGATTTTCTCTTTCGGCCACAGTTAACCTCTTCGGAGTATGGACTTCCAAGCCTTGACTAAATGGAAATTGGCTGACTTACAGAAGCTTCATCGTATTTTTCTCCCATTCGTTCAAAAATTGACCTTCGTGATGATTGAGTGCTCAGACGATCAAACACTGAACATCATGTTGAGCGTGCTCCCAAGCGATCAAATACTGAAGGTCCTTGTGGCTTCACTAGATCTTCTTGCTCCTCGGGAACTTCCTCCACATTTATGTATCTTGAAGTTTCTTTATGAATCTTCAATTTTAATGGAGAATATCCCAGTCTCTCTATAGAAGTTTCGATGTGATCAGTTTTCTTCTGCCAAACCTGACGGATCTTGAATGAACTTTTAGGCTTTTCTTTGCTAGACTCTTCTATCTCGTGAGCCAATTTTGCAATATCCTCTTGTTTATATCCAGCTTTGACAAGCAACCTATAGGCATTAGGATCAAAATCTTTGGCTCGATGAGTAGAAAGATCTTGATGTTCAAAAAGAGGTTCCTCTAATGGCCTGAAAAATCCTTTCAGTGGAGGTTTAAGATCTTTTGATTCTTCCAAGTTAGTGAGGGGAAGAGTCAAATTCTTTAAACCTTGAGCAATTTCATCTTCTCCAACTGTGGAGGAAGCCAAATTCTTTCCCTTTTGCTTTGATTCTTGCATCGAGTTGGATATTACTTCTTCTATAAATGCACCTTCTAGATAAAACTTTGAATCTGCGAAATGTGATTCTGCTGTAGTAAATGGCTTAGCGTCTACAAGGATCGTCTTGACTTGACCGTTTCTGCAATACTTGAGGCATTGGTGAAGAGTTGAAGAGACTACACCATTTCGATGTATCCACGGTCGTCCTAACAACATGTTGTATGTCGTCTTGGCATCGCTCACATGGAAAAGTTGATTTGACTCCATACCTCCAATGAAAAGCTGAAGTCTAAGTTTTTCGAGAGCTGTTTGCCCCCTTGGTTGAATCCTTGAATCATCAAGATGCTTTGCAGCAATTCATCCAAAGGAACTCCCAATTCTTTGATTGTCTTCGAATGGAGTATGTTGACAGCGGAACCATCATCCACCAAAATTCGATTGATCTTTTGTTCGCGAGCATATCCTACGATGAATAATGGCCGATTATGAGGAGTTGATCCCAGCAACAGATCTTCATCAGAAAAGTTAATTTTCGTGGCACAAGAACGATCAACATCTTCAAATGCTACTGTGTCGACATTGTCTTCATTTTCAACATCTTCATTGCCACCGATATGGTAACAAGTCATGAAAACCAAATCTTTATTTTTGAGCTGAATTGGCATAAATTCATTCAAGGTGATTGGCCTTCTTAACTTTCTTCCAGCTGAATTTTCATTATTCGATGGCATGGTTGCTTCTTAAGGCACCTTAGATTTTGGAGTCTGAGATGGTTGCTTGATCATCTTAGCTCTTTGATAACTCTAGGAAATATAGTTATTTTGCCATCTTTTATGCTTTTGAATCGGCTAAGTCCTTGAGGATTTTATTAGGATTTGATTAGTTTTAGATATTTTTATATTTATTTTAATTATCCATTTTATGTTTAAAAATAGTTATTTAGTTGTTATTTATGTGTTTTTATAGGTCCAAGGTGATCTGGTGCTTCGAGGTGCAAAACGACAAAAATCAGTGCATTCCAATGAGCAGGTAGATTCGACCTCCGGAGCTTCTTTCAAGAAAAACTCAGTCTTAAAGACTTCAAATGAGAAAACTTCCTTCTTGCTTTTGAAGCTGACTTCCATACCTTTCCAACAGTGCAAGGATCGTCAAAATCGGACAAGATTTACCCAGTCAAAATAGCTGACGAAGTTTGAGAAGCTGACAGAAACCAATTTCGGACAAACGGAGGAGAAACACCAAGGAGGCAGTAGCAGTGGAGCCGCGGCGCTGGGGGCTCATGAACAGTACCGTAAAAATGTAAAAAAATGCAAAACTTACTTGTTTTGCTTAGGAACAAAGTTTCGGACTCCATGAGGCCTTGGACACTTTAAATAGGACTCTTTTAGGTCAGAATAAAGAGGATTAGACATCTAGAAACCTAATTCTCTCTCAAGAAGATAGCCACCATCAAATTCTCTCAAGAAGATTGGAAGCTTGAAGATTGAAGACTCAAGAATTGACAACTCTTAGTTTCTTCTTTTCTCTTTTATCTTCTTTATTTTTCTTGTTTAGTTGATGATGGAGAAACTATTTTATTATTTGTTTTCATTAATTATCATGAACTAATTTTCTTTTGCTAGGATTTCAATGGAACTCAACACATAGTTTGAATTTACTTTCTCTCTCTAGCTTGATTTAATGGTTTGTTGAGTTGTTTGTTCATTCTTGTTCTTAATGCTTCTAGTTGATTGGCCACCAATTAGATTGATTTGTTAACCTAAATATAACTTGGAAAAGGGAGTTTAGTGTAGACATGGATTGAATGACACAGGTTTCATATTCATTTATTATGATGAATTGATCTGCAGGTAGGGTAGGAATACACTTCTTGTCATGTGTAACCATTGTTAGAGCCTAAGCTTAATGAGTTCTTCTTTAATTCAATTATCATAGGAATATAGTTAATTGGTTAAGAAGGATACTTTTATAAGATCATCGGAAGATCCTTATAAATAAGATAGAACTCTAGGTTAACAACTCAGGATCATTAATCAAGTGAAGAGGTAGAGAGATTCAAGCGAAGTGTTGAGGGAAGTTGTAATCCTAGGCTTTTTATTAATTAATTGAATTCATCTTTTTAATTTACTTGCTTTTAATATTAGTTTATTTTAATTTAGTTTTTGATTATCATCTTTAGTTAGTTGTTTAGATAAGATTAAGTTGTTTTAATTTCAGTACTTAACAAATTTAGTAGCAATTCCTCGTGGGTTCGACACTCTACTTTTCATTATATTACTTGTCAACGATACGTGCACTTGCGTGGTTAAATCCGAAAACACTCTTATGGGTATTTTCACAGGCTTTGGATGATTCTTTTTTTTGCCTTTTCGCGGTGTGACTAGAGTCCAACCATTTTCATAGCAAGTGGTTGCCCCCATGTCCTTAAAGCTCCACCATCTTACTTGTGCTTGGAGCTAGTATGATAGGATCAAAAGAGCCAAATACTATGGTTCTATTCAACGAATTAGAGTGAGAAACCATACTGATTGATGCCAGATTTGATGACACCGTTTCCTCTTCAAACTCGATTTTCCCCTCTTCATAGAGTCGCATGATTTTGTCCTTCAAAATAAAGCACTTTTCCAGAGGGTGGCTAATCAAGCGATGGTATTTGCAATAATTAGGGTCATCCAATTTATCAGCTTCTTCAGGTTGCTTCATTTCTGGTAACTGAATCAGCTTAGTCTTCAGAAGTTCTTCAAGTATGCTTTAAACATCAGAACCATGAAAGAGATACTTCTTTTCTTGCCTCTCATTCAAAGTGATTTTGCCTTTACCTTTGTCTTAGGTAGGAGTAGATTTTGCCTCTTGAGACTTGTTTGATTTGGGAGATATCTTAAGCGGCTTGGTACTCACAGCCATAGACTGTTTGCTTTCTCCCTTGTTGGCAAAAGTTTTGCCCTCTTTGCGGGTATCCTGCTTTTTCTTGCCTTTCTTTGGTTCTTGCACATGAGGTTATTGATTTCCAGCAGCTATCATACTCAACTCCATATCATGAGCATGAGTGGCTAATTCTTCAAAGGTCTTAGGCTTGATGCCTTGAAGAATGTAATGCAGGCCCCAATTCATGCCTTGGATGCACATGTCAAGGGCAAAAGACTCAGACAATCTTTCTTTGCAGTTAAGGCTCAGATTCTTCCATCTGTAGATGTAGTCAATGACTGGCTCATCCTTCCATTGGCGTGAGCTTGTGAGTTCGATCATGCTGACTATGCGACGAGTGCTGTAGAATCGATTGAGGAATTCATGCTCAATTTGTTCCCAGCTGTTAATCGTCCCAGGCTCAAGATCAGTGTACCAATCAAAGGCGTTTCTTTTTAAAAAGTGAAGGAACTACTTTACCATGATATCTCCATAGGTGCCAGCATTATTGCAAGTTTCTACGAAGTGCGCCACATGTTGGCGTGGATTTCCTTTGCCATCGAACTGCTAAAACTTTAGAGGTTGATAATTCCCAGGCATCCTCAGACGATCGATCCTTTGAGAATATGGCTTTGCATATGTATATGAAGGTTGAGTGACGCTTTCAACTTGATCTTTGATAGCTTCCTTGATAAGATCCTTGAGCTGACAGGTAGTGACGAGTTCATTGATATTTTCTTCAGAATCCTTAGCAACTTCCTTGTTGGAGTTCTCACCATCATCTTGAAAGATTGATTTCCAATTTTGGTTTGAAGCTTCGGGTCTTTTTTTAGTGAGACCAGCGATCTTGTCCATCATGGAAGCGATCTGGTTATCCTTCTCTTTAATACTTGCCGAAAGAATTTCAACGGATTTTGCCAGAAGCGCAACTTGTTCTTCCAATGATGTGGTGCCAATTGTCATGACGGCCATTACTCCAGAACTTGATTTTGGAGCAGATGATGGAATAGAGCTACTGCTTGAGTAGCTATCTTGTTCCTTGTATGTTAACTGGCGGCTTACACTTGACACTCGAGGATAATCAACTTGTCCAGCATAAACTTCTTCTAAGTCTTGAATTGGAGAATAAGTATCATAGAGCGGGTTTTGATTGAGCACAGGAAAAGTTTGCTCATACAGTTCAACTAGAGCTTTGGTCTTCTTCCTAGTGCCATAAGGATGAGCAGGAATATCAACGCTTGATGATGAAGCGAGGTAGACTGCAGGATTAGCTCGAGCAGGCTTGAGAGTTGGTTTGTTAGCAAGGTTCTTCTTAGGAGCCATTGCAACTTGATGACTTGAATTTTGAAGAAAAGAGATGAAAGGCAGAGATTGTCCCACCGGGCGTGCCAGAAATTTGTACACACAAATTTCGTGTCGAAAATATGACAAAGAAAATTGGAGACAAATAAAATTTTTATTTATCAAACTTGAAAGTTACAATCTCTGGAAGTTCTTAAAATAAAGAAATCCTTTGATTTTTTTCTTCGGCAAAATTTTGATCCAAGGGTCTTCACAACTTGATCTTGAATCGAAGAGATCCGCTTCAAGGGTCTTCTAGACTTGATCTTGAAAAACGGGTTTGACCTCCATTCTTTTATGGAACAAGATTGAAGAGCAGCATTTTGAGAAATCTTGAGATCCGCTTCAAGGGTCTTCTAGACTTGATCTTGAAAAACGGAATTGATCTTCTTTCTTTTGATGAAACAAGATCAAAGAGCAGCTTTCTTAAGAATAGGCACAGCGTTCTTGGCGTTCTTCAAAATTTCTTCAATTCCTTCAATTCTTCAGAGATTTATTCTTCGGATTTTGGAGAAGATTTGGGTCTTGAAAATCTTCTTTTTCTCTTCAGACTTGTGAATTGTGAAATTTGTGTTGAAGGAAGGTCTCAATTTATAGTGGTAGCCAATCAAATGAAATAGAGTTCTAAAAGAACTTGTCTTCCTTATTTATCTCTTAATTAATTTAATTTAATTAGAGATAAAACTTTATTATTTATCTCTTAATTAATTAAATTTAATTAGAGATAAAACTTTAGTATTTATCTCTTAATTAATTTAATTTAATTAGAGATAAAATTTTATTATT
The DNA here is from genome assembly GCA_030761205.1 of Fremontodendron californicum. NCBI lineage: Eukaryota > Viridiplantae > Streptophyta > Magnoliopsida > Malvales > Malvaceae > Fremontodendron > Fremontodendron californicum. Next base: position 7,148,956 of record JAULJL010000025.1, on the reverse strand, counting down.
TTTCTCTTAATTAATTTAATTTAATTAGAGATAAAGTAATTATGACACATAGGTGAAATTTGATTGGATGACCCATGAATCCTTGCAATTTGATTGATCAAGCTATGTATACATATTTAATTAATTATAAAATAATTAATTATGATATCATCGCATATGATGTCATCAATTTCATATGTTGATCCATAATTTAATTAAAAATTCTTTTAATTAAAAGAATTCCCAATTGACACGTAATAATTTATAATTGATAAAAAAAATTTCCTTCTACACGTACATAGCAGCCAGCCGTTGGTGTTCTTTATTTCCCCTTTTTTTTTTTTCTTCTTTGCTTTTCTTTTCTATTTTCCTAAGAAAACAAACTTGCCATTATCAAAATCATTTGTTCAGTCTCATCAGAAGTTTTAATTTTTTATTTTATTAAACCTCTCTTTGGCTCTTTTGAATATCTTGCTGGACAATCCAACAGGTATATACTAATACTATGGTCACTGATGATGATAGCAAAAACAAAGAGCCTTTCACTTTTCACTTGATTTTAAGTTTTTTACCCAAAAGTCAGCATTATGAATAAAACCCCTTAAGAAAAAAAATGGATGCAATCTATGAAGACCTCAAAGAAAGGAAAATAAAAACAACCCACCTTTGATCATCATCGATCCAATTCATAAAAATAAAAATAAAAAAATTATAAATAAATATTTATTTATTTATTTTAACTTCAAAATATGATAATAATTACCATGCGAACTTATTCAATAAAAACAGTGTAAAAGATTTGATTTAATCAATCATAATCACACATTCATTTTTTCTGCCACCATACTTTTTCTGCCATACTTTTACTGATATGATTGTCATGTGCAAATATGAGAGAATTATGAAAAAAGGTCAGAACTACTTGCTGTAGAACCAAGCAAAGCGCAGGTCGGCACAGCGAATGCTCATTCTTTAGGTTATTTTAATGCTCCTCATTCTATTTATTTAGTTTCTATCGTCTGCATTCACCTTTTATTTCTAATATTTAAGCAAATATTGATTGTGATCATTATATTTGACCTCAATTCCTACATTTTGATGTCATTTCTGTTAGTCTAAGAGAACAAGTAATGAAAGAAACTCCTACAATTTTTTTGGCTGTTCAAAAAAACAATTAAAACTTATTTATTAATTATATATCATGACAAAAAAATTTATTAATAAAAAATAAAATTTTGATATTTTAAAAATAGTTTAAATTATATTAAAGTCATCTTTAAAAGTTGATATATTATTAGTAATGAGATTTAGTATTCAAATATTGTATAATACTTGTAATAATAATATATAATTTTTAATAATAGTATCGTTTAAAATATTAAAAAATATGTGTATATTAATATTAAATTTTTTTTAATATTAATCTTAAAAATACGTGTATATTAAATATTTTTAGTTTTTATCACTTTTCTATGTAATTCTTTTAAAAAAAACAATTTTTGTTACATTTAATGTGGGTTTGTATGGGTTGCAAGATAAGAGTTTTCATTATAGTTAACATCCATTAAGCGGACCCAAAAATATATATATTATATTTAAATATTAAAAAATATGTTAAGTTATTTATATTTAAAATTTAATATAAAAAAAGGTATTACAGACTAAATAAAAAATATCATGTTTTAATTTATTTTTTGTAAAAAAAACAAAGATTATCTAAATGGGTCAGGATTATAATAGAGATGTCTATAGGTCGGGTTGGGTTAGGTTTCAGCCGAATTTAAATGTGATATCAACACCATATATACATGCTCAAGTCAGGCCCAACCCAAAATATGGACCTCAAATTATGCATAGATCCGTCCATATTTGTAAAGGGGTAGCCTAGACCCATCCAGGTTTAAAAAAAAACATGTTATTTTTATTTTATCTTTAGTAATATAATTTTTGTTCCTTTTATTAAGTTTTAAAATATGGATAACTTAACATATTTTTAATGTTTACACTATAATATTATAAATATATTTATTCTTTATATGATATAAATTATATAGTATATAAAAATATAAAATAATATATTTATATAATTAAAAAATGGGCCGGACTGGGCCGAACTCGAGCCTTAAATATTGGAGTCAAGGCTCGACCCCTTTTTTAAATGGGTTATTTGTCTAAGCTCATTTTTGGACTTAATATTTTTATCCAAGCCCTCTCAAATATCGAGGAGCCTTCGAGCTTGGACAGATAACCCGGTCCGTGAACAAGTCTAGATCGTAACATTTAGTAGTATTTGATTTTCCTTGACATAATTTTGAATCACAATTGTTGGTCGGATCAGGCTTAAGCAAGCATGCAAAATGTTGATACTATGCCTAGATCCAACATGAACCTTACCTGATCCGACAAAAAAATATAATATTTTTATAATTTTACCATTAAAATAAATGGCTTATAATTTAAAAAACTGTATTCACTAAAATCAACATTTGGCAATGTTGGACATGACAGGATTATAAATACGAGAAAATAATTAAAATATGACAAAATATGACACAACACAAAAAAATACATGAACACGACACGAATGCACGAACGTATAAAAATTTATATAACACGATTATTAAGGTATCAAAATTTAAATAAACATATAACAACATAAACATGATTATGATACAAGAAATAACATGAACACGATATAAATACACGAATTACTAAACATACATGTGATAAGTTTATTAAAATAAAAAATATTTCTTAATAAAATAATATAATAAATTGGTTCGAGCCTAACAAATTTATTTTCGAATTGACCAAACTCATAAACTTGATAAGCATCTTGATTCATAAATAAATCTAATGATAATATCTTATTTTCATTTTAATAAAATTTTTGTGCTAATGGTAACATAAAATATTTTTAATCATTAACCTTTTTTGTAATTCTCTTAAAAGAAAAAGTTTGGCTCATTATCCCTGAAAATCTATCTGTTCGTATCTGTTCTCACAGTAAATGTTCTTACTGTAGTTGTCACCTTAAAATATAAATATAAAATATTTTTAATTAAATAAATTTTGAATGGATAGATTGAGTTGAACTCGATTCCAAATTCAAATTTTATAGGTATCAATCGAGTGTAGTGCGATTTAATTTATAGACATCTTCAAATAGTCAATGCCTAGATCAAAATTCTCATTTTTTATGTTTATTAAGAGTAGATCTAATAATTGTTTCAATTTTTTTCCTTTTATATGCTTGAGAACTCATTGAAACTCTAAGAGCATCTAAAATTTCTTTTCTCTGTTAGTTTCTATTTGTTTCATAAAAACTAATTTTTTACATTTTTTGGTATTGGATTGATAGAAAATAAAATTACAATGCAAATTCACTTGAGATAAAAAAAAAATAGTTGAAACTTAGGTTTTTTTTTTTTTTTTTTTACAAAAAAAGAAAAATTTCAAACTCACTCAAGCATAAAACTAACCTTCTCTCGAACTATACTTATTCCAAAAGTAAGTCTTGGACAAAACTTTTTAAATTTGGATTTAGCTTGAAATATTATTATATTTATAAATAATTATTTTAGTTAATTTTAATTAAAAATATACATTTATAAATATTAAAATATCAATGTTCAAATAGTTTTATATTTTTAATATTATTTTTAAAATATAAAAAAATTACATATTTTTTTTAATATTTTAAATAAGGTAAACTTCACTTATATCCCCCCGGTTTGGACGTTTCTCACATACCATCAATGTGTTTTTTTCTAAATAATCTCTTGTGATAAAGTTTTATTCCGACAAAAAATTACACAGTTAATTTTTTTGATAAAATTATTGAAATATCCTCAATTGATCTAGTAAAATTACCAAAATGCTCTCGACACTCAACGATATTTTTATAATTTTATTAGGAAAAAAAAGTAATGACATAATCTCTGTGAGAACGGAACTTTAACACAGGAGATTATCTAGAAAATGAAGCACATGAGTAGCATGTGAGAAACATTCAAACCATAAAGAGTGTAAGTGGAGTTTATCCTTTTAAATATTATTAGATTTAGTTACATATACGTTGTATGTGGGTGATATATCATATAATTAATATATATAAAAATAATAAAATATATAATTAATATTAATAATAATATAATTATTATCTCTCTAAAAAAAAATTAAATTTAAATTAAATTTTATGAAACATACTATTGAAATCTTACTTGAAAATCATGCAATAATAGATACAATCATCTTATATTTTGAATTCCCTTTATTAAATAGCTTAAAGAATATTCAACAATAATTCATAATTATGCTTATTCCACACCTTTTCTTATGAAACTATTCATGTAATAATTAATCACTACCTTAGGATCCAATTTTCATAATGAAATTGGCAATTGATAATATTTCTTTCTAATAACACTAAATTTAAACCTTGCCTAATTTTTCAATCAAAGCTTTGCTTAGTATGTGTTAATCAAGAAAAAAATACTCTTAGGAAAGCACCAACCAATGTATTGCTCCTACAATTAGCTAATTTATAAGTTCGTGAAATTATATCCTAAGCCTTAACATGATATGATCATTATAACTAGCATTCTTGATAGAGTTGCTCAAAAATTGAGATTTTCATAGATGCAAGTCAGATAGTAAAAGGGGCAAACTATATATTTTAGAGACGTAATTGTATTGATATTACAATTTATAGCAAATAGTCTCTTCCAATGCATGCAGTAAAGCATAATAAAGCTCTTTAAAAATCTTGTTAGACTAATTTAATTTCTAAATCAATTTATTTTTAGTGAAATTAAATTAGGAAAAGCATAAGAAGAATTGTTTCCATCCGATAACACAAATAAATAATTACATATATATATATATATTAGTTTCTTAAAAGTTTTGCATCAATTATAGAAGAACTTTGAGACTTTCTGCAAACTTTCAACTAATTTATAAATGTTAACCATAAAACGAAGTCTAAGTTTTCAAGCTTCGTTTGGTTTGAAAATCAGCTTCCCTTTTTATGTCTGTGATCAGCATATATGCCCATAAATTATCTATCAAAGTAGTGCAAATTGGCTAGGACATGTCAGAAAAGAAAAATAATATCTCACTATTTGTTTTGTACTATATGTACTTTCGAACAAAAGAAAACGCATATATCTCTTTAGCAAGGTTCCAAAAAAACAGAGTATAATAGGTTATTACAAATAGAGTTAAAAAATTAATAAAAATTAAAATTCAGATAAATCATAAAAGCAATAGAATCAGTTTACTGTGTAAAAGAAGTATGTTACAAATAAGACTAAAAATCAGTAGAAATTAAAACTTAGATAAGACCATAAAAGTAATAGAATGAGCTTACTGTGTAAAAAAAAAAAAAGCAATAGCTCAATATTAGAATGCTAATGCAGACAAAAGTTCACAAAATAAATTAATCATGACTTTCATCTTTATATACGGAAGATGCAAATAATAATAATAACTAATAAATAATTAGACCTAAAACAAATATGCAAATAATAATTAAGCCTAAACTAATTAGGTTTTCATTAATGATTTGTAGTAGTCTTAAAATAAAATAGTTTTTTAAAGAAAAATTTAATAACTATTATCAAGGATAAAATAGTTACAAAAAATTAATAAATCATTATTAAGGATAAAATAATTAAATTTTAGCACTAAAGATAAAATAATTAATTTTAAAAATTAACAAAATAGAGTAATATTATTTATTTAATTTTTGTATTTGAAAATAAAGATAATGAATTCAAATTGAAAATCCACAAATCAAAAATGCATCTTTAATGACGATTGTAAACTTAAACAAACAAATAATATAACATCAATTATCTCATGGTCTGAATCCCAACATTTGCAATCCTTTTTTTTTTTAATTTCATATTACTACCTCTTTTATACAAAAAAAGTATGATTGGAGTCATTTCAAGTCTCAACACAAAGAACTTCAAATCGTAAAATCATTTCTTAACTAAGTGATCATCAACCAACCAAAAAATATGTGGATTGTATCTTCTTTTCAGCTTCTTCGATAATTTATATTTGTCAAAAAATGTTGGACAGATCTATTCAAGGATAAAAATTAGGCCTAAAAAGGAAAGATGCAAATAATAATTAGACTTAAAATAATCAGAATTAATTAATGATTTGTAGTAGCCTATAGGAAAATTAGATTTTTATTAAAAAAATTAATAAATCATCTTCAAGGATAAAATTATTAATAAAATCAATAAATCATTATTTATGATTTGTAGTAACCTATAAGAAAATTAGACTTTTTATTAAAAAAAATTAATAAATCATTATCAAGGATAAAATAGTTTAAAAAATTAGTAAATCATTATTAAGGATAAAATAATTAAATTTTAATATTAAGGATAAAATAGTTAATTTTAAAAATTAGCAAGGGTATATATATCAAAATAATTAAATTTCAGTATTAAGGATAAAATAGTTAAAATCATTATTAAGGATAAAATAATTAAATTTTAGTATTAAGGATAAAATAGTTAATTTAAAAAATCAGCAAGGGTATTTATGTCAAAATAATTAAATTTTAGCATTAAGGTATACACACAAATTTCATGTCAAAAATATAACAAAGAAAATTTGGAGTCAAATAATAATTTTATTTATCAAAAGTTAAAAGTTACAATATATGAGAATTCTTAAAGATAAAATCTTTTGATTCTTTTCTTCATAGAGAAATTTTGCTTCAAGGGTCTTTTAATTTGTTCTTAAATCAATGAAATTTGTTTCAAGTATCTTGATGACTTGATCTTGAAAGTTGTTTCAAGGGTCTTGAATATTTGATCTTGAAATTTGATTTAAGGGTCTTGAAAGATTTGATCTTGAATAAGATTTGCTTCAATTTAATCCAAAATTTAGGGAATCTTAAAAATCTTGAAATTTGGTCTAAATTTAGGGATTTTTAAAAATCTTGGAATTTGATCCCAAATTTAGGAATTCTTGAAATTGTTGAAATTTGGTCACAATTTAAGAATTCTTGGATCTTTAGATTTAGATCTTCATATCTTCTTTCTTGGACTTGAAAATTCAAATCTTCTTTCCTCAAATTATTTTCAGGCTTTCTTTATCCAAATTATGCTTCAAAAGTCTTGTTGACTTGATCTTGAGGTTTTCGAGACTTGATCTTCAGCAAACAAATTTGATCTTCTTTTTTGGATCAACACAAAATCGAAAAACAATTTCTTGAGAATTCTTAAGAACAGGCACAGACAGTGTTCTTCAAAATTTCTTGAATTCTTCAATTCTTTCGAGCTTGATTCTTGGGAAGGCTTGGAATATTCAAAATCTTCTTCTCTTCAGCCTTCTGAATTGTGTTGAATAGCTTAGGGAAAGTCTTTATTTATAGTGGTAGCCTGCTATGTGAGATAGTCCTAAAAGGATTTAAACTTTTTTTATAAAGTAGTTCTAAAAGAACTTTAATTGGATGACCCATGAATCCTTGCAATTTGATTGATTAATCAAAATTATGAATTTATCTTTAAAAATAATAAATTGAATGACTTATAGTTGAACTTTGATTAGACAAAAATTCTTTAATTAAAAAAAAATTCATTTGACATGTGTCAATTTATAATTTGCGAAAAAATTTTCATTCTACATAAGGATAACATAGTTAATTTTAAAAATTAATAAAGTTATATATGTGATCTGTCGTTCACTATTTATAATTTTGGAGTTGGTGCTTTTATATATAATATAGATTATTATCAAAATAAACATTTTTAAAATTTTAATAATAAATATTATATTAATTTTAAATAAATCCTTATTTTTAAAGTAGATTCACTTTTTAAAATTATTTAAATTCTTCTAAAATATCAAAGTTTCGTTTTACTTTAATATATATATATTTTTTGCATTATTCGTAATTGATAAAATACTTTTTATTTGTTAACTTTTGTATAATTCTCCTTATTGTTCTCAACCCAAAAGTGTTCAGCTCAGAAAAGAAACCTATGATTATAATTAATGTTACCAAATTTGAAGGCCAAAATTTAAAGGAACCGTAGGAACGCACTATAATAGTTTGTACCGTATACGTTACTTTAAAATATGAAGTTAAAATTGATGAATATTTTTTTTTTCTTTGAAACAAAATAGATAGAACTTTAACGTGAAATGGAGTTGGCATCCGAAAACCTAAAAATAGGAATAGGTAAAATAAATATATTACCGAGATTGCCCTTCCTCCTACTTTCCTTCCTATCCTACCCCCTCAAATGTCTTCACCAACCCATTGCTGGCGTTCTTTACTCCAACTCTCTTTCGTATATATCTAAAACCCAAAGCCATTCTCCATCCATTTGTTTTTTCCATCGTTCCTGTAGTAAAGTTAAAAACCCAAATATTTTTTTCCCTTTTTCTTAGAGCCTCCTTCACCAACCCCCTGCCCTGTTCAGTCTCTGATCCTTTGATCTTTCTCTATGGCTACCATTTCTAAGCTCTCTAACCCCAACCCAGCCGCTTCTCTTTCATCATCTTTCAAACCCAGATCTTCTTCATCGCTTAAATGCTTCGTTGGGTTCCCTGCCACGTCTGGTTTTAACTCTAAGCTGGTTTCATCTTCTGGCTTGTCCTTGATAAATAACCACCCTTTCAAGGGCTCCTTGGTGTAAGTGTTTTGCTTTATGTCAACGCCCTTTCTCAAATTGATTTACGGGTTTTTTTTTTTTTTTTCTTTATTGTCTGATGTAAACAGTGTTTGGTCTTTAAGTCTTAAACATTTTTCTTTAGTTTTTTTTTTTAAAGCTTTTGTTGATGCATTCCATTTCTTTTTTTCTTTTGATAGGTTTTGATTTCATTTCCTGATTTGATGTCGAAATGACTTTGCTTTGATTCATTATTATCAATTTATCATTAACATTTTGTACCTATTGATTTTTTTTTTAAAGAAGACTTTTTTTTTTGTTGCTCTCTAACGAACTTTTCTTAAGATTTATTATTTGGAAGGATTATTTTCAAATAAGTTGGTCAGGGTTTTGACCAGAGATGAATATTTTTAGAAGCGAGAACGATCTACTATTCTCAGCATTGCTTATTGCATTTGTAATTCAACGAATGAGATTTTACAAGAAAGAGTGGTGCTTGCTATTCATTTTAGTTGCTTGCTCGCTACTTTTTGCCCTACCATTTTAGGCTTCTTTGATTCCAACTATGTTTTCTTATTGCAGTGTCAGATGTTCTCTTGTTGATGGAAACGGTAGTTCAGTAAAGAGGACTACTTTACATGATCTCTATGAAAAAGAAGGGCAGAGTCCATGGTATGACAACCTTTGTAGGCCAGTGACCGATTTGCTGCCACTGATTGCAAATGGGGTTAGAGGTGTAACTAGCAACCCAGCGGTAAATACCTGCTATGTTTTTTGTTATTCTCTGCTGTTTTAGTTTGTGGTATTTGTCTATTTTGATCCCTTGTAACAATTTTGAAATATTTGATTGCAGATTTTCCAGAAAGCTATATCGTCATCAAATGCTTACAATGATCAATTCAGGTATTCTTGGTGACCCATAATTTTAAGTGTTATGATGTGTAGCATAAGAAGATTGATTCATGATGCAGAGTAGACAATTACATTTAGGCTTGGCTTTTCATGTCATAATATACCCTAAACACATTGCCTCAGCACAAAAGAAAAATGAAAATAGAAACTAGAGAAAAACCAAGGCATGCTCATCTAAACTGAGTTGGCTGGTTATCATGATCTCTTGATGTTTGAGAATTGTTTTTTCTGATCTTTTTAGTACTCATCTTTATCTTTAAAAATACTGGAATTTGCAGGGAACTTGTACAGTCAGGAAAAGATATTGAAAGTGCATATTGGGAGTTAGTGGTGAAGGACATTCAAGATGCCTGCAAACTTTTTGAGCCAATCTATGATCAAACAGATGGAGGTGATGGTTACGTTTCTGTCGAGGTTTCTCCCAGACTTGCTGATGATACTGAAGGGACCATTGAGGCAGCCAAATATCTTCATAAAGTGGTTGATCGTCCCAATGTGTACATTAAGATCCCTGCAACAGCACCATGCGTTCCTTCAATCAAGGAAGTTATTGCGAATGGCATAAGTGTGAATGTCACTGTATGTTATTTCTAATTTCCTGGCTTAATTTAGAGTGGAAGATGTAGTCTTGTTCTACACTCATCTGTTTCACTAATGTTCTTATGAGCATCTACTGTTATACCAATGCTAGCAATTAATGCTTTGAATGGGCCATTGGCTATAAGTCGAGAGCCATTTTCACCCAATCAACTAAGCTTTCCAATCATGAGATTTCCGGCACTTTGACTGTTTGGGCTATTGTAGTTCTGGGCTTGTTTCACTGAAGTTTTAGAAAATTGTGGACATATCTTGCATTTACATCTGGACTAGATTTGTTTCTTTTATGTTCTAAACTTCATTTTCTTTTCTTATGTGTATGTACAGCTCATATTTTCACTTGCTAGATATGAAGCTGTCATTGATGCTTACTTGGATGGCCTTGAGGCTTCTGGGCTGAGTGATCTCTCTAGGGTTACAAGTGTAGCTTCTTTCTTTGTCAGTCGGGTAGACACTCTCATTGACAAAATGCTCGAAAAGATTGGAACACCAGAAGCCCTTGATCTCCGAGGAAAGGTAACTAAGCCGCAATATACACGTTCGTACATTTCAAATGTCAACTGAATTACATGTCAAGGTTTTCTTACATCATGGCATGCTTACTATTTTTTAGGCTGCGGTAGCTCAAGCAGCTCTGGCATATAGGCTCTACCAGAAGAAATTCTCTGGTCCAAGATGGGAGGCTTTGGTGAAGAAGGGTGCTAAGAAACAGAGGTTGCTGTGGGCCTCAACTAGTGTCAAGAACCCTGCCTACCCTGACACTCTATATGTTGCTCCTCTTATTGGACCTGACACAGTGAGCTATCTTCTTGTTGAATAAAATTTTCAATAAAGACATGATTTTCAACTTCGAGTTGATGAATAATCCCGTTATCTTTTTGGTCATTTGTGCTGTTGCAGGTTTCAACCATGCCTGACCAAGCTCTCCAAGCCTTCATAGATCACGGCACAGTTTCAAGGACAATTGACACAAACGTGTCTGAAGCTGAAGGCATCTATAGTGCACTTGAGAAGTTGGGGATTGACTGGGGCTACGTCGGCTCACAGCTCGAAGATGAGGGAGTTGAGTCTTTCAAGAAGAGCTTTGACAGCCTTCTTGATACCTTGCAAGAGAAGGCAAACACTCTTAAATTGGTTAGCCTGTAAAGCCTTTGTGATATCCTTGTTTTGCTGTCACTGCAACTCAATAAAACAAGCGGGTCTTGGTTCCTGCTGTAAAGAAAGTTGGTGAGCGTTTTGTGAGACGCTGAATATTATGTATCATAAAGGGATTAGTGTTTGTTTAATGAAAATTTTATTTTGTGCTTGTTTCTGCCCTTCTATCAATCTCCTTCTGCTGATCATGAAGTTGCAGATGTATTCTTGTGGTTGTGGAGACTCTGGTCCTAAAGCAAGAGGAAATCTTCAAGGATATGATATATATAATACAGTAATGTTGATTGCAGCAGGATATTTGTGATTTTTGGTGCGAATATCATTCTGATACTTGTCAAAATAGTTTTAATATTTTGGTCAACTTTTATAATTGATGGTCAAAATTCAAATCTTTCAGAAAGAAAGAAAACCTTAAAAAAAACCCTGCCCTTGGATCTTAGTTTATTATCTTCTCGTGGTCGGAACAGATTGCAAAATTTCCTAGATTCTACTATTGTCATTTACCAAAATGAATATAAAAACAAAGTTGTTCTCGGTGATGAAATCGGATTGAATCGGTTCAATCAGAAATTGAAGATTTGTTTGATCTGGTATTATATATAAAATTATTATTATTTTTTTAAATCGGTTTAACTGATAAAAAATAAAAATAAAATAGTTTTTTTTTTTAAGTGATGAGATCATAACTTTTTAAATTTATTTTAAAGATATACCATTAAACCAAAATACATGTTCTTATCAATTATTTACTATATTTATTATTTATTTAATATTAAAAGTATTTTTTTAACATTTAAAATTATTTTAATTCAAATCAGCCGGTCAAACGGTAATCGAAAGTCACACCGGTTTAACTTTAAGTCCGGTTTTTTAAACCTTGTTTTCTTGGTTCATGCTCAACTTGGATTTGATAGAATTATACAACAACAAAAAAATTAATTAAAATACGACATGATATAAAAATAATATGAATACGATATAAATATACAAAAGTATCAAAAATTTTATAAAATAAATTATTAATATATTAAAATTTATATAAATATATAATATTTTAAACATAATTTTGATAAAAAATAACATGAATACAAATATATGAATTAACAAATTTAGTGGGAGGTGAGGTGGCGGTTTTTTTACCTTAATATAGCTGATTTTTATTTATTTATCGAAATACCGTTGTTTTCAAATTATTTTTCAAAATCCGTTTTTTTTAATCAGTTGGGAAATCGCCATGGCCCATGGCGATTTTTCAATGGTAAATTTTATTATTTTTTTAAAACTAAGTTGGGAAATCGCCATAGGTCATGGCGATTTCCCAACTATTTTTTTTTTAAATTTTTTACATTGAAAAATCGCCACCCACGATGGCGATTTCCCAAGGTGAAGAATTTACCTTTTTTTTTTTTTACTTTTAATTATTTAATAATAAATTTTAAATAAAAATTATATAATTTATAAGTTTAAAAACAATTTAATAATTTTTATATATAATTTTTATCTCATGGTGGTATAGGTGTCCATGGGCCGGGTCGGGCCCATGTATGGTATCAACACCACATTTGTTTGCCCAAGTCACGGAGGCGATTTCCCAACCTTTATTTTGTTTTTAATTTTATAAAATAATAAAAATTATATAATTTTTAATTTAAAAAAATAAAAATAAAAATTTTAAAAACAAAATTTAAAAAATAACAATTTACCAAAATTTAAAAAAATTATATTCGTAATTAGACCTGTTAATGGGCCGAGCCGCGATCCGAAATTTTTTCTTTTGCCCAAGCGCATTTCGAGTCTGGCCGATCTGAAAGCCTGTTTAAATAATAACAAATTTAAAAATTATATAAATACAATCCGGGTTTACCAGGCTGGACTTACCACCATGTAGACCTGTCCAAGGGTCGGACTACCCGCCCAAGCCCGAAGGCCTGCTTGGAAGGGCTTGGACAAAACATATTAGGCCGAAAAATGGGCTTGGGTAAAAAAATTAGGGCCGTTTAAAATATGGTCCGGGCCTTGGCTCCAACATCCGAGCCCTGCCCGGCCCGTTTTTTAATTAAATAATATATTATTTATATATATATATATATTATGCAATTTATGTTATATAAAAATTAAATATATATAATATTATAGTGTAAACATTAAAAAATATGTTAAGTTGTCCATGTTTAACAACTTAATAAAAAAAAAAAGATTAAATAATAAATATATCTATTATTTAAGAAAATAGAAAAAAATAATATAGGTGGGCCTAAACGGGTTTGGACAAAATTTAAGGCCCATATTTCGGGTGAGGCCGGGCTTTGAGCAAGCAAATGTAATGTTGGTACCTTACATGGGCCCGACCCATATTTTAAGAGAATAAAATATATATATATTAAAAGAATTAAAATAAAAGAATTAAAATAAAAAAAATAAAAATAAAAAAGGAGAAGAAGAAGAAGAAGAAAAAACAAAATTTATAATTAAAAAAAAAAGTTACTTTGGGAAATCGCCACCCACGGTGGCGATTTCTCAAGGTAAAAAATAAAAAAAAATTTAAAAATACCGTTGGGAAATCGCCATGACCAATGGCGATTTCCTAACTGGTTAAAAAAAATGGATTTTGAGAAATAATTTCAAACCATTGGTATTCAGTAAATAAAAAAAAAATCAGCTGTATTAGGATAAAAAAACCTGAGGTGACTGATTAAATTACAGCCTTCATGTATAAAATGGAAAGCCAACTGAGAGTGAAGGAATAATTTCAAAATCGAGACTTTTTTTATCTTAATATAGCTTAAAAAATTTTAATTCTCAAAATACGACTACTTTTTTTTAAGTATCGAAATCCGTTTTTTTTTTAATCAGTTGAAAAATCGCCATGACCCATAGCGATTTTTCAATTGATATTTAAAATAAAAAAAAAAATTAATTGAGAAATCGCCACCAAACAACATTCGTTTCTTCATTCGAAATGAAGAAATGAATGCTGTTAACTTTTTTTTTTAAATAAAAATAAATAAATAAAAATTATATAATTTATAATTTTAAAAAATAAAAATGTAATAAAATTTAAATAAAAAAATTAAATAATAATAATTTTTTACAAAAAATTAAAAAATTATATTCGTAATATCAATCGAATTTTTTCAACTTGTATTTATAATAAATGAACTTCCGGGAGAAAGGTCAACCAAAGCGTTGTAGATTATGCAGGAATGAAGGTCATAACTAGACCTATCCACGGGCCGGATAACCCTCCCGACCTGGTAAGCCCTGATCTATTCCGATATACCAGATTGATAAGGACATTTTCGACGGCTATGACCAGAGGTGTCCATGGGTCGGGTCGGGTTGAGGCCCAATTTTTTTTTCCCTTGTCCAAGCCCGAAAATAAGAATTATATAATTTATAATTTTAAAAAAATTATAAATTAATAAATTGTAAAATTTAAATATTAACAATTTTAAAAATTTTAAAAATTATATAAATTTTTATATAAATATTAAAAATACATTTTTATTATATATATTTTATAATTAAAGTTAAATAAAAAATATTTTTTTTATTTAATAAATAATAATTAGGGCTAGGCCGGTCGGCTCGAATTACAAAACACACTTGTCCAAGCTCGGCCATATACGATCCGGGCTTATCGGGTCGGGCGGGCTACCCGGCCCGTGGATAGGTTTAGCTATGACCTTCATTCCTGCATAATCCACAACACTTTGGTTGGCCTTTCTCTCGGAGGTCCATTTATTACGACTACAAATTGAAAAAATCTGATTGAAATTACGTATATAATTTTAAAATTTTTGTAAATTATTATTTTTCAAATTTGTTATTTAAATTTTATTAAATTTTTATTTTTTAAAATTATAAATTATATAATTTTTATTTAAATTTATTATTTAAAAAAATAAAAAAAGTTAACAACATTCATTTCTTCATTTCAAATGAAATGAAGAAATGAATGTTGTTCCCAACTAAAAGAAATAATTTTTTTAAAAATATCAGTTGAGAAATTGTCATGGGTCATAACGATTAAAGATGCTAAGCCCCAAAAAAAATTTTCTTTGCCTAGACCAGGCTCATATTTACTGTTCACTATATTTAAAAAATATATATATATTTTTATATATTTTTAAAATTAAATTTAAAAAATATTAATTTTTTTATTGGATGAACAGTGATCCAAGCCGGTCTGGATCACTAAAATCCCTGCCCAAGCCGAGCGAGCTATCCGGCCTGTGAGCAGGTCTAATGGCGAGTTCCCAACTAGTATTTAAAAAAAAATTAAAATTTTCAGTTGAAAAATCGTCATGAATTGTAGCAATTTCTCAACTGATTAAAAAAAAGAATTTTGATATTTAAAAAAAAAATAGCCGTATTTTGAGAATTAATTTTTTTTAGCTATATTAAAATAAAAAATCTTAAAATCGACCTTAATCAGGTTTAAAATATTTTTCTAAGGAAAAACAAACAAAAATTAAAGAGAGAGAAATAGAATGATTTACCCAAAAAAAGGGGGAAATTTTTTGATAAAGAAATCAATAGAAGTAGACGGATGGGTTTTTGGGTCCCATAAAAACCAAACGATAAATATAAGGAGGAGCAGAGGCTGACAGCCGTAGAAACTAGAAAGGCTCTCCAAAACCAAAAAGCTGAGGCAGTTATCTTCCCGCGTAGAAACATTTTCTCTCTCAAGTCTCACCGTCGTCTTTCCTCCTTCCGTCACGGAACTAAAATACTTAGTTTGATGGCCTCAATTTCAGCAGCTGGATCTCTGCCGCAATCCCTTACCTTATCCGCTGGAAGAGCTTCAACCAGGGTACGTCCTATCCTCGGTCAATTTCGTCATAATTTCTATCTAGCACTCAAGCCCAATTTTCTCTATATGGTCAAGTAAAATGTACGTACTACTACTACTACTAGTTGGTTATTTTCATTTCAGAGACGGTCCAGACCAATAGCATCCCTTTCAGTGCAACAGCAGCAGCAACAACAATCTAGTCAGCTGATTGAGCGAAGAAAAGTTATGGTAATAGCAGCGGTTGGGTTAGTAGCCGGAGCTCTCTGGGATTCTTCCAACGAAGAAATTGGGATGGCAATGGCTGCCTCATCTGGATTCACCGACAGTAATTTTCTTTTTCAATTAAGAATTCCGAGTTTCAAATCCATTTGAATTCCACTTTTGTGCATTTCATTTTTCACCCCCCTTAAATCTACTTCATTTTTACTATATTGAAGTCATAAAATATACTTCATTGCTAAACACGAATGGTTGGAATTTGGAAAAACAGTGCCAGCACTTAGGGGAAAGGATTATGGGAAGACCAAAATGCGGTTTCCAGACTACACAGAAACAGAATCAGGTCTTCAGTACAAGGTCACTTGTTAGGAAAAAAAAATCCGTTGTTACCTGTTCAAAATTAAATTTTAGTGTTTAATTGATGTGTGTGTTCTTATTATAAATTTCAATGAAAATGTAGGACTTGCGGGTGGGGGATGGCCCTACACCGAAGATGGGAGAGACAGTTGTGGTAAGCAACAATTTTCAAATGCTTATTAGAGCATGTTAACAGTAAATTGTTTATTTCAGCCAAATTTTGGATACAATAAGCATCCAGTTTGAAGCGATGATGGTCTCAGACTGAATAAAATTTATTGCTCTCACTTAAAATATTGGGAACTCTTTGTAATTTTAGTAGTTGTTTAGCTAGTTTCATTTACTGGGATGAACCTTTGAACAATGTAAAGATGGAAGCTCTGAGAAGCATTGAGCAAAAATAGCATGATATTATGCTAGCAAAACCTAAATAGATCCTCCCAGACTGCCTACATTCCTTTATGGTATTATATAATAAAATCTTAAGAGAACCATTAAAACAATGAAATGGGTTGTCTTCAAAAGTTATTAGGTGTGGAGTTCGGCAAATTGGGAAGGACCATATTTCAATTAGTTAACATGAAAATAAATTTAATACCTGCAAATTTAGTGCACAACTATTATTGTTATTATTATTTTGTCCAAGCTAGTTCAAGCAGTTTATGACCTACGAACTGTATATTGTAGGTTGATTGGGATGGCTACACTATAGGATATTATGGCCGCATATTTGAAGCTCGAAACAAGACCAAAGGCGGTTCCTTTGTGGTACATAATGCTTCTCATCTTAATACTGTATGTCATTGTATATTAGTTGATTTTTCATGATTGTATCTGGTTTAAAATATGCAGGGAGATGACAAAGACTTTTTCAAATTTAGACTTGGATCCCAAGAAGTGAGTAGTGTTCTCCATACAATTCAGGAATGTAGAACGTAGTTCTAATCACCTTTTTCTTGTTTTTGTGATCTGAAACAAAAATTTAGTCATACAATATTTTTACGATTTATGCTTGTCTATGGTCTCTCACGTAGTTACTTTTTCTCCCTTTTTTTAAATTTATAAGCCACTGTGAAAGATATATATAATTTTCCTGCTATGTAGTGCAACTGCATATGAGATTTAGATGGATATTGAGGATGATTTAGCGATACAAATATCAAAATGGAACCTTTGAATGAGTTTTTCTCATTACCAATTATTCAGGTAATTCCAGCGTTTGAGGAAGCAGTTTCAGGAATGGCTCTGGATGGTGTTAGAAGGTGCTTGTTCTGCTTTTCTAACGCATATAACCTTGTTTAGCTCTATTCACACATTGCATACTCCTCGATAATCTCCTGTGGCTACCAACATTAAGTGTGTCAAATAAATCCCCTGATAACCAAGAGAAAAGCATACTGTAAAAGATGGATTCTTGATCAATGCTTTCAAGTGCATTTTACTACTTTTACTCAATCTGAGCTTAAGAATTTCGTGCAGTTCAAGCTATAAAACTGCTGTAACCTGTTGATGCCAGATGCTTGACACTTTTTCCCTTGATCATGAAAAGAAAACCAGGATTAAGTAATTTCTATTCTGTGATCGTATTGTATGCAAATTTCACAGTTTCGTCACAGTTATGCAGGATCATAGTTCCACCAGAACTGGGATATCCCGAAAATGACTTCAACAAAAGTGGCCCCAGACCAACAACCTTCTCGGTAAAATTCAAGTCTTTTTGGTGTAACTTGTGTTATTTTCTTTATTCATATGATGCAGTTTTTTTGGTGTCTTCAACAGGGTCAACGAGCGTTGGATTTTGTGCTCAGGAACCAAGGCCTTATAGATAAGACTCTATTGTTTGATATTGAGCTCCTCAAAATCATTCCAAATTGATTTCGGCTCAAAGGTCATCATGTCTCAACATTTAGAGACTGAAAATACACTGAGGTTCGAAATTGTGTATATTTTATGCTTTTAAGCTGGTAATAGGTTCATCATCATGACAATGAATCACGAGTCACCTTTTCGTCCCAGGGAGGTTTTCTGATACTGTCAATTCTGGGAGCTGGAGTCATCCATGGTTGAAAATATTGGAAAACATTGAGCAAAGAATGTGGAGGATCTCTTTCATGAAAGCAGAGAGGCCATGTCTCATTCACTAATTCTAGCTATTCTTGAATAAAGGATAACTCTGCTAATTGGTTTTTGACATTTCTAAAGAAAGGTCTGGTTGTCCATTCTGTCCGAATTTTGTTACTCCGAATCCTCATTTCAGTGTCAAAAGTTTTGTAACATTCGTGTATATAAAAGATGGGTTTATACTGTTGCTTTTGCTGGTAATTAAAAGCTCTGGTTCTCTCTACAGATTTCGTAGATAAATTTTGTTATTCCTATAATTTTTCTGTTGCAGAGTCCTATCTCTCACATGAAACGGTTCAAGTAGGAAGTTTCTTGTTCCATCAAGTGAATAGTGGAACTATTTATATAGCCAAACGGATGGCTAGGTTGGTGCCACATGTCTCCATCTGGTGGCTCCTGTCAGTGTAATGCAGAACTGGTCCTGATCAAGCCCTGAGACTGGCGGTTCCAAGGAGACTGGGCATGGCTCAGGCGCAGCTTGTTGGGTCAGGTTCAGTCTGGATGGGTGCTGGCTGAGGCCATCCCTAACAGAGGCATTGGTTTGTTTATTTCGATCTTATCTGTGGACTAGGTTGGGGCTTTTCAAAGGTTTCGAAGAGGTAATGCTATAAGACATGGGTACGAAGTTAGTTTCCTAACTCTTCTATAACATTTTGCCATGGTGCAAATGCTCTTAAAGTATGAGTTCCACAGTTTTATTCTGCTTCAGGTTTCTGAACCTTAGCATCGGTTACTTTTATTTTATTTATTTTTTTGTGCTCTCTATATGTTTATGTTACAGCATGAATGATCTGATACTTCTGGTTTTTCAAATATATATATATATATATATAATGTCTTAATTATCACTGCCTACTAGAATCCCTGATCTTATACGCAATGAAGAGTCTCATAATTAAATAACACGCCAATTCTGAGGCAGCAGCATTGGCTTGTCTTACCTTCAATCTTCTAAGCTTGGTTGGTTGCTCAGCCCCAGCGCCAGCTTTGCAGGCTGCAGTTTTCAACTACTACTGGCTATTGGCTCATGCTCCCTGGCCCCTGCGTGTTTTAAATACTCGTGTGCTCATATTTATTTATTTATTTTGATAATTTGAAGAAAGGGGATTCGAACCTTTCTTTTGAGTAAAGAAAAATATGCACCAATCAATTGAGCCAAAAGTTCGGGTGTGTGTGCCCATTTTCTTTAACTCTTTAAGTTCCACAAATAATTTAAATGAAGATGCCTTTATGAGACCCCCTACCATGGGTAAAGTCGAGACTTGTCCAATATGTTGGGTCCTATGTTATAAAGAGAGAGCGCTGAAAGATCTCATCAAGTTGGTTGAACTTGAAGGTCATATTTTCCTTCCAAGTTGTTACTATGTATAATAAAATTGAAGTCTACAGTGTTCATATATCTTGGAAAAAGAAATCTGCTCTTGGCGGTTGGCACGTTAGCAAAGTGCTCAAATCTCGAATCCAAATTTGGCACAAGTTGGTGAACGACCGCTATAATTGCTCATTAGGCAAATAAATTATGAGTACAGCTAGAGATGGCAATGGAGGGGAACGGAGACGGATTTTGCAATATCCGTCTCCGCCCCGCCATAACACTGTTCTGTCCCGTCTTCCGCCCCACTTCACCGTGGATGTTAAAATTTCAATATCACTACCACTTCCATGGAGATCGGTTACATCCATAATCGTCTCGTCCCACTCCGTCCATTCGATATTTATTAATTATTTTTATTTTTTTCAAATAATACAGCATTGTAAAAAAATTTAAATATAAATTCAATATAAACATGTTTCTAAACTAAGAAGAAAAAAAAAATATTAAGTTTAGGTTTTTAAAAAGAAAAATAAAAATAATAAGTTTAATTATATTTTCTATTATTCTTTTAAAAACTAAATATTTAAAGGTAAAATTGTAATTTCAATATTCGGGACAGGACGGTGCAGAACAAGCAATTACCACAACTGCTCCATCTCCGCCTTTCAAACAAAAAAAACCTTACCACCCCGCTCCGCCTCCATTGTTCAAAAAAATAAACCTTTCCATTTAGATCGGATCGGTTCGAAATCCATCGATCGGATCGAATTTTGCCATCCCTAAGTACACCATTGATAAAAGCTCAGAAACTCAGCAGGGAAATATCAGCTTTCCTCAAATTCAAGCTCAATAGGAATACTTATCTTGGGATTAATTCGAAAAGTATATTGAAATATGAATATTGGATATCCTAATCTAATATTTTGTTTAAGAACCATCAAACTTATTAGATAAAAAAAAAAAACCTTATTAAATAAAAACTCAAGCAGCACATAAATCTGATTTAATCCACTGATTTATGTGCACCAAGTCTCTGGAAAGAACAAAAGCAGAATGTTCAAGTTCTTAAAACTATTGTTGTAATTCAATAAGTTGAAGCACGAAAAGATGACATGTGCCCATGCCATTGACCTGGTCCACAAACGTATACTATTCTGGCATGGAAGGAAAGAGAAGCTCTTGCAACCTACATTAACACTTCATTTTCCCTAAAATATCCATATCCGACACTTGTATCCGACACATATTTGAACATAAATATGGAAGTATGAACCTCCAAATATATGAAAAACTTTCAAAAAATTGATCATACCCGTATTCGACACTCACCCCGAGTCCGGGTAACATAGCTTGCAACAATGATGGTTTAAAGCCACGGAATTATTAATCTTGTAACTTGCCTTCAAAGCATTGTGCTTATACATAGAAGAAATACTTATTAACTTAGTTATCCTATTAATAAACTTATCTTGCCTTAGAAAAAAAAAAAAAAAAAAAAAAAAAACACAGAAAAAATAGTTACATCTGACATCCTATCCTGCAAACAAGATTTGGCTAATAGCCTAATACCAAGACTTGCATGACCTGGACTTGCAAAAATCAACCATTGTTTGCCGGCTCAAGATTCACAAACAACATGATGTGAAAGTTGAACATAATGATTTTTCATCAGAAGAACATGCAGAGGTTTAAATTCTTTTATTTTATCCCAGAACTAATCCTTATACTTTTGTACCATCAGCATATTTAGCATAGGTAACAAATTATAGTTGATACTGATTGTTATACATCATCAAGTTTATTCCATGACAATTATGTTTACAAGCAGTTAATATAACTTCACACAAATTATTAGCTTTTTACATAGAAAGTAACATCATGAACATTTAAGTATGAGCACGAAGAAATTACCAGGTAGTAAAACTAGTGACAGATAAAGAACTCTTGTATACTCGTTATGCCTCTTTAATAAAAGATCAGAGAGCTTATATATACCGATACTACCTGCCGCTCAATATGTATTTGCTCCATTGCATTCAAATCAGATGTAACAGACTTAAGGGCTTTCGCAGAACTCCATCTCCTGCACCACAAAAGAAACTACGCTTAAAATCAGATGCACCCCAAAAATTCTGGAAAAGAAATATCTGGTCCAAGGAGAGGAAGAGGCTAAACAAAGTGTTTGGAAAGTAGCTAGGCAACAAAAATTGTATGAACTGGTATGTTTAAATAAGTTGCTTGCTTCCTATTTTCTAAAGCCAATAGACAAAACCAATCAACAATTTGGTAGTTATTCTCGTTCACAATATTACAGAATTTATCCTAAACATTCCATGGGCTAAACTATACAACATAGGCTGCACATATCTGCATTTTAGAATGAGTAATTTGGTACATAAGACATACCTTTCCACATATTGGACAACTTTCGCTCCTTTCCATCCATTCATAAATACAACCAAGATGAAAATGGTGTGAGCAGCGAGCGGTGATTTTAGGATTTTCAGGGGTATATTCTGCAAGAAATTAACCACTCGTATGAATATAAGCATAACTTTAAAATGCTGAAACAAATTGCCTTTTTCAATTGAACCATTACCACCGCTGCTTAGTAAAATCTTACCATACACCTATATTTAAAAATAACAAGCATACCAGTACAACCACAAAACAGAGTTCTTCCTTCTTTAAAGACATAAATATGCTAAATTACCATCAAGACAAGTGGGGCAGACATCTTCATCTTCAGATGAAGGCTGCATATAGTTAGGTCCAAATGCAACTTTTGGTGCAAAAGTCCTCTCTGATGACTCAAGCTGGGCAATCTTAGAGTCTTCTTCTGACTCAACTCCATTCCATTTCCTCCCAATACCCAATGATTCCACACCAGAACTGCTCATATTTCTTCTTAGTGGTTGTGTTTCTTCTTGAAAATGAGTCACAGACTTATCACGCCTAGAGACCAAGCCATCACGCTGCAAGCGAGAGTACCTATGCTCAGCATCATAAGGGACTGGTCTAGACATTGTAACATGGGTTTCATTGGCTGAATTATCTGGTAATGCAGTAACAATTGCTGTTGATGACAGAGAAGCTCCTTGGATCTGGGATGATACAGACCGGCCCTCCAATCTATGAAACAATGCACTATACTGCAGATCAAAGAAGAAATGGAAAATTAGGTATAAATTGAAGTTATTTAAAAAAAAAAATGGAAAATTAAGAAGTTATTTCATCAAACTAAACTTAGGTAAAAATTGGGTTATATGACATTGTGAAAGCAACAGAACTAATGCACTTACCTTTCAAGAGAAACACAGTACATACACAATCTTTATACAGCTAATTTAGCATCTAAAGAACTTGTTCTGAATTTCAGAGAAATTCTGTCTAGGTGTATTTATAAGATTTATAAATTTCATTCTTAAACAGATTAATTTCATGCAAATTGAGGCTCAGAGCAATTAACAAAGTGACCTTAATATCTTCTTTATACCTTACCTTCAGTATTTACAAATTTAAGGGCATGTATTGACAGCATAAAAATGAATATAGGTTGCTTCCGTGCAGATAACCACAAGATATGAAGTGACATACCCCAGTGAATAGCTGGTAGAAGAAGAATCTTAGGCAGATGCAGTGCCTATATATTGAATTGCTAGGATAAGAATATTCTTCATAGTCATCACCACATGAACAGCAGCAGAAAACACCCATTTATGCTCGCAATGTGTGTATTTCTGATTACTCAATTCTAGAAGAGCTTTTAAAGCTTGCAGAGAAATGTATAAAAAAATTGCTTCAGCTTCCAAATGCAAGACAATACCTATGGGATTGAAAAAAGAAGAAATTAATAACATTAGTCGGGAAATTTTTTTACAATGTAAAGCAGATTCGACCATACTCAAGGGAGAAATAAGAACCTTGCTAAATCTTTCATCACAAAAGCTGCTCAGTTCATTGGTGTTTTGACTGAATCCTGAACTTCAATTCTTCAGAGAAAAAGTAATCCGGTACATAGATAATGAGAAAAATTAGGCTAATGCTAAGAAAAAGACAAGACACGTCCTTCACTAGGAGCTTGATGATGGGTATTTCATGATAAACAGAATCCTAAAATTACTCCATTTTGTTTTGCCATAACCATAGAAGTTCCTCTTCAACAATGAGTTAAGTTACAATATTTAATTTACAAGTTAGAGCATAGACATTGAACATTGTTTTTCCTTCAAATGCAAATAAAGAAAGAAAGAAGCAAAAGTTCCAGCACAGCACGGACAATGGAAAATTTTCCATCAAAATGGTGATAAAACAACGCAAATAATCAGCATTGACCGTCTTTAATTAGAGAAATGAAATGCCACAAAGAAATACAATCTCATAGAACAAAAATCACTTCCAAGAAATTTGCAAGTTCAGAGTCAATAACTATACTTATCAACAAGAAAAACAGGCAAACTGCTATCTTATTTTAGACTAATAAGCTGCAAAGTAGAGCTAGTTCAGCGCAAAAACAGTAACTTTTTTCTTTTAACAAAAAATGTTTTCAATCTTGTTCTCATCACATGAACAAAAAAACAAAAACAAAAACAAACAAAAAAAAAAACCCAGAAAGTAATGAAACAACACTTACTCATCAGCAACTATAAGACCAGCATTTTGACGATAAAAAAAAAAAAAACCCGGAAATTTAGGGTTTCTGTAAGAAGAAACAAAGACAAAAACAGAGAGATAGAGAATAGGGGAACTTTGTATTTTTATATAAAGCGGGCAAAAAGAGTTCCTATGAGAATCTAACGTGCAGCGTGGGCGGAAGACAAAGATAAAAAGGATTTTTCTTTCTGATGATTTGGGGGAACTTTAGGGAAAAAATAGGCGGAAACCGCGGGGAAGGATAGGAGTAGCTTTTATTGCAGAGTTGATGGTAGAGAAATGGATTTGGTGAAGGCGTGGACTGGACCACCTCATCATTACGTTAATAATGTTAATCTGTCTAGTAAGTGTATTTTTTTTTTTTCGTTTTTGGATTTGTTGTTAATTGCCGACAGCTACGTGGTTGTTGATACCAAGTCATAAACACAATAAAATAGGGAAGAGAATGACCCTCAAATTTTATGAACACCGGCTTTATCCGGTTAATTCATACAATTATTTATCAAAAAAAAAAAAAATTCAATAATTTAAGAGTTTGAATATTAATATTTGTAATTTTTTTTTCTTAATCTCATATTGCAGTCTATTTTATATAAAATATATATATATATATATATAAACCTTTGCATTTTATGTTTAAATAGGTCATGTTCTAGACATAAAAAGTAGATTTTTTTATTTGATATAATTATACGATATGAATATGATATGAAAAAATAATTAAAATATGACATAAAATATGACACGAGTATATAAATATATCAAATTTATATAACAAAAATTATTAACATTTTAAAATTTATATAAATATATAATATCTTAAATATAATTATGATACATAAAAATAATATAAACACGATTCGAATACAAGTCAGGTCTAATAAGAAGGCTTTTGGCTATTAGATATTTAATAGATATTACCATAGTTGTTAAATCGATATTAATATCCTGAATGAAACTTTTATTTTTTGAATATAGACTATCGTATCATGTCATAAAATATGATAAAAAGTTTAAAATAATTATAAATAATATGTATACATCTAACATAAATAAAAAAATTAAATATGTTAAATTTATTATTATGATTGAAGATTATATGTAATATGCTAAACTTTCAACATACTTTTTAATAGTACTAGTATTTGTTATCACATGCATTTGTATGTGAATATTCGTTGTTTTATTTATTTTTTAATATATAATAATATATTTAAAAAATAAATAAAACTAATAAAATATATATTATCTAAATTTTGGTATAATTTATTATTTTTAAAATGAATGGAAAATTAATTATGAATATAAAAAATTTAATATAAAATTTAATAATTTTTTATATACTATATAAATTGATTTACTTTTCAAGATTAGTGAAAATTTCAAACTTTTAAGATAAAACAGTTTCATATAAATTTTACTTTTTATTTATTATCAAATCAATCTATTTAATGAAAGTATTTTAATAAAATTAAATTTCTTCTTTATAAGATAAATCTTATTAATAATAAAAAAAGTATTTAGAATGGTAAATTAGTAATATAATGAACAACAATGGATATTTTCGTCAGTTCAAAAGATTTTTTATATTCGTACTTTTATATATACTAATCATTATGTCACATGTGTTGCATGTGATGTTACAAGTTAATTATATATTGTATTTGTTAAATAATTGATGTTTAATAATAAAAACTCATGGAAACAATTATCAGATTGCACAATTTAATTATCTTAATTCTTTAAGAGATGCAAGCAATTTTAACTCTTGCAAGCCAAACATCTAACAATTACATAAACAAATCTTTAGTAAAAGATAACATGGTAAGAAAATAGAAAATATATTTTGTAGCAAGTTATTTAACATGCTTTTTGGATGGTAAAATATCTATTTATCCAAAAAATTAAAAAAGATAATTAATAAGGATAATAATTTTTATAAATTGATTAAATTTTGTGAAAATGGAAGATTCTCGAAGGTATTAAAAGATTAGGTAATTTTACCTCTATAGCCTAAAATACATTTAATTTCATATATTCGTTTCATTTTCTTAGGCCCATTGACATATAATACTACTAATATATTACGACTAAATATATTTTCAAATACACCAACCAACAAAAAACATGATGTAAACCAAACCAAACCCTTAATAAAAAAAATAATTAAAAACAATAAAAAGACAAAATATAATTACTAAATAAATAAATAAATGGACAAACACTTTATTTTGGAACATATTGTAAAATTTTAACTTATCTTTAAGGTGTAAAGTTTTTAATCTAAACCTAACACCACTTTTGTAGGATAAAAGTAAAAACTATATTAAGTCGTATTAAGTTTGAAAATTTTAGTTTTTTAAAAAATTAATGAAGTTTTTGGTAGAAATAGATTAAAAATATAGTAGGGTTATAAAACGGTCATGATAGATAATAAATATTTTGATATGCTTATGTAATTTATAAATAAAAAAATCATAAAATAAAGAATAATTAATAGTAAAATTATAGAAATTTATAAATTTTAAATAAATAAAATAAAATAAAATATTATTTTATTATATTATATTTAATTATTAAAAGTATTATCTAAAATATTCTAATAATTATTTTTGTCTAAAAAAGTTCTATCATGATATTGAAATTTTCAATCATAAATTTTATTAATATTTATATTACAAAATCATAAATAATAATGAAATAATATTATTATTATTATTATAATATAATATAAAATATTTATATTATAAGAATTTATTTATTTATAAAAAAATTTATATATTGAGCATAAAATTACTTGTTATATAAATAATTAAAATTTGCATTATGATTTAAAATAGATTAATATATATATATATATATATATATTTTTTATGGTTAATAATGAAAAATTATAACTTTGAAGATAAAGTAATTAAATGTAAATGTAAATGTAAATGTAAATTTTTATTTATTTATTATCAAAATAATTCATTTAATTAAAGTCTTTCAATAGAATTAGAATTTTTATTTATAAATTGGATACATTTTATTAATAAAAATATTTAAATTGACTAATTAGTAATATAATGAATAACAATAGATATTTCTGTCAGTTCAAAAAATTCTCTACATTCGTGCTTTTATATAGATCATAAATAAATATATATATATATATATATAAATAAAACATATATTTTCTATGTTAATTTAAAACATTTGATATTTTCAATTCTTACGACTTACATTCTACCGATATACAAAACATGGTGTGTATGGATTTTTTTTTTTCAAGTGCAACTCTATTTTAAAATCTAGGCTAAAATACTAAAAAGATTTTTTAATTTTTTTTTTTTTATTTTAAATGAACCTACATTTTTATTATATTCAAACAAGTTTTATTTTTTAATTTGTTATCAAATAAGTCTTTATTTCAAACAAAGATTAATTTATGTCAAGGATTTATTTAAATACAAATTAAAGATTAAAGGTTTATTTTGGTATAAATTAAAAGTTAAGGATTTTATTTGAGTGCAAATTAAAAGTTGAAGGTTAATTTAAATGCAATAAAAATATAAAATTTATTTAAATAAAATGATAAAGTTTGAGGGTTTTTTTTATAATTATTTTAGTCAAAAATTTAAAATCAAAAGTAAGAAAAAGAATAGTAAATATCATAAAATAAACCTAGGAAAGAGAATTTATATATATCATGTTTGTGTAACAGTTTATATATCTATAATATATAATAAAATATAGATGTGAATTTTTTTTTTTGAAGTGACGAAAATGGATATGGTTGTTCACAATATTTCTAATTTGTCATTTTAAATATTTATTATTGTCATAACGTGCCAAATGTGAATTCGACCATTAGACGTAAACATGGAGTCGCCATTAATTTTTTATAAGGTGTGATTAGGTCACCTATATGAATCTATTTTTTTTTAAAGTAGTCCTAAACTTGACTAAGGTACTATAAAAAGAATAGGTTCTAGTCTACGTTAAAAACTAGGTTCGGGAGTTCAATTACGTGCAGGGAAAGATTGGCACCCCAACAAAGCCCGTGTCAGAGACAGTATGATGTGAAACCTTAGGATTGAAACTATTTGAACCCACTAACAATTCAAATATACTAACCCAAGAAAGCCAAAATTCAGGTTGAAGAATCTAGACCCAATGAAATCTTGTTTCAAGAACCTAGTTTTAGCTAGACCCAATGAAATCTTGTTTCAAGAACCTAGATTTAGTTGTTAAATGCCACAAAGGAAACATTTGATAAGGTCTGAAGTTCTTTCAAGAACTAGAAGAGAAAACTCTCTCAATTGATAAAAATCAAAATTACACAATGTCTTATTGAAAGTAGGCGGCTAAGCATGTTTATATAGCCTCATAAATAAATGAACTCCTATTCCTAATATAATACCTATTCGGCCAGACCTAAATAATGCTAAAGTAAAAATAGGTTAAACAAGCTCAAGTCCAAAACATAATAATTAAAATAAGTCCAACAAGATTAATGAAGTAGACCCATAAGCCTATTGGACATAATAAAACAATTAGGCCCACATGCCTAAGTGGATTAATGAAATAAACAAAGCCTACTCTTGCCACATTAATTAATGAATTAGGATGGCCCCCACACATGCCATGTCAATTAATGAAACAAAGATAGGCCCAAAGTCCTCCTCTTTATGCCGCCACCTTAGTCATGCATTAAAGTTGGTTTTTCTTCATTTAAGCCATTCTTGAATGTTGAAGTATTTCTTGGATAATTTGCAACATGGCCCAAGTGAATTCCAACAATGCTTGCAATATTTCCTTAATCTTCTTAGATCTTGATTCATATGGAACTTGCCATGAATCTTCAAGAATTGGGCCATCTTGGATTCTATCATTCCCCATTTTTTCGAAAAGATTCGTCCTTGAATTTTAGCCTCGTATGTAACAATGACGGCTATAGGTAAGAAATCAATGTGATGCTCAATACCCCTCCTATGGGAGGCAATCTATCCTGCATCTCTTCTGAAAATAAATCCTTGAACTCCGACAACGAAGAAACAGCCAAACTAGGAAGAGATTGGTTAATTTCATCAAGATTAAGAACCTCACTCTCCTTTGCATAAAACTCATTTTTGTTATCTCCTTCTCTCGGCGGGAACTCTCTCTTTTTCCTCCCGTGGCTCCACTTTGTTTTCTTTATTTTCAGCCACCTATCTTTCTTTGTCACTCTCTTTTTTTTCCCTTGTTTTTGGCCCCACTCTTTTTTTTTTGCTCAAACTCTTTTTCAACTCCCCCAACAACAAATTTATCTATTCCATCTCGTGTTGTATAGTCTGCCACATAATATTGCTACTCTTGTGAGACATAGTTAATATGCTGTAAAACAAGATTGTTAGAAACATAAATTCCTTTCTTTCTTTTTCTTTTCGAACTGATTTTTTTTTAAAAAATTCAAGACTTCTTGATTTTCTTTTTGTCTCATAATACTTTCGTTTTTTTTTTGACATGTCGAAATAAATTCTTAATTCTTTATTTTTTTTTCAAGAATGATCAAGAACGACCAAAAATGAATTTTTATAGATCAAGAACGCAAGAAGCAGTAATCTTGATCTAAGTCAACTGACAAGAACGAAATTCCAAACAAGACTGCCTAAAAACTATAACCCTAAGACAAGAATGCCTAAAGCTATAAACCTAAGACAAAAATACCTGAAACCTCAAAATCTTATTAGATTAATTTGATTCAATTACAAGAAATGAAACCCTAAAGCAAAACTATCTAAAAACTATAACCCCAAGACAAGAATGCCTAAAAAGCTATAACCCAATACAAGAATGTCTGAAACCCCAAAATCTTGTTAGATTGATTTAAAAAGACCTGATTGGAAACCTAAGCTCTGATACCAAATGATGTGAATTCTTAAGATTGAAACCCTTTGAACCCACTAAGAATTCAAATATCCTAACCCAAGAAAGCCAAGATTCAGGTTAAAGAATCTAGATCCAATGAAATCTTGTTTCAAGAACCTAGTTTTAGCTAGACCCAATGAAATCTTGTTTCAATAATCTAGATTTGGTTGTTGAACGCCACAAAGGAAACCTTTGATAAGGTCTGAAGTTCTTTCAAGAACTAGAAGAGAAAACTCTCTTAATTGATAAAAATCAAAATTACACAATGTCTTATTAAAAGTAGTCGATTAAGCATGTTTATATAGCCTCATAATGCTAAAGCCCTAGGTAAGCTAGGACTCCTATCCTAAGACAAATAGCTTGGTCGGCCAACACCTAAATAAATGGACTCCTATTCCTAATACAATACCTATTCGGCCAGACCTAAATAATGCTAAGTAAAAATAGGTTGAACAAGCTCAAGCCCAAAACATAATAATTAAAATAAGTCCAACAAGATTAGTGAAATAGACTTCACAAGCCTATTGGACATAATAAAACAATTAGGCCCACATGCCTAAATGGATTAATGAAATAAACAAAGCCCACTCTTACCACATAAATTAATGAATTAGGATAGCCCCCCCACATGCCATGTCAATTAATGAAACAAAGATAGACCCAAAGTCCTCCTCTCTATGCCGCCACCTTAGTCATGCATTAAAGTTGGTCTTTCTTCATTCAAGCCATTCTTGAATGTTGAAGTCTTTCTTGGACAATTTGCAACATGGTCCAAGTGAATTCCACCAATGCTTGCAATGTTTCCTTGATCTTCTTGGATCTTGGCCCATATGGAACTTGCCATGAATCTTCAAGAATTGGGCCATCTTGGATCCTATCATTCCCCATTTCCTCGAAAAGATTCGTCCTCGAATCTTAGCCTTGTGCGTAACAATGACGACTCTAGGTAAGAAATCAATATGATGCTCAATACCTCTTATGTGAGGCAACCCATCCTGCATCTCCTCCGAAAATAAGTCCTTGAACTCTGGCAACGAAGAAACAGCCAAATAGGAAGAGATTGGTTAATTTCATCAAGATTAAGAACATCACTCTCATTTGCATAAAAACTCGTTTCTATCATCTCCTTTCTCTCGGCATGAACTCTCTCTTTTTCCTCTCGTGGCTCTACTTTTTTTTTCTTTATTTTCAGCCACCTCTCTTTCTTTATCACTCTCTCTTTTTCTCTTATTTTTGGTCTCACTCTTTTTTTTTTCTCAAACTCTTTTTCAGCTCCCCTAATAACAAATTTATCTATTCCATCTCGTGTTGTATAGTCTGCCACATAAGATTGCTACTCTTGTGAGACATCGTTAATATGCTGCAAAACAAGATTGTCAGAAAAAAAATTCATTTCTTTCTTTTTCTTTATGAACTGATTTTTTTTTAATCTTTTCGAGACTTCTTAATTTTCTTTTTGTCTCGGAATACTTTCGTTCTTTTTTTTTTACTTGTCGAACTGAATTCTTAATTTTTGATTTTTTTTTTCAAGAACGACCAAAAATGAATTTTTGTAGATCAAGAACGCAAGAAGCAGTAATTTTGATCTAAGTCAACTGACAAGAACGAAACTCCAAACAAGAACGAAACTCCAAACAAGACTGCCTAAAAACTATAACCCCAAGACAAAGAATGCCTAAAGCTATAACCCTAAGAAAAGAATAATTGAAACCCCAAAATTTTGTTAGACTGATTTGATTCAATTACAAAAAATGAAACCCCAAAGCAAGACTGCCTACAAACTATAACCCCAAGATAAGAATGCATAAAAAGCTATAACCCCAAGACAAGAATGCTTGAAACCTCAAAATCTTGTTAGATTGATTTAAAATGACCTGATTGGAAACCTAAGCTCTGATACCAAATGATGTGAACCCTTAGGATTGAAACTCTTTGAACCCACTAACAATTCAAATATCTTAACCCAAGAAAGCCAAGATTCAGGTTGAAGAATCTAGACCCAATAAAATCTTGTTTCAAGAAACTAGTTTTAGTTAGACCTAATTAAATCTTGTTTCAAAAACTTAGATTTGGTTGTTGAACGCCACAAAGGAAACCTTTGATAAGGTGTGAAGTTCTTTCAAAAACTAGAAGAGAAAACTCTCTCAATTGATAAAAATCAAAATTTCACAATGTCTTATTGAAAGTAGGTGACTAAGCATGTTTATATAGCCTCCTAATACTAAAGCCCTAGGTAAGCTAGGACTCTTATCCAGTGCAAATAGCTTGGTCTGCCAACACCTAAATAAATGAACTCCTATTACTAATACAATACCTATTCGGCGAGACCTAAATAATGTTAAGTAAAAATAGGCTAAACAAGCTCAAGTCGAAAACATAATAATTAATATAAGTCTAACAAGATTAATGAAGTATACCCCACAAGCCTATTAGACATAATAAAACAATTAGGCCCACATGCCTAAGTGGATTAATGAAATAAATAAAGCCCACTCTTGCCACATCAATTGTTGAATTAGGATGGCCCCCACACATGCCATGTCAATTAATGAAACAAAGATAGGCCCAAAGTCCTCCTCTCTATGCCGCCACCTTAATCATGCATTAAAGCTGGCCTTTTCTTCATTCAAGCTCATTCTTGAATGTTTCAGTCTTGGACAATTTGCAACATGACCCAAGTGTATTCCACCAATGCTTGCAATGTTTATTTGATCTTCTTGGATCTTGGCTTATATGGAACTTGCCATGAATCTTCAAGAGTTGGGCCATCTTGGATCCTATCATAGTACCTGACCAATCTTGTGATATCTAAGAAAGTCCTAATTTAAAATGTCACTTATTTCATCCATATTTTATTCAAGAACGAGCCTTGATTTTCGTATATTGAATGACTCGCCTAAACCTTCCATCAATCTGGCAAAGTTTAGGCGAGCATTTTCACCTAGGAATTTCTTACAGGTCTACTCAAGCGTAACCCCTCAAGAGTTCCATCGTCGGAAAAAATCTCGACTTGTTTAATTTTCGTATTTTAAAATTTTAGGCAATTATCCTAACCAAAGTTTATCGATAGAAGAAATAACATCAACCTTTAATATCGAATTTCATTTTCAAACCTTCCATCAATCTGGAAGAAAAAAAAAACTCTCACCTAGAAATTTCTTAAAGGTCTACTTGAACGTAGCCCTCTAGAAATTTCATCCTCGAAAAGTTCTCGATTTATTTCCGATATAATTAATTAATTATGTAAAATAAGCTATATAAGTATTTATTTAATTTTTCTAAATTTATTCCTAACATTTTAAATTTATTCTAATCTAACTTTAATTATAAATTAAGATAAAAAATATAAAAAGAGAATTTTAATCATTAATATAAAGGAAATAAGAAAACACATAAGTAAAAATAAAAAATAAAAATAAAGAAAGAAATAGCATAAAAAGGAACAAATAAACAAGAAAAAGAATGGGTCAGGGGATACATTTGGAGAGGGTCAGAGCGCAGACTCGTACGGGTCGCGTTTGATTAAATCTGTCAATATGTGATTTATATTATATTTATATATATTTTTTATCATTTAAAATATTTTATATTTATATAAATTTTGAAATGTTAAAAATTTTTATTATATAGATTTTGAGACATTCGTGTATATATATCGGGTTTATATTATTTTTTCGTATCGCATCGTATTCGTATCATATTTTTAATTATTTTTTTGTGTCGTGTTCGTGTTCAATATTATCAAGTTTATCCGCCTTTTCAGTTATAAAAACTTTTTTATTTTATTTTATTCTTTTTACCTGTTGCAAAAAAAAAAAAGTTTTCCTCTCCCCTCCTAGTCTCCTCTATCTGCAAGCTGTTGCGTGGAGACCGAAACCACCACTGACCGCCGTGCTTGCCGAGCTCCGGTGCCACCATCGTCCCTGAAATCTATTGCCGAACTGGGTCCTCGAAACCCAGAAAATCCAAACTTCATTGAAAATTTCCCAAAAGCTACTGATTTCTTCTCTCTATCTCTCTCAAAGCGATTTTCTTGCTAAAATTTCGAAGAAAAAAAAAGATCCTGTGTGTTTCGATGTTGGCTGTTTTCTCTCAAGAATTTCAGTTTTTTTTTCTTGCTTGCTGTTATTCCCCAAAAATTTCATTTTTTTTTACCCCTCCTCACTAAGTAAACACCAAGGAATTTAGATTTATGACACTCGAAGTTTCAATTCCCGATCTCGATTTTTGCTCAGATTTCCCCCTATTTTCTGTGTATTCTGTTGATTGCCTCCTTTTTGTCTGTGTGGATTGGTATTTATCCACAGATTTTGATGAAGAAATTTTCATTTAACCCAATCCTTAATTCATTCCCGTTTTAAAATTTTGATTCTTTCCCTAAAAAACAAATTGGGTTTTTTAATCAGATAAATTCCTAAATTTTAGGGTTTGAATCATTTGCTGTGATCGAGGTTATGCTGAAAAGGGAAGGAGAAAAAGTCAGATAAAAAAAAAACACGAGAATAAAGGAATTCAATTTAAAATCAATTTAAACCAACACTGAGAAGAGAGTGGAAGAAAATAATAAATGAAAAAAATGAATAAAAGATAAAAATCAGAAAAAGGAAACAGAAAATAAAATAAAATAAAAACAAGAGAAAATGTGAGCTTTTTTTTATTCGCTCTCGAGAATGAATTAAAGGTGGACAAGAAATAGCTCGGTAAAAATTGGATATTTACAATTATCGGTAAAAAAACGAGAATAAAAGAATTCAATTTAAAATCAATTTAAGATCGAGAACCTGAGTATCAAGGTCAATTTGCATTGGTTTTGGACCAACACCGAGAAGAGAGTGGAAGAAAATAATAAATGAAAAAAATGAATAAAAGATAAAAATCAGAAAAAGGAAACAGAAAATAAAATAAAATAAAAACAAGAAAAAATGTGAGCTTTTTTTTATTCGCTCTCGAGAATGAATCAAAGGTGGACAAGAAATAACTCGGTAAAAATTGGATGTTTACAATTATTGTTGATAATGGATTTTTTTTTTAATATTTTTAATATTTTATTATTAATAATATCTATTAAGTTTATAAATAAAAATTTTAATTAAATTGAAAGACTTTCATTTGTAATAAATTAAAAGAGTTAAAGTTTACATTGTATTATTTTATTTTCAGAGTTTTAATTTTTCAATAATATTAAAAAATAAAAAAATTTACATTAATCCAATTTTTTATGTTAATGCATAAGTAAGAATTTTAATTACATTGAATACTTTCATTAAATAAATTTATTTAATAGTAAATAAATAAGAGTTAAATTTTACATTTAATTATTTTATCTTCAAAGTTTTCATTTTTCATTAATCTTAAAAGGTAAAAATAGATTATATTAATTTAATTTTACATGTTAATGTAAAATTTGATTAATATACACTTTATTAATTTCAATTATTTATATAATAATAAGATTTATTAAATTCTTATTTAATATTTTATATTATAAATAATATTAAGATTTACCATTGAAAATTTCAATACCTTTAATAAATTTTTTTTAAAAAAAATTATTATAATATTTTAGATAATGGTTTTAACAATTAAATTATGTGTTGAACTCTTAAACAAATAAATTTTATCAAACAATAGTTGTAAATTTAGAGTTTACAAGCAACTAAATATCATATTATTATATTAAGGCAACTTTTGATTTTAATCTATTCAACCATGAAAAAAATTAGAATTGATAAATGCTCATATTTTTCTTTTTTGATTTGGTTGGCAGAGTAATAGGTTTTTCCAAGGTGTGGCAAAATTACTCATAAAATGTTTTTTGGTTTTTTTCTTGTATTTTTTAAAAGGTTTTATAATGAGTTTCTTGAACTTATATTTTCTTAATATTTCTCTTTGGTATCTTATTATTATGATAAAATTTATTTTTTGTATATATAAATGTAGCAATTTCTTACTTAACATATTACAATATGTTACACATTAAATTATTAATAAAATTGAATTTTATATAAATTTATATAGTCAATTTTATATAAATTTATAGAGTAATTGCATTATGAGTGAGCTTGCACTTTTTAAGAAATTTGAGACAACTTATTTTGTTGGTAGAATAAAGTGGTAGGTAAATATATCTATAAATAATAAAATAATATTTTATCCATTTAAAATTTATGATTTTTTATCATTTTAAATTATTAATTATTTTTTGATTTGATTTGATTTTACTAATTTTATAGGTAATTTTATTTAATTTTATCACGTCTAACTTAATTTTTGCATTCAAATTAATAATTCTTTAATAATTTTCACCCAAAAAAAAAAATTTCTTGAAAAAATATTACAAAAACCAAAAAAAAAAAAAAAAACTTTGTAAACTTAGGCTTTTTTCTAAATTTTTAAATGATAATGAATATTTTTAATTCTTAAATCATATTTTTTAAATTATACAATTAGTAAAAGTATTTATATAATTTATAATTTTATTAATAATAGTTTAAAAATATTTTTTAAATCAATATTAATTCGAATGACCCAATGATTAAATCAATTAATTCAAAATCCAAACCTTGAACGAATCAATATCCGATTCGATTTTAAAAATTATGGCCCAAAAGAATTCCTCCTCATTTTTCAATCTCAACAAAGGTGTAAAGGCATAAATTTCTCCTGCACAGTTAGAGAGATAAAACGCCTCAAGTAATTAACAGCTTAAAAATCTTTAGAGTTTCTTTTTGTTTTCTTTGAAGGAGGCTGGGCTTTTATTATAGCTTTTGCCTAATGTTGGTCAAACCTCAATGATCTTTTGTGAATCGGAAAACCTATAAAGTGAGTGATAGAAACTCCGAAGAGTTAAGCTTAATGCAATTTCATTCTTTCAAATGACTTTCTAAGTTCATCTAAATGTTTGTCAAAACATAAAGACTTGATTAAAATGCCATCTATGTAAACTTCCATGATATTTCCTATCATGTCACGAAAAATGACATTCATTGTCCTTTATATGTTGTGCTTGAATTTTTAAGTTCAAAAGGTTCAAAAGTTCCTAAAGCCTCTCGACAACGAAATGCAATCTTATGCACATCATCTTTAGCTATATAAATTTGGTTATAACTTGAGCAACCATCGATAAAGGAAAGGCCGATAAAGAACATGATATGTCTCATCCCTTGTCATAACCTCGACTCCCTCACTACTCTGATTACATAAAACCGAATAAAATGGATTGAGAAAATAACTGTGTTTCATTTAATCATTTTTTTGGTCAATTAAACTAAACAGAATTCCCCATAAGATGCCAACCTAGAAATTTGGATGCGAGAAGTGCTGATGACTTAAAGGAAGCCACATATGCAGGAAGAATATAAGCAGACCGTCTTCAAAAACTGCATCATAAAAGTCTCCACAAAAAGAAAGCACTTGTATTGTAAGGTTAAATCAGGAAGAAGCAGAATCAACGACCGGCACGTGAGGTTACTTTCTCGATATAATTATTTGCCGTAAAAACTCCAATGTCACCCAAAACAATTGTAGCATTCACGAGCATAGAAAAAGCCCAAAGGGGAGACCACCTGAGTGTGAGTGAAGTGAAAAACAACCTGAACTTTGATATCTCACTTGAAAATTTAATTGCCGAAATATCTTGTACAGAGAATCTATTCTATTTGTCTAAAATCTAAATATATTTCAAACCAGAGATATATTGCTGTCTAGATATTATATACTGGGCCAGGGAATAAATAATTCCTAGCAACCCCAAAACCCTAATCTTAATCAAATCCGTTATTATGATGGAAGGCAGATTGAGGGGCAGTGTTAGCAGGGGTGTCGAATCTGTCTGCTTTGTATAACTCCACACAAACTGGTTGAAGAGGATGTGGCTGGGGAATGTAAGGATGAGGAAGGCTAGATTCTTGATTGCAAAGAACCAACCAGGACCTCCAATTTCAATGCCCCATCCTGCATTTCCATGCCAGACATCTTCCCATATGCTATATAGTGTGGTCAAAACCAAATAGACTGATATGACCACTGTAACAGGGAAATACCTCTGCTTGTCCCCAAATCCAGCAACAAAATCAGAGTCCTGGTTGAGCAGCAGTAATATAGGAGCCAGGAAGAATATTGCCTGATTTGAGCCACCAGTGAGATTAACATTTAGGATCAGGCATATTGCAAAGCACATCACAGTAGCGACGTTACCAACAGCTGGCATCCATGCCCCTTCAGCAGCCATCCTTTTAATTGTGAAGGTTGGCACAGCAGAGGCACGGCGTTGTTGCATGAGCCTCATTCGTGGTGGGAGACCCGTAGAATTGCTTTGACCAGACTGATTATGTCTAACTGCACCCCTCTCAAGAGTCTTTTCCCGTCACTCGCAAGTTCGTATTTTATTTCCAAAGCTATACGCATAAAGATTGCTGCATAAAGACCAAGAATAGATGTCCTTGCCCCCTCAACAGCCAGTAGAGTTGTAAGCTTCCTGTCTTCCTCTCCGATGCCCCCAAATTCATTATCTCCAAGGAAGCTTTTAATTCTCACTTGACCTTCTAATAGGTAAGTCGTGGGAAATAGAGCCACAAGTAGGGCAAACACCCATGGTAGGAGCTTTTTGCTGGAGGCAGATGGAAAATAGGTGAAGACCACAAAAACAGATGCACAAACCATTGTTACAATGATGAGGGCATGAAGGACAGCAGCCTGAAGAAAAAACTCAGCAGATATGTAAACACCAAGAACAATACCCATTGCAATGGAGTAAAATGCTCTCAACTCTACAACGTACTTTATGGGTATTACAGATGTCACAGCAGCTAAAGTGAGAAGAATTGCCAATATAAGTAGCCAAGAGGGCCAAGTAGGTTTTGATGCCATGAAGCCATATATGGAAATATCATCAGCAGATTGACGTGCAGCTTTGATTAGGTCAGATCGGTAAGTCCATAATAATGGAATTGGTGGCTGCATTAGGATAAACAGGAGACCTGTTGCCACCACCAGTACAATACTTCTCTTTGCAGACTGCATAATCATGAAGAGAAAATAATCAATGTACTAACATTTTGTGTGAAAAGACAGTACTTTGTCATACATTATTCAAATACATTTCAAGCACAAAACAACCATCATTTCTTATTTATGTTCATGAATCAGCTAAGCACCACATCAACATATTCAACTCCACAAGATAAAGGCATGTGTCAAACAGTTTAATTTCTCTGCTCAGTTATTAGTTAGAAGCTGGTTCTTTTAGAGCTTTATGAGTAGTGAAGGTGCATGACTGAGTCGTTAAACAACACCTTTTCTAGTTAAATTGAAACAAGATTGTTTCAATGGATAACAACTTAAAGGGATATTTCATAACAGACAACAACAAACAATATATGGGAAAGCAACAGAAAATGTATCCATACCATGACATGAGAGAAATGCAGAGCAACTATGGCTACACAAGCCAATCCTGTCAAAAGAATACAAAAGCCTAGAAGTAAACCATCAGATGGAGGTCTACCATTCCACCATTGTAATGCTTCAAAAATTGTCTCACGGCAAAACCAGACTGATAACGCAACCACAGAAGCATGTGCATAACCTTGCCAGGCTTTCATCTTTGATGCTGTTGTCGATTTATCCCTTCAAAGT
Source organism: Fremontodendron californicum (assembly GCA_030761205.1). Classification (NCBI taxonomy): domain Eukaryota; kingdom Viridiplantae; phylum Streptophyta; class Magnoliopsida; order Malvales; family Malvaceae; genus Fremontodendron; species Fremontodendron californicum. The sequence continues at coordinate 7,108,677 of JAULJL010000025.1, read as the reverse complement.
TTATAAAGTGAACACAAAGAAAAAAATATTGCTTTCATCTCAATTTAAGAATTAGAGAGAGAAAGTGCCTACCTGTAGAGAAGCAATGGAGGTGAAATAGCCAATAAAAGGACAGCTGACACCCACACAATAGACTTTGATGTAATGAACAACATAGCCAGCTTCGAGGAATATAGACAAGTCAAAATCCAAACTGCCTTGGGCCCAACTCAATGATCCACAGATAGTCTTCGCACAAGTGCAAAGCTAATCAAAGTCGTCAGAATGACCATGTAGCTAGGATACATTACATCATCATCCAATCCATAATAGTATATACTTGAGCAACTGAAAAACCGGCTCTCAAAGTGGCATAGAAGCAATGCATGGCTGATTAAACCAACTTCAGTCAAAAACTGAAGTTTTGGCTGAAGGGCTAAACCTGGAACAGCCATGGCTAGAACAACATCCGCAACAATAAGTTTACAAAAGGATTTCAGGGACATGCCTGCCAACCATATATTTAGATTCCAGAAATTATGCACCACAAACCACATGACCATCAAGCTCCCAAGCACAACGAAGGCAAAATACGATGGAAGGCTCTTCTTTGTAAAGAAACGAGCCAAGTAAAAGCCAGCAATTGAAGGTAATGGAATAAGCTGCAAAATAAAGTACAAATACCACTAAAAATTTGAACATTTAAATAAGAGTTCCTTTCTTTTCCCTCCTGTCTTTCAATAAAAAATCATTATATTAGCAAATATTAAAGAGAGATCCAAATATCTGTAGAAAACATAACATGCAACACTATATGGCACATTTTTTATTTTGAAAAGCAAAGTAGTTTTATTAATAAATGAAGTTGAAATACAAACTTCAACAAAAAGAGATCCCAAAGCATAGCCAATATGAAACCAACCCAGAAAGGACAACTCCAATTCTGGTACCCCATACCTTATAAATAATTAACTAATTCAAGTCTAATGAGGCTAAAATAATCAGGTAACAAGAAGATAGCTCATCCTAGGCATTCTGTCAAGCATCCTTAAAGCATAAACGACAACTCATTAAAAGCACATAATATGTGCAACTATCCCCAAGAAAACAACCAACTTCATCCTTCAATATCAACTATGTTCCCTCACAAGTAATGAAACAAGAACCAAGCTCCAAGGAGTTGCCATTCTAGAGTCAAATCAAGGCTACCAAAATTTCAGTGCAATTCACACCAGCCTTTTTGCAAGTCATTAGCAAGCCAACACTATATGGTACATTGAACCTCATTTATCAAAACACACTGAAAAAACAATAAGAAAAAGATGTTGCTCTCACTTTCACATCAATTAAACATGGTAGATGAATCTATGGTTCAAAAGAAGGCCCCAAGGATCTATGCACCACGGACATAGCTCCAATCCCACATATTTGTGTCGGATACATGTCCATATCCGACACGCATTCAGCCAAATACGCAAGAAAACTAAAAAAATAGTGGATACAGCATTGACACGGGAGGAACATGTCAATGAAGGGGTAAAAAGTTCGTTCTGCTTGAGGTGAATATTACAAAAGAATATTGTTGCCGGTTGCTAACCAGATAAATAGAAGAGAAAAGAAACATTGAGAACAAAGTCATCTTCCTCTTTTTTTTTTTTTGGCCTTAGATGGAGCTGATCTATGTGTGTGAGACTTCATTTAGTGGTGAAATGTTGGAGAGATGATAATCCATGGAATAAGTGGAAGGAGATGAGCCATTGTCTTGTTCAACTAGGCAATTCCAACTGCCATAACGTTAGGAAGAAAGAGAATAATGTGTGTATAAAGTGGATGGAACTTGGGTTAATATGGGATTGGATCAAATGGCTTTTGGTTAGACAGCTTAAAATTTTATTGGGTAATAATGTTTGAGTTTATAAGATTATTGAGCCAAGTTTATTTATAATATCCAATACAATTATAAAATAACTTTGAAATTTTATAATAACAAAATATTTTCTAAAAGTAAATTTTATATATTTTGAAAGAATTTTAATCAATGCTGGTTATATTTTCATTCAAAATTAATAAAATTACACAATATATATATATATATATATTATATTTTAATTCTCGTATACCCGCCATGTTTTGTCCTAATTTTTTGGAAATTGACATGTCCATGTTCGTGCCCGTGCCTATGCTTCTTAGCCAAGGATACTTGATGAATGATACCAAGTACATTCCATAGATGTTCTAGGAAGTCAATCTCCAGCCCTCAATTACATCTTGTTGCCAACAACCTTTGAAAGTCCTCTTTAGGCTTTAGTTACATTTGCTGCACTTCCCTAGAAAGTTGAGAAATTTAACAAGCAAGCCAGTTGTGAATATTGTTGAAAGCATAGGAATGATCTACAATCTAGGAAGCACGGACACGGGTACGATATGAGACAGACACGAGACGCTCACGATGATACGGCAATTTAAAAAAAAATATAGGATGACATGACAGGATACAACAATAAAAAATAACAAATATATATTAATAGTAAATATATTATGTAAGTTTATTAATTTTAAATGAAATATATAACCAACATGCACTAAAATTCTTTCAAAATATATAAATTCACATAAAATGTTTTGTTATTACAAAATTTTAGGGTAAATTTATAATTGGATTGGATTATTATAAATAAATGCGGTCCAATAATTTAATAAGCTGAAAGTAATTCTTCTTTAAGGTATTAAGCCATCCAACCAAAAAGCCATTTGACCCAACCCAAAGTATAGTATACTCAAGTGCTATCCAATTTATAAACAAAAAATTTCCTTCTTTTTAAACGATGTGGAGGTGGTTGCCTGGTTGAACAAAACAACTCATCTCCTTCCTATTCTTCCTTGGATCATCCTCTCACCAACTTTTTTTCACTAAATGGAGTCTCACAACGTTAGATCAACTCCATTTGATGCCAAAAGAAAAGGGAAGATTGTTTTGCTCTACTCTTATTTCTTTGCTCAATAAATACTGACAGAAACCTTTTGTACCTTCATCTCCAGCAACAAGAACATTTTCTCCCTTCATTGTCGTGTCCACACCATATCCTTCGTGTGTCCATGCCGTGATTGAAATAACAATTTTGTTTTGTAGATTTCCATGAAACAAGATTTGCACCAAAATAGACAACATATGCAGTTGCTGAAGAACGATCATCTAGATTTCTAGCCCAGTCTGCATCACTAAATGCAAATAAACATAGTGAAGAGGATTTCTTCAAGAATAATCCATGATGAATTGTACATTCTAGGTATTTAAGGATTCTTTTTAAGCTAAACCAGTGAGTTTGACTAGGAGAATGCATAAACTAAGAAAGTTTGTTTATGATGTGAGCAAGAAAGAGATACTGGAAAGAGCCAATGAGTTTTCTGTAGGTGGTAGAATCAGCCATGCCTGATCCATCTTTGAGTTGCAATTTGAAACTAGTAGCCATGGGAGTGGTTACTTCTTTGACATTTGTCATATCAAATTTATCAAGGACATCCATGATGTATTTATGTTGAGACAAAAACATTGAGAAGTTGAAATGACTTCAAGTCCGAAGAAGAAACTGAGATGACCAAGATCCTTTAAAAAAAATCTATTAGCCAGTTGAGTCAAGAATGTCAACACGATTGCATTATCATTTCTTGTCACCAATAAGTCATCTACATAAACTAGGAAATAAATAAGAACAGTGTCTTTAGTATAAACAAATAAGGATGCATTAGAGACTGAGTTCAGAAAATCAAATCCAATAAGAAATTTGCTCAATTCTTGATATCAAGCCCGAAGGACTTGTTTTAAACCATATATGGCTTTGTGTAGCTTGCAGACATGAATAGGTTTATCCTTATCAAGAAAAAAAGTTGGTTGAACCATATACACTTTTCAGATAATGTACTTTGCAAAAAAGTATTATTGACGTCTAGTTGTTGAATAGGCCAACCATAACTGAGAGCAATGCAAAGAACAGTTCTTATAGTAGTTGGCTTAATAAAAGGATTGAAGTATCTTTATTGTCAAGACCAGCGCTTTGATGAAACTGTTGTGCGGAAGCGAATTGATATTACTAAAACCGATTTAAACACACTGAAAAAACACCGATATTTTACGTGGTTCGGCAACTGTGCCTACGTCCACGGGAGGAGGAGCTTGAAGCTTTGTATTAATGGAGTTTAGAGTACAAACATATACAGAATTCAAGGTGCTACACAAGCACTGAACTCACAACTCAACACAATACCGAATTACTCTATAAACACAGAGTATTTGCTTCAACAATTTAGCTCTAACACATACTCAACTCTACTCTACTCTCTCATCTCTACATGACTATTTATAGCCATAATATCAAGGTGTGAACATACATCAAGTGGCAGCCACCATAGCCACCTTCCACCACCTATCTTGGTGTGAACACATTGCAAGTGGTAGCCACCATAGCCACCATCCATTTGCAAGTGGTAGCTTCCATTATTGGTGGTGCAAGTGGTGCAAGTGGTAGCTCCATTAATGGTGCTAAGCCACCAAATGTGACTTTGAGCCATACCATATTCCAACAGAAACCCTTTTGCAACTAATTAATCGAGCCTTGCACTGTCAATAGAACCATCAAGCTTCCTTTTAATCCAAAAAACCCATTTACAACCTACAGTGTTCTGATTTGATGGAGGAACAAGTGTCCAGATATTGTTTTTCACCAAAGCATTAAATTCATTATCTTGGCTTGTCTCCAATGTTGGTCACTCATAGCTTGTCTAACACAAGTTGGTTTAAAGGAAAGAGAAGAGGCTGATTGGTAGCGTGAAGGCTTTTCTTTTGTTTGAAAATATTATTTTTTGAACGAGTGATCATAGAATAAGTGTTATGGATAGTATTTTTCATAGGAGCAAAATGTATGTTAGAGGGTTCAGAAGTATTACCTGATGAAGAGTCTAAGATGACAACAGCTGAGTGAGAAGTCTGAGTATGGATTTGAGGAACATATGGCAAAACTTCTAGTGTTGCAAATGCGGAAGATTAAGGTGCATAAAAAAAATTGGAGGTTGAAGTGTGTAAATACGAGTTTTGTTGGAAATCCATTGATCAACAAACTAATCTGTGACTTTAGAAGTAGAAGAAGATTTAAAAGAAAATTCCAATTCATCATGAAATATGACATGTTTGGAAACAAAAATTTTCGTAGTTTCAGGATCATAGCATTTGTAGGCAATTTGATGAGTGAAATAGCCCAAGAAAACAATGGGTCTAGATTTTGGTTGAAGTTTATGTCAATTGTATGGTTTAAGCCAATGAAAACAAAAGCAACCAAAAACTCTCATTTTATTGTAGTTAGGTGGATGATGAAACAAGGATTCAAAAGGTGGCTTAAGATTAAGAATAGGAGTGTAAAGTTTGTTAATTAAATAAACTGCAACTTGAAAGGCATGAGACCATAATTTCAATGGTAAAAATGCATGACGTAAGAGGCTAAGATCAATGTCAATGACACGAGTATGTCTTCTCCTAGCTTTGCCATTACGATGTGGAGTGTGATAAGGATAAACCTATCTTCAACAATCTCACATGATCTCAAACTCTTGTATACTACTGATAAGATTATTATCAGCTCCTTCTAAGTTATCGCTACTGCTGTCATTAGTTATCTAGTTGCTTTGTACTGCATTACTGAACATGTATAAATACATAGTGTAAACAAGTGAATAAGCAATATAATAACACTTACAAATTCAGCCTTCATCGATTCTAATATAGTATCAGAGCCTCTCCTGCTTTAACAAGCTTATATCAAGTTCATCATGGCAGCAAACAACTCAACCCCTGTCTCCATAAATGCAACAGCCCAATTACCTCTCAAACTAACTCCAACAAATTTTCCCTCATGGCGTGCCCAGTTCGATGCTCTCCTAACAGGCTTTGACCTGATGGGCTATGTTGATGGTTCCACCTCATCTCCACCTATAGAAACTCAAAAAGATGGACAACTGATCTTGAATCCATCCTACAGTCATTGGTTTCGACAAGATAAACTCATTCTTCATGCGATTATTGCATCCACATCAGAATCTGTTTTACCTTTCATAGCATCGGCAAAGACCTCTCTTGAAGCATGGCAGAAGCTCACAAAGCTATATGCCAACAAAACTCGATCCAGAATAATGGATCTGAAGAACACTCTCACTCGTACCAGACGAGACAACAAATCTGTCAGCGACTACCTGCAAACCATGAAAAATATAGCAGAAGAACTTGGATTGGCTGGAGCTCCTCTAGATGAAGATGATCTCATACTACACATTCTAAATGGTCTTGGTTCAGAATATAAGGAGATATCTACTGCAATGAGAGCTCGTGAAAATCCTATAACATTCGAAGAACTTCATGACAAGTTAACAGCTTTTGAACTATTTTTGAAACAAGAAGCTGATCACATAGAAATCAGCACACCAACTGCACACTACACCAGAAAATCATATGGAAACCAATCTGGCCGTTATAACATGTCAAAAAATCGATCCTTTGCTCCAAACAGATTCAGCAGCACAGGCAATAAGAACACTTACTCAGGAAACTCATCTCACTATCAACAATCTCGACCCATATGTCAGATATGTGACAAACCTGGTCATACTGCCAAACAGTGTTACAAAGGCAAGCACTTCTTCTCAGCATCACCAACAGCTCAGTATGCAGCCTCTACCAACAATGCCAAAACTTGGTGCATGGATTCTGGGGCCTCTCATCATGTCACAACAGACTTAAAAAATCTATCAATCAACTCAGACTATGATGGTACAGATGAAATAATTATAGGTGATGGTTCAGGTTTGTCCATAACCCACTCAGGTTCTACAACTCTTCACTCTCAAAATAAATCATTCTCATTACATGATGTGCTATGCGTACCTGATATCAAAAAAAATCTGTTGTCTGTATCTAAATTTTGCAAATCTAACATGGTTTCTGTTGAATTTTTCTCTGATTATTTCTTGGTGAAGGATTTACACACCCGGGAGGTTCTAACTCAAGGCCTGAACATTGATGATGTTTACCAACTTCTGTCCTCTGTTCCCATTTCCTCCAAGTCACCAACAGCCCTATCAAGCATTCGTGTCTCACCTCTTGACTGGCACATGCGATTAGGACATCCTTCTAGCTCAATTCTCAAATGCATCTTAAAGAACTTTTCTCTTCCTTCATGTTCCACATCCTTTTCCACTTGTAATTCATGTCAGTGTAACAAGAGTCACAAGCAACCATTTGCTGTAACAAGTCTGACGAGTAATAAACCTTTAGAACTCGTTTACACTGATGTATGGGGTCCTGCTCCAACAAAATCCATTGATGGTTTTTCTTATTATGTAATTTTCATTGATCATTTCACCAAATACATATGGTTTTATCCAATTAAACACAAATCTGATATTTTTGTTTTATTTCCTAAATTCAAGGCATTGGTTGAAAAATTCTTTAACACTCCAATCTTATCTATGTTTTCAGATGGAGGTGGTGAGTATGAAAAATTAAAATCATTCTTTCAGTCCCATGGCATTTCACATTTACAAACACCACCACACACCCCTGAGCATAATGGTGTTTCTGAACGTAGACATCGACACATAGTGGAAACAGGTCTTACCCTTCTTCATCAAGCCTCACTTCCAACTGAATTCTGGTCATCAGCTTTTCGAACAGCAGTGTACCTAATCAATAGAATGCCTACTCCTATTCTGAGTCTTAAATCCCCTTTACAATCATTATTCAACAAGGATCCAAATTACAGCAAATTAAAAGTTTATGGTTGCTTGTGCTACCCTTGGTTACGACCCTATACCAAAAACAAACTTGAAGCTCGTTCAAAACCATGTATATTCCTTGGCTACTCTCAGCATCAAAGTGCTTATTATTGTTTTGACCCAAAGTTCAGAAAGACATACACCTCTAGGCATGTTACTTTTGATGAAACACAATTCCCTGCCAAGTCACATTTCTCCTCTACAAGTCCTACATCATCTCAAATCCATAACTCATCCTCATCCTCATCCTCCTCCTCATTCCTATCTCCCAACCTTATAGTCCTTCAACAACCTACTTCTACCTCTCTTGGTGAAACATCATCAATGTCGACTGCCTTGCCCACTCCCCGTGTAACTTCATCATCAGAGATACATCCTTCACAAACTCAACAACCAATCACTACACCTCCACTTACCCAAACAGCTCATCCTATGGTCACACGGTCCAAAAACAACATCTTCAAAAGAAAACAAATTCACTCAACCACTAATCATCCTACAGCCACACCACTTGAACCATCATGTGTCTCTCAAGCAATGAAAGACATCAATTGGCGCAAAGCTATGTCTGAAGAGCTGGATGCTCTAGTTCGAAATGGCACATGGCAATTGGTACCTCCATCTGAGAATCAGAACTTAGTTGGAAGCAAATGGATATTCCGAATCAAAAGGAATCCTGATGGAACTGTCTCTAGATACAAAGCTCGACTAGTGGCAAAGGGGTTTCATCAAAGACAAGGTATTGACTACTCAGAGACATTCAGTCCTGTGGTTAAACCAACTACAATCAGACTAGTATTTACTATTGTGCTGCAAAACCACTGGCCAGTCTATCAATTAGATGTCAACAATGCTTTTCTGCATGGAACACTTTCTGAGGATGTCTATATGCAACAACCTCCAGGTTTTTCTGATTCTTCTAAGCCATCTTATGTTTGCAAGTTACAAAAAGCAATTTACGGTCTGAAACAGGCCCCAAGAGCCTGGTACACAGCATTGAGCTCCTTTGTTCTTTCCTATGGCTTTACTCAGTCAAAATCTGATTCATCACTCTTTATCTACTGCAAAACTGGGATCACCATCTATTTCTTGGTATACGTTGATGATATAATCCTCTCTGGCAGTGATGATAAGCTGGTAAAAGCATTTGTTCAGGCTTTGTCTCAGAAATTCTCCTTGAAAGATCTTGTTCCTTTAAATTATTTTCTTGGAATCGAAACAACCCGTACACCAGAAGGTATGTTTCTCTCCCAACAAAAGTATACAGTTGATTTATTGACACGAACTGACATGATTGATGCTAAGGCTGTTGCTACTCCTATGTCCTCTTCTACATCTCTAACCTTGACTGATGGTGAAACATTGCCTAATGGGAAAGACTACAGAAGCATAGTTGGAGCTCTCCAATATCTGGTTATTACAAGACCAGACTTAGCCTTCGCAGTCAATAAATTATCTCAATTTATGCATCAACCAACCACCATTCACTGGCAAGCTCTCAAACGAGTCTTACGCTATCTCAAAGGAACAATCTCTCATGGCATTTCACTTAAGGGCAAGACTGTTTCTACCTCTCAAGTTATTGCTTACACAGATGCTGACTGGGCAGCTGCCAAAGATGATAGAAAATCAATCTCTGCCTACTTAATTTACTTTGCTGGCAGTCTTATTTCCTGGAAATGTACCAAACAAAAGACAGTTGCTAGGTCTACCACAGAGGTCGAATATCGGTCTATTGCCAGTACTGCTGCGGAGCTATCCTGGATCACCAATCTGTTATCAGAATTGCATGTTCCAATTTCCACTGCTCCCATTATATTTTCTGATAATGTTGGTGCCACATATGTCTCAGCTAATCCAGCACTACATTCTAAAATGAAACACATCTCTATTGATTTCCATTTTGTTCGAGATAAAGTCTCCTCAGGCAAGCTCAAGGTCTGTCATATATCCACTCAAGATCAACTTGCTGATGCTCTAACAAAGCCTCTTTCTCGACCAAAATTCCTTGAGCTAAAATCCAAGATAGGAGTCTCAACAGGAGACTCTATCTTGAGGGGGCATGATAAGGATAAACCTATCTTCAACAATCTCACATGATCTCAAACTCTTGTATACTACTGATAAGATTATTATCAGCTCCTTCTAAGTTATCGCTACTGCTGTCATTAGTTATCTAGTTGCTTTGTATTGCATTACTGAACATGTATAAATACATAGTGTAAACAAGTGAATAAGCAATATAATAACACTTACAAATTCAGCCTTCATCGATTCTAATAGAGTGTAGGGAGGTGTAGTTAAGTGATTAACGCTATGTTTAGTGAGGATTTAAGACAAAGTATGATACTCTCCACCATTATCAGGATAGTCGGATATATGCTTTTTTTTTGTAATATCCGAATCCGTAAAACTGTTTTAAAATCTGAATCCATTTATTATCTGCATTAAATCCGAATATTACTATCCGAATCCGAAGCCGAATTAAATAACATTATCCACCGGATATCCGAATTCAGTAAGTAAAAAAAATTAAATCAAAATATAAAATAAAAAAATATATTTTAAATTCAAATAAATGGATAATGGATTCGGATATCTGAATCCGAATCCGCAAAAGTAAGCGGATTAGGATAGCGGATTCGGATATTCGAATCCTTTATCCATTTAAGTAAAGAGAATTCGGATAATGGATATCTGAGACTTCATATCCGCATCCGCTTCGAAACCCCTGAGGATAATAATTATAATATCCGAATTTTATCCGAATCCGAAATATCTGAATCCGCAAAAAACGGATCGAATAATTACAAATATCCGAATCTACACTATCCATTATTATCCCTACACATAATTGAATGACTAAACTGTTTTTCAACCAAGAGTTTAAAGGAAGTAAATAAAATAGAGACATCAGACTTATGTTTGAGAGGAAACAACCCATAAAAAATTATTATGAATATTAAAATAATAAAATATGATATCAAAATGTATAAATATATTATTTTAAAAGAAAATGTGTTTGAAAGAAAAAAAATTCATGTCGCGACAACTTTATGCGCTACGTAATTTTCGTAACACTCGCAACCACGATACCATGAATGAAATCCAAGATCGCGATTTAAAACAATGCATGAGAATGTCTCCGGCTCTATATCCATACAGACCTGGCAAGTTTGAGTGAAGTACAAGGTCAAAATCGCCATATTAAAAAATCAATAAAAAAATTTGATTGAAGAGACGTGCAATTTCCATATGGAATAGGTAGAATTCTTCAATTTTGTTTTCATATTAATTAAAACCCAGAAAATTGATATATGAAAAAACCATGTGAAAAGAACTTAAATCCAATCGGAAGAAACTAATCTGTAAAAGTCGAAACAAGTTCGTAATACTGGCGAAGCTTTACATCCACGAGATCACACAGTTTCAACATCTTCCTTTTCAGTCTCTAATTCCATACAATTTTCTTTGCAAACACCTTTGCACTGGACATCTTGAGTTGCATCGTCATGGTTTTTCTTCACTGGTAAGAACTCAAAACAGGCCATCTTCAGGACAAGGGTGTAAGAGACATCCGAAGGCTTGCTCAGTGGTTTGAAATTAATTCCAAAGTAACATTCTGAAGAAGCATACATTGTCGGAAATGAAGGTAGCCCTCCACTGTAGAATTCAAGAATAGATATATATATTGTGCCGTGGAAGCTTTAACTATGAGTACTTCAATGTATTTTGTTATAGGCCAGAGTTTCTTAATTATCCCTTCCCATGATTTACTGCTGATTCATGTTCAATCAAGTCGGCTAGTTCCGAGTTAGGTACTTGGGTCAGTGATCCAGTCGCTGTGATGATCCGTTCTAATTCCCATTAATCTTCCAAGAATTTGATGGGCCTGTAAGAAAGCAGAAGCGAAAACTGCACCAACTCTTAAAACCTCTTCTCATTGTACTAAACCGGAAAGTAATTGGCAGTACGGTACATGCTCTGCTTGCTGTCAGAGCACAAGATTGTCTCATCAGGAATCGGACTAATGTAAAGATTGAAGCGGTTAAAAGGTCGATTCTTGAAGTTACTGCTCTTATAGTAGCTTTTTAGGACAGGCCTTGCCGTCCACATACTTGCAATTTGTATTATTGTATACCTTGTGAGCAACTCACTTATTGGTTCAGCAGAAATGATGTTTTATGAATCCCCATTGGCAATTCGCTCAATATAAGGCTTGATATCTTCGTAATCACAGCAGGAACTTTCTTTTTGAAAAGTTCCTACGTGCTGCTAGCTAGACAAACAAGTTCGCCTCAGAGTTTTAGCAATAAGCAGGTTAGTTTTAATCTTTTACATAACATATAGCATACAACTTTAGGGGAAAAAGAAAAAAACTGTTGGTATCGCTTTTTAGAAGAAATTGATGTTTCAGTTAGAAATTAAAGACGAATATATGAGATAGATAACGTGATGGGAGTCAAGAAAAAGTTATTCCTCCTTAGAATTTAATGATTAATAGAACATGATGATTCAATCCTCAAAGCCACTACGGAAGTTCAATATTGTTAAGCGAGGCTGCTGGCCTGTGTTCTTGCTTGACATGTAGACTTGATAATTCGTATATTTATATTGTGTTATTTATTTTGTTATGTCATAGTTATGTTTAAGATATTTTATATTTATATAAATGTTGATACGTTAATAATTCATATTATATAGATTTTGAAACATTTTGTGTATTCGTGTCGTGTTCATATTATTTTTTGTGTCGTATCGTGTTTTTTACGTGTTTTAATTATTTTTTCGAATCATGTTCGTGTCATGTAATCGCATCGTATCCAATATTACTAAATCTAACGGGAAGTTCTAGGGTAAACTCCTTAAGGTGAGCTTAAAATAGACTCTATTACATATAAACATGACAAAATTACATATAAACATGACATATTACATAAAGTTGTCATGTATTTATGTAATTTTTTTACATGTAAACATGACAAATTACATATAAACATAACAAATATGTCATGTATTTATGTAAATTGAAAATTATCATATATATATATGTAATTTTTTTTTACATATAAACATGACATAAATTACATATAAATATAATAAATTATATATATTTTGGATCCTACGAAAAGTTGATCATTCTTTGTAATTTTTCAAATTTAATGACATGATCAGTTGTTCACAACATATCCATCTTATCATGGCTCAGAGAAATAAATTCTGTCAGAGATGATTCAATCCCTTCACGCACAAAATATGCAAAACACATAAATTGGGGGTTCTACCGTGAGTTTCTTACCGTGAGCTTTTGGTAGGCTCCAAATTAGAAAACCTGAGTAGCAGGTTACCAGGTCACCATTTTTTACATATGAACATAACAAATTACATATCAACTTGACGAATTACATATAAACATGACAAATTACATATAAACTTGACAAATTGAAAAATTACATATGAACATGACAAATTACATATCAACTTGATGACTTACATAAAAACATGACAAATTACATATAAACTTGACAAATTGAAAAATTACATATAAACATGACAAATTACATATCAACTTGACAAATTACATATGAAAAATTACATATAAACATGACAAATTACATATGAATATGATGAATTACATATAAACATGACAAATTACATATCAACTTGACAAATTCACGAATTACATATGAACATGATGAATTACATATAAACATGAGAAATTACATATGAACTTCACAAATTCACGAATTACATATGAACATGACAAATTACATATGAACTTGACGAATTACATATAAACATGACAAATTACATATCAACTTGACAAATTCACGAATTACATATGAACATGACAAATTACATATGCACTTGACGAATTACATATAAACATGAGAAATTACATATGAACTTGACAAATTCACGAATTACATATGAACATGACAAATTAAATATGCACTTGACGAATTATATATAAACATGACAAATTACATATGAACTTGACAAATTCACGAATTACATATGAACATTACAAATTACATATGAACTTGACGAATTACATATAAACATGAGAAATTACATATCAACTTGACAAATTCAAGAATTACATATGAACATGACAAATTACATATGAACTTGACGAATTACATATAAACATGAGAAATTACATATCAACTTGACAAATTCACGAATTACATATGAACGTGACAAATTACATATGAACTTGACGAATTACATATAAACATGACAAATTACATATGAACTTGACAAATTCACGAATTACATATGAACATGACAAATTACATATGAACTTGACGAATTACATATAAACATGAGAAATTACATATCAACTTGACAAATTCACGAATTACATATGAACATGACAAATTACATATGAACTTGACGAATTACATATAAACATGACAAATTACATATGAACTTGACGAATTACATATAAACATGACAAATTACATATGAACTTGACAAATTCACGAATTACATATGAACATGACAAATTACATATGAACTTGACGAATTACATATAAACATGACAAATTACATATGAACTTGACAAATTCACGAATTACATATGAACATGACAAATTACATATGAACTTGACGAATTACATATAAACATGACAAATTACATATGAACTTGACAAATTCACGAATTACATATGAACATGACAAATTACATATGAACTTGACGAATTACATATAAACATGACAAATTACATATGAACTTGACAAATTCACGAATTACATATGAACATGACAAATTACATATGAACTTGACAAATTCACGAATTACATATGAACATGACAAATTACATATGAACTTGACGAATTACATATAAACATGACAAATTACATATAAACTTGACAAATTCACGAATTACATATGAATATGACAAATTACATATAAACATGACAAATTACATATAAACTTGACAAATTCACGAATTACATATGAACATGACAAATTACATATCAACTTGACGAGTTACATATAAACATGACAAATTACATATAAACTTGACAAATTCACGAATTACATATGAACATGACAAATTACATATGAACTTGAGAAATTACATATAAACATGACAAATTACATATAAACTTGACAAATTCACGAATTACATATGAACATGACAATTTACATATCAACTTGACGAGTTACATATAAACATGACAAATTACATATAAACTTGACAAATTCACGAATTACATATGAACATGACAAATTACATATCAACTTGACGAGTTACATATAAACATGACAAATTACATATGAACATTACAAATTCATGAATTACATATAAACATGACAAATTACATATAAACTTGACGAATTACATATAAACATGGCAAATTACATATCAACTTCACAAATTCACGAATTACATATGAACATTACAAATTACATATAAACTTGACGAATTTACGAATTACATATAAACATGACAAATTACATATAAACATGACAAATTGACGAATTACATATAAACATGACAAATTAATATAATTTAATTTCGATGCAAACTTTCAATCCATAAAATTAAACATTAGTAAAATTTTAATTTTAATCTTTTTATATTGCTGCAAAAAATTTATATTTGAGAGGAAAAAACCCTCAAACTTTCAATCCATAAAATTAAACATTAAAGGATATTGTCATTTATTTATGTAATTGAAAAAATGGAATCAAAAGTTGTCTTGATGCAAACTTTCAATCCATAAAATTAAACATTAGTAAAATTTTAATTTGTCATGTTTATATGTAATTTCTCATATTTATCATGTTTATATGTAATTTGTCATGTTTATATGTAATTTGTCATGTTTATATGTAAATTACATATAAACATGACAAATTACATATAAACATAATAAATGAAAAATTACATATAAACATGACCGAAATTACATATAAACATGACAAATTACGTAAATCATTACAGAATAATGTTATGTATTTATGTAATTGAAAAAAGGGAATCAAAAGTTATCATATATTTATGTAATTTTTTTTATACATATAAACATGATCGAAATTACATATAAACATGACAAATTACATAGATTATTAAAGGATATTGTCATGTATTTATGTAACTGAAAAAAAAAATCAAAAGTTCTCATGTATTTATGTAATTTTTTATTTATATAAAATGTTTATTTGTATTCATTAAATTAAAATTTTACATTTTTTTATGTAGACTCCAATGCTGAAGTCATTTCGGACATGGATATAGAGTATGATCCTCCAAGTATATGAAAAAACTTAAAACAAAAATGAGTACACCCATGTCAGACACATATTCATATCCGACATTCATCCCGAATTCGGGTAACATAAAAAATATATAATAATTAGTAGATTTAATTTGAGCTAGCCAAAGTCGCTAATAAACGTGACAATTAAAATTTTCAATATCTTTGGACAATCGCTTCATCGTCCTCTAAATCATTTACTACTAATTTGCTTGATCTTTTTTCTTTTTCCCTTAAGCTATTTGGTCGTGAATGGAATCTGCTTCATCACTTTGTGCGATTCTTCCTATCCAAGAAAACTAGCTTTCCATTATCTTCAGGATTTGTAAAAGGAGTTTGACAAGTTTGATCATAACCTCATAAAGAAAATTAGAAGACCATACAGCTTTATTAGATTCCCCAATAATCGGTTTATAGCTTATATTAACAAGTTTGAAGCAATTATGGCATTTGATTGTTAAATAACCAGAGAAAACTTAAGGAAATATAATATAAGAATTAATTGTATCAACTTATTGCTTTCACGTTTCCAATTTTTTATTTTCAACATTAAGCAATATGAAAATTAGGCAGTATTGATGATCACAATTAGATAAGTTTGATTCTTTTTTCTTGTCTCCTATTCTGCTTTGGCTTGCAGATAGTATTATTGCTAATATTAGAAAGCAATATATTGATACAAGAACACGAGCCAATCTATCAAAGCTGAATGCTAATCGTCGCCAAGAACTAGATATAATTACTGAAAACATGTCCGGCATTGTAGAAAGAAGACGAAATTCAATCAAGTTTTACCTATGTGCAGGTACCAGCCTTGGCACTAAGGAATTTGCTGCTTAATTAATTATGAATATTGAACACAAAGAGTACATAAAAACTTCGTTTTATACAAAAAATATTGGAGATAGAATGGAATAGCCAAGGGACTCTAAAACCCGAGACTCAGTAGCAGATAGAACTGGATCAAACACCTCTATATCTCTAACCCAACTGAACTTTCTTTTCATTAAAACTGCAAGGCTAAGCTGAAGTCGAGGAGTTTCATGAGACTCAATGCTGCCAATACCGTATATCACCATCTGCAGTTTCAACTCAGATCTCAAAACTCTGTAAAATTGACAAACCAAGACTCTCAAAGTCTAAAGAACTAAAAACTGATTAAGAAAAGAACAACATTTGAAAATACTTATGCTCGAAATAATTGCTAGCATCTTGGAGTAGGGATTGTGCCATCCGTGTATGCATTTAGAAACCCCAAACATATCCAAGAAAGGAAAGACTTATCTAACTTATAATCTAGAGACTCATCAAATCTGGTCCCAGTTTCAACTAGAAGCACATACAATTATCTAGAACGAAGGAACAATTTATAATTAGTTGACAGTAACGTTAGATACTTGAATTTGAGCTACATGAACCACAATCTCAAAGTAGAAACAACTGTTACTGATACAAATGTTTGGCAACAGCTCTGACAAGCTAATGCATCTAGCAGTTTAGACAAGCCACTTCCAACGTAAAGCAAACATATATTTAAAACCTCAGGTGTTAATTTAAAGTGCTCATGCACCACTAAGGAAGATAAAAGACAAAGAAAAAGAGAATTATAAATTACTTACTGGGCACATGCAGCGAGTTTTCCAAGATTCTGATTGTCCAAAATTGCCAAAACCAACTTCTTGTTCTCATCAAGGTACTGCAATAAGAATGAAAACAAAAAAATCCACAAGAACAACTTAATGCCTCTATTATAATGTGCTCCATTCTTTAGCATTAAGTGACAAATACTTGTGAATATGCACAATAGAGAGCGACTGGGGCAGAGATCTATACACACTTCTTTTAAAACATGTCTCCAAGAATCAACAAAAGAAACAGTAAAGCCATATATTACAAAATCTAGGGTACACACTTTACTCAAAGATTGTTCTCACCCAAACTCTATCAAAAGTTTTTGCATTCAAGCACTTCTTAAATTCTTCACAAGTTTTTCTCAATCTTGGGTTCCCAAAAAGGACCTTGACCCAGGAAATGATAGCCCATCAAATAGGAAGTTAGTGGATAAAATGGATAGTGGGATTTCAAGGGTATAGAGTCAAATTAAGAAAACCTTCAAATGCATTCCCTTCAACAGAACAAATAATAGCTATTAAGCACTTAAAAATTAAGAACTTACAACAGTTGGCCTTTCAAGTATGCGAGTTCTCATTCGCCGATTTAAATCCTCAATTTCTTCCTGCAAATAGGACTAGACAGTTAAGTCTACTTTTGGCAATATGTAATGGTGCATGCTGGGAGAAGGTAATGACAAAAAATTCACCAAGAAAAATAAAATCACATCATTCTTAGCAATGGATTGCTAGAACTCATATTCAAGAGAATTCTACTTCAATCAATTATGGACAACCAATATCCTCTCAGAAAACTGTCCTTTGTTTCCATGAATTTTACTACACCAAGTCTCACACAACTGACATTAAATTGATTTAACTTGACAATTCAAGATTTTATATGGTTGTCAGGGATAAGAAACTTCTTACTCTAGTTGATTCTAACCTGCTAACTATTAAGACTCAGTAGTTCTTGTTTGAAAAGAAAAAGAAGGATTTATTCAAAATATTAACAATGTAATTACCTCAGTGAAATCATCATCTGATAGCTTGCAAACAGGAATATCTTAGAAACTTGCAAGAGAATGATAGAATTCATCTCTTCCTTTATTGAAGTTTTCTTTATACCTGAGATGAAACAATATGAAGCAGACGGCTAATCAGTTAAGTTAGAAGAAAGTTAAGATATAAATATAAAATAATCACAAACATCAGTGTTGTCAAGGGCGCTAGGCGCACTCTAGGCGCTAAGACCTCTACATAGCCTGAGGCGCAAGGCGCAAAAAAAGCGCTAGCCCGAGCAAAATAAGGCGCATATATATAAATATATATAATATATAAAATAAAATGTACGTATTATATTTTTTATATATATATAAAATAAAATAAAAAGCAAAGAAACAGAGTCAGAAACGAGTCAGAAACAGAGGCAACGATTGCACTGTTTCTGAACAAAGAAACAGGGCAACGTCTGCCCTGTTTCTGAACACAGAAACAGGGCAGACGTTGCCCTGATTCTGTGTTCAGAAACAGGGCAGTGTTTGGTCTGTTTCTGAAAACAGAAACAGACCAAACAAGTCTGATTTTAGAAATAAAGAAAAAAAAAAGAATAAGAAAAGGGAGTAGAGAGTAGAGCAAAAGAAAAAAAAAAGTAAAAATTCAAACGTACCTTAGTTGTACTCTGTAATCAAAAGTGAAAA
This sequence comes from Fremontodendron californicum, assembly GCA_030761205.1. Taxonomy (NCBI): domain Eukaryota; kingdom Viridiplantae; phylum Streptophyta; class Magnoliopsida; order Malvales; family Malvaceae; genus Fremontodendron; species Fremontodendron californicum. The sequence continues at coordinate 7,089,299 of JAULJL010000025.1, read as the reverse complement.
ACCAATAGTAGAATTGAGTTGAAAGTCTTTGATGGCTTCCAATCGTTGTTTTAACCTAAAAATATTGGTGGCTGGGGTTTGTTTTTGACAGACTTGAGATTGAATATGGTAAGTTGACTTTTAGAATTTAAAAAAATAAAAACACTTGGAGATTTACTGAGGCGCGCTTCTCTGGCGCCTGGATGTCCAACAAATTGCGACAAAAAGCTCCAAAAGCGAACGCCTGAGTCAAATGGCCTCGCCTTAACATCTCTGAGGCGTTTTCCTGTTCTGGCGCCTCGCCTGGGCGCCTAGGCGCGCCTAGGCGAGCGCCTTAACATCACTGCATCAACCAATAAAGACCAAAGGTAAATTCTAGTATTGCAAGCCATCCAACAATGATGGAGGTGAACATCATGCATGAGCAAGAAGCATGGTAAAGCGACCATCTAAACCAAAGTTATGTATTAGAAACAATTCAAATGTTTCCAGAATTTTGTTTAAATTGAAAAATAGATTGGGAAAGCTTAACAAGTTCTATATCAAACAGTTAACGTGTATTGTGGGTGCAATTAAAGGAGCTGCAAATTACAATCATGGACAATATCTTTAATCTTTGTCTAAAAGAGGAAGAGAACTACCGTTTCCGAAGAAGACAAAAAGGGGCTTCTTGATGATTTAGATTGTAGTTAAGATAGCCTAATGTGGCAATTCCTCATTGATCAAAATCAGGTTCACATTATGGCAGCAAATATCTGCAAATAAAGCAAATGCATTACTAACAATTCAAAATCTTTAAAGCAAATAAAACAAATGCATTACTAACATGTCAGAAGAGACGTTAACTGTTTGATATAGAACTTGTTATTTATAGCATTTCATGAGGAATAAACACAAGGCAAATCCTACTTTGACTTCTTGTTAACCGAGACTTAAGATGATATCACTAACCTACCCGCTCCTGATTGCAAAAAAAAAATGTTCCAAATGACTAGCATTTGAACTTATGGTGCAGAACACCAATCGAGATACTTAAAAAGAAACTAGGAAGGAGGTCATTTAAGTTTGCAGCTGACCAGTCATAGACAAATAAATCAGCTCAATTTTAAACTTGTGACTTATGGGTCTACAGCAATTATACATTACTGGACAATTATTGTCAAGAATCCATATGAAGTGTGGAAGCTTCTACATGTTCGGGTTTTGGGGCACATTATTATGAATCTTCCTATCTATTTAAAACAAATTCGGAATCACCAAACTCTGTAAATCCCAGAGCAAAAACAAGAAGCTGAAACAAGAACAGAACAAAAAGTGAAGCAAAAACCCAGGAATAATTCTTTCATAACCTAAACAGGAAAATAACATTTGACACTAATCTCACATCAAGAGGTGAAAAAAGCATGGCAGAAAGAACTTTCTTACTTGTGGGTTAATATTATCAGGAGGATCCAACGATATTTCAGAAATCTGGGGCTCCTGTATCTTGTTTCCCATTGGCTTCACTCTGGTAGAATCTTTGCTATAACAAAATGATGCACAATAATCAGTAACCTGAATCAAAGATACAAGGGAAGAAAGAAGAGGAAAGCCTGGAAAGTGGCGAAATTTACAAACATGGCACTGTTTTGAAGTTTTGGTGTTTGTTCAGGTTCTTGGTCTTTCGGGAGTCAGGACTACCGTTTCTTTTGGTTTTTCACGTTCTTCGTTATGTTCACCACTGCTGTCAGACCCTGAAGATGCGCAAGTATCGGGCCTCGCTGTGGCTTGACACAAGCAGGCCTAACCATCGAGACTTGCTGCGGGTCGACGCAGGCAGGTTCGATCGGGCCAAGTTGCGATGAGGTAATTGGTTCGATGCAGCCAAGGCGGGCTTGGGTGCAAAATCGTGGCAAAGGCTAAGTCCGAGTCCAAGTGGGAATCGGGTGGCTAAGCTTGCGGGCAAGTGGTCCGTAAAGTGCGGAGACATGTTGGCTTGAGGAAGTTATGTCCGAGTGGGAGACTGACTGGGGGCGTGGCCAGGTATGCCCAAGGCCCACGTGCGCGGCGTGGTGCTTAAGTTGAGGAGTGGGGCCGAAACTTAAGGCTCACTTCAACAGATCGTGGCCAGTTCGAGTTTGAGTCGGATTGTAACTGCTTTCCTTAGAAACGTGTTCCTAATGGTCAGGGGTGTTGGCCAAAGTTTTGTCTATAAATACTTAGTTGAGAAAGGCAGAGGACACAACAGACTTGAGAGTTCTGACTTGTGTGATCCCTGCAGCAAACTTGTAGTCCGAGTTATTGAAGCGCAATAAAATCGGTTGGGTTATTCCCGTAATCATTGTTGCCTTTGTGTGATCTTTGTTCTTGTTTCCGTTGTGATTGAGTTAGGCTGACTAAGTGCGAGACTTAGTGCCGTCATTGGGTCGAAAATTCTGGTTTGGAATTGAACCCGTGATAAGTTGGTATCAGAGCTTCGTTGTCGGAAAAAGATCAGATCTATGGCCGCCAGAGAGTTAGCTGAACGCGTGAGCGTGCTTGAGGGCTTGGTTGGAGCGCCAGCCCATGACGCCGGTTCCCTAGCAGAACAGGGAGAGTTGCACGCCGAGAGGGTGAAAGAGTTGACACAAATCGTTGTGGACAACCAGTCAGACGCTGTTGCAAGGTATAGCGATCTTCTTAATCAACTACTTAGAGTTGCGGACCGAGCGGAGGAACGGTTCTGTGCTCTTGAGCAAGATATCTCCTTGCTGAAGAGAGCTGCTGTGGGCCAAGGCAGTAGCGATGGTGGCGAGAAGAGTAAACTCCGAGTCCCGGAGCCAAAGGCATTTGATGGTAGTCGGAATGCCAAGGCACTCGAGAATTGCTTGTGGGACATGGAGCAGTATTTTCAGGCTGCTCGGGTTGCGGAGAAGGAACAAGTCACCATCACGAGCATGTACCTCACCGGGGATGCTAAGTTGTGGTGGAGAGGCCGGCTCAATGATGATGAGTGCGCGGGCAGACCACGGATTGAGACTTTCGAGATACTTAAGAAGGAACTCTGAGACCAGTTCCTACCCTTGAATGCCGCGTGGGTTGCAAGGGAAGCCTTGAAACGGCTTAAGCACCATGGTTCGGTGCGAGATTATGTTAAAGAGTTTAGCTCTTTGATGTTGGACGTGAAGAACATGTCGGAGGACGACAAGTTGTTCAACTTCTTTTCGGGTCTTCAGCCTTGGGCACAGGCTGAGTTGAGGAGGCAAAACGTGAAGGATTTGCCCCAGGCTATCGCAGTTGCAGACAGCTTGGTAGACTTTAAACTGAATCCTTCTTCTTCATCGTCGGACAAGAAGAAGGGAAACGAGGGGAAAAAGGGAAAGTCCGGGAAGGATTGGAGGAAAGACAAACAGAAAGAGGGTGAAACGCCTAAGCAGAGGGGCTCGGATCCGTCCCAAAGCAAAGGTAAATCGTCTGGTTGCTTTTTGTGTTCAGGTCCTCACAGGTTCCGGGATTGTCCTAAGCGAGACAGATTGTCAGCCCTTGTTGCTAAGGATTCGGCTGATGAAGGTGATGGCAGCGAGTGCACACCAAGAGTGAATCTGATTCAGTTGCTCAACGCTTTAACCACGGAACAACAGGTTCCGATGAAAGGGCTAATGTATGTTACGGCCAGGGTAAACGGCAAGGCCGTGCGGGCTATGCTAGATACGGGTGCCACGAACAACTTTGTGTCTTTGAGAATGGTTGATGAGTTGGGTTTGAAAGTTACCAAGAGCACTAGTCAGGTAAAGGCAGTGAATTCGAAGGCTCAGGGAATTCAGGGGACGGCTGTTTCAACTTTGCGGGTTGGAAGCTGGCAGGAAGAGTGTCGGTTTATGGCGTTGCCCTTAGATGATTTCGATATGATCCTTGGGATCGAATTCTTTGTCCAAGCCAAGGCTATGGCTATGCCTCATCTCGGAGGCATCATGATTGCGAACGAAAGGAGTCCGAGTTTCATACCTGTTGAGGGGCAGGTTACCGGGAAGCCGAATTTGCTGAGTGCTTCTCAAGTTAAGTCGGGGATCAAAAGAGGAGAAACCACCATGATTGCTGCATTGGTCGAGATTAAGCCAGACCAAGTGGTGGAAGTCCCGGATTCAGTCGCAGAGGTACTAAACGAGTTTAGGGACGTGATGCCCGCAGAGTTACCGAAGGTACTGCCGCCCAGGCGTGCCATCGACCATCGGATCGAGTTAGAGCCAGGAACTCGACCACCAGCGCAAGCCCCTTATCGGATGGCCCCTTCCGAGCTAGCTGAGTTGCGGAAACAGCTAGATGACTTACTTGATGCTGGTTACATTCAACCATCCAAGGCACCTTACGGAGCCCCGGTTTTGTTTCAGAGGAAACAGGATGGTTCGATGAGAATGTGCGTGGACTATCGGGCCTTGAACAAGGTCACGGTTAAGAATAAGTACCCGGTCCCGAATGTTGCTGATTTGTTTGACAGATTGTCCAAGGCCGCTTACTTCACTAAGCTAGACTTGCGATCGGGGTATTGGCAAGTCCGGATTGCCGAGGGCGACGAGTCAAAAACGGCTTGTGTGACTAGGTATGGCTCCTATGAATTTCTTGTGATGCCTTTCGGTTTAACTAACGCTCCTGCTACTTTTTGCAACTTGATGAACGATGTTCTTTACGAGTTCCTCGACGATTTCGTTGTGGTCTACTTAGACGATATCGTAGTTTACAGCCAGACTCTGGGGGAACATGTTGAGCATCTAAGATTGGTTTTCTCGACCTTGAGAAAGAATTCCTTGTCGGTTAAGAAGGAAAAGTGCGAGTTCTGCCAGTCCGAGATCATGTTTTTGGGGCATAAAGTCAGTCAGGGTCGGATTCGGATGGATGAGAGGAAAGTGCAAGCCATTTTAGATTGGTCAGCACCGACCAAGGTCACGGAGCTGAGATCCTTCCTTGGGTTGGCCAACTACTATCGACGGTTCATCAGGGACTACTCGAAGATGGCTGGGCCTCTTACCGATTTGTTGAAAAAGGACAAGTGTTGGGAATGGTCGGATACTTGTCAGGGGGCATTCGAGAAAATTAAGCAGGCAGTCACGTCGGAACCAGTGCTGAGACTGCCCGACTTTGAGCTACCCTTTGAGGTACAGACTGATGCTTCTGACCGAGCCATCGGTGGGGTGCTGGTCCAGGAGGGACACCCCATCGCTTATGAAAGCAGGAAGCTGAAAGAAGCTGAGCAGCGGTACTCGGCCCATGAGAAGGAGATGACTGCAGTGGTGCACTGTTTGGAGATTTGGAAACACTACTTGCTGGGAACGAAGTTCGTGGTCGTGACTGATAACGTTGCCAACACTTACTTCAAGACTCAGAAGAAGTTAACGCCCAAGCAGGCTCGTTGGCAAGAATTTCTAGCCGAGTTCGACTTTACTTGGGTGCATAGACCGGGAAGTCAGAATAATGTTGCCGATGCTTTGAGTAGGAAGGAGGTAAAAACCTTCGTTGCCGCCTTAACAACCGTGCAGTCGGATTTTGTGGATCGGATTAGGCAACAGGCCAATGCGGACTTGAGTTATGAGCAGCTTAGACAGAGAGTCAGAGATGGGTTGGTCCGCAGATACTGGCTCGAAGATGACCTGTTGTATGCACGGGGCAACAGGCTCTATGTTCCAGCGGGTGGGGCATTGAGGAGGGAGTTACTGCGAGAGACGCACGACCCTCAGTGGGCCGGACATCCGGGAGTTGAACGGATGGTGGCCTTATTGTCGCGAACTTACTTCTGGCCTAAGATGGAAGAAGATATTGAGTTATATGTTCGGACATGCTTGACTTGTCAAATAGACAAGACTGAAAGGAAGAAGCAAGCAGGACTTCTTCAACCACTTCCGATTCCGGAGAGGCAGTTTGAGTCTGTTTCGATGGATTTCATAACCGGGATGCCCGAAGTAGGGGGCATGGGTTCGATTTTGGTAGTGGTCGATCGCTTTTCGAAGTATGCAGTGTTCATGGCCGCACCACAAGCATGCACCGCCAGTGCAGCGGCGGACTTGTTTATGAAAAACGTGGTAAAATGGTTCGGGTTGCCTAAGGACATTGTTAGCGATCGGGATGCTCGGTTTACGGGCAAGTTTTGGACCTACTTGTTCAAGTTGTTAGGTTCGGAATTGAAGTTTTCTACAGCAAATCATCCGCAAACAGATGGTCAGACTGAGCGGATCAACGCTTTGCTGGAAGAATACTTGAGGCATTATGTTACAGCGAGTCAGAAAAATTGGGTCAGTTTACTTGATGCGGCTCAGTTTTGTTATAATCTGCATAAGTCGTCCGCGACGGGTTTGAGTTCGGCTGAGTTGGTTATGGGACATCAGCCGTTGACACCGTCGGAAGTAGCGAAGTCTAAGTCGCAAGGGGAGTGCCCTGCTGCCTATCGGTTTGCTCGGGAAAGGCAGGAACTGTTAGACCAAGCTAAAGAGAGCTTAGAAAAGGCTCAAAGGCGGATGAAGAAGTATGCGGATATGCATCGGAGATCGCTGGAATTTCAGGTTGGGGACAAGGTTCTACTGAAATTAACGCCTCAAATGTGGAAGAAGGTCACGGACAAACGCTATCATAAAGGCCTTGTGCAAAGGTATGATGGACCATTCGAGGTGATCAAGAGAGTTGGTAATGTTTCTTATCGTTTGAAGTTGCCGGATCGGATGAAAGTTCACCCAACTTTCCATGTAAGTTTCCTAAAACCGTTTCATGAAGATGCTGTGAATGAAAGGCAGTTTGCAAAACGGGCTCCTCCGAGTGTTCGGAAACACTTTGAGAAGAAGTTGGTTCGGATTTTGGACCATCGGAGAGAGGGCGCAAGTCGGAAAAATCGTCGGGATTTTTACTTGGTGCATTGGGAAAACGAGAATGTGGAAGACGCGACTTGGGAACGAGAGAATGATCTTTGGCAATTCGAAGATGAGATAAGACTTTACCTTGAGACTCTTCCGATGAGGGCATCGGAATCATCTGGTGGGGGTGGGTTTGTCAGACCCTGAAGATGCGCAAGCATCGGGCCTCGCTGTGGCTTGACACAAGCAGGCCTAACCATTGAGACTTGCTGCGGGTCGACGCAGGCAGGTTCGATCGGGCCAAGTTGCGATGAGGTAATTGGTTCGATGCAGCCAAGGCGGGCTTGGGTGCAAAATCGTGGAAAAGGCTAAGTCCGAGTCCAAGTGGGAATCGGGTGGCTAAGCTTGCGGGCAAGTGGTCCGTAAAGTGCGGAGACATGTTGGCTTGAGGAAGTTATGTCCGAGTGGGAGACTGACTGGGGGCGTGGCCAGGCATGCCCAAGGCCCACGTGCGCGGCGTGGTGCTTAAGTTGAGGAGTGGGGCCGAAACTTAAGGCTCACTTCAACAGATCGTGGCCAGTTCAAGTTTGAGTCGGATTGTAACTGCTTTCCTTAGAAACGTGTTCCTAATGGTCAGGGGTGTTGGCCAAAGTTTTGTCTATAAATACTTAGTTGAGAAAGGCAGAGGACACAACAGACTTGAGAGTTCTGACTTGTGTGATCCCTGCAGCAAACTTGTAGTCCGAGTTATTGAAGCGCAATAAAATCGGTTGGGTTATTCCCGTAATCATTGTTGCCTTTGTGTGATCTTTGTTCTTGTTTCCGTTGTGATTGAGTTAGGCTGACTAAGTGCGAGACTTAGTGCCGTCATTGGGTCGAAAATTCTGGTTTGGAATTGAACCCGTGATAACTGCCATCGTCCCATCTTTTACATCTTGCGATGTCAAGCGACGATTCGTTTGAGGGAAAGAGATGGCACTGGACAGCGGCTGAAATGAACGAAAGACAAAATTGAAGACTTTTTCTTTTAGGTTAAATGTTACTCGGTTAACCGGTAAACAAAAATTTTCTTTTCATTTTTGTAATCAACGATTGAGATGAAATATTTTTCATCTAATGGCTCAAGTTTATCTAAACCCATATAAAGCTTATATTAAAGCGCCTTCTTTAGAATTTTCCACATAAATTAAGAATATGGATATGGGCATTATATTAGTGAATCACGTGTCTTGTCAGGGGACCCTAACCTGGAATCATCAAAATTATGATTGCAAACCGACAAGTGGAACCAATATTTCATCGAGATCTAAACCTGCATGAACTCGCGCAGTTAAGCCATGTTGGATTGGAAATTTTGGGACTCCATGTCAGACTCACCTGGTAATTGAAGGATCCAAGGACAAAGCCAGCACTACTCTTGAAGCAAATAATTAAGCAGCCCAAAAAACCATGCCCCATTCTTCACGATTCATCTCTTTCCAGCTTCAACCATCTTTCCTGCTAGTCAGAAGAACAAAATTCTATATTTTCTGTTTAGAAAACAGTCTCCATTACTTTTACGTATTACATTTATATAAAGCAAATTAAACTGCAAAACTCCATTTTATCGTTTCTTTAATTTGTCTACCATAAGGAGTAAAGCTTGGGATAGTATGAATGTATGATCTGTAAAGTTTATATATATATATATATATATATACAAGAAAAAAATTCCTAACAGGTCCCAATCGCAATGCAACTTACAGGGGCAAGCAAAAAAAATTGTGGAGAATCACAAGAGTTTCTCTGGAAATAGAATTGATTTCCACATTTGGATACGAATTAAGCTCCAATTTCTCTTATAATTGCAAAGGTCATGGCATATTGCACCACATTACAACACAAGGCAGGCCTAATGTGAATCTTTCAACTTTTTTATTTATTAAACTAAACTTAAATATTATGCACAATAACATGGCCAAATAAGTTTTGCTTCCACACCCCCAACTTAACCTTAGAACTATAGATATTTCGACTTCTCCCAGTCCATTATCAAGTATAAAATGTTCGAACAGATTGACAGCATTAATTTTTTTCTTTTCTTTTCTTTTTCGGTTTGTTGATATTTTTCAAGAACTTATTGTATTTACTCAGTAAAGCATATGTTTTTTTTTTTTTTTTAATTTTGAAATGAAATTAAGAGAATAAAAAATAAGTCAGGTAATGTTTAAAAAGTTATTAGATGAAGCAAATAAAGGTTTTTGCTTTTGAAATTAATTTTGTTCTATACTTGAACTCTTTTGATACATTTGATCTAAACTTCTTTTTTTAAATTTGATTTTTGGTATTAAAAAGAGAAAATTTCAAAACAAAAAAAATGTGAAAAGAAAAAAAAAGGAAAAAACAGTTGTTTTCCAAACTCTAATTTGACATAGTTAAAAAATATTCCCTTTTGACATTGCTTGATATTTAAATTTTAGACATTTGATCTTTGTTATTAGGGAAAGAATTTGGAAGCAGAAAGAAAAGAGCCACACATTTTTTGTGCAAATCGAAAGCGGGAATAGCGAAGAATGTCTTTCAGTGTGGATGTTATGCAGTTAGACTTGAAAACAAATTTTCAGAAAGAGGTAATCTCATTGATTCATTTGTTATTATGCAAGTAATATTAATTAGTCTGATGTTTCCACAATTGCATGTGTTAATTTATATAAATTAAATTTTAAATTGGACACTATCACAAGCCTACATGATTTTATATTGGTTTATAATCCTTTAAATTTTGATTTGTCTTGATTCATGGTAGAGATTTGCTTATATTCATTTTTGGATTGTAACAAGAGGCCAGAGGGGTGGTCTATCATCACCATGTTTTCCTCTTGTTTTTTGTTTTCTTTAATTTTTTAAAAAATTTTGTAAACTTTTATTTTAGAGTATAATTTTTTTTTTAATTGAAGATATTTGTGCCTCAATATCATGAGTTTACCATCCCTATGGGAGCAAGAAGAGGATGGTAAACTCATCATTTCCAAAACATTTTAAAGAAAATAAAAAACAAGTTTATATAAATATATAATATGGGTAGTGATGGTAAGTAAACTCATCATTTATCCAAAACATGTTTGTCCACTACTTTTTTAGCATTATGCGTAAATAACAATGGATCAACCTTAGTAATTAGCAAGTGCCAACTAAACTAATCAAAGAACAAGTAGTATAATCCTTGTTTTAGTTATTCTATTTAGGGCTAATCATTCGGTCGATTTACTTTGTATAAATCGAAAATCGATTAAACCGACACTACTTATAAAATCGATCGATATAAAGATAAAAACCGAATCGATCGAACCGAACTTAATCAGTTCATTCCATTCGGTTATTTCAATTCAACATTAACCTTTTCTTTTCATCATCAACCTCAAAATTTGCTGTTCCAAGCTTTTCTTCTCTCATTTTAAGGATGTAACTCCAATATCTCAATTGCATCTTCCACCTTGCTATAACAAAAGTCCATGTTCAATATACCAGGTCCATAGAGAACTACAGAGTTACAAATTTGAAAAAACCAAAAAAGCACAAGATGAGACATTCAGTCATGAGAGCATTCAACAACATATATAAGTAGTTTTATTAGGTTGGGTAAGCAAACAAACTGAGACTAGGACTCCAACCACAACACACAGTTTATTTACCAATAAAAAATTATAACTTCTGGATGGTTGTCAATATATATGATTTTTTTTTTTCAGAGAAAAAACACGTCATTTAATAAAATCATGGTAATTTTGTTAAACGCATAATATCTTATAAACTCACACACCACACACTTTGACAATCAATGTGGGATAGGGAACAGATATACACCACCATAATCGGATAGGACACTGAAGTCAATATATATGATTTAATATTAGTCGTTTGGTGAATGCAAATAAAGATGCCAAACTAGGAGTATAAAAGGAAATTTTCTCCAATCGAGCTTCAAAATACCAAAAGCAAAATCATGATGTATTGGTTAAAGAAAACATGATGATGCTTGGTTAATTCCATAATTCACTTTTTCACAATGAATTATATCTTTAGAGCAAAGGGTAACATGGCATGCGATTTATATTGAAAGAGAGAAAAAAACAACTTACCTGTAAAAGTTGTGACAACAAGCTCATAACACCGACCAGGCTTCACAGTCACGAGGTCAACAAGTTCAATTTCTTCCTTCTTGTTCCTCACTTTTGTGAAATCTTTATCAAAACCACTGTTGGACATGACATTTCCGATTCCTTCTTCATTGTTTTCCTTGATAGGGAGAAACTCAAAGTATGCCATATTGGGAAGAAGGGTGTAAGATGTTTCACAAGGCTTGCTCAGAGGTTTAAGATTGATCCCCAAGAAACATTCAGACGAAGAATAAGCCTTAGAAACTAAAGGGAGCCCCCCACAATAGAATTCAAGCATTGGAACATATTGGGCCATCGAACCTGTAAAAATTGCATCAATGTATTTTGTTCCTGGCCAAAGTTTCTTAATTATTCCTATCCGTGATTTGCCATTGCAGATATCTTCTATCAAATCAGCCTGCTCTGGATTTGGTTTGTTGAGGATTAGTGACAAAGCATTATGCAGCCAGTGTCGGAAACCCAGTCACCTACGTTGCATGGATACGGGTACGGTACCGGTACCCGGTACGGGTACGGGTACGGGTACGGTACCCGGTACGGGTACGGGTACGGGATACGGCAAATTTTAAAAAACTAGGGTACGGGTACGTTAATATTATATATACATAACTGAAATTTCACATATGACACAACATAATATAAAAGATAAAACACACAAATTTCACATAAAGGAGCTTAAATTGTTCAACATGACAACATCTCAAAAACATACATTTGGAGGCTATGGGCTATGGCTGTCGAAGTGAGGACTGAGGAGGGACTGAGAAGAGCCAATCGACAATGAAAGAAAAGAAAAAAGGGACAATCGACAATGAAATTGAAAAGAAAAGAGGGAAGAGAAATTGGTTGTCGACTGATAAAGAAAAAAAGAAGTTGTTGTCGAGCTGTTGATAAAGAAAAAAAAATGGGTTTAGGGCAATAAATTTGGCCAAAAGGCGTACCCAAGTCACTTGAGCCGTACCTAGGCGTATCCAGCCGTACCCAAATTTTTTTTTTTTTTAAAGTCAGGTACGTACCTAGTACGTACGTACCCAGGCATACCCCAAGCGTACCCGTACCAGGTACGGGTACACCTTCAAAAACAACGTACCCGTGCTTCATAGCCAGTCACTAAGTTGACCTGTTCTTATGTTAGCATAATTCTTTCCAGTAATCTTCTAAAAACCTGATAGCTCGGAGGAGGACAGATCCAAAAATTGAACCAATGCTTATAACCTCATTCCGTTGTACTAAACCACAAAGAAATTGGGTTTACATGCTTTGTTTGCTATCTAAGCACAAGATTGTTGCAATAGGGCTAGTATAAAGACTGGACTCATTCTTTTAGAAATTTCTGCTCATCTGATAGCTTGTCAGGACAGGTCTCGTTGGCAAACCAGATGGAGCCTTAATCTCAGGTCTGATAAATAATAGGTGCATCCCTTTACCTTGGTCTAATCCATCCACAAATCTGTAATTTTAAATAACAAGCAGTTATTTAACCAACTGGTTTACTCTTTTTCTATTACTATAAACATCAAAGAAAACCTGTAATCTAACAAGATGAAGTTGGAGATAGCTACTTGTTTATGACAGACGAAATAAGGCATCTACAATATGTTCTTCGATCCAATTCCCTAGCTGTTAAAGGTATCATCTTTGGCTGTCCCGCTGAGGTGCTAGAGCTGGATCAAAGGCAGTTGACTTATACTTTCATTTAAGCATTTAGCTAAATATATTTCAGTTAAGAAAAACAACTTCAAAAGAAACAAATTAAGTTTGTACCTTCTAGTAAGTGCAGTGATAGTTTCAGCTAAAATGATATCTGACCGCTCTCCATTGGCAATTCGCTCCATGTAAGGTTTGATATCTTCATAATTCACAACAGGAACTTTGTTTTTGAAATGTTCCCCATCAGAACGCCCACTGAGGAACTGGCTAAGATATTCAGTGTGAAAATTTTGAGTCAGTATCTGCTCCAATACCCGTTGTTGTGTTTGATAAGCATTTATTGTCAGATCCTCCAAGATCTTCCACCCAGCTTCAATACTAATAGTTGGTTCCATCAGATACGATTGTTTCACCAAATAATAAGCTAAAAGCCTTCTAAGACTTTAAACTCAGTTAATAGGCTAAATTAAAAACGATGGAAATGCTTGCAGAACACAAGAAAGAGAGGGCAGCTTTGCACAGTACAACTTTGAGGGTATGCCTGCGATTAGATGCAGCAATTGTTTATCAAGACAAAAAAAAATCAGCCTTTATAACATCCAATTCCCAACGGTAATAATTCGATTGAAATATGCTAAACGTCTTTTTGCAAACACTCTCTACGTCTTTTGAGAAACAATCTCTCCTAAAAAGACAAGCTAGCGTGATACTCGTTGGAACTCATGTTTATTAATGAACTAAAAACAATATTAAAACAGAAAAAATAAACTAAAATAAGGTAAACGAGCAGGAATAAAAAAACCATAAATTTTTAAATCGCAAAAATAAGGTTAAATCGCTGAACCTCTCTTTCTTCCAGAAGATAATGATAACCAAAGCTGTGGACTGGGGTTATAGTTCGCATTTGATTTAGACCTCTAAATCTGAAAAAGTTAATCCGATTGATTTGAATTTGAATACGATCCAACTCGATTTGTCATGAAAAATCAATAACTTGAACTCGTCCAACCCAAATCCAAATTCAAAAGCAATTTGAATTTGAAATAACTTAAACATGAAATGAATTGAACCGAAATAATTCGAGCTCGAAATGATCCGAAATCGAAATAATCCGAACTTAAATCAAGTATAATTTTATTTTTAAATTATTAATTTAATAAAATAAATAACTATGACAAGATTATTAATTTATTTTAATTTTATAATTTTAATTATCTTTTAATTTTTTTTACTTTACTATTATAATTTTATATATATTTTAATATTATTTTTTAATTATAATTAAAAAAATAAATTATTCTTATTATTATAATTGAAATTGAAATTGAAATTTAATTTTTATATTTATTAATAAATATTATAAATAATGCTTTTATTTTACTTTAATAAAATAATTAAATAGATCGATAATTATTATTTTAAATTAAAAAATAATTAACAATTATTCAATATAGTTGTCAATAAAACTATATGTTATAATACTTATGATAATCTAATAATATTATTTAATATAAATTATATATATTTTTATTCTCATGGATATACATATGATTTATAATAATTATATAATATATGTTCCAACGTACCAAATCTTAAGATTTGACTATTAGACACTTCATCCATCTTTCGGTCAAATTAGATCTCCAAAAATAATCCTAAAATCTCCTAGATTTAAATTTGAAAATAAAATTTGCCGTCATCTTTTTGTTACCAAAACACCAAAATCTTTTTTCTTTTCACTCGATTTAGAAAATTCACAAAAGAAATAACCGCAAAACACACTAAAACCGAAAATTCAAAAAGAAATTCCAGAGATTCTTGCAAAATCGAAAACCTCAAAAATCTCTCGCCACCAATCTCTTTTTTATTTCATGATTGTTTTCTGATGATGATTGTTGTAAGTTTAAATAGGAATTAAAATAAGAGTTTTAAATTTTGTTAAATTTGATTTTTTCTTTTCAGATCCAATTCTAACTTTAAAAAAAGTCTTCCGTCTCGGATTCAAATATTGTTTTTGGTTTCAAATTTTGTTTTCCTTTGTTTTTTGTTTTTTCTTTGTTTTTTTTTTTTTTTTTTTTTTGCATTTTCGAAAAATAAAGGAAAATAAAAAAATTTAAAAATTAATAGAAAAAAATAAGAAAAGAAAGGAAAAATAAGAGAAGAAAGGAAAAACAAAATAAAATAAAATTGATATGACTCAAACTGGGTCCAAATCTCAAGTCTAAAATCTACAAACATAATTGGGTCTAAAAAATAACATTGGATTCAAAATCTAAAATAATAATTTCAAATCCAAAATAAACAAAATAAATCAATTAGACTAAGATCAATTTATAAAAAAATATGATTATAAATTCAAAAATCAACTTTAATCTCGAATTCGATTTAGACAATATTTGATTAAGATTTAGATATTTCGAACGAGATTAATCTAATAATCAAACACGATTTGAATTAGATTTTCCCTGATAATACTTTAAAAGATTCCAAATAAAATTACTGATGTCAGAGTTTGTAAAATCTACAAATAAGCCAACGGTTTTGCTGATGCTTTGGCTTGTGCTTCTTTGATTGTTACGTGTTTTTGCTTTCTTTGTTTTGTTCATTTCCATTGTTTTTGTTGGGTTGCTATTTATAAGGTTCAAAATTTTTCAAAGATTGGTTTTTACCCTTGACAGATTAAGATATTTAAATCTGTGATTTTTCTTTATCTTCAAAGTTTCCATTTTATTTTTCTTTGATTTTTTTTCAGATTTTTTATAAATTCATTTTTTTTCAAAACTTTTCTTTTTGTTTCAGATTTTTTCCTTTGCCTCCAAAACCAAATCTGTTTTAAAAATTAAAAATCCCACTTTTTTTTTATTCCATTTATGGTTACCTGCAAATTTTTTATCCTTGATTTTTTATTTTCGAAATATTCTAAAATAAGGAATACAAAAACGAAATAAAGTAAAACAGATGCGGGCTAGTTCCATCCAAGGCCCAAAATCATTTGGGCCAATCAATGCCTAAATCAAAATAAATTGAAGCCTAATGATTCAAAAATTAATTTATGATCCAATAGCAAATTATTTGGGCCAAAAAATTGATCGAGGCCCAAAATTTGAACCAAATATCGGTTTTTTATATATAAAAAAAATTGACAATAAATCTGAAAATCGAACATAGTCTTGAAATTGAATTAAATTGTATTTGATTTAAATAAATTAATTTAATAATTGAATATAATTAAATTCAAATAACGTTCTTCAACAAAATCGAGTATCTACATTATATATTACTCGTTGTCATTTACTTATTTTAACACCACTATTTCTCATGTTTTTATATAATTTAGTACCTGATCAGGTAAAAAAAATTACAATAAAAAATTACTATTAAACACATACATAATTTTGAGTTTTTTAGAATTGAGTGGGTCAAGATCAATTATATGTGGCTACGCGTTGTACATCATATATACCCCTCACTTTGACGTGTGTGTACAAACATGGGAGCACATAAGATTGTGAAGACTTGGATGCTTACTGCTTGCTAACATTCTGCAAACCAAGTGGCACATTAAAATAAGAATTTATATTTGATGCAGTTTATATATTGATGATAAATAATATATTAATACCTCATTATTAAATAAACTTAAAAGTTCACGTACCTTTATAAATAAATATTGTTAAACCCCAATTTGTTAACTGTTAATTCATATTTGTTAATTAAATTTTTAGCAATATTTTATTTATAAGAGTCTATAAACATTTAAATTTATTTAATGAGATGTCAATATATTATTTATCGTCAAAATATAAATTCTATACACCGACGATATATTAAATATAAACTCTATAAATAAAATGGATAAAAGCAAACTTTTTAAGAAAAATGAACAACTAAATTCTATCCACATCACATGGAAAAAAGAATTTTTGCCCCCATAGTCTTGCAAAAGCCCATACAGGCTTACTGCCTTTGGCAGTTGCAAACAAAAGTTGTGCATTTCAGCATTTGATACATAATGATGTCTAGCATAAATAAATTCATTTTTTTCAGTCTTCTTCTTTTTTTTTTCTTGTGTTTGTACCATATCCATTCAATTATGTATTGAGAGGGGTAGTTGAGACATAAAGAATAGTAACATAAACAAATGAATATTATTGCATTCCACAACCATGAAGAGATCATACGATCAGGAAATTATTGTCGACATAAACAAATGGGTCGGGTTTTAAGCATAGTTTTTTTAGGGTTAATACATAAATTGACTCTTGTATTATATTTTTTTTATATAATTTGGTATTTAAAAAAAAAATATGATTAAGTACTCATATTTTAATTTTTTCATGCACGTTATTTCAATGTTTAACGGCATGTTGACATGTGCATTTTTACCTAATAAAAGGGTGACACGTGATAACTTTGACACGTCAGTAATGTCACGTCAGCACTTTAAAAAAAATTATTTTTTATTTTTACTTTTTTAATTTAAAAATAATATTTTTCTGAAAATTAATTTTTAATTTTTCTTAATTATTTTTAAAAAATGAAAAAAAAAAAAACCTTCTCTCTTCCTTCTCTTTCTCTATCTTCCATCTCTTCCTCTCTTTTCTCGTCTCTTCCCCGGGCTACCAACGACCGATTGACTCGAGGAAGACCGACGGCCAGCCGGCCCTTGCTCTCTCTTCCTTTTCTTTCTTTTCTCTCTCTCTCTTCCTTCTCTTCCTCTCTCCTCCCCGACCTGTCGCCGATCTTGCCGATCAACCGACCGTTCCTCTTTCTTCCTCTCCCTTCTTCAGTTTCTCTCTTATTCTTTTTCTCTCTCTTCTTTTTTTTTCCTTTTTTTCTAGATTTTTTTCATTTTTTAATTTAAATTAATTTTTTATTTTAAAAATTAAAAATTAATTGTTGACTTGGAAATACTAACGAGGCATTGACTTAGACACATGGCAACTTTCTATTGATCGATCAGGCCACGTTTGCATTAATGTAACAGTGTTAATCACTTGAGGTAACTTAGTTGAAGGAATACAAGTTCAGATACCTAATTGTAAATTTTTTTAAGTACCAAATCGTAAAACGGGGTATAGTACAGGGGCCAATTTGTGCATTAATCTATTTTTTATTCAGGCTCGATTCGATATGGTTCGTTTTACTATTAGTTATATAAGTTTTTAGCAATGTTAAAAATCGGACCGGAGGTCGAACCGATCAGACCTTCGATTTTCGGTTCAACCAGTTCAATTGGTTGGACCCGTTGGTTTGATAAAACTCATTTTTTAATACTTAAACACTAAGTTATATATTAAATATAGTTAATAATTAATAAAAATATGCATTTAGTTTAATGGTATGGTCTTTAATATAATACTAAGAGGTTAAATGTTCAAATCTCATTAATTATAGATAAAATTTTGAAAAAAAAAATAAAAAATATTTAAAACCGATTTTTTAGTGGTTCAATTCAATTTTTTATCGATTGAACCGGTTTTTTACCGGTTTGATGTAAATCCGGTTCTAATAACCATTTGGATTGGACAGACCACCGGTTTCAGATCCAATCGGTCCGACCGACAGATCCGGTCCAATTTTTTAATCACTGATTTTTAGAGGGGTCAATTTTTTTAAAAGGATTAATTATTTTTTAAAAACAAATGATATTTTTGTAAGAGGTATTAATCCTTTAGTGTAAAAATATAGACAAATTTACGTGAATCCGGATATAAAATTTTGCTTATATTTCGAATTGAATTGAACCAGAATAATTTTAAAATCTTTTAATATTCTATTTGAAATTTTGAATCTAATCCAACTCAATTTTTAAACAGATCTAAACATAATCCTTGCTGGCTTGGTCTCGCACAACAAAACCTGAACTGGTGCATGCTCCATGACACAAGGCAGAGGCAGACTGTAACATAAATACAGAAAAAAGGGAATGGAAGTCTCCACATACGTTTTGACCGGTCAACGTATTTCATCACTCGTTAGATTTCATGCGGAACATTTTTTATTTTTTTTGGGGTTAGAACATGGCTCCCTATAAACTATCACTCAAATTATTCCTTCCCCTTTTTATATAATAAGGAATTAAAGTTTTCTATTTCTAATTATTTAATTGTTTGTTATCTATTTTATATGATTTTTTTTTTAATTCTGCAACTTTTTATGTACATGCAGAAAGCTTAATTTATTTGAAATTTTATATAAATTAGAAAAAAATCCGAGCTCTTATTTATTTTTTATTTTTGTAATAGTAATGATAACAATGTTATGAAATATATAAATTAATAACGTGTTAAATTAATTATTAACGTGAAAATTTTTATATAAATTTATAATATTTTGAAAACACAAATAAATAACACTAACACGTTATAAAAATACAAAATTTTCTCTAAATTGGTTCACTATGACAAATTATAAAAAAAAAAATATGTAATGTATTGAGACACGATGTGAACATATAAATTTTCCTCTAAATTGAATCACAATGACAAACTATGTAAAATATGAGATGAATTGAGACACAACACGAACACAATATAAAAAATAATTAAAACACAAGACAAAAAATAACATGAACACGACACGAATACTCGAACGTATAAAAATTTATATAAATTTTAATACTTTAAAAACACAAAAAAAAAAAAAAAAAAACATGAACACACAAATTTTTCTCTAAATTGAATAACTATGGCAAATTATGCAAAATATGTAATGAATTGAGACATGACACGAACACAACATAGGAAAAATAAGTAAAACACAACTCAAAAAATAATATGAACACGACACGAATACACGAACGTATAAAAATATACATAAAACGAATTATTAATGTGTAAATTTTTTTATGAATCTATAATAGTTTATATAAATTATTAACATGTAAAACTAATTATTAACGTGTAAAAATTTATATAAATTTATAATACATTGAAAACACAAAAAATAACACGAATACGAACACGTCACGTGCATATAATTTTTTCTCAAAATTGAACCACTATGATAAATTATACAAAATATGTCATGAATTCAGACAGGACACGACACACAAAATTTTCTCTAAATTGAATAACTATGACAAATTATGCAAAATATGTCATAAATTGAGACACGATACGAACACACAAATTTTTCTCTAAATTGAATCACAAATGACAAACTATGTAAAATATGAGATGAATTAGACACGACACGAACACAACATAGAAAAAATAATTAAAATACAACAAAAAAATAACATAAACACGACAAGAATATACGAATGTGTAAAAATATACATAAAATGAATTATTAACGTGTAAAAAATTATATAAATTTATAATAGTTTGAAAGAAAAAAAAAACACGAACACGAACACATCACGAACACAACATAAGAAAAATAATTAAAACACAATACGAAAAATAACACAAACACGATACGAATACTTGAACGTTTAAAACAAATTATTAACATATAAAAATTTATATAAATTAATAATACTTTAAACAAAAAAAAATTAACACAAACATATAAAAAAAAATTCTTTCCTTTTTTTTTCTCTCTATCCTTTACTTTTTTTTCTTTCTCTTTCCTTTCCAAAAAAAAATTGAACTAAAGAGAGACATTGCTTTAAAACATCCAAAATTTATCTTTTGGATGAGATAATTCACTGTCCAAAATTTATCTTTTGGATGAGATAATTCACTGTGTTATATAAATATATATATATATATATATATATATATATATATATACTTATTCATTTTGCTTTAGATATGTTTGGGAGAGGGGCAGCTCCCAAACATAGCCTAAAGATATTAAGTTATGGTATGTAATTACAATTTCATTTTTTATATAGCTTAAATAAAAAAATAGTTCCTGTACTATACTTCTATTTTTAGTTTGGTATTTAAAATTTTTTTGATCTTAATCGGGTGCCTTATTATAATTTCATCAAACATGTTGGTATCTGACACTAATACAGTTAAATAAATGCTGACATGATAAATAACAACCAATGAGATCATGACACGTGGTAAAAATATTATGTCAACACTAACTTTATGATGTCACGTCATCAATAACAGAAAAAATGTTAAAAATTAAAAAATTATAATATTATAATATTTCAAAATAATAAAATAATAAAAAAATAGAAAAATTAAAATAAAATTAAAAAATTCACGATAATTTTTTAAATTTCAAAAATTCAAAAAAAATTATAAAAATAGGAATAAATTCAAAAAAAAATCACAATTTTTTTTTAAAAAAAATTATTCAGAAAAATAACAAAAGGAAAAAAAATTAAAAAAATTAAAATTTAAAAAAATTATAAAAATTCAAAAAGAAGGAAAATTTTATAAAAATTCAAAATAAAATTCAAAAAAATCAAAAAAAATCATAATTTTTAATTCATATTTTTTTTAAGCCTAAAATTAAAAATATTTGATTTTTAATTTTTCTAAACATCTGGAAAAAATTGGAAAAAAAAATAAAAAAAAAATAGAGAGAGAGAGGAGGGAGGGGAGAGGGAGATGAAGAGGGAGAGGGAGAGGGAGAGGGAAAGGAGGAGAGAAGGGAAAGGGAAAAAGGGAGAGGGAGGCGTCGGTCGGTCACAGCCTGACCGGCTCGGTCAGACTGGTGCCGGATCTGTCACGGGCCGATCAGGTTGCGATCAGCCGACCTCCTTCTCTCATTCTCTCACTCTTTCCCTCTCTCCCCGCGATTCCCCCTCTCTCTCATTCCCGATTCCCCCCTCTCTCTTGCCGACCCGAGGCCGGCTGGCGACCAGCCGCCCCTCCCTTCTCCCTTTCCTCTCTCTTCCTTTCCCTTCTTCCTTTCCCTTATTCCTTTCCTTTCTCTTCTTTTTTCTTTTTCTTTTTTTTTTTAGTTTTCAATTTTCTTTTTTACAAAATTTTAAAAAATATATAAATATTCAATTTTTTAATTTTTTATATATTTCATATTTGATAGTTTTATAATTTTGTTTCAGATTTTTTGAATTTAAAAAAAAATGATTTCAATTTTTTGAATTTTTATAATTTTTCCTATTTTTTGAATTTTTTTGAATTTTCTAAATTTAAAAAATAAACTTATGAATTTTTAGATTTTTTTAAAATTTTATTTTTGCTTTTATTTTTTATAATTCTTGTTTTAGGGTTTAGGAATAGATTTTTTTAAAATTTTATTTTCGCTTTTATTTTTTAAAAAAATGTGATTTTTTTTATAAAAAATGTGAATTTTTTAATTTTAATTTTATAATTTATTCCTATTTTTTGAATTTTTATAATTTTGTTTTTGAATTTTTTTTATATAAAAAAATTTGTGATTTTTTTGAATTTTTATAATTTTTTATAATTTTATTTTGAATTTTTATAATTTTTATCTATTTTTTGTGATTTTTATTTTATTTTTTATGTTAATAATGACGTGGCAGCATTGATGTGGCATTTTTTGTCACGTGTCACAATCTCATTAGTTGCTATTTTTCATGTCAGTATTTATTTAACGGTGTTAGTGTCAGGTATCAACCTGTTTGACGGAATTATAATATAGGTACCCGATTAGGACAAAAAAATTTTTAAGTATCAAAATGAGAAAAGAGATATAGTACATGGGACAATTTTTTCTTTAAGCCTTTTTATAATAGTCATTATAAATTAACATAGCAACACAATAATTATATTTTTATTAGCATAATAAACTATTATTAAAGTATTTTTTTTCTTAAATATTACTAGATTAAGTTGTTAATATAAACAAGTTGACATGGCTAACAAATTAAGTTTTATAAGTACAAGCACATCAAAAAGCTTTCTTTAACTTTGTCCTCTTTTTTTTTTTTTTTTTTTTTTGTCGTTTTATACATAAATGCTTATTTTTTATTTATTTTTAATATATAATTGTATATTTAAAAAAATAAAATTAAAAAAATATATTTTAACTAAAATTTGTATTAATATATAAATTTTGTTTTATATGCAAATTATATCAAATTATTATAAAATTTATTATTTTTAATATTAATATAAAAATGATTATATAAAAAATTCAACTTAAGTTTTAACTATTTTCTATTTATATTAAATAAATTGATTTACATTTTAAGATTAGTGAAAATTAAAACATTTAACATAAAGTAATTTCATATAAATCAAATTAATTCATTTTAACGAAAATATTTTAATTAAATATAATTTTTTACTTATAAATTAGATAAATCTTGTTAATATTAAAAAATATTAATAATGACAATTTAAAAATATAGTTAACAACAATATTTATTTTTTTTAATTCAAAAGATTTTCACATTCACATATATATATATATTATAAATAGATTATAGATAAAATAACATAAGTATGCCATTTGTTTATAGATTTATATTTGATGCACTAATAGTGTATATATTTCATACACTGTCAGTCAATTAGATGTTGACACTTCATTAATGAATAATCTTAAAAACTTAAAATCTTTTAAAAATAAATATTTTAAATTATAATGAAGGAAAAGTTAATAATTAAATAAAATAGGCTACTTATATTAGACCTGTCCATGTACCGGGTCGGGTCGTGGCACGAATTTTTTTTTCTTAACCAAGCTAGTTCGGGCCGAGTCTAGATCGGCTTGAAATCTCGTTTCACTATTTAAAAAATATTTTTTTATATTAATATTTATATATATTATAATTAAATTTAAATAAAAATATATTTATTTAATAAATAATAATTCAAGTAGAATCGAACTGGACCGAATTAAAAAAATTCTTATCTAAACTTGATCCAATTCGGATTAAATTTATCGGGCCGGACGGATAGCCCAACTGGGATAGGTCTACTATATCATCAATTACATGATTTGGTGAACGAAGAAAATACAATCAATCTGAAAATCGTTATCGTTGTGTCAACCAATGGAGGAATTTTGCTGCTAAAGCAAAATGAAAAACTAAAAGAGGAATATATGAAGTAAACTGGGATAGAAGGAAATATGGCGAGATGGCATGCTTGAGTTTTGGAAACGAAACCTCTGTGAAGGACACCATTGGGAATAATCTTGAACGAAGAGATTGCTCTCGTATTTATTGGCCGGTTGCACAATTGGGATTTGAAGGTCTCGTCATCATTGATGCTTTCTTTCTTGTTTTTTGGGTAGCCAAAGAGCTTTTATTGCTCCATTAATGGTGGTTGAAGGGTGAATTGTGGTGGTCAATATGGGTCATGGTGGTAGGTTTTTTTGGGTTAAATTGTCCAAATCAAAGTCTGATTTTCCCCTATCTATTACACTATTACTAAATGTAATTGTGACTTTGAATATTACATTTTATTCACTGTAACAAAGCTTGAATAGTTCATTTGGATTCATTTTCACAAATTGATTTGAGTTAAATCAATTTAAAAGTTCTAAGGTTGTGATTAAGTTTAGGTAGAAAATAGATAAATAATTTTTTTTTTTCCAAGCTAAACAATTAAAATTTTTATTTTTAAGAGCTTTCAAAATTTTGAATTATTTATAAATGAGATGATAATATATAACTAATTCACAATATATAAAATATATACATTAGCAGTAGATGAGATATAATATTTTATTTATTAATTCATAAAAAAATGAAAATAAATAGTTTTTCGTGGCAGGGCAAAGCGCAAATGAAAAAAGAAAAAGGTGGAGCGTGTCATTATGAGAGGCAAAGATTCCCCAAGACACGTTGGGAGTTGCAAATATGTCCTTTGCTTGTCCTTGTCATTGTCATTGAACTGCTTTTGACTATTCTTTTCGACGTTAATATTAACAAAACTTCTCTCTTTTCCCTTTTTACTCCCTTTCTCTAATTTCTGTATTTCTCAAATGTCGACATACCTTTCAAAATTTCGTATATTATTTTGAAAATTTATTTATCACTAGGTTAAATTAAAGTATTTAAACAATCTTTATATTACAGTTAAAAATATATTTTAATCTTTATATTATAAAAACAAAAAATTTAATCATTATACTTTTAAAATTAATGTAAAAAAATAAAATTTATAACAGTTTAATAAAAAAATGTCTAAATGCTGACATTAACATGTGAAATTGACAAAAAATATGACTTGAAAAAATGATGACGTGTCAAATTTTTTTACTCAAATGAAATTTATAAATTTTTTTTTACCTAAATTCCTCCCTTACGTGTAAAAACAAGTCATCATTTTTTTTTCTTTCTAAGTCATCTATTTTGTCAGGTTCTAAATTTCACTAGAGCAAAAAAGTTGACACATCATCATTTTTTAAAGTCATCTATTCTATCAGTTTCACATGTCCATGTCAGAATTTAGACGATTTTTCATTAATACTGTTACCAATTTTACTTTTTTGCACCAATTTTAAATGTATAAAAATTAAATTACTCAATTCTATAGTACATGGACTAAAATGCATTTTTTGCTATAGTACAATGACTAACTAGATACTTTAACCTTTATCATTAATATTTTTATATTTAAAATGATCAAAAATTAATTTTTATCATTGAAATTAAAAATCAACGGATAATATATTATTAAAGGCTAATTTAGCATTGTTGTTGAAAAAAATTTGGATAAAAAAAATTTGGGTTAAAAAAATGTGTTTAAAAGTGTAGTGAAAAAAATATAGTTTAAAAACTTTTAAGTATTTGGTATTTTTGTGAAAAACTGCTGTGAGAAATTAAAATATAAAAAAGTGTATGTTTAAAATAATAAAAATTTAGAGATGTGAGGATAATAAAGTCATTTTGTCCGAAGCCAACTTTCAAACTGCAAAAGATTCACTTTTTGATTTGGGTTGTCAAACCAGGATTTTAATCGCAAAAGTAATTTTTTTTTTACCTTTTTAACATTGCGTTTGCGGTGAAACACAACTTTTGACCTCAAAAATTGTGTCAACAACAATACTAGGGGTTCATTTGGATGGACGGGGAGATTGACTCCGGTGAGATTAAAAACAGCGGTGACGGTGAAATTAGTTACTGTAGCGATAAGATTGGGTACTGCAATGATGAGATTAAAATCAATGGTGGGATATGTATTTGGATTCAAAAGCAACGGTGGCGGTGAAATGAGAATGAAAATGACCATTAAAGATATTAATGTAAGAATGTCTTGATAAATTATCTTTATATATATTTTAATTATGTTTAAAATTTAAAAATTAAACATATATTATTTTATATATTTTAATTAATTAACTAATAATTATATAAATATATAAATTTATTTATTATATTAAATAAATAAATAAGTTAAAAATTATTAAAATAAAATAAAAACAAAATAATTTAACTTTTTAAATAAAAATGAATTAAAAAAATTTTAGTAAAATAAAAGATAAATTTTAAAATTTTTGGTAAAATAAAAAATTTATTTATTATATAATTATAATCTTAAATAAATAAATAATCTTAAAAAAATGAAAACAAGGGTAAAAAATAAGAAAGCTCCGATTGGAGCAACTGGACCTTGCTTCCTGGAGCTATGGCACGTTGGAACTCTTTCTACTGTGCCATCCCCCTGTTATCCAAACAGGGGGATCAATGCGTTTGGACCAAAAAAGGTCCAAAACGCACTGAACAGTAAACAATCGGGAGGGAGCCTAAATGAGGTCAAGTATTGACCACGGATAATAGAAAAAAATTGGGTAAATTTGAAAAACATACCATCAACAATACAATAAATTGTTAAATGTTATAATAAATAAGAATTATTTGAAAAAAATAGAAAAATAGAAAAATTGTAAAGACAAAATTACCGTTGATAAAAAAAAATTTCTCCTCCCTTCTCCTCTTATTTTTTAATTTACTATTTTAATTAAAAATAAATTTTTTTAATTTTAAAAAATAAATATTTAAATATTTTTATATTTTTAGTTTACTTTTTTTAATTAAAAATTTTAAAAAATAAAAAATAATATTTCTAAAATTAAAATTTTTATTTTTTAAAATTTTTTTAAAAAATAAATATTTAAATATTTAATTTTTTAAATTTATTTTCAATTAAATTTTTTAAAAATAATATTTTTTTAATGGGAGGAGAAAGGAAAAAGAGATTTTTCATTAAGGGCAATTTTATCTTTACACTATCCTTCCTAACAATTTTGAACTTTTTCATTTCGTTTTTTTTTTAATTAATAATTCTAACATATTAGATCATTTTAAAATAAAATGACTATTGAGAGCATGTTTTTCAAATTAACCCAAAAAAATTTGCTATTTTTTCCCATAAATTTTTTTATTCTAATAGTATTTGGTACAAGACTTTTGATCATTATAGGTCACAAAATAATTGAAGTAGATAAATATCGTATTCAATTAATGACAAATTAATCTTTAACCAAATAAGTTTGTTGATAAGTTAAATGGCTGCAAAAATTCTGTTAAAATCCAATTTATTGTTATGTTTTAATATTTTTATTATTCATATTTATATATAATTAATCATTAATTATGAAAATTATATTTACGAACGATGATTATAAATATAAAAAAATAATGAATTAAAAAAAAAGTATTCGTAAAAAGTGTTATATATCCCGTTACGTATAATTTTTATTTCTAACTAATACACGGATCAAGAAAGGAATAAAAATATTTTTTATTTATTCACTATATAATTATAAACGAATAGAGTAAAAAAAAAATACATTTATATTATAATATCATACCATCAATATTATAATAAGTAATAATTACTAATACAATAATAAATAATAAATAATAATAAAGTACATTTACAAAGCGTAGAGAGGTGGGGGAGCATGGAAAAAGGAGTGAGGAGCTCCAGCAAAGACCACGTCGTCGGCCATAGTCTTTCATTATATATACAGTGAGTACTATTATAAAATAAATAAATAAATAAAAAGGACCGCAACTAATAGTCGTCAAAATCGGCGATCCGACTCGTCTGGCGGAAAATCGCCACGCGAGCGAAATGTGCAATCCCATCCTGTCTCTGTCTATCTGTATGTAACCATCTTTGCTGGCCTTTCCTCCATCTTTCTGGCTTTGAGCTTTTTGGAGAGAGATTCTAATCTCCCTGCTGAGCTCCGAAGCCTCCGATCCTTTGAACATTTTACCCTTCACCGCTCGCCCCCTTGCAACTCTGGAAACTTTTCGTTCCCTTCTCCTTTCCAGGTAAAATAAACAAAAAATCAGAAGAAAAAAAACTTTTTTTTTGGGGGGAAAACCCAATAATCTTAATAATGTGGAAAAATGTTATTGGCTTGCAGAGTTGCGGAGGGACAAATGTTATAGCAGTGAAAAGGACAAAGAAAGAAAGAAAGAGAGAGATTGATCTGATTGTGGTTTAAAGAGATGTACAGAACTGCGTTGCCTGCTCAGCTCTCTGATTCCGACCGCCGTATCATCGACGCCAATGCCACTACCCTTCGAGTCTATCAAGTTTGGAAAGGAAGCAATGTAATTTACTAGTATCTATTATTTCCCATTTCCCATTTTTTTTTTCTTTCTCCTTTCCTTGTTCTTGCACTTAACAATTAATAACCTCTGTACAGAGATTTTGCCTTGGAGGTAGACTTATATTTGGTCCAGATGTAAGGTCAATCTTCCTTACAATATCTCTAATTGTGATCCCAGTCATTTTATTTTGCGCCTTTGTTTCTCAAAGACTCATTCACGAATTCGACCACCATCTCGGCAATCTCATTGTAGCTATTCTAATTCTCTTCACCGTATATGTAAGTTCTCTTCTTCCATAAATTGAAAACCAATAAAATGTCTTTTATTTCTGGCTTTATTCAGTAATTAACATTGTTTTGCCTGTCAAACTAGATCAGGATCTTATTCTTCTGCTCCTCACTTCTGGAAGAGATCCTGGCATTATTCCTCGAAACTCGCATCCTCCAGAACTGGAGGAAGATGGTTCCACTATATCTACGGATTGGCTAGGGAGTCAGAGCAGTGTTGGTGTTCCTAGTTTACCACCTACAAAAGATGTTGTGGTTAATGGGGTGATCATCAAGGTTAAATACTGCCAAACATGCATGTTATACCGCCCACCACGTTGCTCACATTGCTCTATATGCAACAACTGTGTGGAGCGTTTCGATCACCATTGCCCATGGGTGGGGCAATGTATTGGGAAGGTATATGCTTCTGCATTTAATTTTGCAGCTGATGAAATTTGGGTTAATTTAATCCTTGTTGTAGTTTCCCTACCAAATGAGTTACAAGGTGCTTGGAATATGAGTAATGGTTATATTTCCTCTGACATAGAAGCAATTGCTTTCATCTTTGAAAACTTGCATTATCGAAATAATAGCATAAGGCATGATAAAAGAGATGAACTTTTATGTATCACAATTCACAAGTGACTAACCTCTGACAAGATGTATCTATCTTTTTCAAATTCTTCATGTGAGTCAATGTCTTGCTTAGTACTGAAGTAGTAAAATTTTTCATCCCAAGTCGCTTTTCTAACATATCTTAGCAAAGTAACCAAATAATTATCTCAGAGTTCCACTTAGTAATGGGATGATGCTATCTGTCATTCACAAAATTACACATATTTTCAGTCTTTGGTCAATTGGAACTTTTGCCTTTGTGGTCAAATATGCTGCTCATAGAACTTTACTATCGTAAACTTCCAGTTCAGGTTTATAAGAATCAATTTAAGAGGAAGGATTTAAGATAGGTTTCTCCATTTATTTATTTATTTTGTAAAGAGAAGGGGTACAGTTCTTCAAATGGATTCTATAGATTGAATTATTGAAATATCTACAATATTGTTGCGCTTGTGAGATGAGATTTTGGTCCTTTAAATTGAAAACATTGCCTCGCAGCTTGCTTAGACAATAAAAATGTCCAGTACACTGATGCTTCTCTGTTTCATCAGAAATTTTTACTCAAAAGTATGACTTAGATGTGATCATTAGGTGATTTCTCATGTGCTTTGCTGGCTTTCATTGCGGGACACTTTTTTATCCTCAAGGCTGACATGTAAGATTGTTTCTTGACAGAGAAATTATAGATTCTTCTTCATGTTCGTGTCCTCCACAACCATACTATGCCTGTATGTTTTTGCCTTCTGCTGGGTAAACATTAAGAAAATAATGGCTGAATATCATTGTAATCTCTGGAGCGCATTGTTGAAGTCCCCTGTTTCAGGGATTCTTATACTATATACATTTATGACTGCTTGGTTTGTTGGAGGCCTCACTGTGTTTCATCTCTATTTGATTTTTACCAACCAGGTTCTGATCTCTTCTTTACCTTCATTTCTTCCATTATTGTCTGTCCTCTCTCTCTGCCTTGCTTATTTTTTGTTTTTGCAGACAACATATGAGAATTTTCGGTATCGTTATGATTCAAAAAGGAATCCTTATAATCGTGGCTGTGTTCGCAACATTTTTGAGATTTTCTTCTCCAAAATTCCCAAGTCTAAAAGTAACTTCAGGGCGAAGGTCAAGTTGGACTCATCTTCTCTCTTTGCTGCCTCGATGTCCTTGGCTCGAACCATGAGCCCAGAGATGCCAAAAACAAACTTTGACATTGAGATGGGAAAGCGGCAAGCTGTTGCTGCTGAGGATTTTGAAGAAATACACAGCCAGATTGATAGTGTTCGTGGATTGGAGAGGTGTGGAACAGAACCAAGGCACACAAACCAGGGTGACAAAGCCAACTGGGAGATCTCACCTGATATACGTGTGTTGGCTGCTGAGTTTGGAATGGAACACGGTTTCAAGGATAGAGAGAAAGTTTGTAGAGGCCACTGAAGCTGGTTTCACCTAAATTATAGTCAGAAAACATATTAATGATCTTAGAGCCTACTTGAAATTTTCCAACCCAGCTGATTGAAATTGGCAACTGAACAATGCCGCTAAGATAGTAATCCATCAGAATGTTGTTTTTTAGGCTTTATTTGTGTCTGCAAGGAAGGGAGGTTCTGGTCTGGCTAAGGTATGCAGGATTCATGTGGTATATCATACTGCTTTGATAGATGCTTGGGGTAAGTTTTGTGCTATTATGTGTTCGATTGTGAGGGTGTTTGTAATTGGTTGGATATGTATGTGAAGGTTAAATTAAATCATCAATGGTAGAAAGGTTTCCTTACTTGTAGATAAAGCTTGGGTCTTTTCCCTACTTTCCTTCTACCTTATAGGCTTGAGCCCACCCTTGCAGAAAATTGCTTAAAAGTCTCATGGTGGTGATATCAGTAATTGGTTCCAGAGTATTTCTTTTTGGAGTGAAATGGTCATGGATCATCATGGCAAGGTGTCACTGACTTCAACACAAGTCTTCCTGCTCCATTATTTTCTTGTTGGTTGTTTTTCTGTGAGAAGTTTTATTGCAAAGGGTGGGGGTGTGGTGTTTTTTTTAAAACTTTTGACACAGTTCCCCTATGTATTTATGTAAAGGTGGAAGCTTGGTCTTGGGGGGCATAATCTTTCTTTTCTATGAACTGCAGAAATTCATGTTTCAAAATGAGGAATTTGAAAGTGCTGCATCAGGATGCGAATATGAATAAGTTATTATTATAATAATTATTATTATTAAATAAAGGAGTCTATTCCAACACTTTCTTCAAATGATAAACTAGCAAATCATGTGATTATGGAGATATTATGGAAAAATTTGCCATCCTGGGGATTTCAAACACTGAAAACGATCACTGGTTAAAACGAAATTAGCAGCAACCATAGATTACATCATTTCACTCGACTGCTAAATCTGATTAGCATGGTTGTTTCTTTACGATTATGTTAAACCAAAATTGAAGTGACTAATATTTTTAAACTGGAATTAGTTCAGTAGTTCACCTTCACCAGTTTGAACGCAAATTGTTCAAGCTTTGCTGCGCATTGAAGTGCCCCAAGTTCATTATGTTTCCGTGATAGCCTCTTTTCTTGCAGACACTCTGATGCACTGCTGGTTCCACACCTAAGAAATTAACTGTCAATTATTTCGCCTCCCAACAGATTTCCAGCACTCCATTCTCTCGAGAGCAGAAAATGAGAATCGGACAACGCAGTTGGAGCAAGAGTATGGTGAGATCTTGGATCCCGTCTCCAAATTTTTGTCATATGTTTCTTCTTCCACGTACAAACCATTGGTGCTTGCAGCATTCGTTCCTGTGTTACTACCCACCATGGAAGAACCTTCCTGGACAGACCCAGATGAGTTCATGATGCTGGTAGAATATCCGGTAAAACCTCTGAGTAGAATTGGGGCGATTGTATTTCTTCTTTGCTTCAGCTTCCAAGGCAAGTTATGTCCTCTCCTATGGAGCTGAAGGTTCTGATCTCTTTGAAATCCTTTATGACGGACTTCACATATGTACCTGTTGGTTGCCATTAGAGTCCTTGGAGATATATAATGCTACAACCTCCGCCATCTGGATCTGAAAAATTACCGGAAGAGAAAGGTTGGTGATTTGACTGACAATTTAGCTACATTTTTGTGATCAATATTCCTGGAAGAATCTGAATCAACATCATGCATCTTATTTAACATAAATTATTGTCATAACTTTTTGCATCTATACACAGGGATAGATAGATACGAGAAAAGGATGCCAGAGAATCCTTTAAGATTCCACAAACAAATTGTCAAGTAACAATACAAATCCAATTATACGGAAAAGAAGACGGTCTTCACTCTTGATTAGCACTCATTAAGCTTTTTCTGTTTTACGTAGAAAAGGACCTAGAGAGTATCATTTCAGGTATTAGAAAACATTGACAATTATGAAAAGCATGAACAACCTAATTCCCAGCACTTTTCTCATGCAGTTATGCTCTGTGACTTATGTTTCACTTAAAAAATGATCCAAAAAGTATTGCAACTATTTGTTCGAAGAAGAGATAAGTGTGCTTGCCTGGAAGATTTCTTTTCTTCTTTGAACTTGTGGTGGTAGGAGTTGAACATCAGCACCGTGTTCTACAGGATTGGGACTCTAATTAGACGATTGTGAGAAGACAGTGCTTTGAAACTGGTCATCTTCTTCAAAATCCTGAACAAAGTTTGACATGTTTAGCGGGCCTCAATACTGATCGATGCTCAGATAAGGTGGGAGACTTGGCTAGCAGACAAAAAGAAGAAATTCCATACCAACCACGACCGAATACTGTTGAGATGGTGAACTGAGTGTCCACCGAGAAGAGAGTCAGCTGATGAAGTGGATGGATGTCGCCGTAGTGGTGGTGCACTTCTGGTGTTGATGTGGTGAGCACGTGGACTCTGAAGTGATCCATTGACTGATGTGGAAGATGTCTTGCAAGAACCAACATGGAAGATCCCCCAAGTGATGGAGCACGTTGGGTGTTGAAGTGTTCCTCTAGTTGGCGTGGAAGATGTCTTGCAAGAGCCAAACAAAGTAGGAGGACCCTAGAGGTTTTCCTCCAAGCTGCGCTCTGATCAGAATCTCCCTAAGTGTTTGAGACATAAGGAAAGAAGTGCGAGAAAAATAACAAGTGTAGGGAGAGAGGGAGCAAATCTGAGTTGGCTGCCCAGTTGGGAGCTAATGCCTTGGTTGGAGTAGGTTGGGCCTATTTATAGGTTGACGGATGGCCCAGATCTTGCCACGTGTCACCATCCGAGGCAGGGAGCATTGTGAGTGTTGTAGAAGCATTGCACCCAAGCTGAACTCCTTGGCTGTTGGTTCAGCTGTATAGGCGTCATTCTAGTGTTCTGGTGACGCGAGGTCTATTGGTTCGGACAACTGGAGCACATTCAGTCCCCTTTTCGAGACTAGAAGTGCTTGTCGGTTTCGATCACTTGAGATGGTCTGGGTGTAATGGCGAGCGAAGCACGTCTCTTTGAGGGGCACCTATCTAAAACACAATTGAAGACAGCTTTGAAGCCAACAATTTAGTTTAATGGGGTCCCAAGTCTAGCTGTATCCCACTTTACAATGTCAAAGACACATATTCCCAAAATTGCATGAAAATAGAAACAATTTTTTGATGCAAATCAGCTGTGGGGTACCAAGGTAGACTGTTATGTCTACTGGGTACAATTGAAAGCACATAAAGATCACCCTAAACCAGCTTCCTCAACTAATTTAGAGACCCCCACCTCCATGCAAACCAGCTTCCTCAACTAATTTAGAGTCCCCCAGCTCCAATCCGGACCTGTAGCTGTGAAAAAACAAAAATTCTCAAGAGTTCCATTGTTGAGTATGAAAACACCAAGGTGGTCATGTTTGCTTCCTCAAATAATTTTCCCTCCTTTAAGTTGATTTCAAGTGGACGAAATATTGAATGGGATTATGAAGGGGACCCAGTTTATTGTTACTGTAACTTGAAAACACCAAGATGGGTTGCATGGACCACACGTTGAATCTGATAGAAGATTTTTCGGTTGCCCTCGATACCAGGTATGTAACTTCAAAACAGTTGGTTTTCTAATTAGTTTAGCATTTCTTAATACCATTGATATTGAGAGGATTTTGTTTATATTTTTAGTTCGGGCCTGGCATGATCCTAGACACATAGCTCATTTTAGAGAGCTGATATTAGAGTTGATGAACAGAGAAAGATATTTGTTTCAACAATTAACCATGTTAAGAAGACAAATTGATGGCTTCAACGAAAGTTTTGTTGATTTGGTCAGTACACAACTAATTGAAGAAAATAACAACTTAAAAAATGAATTGAAGAATGTAAATATGCATTTGACAATGGCAACCATGGAATCTGCTTCATTGTAGAAACAAATGTTAAAATTGAAGATGGTTATGCTCTTAATAATTTTTCTAAGAATCTGTTTTGTTATGTCTGACTTCTCCAACTCTAAGTGGGAGGAAAAAAAATCAACGTGCAGCTTTGCCATAGTTGAATGTGTTTAGAGCTGGTTGTTATTTCAATTGTTCATATAAACTCGGTGGGTGTTCAATCCGATGTATTGCTTATTACATATACAATTTGATGTTTTGCCTATTTCAATTGCACATGAACTAGCAACTTAACATAATATCATGACTATCAACTTCATTTTTTGCTCCCATTTTGGATTTCTGATTTATGATAACAATAGTTATTCTTTGCTTGTTGGTATATGTCAAATTTGTTGAGTTCTTCAACTGAATTGCTGAGTTCTTGTTTATGGATAATACGAGATCAAGGGACCCACTCTTTGTTAAGTTATTTTTTTTTTGTTGTTGTTATTTGTCTTTTTTCAATCCCAACTTGGGCTATTTGTTGAGTTCTTCAACTTAATTGGATAGTATTTAAGAACCTCAATATGTTAGATTTTTCCTTTAGCAACTTAATTGGATAGAAGCATAAGGAGCTGGCAAGCAGAGCTGCAATGGGCAGTAAACAGAATCAGAGGAAAAACACTCATTTCTGTTATTTTGCGTTTATCATGGAGTGCCTTTCTTTACTCGATCTGGAAGGAGAGAAATAATAGGTGTTTTAATCGCCTTCAATCCACACAAGGAGCCATCATTGAGCAGATAAAAGAGATCATCAGAATGCGATTGTTGGGGCTCAAGAACATTAGTCCTGATGAAGTGAACCGAAGATTGGATGCAGATTGTGAACTGTCACTTTTTTCCTAGGATCTTTGTCCATTCTGGAATAGCTTTAAGTATTGCTGAAGTATGTTGCTATTGTTCTCTGATTGATTAGTGGTCTTAAGTTTTGTTCAAGTATTGTTTAAGTATGTATATCTTTAAGTACATGTTGCACATGATGTTGGATGTAGCAGTTTAACTGCTTTCTGGATAAATAAAACACTTACTTATCCAAAAAGAAATGGTGCAAGCCTTTTGGTTTTGGATGTGGAAATCAGACAAGGAAACTAGCAAATTGGTTTGGTCTAGCACTGATCTTTTCTGGCCTATCCGCAGAAAACAGCGGAATAAACTCCCTCGCCCCAGAAAACTTGCAAATTCCATTTCTATTTGCAGAAGGTCCTTGAAAGAAATTTTACAAGGAAAATGAATAAACAAAATGCTCAAACAGTAGCCAAATGAGCATTATTACACCAACAATTAAAGACCAAAAAATTAAATGAAGAACGAAACAAAACTTCGTTTCCACAAAACTAAGTAATTCTCCTACATACTTTGATCACTTATAATGAAGAAAAAAAATTAAAACAAATAACCTATTTTGCATTTTACAAAGTGCTAACTCTATCAAAAGGACAACAAAATACTTACCAACAAGAAATTAACACCATTTGAAGAGTAAACACCAGATATTAGCTGAGACATCAAAATGGCTGCAAACTCAGGCAGCTTTACTTCTGCCTTTTTCACATAACCCAAAATCGAACACAAAAAACTAGAAAACCAGCCATAAAATCTCCATTTCCAACAACAAAAGCAAACATTCTTGAGTTTTTCACATCCTTGTTGGAATTGGAAAATCAAGCAAACAACTATTATTCACACACTGCTCTTGTCACTGATGAGTGTTTCTAGATATTGCCGTAATTACGACAATCAAACAAAACAGAACTAACAATTGTAAAACTTGCAATTTCCAACTTTGATATGCAATTTACAGCAAAACATGTTGTTCATTTATGGTTGTCATATGTTACTTGAGATCACTTAAAAACATACTTAGTCAATGATAGTGCATTAATACATAGCAACCTATTCATCATTCCTACTTGGCATCACTTTAAAACAGGTGCAGGAGGAATGTCATTCTCCACAAGATATGGTTCATCAGGGACTGCAATATATATAAACAAGCTAGTCTAAAAATAACTACTCCCAGTTTGCACACAAAATACAAGACATAATGTAAAACCAACTAATAGCATTGAAATTCAAGAAATCGAATCATAAAACACAAGCAAATAATGATACATTAATTAAATTTAATTAACAATTTTCGATCATCTTTAGGTTTGAATACCGAAATATATTTCTTTGCAACTAAAGGAACGCGAATCTAAAAGGCCAAGTGTTGCCTATTCCAAACGCAAATCTGCACCCTATAAAAGGGATATGACAGTGCATATGAGAATTATATTTTTGTTTCATGTAATAATATAAGTTACAGCCATAACATTGCTTAATAAAGACAACACTTACTGTGTATGCATTGGCTTCAAGATTTGATGGACCATGGCTATTTGTTTGATAAGCCATTTGCTTCTTCCTGAAGATGTATCAAAGTTAATGCAAAATCATTAATAGAACCCACAATTCATAAATATAAATATAAATGTTATGGTTATGCTATAAATAACATATGAATAAACTATTATACAAAAAAGAAACTATAAGCACCTCATCAGAATTTATATCTTCTAAAAAACGTCCATTCTCACAAAGTTCATCATCTGATGAATTGTACTCATTATCACTGTCCTCTGAGATAATTTCAGCATTACTTCTTACAGGACTAAAGAGATACGTGCTATTATTATGTCCCACCATCCCACATTGTGAACAAGTATAATTTTTTTTCTTCGTTTCTTCATCTTTCTTTACATTCTGGCTGGACCTCTTTGGAGGATCCTGCATCGATTCTGCTTCTCCCTTTTGATAATTTGTTGTCCTTGCTTTTGACATCTCTTCCACCGTAGCAATCAATTAGCCAAAGCAGTCATTGTCCCCTCAAAACCTTCTTTACTCTTGGATGCCAAATATCATAACCTACTGAAGATTGACACTAATGATGAATGCCTCAATCTCTCCATTGCATCATTATCCAATTGCGAATTAATGGTTGGCATGGTATTGTCTCTAGCATTTATCGTCCAATGACCCATGATGCAAGACTCTGGTGTATACTTCAAATGCTCTTTTTTCATAACAAAAATTGTATGCCTACAAGGAATGCCTTCAGTTTCAAACATAAGACAAGAACACTTGATGATTTCATTTAATTAATTGTAAGAGACTCTTGTCTCCTTGCAAGGGCACAAATACCGTATCATAGTATATACTTTTTTGTGGTCATTCATCCATAGTATATCTCATTTCCTTATGTAAACATCCTGACGCCTAAGCTCTTTCCTAAACCTTTTGAATGAATTACGGGTGAAAACTCGTCCAGCATGTTTTTCTAGTGGCTGCATGTTGCTCGTAAAAACAGGTTCACTTTGCCTCGAATAAAAGTCTATCTCTAGCTCCAATCTACACATATTTGAAATTGCATTCTCGATTGAATGTAGGAATTCAATTAAGGTATCATTTCTCTTTATATATCTCTTCAGATATGAATTGCATCTTTCACAACGAGCTGTTGTTTTAATACCTCCAAAGAACTTACCTATGAGAAACGCTTGAGCCCACATACACCTTGTATAATATTTCTCATTGATCCAAGCATTCTCTTCAAGACTAAATGTTTGAACTAGATTGTTCCATGCATAATAAAATTCATCTTCGTTCCACCAAGAATTCATGCATTGTTTAAATCCTTATGCAATTTCAATGTTGTGGAGATTTGATGTAGCATTCCTCTGAATGTGCCATACGCAAAGCCTATGGTTAGCTTCAAGGAGAACAATTTTCAAAGCATTATGCATTGCCTTGTCCCCATCAATAACAACGAAATGGACCTTTTCTGGCTCATGCAACATAACAACTCATTCAAAATCCAAACAAAAGTCTACTGTCTTTCATTTGATAGAATTACAAATGCAAAAATGATTGTTTGATGGTGATTATTAATTCTTATAAATACCAGTAGAGGAAGATCATACCCATTTTTCTTGTATGTTGTATCAAATGCAATGGCGTCTCTAAAGTATGCATAATCCTATCGGCTAATTGAGTCTGCCCAAAAAATATTCTCAAGACGGTTCTCATCGTCCACAGTATATCTCATGTAGAAACCAGGATCTGAAGTTGCTTTGGCCTCAAGATATACTAATGCAGCTTTTGCATCACCACCTGCAATAGATTTCATCGACTCTGCATGTAACTTATTTGCAAGATCCTTCCTTGTGAATCCTACTTTGTCGTAGCCCTTTTCTTGGTCAGCGAAGTATGACATCATTTGACATGGTCGGATTCCATCTCGTTTCATTACCGTCGCTTCTGTCTTTACACTCGTTGAAACAACTGGATTTGATTTAATGAGAAACTTCTGTGAAGGTTTCACCAATTCATGGTTGTATTCTTTATCAAATACGGAGGGTACCCATCTCTGCGTATTTTATTAAGCACCACACGCATCTTTGCCTTACATCCTGTTTAGGTAATAGGTTTAGGATCCTGGATCCTATTTTCATTATTCAACCATTTCTCCTCCCAAACTCCTTCTTTATTGCATAGTAAATTTTTTTCCCACCACATTCTTATGTTGGTCTTTCTTTGAACCTTTCATTCGAACACTGAATCTTATATTATGAGCATAGGTCATGTAAAATAACTCTGCATCATCCAGAGAATTAAACTCCATACCTTCAAAATCTCTTGCTATTAATTGAAATGGATATTTCTTATTAAAAAAATCATCAACCCAACAACTGTTCTTTCCAGAAGTTAAGTTCTCCATTTCGTTTGAAAGATGATTTTATGATTATTTCTCTATTGAATATGTCCTCGAAAGCGATTCAGCATTCAAATCCATAATGAATCTTTCCCCACTTTCTCCTAAGTAGTCATCCATTTGTCTAGTTAATGTAAGTAGCTGCTAAAAAAAACTCAATCAATACATTTTAAATTGATTGTGGTAGTGGCAGGTGCAAGAGAAGAAGAACAAGAAATAGTTAAACTAGAAGATTTTGGCTTAGCACGACATGAGTCATTAAAAGTACCTACATCCTTAAAATGAACAATGGATATATATATATATAATTGGATAAAGAGAGGTTGTGTTCTTTTTAATCAGAAAAATAATGGATGGAAAGAATAAGATGTACTATTTGAATATGATTGAGTCCATAGTTTCATGGGATATTGACAACAATGGTAGTAATTTAACCAAAAAGTGCAAAGATAAAACCATGTGTTACTTGGTTTGTTTTGTTTGGGTAATAAGATTTTTTTAGTAAATCACTACTACACTAAACTACATGCAAATTTAGTTCAATGACAATTTTCCACCTCAAGTAGGTGTTAATTAATTACTATATATGCAAAAGAAATTATTGGTTCAGTTGCCAATCTTATGAAGCTCTTGATAATATTTTGACAACAGTCATGTTCCCTCCAACAATCGTGAATCAATGGTGTATTACCAAAGCATGATTTCTCAAGTTGAGAAGCAAAGACATGAGATTGATCAGTTTATCAGATCACATGTTAGAACAAAAAAAAAAAAGCAATCATTATTGGGATTTCTCTTTAAAAATCATTTCTTTAAATTTTTTAATTGGCTTCTTGATAATTTCTTGGTTTTTTTTTTATTTAGAATGAGAGATTGAGATTGTTACTGTAAGAGCAAAGAAAGTAGCAAGTTGCAATCTTGGTAAAGAAAATAGAATCAAAGGCATCTATTTACTTGGTCAAAAGGATGAAGAGATACTAAAAGCAATAAATAAAACAACGGAGCTACAAAATCTATTGAAGAAACTAGAGATGGATAACCAAGCATGGCAAAGAATGGCACATGAAAACAAAGCAATGGTTGTGTCCTTAAACAACACGCTGGAACTACTAAGAGAACAAGCTTCTTGTTGTTTCAACAATGGAGTAGATGATGCAGAGTCATGTTGTAAAGTGAACAAATCATTGCCAATATAACCAAAAAACCCAAGTTTTACCACAAGTGATGCAGAGTCATGCTGTGAAGTGAACAAACCACAATATACCACAACTTGAACAAAAAATAAAATTGAAAATTAGGATTTTACCTCTTCTGGTTGAATGCTCTTTGTTCCTCTTTTCCCTCTGTTTGATTGTTCTTTCTTCATACAAATGCCCAAATTTCTTTACAGATCGTTGCCAATTTTCTTTTACACAAATGCCCAAAATTTTGATAACC
This sequence comes from Fremontodendron californicum, assembly GCA_030761205.1. NCBI lineage: Eukaryota > Viridiplantae > Streptophyta > Magnoliopsida > Malvales > Malvaceae > Fremontodendron > Fremontodendron californicum. The sequence continues at coordinate 7,048,852 of JAULJL010000025.1, read as the reverse complement.
CATTTCTCTTCCTCTCTATTCCCAATTACTTGCTTCTATTAGATAAGTTTTCTGATGACTTTTTCTCAATTTTCTAGTTTTGCTTCAAAGTAGAAATCACTCTCACCTTTGCCAAGAATCAACCATAATTTTGCAATCTATTGACTTTTGTTTGTGTTATCTGCTAACCTAGGTTACCGGTTACTCCAATTTGATGACATGGAGATATCAAAGGTTATAAACTTCATAAGCTTGATCTAAGGGTCAAAAACCATTTGGTTCTCATATAAAAAGTTCTCATTGTAGTCTTCTTCGCCACGTGGGAACTCCCATCTGTATTTTGTGAAAATATGCTTTTGTTTTTCATGGAAGTCAAATTGTTCGTTAACTTTTTATCCAAATTAAATTCTTCATTGTACAATTGTAGTTTCCTAACCACAACTAGTTGTCTAAGTCTAACTCTAAACCAGTTGATATCATATCTTGGAATGTGATTCGAGGCTATGAATCTTGCAGAAAAGTTAACAATGTCGCATTTGTACAAAATAAATATACAAAAATGTCATACAATGCTTCTATATTTCTATTCCTAATTGTTGGTTACCAGAAATCGGTAACCCCCGAATGACTTTCGAATTGGTTCGCACGATTCCAATCGCGGATCGTTTGCGATCCAATTCATGAAGTTTACGATCCCAACTTGGAACCCACTTTGATGAGAAGCCAAAAACTATTGTAAATTACAAAGAGAAGATGAAGAATGACCTACTTCGATGAAAAGCCAAAAACCATTGTAAATTACAAAGAGAAGATGAAGAACCACTTTGATGAGAAGCCAAAAACTACTGTAAATCACAAAGAGAAGTGATAGAGCTCACTCATTGAGCTGTATATTTGTGAAGGAAGAAGGGAAGAACAGAATAAGGGAAGAAAGAGAAGAAGAAGAAAAGAGAAGCAGAATAGAGAAGAGACGAGAAGGGAGAGACAGAAAGCTTAAATTCTGGGAAATCTATCATATTTCATTCATCAGTATTTTCCCCCTTTTATGCAACAGTGTTGCACATGATCCCATATAACCGTTTGAGCATAAAGACTACAATGCCCCTTGGTTGTTACAAAAATATGAAAACTAACCACAATGCATATAGCTATTCGATTGTAACAAAAATTGTAAAATGACTAAAAGAAAACTGTTAAAATATAACACGTATCAAATACTCCCCGGCTGAAGAGAATCCTTGACCTCAAGGATTAAAACCAGGAAACTGCTGCTGCAAGTCGTAGAGAACCTCCCAAGTCGCGTCCTCTGGAAAAGAGTTGGACCAACGAACTAGGACTTCAGTGACAGCCCTATTACCTTTCTTCTTCATACGTCGCTGCAGAATCTCCAATGGTTCTTTAGAAATAGTGCCATCAACAGCCACAATCGGAAGCTGTAACTGAGTAGGTTGAGCACCCACATGCTTCTTTAATTGGGACACATGAAATGTAGAGTGTATTTTTTAGTGAGGAGGGAGTTGCAATTGATAGGCCACATTGCCTACTTGACCAACAATCAGGAATGGTCCAAAGTATTTAGCAGATAACTTGAGGCTGTTTCGATTAACCACAGAAGATTGTCTGTAAGGTTGCAGCTTAACATACACCCAATCACCCACTACAAACTCGCGGTCACTACGTTTGCGATCTGCAAAGTGTTTCATGCGAACCTGAGCCCTATGTAGATAGAACTTCAGCATGCGAATGGCTGACTCTCGAGCCTGCAAGCTTCGATCCACAGAATCAACAGGTGAAGTACCAGCCAGGTAAGGCAAATGTGTGGGAGCAGGTTGACCATATACAATTTCATAAGGAGTGGTATTAGTGGATGAGTGATAGGTGGTGTTATACCACCATTCGGCCAATGGGAGCCACTGACTCCATTCAGTTGGTTTCTCACTGGTCATACAGCGTAAATAGGACTCCAAACAGCGGTTCACAACCTCAGTCTGACCATCTGTCTGAGGGTGGTAGGCTGTAGAGAACTTCAAAGTGGTGCCCAATTTATTGAAAAGAGCTTGCCAAAACAAACTCATGAAGACCCTGTCACGATCAGAAACGATACTAGTAGGGGGACCATGCAGCTTAAACACATGATCCATAAACAGTTGAGCCACAGTGAGAGCAGTAAAAGGGTGAGCCAAAGAGATGAAATGAGCAGCTTTACTCAACCTATCCACCACCACAAAAATGGAGTCCTTACCCCCAGATTTAGGTAAGCCCTCAATGAAGTCCATAGAGATTTCAATCCATACCCTGTCAGGTATTGGTAGTGGTTGAAGAAGTCCTGGGCTAGCAGCTCGATCATACTTGTGTTGCTGGCAAGTGACACACTCACGCACCATACGCCGAATGTCCTTTCTAAGTCCTTTCCAATATAGGATGCCAGCAATGCGATGAATGGTTGGATGAACCCCTGAGTGACCTCCAACTGCACTTGCATGGAAATACTGGAAAAGATCTTGTTTAAGAGCTGGGTCCTGTCCCACAACCAGCTTGCCTTTTCTTCTCAATTGCTGCCCATGCCAGGTGAATTTAGAGTTAGAACTGAGACCCTGCATAAGCTCTGTAATACGGTTTTGAAGCTCAACATCCTGGTGCCAAGATGCAGAAATTCGAGCTAAGAGCTCAGAAGAGAGTGTAGAGATAGCCATCAAAGTGACTGACTCATCTGCCTTCCTGGAAAGAACATCAGCTACTATGTTGGAAGATCCTTGCCTATACACCACTTCATAGTCGTATCCCATCATTTTAGCAACCCACAATTGCTGTGCAGGAGTGGTGGTCTGTTGACTCAAAAGGAATTTGAGACTTTGGTGGTCAGTTTTAATCTGAAAATGTCTGCCCACCAAGTAAGCATTCCACTTCTTGACTGCCATTAGAACTGCCAACATTTCTTTTTTATAAATGGATAAGGCCTGGTTTCTGGTCCCTAAGGCCTTGCTGAAATAGGCAATGGGTTTGCCTTGCTGTGTGAGAACAGCGCCAACACCTTTACCAGATGCATCAGTCTCAACCACAAATTGTTTAGAAAAATCTGGCATGCTTAGGACAGGTGCAGTAGTGACTGCCTTCTTCAAATGCTCAAAAGCCAATGTGGCCTGATCAGTCCAACCCCAGGCCTCCTTTTTAAGAAGGTCTGTTAGAGGTCGAGCAATCTCCCATAGCCCTGTATGAATCGTCTGTAATAACCAGTGAGGCCAAGAAATCCTCTAAGTTCCTTCAAGGATTTAGGTTGAGGCCAATTCAGAATACAGTGGACCTTAGTTTTATCCATAGTGATGCCTTGCCCTGAAATGACATGGCCAAGGTACTCAACTTCCAATGCACCAAAGTCACATTTAGACCTTTTAAGAAAAAGGTGATTGTTCCATAAGACTTCAAAGACTGTATGCATGTGAATCAAATGGGAATCCCAATCTGGAGAGTAGATGAGGATGTCATCAAAGAAGACCAGGACAAACTTCCTGAGATAAGGCTTGAAAAGACAATTCATAAGACTTTGAAATGTTGAAGGAGCATTTGTTAAACCAAATGGCATCACCAAGAACTCATAATGGCCCTCATGAGTCCTGAAAGCTATTTTGTGTATATCTGCCTCCTGCATTCTGATCTGGTGGTAACCAGATCTTAAATCCAGTTTAGAAAAAACTTTAGCACCAGCCAGCTCATCAAGTAGTTCCTCCACAAGAGGAATAGGGAACTTGTCTTTGATAGTCAACTGATTTAGTTGTCTATAATCTACACACAAACGCCATGAACCATCTTTCTTTTTAACCATCACAATAGGTGACGCAAAGGAGCTACTGCTGTGCCTGATGATCCCTGTGGTCATCATCTCACTGACCATTTTTTCAATTTCATCCTTTTGAATAGAAGGATGTCTATAAGGTCGAATTCTCACCACCTGACCTTCATCTTTTAATGGGATTTTATGGTCTTGGAGTCTCCTGGGAGGCAATCCTGTTGGAGGTTCAAAAAGTTTAGCATAAGACTGTAATAATTGTTGGAGTTGCAGCTGCACAGGGAATGCTGTATCACCAGTCAGAATGGAATTGAGCTGCAAGTGGTGGTCTGCCGTTAAGAGTAGGGTGCATGGGCGTTGAGTGGCATTAGCAATCATCTGTAGGAGCTTAGCTGACTGTTTCTTACTTGGCATCTCAATTCTGCCAGGGAAAATACCATGCAAGGTATGCCATTGATCCTTGATCTGAAACTGCATGGTCATAGCTGAGAAATCCCAAAGGATGGGACCCAATGTTACCAGCCATTCAATGCCTAAAACAACATCACACCCCTTTAAAGGTAAAACCAGGAAATTGGCTGACAGTTGCAGACCGTGTACTGTCCACCCCACATTCTGACAACTGCCCTTTGTAGTCAAGTGTTCACCATTGGCTACAGTTACTCTGACCTGCTCTTGAGGACTCAGGGAAAGGCCTAAGACTTTGGCTACCCTACAATCAATAAAATTATGAGTGTTGCCAGAATCAATCAACATCACCAATGGTCTGGAATTAATAATACCCTGGACTCGCATAGTCTGAAACCCAGACGTGCCAAGAATGACATGTAGTGAAAGGACAGGTTGATCACAGTTATCCACACCAGGTGTAATAACATCTAGATGGTCAGTACAATCAGAGAATTCTTCAGGGTCCTGTTCCTCAGGCATATGATCAGTAAGAATCTGATAAAGTCTAGATTTCACACATTGATGATCAGCAGAGTATTTCAAGCCACACCAAAAGCACAACCCCTTGCGTTTCCTTTCTTCAATCTCCGCAGGTGTAGGTTTATTGGAAAAAGGGCGATGAGGCATAGTGTTGGGGTAAGGATTTCGAGGGATGATTGAAGTAAAAGGTTTAGGATTAGGAGCTAAGGCAGTGGTGTGAGGAGCAGATTTTGGTGCAGGAAACATAGGTGACAAGGGACTTGGTTTCGTTTGGTTGCTATTGGGACTGTATGTGGAAGATGTATTGAATCTGGTAAATGGTAAGGGCTTTTTGGTAGCAGGAAATATCATGGATTCGATCTGTTTGGCTAGGGAAAGGGCTTGATTCAGTGTTCGTGGTCTAAACAATTTAACAGATTGGGATATCTCAGGTTTAAGATTACTAATGAAGATGCTTAAAGCATAGGAATCAGTGAGTTGAAGGAGATTGAGTGTACCTAGGAATTCATCGTGAAATTGATCCACTGTGGCCACCTGTTTCAGTTCAACCAAGTCAGCCATGGGATTGGCATATTCATCAGAAGCAAAGCGATCCTTCATCTCAGCCAAATACTCTTGCCACTCTAATCTATCAAACCCACCCTTGGATCTGCAATAATATTGATGCCATTGCAATGCCTTGCCTTCCAAACTCAGCATCATCACCCTGAGTTTGAGCTCATTAGGAACCCGTTCTGCTTCAAAGTACTGTTCCATTTTCATCCACCATCCCTGGAAATCATCTCCCTGAAACTTGGGACAATCAATCTTGAAACCGCGAGCTGAATCAAAACTTCCTATCTGTCTAACCATTGGAGGAAATGGAAGAATAGGATCACCCTGTGGTGGTGGAGCCACCGGTGGAGCAGAGGTGGATCCGGGAGGCGTGGGTAAAATACCTGGTTGATCATTGCGATTGCTGTCACGTAAAGCTAAAAGTTCAAAGAATTTTTTGAACTCCAGCTGCATCTCAGTGCGCATGCCAGCCAGCTTTTCATCCAGCTTTTTATCCCACTGTTGGATATCGGATTGGATCCGAGTAAGTTCTTGCTGGTTCTGATGAACCTCTTTCTGAAGCCTGGTGGAGATACCGTCTGCCATAGGTGCCAGTGTAGGTCTCTGATACTAATGATAGAGCTCACTCACTGAGCTGTATATTTGTGAAGGAAGAAGGGAAGAACAGAATAGGGGAAGAAGGAGAAGAAGAAGAAAAGAGAAGCAGAATAGAGAAGAGACGAGAAGGGAGAGACAGAAAGCTTAAATTCTGGGAAATCTATCATATTTCATTCATCAGTATTTTCCCCCTTTTATGCAACAGTGTTGCACATGATCCCATATAACCGTTTGAGCATAAAGACTACAATGCCCCTTGGTTGTTACAAAAATATGAAAACTAACCACAATGCATATAGCTATTCGATTGTAACAGAAATTGTAAAATGACTAAAAGAAAACTGTTATAATATAACACGTATCAAGAAGATGAAGAATGACCCACTTTGATGAGAAGCCAAAAACCACTGTAAATTAGGAAGATAAGATGAAGAATTACCCACTTTGATGAGAAACCAAAAACTACCGTAAATTTGAAAGAGAAGATGAAGAATGGGTTTTGAACTTTTAAGAGTCTTCTGTAATCTTTTGGGTTTTCAATTATTTTTTTAGAAAGGTTAAATTTTATTGGTGGAAAGGTTGACTGTGTCTTTAAAATAATTAGTTACCATGTAAACTACAAACAGAAAGTAGCATTTTATTTTATTTTATGTTTAGTAAGATAAATTTAGATTTTTAGATCATAATTTGTTTTTATTTCTGACTTTTTAAATATTTATATTAAGTATTATAACTTTTTTTTTTATGTGTGGTTACTAGATAATTTTTTATCATTAAATTTATGAAAATTAATTATTTTTATTAGTAATTTATATTGATTTATATTATTTTAATTAAATTGAACTATATATATATATGTGTATTTATATGTTCTAAAAAACGTTTTACGTTCCAATTAGTCGTATTCGTTCCTACTAAGCGTATCGAAGAAGACTAACCCTATTGAATTACGTTTCGAGTAAGTAACGATTTGCGTTCCAATTCCCGTTCCTCGTACCTGAACGATCTGCGTTCCAGGTAACACTGCAACCTATTAAATATTCAACGACTCCTCGAAACATATACATTATGCACTAAAGACAATTCCTTGATATCTATATGTATGAGTCCAGTTTCCCTCAATTATTTTTCAATACATCTTTAATCAACATTCACAAGTATGACTTTCACCAATTATTTAATGTGTATGATGAATGTATTGAAAAATAATAGACTGAGTCTTAACTGTTGGAATATGGCTTAGAATATGGCTTGAATATAGCTTGAATATGGCTCATTCACCATAGGTGGCTTAGCACCAATAATGGAGCTACCACTTGCACCACTTGCACCACCAATAATGGAAGCTACCACTTGCAAATGGATGGTGGCTATGGTGGCTACCACTTGCATGTGTTCACACCAAGATAGGTGGTGGATGGTGGCTATGGTAGGCTATGGTGGCTGCCACTTGATGCATGTTCACACCTTGATATTTTGGCTATAAATAGCCATGTAGAGATGAGAGAGTAGAGTAGAGTTGAGTATGTGTTAGAGCTAAATTGTTGAAGCAAATACTCTGTGTTTATAGAGTAATTCGGTATTGTGTTGAGTTGTGAGTTCAGTGCTTGTGTAGCACCTTGAATTCGGTATATGTTTGTACTCTAAACTCCATTAATACAAAGCTTCAAGCTCCTCCTCCCGTGGACGTAGGCACAGTTGCCGAACCACGTAAAATATCGGTGTTTTTTCAGTGTGTTTAAATCGGTTTTATTAATATCAATTCGCTTCCGCACAACAAATTGGTATCAGAGCCAATTTTTACGTAAAACCGAGTTTGTTCGATTCTGTCCGTTTTTCAAAAGTGCTCCAAATTGTGTTTTGAAAATACCAGGTTGAAGAGGTCGTTGAGAGGAGTGCAGCAGAATCAACCGGAGGCCCAGAAGACCCCGCACGCGCCCGCACGCGCCGCCAGAAGGGCTGAGAGTGAAGTCCACTCGCCCACGCGCCGCACGCGCCACCAGAGGTTGCAGGCGCGTGACACCCACGCGCAGCACGCGCCACACGCGCCTTCCAGAGGTTGAAGGCGAGTGGCCCCACGCGCCACACGCGCCCCACGCGCCGGTGAGAGAACAGCCTCCACGCGCCCCACGCGCCGCCCCACGCGCCGCCGTACGCGCCCCACGGGCCGCCGCAGCTCCGACCAACTTTTTCGGGCTATTTTTTGAGCCGTTTCAGAACACTATTCCGAGACTTTTCCGAGCCGGTTGAGCTAATCCGAGTCCATTTCGAGCCACTTGTAGCAGAATATTCGCAAAATATTCACCGTGTGTCCAAAATTTACACAGTTGGACCCGTTCCTGGCTATTTCGACTATTCCGGACTCAACCGCAGCATCCGTTTTTCCATACAGGTACCGGAAAAACACTTTGTTGGTAATTTTGTTTTATTACCATGGCAGAATCATTAGAGACACATGAAACGACAAGTAGCGCACGATCAAGTTCTTATATCAGAAAGAACTCGATGACCACTGCAAAGTTCGAGGTGGAGAAATATGATGGCACCACCAACTTTGGCATGTGGCAGTGCGAAGTTCAGGATCTGTTATTCCGAGAGGGTTCATATATCGCTCTGGAAGACAGGCCCAGAGATATTTCGGAAGATGACTGGAAATTTGTCAACCGTCAGGCTTGTGGCACAATCCGGTTATGCCTAGCCAAGGACCAGAAGTACTTTGTCATGAGAGAGAATAATGCAAAAACTCTCTGGAAACAACTTGAGGACAAGTACATGACAAAAAGCATGGAGAACAGACTCTATCTGAAGAAGAAGCTGTTCCGCTTCCAGTATATGCAAGGTATCACCATGCAGGAGCATCTAGTAAGTTTTAACAAAATCCTCGCTGATCTTGAAAATCTAGATGCAAATATCTCTGATGAAGATAAGGCTCTTACTCTGTTAAATTCCTTGCCTGATAGCTATGATCATTTAACCACTACACTGTTGTATGGTAAAAATGATATAGAATATGTTAATGTTTGTAATGCTCTGGTGAATAATGAGTATCGGAAAAAGGATCAGCATGATCACCAGAATACTACACCAGAAGCTTTAACTGTGTACAGAGGCAGGACGGACAACCGAGGAGCCGGAGAAATCAAGCGAGGTAAATCCCGCTCAAGGAGGGGATCATCGAGAACACGACTCTCGAGGGACGAGTGTGCCTTTTGCCATGAGAAAGGGCATTGGAGGAATAACTGTCCCAACATGGAGAGGTCGATTGTGAGTGTAGCTCAAGAATCTGAGGGAGAGGAAGACTCTGCATTTACAATTTCCACAACAACATACTCTTCAGATCAATGGATTCTGGATTCCGGATGTTCCTACCATATGTGTCCGAACCGGAAGTGGTTCTCAAACTTCAAAGAGTTTGATGGAGGGATTGTCCATATGGGCAATGACAATACTTGTCACACTAGAGGCATCGGAACAATCCAACTGAAAATGCATGACGGTACAATCAGACAACTTACAGACGTAAGGTATGTCCCTGATCTCAAGAAGAACCTCATATCACTAGGGGTCTTAGACTCAAATGGTTACAAGGTGACCATTCAGAATGGAGTCCTGAGAGTTGTACGTGGAGCATTCTTAGCAATGAAGGGGTATATGAAGGGAAATCTGTATCTCCTTGACAGAGAAACCGTGACAGGCAGAACAGCAGCCTCTCACAGAATGATGGGATAAATCCGACACTTCACTGTTCCTAGCACTCCCCAGCAGAATGGAGTTGCAAAAAGGATGAATCGAACTTTGGTTGATAAAGTTCGCTGCATGTTATCCCAGTCGAGCTTGAGCAAAGCATTTTGGGTGGAGGCTTTATTGTTCGCCTCCCACATTATCAACAGACTAACCTCCACCGCAATTGATGGGAAGACTCCCATAGAGGTGTAGTCCGGATATTCTGCCATTGAATATGATCGGCTTCGTAGTAACGGATGCAAAACTGGATCCTAGAGCCAAGAAAGCTGTCTTCATGGGCTTTAGTGAAGGAGTAAAAGCAGTCCGATTGTGGAACCTTGAGTCAAAGAAAGTCATCGTAAGCCGAGATGTTGCCTTTGACAAATCTGTAATGCTGAAACTGTCAACTCCAGAGAATGTGAACCAAGATTCTCTAAAGCAGGTGGAGTTTGAATCAGAATCTGATGACACCTTAATTGAAGTGGAGGAGTCATCACCGGAAATCTTTCAGCAACTTGAATCAGTTGTCACCAGTAGACCGAATAGACATATTCGGAAACCTGCTCGATACACAGACGTGGTGACATACGCCCTTCCAGTAATTGATGATGATGTTCTGATCAATTACAAAGAAGCTGTAAACAGCCCTGAGCATGCCCAGTGGAAGGAGGCGATCAGACTTGGAAGTTAGTTCCACTTCCAACACTCAAGATATCAATTGAGTGCAAATAGGTCTTTGCCAAAAAGGAGAGTGCTACCGGCAAAGACAGTATCAGATACAAAGCCAGATTGGTAGCCAAATGTTAGGCTCAAAAAGAAGGAATAGACTACAATGAGGTATTTTCACCTGTTGTTAAGCATGCATCTATTCAGATCTTATTGGCTTTAGTAGCACAGTATAACCTAGAGATAGTTCAACTTAAATGTAAAAACTGCATTCCTCCATGGTTTCGTAGAGGAGGAAATTTGTATGACTCAACCAGATGGTTCTGGAGTCCCCGGTCGCAGAGATTACAAAAGCAAGTTGAACTGATCACTGTATGGTCTGAAACAATCCCGTGACAGCTGTACAAACGGTTGGACTGTTTCAAGACAGGATGAAAAGTACACACACAGTCAATTTGATCACTGTGTTTATTTCCGGAAACTTCAAGATGGATCATTTGTCTATCTGCTGAAAAAGGCAAGGTGGAGATCGACAGGCTGAAGGCTCAACTGAGCTCAGAGTTCGAGATGATCTTGGAGAAGCTAAGAAAATTCCTGGGAAGTAGACAGAAAAATTGACTCAGGCTCAGTGCATTGATGAATCATGCCAATGCAGAAGGTGCCCTGATATGTGAGTAATGGTGTGTACATTTGAAGGAGAAAAGAGGAAGCTCTGATCTGTGAATTCTCTCTGTGGATTCTCGCCAAGGTGGAGATTGTTGGAATATGGCTTAGAATATGGCTTGAATATAGCTTGAATATGGCTCATTCACCATAGGTGGCTTAGCACCAATAATGGAGCTACCACTTGCACCACTTGCACCACCAATAATGGAAGCTACCACTTGCAAATGGATGGTGGCTATGGTGGCTACCACTTGCATGTGTTCACACCAAGATAGGTGGTGGATGGTGGCTATGGTAGGCTATGGTGGCTGCCACTTGATGCATGTTCACACCTTGATATTTTGGCTATAAATAGCCATGTAGAGATGAGAGAGTAGAGTAGAGTTGAGTATGTGTTAGAGCTAAATTGTTGAAGCAAATACTCTGTGTTTATAGAGTAATTCGGTATTGTGTTGAGTTGTGAGTTCAGTGCTTGTGTAGCACCTTGAATTCGGTATATGTTTGTACTCTAAACTCCATTAATACAAAGCTTCAAGCTCCTCCTCCCGTGGACGTAGGCACAGTTGCCGAACCACGTAAAATATCGGTGTTTTTTCAGTGTGTTTAAATCGGTTTTATTAATATCAATTCGCTTCCGCACAACATTAACCCTATCTATATATGACCTTTTTGTTTACATTGTGGTGTATCTCATTTACCTAATAGCAAGCAAGTTGAAGGAATTCCTTTTCTTTTTTTACCAGCTAAATAATTTCTCCCCTCTTTGAAGGAATTATCTATCAGAAAAATGAACATGCTTTGTTTTGGGTTGGACTTCCGATCCTTTTCCTTATCAACTAGTGTCGGACGAATTGATAGGACATTGTACAAGTTCAAAATCACGTTGTGGCTCATGCTCCCTATTTACAGGAACTAACTAATTCAGAAGCAGGAGGATTGCTCGGGAAGAACATTCATGTGCTTAAGCACTAGAGCCACTTTCTTTCAAAGTGCATCCTCATGAAGCAGTTGAATGAGGATTCCCTCAGATCTCTGAAACAAGGGATCACTAATTTATGAATGGTTTAGGATCTTCAGGAATAAGTCCAAGGGTTTTCTTTTGGCAGATAAGGATCCCTTCTCTAGGATATGCAGAATTGCCACAACACTTTGACTGTCTACAATGGTAGCAGTTGCATGTGCCAACTCTGTTACATGGACATCTTTGGGCACCATACCCGTGTCGATACGATACGACACGGATTCGGATGCGGAATCCGAGTCTGACATGGCAAATGCAATTCAGGTTCGGCATTAGTGAAGAAAGTGAGGCAATTCAAACACCAAATTAAGAATGTGAAGAGCAGAGACAACAATAGGTAATTGTTGGATTATATGTGAACACCAAATTTACAAAAGCTGGTCCACAGATTGACAAAAAAAAAAAAAAAGAAGGTAGAAGAGGAATTGAGTAAGCATTCTGAGTTTCAGGTTTGGGAAGAATCGGAAGATATAGAAAGATGAACAAGAAAAAGAATAAAAAGAAGAGAATGGAGGTTTTGGAAAAAGACGAAGAAGAAGGAGGAGGAGGAAAAGAAGAAAAAACAATAGACTCAGGAAAAAGTCGAAGAAGAAGAAAAAGAAGATGGGTGGTGCCGCTTTTTTGCAAAAAAAAAAGAAAAAGAAAAAAAAAAAGCAAAACAAGAAAAATTTGCAGTGGACTATTTTTTAATTCTCATAATGAGTTCGGCTCTGGACCCAAAATAGTTAAATTGGATTGAATAAAATTTAATGGACCAAAAGTCCAAGACTATTAAAATTAATAATAATTAAAAATGAATTTGATAAATAAAATTTTTTCAAAGATTTTTTTTATTTTAATTTTTATAAAGAAAAATAATATTTATATATATATATGATATTATGTATTTATATATATATATATATTTATTTAAAATATTGTTATAAGACGTATCTACGTACCCATATCTAATTTTTGGATGCTTTTTAGCTGACTTCGCGTATCCAAAATTTTAACCAAAAGACGAGTTAGACACTCGGATACATACCAGTATCGGATACCCGTATCCGAGTCCATGTAACTTAGTGTGCCAATGTGCTGTGATCTTCTAGCAATGTTTCAAGTGCCGTTAGGGAAGCCTCTGTCACACCCGAGTTTGTATCATTCAAAGTTCGCAATAGTGGCTTCACAGCATTTGCCTTGACAAGGCAGAATGTATATCTCTGTGAACATGCAACACCATGGATGGGGCATGAAATTTCATTCTGCTGAAGTTGAGCAGCACTAAGACATGTTACGGAAGAGCTTCATCATGTTAAGCAGTGGCATGGAGTTCTCTCGCTTTACTCTGATGCTCGCATCTAAGACTGACAGGCTGGTGGATCGAGATAGTTGTGCAAGGGCAGTGGCTGTTCGCTGTTTGGCTAGCGAGCTGTCGGTAGAAAGCACTCGAACTAAAGATGGATATAGCTTAAGCTGTCGCACTTGCCTCTGAAGTTCGGGCTTGGAGGATTCTGTGAAGCGTAAAATTGCTGTTAGAGCATTTTCAAGTAGAGACTTGTCTCGGTTAGTGGGTGCTCCAATCCCACCAAATTCTTCATCCAATCTGCAAATCACTTCATGAATGACCTTTAAAGTTTCTGATTTACGCAGTATTTCATCAATACCTATATCATCTTTTGGAAGTTAGCTAATAATTCCAGCAGCAATAGATCTTTCTTCCAAATCTGGTAAACAAGTGAGGATGGATGTTAAGGTGTTGATGGCAGTTTCTTTTCCAGGGGATGGCGGGAGTGGAACTCCATCAGGATGACCTTCTGACACACAGTGTATTAGCTTCATTATCCATCTTCTAACTGAAGGCTGGTCACTATCAAGGCAAGAAAAAAAGTGATTGACAGCAGCTGTGTTAGATCGTATCAGATTTTGAGTTGTCTTTGACTTATTGCTAAGCTCAATCAGCAGGTGTAAGAACTGAATCTTAAATTGAGGATCAAATTTTGCAACAAGCTGCAAAAAGAGACTGACATTATGCTCTGACTGCAGCTCCTGCAGCCCTTCATACATCTAAAATTGAGGATGCTGACAAGCTTCTAACAGCAGAGCTAGAATCTCAGCATCTTCTTGTTTAAGGAGAGGATCTGACCCGAATCAGATGAGATTAAGCAAAAGTGGTATAGTTGCTGGGTCTGATAGGAGCTAGATTTTGAGTTGTCTTTGACTTATTGCTAAGCTCAATCAGCAGTGGTATGAGCCTCTTGACACATTTGATGCAAGCATATTTGCATGCTGGGGAGTAGGAGGATAGCATGTGAACTAGATTGTGAACAAACTGTTTATCTTTCAAGTCACTTATGCTGTTTTCTTTAAGTTGCATCTTTACCAAGGCTGCAGCCATTAATGCTCGGGTCTCTTGGTGTTCTGCACCTGCAAGAACAGGCTTTCAAATAGGTAAATTTATTCAATTAACATATCATACTATCAGTTTTTTTCTCCCTTGGATTTATTGCTTTACCTTGGTTGAATCGAGCAACAAATGACTGAAAGTATCCAGATTCAGCCATCTTCACAACAAAGTGTGTGTTGGAGGAAAGATTCTGCAATACATTTGAGCTTTCCATGAGATATCAGGGTTTGGGTTACTGAGCAAAGAAACCAGGAGAGGAATACAATCATTGGTATTCCCTATTTTCTCTACGAGAGTTTCTGTTTTAGACAGTTCCACCAAGATGGCAATTGTATTGGGTTCTGTTTCACCATTAGAGATCCTCTTCACAATGCGGCAAACAGCTCCCGCTTGAACAATTTCTTGCTGCAATTCCCAAAAAAAGAAATCTTGATATATTTGAATGTTTGCTCCAATGAAAAATATAATTAAAAAAGAACATATTGAATGGATGAGATTTAACAGATATGCGCATGTTGAAGTGAACACCCAATCTTTCCTTACCTTCTGGTCATCACAGTATTTAGTTAAGCAATAAAGGCATTTCACTACTGCCATGGTGTTAAGCCTAGTGTCCTTTAAGGATTCAACGAACTTTGGGATGAGTCCCTCTTGTGCAGCTTTCACTGCATATTGAGGGATTTCCACCAGAAGCTGCATATCATCCAAGGCTTTGTTTTTCCTAAGATAGTCATTGGAATTGATTCCAGGGACTGTTGCTTGAAATTTCCAGTCCATATCTCTTCTCTTCTCTTCCAATCTTCTATAGAGTTCCGAAGGTTAACATTAGGAGTAAGCTCTAAACTTTGAAGCTCTTCTCTGCAGGTGGGACAATTCTTCTTTCCACTCTTGAAGTATTCCTGAATTGCTTTCCTCTCAAAGCTGTGGCCCAAAAAACTGTAATTGGGTCTATCATCATCTCATTGCATAATGGGCATATGAAGGAACTAATAGGGTATTGCTTGTGGTATGTTGAGGTCTCCTCATTTTGTTGCCTTGAAACAATTTCTGTATTGTACAATAACTGTTTCAATTGAGAAAACTGAAGTGCCTGTGCTGCATCTTTTGAACTTCCATCTCTTCTTTCTCCTGCTTCAAAACTGCCAACTCATTTTGTACCAAAGATGCATTCACATTAGCGCCAACAGCTTCAGCGATCTTCTCCAGGAGCTTCAAAGCATTCTCTCTGTTTCTAAAGCTCTGGGATATTGAATTCTCTATTTCTGAAGCAATTGTTTCTGTTGCGGCTTCCATGCGGAACCCCATCGAGTTCAGATTGTTTATGATCTGGTCATTCATGCTCTTCAAGTTCACTGCCACATAAAAGTTTATCAACTGAAATGAGGAAATGGTTGCAGCAATATCTTTAGCTAAATCTTGAATCAGCAAGAGCACCGAATGTGAGTAAAATAAGAACCGGAGACGGCTTCCAGATTTGTGTAATCCTTGATGATCATGCAAGCTTTCCTTAGCTGGTTGTTCAGTTTCTCCAATGCTGCCTTTGTAAACTCTGAACCCATAGCAACTTCAATTTCCTCACATTTAAGGCCTGCAAAAGTATATCCAGCTCAGAGATACTCCTCGAGAATTCTTGGAAGCTGTCCTTCGCAAGCACAACATCTCTTGTTTCCTTAGCAAGCTCCATTGTCTGCAGCGCCACCCTGTTCCAGAGTTCCTGTAATATTGCTACACCAGTATCCTCAGTTCCAATTCTAAAGTCCATTGAAGACATTGGAAGTAACTTTAACAATTAGTTCCTGTTTTTAAGTGAAATTTTTTCCTACTGGGCAGTTTCCTCCACTGCTGCTTGCTAGTAATAGGATGGCATGTAATAACCCTGCTTAATCATAAACAACAGGAAAGTGTAAATTTGAAGCAGTTTTACACAATTTTTTTTTATTTTATATTTTTTTTCTAGAACAATGGAGAAATGAGGGGGGGGGGGGGGGGAAGAACAAAGAAACTACTTAGGTCTCAAAGACCAAGACCATAAAACAAGTTTTACAGGATTTGAATATACTGAACTGTTCTTTCAGCAGCCCTCACTGATGACATTTTTGCCTATGTTATAATCAGGGTTAAGGTCAAATTCGGCTAAATCAGTGGCCATTGAAACTTGCAATGTTAAGTATATTTCTTTTAGTATAGTAGTTCCCAGACTTGCTTGGCCAGCCCATCTATATTTTATATAAAGGGAGAGAAATTCTAGAAAATTTGGGGGACTTCCAAAACCATTAATCATATTGTTGCTCTTGTAAAGGAAGCCATTCAACTCAAGCTCTCAAAAATCAATTTTGCTAACATTGTGCAAAACCAAACTCTCAGCCAGGATTGGGGATTGCATCGTTTACATCAGTTTTATATCTGTCTTGTAATTTTTGTTTACTTTCTTTGAATTGTTGCAACTTGGCAGCCCGGTTTATTTTGCAGCAAACTTCCTGCTTCTTTTTGGATGAATAAAGCCTAGCATTTATACAAAAAAATAAAATTGTATAGTAGTTCCTACTTCCTAAAAACAGCAAGTGCCTTATCCTAAAACTTTGCGAATGATTTCTCTCTCTGTGGTGCGCTTAAATTAGTTGAATAGACTCAACAAAAAAGAAAGAAGTGAAAAAAGTTGAAAGTTGCTAACCAGAGTAAGGCGCCAATTCCCTTGAAGCCTGGTCTGTTGATTCTTGAGACGTTGATAGAAGACGGCAGTTGCGGTTGCCGGGTTCTCTTCAAAAACAATTCTTTTTAAGAAAAAAAAAAAGACTGGAAGAATCCGTTGACGATTTCAAGTGACAAAGGGAAGATGTAGTTTATGTTGAGTATTGGCTTGTCTTGTATCTCACATTGGTTATGTATGAGTTTTTGGAGACTTGTATCTCACATTGATTATGTATGAGTTTTTGGTAGGGCTTAAGAATGCTATAAATAAGGATTAAGTTCATCTTATTTCATCATCACAAATGTTTCTATCTCTTTTTAATTAAATATTTGAAGAGTTCCTTTAATTAGGATATTCTATTAGTGAGTAATTAAATAATTACCTCAAAGTTGTAATTTTTTGAAAGTGCTCGAGGAGTAGGCAAATTGTCGAATCTCAGAAATTCTGATATTTTCTTTCCTTTATTTCCTTTGGTATTTTTCATATTCTTCTTTCTGTATTCAATAGTTTTATTCGTCGGGTTTGTCCACTCTGTATGGTATTGTTCTCAATATTGTTCATAGTGAAGTTATTTTGGGTAGAAAATAACCCGTTTTCTCCAATAATTGGTATCAGAGCCTTGTTGTTCCCTAGGCTTTGTTATATTTGTTTAATATTAAATACAGTTATTTTGGTGTTGAAATGTTGACATCGACGAGGACTATAATGTCAAATGCAAGATTTTTAGTGGAGGTATTTGATGGTATCGGTCATTTTGACATGTGGCAAGGCTAGCTGCTAGACGCTCTCTTTCAGCAAGGACTAGACATCACCATCGAGGAAGAAAAACCAGATGATGTAGATGAGAAAGAATGGAAAACCACAAATCGCCCGGCGTGGTACAATTCGGTCATGCCTTTCGAGAGAGTAGAAGTATGATTTCAAGAACGAGACTTCTGCAAGTATGATTTCAAGAACGAGACTTCTGCAAGTAAGCTAAAGAATAATAGCCAGAATCGACTCCATATGAAGAAAAGATTGTTCCGTTTTAACTACCAACCAGGTACCACTATGAATGATCACATTACTGCTTTTAATCAGTTAGCAACAGATTTGTTAAATATGGATGAAACTTTCAAATATGAGAATTTGGCTTTGATGTTGTTAACATCTCTTCCTGATGAATTTGAATATCTTGAAACTACTTTACTTCATGGGAAGGATAAGGTATCTCTTGATGAAGTTTGTGCTGCTTTGTATAGTTATGAATTAAGAAAAAAAGATAAAAAAGAAAGCAGGAACATAGCAGTAGAGGCGATGGTAGCAAGAGGTCGTTCTAAAAGCAAGAAGCAGGGAAAGAGAGTGAGATCTTGGTCAAGAGCAAAACTTGACAAAGATTAGTGTGCCTTATGTCATGAGAAAGGATACTAGAAGAAAAACTGCCCAAAGCTGAAGAAAAAAGAAAGCTACCCCGGATGCATGTGTAGTCGAGCACAATGGTGAGGACATTGAATTATCACTAGTTGTTTTACCTTCGATATTCCATTCAGATGAGTGGATATTGGATTTAGGATGCACCTATCATGTCTCCTAATCAGGAGTGGTTATTCGATCTTGAATAACTAAATGGGGAGTTGTTTACATGGACAACGACAATGCCTGCAAGACAACTGGGATAGGCTCAATTCGGCTAAAGAATCAGGATGGATCAAATAGAGTTCTAATGGATGTTCGGTAAGTACCGAGTTTGAAGAAAAATATCATCTCATTGGGAGCCTTGGAGTCCAAAGGCTTAGTTGTGAACATGAGAGATGGAATTCTGAAAGCTACCTTTGGCTCACTCTTGGTGATAAAAGGCATAAAGAGGAATAACCTGTATTACTTCCAAGGTAATACGGTTATTGGGATAATAGCAACAGCTTCAGGAGATGACCAGTTAGATGCAACCAGACTGTGGCATATGCATTTGGGACATGCTGGTGAAAAATCTTTGCAAATTCTGGTAAAGCAAGGATTGTTGAAAGGTACAAAGGCTTGCAAGTTAGAATTTTTTGAGCATTGTGTTATGGGAAAGCAGAAGAGAGTGAAGTTCGGCACCGCTATCCATAATACGAAAGGTATTTTGGAGTATGCTCACTTAGATGTATGGAGACCTTCCAAAACACCTTCCTTGGGAGGAAAACACTATTTTTTAACATTTGTTGATGACTTTTCTAGAAGAGTTTGGGTGTACACTATGAAAACTAATGATGAAGTGCTTGGAGTTTTTCTTAAATGGAAAATATGGTCGAAAACCAGAATGGTAGAAAGATAAAGCGATTAAGAACAGACAATGGAAGGGAATATAAAAGTGATCCGTTCTTTGACGTCTTTCATGAGCATGGCATTGTCCAACACTTTATAGTCAGAGATACACCACAACAGAACAGGGTGGCAGAACGCATAAATCGAACTTTGGTGGAGAAAGTTCGGTGTATGTGATAACTCGTATAATTATATAGTTTTTAGTTATGTTTTATTATTATTTTGTGTCAAATACGAGTTATTATTGCTTAGTCTAATTGTGTTTATGATATTTTATATTTTTATGTAATTTGGTGTTTTTCACGAGTTTCTTTGAGTGATTTCAGATTACTAGGTTAAATAAAGAATTAAGGGCAAATCCAGTTCAGTTCCAGTTCCGACACCTTTTGCCATATAAGCTATATCTGGAGTTTCACTGAAGAAATAAGGCTGAAGTTTTAACCGTGCATAGTTAAGAGGCATATCTATCTTTTTCATGTTTTACACTTCTTGAAACGGAGTCGTTTTCCCTACCGAAATCAACCATCAAGTTGGCTGATGTGCAATGACGTCTGTTCTGCACCGTTTTGGTATTTTGACCATATCTTCCGATCCACATGAGCAAATGATCTGATTCCAACGGCTATGGGTCAGTAACTGATAGGGGCATATTTTTCTAGAAGACCATTTGATCAGATCGAGCCTCCAACATTGACAAAATCGACCATCAAGCTGGCTGATCAGAATTGTCATACAACATGACGAAAATTATTAGAAAAATGCACCCACCTATTATACCTACCTTTGAAATTTATAAAGCTTGTCTCTTGTCATTTAGCTCTCCAAAATGTGTATAAATAGAGGGCCTTGGATGAGTATTAGGATATATTTTACATTGGTAGGATATTAGCCATTATAATAAAATTCTCTAAGTTTTCTTTTTCTTTCCTTTCTCTAGTTTCCTTTTTCTTTATTTACTTATGCTTCTTACATTTCTTTTCATTTTATTCATATCTAGTATGTGTTGCTAATCATATTGTTGAGGTGATGAGGTGAAGCTCTTGGTAAATGCTAAGGTTAGTCTCTTAAACATGAGCTAAAATTTATAAACACTAGTATAGATAATATTTTCTTTTGGTTTAAAATCATACTTGCAAAGTAGGGATCTTGATTCATTATTGACAATGAAAATGGCACAGTAAATGCTTGGTTTCATAATCTTGATTTGTTGTAGACATATACCTTGGCATAAGGAATGCTTGGACTCTTTTTGTGAGTTTTGAGGACACCAAATGAACATAATATCATATGCTATGGACGTTGGACAATTTGGACTGAATTGCTAAACCTTCCGATTGGAATCTCCCTTATGTGTGAATTTCAATTGTGTAATAAAACAAGATTAATCTTAGCATAACACCAAGAGTGGATTCTCTAACCTCAACATCTTTTCTTATTGTTTTTTATATCTTATTTAATTTCTTTTATATTTTGTTTATTTTGTTCTCTAATATCTTGTTTATCTTATTTTGTTGTTGATTCCCTAATATCTTGTTTACTTTCTTTGTCTTATATATTTATAAACTTATACTTACTAATACGCTTCCCTGTGGTTCGACCTCGGACACCCGAGAATTTATTACTTGAACATAACCTGCACTTGGGTTTACAACTCTTAATTGAGTCTCCATCAAGTTTTTGGCGCCGTTGCCAGGGAAGCAATACTAAGTATATAAGTTTATAAGTATATTTATTTTTATTGGCTGGTTATACCGCCTAATTTTCTATATATTTATATTTCTATTGTATATTAACTTTGTTTTATTTTTATTGGCTGGTTATACCGCCTAATATGTATATTAACTTTGTTTTATGCTTGTTTGGCGACGTGATTTTAGATTTCGTCGTTTAGTTAGATTTTATTGTGAAACTTTTTCAAGTAATCTTTCTAATACAACTCCTACCATGGCTGACAATGAAAGTGTTCATGCTGAAGATGAGAACAGACAAGTACGCACCATGCGTGACTACTTGCAACCAACTCGAAGCTCATCACCCTCTTGTTTTATTTTTCCTCTCAATGCAAACAACTTTTGTTTTAAACCAGGTATGATAGCTTTGCTTCCAAATTTCCATGGGTTAGAATCGGAAAGTGCTTACTCGTTTCTAAAAGACTTCGAGGATGTATGTGTCACCTTTAATGACCAACAATGTACAAATGAAATTGTCAAGCTAAAATTATTTCCTTTTTCTTTAAAAGATAAAGCAAAAATTTGGCTTCATAATTTAAAACCAAGGTCAATTGGCACATGGCAAGAATTACAAACTGAGTTTCTAAAGAAATTTTTCCCAGCACATAAAACTACTGCTTTGAAAAGACAGATTCAAAATTTCAATCAAAATCAAAATGAAGCATTTTTTCAGTGCTGGGAGCGTTTTAAAGATTTGTTAAGTTCTTGTCCACATCATGGTTTTGAAAAATGGCGTCTTATTAGTTTCTTTTATGAAAGTTTAACTCCCGAAACTAAACAATTTATTGAAACAATGTGTAACGGTGAGTTTCTAGAAAAAGAACCTGAAGAAGCCTTTGACTACCTAGACCATTTGGCAGATAACTCTCAAGCCTGGCACACAGATAATTCCTCTGAAAGTTCCAATAGATCTAATCTTGTTTCTAACAGAGGTAAATATCATTTTAGTCAAGAAGATGAGATAAAAGCTAAAGTAGCTAATTTGGCTAGAAAGATTGAAGCCATGGAACTTAGAGAAGTAAAAACGGTTAAAAATGAAGAAAGTTGTGGAATTTGTGAAATCATGGGACACCCCACTTCTGAATGTCCAAACATTCCCATTCTTAAAGAAGTGTTGCATGATCAAGTAAATTCCATAAACACATTTAAAAAGCCTTTTCCTTCTCCTTACTCTGAAACGTATAACCCTGAATGGAGAAATCATCCCAACTTCAGTTGGCGGAATAATAATCATGTTCAGGTACCACAATCTCAAAAGCCGGGCAACACTTTTTCCTATCAACCTTCACGTGTACAAACCTTGGAAGAGACATTGCAAGCATTCATGCAAACACAAGCAAATGTGAATAACCAAACTTCACAGGACATCAATGAGATCAAAAACACCTTGTCCACATTGACAGCTTCATTACGCACTCAAGAAAAAGGTAAGTTTCCTACTCAACCTCAGCCTAACCCTTCTACTCAATGTTTTGTTTCTTGCTCCAATGAAACTCAACAGGAAAATGCCAGTTCTATCACAACTCTTCGAAGTGGAAAGGCAATTGACAAAAACATTCCATCAAAAGACCAAGATCCTCTTTCCCCCCCGAAAAGTAATGGTAAGGATGATGGTAAGTCTGAACTTCTTGAAAATTTGGACAAAGAAAAAGGTATGCATCCTGCTTCTTTTCCTCAAAGGTTGCAAACAATAAAGAATTTGAATCTAAATGCAGAAATTTATGAACTTTTCAAACAAGTTAAGATTAACATTCCTTTATTGGATGCAATCAAACAAGTTCCATCTTATGCTAAATTTTTGAAGGACATGTGCACAGTTAAAAGGAAACATAATGTACAAAAGAAAGCATTTTTGACGGAAAGTGTGAGCTCAATCATTCAGCACCTTACTCCACCAAAATTCAAAGATCCTGGATGTCCAACAATCTCATGCATCATTGGAAACACTAGAATAGAACGTGCATTGCTTGATCTTGGTGCTAGTGTTAATCTTTTGCCTTTTTCTGTTTATCAACAGTTAGGTTTAGGTGAACTCAAGGAAACACCTGTTACACTTCAACTAGCTGATCGTTCTGTAAAAATTCCTCGAGGGATAGTTGAAGATGTTTTGGTTCAAATTGATAATTTTTACTTCCCTGTTGATTTTATTGTTTTGGACACACATCCTGTTTCAAATCCAAATGTTCAAATTCCAGTTATATTAGGCCGTCCATTTCTTGCAACTTCTAATGCTCTGATAAATTGCAGGAATGGTATGTTGAACATTTCTTTTGGAAATATGACTTTAGAATTAAATGTGTTCAACACTTGCAAGCAACCTGGTGATGATTCAGAAGTACATGAAGTGGATTTCATTGAAGAACTTGTTCATGAACATCTCACCACTACCACATTCCATGATCCTTTAGAAGCTTATTTAATTGAATGTGAGTTTGGTAATGCTTCAGAAATTTCACACACTGATTCTTTGTTAAATTCTTTTCAGGTTAAGCATTGTTGGAAACAAAAGTTTGAGGAACTTCCATCACTCACAAATGTCACTGTACCATCAACTATTGAACCACCCAAGCTGGATTTAAAACCATTGCCATCCGAGCTAAAATATTCCTTTTTGGATGAGAATGAAACTTTTCCAGTCATAAATGAACTTGAGGAACTCAGAAATGATGAATATGAGAATTCTAAAATTCATGAAGAAAGAACTAAAGCCTTTCATGACAAGTTAATTTCAAGAAAAACATTTGATGTTGGGCAAAAAGTTTTACTTTATAATTCTAGACTTCACATATTTCCTGGTAAGTTGAGATCAAGATGGACTGGCCCATTTGTGGTTAAGCATGTGTATCATTATGGAGCAGTTGACATTGAGAATCCTAAAAATGGTAACGTATTCAAGGTAAATGGACAAAGACTCAAAATCTTTTTGGAAAATCATGTTACTCAAGAAGAGGTTGTTTTTCTTTTTGATCCTTGTTTTGAAAATAACTAGATGTAAATATAATTTTTACTAATCTTCAAAAAAAAAAAACATACATTTTTTTAACCCCGGTTAAATGGCGGATAACGGTACTTCGTGATTATTTAAGTCGGTCCCATCAGCTACCCACAAAACTGAAATTGTATATAAATTTCTCTTTCAATTTCTCTTTCATTTTATATTTCTTTTTTTTTTTTCAGGATGGATGATATTCTCACAAGATTGCAGAAACGATTTCCTCCTTTTCCTCGAAATATTTTACTGAAGCTTTACCAAGTTCGATTTGAAAGATTAAGAATGCTTATGCACAAAGGGATTCCTGAAGACATACGTTGGATAATTGAAGCCAAGGTACGTGAAGATGAATATCTTCCTGTTTTGCATTTACCAGGTACAGGTAGAAGCACTTATGCAAAGAAGCGACGAGCAAAGCGCATGAGTTCAAATTGCCACAAATGTGCACGATGGACGTGTAACGGTAAATGTCGTTCTATTGGGATTTCGTCCTCTAATCGAGATGATAAAATTGAATTCATTAAGGATGGACTGAGTAAGGAGAATTTGGGTAATATCCAACTTTCTCTTGAGACGCATCTTAGTGGAGACGTACAAAGAGAAATTCTTGATTTATGGCCGCAATTCCAAAGGGAATGGCAACATCTTGGGAATCTGATGTTAAAAGACCCTGTTTGCCAGCTTGTAAGAAAACTGGATGGGAAGCATATCCTCGACTCATAGAAGGCGTTTAAGCCGTTTCTGGACGTAAAACCAGAGGAAGATGCCAAATACACTTTCGGCGACATTATTACTTTTGACTTTTACGGTTGATTTTTCTTCTCTTTTTGATTTTCTTCCTGAAATCACGCAAAAATCTTTTGTTAGGTTAACATTTTCTTCTGACAGGTCAAATACACTTTCGGCGACATTATTACTCTTGTCTGATTCACTACTCAGTCCTCTATATATTACACCATGTATTCATTCTCTTTCAGGCACTCGAAAAAAAATGGAAAGTACTTCGTCCCAGCGCATTGAAAAAATTTGTGTCTTTGGAGGTGCTTATCCAGGGAAAAATAAAATATTCGCTGATGAAGCCATAAGAGTTGGAGTAATACTTGCCCAACAAAAGATCTAGTTGATTTATGGAGGCGGTAGTTCGGGTTTAATGGGAGCAGTCGCTACAGCAGCACACGCCGGAGGAAGTCCAGTTCTAGGAATCGTGCCAAAACTATTCACAGATTTTTGTGGACCTACCTTGGGTACGGAAATACAAGTCTGGAGTATCCCTGAACGGATGACAGTCATGTACCATTCTGCCGATGCATTCATTGCTTTACCAGGAGGTCTGGGTACATTGGAAGAAATAGCTTGCGTGGCTTCTTGGTCATCTTTGGTCACAAATAAGAAACCCATTGGTTTGCTTAATATTAATGGTTATTTTAGTAATTTGCTTTCATATTTAGATAATGCTGTGGATAATGGATTCATGTTTTCAGAGGCAAGGAGAACCATAATTTCTGCTACAACCATTAAAGATTTACTCAAAAAGCTCCAAGCTTATGAGTGTTTATCTGCTACGGTTGTTTCGCAAACGCTCGGAAAAAGAAAAAGAGATATGGACGAGCAAGGAGTGGATTGCACTTTGTCTTTGTGACATTATCTAACATTTTGCTTGTTGTGTCTCAGTTATAATAAGTGGTTAGCAACCTCTGCAGGTAATATCTCCTAAATTCTACCTTTAAAATTTGACATTGGGGACAATGTCATATTTTAGTAGGGGGTAAGGGACATATTTTGCTAAAAAAAAAAAGTTTGTTGTGTTTTAAGCAATTTAGAAGTATTCATTCTGAACAAGGTCTGAGTAAGGGAGACTTGAGACATACCTTGTCAGTTTGATTTTAATCTTTTTATGTTTACTTGTTAATTTTTGTTTAGTATTTTAGGATTATTTAGGTTGCATGAGTTTGTTTTGTTTTGAGTCTTAGTTATTCCTATTCTTATGTTATTAGTTCTTTTCTCTTACACATGATTCTTTCATTTGGGTTAATAGACTTACATTGAGGACAATGTAAGAATTAAGTGTGGGGGGAATGATTTAGGATTTCTTTTATTTTTGTCTACTATTTTTTTTATGAGTCTTTATTATTATTATTTTTTTTAGTGTGTTTTAGTTCCTTTTTAATACAATGATGAGATATGAATTGCATAAGTCTAAAACAGATTTATTAGTGAGAAGATTTTCATGAGAATTGAGCTTGATATCAACCTTTTTATGAGCCAATGTTAATATGATATGTTGATTGAGAAAGAAGCATGTTTAGACTTAATCTGACTTGTATAATCATCCTTGTGAGTTTTTGAGCCTATAATGATTGATGCATTATACAAATCAATCTAATTTCTTTCTTGAGTGCTCTTATGATTACATGATTCTCTAGAACTTGCTTTAAACCGTTTGAGACTATATTGATACATGTGACAACATGAATATGATAGAGGCATTAGGATTATAACCAGAGCCAAACAGCCATCCATTATTAATGTTCTAAGAGAACATCCCCACTAGTGAGCCAATTTGAGCCTACATTAAATATGCTGTTTTATTGGTAACCACAACTTACACCTAGCCTAAATATACTTATATCCTTACCCTTGTTCTAAAGATGGATTATATATTTTGAGACATATTGCAAAAAAACAAGGGATATTTTTAGTTGAAAATTTGGGTTAGAAACAAAAGATAAGTGTGGGGGAAGAAAAGAAAAGAAAAAGTCAAGAGAAAAAGAAAGGGATCATTGTTAAATACATTCCCATATTCAAAAAAAAAAAAAACTTCTCTTGAACTTCTAGTTAAAGAAAAAGATGTTACAAAGTTGGTTAGAATGAAGCAAAGGCTCAACATGAATATTTAGCCTATGTGACTATGTACTTGTAAAGAGTTTTGAGAAGTTTCTTTGTATGATCTTATTATGTCTCTAAACTTTATGAACTCTTTGGAACCTTTGTGATATCTTTATCCTTTTGTTCTTCAACCACATTACAAACCCCTTGGCCCTATTACAACCTTGATTAAAGACCTCTTGATTTATGAAGTTGCATGATCTTTTAGTGGAGAATAGGTGGACAAGCAAGCATATGGTAGAACTATTTTCATGAGATTGATTGAGTGTAAACACTTTACCACTACTTTAAAGAGTGAAAATCATGAGAGTATCCCATGTGAGAGGTTGAAATTAAGTTGAATATGCACTATTTTGATTGAAATATGTTATGTTAATATTGGCTTAACTCATTTATTTACATTCAAGCATGATTTTTTGTGAAATTCTTTGAGCTATTGATTAGTTTACAAGACTTGTTCAAAGATTGTCTCTAATTTATATTGAAAGGATTAGGAGTAAATATTTTTAGTGTATGTAGTTTACTTATATTTTAGTTTTTCAATGTTTGTGGGTATCGTTCTAGCAAACCCTCACGAGACTAAACTCGTCCACTAAGGACACCTAGGGGTTTAAAGGCTTGTGTCACATGCTAAGTGCCACCGTAATTTCCTACGAAAATGGATTAGATTAGATTTTCTTATTTTATTTTTATTGAGTCGTTGCTAGGGACTAGCAACAATCTAAGTGTGGGGGTGTGATAACTCGTATAATTATATAGTTTTTAGTTATGTTTTATTATTATTTTGTGTCAAATACGATTTATTATTGCTTAGTCTAATTGTGTTTATGATATTTTATATTTTTATGTAATTTGGTGTTTTTCACGAGTTTCTTTGAGTGATTTCAGATTACTAGGTTAAATAAAGAATTAAGGGCAAATCCAGTTCAGTTCCAGTTCCAACACCTTTTGCCATATCAGCTATATCTGGAGTTTCACTGAAGCAATAAGGCTGAAATTTTAACCGTGCATAGTTAAGAGGCATATCTATCTTTTTCATGTTTTACACTTCTTGAAAAGGAGTCGTTTTCCCTACCGAAATCAACCATCAAGTTGGCTGATGTGCAATGACGTCTGTTCTGCACCGTTTTGGTATTTTGACCATATCTTCCGATCCACATGAGAAAATGATCTGATTCCAACGGCTATGGGTCAGTAACTGATAGGGGCATATTTTTCTAGAAGACCATTTGATCAGATCGAGCCTCCAACATTGACAAAATCGACCATCAAGCTGGCTGATCAGAATTGTCATACAACATGACGAAAATTGTTAGAAAAATGCACCCACCTATTATACCTACCTTTGAAATTTATAAAGCTTGTCTCTTGTCATTTAGCTCTCCAAAATGTGTATAAATAGAGGGCCTTGGATGAGTATTAGGATATATTTTACATTGGTAGGATATTAGCCATTGTAATAAAATTCTCTAAGTTTTCTTTTTCTTTCCTTTCTCTAGTTTCCTTTTTCTTTATTTACTTATGCTTCTTACATTTCTTTTCATTTTATTCATATCTAGTATGTGTTGCTAATCATATTGTTGAGGTGATGAGGTGAAGCTCTTGGTAAATGCTAAGGTTAGTCTCTTAAACATGAGCTAAAATTTATAAACACTAGTATAGATAATATTTTCTTTTGGTTTAAAATCATACTTGCAAAGTAGGGATCTTGATTCATTATTGACAATGAAAATGGCACAGTAAATGCTTGGTTTCATAACCTTGATTTGTTGTAGACATATACCTTGGCATAAGGAATGCTTGGACTCTTTTTGTGAGTTTTGAGGACACCAAATGAACATAATATCATATGCTATGGACGTTGGACAATTTGGACTGAATTGCTAAACCTTCCGATTGGAATCTCCCTTATGTGTGAATTTCAATTGTGTAATAAAACAAGATTAATCTTAGCATAACACCAAGAGTGGATTCTCTAACCTCAATATCTTTTCTTATTGTTTTTTATATCTTGTTTAATTTCTTTTATATTTTGTTTATTTTGTTCTCTAATATCTTGTTTATCTTATTTTGTTGTTGATTCCCTAATATCTTGTTTACTTTCTTTGTCTTATATATTTATAAACTTATACTTACTAATACGCTTCCCTGTGGTTCGACCTCGGACACCCGAGAATTTATTACTTGAACATAACCTGCACTTGGGTTTACAACTCTTAATTGAGTCTCCATCAGTATGTTGTCCAATTCTGGGTTGGGCAGGCAATTTTGGGCTGAGGCTGTGAGATATGCATGTCATCTCGTTAATCGTTTGCCATAGTTTGCAATTAATGGTAAAACACCTTTGGAGGTATGGCCTGAAAAACCTGCTGTATATTATGATTCCTTACATGTATTTGGTTCCACTGCATACTTCCATGTTAAGGAATCAAAGTTGGATTCGAGGGAAAAAAAGGCTCTCTTTATGGGAATCATATTTGGGTAAAGGGATTTTGTCTTTGGTGTCCAGAGACAAAGAAAATAATCTCTAGCAAAGATGTTACCTTTGATGAGTCTGCCATGTTAAAGAAGGTAACAAATGGAGTTGTTCAGACAAACGGTACTCTACAGCAGGTGGAAAGTACTGCGAAGCAGATGGAGATCGAACAGACGATGATTAGCCCAGTAAATAAAATAAAAGATGAAACTGACACTCCAATTGCATAGGAGGAGTCAGAAAATAAAGAGGTTCCGACCTAAGAATTGCTGCAGTCACCATTTCCAATTTCAGTTTCGAGACCCAAGATGAGAGATTCGCAAACTTGCTCATTTTGCTGATATGGTGGCCTATGCACTTCCAATTGTAGATGATGATATCTCTTTCACTTATCGAGAAACTGTTCAAAGTTCAAAAAAGTGATAAGTGTAAAAGCGCCATAAATGAAGAGATGCACTCTCTTCAGAAGAACAAGACTTAGAAGCTGGTGCAACTACCGAAGGGTAAAAAGGCAATTGGGTGCAAATGGGTATATGCAAAGAAAGAAGGATTTCCTAACCAAAAAGATGTACGCTACAAGGAAATGTTTGTAGCTAAAGGCTACGGTCAGAAGGAATTGACTATAATGAGGTATTCTCTCCAGTTGTGAAGCATTCCTCCATTAGAATTTTGTTGGCCTTGGTAGCACAATTGAATTTGGAGCCAGCTCAGACTGCGTTCTTACATGGTGATTTGGAAGAGGAAATCTACATGACTCAGCCAGAAGGATACAAGGTTGCTGATAAAGAAAATTGGGTTTGTAAACTGAACAAATCGTTCTACGGTTTGAAGCAATCTCCGAGGCAGTGGTACAAGCGATTTGATAGCTTTATGAGAGTGCAGAAGTACACCAGAAGCAAATATGATCATTGTGTGTATTTGCAAAAGCTACAAGATGGATCTTTCATCTATCTCTTCTTGTATGTCGATGATATGCTGATTGCATCAAAGAGTCAATGAGAGATAGATAAATTGAAGGTTCAGTTGAACAAGAGTTCGAAATGAAGGATCCAGGTGAAGGCAAGAAAATTCTCGGGATGGAGGTAAGTAGGGACAGAAAGAAAGGCAAGCTTTGTTTGATTTAGAAGCAATATCTGAAGAAGATACTACAATGTTTTGGTATGAATAAAAATTCAAGACTTGTAAGTACCCCACTTGCTCCTCATTTGAAGTTTAGTGCTCAGTTATCTCCTAAGTGTTATGAAGAACGAGAATATATGGCAAAAGTTCCGTATTCAAATGCAGTTGGTAGCTTGATGTATACGATGTTGTGTACGAGGCCAGACATTTCACAAGCAGTTGGGGTTGTGAATAGGTACATGCATGATCCCAGTAAAGGACATTGGTAAGCAGTGAAATGGATTCTACGGTATCTTCTGAACACTGTAGATGTTGTGAACAAGATGAAACACTTGGTCAGTGTGTGGTTTGATATGTTTATTATGATCATGCTGGTGATTTGGGTAAGTGTTGATCGACTACTGGTTATGTTTTTACTCTTGCTAGAGCTCGAGTGAGTTGGAAGTCTACCTTGCAGTCCACAGTGGCTTTGTCTACGACAGAGGCAGAGAATATGGTAGTTACAGAAGATGTTAAGGAAGCCATTTGACTTAATGGATTGTTGGAAGACGTGGGAATTGTTCAGAGTCACATTAGTCTCTACTGTGATAGTTAAGAGTGCAATTCAACCAAGTTTACCATGTAAGAACAAAGCATATCAACGTGAAGTATCATTTTGTGTGAGAAATCTTTGAAGAAGGAAAGATTCTACTTTAGAAGATTGTGACTGCAAAAAATCTTGCAGATATGATGACCAAGATGGTGACAGCAATCAAGTTCAAGCACTGTTTGGACTTGATTAATATCCTGCAAGTTTGAACACCTTCGGGTGTATGGCGCCTGTGGGTGCATTTGGAGGCCCTGCTAAAGATAACTACATCAGTTTGAGGATGCGAGAAATCGGGAAGTTGAGTGGCACTGACAAACTAGCCAAGGTGGAGATTTGTTGAGTGTTAGCTTGTCTTGTATCCCACATTGGTTGTATATGAGTTTTGGGGGACTTGTATCTTACATTGGTTGTGTATGAGTTTTGGTGGGGCTTAGGAATGTTATAAATAGAGACTAAGTTCACCTTATTTCATCATCCCAAAAGTTTCTCATCTTCCTTTAGTTAAATATTTGAGGTTATTTAATTAGGATATCCTATTAGTGGGTAATTAAATAATTACCTCAAAGTTGTAATCTCTTTGAAATTAGTGAAGTGGACTCCTATTGCGGTGCCTGAAGAGTAGGCAAATTGTCGAACCTCGTAAATTTTGGTGTGTTCTTTTCTTTATTTCCTTTGATTTTTTTCATATTCTACTTTCTATATTCAATAGTTTTATTCGTCCGGTTTATCCGCTGTGTATGGTATTATTCTCGATATTTTTCATAGTGAAATTATTTTGGATGAGAAATAACCCGATTTCTTCAACAATTTATATTATAGTGTGAAAACGGAATATGTAAGGAAAAGTTTGAGAATCGAGAAATGTCTTGAGTCCTTAAAATCCTCTTAAACTCGTGTTAAGCGTGCACATTGGGACCGTAGTTGGATTGGAAGTTGGAACTTTTCACGCAGAGGACACACGGATTATAAGCACCGATTCCCTAAACCCACTTCCACACAAGAATCACACTATAACCCTGCCCTGCCCAGCTTCCATCCCCAGAAGAGTGATATCCACAATCAACAGTACGTAGTGGTTTGGCTCTCCCATTTGTGGGAAAGAAAAATACTAACATAGGTTTGGCTCTCCCATTTGGTTTCAATCTAACTACTGAAATTTCATCACCAAGACCAATTCCAACTTGGATGTAGTAACGTACTGAAGGCAAAACTGTTTCTATTACAACTAGGTATTATTAAAATGTCGTTTTTCAAAGCAGCAATCCCATTTTCTTTTTCATTTCTTCAGATTATTTTTAGTACTATCTTATAAATGATTTAATTAATTAATTAATTAATATTATCCCAAAAACCACTATTCAGGCTCAACCCTTGGCTTAAGTTTCATAGTAAAGTCACCATTGGAGTATTTAAAATTGGCGTTTGCGTCAACAAGAACAAGATGGAAAAGAAACACGTCTTTTGGGCTTTTTTTCTTCTTTATAGAGTGGCGTGGACATCATCATTTATGATTTACTATTACATTGGGAGATGTTAAATAAATCTGGTTGTTTGCCACGAAACTTTGATTTGTCGTTTATTTAAAAAAGGTAAGAGTTGGTAGACTTCCAATCTTTCATGGTTTGACTTTGTAAATTTCTTTTTTGTTTTTTTTACCTTATTTTTTCCTTTTCTTTTAGTGACAAATAATTCTATGTATCAAAACATTATTGTCGTATCGTGTTGGAGAAATTTAATGGAAAATACGTTTTTCACTCCCATCACTATATTCATTAATTTGGAACATCCTATATGTAATATTGTAGAGGGTTATTTGGAAGAGAGAGGAAGCATTGTAAATAAGTAAAATAGAATATGCCGGAAGATGACAGAGAGGAAGATTGGAGCAGATCTTGAAATATTAAACGTAACGGCAAGTGGTGGTAGGTAAGATAGAGAAAGTGGAGAGATAGTGGAATAAAGCTGAGTATGGTAGAAAATAAGGCTTGAGGAGAGAATTATAGAAGAGAGAATTGCATAGAGAACTTTAGAGAGAAAGTTTGTCCAAATGCCAAAAGCCCCTTAAATGAGTTGTGAGAGCTCCTATTTATAGGTTTCAGAACAAGAGTTACAGAATATGAGCATTTAATAGGTATAATGAAGGAGATTACCAGTTACTAAAATAGTAATGCTTTGTTTAATGAAAGTTTAAATTGTTGTTGGTAATAGTGAACAAGAGTCCACTATTTGTTTTGAAAAAAAAAGGAAAAACACTCATATTTCAGGAAAAGATTAAGAGAAAACCTCTTAACTATCTCTATGTCTGATCCACCAAGCCAAACTCTCTAGAATATCTCAACAGTGAAATTAACCTAAAAATCCTGTCATATTCCAGGATTATTTTCACTTCTTCTGCTTTAGTAAAGTAATATCAGGTGGAACGTCTTCTTTAGGATAATTTTCGGTGGAGGTGTCTTTCCATGAAAGTATTTTTCTGTGAATGAACTGTTTCATGATGTTGTTGTTTTGAACATGAGCTGTTCCGAACAAGAGCTACTCTGAACAACAGCTATTCTGGACAAGAGCTGTTCCGAATATGAGTTGTTCTGAGCATGAGCTTTTCTAGCGAAAGAACTTTCAGTGAAGTAACCTCCGGTGATAATTTTTTAGCCTATAATTTTGAAATATTAATTTATTAGCATATCTATAATATATATAAAAACAAGAATATGAACAATCTTTTTAACTGAGGAAAATGGTTGTTGTTGTTCGCTATATTTCTAAACAACCACTGTAAATATATATATATATATATATATATTATTATTATTCATAAGATGTATCTAATTTATAAGTAAGAAGTTTAATTTCATTAAAATACTTTTGTTAAATGGATTTATTAATAAAATTTATCCAATTTATGAGTAAAAAGTTTAATTTCATTAAAAAACTTTTGTTAAATCGATTTATTTGATAATAAATAAAAAATAAAAATTTATATTGAAATTGCTTTATCTTCAAAAAATTTTAAAATTGAAAAGAGTTAAAATTTACATTGAATTTCTTTATCTTCATAGTATTTATTTTACATTAACATTAAAAAAAACTTTATATTATAACTTGTACATGGAACAAACTTTACATGTTGATTCAAATTTTGATTAATATACACTTTATTGACTTTATTTATTTGTAAAATGTTAAATTATATATTTAAAATAAAAAATAATAATAAATATTCACTACGAAGACAATAAATACTAGTTTTATAAAAAATTACAAAGCAATTAACAAAAAAAATAAAATGAAATTCATTAAATTTAGTAAATGGTAAGTGGTATAATATTATTGTACTTACCAAAATAGTATAAGTCATTGTACATTTTAATGTAATAATCAATAAAGTTGATTTATGTATTTATAAATGATTTATTAAATAATTTTTAAGAATTGAAACTTGATCTCTTTAAAGACCACTATATATAAATTCTACTTATAACTTATAAAAGTATCTTACTATAAGGGTATTTTTTAGTTTTTGTTATTTTATATGAAATTAATGATGTAATCTAGAGATGAAAAAATTGGATCGGATCGGCCAGTAGGACTGGTTGAACCGAAAATCAACGGCTTGTTCGATCTGGTGCATATAAAAAATCGGACATATAGTGAACCGGTAGAAAATCGATTTAACCGGTTAAAAACCGATAAAAAACCGGATTAAACCGGTAAAAATATGTATTTTTGTTAATTTTTTTTTTATTAAAAGATTATTTATAAATGATGAGATTAACTTTTAACCTTTTAATCATATAGTAACAACTATTTCACTAAGCCAAACATGTTTTTTTTTTTATTAACTAATGATTATATTTAATACTTATTTAATATTAAAATTATATATTTAATATTTAATTGACTTTTAAATTTAACAATTTGGTTCAATCGATTGAATCGATAATCCGGAAGTATACCGATTTGACTATCTGATTTTTTTAACTAATAAAACCAAAAAAATAAAGGTGTAAGAAACAATTACGTCCAATTAATTTGTGTCCACCTTAAAGATTAAAGTTCAATTAATACCATGACAATTAAAATCGGACGCAATTATTAATTTAAATTAAACTAATAAATCGGATGCGAGTAAGACAATTGGATTTAGATAATGAAACTAGATCTTCGGATGAGGATACTGACTCGATAATCCTTTAACAATCAAAAGGCTTCATCAAATTATTATCAAGATTTAATCCGAACAAAATTAGGTGTTTACACAATCAATAATAAACTTAAATAACTACTTAATATGATATGAAAAGAATATACCAAATATGGTGTGTACATTACAAAAAATTAAGGATGAGATTCAGTTTGGTTTAGGTACAATAAAAAAATAAATAATTTTAGATGCATATTTTGAGAAAGAGAATTAAATGAGAAAGTAAAAGTTGTTAAGTGAAATTTTTTTTATGTTATGTTTGGGAATATGAATTTCGGTTTCATTTGTTATTATAGAATTATGATAATAAAATGTATACATTAGTTAAAATTCAACATGACTATATATTTGAAAGATATAAAAACATGAATTTAAAATTCACAAATACCTATAAGCATTTCAAATTCACCACTACATAGGCATCCAACACATTCATGAATTTGAAAAATAATCATGAATGTTACATTTACATATGTTTTACACTATTTTTGAAATCAAAATCCATTGTTTGAAATCAAAGTTCCCAAATGCAACCTTATAGTATTTTATGAATTTTTATGTATTTTTTAAATTTTTTGAAAATTATTATTTTATATGTTTGTTGAACCCTAAAAAATTATAAAGAATCATTATCTTATACATTTAGCGAGGTTATTATTTTAATACATTAGTACGATTCAGACTGCAAAATTTTATTAATTAATCAAAATTTTACTATATATATATATGTGTTAAA
Source organism: Fremontodendron californicum (assembly GCA_030761205.1). NCBI lineage: Eukaryota > Viridiplantae > Streptophyta > Magnoliopsida > Malvales > Malvaceae > Fremontodendron > Fremontodendron californicum. The sequence goes on along the minus strand of JAULJL010000025.1, from coordinate 7,012,844 downwards.
TTAGTACTACATTTATATTTTGAACATGAAATTCCATCATAATAGATGATCATTTATTTTAATATAGATATTATATAGTTTTCTTTTATCAGTGAAGTTTTATTTGTTCTCACTGTTATGTACAATATCTACAAAGAATGTGATGTTAGTTGCTAAAAGAAATGATCTTTTCTTTTCTTTAAAAAAAAAAATAGAGTCTTTGATTCAAATTCATACAACTAATTAGGTAATAAAGGGAAAAAAAGTTAATTCTTACTTTATAATCCAAATTTTAGGTTAACAAAAATTAAATAGATAATAATTAATCAATATTTAAATTTATAAAAAAAATTATTAATTAAGAAAAATTTACTTTAATGTTAATATCCTTAATTAAAGACTTCAATGTTAATAAGGAAATAAATAAAAAATTAGTTAACATTTTAATTTCATTAATTAAGTATAAAATAATTAATTTAATAAATGCTTAAAGTATATATCGTTCACTATTTGTAATTTTAGAATCTGATACTTATATATATATATATATATTAATGAATATTGATTTAAAAGAAGAGTAAAACAAAACAAAAGCACTCAAGCTGCTGCCCATGGTGATTATAGAAAAATCAAAATCATTGCACATTTTACCTTTGACCAAAATGCATAACATGAACCATAAAACAGGATTGGAAGCAGGCCATGTTCCCAAAATGGACCCAAATTCAACAACAACAACCCAAGAAACCGTTACGTCCCGCCAAAATGATTAAAATAAGAAAGCCATTAATTTTCTTGATAATTTTTAGTAGTAGTAGTAGTTGCACTTTGTTGTTTTTGTGTCAGTTATTGAAAGAAGTAACCCGACGATGAACCCAAATCAAATCTGTCAGTTACCGGATCAGGAACCGATGGCATCGTCCCAAAGAGTGGGGTCTGCTGCACAAACTCGTAAGAGTTAAAGCCCAAATATGGTTCACTCACTCCCGAATCTAACCCATTTTCGGTTTGATCCGAGCACCCGAAAAGGCCCGTCTCACTCCAAGCTCCATAACTCATGTCCGTACCATCAATTCCAGACCCGTAATAAGTGGAAGAGACGTCAGGAGGCAAAGGTGGCAGCTCACAGTCGCCGCTGAACTGTTTAGAACCACCATTTCCAGCATCCATGACACCAGTAATGGGCATGTAAGACCCTACCGTCTCACTACTCTCTTGGTTCCACCAGTCTCCAGTTGGTGGTAACCCGGAAGAAAACTGGCATGTATTGAAAGGGTCTTGAGTGAAGAAAAGCTGGTTCTGGTTAGTATCGTTTTGTTGTTGGAAAGAGGGATTAAAGGAAAAAATGGATGACATGTCATGCTGTGATTCGTCAGGGGAGATGATGGAGGTCACAGATGAGCCAGTTGGCATATCAGAATAGACAAAATTGGTGCGACTGCGAGCCTTGGAGCCACGCATAGAGCGAGCGGCACGATCGTAGGCTAAGGCTGCTTCCTCGGCAGTGTCAAACGTTCCAAGCCAATGCCTTCGTTTTGTCGAAGGGTCTCTTATTTCTGCTGCATATCTGCCCCATGGCCTCCTCCTTACTCCCAAGAATCTTGTTTCTTGTTGCTGTTGTTGCGGCTGAAGTTGCTGCTTCTGCTTTCTTTTGTTTTTAGAAGAGGAAGGTGAGTTGGTTTTTGAGTTTTTGAAATCCATGAAGATTACGAAAGCTTTGGAGTTGATAGGCTGCTAAGAAAGAAAAACTTTTGTGTTTCTGCCTTTCTTTTACTGTCTGTCTATGTTTGGCTTTAAAGGGTTTTTTTTTTTTGCTTTCTCTTGAATGGAATAGAGCAATATTAGATTGATGATTTTTAAGAAGAGAATGATAATTGGCTTTTGTTTATGGGGCGTTTGCTTGTTGGGTGTTTAAATAAGCAGATTGTCCATCGCATTAATTCTCTCCATTTTACCAGAGTTGGCCTTGGAGAAATTTTCAAATGCATTTCATTGTTTTCTAACCAAAATTATGATGTGTGAGCAGAGAGCAATCTCCCATGCTTGCTAATGATCCTAGTGTGGGCCCTTGATTCTGATTGGACCCTCATAAACTCGCTTGAGCACAGTTGCCCTTTATTATGAATCACTCCATACATATCACTTTTCTATTAACTTGAAAATCGATTAAGTACTGTATATAGACACGATTTAAATTTAAGCATAATATGTTAGAAAAAGAATTTTATATTTAACATATTACTTTTAACAAATTTAATAAAAGACAATATATTAATTATATTTTTTATTAAATATCACTTTAATGGATGTTTAACGATGAATCTTGTATGTGTTTTTCAAATAAGAAAAAAAAAATTATTAATATTTTGGAATCTTAAAAGGTTGGGGAAACACATAAAAGAAACTCTTGAATGAAACTGAAAAATAGATGTAATTCCAATTTCTTTGAAACTGGTAAGATTTTTGGTGTAAGAAGAAGAGGCATATTCATATCATTTTGACTTGATTCTGATTTCTCTATTATTTTTTAAAATATACCACTTCTTTTACGTGTATCAAATAGAACATGCTGAAGTACATACTTGATTTAGATCCGGAGTAATAATTGATTAACATTTTTCAATGTTATCATACCATGATGTTTCAGAATGAAAAGTAAAACAGCAAAACTATATATGCATTAACTACACCATATAAGCTTTCTTTCATATGCCAAACTTCCTGGAAACAGTTACCTCTTTTTTATTTAGTCCATTTTGCTTAGATTTCTATTTGACTAATTATAATTAGAGATGACAATTAGGAGGGGTCAGATCGGGTCATTTCGAGTTCGGATTATATTGGGTTCGGGTATTTTCGAGTTTGGACTCTTTCAGGTTCGAGTCATTTCGGGTTCGGGCTCGAGTTCGCGTATGTTTTATATTATTTTTTATGTTATGTTATATTATATATATGTAATCATTTTTACATTAAATGTTTAAATCCAAAAAAATTATTATTTTTCAAGTAAGCTTTTGTATAATATGATATTTTTTAATTATATTTATATATTAATATCAATATTTTTTAGCACATAAAGTTAATTTTTTATAAAAAAATCAATTTGTTAAATAATTGATTATTAAAAAATGATAAATTATCATATTGGTATTTAAATAATTGATTCGATAAACTCTAATATTCAACATGTAAATATATTATAATTTGTATTATGCATACATATAAGTATAATTGTACAAACTAATAATTAAATCAAAATGGGCAAATGACTATATTTGAAGAATAAATAAGACTAAGGTTTAAGAGGGGTAAAGTATTTAGATAGTCCTTATACTATAGTTAAAAGTGTATTTTAGTCCTTATACTATAAAAGTGAGTAATTTAATCCTTGTACGTTTGAAATTGGTACAAAGAAGTAAAATTGGTAACTGTGTTAATGGAAAACCGTTTAAATGCTGACGTGGACATGTGAATCTGATAAAATATATGAATTGAAAAAAAAATGATGACATGTCAATTTTTTTTACTCAAGTGAAATTTAGAAATTGACAGAATAGATGACTTCGAAAAAAATAATGACATGTTTTTACGGGTAAGGGAGGGATTTGGGGAAATTTTTTTATGTTTTTCTAAATTTCACTTGAGTAAAAAAAATATGACATGTAATCATTTTTTTTTTCAAGTTTTTTTTTTGTCAGTTTCACATGTCTATATCAGCATTTAGACAATTTCTCATTAATATTGTTACCAATTTTACTTGTTTGCACCAATTTCAAACGTACAAGGATTAAATTACTCACTTCTATAGTATAGAGACTAAAATGTACTTTTGACTACATTACAAGGACTGTTTAAGTACTTATTTGTTTTAATAGTCTAATCTTACGAAAAAAACAAAACTTTTTAAGAAATCATAATTAAAAATTATTTGATATATAATGTAGTATATATTTAAATATTTAAATAATTTACTATTTCAATAATAATTATTAAATAGTAATGACAAATGAAGATAAAATTACTATTTTACGTTATATATAAAATTTATAATTTTTGATTAAAAAAGTAAAATAAAAATAGAATAAAATAAAATAAAATAGATAATTAAAGTTTTTGTTTTATAAAATTATTTAATTACAATTCAATCATTTTTATTTTATTACTAAATTCGAGTTATTACATGTTTATTATCAGATCGATCTCGGGTTCGGATTATTTTGAATTCAGATCAATTTAGATACGGGTCATTTCGGATTCGAGTTTTCTCGGATTCAAGTTTTTAAATTTTTTTGTCAAATCAAATTTGAGTGGGTTCATATTCAAACTTTTTTAAATAAATTTTTATATTTAAATTTATTTTACCACCTCTAATTAAAACAAGAGAGGTATTCCTTCTTGAAATCCAAATTTCAATAAATAAATGAAGCATAACAAGGAAATGACCTGCGCACACTTAAGGGCTAGACTGTTTATGGGTCGAGTCACGGTTTGGATTTTTTTTTTCACTTTATCTAGGCCCAACCTTGGGCTGGTTTGGGTCGATCCGTCGACCCATTTCATTATTCAAAATAATAATAAAAATTATATTTTTGTATTAATATTTATAATTAAATTTAAATAAAAAATTATTTTTTTAATAAATGAATAATGATTCGAACTAAATCGAAACAGTTTGAATCATCAAAACTTCTACCAAAACTTAAATCTATCGAGTTGAGCGAGCTATCCGACCCTCGGCACCCCATGGCATGAATTTGGCACGGATACTCTATTGGTTGACCTGTATTCATGGGCTTTGAGATTATTATTCAGGTGATTTGATTAGTACAACTCATCATTCATCTACCTGGAGTTCAATTAAGATCGAACTTTCTGATGATTTCTCCTGCAGTCCTGCCCACTGAGTAAGTGCAATCATGGGCTCATCAGCAATTTTCTTTTCCAATGATCAAGTTCTTTCTCTTGATTTCTAATGAGTTGAGACTGTAATATCTTCTCCAAAGATTCTGACATGCGAGCTTGCAGGAGAGAAAGTGAGAGTCTCAGTTGAATCAGGAACTAATAATGGAATGTACTAATAAAGTCACTAGTATACTATTTATGAGTATGCATCACTTTTAGACTTTTAGATTTGACAATTCATATATTCGTATCGTATTTGTGTATTTTTTTTAGTTATAATCATTTTAAAAATATTTTATATTTGTACAAATTTTGATATGTTAATAATTTATGTTATATAAATATTGACATATTCGTGTATTCGTACCGTGTCTGTGTTTTTTTCGTATCGTGTTTCATGTCGTCACTACAGCAAATTGGTCTTTCAGCGGCGTTTTTTTTTTTGGAATAGCTGCGTTTATAAACGCCGCGAAAAAAATGAGAGGCGTTTTACAAAACGCCGCAACAAACGTCGGTAAAAACAGTGACGGGAAATTTAGCGGCGTTTTCACCATAAACGCCGCTAAATTAGTGGCGTTTTTAGGTACTTTAGCGGCGTTTATAAACGCCACAATTGAAGGTCCGAAATGGTAATACTTGAAACTTTAGCGGCGTTTTCTGTTCTCAAACGCCACTAAGTGTTCTATTTTAGCGGCGTTTTTGAATACCAAACGCCGCTAAATTTTGGCTTGTAGCGGCGTTTTCTGATCACAAACGCCGCTATATTCTGGCTTTTAGCGGCGTTTTCTGATAAGAAAACGCCGCTATAATTGCAGGAATTTATATATATAGCGGCGTTTTTTATCAGAAAACGCCGCTATATTTGCAGAACTTTTATGTATTTAGCGGCGTTTTTTTCACAAACGCCGCTATAAATGCAAAATATTTTTTTAAAAAAATACTATTTATTTCCGCTGTAACTGCAGAATATTTTTTTTAAAAAAATACAATTGAAGGTCTGAAATGCGCAACATTGTCGAATAATACACAAACAACACAAATTATAAAAAAAATATATAATATAAAAACATTGTTTAATATGAACCATACAATGTATTATTCAACACATCAAATCCACTTACAAATTCTTTAATCTGAAGTAGATGAGCATCCTAAATTCTTTTGCTGCACTAAATTCATCAATGACTGAAACTGTGTCTGCAGCTCCTGATATCGTCTATCCTGTTCTTCTTTTTCAGCTTGTCTCTCTGCTTCCTTCTCCTCAAAACGTTTATTCATATTTTGCATTTCTTCTCTCAGCATCTGAACTTCATATGCACTGGAGTTTTGTGAAGAAGAAGCAGTAAACCGTTGAGAACCAAGTCTATAGTAGCTAGATGGTGTCGGACCCATTCCGACACCTCGAACCCGTCCATATCGTTCTTTTCCAGCTACTTCAGTGAATATTTGATTCTCCACATCTTGCATATTCGCTGATGATCCATCTGATGCTCCGACTTGATACTCAGCAATTTTATTTCGAGCTTTCTCCTATAAAACAATAAAATTAATAAAATCTTTTGTAAAACATATTTGTAAATGAAAACAAGTTTGAAGAAAATATACCACAATTTCCTGAGTCTCGATGTTCAAATAGGATCCATCCTTCTTAGTATGAGTTAACTGAAACAGTTCAACTCGTCCAATTTTTTCACCCCGCTCAATTTCCTACAAAACAAAAATAATTAATACTAAATTGTATTAAAATAATTGAGAACTAATATATTAATACATTATGAATGTAAACTTACTTTTTCATTAGCTTTTCTGGCAAAACTTTTTGAACCACTGGTGTGACTGTATTTCTGTTGTTGTCTACTGCTTACCCCTATCTTTTCTCGTTCCTGTACATTAGACAAAGCACGTTATAAAACTATACATATTCCATAAAATTGTATTATATCAAGTACTATAAGTAAATGACCAAAATATATTATAAATGATACCTCTCCTTTTTTTGAATACCAGAATCTAACCAGTCTCTCATACTGCCACATAATCACACCACGCGGTATGGTTCGTAGTAAGACATTAGGATCAGTATTTCGATCGAAATACTTTTTCTTCAACTCATGCTTAAAGTCTTTCCATTTTTTCCCCAATGATTTCATAACGAATGATGTGGGAATCTGCAAAGAAAATCGTGACTGAAACGGAGAAGTTGTACAACGTTAGTTTCGATGATCAACAAAATTATTAAAATAATGCAATACTAATGTAACATGCTTATACCTCAATAAACTTTAACATCTCGACTTTCTCAGTATTCGGCACGTCACGCCATGACTCATAATGAATGGGACACTTCATCCCATTTCGAGCAATCAGGCCAAGAAAGCTAGCCAATAATTGTGCTTCTGGACCAATTGGCTGCTGCTCATTATTTGCTGCGACAACAATACGCTCTTCAGGAGGTAGTGCCCATAACTCCTTTAATGTTGTACGACCACGAGTTCTGCGTTGTCCAACATTATCAACTACACAAAAGCAAATATATTAGCAATTTCAATATGATTTTGCGTACTTTTAACACAAACGCCGTACCACGATACCTGTATTCAAGTTCGTATGAACTGCAGTTTCTGCAGCTATGGAGGCAGTCGACAACTCTGGTGGGTTAACATCTGCAGTAGACGCATTCGGCACCTCTGAAGGCATCACTCTAGTGTCACCCTCAACAGTCTGAATGATATTGATATCCCTTAATCTTTTCCTCGCCATGCTATCTGCATCAATTTTAAGTAAACAACATTAGTATAAGAATGAAATACTATTATGTAAAAAACATTAATAATAATATTAGAAAGCATAAAAACATATTATATACAGAGTATTTGTTTCAAAATAATCTTACTAGATTTTGTTTTTTCATCAATTTTCATAAATGTCTTCATCAACATCTTCGCGAACCCACCGAACATCTGTATTGGTACTGGGGATATTTTCATCCATGTTTTGATCCGTAAATGGCAAGCATTCAGTTCTTTGTTCAATATCATCTTGAAATTTATCACCCATATCAAACAGGTTTCTAGGTGTGTTACGGAGTACAACATACCAACCCGCATCATTCGGATCTTCGGAATAAAATACTTGTTTGACTTGAGATGAAAAAACATAAGGTTCGTCAATCAGTTGTTGTCCGGTGTGAATTAATCGAGAGAAATTCACCATTGTAAATCCGAACTGATCTTTTTTAACACCTCTACTAGTATTCACATCAGCCCAATCACATCGAAATAACACGACCTTCCACTTGCCATAATAATCCAACTCAATAATATCAGTTAGAATTCCATAATAATCAATATCCCCCTCCACAGGATTACTATCCCTAGCACTAGCATAGCTTGTTGTTGAAGAAGAAACAACAACTCCACAATTTTGTGTTCTCCTAAAGCGTTCACGGGATTTAGTATGAAATCTAAATCCATTAATGATGTAAGCACTGTATCTTTTCACTATTCTATTCGGTCCTTGTGAAAAACACTTAATTTCTTCGCTAACATCTCTTCAACTCCAAACCTATTACAAGAAACGCAAAGGCAAACACTTCACTTTATTTATATATTAAAGAATACATTGATCGTAATAAAATGATAAAAACTTGTGTTACTTACTACTTCTCCTAACCATTCGTGGAAATTTTCCGTAAATAACTTATCAAGCTCGCGAAGTTGTCTTCTTCGAGAACGTAAAGTTCCTCTCAAGTAGCTTCTATACTCACTATCCAAAAAAGTACGTTTTTTACGTGAGAAAGCAAAAGACAAATTAAACTGTTTGTTAAATTAAAAATTATACTGGAACTTACGTGCGTAATGATTCCAGTGAATCACTATGGAAAAGCACATATCGATGCGCTTGTGCCCAAGATTTATCATCTAGCTCAACCACTTCAACCTTGCCGATTGGTTGTCCAACACTTCCAAATAAGTATGTTTCGGCTAAGTTGTTATGTGTGACCACATCATTTCTTCCCGGTCTATTAAATCTTGTTTCAACATCATCCAAATATCTTGCACAAAATGTCATACACTCCTCCGCTAAATATCCTTCAGCAATAGAACCTTCTGGATAGCGTTTGTTCCGACAATAAGATTTTAACTTTCCTAAAAACCTAAAACAGAATACATAATAATGATAATGTGTAATTAAATGCTATGTAAACCAGATAAAAGTATAATAAGCTAATTAGAAAAGTATACCTCTCTAATGGGTACATCCATCGATAAAAAACTGGTCCGCCGACTTTTGCTTATAAGGAAGATGGATAACCAAATGCACCATTATAGTGAAGAATGATGGAGGAAAAATCTTCTCTAAGTGGCACAAAGTTAGAGCTGCTCGATGTTGAAGTTTTTCAAGCTCTTCTATCTTGAGAACTTTGCCACAAATAGCTTTCATTATATTACTAAGTTCAATTATAGAAGAAGTCACTTGCTTTGACATAGAACAACGTAAAGCAACTGGAAGTAAGTCTTGCATCAAGATATGGTAATCATGTGACTTTAAAGAAGAAAGTTTTCGATCCTTCACATTCACACATCTTGATATATTGGCGGCATACGCATCCGGGACCTTCATATCTTTCAACACCTTACAGAAGACGTCCTTCTCTTTTTTAGACATCCCAAAGCAAGAAGGAGGCAACCGTGATTTTCCGTTAGGAAGTAATTCCGGATGAAGATCACGACGAATTCCCATGTGAACTAGGTCAAGCCGACTCTTTAAGTTGTCTTTTGATTTTCTATCCACATTAAGAATTGTCCCGATGATATTTTCACAAACATTCTTCTCTATATGCATCACATCAAGGTTGTGACGCAATAAATTATGCTCCCAATAAGGTAACTCAAAAAGAATACTTTTTTTTCCACAAATCCGCCTCATTTGGATAATCTTCTTCATCTTCCTCCTCATCACTCTGAATTTCAACATCACCTTCTAACATCTCCCTTGATCTTTTCCTTGACTGTGTGCTACTTGTTTGATTCATCTTTCCATAAGTGAAATTGATATCTTTCAACATCAACAAGATATCCGACCCAATCGTGGTCTCAGGTGCTTGTCTTAACTCTTCACTGCCATCAAAGACATGTTTTTGGAATCTAAATCTATGATTTTCATCTAACCACCGACGATGTCCCATATAACTGAATTTCTTTCCGTTATATAACCATTTTGAACATGTTTGTGCAGCACAGCAAGGACAAGCATAACGACCTTTGGTGCTCCAACCAGATAGATTTGCATAAGCAGGAAAATCGTTTATAGTCCATAACAAAGCTGCACGCAAATTAAAGTTTTCCTTTTTTGATGCGTCATATGTTTCAACCCCTTCCCATAACTGCTTCAACTCTTGAATAAGAGGTTGCATATAAATGTCAATATCTTTTCCGGGACCTTTCTCTCCAGGAATTATCATGGATAAGATAAAAGAGGATTGTTTCATGCAAATCCATGGAGGCAAATTATAAGGAATCAAGACAACCGGCCAAGTACTATAAGAAGTACTCATTATTTTGAACGGATTAAAACCGTCAGAACCAAGTCCAAGCCTCATATTTCGGGGATCATTAGCAAAAGATGGGAACTTATTGTCGAATGATTTCCAAGCCAAAGAATCTGCAGGATGTCTTAATAAGCCATCATCAATCCTTTCATCATGATGCCACCTCATAGAATCAGATGTTTTTGATGACATGAAAATTCGTTGAAGTCTTGGTATTAACGGAAAGTACCGCAAAATCTTTGCAGGTTTCTTCTTTAAATGTGTGTCACCATCGTCCTCATTCATATTTTCTTCTGTATTTCCATTCAACCATCGAGATCTACCGCAGACATGACAAAATTGTTCATTTGTTCTATCACCCCAATACAACATACAGTCATTCGGACAACTATGAATTTTCTCATATCCAAGGCCTAGATCTTTTATCATCTTCTTCGAATCCTTACAAGACTGAGGCATTTTTGCAAAAGGAAACATTTCTTTCAAAAATTCTAATAACAGTGTCAAAGAATTTCCTGTCCACCCGCTTAAGCATTTTAAGTGAAAAAGACGGACACAGAAAGACAATCTTGTATGCTTAGATCCCTCGTAAAGTTCTTCATTCATATCATCAAGCAACTTATAAAACTTTTCCGCTTCTCCATTGGGTTCCTGATCACCCATACCTCTTCCCGTTTCAGCAAAGTCATTCATGCCAACATTGAACCCATCATTCCCTCCAGGAACTTCTGGTGAAGATGTGTACAAACTATGGTTACGCATGTTAAATGCATCTCGCAACATGCCTTCCATGTCATCTTGTCTAATAGACTGATGTTGATTGTTAGAATTACTTGGACGAACTCTAGAAGATGACCTAGAAGTTGCGGACTCTCCATGAAAAAACCATTGTCTGTAACCCGGGAGAAATCCTTCACAAATCAAATGTTCGAAAACAACTCCACGCATATGCCAATCAATATTGGCACACCTCGAACAAGGACATAATATCTTATTATCTTCGCTTGCGTTCTCAAAAGCGAAATCGAGAAAACTATGTACTCCATCTTCGTACTCTTGACTTAGTCTCGACTTTTGCATCCAACTCTTATCCATTTTGTACGTTCTGCATAGTTAAGTCCCATCAGAAACTCATATTTTAGCATTACCATGAGCTTATGACAAAAAAATAATGAGAATAACAGACTCCCTTAATCATTTACTTTGTCTTTATTAGAACTCGATCTTATATCATCTAAGATGTTTTATTAAACACATGTCAAATCCACTATATATCAAATTAAGTGGTCTGCTGACCACACCATCTTTGCTTTGTTTGAATTCTTGAGTGCTTCATCTATATGCTCTTTGCCATGGGAAATGAAGATTCATCAAATCATAATTCTAAAATAAAAATGAACTAATAAACTAGTAGAGATAAATATGCATTAGATTAAGCAATAAACCTGAAACTAGATCATGTTATGAAACCATTAGATACATTAATGGTATGTCTATGTCATCAATTCCAACATACAGTAGCTGTCAGCAGTTATAAGAACAAAGTATTGTCATGTGCTCTAAAATATCATATGCAATTAACATACCACAAAATGTTGAAGAATACATCTCAGAACCACCCTTGTCCAATTAAAACTTCAGAAACGCATAACAATCAACATAAATTTAGCCCAGTCATGTAGCATTTGATCCTGTCGATTTAAGTCTATTGCCGTATAGCCCTGAGCTGGTTTCATTTGAATTTAGCAAGAGAAATCAGTCTAATACTGGATTTGTTTCATCCGAATTTAGCCAGAGAGATCAGCTTCATACTGGCACACCAGTACAGCACAAGCTTTGCTAACTGGGAAACTAGGTGAGCTTGCTGCTTTCAAATACTTTACTAGCATCTTGGGTAAGACAGTGAAGTGGGTCAATCAATATAATGAAACTGGGTTACCCTATGATTTAATGGTAGAAGAGGGAGGTCATATAGAATATATTGAAGTTAAAGCCACTAAATCTGCAAGGAAAGACTGGTTCTATATATCAACAAGAGAGTGGCAATTTGCTACTGAAAAATGTGAGTCTTTCAGTGTTGCACATGTTCTTTTATTAAGTGATAAGGAGGCTAAGCTCACAGTATATACGAATCCTACTAAACTTTGCCAGCATGGCAAGCTGCGATTGGTCATTTTGATGCCAACGCAGCGGCAGGATTTTGCAATCGTGTCCTAAATGGTGCCATGTTTTTATATGTCCCTTGGTTGGCTACTTTTGATGCCAAAGAATCTGGTGCTGGAATGCTGGAATCACCAAAGTTATTGCTCATATTTGGACCTAAGCAAACTGCAAATTGAATCCCCTGCTATGAAGTAATCTGACAGAACTGAGTTGTATGCTAAATTGCTAAGACAGTTTTAAGGTACTTGTTTTCTGGTGCTGAGTTGGATTTTTCAAGAGAACATGGTATCTCATGGAGGACTAAATCCACATTTCTGAGGAGCTCCTGATGGGATTTAAATACACCATTTCAAGAAGCTCTAACATGATGATGATGATGATGATTTAAGGCATTGATGTACTTTAAGATGTTGTACCATAGGACATAGGTGTATACATGGACAACATTCAAGAAGATATAACTCTTTCATTGTAAATTTGTAATAATATATTCTCTCATATAGTTATGTGTATAGTCTTTATATATTTTTTATCTTAAAAAGCTTTGAATTGAGATTTTAGTTAAAAGTATTTATCCTCTTGAATATATTGGCTTCCTTTGAAACTGGTTGGTCAGATCAGACCTGTCTCCAAATCTGTTCAGCTGTCCTAAACTGTCCTACTATGTTTTGAAAGAATAAATATTAAATAGGAAGTTGGTTTAATGCTATTCTGCTATAGTTATATATATATTCTCTCCAAATGCTTGTTAAATTTACCATAGAATTTAAATCAAGTAACAAAGTGTATATGATCCAACTATTTACTTAGAGATTAAAGAGAAAGAACTTAATGAAAAAAAGTTCAATTTCCATCATGACTCGAACAAAAAGTAATAAATCAGGCTCACAGTTCCTAGAGTTACCAAGCTTTTGTTGATATAAGATCCTTCTTTTCGTCTAACGCCTATTGTTTCAGCCTTCGAGCTCTCGGAACCTGCCAGATCGATGAGGTTCTGCATGTATAGGTAAAATATGGAAAAGTTAAAATGTTTTCATCAACAATGGGATAAATAGACACTAAAATCGTAGCTCCTTTCAAAACAGAGAAGAGGATAAACATATATAAATAAAATAAAAATAAGACAAAACTGGAAATATAAAGAAGTAACCAAAAAATAACTGAGATTGGTCCTAGGACTAAGGCTGTATAATTTACCAGCTGTGACAGATTTACTACTTCGCCTTCACTATTTTCAGCATACGGGCTGCTCTCTATTGTCCGTAGACAAGGTGGTCACAGGAAATAATTAGTTGTGGCAGTAAATTTGTGAACATGTAAAAAAAAAAAATACTATCCAAAATATCAACCAAAAAAAAATACTATCCACATTTATCTTAAACCAATTTTATGGATTTATATCGTATACCAAATAGATTTATATCGTATACCAAAACAGTATGCAGGCAAAAAGGAACAAAAACTCATCAGAAAATTGTCGAATTACTTACAGTACATTGAACGGATTTGGAGATGAAGAAAGACAAATCGGCTTGGAGATGATGATTTGGAGATGAAATGCGAAAAATCGGCTTGGAGATGACTTTTTGGGGTTGGAGATGAGAGAGAGAGAGAGACTCGGTTTAGGTTTTTGATTTGGGGGCTGAATTCATATTAACAAACATAGCGGCGTTTGTATCAACAAACGCCGCAAATTTACAAGGTAAAACACATCGTTTTGCCTTAAGCCATAAATGAATCAATATAGCGGCGTTTTTATTACCAAACGCCGCTATATCGAAATATTTAGCGGCGTTTATATTTACAAACGCCGCTTTATCTAAATATTTAGCGGCGTTTATATATAAAAACGCCGCTATATTATATTAGTTAGTGGCGTTTGTGGACACAAACGCCGCTAAAACAAAAACCTAAACGCAGCGTCTCGCCTCCAAATTTTGGCGCCCAAATTTTACTAAATTGATAAAATTTGATTATAGTTTAGCGGCGTTTATATAATGAAAACGCCGCAATTAGTACAGATTTAGCGGCGTTTGTATATATAAAACGCCGCTACTTTACAACTTCCCGGCGTTTCTAATAGAAACGCCGCCGGGTATTCAAAAACACGATACTCCGCGGCGTTTTTAAGTCAAACGCCGCTATGTTAGCGCCACTGAAAACCAATTTGGTTGTAGTGCGTGTTTTAGTTTTTTTTATTTTTTATTTTTTTTATTGTGATCGTGTTGTGTAATCGTTTTATATCCAATATTACTAGATCTATCACTATGCATATAACTTTCTCCAAACTCGAAAAGGTTTGTAACCTGCACCATATGATTGCCTAAAGCATGATCACAATCCAATTATCATTCCCATGATCACTCAGATGAAGCCTTTTTACGTGAAAAAAAAATATGGAATATCATAATCTCAGCCATGTGAATCCAATTTCAGCCCAATATAATGATAAGTTCCACAATCTCTCTCAGCTTTTGAAGCTAAAATGTGTGTTTTTTCCACCTTTTTCAATCCCATGTGGAATGCCTTTTTCCTATTTTTATAGCATTTGTGAATTTTTGGAGCATCCTTGTTGCGCATTAATATGTATGAACACACTCAAATCAAATGAAGGGGAATAAGGCATGTTGAGTTGCATGTGAGAAGGACACATAGGCATGCTTTTTTGAACAAAACAATTCACTAGGAAGACCTACTTAGTAGTAACTAAAATTACAAGAAGTTCTGATTAACATGGCAGCAATGCTTTGACCCAAAGCGACTCACATAAACATAAATTCTACTAGTATTTTACTTAATATAGTTTCATAATATTTTGATCTTTATTTAAAAATAAAAACATATACATAAAAAGTAAACTTAAATCGAGAAATTGAGGTGTATTATCGCTGCTTACGTAATCCATGTGACTAATAAAAGAAATTCTTATAGCCCACTACTCTTGAATCCTCATTCTAAGATGAATTGCTTAAGAATTAAAGAGAATGATGATGATGATGATCACATAAGATAATCTTTTGGATCGGTTTTTGTCAATAACATCCCTCCGATAGCTCATTACAGTAAATTTAGAGAATATTTCAAAATTATGGAATAGTGTTAGGTGTACGTATTCCTCATAAAAGAAGTAAAAGTGGAAAAAATTTGGATTTGTCCGATTTTCAGAACGCTATCAATTAGAGAATGCAGTCAAATGGTTGCATGGAGCTTGGTTATTGGATCACAGAATTGGAGTCAATTTAGCTAAGATACAATGACAGATCATCATACTGGAGTAAGATAAATCCTCATGAGCATTAAGGATATGAGAACTCATCTAAAAAGGCATCTGTTATGAAGAAGAATTCGACAAGGGATAGCTCTCGCACTACAAGAGAAAAAAAAAATTAGCGACGTAATTATTTTCGACGAAAAATTTTCATCGGAAATACACAACTTTTTTCAACAGAATTTGTTTATTTCCGACGAAATTTTCATGGGTAAAAGTTAAGACTTTTAGCGACCAAATTTTGATTTTTAACGACGAAAATTGAGTATTTGCGACCATAATTTTTTGTCGGTAAAAATTGGGCGGGAATATTAGCTGTTCCCGCCAGTATGTTACCGATGGAATTCCCATCTATTAGAGACAGAAACTACCGTCGTAAAAAAAAAAAAATCAATTTCAAAGAAAATTTTTTTGAAGAAAATAATTTTCGACGGAAAAAGTATTTTTGATGGATTTTTTGTCGAAAATTAAAATTTTCAAAGAAAAAAACTTTTAAGAAGAAAATATTTTTTTCTGAAGTAAAATTTATTAGCGACGGAAAAGTCCATTGTTGATACTTTTATTAGCGACAAAATTTTATGTCACTCCATTTTTTTCCGGTTGTTTTTTTCTGTTGGAAAAAAACCAAATCCGTCGGAAAAAATATTTTCGACGGATTTTTGTCGAAATTTTAGGTGGGAATTTTCGCGATCAAATTTTTTAGCGACGGAAATTGCCGTCGCTAATGATAGAAATTCCGTCGCTAATATTTTTGTCCAAAATTAAAAGACCCGACCTGACCCTCCCCTTTTTTCTTTCTTTCTTCTTTTTCCCTCTTTTCTCGCTTTTCTCTCTTCCATGCCTTTTGTATTACTGAGTGTTTTTTTTTATTTGTTAGTTTGCTAATGAATTTCTTACATTTGAATTTTTATTTGTCTTCTCTTAATGTTTTAGTAGATATATACCATGCATGATTGCTACCTCTTTTATGTTCTTGTTTCTATACTTTAAACTACATAAACTTATATAAGAATTTTTTTATTTGCAGCTTCTAAAGAATTTTTGGGGCTTACTAAAAGTGCACTGCAACCAGCATCGAAAGGTTTTGTATTCATGTACAAAAATTTTCATTGATTTTGTTTATTCTTGATTTTTGTTCTTGGAATGTTGAACTATTAATCTTGTTTCAAGATTTAGCTTTGTCATGTACAAAATGACTATATTTAATTGGTTCTCTAATCTGTTTATCTTTGCATTTTATAAATACATGGAATAAATAATTGATTATTCAATTTCCTTTAAATTTTCTTGTTGTTGTAGATATTAAAACTTTATTATTATAATTATATACATAACTATATATATATATATAAATAGATTACATAATTATAATTATATATAAATAATAAACGAAATTAATTGTTATATTTTTTTTCTGAGGTGAAATTATTAGCGATGAAATTTTCGATTTTTGCAATAATAGCTTGGCCCACTGCAGGATTAACAACATTTTATATGTTTCGAATCTATTTACTTACTTTTGAAAGACATTTAAACATTCATTTTCAAAATTATAGTGGCAAAAAAAGTAGCTCTTTCTATTCAATAAAACTATGGGGTAAAGAAGAGCAAAAAATAATTAACAAAAAATTTCGTTTATTTTCTTTATTAACAATGAATAATAACGAAAAGCCATATAGAATTGGTGGTAATGTAAAGGTCAAATTGTACTATTAGTCCTTATACTATAGTCAAAATGCGGATTTAGTCCTTCTATTATAATTCGAAGAATTTTGGTACCTATACTTTTCGAGATTTTGAATTTCAGTCCAATTTTAAACGGTGTCAAATTTTCACCATTAAGTATGTTGATGTAGCGTTGACCATGCTGATGTGGCGTTGACCTTGCTGACGTGGCGTTGACCTTGCTGATGTGGAATTTTTTCCACGTGGCTTACTAACTTAGATAATCAAATGATATAATTAGTTCCTATACTTATATCAAAATATGAATTTAGTCCCTCTACAATGATTTCAAAATTTTTTTTTACTTATACTTTTCAGAATTTCAAATTTCGATCCAATCTTAAGTTTCATTTATTTTGCAAAAATCAACTTTATAAATATTTTTTGAAAAATAATAATATAATATTTAAAATAATTTTTTATTAATATAAATATTAAAAAAAGTAATATTTATTTATAAAATATTAAAAATATTTATACTATTAAAAGTTAAAAACAATAACATTTAGTTGGCTTATAAGTTATGTTCAAACAATATCAACAAACCAAAAAATGAATCAAACCTCAAAGAGTTTAACTTATATTAGGATGATCTTAAAAAGTCATTTTTAGGTATCGATTAAAAACATGCCTTTTCATATTTATTTAGAGAATCATAAATAATATCATACACTCACAAACACCAAATTAATTCTCATTAGTTTTTTTAAACCTAGTTAATGGAATTAATATATAAAAAAAAAACTCAAAACTTGTTTTTTCTATCTGTTGATCCTTCATTTTTTGTATATCTCCCTCTTACATTTCTTTAACTTATTTCATGAAATAAAATTTTTATAGACCAACAAAAAAAAATGAAAAAAAAAAAAAAAGAAACAAGTTTACGGATATATATACATATATATATATATATATATGACTTGTATATATTAATGTAGAGAAGTTTTTGCTCATACAAATGGTTATCCATGGTGGTTTCTTTTCGAAAATGACTCTTTTTCTTGTCCGACATGCGTAAATGGAACAATTGGTTTTGACAAAGATCCTTGCCGGACATGCGTAAATGGAACAAGACTCCTAGCCTCGTTGAACAATATCTCTTCCTGATGCCCGAAGTTGGACTTCTCCAAGCTCACTACTTCAATATGAAACGAGTTTTTAGGACTGATTTCTCTGATAAACCTCATAAGCCATTTAACTATATCGACGCACCACTTACATCCAATCTTGGCACTGCACATGGCACAAGACTTAGCAAGATTGCCTTCAATTCTATAGTTGAGCTAGTACTACAAGACACCAATCTTCTAAGAGTTGAATCACATTCATTCCATCTTCATGGCTATAACTTCTTTTGTCGTGGGAATTGGTACTGGAAATTTTGATCCTGTCAAATAGTGGGAGGATCTATTTGATTTTTTTTTTTTTTTTTGTCTATAAAAATCTTATTTCATGAAATAAGTTAAAGAAATGTAAGAGGGAGAAATAAAAAAAATGAAGGACCAACAGATAGAAAAGCAAGCTTTGAGTTATTTATTTATTTATTAATTCCATTAACTAAGTTTAAAAAAACTAATGAGAGTTAATTTGGTGTTTGTGAGTGTATGAAATTATTTACGACTCTCTAAATAAATATGAAATGACATGTTTTTAATCTATACCTAAAAAATGACTTTTTAAGATCATCCTAATATAAGTTAAACTCTTTGAGGTTTGGTTCATTTATTTGTTTGTTGATATTGTTTGAGCATAACTTATAAGCCAACTAAATGTTATTGTTTTAACTTTTAATAATATAAATATTTTTAATATTTTACGAATAAATATTACTCTTTTTAATATTTATATTAATAAAATAATATTATTTTAAATATTAATATAAATATTATATTATTATTTTTCAAAAAATATTTTTCATAACTGAGTTTTACAAAATAAATGGAACTTAAGATTGGATCGAAATTTGAAATCTCGAAAAGTACAGGTATCAAAAAAATTTGAAATCATTGTAGAGGGACTAAATTCATATTTTAATATAAGTATAGGGACTAATTACATCATTTGATTATCTAAGTTAGTAAGTCATGTGGAAAAAAATTTCACGTCATCAAGGTAAATGCCACGTCAGCATGGTCAATGCCACGTCAGCATACTTAATGGTGAAATTTTGACATCGTTTAAAATTTGACTGAAATTCAAAATCCTGAAAAGTATAGGTATCAAAATTGTTCGAATTATAGTAGAGGGACTAGATCCACATTTTGATTATAGTACAATGACTAATAGTACAATTTGACCTAATGTAAAAAAAGATGTAGTACATCTATAATCAAAAAAGTCTCTATGATTGTTCTAGAAGAAATGAAACAAAAGATACGGTAGAGCTAGGACAGTTATTGTATGAGGTTTACCCAATGCTAAACGCAGAGGCACATAGTAGATCAATATGAACATCATGAATTGTCCCGCAATAAACCCAATTGTTGCTGCTAACTTCTTCCCGATTCCTTCTTCTCCTTCTTCCATAACCCGAGCTCGTAGAGGGAAGAGATAAGAGGGACCTATGGATAATGTGGTCAGAAATCCATAATAGAGTCTGACCATAACGACTGAATTGATTATCTTCATGCATAAGGATATTAGATTACTTAGAATAAAAGATTTTAAAATCATCATTAATTTCCCTTTTTTCTTTTCTATTTCTGGATTATTATATGATGGTTTTTGAACTTTCCATATACATATATAGGAATAGAAAAAGATAGACTAGAATCGACATCTCTTATGTCATGTCAATGACAATATAAAAATGGAATTGGGATCTGGATGGAATATAATGAAATAGAGCCACTTTGAGGTTCCCTATGAAATGAGGCATGGAACGGAGCCACTACGAAGAAGTTCTGGGGGTTACGAGGAAACTTCGAGTTCATATTGGTCATGGGTTGAGAACGAGATTTGCTTTGTCCACCGAAACCAACTTTTAGAAGGAAAAAAAAAACACATATAATTTTTGATAACTTCTTGTTCCCTCTTCCCAAAATTCCAGATTTGCTTTTTGTTAATTTACTGGCTTAGTGTGAGATAGAAATACGCTTTCTCGTCGTAATAATGAGTGAATCAATGAATGAAAGTAGAAGAAATGAAGTTTAACTCCCTTAGAAATACTCCAACACTCCACCTTTGTCATATATTCCATACATCACAGTAGATAGATATCATATTCATGGAATATGATTCACTTTCGAAATGCCTTGGTGGTGAAATGATAGACAAGCGAGACTCAAAATCTCGTGCTAAAAAGTGTGGAGGTTCGAGTCCTCTTCAAGACATAATATTGAGAATGCTCATTGAATTGGAATAAGTTCGGCAGCGACCAACCAATAGGAGAATTGTCCTAGACCTCAACGAAGAAATGAAAATCAGCACTAGAGGCGGGGGAGGAGTTTTTTGAAAGGGATTTTTCGGACTGATAGGATGGAGAAAGGCATTGGGCCAAGCAAGAATAAGAAGGGGAAAGCCTTATACCTTAGTCGGATTGAAGCACGACAACCTTAAGCTTCCTTTCTTTCTTCAGTTGTTTCGGTTGTATGCCACGAGGTCCCTATGGACAAGGGGACAAGTGAATCATCGCTTTTGGGCATAGCCAGCCCTCTACCATCCATCCCATTGCATTCCATCGTCTCGTATTGTACGGTATCGTATTAGACCAGATACATCTATTGACTGAGAGAAAGGTAGTTTAACTAATTATAGATTCTTCGTTTTTTTATTGATAGGGATCCCCATTCATTCCTAGATTCCCTTCACTACGGATTGATTGTCCCTACCTAACTACATGGTAGTGCTCTAGGGAGCGCAATTGCTAGAGCATGGGAGAATGAAGAGTAATGGTTTCAGCAAGAGCAGCCGGACGGACTACTATAGTGAGTCTAGTGACTACTAGAGTAAAGTTGAGTCAAAAGGTATGGTATAGCAGCCTTTCCGAGCGAGCCTCTGGGATCTCCTGTAAACCCCCATGATGTGGTAAAGGGAGGATATTAGGGGAAGCAGTGAGTGGGGATTCCCCTGCAGAGAGCCGGATGAGGGGGGGTAGGAAAAAGAGTCGGGTCGACCAGGCTCGACGACCGGGAGAAGCAACACGAAATTCGGATTTGGTCGAAAAAGAAGCAACGCTATTGATACCATGACCGATCACCATCGATAAAGAAGAATCTTTCTAAATCACTTCGCATCAATAGGGCCTTCAAGCATCCGAAATACGCCAGGGTTTTTCGTTGCTAATAGTTCTTAGCGAAGGAAAATTTCATCACTAATACTTTATTTGAGACGGAAAATTTCTTCGTTAATAACTATTAGCGATGGAATTTAACCCTACTTTCAATTTTCTTCGCTAATACTTTTATTAGCAATGATAAATTCCGTCGCTAATGCTTTTACTGGTGACAGAAAATTACGTCGCTAATACTTTTAGCAACAAAATTTTATGTCAATTCATCGGAAAAAACACCAAATCCGTCGAAAATAATCCTTCGAAAATGTCTTTATTTTCGACGGATTTTTTTATTTATGACGGAAGACTATCACTGACTTAAGTATTTCCGATGGAATTTTCCGTCGGAAATACTCATTTTCGACGAAATTTTGGCTTTTTCTGATGAAATTTTTTTTCGGAAAAAGTCCGGCCTCTTGTAGTGTAGAATGAATTTTAGGAACTTTGATATGACACCTAAACCAAAAAAACAACAAACATTGATGAGATCATATAAACAAGCATTACTTTGCGAGGAGAACATGGTAGAATCTAAAGCTGAGTTTGGTAAGAAAGGGGAGAGTTCCCTACAGCAGACGAAGTCGGTTCTTGCTGTTAGTGAGGACGAGACTTTACACAAGCTGGAAAATGTGTGATTGGCACTGTAAAATGCTATTTTGATTCTGAATGGTTACAGAAAAATCCAAGGTGTTTTTGAAATTTTTGTTAAGGAATTAAGGGAGTCAATTTTTTATCTAGTGCTAATGATGAAAAATGATGGGTGGTCATGGTTGAACCAATGGCTGACTGACTGCGTATTATGGTCTCAAGAGTTCAATTCCAGAAAAAGAAATACTTGGTTGTATTGTTATGGTGTACCCTTACATGTATGGAACTATAGTACATTCGAAAATATTGCAAGCCTATGGGGTGATTTGCTAACCATGGATGATGAAACTTTGAAGTTCAACGACTTCAGCAGAGGAGCACTGTGTATCAGGATTGATAAGCTTAATAAAACTGATGAAACTATCAGTGTCTTTTGCTGGTGGTAACTGGTAAGAGTTTTCAAGTTAGGGTAACAAAGGTTGAAGTTATGGGCTCAACATCTAATTTTGACTATGGTTTTTCGTCGACACCATCCGGCAATGTTGTTTACCAGCAGGACCACCAACTTTCAAACACATCTGGGTTCGAAGAGGAAGAGGTAGCGACAGAAGATGAACAAAAGTTATGCAAAGAGATAAAGAGTAGAAACACAATATGCAAGAAAATAATAAATGAGCTTGCAGTGGCAGACCGAGATCTCGACAACGGGTCTCTATGTTGTGGGAATACAAAGATTGTGTCAGATGACGTTGGTACAAAATCTAGGTCTGAGGAGCTGGTTAAGGTTGATGTGGTGGAGTCCGAGAATGATTACACGGCTCTCAATAGGAGAGACATTAGGCATGTAGAAGCATATGGGGAATGTTTTATAGATAGGAAGACGACTGAGAGTGATGGTCTCTCTACATCTAATCTGCAGGTAAGTTTTTCTATAGCCTGCAAAGGGAATAAAGTGGACTACAAAAATGTTTCTTATGATGTTTGCGTTAGAAGTCTAAATAGGATGGTGGGATTTGGGCTAGAAGTTGTGGAAGCAGACCAGGTTAAAAGAGCCTGGTCTCACACGGATTCACTAAGCCCAAAAAAAAAAAATACACAGGCAAGACTCGTCTATAGCAAGTATAAGAAGGGGTGTCAAAACGCTAGAGGAAATTGAATCACTTCTGCATAATCAGCTTAGTAAAAAGATAAAATCGAGAGGAAGAAAATCAAGGGAACTTAGGAGCTTTGTCAAGAAGAAGTCATTTGGCACTAAAATTGCTAATGAGTCTCTCTCAGATGGTGACTTTCAAGATAGGAGAAGAATTCTACGCGAGGAAGCTATAACGACCTGGGCAATAGGAAAACTATTAGGCTTGTCGGCTAGTTGCGACGATGAAATGGTGGTGGAGAAGTTAATACAATTGGAAGCCAGACACGAAGGAAACTGTTAATTCTCCCAAGTTTGGTACCTTTCTTCTTCCTTTTTTTTTTTTTTTGGTCCCCTTTGTCATCAAGCGGTAAAGATTGGCGGTGAATCAGTGGTCTTAGGTGAATAAGCGAATGATTTACGAAAAAGTTAGCACTGGATAGTATGGTAAAACAAAGTAATGTGTAAAAATTGTAAATGATTTTAAGATTAAGAAGATGTTGCTAGTCAAGAATCAAAATTGGAAGTCATTTGGTATTCTGTTATCTAAGGTTTATGGTACGATGATAATCGGATTTGGCTTTCTTGGCGTATATTGGGATTTCGGATGGCCGGCTTATGCTCCAAGTGATATGGCTGCTATGAAGAATATTTGAGTTGAGATTTCGAGTCTAAGGAGTAGTGAATTGGAGGTAATTGATGTGTTGCAGATGGATGACGGAGATTGGTGTGTGTCATTCTGTTTTGGCTTGACAGAAGATGTGGTGATAAAATCCTTATGATGCTCTTCCATAGCCTTTTCTTTTTTGCTTTTGATAAGTTTACTAAAGTGATTAAGGCTGATTCTGATAAGATTAAAAACAGCGTGGCGATGAGATTAGTTACTGTAACATTGAGATTGGATACTGTAACGGTGAAATTAAAATCAGTGGTGGAGATATGTTTTTGAATTCAAATGCGGCGGTGACGGTGATGAGTTTAGTTACTGTAACAGTGAAATTGGATACTGTAGCGGTGAGATTAAAATCAGTGGTGGAGATATGTGTTTGGATTCAAATGCGACGGTGACGATGAGGTGAATTATAATAAAAAAGAAAAATGACCATTAAGAACATTAAATTAAAATATGTATATATAATAAATAATTATAAAATATTAAAATTATATTTATGTTAAATAATAATATATTAAAATTATATTTATATTAAAATATAATAGTTAAAATTATAATTATGTCCAAAAAATAAATTAATAAAATAAAAAATAAATAGTTTAAAAATAAACTTTTTGTATTTTTATGTAATTACTTATTTTTATTAATCATATTAAATATATAATAATAAAATATATATTTATTAATTTATTATATAACAATAAATTTATTAATTCTATTAAATTAAAAATTATTTCTTTTTTAAATAAAAATCATAATAATAATAATAATAATAATAATTCAGTGTCAGGACTCAGGGACAAACATGTTATTTCACTATTCATATAGTATAAAAAACAAGGATAAAGTTGGAAAGTTAAAAACTAAAATATCAGTGGGAGGATGAGGTCCAGTAGGGAAAAACAGCCCAGCACGGTGAAACTCTGTTCATCGTGCTTGAGCTGTGTTATCCAAAGACATTTAATGGTACGATTGGAGTAAAAAGATGTCACAACTGCACCGAACAGTGGTCTCATTTGAATCCGAACGGGGGGCCTCTACTTTGGATGGGTGCTTAAAGTTCTATGTTGACTAGTGGGAATCCAAGACCATCATATAGTGGAGAGATGTTGAATGACGTGGTTGGAAATATATTAATTATCTTCTCCGGGCCATTGGGGATTCAAGACTGCAATTTACAGATTTAATGGTCATGAAAGCTGCTTTGGAGATCAAACTGAGTGACAGGAAATAAGGGATTAATAATAGATGCTGATTTTAAGATAGCTGTGTCGCGATGTTAATTGGAGAAAACAGACAGATATTATTTCCTATGTTGATTCCATGAAGGAGGATATTGGCTAAATGGAATTGATAAACATCTTCGATGAAGTAAATGACCTTGCAGACTATCTTGCTAAGGCAGGGGTGATTAGGACTAATTCGTTCATGGCATGATGGTGATATGGTTTCCTTTATTCTACGTTGAAGTGAGCCATGATAAGTAAAATTATATGGTGGGCTCTTTGGTTAATTTGGTGTTTGAGTTTTGATAAAAGACTTTTCTTGGTAGTGCAAGATTATTGGATTCATGACAATCTTAATGATGTTACTTTTAAAGGATATGATTCCTGTGATTTTGTCTGTAAAAGTCTTTGTGGTGTGTAATATTGGATTTAAACAATGAGTTTGCTGCAGTAGACTATGGCTGGTGGTTTTACTTGCTACTAAAAATTGCAAAGTGGAGCATCCAGTGGATAGTGGTCCTCTCTTCATGTTTGGCATTCGATTTATTTATTTATTTATGAACTTTGATCAAATGGGAGATGATACAGGATTTTTGTTCTTTCCATGGTGGCCTTTTTTGAGTAAAGGAGATTATTTTGCTAACCAATGAAGATCTGATTGTCACTTTGGAAAGAAGTCTGGCCAGCTGAGTGTGTTGGTTAGAGCGACTTGTGAGGAAATGGTTATGGCTTGGGGGCAATGCAATCTGTTGTTTTGAGAATGCAGTTTGATAATGGCTGGTTTTGAATGTTCATTTGTGTATTTTCATATCAAAGTGTTTTACTTTTAGGGGATTGATTTAATGCTCTGTTATATTTTTAGGGTCAATTCTCTGTTGTTTTATTGAGAGATTGTGAGAGACTCCTCTTTTTTTTTCTAAGTTGTTCTCATTAAAAAAAAGAATGATAATGACAAAAGATTTAACCAGAGCAAAGCTCTTTTAATATGTTTATGTTCCAAGGTTAATTTTGAAGAACATATATACGTTGTCAGAAAATATATTATCCATAAAAAGAAAAAGAAAAAAGGAAAAACATATTAAGGGTACTTTAGTATTACTGTTGGAAAAGTTTGGATTAAAAAAAAATATATTTAAAAAATATGATAAAAATTGTGATTTAAAAAATTTTAAGTATTTAGTATTACTGTGAAAAAAATATTATGAGAAATTGAAATGTCAAAAAAAAATGTTTAATAAAAGTTTAGAGATATGAGTAAAAGTGCTCATGAGCCGGGCTTAGCTATGGTATCAACATCATATATAATTGCCCAAACCGGCCCGGCTCGAAATATGGGCCTAAAATTTTGCGAAAATCCATCCATATTTGTAAATGGATAGTCCAAACCTGTTTAAGCTAGTTCATATTTTTTTCTAAAAAAATTTAAATAAATATTCTTTTATTATTTAATTTTTAATAATTTTATCTATTTTTTTTCTTTTATCAAGTTCTAAAACATGAAGAACTTAACATATTTTTAAATATTTACACTATAATATTATATATATTTATTTTTTATATGATATAAATTACATAACATATAAAATATAAAAATAATATATTATATTATATAAATGAAAAAGGGATCAGGCCGAACTTGGACCTTAATTGTTGGAGCCAAGGTCTGGCCCATTTTCTAAATAGGCCTCTTTTTTGTCCAAACCCATATTTTGGGCATAATATTTTTGTTCAAACCCTCCAAAATATAAACGGGCTTTCAGGCTTAGGCGGATAACCCGACTCTTGAGCAGGTTTAGATGCGAAGATAAAAAAATTATTTTATCTAAAAATCAACTTTTAAATCGCAAAAATGTCATTTTCTTATTTTTTTTTTTTTAATTTAGATTATCAAATCATAATTTTATTTGTAAAAATAAAAACTTTTTACCGATTTAACATAAGCAATTAAACGAAGCTAAGTGTACTAAAAGGAGCGATGGTCGCTCAGGATACATAATATTTTCCTGAAACAGGTGTTTTTTTTATTTATTTATTTGAAACAGGTGCTTTTTCAAAAAGAAGAGTCCCAAATCCCAATCCAATAGCATATTGGATTCCATTGGATGTATTTCAAATAGAAAAAACTGGGTATCCCATTTTAGAGATACGACTTTCAGACCCTCTTTATCCTTTGCAGTACTTGGCAAGATCTGATTACAAGATACTCCCCTCCAAAGTCAGTCATAAATCTGCAAGGACTTTTGAGGAGAGACGAAAAAAAAAAATTTATCACAATGAGCGCCAAATTTGATGTAAAGATGCGTTTGGATTAAGAGCATGCATTATCTTCTCATCATCTAATTAATGCCACATTGTCTAATTGTCTTCCATTTTAACCTGTTTAATTTGGTTTTCCTCATATAAATTCTTGATTTCCAGAGGCCATTAGGTCCATTACAGTCTCTATATATATGTTATCGTAAGGTTCATTTTTGTTTTTAAAGATTGGGAGTTAACATGTTAGAAGTTGAAACTTTTTCATTTTTTCCTATTCAATAACATGTTTTAAGAAAGATTGCCAATTAATAAACAGAGTTAATTGTAAAAAAAAAAAAACCTGGTATTGCATATTGTACGGAGAAATTTTTTTTAAAAAAAATCGTTATCTGAAGATTAAATATGGAATTGCATATAAAAAGGATATAATAATTCTTTGTTTCGTATTAATTGTATCCTATTCCTAGCTACTTGAAAAAAACTTGAAGACGGTAGAAGGAACTTTGTGAATCCTGAGTATCCAACTTGGAGTAGCAGTAGTAATAAAATAAAGAGAATAACTTATATTAGGATGATCCTAAAAATTAAGGTTTTTAAGCATCAATAAAATAATGACACATTATAATTTTTTAAAAATATGTAATTTTTATTATATACTCATCCTCATCAGATACACTATGTAATTCAATTTAATTATAATAAATTTATTTAAAAATTAAAATAATTAAAACTCATAAACTTAGTCTAGGGTGTAATTATCTTGGAAAAAAATTTCACAGCGACGGCAAAACTCAATTTCTTCAAAGGAACAATTCTTGTTCTTTTTTATTATCTATATATTATTGTATTGATTTGGTAAGGATGATTTAACAATGACAATTTTCTTACTATATGCGGTAGTCATGCTAACTAGCTACTCATCTCTAATATTTTGTTTCCCTATCTTTCACTCTTTTTCTAGAGAGAAAAGGTAACCAGAAATCAAAAAATTTGTGAGATTTATACTGTAGAATTATAAATTCATGAAGCTTACATTTTCATTGATGAGTTCTTGATGCTTCGAAAGAGAGGTATAGATGAAAAAAGAAAAAAAATAAGAAAAAGAAAGAGAGTAATGAAAATCGAAAGCCAAAAGTCACGCCTAAAAGAAAGGAAAAACAGAAATATTTTTATTTTAAATAGTATATTTGGTGAGGATAAATATATAATAATAATTATATTTTTAAAAAATTATTATGATTTTAATATAAGTTATTCTCATAAAGAAGTAAAATGAAACGTAAATTATAAGACTTGTCCCTCGGTGACCTAGCTAACTTTGAGCAAGATTAAAAAATCGAATCAAATCTAATGAGACTTAATTTCATTCATCATTTTAATTGATCGAATAAGTTGAATCAACGAATTTAATTAAAATTTTAAATATTAATTTATTCCGATTAAATCAGTTTATTTTTCCGGTCAATTTTGAAACTTAAAGGAGATGAGATAAAGACAAAAACTAGTAGGTGTCAAATCAAAACTCAAATGAGGGACCCAATTTGGTATTGTTTCCCTAGAAAATCTCATGAATCTCAAGATCAGTTTGTTTTACTTAAAATAATTTATGAATTTTTTTATTTATATTTTTTGGTATTTAGTTGAAAGAAAATTAATTGATTAAAGAGAAATGATTTGTTGATCAACGGAAAATAAAAGTTTTTTTTGAAAATTGTCTTCCTCTTTTTGAAAAGGGAAGATAATTTTTGAAAAACTGCCATTAGTAGAGCTACTCGAATCTAAATTTGGACATCATATTTTAGATTGAAACTTAATTTGACTCGAGCCAAATATTATTATATTAATAAAAATATTTATTTTTTAATTATAAAAATATATAAAAATATTAATATAAACATATTTTACTATTGTAATTTTCAATATTTTATTTAAATATTATCAAACCTACATATTTATATTTATATTTATATATTTTAATTACATAATATAATATAATATTTATATTTTAATAATAAATTATTAATATAATGACTATCATTTATTATTTTAATAAAAATGTTATTTCATATAACAATATCATTATTTTAATAATAAATTGTAATACTATAAATATTTTAAATTTTAAATAATATTTTTAATATTTTATTGAATAATGATTTTATATTACTATTTTAATAATAAATATATAAATTATACTTTATTATTATTTAATAATAATTTTTTTTAGTATAAAAAGATTATTTTAATAGTATAACTATTAATTAATAGAAATGATATTTTAATAATTATTAGAACACTTTAAATATTTTAAAATATTATAAGAATAAATAATATTAATAGAAATACTAATATTATCTTTCAGTATTTTAATAATAAATATTTTAATATTATGCCATATTACTATTTGAAAAAATTAGAAGTAATATTTTAATAATAATTATATTAATATAAATAATATTTTAATATTTATATTAATATTACTATTTGAAAAACTAAAAATAATATTTTATAATAATTATATTAATATAAATAAAATTTAATAATTATTATATTAATCAAAATAATATTTTAATAATTATTATATGAATAGAAATAATATTTTAATAATAATTATAATATTTTAAATATTAATATAATTAATGTTTTAGTAATAAATAGTATTATTTTAAGTATTTAATATTAATATAATATTTTAGTATTAAATATTATTATTATTATTATTATTTTAATAAGAAATTATTTTTAATATTTTAATAATTCATATTTATGTCAATATTGATATTTGAAAAAGTAGACTTTTTTCAGTAAATAACCAAACAACAGAAAAAAATTTTCAATAAATCATCCAAACATCTAAAAATTTCTACTTTTTCAAAAAAAAAAAATTCAAATTTTTCAGAAAATATTTTTTGAAAATCAATTTTTGTGAAACAAAGAGACCCTCAATTTCCTTGCTTCAAATAAAAACAGATGATCATGTGAAAAGATGTGTTAGAAAAGGGCGTGTCGCCCCACGTTACATGTAAGCAAAAGGCAATATTTGAGAGAGTGGAAATTCCTTCTGGAACTGGAAACTGCGCACAATCCTTTGGCGTTTATTTTGCTCCTTCAATTTCAAATGAGTTGTTCATACCATTTTCATTGAAGAAATTGCTATGGAGTAAGGAAGCTAAGGTCGAAGCAACATTATGTGAAATTTCAACATAACAATTAATTAATGCCATTAAAATAGTCTTTTTCTCTCTTTTTTTTTTTACTTTTTTTTTTGCTTGGTTATTTCAACAAAAGAAAGTACATGGTTCTTCGAGGGAGCGTGTTGGTATTAATGCTGTGCAACATTGAGGGTCAGCCCAGAATATAAGGTTGGGTCGTCTCTTTCCTATGATTCTCTCTATTCGGTTCCATTCTCCCATCCCATTTCACCAATGGAACATAGCGAATGCAGGGCAGTTTTTGTGAACAGAGAATATTTTGCAATCATATAAGGAGCAGGAAAATGATGTATTTGAAGAGAGTCCGAAACGATTTGATACTTAAAGGCTATTAATATTGACCCAAAATAGTAAAAGTTACTTCAAACATCAAAATATAATTTTGTGTAAAAAGAAACTAATGTGGACTAATTAATGCCATGTGGAAGACATGACTTTATCGATGGACACACCCTCGAAATGAAAATTATTCCATTAATTAATATTAACAAAGGCGTCCAGTTATTTCTACCCCATTTTTGCTATCCTTTTACAGAAACTTGTACAAGCAAGCAAGAGGAGATTACAAGATTGATGTGATCCAGAATTCAACAGTTAATAATGGCAAACAGCTAACAAATAACATTTGTCTAGGACTCATTAACCCTGCACAATACACTTACTAGTAAAAGAGTCTTCAAGGTGCTGCCCGCTGGATGATTTTCCAGAGCAACCAGCTGATAACATCTGATGCTCTGCCAGGGCTTCCGATGCAGTTGGGAACATAGGGAGCTCCACCAACTTTTCTGCCTTCCCACTCTTCCTGTCTTTCTCGATGGCTGTCAAAAGTACTCGAAGAGCTTCTCTCATCCAATCATACCGGCACAATTTATACGCTTCTTCTGGGGAAAGCTGTAAAAGATATCAAACAGTTCAAATATGGCTAATTGGATATATGATCATCAAATTGACAGAACTAAAATTAGGTAGTAAACAAGTTCCAAGTGGTCAAAAGGGAAATTCATCTTGTAAACTGTTCCTCCAAACATGCTAAGGAATAAATCTTAATTTCTTACTGACCCATTTCCTCTTGTAACTAATCTGCTCTGCCCATGAGTCAAGTTCTTCAGTCACATCCATGGCAAACATATAACCTCTACAACCACCTTCCAGGCTGCAACTGTTCTGTTTGCTCTTGCTTCTAAACTCCCAGACTCCCAGTGGATCCTCCTGAATGAAACGAAAATGTCTACATTATATATTGAAAACACAGATTTATGTTAAGGATTGTCAGTCAGTCCATCATCACAACATGATACATCAACTGCACTGAGCAACGATTTTGTGCAAAGAAGTACGATTAGAAATGCAGGCATGTAAATAATGCAATTTAAAGCTCATACAAATTTCTGCATTATCAAAGGTGGATATGTATAAAAGATTACAAGACCAAAGCAAACCACGTTCCATTTAGAAATATGGAAAGCAGGAACTATTTGGAATGCTGTTGAAACTTGTACACCAACTGCATGCTGAGCCATGTGCTTTAGATGAAAGGGAAGTTGCTATACAAATTCATATTAGTTAGCACGAGTGGAATACATATTAAATACATATTAAAACAGCTCATTCTCATGGAACTTGCAAAGAGAGGAAACATGTGCAGCATCGTCTTAACAATTTTGACTGAATCAAGAGCTACAGTCCCAACACTTTATAGTTGCCTCAAGTCCAATTTTTCATCTCTTTCCATTTTCTTTCTGACCATAATCAATGATTTCATCATGCCATAGAGCATATACTACCTGATAAGTAAAACTTATGTCTCCATCCATTCATAAGTACATCACCATTTTCATCAAATTTTATACCCTCCAGTTGCCAATACTGACTGGTTATAATTGAAACCAGTCAAATATTTTTACAGAACAAATTGCAGAAGAGGCATATGTTAAATAAGAAATTTAGATGGATTAATGTATCAAATAAAGCAAGAGCAGCCAGCAGTACCATTCAATGAGCATTAGCTTCATACCAAGAATTAAGGAACAAATTAATCTTTTTCTTAGCTGCAAGTGACTTGACTTCTAAAGTCTAGCCTGAATATTTCCCCATTCCTTACTACATTATCCAACAGCCCATGGCAGTTTAGAAAGAAATTGTATATTCTTTAGATTACTAATTGTAGCTGTACTGTCAACAACATGAACTATGATTTATCTAAAAAACAACATGAACTACGCAAGTCAATTTAATAACTATTAATTAAAAGGAGAAGAAGTTAGACAACTCCAGTACCCATAATATGAGTATTAAATACTTCCTTCTAGTTCCCGATGAAACATTAGATTTATAAAGCAAGAGTAGATACTAGTCATGCCTATGCCAAGAAGGGATATTGAAACCTACATCAAGTATTCCTTTGACTCCGGCTTCCTCCAGGGCCTCACGACATGCTGCTTCACAAACAGTCTCATCATCTTCCCATCCACCCTGACAATCATATGAAGGTGTAGACCCTTGACATCAAAAATTCCATCCATACTACGGTTTCCATATATATAAATACATCAGATAGACTAAATAGTTTAGCATCTAATTTGGGAACGGAGAAGTGGGAAGTATATACTTTAGGGAACACAAGATCATCACGATTTGGCGTGGATATCATGAGAACAGTAATCCTGCTCGTCACATTGCCGTTTCTCTCCTCGACATCGTTCTCGAGTCTGTACGGAATACACCTATTTTTTTTGCACCAGAAAGAGCTACTGTGAGTAAAAAAGACCGCAGAAACAAAGCAGGGTTTTTTAGCTATTCATATAAGAATTAATGCATCTATAAAAAGTAGTGTGTGAGGTAACAGCTAGCTGACATTACACCACTTCTTAAGATTCCAATTAAGTCAATCTCTTCATGATACTTCGCACTAGTTTACATTACACCACTTCTTAATAACAAGGGTGCTTGATTGCTTGTTATCAGCTATGATTCCAAACAGAAACTCTAAAATTTAAGAAAGGCGACATGGAAAATTAAGAACCAAGAGCAATATTGCCAACTTCGAAATAAAATTTCAAGTCATCAGTGCCCCTAATTTAATCCAAGAAAACAATCTTTATAATGTCCATTCTTCATTTTTATAAGTACAGAAGAGATACAGTAGTGTAATGTAACAGAAAAAGCACGTAAAAACAAAGTAATTAGATCAATTTCATCATTTAAGTAGACTCCTGCTTTAACTAACTCAGTCAATCCTGCATTTTCCACCCATCCCATAGGAGGTAAATGAAGAGAGCATTTCACATAACGGTTCGTGAACAGTTCGATTTTTGTTCGTTTATATTCGTTTATTAAATTAATAAATGATTATGAATAAGATTTTAAGGTTCATTTATTAAACAAACTGAACACGAACAAGATATGTTCAATTCATTTATATTTATGAACATGCTCGTTTATAAATCATTTAAAACTCGCTTAATAGATCGTTTAATGGTCATGAACAAATTCATTTAATTTAAACGAACGAAACTCAAACACACCTAATTTTAAACGAACAAAACTTTAACACAATTTTAAAATTTTTAACGAACACAAACCGAGCACAAACAAACACAAAAGCAAACGAACAAAAACAAAAGTATATTCATTTAACCCGATTCATTTACAATCTTACCACCCACCCCTCAAAAAAATAAAATACATAAATAAAAAACTTTAAAGCATCAAATTATTCTATCTTATCTTTTCTGTTTAAAAACATGACCACTGGTATCCTTCTTTTTATTTATTTTTTATATATCTTTTACTTTAAGTCCTCGTAGAAAAAAATGGATGTGGAGAAATTAAATATCAAGACAATAACAGGTGCAAGAAAGTCAAGGCAAAAGGTCCATCTCTGTTTTAGTGTTTATGAGCGAAAATTGACATTAAAGCAAAACCATTATCACGTGAACCACAGTAATTTGGCACTTCTTATTGTTATTTTGCTCCTTTTCTTTTTCTTTTTTTTTGAAAGAAGCACCAAGGAAAAGAATGATGCGTGCCACTAATTCTTAACACCTTTAAGGAAGACACAGAAATCCTATTCACCTGAAGTTATGTTGTAACTACAATCTCATTACTTGAGCTTTAACAGAGCTGACATAAGAACAAGAGACTAGGAAAGAAGAAAAGAAAATTTGTTATTATCAATTTTCACAGGCTAGAGATAAATAAAGGAGGCAAGAACAAGAAGCAGAAACAAGGAAAGAAATTAAAAAATTAGAAAGCAGTGAAATTTGGAAATTACCCAGCAACAAGCCTCAGATGATCCTCGTACCGTTGTCTGTGTCTCCCTTTTCGTGCGGGTAAGAAAGACATGATCATATACTATCTGCATCATCCCAAAACACAAAACCAAAAGAAGAAATAAAAAAGGGGTTAAATGGAAAGATGATTAAGTTAAGTACAGCAAAATATTAGAAATGCAAAGGAATATAGTGAGTACCTGGATTGTTGTTTGGGTGATCAAGAGCTGCATTCAGTGAGAGAAAAGCACAAGATCCTGACCCTTTAGGCGTGAAAGCAAAAAGGAAGCTTTTTGGTTGAAGAACAAAGCAATGAGAAAAGCATAAAGAATGAGTAAAAACGTTGTCATGCTCCGAGTTTTTAATAGGAAAGAGCAGGAAACAAGCAAGTCAATAACGGCAACGCTAGCACTGAACCTTTACAAAGTTTTTCTTTTTCTTTTTCCTGAGAATTTTAAACAGATGGGAATGTTGGATTGCTCCTTCACAGAAATTGTCTTGTTTTACTTTTACCAATTAGCAGAAGGAGAGAAAGAAGATTTCAGCGGGGAGAAAATCAACGGAACTACTTTTACCAGGCTTTTGTTTAGTTGTAGTATTAAAATTCCTGTTGCTGCTGTTATTCAAAACTGCGACTTTTTGTCATGATTGAATCATGAACCACGATCTTCATCTTCTTCAAATGCCGAAAAGGAAAAAAAAAATATACATATATATATACTAAAAGAAATTTCTTTGAGCTTCTTACCAATATTTTCCAATTTGATTTCTTTGAGCTCTATCATGGAATCATCTTCACAGCCTCGCAGGGCCTTCTTTTGGCCGTGTATTTTAAAGTGAAGCACGTCATGGAAAGTCCCATCTGACTCATCATTATTGCTTTCCTTCAAGACTAAGGTTGACTTAGGCAAACCTCATGTAAGTAGTTCTTAGTTATTTGGGTTTATAAGAAAAACATGCACGGTTATTGTTGAATGATCTAATTAATAAAAATTATTTAAAAAAAATAAATATTTAAAAATTATTATAAAAGATATTGTAAAAATAAAATTATAAATTTTTTTTTCTTTTTTATTAAGAAAATATTATTTTTTAAAAATTTTAATTAAAAATAAATTTTAAAAATAAAATATTTAAATATATATTATTTTTAAATTTTAAAAAAATTTTAAAAAATAAAAAAAAAATTAATTTTAAGCATATTATTTTTATTTTTTTAAATTTTTTAATTAAAAAAATAAATAAATAATTTAAAATTTTATTTTTTAAAATTAAAAAATTTTTATTTTCAAAATTTTTATTTTTTAATTAAAAAAAAAAAATTTTATCAAAGATAATTTTATTTTTACAATATCTTTTATAACAATTTTTAATTATTCATTTTTCTTTTTCAAATAACTTTTATTCATTATACCATTTAACATTTAACAAATACTTCTTTGAAGGCATGTTTTCATATTTACCCTAGTTATTTTGAAAGAAATCCCCCTTCATTCATTAGCTTGTTTATGCTTTGATAATTGCAAATTTTGAAATTGGGAAATTCTTAAAATTTAGAAGATACTTATCCAGCGTTGAAGTAGGGATTTTTTTTTTTTTTCAGACAAAGTCTGAGACCATATATTCCAAAATGAAGGAAAAGGTTTGTTTTTGTTTTTAGGCAAATAAGAAACGACGAAGGCATAATATATTAGTATGTCAATTTAGAGGAGAATAAGAACCAAAAGATAGAAGGCCAAAAGGAAAAAACAAAAAAACAAAAAATCTTCCATCAACAAACGTGTTGAAGAATTGTCCATTACTTAGTAGTTAAAACTTTTTTGTTTGATAATGATTTTATTTATAAATTACTGTATCTTTTATAAAAATAAAAATAAAATATTTAGAGTGAGCATTCGATTAGTTTGATATCAATATATCTCGATTACCGATTAAATCGAATGTATTCATGATACCGACTGAACCGACCGACCATTAATTTTCAAATCGAAATAATCGAACCGACCATAATCGGTTCGGTCAGTCTATTCAGTGAAATAGAGGAATTCAATGAAGCCGCATAAGCTTTCTACCTTATAACTTAAAAAATATATATATATTTTCTATTTCTCATTTTCACCGCAAAATTTGAAGTTCTTTACGCAAATACTCTCAAATTTCTAAACAAAATTAAGCGAAACTGAAGAAAATTAAAACTGATCCACAGGCTTCAAAACCTTTCTCAAGTCTCAACCACCATTGATATAAAAACAAATGCAGATGCAAAAGAGAGGGTGAGCGAGAGTTCAGACTAGAACGGACCTTCATTTTGGTCGGTGTCATTGAACTCCTTCTCAAGAGCACGATCGATCATGTCGGCGAAACTATCCTCTCTGGATCTCGAGTCCGAGACATTGGACTGGGCAGCAGTGACATTGATCTCCGCCACCGATACAGACTCGGCGTCAATGGTGGCAGAGAAACCGAAGAATACAAAGAGATCGAAAATGAAGAAGAGGGCTGCGAGTCTTGGGTCAATTACAAAGGATCTTTGGGCTTTGGGTTTGGACCAAATAACAATAGGTAAGGGTTTTGGGTTATGATTTGGATTTGAAATTAAATAAAAATATTATTTATTTTTTAAAATTAAATGTTGATTTATTCGATTTTATATAGCATACCGATCGAATATATATTTTTAAACCGAATTAAAAAATCAATTAACACAACAACCGAATAAACCGAATCGAATCAATCGAATAAGATCGGTTTCGATGCATATTGTCGGTAAACCGACTATTTGTTCACCCACAATTATTATATAAACTATGCCAAAGTAATTGTAGATGATATTTGGTATTGTATAAGAATCCAAGAGGAATTATAGTTGATATGATCATTCACATCAGTCTTGTAATACACGCCAAAAGCGTTTACTCTGAGTCAACTCTTGAAAAAAAAAAAAAATTAGCAATTTGGTTAAATTATCAAACTTGGCAGGAAATAGGCCCAGATGTCGAAGTAGGTACAAACTTGGGGCCCATCATGCCTTGTCGCCCTTGTCCAGTCCAATCGGTGATATCATGACCGACATGTCAATATTCAATTCAACATTAATTTCGCCTAAAATTACTTTTTAAAAAATAATTTTTGTATTTTTTATATTTGTTTCATAAAAATAATTTGATTAAAAATAAATAAATTTTGGATCAACCAAAAATAATTTTTTTTTTTTAAATTGTCTTACGTTTTTTGAAAGCATAAAATATTTTTTTAAAACTAAAATAAAAAAAAAATAACTGATCCCTAAATATAAGATGGACCCCTAAATATAAAAACTGAAAAAAAAAAATCATCCAACAATAAAAAATACTTTTCATAAAATCATCCAACAACAAAACATATCAAGTTTTTTAAATATCAATTTTCGAAAAAAAAAAACAGATTCATTAATTAACTTACAAGTACAAACTGCTAGATTGTGTGAAATTCCATCATATAAACTTAGAAAATTAGGAATCCGAGTAATATGTAGACATGGCTTAGCAATTGGTCCAGAAAATTGAAAAGGGGCTTTCAAATGTGTTAAAAAATGGTTCTCATACTTAACATCCAAGAGGGTCAAAATATCCCAACGCATGGGTTTGATGAAGTCAAACAAGCCAGATGAGACCTAACAAAAAAAGAGAAACCATACCATCTTTATTTCTTTAAACAATATTAGTTTTCGAGCACATGTAAATTATATATCTCTTACAAAACTTAATTTAATAAATAATTTTTAAATATTATAATAATAATAATACTAAATATTAATAATTTAATTAAATAATCAAAAATATAAATTTACTTAAATTAATGTCATTATCATAATTAAACTTAAATAATAATATTAAAATTAAATTCATTGAAAATGTTTTCACTTACCATACCATAAAGTTTGATAAAATTATACATATTTCAAAGTTTTTATTACCAATAAGTATAATAATAATAATAATGATAATAATAATAATAATAATAATAAACATTAGATCATCTACATAAAAGTAAAACTCAATTTTGGGATGATAAGACAAATTAAGTGAGTTAGTGAGACAAGAAACTAATTACTCTAAAAACTAATATTTGTTTTTTTTTTTTTTTTAATGCCAAATTAAGTTTTTCATCTTATATAAAACTTCTTTTAACCTTATTAATATCTAAATAAATAGTTTTTTCATAAGATTGAAAATGCTTATCTAACTTAGACTCTTAACGTGCTCGAATATTAATCCTATCTAAGCTGATTGTCGATTTGAATCTAAAAGACAATGACTTAAATTCTATCAAAATCAAATTTGATTAAACTTGAATCAACTCAAACTTTAAACGGTTCAAAATTCAAATTAAGAATAACATAAATTCTTTTCTCAAATTGATTATAACGCAAATTCTTTTCTCATTTTAAATTTTAATTTAATTAAAAAATATTATAATATACAAATGAACTAACTTGGTTCGAATTGAATTAATTTTAAAAAATCAACAATTTAGTACTAACTTAAACCGAAAATGATTTGAAGATCACCAATTTTCGAATTGAGATAATAATCCAATCAAAATCTACTATTTTTATTCATCTTGAAATTTACTTTTTTGTCGGCTAAAAGATATTTTCATTCATTTCAGTAAGAAAATTACATCAATTCAATTCCAAGTTCATCTTTAATTAACAATTCAAAAAGTTCCTTATATAAGGGTTTTTTTTTTTTTTTCACATTCGATGTCTTACTTTTATTGTTTTAATTGATGT
The DNA here is from genome assembly GCA_030761205.1 of Fremontodendron californicum. Classification (NCBI taxonomy): domain Eukaryota; kingdom Viridiplantae; phylum Streptophyta; class Magnoliopsida; order Malvales; family Malvaceae; genus Fremontodendron; species Fremontodendron californicum. Next base: position 6,972,854 of record JAULJL010000025.1, on the reverse strand, counting down.
TAACATTAGTTAATTAGTTTGTCAGAATAATTTAGAGTGAAATTATAACTATAAGAATGTACTTTTTTATATATATATTGAGAATTGGACAATTTGAATCCATCTTTTTGAGTAATGCAAAACATGTACAACTATTTAATAAAATGTTCAGTTGCATAATTGAGTGTATTTTGAACAAAAGTAGTTGACAAAACTTGCTTTAACCTAATTGATCATCGGACCTATGTCTAAAACTTTATATGAAATCATGAAAAATAAATTTTGAAATACTCCTTCAATAAATGACTCAACCTTTACTAAGATTTGGATTCCACCTACCTAATTACTTTATTTTCATTCAACAATCAATAATGCTCTTATGCTTTTAGTATATTACTATTTTGCTTTTATTGATAATCAATATTTCATTTTTGGTATTTGATATTGTCAAAATTTGATTTCTGATCACTGTAATTAAGAGAATTCATCACTATATTTAATTGTAATTATTGTATATTTTCCTACTTTATTTCTTAAAAATATTATTCAATAATACTCTATATCAACGAAACTTATAACATTTTCATTTAATGAATAATATATGTTTGGATTATTATCTGGTACACCGTCAGTGGATTTTTTTAATTCCACAAGCGGTGTTCACATGCATCCGTAATCTTATATACGATTTCTATTTTTACAAAGCGACCGTCGGATTTAACAATATAATCGTACTCGTCGTGCACGTAAATTTTTGAATCAATCCGATATCCCTATCATATCGATCGAGAATACTGTCTTTTTCAATATATATTTAACGGTTGAAATTTTTTTATGTCGAAACAAATAGTTAAACATTTTTTATTTATTCGAAACTCGACGTGCATGATCTACGCGAATAGAACATGAAATACGATGATCGGATTAAAAAAATATAAATCGGATGAAAGGTTACGTAAACGTGTAAACACCGCTTGTGGAGTTAAAAAAAGTCCACTGACGGTGTACCTGATAATAATCCTATATGTTTTCATGCTTTTATTTGATATTACCTGTGTTTCATATATACTTGATACTCCCTACATTCCTTTTTTTTTTCATATTTCATTTTTGGGATGTTCCAAAATGATTTATTTTATTTTAAAAATTAACATTTAATGATCAGGAACTGTTTTAGAAACATGGCTTGATGCATAAAGATCTCAAAATTATAACCTTTATAATTCCTTTACAAGCCTTATATGTTCCATGGGCTTCATCCAATTAGTACTTATTAACTCTTACTTTTGTTTACTAATAATGAAGGAAAACTTTTAATCACAAATTAAATGAGTGATTGTCGTGCATAATTGGTAGTATAACCTTGACCAATTTGACTGGCTCTAGGGTATACTCCAATAATCTTCCACTTGCACTGAGCCAATCGCTAATGTATCCAATACCGAATTCTTTCGTTTAGCAATCATGTCTCTACTAGGAAACAACTTTAGTACATGTTTGTGAAAATGTGCTTGGTTGCATAGTTTTTGATAATGTCCATTATCATAGTCATTATACATATTCGTATCACAATAAAACCTGGATTCCTTTTTTCATGGCTCATGTTGTTATTCTAACAACTTAAGATTCCTTTATTAACTCAATGAGCTAATGATCCAAACACCCTTTTGCAGCCTTAAACAAAAAGTTTGTATTTGACTAAGGATATAAAAACTTTCAGTCTTCTATAGTTTGGAACGCTTTCAAATGACTGTTTTTTTTTTTCACATTATGGTTTTATGTCGTTCATGTTCATTGGATTCTCTCACTACATTAAACTCATTTTAACATCTTATCTAATGTTTAATGCTTTATATTTTCGGATTTTAGCATTAATGCTTACTAATAATGTATCTCATATACATTATTCATGTGTTACTAATAACACTCCCACTAACATTCACATGTGCACAATTGATATCTTATCCTTTGATAAATTTATTTTTGAATGCTTATCAAACTTGATATCAAATTCCTATTTCTTACATTGTTTGTTCAGTAGATCCATCTCTTATGAGTAATGCATCACAATGCATCCTACTAAAACCTTGAATCATTATGCATACATCTTATGTATAAACTTTGGGTTACAAAATGTATTTATGATCTTTAACATTTAAAGAGTCATAAAATTTCCAATGTTTTTAACATGTGTAAAAAACATAACTAAGCAAACTCATTTACTTCTCTTCGGATATGAATTCAAAACTATTTTTGAATGCATGTATGTGATCTTAAAATCAAGCATTTCATATCTCATATGAATTTTTCTTACTATTACAACTTGTAATCCTTTCAAAAGGTTTTAGGTACTAATATTCAGCAATTGAGGCTCATATGAACGTCTTATGTTCAATCAATTCATCTTCTTTTTTTAGTTCTAAGAAATCTCTCTATTAGGATCTCATCTCTCAATTAGAATGCCTTTTAACACTAAAAAACTTCATAATCATATTATGAATGTTTAAGCAACAACTTATCTCACAAGTGTTCTTAAGTCATGTGAATAAAAATCTTTTGATTCATAATCAAGAAGCTACAAGTATCTATATACTTTATTCTTATTTTTTATGATTTAAGAATTCACATTGCTTAAAGTATAATTATCAATATGGCAAGTTTCTAATTTAACTATGATTATAACAAGACCAGAGCATGGAATAAAATCCAATAAAGGTATAATCCAATGCTAGAAAAAATAATATATCTAAAACATACTAAGAATGGCTTGTAAGGCCAAAACTAAAAATCCTCAAAAAAGTATTTGGCTATAATGCCAAACCCAAAACATCCAATGTTTAAATAAAATCATATCCAAAATAATTTGTTTCTTAAAACAACTAATCCTAGGCAGACAAGCTTGATCTAACATCAACTAGGTTGTCGCCTCCTTTGGTCATTCCTCATTCCTCATTGTCCTTGGTTCCTACAATATGTTATATATATATATATATATATATATATTAGAACCAATTCTCATAAAATATTATATATCAAATGGAATAAGAATGTTATAATTCATAGCATACTTGAAGTAGAAACTTCTTTAAGTTTTCCCTTCATAGTTTCTATATACTTGCAATTACGCCTCCAATGCCCAGGTTTACAGCAATGGCAGTTATTTTTCTTCAAGAAAAAGAGTTTCATATTTACCATTAAAACTAATAAAGAAAGAAGGTTGGTCTGGAAAGCAAAACATTTAGGGAGAATTTGAAAAACATGCCATCCATTGAGAATAATTGCTCAATGATCTAATGGGCAATAATAAATTGAGAAAGAGAAATGAAAAAATTAGAAATTGTTATGAAGGAAATTGTAAAGATCATTATACCCTTAATGAAAATAAAAAGTTTTCTCCTTTTTTTCCTTTTCTTCCCCATTCACTCCCTTCTCTCATTCTCCCATCCCTTTTCTCATTCTATCCTCTCCTGTTTCATAATTTTGATGATACTCCATTTTTTTGTTTCGTTGTTGTTATTATTATTATTATTATTATTGCATTTGTTAGTAATAAGAAGAATAAATGAATGATTTTTTTTGGGTTTTATTTATTGATTGGGGATAAAGATTTTTTTTACAAAAACTTGGGTTTGAATGGATTTGATTTAGATTGGATTGAATAAGATCATAAGAGTAATAGTTTCATGGATCGAGTTTGGTTTTTGTTGTGTTCAAGATTTCATTTTGAAAGATAGGTTTGAATGGATTTGATTCATATTGGATTGAATAAAATAAGAAGATTGAAATATTATTATTTATATATATGTAACAGACAAGTAAGTAGGTGGGTTTGTTGCTACTATAGCAAATTGGTCTTTCAGCGGCGTTTTTTTTTTTGGAATAGCGGCGTTTATAAACGCCGCGAAAAAAATTAGAGACGTTTTACAAAACGCCGCAACAAACGCCGGTAAAAACAGTGACGGGAAATGTAGCGGCGTTTGCACCATAAACGCCGCTAAATTAGTGGCGTTTTTAGGTACTTTAGCGGCGTTTATAAACGCCACAATTGAAGGTCCGAAATGGTAACATTTGAAACTTTAGCGGCGTTTTCTGTTCTCAAACGCCACTAAGTGTTCGATTTTAGCGGCGTTTTTGAATACTAAACGCCGCTAAATTTTGGCTTGTAGCGGCGTTTTCTGATTACAAACGCCGCTATTCGCCGCTAGGAATTTATATATATAGCGGCGTTTTCTATCAGAAAACGCCGCTATATTTGCAGAATTTTATGTATTTAGCGGCGTTTTTTTCATAAACGCCGCTATAAATGCAGAATATTTTTTAAAAAAAATACTATTTATTTCCGCTGTAAATGCAGAATATTTTTTTAAAAAAAAATACAATTGAAGGTCCGAAATGCGCAACATTGTCGAATAATACACAAACAACACAAATTAAAAAAAAAAATATAATATAAAAATATATTTAATATGAACCATACAATGTATTATTCAACACATCAAATCCACTTACAAATTCTTTAATCTGAAGTAGATGAGCCTCCTAAATTCTTTTGCTGCACTAAATTCATCAACGACTGAAACTGTGTCTGCAGCTCCTGATATCGTCTATCATGTTCTTCTTTTTCAGCTTGTCTCTCTGCTTCCTTCTCCTCAAAACGTTTATTCATATTTTGCATCACGACGAATTCCCATGTGAACTAGGTCAAGCCGACTCTTTAAGTTGTCTTTTGATTTTCTATCCACATTAAGAATTGTCCCGATGATATTTTCACAAACATTCTTCTCTATATGCATCACATCAAGGTTGTGACGCAATAAATTATGCTCCCAATAAGGTAACTCAAAAAGAATACTTTTTTTTTTCCACAAATCCGCCTCATTTGGATCATCTTCTTCATCTTCCTCCTCATCACTCTGAATTTCAACATCACCTTCTAACATCTCCCTTGATCTTTTCCTTGACTGTGTGCTACTTGTTTGATTCATCTTTCCATAAGTGAAATTGATATCTTTCAACATCAACAAGATATCCGACCCAATCGTGGTCTCAGGTGCTTGTCTTAACTCTTCACTGCCATCAAAGACATGTTTTTGGAATCTAAATCTATGATTTTCATCTAACCACCGACGATGTCCCATATAACTGAATTTCTTTCCGTTATATAACCATTTTGAACATGTTTGTGCAGCACAGCAAGGACAAGCATAACGACCTTTGGTGCTCCAACCAGATAGATTTGCATAAGCAGGAAAATCGTTTATAGTCCATAACAAAGCTGCACGCAAATTAAAGTTTTCCTTTTTTGATGCGTCATATGTTTCAACCCCTTCCCATAACTGCTTCAACTCTTGAATAAGAGGTTGCATATAAATGTCAATATCATTTCTGGGACCTTTCTCTCCAGGAATTATCATGGATAAGATAAAAGATGATTGTTTCATGCAAATCCATGGAGGCAAATTATAAGGAATCAAGACAACCGGCCAAGTACTATAAGAAGTACTCATTATTTTGAACGGATTAAAACCGTCAGAACCAAGTCCAAGCCTCACATTCCGGGGATCATTAGCAAAAGATGGGAACTTATTGTCGAATGATTTCCAAGCCAAAGAATCTGCAGGATGTCTTAATAAGCCATCATCAATCCTTTCATCATGATGCCACCTCATAGAATCAGATGTTTTTGATGACATGAAAATTCGTTGAAGTATTGGTATTAACGGAAAGTACCGCAAAATCTTTGCAGGTTTCTTCTTTAAATGTGTGTCACCATCGTCTTCATTCATATTTTCTTCTGTATTTCCATTCAACCATCGAGATCTACCGCAGACATGACAAAATTGTTCATTTGTTCTATAACCCCAATACAACATACAGTCATTCGGACAACTATGAATTTTCTCATATCCAAGGCCTAGATCTTTTATCATCTTCTTCGAATCCTTACAAGACTGAGGCATTTTTGCAAAAGGAAACATTTCTTTCAAAAATTCTAATAACAGTGTCAAAGAATTTCCTGTCCACCCGCTTAAGCATTTTAAGTGAAAAAGATGGACACAGAAAGACAATCTTGTATGCTTAGATCCCTCGTAAAGTTCTTCATTCATATCATCAAGCAACTTATAAAACTTTGCCGCTTCTCCATTGGGTTCCTGATCACCCATACCTCTTCCCGTTTCAGCAAAGTCATTCATGCCAACATTGAACCCATCATTCCCTCCAGGAACTTCTGGTGAAGATGTGTACAAACTATGGTTACGCATGTTAAATGCATCTCGCAACATGCCTTCCATGTCATCTTGTCTAATAGACTGATGTTGATTGTTAGAATTACTTGGACGAACTCTAGAAGATGACCTAGAAGTTGCGGACTCTCCATGAAAAAACCATTGTCTGTAACCCGGGAGAAATCCTTCACAAATCAAATGTTCGAAAACAACTCCACGCATATGCCAATCAATATTGGCACACCTCGAACAAGGACATAATATCTTATTATCTTCGCTTGCGTTCTGAAAAGCGAAATCGAGAAAACTATGTACTCCATCTTCGTACTCTTGACTTAGTCTCGACTTTTGCATCCAACTCTTATCCATTTTTGTGCCAAATACCTTTTTAATCAAATTACATGATTAGCACTTGACCAACAACTTAGAGTTAAATCTGCCTATAAATCATACAAATAGAATTTAATAAGGATATCATGGGATCATACAAATAGAATTTAATAAACTACTTGGCATAGTGAAAAAGTTTCTTCAAAGCTAATACACATAATGTCTCAGCCAGTTTTAATCCTTATCTTTTGTTTTTCTGAACATTTTGCAGACTCAATAAATGGTTTTGTGCTAGCATCTTGCTGAACTATGAAAAATGAAACTTAAGTAGAAAGTTAAAAATGGTTATGTTTCAGACACAGCTTTAAGTAGAAAGTTAAAAAGAAAAAGGAAGAAGGTATAATTCTTCATTGACATTTGTATATTATATTAATTTTTATTATTATTGTTTTATAATTTTTATGTTTCACATTTGTATCATTCTCAATATGATGGTATTATTGATATAATTTAATGTTTAGGTAATTTGGTGATGCAGAATGCAAAAAAGCTGATTGAGGAATTAGCATACTTAAGGTTTTATTTTGTTACTTTGTTGTATTTATGGGGCTTGTATTTTACATTTATCTTAGGTTAGTATCTTAATTGGTTTTTCTTATCCTATTAGGCCTTGTTTAAGTTTAGTTTGCTAGTTTTCTATTTGGACTTGAGTATTTCAGAGTCCTACTTGAATAAGAGTTCTAATTCTTTTAGGACTAGGGTTGCTATAAAATTCCATGTATCTTTCTATTGAATTACAGATTATTGTGAGAGATTTTTCAGCATTATGGCTATTGTGATTGTGTGATACTACGATGCAATCAACCTCCGGTGTAACTCCTAAGGAACACTAGTTGTGATGCTTAGGTTTTAATTTATCTTGATTGTGTGATGCAGCCAAGAATTCCTTGTTAAGGAATCAAATAAATATCCTGTTGCACATTTGAAGGTTTCAAAAAATTCACTTTTCTTAGTTAAGTAGTGTTATATCCCAAATTAATTTGCATGAATATTTGGTGTTACCTTATATTCAAGGTGTTTTTTTATTGCCAATAAGTTTTAGAATGGATGCTTTTACTGAAAATAATTCAGGTGCCGATGCAAGTGGCAAGAGTCGCTCAAGATAATTAAAGCTAGAATCAAGACAGAACAGCTTGAGTCAAGCTAAGAAAGATAAAGCTAAAATTAAGCTATGACTGATTGAAGAAGGTATCAGTGCATATAGTTGCACATTTCTTGTACATAAGTCACTCCTAAACTTGTGTAATTGGTCTAAGAAGACAAACAGAAATGATCAATGGATTTCTTTCTCTTAATGTTGAAAGATAAAACACAGAACACAGTCAGTCAACTTTAATTTGCTTTAACAAAGTGTTAGAATTCAAGTGGTATGTTTTCCTGTTTGTCATTTGTTTCTCTCATGTCAATGGTTCTATTCGACCTACACACAAGGAGTATGAAGCAGTGTCACACATTGATTTGGTTTGGGAATCATGGCTCTATATCTGAATTGAAACCTCCCTCATCTCTCCACTTATTGCTAATTGGATTTAGTTGGTAGTTTAACACTAAGGCTATACCCAAAAATAAAGTTGTCTTAAATGCAAATAAACAAAACCAATCTAGGATTAACTAAAATTATAGTAAAAAAATATTGAAGTAGTCAATCAAGAGTTTAGTAACAATATCATCAAATTATAGTAAAATGTATGGAATATAATACAAAACAGTAATCACCTCACAGATTCTTTGAAGGGTAAATGGCGGGCCCTCGGTAAAACAATGAAGCTCTGCAAAGAAGGAAAAAATATTATAATACTAGAACAAGATGAGATTACAAATAACAAAAGTTTGAAACAATTGCTTCACAAAATCAAAGTAGACTCTAAATACTAATAATGAATGCACAAAAAATTCACCAAAAAAGGAGAACACAAGAATCATCTCAGCTTTTCATCATGGTTTCTCCTCCATCCCATTATAAATACAAATATGCATGTTTGCTATTATCATTATACCTTCTCATGACTAATAAGATTTGTTTTATATGTTAGTTGCAGGAGGTAGTTATTCAGAATTTTTGATGGGTAACGAAAGTGCTGAAAACAACCAGCAATTAACACTTGATGATCTAACAAACGAATGAAAGTTAAAACAGTCAAAAGGAAACAGAAACACCATTTTCTCACTTTCGTATTTTCAAAAAGCTATAGAGAGAGAGAGACCAGATTATTCTTTATTTAATCACCTACAATCCAGAATTTGGACTTCAGTGTAACCACCACTTAAAGATCATTACACTTCCATCCTTTATAACATTAGGTAATCCCTTCTAGGGTAGTCACTAGAAATGTAATATGCTTCTACAAGAAAAGTTCTTGCTATTTGCCTGCTGAAGAATAAAATGAGAGAAAGATTTAAAGGTATCCCTATGAATATCATCTGATGCCATAGCAGCTCCTTCAAAACACAAATTCAACCTTGTCAAGAAATTCACATGCAGCAACAAGAAACAAGCAGCCCACAACTTGCAAATGCCTGGGTAATTTTAGAGATGGAAAGCAGAAATGTTAAATAAAAGTAACAAGGGAGAAGTGGAAAGAGGCAACTGACACGAATGGAGGATGTAATAATGGGCTTCCTTAGGCACTTCTAGTATGATCCTCCCCTCCAACACAAATAGAGTTCAAGAGAATGTTCATGGCTTAATGCAACAGCTAAACTAAGGTTGTAAGATTTTATGAACAATGGTAATTTAAAATTGAAAAACAGAGGCTCTAAAACGGCAACAATTACAAAAGTATAACACAATTACAAAAGTATAACACAATTACAAAAGTATAATTACAAAAGAAACAAAAAATCATCAGCAAATTTATAAATTACTTACGATTTGACGATTTGACGATTTGGAGATGAAGAGAGACAAATCGGCTTCGAGATGATGATTTTCGAGATGAAGAGACAAAAATCGGCTTCGAGATGATGATTTCGGCTTGGAGATGTGTGAGAGAGAGAGGGAGAGAGAGAGAGAGAGAGACTCGGTTAGGGTTTCTGAATTGGGGGCTGAAATTCATATTAGACAAGGTAAAACACATCGTTTTGCCTTAAGCCATAAATGAATCAATATAGCGGCGTTTCTAGTAACCAAACGCCGCGATATCGATATAATTAGCGGCGTTTATATTTACAAACGCCGCTATATAGAAATAATTAGCGGCGTTTATATTTAAAAACGCCGCTATATTATATTATTTAGCGGCGTTTGTGTGCAAAAACGCCGCTAAAACAAAAGCCTAAACGCAGCGTCTCGCCTCTAAATTTTGGCGCCCAAATTTTGGCGAAATTTTAAGAAACTGATAAAAATTGATTATACTTTAGCGGCGTTTGTATAATGCAAACGCCGCAATCAGTATAGATTTAGCGGCGTTTGTACTTATAAAACGCCGCTAATTTACAACTTCCCGGCGTTTTATATAGAAACGCCGCTGGGTATTCAAAAACACGGTACTCCGCGGCGTTTTTAAGTAAAACGCCGCTATATTAACGCCACTGAAAACCAATTTGGTTGTAGTCTACTAAAAAAAAGAAAATCATTATTAATATTGTTATGTTTGTCCTGAGATATTGATGAACAAGCAAATAAGATTACTAACCAAATATATTTCTTTTTGTTGCTTGTTTTGTTAGTATTTCTTTTGGCATTTCATAATCAAGATTTCATGCCCTCCCCTTCCGTTAGATACTGTTAACTTCCAAGGACAGGAAAAAAGGGTAGCTAATTTCTAGCAACAGCACATTTCAAGTCCTCAATTACAAATATAAAAATGTACATATAGTTTTGCTGAATGCACATATAGTTATGCTATATATACATATAAGCGGACTTATTTTCGTAAAGCATTTCTTATCAATTTTGTATAGGAGTTATAACTTTTTGTTTATATACTTGATATTCTTTGCTTTTAAAAAAGCTACATATTAGAAGCTATGTGATTTTTTCTTCTTTTTTTCCCCCTCTATTTGATTTTCGTAATTCAAAACTGATGATTTTATTGTAAGAAACTGCTCTTGGAAAAACTAGGTAGCTTAAGAAGCTATGTACATATAATAATTTGCGCGACGTGAGTTCGCATCCTCCTTCACCATCATAGTCAAGTTTATGGCCAGAGTATTTCTTATGTATTTGCGACATTAAAGTCGTAATTGAACTTGACCTTTAATGTTTACAGTTGTTTAAATGGATTTTTAAACTCAGTTTTATAGTTGTAATGGAACTTGAGCTTTATAGTTGTAATGGATTTTTATAGTTGTTTATGTATTATCAAAGTGTGTTGGAGCCCATTATGGTATGAACACTATATTTATTTGCCCAAGCCCGGCCCGAAATATGGGTCTCAAATTTTGTCAAAGCCAGCCTATATTTATAAATGGATAGCCCAAGCCCGTTTAGGCTCGCCCATATTATTTTTTTCTAAATTTTAAAATATTTTTTTATTATTTAATCTTTAGTAATTTTATATTTTTTCTTTTATTAAGTTTTTAAACATAGGCAACTTAATATATTTTTTAATGTTTACACTATAATATTATATATATTTAATTTTTATATGACATAAATTACATAATATATAAAAATAAAAATAATATATTATTTAATTAGAAAACGGGCCAGGTCGGGTCGGGTTCGGGCCTTGAATGTTAGAACTAAGGCCCGACCCATTTTTTAAACGGGTCTTATTTTTTTGCCCAAACCCCATTTTCAAACCTAATATTTTTGTCAAAATCCTCCCAAATATGGGCGGGTCTTCGGGCTTGGGCGAGTAGTCCGGCCCTTGAACAGGTCTAGTTGAAAATGACATGTGGGTATAATTATGTTTGCATGTCATTTTCATTATGCACCTTATGAGTTAATTTGGTTAAAATTCAGTGAATACAATATTCTACAGACAAGTCTTGTCCAAAATGAGTTAATTTGGTTATAATTAAGTGATCAATGCTTAGAATGCCTACTCCAATGGGTAAAAATGATCAATCTTTTATAAAAAAAATATCGATCCTTTATAAAAAAAGATCAACCATCTTATTCATATTTCGTAAATCAATTTTCACAATCCCAATTTATCTAACCTTAATGAAAAGGATGGTTTGATTTTATTCTCATTCATATACATTCATATAATTATTCGGATTCATAAGGATATAAGGATTTAAAATATAAAATATATTCATATAAAAATATTTATAAGGTTATATACATTGATGTAATACAAAAGTGTATCATGTATGTGACATCCACACGTCAGGTAAATGTCAAACTATACAAAACGTTCCCAAGCATAATAACTATGCATCCTATACATAACTGTACAAAATGTAAGGCACCAAGTATGCAGCATTACACTAAGTTGGACGAAGTTGTAAGTCCTTTGCAAAAGGTAAGGTATGTTTCTGCAAGGTATAAAAGAAATAAGAGTTAATAACCATGTCTTATGTGTTGTTTCATTAAATAAATGCTTTAAGATTAATGCAATAAGGATACTCAAGTCTAATCGTTTCCAATGAACTCAGCTTTCCATAAGATAGTTACAAGTTCAATCCAAGAAGAAATAAATGATGCTACAGTAACTTCCAAGTCCTCAATTGGGCATTAAAATCATTTTTAAAAAATAATATTTTAGAACAAGACAGATGTAAAGCAAGAATAGAAAGAAAAATATGAAAGTATAAAAGAGGAGGGAAGTCATCTGGAGGGCAACCAAGGAGCTATAGGGTTATTTCATCAAAGTAATTTTATCTTTACTATTTTGCTTCCTAACACTTTCTTAATTTTTCATTTCCTTTACACAAATTATTTTAACCTATTAATAATTCAACAATTATTCATGCTTAGAGAGCATGTTTTTCAAATTCTCCCAAACATTTACACCTTCCCAGCACCCCTTCCATACCCTCACTTTTTTTTAAGGCTAAAATTTTGAAAAAACCTTTAAACTATTTCACTATTTTTAAATAAGTCTTTATATTTTTATTATATTCAAATAAATTTTTATCTTTTTCATTTATACTTAAACAAGTTCTTATTTCAAATAAAATATTAATTTATGTTAAGAGTTTATTTAGATATAAATTAAATATTAAAAGTTTATTTGGGTACAAATTAAAAGTTAATGGCTTATTTGGATACAAATAAAAAATTAAAAACTTATTTAATTATAATAAAGTATAGGGGTTTATTTAGATAAAATAATAATATTTATGAGTTTTTTTTATTTATTATTATTTTACTCTTTTTTTAACTAAAGAGATGCGTATTAATTACAATATCCCTCTTTTGCATTTTTCTTTATTTTCCTCTGCTCATTCTTTGCCTCTACTTTTTTTTTTTGGGCAAGATTTAGGTGAAGTTTTTTAAGTAAAATTCATGAATTTTTTTTTATTAAAAGTGATTAAATAAAAATTCAAATTGATAAATTGAAAGGTCTCATTACAAGGTTAAGTGTACAAATTTTTATTAAAAAAAATTAATAAATTTTAGTACATTTTTTAGATAGATATTTTTATAATAAATTTTGATAGAGTTTTTACCGTTGAATAAGTACTAATCAAGTTTTAATTATAAGCGGTATTTTTAATAATTTTTTACATATTATTAATCTTTTCATTGAACTCTATGAATTTATAAATTTTTATATGATCGTTTTTAATAAGAAAATTCTCGAACATCTAAGAAACTCTACCTAAATTTGGTCTCTTGCAACAAGCCTTTGAAAATTGTAGCCAAAATATAAACTATAGTTGGAATTCATATTGTTTCTCTTTAGAACAGACTGAATAGTTCCTATTTTTAGTTTTTCTATTATTTTTTTTTTATGGTTCTACTTCTAGATTTTTAAGAAAAAAAGTAGGATTCCCATTTTTAGAACAATGACGTTATAAAGACCCAAAAACATTAACCATTCAAAAGTCCACTCTCCTTGTCCTAGATTAAGCCCAAATCAACCCCATCTATTCCTTTGGTCGCAAACCTAGCCCAAATCCCATAAAACCCAACCCAAGCCATAATCAGAAAGAACCAGAAAAGTCGTAGGTAAAAAAGGTCAAATAACAGCAAAAGAAACCTCGATTCAAGGTCAGGGAAGCCACTGAACTGAACTGAACTGAGGTGCGACCGGAGAATCAAAAATGAAATTCACAGACTCTCCGGTAATAGAGCTGCAAGTGCGCGATTCCCGCCTTTCTCTCCAACAAGACAACGGCTCCTTCCACGTAGGCACCTCCGTCTGGCCTTGTTCCTTAGTCCTCGCCAAATTCGCCGAGCGATGGGCACCACCTTCGCCCACTAAGACCGACAACAATAACCCTTATTCCGAACTCCTCGATTTCCACAGCCGCCGTCGCCGCGCCATCGGACTAGGAACCGGCTGTGGAGCTGCCGGCATGGCCTTCTACCGGCTCGGTCTCCAAGACCTCATCCTCACCGACATCTCCCCAGTCATGCCTGCACTCAAGCACAACCTCAAACGCAACAAACCCGTGCTGGGCAAGAACCTGAAGACATCAATTCTCTACTGGAACAACAAGGATCAGATCAGGGCCGTTAATCCGCCGTTCGATTTGGTGATCGCGGCTGACGTGGTTTACATCGAGGAATCGGTGGGCCATTTAGTGGGGGCTATGGAGGGGTTACTTGCGGTTGATGGGGTGGTTCTGTTAGGGCCAAGTTTGCAGGTGAGGTCAAGCTTTCTCCTTGAATCTTTCTGGTTGTTGTTGAACCTTCTGAAATTCATTTTGTGTCCTTGACCTATGCTTGGTTGTTATACAAGCTTATGCTCCACCAGTTAGCCACCATGAATTGAGAGCTACTATTTTCGTATGGTATATCCGTGAAAATCTTCCTGGCAAAAAAAAATTTAACTTACCACGGCATGACGCTTATAAAATCTGTGAAAAATTTAGCTGAAGTTATAGCCATCTAGTACAGGCAGAGCCCTTGCTTTTTTGCCTTTTCTGGGACATCTAATTTAACATGCTGGTTGATTACGGATATGAACATTCTAACTTTTCATTTTCTTTTAGGCCAAACACCTCATTCTTTTACCCTTCAGCCAACTTATTAGCCAGTGACCCCAAGGTTATGTACTCTGCAGGCCAGTCTTTCTTGTAGTGTATGATTCTCTCTCTCTCTCTCTCTCTCTCTCTATATATATATATATATATATATATATATATATATATATATATTACGCTAGTAAAACTATTAGTTTTACATTCTTTCGTAAAACTATTAGTAAAACTGCATTGCGTGATAATTTATGTGTTGTGTGTGCGTGATAATTTATATAAACACATTTTATTATTATTACATGCATTCATTACATTATTGAAAACATTATATTTGTTGACAATGTTTGTTGTAATTTAATTTTTTTTATTTGTTACAAAGAATTACCACTTAACATTACTTAAGTTATACAAAATTATTACAAGTTATATAAATCATTACAGTATATTATAATACATTTATGTAACGAATCATATATTATACGGTTTTAAGTAACTTTCTTACTCTTCTGATATAATTCTCATTTTTGTTACAAAATTACTAAAATATATTACATATTACTGAAATTATTACCTGATCAGATAATAAATTTATGTAAACACATTTTATCATGATTACATGTATTCATCAGAATTACTGAAAATATTATATTTATTGATAATGTTTGTTGTAATTTAGTTTTTGTTATTTGTTACAAAGAATTACCACTTAACATTACTTAAATTACACAAAATTATTACAAGTTACATAAATCATTACAGTATTATTATAATATATTTATGTAATAAATCGTGTATTATAAGGTTTTAAGTAACTTTCTTACTTTTCTGATATAATTACTACTTTTGTTACAAAATTATTAAAGTATATTACATATTTCTGAAATTATTACCTGATCAGATAATAAATTTATGTAAACACATTTTATCATGATTACATGTATTCATTAGAATTACAAAAAATATTATATTTATTGTTAATGTTTGTTGTAATTTAGTTTTTGTTATTTGTTAAAAAAAAATTACCATATAACATTACCGAAATTACTCATAATTAGTACAAGTTATATAAATCATTACAGTATGTAATTTTCTTATTCTTCTGATATAGTTACAACTTTTATTACAAAATTACTAAAATGTATTACATGTTAATGAAATTATTACTGGATCAAATAATAAATTTATGTAAACACATTTTATGATGATTACATGTATTCATTAGAAATTACTGAAGACATATTTATTGATAATGTTTGTTGTAATTTAATTTTTGTTATTTGTTAGAAAGAATTACCACTTACCATTATTGAAGTTACACATAATTATTACAAGTTAAATAAATTATTACAGTACGTAACTTTCTTACTCTTCTGATACATGCTTTGTCAATCGAACTTAAAAAACCATGTGGTTTATTATGGTTTGCTCTCAGAGTAGCTAATGTGCATCGTGGATTGTTCGAGGAGTCTTTTACCCCACGTTTGCGCCTCGGTTGGCTCCCTCGGCACCAACTCTCGTCCCTCGTATATGGCGACTCAAGCGAATCCATCTGAACCATTCTTTACCTCGGCACTGTCGGACATTTACCAGTATCTCGTCAATGAGCTAGCATCAATGTATTTCGAACATGGTGTAACGGAATTGGAAACAGAGATACCTGCATCACTTCCTTCTCAGTCTCCTACTACTTTCGCTCAGTCGAGGGAACGGGGTAGAGGTTTTACAAAAGGGTTACCAACATCGAGTAAATCGAATGGCATGTTTCGATTATCAATTCTACGAAACACGTAAGTTAATTACATTTTGTTAATTCCATTATTTAATGACATTTAATTATTATGGACTGAGAAGGGGCAATCCTTAATCTTGGTTTAAATTTTGTACATATTTTCACTTTGGTTGGAATGAATGAACTTTAAATTGCGAGCATCGTACATCTACCTCATTCGAAGCTTGGGTTTCTTCTTGAGCTTTGTTTTTAGGATTTTTAAAAGAAAAAAACAAACAACAAAAAAATTTAAAATTTAAAATTAAAAAATAAAAAATAAAAATTGAAAATAAAAGTTCATATGGATAATTTTCTGTTTTGAGAATAAAAAGGATATTTATTTGAAAAGTGAAAAAAGTTTCGAAAGTATTGGTGATCATTATGAGGAATGAACTAATTCTAGGAAATACCTCGTTTTCACATGCACCCAGATCATAGACCAGTCGAATAAAGATTACCCAAAAGTCCCCAAAAAGTATCATTTATCGAGGCTGTGAGTAATGAAAAATTTGGAAAATATTTTTGTGGAAATCTTTGAAAGACAAGCAAATATGACACTCTTCCAATTGATCTAGATCTGGTATTTTGAAACGTGTTAAGATTATGCCATACAATTAAGCTTAGCAAAACTTCTCAAAGATTTCAGAATGCAAAAACCTGGGCTCTTTTCCCAAAGATCTTGATTTATGAGCACAAGAACCAAAGAATGAACCAAAACACCATTTCTTTCCCCATTTGTTGGAAACACCTTGAAGAAATTGAAATCTAAATGAGCTTTATCGGCAAGAAGCTCAAAGATGAAACATGAGATATTCTTTCAAAACAAGATTCCCATAAACCAAAAGATTTTCATTTGAATGGAAAATTAGAATGGGTCGTCATTTGTGGTTGAAGATGAATCACGCTTGAATTTTTCAGGGCATGCAAAAAAAAAAAAAGGGAAAAAAATATTGTAATATCATGCATATGAGAATTTGAATGATTCCAAGTGTGAAATGAAATTCTGATTATCTATTCCCCTGAGGATTTCTTTTCAATGAGAATATTCATACTTGATATGAGAAATGACCATCTTTCATCTCCATTTCACAAAAAGGAATTATCCATAATTATCCCTTTTGAGCCTAAAGAATTATTTTTCTTTGAACCTTGATCAAGGATCACCCTCCACACTGGTGGCAAATGCGAGGAAGGAACTTTTTCAAAGATCATAGAAAAACGAGTCCTAACTCAAAGATAGATATAAGATCAAATTAAGGTTCCAAATAAATACGAGCTCACAAAGTCAAAGTGGAATTACAAAAAGAAGAAAAAAGAAATGAGAAAAGGATGGCGTAATGAAAGCCAAGAATAAAGAAGAAAAGAAGAAAAAGTCAAAAAAATGAAAGAGAAGTCCAGAAGGGACAAATTTTTCGAAGGGGATCCTCATGAAATGATCCTTGATTTGATTACCCTCAAACACATATTTTGGGCCTATTTATCCTTTCTTTCTGAATCCCGAACCTTGGCCTACGTTACGTGCTTTAAAAGTCTATTTTGATCAAGAAAGGATATTTAACTTGAAGAGTTCTTCCTCAGATTTTATCCCACCTTTTTTAAAGTATCATTTCACTATGGAAGAATTTAGAATTCTCGGATGCATAAAAAAAAGGAAACAATGAGGTTCTAAGGTGAAAACCCAAAAACGGGCAGTCTAGAGCAGAATAAAAATAAGTTTTGATGCCATTCATGGTATTTTCGAAGCCATGACGGAAAAGGAAGTCATCTTGAAGAAACGGAGGAACATCGATGAACTCCTAGATATCCCCGAGGGATAGCCCTTCTTGAAATTTGATTTTGAAAGCTAAACCTATTTTCCCTTCCAAATTGACCTTCCGAAGTTGAACATGTCATGACTAAGGTTAACACCTATCAAAATTCCATATTTAGAGATTGGAGGAATTTAAAGCTTTTTTCCATAAAAAGAAAAAAACACGTCTGGTTTTTAAGGAAAAACTTACTCACGAGTTGAGATATAGGGACATCCATCTTCTTCTTTTTATTAAGTTATGAAGCTTCCATAGAAAAGTCCGGATCTTATTGCATCAGTCTATTGACCTTGTTGCATTAAACCATTCCAATCACTAGAGAAAGGGGATGTTGTTTTCTCACCTCACTTAGAAATGTCTTTAATGGTGATCACCAATTTTTGAAAGATTTCAATTTCACATATTAAAAAAAAAAATGAAATTGGCATGTTTTGAGAAAAACAAATTGAAATTGAGATATGGATATGGATATGCTTTGGCAAGAAATAAGAATTCATATTGAACAAGGGAATGAAACTTTAAATAAAGTCTGACTCTGTGTTTGGATCTTGGCCAGGAAATCGAAAAAAGAATTCGTCGGGGCAAGGAAAATACTGGAAATACAAAAATCACGTGATTTCTTCAACGGGACAGCAAGAAATGAAGAAACCTTACCAAGACACGAGGAAAAAGAGAGATGATCAACTCTCTCAACATTTTCTTCATGTAAAATGATGTCATGCATCTCCATAAGCATTCATGCATCATATAATGAACATTTGCATCTGTATCTTAGTAGGTTGCATCAATATAATTGATCATTGCATTTGTTAATTCGGCAAGCATGGAAAAGATGAGAGGAAAAGAAAAAGATAGGTTTTTGAAGACAGAGAAAATGAAAGTTAAGGAAAAGAAGAAAGAAAGATGAGAGGCTGGCTCTAGGATTAGAGGAAAGAGTCTGTCAAAGTAAAAGCAAAGGAAAAGGGGTTGTTCTAAAGAGAGAAAAAAAGAGTCATTTTCGAAACGATGAAATGGAAAAGTGTTGAGAATTTTTGGATATGACGAAAAAAGAAATAAAAATGAATATTTCAAAGTGTTGAGACTTTTGTGAATGAGAAATTTTTAAAGTTGTGGAGCCTCGAATGAGGAGTTTTCAAAAGAAAGAATGTGATTAAGCCTAATGTAAGCTGACAGTTGTAAAGTAAGCCTATTGAAGTTGGCATCTTAGTTGGTTAAGCCCAATGTAAGCTGGCATAGTTATGGTGTAAACCCAGTTAAAGTTGGCATTTTAGTTGGTTAAGCCCAATGTAAGCTAGCACAGTTATGGTGTAAGCCCAGTTGAAGTTGGCATCTTAGTTGGTTAAGCCCAATATAAGATGGCACAGTTATGGTGTAAGCCCAGTTGAAGTTGGCATCTTAGTTGGTTAAGCCCAATGTAAGCTGGCACAGATGGTGTAAGCCCAGTTGAAGTTGGCATCTTAGTTCGTTAATCCCAATGTAAGTTGGCACAGTTATGGTGTAAGCCCAATTGAAGTTGGCATCTTAGTTGGTTAAGCCCAATGTAAGTTGGCATAGTTATGTTGTAAGCCCAGTCGAAGTTGGTATCTTAGGTGGTTAAGCCCAGTAAGCTGGCACAGTTATGGTGTAAGCCCAGTCGAAGTTGGCATCTTAGTTGGTTAAGCCCAATGTAAGCTGGCACAGTTATAGTGTAAGCCCAGTTGAAGTTGGCATCTTAGTTGGTTAAGCCCAATGTAAGCTGGCACAATTATGGTGTAAGCCCAGATGAAGTTGGCATCTTAGTTGGTTAAGCCCAATGTAAGCTGGCACACTTATGGTGTAAGCCCTGTTGAAGTTGGCATCTTAGTTGGCACCTTAGATGAGTATTAAGCCCAATGCAACCGGCAGTTAAGATTTAATCCCAGTTAAGTTGGCACATTAGATGAGTTTAAGCCCAATGTAACTGGTAGTTATGGTTTAAGCCTAGTGAAATTGGCATGAGATGACCTTAAGCCCTGTGAAATTGGCACACAAAATACGTACATATGTGTGAAAGTGCATTTTTATTTTTATTTAAAGACCAAAAAATGAAAAAAATGAAAGAAAAAAACAAAAATCAAAAAAGGAAAAAATGAGTGTAGATCAATGATCCTGGACAAAATTGTTACTTATGTGTTTGCCTTATTTATGATTCTCAGCAATATGCAAAGAGGGGCAGCTGTAGCAACCTAATTTTGTTGGGATCAAGCCTCGAGTTAATTTCGGGTCAAACCCAAGTTAAGTCTGGGTCATATCCCGAGTTGAGTCTCAAATTAGAATGTTGATAGCGATTCAGGTAAAACATTAGATTATTCGCAATTCTTGTCGTGATTTTCTTGCTCGTTAATCTAGGTCCGTTATCATTGTATGAACCGGTCACGCCAAATTATTTGAAATAGACTCAAGTTTCTTGCTTGGTTTGAGTTTTGATTAATTTGAGCTCATATTCGATTTAACTTTAGCAATCCGATTTTTCGGGTTTATTAGGCCTTGTTCCTTTATTCTATTTATTATTATTACTTTTTAATTTAATTTAATCTTTAATTTTGTGGGCCTAAAGTCCAGAACCCAATCACCCAATTTGGGCCTACCAAGTAGAAGGCCCACTAGCCTGCTCAGCAGGCCAACCGGGCCTGCCTAACAGGCAACCAGGCCTGGTGGCCCAGCAAGGCCACGTAGCCCTGCCAGCAGCCCAAGCTGCCACACACCACTGGCCCCTGCACCCCTGGCAGTAGCCATAGGCCACCCCCTCCCACTTGCCTGCCCTAGCAACTGGCAAACACCTCAGCCAGCCCCCCTGCTCAGACGCCACCCCCCTGTTCACCTGCCTCTTCCTTTCCCCATGCAAACACCAAGCTCCACACTCAACCAGCCACTAGCCAACAAGCCCCCACGCCACCCACCCACCTGCACTGCCGAGCCGCCCTAAGCCTGCCCCTACTTATTGCCAAACCGAGAGGCACTCCACTACCTCCCTAAAACCCAAGCCTCCACGCCACCACCCTAGGCACACCTTGCCCCACGCCACTACCCACCACTTACACATAAGCAACCCCTACCCTTCCACTTGCACCACAACCATAACCCCCCCGAACAAAAAACCAAAAGGGCTCTCGGCAAAATCCAAAAGTACACTACCACAAAAAAACCATCAACAACCGCAAACAACAAACGAACCAAAAAAAAAAAACAACAGCACCACGGCCTAGGTTTTTCGGGTTTGGTAGGTCCGGGTAATTTGGGGCTATTTCGGGACAAACCTAACGCTGAAAGTGTAGAGGGGAGGCAAAAGGAGGCTCTGTGGAAGTTTGGTGCCGGCCAACGGCTGTCAAAGGAGATCGAAAGGTGAGGATTTTCGGATTTCGGGCTTAGATCTACGAGGCTCGGGATGGATTCAGCGAAACGAGTTAGGTATTCGGGTAGAGGAGAATGAGAAAAGCATTTTGGGCCGATTTTGGATCGAAAAGCTCGTCGGAGCACGGCGACCGACAGTGGAGATGGCGGCCGGCACGGCGGTCCGCCATCGAATCTGGGTTGGGGCTGCCAGAATCTGGGTAGGATTGTAGAGAGAAGGGAGAGAAAAAAGAGGGTAGAGAGAGAGAGGGAACCCAGAGAAGTGAATAAAAAAATTATTTTGGGGTTTATATAGACGTCGAAAATGATGTCGTTTTGCTTATGGGGGGTCCATGTGAGGACCCAGGTCCGACCTGAGGTCCGCGCGCCTGACCTGGTCTGGGGGGGAAGAGAGGAAGGAAAGAAGAAAAAGAAAAGAAAAGAAAAGGAAAAGAAAAGAAAAGAAAAAGGAAAAAAGGAAAAGGAAAAGGAAAGAAAAGAAAAAAGAATCTAAAGTTTTTTTATTTCGAAAATTAATCCGAGCACTCTAACCTCGATTTCTCCTGATTTTTCAAGGTAAGTCTTTTACTTTATTTTATTTTTTGTTTATGAATTTTATTATTTATTGTTATTGTATATCTACTTTTTTATTTCCTTATTATTTGTTTGTTGTTTTATTTATTTATTTAGTTTTATTGTTATAGCATTTATTTTCGTTAATAAGTTATTATTTTTAGTCTCTCATTTTATCTTCTTATCTTCTTATTTTGTATTTTGTATTTTTATTATTTTGTTTTGTTTATTAATTGTTATTTTTATTTTATTTATTAAATATGTTATTAATTTTAAAAAAAAAGTCAAAAATAATATTTTGGGGCACGCACAACAATAACCATACAAATAAAATGATCTAAAAAATTAATAAAATTAGAAAATAAATGTGGATGACGAATCTTCCGACGACGAAAGTCGAGGGACGTCACAATAGTGATTCCCTAGATGTCCCGAGGGGAGGGAATTTCGTTAAATATCACCACAAGTAGTGAGAGTATTTGGCGGTATTCTC
This sequence comes from Fremontodendron californicum, assembly GCA_030761205.1. NCBI lineage: Eukaryota > Viridiplantae > Streptophyta > Magnoliopsida > Malvales > Malvaceae > Fremontodendron > Fremontodendron californicum. The sequence goes on along the minus strand of JAULJL010000025.1, from coordinate 6,950,222 downwards.
AATATGAAAAAAATCATGTACATTTCGAAAATAAAAATGATGAAAATAATAAATAAATAAATAAATAATGAATATGTGTGTGCTTGATATTTTTTCATGCTCGTGTTCGTTAATGATTTGCTCCGTATGCTTAATCGTATGATTTTGAAGTTAATCGCATGTCTGATATGCTTAACCATATGCGTCCCATATTTAATTATTTGCGTCATATGCAATTAAATAAATAAAAAACGTGAATGTAAATTACCGACGACGGAATTCGAAGAATGTCACAGTAGTGATCCCAAAGATATCCCGAGGTGAGAGGATCTCGTTAAATACCACCAAAAGTATTGAGAATATTTAATGAGTATTCTCGATAAAAGATTTACGCTCACTTTCATTTTCAAAAGAATAATAACAATTCCTTTATTATTAATAAACATGTTTTGAAAAAACGAAATGAAAAGAGAATTAATTTTAAATACCGTTGTCAAGTCCATTAAATAGAGATTTAGGATAACACATGATTAATTGGTACCGTTTTATTAACGGGCGTCGTGGGGGTGCTAATACCTTCCATATACGTAATCGTACTCCCGAACCCGTCATGATTTTTTCGCTGGTTTTGAATCGCAGACTTTAAAATTGTCTTTTTAAAGGTTTTAATTAATTTTAAAATTCTTTTTCAAAGATAGATTTTCTTAGGTGGCCAATCACACCTAACCAAAAAAGATTGCTGACGACTCGCACTGTTTTTCTTTAAACCTGTCTGGCAGTCGAAAAACCGTTATGACATGTCCAAAAGAGGTTAAACCCAAGAAAGCCCAATGAGTCCAAATGAGTCCATTCTCGAGTTCAAGTCCAAGAAGGAATCAAAGGTCCAAAAGTTTTGAAGAATTCTAGTCCTACCAAAATTATATTCAAGGAGTCCCAATCAAACTAAAGCTCTTCCAAGGAGTCATGATCCAGCTAAAACTCTGCCTCACGATCGATATAGATCTGATATGTCTTAACCAAGGTGAAACTCTCCAAATCATCTCATCTTCATCAAATCATTAAGGTAAATTTAATTCTTTAGGCATAGCTTAAGACATGGGGCTTGCCCAAGAAAGGTATGCCATGTAGACATTAAACATGCATGTCATTTATGCTTAGGATTAGATTCATATATTGTTATGTTGTTACTATGTGCTTATGGATAAAGTTATTATATCATTATGCTACCCAAATGATATTATCTAAGGTAGGGCATTTTGATAATTTTACATGTCAAATATGTCATGATTAGGATATTTATAACTTATCATCCCAAGTACGCCAATTAGGATTAGTTACATTTTGCCATTAATATACCTTGGGGTATTTTGGTAATTTTGCATAGAATTGTGCTATGATTAGGTTATTTATGCATTGCATTATAACATGTCATAAAGATCAGGGACATTTATGCGTATAATCAAGTAGATTATTAAGGATATTTTCATGTAGATTATGTATGTATTAGGTTTATTATTATGCTTTATATTATTTATTTGTGCTTTATGCTCTGTATTTGTTCTTTCATTTTATTTTCGGTATGATCATTATGTTGTGAATGTTATAACTGTATGTTTGGATCATGCTTAATGGTCGTAAGAGCACTCAAGATTGCCTATCCACCTATATCTTTTTAGATGCATGCATGGCAACATGAGACATTCATATGTTCATAAAATTACATGTTTTCATTAGGATTCAAAATAATGATATAATATAATACAAGTTTATATGTGGAGGATTAGAGGTTGTGTTTATCCCAGACAGGGTTAAGAGCTTTGATTCCTCTTAAACTTGCACCCAAATATTTAAACCAAGTTCATTAATAAAAATGAGACTTTAGACCTTGAAAACCGTTCTTGATTTTTGATGTATAAAATAATCAAGTGGCGACTCCTAAAATGTCGAACTTACGTCGACACGAAGAGTGATAAGGGTGACACCCGCACCACTCACAATAAGCATGTGATACAACATGTCCATGAATAGTCATCAAGTAGACATAACTATGCATGATGACTGTTAGGCCTATTAAGCCCGCCAAGCCTGTTGAGCCCAACATATCCCAGGTCTGTCAAGACCCACTAGAAGGGCCCATAGGCTAGAGGCCCAATCCGTCGAGCCCAACAACCCAAGCCAAGATCCGGGACACACAGAGGCCTCCCTATCTTCCAACAGTCACATCGCCTGGAACCTCAATGCCCATGTGGGACTCCAACTGCCACAGCCACCATCGCGAGGCCTCCCATTCCGTTGACCACTAAACCCTAGTTAGAATCAAACACGTGGAATCTGGCAGGTCGCCCAAACGAGTATAAATAGCCCTATTGGGGCTGCCCAACAGTATATTCTCTTTCTCTTTCTCAGCCTAATTCTCTTCACTGTTATATTCCCTCCTCCATACACTAACTTAAGCATCGGAACGTGCCCTAAAAACCAACTCCCGATACCTTCTAACCTTCCTTCTCCTCACAGGACCTTAGACCACCAGAACAACCACCATGACCGAAAGAGGCATCAACATTTGGCACTGTCTGTGGGAAACGACAGCCATGTCTTTACCACCATCGCAACAAACCACCCCAGCTGGAGGGTTAAGTACCAGTACTCCTAATCCCACCTTACTCATACCTCCAATCACAAGCAGTTATGAGTCCCCACCTTCGCGAACCCCTCCCCATCTATTGGGACCAGATTCCAACCATCAAATACCCTCGCAACACAACTTCTGGCTCCAACAATCATATTTCCCCCATAATTACTACTAAAACTTACTCGGAGCCCCCTCCCCGATATTTTCTACCAATTCATGCCTAGTGCAAGACATCGTCCTATCCACCCAGCAAGGCTAACACCCAGGCCGAGACACACAGACCATACATCACCCAGTGGAAACCTAATCCAGCGCCATGGGAACACAAAGATAACCCTCACACCCAATGCCACTCTGTCTCAGCCCAGCCAAAAGCTAACACTACTTTCGTTGCTACCTCTACCACCTGCACCCCCTGCCACCTCCTCGGGGTAATCACCAGTAGCCGACCCAACCATGCTACTGCCCAACATCCCATTCCTCCCCCTAGCACTACCATATATAGACCTAATGTACCAAATGCTCATGAACCAGATACAAGTTCTTAGGCTCAGTTAGCTGAGCAGCAGTAAGCTGTACGGCAAACCAAAAAGAAATCTAAAAAACCATCATAGCAACCAAGAAGAAAATAGTGCTAGCTTATCTTATCGAGACAGTCGCCGGACTGTATCCAATAGGGCACGAAAGCATGATTAAGAACAACACTTTGAAAGAGAATCGTAGAATCAAGAAGATCCTACCATCCCCAGAAAGCTTGTCGTTAATAATGCCTAGGCCCAAATGATGGCCTTCAGGAAAGAGATCCATGGCATGATGAAAGAAAAAACATAAGAAGTTGAATAGATGAGCGATGGCAACAGCCTCTTGACTTTGGAAATCCGATGGGAGTAGGTGCCCACATCGATCAAACTTCCAAAAGAAACTTACGATGGCACTAAGGACCCCATGGACCACCTTATCAAATATAAGAACTACATGGATTTACTGGGAGCAAGTGACACCCTCAAATGTTGAGTGTAGACACCTAATTTTGTCTAGACCCCCTAAATCGGGTAGATTCTCCTTTTCAACTTCTCGAAATGCAAAGAGACTTCCACCATTCCATAAATGGGTCCCCAAGACTTTGTTTCGGAGGTCAGCACAAAAAGTCAACTCCAAAAAAGTCAACCCCAAAAAGTCAACATTAAAAAAGTCAACTATCAGTCAAAATCAAGATTCGAAGTTGAATTGAACAATGGAGAAATAATTTTGATAATTCGAGGTCTACAACGAAAGATATAGAGTTTGAAAGATGGGTTGCGGGAATTCAGTGCAGAGAAAGACCTAATTTGGCAAATTTGGGGAAAACTAAATCGGAGGGGAATTTGATCGTAAAAATTGGGCGTTTTTGGACCAACTGAAATTCAATATAGGAAAAAAGAAGTGGAAAAAGAAAATCCAGAAATCGGACCCGTTTTGAGTAAAATCGAGGTTTCGTAGGTTGAAGGGCAATCTCAAAAAATCCCATCGATAATTCCAGGAAAAATAGCAAACGAGCTCGAAAAATTATGAAAACTTTCAGTTCTGAGTTTTATAATTTTTGGAAGAGATCGGTGAAGAAAAAATCGGAATTGGAGCTCATTTGAAAAATGGCAAAGTTCGGGTGAGCTAACCCGAATTCCAAAAGATAATTCCGGGAAAAATAGCAAACGAGCTCAGAAAATTATGAAAACTTATAGTTCTCAATTTTATAATTTTTGGAAGAGATTGATGAAGAAAAATCCAGAATCGGAGCTCATTTGAAAAATGGCAAAGTTCAAGTGCACTAACCCGAAATTCCAAAAGATAATTCTGGGAAAAATAGCAAACGATCTTCGAAAATTATAAAAACTTTCATATCTGAGTTTTATAATTTTTGGAAGAGATTGGTGAAGAAAAATATGGAATCAGAGCTCATTTGAAAAATGGCAAAGTTCGGGTGCACTAACTCAAAATTCGAAAAGATAATTCTGGGAAAAATAGAAAACAAGCTCGAAAAATTATAAAAACTTTTAGATCTGAGTTTTATAATTTTTGGAGGAGATCGATGAAGAAAAATCCAGAATCAGAGCTCATTTGGAAAAGGCTACATTTGGGAGGCACTAAACTGAAATTTTAGAGAAAAATCTGGGAAAAATAGAAAATAAGCTCGAAAAAATGTGAAAACCTCCAGAACCAAGTTTTATAATGGATGGGATGAGTTGGAAAAGACAAATATGAAATTGGGGTCCATTTGCAATTAAATTAATTTTGGGGGGTAAAAGGTAATTTTACCTATCGAACCGAAAATGGGCCAATTTTGCAAAATTAAAAGACGAGAAAATAAAGGAAATTATGGAATATTCCAGCCCTTGGCCGGCCAGCATAGGAGAAAGGGTGGAGATTTGATCAATTTAATATGCCATTTTTATTGCCTTCCAAGTGGTCATCCCTCATCCAATGGCCTAGGTGCTTTGTAGAAAAGATGAGTACACCCTTCAATGGCCAAGATCAAATTGCAAGATGACATTTTTATTGTCATAAAAATATCCTCATCCAATGGCCAAGATTATTGAAGAAAGGATGAGCACAATTCATCCAATGGTGAGGAGAGGGGTTCAGCCAAGGAAGAGCATGAAGGAATGGTCTTTGTTTCATCCAATGCCTAGGTGCTTTGTAAAGGATGAGTACACCTTTCAAGGGCCAAGATCAAATGACAAAATGACATTTTTATTGTCATAAAAATATCCTAATCCAATGGCCTAGATTGTTGGTGAAAAATGAGCACATTTCATCCTATGGTGGAGAGGCCAACCGGTCAAGGGAGAAAGAGAGGGGGAATGTTTTTTTTTTCCTTAAGTGGGCTGGTCATTTGAAGAGAGAAGTCAATAGCTAATTTGGGAAGAAAAAGGTTTTTGAAAGAAAGAAAGAGAGAGTTGTCTAAGAAAGCTAGTAAGGTAGCCATTCCTATCTTGCTCTTGCATTGTTTTTTCTTCATTTTCATGCTTTGTTCTTTGTTTTCCATATGATTTCTACCTCTTTTCATGTGAAAATAAAATTTTTGGAAAGTTTTAAGCTTTCATCTTTTCATTTTCATAAAAAATAAAAAATAAAAAAGAATAAGAGAACAATCTTTATAAATTTTTTATCATGGCCAAACCACGCTTGCTTGTTTGCCTTGATTTTTTGTTTTGCATGTTTGATGTGGGAAACATGATTGTTGAAGGTTTATATTTCTTTTATGTTATTTTTTTAACAAATAAATGAAACAAAAGAGGTTGAAAGGCTTCATGATCTTGATAAAATCAAGTGACCATGGTTAGGGGAGGGCTATGCCCATTGTACCAACTATGGAGCTCACCTCCATTTTTTTTAGTTAGCTTGGTTTATTTACTGATTTTGAGTTGGAAAGGCTTCATGATCTTGATAAAATCAAGTGATTTTGAGTTGGTTTAAATACACATTTGTACCAACCATGGAGCTCACTTTCCTTGTTCTTTGTTTACTTGTTTTCTTTATTACTTCCATGCATGTCTATGCATCTTTTGTCATCTTCTTTGCACCATTTTCATGCTATATTAGTTTTTGCATCATTTTCATGTTGTGGTAAGTTCTCTACACATTCGACCACCTTATGCATTTTGTGTTAATGCCATGCCTTGCATCACATTTGGTTAAGCCATGCATTTTAGGTCATGTAGCTATATCATTTAGCATTTTGTGTTCATGACATATTTTGCATCACATTCGGCCTTCCCATGCATTTTAGGTCTAGGTCATGCCTTGCATAATGTTTAGTTATGTCATGTATCTTAGATCATATATCTATGTCATGCATCTTAGGTCATGTAGATATGTCATTTAACATTTTGTGTTCATGATATGCAAGATTGATGAAAGATTTAGAAAAGAATTTCAATATAAAAAAAATGATACTTATTATTAATAAATTTTAATAAAAGTTGATATGTGTATAACAGTCTTGATAATATAATAAGTTGAAAATATTTTCGATGATGACATTTTAAAAAAATCATAGATGGGTGGTATATTTAGAAATTTTAAGGTGAGAAAACTTTTCTAAGTCTTACCATATTGATGGAAGGTTTAAAAAAGAATTTCAAAATCAAAAGATTGATAATTATTTTTTAAAAATCGATCTTTGTAGAATATTTAATCTTAATTAAATTATAAAAATAAATTCAAAATATTTTCGATGATGAAATTCTAAGGGGATCGCAAATGATCGATCATAAAAAATTTCTATGTGAGAAAGATTCTCCTAAATTTCGCCAGTATGATGAAGAGTTTAAGGAAAAATTTCGATATCAATGATCAAAATTTATTCTTAAGTTGAGTAACAATAATTTATAAAAATAAAATGATTACAAATTAAAATTTTGATTCTGAACTCATAAATATTCTCCTCATAAAACATTAAATAATTTATAAAAATAAAATGATTAAAAATTAAAATTTAGATTCTGAACTCATTAATATTCTCCTTATAAAATATTAAAATAAATCCAACAACGAAGACTCTTCATAAGAACGAAAGGTTTTCATTGAAAACTCTTGAGGTGAGATGGATTTTTAAAATTACTCCTGAACGGTGAAAATATAACAACCGAGGTTACGTACGATCGTGCAAAGTCAAACCCAAAAAATTTTAAGGGCAAACTTGGAAATTGGTAAGAAGTTATAAGTGAAGGAAATAAAAGAAGGAAGGATCAAATTGAACAAATTAAAAGTTTAAGGGCTTAATGGTTAGTTATGAAAAGTTGAGGGACCAATGTGCAATTATACCAAAAATTGAAAGATATCTTTTAAGTTCATTTTATCTCTTGAAAACTCTAGATTTTTTTGCATTTTCTTCCTCAAGTAGCAGCCGGCCTCTCTTCTTCTCATTCTCTCAAAATTTTCTTCAAGCATTTTCCACCAAAATTTCATCAATAATCACATCCAAGGTTAGTTTCTTGATTAATATTTCCTTTTCTCTAGATTTTCTACATGAATATGCTAAGATTTTAACTCCATGAACATGTTAAAGTCTGAAATTTCATCTATTAAGCATGAGTTTTACTTTCCTTTAGTAAGAATTAAAAGGATTTGAAAGCATGAACAAGAAAATGGGAAGAAAAATCAAAACAGGGGAATTGAGCATGCCTTCTGTTCTATTTTTTTTTTTGGTTCGGCACAGTTGGGTTTGTATTTTTTTTTTTGATATTTTTCCTAGAAACTAGAATTCAATACGGGAATTTTTGTTTTTAAATCACCCAAAACCGATAAGCGGTTAAAAATATGGAAATGATATTAAAAATTAAGGATATGTTGTTTTGAGTATGAGAAATTAGTATTGACTTTAAGGTAGATTAATGGAACTTAAGTTGCATTCATAATTGCATAATGCTATGAGTATTTATAAATACCAATTATTGTTAATCTCTAGGCCACGTAGATCCAACGTCACTCGAGGATCCCGAGGTTACAGGCCGAGGCGTATAGGGAGATCATATCAAGGACTATGAGTAGACTATAACTATAGTTATCTGGAGTTTCTTTAATTATAATTATAATTTATTTAGCATGCTATTTATTTTACGTATTAAAGACATATGCGATATATAAACATATGAATAGATTTTGTTATTAATGTGCGTGTTTTTCAAGAAATATTATATCGAGCAAGTTGGATGATTTATAAAATATGATTATACATAGATTTTGACATACACGTCTTATGGTGATATTGGCCTCCGGAGCCGGGTACTAGTATGCCTACATGGATATTACCTGGTTTTTACATGGATGTATGGATAAATCTTATGCATGATAGTAAGTTGGAGCCCAATTATACGAAACTTGGTTTAATCTACAAATTTTATTTATTGATTTGTTATTATAATACTGTTATACATTTGGAAACTTCGCTATACCTTCGAATTATTCATTATAGTTTTACTATTATTTATTTTGGAAACGTTTATTATGTTTTAAAAATTATCGTCATAGTTTTCAAATGTTTTAAAAGTTGTCTACTCACTGAGATATTCATATATCTCATTTTCATGTTTCTCATTTTCAGGGTCTAGTTAGGTGTCAAGATTGCTGCCTTCCTCCACTCTCCGCTTCTAATAGTGTTTTGACGTGGTGGGCATCGTACTTAAATCTCTCTAGAAGTCTTCTTCTTTTGATGTCTTTTATCTAGTAAACCTTTTTGAGATAGGTTTACTTTCAGATAAATTGTATATATTTGAAGTTATAAGATAATGAATCAATATGTATTGACTTGAATATAGATTGATCATGGATAATATTTGAATATACATGTATAAATGTGATAAATTGTATTGAGAAATATTGCTTGCTGAGGATGTAAACTGAATGTCATTTGTAGGATGGTTATAGTTAAGATAGAAAGAAAACTCTACCGAATTTTAGGTAGATTATTCGAACAGGGTGTCACAGAAAATGATTCTTAATATTTTTCAATATTTAAATATTTACATAACAATAAAATAAAATTGAATAAAAAAAGACCTTTTAAATAAGACTTTTGAGATAATATATAAGGGTAGACATTGTAGGGTGCTAATCCTTTCCCACAAGTAGTCAAACTTTATAGATCAAAACTTATTCTGTTAAGCTTAGGATTACTTTAAAAATGATAGATTCATGTAGACGACTAATCACACCTAATAAAAAATTAGTATCGACTCTTATTTGTGTCTAATGATTAGATCTTAAGATTTGAAACGTTATAACAACATAAAAGATAATAGACTTGAAAATTTGCAAATCTGAACAAATGTTTCATATGCCCAAGAAAACGGGTGTAGAAACCAGAAAATTACGTGAAGCATAGAAAGTACTTAGGTGAAATTAGTTAGCTGAAATAAGAAAAATCAATTTAGCATAATGCCCAGTTGGCAGAAGCATTAAGCATTCTAAGGAAGAGCATTTGCGAAAGTAGTTTCTAGGAGAGCCACAACAATTGCACTTTCTTTTTCTCCATATTTGTTCAAGAATCGGCAATTTCTGCTCAACATTACTGTAGACATCTAATTTTTTTCGGACCCCTAAAACAGGTAATGTTTTAGAATGCAGAAAGTCGCTTCTCATCTTGCAGGTGGTACTCCAAGACTTTGTTTAAGAGGTCAAGCACGAAAAGTCAATATGAAAAAAGTCAAGCCCAAAAAATCAACCACTAAAAACTTAACCCTCATTCAATATCAAGATCCAAAGTTTAATTGAATAATGGTGAAAGAATTTTGATAATCCGAGGTCTACAATGAAAGATATGGAGTTTAGAAGATGGGTTATGGAGATTGAGTAGAAAGGAAACCCTAATTCCGTAAATTTGGAGAAAAGTGCTTAAACAATCAAATTGGTCGAAATTGGAGATTCTGAATGGAATATAATCAATGACTACGGGTATTGTAAAGGCCAATTGGAAGCAAAACCAAAGAAAGAGTCAATTCGGAAGAAAAACTGAAAATTTGGGTTTTTGGTGAATTTTGGCAAAATTGGGGTAAACTACAGAAATGGCCCGATTCGGTAAGATTAAAGCCCCTAATTGATGAGAAGTGAGTAAACAAGGATAGCCCAAGGCTCGGTTTGAAGTAATTTCGAGAAAATAGCCGATTGGAGGAAAAACGAAAAAACTAGGAAATTCCCGATATTGGAAAAAGGAAAAATCAAATCGAAAGGGAATTTGATCGTAAAAACTGGGCGTTTTTGACCAACTTCAATTCAATATATAACAAAGGAATAGAAAAAGAAAATCTGGAAATCGGACGTGTTTTGAGTAAAACCAAGGCTTCGGAGGTTAAAGGGTAATTTTGGAAAATCCGGGAAAAATAGCAAATGAGCTCGAAAAATTATGAAAACTTCCAGATCTCAATTTTATATTATTTTAAAGAGATTGGCAAAGAAAAATCCAAAAATCGGAGCTCATTTGAAAAATGGCAAAATTTGAGCCCACTAAGTTGAAAATTCAGAAGATAAATCCGGGAAAAATAGCAAATGAGCTCGGAAAATTACCAAAACTTCTAGATCTCAATATTATATTATTTGGAAGAGATTGGTGAAGAAAAATCCAGAATCGGAGCACGTTTTAAAAATGGAAAAAGTTCGGGCCCTCTAAGATGAAATTCCAGAAGATAAATCCGGGAAAAATAGAAAATGAGCTCGAAAAATTATGAAAACTTCAAAATCTCAATTGTATACTATTTGGAAGAGATTTGCGAAGAAAAATCCAGAATCGGACCTCATTAGAAGAATGGCAAAAGTTTGGGTGCACTAAGTTGAAACTCTAGAAGATAAATCCGAGAAAAATAGCAAATGGGCTCGAAAAATCACTAAAACTTCCAGAACTCAATTTTATATTATTTAGGAAGTATTGGAAAAAGAAAATCCTTATTTGGAGTCCGTTTGCAATTTAATCAAGTTTGGGAGGCTAAAGTGCAATTTTACCGAAGAAACCGTAGAGGTCCTTTTTTGCAATTTAAAAAAATAGAGAAGTGGCTGGAATTTGAAGGGCCATTCGTCCAGCCCATGAAGAGAGGAATTTTTTCTGAGTTCTTTTATCCAAAGGCCAAAAAGTGGATAGTAAGGTGGTTATTTTTTTGATTGAGCCTTTGTGATTTTGCCACATGGTCAAATGAATGAAGAGGAAAGATGTCAACATTATGGTTAAATATTTTAGACCAGATGTATTAGTTAGGAGATGATCACTTCATCTAATGGTGGTAATTTCACATTTTTAGCATCTTTGATTAGTGGCCTTTGGATTAACCTAGCTAGGAAAAAATATGACAACATTGTGAGGACATAGGGACCATTCGGCTACCCCTATTTAGAGGGGGAGTTTTCATTTTTTTAGGGGTTCTTTTCGCTGAAGATTATTCATGTTGGAGCAATAGCTAAGTGTATAAAATCAAAGAAAAATTTAGAAGAGAAGCTTGAAAGATAGCTTTGAAATGTAGCCTTTTGGCACCTAACTCTTGCATTTTTCTTTTTTTCTTTTTTCTATGCTGATTTAGCTTGTTTTCCATATGATTTCTTGTTATTTTGTTATGAAATAAAGGTTTTTAAAACTCCCTTTGAAGGCTCCTAAAAATAATAAAAAACAAAATTTTTTACTATCTTTTTTGAAGTTGTCGAATAGTATTCCCCTTGGAGTGATTGTTTTGTGTTTGATTTTATTCCTATGTTGGTTGTGGTATGTAAGCTTGTTTTGATGTTTTAGCTTTCTAAAATAATCAAGATATGGAGTTTATTTCTAACTTTCTTTACTTGTTCTTATTTTGCTGTTTTTATCATTTATTTTCATGTCTACTTGCTTTATTTACTAACTTTAATTTTCTGTTTTTACTATATCAAGGTGTTCATGCTTTGTGTTATTTCCATACCATGTGTTTGTGTATTTGTCTAGCTATATCTTTGCATTTTCACCATGGTTATTTGTCTAACATGTTTTCATTTATGTCTTGCATATTTGCCATGCCATATGTTTGTGTTATTGCCTTGCTAGGATTTCACATATTTTCTTTGTGACCATTCGGTTTCCCTCATGTTCTTTGCCTTTGTGTGTTTGCATTTGATCATGTTTATTTGGCTACCATGCTTTCGTTCATGCTTTGCACCATTATGCCATGTTATTGTGTATTTGTTGTGCCATGTTCATGCATTATCATTATGTTCATTTAGTCATTATATGTTCATGTTACTTCCATGCATGTTTCATGTTCATATTAGGTATTAGGTTATGTTATATTATCATGCATCTTCTCATGATATTTTAGGCATTAGGTCATTCTTTGTATGCCATGCATATTTTCATGCTTAGTAAGTCTTAGGTCATTTTGTATGTCCATGCATGGTTGCATGTCCATTAGGTCTAGGACATCATTGTATTGCCATGCATATTAGGTCTAGGGATGCATTTATTGCCATGCACAATTTCTATGTAGGCATTAGGTCATCTTTTATGCCATGCATTTTCTATGTCATTTAGGCATTAGGTCATGCATTTCATGCATTTAACTTGCTGTTTGTTCATGCATTTCATATCATCCCACTTGATTTTTGACTTAAGCCAATCAATGGCTCAAAGCCAAGCTCTCATGAGCATGCTTGTGAAAATTAAGATGTTGTCAAGTTGGATTTTGCTACCTTTATGATTTTTTTTCATTAGGCAATCCTTGTCCAAATTTTTATAAATTTTTACTACTATTTGTAGGACCTTAGAGGAGTCCCCAATATTTTTATTCTGATTTTGAGTGTTTTTTTCAAAGGTTTAAAAATGTTTTTTTTGCTAAACAGTTTTTCACCCAGTGTTTTGACTTTCATGAATTTTCTGGTAGGTCATCCTTAGTGTAAAAATTAAGCCAATTTTTTCCCATAGATTTCGACATGTTATGAGTAGAGCTGCTCATGGGCTGGGCCGCGGCCCGGTTTTCTTTTATTTTCTCTGCCCAAGCCCGGCCCTGGGTCGGCCCGGCCCGCCCGTTTAGGCCCGAAACACTGTTCATTGGAATAAAAAAATAATTTTTTTTTTTATTTTTTTTTATTTTTTTAAATAAAATAATATTATTATAATAAAAATCACTATTCCGGGCCGGCCCGGAACACAAAATATCCTGCCCAGGCCCGGCCCGTGAGCAGGTCTAGTTATGAGTCTCCCATAATTTTTTCAGATTTTTTTGAAAATTTTAAAATAGGTAAAACAATCACGTTTTAAAACTGGTCAGAAAAGTCAGATTTGTTTTCAAGGAGAAAATAATTTTCTGTTTTGGCTAAGACATTAAGAGGGGGCTGATATAGAACAATAGCTACGGTCTTAGGTTGATTTCTAAGTCATTTTAATCCTAAAAAATGATTTTATAAAGGTCAGGTCAAGGGTGGGGGTTTTCAAAGTTAGGAAAATAGAGCCTTTTTTAAAGGGAATTTCAGCCTTAGTGCCATTTTCATCCAAAATTTTCAAAATTGTTTTCAATCCAATCACAAAGTATTTTTTGATTTAGAAAAATCTAATTTGAGTCTTTTCTTAAGGTAGTCAGATATCTTTATAGGTATACGGATGTCCTTATTCAAAGGAAAAAATACACTTTCATGCATTGCATTTTCCATGTTCATGCATATTCTATGATATATAACTTTTGCTAGGAATATTTCTATAATGATGTTATTGTTTTGATTTATATTTCATGATGTTATATTGATTGTTATATGGTTGTGAATATTTTATGCTATCCTATGCTTTTTGCTTAGTCATAAGTTATTTTGTCATATATTTTAGGTAAATTATTCATGCATTATTTTTATTATTCACATGCATATTTCATGATAATATTATTTTATGTTTCATATTGTAGACACCTAATTTTGTCCGGGCCACTAAAACAGGTATGTTTTCTTCCTAAATTGATGTTTCAGAATGTAAAAAGACTTTTCTTATCCTGCAAGTGGTACTCCGTGACTTAGTCTAAGAAATCGGGCATAAAAAGTCAAACATGAAAATGTCAACCCCGTAAAAATCAACCCCAAAAAATCAACTACTAAAAAAATCAACTCACTTTCAAAATCAAGATTTGAAGTTCAATTGAAAAATGGTGAAAGAATTTTGATAATCCGAGGTCTACATTGAAAGATATGGAGTTTGGAAGTTGGGTTATGGAGATTCAGTAGAAAGGAAACCCTAGTTCGGGAAATTTGGAGAAAAGTGTTTAAACGAACAAATTGGTCGAATTGAAGGTTCCAAATGAAAGATAAGCACTGACTACAGGTAATGGAGAGGCTACTTGGAAGAAAATTGAAAGAAAAGTCAATTTGTAAGAAAACCGAGAATTAGGGTTTATTTAGTGGATTTTGGTGAATTCGGGAAAAATTACAGAAATGGCCCGATTCGTTAAGGCTAAAGCCCTTAATTCATGAGGAGTGAGTAAACAAGGATAGCCTAAGGCTCAGCTCGAAGTAATTTCCAGAAAAGAGCCGATTGGAGGAAAAACGAAAAAACGAGGAAATTCCTGATACAGAAAAGAGGAAAAATCAAAACGGAAGGGAAGGGAATTTGATTATAAAAATTGAGCATTTTTGAACGAACTTTAATTCAATATAGGAAAAAGGCCCAGGAAAAGAAAATCTAAAAATCGAACTTGTTTTGGGCAAAACCGGGCTTCGGAGCCAAAAGGGAAAAACTGGAAAATTTAGGAAAAAATGAGCTCCAAAAATTCTGAAAATTTGCAGATCTCATTCTTAAATCATTTCAGAGAGATTGGCAAAAGAAAATCTGGATTCGGAGTTCGTTTGCAAAATAGCCAAATCCCGGACCCACTGTGCAGAAATTCAAAGAGATAAATCTTGGAAAAATAGTAAATGAGTTCCAAAAATTCTAAAAATTTGCAAATCTCATTCTTAAATTATTTGGAAGAGATTGGCAAAATAAAATCTGGATTCGGAGCTCGTTTGCAAAATGGTCAAATCCCGAGCCCACTATGCAGTCAAGCAGATAAATCCTGAAAAAAAATAGCAAATGAGCTCTAAAAATTACCAAAACTTCCATATCACACTTTTAAATTATTTTGAAGAGATTTGTGAAGAAAATTTTGGATTTGGAGCTCATTTAAAAATGGTGAAAGTTCAGGTGCACAAAGGGTATTTTTGGAAAAAAAATTGAAAAAATTTCAAATGGACTCGGAAAATTTTGAAAAATTTTAGAATTCAATTTTTTATTATTACGGAATTATTGAAAAATGACAATTTGAATTTGGAGTTTGTTTGCTATTTATGTAGTTTCTAGGGTCAAAATGGTCATTTTATCGAAGAAATCGAAAGGGGTCAATTTGTAAGTAAGAAAAATATGAAAGATGAAAGATTTGCTGAGATAATTCCTCCCTTGGTCAGCCAGCATAGAGGAAAAAAAGGAAGCTTGATCAATTTAATTCCTTAGTCACTATCAAGCTCAAAATGCTTCCACTAGTACCTTGCAAATGGTCCCCCCTTCATCCAATGGCTTAGGTGCCTTGTAGAAAAGTTGAGTACACATTTTAAGGGTTGAGATTAAATGCCAAGATGACATTTTTATGTTTTCATGAAATAATCCTCATCCAATGGCCAAGAATGGAAGAAGAAAGATGAGCACAACTCATCCAATGGTAAAGGTTCATTTGGCCAAGCAAGGGAAAGCATGGGATTGTATCCTTATTTCATCTAAGGGCTGAGGTTATTCGAAGGGCTGAGTACACATATTAACGGCTGCTATCAATTGGCAAGAAGGTATTTTTATTGTGTCATCAAAAGATCCTAATCTAAGGGCCGAAATTGGAGGAGAAAAAGTACACAACCTATCCTATGGTTGAGGGGCCATTCGACCAAGGCTAAGAGATGGAGGGCTGAGCAGTTTTTTGAGAAGGTTGAAGGCTGGAATTTAGTAGCTAATTGAGTAAAAAAAAGGTTTTTGAAAGAAAGGAAGAAAAAGTTCTCTAAAAGAGCTTGAAGGTGACATATCTACCAAGCTCTAACGTAGTTTTCTTCTTGTTTTCCATGTTGATTTCTTGATTTTCCACTTTGTTTTCCTACTACATTTCTCATAGAAATCAAGTTTTTAAAATGTTTACTTAAGTTTTCATCTCTTCTTCTTCATCAAAAATGGTTGAAAACAATTTTTTTTACAAAGTTTGTGCTTAGCCGAATTTGAAGGAATGTTTGCCTTGATTTTTTTTCTTTTTTCTTCTTTGCATGTTGTTGTGAAAAAATGATTTTTAGAAGGTTTATTTAAGTATTTAAGGTTCTGATTTTTTACAAAAAATGAAGCCAAAGAGATTGAAATGGCTACATGATCTTGATACATATCAAGTGACCATGGTTAGGGGAGAGGCTATGCCCATTTTTACCAACCATGAAGCTCACCTCTATTTTGTTTATTAGCATGGTTTATTTTCTGATTTTTTGAAATGGAAAGGCTTCATGATCTTGACAAGATCAAGTGATTATGGTTAGGGAAGAGGCTATGCCTATTTTGTACCAACCATGGAGCTTAACTTTCCTTGCTTTGTTTACTAGTTTTTCTTGTTATTTTCTTTGCATGTCTATGATTATTTTGATCATGTTCCTTACATTTTTTATGCTATATTTGCTTTTATATTTCCGTTTTTCTTCATGATATTTCCTTGTAGGTTCGGCCATTGTGTTTTTCTTGTTGATATTTTGCATTTTTCTCATGTATCATACCTTTTATGCTGTCAAATTTGCATTTTATATTTTGTCATAGGAGCATTCGGCCTCTTCATGCATTCCATGCCTTGTATGTGTATTTTCATCATTTTAGTTCATAGGTTTGCATTTCCATACCATAAGTTTATATATCTTGCATGTTAGTATGTTAGATGTTTGTGAAAATGCCATGCTCATTTAGGTTTAAGACCATTCGGCCTCTTCATGCACTCCATGCCTTGTATGTGCATTTTCATCATTTTAGTTGATAGGTCAGCACTTCATGCCATGACATTATGTATTTTGATTTGATTTGCCAAGTGTTTGTGTTATTTGCCACATAAGATTGCCTTAGGTTATCTAGTGGCCATTCGGCCTATCCCTTGCCTTGTCATGCATTTGCATTTAGCTTAGGTACCATGCTTTGCATTATTATGCCTTGAAATTGTGTATTAGTTGCTGTTTGTTCATGACATTCTCATGCATTCTCATCACATTCTAGGTCTAGGTCATCTTTGTATTGCCATGCATATTAGGCCTTAGATCATATTGGCATTGCCATGCATTGCTATGCTATTTAGATCCTACGTCACATTAGCATAGTCATGCATATTCATAATACATTAGGTCTAAGTCACATTTGCATTATCAAGCATTTCATGCATATTAAGTTAGGATAGCATTTATTGCCATGCAAACTCATGCAAGGCATTTAGGTTATTTATGCTATGCATTTTCCATATCACTTAGGCTTTAAACCATGCATTTCATGCATTCACTTTGCTGTATTTTCATGCATTTCATGTCATGCCACATGATTTATTTTTTAGGCCAATCAATGGCTCAAAGTCATGCTCACTTGAGCATACTTGTGAAAAATTAAAGAGTTGTCAAATTGATTATTCTACCTTTGTGATTTTTTTACTTAGCCAATTTTTGTCTAATTCTTTAAAAGTGTTAGCTACTGTTTGTGGGTCTTTAGGAGAATATCCAATATTTTTACTTTGATTTTTAAATGATTTTACTAAAGGCAAAAAAATGTGTTTTAGCAAAACAGTTTTTTTTTTCATCCAATACTCGAACTTTTCCAATTTTTTTGGGAAGTAATATTTAATCATAAAATTAAGACATTTTTTTTATCGTGTAGTTTTGCATGTTCTAAGTCTCCAGTATTTGTTTTAGATTTTTTTGAAATTTTAAAAATAGGTTAAAAAATCGTGTTTTAAAACTGGACAGTAGAGTCAGATTTGAATTTGAGGCAAAGTCATTTTTCTGTTTTGGCTAAGTTACTTAGAGAGGGCTGACTAGGAAATTTAGCTACTGTCTTTGGGTGGTTTCTAGGCCATTTTAAACTTAAAAAAATGATTTTATAGAGTTCGGGTCAAGGGTAGTGAAGTTCGGGATTTTTAAACTTAGGAAATTAGAGCCATTTTTAAAGGGTTTGTCTAGGGTTTTAATCTTCATTTAAGTCTCTTTAAAATTGTTTTCAAACAAATCACAAAGTATTTTGATTTTAAAAAATTTAATTTGATATATTTTCCTAAGGTAGCCGGATATCTTTTTAGATATACGGATTTTCTTAATTAAAGGAAAAAAATACATTTTCATGCATTGCATTTTCCATGTTCATGCATACTATATAATATGTGATTTTTGATAATTTCCTTGATATTGTTATTATTTTGATTTATTTTATGATGTTATGTTGTTTGTTATATGTTTTTGAATATTATATGTTATCCTATGCTTTTTATTTTAGTTATTTATTGTTGTCACATTATTTAGCATATACTATGTTCATGCATTTATTATTTTATTTTCATGCATATTCCATGATAGAATTATATTATGTTTCATGTCACTTATATCATATTCCATGTCCTTTAGGTTATATTATTTAGAATATGCCATGTCATTTAAAATATGTCATATCATTTAAAATTGCCATGTCATTTAAATCATTTTATTTCATTTAGTATATATCATGTTACCTAGGTCATTTCATTTCATATAGAATATAGTATTTCATTTAGGATATTTTATTTCACTTAGAATATACCATGATACTTAGGATTTTTCATTTCATCTAGAATATACTATGACATTTAAATTATATCATATCATTTAGGTTGCATTATATTATCTAGACTTTGCTATGTCATTTTATTTATGTCACACATGTTCATATTCATTTTATTTTAAATGTTTTGAAAAAGATAATGATTTTCAATAAAATAAAGATATTCCCGAGTTAAAATAATTCATGAGTTCTCTGCCGGGTTTGCTGGGGAGGATATCATCAATTATCATTAATAACGGAATATCTTCTTTAAAACGAGAATGATTCAGAAAATTTTCCAAGTTAATAAAAATTTCTATATTTTGCCACGTTTGTTGGGGAAAATAAAAAAAAAATTGAATTAATAAATTCCGGATCACTTTCAATTAAAAAATAGAATTATTTTTCTTTAAATTGGGAATTAATTTAAAATCGACTTTTTTACCGAGACTTGAGATAACACACGATTAATAAGGTACCGATTTATACGGGCGTTGTGGAGGTGCTAATCCTTCCCCGCACGTAACCTACTCTCGAACCCGCTTCTTTGATTTCTCTGGTTTATAACGCAGATTTGAAATTGGTTTTAAAAATATTTTAATTAATTTTAAAATGTTTTAGAAAACCGGTTTTAATAGGTGGCCGATCACACCTAGCTAGAAAAGATTGGTGGCGACTCCATGTCTTTTTACGAGGCCATTTCCATACCCTCGACCTTTTATTTCAATCTAGAGGAATTAAGTCGTCTTTTCCTCTACTTCTATTTTTCCCTCACTCGAACGGGTTCCCGCGACGGGATCACTTATTGACACATATCATTTCATGTTATTAATTATATTACTATGTCATTTAGAATATGCCATGTCATTTAGATTTGCCATGTCATTTAGATTATATTATGTCATTTAGAATATGCCATGTCATTTAGAATATACTATGTTACTTAGATTATATTATGTCATTTAGAATATACTATGTCACTTAGATTATATCATGTCATTTAGGTTATATTATGTCATTTAGATTTTGATAGGTCATATTTATTATGTCACACATGTTCATATTCATCTTTTTTAAAATGTTTAAAAAAATAAAATAATGATTTTCAATAAAAATAAAGATATTCCGTAGTTAAAATAATTCATGAGTTTTCTGTCGAGTTTGCTGGGAGGATATCATCAATTATCATTAAAAAGGAATATCTTTCTTGCAAAAAATGAAAATGATTCTAAAATTTTTCAAATAAATAAAAAATTTTATATTTTGCCGGGTTTGCTGAAAAATATAGGAAAATTTTGAATTAATAAATTACGGATCATTTTCAATTAAAAATGGAATTATTTTTTTAAATTAGAAATTAATTTAAAATGCCAAATTTAAAATCGACTTTTTACCGAGACTTGAGATAACACACGATTAATAAGGTATAGTTTTATACGGGCGTTGTGGGAGTGCTAATCCTTCCCCGCACGTAACCAACTCTCAAACCCGCTTCTTTGATTTCTCTGGTTTAAAAAAGCAGACTTTGAAATTGGTTTTAAAAAATATTTTAATTAATTTTAAAATGTTTTACAAAACCGGTTTTAATAGGTGGCCGATCACACCTAGCCAAAAAAGATTGATGACAACTTCATTTCTTTTTCGAGGTCGTTTTCAAACCCTTATTTTATTTCGAGAATAATTAAGTCGTCTTTTCCTCTGCTTTTCCCAATGTCACGCTTAACAAATAAAGTCTCGCGATAAGACTTGTTATTTTTAAAGTTGCGACAACTACTATCTATGATACTCTACTTATTCTGAATTTATGACTATATAAATACTAAGATTCTTCTTATCTCAAAAGTTGCACTACATTCCTTTAAGGGAAGATATACAAGGTAATAACACATCCGGTTTGACAAAAAAAAAAAGTCAAATATCCTAATTTAAAAAATTTGAATTTGAAATAACTCGAAATTGAAACGATCGAATCTAATATCACTCGAACATAAATCCTTAATAACCCGAATTTAATGCTAAATATTAGAATGATCAAATTGTAATTAAATAATTTTTTACAAAATACAAAATTACATTATAAATTTTTATCTATCAATTTTTTTTTTACTTTTTTAATTAAAAGTTAAAATTGAATATATATATATATAAAGTAAAATAATAATTTCATCACATAAAAATAATAATAATCAGTTGTATTTTGTATTTTTAACTTCTAAGATATTGGAACTGAATTAGCATAGAACAAATTTTAATTATATAAAAAAATCACTAAAATCACTTCAAATATTTTTAAAATTTAAGTTTATGTCAAGATCAAGAAACATATTGATACTTCCTTAATAGTTATAATTAAACTTAGATAACAAGTTTGCACTTTTAATTTTTCAAAATGTGTTGGACTGGCAAAATTTCCTCAAACAATATCTGAGTATATGTAAAGCAACGACATGCGACCCAAGTACTCAAAACTTTTTGATCCAATTATGAATATCAAATCTACTTCGGCCTAACCACTTGGGCCAGGAAAAGAAAAAAAATAAAAACCTATGCTTGGGCCCATATTATGAATGAGTGAAGACAAAACAACCTCAATTCTTTTTCTTATTTTTTGAGATTTTTAATGTGATTTTTTTAATCCATTATTTTTTTTTCACTTATAAAAATGTCAGAAATGATAAATAAATTAAACTCTTATCATTATACATGCTACTTAAAATAAATATGTTATTTTCAAATTCAAAGTTATAATTTATTATCATATATAATTTAGGTTAGTTTAATCTGGTCATAATATTAGACGTTACTTGCTACTAAACTTATAAAAATAAATATTTTTTTATTTTATTGTAAAGAGAATTATATATACATGTATATAAATGTATATATTAATATGATAAGATTTATATATTACACTAAAGTATCATGTATGTCAATGTGTTAAGAATTGCATTTTTACTTACTATGAAATTTTTGTTAGTTTAATTTCATAATATGTTTATATTTAAAAGTATTAAGTATAATTAATTAATTTAATTTCATAATTAATTTATTATTATATTTTATTACACTTGATAATTTGTTATTATATTATGTAAATCTTCGAACAGATTAAAACTCTTTTTGGATCCTATAGCACCTCCGGTGCGGTGGAATACAATAATCTTTTGTGAGGAGATTTTCACTTCACTGATCGGCCAATACACCCCCCAGTGGGGGTTTTAACCTCATTGGTCCCTTCAATTAGATTAAGAGGAAAGGGTCCGGTTGATTAATTTGACTCCTAATGGAGGGGGAAATCTTTTTTTACCACTCTCCATTTTTTCTATATAAAAAAAAAAAAAAAAATTATTCAAATTTTTTTAATTTATTTTTAACATAAATATATATATATTTTTTAATATTTAATATAAATATAATTTTAATAGTTTTTAATTATTTATTATATATATATATACATATTTTAATCTATTGTTTTTAATAGTCATTTTTTTTCACTATAATTCACCTTACCGCCACCACTGCTTTTGCATCCAAACATATATCCCATCACTGATTTTACTCTCACCGCTATAATAACTAATCTTACCTTCATCACTGTTTTTAATCTCACCAGAATCAATTTCATTGTTCATCCAAATGGAATCTCAAGCGTAACACAATTGGGGTTGGATGGGATTGGATTGTCTTTCAAGCTAGATAGTCCAACTCACATTTTCTAGGTCAAACTTTATTCCACAATGAACATTCCTAAGGTTAAGCCGCGAATTTTCTGAGGGGTTGTTTACTGGGTTAAGGATAGCCAACCTCTTTTTGCTATTGTGAGCTGGGAATTATTGCTTCTTTTTGTAAGGTCTAAAAGATATAAGAACATAAATTAGATAAGGTCAGGATTCCTCAAAAGATTGATCCTTCCTATTTGACCTTTTAATTTGGTTCCCCTTTCATATTCATTTTTATCCCATGGTAGAATGATTAATGTATTGTTTGTTCTGAATTTTTCTTATGTACATGATATATGTAAGAATATTGATTAATATTTTTATACTTTGCAAGTTCTTTTAACAGAGATGAATTCAGAATATTTTAGCTGCTTTAAGGCATCAAATTTCGGCAAGACAAAAGAATTGATGAAAAAATGAGTTGATTGTATGTTAATCTTTTTTTTTATTATTCTATAGTGATTGTATCTTATTCTGAGACATCGAATCAGATTGCTAATTGACAAGTTTGAATGTTAAATTATCACCGGCCAACCATTTTACAAAGATTTAAGAGAAATTGAAAGGATTTAACAAAGATTTAAGAGCAAAAAAAATCTTTTTATTTCCAGCAAAAAGAAAAGAAAAGAAAACTCGCATTCTTGTGGAAATAAAAGATTTTCCCTTGTGCCTCATGGAAACATTATGAGAAAAGATCAGGATTTAGGAAAATGGACTAATTTTTGGAAAGAGGGCTTCCAATTCCATGGCGCTTGGTAGGAAATGAAACAAACAAAAGGCTGCCTATGGCTCCAATGCTCGCAGGCAATACCAATAACAGCTCTTTGCTCTCCTCTGATGGCTTTGGACGAAAGCAGTTGATAACATTTTGATCAAACAGAACAAGCGATAAAAAAATCATTATGGATACAAAGGCATGGACAAAATCAATGAACTTCAGCTTATACTTGTTTGCCTCCTCTATTGAAAGTTTAACAGGACCATCCATCACCCATAACCCTTTAAATGTAGCCACCCCGTACCGAACCTTGCCTCTTTCATCTCTAAAACTATCGGTGAAAGAAAGAAAGAAACACAAGCTGGCGCAAAACGCCACAAGGCCTAGCGTCAAGTATTGGCTCACCTGGGTTTTGCATTGCCCTTGGTTTGTTAAAACTGGGGACAGTAATTGGAAAGTCAGGGCTGAACCTGTAGGCAGAAGCTTGGATAAAACGGCTGTTCCTTTGAAGGTTTTTCTCACCACTTTTTCTTTTTTGGTTTTTGGTTGCTTTGCTGGTAATACACATTCCGAAATGATTTGCTGCTCTTCTTGGACCGTCTCTCCTGCTTCCCGATCATTCTTCAAAAGGGGTTGCTTGTGTTCTACTTTGATGTCCATCACAGAAATTTTTTAGCTTTTTAGATCTTTCCACAATGTATTTTGCAGAGATGCCTAGGAATGAAATAAGTCCTTAAAAAAAAAAAAGAAACTGAAAACCCAAATAACATTGTTTTTCCATCTGTTTTGTTGTTGGAAAATTTGGTTTATGGGTTGCAATATTTCCAAGTCAGAAGCCTTTGGCAGGGAAACCAAAACCGTCGTGAAAGTAAGTACATAGAAGCTGTTAACAAAGAATGAATTTGGTGGATTTATTGTTACAAGAGAGCGGGTGTTACGACTTACAAACCATAATTGATAATTGACCAACCTCTCCGTTTCATAAATTTGGCTCCAAAACAAGCATCCTACAAGATCTCCTTAATATTCTCTTGATACTTTTATTTTTATTAAAAACAGAATATAAACAAAAACTTAACTAATTTCTAATAGCTAAGGATATGCAGTGAAAAGTTTGCCTTAAGTCCAGTTTAGAATTGGAAGAAGAAAATATTTATATTTGGATAAATGTATACCGAACCAATACTTTCAGTTTTGTTAACGAGTGACGGAACAGAACTTAGGTGTTTTTCTTCAGATCTTTTCCTTAAGAGCAGCCAAGTAGCAGAAGTGCATAATTGTTCTGAAAAGGTCCGGAATAGCATTTGATAAATTCGATAATTTGTCTTCAATAGGGCCTGTTTCTGAATTGTAAGATCTGGGCTTCCACAAACAGAGGCGGAGTAGGACAAATGAGAAGATGCGTGCTTTACAGGAATTCATACCAAACTGCAATATAGTTGGCAACTCTTTGGGTCATTTGTTATCTTTTTAACTAAATCAATGAATTTCGCTTTCAGACACAAAGGTGATTTTGGAATTATTATCACCATTACTTTTAGGATTTATATTTGATGTACTGTCAGATCAAAAGTTAAGTTTAAGGTTTAATGTATAATTTAAGTTTATTTTTTTAATGAAATATTACTTTAAAATTTATTATCAGTGTATAAAATTATACTTTTTTCTTATGGATAATAGGTTCAGCCATCAAAATGATACAAGGAATATAAGTTCTGCCCGAGTAACGATTTAGAAGTAGAACTCAATTCATGGTCCTTGTGAGGTTTTGGACTAGGAAGTTTGGGCCTGCAGATGAATGATTAATTTCTTTTTTCTGCTAAAAGGCTGGCATACAGGGGTGACGAAATTCAAACCGAGCCTAAAAAGAAAATAGCATCTAAATTTAGGGCCAATTTAATATTGCTATTGAAAAAATTTTGAATAGAAAAATATGTATTTAAAATGTGTCAAGTATAATGAGAACTTTTTGCATGAAAACATTGAGAACCAAATGCTTTTTAACCATTAGGTCAAGTTTATTGTTTTGTGACCGTTTATGTTTTACATAAGAAAGAATCGGTAACTTGATGAAGGTATTTTTGATGCAAGGCAGAGGCTAGGAACTATTCCATCAGAAAAGCATCTAAAAAGCTTCACTACTAGCCATGGAAAAGGAAAATACTGTACGCACTGTTTCTTTCTTTTAAAAGAAAAAGGTAATTGATTGCTCAACAAAATTTTATCTCATTGTCTATTCATTATCTTTCAATAAAAGAAAAGGAAAAATATAAAGTCTTTTCAAGCTACCATATGCCAGCTTCAGAAGTTGTAGCAAACCTGCAAAAGCTTTTACTCCAATTTGCTACTAACTTGCTAGTTAACTTCTTTTTTTTTTTTTTTTTTTGGATAAGTAGATTTTCATTTATCCAAGAAAGCAGCAGTGCTGCTACATGTTACAAAGCTAGCTTAGCCTTGCTAAACAAATCAGAAAACCAATGCCATTAGACAAACATGTCTGCATTTAACCTCCAAGAATTACATAAAAACGTATTAACTGAATCTATTTTAATCTTCCTAAGATCACTTAACCTGGCCGAGATCATGTCTCTCACTTGCTCAGTGAGGTGCTCCTCCTTTTGCTCAGTTGAGTTGAACAAACGATTGTTTCTTTCCTTCCAAACTAGGTAGATAACTGCGTTCCAAGCAAGCCTCAATATTGTTGTGATTAGAGCTTTACCTCTGAGGTTGACAGAGGCCCATTGAAGCTCTACATTCCAACATGCAACCTGCCTTTTTAATCCACAAAGTACCATCACTCTCTGCCATATCTGTTTCGAGTAGGAGCAAGTGAAGAATAGATGATCCCTGGTTTCCCTCTCTTGTTTGCACAGCAGACATTTATCATCCACTGTCATTCCCCAGGAGATAAGTCTATCATTTGTGGCCAATCTATTTAGGATTGCCATCCAGGAGAGCATAGAATGCCTAGGAATAAAAAAATATATATTTTAAACTTAAAGTACTATATAACCTGTTTCTTTTTTTTTTTAGGAAAAAAAAAAAAGACCTATATTTTTTCTCTTAACTTAACTTTGAGAAATATAAGAGTGTTGCTTCTCAGATATGAGGAAAGACAGACTAAAGAGAGAGTTAGAAGAAAGAGAATGTAGATAAAGAACAGAGAGTTTCTGATCCTAACTTATAATAATATCTAAATATGATATTTTTAACACAGTAAAGAATCTTTAAATAGTGTAGGATATTCATATGATGATGATCTGCAAAAGAGCTGCACCTTAGAGAGCACATGTTCTTTTTCTCATCGACAAGTGATAAATATATTGTTCTTATTAGTCGAAGTTCTTAGAGATTGTCGCTAATAGAGAGTTCATATGAAAATATTATTGTTCTCTCTGCTTATGAGTAGAATAAATTCTCTGCTTATTGTGTTTTTTGGTAATTTGGATTTTGTGAATAATAATAATAAGATGTCAGACTCAGACAACTAAAATTAAAAGGGGAAAGGGGGAAATGAATTCCCGGGCTCTATAATTTCTTAGGATTATTTAAAAAAACTTTCGCTTCATCTCTCTTCGTTTCCTGCAACCATCTCTACGCATTCACTACTATTGAGTTCTCTAATCAGACTCAGAAGTCCTGATTCCAGCCAGAGAGAGAGCAGAGCAATGGCACTCAAGAGAAAGAGTAACACAGAGAAAGGAAATGGAGGATACGAGAAGTCGAGAGAGCAGCGAATCAAAAAGACAACGAGGTTGGTGGAGTAGTCGGGGGAGGCAATTTTTTTTCCTGCCTCTTTTTCATTTTTGATAACTCGTTTGCTCTTCTTTTCCATTTTCATAAATTTTTTTGGATACTTTTTCTCATTTTTCTATTTTTGCTTCAAAATAGAAATTAGTTTCTCACATTTTGATAAAATCGAGGTTCAGTTTTACAGTATGTTGATTTTTTCTTATGTTTTCAGCTCAATACCTGTTATTACAAGTTATCAGTTCTTTCCTTATGTTGACTTGTAAAAATCAACGGTTACAAAGCAATAAACTTGATCTAACGGTTAAAAAGCATTTGGTTCTCATCGTTCTCATGTAAAAAGTTCTCATTGTAGTAGACACCGTTTAAAACGTGTGGTGAAAAACTGTGGTTCAAAAATTTTTAAGTGTTTAGCATAGCTGTGATAAAAGTGTTGTAGAAAATTGAAATGTCAAAAAAAATGTTTAAAATAATAAAAGTTTAGAGATGTGAGGATAATAAAGTTATTTTATTCAAAAGCCAGCTTTTAAAACCCAAAAGCTATTTTTTTGTTTTTTTGTTTAGCTTTTCAAATCATGATTTCAACAACAAAACTAATCTTTTTTTTATCTGTTTAGCAATACGTTTGAGGTGAAAAATAACTTTTAACATTAAAAAATGTGTCATAAATAATGCTAAACACGACCTTATTTGATACCAAGTTGTTGAGGAAAGAAAAAGCTCCAAAAATTGAAAGAGAGTTTGTTCTACATTATGTGACCAGGTTAAATGAAATATTTTTAGCCTTACTAGGATGTTTATAGGTGTCAGACAATCAAATCTTCAACGGATAGCATTTTTCCCCCTCTTGATAGCGATGACATTTGATCGAAACACCGTTAAATACTAAAATGCTAATAATATGATCAGCTTGCCTTAGAGATTAAAGATTAGAGATTTTGGTGTTTGGTGTTTGGAATTAAAGAATTGGTAAAGTTTCTCTCTCAAGTCTCAACAGTCGAGCAATCTGGTAATAGAGCAGTCCACCTGAAATTACTACTAGTTTATAACTACTTAATTAATCCAGGTTGTGACTGTGAGTTATGCTATATGAGCATGACATTATCGTCGTTGAATGAGATTGATCAGTTACCAGATGGAAATATGAAACCATGAAAACAGCATTGGCCCTCTATTTGTTGTTTAGTTGTTTCTTCTCCCTTGTCATTTGCATGTAGACTTGAATCAGGTATTATAAGTTAATGAAACAGAGACCTAATTAGGACAAGGCCAAAATAAACCAGGTTAAGTTTACTGTTTTCATCATTAATTTTTTCTCTTTTCTTCTTTTTCTTTTGTCTGAGACAAAAAGGGCAACCATAATTATTATCTGCAATAAATTTGAATGCAACAATTTTTAAAGTTCAGTGAAATTAATATATACAGGTAAAACCACAAGTAACTAAGGTTATATTTGTTTAGCAGAAATTAACTTCTAAACAATATTAAATACTTAAAATAATATTATTTATTATTAAAATATTAACATTAATTATATTAATATTTAAAATATTATAATAATTATTAAAATATTATTTCTATTAATATAATAATTATTAAAATATTATTTTGATTAATATAATAATTATTAAATTTTATTTATATTAATATAATTATTATAAAATATTATTTTTAGTTTTTCAAATAGTAATATTGATATAAATATTAAAATACTATTTATATTAATATAATTATTATTAAAATATTACTTCTACTTTTTTCAAATAGTAATATGGCATAAATATTAAAATATTTATTATTAAAATATTAAAAAATAATAATATTATTTCTATTAATATTATTTATTATTAAAAATTAATTATATTAATATTTTAAAATATTTAAAGTGTTCTAATAATTATTAAAATATTATTTCTATTAGTTAATATTTATACTATTAAAATAATAATCTTTTTATACTAAAAAACATTTATTATTAAATAATAATAAAGTATAAGTTATATATATTTATTATTAAAATAGTGAAAATATAAAATCATTTTCAATAAAATATTAAAAATATTATTTAAATTTTAAAATATTTATAGTGTTACAATTTATTATTAAAATAATGATATTGTTATATGAAATAATATTTTTATTAAAATAATAAATGATAGTCATTATATTAATAATTTATTATTTATTATTAAAATATAAATATTATATTATATAATATAAATATGTAGGTTTAATAATATTTAAATAAAATATTGAAAATTACAATATTAAAATATGTTTATATTAATATTTTAATATATTTTTATAATTAAAAATAATTTTTTTTTTATTAATATAATAATATTTGGCTCGAGTCAAGTTAAGTTTCGATCTAAAATATGATATCTAAATTTCGATTCGAGTAGTGCTACTCATGGCAGTTGTTTTCAGAAAATTGTCTTCCCCTTTTGAAAGAAAAAAAAAAAAAACCCCTTATTTTTCGTTGACCAATCAATTTTCCGCTAACCAAACACCAAAAAATGTAGAAATCATTTTTCGTAAATCATTTTCAGTGAAATAAACGGACCCTAAATATATATAAATTCATTTTTGATACACTGATAATAATTTTTTTTAAAATTTTATGAGTTAAGTTGTCAAATGTGTTACCCTACTAACTCTACTTGTGAAATCTAATAATTCTACTACTAGTAATATAATAATTTTTAATATATATATATATATATGAGAAATGATCCACTTATATTAGTGTAAAACTAAATTAGTTGTATACACTTTCATAATTTTTTATACAATTAATATTTTAACAATTTGATCGTCATATTTCATGTTTTATTCACGTAGATCATGCACGTCAAGTTTCGAGTAAATTAAAAATGTCTAATATTTGTTCGATGTAAAAAAAACTTTCAACCGTTAAATATATATTGGAAAAGAAAGTATTCTCGATCAATATGATTGAAATATCAGATCGATTCGAAACTTTACGTGCACGACGAGTACAATTATATTGCTAAATCCAACAATCGATTTGTTAAGATATTAATCATATAAAAAATTATGAAAGTGTGTAAAACTGATCTAATTGGATTATATGCCATGACTCCAGTTGGATATCATTAATCCAAAATTGCCCCATTAGATTTAATTGAAACTTTTAATTAAATCCCTCATCATTCAAGCCTTTCATTTAATTAAGTCCTCACTTAATAGAATCTTGGTTTTAATTCGGATTATGATTTAATGTGTGTAACCCATCAGATTTTCAACATGTTGGCAGTGAGCATAAATTATAATTTAATTTTTTTTAACAAAGATTAATTAATTTCTATTCATAGATCATGAGCGGCATCTAATAATGTATTATGGCCACCCAAATGTTGGAAAATCAAAATAATTCTGACTCAACCTTTCAGTAATTAGTCTATCTGTGTAATTCAATCCTTTCACCAGATATCTCGAAATGAACATGAGCATGGTGCAGTGTCTTCTCGTGATATCATCCCGTGCTAGTTCCTGCAGCTTATGGTTGATCTTATGAATTTAAGGAAATATTTCTCTTAAATTCATCTTGCTTTGGTCAAAGATTTTATCAAGTCAACCTAAGCTAAGAACAAATGAGATACGTCTCCCAGTCAGTTGGAGTTGTGAATCCTTTATGGACTACTCATTTACCTTCTTATGTTTCATGTCATACCCAAAACCATCATTTTTAGGCATCCTTTATTGAGACCCATAGAGATGGAATCAAAGTATAATAATTCACATGCAAGGTAACTTGATATCACAAGTATGAGAACCAGTTATACGACTAACATATGAGAACATTTTCATAAACACTTGAGTGAAATACCAAATGGAGTTCTCATATTGGACCATGTTAAGTGAACTTGTTCATCTAACAAGCACCTAAATGTTATCCTAAGTATCTCTATACTTCAACCTATGAAATGAGTTGCTTACATCTCAAGTAAGGAGGCTTAACATGTACCAATCTTTGAACATTATTGATGCCTTTCTCGTGAGTAATGACCTCTTCCACTACCTCCTTCCCCTTGCTCAGATTCATCATTATATCCATCATCTTAACTAATTGTTTTTTCATTTCCTCTTGTGCCTTCTTCATCTTTTTCATTTTGATAGCTTGTTCTTCTGCTATTACTTTAGCATGTGAACAATTTTTATAAGGATGACGAGTAGATTGCTCTAAAATTTTTATTGTCGAGCTATCCTTGAACCTTTATCACCAAACTTTTAGATATCCAAATGTCATGTTTTGCCACAATTTTAACTTTAGGATTAAAACAAATCTTTTATGATCATGAATATGCGTCAATGAATGATATATATGAATTAGACCTGTCAATTCTGATCAAATTCTGTTGAAAATATTCAAGTCGCTGATATTACTTCCGTTGGAAATAAAAATTTCGTCAAAAATAGTGCATTTTCGACGGATTATGTGCTTTTTTCCACCGAAATTTTGGTCGAAAAAAGAAAAAAAAAATCGACAAATATTCCACTGCAAATATTTTATTACCGACAAAAAAATTCGTCGGTAATTCTATTAGCAATGAAATGACTTATTTAGTCATTGCATCGGCAATTAATATTACCGACGAAATTTTTCATCAGCGATTTTTTTTATAAATAAAAATAAAACTTTATAATTTTATTTATATAATTATTTAATTAAAATAATCAAATTTATTAAAAGTTAGAATTATTTTGCAATAAAATTAAATGAAATAATTAATATTATAAAAAAATAAATTATTGTAATTAAATAAATTATTATTAGAAATATAATAATATTCAAAGATCATTCAAATATTCAAAAAATAACAAACAAAAAAATATGGATCGTGTCTGCATCACTGGGCATCACTGCCTCCAACACCACTACTTTTGGCACCGACTCGCTGCTGTGACTGCAGAAAAGGTTCGAACATCCTCTGCAAGTTACACAAGGCATCCTTCATTTGCTCCATTTGCGTCATGATGTACGTAACATCAGACTTCAATGCATATTGCCCTTCCTCGGGCTAAACTGCCGACGACTGTTGTGAAGTCTAAGGACCACATGGAGTGTAACTGGCTGCATCTGAACTATAATGAGGACTGCTGGCAGAAGGGAAAACATATCGAGTCTTGGGTCTTTTTTCAAACCCCTAAATATGCGTCTAGGTAGTATCAATGCCCCCAATAGCTTGAGACCAAGCCTGATAATCGAAATCTGGATACGAAGACGCATCGTCCCCATATTTTTGCTGCAAAGAAGCAGCATATTTTCCTATAATTACAAATATTAAAATATATATATATATAGTTAATAGGTGACACTGTAATCAACACATACATAAACAATTCAATTATATAAATCACAAAACGTAATAAACAATATTGATAGAGTTAAAGACTTACACTAACAGATTTAGACTTGTTGTCTACGTAATCACCAAAACTCCTCAGCACGTTTATGGATTTTCTTGAACATTTTCAGAAAGGTCACGTCGCGCTACAACTCTTGTGACTACATAAAATGAAATTTCAAAATTATATTAATAAAACAAAATATCCAAATAATGCTTAAGATATAACTTTTAAACAATAATTGCATAGAAAATAAATATTACCATCCTGTGACTTGTAACTAGAAAAAGAATGCTTAGTAATGCTTCCATCCTTTTCTTTGTTCCTATTACCTTTGGCCTTTTGGGACCTCCTTTTTCAAGCATCAGTACTCCAGTTGCTGTAAAAAAGTTGATCCCAAATATCAACTGTTACCAGTCACACTTGTAACCCTTGCAGTCTTCTATTTTCGTAGTTAAAAAAAGGCCAAGGCATTTTTCATCTAAATATTTACCATGTATTTGAAGCGTTCCTTACATGTGACTTCCAATAATTTTCTAACCACAGGTGCTTGCTCGGGAAACCACTGACATTTCCCGTACAATGAGATAGTAAGAATTAATATATAGGATTAAACATAATTGGTTAAGTAAATTAAATTAAAATTTGATTTTTATCAAATCATACCTCAAATAAAGTCCACGTAGATTCTTTCACCTCAGCAGATATTTTTTTTCCAAGTAAGCCACGATCCGTTGAAATGTTATCTGATCAACGCGACAATGGTCGATTTCACACAACTCACCATGAAAGTTTTAAAAAATAAAGCTGACTGGCATGCTACCCTGAGAACAAATGGTTCTTAGCCCTATCGTCCCTGATAAGCATCAATTAGGTCTTTGAACTTTGCCGGGTTTGCATCAACTACAGCCTAAACTTTGTTCTTGAATGCAGTGCAGTTCTCCGTGGAATGCCCTTTAACCCCATTATGATATTTGCATGTGGCATTGGAATCATACCATTTCGGGAAAGGAGATTTCCTGGGCTTTGCAGGTTCAATGGAGATCATATGACTTTGGACAAGCAATGGAAGAAGTTCTGTATAGGTCATTAGAAGCGAATGGTACACCTTTGCCTTCTTTATCTTATTGCCATGAGAATAGACTGAATCAACCTTCGGGTCATTCGGCATGGTGAAAGCTTCGGGTGGTGTGAAAGACATTGAAGCATGATGTTGACCGCGCTAAGGCCAATGGTCAATATAAGGTCGAGGATGTAGATAATCATCGAAAGGATCTTCTTGCATTGCATTGATTTTTCTTTTGTCTCTGCCTTCAACAGTTATGATTTGATCATGCTCATTGGCAACACTATCTTTTTTCTTGTTAGCAATTCCTACATCAGTATCCATAATTTTCTCCTTTATTATACCATCCTCGATCCTACCCATAGAAAACAACATGTTTGCGAACTGCGAAAAAGCATTGCCGATCAACTTATCGTAGTATGGATATGGAAGAGTATCCACAAACAGAGCGTTCATTTCTCTATTGGTAAGAGGTGGTCGAACTTGCGAAACTACATCTTTCCATCTACAAGCATATTCTTTGTAGCTTTTATTGGGCTCTTTTTTCATATTTTGGAGGGTTAATCGACCTGGAGCCGTTTTCGACACGTGCTTGTATTGTTTTAAGAATGCCTGAGATAGGTCTCTCCATGTGTGCACCTGGCCTCTCTCAAGCCTGAAATACCACTTAGATGCTGCCCCTATCAGGCTTTCATGGAAAATATGGATAAGCAATTCTAATCATGAGCATGCCCTGCCATCTTACGACAATATGTGGCCAAATGCGTTTCAGGACACTTAAGTCCATATTTTTCAAATTCTGGAACTTTGAATTTTGACGGGATGACCACATCGGGTATCAAAAGCAACTTCTTTAACCTAAATTCATCTTCACCTTCAAGGCTCGAATCCTTTCCTCCAATAGGTCGTACTCTTGAGGTATCTCTGACCTTTAGCTCAGATGCTGTGAATGAACCTGATCAGAAGTTCGGCCTTGAACATTCTTTCCCAAATTGACACACTCTTGAGGTTGATTACTTTTCTGTGTTAAATGTTCTCCCTCAAAGTTTCACATTTTTCTAATTCCCTGAGTCATCTGTATCGTCTGCAAGGCTCGTTCAGCTTTCTCCTTCTGCACTTGTTCCATTTGATCCAATCCGATAGCAGAATCTTCTCCCATTTCATTTTTTGGTGTTATCTTGAAGAAACAGAAAATCAAAGCTACCTTTAGAGAGCATACATGAACTCTATCAATATTCATTATCATCATGGCTATTTATTTTATGGGAGTGAGAAAAATCCCCTTTTTATTTGCCTCTAGAGATCGAAAATCATTAATGACAATATCGAATTCTCTATCATTGGTATCGAGGAGCCATTGTTATGCACAAATGAATTTAATGTCAATGAATAGATGGATGAGATGTGTGGTAGGATAAGCAATTGATCGAATGTGAATGCAGGGGAAGATACCACAGAGGAAATAATAATCGGAGGAACTTAATCATCAAAATATCATAAATTCAAAGCATAATTAATTTATTTCCATTGCAATTCTTCAAAAGACATAATCCATGTTTACAAAATCTGAAAAGTGGTTAAAACTGTCTTTGCAATCATTTTATTTTTTCCCATCCTAAGGCTATAAGAGCTGGTTACTGAAAAGATCAAAGTCCTACTACATCATAAAAGACCAAAGTCCTACTACATCATCACCATCAATCTCCTAATCCTAAATGACATTTTCAAGTCCTTGATCAATTAGTGCCGTTGGGTCAAACCACTTGGCATTTATAAGAGATTGCACTTTGTGCTTGAAAGCCTCACAGTTTTCAATGCTATGTCCAGCAACTCCTTCGTGATAGTCACATCTTGCGTTCGGTTGTAACATTTAGGATATGGTGGGCGCAAGGGTTCTATAGGCACACAAGCAAAAAGATGGCCTTGGATCAATCTAGGAATGAGTTCTCTATAGCTGATAGGAATAGGATCAAAATGTCTATATGTCTTTTTCTTGGGTTGTTTTTGGGTGACATACCGACTAGGAGTTGAGGCATTTGGTTGTGGTGCAAAAGCTTGAACTGGAATAGTTGGATGAAAAGGATGTTGAATGATAACAGGGTGAGGATATGGATTTGGATATTGGGTCCTTGAATGTTGCACAAAGCTCGAGGTTCCTATCCCATGTACCTGATTGGATGATTGAAAGTTGGCAGGACGAGGACACGGGTATGAATTTGAGCCAATTTGTGGGGGTAGGGATGGACCCAAAGGCTTCTCGTTGGTTGTCTTAGAATAAGGTTGGATGTTAGCAGAACAAAGGCACGAGTTCAGATTTGGAACAGTTTGTAAGGGTTGTTTGGAATTTGGAGATCCTGCACTTGAACTGTGAGTCTTCGAGTTCGACCATTCACACGATACTGTCCACAACTTCGTCCAAGCTTAAATCCTTACATGGATGGCGTTGACAAATGCAGGATTCAACAGAGATCCTTCGATCTAGGCTCGATTGTTTCTCAAGGCTTGGTTGCACCGAAGGCAATGAAGATCTTTGAGAAGATTCCCCTTTGGCTTTGCAAAGATCTTCAACCATTTTCATCAACTTAGAGAGTTGTTCTTTCACATCTCGGATATCATGCCCAATTTCTTCCTGATTGCGCCCCAAAACATCAATTGGTTCTTCCAATCCATTCCCCATATTTTGGACCTCTTTGATGCAACTAATAAATGAGTTCAATGTTATCACACTTTATTTATTGACAGAAATGAAACCAAACATATGATGATGACTATGCATGCCTTATTCACAAATGCATGAATGTAATGATGATTGATTAATAAAATGTATGAAATGCGAAGATGTTTGAAGAAATGAATTTTCATATGTACAATGCCTCAAATGATATGGATCCTATGCAAAATGCAATGAAAAGATTAAGGAAAATAAGATTCTAACATCACTTTTTTTTTTTTTGGGAGATATCTTAGAATTTTTCGAGAACACATTTTTTTTAGATCTTCACCGAATCATAAACGATTCAAAATTTATTCATCTTTGCTTGACTCTTTTTCAATGCATTTTTTTTCTTGTAACACGATGACTTTCCTTCCCTAACCCTTGGAAAGTAACCTTAAAAATAATTTCCTCTCATATTTTTTATTTTCTTCATATTTTCTCAAAGGTCAAAACTAAAAGAACCTTTTTTTTTACTTCGCAATTCTAGCAAAAATAAAATCTCTTTACTCATTTTTTTTTCACACTCATCTTTCATTTTTTTTGTTTTTCAAAGAAGAAATCTTTTTTTTTTCTTTTTTATTAGAGAGAAGTAACTAAAAAAAAAATCACTCCTTTTTTTTTTATATAAATATGCATAACAAAGACATGAGTATGAAAGATTTTTTTTATTTTTTCAAAATAATAGAGGAAAAGAAACAAAATCAAATTGAAATAACTTCTAAAAAGGATACTAATTTCCTATTTTATTGGCCTTATCTACAAGTTTTCGCAATAAAAAGTTCTCTCGTGTGCTTAGTTTTAGGTAATTTCTACAAAAGACGGGAATGACTCTACCTGTGGTTGCTTCATATGATTCACTATATGTTGAATCGGGTTCTAAAAGGCCCCAAATTGCTCCTCACTGTCGCCCGTGAAGGCTATTAAGACATCCCGATTTAAATGGGTTCAATTTTTTGGAGTATATTTTTCAGGCTCATTCGGAGGTTATCACCTCACGAAAGTGTAGGTACTTTATTACTCCAAAAGTGTTTCGCTAGCCTATTCGGAGGTTATCACCTCACGAGAGCGTAGGTACTTTACTTCCACCTAAAAGGACGAAAACCCGAGTATAAGGGCTTCATATTATGCAAATGTAAGTGTTAAGTGTGTGCCAATAATACATAATTCTTAACCATTTATTTTACAACCCGATCCTAAATGCCCCCGACAATTTATTATGAGAAAAAGTTATATAAAAAAAAAAGAATGCCAAAAATATATAAATGCAAGTTTATTAAAAAAAAAATTAACAAAAATGAAATAAAAGGAAAAAAATCTTTTTATTTAAAAAATAAGAGAATTATAGTTAAATATCAATTAAAATCATCAAATCAAAATTTCGGATAACACGTGATTAATTTATGGCTCGGCTCTCAAAAAGTCTCCAATGGAGTCTCCAAGTTGTCATAACGATTTTTCGACCGCCAGACAGGTTTAAAGAAAAACAGTGCGAGTCGCCACCAATCTTTTTTGGTTAAGTGTGATTGGCCACCTAAGAAAATCTATCTTTGAAAAAGAATTTTAAAATTAATTAAAACCTTTTAAAAAGATAATTTTAAAGTCTGCGATTGAAAACCAGAGGAAAAATCATGACGGGTTCGGGAGTACGGTTCCGTATGGGGAAGGTATTAGCACCCCCACGACGTCCGTTAATAAAACGGTACCAATTAATCATGTGTTATCCTAAATCTCGATTTAATGGACTTGACAACAATATTTAAAATTAATTCTCTTTTCATTTCTTGTTTTCAAAACATGTTTATTAATAATAAAGGAATTGTTTTATTCTTTTGAAAATGAAAGTGAACGTAAATCTTTTATCGAGAATACTCATTAAATATTCCCAATACTTTTGGTGGTATTTAACGAGATCCTCTCACCTCAGGATATCTTAGGGATCACTATTGTGACATTTTTCGAATTTCGTCGTCGGTAATATACATTCACATTTTTTATTTATTTAATTGCAAATGACACAAATAATTAAATATGGGACGCGTATGGTTAAGCATATCAGACATGCGATTAACTTCATAATCATACGATTAAGCATACGAAGCAAATCATTAACGAACACGAGCATGGCAAAATATCAAGCACACACATATTTATTTTTTATTTATTTATTATTTTCATCGTTTTTATTTTCGAAAACACGATTTTTTCGTATTGAGAATACCGCCAAATACTCCCACTACTTGTGATATTTAACGAAATTCCCTCACCTCGGGACATCTAGGGAATCACTACTGTGACGTCCCTCGACTTCCGTCGTCGGAAGATTCGTCATCCACATTTATTTTTTAATTTTATTATTTTTTTAGGTCATTTTATTTATGTGGTTATTGTTGTGCGTGCACCAAAATATTATTTTTAACTTTTTTTTTAAATTAGTAACATATTTAATAAATAAAATAAAAATAACAATTAATAAACAAAACAAAACAATACAAAATACAAAAATACAAAATAAAATAAGAAGATAAAATGAGAGACTAAAAATAATAACTTAATAACAAAATAAATGCTATACCAAGAAAACTAAATAAATAAAACAACAAACAAATAATAAGGAAATAAAAAAGTATATATACAATAACAATAAATAATAAAATTCATAAACGAAAAATAAAATAAAGTAAAAGACTTACCTTAAGAAATCGCGAGAAATCGAGGTTGGAGTGCTCGGATTAGTTTCCGAAATAAAAAAAAACATTAGATTCTTTTTCTTTTCTTTTTTACTTTTATCTTTTCTTTTCTTTCCTTTTCCTTTTCCTTTTCCTTTTCCTTTTTTTCTTTTCTTTTCTTTCTTTTCCTTTTCTTTTCTTTATTTTTTTTCTTTTCCTCTTCCTTTTCTTTTTCTTTTTCTTTTTCCTTTTTCCTTTTTCTTTCTTTTCTTTTCTTTCTTTCTTTTCTTTTCTTTTCTTTCCTTTTTCTTCTTTCCTTCCTTTTCTTCTTTCCTTTCTCTCTTCCCCCCCAGACATGGTCAGACGCGGGGACCCCAGGTCTGCACGCGGACCCTCTCTTAAGCAAAACGACATCGTTTTCGACGTCTACATAAACCCCAAAATAATTTTTTATTCACTTCTCCAAATTCCCTCTCTCTCTACCCTCTCTTTTCTCTCTCATCTCTTTAAAATCCTACCCAGATTCCGACAGCCCCAACCCAGATCCGATGGCGGACAGCTGGGCTGGCAGCCCCCTCCACCGTCGGTCGTCGTGCTCCGGCGAGCTTTTTGGTTCGAATCGGCCCAAATGCTCTTCTTGTTCTCCTCTACTCGAATACCCAACTCGTTTCGCCTGAATCCATCCCGAGCCTCGTAGATCTAAGCCCGAAATTCGAAACTCCTCACCTTTCGATATCCTCCAACAGTCGTTGGACCGACACCAAACTTCCACAAAGCCTCCTTATCCCTCCCCTCTACACTTTCACCGTTAGGTTTGTCCCGAAATAGCCCCAAATTACCCGAACCTACCAAACTCGAAAAACCTAGGCCTTGGTGGTGTTGGTTTTTTTTTTTGGTTCATTTTTTTTTGTGTGGTTGTTGATGGTTTGTTTGTGGTAGTGTACTTTTGGGTTTTGTGGTGTTGATGACTGTTGGGAAAAAATGGGAGAGCCGAGAGCCCTTTTGGTTTTTTGTGGGGGGGTTTTATGGTTATGGTGCAAGTGGTAGAGGTAGAGGTAGGGGTTGCTTGTGTGTAGGTGGTGGGCGGTGGCGTGGGGCAAGGTGTGCCTAGGGTGGTGGCGTGGAGGCTTGGATTTTGGAGAGGTAGTGGAGTGCCTCCCGGCTTGGCTATGGGTAGGGGCAGGCTTAGGGTGGCTGGGCAGTGCAGGAGGGTGGCATGGGGGCTTGCTTACTAGTGGCTGGTTGAGTGTGGGGCTTGGTGTTTGCATGGGGAAAGGAAGAGGCAGGTGAGCAGGGGGTGGCGTATGAGTAGGAGGGCTGGCAGGGGTGCTTGCCTGCTGCTAGGGCAGACAAGTGGGAGGGGTGGCCTGTGGCTACTGCCAGGGGTGCAGGGGCCGGTGGTGTGTGGCAGCTTGGGCTACTGACTGGGCTAGGTGGCCTTGCTGGGCCACCAGGCCTGGTTGCCTGCTAGGCAGGCCCGATTGGCCTGCTGAGCAGGCTAGTGGGCCTTCTACTTGGTAGGCCCAAATTGGGTGATTGGGTTGAGACTTTAGGCCCACAAAATTAAAAATTAAATTAAAAAGTAAAAGTAATAATAAAAAATAGAATAAAGGTACAAGGCCTAATAAACCCGAAAAATCGGATTGCCAAAGTTAAATCGAATATGAGCTCAAATTAATCAAAACTCGAACCAAGCTCGAAACTTGAGTCTCTTTTAAATAATTTGAAGTGACCGGTTCATACAATGATAACGGACCTAGATTAACAAGCAAGCGGATCACGACAAGAATTGCGAATAATCTGATGTTTTACCTGAATCGCTATCAACATTCTAATTTGAGACTCGACTCGGGATATGACTCGGACTTAACTTGGGTTTGAGCCAAACCTAACTCGAGGCTTGATCCAGACAAAATTAGATTGCTACAGGACTCATTTGGTCTTTGGCTTGAACTTTGAGAGGATTTGGTTAAGGATTCTTAAGAATGTTCTTAAGAAAAGGAAAGAAGGGAGTAAGAACAATTCTAAGGGTTGTCAAAATGTTTCGATGTGTTTTGAAAATGAACCAAAGAGGATTTATATAGCGGAAGTGAAATGGAATGGACAGTTAGGATGGAAGCTGGTAAACAGCTTAAGATTGGATGAAAAATCCAATCAATTATCAAAAAAAAAAAAAAGAATCTGAGAAATATCACCTTTAAAAAATAATGACCGAATAATTTAGAAAATAATTGAATAATTATAAAATAAACAAAAATACATGAAAGTGTCAATTGACATTAGGAGTATCGATTGACACTTCTCTCTTTTTGTTAAATTTTGGCACTTCAATTAATCAATCCTTGGGAGAATCGATCTAATCAACGACCTTACTCGATTGACAATTGTGACTGTCAATCGACACTTTGGTGCATGCTCGTTGGTAGATCTGTCAATTTGATCCGAACTCAATCTGTTAGATTTAAATCCGATCTAATCCGACTAAAAAAAGTCAACCCAAACCCGAAACCGACCAACCCAAACCCGAAATGACCCAAATCCAGAATGACCCGAACCCGAAATGATCCGAACTCGAAATGACCTAAACCCGAAATGACACAAACAATTAACCTCAAATAACTTGAACTTAAATTAAGGATATAATTTTATTTTTAAAATATTAATTTAATAAAAATAATACCTATAACACAAATTATTAATTTATTTTAATTTTATAACTTGTAATTACTATTTTGTAATGTGATACCATATCTAATTACCATTTGATATGTATAAATTGATCATATTCCTTTATTTATTCTATTCTCAATATGTAAAATAGTGTAGTGATTATAAATGTATAATACAAGTATAGTACAAGATCTATAATTATACTATTATGATAAAAAATTTATCATGTGATTAATTTAAATTTTTTTGAATTGTTATTATAATTTTAATATATATTATATTAGTTGGAATTGAATTGAATTGAACTTTTTAATCAATGTTTGGGAATAAAAATAAATATTTGTTTGAACTTGAAAAAAATATTACATCAAAATTTGTACGAATAGTCCAAACTGTGAACAAATCTAGTTAAAGTAAGTCACTCTCAATTTAGTTGGGAAAAAAAAATTTACTTGAGAAAAAAGAAATTTGAATCCTAATATTTTTAAATAAAAAAATGCATTAATTAT
This sequence comes from Fremontodendron californicum, assembly GCA_030761205.1. Lineage (NCBI taxonomy): Eukaryota > Viridiplantae > Streptophyta > Magnoliopsida > Malvales > Malvaceae > Fremontodendron > Fremontodendron californicum. Next base: position 6,908,154 of record JAULJL010000025.1, on the reverse strand, counting down.
TGAATTAAACGTTCAATGATAATGCATATTATATATATATATATTTTAAATACACATAATATAGATCTCTGAAATGTGTTTTATTATAATGATTTGTATACATTATAAATAATACTTTATCATGTGATATATAATAAATCAATCTCTTGCCGTTATATATGTTATTTAAAATAAATGCATTTTTTTTTTAATTTCAAAATTATAATCTTTTATCATATGATTTAGATTAGTTCCGTCAATAGTAATAATATTGGTCTGTTTAACGATACTTGCTACTAAGTTCATAAAAATAGATAAATTTTTATTTTATTTTGAAGAGTTACAATGAGAAACAAACCGACCGTTGGATTTAACAATATAATTGTACTCGTCGTACACGTAAAGATTCGAATCGATCCGATCTCTCTGTCATATCGATCAAGAATACTGTCCTTTTCAATATATATTAACGGTTGAAATTTTTTTACATCGAACAAATAGTTAGACATTTTTAATTTACTCAAAACTTGACGTGCATGATCTACGTGAATAGAACATGAAACATGGTATAAAAAGTTATGAAAGTGTGTAAAACAAAATTAATTTTACACACTTTCATAAGTTTTTATATGATTAATATTTTAACAAACTGACTGTTGGATTTAGCAATATAATTGTACTCGCCGTACATGTAAAGTTTCGAATCGATTCGATATCTCTATCATATTGATCGAGAATACTATCTTTTTCAACATTTATTTAATGGTTCAAAGTTTTTTACATTGAACAAACAGTTAGACATTTTTAATTTACTCAAAACTCGACGTGCATGATCTATGTGAATAGAACATGAAATATGACAGTCTGATTGTTAAAATGTATGATGGTCGGATTGTTAAAATGTTAATTGTATAAAAGTTATGAGAGTGTGTAAAACTAATTTAGTTTTACACTAGTATGGAGGCATCCACTTACACTAGTGTAAAACAAAATTAGTTTTACACACTTTCATAACTTTTTATACAATTAATATTTTAACAAACCGAACGTTGAATTTAGCAATATATTTATACTCGTCGTGCACGTAAAGTTTTGAATTGATCTGATCTCTCTATCATATCGATCGAGAATACTATCTTTTTCAATATATATTAACTGTTGAAAATATTTTACATCGAATAAATAGTTAGACATTTTTAATTTACTAAAAACTCGACGTGTATGATTTACGTGAATAAAACATGAAATATGACGGTTGGATTGTTAAAATATTAATCGTATAAAAAGTTATGAAAGTGTGTAAAACTAATTTAGTTTTACACTAGTGTAAAACAAAATTAATTTTACACACTTTCATAACTTTTTATACGATTAATATTTTAACAAACTGGCCGTTGGATTTAGAAATATAATTGTAATCGTTGTGCACGTAAAGTTTCGAATCGATCCGATATCTCTATCATATCGATCGAGAATACTATCTTTTTCAATATATATTTAACGATTAAATTTTTTATACATCGAACAAATAGTTAGACATTTTTAATATACTTAAAACTCGACGAGCATGATCTACGTGAATAGAACATGAAATATGACGATCGGATTGTTAAAATATTAATCGTATAAAAATTATGAAAGTGTGTAAACTAATTTAGTTTTATACTCGTGTAAGTAGATCCCTGTTCTAATAAGAATTATACATTATACAAAAGTATTATATATGTCAGTACTTCAATATGTTAAGAATTGCATCTTTACTTGTTATAAAATTTTTATTAATTTTATTTTATACATTGTGTTTAAAATATAAAAATATTTAGCATAATTAACTAATTTAATTTTATAACATTTATTATTATATTTTTATTTTGAATAAAAATTTATTAATATATTTCATTACACTTGATAATTAAACTTTTAAGTAAAGTTCTTAAATCTAATTTAATTTTAGTAGAAAATCATTTCAACTTCTAAGATTGGTTAACTTGATAAAACTTTTAGTACTAAGGATTACTTATCAAGGTTTTAACGTTTCAACAAACATAAAATTATATATTTTCCAAATAATTAAATCGATTCATTTAACGATTTCAGATACACAATAATATCCTATTTATTTTAAATATAATTTATTTTTTTTATTTTTATCTTTCAATAAAATTTTAATAAAATCTGATTCGATCAAAGAATCTGATTAAATTTAATCTGATTCAATTTTAAAAATTAATAAATTGAATCCAAATAACCCGAGTGTCAAACCCGAAATTACCCAAACCAAAATGACTCAAACCCGAATAATCCGAGTTCAAACCCAAAATGATCCGAACCAGAATGACCCAAACCGAAATGATCCGAACCCGAAACTACCCGAGCCAGAAGTGATCCGAACCTAAAATGACCCGAACCTACTGACCTAATTTTTTAAAGATTCGAATTAACCCAACTCAAACCGACCCGCTCAATTGACAAGTCTACTCGATCGACACAAGGTAGTGTCGATCAAAACCTTAGGGGTTTTTCAAATTTTGAATTAAAAAGAGATAATTTTCATTTTTTTTCCAACGTACTCATTTGATCGACATTTAGGAGTGTCGATCGAAGTAAGGATTCGATTAATCAACACTTAGATGTGTCGATCAACAACTGTTCATCATGGTTTGTCCGTTTTTCATGTTTGTTCAATCATTTCGAGGCTCATTCAACACTTCTAAGTTTCAGTTGATCTTGTGTTTTGTAAGAAAAACCAAAATTGCAAAGATTAACTCTTCATTTGGTTTTGAACCCAAATGTAACTTTGGATCGAACAAATTCAAAGTAATGAAGTCTAAATTAGAGTGCAAAATTTGGTGGTTATAGTCTGCCCCTTTTGATTGAGCTTCGGAACAAGCAAAGATCAAAGTTGTGGTAAGCAAATTTTGCAACAAACATGGAAATGAAAAATATAAGAGTGTGATGAAGGGTAATGGAATGGTTATTATTCGAATAATCCGTTAAGGTTGAGAAAATCTTTTTGGTGTTGCTAAAATAAGGGTGTTGGAATTCTTCCAACAAATTCTAGGGTTGCTAGATCAATAATCGAGATTGTCGGAATTGAGATTTTAAAGTTGTCTTTTGGGGCTGACACGAGGACAAAATAAATAAGACTTGAGATTGTTGATCTTAAGAGATAAGCCTTGGGATATCTGAAAGAATCCAAAACTCAGGTTGCAAGGTCTCGGGTCATTCGAGTTTTGAATATTTCAAGTTTAATACTCAAGCTATTCAGGTGAAATTTGTTAATTTTTAAAATCAAATAAATATAATTAAATTATATAAAAATTAAAATGTCAAATTTAAATGAAATAAATATCATTTGCTAATAATATGAAATTATGTTCCGTTAAATATAAAATTCACTTTATTCATGATAAAAAATTATTATTACTTTTAATCTGTGTTGTGTTCATGCTTAATGGGCTAAGTCTTCATTTTTGGTTAAAGATTTATAGGGGTGAGTATTCGGTCGGTTTGATTTCAAAGTATCGATAATCGATTAAGTCTTTGAAACCGACCGAACCGACTGACAAAGAGACCCTAAATCAAAGCTACCGAACCGAACTTAATCGGTTTGGTTCGGTTGTACTGTCATTAAAATCCTTAAATACAAAAAACAACATGCTAAATTGTTGGATGAGGCACTCAAAAATCAACAAACTAAATTTTCATTGCATTCCTTTAGGTCAAAGTACCTAAGAAGTCTCTGTACTATACCATCTAATGCAAATTAGTCCATCTACAATAAAACTGAGTAATTTAATTTCTGTACTTTTAAAATTGAAGAAAAAAGGTAAAATCACTAACTAGTGTAACAAAAACTGTTAAAAAAGCTGACGTGAGATTTAACCTTGTGTTTATTTGATGATGTGACACCAATAAAATATATTATTTTAAGCTGATATAGACAAAATAACAAACTAAGTTGGCAAAAAATAACTTGATATGACATTTTTGCCAACTTAATTTGTTATTTTATCTACGTCAGCTTAAAATAATATATTTTATTGGTGCCACGTCAGCATTTGACATCCACGTCATCAAATAAACACAAGAATAAATGTCACGTCAGATTTTTTAACAGTTTTTGTTACATTAGTCAGTGATTTTACTTTTTTTTACAATTTTAAAAGTATAGAGACTAAATTACTCAATTTTATAATAAAAGAACTAATTTACATTAGATGATATAATATAAGGACTTCCTAAATATTTTGACCCATTCCTTTAACATATTTATAGGCTAAAAGATAACATCTTGCAGAAAACTAAATAAATAATAAAGCGTTAATAATAATAGTATTTTCTATAAAATTACTAACCAATCAAAAAGAATGGTTAGAGGGAGAGAAGTAGTTACCAGGCGCGAGAGCCAGGGCGATTTATTGGTTTTGGAGTGAGAGTTGTAAGCCGTAGTTGCCATAATATATATATATATATATAGTAAAAAAAAGAAGGGAACTCAGAACTGTACTACTGTCTTCCCTGATTCAGTTTTTCATTTTTGTTTAATGACAACTCCTAGATATTCGTGCCAGAAACAACGACAGCGATCATAAACATAGGCCCAGCCGTAGCCAATAAGACCCCATACTGACCATAGTTACACGTGTCACTGATTTGTGGTCCAATAACTGTCTTAGTCACTGACTTTTGTCACTATTTTTTTTTTTTTTTTTTAAGAATCTTCTGTCTGTAGTTTGAGAAGACTGCAATTTGCAACAGTGCTTTTTATTATTTTTGAGCTGAAATTTTTTCATAAATTAAAGAATTAATGTCATAAATGATTTTTGTAATATAATTTTTTTTAATATAGTATTTGTATTTTGAAAATATTTAATATAGTACTTTTAATACTTGAGTTTAACACCGTTAATTTAAAAAAAAATGATATGACCAATCAAATAATAATATGTGATATATTTTTTTTCAAGTTACTATACCACGTCATATTAAAGATGCATACATGATTTAATTTTAAAATAATATAAGAATTTTTGTAAAATTATTTTTAAAAAATTTATATATATAAAAAAAAAAAAAAGGAATCGGGAAAGAGAGGGAAGGGGGAAGGAAGGAAGGGAGGGAGAAGGGGGGCCGGGCTTGTTTATGGTTAGGCATGTGCCAAAATTCATTGTTTATTTGAGCTTTGATTAATACTTGTTGCCTAATTTTCCCTTGGGTTTTCAGGCTCCTCGTCCTGCTAATGTTGGGAAAAGCTTGAAAAAATGTCATAGTTCTGAATCTTCTGGGAATGCAAGCAACAGTGAGCTTACTAGTCGCTAAGGCTCTTACTTCATCCACAAATCCTTATTACCAAAGAATTTCTCCTGGCTATATAGTCCAGTTCTTGCATTGGATCTATTCCTGGTGCAGGTACTTGATCGAATTTGAGCCTCCTAATGGAATATCTATAATTTTAAACTGAATTAGGCTTTTGTTTGTGGAATTGAAACTTTACTTACTGCATTTGTTTGCCCCTCTACAAACACCCTCCTCTTCCCCCAAACTAGGAGAAGAAAGAAAATGGGTGATGAAAAAAAAGAAGAGCCCATCCCCTCAAAAATTTGAAGTCCCTGCTTTTCAGTTACCAGTCAATACCCAAAAAAAACCTGCTTTTGGTGACCTGCCAGCAATGTGCTGGTCGTTTTGTATGTACAGTGACATTAATTTGGTCTGTTAGATTGATAGCAACCAATTGCAGATACCTTGAAGAACAAGGTTTTCCATATGGATATATAAATGCAAGTAAATTTAGAGCTTGTGGGTCTCTATACATGTACTAAACATAAATTTGAAGTTTGTTTTCCTTTAAAAATATACCTTGAAGAACGGCCGGAACAAGCCAGATCGGCCCCGGCCGTTCGGTCGGGCATTGGCCCCCTTTCTCCCTTCCCCCTCTCTCCCGAGTCCCGATTCTCGTCTCTCATTTTTTTTTTTTAATTCTTTATCATTTTTAAAAAATATTATTTTAATTATTTTATATTTTTAATATAATGTTTTTAATTTTTAAAAAAGACATAATATTATTTTAAAAATATATAATTTTAAGTATTTTTATTATTTTTTTAATTTTTTTTTACAAAAATCCATATATTAATTTTTAAAAAGTCAAGTGATGTCATCACCTGTTGGTCAATATCATTTCATCATTTATATTGAACGGTGTTAAGTCAAAGTATCATATTGATATACGATTTGATAGTATAGGTATCACATTAAATATTTTTAAAATACAAATATCACATTGACAAATTTGATAAACTTTAGAGACCATTCATAACATTATCCCTAGATTAAATTAAATTATTTGATCATTTATCCATCGATGCCATTAACTAAAGGTGTCTTATAGTTAGATCGGGTTGGGTTCGGTTTAAGTTCAAATAAAAAAAAATTTGTTGTTCAATCCCGATCCGAATCGGGTTTGAAAATCTATTTGTTATTTAAAATATATTAAATATTAAAAAATATTTTTATATTTTTATAATTAAATTTAAATAAAAAATTATGTTTTATTATTTAAACAGTAAGCCAGACTAACTTGGATTACTAAAAACTTATTTCAAGCTCGACTAAATTCAAGCCGGATGAATAACTCAGCCTGTGAACATATTTACCATTAACACATTCATTTTGAGTTGTGATGAGTTTTTTTTCTTTCTTTAATCTCCATTTTAAATGTAAGATATAGTTTGATCATTTGTAACAATCAATAATCAGTAAAATTTCTTCCTAAAGAAAAGAGTAAAAGATTGTTATTTGAATCTTAATCAAAGAATTTTCATCAAATATATTGAATAATGTGTTTAAATGAGAATTGATAATTAAAATAAAGAATTATCATGATTAAATATTTATGTCTTGTCCACTAATATTTAGTCTTGTTAATTTGATTGTGTGAAAAAAAAAAAAAAAACTTTTAGATCATATAAAAAATCATAGTACATAAGTAAAAATAATCACCAAATGCATCAAATTTATAAATCAATTTTGTCTTATTTTCATACTTAATGCATATATATATATATATATATATAAAAGAGGGATCCACTTAAACTAATATAAAACTAAATTAGTTTTACACACTTCCATAATTTTTTATACGATTTATATTTTAACAAACCGACCGTTGGATTTAACAATATAATTGTACTCATCGTGCACATAAAGTATCGAATCGATCCGATATCTCTATCATATTGATTGAGAATATATATATATATATATAAATAGAGAGGCAGAGAAAAGAGATTTATTGTTTATAAGAAAGTTCATTAATTTATTATACCACAAAAATAAAAGAAAAAGCATTCAATGTTATAAAAAAGAAAATTCATTTAATTTACAATATATATAATACTTTTATAAGTGTCTTAATTAAAATACTCATTAGTAAAATCCATGAAAAATCCTCCCTCTATACAAAGTCAACAATCAACATAATTATAAGCTTGATTTAACGTCTAATCTTGAAAAAGTTTAATGTCTAAGAACTAGTTTCTTGCAAATTTTATAATTATTAACTTTAATATTTTCTTCTAATTAGTTGGTCCTAAATCATTTGCATTTAAAATATATAAGCAAAATTTATTATTATTAACTTTTACTTTAATAAATTTTTAAATCAAATATTAGATAAGTTAATTAAAATGCAATGATAATTGCAAATTGCATATTTATAATAACCTTAATAATTTCATGTAAATAATTTTTAAAATTATTTATCATTTAGTTTTAATTAAAACTTAAAAATTAATTAACAATGAAATTGCAACGCACAGTCCGTCGCAATGTTTGTCTCAAGGAAACGTTCATTACAATGTCCGTCTCAAAAGCCGTCGCAAGAAAGTACGTATGTGCGTCGCAACTTGTGACGGAATTGTCCGTCCATGATTTCCTGACGAAAGAAAAAAGATCAGTAAAAATTGTGTGACGGATTTTGCCACCGAAATTTATCCCGTGGCACGTCTGTCACAAGATTAGTCGCAATAAGCGTTACAATTGATAAAAAGGCCCAAATTGTTTATATTATCATGTTCTAGTAAAATCCATCACAAAATCAATCGTTGAAACTAAGTATTCTGTGACTGAAGTTGCAAAAGTTTTTCGTCACTATAGCCATTTTTATTGGTCTAAATTCAGGGTATTCTCATCCTCATTTTATGGTTGATAGAAAATTAATCTCTGTTCGGATCCAGAAGCGTGATGATAAAACTCTTCCAACATTGATGACTTCCAAAACTTAACCATTCCAACCAACCAAATGTTTGTTACTATAGCCAATTTTTTCTAGTAGTGTTGAAAAGCACTTTGGGCATTTATTCAAATGATTAATGTATCCCTACCCCAAGAGTAGATTTCGATTTTTTTTTTTTTTTTTTTAAACATAAAAATAAAAAGCCCTTTGAAAATTTAGAGCCAACGAATAAATTCACACTTCAATGAAAAATAACCTAAAAAACTTAAAAAAAGTTATATATATATATATGGGAAAAAAAACTGAAGCTAAGCTTGGCGATGAGGTCTACTTAGTCCATAGTCTTTAATTTTCTCTTGAGCTCTTGGGTAGAGCTTCACATCCAAGAGATTTGTAGGCTTGTAGACTAATCAAGTATTCCTTTCAAAAATAAGACCACGTACCATGACTAATTTAGATAGATATTTGTACTTATGCAATAAGTCTCGCTTTATCCACTAATAATTATAGTCAAGATCATCTTAAGTTGATGTTACATTATATTTTTTAGAAATTTATTAGAATATTACTAGCTCCTAATAATATCATGTATGCAGAAGATGGAGAGCAATTATAATGTAATATTTTTTAGGTTAAGTTCATGAGGTTCTTCATTAAGATCAATTGAATAAAAGTTAAAATTTGAAAATTAAAATCGATAAATTGATATAGTTCAATGAGGAAATCAATAATATATATAAAAAAATTTAATTAAAAATAGTATCTACACACAAAATTTGATTAATTTTTATTGAATTTTATTAGAATTTTCAATAAAAATGCTTATTTAAATAAAAAATCAAAACATATTCAAATTATTTGTATATTTTATTTAGCTATTTAACAAAAACATTCAATTTAATCAGTTTGAAATTTCGAATTTAATTTTTATTTAATTATTTGTAATAAAAACCCTTTAGAATTTGACTTAAATTTTTTTTACTTAAATTTTGTTGGTAATTAAAGTTCTTAATTTTGAACTATTTCTTAAGAAGTGTTTTTTCTTTCCACATCAATCGAAAAACACAGATAGTAGAAGGAAAACCATGCAATATTTATTGGTTATATATATTAATAAGGCTTTCTACGGTCTATGAAAAGCCACGCAACGGCTATGTTAGATTTCACTGTTTCTCTTGATGATGACTAATGATAAGTTCGTTATCAGAATCTCATTAGTACGCAAAATCTGATTTCATAAATTTTGCAATCTTTCGAGAGATTTTTTTTTTTTAACAGGAAGGTAAAGTTTTTATTTTTTCTCAATCAATAATCGCATATATTCAAGATGAAAAACAGGTTAGAAAAAGGGTTGTAATAAACACCACCAATCAACTCTATAACACCCACACATAAAAAAGTTTAGATTTATCCGCACCTAATCAAGCATGAGAGTCAGCAAAAAATTAGCTTCCATGAATACTTGAACAAAATCCACCAGTTTTATCACATCACTCAATCAACCGATGTCATTAAAAGTTTCCCATCCCTTCCATGGCCGAGTCACCTTATTACTCACCACATCAACTGCAACTTTTGAGTATATATGATTCAACAATCAGGGCTATATTGTTACCACAAGGGATATGGAGAATAACAGCAAAAGTTGTTTTGATAGCCACGATTTTAGCAGTGTTTAAGTCATCAAGTACATAAAATTCCACTAACATATCAACTCGAATCCCTTAACAATCGGACAGTAATCAGAAATACTCCTTTCGAGTTCTCTCTGGCTAAGATATTTGAAACGCATAACTCAATCCGAGCTTAAAAAAAACCTGTCAGTCCTGCTTCTCTTTGACCCCTCACCATACCAAGAAAACTTCTTATCCTCGAGCAGTATATCAAGGAGTTCAGCAGTCAAAATAAAGCTATTAAACTCTTTTACTCCAACATCATTAGATACACAACCCATCCTTTCGTCAGGATATATAACTGTATTGAAATCACAAGCGAAGCCCCAGAAACCATTGAAATTAGCCTTTAACTCTAACCGATCCTCTCATAACTTTTTTTTTTTTTTTTTTTTTTTATCTTCCAGGCCACACGAGGCGACAAAGGGAAGGTAAGGTAAAGCAAGATAATTTTAATAAATACTTAGTCCATTCCGTTTCATCACATTTTTAAAATTATTATTTTATTTTTTAAAAATATTTTAAATTTTTAGTATATATATTAAATATATATGCTAAAATTATATATATATTAATATTTCATATATATACTTTTAGTATATAATGTTGAATATAATCAACATTATAAAAACGAGAGTTTTTAATATTTATGCAAAAACGAGACTAAAGTATATAAAGCATTCACCGCCCCGCCCCACTCGATTGCAATCAGTAATCTCACTCATAAAATCATTCCAAAAATTGGCTTTACTAGCAGACATGGATCAGCAAGCTTGAATCATAAATAAAGTTGTCCACGCAAGGGAACAAGAACAACCAAGTTTTACTAAAAATTTAGTGGGAAAAACAAGACGATGAAAGAAAAAGAAAAAGAAAAACTCGATCGAAAGATTAGATTTTTACATGAACCTAACGCTGGGTAATGTCGTCGAATTAAGGGTTTTCCGCAGTAGAACTAGACAGGCACGGCCGCCGTAGTAGCTGTAGTATATATCTAAAGGGGATCAAGCACAAGAGGGTGGTATCTTGGGCACTCCTTGACGTTGCAACTCTCCCAAAACGCTGTCGGTAGATGGCGGCTTCAGTCCAAGAGGAAGTGGCAGCCATGGTTTTGATAACACGTCTCCTAGAGCTGCATCTATGCTCTCTTTCGACTGTTTCACAACACAATATTATACACCATTATCACGCTATTAAGAATTTTGTCAAACATCATTCTAATTCTAATACTATACCATATACTTATATAAAGAAACTCAAATTAAGATAAATCTATCTTATAAAAAAAAATCTAACCAAAAAGAATTAGGATGACATGCATATTTATATTCATCTAACAAATTTATCGTATATTTTTAACCCTTTTTTTATAAGATTAAATTGTTGCCAGGTTGTGGTATGATCTTTTTTCAAAAATTAAATAAAACAATTTGAACTTATACATATGAATTAAGAAAAAGCATGTTTTGCTTTATGTTTGTTGAGCTAATAACTAAAATTATCATTAAAAAAAATATGTTGCCTCATGGAGTAAGATATTTTGTAAGTACTAGTCAAGGTTAAAATAATCGGATCGGAGTTCAAACCGGTCAGACTTTCAATTTTTGGTACAATCGGCCAAATAAAATCAGTTTTTAATATCTAAAAGCTAATTTTAATGTTAAATAAAAATTAAATATAGTTAATAATTAACAAAAAAATATGCATTTATCTTAAATGTATGACCTTTAATATAAAACTAAGAGGTTAAAAAGTTCAAATCTCATCAATTACAAACAAAATTTTGAATTTAAAAAAAAAAAAATGCATATAAACCGATTTTTTACCGGTTCAATCCAGTTCTTTACCGAATTGATAAAAATTCGATTCTAATATGCTTGTCGAACTTGACAGGTCACCGATTTCCGATTCAACCAGCCCGGTCTGGTTTTTTAATTACATACTAGGACATATTTTCTTAATTATTTAAAATTTTAATACTACTATTAAAGAGGTAGTTGAAAGCAAAGTGAAAGCTACTAACCGGATGGAAGTCAATGAGAGGGTGGGGACCTGATTGACCGCCCGGGACGCCAATGCCGGGGTCTGCTTTGTACATGGCATGGTGGGGAGGAATGCCCGGGACCGGTGGTGCAGCAAATCTCTGCATGGAAAGCAGCAAATCCACTAAGCCTAAAAAGCTTCATCAGACTATAATTTCAGATGCCAATACATAACGCTAGCTACCAAGTCTCTTTTAATTTGAATCTCACAGTCAAGATACAAACAGGTAAGAAGCCTCCAAACCAGTAAGGAGTGATTGTTTTACCGTAGGTGCCAGTGGCTGTGGAAAGCAAGGTGTTCCTGGGGTTAGTCCATTTGGTACCTATACAATAAGAGAAATTTTTTTTTATTAAAATTGCCACTTTTAATTAGCAGGATAGATATAAAGAAAGCAGCTCATTAAACTTTTATATAACATACTCTTTGCAAATTGGTAGTGCGTATTTTAATAGTAGTAATAATTTTCTTTTAATTAGCTAGGTGCAAGGGAAAATGGTGACCAGACTCCAGAGCTTACACGTTGGTGGTGATGGTGCCAAAACGAGGGGTCTGCTGGTGGAGGTCCCCACGTAGGCCGTGGTGGCGGCGGTGGGGATGGTGTGAGGGCTGGATGTTTAGGCCATAAGTGCATGAGGGATTGATCCATGGTGGGATGACCCCATACATGCAAAGGCCTAAAGTGGTGGTGGTGGTGGTGGTGCATGGGTGACATAGGCGGAAAACCCATAGTGGGTGCAAGCCAAGGATTCATATCTCTCTTGCCTCCACCTGCCGGGGTGGCAGCACCATACATTTGCTTCCTGTGGGTCCAACTTGCCGCCTCCGCCTCACGAGCTAGCAAATGCTTCCGATGAGATCTATATTTCTGCATAACAAAACATAATTATTCATCTTCAAACCACTCTCCCTCCCTATATCTAAATTTATTTACCATGAAAATATATGCTAAAACATTTTTAACTATGTAAAATGTCATTTAATTTCGAAGTTCATGTTTAAGTTATGAAAAAGTGAGATTGTAGTCTACATTATTCTTCATTTCTTATAATATCTGCTCTTATAATGAAAATTTTGTTCTTTTACAACGTACGCCTACAAACATGCTTCCCCTTTAAAAGTTTAAAATTAAATAATTAATCCATCAAATTAGAATTACATAATACTATATTTTTTTTCTGATTTTTTAATCAATGATCATATGCATATCAGGAAACAGATTCTGCTGAAAAATAAACAAATAATAATAATTCGTACCCTTTAAAAGGGAAGAAACAAACTATAATAGTAGTTTATTTTTTATTTTTTATGAAATTACTTTAGAAGCATCGGTCCGACAATTGTTCTCTCTGATCAAGAAAAATCCTTTAGAACAACAATATTAAAAAAAAAAAAGAAGAAGAAGAAGAAGAGCGAAATAAATTAATATGGCTGCGTCTACAGTGTGCAAATGTAAGCATATATAGATACTATTAAAGGGATGAAGAAGTAAGGAAATTAAGGAATAATATATTAGAAGTGACTTAATGGATAAGTACTTGAAGATGGCTGGCTATGTTATGGCGAGTGAGACAATCGATTCCCATAAGCTCTAAAATTCTTGAAGGCACCGCCTTATCCACACCAAGCTGCTCTACTGCTTGCACGAACCTCCTGTGCAGCTCTGGCGTCCAATCCACCTTCACATAATTCAAGAGATTAAACAGTTACTCAAACATTTTATCCTATCTAGATTTCAGGGAAAAAAATGAAAAAGTTTTTTAAAAAAACATTTAGCTTTTCAAAGGGCCTCTCTCTCTTGTTAATAATTCACATACTCCCATGATTCTCGTGATATCTTAGTCCTCCCTGGAAGTCTGTGAATGGTCCATAATTGAGAGAGGGAGAGAGAGAGAGACTGCTGGCTGCTGCCATTGATATTAAAAAAAAAAAACCTTAGCAACAACGAAAACCTAATTACTCTAGTATCTAGTTCAAGTACTTCTGGTAATTACCTTCACTTTTCGCTTCCCTTGATAGTTATTCTTTGCTTGTGCTGATGATTTTCTTCCCTTATCAGCATCTTTGGAAGGTGTTTTATTAACTGCTGTAGGTTCCTCTCTTTTGCTCAAAATCTCCTCGCCTTTGCTTGAGCTCGAACCTAACCCTGAACCTGAACCCGAAACCTTATCTTCTTCCTCTTTCCTTTGATTACTATACTCATCAGTTTTTTCTACTGATGTGTTCATCTCTGATTCCTCATCACCTCCAGTGGCGGGTAATTCTGCGAGAATTTCAGGGTCCATCTCCAAATCCGGTAACACATCAGCTTCATCGATGCCAATAAAAAGATCGTCAAAATCAATACTCTCAAGTAAATTCCCATCAGCGAAGTCAGGGAACTCTTCCGAGCTAATACTGAAACTCTCCATGTTTCCTTTGTTCTCATCTTTCCTTGTGTTCGTCAAAGGTGACACAGTTAGCATTAATACAATTACTCTTTTTCCCCCTCAAAGATTAAACAAAACGGAAATGAAAAACAATTAAATCCAAAAATTTCGTAGATAATATATCCTCTATGCAGATATATACTATAGCATGGAAATTGATACAGGCTAAGGTTAAGTATAGGTCAAAGTGTTTGGTAGAATGGGATTTTTTTTTCTCAGTGAAAGTTTTTCTTTTGCCGGTAACTTGAACGGAGATGGAGAGAAGGGGACACTCAGTACGTTTAATGAGTTGCCGGGGTTTCTAGTTGCTGTTTGTTTACGCAGAAAATCTGAAAGTGGAGTGTGGAAAAGATTGGATCTGCACCACAACTTGGCTTGGGATCTCTGGGATTTGTTTGTTTTTATGTTTTTATTTTTGTTTCGTATGTATATGGATATGGACTACTTGCTAGACAATTTCAAATTTCCTTTTTTATTTTTGATGTATTTCTTTAAATTTGTGGATGGCCTTTTTTTAAGAAATTTGTGAAAAGATTTTGCAAAATTTTGAAACACGTGCTGGTGAGCTGTTATTTAAATTCATTTATTTTGTAGAAGAAAAAGCTTTGCTTCAAAAAAAGAGAGAGAAGAAAGGGGAGAAATTGATGTCACAGACACAGTGGAAATGGATTGAGATATATCAGGTCATGTATATCTGCTGTACAGTAAATTGAAAAAGAAAGTTATGGATGGGTTAATCATTCATACGGGTGAACCAAGTGATGACTTTTTCATTCGCTCGAATATTAGAAGATTAATTAATTAATTTAATACTGCAAGATAAATTATAGTAAGAGTTTGAATAGTCATTAATCAAGTAATTAAATTGTTGAGAGGTATTATATAAATTGTTATAGAGGACATCTTCTTTTTGTGTAAGATTTAACAGCTTTAAATATGATATCATTGCATAATAATACGATAAAAATAATTAAATTATAATAAAAAATATAATATAAATATGATATAAATATATAAATGTATCAAAATTTATATAATATAAATTATTAATGTGTCAAAATTTATATAAATATATAACACCGAAAATACAATTATGATAAAAAAATAATAAAAACATAACACGAATATATGAATTTTAAAAAAAAATCTGACGAATAGGTTGAGTGATTGTTTGGTCTAATTTTTGGAGGATCTTTTTTTTTCTCTAAAAACTGAAGTTATCTAGCCATTTATTTTTAAAAAAATTTAACTTATAATAAAAGCCAATTTGAGCTTTTCACCAAAACTATAATTTGAAGCTTTTTCAAAAAAAAAAGAAAACATTTAATTCTGTAAATGTTGCATAATCTTTCTACACGATAAGTATATTCAATTTTTTTTTGGATAAGTATACGTCATTTATTTTAAAATTAGAACAACTTCAGCCAGCAGCTTTTAAAGAGTTTAACTATATTTTAGCGGCTTTTTTATTACAATATAGCCAAAAAAAAAAATTTACCAAATTACCGTTGTTTTTTGATTATTTCCCAAAATACGGATCTTTTTTTTTCTAGCTGGGAAATCGCCATCCCCCATGGCGATTTCCCAGCGTGTTTTTTTGCAAATTTGTAAAAAACACCAAGGGAAATCGCCATGGGGGATGGCGATTTCCCTTGGTGTTTTTTGCAAATTTGCAAAAAAATACCAAGGGAAATCGCCACCCCCCATGGCGATTTCCCTTGGTAATTTTAGAAAAATTTGCTAAAACCATGAAGGGAAATCGCCATGGGGGGTGGCGATTTCCCTTCATGTATATATATTTTTTTTAATTAATAAACAAAAATTATATTAAAACAAAATTTTATTTTAATTTGATAAATTTATTTTTAAAAATTATAAATTAAATTAAAATATTTTTTTATAGGTTTGGTTATTTATTTTTTTAAAATATATATTAAAAATGTAATTTAATTTATTATTACAATTTTATAAAAAATAAAAATATATTTCTTATTAAAATTTAAAAAGAAGATTATATTTTTTATTAAATTTTTATATCAAAAATTTTATTTTTTATAATTTTGTAATATTATAAAAAAGAAAATTTAATTTATATCAAAAATAATTTAATGATGTAAAATGTAAATAAATTTTTTTTAAAGAAATTTATCGAGTCACTTTTTTAAATAAAGAAGTTATTTTTAAGTTGGTATCGTAAAATAATTTTTTTAATTTGATTAGTTTTTTTGAGTTGGTATTCGATTAACTCGTGACATCAATTTAATCATTGTTTTTAATAATAATATAGATTATTACAGTTTAAAACTGGATATTTGATAAAAAAAATTTAATTTAATTTCTGATTAAATTTTTTTTTCTTATTAAAATTTAAAAAGAAAATTAAATTAAAATGAAAAAAAGAAAAGCAACTTATCATGTAATTTGGATTATTATATTAAAATTAAATAACAACATTAAGATATAAATTAAAATAAAATATAACAATTAATTTCCGAACAAATTACATGAAATGCAAAACATATAAATTTATATTAGAAATTTAAAACACATTACAATTATTCTAATTATTGCGTGGTGTAGAGCAACAGTGTCGAGTTCTTCTAGTGCGTGGTGGTTGCACCCGTCGTTCAACCTCGTCAGTGGCACGTATTCGCGGTCCACCACGACCTCTTGCTATAACCGCCACTGGTTCCGGTTGTATGTCATCAGTCGTTTCATTCGTATCAAAAATTTGAAACCCACTGCTGGATGAGCCAACACCTAGTTCACCCATAACGGGAACCTGACTACTAGATGCACCCATAAATGATGTAGCATCAAATGCTGACGAAGGGGTTCCAAACTGATACATGGATGTTAAATATGCTGAACTTGGACTTAGGACGGGGAGCTGGTCATCTAACCTCGTTCTTGGCGGTGATGGTCGGTAACACTAATCAACGTCATATCCGGGGTGACTTACGGAATAACGATGGCTGGATGGTACTCCATGATCCCGTTCAGGTTCAGGATGATCAAATGACATCCTCGGTGCTATGAACTCCGATGAGGTCGGTTGACGCCTTCGCCCACGTTGTCGGCGAGGTCTAGGAGCATCCATATCCTGTGTAGGAGGGACTGGAGCTGAAGTTTGTCCGGTAAATGGCATACTCCTAACATCCTCGTGCATCGACGGTGGACAAACGAAAGGCCGACCTTCATTTCTATACCATCTTATGTAATCAGCAGATGGGTTGAAATTATTACCAACAATCGGGTAACCTGTCGGAATTCGTTGAAAACGTATGTTCCACCATTGGATCAAATGTTCATGCTTCGCAGGCCAGAATTCATCATTACGACCACACATGTCGACCTTGTAAAGCTTATCAAGGTTCATCGGGGCTGCAGGAATTGGTTGTTGCATCCCAAATTGTCGCAACACCCGGTCAGTTTGGTGCCACTCTACATATGAAAAGCATATCAATGCTGTGTTTGCTTTCCATATATTGAAATTATTGTAGGCATCCGATGGGAGGCATGCCATAATTTCACTCGAGGAATATGGCATCCACAGAAACTGCGAATAATTATTACAAATTATTAGTTTCATATGGATTAAATAAAAAAAAAAAACCTTCAATGTAACAATCGAAATATTTACCTTATCATATCCTAGTCGATCTAGTCGTAGTCTTATACTTGCAAGATCGCTCGGAGTCTCTGTAAAATCTCTACCCGTACTCCTACTCCACCTATTAAAATGCATATAATATCTTAATGACCTATAAAAATACAATTTCGTACAAAATTAATAAAATAGTAAAGATTATTACCTGCTTGCAAGGGGGTATACAGCCGAAATATCCACGCGCGGAGCAAGAAATGGTAGCCGATACCAAGCCCATGATTGTAGAAGCACTAGACATCCACCTATGTCATGGTTTTTTGGAACTGTAGCTCGGCAAAGTTCTCTATACAAAACTGCCAAACACGCAGAACCCCAACTATAATTTGCTGCTTCCTCTAAATCACGTAGCAATGGAAGATACATTAAATGTACCCGACTGCTCGATTTGTCAGGCATCAGTAATCCTCCAATCAAACGTAAAATATATGCTCTAGCAGCATATTGTATTTGTTGTTCGGTTGCATGTAATGGCAGATTTTGAAACGTTTTCAACCAAGTCAGTCTCACCGTTGAGCCAGATACGACGTCTTCTGGAGGTACCTCACCCAATAGATCTTGACACAGTTCATTCCAATCTAGCAGGCTTCCGCCTGTAACTGCATCGCCATGGATCGGAAGTCCAAGTTGCAGCGCAACATCTTCGAGACTGACCGTGCATTCACCACATGGAAAATGAAAAGTGTGCGTCTCGGGTCTCCATCGTTCGACCAACGCAGAGATTAAATCGGGTTGTATCACAAGTAGTCGAATTTGACTTGCGTGATAAAATCCGGCTCTTCTTAAGTGGTCGATAATATAAGGATGCGGGTCCTCCAATGTAAATTTCCTCGAACGTAATACGCGACGAGTTTCCTGTTATAATAATAAAAATTAATATATTATAAAACTATAACAATTAAAAAGTAATAAATAAAACTATAAAATAACAAAATAATAATATAATATAATATAATATAAACAATAATATAAACAATAATAATATAATATAATATAAAACAATAATAATATAATATAATATAAAACAATAATAATATAATATAATATAATATAAAACAATAATAATATAATATAAAACAATAATTTCGTATAAAAAACAATAATAATATAATATAAAAAAACAATAATAATATAATATAATATAAAGAATAATAATATAATATAATATAAAACAATAATAATATAAAAAACTATAATAATATAATATAAAACAATAATAATATAAAAAACAATAATAATATAATATAAAACAATAATAATATAAAAAACAATAATAATATAATATAATATAAAACAATAATAATATAATATAAAACAATAATAATATAATATAATATAAAACAATAATAATATATAAAACAATAATAATATAATATAAAACAATAATAATATAAAAAACAATAATAATATAAACAATAATAATATAATATAACACAATAATAATATACAAAATAATAATAATTTTTAAAAATAAATTTATCAAATTAAAATAAAATTTTGTTTTAATATAATTTTTGTTTATTAATTAAAAAAATATATATATATACATGAAGGGAAATCGCCACCCCCATGGCGATTTCCCTTCATGGTTTTAGCAAATTTTGCTAAAATTACCAAGGGAAATCGCCATGGGGGGTGGCGATTTCCCTTGGTATTTGCAACACCAAGGGAAATCGCCACCCCCTATGGCGATTTCCCTTGGTGTTTTTTACAAATTTGCAAAAAAACACGCTGGGAAATCGCCATGGGGGATGGCGATTTCCCAGCTGTAAAAAAAAGATCTGTATTTTGGGAAATAATCAAAAAGCAACGGTAATTTGATTTTTTTTTTTTGCTATATTATAATAAAAAAACCCATATTTTAGCACTACAAGAAATTAGTCTTTTAGTGAAGGTCACGGGTCACTAATAAAATATAAAGGGTAAATATGAAAAACATGTCTTTTTCAATACAATAATTGTTAAATGGTATAATGAGTAAGAATTATTTGAAAAAGAAGAATAAAAAATATATAATTGTTAAGAAAAAAATTGTAAAGACAAAATTATTCTTGATAAAAAAATCTTTTTCTCTCTTTTCCTTTTATTTTTTAATTAAAAAATAAATTTTTCTAAAAATAAATTCTTTAATTTTAAAACATAATTTTTTATTTACTTTTTTAATTAAAAAAATAATAAATAATACAAATAATATTTCTAAAAATAATTTTTTTTATATTTTAAAAATAAATATTTAAATATTTTATTTTTTTAATTTATTTTTAATTAAAATTTTTAAAAAATAATAATTCTTTAATGAAAGAAGAAAGAAAAAAGAAGTTTTTTCATTAAGGATAATTTTGTTTTTACAATTTTTTAATTTTTCATTTTTTTTTCAAATAACTCTTAACTATTAAACTATTTAATAATTATTCAATTATTGAGGGTATATTTTTCGTATTTACCCAAATATAAACTTGTCATTGAAGATATGCTTATCATCCGTCAGTTGTTGTCACTGATAATAACCCTGCGGCTAATACCTAATGACAAGAATTTTAATGTTCTGATCATTATACTGACATGAAAGTGTCATTGAAAATGTTGATTTAGGGCTAGTTTAATGTTGCTGTTGAAAAAAGTTTGGGTTAAAAAAATCTTGAATTGAAATAAGTGTGTTTAAAAAGTGTGATTTAAAACTGTAGTTTAAAAACTTTTTAATGTTTAGCATTATTGTGAAAAAGTGCTTTAAAAAATTGAAATGTCAAAAAAAAGATATGTTTAAAATAATAAAAGTGTAGAGATGTGAGGATAATAAAGTCATTTTATCCAAAAGCCAGTTTTTAAAGCTCAAAAGCTATATTTTTTGGTTTTTTGGTTTGGCTTTTCAAACCATGATTTCAACAGCAAAAGCCTATTTTTTTTTATCTGTTAAGCATTGCTTTTAACGTCAAAAACTGTGCCAGAAATAATGCTAAACAAGACCAATATAACATTAACGACATGAATATATTATATATATCAAGATTCTCTCTTTCACTAAAACTCATAAAATATATATATATATATATATATATATATTCAATGACAATTTTAATTTCTATGTCACTAAAAACATAGGAGTTCTTTTTACAATTTTTAAATTTTCTACACATTTAAAAATAAATTCATAATTTATTCAAAAATTCAATTTCATTCCATCATATTTATTCTACAAAAAAAAAAAAATACTTTGCTATACAAATTTGTTTATATCAATGTCATTACATTTTTAAAAAAAAAAAAAAAAAAAAAATCCTTAAACTCCTTAATGTGAACCTGTCGCACATTAAGAAAAACAAACCTGCCAAGGATCAACCTTGAAGACAGATACAAAACAAGGAGTCATAAGAGCAAAAGCTTCTCCATCATTAAAAATGGGCTTCCCTAGGGAATAAGGAATATATATATATATATATATATATATATATATATCATAAGACAAAATAATCAATCATCTGAATTCCGTTTTTTACAAAAATTGATTTCTTAAAAATAATTTTGAAAAATTAATTTATTTTTTGTAAAATTTGATATTTTTATTGTTTGGATAATCATAAGATTTTTTTTTTTTAATTATTTGACTGTTTTCTAAAAAATTTGTATTGGTATAAAAAAATTGATCCTTTCACTTTGCTTTAGCTTCTATTAAAGGGATTTATCTTATACTTAGGAGGTCAATCCTTTTTGTTACTTTGCTTTAGTTTCCATAAAAAGAGATTGATCATACATTTAAGGCATCGATACTTTTTGCTTCAATTTTCTCAAATGGAAGATATTTTTTAAAAAATAAGTTTTTTTCGTTGACCAAAAAAGAATTTTCCGTTTATCAAAATTTTTTCCACAAAACAAACAATCAAAAATACGAAAATTATTTCTCAAAAATTGTTCTCAGTAAAACAAAAAACCCTATATCTAAAAAAGAGACATGATAAAAAAAATAGTACTAATAATAATAATAATGGAGAAAGAATCGAACTTAATTTGTGGTTTGAATTACATTACCTTTGTCCACAGGCTAACTTGATCAATTTATCTTGGTAATTAACTATTACATCTAATATGCCTGATTCCGAGACTTGTGGAAGGTACGTGCTTTACAGAAAAAGAGATGAAAATTTCATTTTATTCACCGCCTGTTTGGTCCGACTCGAAAGGATATATATATATATATATATATATATATATATATATATATATATATATATATAAATAAGGGATTTATTTATATTAGTGTAAAATTAAATTAGTTTCACATATTTTTGTAATTTTTTATACGGTTTATATTTTAACAATCCGACCGTCGTATTTTATGTTCTATTCACATAGATCATGCACGTCGAGTTTCGAGTAAATTAAAAATGTCTAACTATTTGTTCGATATAAAAAACTTTCAATCGTTAAATATATATTTAAAAAGATATTATTTTCGAACGATATGATAGAGATATCGGATCGATTCGAAACTTTACATGCACGACGAGTACAATTATATTGTTAAATCCAATGGTCGGTTTGTTAAAATATAAATCGTATAAAAAGTTACGGAAGTGTATAAAACTAATCTAGTTTTACACTAATATAAGTGGATCCCTCTTTTATATATATATATATATATATATAAGAGGGATCCACTTACACTAGTGTAAAACTAGATTAGTTTTACACACTTCCATAACTTTTTATACTATTTATATTTGTTTAATCCGACCGTCGTATTTCATGTTCTATTCATGTAGATCATGCACGTTAAGTTTCGAATGCACGTTTTTTTTACTTTAATCATCATATCTCTATATATATATATATATATTTCTTATGAAATTTGTGCCATGCTTGGGCCAATTGTGAAGTCTCAATTCATAACCTTATTCCCAAAATATTCACAAGCTTAACTAGTAGATATCTATAATGTTAAACCAAACCAGAAGCCTTGATAATCAAGGTTGCAAAAATATCCATCTGAATTTCGCTTACTTTTTTTTTTTTTTTGGTACAAAGAGGTTGCAGTTTAGTTATAAAAAAATGGATTGTAAATGCTAAAAGTTGAATCTCAAATTTGCTGGATGTTATTTTTTTAAAATGATTGCATAAATCTACTCAAGTAAGCTCTGGATTCGAATTTTGCTTACTTTGTTTATCTACTTTAATTTCTAAAGCCAAAATGTTTATTAACCAATATTATCATTGGCAAAAATAGAGAAAGGGAAATTTTGTTGCAAATTTTAACTATTTTTTGAGAGCGCAAATTCATTAAGGAAAAAATGCAGGCCAAATGACCTACTAGTCAACTATATAGGGATTGCGAAGCGATTGACTTGAGCAGTCCGACGTCGTGAAACCGGTCCATTGATGTTCTACTATCCTACCAAATTACAAAGTCGATCCGACCACCAATTGGTAAGTGGAAACCAACTTGGGGTTGGAATTAGTTAGATGATTAAACAAAAATGAGTAGAAACAAACAACGTCTACATGTTAGGATCAGCCCCTTTTAGGGAATGAAGAAGAATTTCGAATCAGATGAAGCAGTGAATTAATTAGAATGGAATTTTGTCATCTTCAAGTTTAATAAGTTGCCCATAAGAATTACAATTTATAACCCACAATGGGATAGTTAAGTTGCCCATAAGAATTACAATTAATAACCCATAAGGGGTTAGTTGGGTTGGTAGGTTGAGAAATTTTATTTACTTCTCAATCAAGATTTGATTTTTGTTTAAAACATTTTGAAAGTAAAATTTTAAATGTAATAAATTGATGTGAAAAAATATACTTTAAAAATTATTTGAATAAAAAAATTTAAGTTCAAGCAAATTTGAGATACCTTTCTTATTATAAAAGAAAATAAAGAATGATAGTTGATAATATGTCTCAATCAAAACCATTAATAAGGCACAAAATTAAATTATTTACAGTCATCTTAGACTTTTTAACTATCCTACCGCCAACAAAATTTTGCACTCGTAATACTTATTTAAGCTCATTTTTTTATGATACCAAAGATTTTATTTGGATTTAATTTATTTTTGAGATGATTTTAAAAATACATTTTTTCATATCGATTTGATATATATAAGATTTTACATTTCAAAATGCATTAAATTTATTCCTAAAATGTACCTATAAAAAATTGAATCCGACTCACAAGGGAAAAAAAAAAACTTTTCTCTTTTCCAGCTAAGTTAACCGTATTTATTTTAATTCATACAAAATAGTAAAATGCATTAATTCTTTTTTTAAAAAAAAAGTAAAAGACATTAAGTTATTATTATATTCATGAAGGATAGGAAAAGAGCAACCAAATACATATAGAGGTGTCAATGGATCGAGTTAGGCCGAGTTAGGCTTGAATAGCAAAAAAATTGCTTGCTCAGATTTGCTTTAGGCTCGGCCAAAAAATTTGTTTTATTATTTAAAATATTAAAATATTATTTTATATTAATATTTTTATTTTTATATTTTTATAATTAAATAATTTTTTTATTTAAATAGTAATTTGAACCAAACCAGATCAATCCAAAATACAAAAATACTATTTCAAACCCAACTCAATTCAGACAAGACTCTCAAACCGGATAGATAACCTTCGCATGAACAGATCTAGTTACAGCTTGTATGAAAAATAAAAGAGAAAGTTAGAAATTATTGAAGGCAGGGTAGTCGGTATCGTACCGGCTGATACGTACCGATTTTAAGGTAAATCGAAAAGGTTCTAGTATTGTACCATTTCAATTTTTGTACCAGTCCATACCGATCGTTCCAGTCTGTATCGGTTAGTACCGACACGTATCAGTCCGTACCCATTAGTACAAAATTTTGATTTTTTTTATTTTTTAAAAAAGTTCACTTATTTGATTTTTTAAATCAATTTCTAATATTTTTTCTATCATGATCATTTTTATTTTTTTTTCATAATTACATTTAAAAATAAAATATATTTATCAAATTAGTTTATTGAATTCAATTAATAATAATTTACTATATATTTTTAATATTTTATATTTATTTTATTTATTTGATGTTTACAAATTTTGGATATTAAATATTTATATAAATATATATGTATGTAATTGAGGTATATTTGCATATGTATATAATATATATTTTATTAGAAAATTTGAAAAATAGGTTATATATATATATATGAAAAAATATTTGAAAAATATCGGTAAATCCGAAACGGTACATCAAAATACATCGATACCGATACGTATGAATATCAAAATAAAAACAATATGTTCATCGATACGGTATTGACTACTTTGATCGAAGAACCCCACCAATTGAACGGCCTTGATAAGGGAATATTTTGATTTTTGAGGTCCTTATCTTCCTTTCTTGGTCGTCATTGTCCTTTCCTATAACGATAGTTCCATCCCTATCTCCCACTGTCTTTTTCTTTTTGCCGTTAACAGATACGGTCGATCGAACAAAACGAATATTGAAATCTCCTCTATATCTAATGCATATTTCTTATTCAAAGGGGAAAAAATGGTATAAGCTCTCTTTTTCTTACCATATACATAGAATTGGGCATGAGTAATTAAATTTATGCATGGGTGGTTAGAAATTTAACGATTTATGCTAATTAACAAGGGACCTCCACCCTTTATATATTATATTATCTATACCTATATTAAAAGCAATCTCCAAATGCATGAGGATTGAGAATTTGGGATTATGAAACACACTCTTTTTGTAACATAATATATGTCATTAGTTATGATTTGGAGATTAATTATGGTATCACACTCTTTTTACCACATAATATATATCATAAGCTATAGTTTGGAGGTTAATTTTGATATCGAATTAAAAAAGTAAGGTTGATTTGGACTTTTGTCACATGATTTTGGGATTAATTAGGTCATTTTAGATTATTTTGGACCTCGGGATTAATTCAGGTTCGGGTCATATAGGGTTTGGGTCTTTTCAGGTTCGTACCTTCTCGGATTCGGATCTTTTCGGTTTCAAATATTTTTTGTTGTGTTTATGTTATTTTTCGTGTCGTATTCATGTTATTTTTCCGTGTGTTCAAAGTATTCGTGTTCATGTTATTTTTCGTATGTTCAAAATATTATAAATTATATAATTTTTACAAGTTAATAATTCGTTTAATGTAGATTTTCACACATTCCTGTCGTGTTCATGTTATTTTTCGTGTTGTGTTCATGTTATTTTTTCGTGTGCCAAAGTATTATAAATTTTTACATTTTAATAATTCGTTTTATGTAGATTTTAATACGTTCATATATTTATTTTGTATTCATATTATTTTTCGTTTCGTTTCGTTTCGTGTCGTATCGTATTTTAATTATTTTTTCATGTTGTATTCGTGTCATTTTCAATTCATCCAAATATTTTGCATAGTTTGTCATGATGATTTAATTTAGAGAAATTTTTGTGTGTTCGTGTCGTGTCTCAATTCATCCCATATTTTACATAATTTGTCATAATGATTCAATTTAGAGAAAAAATGCATGTTCGTAACGTGTTTGTGTTATTTTATCGTGTGTTTAAAACATTATAAGTTTATATAAATTTTTACACGTTAAAAATTGATTTTATGTAGATTTTAACATGTTCGTGTATTTGTGTCGTGTTTATGTTATTTTTCATGTTGTGTTTTAATTATTTTTTTCATATTCTGTTCGTGTCGTATAATCATGTTGTGTCTGAAATTGTCAAGTCTAATTGATACTATTCAAATAACTCTCAATTTTGTGTCACGTGTCTTCGTGTTCGTGTTATTTTCCTGTCATAATCATATTCAAACTATTATATATTTATATAAATCTTGACACGTTAATAATTAGTTTTATGTAGATTTTGAGATGTTCGTGTATTTTTGTCGTGTTCATTTTATTTTTCGTTTCATGTCGTGTTTTAAGTAATTTTTCCACGTTATGTTCGTATCGTATAATAATGTTGTGTCCGAAATTACCGGATCTAATTGATTATATCAAATAACTTTCAATTTTATATCAGATGTCGTATAATGATGAGAGTTATTATTTTTCTAAATTATCCTTACTCCTTTTTTTTTATCTTTCAAATTTATTACAAAATATCAATTCAAATCCAATAACATGCCGCAACGAAACGCGGACATATATCTAGTAAAATAAATGAAAGGAATCCCTTTCAATTGAAGGGGATATCCTTGTTTGCCACGGCTTGCCACGTGGCAAGCAATTGGTTGATTTTTTTAAAAAATTTATAATTATTACGTACTGTATTTATGTTATTTTTTCATATTATAATTATATTAAAAATATTATATATATACAAATTTTGATACATTATGTATAGATTTTGACATATTCATGCATTAGTGTTGTGTTAGTGTTATTTTTTCGTGTTGTATTGTGTTTTAATTATATTTTGTGTTTGTGTACGAAATTGTCAGATCTAATTAGTACTATTCAAATAACTCCCAATTTTGTGTCACGTTATTTTTTTGTGTCGTGCTGATAGATTTTGACACATTCGTGCTTTCATGTTGTGTTAGTGTTATTTTTTCATGTTGTATTGTGTTTTAGTTATTTTTTCATGTTCGTTTCATGTCCGAAATTCACAAGTCTAATTGGCACTATTAAAATAATTCTCAATTTTGTGTCAATTTCGTTTTATATAAATTTCGACACGTTCGTGTATTCATGTCGTGATCATGTTATTTTTTTGTTTCGTGTCACATTTTAGTTATTTTTTCATATCATGTTTGTGTGTGACACTATTCAAATAACTCCTAATTTTGTGTTACGAGTTGTATAACGATTGGTTCTTTATTTTGTTTGAAAAATATTTTTTTATTTTTATATATTGAATAAAAAATTATTGCATTGATAAATTATTGGTAAAAAATAAAATATTGAATAATAATAGATAATTGTTTAATTGGGCTCAATTTGATTTCAAAAAACAAAATTGGGTTAATGAATTATTTTATTTTAAAAAATCATACCTAATTAACATAGAAATCTAATCGACCTCTAATCAAATTTCACAAATTCAAATCGATTCGACATCAATTTTTTAAATTTAAAAATCTTTATTTTTTAATATTATTTTAAATTTATAAATAAAAAATATTTTTATTTTATAAAATATAAAAAAAAATGAAACCGAATCAAATAAACTTTTTTATGATTCGAACTGAATACGAAAAAATTAAAACCAAACGTTGAATCTCTAAGCGATATTTGATTTACTTTTGCACACTTTTCAGACTCTAATATTGTCTCCTTAGCTTCAACCATATGCTATACAAACACTTTTATTTTGATATGTACATAATATAACTATCTTAACATTTTACTCAACGTTCAGCACAATCTACAACCGAAGTATCGCGAGATCTAAATACCATTAATAGTAAAAGTAGACTATGGTTATTTGATGGCATTGGCATTTGGGAGCCAATGCAAAACAATGATAGGTAAAGATATACGATAAATATATTGAAAAAAAAAAAAAAAAGCTAAAATGTAAAGAAAAAAACTCTTGAATTATTTTACTTTTTTAGGTAAGCTTTTATATTTTTGTTATTAAATAAGTCCTTAACTTTTAATTTGTACCTAAATAAATTTTTATTTCAAATGAAAAATTGATTTACGTTAAGGGTATAAATTAAATGTAAAAGGTGTATTTGAGTATAAATTAAAGGTGGATGGCCTATTTGATACAAATTAAAGGTTAATGGTCTATTTGGATGTAATAAAAATATAAAGCGTTACTTAAGTAATGTTATAAAATTCAAGAGTTTTTTATTATTATTTTAACCAAAAAAAAAGAATTTTAATAAGGAATGTAGATACTGAATTTTGTCTGGCCCCAATTAGCAACAATTTTACCAAAATATTTCATTAATTTCGGGGCTAAGGATTTTCTTTGAATTCCTCAAAATCGAAAAATATTTTTGAAATCACTAATTTGGAGCCTAAGTATTTTTTTTGGAAGGAATTTAATTAAGTGGTTTTGAAAATAAAATAAAAATTGAAATTGAAAAATCAACAAAGAAAAGAAAAAAGAAAAAAGAAAAAAAAATGTTTTTTAATGGAAAAAGAAGGAAGGGTAATTTAGATACTACCCTTCTCTCGTTTTGATGTTTTAATCTTGTCCATCTATTTTGAGGAATTCAAAGGTCTTTAAAAATAAGGAATAAGTAATAAAAGAAAAGGAGGAGCATTTTTTGGAAAAACAACACAGCCATTAGATCAAAGGATCCAAGGGCTCACATGAAAGCCAATTATTGGGCTATAAAATAAGAAAGGTACAACACAAAAAAAGAATTCAAGGACATTTTTCAGATTGTAGACTCTTAAATTTGACAAAAAATCTCTAAAAAAATCTAGTTGCCTGAGGGAAAAAGAGAGTTTTCTTTGAAAGGTGATTTCCTTTCTTTTAGCCTTTTCTTTTTTTTTTTTTTTTTTTTTTGTTTCTAGCAACGTACTTTGATAGCGTGAGAGATGAAGGGCTAGTGATTTCTTCCTATGATGATATCCTAAACCGGATACATAACGAAAAGGAAGCCCTAATCCCTTGCTTGCTTGCATGTCTTTCTTATAATTTTATTTATCTAATTATAATTATAATAATCAATTATAAATACAATAATAATTATTTTGCAATTAAATGAAATAAAATAATTAATATTATAATTAAATAAAATTTAAGAAAAAAAGTGTAGTAATATTCGAATAACAAATTGTTTAAATATTGTAAAGAAAACAACAACCCATAAAAGTTTCGGATCACAATCGGATCACCCTGCACCACTGCCTCCAACACCACTACCCTCGGCACCAGAAGTTCTAGCTCTCTGTGAGTGCATAAAAGGTTCAAACATTGTCCTCAAGACAAACAAGACATCCTTCATTTCCATGATGTTATTTTTAATGTTCTAAACATTGGATTTCAATTCTTGCACTTTCTCGGGCTGAACTGTCGACGACTTTGTGAAGTCGAAGGACCACATATAGTGAAGTTGGTCGCATTTGAACTATAGTGAGTGTTGGTAGAGGGAAAAACATGCTGAGTCTTCGGTCTTGTTCCAAACCCATAAATATGCGTCCGAGTAGTCTCAATGCCCCAATAGCTTGAGACCAAGCTTAATGATCGAAATCCGAATATGTAGATGCATCTTCACCATATTTTTTGCTGCAAAGAAGTAGCATAGTTTGCCTACGATTACAAATAATAACATATATAGTTAATAGGAAACATTATAATTGACATATACATAAACTATTCATTTATACAAATCACAAAATGTAATAGACATTGATATAGTTAAAGACTTACACTAATAGCTCTAGA
This sequence comes from Fremontodendron californicum, assembly GCA_030761205.1. Lineage (NCBI taxonomy): Eukaryota > Viridiplantae > Streptophyta > Magnoliopsida > Malvales > Malvaceae > Fremontodendron > Fremontodendron californicum. Next base: position 6,877,791 of record JAULJL010000025.1, on the reverse strand, counting down.
CTTGTTGTCTACGTAACCACCAGTACCCTAGCATGTTTATGAGTTTTGTTAAATACTTTCAGAAAGCTCATTTAGCGTTGCAAGTCCTGTGACTACATAAAATAAAATTCCAAAATTATGTTAATAAAACAATTAAAATAATATAACTTAAGATTGAACTTTTAAATATACAATTATCGAAAATAGAAAACATCTTACCATCTAGTGAGCTGTAAGTAGAAAAGGAACTGATCTTCCTATGTGCTTCGTAATACTTTCATCTTTTTCTGTGTTCATTAGCTTTGGCCTTTTCAAAGCTCCTTTTACAAGCATCAATACTCCAGACGCTGTCAATAAGTTGATCCCAAACATCAACAGCTATCCAGTCACATTTGTAACCTTTGCATTCTTCTATTTCATTAGTACCAAATAAGGCCATAGCATTCCCCCTTTCAGTTTCGAGCACATCTTTCAGTCATTCTTTACATGTGGTCTCCCATATTTTTCTAACCAGAGGTGTTTGTTCGAAAGACTATTGGCATTTTCTCTACAATGAGACAATAAAAATTAATATATAAGATTAAACATATTTGGTTAAGTAAATTGAATTAAAATTTGATATTTATAATACAAAATCATACCTCAAATAAATGTCACATAGATTTCTTCATCTCAGAGGGGACCTTTTTCCAAGTAGGTCACGGTCTGTTGAAGTGTTGTCTGATCAGTATGAAAATAGTGGATTTCACACAACTCTCCATGAAAGTCCTAAAAAAATGGAGCATGTCAGTCCACAATAATAAACTATTATTAAGTAATGAAATTAACAAAATGTAATGAACTTACGTGTTTTGCAGATGTGACAATTGGAAAATGTCGTCCGGATTACTCGGTATCGGTAACTTTTTTGTCCGACCTATACCAGTTTCTTTTCCTATGCGTAAGGAATGGGTACTTGAGGAGGCTGTGATTCAGGTATCATTGTCTCCGGTTCATTTACACTAGGGACATACATCGATGGTGCACTACAAGAGAAAATATAATTAGCGATGGAATTTTAGGCTATTAGTGAAGAAAGTCGAGTTTTTAAGAAAACAGTATTTTCGACGAATAATCCGTCGAAAATTTGATTTTATTGTCCTCACAATTTTCCAGAAACTAAAATGTAATTTTCGAAGGATATTCCTTCAGAAAAACATTTTTTCCACGGATTTCTATCAAAAATAACCTTTCTGACAGAATATTCCATCGAAAATAACATTTTTGGAGGAATATCCTGTCGAACATACATAATATTTCGTTGGAAATTTGAAATTTCAAGCAGGAATTTTAGACGACCAAATTTTTTGCAACGAAAATGTTCATCGCTGATGATGAAAATTTCGTTGCTAATACTTTTGGGCATAATTAAAATGCCCGACCCTCTTTCTCCTTTGTTTCTTTTTTTCCCACTTCTCTCTCATTTCTCTCTTCCATGCCCCCACGTCGCCCAAGCCCGACCAACGCCCCATCGCCATCTGTCCGCCGCCCTACCTCGCGTCATTTGTCCGCATGTAAGCTCCTCTATCCTCTTTTCTCTTTTCTCTTCTCTCTTTCTCTCTCTCCCTTCTTGATTTTTTTGTCATTTTTTCTTACAGTTTGAACTTTTCTGCACCAAGTTGAACCGACAACCTCGTGCATCCACCACCTCCATCACTTTCTTGGTAAGTTTTTTTTTCTTTCCAGATTTTATTATGTATTTTACAAAATATGTTTTTATTTATAACAAATATATGTGTTTTATTGTGTAATTGGTTATTATATTATTATCTATCTTAAATGAAAATGAAGGGTTAAAAACAAACAAAAATAATAATAAATAAATAAATGAAAATTTATAATTTCAATTTAATTGTTTTTTTTTCTTATTTCGTTCTTTCTAACAAAATTAATTTTTTTGTTTGTTTAATCTATTTTAATTTAAAACTTATTTTCACCATACTTGATTTTTTGTTTTTTACATGATTGAAAATTAAATTAGGTAAACTTCTTTAGTTCTATCATTTTATTTTATCATTGTTAAATAATTTTTTAGTTTTTCATTGTGATTTAAAAAAAAATAGGAAAAAGAAAAAAAGAAAAGAATGATATGAAAGTAATAAAGATAATAGAAAAGAAGAAAAGAAAAATGTATTGTTCTTCTTGCTTCTTTTCTTAGTTTTAGCTTTAAATCTATTAAATGGTACGAATTTAAAATTTATTCCTATTTTTACTTTGATTTTCAATTGTTGTAGCGTTGAAGTTATTTTTTATTAGCAAAAAAAAAAAAAAAGTTAAACTTTTTACTTTATTACTTTGCTTATCTCATTATTACATTTATTCTTTTATATATTTTTAATCTTAAAAAGTCTTGAAAAATAAAGAATAATATGAAACAAGATATACAAAAAGATAAGGAGACTAAAGAAGGAAAAAATAAACTTTTATGCCTTTCTTGAATACCTATTTTGTCATTTATGTCATTCATATTTATTTATTTTTCTATTTTCTTGCTCTAAAGTTTGCATTCACTCTGTATATTCATTAGTTAAACTTTTTAGAACACTTCCTTTTTTATTGGGTATTTAAATTCAATATTCTTCATTGGTTTATGTTAACATGTTTTATTTTTCCTTTTGTGATGGAACATAAATTATTATACCTTCTCAACTAATCAAGCTTCCATATTTTAGCATTTTTAGTATTTTTTCTGGTGAAATCTTTGTAGAAGATAAAATTTATGATATCTTTATAATAATCAAAATCTAATTGGTTATATGTGTTATTGGTTATTAATTACTAACTTTAAGGTTTACATGCCTAATTAGTAATAGACTTTTGAGTTTTCCCTTATGTAATCTAATCAAATTATCCTTTTTTTCTAATAGTTCTAATTTCTAATTTCTAATTTCTACTTTTAACTTTTGATTCTTTTTTTTACATTAAATCCAATTGCAGTTGGTGAATTCCTGACCTATTCTTGATAATGTGGTTGGTATATAATTTTTAATGATGTCTAACTATTGATTTGAGCTTTTGCTTCTTTTTACGTTATTTTTTTACTCAATATATTAATTCTCCCCTTTAACTTTGGTGTTCACATGACTCTAATTTTGATTGGTTCCTAAAACAAGATTCTAATCTATTAGTGGTGCCTAAAGCATGATTCTAATATTCATTTACTATCTTATAATTGTTATATGATGATTTAACAGGGTATTTTATAATCAGTATAGATTCAATCAAGTTTTGGGTTTTTTTTCTCAAGTTTTCTAGAGTTTTGGATGCTAGAGATGCTTTTTATTCTTTCTTCTTCCATTTTTATATTAAATATTATTAGCTTCAACTTTTTCCTTTGAGCTCAAGGTGTCATCATGTTCATGTTCTATCTTTGTAAATGCAAGTATTAAGTGATTGTTTTCATGCAAATGCAGTTTTTTCTTTGAAAAAAATTAAATTTGACTCCTCCCATCTTAAATATATATTTAAAAAAAAAACTTAAATCCATATATAGTTTTATACTGATTATGAATTTTAATAATATATTATCTTGATTTATTGGATCTTAATAACTAAAGAAAGTGCTTATATTATCCTACACGTAATATAGCTGCTTTCTTTCATGCCATCTTTAAAAGAAAACTTTGGATTCAATGAACAAGTGATGGTAGGTGATTCCTTGGTTATTCCTTATTGATTCACCGTTTGAGTTTGAACTAGTTTGGGAATAGCCAAGTATTGAGTCATGAAATTTATGAAAGGCATTATCAGGAACATTTACGTAGTCAAGTCGAATACCATGAGGAGTATTTATACTTGAATTGATTCTTACCTTGCGTTATAAACTTATCAAAAGGTTTAGGATTTATTTCTGAATCAAATGTTTCAATATACTTTCTTCTTTTCCTTTAATAGTGCAATTTAAGTAATGAGTTAAGTTGAATTTTATTGTGTTTTTACATTTTCTTCGAAGAGGACTATGCTATTATATTTTCTTTAAAGAGAACATCTCTTACAATAAAAACAAGAATTGAATCTCAACTATGATATAAGGGCAAAAGAAAGTTTGACACTACAAACAAATTGTCATATAGTGACGGTCCAAAAAGCGTTGGTAAAACTCCAAAATCCGTCGCTAAAAGTCCTAAAACCCTATACCGACGGTCAAAATGACTATTCCGAGAAAAAATTAAGCGACGATAAAACCCTCGTCGGTATAGACCTATACCGATGGAAAAGGTGACCGTCGGAATAGGATGTATAACCTATACCGACGGTTTTAGGCGTCACTAATGTTACTACCGTCGGTATAGCCTATGTTGGGTAGACCCTTTTGCTTTTACCTATACCGACAGATTTTGTGTCCGTCGGTATAGATACCAAATTTATACCGACGGCTTTTGTATCCGTAGGTATAGATACCGTATTTATACCGACGGTTTCTGTATTCGTCGGTATAGATACCGCATCTATATCGACAGCTTTTGTATCTGTAGGTATAGATACCGTATCTATACCGACAGTTTTTGTATCCGTCGGTATAGATACCGCATCTATACCGACGACCTTTGTATCCGTAGGTATAGATACCGTATCTATATCGACGGCTTTTGTATCCGTCGGTATAGATACCATAGATATACATATACCGACGATTTTTTTTTTTGGCGTCCGTCGGTATAGATTAAAATGTAAAATATACAATTAACCTATAGCGACAGTTTGTCTTAAATTTACTGACGGTTTACTCGGTTAGTATACTATACATTTTTTGTTGTTATATGAACTGTCAGTATAGAGGTCAGAGCGTCGGTAAAAATAAAATTTTATCATATTTTCAATTACTAATATTGATATATTTATAATTTAATCCAAGATATTTCATATAAAAAAAACCATTATCAAAAAGTACAAAATATTTCATAATATTAAAAATAAAATTAAAAATAAATTGTCTTAATTATATAACTTTTACAAGCTAAATAGAAGTCGCAAGCTAAAGTCATAATACAGTCTTAAAATTGAAAATTAGCAATCCAAACACAAAGTAAATAAGCAATCCAAATACATAAAGTGAAATAAGCAATCCAAATCTCATGAATATTCCTATGGAGAAGCATCTGCATAAAATTGACAAATATTATACAATTAAAAGCAATTAAGTAGTGAAGTCAATATAGAAGAATAAAATAATCAAGTAGTTTACCATCTTCATTTTCATTAAATTGATGACTAGAAGTTGAAGACCTTATTATTGGTGACAAATTTGGAGCACTACCAGCATCAGGTACCTAAAAAGTATATGTTCTGTCAATATATATTTATTGAATTAAGCTTATACACATTACATCTACTCAAAAGGTAAAAATATTATGTGAAATATGATCTACATTTCAAGTTCCACAATCCTACCACAATCAAGCAATTCCTCGACATTTCAAGTTCCACAATCCTACCACAACCAAGCAGATGAATATATTTTAAAAGATGAATTTATTCTACATTAATGCTGCTATAGAAATATATTACCTCTCTATTGGCTACGCGAGTAGCAGAAGCCAAAATATCTACGTTCTCGTTAGGAAATTGTCTTTGAAACACTGATAAAACATTACCTAAAGCTGCCTTCAATTCTTCAACCTTAGCCTCTAACCCTAGTACCTTTTCATCATGCTGCATTGTTTGAGAACATGCTGAAGTCGATTTCTGCGATGAAGTAGATATTGTTCCCAAAAAATGAACATGCCCTTTTCTCCAATTGTCTCAAGACAACACTACCGAAAGGTGGTGAAGGAGCACTTCTAAATTCTCGACTCCCCTCAAAAGACTGTTTATCATTTCGAAACTTATGATCAACTTCTAACCACCTGCGATGACACATATAACAATACTTTCTACCATACCGTAACCACTTGGATTCAGTATCGTATCCATAACAAGGATATGCGTATTCCCCCCTTGTACTCCATCCAGACAAATTGGCATATGCAGGAAAGTCATTAATGGTCCAAAGTAATGCTGCACATAGTCCGAAGTTTTCATTTTTGGAAGCATCAAAAGTGTCAACACCAATTTCCCAAAGTTCTTTCTATTCTTCTATCAAAGGCTGAAGGTATACATCTAGATTGTTTCCAGGACCTTTTGGACCAGGAATGAGTAGGGAAAGCATAAAGTTTGATTGCTTCATGCACATCCATAAAGGAAAATTATAAGGTATCAAGATAACAGGCCAAGTGCTATGAATCACACTCATTGTTTTGAAAGGGTTAAAGCCATCAGAAGCTAATCCTAAGCGAACGTTGCGAGGGTCAAACGAAAATTGAGGATATCGAGAGTCTAATTCTTTCCAAGAAGGAGAATCTGCCTGATGTCTTAGACGTCCATCCTTAGTTCGCTCATGCTCATGCCAAGTCATTAAAGGAGCAGTTTTTGAAGACATGAATAACCTTTGTAGTCTTGGAATTAGAGGAAACCAACGCAAAATCTTTGCAGCTTTCTTCTTTTTTACAAAAGTATCTTCAGTATCACTTTCTACATCATTCACGCTCTCTTTCCACCTAGAAGCACCACATTTACGACAAATTTCTTTATTTGCCTTATCCTTCCAAAACAACATGCAATCATTGGGACAAGCATGAATTTTTTCATATCCCAAACTTAAGGAAGAAATCATCTTTTTCAATTCTTTATAAGACCCTGGAAATGTATTACCTTCTGGTAGAGCAAGTTTCAAAACCTCCAATAATGTATTGAAAGATTTGTTAGACCATCCATTAAAACACTTAATGTGGAACAAAAAGACTACAAAAGAGAACTTTGTGAAGTTTTTGCAATTTGGATATAGTTTCTCCTCTGCATCTTTAAGTAAATCATAGAACTTGTCACTATTAATTCTTCGACCATGATGTTGGTCTCCATAAGCATCTCCCGATTCTATGCTACCCACATCAATATTCCTACCTCTTTCGGCCATAATATCATGCAATATTTCATTCACATCATGACCTAACTCTCTATCTTCCTCATTAGTTCTAATAGTAGCAGAGCTAGCATCCAAGACCTCCCCATGAAAAATCCATCGAACATATCCTTTCAGAAAACCTTTACATATAATGTGATCAAATGCCTCTACCCTAGATACTCTATATGTGTTGACACGTTTAACACAAGGACACCAAATTTTTCCATTTTCAAATGATCTTGCAAAGGCAAATTCTAAGAAATTGATGACCCCATTAATGTATTCTTCACTTGCTCTGGACGTAAGATTTATCCACGTCTTATCCATAGAATGTGAAATGATTAAAACTGTAATATAAATACATTTAGTTATCTCACATTCCAACTAAATATATTGCACAAACATGAAACCTATTGCTATGAATAAACCTACGCAATCATATAAGAGACAAACATTTTCAATAAGGTTTAGGATAAATGGTTCTTGTGATAGTCCTAAATGGTTCTGTTAAGTGTTAAACATGGCATATCTGGAAACAATGATTCTTTTCCTTTTTTTTTGTTGCTAAATATATGCATTGAATAAACCTACGCAATCATATAAGAGACAAACATTTTCAATAAGGTTTAGGATAAATGGTTCTTGTGATAGTCCTAAATGGTTCTGTTAAGTGTTAAACATGGCATATCTGGAAACAATGACTCTTTTCCTTTTTTTTTTGTTGCTAAATATATGCATTGAAATAATATTAAGTAATAGACAATCATGTCATGCCTATAGTATGCTCTGTAAATGAAACTACTATAAATGAAAGTCCTAAATGGTTCCTTTTTTTTTCCTTTTTTTTTCTTTGGGCAACTTCAAAAATTATATAACTTATCAACTACTGTAAATGAAAGTGCCACTACTTATAACTATCACAATATTTTTAAAGGCAAACAGCTACATAAGGAATATAGTTCCATATTCTTTCCCATACCTATAGTATGCTCTGGTGTTAGTACAGTCTTTGAAGACAGTAAATTGGATGGAAAATCACCTCCACTTAAATCAGGTGTCAAAATTGTAGTTGAAAACCTCCAACAAGCAAGGAAAGATGGACCACCCTACATCAAATATATGTAGCATAGGTTAATAAAATACAAAGAACAGCCAAGATAGAGAAGAAAACAAGAGGTCAGCACGTTACATGCATAAATAATACATTCATTGAACTGGAAATGCTAAATTCCAATTCCAATTTCAGAGAGGAGAGCAAAAAAATTTAATTCCAGTGGAATGAAACGCCCCAAAACAGGATACTGAGAGTTCAACCATGTAATGTTTCTACCCGGCTCCCCAATTTCATAGCCAAGCCAAGTATACCTTCTGAATTCTGATACATATCGAAATTTAATGGTTTTTCCCAACCCTAATTATGCACTAAATAAAAAAAAATTCCACAAAAATTTGAACAATTGACCAACTGAACTGAATTTGAAAATTTTAAGAGGTCCAGCAATAATCATTCCCTTGCTTCCAACCTGGACATTGGCTTGATTATGAGTTGCATTAGAAAAATGTGGATTTGCACTCAGTTTCCCATCTATATAGACATGATCATTTTCTTCAAATGGCAAGCAGCAATATGGGCCAAATCACCCTCGAAATTTATTGGAATCCTGATAGGTGTTAGAAAAAAAAACACAGTGGACTTGCAAAAACAAGGAAATGGAAAGATGGATACCAAAGAGAAGGAGAATCAGAAGAAGGGTTCTGGGAAATAAAAGTGCCAGCCCAGAATGTCCCACCAGAGGCAACCTCGAACTGTACGAGCATATGAATGTAACCCGAGACTGACGAAGTTAGCCACCTTGGACTGGTAGGGTTTCTTAGAAGGCCTAGGCCATTTCGTGGGTGTTGAGGGTTTAGAGTCGGAGGGTTTCGATTTGGGGTTTGGAGAAAAATAGAGATTTGAAGATAAAAAAGGTTGGGAGAAAAGAGGGGGTTTTAATGCTGGTCTCTCTGATTTTCCCAAATAAAATTTAGATGATCTGTAGCGACGGTTATGACTTCCGTTGGTATATGACGAATACATACCGACGGATAACAAATCCGTCAGAATATCCTATTTATACCAACGGATTTTGTCCGTCAGTATAGACTTTCGTCGGTATATGGCATTCTTTTTGTAGTGTATACCGACGGTCAAAAATTAAATAGCCGTTGCTATAGGTTTTATTTAATTAAAAAATAAAAAAAAAACGTAAAAAAAAAATCCCGCCATTTTAAGAAAAATTTGTGGGTTTTTTTTCTTCTGCAAATATACTGACGGAAGGAGGAGAAACCGTCAGTAAAAATTATACCTATACCGACGGTCAATGAAAAACTGTCAGTATATGGGGTATATATAGCAACGGAAAATAAAGTGTCGGTATTGGTAAACATATTCTGACGGTAACAAAAATCCGTCGGTATAGATACTTTATACCGACGGATTCTGACCTTCGGTATAGATGAGCGTCAGTATATGGCAATTTGTTTGTAGTGTGAGCATATGTTATGTATTTGATTTTAGAGATCATGTTACTATGTAAAATTTGTTCTAAAATGTATCGTTCTTTTTTTTCTATAGAATACATTGATTTTTCATTCCAATTTTACAAAATGACAACTTTTAAGTATGTAAATATGTTTCAATTAACTAAGGTTTTTTTTTTTACTTGGAATGCATGATCATAATTACTTAAAACCTTTAAACTGACTCACTCATATTTTTTTATGACTTTTTTTTTTATTTGGTTTCTTGAAATGTTAGCTAATTTTCCATCTTGATATTGGTTTTTCTTTTGTGATTGCAAAGGTCTTTGAAATTATAGAATTTGCACACCGCATGCATAGCTATGCATTTGCTGATGAAATATATCTAAATAGATATATTTTATGCAACTTATGCTTTCTATTAATCTTTGAATCTATGCTACTTATTAGTTACGCATTTCATGCAAAATATCTTATTTACAACATGAATATCTTATTTGTTGATATATGTTATCTGGAATATTGATAAATATCTAATTAAGCCAAATTGCAGTCGTTTACTTTCTAATCTGATGCTTGGTTTGTTGTGCCTATGGATTAAGGCTTCTTATCATCTCTTGACAATTTATTTGGAAATGGGTTTTCAAATGCATAAATTGAATATATTTAATTTGCTTATATATATATATATATATATATATATATATATATATATATATAGTCTCTTAGTGGCTTTATTGTTGGTTCAATTTTAATGCAAAAAAACTAAAATTGCAAAAACTCATTGGAAAATGTTAATTTCATTATTCATCATAGATTTTTTTATGAAATAATGATCTCATGTATTAAAATTTTAAAGAGATATTACTACTTAGCATGATTGATCTCTATTTTCACATGTTTTGTATAGTGGATTCAAAGGGATAAATCTTGGAGGTACTAGTGTTGGGTTTTTGCAAGAGCTCTTTTTCTTGGTAGGCTTCTTCACCCAGCTTTCAAGAATTGCTCCTTTATGTTTCTCTCAACTTTACTGCATTTGGAACTTGCCACTTTTTAGAGAACAATTAATAAACTTATACTTGAGAGTTGTCGCAATCTGTTGTGGCATGATTTTATGTTGATCATATGATTGGTGATATTTCTTCTATGAATTACATATTCCTTCTATTTAATATTTGTTTTATTGTAGTTCACAAACTATTTTTAAATTTTTTTTTCTTTTTTGGTAGTTGTGGGAGGAAGGGGTGGATCTTCACTGTATTCTCTTTTTTGCTTTAAGAGGATGTTTCTTTTATCATAAAAATATTATTTGTGTAATGAGTTAAGTTAAATGTTGTTGCATTATTAGGTTTTTTTTTTTAAAGAATATCTCTTACAATAAGATGATGCATTAAATCTCAACTGTTATGAGGGATTAGGGGCAAAAGAAAGTTTGAGGGTAAGTTATGTAATTGGTTTTAGATGATGACTGTATTATTGTGTAAAATTTATAATTTTTGTAAGATAAATGTTATGAAATTTTTTTATTTCTATTCTCAAATTTTGATTTTAAAAAGAAATAAGAACTTTTAAATATGAATATAATTGAATTTGGTTGATTTTAAAAATTAATAAATGATTCATATTTTAAAAACCTCAACAACGCGCAGGTATAATTCTAGTATGTGAAAAGGAAAAAAAAAAGGTTTGGTTATTTGGGCTATAAAGTATAAATAAACAAACAATTCTCAAAATCCAAGTCCACACCCAACCCAAATATATTACCAAAAAAAAAAAAGTAATCCCAAGTAAATGATAATTTTTTTCTGATGTGAACCCTTGGAAATAGATACCCTTAAACCCACAAGCAATTCGAAATATCCTAACTCAAAAAAACCATGATTCAGGTTAAAGATCTAGACCCAATGAAAACTAGTTTCAAGAACCTAGATTTGGTTTTGAACGCCACAAAGGAAAACCTTTTATAAGTTCTTTAAGTTCTTTCAAGAACAATAAGAGAAAATCCTCTTAATTGAATAAAATTCAGAATACTATACTTAATGAGTCATAGGCGGCTAAGAAGCTATTTATAGCCTATCTAACATAACCTAGGTCGGCTAGGTTTAAACAAACTAATAATAGGCCCTAGTCGGCTAACACCTAATAATTAATATTAAATGCTGAACATGCTCAAACCCAAAACCTGATAATTAAAAAAAGTCCAACTAGATTAATGAAATAGACCCACAAACCTATTAGACTTAATACATAAATAGGCCCACTCGTCAAAGTGGATTAATGAATTAAAACAAAGCCCGCTCTTGCCACATCAATTAATGAATTAGAATGGCCCCATACATGCCACATCAATAAATGAAACAAAGTTAAGCCCCATGCCAATCAATCCTCTCTATGCCGCCACCTTATGCTCTTGGATCACATGATTTCAAGGTGGATTCAAGCCCATCTTGAATGTTGAAGTTTTTCTTGAACAATTTGCAACATGGCCCAAGTGAATTCCACCAATGCTTGCAATGTTTTCTTGATCTTCTTAAATTTTGGCCCATATGGAACTTGCAATGAATCTTTAAGAATGGGGCCATCTTGGATCCTATCATTTTTCTTTCTATTTTCAATCATTTCTGGTGAAGTACTGAATGTAGAGATGGTAAAATATATCCGAACCCGAAAATTCGCCTGAAAAATCCAAACTTGCTCAAATTCGATTTGATAAAAAAAAAAAAGTCAAAGACCCAACCTAAGAAAAGTTGAACCCGAAATGATCCAACCCGAGAATAACCCAATCATAAACCCGCAATAATCCGAATTTAATACTAAAAATAAAAATGATCGAATTGTAATTAAATAACTTTTTACATAACAAAAATTTTAATTACCAATTTTATTCTAATATCTTTTTCACTTTTTAATCAAAAGTTAAATTTTAATATAATAAGGTAAAAATAATGATTCTATCAAAAATAAAAATGGTGAGTACTAAGTAAAAAGGGAAAGGGAGGCTGAAAAAAAAAATCAAAAGCAAAAAGAAGAAGATAAATTTTTTTAATTTTTTTTACTATATGCTTTTCAATTTTTTTGTACATGTAAAATTAATTAAACCCATCTTAAGATAATCATATAAGAAAAATTAATTTATGTGTAGATAATTAGATTGTGAATAAAAGAGAAATGTTTTTTATAACTGTAAAGAATAAAATAATGATTATTTTTAAAAAATCATGTAAAAGATATTTTTTTTCAGGATAAAGTTGAAAGTATCTAAATGGTGATTATTTTTTATATATCATTGATCTTAAATTTTTATATAACATTTTATTTATTTTCCCCCCTATATTTGCAAATTGATATGTCTAATTTAAAAAAATAAAATAAAATAATATATCAAAAGTCATACTATTAACTAATTAGTTACAGGTCTACAATCATACTAATAATCATAATACTAATTTTATATAAGACAATTAATAAATCAAAAAATTAAGAAATTAAAAACTCAATTACTATGAGATCCAAAACATGATACTTATATTACTACTAATTGTTTGCTTTTCTTTCATGCCTAGACTTAATTAGTTTATTCATACTCTCTGTTCTTTTAAATTCACAAATTTCTTTTCTTAAGCAATTATTTTTTATTTAATCATAACCTAATTAATTAATAAGATATGATATTATCTTATCTTATATATCCCGTGTCGTTCGTGTGTCGTGTAATCGTACCGTGTCTAAAATACTCACATTTACAAATCATTATATCATCTCATCTTCATTGGTCATTACTATTTAATATTTACTATTCAAATGGTAAGTTTTTAAAATGTTTAGATATAATATATATATATATATATATATATTTATCAAGTAATTTTTAATCATGATTTCTAGAAAATTTAGTTTTTAGTTAAAATTAAACCATTAAGACAAATAATTAAGCAATAACTAATAATAGTATTTTTTTTTTTTTACATTTGTTTCACCGACTCTTAAACTTTAGTCTTATTTCTTCTTCAAATATAACCATTACCCATTTTGTCATTTTGATTTAATTATTAGTGTGTACAACTATATTTATATATATGCATAATATAAATTATATTGTATGTACATGTTGAATATTAAAGTTCATTAAATCAATTGTTTTAAACATCAATATGATAATATATCATATTTTCTATAATCAATTATTTAACAAACTGATTTTATATAGAAAATTAATTTTATATCATTTTTTATTCAAACAAATATTGATATTAATATCTATACTATTATTAAAGTTACTGACTGAGTTTGGTGTCACGAGTTAAGTGACACCAACTCAATTAGTGAAAATACAAAGAAACCAAATAAAGTTATAAAAAAAAAATTAAATAGGAATAATTATATCTTTTAATATTTTACATAATAATTTTTTACAAAAAAAAATTACCCATTTACTTATAAAAAACTACCCACTTTTTTAAAAAACTAACCACTTACAAAAACTATCCATTTTTTTTATATTTATTTTTTTTTTCAAAATATTTTTTCACTCGCATGGTGAGTGTGGAATTCTAGTACAAATATAATTAAATGATGTAAAAATGATTACATCTAATATAAAATAAAAAATAATGTAGAACCTACCCGAACCCGAGTCTGAACGCGAAAGAGCTAAAACCAGAAATGGCCCTAACCCAAAATGATCCGTATCCGAAAAGATCCGAACTCGATATGATCTAAATCCGAAAAGACTCAAATTTGATATGATCTGAACGCGAAATAATCAAATTCGAACCCGTCCAATTGCCACCACTAAGTGAATGGTTGGATCTCTCTCTAAACAAGGGACTGAATGAAGCTCCAATTTCTCTCTTGACGTCAATTCCCAAAAGAAACCCTAATTTTCTGTCTTGCTGCAATCGCTGGAAAATTCCTAGATGATGGTAGATAGGAGAGGACTTTTCTCAACAATGTTCATCTTCAAGCTTGAAGGTGATAGTTCTGTTGGAAACTTGTACTTATTTTGCTTCTAAAAGTAGTAAACAAGGCATTGACGTTGGTTCCCTTCATTTTCTCTAATTAAGTTCCTAATCTTTTAGTTCTATTTTCTCTTTAAGATATGGACAGACTTGGGCTTTACAGTTGGAAGATTTCCGCAGCATTTCAGTAGTACATAGTTGTCAAGGTAATGAGTTTTTCTCTTGACAGGATAATCTATCATCTTGCCCTGATTTAGTTAAAGCTAAACATTCATTTAAGATCTCGTATTATTAATTCTATTTAAGAGTTGCAGTCTTTAATGACCATATCGATTTAGTGCAGAGTTCTGTTTGCTACGCAACTCTTTTCTTATGTATATTTAGTTATAGGATCCCAGATATTGAATTGTGGCTATGGAAGTGTTTTTATGTAATACATAAATTGGCAATAGATTGAACATTTTTAATTAATATTTTCATTCTACATTTTCCTTTACTTGAAGTAATTTTGAGAACTTCAATTTTCTTGGATGAGTATGGGTGTTACTGTCATAAATACAACTGAAGCCGACAATTCTTGATTATAATGACCGTGTATAAATTAAACTATACCTTCGAAAAAAGTCATATCATTCAATAATTAAAACGGGAGAGTTAGCTTTATTCTTTTACTATTTATTAAACTTTTTTAGTAATTGGGTTGAGTTTGTAGGTGCTACATCACCTTCTGGACTTTTCGCTCTACAAAAATGTTAAGGTACTCTTTTGCATTATGTTTTATATTCCACAGTTCTTAATTAGCCATTGGTCTGTTTTCTCTTTAATAATAGTTATGTACTATATTGTTTCGATTCTTCATTTTTCTTGAAGTATCCGTATCTGACATTAGTGTCCGACCTGGGTACGGGGATATGACCTTCCAAAGACCCTCTAAATACATGAAAAACTTAAAAAAAAAAAGTAAATATACCCGTATCGAATATATACCCATATCCGACACTGACATCCGAATCCAAGTAACATAGATTATATAATTAAAGTTTTAAATTTAAAGTTCATCTTATTTTGGCACTGTCCTTGCAATCTTATGTCATCTACATTTTACATGACAATGCCATGGATTGTTGACCCAATTTTACTAAAGTCTTTGGTATCATAGTCATATGAGATGGATATATGCGTTTTCTAGAAGTACTTTGCTGTTAATTTTGACATGGTGGTTAAGAACATGTAAATTATTAAGGGTTGTGTCCTTGCCATATCATGTAATGTTTAAATTGTCTACATCTCTTGAAGACATATTTTTTTTTTTTGATAATTGGGTAGGGGAGGGGTTGCTTGGGTTTGAATCCAAGACTTCATGCCCCCAAGACTCTTGGCCACTCAGCCAAGAGCTTGTTGGCCTCTTGAAGACATATTAGTATTGTTGTATAAGTGCAATTTTGTAAAGGTTAGTCTTTGAACTGTTCAAGGTTATGTGACAATGAAGTTTACTAGAGTATCTAAAATCCCAGGTCTATAGGTCCGTTTGTTTCGTAGAAATTGAATTTCATAAAATATTTTCTAAAAAATGTGAAGATTTTTCGAAAAACTAGAGATTTTTTTATGTTTCAATGACTTAATGAAAAATGTTTTCTTTTGTTGGTTATTTTCTGAAAAATCTATTTTTTTTCAAATAATAATATTGACATAAATATTAAATATTAAAAAATATTTATTATTAAAATATTAATATTTCAATATTAAAAATAGTATTATATCTAATATTAATATTTTGATAATAATATTAAATACTAAAATATTGTATTAATATTAAATATTTTAAATAATACTATTTATTATTAAAACATTAATTATATTAATATTCTATTGACATAATTATTATTAAAATATTATTTATATTAATATAATTATTATTAAAATACTATTTCTACTAATATAATAATTATTAAAATATTATTTCTACGTTTTTCCAAATAGTAGTATGGCATAAAATATTAAAAAATATAAATTATAAATTTTAAAATATTAATATTTTATTAATAATATTTAATACTAAAATATTATATTAATATTGAATACTTAAAATAATATTTATTATTAAAATATTATTTATATTAATATTTTAAAATATTTAAAGTATTCTAATAATTATTAAAATATTATCTCTATTAATATTTATACTATTAAAATAATAATTTTTTTATATTAAAAAATATTTATTATTAAATCTTTAAAAAGTATAATTTATATATATTTATTATTAAAATAGTAATATAAAAATATTTTTTAATAAAATATTAAATGTACTATTTAAAATTTAAAATATTGATAATATGTTACATTTTATTATTAAAATAATAATATTTTTATATGAAATAATATTTTTATTAAAATAATAAATAATATTCATTATATTAATAATTTATTATTTATTATTAAAATAATGATATAATATTATATATTATTAAAATATAAATATGTATATGTATATTTAATAATATTTAAAATAAAATATTGAAAATTAAAATATGTTTATATTAATATATTTTTTATAATTAAAAATAATTTTTTTTTTATTTATATAACAATATTTGGCTCGAGTCAAGTCACAATCTAAAATATAATGTCCAAATCTCGATTCGAGTTAAACTATGTTCACGGGTTTAGTGAGTAGCCTTACTCATGAACAATTCTTTTTTGAAAATTGTCTTCCCATTTTCAAAAGGGGAAGACAATTTTCAAAAAATAGGTCTTATTTTTCGTTGACCAACAATTCATTTTCTGTTAATCAATTAATTTTCTGCCAATCAAATATCAAAAAATACAAAAATCATTTTCTGTGAAACAAAGAGACCCTATGTGTGCTAAAATTTTAGAACTTTCCACAATTATGGATTCATTATTGAAGAAGCTAAAGTCTTATCAGCTATAAGTTCTAGGCAGGAAGGGATATACGGTTATTTTATACACTGGAGGTTTAAGCTGCTTTATAAAGATGTCTGTTTATTTTTTGACCATCTATTTTTGAACCTGTCGGATGCCTATACATCCTACATCTTTTTCTTATTAGATTCTCGAGAATATCAAGAAGTTTTTTTTTTTAAATTTTGGGAGGTTTCTGCAACTTTTATTCAGGTATCTGTTGGTGCCAGAAATATATATCAAGACAAGGGATAATTGTTGGAGAATTTCATGCTTTATATATAGTAGCTTGGGTATGTTTTGTGTGTGTGTGTGTAAAGTCTTGGTGTTTATATACGGTGAGCACTTCTTTGTGTTAGATAGGCTGCATTTGTTCTCTCCTAGGTAAAGATTTAGGTGTCTTTGGGTTATAGTATTGGGAATTTTGGATCTTGGCACTTGGATAATTGAGGTTACATAGGAAATATCTATGATCTTTCAATCCAGCTTAGGTACTTTAATTTTTTTTTTTTTGGGTACAAAATAGGTCGCAACTTAGAGATAAGCGAAGGAGATGCAGATACTTAGATTCAAACCTCAGACCTACTAGACACTTTCTCTTAAATTCGGTTCTTTATTTTCATTAAGTTTGAGATTAATTTGATTTGATTTATGATATTTGATATTATTTGATTTTGTTCTTTATTAAGCCAGGATTGTTCGAGCCTTTTTTTTGTTCTACTTTACCTTTTCTTGTGTTTTTTTTAATGTATGACTGGCTTACACTGAGGGTTTAAGGATTTTTTTTTTTCTTTTTAAAATTTTCAATGTAATGAAATTGATACAAATAAAATTTTGTATTGAATTATTGCATTTATCTAAAGTATGTAGAATACATTTATGAATATGATGGAATGAAATTGAATTTTTGTTTGTGTAAGGAATTGTGAATTTATTTTTAGATAGGTGCAGAGAGATTTAAAAAATTGTAAAAGAAAAAGTTTATTGTGTTCAGTGGTTTGCAAATTAAATTGCCAGTAAATATATCTTTTATTTTATGAGTTTCATGAAAGAGAAATCTTGACACTGTCAAATTAGGTTTGAGTCGAATCAATTTGATTTTAAAATTTGAGTCAATATAAGATTCAAATCATTTCGGATTCAGTTAGTTTTAGTTCGGATTATTTTGGATTCAGGTCATTTTGGATTCGAATTATATCGGTTTCGGGTCATTTCGGGTTCGGATAATTTTGAATTTGGATCATTTCGAATTCAATTTTTTAATTTTTAAAATTAATTCAGATTAAATTTAAACATATTATCTGGTTGAGTTAAATTTTATTAAAATTTTATTGATAAGTAAAAAGTAAACAAATAAATAATATTTAAAAATAAATATGAACATTGTAATTTCTATGCTTTAAATTAAAATTAATTTTTTATATAAATAAAAAAATATGTGATTTTATTTTTTAATTAAATTAAAATGTTTTTACTTAATATTTTATTGTAGTCACTCGTTCATTTTTAATCAAATCTAACAAAATATCTCAAATTTCAATTTATATACCAAAGAGATTTTTTAAAGTAAATCTAATATTAATAGATTACCTTCAATTATGAGCCATATATGTAACATACTAATATTCTCATATGGATCCATATGAATTACAATATGAATCATATGATAAATTATATTATTATTGAAATGAAATTATTACATAGTAAGTCAAATACAACAATATGTCAGTATCCATCTCAATTTTATTTTATTTCAAATACATAAAGGGACCATGTGGGTCTTAACTAAAGGGTTATTAGTTTTTTAAATTAATCCAAAATTACTTATTATGCCTAATACCACTAGTTTTACTTGATTTGTAGGTAGAGTTTTTCTTTTTAGCTATTTTTAAAAATAATGATTTTGTTATATGAAGTTTATAACAAAATGTTTAAAAGTAAATGTTATAATTAGTTTTATTGATTTTTTAAAATAATTATTATTGATTTATATAATTATTTTATCAAAGTAAAAAAAAATAAAAACTTTATTTATAATATATACTGATAAACATAAATATTAAATACAATTATAATAATAAAATTAATTTTTTATTTTTTTAATAATAGTTGAGAAGTATAGTATTCAAAATTAAATACAATTTTAATAGTAAAATTTTTTTAAGATAATTTAAAGATAGAAAATAAAAATAAATTAATAATTTACATTATATTTATTATTTTCATTAAATTATATTTTTAAAATAAAATAATATTTAATTTAAATTTGGATCATTTTTAAATAATTATTGGGTTATTAATTTTTATGATCAAATCAGATTGAATCAGATTCAAGTGGATTAGATAAATTTTTTGGGTTTAGATTAAAATTGACAAGTCTAATGACGAGTAAATCAATATTTTCAATGACAAATTTCATGTCACTACAGTGACAATTGTTTTCTGTTTGTCATTGATGTGTTGGTTAATAGTGACAAATTTAAATTTTTTCTCATAGGTATTAGTCGCGGGGTTATTATAGACTGAAAGCGACGGATGGTAAATTTGTCAGAAATTATATTATATTTACTGACAAATTTATATGTCAGTCACATGTTAACCCTTCACTGAAAGGCGCGTCCTTGAGCAGATGTACAAATCTTTGATTTGATAGATGTCGACTGTCTTTATATAAAATAAAAGGCAATAGCTTTTTGTTATGTCTGTATGCACAAAACGTGTATATGATTTATAGACATTGCTCTACTAACTTAAAGCCAAGTGAGGCAGGGACCCCTCTAGTCTAAGGCCAACGGTACCAATTCTCATGCCAAGTCTGAGTTAGGTAGTGTTCAATATTTGTTAATAGATCTGTCCATGGCCTAGTTAATTAAGGTACGGCCTTGAAAAAAAAATTAAGTTTGAGTTAATAGATATCATTTAATTAATAAAAATATTTAAAATATTAATATAAAAAAATAATTTTTAAAATAATATTGGGCTTAAATGAGTGGAATTGGATGGGTGGAGTTGAATTGGATTGGATTGGATTTATGACTAAACTTGATATATAAAAGTGCCAACCAGACTTTCTGATTTTTTTGTAATATGTTATGTTCATAAGTATTTAAATAATCTAGAATATGTATTTTTTTTATTTATTAAGTTATTGACGATTTTGTCTATGAAGTTCTTATTATAGTTCAATTTTTTTCAAAAAAATTCATTCAAAATTTCAACTTTTAGATTTTTTAATTGAGTTCTTTCTTAGTTTTCCAAATTACCATTAAAACCAATTTTAAATATTATTATTGCCAATGAATCAAATATGTAAATAAAAAGAAAAAAAGATTTTGAAAGCGAATTCTAAATTTAACAACTCTTTTTTCTTTGTTGTTTTTGAATTGCCATTTTCATTTCATAAGAGGAGAACAGAACTAAGGTAGAATGAGATTTGTAATTTAAGTAATCTATGACAAGTGACGACTATGCCAGGCCAGATATTAAAGTTTTAAGATCTTTCAACAATCAAAATGAACAATTAGGCCTTTCTTTTTCCACTACTTCATAAAGAATAACTAAAAACAAACAAATAAGTGAAAGGATGATTGAAAAAGACAATTTGGACTTTGGAGGAGGCCTAATTTGAAAACTGTTTATATTCTTTTCATGATTTTTTTTTTTATTATTATAATTACGACAACGATTGAGATTTGTTTGATAAAATATTGAAAAAAATTTCAGTGCGATGAAAATTAACATTTTCAGTCGTTTATTTTGATAACCAATAATAAATGATATTTAATAGAATTTTTCAACAAAAATGTATTGAATTGGATAAATAGATAAGAGGTAATTATCATTTAAAATATAACAGACTCGGTCAATTTCATTTTAAAAAATTATATTTGGATTAAATTTTCCTTTTAAGTTTTATCCAATATTATTCATTCTCTACTTTGTTTATTGAGTTCTCTCAAAATCTTTTCTTAAAACCCTAAACATTTGATAAGTTGATTGAGATCTAAATCCAACAAACCCTCCACAATTACATGGGGCTGGTTCTCACTCACTCTCAACTTTTGTAAGAAATCCCAAATCGAAGTACAGAGGAATTGAGGCTGGTTTCATTCAAGATCGTGATGGATTTTTATACACACAACGATGGCCTTGCTTGGAAGAAAAAGGCATCTCGTCTTATAGAATAGACTTGTTCAAAGATCAGATTATTGATCCAATTCAATAGGTTCAGTCCGAATTGAGTCAGACTTGGGATAAGATTTTTTCAATCCGGGTCGATTCAGATTATTATTTATATAAAAATATTTTTATTTAAATTTAATTATAAAAATATATAACTATTAATATATATTTTTTTAATATTTAATATTTTTTAAACAACAAAACAGGCTTTCAAACTCAATTGATCAGATCGGACCAAATCTTGAATAAACAAATTTTTGTTATTTGAGTCGGTCGGATCCAACTCGGCTCATAAACAGTTCTATTATGGAAATAAAGCAATCATAGTTTAATTTACAGGATATCAAATAATTATCCATACACAGGAAAGATCTATCCTTCCTTGATTCATATGTGATAAAACCTAGGTTTTTTTTTTTTTAGTTTATATTTAATATCTGATAGTGTATTGATTCTAATACTATCAATGAATTACAAAGTGATACCTCATTAATAAGTAAAATTAAAAGTAATCAAGCCGTTAAAAATAAATATTAATAAGTTCATTTAGATTTAATTAAATATTAATTAAAATTATTAATTTTATTCATTAATAAGATGTCTCCTTATAATTCATTAACAACGTATAAAATCAGTATATCGTGTATGCATCAAATATAATTTATTTATTTTTTACATGAAAACCACTTTTACTTTTTGTGAATTATGTACAACGAAAGTGGAATTTCATCCTAAGAAAAGCATCTTATCAATACCTGACTGGCCAGAGGTTATATTGCTTCCTCTTTGTCATAATTTCCATAGAATTTTTCTCTTTGTTTAATTGGTAATTATTGTCGTAACGTTTAAATCATAAGATTAGACTGTTAGACATGAAATAAAATCGTTATCAATTTTTTTATTTAGATGTGATTGATTATCTAAATTAATATATTATTTTAAAAAAATCTTAAGCTTGAAGTTTATGTCATCATAATTAAATTTGGAAGTACCATTACGTGTAAAAAAAATTAGCATAATATCACAATGCATTCCTCATCTTTAGATCAATTCGGAGGGAAGGGGGGGCGTCGGTCCACAAGAAAACGTTTGTAGATGCTACCATGAATCGAATCGGATCGAAACATTTAGCTGTCGACAGACAAACTTTGCCGAAACGTCCTGTCGACAGACAAACTTTGCCGAAACGTCGACCGCGCCAGGCCTCGATTCCCAGCGTTAGAGTTTTCCTTATTATGAGCCTACTCAAATCAAAATTGAACTAGTTGATTCTCTTTCGCCTATTGGTTGGCCGGCTTTAAGCAACCTTCGCATTTCCTGCTGAAATCCCAAGTCTCCAAGTGGGCCCTTTTGGCCACCTGCAACCTTGGCTTTTTAGAGAATGTGTCAAACGTAAAGTGTTGTTTAGTGTGATTGACATAATCTTATGTTGCCCTAAAGTTGATATTAAGTAAATACTTTTATTTATTTTTTATTAAATATTAGAAAATTTATTAAGTTTTTTTTCACTATTCGGATTAGATTAAAAAAAATCGGAGAGTATTCAAGAGAAACCGTTTGTTCTCATTGTTACAAGACAAAGAGTTATTGTATATTGAATTGTGTAAAAGTCTATACACGAGTGTCCTATTTATGCATGGGGGTTCTCACCAACTAAAGAAAGAATAATTACAGTAATAATTAAAATATAATATCAGAATCGTAATTTGAATAATATCATAATCGTAATCTGAATCATAATCCCTAAGATTACTCTAATGACCTAATTACAGTTGACTTATACAATTAATACATTAACACCCCCTCAAACTCAAGGTGGTATTGTAGATATCAACTTGAGTTTGGAAACCAAATCTTGAAACCATTAGGAAAATGTGCCTTTGTTAAGATATTAGCGGGTTGATCCAAGAAAGACACAGAAGTAGATGAATAGTTCTTTGCGTAACATGTTGACGAATAAAATGACAATCAATCTCAATATGTTTGGTGCGTTCATGAAACACATCGTTATGGGCAATCTGAATGGCACTACGATTATCACAGTGAAGTTTGGTGCCAAAAGATAATGAAATATCCATATCAACAAGTAATCGGCGAAGCCAAAGTAAATCTAAAGTGGCATCAGCAAGAGCACGATATTTAGATTCAGATTCAGTACTGGATCGAGCAATAAAAGTTTGTTTCTTGCTTCGCTAAGAGATGAGAGAATCTCTTAAGAAGAAACAATAACCCGAAGTGGAACGATGATTTGTAGGATCTCCGGCCCAATCAACATCAGAATACCCCAATAGTACCAAAGATGTATGGGCAAAGAAGTAAAGCCCATGAAATAGTGTACCTTTGATATATCAAAGAATCCTAAAAACAGCTGAGAAATGAGTGGATCGAGGAGCGGCCATAAATTGGCTAACAAGATGAACAACATAGGCAATATCAGGCCGAGTCACCTTGAGATAGACCAAACTTCCAACGAGTTGACGATATAATGTCGAATCAGTAAGCAATATACCATCCATTGAAGTAATTTTAACATTAGCCTCTAACGGAGTAGAGACAATTTTACTGTCAGTAATGCTAGCTCTAGAAAGCAAATCAGAAGCATATTTAGCCTGAGATAGATAATAGACATCAGAATTAGAAGATACCTCAAGCTCCAAGAAATAATTAAGAGAACCAAGATCCTTCATTTCAAACTGTGTATGAAGAAACTCCTT
The DNA here is from genome assembly GCA_030761205.1 of Fremontodendron californicum. Lineage (NCBI taxonomy): Eukaryota > Viridiplantae > Streptophyta > Magnoliopsida > Malvales > Malvaceae > Fremontodendron > Fremontodendron californicum. The sequence goes on along the minus strand of JAULJL010000025.1, from coordinate 6,853,534 downwards.
TAATTCAGCAATGCAAGATTGGTCATCACTAGTGACAATCATAACATCCACATAGAGCAAAAGTAAAACAATACCATGACTAGTTTGCCGAATAAATAATAATGAATCATGAGGACTAGAAGTAAAACCAAGTTGGGCAATGGTCAAATTGAATTTTGCAAACCAAGCTCTGGGTGCCTATTTCAAACCATATAAGACCTTTTGAAGCTTGCAAACTGTGTGAGGAGGATGAGAATAACCAGGTAAGGGTACCATATATGCTTCTTCCTATAAGTCACCATTGAGAAAAGCATCTTTAACATCCATCTGAAGAACTTTCCACCGTTTAACAGCAGCAATGGCTAATAAGCTACGCACAGAAGTTATCCGAGTCACTGGAGCAAAGGTTTCCTCATAATCGATCCCATATTCTTTTTTATACCCTTTGGCTACAAGACGAGCTTTGTACCTTTCAATAGAACCATCAGAACGTGTTTTGATTTTGTAGACCCATTTGCAACCAATAGTAGTCTTACCACGAGGAAGATCAACTAAATCCCAAGTTAGTTTTCTCAAGAGCCTGAAGTTCTTCAGCCATAGCTTGCTTCCAATGAAAGTCAGTACTAGCCTCGCGATAAGATTGAGGTCATGCAAGTTAACAATAGCAAAAAAACAATGATAGTCATTAAGATGATGGGGAATTTCTCTTACCCTGGTAGACCGACGAGGAATAGGTACATTATCAACAATCGAATCAGATTCAATGGGAACAGGAGCAAAAGCAGAAGCTTGATTTGGCTTATCAAATATAGGTGTCTCTAAACTAGGAAATAACTCAACAAATGAATTAGTAAAGAACTGAGAGGAAGAGGAAAAAGAAGAATGAAACTTTGACAAAGAAAAGAACATAGTCCTCCCAAAAAATGACATGTCCAGAAATTCGTAATCTATTAGAAATAGAATCCCAACAACGATAACCCTTGTGTTCAATCCCATAACCAAGAAAACAACAAAGACGAGCACGTGGTTCCAACTTATTGTATTCATGAGATTGAAGTAGAACAAAAAAGGCAGACCCAAAAGGTCTAAGAGCAGAATAATCAGGAATTTTACCAAACAGACATTCAAAAGGAGAGAGATTATACCAAATTCGAGTTGGAATACGATTTATTGTATGCACAGTTGTTAAGGCAGCCTCACCCTAAAATTTTTCAAGACAGTTGGCAGAAAGAAATAGAGCACGAACGGAATCAAGAATGTGACAATGTTTACATTCAGCTCTACCATTCTACTAAGAGGTACGAGGACATGACCGTTGAACTAAGGTACCCTGTTGATCAAGAAATTGAAGAAGAGAAGTTTCTTTATATTCCATGGCATTATCAGTTCGAAGTGTTTTAGTAGTAGAAGTGAACTGGGTTTTAATCATGGTGGCATATTTAATATATATTTGGGGTAACTTAGATCGCTGTTTAAATAAATAAATCCATGTAAATCTAGAATAGTCATCAATAAATATAACAAAATACTGAAATCAATTTATTGATGAAATAGGGGAAGGACCCCAAATGTCTGAATGGACAAGATCAAAAGGAGACTGGAAAATAGAATGACTATTATTAAAAGATAAAGTTGGTTGTTTAGCAAGTTGACAATGCAAGCAATGAAAAGACTCAAATTTAGTGGATCCTAATAACCCACGAGAGACCAGGGGACGTAATTTACTTGCGGAATCATGACTAAGACAAAGATGCCACTTGTACAAGGAAGAATCAGTTGTAGCAGCATAGACTTGTTTGACAGGAAGATGAAGAGAGACAAGCTCAAATAAGCGTCCTTTCTTGTGACCCGTCCTAAGAATCTTCCCCGTTTGTAGATCCTGTACCTGACAACCAAAATAAGAAAAGATAACAGTGAGACCAAGATCACATAATTGTCCTACAGAAAGAAGATCTAAGGCTAAGGTGGGAACACAATAGGTATTAGGAAGACTAAGGTGTGTATCAGAAAGATGACCAATATGGGTGATATGCATTTTTGTATCATTTGAAGTATGGATAGGAGGAAGACATGTGGTGGACATTTTAGTGGAGAAAATAGAAGAATTAGCAGTCATGATTACAAAATGTAGATTCAAGGAGCCAAGAAGAATTACCGGGGGTGACAGATAGTGTAGTGTTAGAAGAAGAACTGAAAGAGATAACCTGTTTGAAAAGAGCCTCAAGATCATTAATAATAAGTGTAGACTTTTATCATCCTGTAGGTGGTACTTCATACTTAGTTTAAGAAAGCAAGCATAAAAAGTCAATCTTAAAAAAGTCAACCCCAAAAAAGTCAACTCTAAAAAGTCGACCACTAAAAAGTCAACCCATTTTCAAAATCAAGATTCAAAGTTCAATTTAAAAATGGTGAAAAAATTTTGATAATCCGTGATCTACAATGAAAGATATGGAGTTCGGAAAATGGGTTACGGAGATTCAGTAGAAAAGAAACCCTAGTTCGGAAAATTTAGGGAAAAGTGCTTAAACAATCATATTGGTCGAAATTGGAGGTTCCAAATGAAAGATAATCAATGAATACGGGTAAAGGAGAGGCCATTTGGAGGCAAAACTGAAGAAAAAGTCAATTTGGAAGAAAACCGAGAATTAGGGTTTTTGGTGGATTTTGGTGAAATTGGGAAAAATTGCATAAATGACCCGATTCGGTAAAACTAAAGCACCTAATTGATGAGGAGTGCTTAAAAAAGGATAGCCCAAGGCTCAGTTTGAAGTGATTCCGAGAAAAGAGCCAATTGGAGAAAAAACGAAAAAACGAGAAAATTTCAGATACTGTAAAAAGGAAAAATCAAATCGGAAGGAAATTTGATTTTAAAAATTGGGCATTTTTGGACCAACTCCATTCAATATATGAAAAAGGCACAGAAAAAAGAAAATCTAAAAATCGGACTTGTTTTGAGCAAAATCGGGCTTTGGAGACAAAAGGGCAAACTTGGAAAATTCGGGAAAAATAGCAAACGAGCTCCAAAAATTACCAAAATTTCTAGATCTCATTCTTAAATCATTTGGAAGAGATTGGCAAAGAAAAGTCCGGATTCGGAGTTCGTTTGCAAAATGCCAAATCTCGGGCCCACTATGCTGAAATTCAAGAAGATAAATCCCGGAAAAATAGCAAATGAGCTCCGAAAATTTTGAAAATTTCCAGATCTCATTTTTAAATTATTTGGAAGAGATTGGCAAAACAAAATCTGGATTCGGAGTTCGTTTGCAAAATGGCAAATTTCGAGCCCACTAAGTTGAAATTCAAGCAGATAAATCCCGAAAAAATAGCAAATGAGCTCCAAAAATTATGAAAACTTCCAGATCTCACTTTTAAATTATTTGTAAGAGATTGGTGAAGAAAAATCTGGAATCGGATCTCGTTTAAAAAATGGTAAAAGTTTGGGTGCACTAAAGGACAATTTTTGAAGAAAAATCTGAAAAAATAGCAAATGGGCTCAGAAATTATGAAAACTTCCATAACTAATTTTTTTATTATTTAGGAAGTTTTGAGAAAATAAAATTTAGATTTGGAGTTCGTTTTCTATTTAATTAGGTTCGAGGGCCAAAAACGTCATTTTACCGAAGAAACCGAAGAGGGCTTTTCTTGCAATGGAGATTGGGCTGGATTTTAAGAGATCAATTAGCCAAGCCTATATTGGAGAGTGATTTTGCTGAGCCATTGCATCCAAGGGCCAAGATTGGATAGGAAGGTAGTTATTTTTTTGATCAAGCCTTTGAAATTGTAACACATGGACCAATGCATGGAGAGGGATAATGTCATATTTATGACATAATCTTCATGACATCATATTAGTTAGGGGCTGATTTAATCTAAGGGTGGGAATTTTACATAGAAAGCATCTTGGATTAAAGGCCATTGGATCAAAATTAATTTAAAAAATGACAACTTTCCTAGACTATTCAATGAGCCATTCGGCCAAGGCATTTGGGGGAGGGCAATTCAGATTTTTTTGAAGGCTTTGGGGGCTGAACAAGGGCAGTAGCTAGGGAGAAAAGGAAAATAAAAATAAGGGAGGAAAAAAGAGAGAAAAAAGAAAGGTTTTGCTTACTACTTCTTGATTTGGAAAGCTAGAGCAAGGTAGCTATGTTCTTTCATGATTTTCTCATACTTTGTTGACATGATTTTGCTATTTTGATTGTTATTTTCTTTTCTTTTATCAAATAAACTTGTTTTTAAAATAAGTGATAAGGAGTTTCTACTTTGTATTTTGAAAGAAATCAAGAAAGCAAGTTTTCCTACATTTTTCTACATGGCCGAATGGTATTGTTTTTTTTAATGATTTTGTGTTTGATTTTGTTCATGTGATTTGTTGTGGTAGATTAGCTTGATTGTGGTAGGTTAGCTTGATTGTGGTAGTTTATCTATACACCATGCCATGTGTTTGTGGAAATACCATGCTAGATATATGTTATCATTCGGCCATGATGAGTATAGGTTACCATGCTTGCATTTTTTTATGTTTACTTGCTTAATATGCTTCCATTTATGTTCATATATTTAGACCATGCCATGTGTTTGTTATATTGACATTGCTATGTTCATGAGTTATGTTAGTCACCATGTTTGCATTATTATCATGTTTGATAGTTTATTATGCTTCCATGTGTTTGTGTTATTGTCTAGCTAGGATTTCACTATGATTGTTTAGTGACCATTCGGCCAACATGTTCCTTTTTGCTTTGAGTGTGCATTTTCATCTTGCTAGTTGATAGGCTTGCATTTCCATGCCATGATTTTGTGTATTTTGATTTAGTATGCTATGTGCTTGTGTTATTGCCATGCATTGTTTAGGTCTAGGACTCATTTGCATTGCCATGCATTTCATGCATGTTTAGGCCTAGGTTGCATTTATTGCCGTGCAAGTTCATGTTAGGTCTAGCTTATATTCTTTATGCCATGCATTTTCATATCCATTAGGTCTTAGATCATATTGGTATTGCCATGCATTTTCATATCCATTAGGTCTTAGATTATGTTGATATTGCCATGTATTTCATGCATGTTTAGGTCTAGGATGCACTTATTGCCATGCAAGTTCATGCTAGGCATTAGGTCATTTTGAATTGCCATGCATTTTCTATGTCATTTAGGCCTTAGATCATACATTTTATACATTAAACTTGCTGTTTGTTCATGCATATCATACCATGCCACTTGATTTTTGACTTAGGCCAATCAATGGCTCAAAGCCAAGCTCATATGAGCATACTTGTGGAAAATTAAAAAGTTGTCAAGTTGATTTTTCTACCTTTGTGATTTTTTTTACTTTTAGCCAATTTTGGTCCAAATTTTTAGAAATTTTAGCTACTGTTTGTAGGTTCATAGAAAAGTCTCCAATATTTTTACTTTGATTTTTGAATGATTTTATCAAAGGCATAAAAATGTGTTTTGGCAAAACAATTTTTCACCCAGTATTCTGACTTTCATGATTTTTTGGGGAAGTTATCCTTAGTCAAAAAATTAAGCAATTTTTTCTCATAGAGTTTCACATGTTCTGAGTATCCTGTATTTTTTTTTTTTTTTTACATTTTTTCGAAATTTTAAAAATAGGTTAAAAAATCACACTTTAAAATTGGACAATAGAGTCAGATTTGAATTCAAAGGAGAAATAATTTTTTGTTTTGGTTAAGGAATTTAGAGGGGGGTTGATTAGGAATCTTAGCTACTGTCCTAGGTTGGTTTCTAAGCCATTTTAAACTTCAAAAATAATTTTATAAAGCTTGGGTCAAGGATGGTCAAGTCCGGGTTTTCAAACATAGGAAAATAGAGCCATTTTCAAAAGGGGAATTCGGCCATGGTTTGCTTTTCATCCAAGCTTTTCAAAATTACCAATCACAAAGTATTTTTGATTTTAGAAAATTTAATTTGATGTCTTTTCCTAAGGTAGTCGGATATCTTTTTAGGTATATGGATTTTCTTATTTAAAGGAAAAAAATACACTTTCATGCATTGCATTTTTCATATTCATGCATACTATATAATATGTGGTTTTTGCTATGATAATTTCTATGGTAATATCATTATTTTGATTTATGTTTTATGGTGTTATGTTGTTTGTTATATGGTTGTGAATATTCTATGTTACTCTATGCTTTTTATTTAATCATTTATTTTTGTCACATCATGTAGCATTTACTATGTTCATGCATTATTATTTTTATTTTATGCATATTTCATAATAATATTATTTTATGTTTCATATTCATTTCATGTTATTTAGAATATATTATTTTACTTAGGTTATTTCATTTTATTTAGAATATATTATGTTACTTAGGATATTTTATTTCATTTAGAATATGTCATGTCACTTAGGATATTTCATTTCATTTAGAATATATCATGTCACTTAGGTTATATCATTTCATTTAGAATATGCTATGTCACTTAGGTTATATCATTTCATTTAGAATATGCTATGCCATTTAAATTATATCATATCATTTAGGTTGCATTATATTATCTAGACTTTGCTATGTCATCTTTATTATGTCACACATGTTCATATTCATTTTTTTTAAATGTTTAAAAAAAAGAATAATGATTTTCAATAAAATAAAGATATTCCCGAGTTAATATAATTCATGAGTTCTCTGTCGGGTTTGCTGGGGAGGATATCATCAATTATCATTAATAACGGAATATCTTCTTTAAAACGAGAATGATTCGAAAAATTTTCGAAATAAATAAAATTTCTATATTTTGCCGCATTTGTTGGGGAATATAGGAAAATTTTGAATTAATAAATTCTGGGTCATTTTCAATTAAAAATGGAGTTATTTTTCTTAAAATTGGAAATTAATTTGAAATGCCAAATCTAAAACCGACTTTTTATCGAGATTTGAGATAACACACGATTAATAAGGTACCATTTTATATGGGCATTGTGGGGTGCTAATCCTTCCCGCACATAACTGAGTCCCGAACCCGCTTCTTTGATTTCTCTGGTTTAAAACGCAGACTTGAAATTGGTTTTAAAAATGTTTTAATTAATTTTAAAATGTTTTACAAAACCGGTTTTAATAGGTGGCCGATCACACCTAGCAAAAAATGATTGGTGGTGACTCCATGTCTTTTTTCGAGATCATTTTCAAACCCTTATTTTATTTCAAGAGGAATTAAGTCGTCTTTTCCTCTGTTTTTCCAATGTCACGCTTAACAAATATAAAGTCTCACGATGAGACTTGTTATTTTTTAGGTTGCGACAGTGAGACTAGTATTTCACTCAGAAGCCGCAACAGCAATGGATGAGAAAAATCTGGATGTAGAAAACTTTCCTTGAACTTTAGGATTCCCTTCCCTAGGCCAAGATGGGCCCTTAAAACAATTATCAATGATATGTCCGATCTCATGATAGTAGCGGCATTTAATTTATGGACAATTTGGAAGAAAATGCCCCATTTTACGATAATACTTGCAGAACTTGTCATCTGATCTCTGAAGTGAAGAATATGGTTTCTGATATGATGGCTTTTGGTAGGATGGTTTTGATCTCTGGTAAGATGGCTTGGAATGAGTCACAAGAGCAACTTAAGTCTGTGAACGTTTATTCAGTCCAATGCGAGTTCTTCAAATAGAATCTCCTGAATAGCAGTATCTAATGATGGAAGTGGATTCCGATGTAACAATGAAGCCCTGGCAGATTCATATTCTGGACTAAGAGCCATGAGTACCTAAATAAGATGAACATGATCTTCACTGATCTTGGCTTGAGTAAGCTGATTCCATAAAGGTTGGACTTTGGCTAAAAATACATTCACGGATTGACCAGGTTCTTGTTTAAGATTGTGAAGAGTTGTCCACAATTGATAACAGTGAGCAAGACCAGAGGTTTTATACCAGGTGGCCAGAAAATCCCAGATTTCTCTTGCTATCTCAAAATCAGCAAACTACACATGAATATCTTCAATAGAGGTATTGTTAAACCGTGTTATAATCTGATGGTTTTTGCTATCCCAGTCTTCAAGGAAATCTGCAAATTTCTCTTTAGGTTGACCATTTGCATGTGTCGACTAAACAATATCTCCAGTGACAATGCGCCATAATTTTCATCCAATTAGGAAGCTTTTCATACCTTGAACCCATATATTATAATTGGTTCCATTGAGAACAGTGGTAATTGGTCTAGAAATATCAGATTTCTACATTGTAGAAGCAAAATCAGCAAAAACGGAGATCGAAATTAGGACATCGAAAATAGTTGGAAAGATGGTCTGGCAAAAAAATGATGACGTGACAGGTGATGACGTGGTAGGATCTAGGATGTGACACGTGGAAAGACCGTGATGATGTGGCACGTGACAGAACAGTGATGACATGACACGTGACAGAACAATGATGACATGGCATGACACATGGCAATTTCTGATTGGCTGGATAGGTGGCAAGTCAATCCCACCCGCAAAAAGGCAAAAAAGTGGTCGAAACTTTGACCGGCGCATGGCAACGCATGAGAGCTCCGATTCTGATGATTTTGACAGCGTTGGAAATACGGCGGCACGAGGAGTCGATTGGTGGTGGCGGTGTTGTGTTTTGGTGTCTGAAAGTGTAGAAGAAATTGGACGAAATCTGAGTGTTTAGGTCGGAGAGTGCGGAGGTTTTCAGAGGTTTTGGGATGCAAAAATTTACCAGAATGTTCGTATTAGGGTGGGAGACAAGTATATGGGGTGGTGCAGGTATCAGAGATATTTATCTCGGGTTTTGCTAAGACAAGAAAAATAGACACAAATCTCTAAATAGGATTTCAAATAAAAACTAGACAGAAAGACTCTAATACCATGTTACATGACAAAGAGTTCTTGTATATTAAAATTGTGTAAAAGTCTATATAGGAGTGTCCTATTTATACATGAGGGTTCTCACCAACTAAGAAAAAAATAATTACAGTAATAATTATAATATAATATCATAATCATAATCTGAATAATATCATAATTGTAATCTGAATCATAATCCCTAAAATTACTCTAATAACCTAATTACAGTTGACTTATTCAATTAATACATTAACACTCATAAAGAAGCTTCATCATAAGAATTATTTAAACTTTATCAGAGTGTTAAAACATTTGAAAACTTTTTAAATTTCTTTTCACCGTTCGGATTAGATTTCTAAAAATTTCTCAACTCAGGAGTATTCAAGCGAATTAATCTTCTCTTTCAAGAGATTCCATCGTCAATATTTGATATTTTACGAAAAAATTAATTTTAAAAAATAAATATTTGATCTTTAATATTGAAATATTTTTCTAAATCTTTCGTCAAGCTGGTAATTGTTTTTTAAAAAAAATCACCTAAATGTTTTTTAGAAAATTGTCTAACTATATATATATATTAAATTTCATCATAGGGATCTTTATTTATTTTGAAATAATTAATTCTTTATTTTAACTCAATAAAATCAATTAATTTTTTTTTTTGAAAAAAAAAAAACTAAAATTCTAAGCCATATACATCAATGTAGCTAACTATGTTCCAACCAAGATATATAGAATTTTGTTGATGCTGACACGAGTCACTGACAGACGAAAATGTCTCAGACTTTAGAGCATTTGGTCAAGACCATTTGATAAGGGTGATTTTCATTTTTTTTTTTTTTTTTTTTGTTATACAATCTTCTATAAGTAAAGCGTGGGTGCTATTAATTTATAAGGATACATGGATCAAGCGTAAACCCATCCCCATATTGAGTTATTCCGTTCGACAGATTTAATTTGAATTAGATTGAATTTAAATATAATTGAATTTAAATATAATTGACTTGATTCAATTCAAAATATTATTTAATTAATAAAATATTTTTATTTGAATTTAATTATAAAATATAAAAATATTTTAATATATTTTTAAATAATAAAAAAAAATTCGAATCAAATTAATAAATTCAGACTAAATCTGAATAAACAATTTTTTTTAGTATTAATTTAAACCTAACCCCTTACCTATCTTATCCATGAATACCTTCAGATCAAGGGACCATGACTCTATTAGGCCAATGACACATTTGTTAGTACCCGGAAAAAGGACATAAATGTCTTAATTGTAGTGGTCCCAAACATGTCTTTCAATGGGTCCTCAAAATAGCAATAATTGTTGTTGCTGTTTATTATTATTAATAATATATTGTGAATAGAGTTCTGACTTTCTCTATCAAAGCTTCTTTTTCTCCCGAGGAGGTCCCCCTTGTAGCAATCCCAAATCCCTAACCTTGACCCTCACCCTCACCCAGCTCTCCAATAATTCAACCCTAATTGGGTTCTCACAAGTTATTTATATGAATCCTCCGAGAGGTTTAGTTTGGTTTAGAGGTATTTATTGATCGGATTTAGTTATTGTTCGAATTTTTTGAAAATTTTTATTAAAGTTTAATCTAGATTGATTTGAAAATTCGTTTCATTATTTAAAAAATATTAAAATATTAAAAAAATTATATTAATATATTAATATTTTTATAATTAAATTTCTTTTATTAATAAATAGCAATTCGAATCGGATTGGGCCGGTTCGAATTAAAAAAAATATATGTCCAAACTCAATTCAATATGAGTTAAACTTGTCAGACCGAAAGGATAGTCTAATCCTTGAACAGATTTAATTTGATTGCATGATTTTAATTATTGCTTTATATTAGATAAATCAAGGAATGGACATGTTTCTAGAATTATTGTTTAGACAAGTTTTTCAAACTACAATTGCCACACATGTCAGTGGATAATGTCAAGTATTTGTATCAAGATAGTGGATTAATTTGTTTGGACATTTTTTCTACAGTTAGTTGTAAGAGAAAAATGGATAGTGAAATATTTTAAAAGATTACAGATGAAAAATCTAAAAATTTTAAATCATGAATGAAAATGATATATATTTATAAAAGATTGTAGACTAATTATGTGTTGGTTTTGGGTTTTCTCCATGTGGGGGCTTAATTACTAATTTGTTCCCAATTTTGCATACCCAGCCACCATGCTGGTTGACATGTGATGTACTGCATCCATTATTACGCCATGAGAAACAACAAGTAATTCAAAACATATCCACAGGTATCTGTTCTGTTCTTTGTTGGATATATATATATATATATATATATATATTTGTCTCACTTGATATATATATAGATCACATTTTGGACATTGATGATGTTGAGATTAAAATAATTAATAAATTAGTGGATACAACGATTTGTTGTGGAGGTTGGACTACCACTAACTCATATAATATAATAGTATTATTACAATTAAATGATTCTTGGTCATTGCTGCTAGCTACGTATTGTATTCAATAATTCAGATTCCTATGTGGCTGAGGCTGCCGTATTTTCCTCCTCGTCCAATGGCCAACATCAAGATTCAAGTTATAAACAACATTAGTTTTTATTTCATAAATTGAGTTAAAAGATGGCTTTATTTTTTTATTAAACTTAATTAAACCAAAATTAAACTAAAAAATTAAGTAAAATAAATTAAAAGATTTTGTTACAATTAAAAATATATATATGAAATTCTCCTCTCCACTCATAATAAAATTATCCTAAAATGGAAAAGGCTAAAAAGCATTTTGTCTGTTGTGAGAAATGATATTTTAAGAAGGGAAAATATGAAAAACATGCAGTGCACAGTATAATTATTGTCAAATGGTGTAATGAATAAAAGTTATTTGAAAAAGAGAAATGAATAAATAGAAATTGTTAAAAAGGATATTGTAAAGACAAAATTATCCTTGATAAAATAACTTTCTCTTCTCTTTTTCTTTTATTTTTTAATTTACTTTTTAATTAAAAAATAAATATTCTGAAAATAAAAACTTTTTAATTTTAAAAAATAAATTTTTAAATTTTTTATTTACTTTTTTTAATTAAAAAATTTTTAAAAATAAAAATAATATGCCTAAAATTAATTTTTCTTTATTTTTTTAAATTTTTTAAAATTTTTAAAAATATATATTTAAATATTTTATTTTTTAAATTTATTTTTAATTAAAATTTTTAAAAAATAATATTTCCTTACTGAAATAAAAAAGAAAAGTAAGTTTTTTCATGAAGGGTAATTTTGTCTTTACAATATCTTTTATAATAATTTTTAATATTCATTTCTCTTTTTCAAATAACTTTTATTCATTACACCATTTGACAATAAATATGTTTTTCATATTTTACCTTTTAAGAATGGGGTGGGGGATGCAGCGAGGCATTACATGGCGTGTGGAGAAGAGCATTTTGTCTCTCTTAGGTAAATATGTCATCCTTGGTTTTGTGGTGAAGATTTTTTTTTTTTTTAAAGTAACACCTCATTTAATAAAATTATAATAATTTTGTCACACGTAAATTTTTTTATAAAATCATATTTCACATATTTTGACAATTAGATAAGAAACAAATATACATCATCACAATCGAGTTTTGTGGTGAAGACTACTTTGTTATTTTGATTAAGTATATGATAGTTCATAAAAATATATATAGAGTGGAATCACTTATATTAATGTAAAATTAAATTAATTTTATATATTTTTATAAATTTTTATATAATTTATATATTTTTAATTCGATTGTCTCATTTCATATTTTATTCACGTAGATCATGCACGTCGAATTTCGAGTAAATTAAAAATATTTAACTTTTTGTTCGATATAAAAAAAATTTTACCGTTAAATATATATTAAAAAGATATTCTCGATCGATATGATAGAAATATCAGATCGATTCGAAACTTTACGTGCACAACGAGTTCAATTATATTGATAAATCTAACGGTCAATTTATTAAAATATAGATAATATAAAAAATTATAAAAATGTATAAAATTAATTTAATTTTATATTAATATAATGAATTTTTTCTCAATATATATATATATATAATTTGAAATTGACAGGAGACAGAGAAAGAGAGTTGATTGTTTTTGAGATTTGACAGTAAGATTTTAAGTGAATAAAGTATTTAACGAATGATTTATTAAATAGTTTAATTTTTTTTTATTAAATTAAATAAATAATTATAAATATAATTTTATGGTTCGTTCATTAAATAAATCGAGTTCGAATAAATTATATTTAGTTCAGTTATATTCGTGAACAAGTTCGATTATGATTCGTCTAAATTTTATTTAATAGATCGTTTAGAATTAGTTTATTGTTCGATTATAAAATAATTAATATTATTATTATTATTTGTATTTCATTTATAATATAATTTGTTTTATTATTTATATTTAATAATAAATTAAATTTAATAATTTAAAAATATTTGTGTTTTATGATTAATATTTAATAATAACTTAAATTTATTATATTTATATTTTATTATTTTATATTTAACAATAACTTAAAATTAATTAATTAATTAATTTAAATTTATTTATTTATTAATTATAAATAAATTTTTAATTGTTTAAAAATATTTTCAATTATATTGTCATGAACATATTAATTTGATAATCATAAATAAATTTATTTAATTTGAACGAATAAATCTTTACACATTCAATTTTAAATAAATAAAATATAATTTTAAAATTTTTAACGAATAAATCGAACACAAACGTATTTAAAAGTAAACAAATAAATACGAATATAAATATCTTTGTCCCTATTTGACAGGGTTTGCTTATAGGTGCTTGTGATGTCAAAGGCTATGATTCCCTTTCCATCGCTTTCACATTTTTCCTTTCTTTTCTAATTAAAGGATCGGATAAGATAATGTAGATGCTTCATTAATTAATTAGTACTATATGTAGGCCCCACGTTATACTGTAGCTCATCAGACCTGATAAAAAGATGGATTAACTGTGAGGAACGTCTGATGTTTTTTCGTATAATGATTTCAATGAAATATAATTGATTAAAAGATTTTATTAATAAATATCTTTAAGATATTTTTTTAAAGTGATTAAATATAATAATATTTTTATTTAATATATTAAAAATATGAATAAAATTATTAATTTTTACATTTAATACAATAATATTATTATAAATAATATATTAATTAACCTTAAAGAGTGTATTATGGATATTTCTTAGTAAAACCGTTTATTAAAATGTGATTCATGAAAATATGATTGAAAAAAATAACATTACAGCGTTTGGTATATATGAAAAAGTATTATTAAAATTTTAAGAAAGTTATATTAACACATTTGACTTACTAAACATTTTACTAGAAATATGATGATAATTTTTGAAATTACTCTTATCAAATAAAATACAAATTTTATTAATTTTAACATTTTTCGATGATATTTATTATTAACTAGTAAATATTTTAAATGATAATTTAAATTACTTTTTGGACAAAAAAATATTGTTAATAATAAATTTTTGAAATTATTTCATGTAGTTAAAAAGTTCAAGGATTGGATGTAAATTAAATATTATTTAAATATTTGAATAATATTTATTATCGACAAATATTTATACTAAATATTTAAAAATAATATTTCAGTTGATAATCTTAAATCAAATAGAAAGAAGGATAATTTTGTCTCAACATTTATTTTTAAAAACTTTCTAACTATATGAAAAAATTACTTTCTCACTTCTACTCATGCGAATCACATTCCAAAGCTTTTGAGAAAGTAATTCTAAAAAGAAGTTACATTCTTAAAAAAAAAAAAAAAATGAGTATTTTTTTTCATACCAAACATGAGAATCAAATTCTCACCAACTAAATTTTTAAAAAATTGAGTACTTTTCATCAAAACAAATGCTCTCTAAAGGTATAGGTGATGATTGAATGGGTTCGCGCTGATTAGAGTAGGATCATTTTGGGTTTTGATTTTTTTTTTTTTTTTCTTTTTCTTTTGGGTTTGGTTTTTTTAAGTTCGGGCCTTTTAGGATTCAGGTCTTTAAGGTTTGAGTTCGAGGTCGGTTCGAATTTTAAGTCATTTTTTATTTTTTCTAGTAGATGTAATTATTATTACATAATTTAAATGTTTAAATTCAAAATTAATTTTTTTTAAAAAAAATAAATTTTTGTATAATATAATATTTTTAATTATATTTATATATTAATATCAATATTTGTTAACATTAAAAGGATATAAAATTAATTTGTTTTATAAAATCAATTTGTTACATAATTGATTATAAAAAATATGCTATGATATTTATATTTAAAACAATTGATTCAATGAATTCGAATATTTAACATATATTATGATTATATCAGCATACATATCAATATAATTATGCACATTAATAATTAAATCAAAATAAAAAAATGATTATATTTGAAGAAGAAATAAGATCAAGGTTTAAGAGCTGATCAGACAATTCAAAAAAAATACTATTGTTAGTTATTGCTCAATTATTTGTTTTAACGATTTAATCTTAATTTAAAACTATTTTTTTCTTCAAAAATCATGATTAAAAATTACTTGATAGATACAGTATATATTTAAATATTTTAATAATTTTTCATTTGAATAGTAAATATTAAATAGTAATGATAAATAAAAATGAGATGATATAATGATTTGTAGACATGATAATTTTAGACACGATACGATTATATGACACGTGAATAACATATGATATATAAAATAATATCATGATCTTATTAATTAATTAGGTTATAATTCAAGAAAAAAAAATTACTGAAAAAAAAAATTATGAATTCTAAAAGAAAACAGAGTATGAATCAATTAATTAAGTCTAAACATGAAAGAAAAGCAAACAATTAGTGATATAACTATATAAGTATCCTGATTTGGATCTCATACTAATTGAGCTTTTTATTTCTTAATTTTTTTTTATTTATTTATATCATTATCTTATATAAAATTAATAGTATGGTTATTAGTATGATTGTTTGTAAACTTGTAACTCATTAATTAATAATATAATTTTTAGTATATTATTTAAACAACTTTTAGACGTATCATATATGCAAATATATGAGAGAAATAAATAAATAAATAAAACGTTACATTAAAATTTAAGAACAATGATATATAAACAAAAAATAATCATCATTTTAAATACTTTTAACTTTATCCTAAAAAAATCTATTTTAGATGATTTTTCAAAAATAATCACCATTTTATTTTTTACAATTCTAAGAAAAATATTCATCTTTTGTTTACAACTCAATTATCTACACATAAATTAATTTTTCTTCTATTATTATTTTAAGAAGGTTTTAATTTTTAAATTAATTATTGACAATTAGACAATAGACATTTATTTAGATATTGGATTCATCAAAAAATAAGAGGTTAAAATTACAAGTAAAAAATAAAATATTTTGATAAAATTATTATTTTAATATATATTAATTATTATTTTTAAATAAATCAATAGAAAGGAGATTAGAATAAAATTGATAATTAAAGTTTTGTATTATAAAAAATTATTTAATTAAAATTTGATCATTTTTATTTTTAGTATTAAATTCGGGTTTATGATCGGGCCGATCTCGGGTTCGGTTCTTTTTGAGCTCAGACTTTTCGAATTCGACGGGTTTGGGTCATTTCGAGTTCGAATCATTTCAGTTTCGGATCATTTAATTTAAATGAATGAATTTGAATACACTAGATTTTAAAATAACCAAGTTCGAACATAATTTTAAAATCATTAATGAACACGAATCGAACACAAATATATTTAAAAATAAACAAATGAACACGAATAAAAATTTATTCGTTCAAACCTAATTCATTTACAACCTATTTGACAGAGGGGCCATTTAAGATTGTTTATGTCTGCCAAAAGCTGCTTTTGGCAGCCTAAACAATTCTAAACAAGCTGTGGTTTGTTGAAGAAGCTGTTTTTAGCCGTTAAAAGCCAATCAACCCTAAAAGCTTCTTAGATGGTGTTTTTGAAGTTGGTAATTTATGGTTTAGAGGTCAAATTACTAAATACTCTTTAAAGGTCATTAATTACAAAATTATATATATTTATAATATTTATATGATATGTATAAAAATATTTATGTTTTAAAACAACTTAATTATTTTAAATGTATACATTATGATATATTTATATATTCTGAAATTATTTTTAAAACTTTTAAAATTAAGTTTCACAATAATTTTTTTTAAAAATTCTAAAAATCATATTTTTATATGAACTTTTAAAATTAAATTTCAAAATAATTTATTTTATGATAATTTTAATATTAATTTATTAAAATATTATTAAAAACAACTTATTCATTATTTTTTAAAACATATTCTTTTTAAACATTTTATTTTCTCACAATATTTTTTCACAATAATATTAAACATTCAAAAATCTCGAACCATATTTTTTTTTTTAGATATATTTTTTTCAAACGAACTTTTTCAAACTGCAACACTAATACGACCAGAGTTTGCTCATGGCTGCTTGTGATGTCAAAGGCAATGATTCCCTTTCCATCGTTTTCACATTTTACTTTCTTTTCTAATTAAAGGATCGGATAAGATAATGTAGATGTTTCATTAATTAATTAGTACTGTCGCAACCTCAAAGAAATGTCCAATCGCGGTATATTATGTTAAAATATAACATTAGAAAAAAATATTTAATTTTTTTAAATAAAATTGAAGATTTAAAAACAACCTCGAAAAAATAAATGAAGTCTCCATCAATATTTTTTGGTTAAGTGTGATTGGTCACTTATTAAAATCAATTTTTGTAAAATATTTTAAAATTAATTAAAACATTTCTTAAAACCAATTTTGAAGTAAGCGCTTTAAACCAGAGAGAAAGTAAAGACGGGTTCGGGAGTCGGTTACGTGTGGGGAAGGATTAGCACCCCCACAACGCCCGTATAAAATGGTACCTTATTAATCGTGTGTTATCTCGAGTCTTGGTAAAAGTCGGTTCTATATTCAATATTTAAAAATTAATTCCCTTTTAAAAACAATCATTTAATTTTAGAATGATTTGGGATTTATTAACATAAAATTTTTCATATTTCCTGACAAACCCGGCAAAACATGGAATATATATATTTTTTTTTTGAAAATTTCTGAATCACTCCAGTTTTAAAAAAGAGATGTTCCTTTTTAATGATAATCGATAATATTCTCCCTGGCAAACCTAACAGAGAATCCATGAATTATTTCAACTCAAGAACAACCTTATTTTATTAAAAAAATTATGATCATTTTTTCATGCATTCAGAATCATAAAAAAAAAATGATCATAGATATGCAAATTATTACTAAGATACAAATATAAATTAAAATAACATTCATAATTATCATGGTATGACAAACATCTTATTATGACATGGCAAAAAAAATGATGGCATGGCATACATGATATGGCAAATAATTTATGACATAGTATATATGATATGGCAAATATCTCACGACATGGCAAATCTTATTACAACATGACAATGAATTAATGACATGGCATTCATGACATAACAAATAACTCATGACATGGCATATATGATATGACAAATAGCTCATGACATGGCAAGAGAATTTATGACATAACATTTATGGCATGGCAAAAATTTCATGGCATAACATGCATAACATGGTAATTAACTCATAAAATGGCATACATGACATGGTATATGGTTCATGACATGTAAAATCTTAACATGGCATATATGACATAAGCACTAATCATAAAAATGACATCATCATAGAATATTCACAATCACATCATGATCAAAATAGCAACATGAATATTAGATCATAAAATGACATCATCATGGAATATTCATAAACATGGAATTTGCATGATTAAGATGCAAATGTAGATATCATGGAATATGCATGATCATGGAATATGAACACATCATTATTTTAAAATTCATTTTCATAGATTTTTCATGTGAGGAATCACATAAATGGCATATGTCGGAAAATATTATCGTACTCCCCAGCAAACCCGACAAAACTTGAAAAATAATTCTTTCATATGACATTTACATAATTCTGAGTAAAACGAAAACCATACCTTTTAATTCCATAAACATGTACGTTGAATAATTTCCTAACCTCCCCGGCAAACCCGGCAAAGATTAGGAACTAATCTCGCCAAATGTCTAGGAAACCAAAAAAATACGTTTTTACACTAAATTAAATAAAAATATTTTAAAATATGCAATGCATGAAAACAGAATTTGTTTCTCTCTTGAATAGAGGAAATCCGAACACCTAAAAAGATGTCCAACTACCTTTGAAAGAAACCTAAGTTGGATATTAAAAATGAGAGATTTCGGGTACGGATTTTAGCTCAGATTAGGGGGCATTCGAATGCCCTTGTTTGACATCCGAGTATTTTTAAAAGAACTTTAAATGCAACCTTTTGAAATCAAAAAATGAGTTAAAAGATGCAAATTTTTTTGAAGTAAGATCAAGGTGGCCGAATGGCCTTAGTGAAAATCCTAGTTTTTTTACTCACTTTTTGAAGCCCGGATTAGCTACCTATGACCCGATATTTGTAAAACCAATTTTTTACCTTTTAACTAACATGGAAAACATTCCAAAACAGTAACCTATGGATTTCGGCCAGCCCCTCCCCTTTGGTAAAAAAATGAGACTTTTACTAGCTTTAAAACTTGTTATGGTACATAAAAACCGGTTTCACAAAGCTATTTTTGAGACCTTTGTAAAAAATTAAAAAAAAAATCTGAAAAAATCAGTTTAGACTCAACACATGCTAAACTCAGTGAGGTAAAAATGGTTTTTTATTTTGACAAAAAATTCCTAGGATAAAGTTGCCTTAAAACACTATATTTAATTAAAAATCTGTTTTATCGAAATCTATTTTTTAACCCTTGAGAAAAAATTCTAAAAAAATTATCATGGACTTATCTAAGGATGTATTTAAGTAGGTTAAATCAGTTTTTATTTTTACAAAATTTTCATGGTGAAAACATTGCCCAAAATCAGCATACTTAACTTGTAAAACATTGTTTTCTTTCAACTAGTTTGAAAAGTAGACTTTGGCTATGGACCCTTAGCTGATCCTAGCAAAAAATCAAGTTGGAAATAAGTTGAAAACACATTTTTACAGCAAGCAAGCATATGAATATAATGAAATATAAACTAGAAACATAAACAAACAAAGAAAATTAAAGGTTGGCTCAATGGTTGGTTTTTTGGACATAGCCCTATCTGACCAAAACCACTTGGTAAAACCAAGATCCTCAAGCACATCAAACATTTTTATTTTATTTTTTTGAAAGAAATCAAAAGAAGATATCTATCCTACCACAATAGTAGATCCCACATACAACATGCAAGCAAAAAAAATGAACAAAATGCAAGCACAATGAACACTACAAGTT
The DNA here is from genome assembly GCA_030761205.1 of Fremontodendron californicum. Classification (NCBI taxonomy): domain Eukaryota; kingdom Viridiplantae; phylum Streptophyta; class Magnoliopsida; order Malvales; family Malvaceae; genus Fremontodendron; species Fremontodendron californicum. Next base: position 6,833,258 of record JAULJL010000025.1, on the reverse strand, counting down.
TCGGCCAAGGAGGAAGTGTAGGAAAAATTTTGTAAACTTTGATATTTTGTGAAAAGGAGAAGAAGAAGTAGTAAACCTTTCTAAGAAACTTTTGTTTTGAATGAAAAAAATGAAACTAACATAGAAAAAAAAAAGCAAATGCATGAGAAATGAAATGGAAATAAAGAACATGAGAAGAGAAGCAAGTTACCTAACAAAGCTTCCAAAAATCCTCGCTAAATTCCTCTTTTTTTCTCCTTTTTCTCTCTTCCTTTTCTTTCCTCCTTGAGAGGTTTTAGCTACTGTCCTCCTCTCAAAATATAGTGAATGTCTATAAAAAAAAAAATGAATGAAAACCTTTGTTAAAGAGCCTTGGCCGAATGGCCTTGTGTGTGTAGTGCATGCTCCTTTTTTTCTTTTTGTCATGCTTTCTACATGCTTCTCCAACATCCTTTTCACATGGCTATTTTTTGTCTGTCTTTCTCATGGCCATCTCCTAAAATTAAAGATCTACTAACCTCCCATTGGCTCTAAATGTCACCTCAATTATTCTTGTCTCCTATCTTTACAACATCTTTTAAGCCACTTGTCATGATCATGTAGCTTAACAACAAAATATCTTCCTAGTTGACATTTTTATTCCACTTGGCCTCATCCTATGGCCTTCTCATGGCCTTGGCCAATAACCTTCCATCCTTACAATTAAAATGCCTCTAATTACCTAAAATTTTCATATATGCAAGTAGTGGAGAATCATGTCATTTCTTTAAAAATATCTTCTTTGTCTTCCATCTTGACCATTGGATCACATCTCTCAGCCTCCTCTCTCTCTCTTTGGCCTAAAAAAGGCTGAAATATTCCAGGTCATTCCTCATTTTTATCTGCAAATTGGTCATTTTTCGATTTTTCGATAAAATTATATTTTGGTCCCTAAACTTGATCTATTTATAAATGGGATCCAATTCATCTTATCCAATATTAAACTCAGTTTTGAAAGTTTTCATAATTTTTCGAGCTCGTTTTTCATTTTTCCGAATTATTCTCCAAAATTGCCTTTTGGCTTCCCCGAACTTTGCCTATTTTCATTTCAGCTTCATTTTTGGATGTTTCTTTTCCAATCTATCCTATCCAATATTAAACTAAGTTTTGAAAGTTTTCATAATTTTTTGAGCTCGTTTTCCATTTTTTCGGATTATTCTCTAAAATTATGAATTAGTCCCTCGAATTTAGCCTATTTGTATTTCAGCCTCAATTTCAGATTTTTTTTCCTTCTCATTTCTTTTTTTCCATCCTAAAACTTAATTCTGGAAAATTTTGCAATTTTTCGAGCTCGGATTCTTTTTTCCCGGATTTTTTAGAATTGCATTTTAGCCTCTGAAACCTCGGTTTTACTCAAAACGGGATATTTTTTTGGATTTTCTTTTTCCATCCCCTTTTTTCATATATTGAATTGGAGTTGGACCAAATTTTCTCAATTTTTATATCCGAATTCCTTTTCGATTTTATTTTCCCCTTTTTCCTCCAAATAGGGAATTTCCTCTTCATTCTCTTTTTGGTTTTTTTTGTTTGTTTTTCAATTGACTTTTCATTTGAATCTACTTCAATTGGACCTTTATATATCTTTATTTACTAATTGTTCTTCAATATGGGACTTCAATTTTACCCAATTTGACCATCTCCATAGTTTTTCCCAAATTTGTATTTTTTCCATTTATTCACTTAATCTTTATTTTTCCAATTATTCTTCAAATTAACTTCTCCTTTGATTCCACTTTAAATTGGATCTTTGGATTCCTTTATTTATTGATTACTCTATTTTGAACCTTCAATCTTGTCCAATTTGATCATTTATACACTTTTCTCCAAATTTGTAAAATTTCATACTTTTTTCCAAAATGGCAATTTCTAATTTTTGACTTTTGTCTAGTTTTTCTTCAAATCTTTGTGAAATTAGACCTTGATGTGCTTCTATTTATTGATCATCCATCAGTTTGAGGTTTCAATTTCATTCAATTTGATCGTTTACGTACTTTTTCTCAAATTTGGAAATTCCATGCTTTTCTCCTATACTGAAATTTGCAATTTCTCTTTCCACCTTCAAAGTTTTCTTTTATCTTCAATTGTGGATCTCCAATTATCAAGATTTCTTCATCATTGTTCAATTAACCTTCGAATCTTGATTTTAAAAAGTTGACTTTTTCAGTGGTTGACTTTTTGGAATGACTTTTTTATTGTTGACTTTTTCATGTTGACCTCTGAATCAAAGTCTTAGAGATCCAACTGTGAAATTAGGGGAGATTCTTTGATTTTCGGGAAGTTGAAGGAAAGCTTACCTTGTTTAGGGGGGTCGGACAAAATTAGATGTCTACAACTACTATATGGCAGGCCCTACATTTAAATGTAGCTCATTAGTCCTGATAAAAATATGAGAGTAACTGTAAAGGTAGATGTGGCAATTGTGGTCGTTCGGATGGATGAGAGTTAGATCATTTTAGGTTCGAAGCATATTTGATTTGGAATTTTTTGGGTTTAAGTTTTTTTATTCATTTTTTTTTTGGATTCAAACTTTGTAAGGTTCTGAACTTTTCGAGTTTGAATTTTTTTGAATTCTGCCTTTACGGTATCAGGTTCAAGTTTTATGTTATTTTTTTTCCTGTTAGATGTAATAATTATTACATAATTTAAATGTTTAAATTTAAAATTAAAGTTATTATTATTTTTTAAAATAAGTTTTTGCATAATATAATATTTTTAATTATATTTATATATTAATATCAATATTTGTTAACACCAAAAGATATAAAATTAATTTGTTACATAATTGATTATAGAAAATATGTTATCATATTGATACGATGAGTTTGAATATTCAACATACATTATGATTTTATATCATGCATACATATCAATATAATTATACACATTAATAATTAAATCAAAATGGATAAATGACTATATTTGAAGAAGAAATAAAATGAAGGTTTAAGAGCTGATAAGGCAATGCAAAAAAAAAAAAAAATACTATTATTAGTTATTGCTCAATTATTTATCTTAATGATCAAATCTTAATTTAAAACTAATTTTTTTTCAAAAATCATGATTAAAAATTACTTGGTATATCTATACAATACTATAATATTGACTACACAATTTTTTTAGGTGGTGACACATGTCATTCTTTTTTTCAAGGAAAGAAAGGGAAAAAGGAAAAAAAAAAAAAAAGAGAGAAAGAGGAGGAAAGGAAAAAGATAAAAATTTGTATATTTATATTCGTATTATTTTTTCGTGTGTTTAAAGTATTATAATTTATATAAATTTTTACAAGTTAATAATTTATTTTATGTATATTTTGACACGTTCGGTATTCGTGTAGTGTTTTAATTAATTTTCTTATGCTGCGTTTCTATCATATCTCAATTCATTTCATATTTTGCATAGTTTGTCATTGTGATTCAATTTAGAAAAAAAAAATTTGTGTATTCTTGTCGTGTCTCAATTCATGACATATTTTGCATAATTTTTTATAGCGATTTAATTTAGAAAAAATTTGTATGTTCGAGACGTTTTCGTGTTCATGTCGTTTTTGTGTGTGCTTAAAGTATTATAAATTTATACACGTTAATAATTCGTTTTATCTAGATTTTGACACTTTTGTGTATTCTTGTAGTATTCATGTTGTATTTGTGTCGTATCTCAATTCATCTCATATTTTACATAATTTGTCATAATGATTTCATTTTAACTCTAAATTCATTTATTTACAATATTAAAACATAAATAATTATTTAAATAAATAATTATTATTTAATATGATTCAAATTATATTTATTTATAATTATTAATTTAATTAAAATTTATAAATATAAAAAAAAAATCTCCAGCGAAGTGAGAGAATAATTCTAGTATAGTATATATTTAAGTATTTTAATAATTTACCTTTTGAATAGTAAATATTAAATAGTAATGATAAATGAAAATGAGAAGATATAACGATTTGTATACATGATAATTTTAAAGACGATACCATTTAAAAGCACGTGAATAACACGAGATATATAAATAATATCATGATCTTATTGATTAATTGGGTTATAATTAAAAAAAAGAATTACTTAAAAAATAAATTTGTAAATTCTAAAAGAAACTGAGTATAAATAAACTAATTAAGTCTAAACATAAAAGAAAAGCAAACAATTAGTAATATAACTATATAAGTATTATGTTTTGGATCTCATACTAAGTGAATTTTTTATTTCTTAATTTTTGATTTATTTCATTATCCTATATAAAATTAGTAATATGATTATTAGTACGATTGTTTGTAAGCTTGTAACTTATTAATTAATAGTATAACTTTTAATATATTATTTTAAACAACTTTAAGACATATCACATATGCAAATATATGGGAGAAATAAATAAATAAATAAAATATTACATTAAATTTAAGAATAATGAAAAATTTAAAAAATAATCATCATTTTAGATACTTTCAATTTTATCCTAAAAAAATCTCTTTTGGATGATTGTTCAAAAATAATAATCATTTTATTCTTTACGGTTCTAAGAAAAAATATTTATTTTTTATTCACAACTCAATTATCTACACGTAAATTATTTTGTTTCTATTATTATTTTAAGGCGAGTTTAATTTTAAAATTAATTATTGACAATTTGACAATTGACATATTCATTTAGATAGTAGATTCATCAAAAAAATGAGAGGTTGAAATTACAAGTAAAAAATAAAATATTTTGATAAAATTATTATTTTAATATATATTAATTATTATTTTTAAATAAATAAATAAAAAAAGATATTAGAATAAAATTGATAATTAAAGTTTTTGTATCATAAAAAATTATTTAATTACATTTCAATCATTCTTATTTTTAGTATTAAATTCGAGTTTATGATCGGGTCGGTCTCAAGTTCGGGTCTTTTCGGGTTCCATTTTTTGAGTTCCTATTTCCTCGCGTTTGGATCATTTCGAGTTCGGCCATTTCGGGTTCGAGTCATTTAATTTAAACGAATGAACTCGAATACACTCAATTTTAAACGAACCGAGCTCGACTATAATTTTAAAATCTTTAAAGAACACGAACCGAACACAAACATGTTTAAAAATAAACAAATGAATACGAATACAAATATATTCGTTCAAACCCAGTTCATTTACACCCTATTTGACAGGGTCTTCTCGTGGGTGCTTGTGATGTCAAAGGCAATGATTAGACATGTTCAAAGGTAGAGCTACCCGTCCAAACTCACAGGCCCACCTGATATTATAAAGGGTTTGAACAAAAATATTAAGCCCAAAATATGGGTTTGAATAAAAAAATGAGGCTCGTTTAGAAAATGGGCTGAGCCTTGGCTCCAACAATCAAGGTCCGAATCCGACATGGCCTGACTCGTTCTTTATTTATATAATATTTTTTATATTTATATATATTATTTAATTTATATCATATAAAAATAAATATATAATATTATAATGTAAACATTTAAAAATATATTAAGTTATTCATGTTTTAGAATTTAATAAAAATTAAATAAAAAATAATATATTTGTTTAAATTTTTTTAGAAAAAAAATAATATGGATGAATTTAAACGAGTTTGGACTATCTATTTACGAATATAAATGAACTTAAATAAAATTTAAGACACATATTTTAAACTTGACCAAACTTAAATAAACATATATAATATTGATGTCATACTTAAATCCGATCTCTCCTGACCCAACCTCTAGCAATGATTCATTTTCCATCGTTTTCACATTTTTCTTTCCTTTTTAATTAAGGAATCGGATAGGATTATGTAGATGTTTATTAATTAATTAGTACTATATGGTAGGCCCCACGTTTAACTGTAGCTCATCATCTGAGAAAAGATGAGAGTAACGGCAAAGGGTGGAGAATTGAGTACAGTACAATTTTAATAAATAAATTTTCGATTAAGTTAATAATTTTGATTAATTAATAAAATTTTATACTCTCAATTCAGAACAATGTATTAAAATAATAATCTCATTAAATGTATAAAATAATAATTCTTTATAATTCTTTAAGATTCAACAAATATATAAGTTAATAATTTCTAAAAACACATAAAAATTCTTATAATACTATAAGTAAATTTTTATTTAACAACTTTTACCTTTTTATTTAAGTTTTTTCTCAAAATAAACATCAAAAGTTGTTTTTTTTTTTTTTTTTTTATCTAAATCAAATCGAACCTCATTTTTATTTTTTTTAAAGAGCATATCACATTCGGTACATTTTCTTTTTTATGTTGTAACAAGTAATTTTCTATGTAAATATTAATTGTTAACTATATTTTGTGTTTTTTATTTATAAGTTATTCATGTATCTTAATAAAAGAAAATAATAATATATATGTATAGGAATTGAAAATATAATTTTTTTATAAATTAATATTTATAGATAAATGAATAATTTATTTTTTTTATCAATAATTAAATAATATTTTTCTTAGTCTTAATAGTATGATTTTATAAGAGTTTTACTGTGTTATTTTTACAATAGAATTTTATTATCAACACATATTTTTAGTAATATATCATATTTGCATTTGGTTTAGTAAATTTTTGTACAAAACTCCCGTTGACAAACATAAAATTTTTAATTTACATCTTTTATTAAATTATTCTTTAAATAAAAAAATAAAATTTATTAAATTACACATATCTAAAATATTTTAAAAATAAATAAAAATAAATATAATTATCAAATAAATTATACCAATCTATTTTACCAAAATAATATATTTTAAAGCAATATTTATTTACTAACTAAAACGAAAACTATCATAGATAAAGTATGAAACAATTTTAAGTACTAACAAAAATAAAACTACTATATCAAGCATATACAAACACAATAATATACAATTACATTGATCAACAAAATATTTTACCCTATAAAAAATGTAGTTCAAATTTATAAGAAAATTAAAATTATTTGTCAATATACAAAATAAAAAAAATTGTACAAATTTTAATATAAAAATCCCATAACTAAAACCACTATGGTGACCTAATCATCAAGAGAATTTCCATGATTTTTCTCAACTTTTAAATTAGATTAATCCTCCCACATAAATATAATTGGATTGATGATTCGTTTGAGTTTTGAATACAAATTTTTGAACATTAGAAACTTTGAATGTGTTAAAGGAGCCTTCAAGTGATCCTGTATCAAATATCTCTGGCCAAGAGAAAATCTAATATAATTATTTTTGAGTCCTAAGGGACTCAAGAGGTATTTTTTCAGTTGTTCAAAATCTTTTTGTCTTAATTTGTCTTTAAGTGGGGAAAAAGAAAAGGGAAAATGAAAAATGAAAAAGAAAAGAAAAATGTTTTTTTTTCTCTTTTGTTATTATTGATTTAATTTTTTTTATAATTTATTATTTCCAAAAAAAATTAATAAAATATTTTGTTCATTTTTTTAATTTTTGTGTATTAAAAAATTTATAAATATTTTTATTTATTGTTATTTTTAAAGGAAAAATCATTGTTTAAAATAATTATAAAAATTGATTTATCACTTTGTATTTTTAAAATTAAACAAAATTGTTTATATAATTTATTAATTTTTTTATTTATTTTATTTTATTTTTAAATGATATATTTAAAGGGTTGGTCCGTACGTTGACTCGCAAGTCTATTTAGGATCCGTACCCGACTCGTTCGGGTAAAAAGTTAAAAAAAGGAAAAAAAATGAATTTGCTGCTAACTTATGTGAGAAAATCGATCCTACGAGAGTTTAAAATACAAATCACAATTTTATTTTATTTTATTTTCTTATTTATTTATTTATTTATTATTTTTACCTCTTATAAATAAAAATATACAATAAGGTCTAAATATTTTCAAAAATACATATAAATAAAATTTAAAAATGCATTTATATTATTTAATTTATAAATAAACAATTATCATAAATTTAATTTTTATAATTAAAAATATTATTATATTAATATTATTATAATTTTAAAATAAAATATTTAAATAAATAATTATTATTTAATAAAATATAAAGTAAAATTAATTATTATTATTTATTGATTAAAAAAATTATAAAAAATTTAAAAATACCCCGGTGGATCCTTTTTCTAGTATATTATGAAAGCTGAGAGAGATATTGTTATGCACTCATTTGTAACTGGAACGTAACATTTGCTCAACCAATACATACATGCAATCCTATAAGAATAATATAACGTGGATTCAAACTTAACATGCCACTAACTTTCAAGAAATAGTGCAATATTAAACCCTTCCAGATAATCAATTGATTCGGTTCAAAGACAATCAAACACAACTAACTCTAACATTCATAAAATGGCACAAAAGCAAGGAGTTTGAAAAGAACTACTGTAATCAAAGTATCATCCAAGCTGTTTTCTACAACTTATATGACAAATAGGAATGGGCCAAAGCTTACAATAGTAATATCATGCAAGTAATCATAATAATATTTATATAAAATAAATAAACGTAGTTCCTCAATTAATAGAGCAATTGCTCCCTCAATTGAGGTGCAATTCCTTGCCACGTGACAAACAAGCAATTACAATTTCTTTTGTTTGCAATTTTTTTTTTAATAATTATCATGTATTTATTTTATTTTTTCGTGTCATAATCATATTAAGAGTATTAGATATATATATATATATATATATATATATATATTGACACATTATGTATAGAATTTGACACATTCTTGCATTCATGTTGTGTTATTATTATTTTTTCGTCTTAAATTGTGTTTTAGTTATTTTTTCATATTCGTGTCATTTCCGAAATTCTCATGTCTAATTAGCACTATTCAAATAACTCTCAATTTTGTGTCAAGTTATTTTTTTATGTTGTGTTGATAGCTTTTGACAAATTTATGCATTCATATTTTGTTAGTGTTATTTTTTCATGTTTGTTTCGTGTCCGAAATTGTCAGGTCTAATTGGCACTATTCAAATAATTCTCAATTTTGTGTCAAAATATTTCTTTTTTGTCGTGTTTTAATTATTTTTTTCGTATGTAGATTTTAAGACGTTCATCTATTTGTGTTTTGTTCATATTAATTTTTATGTCGTGTCGTATTTTAATTACTTTTGTTTGCAATTTTTTAATCATTATCATGTATTTATGTTTTTTTTTGTGTTATAATCATATTAAGAGTATTATATATATATACACACACATTGACACGTTATATATAGATTTGACACATTCGTGCATTCATGTTGTGTTATTGTTATTTTTTCGTCATGTATTGTGTTTTAGTTATTTTTTCATATTCGTGTTGTGTCCGAAATTGTTAGGTCTAATTAGTACTATTCAAATAACTCTCAATTTTGTGTCACGTTATTTTTTTATGTCGTGTTGATAGATTTTGATAAGCTCATAAAATATACATTTCATGTCTTTCTACCTTTAGATTTTGTTATGTTTTCGATCTTTATCTTGTTTACATATATTATGTTTTAGAATTTTAGGTACAATAAGGAGAATGAAGTCAAAAGATGTCAATAGTGATGGTAAAGAGCTTACAAAATCATAATCACAAGATGGAAGAAGATTTGGGAGTCAAAAAGACCAATTTCTTAGTGCTAGATGATCAGGCAGATCTGACCTCCAGAGTTTGTTTCAAGGAAAACATTATGTTAAATTCATTATTTGAAGAACCTTCCTGACTTTTGAAGCTGACTTGAATACCTTTCCAACGATAGTTTACACGCCTAAATCGGACATCGGATGGTCACCCAAATCAGCCAACAAAGTGTGAGATAGTGCAGTAGTCGCGAAACCGACGTCAGCGAGCAAAATCAACAAGTCAGCCTACTCGGCGCTGCGGCGCCGACTTTACTGCCTCCAAAACCGAGAAAAATCGAGAAAAAGTCCAAACTTGCCTTATTTTGCCTCCTAGCTTCCTTGATCAACAAGAAAGGGTTTCCAAGATTAAAAAGCTCTATAAATACCATCTTTTGAGCCGCAAACTATTATGATCTTTGGGAGGAGACTCAAAGATCATCATCATTCTTCTTCTTCTTCTTCTCCATTCTTTTATTTTCTTTTTAGTTTTATGTATATATTACTTATGCTTATGTTAGGCTAAACTTCTTTTTGGTTAAGGGTGATTTCAACGCCCTAGACATGTTTTGTAATTGATTTTCATATTCTATCTATCATTAATTTTCTATAAAAGTTGATTATGTTCTTCCATAAAAATTGTTCATGATGTTGTCTTGATTTGTTTAGGTGGCCAACTAGATAGATCTTGATAATTATATATTCATAGTTTAGGAGTCTTGATCCGTGTAACTGTCTTGATTTCCTATTCATAAGTGGCAATTTGTGATTAATGATTATGGTCAAGTTTTCGCTATTTGCAAAGTAGAACATAATATAGGTTAAACAATTCGAGCTTATGTGTTTTTTGCCTAGATCAACCTATCTTTCTCATCATAAAGCTGCCATTAAATTAAATCTAGAGAGCTTATTCTAGGTTGTCTAGTGGTTAGAGATTAAATAGAGAGCTTGTTCTATTTAACGACGAACTAAGGAAAGATTGAGGTAACAGAGCTTGTTGTTATCTACGGTTGATAATTTTGATAGTTAATTGATGTTGATAGATTTGATTATTGATTCTCAATGATGTCTAGTGTGGAGAATGAAACCTTAACCATATTTCTCTTATATTTGATTTCATCTTATTTATTTTCTTCTTACTTTTCTTGTTTTCTTAATTTTTAAAACTCTTTAGAAAACCCCCATTTTTTTTCTTTTATTGTTATTGAATTTAAGTTTTAAACTAGTAATTTATAAACTAAAACCCAATCTCTGTGGATTCGATCCTTTCATGCTACTTTACTATAATTGATCATATTTTTAGTGCAAGGATTAAATAAGATATACTCTTTTGAATGCATCAAGTTTTTGGCGTCGTTGTCGGGGATTGCTTTATTTAGTTTATTCGTTACTTGGTTTATTCTTATTTTCAGTTGTAATTAATTTTATTTTTCTTGTACATATAGGTTTTTGTTTTCAAATTTCAAGCAAGAAGAGATGGCAGGTGCTACATCAAGACTTCAGAACCTTCAGAACCAACTAGTCAATCTCATCTCCATAGTTCAACAAGTGGCCATAAGTAAGATTCAACAATCAAGACAGTATGGAGTGTGCTTCATGATGGATCATCCAACCAATTGGTGCCCATACTACCGAAAAGATAATTTTGAACCAGCCTATGATGTAGAAGGATACCAAAGCCAACAAAGGTTCCACCAACAACAGTGTGATCCTTTACCAAACACTTACAATGAGGGATGGTGGAATCATACTAATTATGGCTACTCGAGAAATTATCAAGAAATAGATCCTTATGCCAACTACAATTATCCATTGAGTTTCAATCAATCATGGTCTCAAGAACCAGATCTTTTGCAGCCCCCACCTCAAAGTTCAGGTACTTCTTTAGAAGACCTTGTCAATACTTTTGCTGCTAATAATTTGCAATTTCAACAAAATATAGAGGCAAACATTCAAGAAACAAGGACAAGTCTTCAGGAAAGTATCCTGTGTTTGGAAGCGCAAATGAGCCAATTGGCTAGTGGTGTGGCACGACGGGTAGAAGAAGGATCTGAGGAACTATATGAACAACTCCCTTCCCAAACTATGATTGATCCAAAGGAGAATCTTAGTGCCACACAACTTGAGGATGTATCAGAAAATCCAAGGTAACCCGAGGATGAGAAAGAACTAGAGATGGATTTACTTCTTGAAGATAATGAAGCTTCAATTTCAAAGGAGAGTACTTCGGCACTTGATGTGACGTTTAAGGTTCCAATTTTTACTAATGTTTCTTCTCCACCTTTTCCTAGTAGATTCGCAAAGTTCAAGGAGGAGGAACATGAACAACACATGCCGAAAACCTTAAACAGCTTGTTTGTGGATGTCATTCAATGAGTACCAAAACATGCTCCATTCCTCAATGAGCAATGCACTATAAAGAATCATGGAATAATACTTGTCATGGAGAATGCATCCACTATTGTGCAAAGAAAGCTTCCTATGAAACGCACAAATTTGGGAAGTTTCATGTATGAGCCTGACAAGCCTAAAAAGCCAAGAAGGGGTGTTGGTTAGATTGGAAAACTTAACTCAAGTACTAATTGGGAAGGCATCCCAATTAATAAAGAAATTACCAACCTGCCATACTCAGATTTGCTTTCTTTTTCTTTTCCTTTTCCTTTTATTATTTTTCTTTTTATTGTTTTTATTGTTTTTATGTTTATTTGTTAATTGTTTGTTTAGTATTTTAGGATTATTTAGGTTGCATGAGTTTGTTTTGTTTTGAGTCTTAGTTATTTCTATTTTTATTAGTTCTTTTCTCTTACACATGATTCTTTCATTTGGGTTAATAGCATTATATTGAGGAATGTAAGAATTAAGTGTGGGGGGAAAGATTTAGGATTTATTTTATTTTTTGCTATTATTTTTTTTATGAGTCTTTAATATAATAATAATTATTATTTTTAGTGTGTTTTAGTTCTTTTTTAATACAATGTTGAGATATGAATTGTATAGGTCTAAAACTGGTTATAAGTGAGAAGATCGTCATGAGAATTGAGCTTGACACTATTTTTTATGAGCCAATGTTAGTATGATATGTTGATTGAGAAAGAAGCATGTTTAGACTTGATATTGACTTGTATAATCATCCTTGTGAGTTTTTTAGCCTATATGATTGATGCATTATACATATCAATCTAATTTCTTTCTTGAGTGCTCTAATGATAACATGTTTCTCTAGAACTTGCTTTAAACCATTTAAGACTATATTGATGCATGCAACTACATGAATATGATAGAGGCATTAGGATTATAACTAGGGCCAAATAGCCATCCCTTTTGATGTTCCAAGAGAACATCTCCCTAGTGAGCCAATTTGAGCCTACATTGAATAAACTATTTCTTTGGTAACCATATCTTACACCTAGCCTAAATACATTTATATCTTTACCCTTGTTCTAGAGATGGACTAGATTGTTTGAGACATATTGCAAAAACAAGGGATACTTTTTGAAAATTTGGGTTAGAACAAAAGAAAAGTGTGGGGGAGGAGAAAGGTAAAAGTCAAGAGAAAAAGAAAAGGGAACATTGTAAAAATACATTCCCATAAAAAAAAATTGAATCATCTCTTGAACTTCTAGTTAAAGAAAAGAAAAAAATGTTACAAGGTAGGTTAGAGTGAAGCAAAAGATCAACATAAAATACCCAGCCTATGTGATTATGTACTTCCAAGGAATATTGAGAAAGTTTTATTTGCAAAATCTTATTATGTCTTTAAACTCTATTAAATCTTTGGAACCTTTGTGATATCTTTATCCTTTTATTCTTTAACCACATTACAACCCCTTGGCCCCATTACAACCTTGAATAAAGACCTCTTTATTTATGAAGTTATATGATCTAAATAGTGAAGAATAGGTGGACAAGCAAGCATATGGTAGAACTGTTTTCATGAGATTGATTGAGTGTAAACACTTTACCACTACTTTAAAGAGTGAAAATCATGAAAGTATCCCATGTGAGAAGTTGAGATTAAGTTTGAATATGCACTATTTTGATTGAAATATGTTATGTTAATATTGGCTTAACTCAAACTATTTACATTCAAGCATGATTTTTGTGAAATTCTTTAAGCTATTGATTAGTTTTATAAGACTTGTTTAATGATTATCTCTTATTTATATTGGAAGGATTAGGAGTAATTATATTTAGTATATTTTATTTTTTATTTTAGTTTTTCAATATTTGTGGGTATCGTCCTAGTAAACCCTCACGAGACTAAACTCATCCACTAGGGACACCTAGGTGTTTAAAGGCTTGTGTCACATGCTCAGTGCCACCTCGATTTCCTACGAAAGTGAATTAGATTAGATTTACTTATTTTATTTTTATTTTGTTTTGCTCGAGGACTAGCAAAAAGCTAAGTGTGGGGGTATTTGATAAGCTCATAAAATATACATTTTATGCCTGTCTACCTTTAGTTTTTGTTATGTTTTTGATCTTTATCTTGTTTACTTATATTATGTTTTGGAATTTTAGTTACAATAAGGAGAATGAATTCAAAATATGTCAATAATGATGGTAAAGAGCTTACAAAATCATAATCACAAGATGGAAGAAGATTTGGGAGTCAAAAAGATCAATTTCTTAGTGCTAGATGATCAGGCAGATCTGACCTCCAGAGCTTGTTGCAAGGACAACATTATGTTAAATTCATTTATTGAAGAAATTTCCTTCTTGAATTTTGAAGCTGACTTGAATACCTTTCCAACGATAGTTTACACACCTAAATCGGATATCGGTGGTCACCCAACTTAGCCAACAAAGTGCGAGACAGTGCAGCAGTCGCAAAACCAACGTCAGCGAGCAAAATCAACAAGTCAGCCTACTCAGCATCGCGGCGCCGGAAAGTGGCGCTGCTGCGCCGACCTTACTACCTCCAAAACCGAGAAAAATCGGGAAAAAGTCCAAACTTGTCTTATTTTGCCTCCTAGCTTTCTTGATCAACAAGAAAGGATTTCCAAGGTCAAAAAGCTCTATAAATACCATCTTTTGAGTTACAAACTATTATGATCTTTGGGAGGAGACTCAAAGATCATCATCATCATTCTTCTTCTTCTTCTTCTCCATTCTTTTATTTTCTTTTTAGTTTTATGTATATATTATTTATGCTTATGTTAGGCTAAACTTCTTTTTGGTTAAGGGTGATTTCAAAGCCCTAGACATGTTTTGTAATTGATTTTCATATTCTATCTATCATTAATTTTCTATCAAAGTTGATTATGTTCTTCCATAAAAATTGTTCATGATGTTGTCTTGATTTGTTTAGGTGGCCAACTAGATAGATCTTGATAATTATCTATTGCTAGTTTAGGAGTCATGATCCGTGTAATTGTCTTGATTTTCTATTCATAAGTGACAATTTGTGATTAATGATTATGGTCAAGTTTTCGCTAATTACAAAGTGGAACATAACATAGGTTAAACAATCCGAGCTTATGTGTTTGTTGCTTAGATCAACCTATCTTTCTCATCATAAAGCTGCCATTACATTAAATCTAGAGAGCTTATTCTAGGTTGTCCAGTGGTTAGAGATTAAATAGAGAGCTTGTTCTATTTAACGACGAACTAAGGAAAAATTGGGGTAACAGAGCTTGTTGTTATCTACGGTTGATAATTTTGATAGTTAATTGATATTGATAGATTTGATTATTGATTATCAATGATGTCTAGTGGTGGAGAATGAAACCTTAACCATATTTCTCTTATATTTGATTTCATCTTATTTATTTTCTTCTTACTTTTCTTGTTTTCTTAATTTTTAAAACTCTTTCAAAAATCCTATTTTCTTTTATTGTTATTGAATTTAAGTTTTAAACTAGTAATTTATAAACTAAAACCCAATCTCTGTGGATTCGACCCTTGCATGCTACTTTATTATAATTGATCATATTTTTAGTGCAAGGATTAAATAAGATATACTTTTTTGAGTGCATCAGATTTTGACAAATTTGTGCATTCATATTGTGTTAGTGTTATTTTTTCGTGTTATATTGTGTTATAGTTATTTTTTCATGTTCGTTTCGTGGCCGAAATTGTCAGGTCTAATTAGCACTATTCAAATAATTCTCAATTTTGTGTCACATTATTTTTTGTCATGTTTTAATTATTTTTTCCATATGTAGATTTTGAGACGTTTATCTATTTGTGTTGTATTTAGGGCTGTGCATAATTCGGTTAAAACCAAATTAACCGACCGAATTTTAATTCGGTTCGGTTAATCGGTTAACCGAATTAAATTCGGTTCGGTTAACGGTTAATGGTTTAGGGGAATTTTGGTTTTCGGTTAATTCGGTTCGGTTAAGCGGAAATAACCGAATTACACGAATTAACCGAAATTCCCCTAAAACGACAACACTTTATGCGTTTTGATATATATATATATATATATTTTTTAATTAATTTATATATTAAAAACTAAAAACCCTAAAAACTAATAACCTTTACTAACCCTAACAGCCTAACTCATCTCCCATTCACTCAGCCACCGACGCCGTTCTTCTCACTTCTCACTTCTGACCTTCCCCTCTCGAAGACTTGATCTCACCTGACCTACTCGAAGTCTCGATCTCACCTGACCTTCCCCTCTCGATCTCACGATCTCACGATCTCACCTGACCTTCCCCTCTCGATCTCACGATCTCACCTGACCTTCCCCTCTCGATCTCACCTGACCTTCCCATCGAGAGCACCTCTCGATCTCACCTGAACTTCCCCTCTCTCAGGCTCGATATCAAAACGCATAAGTCAGATCTCAGTGGCTCGACGATACCTCTCTCTCTCTGTCTCTCAGTCTGGACTCACATCTCTCAGATCTCAGAGGCTCGATCTCACCTCTCTCAGATCTCAGGCTCATCTCTGTCTCAGGCTCAACGTTGTCCTTTTTTGTTATTGTAAGTTCTTGAATCTAGTGGGAATGTGGTTTTAGTTAGTAACCAATTTTGTTGAGATTAATGTCGATTATTTTTTTAAATCATTGGTGATTAATACGGTGGAGTCGGATGCACCGAAAATTGTTTTTATGATAAGTGTAAGTAGGGAAAAGTAATTTGTGGCTTTGTGCATATCTGTTTTATTTATTTATTTTTGTTGTTGTTAAGTAGGATAAGTTGATTGGTAGGCTGGTAGCAATGAAAAAGTTGAAATCTTATGTTTACAATTCAATGATTGGTAGGCTGGTAGCAATGAAAAAGCTAAAATACATGGTCGTATATAATTTGGTAATTAAGTTTATTTTATGGGCAAGTTAGTGGGCTTATTAATAGAGATGAATTTTCATAAAGCGATGTATGAAAGAAATGTAAGAAGTGTTAGGATTTTACAAAGTTGGACATCTCATGGGACTAAGAGAGTGTTCCTTCCATATGTGTTAGATTTATGTTTGGTTTGGGATTGTTAAAGATCAAATTCGAGAGTTCTCATTGATTTGTTTGAGGTTGGGTGTGTCATGTTGGGATTGATTTGTTTGTTAGGTTAAGATTTTGAGTGTTTGATTGTAATTCTTTGCAACTAATGAATTTTTATTTTCATTCAAGATATAAATAAATTGAGTATCGAATCATATTAAATTATTATTTTTTGGGACATGCATATGTTTCTTGCAATATTCGTGACATTAATGAACAAGCATATTACATTGAAAAGGTTATATGTTTCTTGAATCTTGCTGCAGAATTCAAGTGCTATATCATTCTCACATGTTTGCAAATAATGGAATTTTCTTCGCTCTGTTATGAGAGTTAACCCTAACTATTGTTTTCTTGTATCTTTGTAGATGTCCACTGAAGTAGACTCTCTTGAGGCTAGTGTTACTCTTAGTCCTCTTAACACAGAACATAACGGAAGTTCAGCAGCTGAAGCTTCAAGTCAAGCAAAACAGCAAACTGGGACTGCTCAAGGGAGGAAAAGAAAAGCCATGCCCCCAAGGTCAGAAGTATGGTCTCATTTTACTAAATTTGTTACTAGTGAGGGTGATATAAAGAGTAGATGTAATCATTGTGATAAGGAATTTTGTTGTGATGTAAAGAGAAATGGCACTGGATCACTAAAATATCACATGAACCAATGCAAGCAAAATCCTGCTAATGTTGACACTGCACAAGCCCAACTAGTTTTACCTAGTCATAGGGGTCTTGAAGGGGAAGGGCATATTACAACTTGGAAATTTGATCAAGATGGAATTAGGAAAGGTTTAGCAGAAATGATTGTGATTGATGAGTTACCTTTTAGGTTTGTAGAAAGTGAAGGCTTTAGAAAATTTATGTCTAGGGCATGTCCTAGGTTTCATATTCCTTCACGAACTACTGTGACTAGGGATGTTTATCATCTTTACTTAGATGAGAGGATAAAAATGAAGCAATTTTTGAAAAATTCATGTACAAGAGTTTGTCTAACTACGGACACATGGACATCTTTGCAAAGAGTTAATTATTTGTGTCTTACGGCTCACTTTATTGATAATGATTGGAAGTTGAATAAGAAAATCATAAACTTTTGTCCAATTTCTAGTCATAAAGGTGAAGCCATAGGCATGTTGGTAGAGAAATGTTTACTTAGTTGGGGGATTGATAAATTGTTCACTATAACACTTGATAATGCAAGTGCAAATGATGTTGCTGTTGGTTATTTGAGAAAAAAGTTTGGGCAGCGGGGGGGTTGTATTTTAAATGGTAAATACCTTCATATGAGATGCATTGCACACATTGTGAATTTGATTGTGGTTGAAGGTTTGAAAGAAATGAATAAATCTGTTGCACGTGTCAGGGGGGCTGTAAGATATGTGAGGCAATCTCCAGCTAGATTTAAAAAATTTAAGGAGTGTGTTGAGATGGAAAAAATAGAAAGCAAAAAGTTGTTGTGTCTAGATGTTAGTACTAGGTGGAACTCTACCTACTTGATGTTAGATAGCGCTCAAAAATTTGAAAGAGCTTTTGAGAGATTCGAAGAGCAAGATAACAATTTTAGAGTTGAACTTGAGTTGGGGGAAGGTTGGCCTTCTGAGGAGGATTGGACTACTGTTAGAAACTTGAGGGACTTCTTAGAACACTTCTATGAACTCACTGTGCGAGTTTCTGGCAGTTTGTATGTCACATCCAACATTTTTTTGATGAACTTGCTGAAATGGATTGTCTTTTGCGAGAGTCTCAATTAAATGAAAATATTGAATTTGGTGTGATGGCCATGAGGATGAAAGATAAATATGATAAATACTGGGGCAACATTGAAAAGATTAGTATGCTTGTTTTTGTTGCTGTTGTTCTAGATCCTAGGCATAAATTTAAATATGCAGATTTTGCAATTCGAGATATGTATGAGGGTGAAAAAGGTTTGAGCATGGTGTAAAGGTTGAAGGAAGTTTTATATGAATTGTATGATGAGTATTTACCTCCACTTCCAAATGATAATGGCAAATCAAGTGTGACACCACATACTTCTGTAGAACCACAACAAAAACTAAAGAAGCGTATGAAATCAAAGTATCATAAGCATGTAGTTGAATCTGGTGATGGGGATCAAAAATCAGAATTGGATAAGTATTTAAATGAGGCTAATGAGGCAGATGTTGATTATTTTGATATTTTAGGATGGTGGAAACTCAATAGCCCTAGGTTTCCTATCCTTTCACACTTGGCCAAAGATGTTTTAGCTGTTCCAATTTCTACTGTTGCTTCTGAGTCCGCATTTAGTACCGGGGGACGTGTGCTTGATTCATTTAGGAGTTCTTTAACTCCTAGAGTTGTACAAGCCCTAGTGTGTACTCAAGATTGGATTCAGAAATCAACAAATGAAGACATCAACAATGAAGAACAGTTACAAGATCTTGACAAAATTGAAAATGGTATAATTATTACTTTCCTTTTATTCTATGAACTACAAATATTTTTGTTCATGTTTATCTTTATTTTTTTTTCTTTTGGGTGTTTAGATTTATCTTGGAATGCATTAGAGCCTACCGTTAATTCATGAGCTACTGTTAGTTGAAGGGTAAGATTATGTAATATAGTTTATTTAATTATGCTATTTGATTTATTTTTAAAATTCTAATAATAATATTATTTTCTATTTTTACATATATTTTGTAGGACAATTGGATACACCTGGATTGGACTTGACAGTGTAGCATTTGCATTTCTGTTGGTTGTTGGCTACTTGGCTTGTTGTTCCATTTGAAGATATTTGTAATGATTCTATTGAAGACAAGAGTATTTATTAAGTTTGTTATTGTATGTTATGTTTTAAGTCTCTGAATGTTTTACTGCGGTACTGCCTTTGGTTTGTAATGATTCTATTGTATGTTAGTACTTAGTACTAGTAGGGATGTTTGTTAATTGTTAGTAGGCTGTTTGAACTTTGAATGTTTGTTTGAGCTCAGTTATTGCGGTACTGCCTTTGGTTTATGGGTTAGTAGGCTGTTTGAACTTTGAATGTTTGTTTGAGCTTAGTTATTGGCTTATTGCTATGTCTGTATTGTAGTGTTTAGTTGTGGCAGAGGTGTTGTTGATATGTCATTTTAGCAAAATTTGTTTGAGCTTAGTTATTGGCTTATTGCTATGTCATTTTAGCAAAATTTGATTCATTTATATGTTGTTGATATTCTCTGTTTAAACATGTCATTTTAGCAACATTTGATTCATTTATATGTTGTTGATATTCTCTGTTTAAATGTGCCATTATAGAGATTGTAAATGTGAATGTTGCTATGAGGGTTGTCATTATAGAGATTGTATGCGCCATTTCTCTGCTTCTTTTATCATTAATGTCATTGGATTGTGAATTTAGATCAAGGACCTCGTCAGGAATAAGAGCTCGCTTTTTATAGGACCTCTTCAATGCTTTCAAAGTTAAATGCTGCATAATAAACCAGTAAGAAATGGTAATTAAGCTAAAGCTTTGCCCCCAACACATATGGCTTGGCTGTGATGTACCTTTGGCTAAAGCTTTGTCAATGACTTGTATAATTATGCAAGGCATGTAATTTTTTCCATTTATGTGTTTGTGTTTATTTACATCTTTCAAAATAAACTACAAAACATTTCTTTGTTCTTTCTATTCTGGTCATTTTAGCAACATTTGATTCATTTATATGTTGTTGAATTATTGGCACTGCATGTAAGAATCTCAGAAATAATTTTGGTCATAAATTTTTTTTACTTATTTCGGTTAATTCGGAAACCGACCGAATTAACCGAAATAATTTCAGTTCGGTTAATTAACCGAAATATTTATTCGGTTCGGTTAACGGTTAATTGGTAAAAAAATTCGGTTAATTCGGTTTTGGTTAATTCGGTTCGGTTATTAACCGAATTAACCGAATGAACAGCCCTAGTTGTATTCATATTATTCGTGTCATGTCGTGTTGTATTTTAATTATTTTTTCGATGTTGTGTTCGTGTCGTATAATTATATTGTAGTCGAAATTGCTAGGTTTAATTGAAACTATTCAAATAACGCCAAGTTTTGTGTGATGTGTCGTATAATTATTGGGAGTTATTGTTTGTCTATATTAAGTTTGGTAATTTTATATATCTATACCTTACTTTAAAAGTCGCCTTCAAATGCGATATTTTGTATAATTTGTTATAGTAATTCAATTTAAACTCTAAATTCATTTTATTTTTTTGTGTCATAATCGTATTCAATTTATTATCAAGAACAATAAAACCGATACAACGTGAGGATTCAACATTAGATACATTTAAAGTTATCTTCTCAATTGATTCAATCAATTTAGGGGCGATTTTGAGAAATAAAGCAATGTGAGGGGGAATCAATTGAGGGATAATTGTGGCAATGATTAATCAATTGAGAGACAATTGTAGCAAAACTCAATCAATTGAGAGACAATTGTAGCAAAGATCAATCAATTGTGGCAAATGGAGAAAGAAAAGAAAAAAAGAAAAGAAAAGGGAAAAAAGGAGAAAAAAATTTGTGTATTCATGCTGTACTTGTGTTATTTTTTCGTGTTATAATCGTATTCAAGGTATTACATATATATAATTTTTTACACGTTAATAATTTGTATTATATAGATTTTGATACATTCATGCATTCATGTCGTGTTAGTGTTATTTTTTCGTGTTGTATTGTGTTTTTGTTATTTTTTCGTGTCGGGTTTGTGTCGTGTCCGAAAGTATCAGGTATAATTGACATTATTCAAATAACTCACAATTTTGTGTCAAGTTCTTTTTATATAAATTTTGACACGTTCGTGTATTCATTTCATGGTCAAGTTATTTTTCATGTTGTGCTGCATTTTAGTTATTTTTCTATGACATGCTTGTGAGTGACACTATTCAAACAATTTCTAATTTCGTATAACATATTGTATAATGATTGGTTTTTTATTTTTTTGAAAAATAAAGTCATAAAATCGATAGCGTTAAGAAGAACTTTTTCTTTATATTATTATTATTTTTTATAATCTCTTTGTTTTTATAATTTTTTCTAAGGGAAAAGTGGGCTATATTCGAATACCTTGTGAGGGGTATTCGAATATAGCATGTTTATTTTCTTTTTCTACTTCCATGTAAAAAAACATTTTTTTTATAAACAAGTGGGACATATTTGAATACACCTTAAAGGTATTCGAATATATCCGAAAATCATTTTTGATAAAAACCATGAAAAATAAAGGGAGTATTTGAATAAACCCTTAGGTATGCCCAATTTTTTTTATTTATTTAAATTGTATAGTTAGTCTCTCTGCTATAATAAATTGATAGATTTAATCCTTATACTTTAATTTATTATAATCAACTCCTCATACATTAATATTTTAATGATTCAGATGTAATTGTTAAATTCTTTAAGGGTCCGTTTAGCATTGCTTTTAGCTGCCTAAACGCTTGTTTTGGCAGATAAGCAATGCTAAACGAGTTGCTTTTTCTTCTGAAAGCTCTTTTTCACAGCCGATTTTGAGCCAAACGCAACAGCCTTCTCTTTGCTGCTTTTATGGTTTCCAAACCATTAATTTGAGGCAAAATTACCAAATACCCAAAAAACTTACCTTCATTTCCAGATCCAGGTCTGATTGGCGCAGAGAAAGATCAATTTCCTTTGCTCAGCCTCCTCTGCCACCAAGTCTCTGCCTTCCCCTTCGATTTACTTGAGCCTCCTCTGTCGATGCCGTTACCTTTACAGCCTCCAGGACAAGCCCACGGCCTTCACGAGCTGCCTCGTTTCCTTTCAATTCTTGGAGGGAAAATTTGATCGTTAGTTCCCTTTACGAGCAGCACGCCTCTCTCACCATTCCAGCACTCGGATCCAAAGCCCAGGTCCTCTTTACTTTTTTTGATTGCCATTTTTGTGTTTATCATTTCAAAATGCCGGAGCTGTGTTTGTTGTTGGTCGAATTGCCTGCCTTCAGTGCTTTTATGATGTCTGCCCTGTTTGGACTGAAGTGATTGTGGTTTTACTGGATTTGGACCTCTTTGTTGTTGAGATCCTTGGATATTCAGGTGATTACCTCTAGCCTGTGCGATTATCATTATACAAAATCTGCTAGTTTGATACTAGTTGGGTTCTCTTACTACTTTTCTCCCGTCATTTTGAAACTTGATGAAACTTATATGGTATATTATTTCCATCATAATCGTATATGGGTCATGATGGAGTTAGTTTTAGAACTTTGACCTAGATTCCTCTGTCTCTCTCTTGAGTTTTCATGGAATGAAAACTGATCTCGAAGTTCATGGTTTTAGCTAGCAACTAATCATTCTGAAGAAAGCTTAACCAATTCTCTTTTGGCATTGTGGGTAAAATATCTGGAATATAAACCCCTGACCTCAAAAATTCTAGATTGGTACTTGGTACAGCACAATTGTACTCTCAGTAAGCTAAGAAATGGATTCATGATCAATTTGTTTGTGTATAATATTGAATTTCAGCATCTTGTTATGCAGTTTTCTGCTTATTATGTTGGTTCTCACTCGCAGTTGTATTATCAGTGAATGTTCTTTGAATTCTAAATTGCTGCTAGTTAATCTTAAGATGAATTATCTATATCTGACAAATATGTTTGTAATTTGGTTGTCATAAGCTGCTTGACAGTTTTATCTTAAAACTGTAGTGCATAGGGTAAAACCTCCATCTCCTCTTTTTTTGTCCATTTGTTTTTCATCTCCTCAATAGTTTCCTGCTTTGTTGTCTCTTTCTTGTTTCCTATCAAGTCCTAGTTTTTGTCAACATTTACAGATGAATAGTGACTTTGAGGTGAGCTGGGTGAATGATTGTGGGTGGTCGGGGTTATCTGTGATAGTAGAGTCGTAATGAGAGACAATATTCTGATCTTAGGAAAATTTTGTGTGCCATTACTGAGCAGGTTGCCCAGGTAAGAGCATGAAGAGGTAGGTGTGGAGAGTACAAAGCTATTAGGAGAGTGATTTAAGTTGCATTACATAGTCATACCTATTGCAGCAGATATTATCGGTATTGCACAAACATGGCTTCACTCCTTGGAAGTTTCAAAGTAGCCATCATTTTCGATCAGTTTTGTTCCTCTATCAGACATTCTTTATCTTCTCCCTCTATTGACTCCTTTAATTAATTCAGCTCTTTCTCCACTGCATTGGTGAACTAATTAGACATGTAACAACTTCAATTATTGTATGCCCAAGCCAAATCAACAGTTCAACACTCCCACAAATACTAGATGGTAGTGCTGGCTGGCTATAGTTTCCAGTTTCCAATCATCAAATGTTGGACTATCCAATTCCAAAGGGATATATATATATATGTGGAATTTATCGCAGAAATTCATTGGTTGACTCAACTTTTTCTACAGCTGGTAGCCATCAACTCAAATATTTGAGTCTTGAATTCAAGGTGATCATCTCAATCTAGCTACCAATTCTTAGATTAGATTCTACCTTCAATAACCTTTCCTTTCCTAGTGACAAAAACTATTAGTGTAGTAAATAAATTGTGAATTCTTTACATCATCGATCGACTTATAAAATAAAATGAATTACGTACGGGTAATTAGACTAAAATTTATAGTGAGAAGTTTTGTTTATGCAATGATAGTCTGCTTGTTGGGATTACATAATATTTCATTCATAGTTTTAATTAGTACCCGTTCCTTTGAAGGGACCACCAATAATACACATAAAAAAAAACAGTTTCCTGCAAGGACTACAACAAAGTAAACAATACAGTGACATTGCTATTTAAGTTAATTGATTTAGACTTGATCACTTGACCTCCATGAAAATGAAAATTTGCATGCAATGAACTACAGTTTAATTATATTTTATATTCCGGAAGAACATTTGAAGCTTCAATTTAGACTCGTCTATCAATGATAGCATAATATATATTTCAAGTTAGAGAAGAGAGCAGGATAGCGTGGTAGGTAAATGAATCTGATGCTCCCAGTCCCAGCGTTTCCTTTTTCCTCTTTCTCTTCTCTTCTCTTATATTAGGAAAGGCAATGACTGGCGTCAAAACTCAGAGAAGGTACAGTATATATTAGTAGGGTGGCTTTGGTTTGTGGGTTAGAGTGGGAAGGTGTTAGGTTGTTCTTGTTGTTGTTGTTGTACTTCCAAATTCCAATCCAAGTCCAATAGGGGGAGTGAATCTGAAGGTGCTCCTCTTCTGTTGCTTTGGAGATTTCAGTAATTTGATATGTTTTGAATATTGGTTTTTATAGGAAACTGGACAATGGAATGCATATTATAATAACTCTCTTTGGCTCCTTGGCTGGCTTTGCTTGCCCCTTATTTTTATTTTTTTATGCCAATTTAGTGCTATATTTATATTATATTTGAATATAATAAGATTATATTATTTATGCCAATTTAGTGCTATATTTATATTATATTTGAATATAATAAGATTTAATAAGACCCACAGGCACTGGCAGCACAGGCCACAAGGCCGCCCTAAAAGGGTAAAACGATTATCCAGTTCTATATATATATTGTTATTCTCATGGATTCATATGGCATAATAAATACTTATTTATTTATTGTCTACTATTTTCATCAACTTTGCTTGCACCTAAATTATTTATTGATTTTTTTTTTCTAATATGTTAAAACATATTATATGTGATAGATGAAAAATATTAAGATTGTTGAAGCAACTGAGAAGGCAAAAGCAATATGGGATAGGAGGTTGACAATAGTATTCTGTGATCTTTGTATTAAGGAAATACTTAATGGTAATAGACCTGGTACTCATTTCAAAAGAGAAGGATGGCTAAGAATAATTGCCAAATTTGGGCATGAAACTGGTAGAGCTTATTCACAGAAACAACTCAAGAATAGGTGGGACTTATTGAAAAAAGAATGGAAGGCATGGAAGAAGCTTAAAGGGAAAGATACTGGTTTAGGATGGAATCCTATAAAAGGAACAGTTGATGCCTCAGAAGAATGGTGGGAGAGTAGGCTAAAGGTACATTAATAATTTTTAGAATTAAACTTTTCTTATTTATTTATTTTTAACTTCTTACTATACTATCACTTTATGTGTAGGTTGTGCCCGAAGCTCTGAAATTCAGACTTGCAGGTATTGATCCTGAATTAGAAGGTAAGTTGGACCAAATGTTCATGGGAATAGTTGCTACTGGTGACAAAGCATGGGCACCTTCTTCAAGTATACTTCCTAGCGATTTATCTGAGGATGATAATGAAGCACCTGAAGAACATGCAGAAGGAGTTGCAATGGATGATGTTCACGTGTCAAGTCAAGTAGCATATGACTTATTAGATGAAAACAATCAAACTCCTGAGCCTCAAGAACATATGCAGCAACTACATCAAAAAAGAAAATCCATTGAGTCAGGATCTTCTCATCCTAATACTGGTAAAAAAAAGTTATCAAAGGCAATTGGAGGAGCTGCAAAATTATCTAGTCAAATTGATAAATTATGCAGTGCAGCTGATAATATGAGTCAAGCCACTTCTAGTATGACTCCTTTTATGGATCCATATGGCATTCCACAAGCAATCAAAGTGCTTGATAGCTTGTCAGAGGAAGTTCCAAAAGCTAGTCAGCTTTACTTTTTCTCTCTGAAGTTATTAATTAATAAGGAGAAGCGAACTGTGTTTTTGTCAATATCTCCCGAGATTAGAGTTTGGTGGCTTAAGATGGAAATGGAGGAGAGTTCTAAATTTTCTAGTCTCCTTGGGCCTTAGGAGTAGCATTATTGAATTTCTCCCCGTTCTATTTATTTTCAGTTGTTGTGTTTGATCTTTGGTTTGCATTGGACACTTTTAAGTGCCACGGATTTTTTTTCTTATCATATTGATGTTGTATACTTTGGTGGATTTATTTATGTTTGGATGATGTTTATGATTATTAAGAAACATATATTATTCACATGGTTGACAATAGTTTATTTTGCATTAACGGTTATATTATTGAAATATTCAAGTATTCTTTAAATTCTTTTTCACAGGTAATGAGTATGATTAATAGTGATCTCAACAATTCCAGTGATGATGAAAGGGAAATGAGGGAGATTTTAAAACGTGTGGAAAGTTTTAATAGGTTATTCAATGCTGCAGCTTGTTCTATACAGTTGTATTATGAGAAATATATACTAAAACAACCGTGCATGGATTCAAAACAGACAGGTGAGGCATGGGTTAGAGAGATCCTTAATGGCCATGAATCACGTTGCATGATTCATTTTAGAATGTCAACAACTGTATTCAAAAGTTTGTTGAGGGTTTTGGAAACACGATACAATTTACAAAGTTCGAGAAATATTTCTTCTCATGAGATGTTGGGTATCTTTCTGTATGTGTTGGGGGTTGGTGCAAAAGTTTCTCGGTGTCGAGAGCGATTTCAAAGGTCTGGAGGGACAATAAGTCGATATTTTGCAATTATGCTTGAAAAAATTTCAAACATGGCTATTGATATAATTGCACCTGATGATCGTTCGTTTAGCTTAACACTTGAACAAATACGTAATGACTCTAGATACATGCCACATTTTAAGGTAAAATTTAAATACTATAATATTATATTTTACTATATTTGTTTACTTCAATTATGCATACTAATATGATTATTTATGTAGGATTGCATAGGTGCAATTGATGGTACACATATTGCTGCTGTTCTTCCACCAAAAGAACAAATTCCCTACATTGGAAGAAAAGGCATCCCAACTCAGAATGTCATGGCTGTATGTGATTTTAATATGTGTTTCACATTTGTAGTGGCTGGATGGGAAGGATCGGCACATGACACTAGAATATTTCTTGATGCAATTAGAGATCCAAGATTAAAATTTCCACACCCACCAAATGGTAAATTATTTCATCTATTTATTTTTTTAAAAAATAAAGTATAAGTTGTTTAATCGATTGTTTATTATCTTCTGACATATAGGAAAATATTATCTTGTTGATTCCGGATATCCTCAAATGAAAGGTTTTCTTGGACCATATAGAGGAGAACGGTATCATTTACCTGACTTTCGTAGAGGTAGACCTATATCTGGTAAAGAAGAGGTATTTAATCATTCACATTCATCATTACGTAGTGTGATTGAGCGAACTTTTGGTGTACTGAAAAAAAAATGGGACATTTTAAGAGATATGCCAAGTTATTCTTTTGAAAAACAAAGGTTGATTGTTGTTGCTACAATGGCGATACACAATTTTATCCGGAAACATGCAGGACGAGATGATGCAGATTTCATGGAGGTTGAAAATAATGATGGGGCGTATGAGAATATTATTGAACCAGAAGATGTGCATGATGGAGAAAGTGATGATGATGGTGAATTAAATAATTCACCAAATTATGATATGGAAGTAACAAGGGATGCCATAGCTTGCAGTTTAATGAATTCATTTTGAATTGCAAACATTGAATATATATTTTTTGTAATATTTATATGAGGGTATACAATTATTTCCCTTTTTTGAATTATATGTCAAATATATAGCCGTATATATTTAAATTAGTAAAATGTTATGTTTGTATATATTTTAATATCTAAAAAGTGTTTTAATATATTCAAATTAAATATCACAAATAATTTATATTAATTACGTAAAAAATATTTCAAATTTATATTTTGATATATCTTAATATTACATTACTTGAATAGCATAGAAATTAACTTATTTTTTACTTTCCAACATCATGTCTAAAATAGACATTTTGACTTTTCACAGCAATTTTTGACAGCAATGCTAAACACTCAGAATTTTCAAACCACACTTTTTCACAGCACTTTTCAAACACACTTTTTCTAAATCAAGCTTTTTACAACCGCAACAGCAATGCTAAACTAGGCCTAAGTATTATCGTTACTTTAGCTGACTTGGTTATTGATTTTTTGACGTGAACGTTGATTTTTTGATATGATTTTTTATTAAATTTTTATTTGTCTGTATTTGATGAAGTGGAAATGTTTTAGTCACGTAATTAAACTTACTTGCCACGTGTAATATATGAAATACTTATAATATAAAAAAATTGATAATTAAGTCAGGTTAATTATTTTAAATTTTTTCTACATTTTTCTTTCTCTCATCAAACAATTGCAGCAAACCTTAAAAATTCCCAAATCTCAAATCAAAATTTAACCCTAACCACATTTTTTTTTTTTTTTAGGATTTAGTTGAAGAGATTGTTTTCCTTTACGCCAAAGACAAGGCAAGCGGCCAATTGGCGGCCCTCAAGAAAACCCGTCTCCAGATGGACGATGAAGGCATTCCTCCGACCGCTCTCCCTACTCCTGATGCTCTCCCAGTCTCTCTACGTTGTCCGTCCCCTTTGCGTCGAACACGTCGACACCAACAAGAACGGCGGCTCTAAGGCTAATCTCTACTTGGTCTTTGAGTACCTTGACACCGATCTCAAGAAGTTCATCGATTCCCATCGCAAGGGTCCCAACCCTAGGCCCCTCGTTCCCTCCCTCACTCAGTCCTTTCTCTTCCAGCTTTGCAAAGGCGTCGCCCACTGCCACAGCCACGGCGTGCTCCACTGAGATCTCAAGCCCCAGAACCTTATCCTTGACAAGGACAACGGCATCCTTAAAATTGCAGATCTGGGTCTTGGCCGTGCTTTCACTGTTCCTCTCAAGAGCTACACCCATGAGATTGTCACGCTCTGGTACAGGGCCCAGAGGTTCTGCTTGGCTCCATTCACTACTCCACCGCCGTCGACATGTGGTCCGTCGGATGCATCTTCGCTGAAATGGTTAGAAGGCAGAGGTGCAAGCACTTTGAAATTGGTGGAGACAAGAAGGGGAAGGGAACATCTCTTTTGTAAATGTGTTATTCATGTCATATGTTCTGTTGGCTTACATTTATTGCAGTGGTTGGGAACTTAAGGCAGTATAAATTTTGTTCAACTTTGCTTTTAGTTTTCTGATATTGTTTTCAGAGGGATATGGTGTTCTTTAAGTACTTAATGGCATCGTTTCCTCTCATTGTTGGCATTTGTTTCAATAGTATTTTGAATTTAATTGTCTTTAACAAAAAATGGCAAGCATCGAATTCCAGCAATTGCTTCACATTTTCAGTTAGATTTGTTTCTTCCTCATCATCTGTCCCTAGCAGTTAATAATCATTTTAGCTGATAATCAATCTCCTGAACAAAACCTAAGAAATCAGGTTAAGGTTAAATTTTGATTTGGGAATTTTTAAAGTTTGCTTCAATTGTTTGGTTTAAGAGAAAAAAAATAAAAAACGTCTAAAATAATTAATCAGAAATAATTATCTGTTTTTATTTTTTTAGTTATTAAATTTATTTTATATATTACATCTAGCTAAAAATTTTTAGTTTTTATCCAAACAATTCCACCTCATCAAATACAAATGAATGAAAATTTAATAAAAAAGTTAAGTCAAA
Source organism: Fremontodendron californicum (assembly GCA_030761205.1). NCBI lineage: Eukaryota > Viridiplantae > Streptophyta > Magnoliopsida > Malvales > Malvaceae > Fremontodendron > Fremontodendron californicum. Next base: position 6,802,801 of record JAULJL010000025.1, on the reverse strand, counting down.
ACGTTAACGTCCACATCAGTTAGAGTAACAACAATAATTAACGGAAATTAATAATTGAATCTGAATATTAAAATGTTAATGTATGAAAAATTAATCATAACAAATTAAAATAAAAAAATTAAATCCATCAATTCACTAAAATAAAAAAATCTGATTATCAAATTTTTTTTTTGTTTTTTTCAGTTTTTTGCTTGATAACTAATAGACCTATTTGAATATTCTGAGGTATATTCGAATCCTATTGAATACTTTACAACGTTTACTTCGAACATCTTTGTTAGATATTCAAAACTTTTTTTTTTTTTAGAACACAAATAAAGAATTCGAATATTGGGGGGGTATATTCGAATATTATAGTGTAATTTTTTTTTTTTTATTAAAAATGATGTTCAAATATCTTCAAACCTTAAAAGCAAAAATCTTTTTCACAGATTTTTCGAACCAGTTATTCTGATCCTTTTTCAGTTAAAACACTGATTTTACTTGTAAAAACCAACTGTGAAGAGATTCAAAACTTTGAACGACAAGATTAAACAAGATTTAACCAATAACATCAAAAGAACAGAGCCGAACAGAGGAGCGAGCATATCTATTATAATTTGCTTTATCTAGTGTAAGCTGAAAATTACCTGATTCAAAAGATCATGTGTATAAACTTTGGTCAGTGACCCACCAAAAGGTTTTAACAAAAATTCATTTGAAGCACAAAGTAAATGAACACACAGTATAAGAGTCGTGAATCGAGACCCACCTATCTCACCAAGCTTTCTGATCTTCCCCCCTCTTATTCTCCAATCAAGGATTTTTGGCGTTTTAGGAGAAAACCATTTAGATTTGAGGCCAAAGCTTTTACAATTCTCCAAAATTTAGCAAGGATTCACTTTTTTTTTTTTTCCCCTAAAGACTTTACCAAACACATCCTTATTCCTGATTGACAATTGTTTCACGAAAGAGTTAAGATTTTGGATAAAAGCAGGTTATTGTTTGATCAACAACTTTGAAGGATGGTTTGGAAGTGTTGTTGATCCAACCATATCTTTTGGAAGTGAAATGGTTTGTTTTCAAACTTTGGATGTTTTCCATCTAGGCTAATAAGAATTGGGCAATGATCAGATCTGGTCTTAGCAAGGTTTTTAACAGAGACATCCGGTAATAAGATTTTCCATTGCTGGTTAGCAAGTGCAAAATCTATTTTTTCTTGAATAATATGTTGCACTCCCTTTGAGTAAGTCCAAGTGAATCTTGGTCATTGAAACCCAAATCTAACAGATGGAAAGTATCCAGATAATCATGGAAATTCCTCAGGCAACTTTGGTAGAATAGTAACTGATAACTCTATAAAATAGAGTTATTTTATTATATTTTGTGCATTTAAATTAGTTAAATTCTTATAGTTTAAATTCTTAATTAATTATATTTAGTTGTTTTTAAATATTTTTATTTATTTATTTTAGTTTTAAATTAGTTATTAATTTAATATCTTTGTATTTTTGTAGAGTCCTAGAACAAGAAAGAGAAAATCAGTTCATATATAGAAAGTCCAAGCTGGAAACTGTTACTTGCCCACAAAGTTTTCATTTTTCAGGCCTTTGGAAAATAAGAACCCTTTAAAACTTTATTAAACACACCTTCTTAGCTTGTACATACCTTTTAGCTTTCAAAAACCTATTTTCTTAAGAAAAGAGCAGCCACCACAAGTTTTGCAAGGAGCTAAGAGAGGTTTTGGAGATTTGAAGGCTGAAGCCCTTCAAACCTTAGTTTTTTCCCCCCCTTTAATCTTCTTTATTTTTCTTGTAATATTTCTGATGGTGAAACTTTTTTGTTTTATGTTTTTATTAGTAACCATGAACTAATTTACCTTTTCTAGGATTGCAATGGAACTCAACATGTAATTTGAATTATTTTATTCTTTTTCTTGATTTTAATGATATTTGAGTTGTTTAGTCAATCTTGTGCTTAATAGTTTTAATTGTTTGATCACCAATTAAATTGATTTGGTAACCTAAATACATCTTGACAAAGAGAGTTTAGTGTTAGACATAGATTGAATAATACATGCTTTAGATTCATTTATTAGGATGAATTGAGTTGCATGTAGGGTAAAAATATACTTACGTATCATGTGTAACCAATTTTAGAGTCAGTTTCTCTTTAATTCAATTATCATAGACATATAGTTAATTGGTTAAGAGGGATATTTTTATAAGATCATCGACAGATACTTATAAATAGATTAGAACTCTAGGTTAACAACTCATTGTCACTAGTCAAGTTAAGAGAGAAAGAGAAGTCAAACGAAGTGTTGAGAGAAATTGTAATCCTAGGCTTTTCTCAATTGATTAATCTAATTTTTAATTTGCCTTCTTTGCTTGTTATTTTCTTTAATTTAATTTCTAATTAACAATTTTTAATTAATTGTTTGAATAAGATTGAGTTGTTTTTAATTTTAGTAATTAACGAATTTAGTAACAATTTCTTATGGGATCGACACTCTATTTTTCACTTTATTACTTGTTAACGATACGTGCACTTGTTTGGTAAATCCGACAATAAATTTTTGGCACCGTTGCTAGGTAATTGTTTTACTATTTTTGTTAATATTAATACCATGCAATCTTAATCTTAATTAATTTTTTTTTCTTTTCAGGTTTTATTTGTCGTTGAATGCAAAGAGGGTCACTATGTGGGGTCATAAACGGGATGCAATCACTGCTTTAACTGCATAGGTGGCTGCACTTAACAAGAAGTTAGACACTTTGGGTGTACATGTCATCCAAAGCCCATTTGTAATTTGTGAACTATGTGGTTAAGGGCATCATAGTGATTGGTGCCCAACCAATGCTGAATTAGTGCAATATGTTGGAAACTACAATATCTAGCAGAATAATCCTTATTCCAACAACTACAATCCAGGTTGGAGAAATCACCCATTTGTAATTTGTGAACTATGTGAGGAAGGACATCATAATGATTGGTGCCCAACCAATGTTGAATTAGTGCAATATGTTGGAAACTACAATATGCAGTAAAATAGTCTTTATTCCAACAACTAAGATCCAGGTTGGGAAAATCATCCAAAATTTTTTTGGAACAAAAATCAATGGTCTTTTTATTCAGACAATCAAGCATATCATCCTGGATTTCCATTGCAAGCTCAAACATCTGTCCTAGAAAAGAAGCCGTCATTGGAAGAGATGTTATGCACTACATGACAGAACAAGATGCTATCCTTCAAAGTCAAGAGGCAACACTTAGGAGTCTTGAAACACAAATGGGCCAGCTTGTCAATGCCATTAACAACCAATCTCAAGAAACTCTTCCAAGTGATACTGAAACTAACCCTAGAAGAGAAGAACAATAGCATTGTAACGCAATCACACTTAGGAGTGGAAGAGAAATAGAAGAGGATAGCAAGAAACCAGAATTGTCAAGCAATCCTATTGAAGAAGAAGTTGTGATGGAAAAAGAAGTTGAAAAAGCTCAAGAAGAGGAGATTCAGTATGATCCACCACCAACCAAACTTATTAAAGAAGAAGTTGTGATGGAGAAGAAAATGAAAAAGTTCATGAAGAGAAGATCCAGTGTGACCCTCCACCACCTTTTACTCAATGTTCCAAATACCAAAGCTAGTTGATGTGATAAATAATGCTACCAACGAAGTGTTTATAGAGATTTATCCCATCAATCCACTTGAAGCATTATTGAATTCTATTCTAAGAGGGATGAATTCCGTTTTCATGCCAATGAGAAGGCTAAGCTTTACAAAGAAAAGATAAAGAGATGGCATGAAAAAAAGATCATCAAGTGGTTAGATACAGGATGGTATACAAGAAATAATCAAGTCGATGACTATAAATCAAGCGCTCCTTAGGAGGCAACCTAAGCTTTTACCCCTTACTCTTTGATTTTTATTTTATTTAATTTTATCTTGCTCTAATAAATTTTTTTTTAATTTATTTTGCAGGTTTAAAAAAAATTTGCCCGACGACGCGGGAACCCAGCGTCACGACACTAGACATACGGGCTTATAAAAATCATGGCAGAATGGTCGACATCGTAACGCCCGAGCCCAACGCCGCGGCGCCAACACAAATTTTTTTATTTATTTTTAAACGTTTGTTAGGATATTCTTATTAATTTCTTTTACTTTGTTCTCTTTTTTAGTAGTTACTCACCCAACTTGGACAAGTATGATGAGGTCTAAGAGAAAAACTAGAGCTTCTCCTACATTGCTTTCATCGATATGGGATTTTCTTGTTCTTACTCTTTTTATTTCTATACATTGAGGACAATGTTTGTTTTAAGTTTAGGGGTCTTTAGTGTATCAGTTTTCTTTTGTTTTGTGTTATATATATTTTTAGTTAGTTTATGTGTTCTTTTTAGTTTCTTTTCTTTTCTATGCTTATGTTTAGGAGTCTTTATTTAAAAAAAAAAAACTTGAGATATTTTGCACTTATTATGATGAGCTTATAGTCCCATGATGAAATTTTAGTTATTTATTTATCTTGGTTCTTGAAAAAACATAGGCATTATTTTATTTTGTGTTAAATTCTTATGTTAGTTTTATTGTTAGAATGTAATTTTCAATAATTGAGCACTTGATCTCTGGCTTAGATTTGCATTGCTTATTTAAAGACTGCTGATGTTAATGTGAATTGGCGATTTGGTCTAGAAGCCTAGAATTTGTTTGATTCTCTCTTTCAGCGAAATCCTAGACAATACAAAGTTGAGGAAGTGATTTAGGCCATCTTTGGATCGTTTGAGCCGTTCTAGCCTACATATATATAAATATCCTTAGTCTTCCTCTTTCTGCCTAATTGATATACATATTTTCTTTGCTTGCCACATCTTTAGCCTAGCCTAATAAGAAAAATCATGACAAACCCTCACTACATAGGCATGTTTATGATGTTAAAGGAAATAATTATGAGTCATGTCTAATTTGGGTGGAATGGTGATGCTCAATGAATGAAAATTAAAAAAAAAAAAAGAAACAAAAAGAAACAAAAAGGAAAAAAAAGAATAAAGTGGTGAAGAAAAGGAGAATGCATTCAAAGAATGAAGAATGTAACTTGAGGTAAAGACTATAACTCTAAAAAAACAAATCCTAAAAAAATGAAAAATTTCTATGGGTGAATTAAACCAAAATATATTCTTTATCATACGTTGATCCTAACCTTTCATTACAAGCTTAATAAAGACCTACATGATCTTTGATGAAATGTTAGTCTACATTAGTTGAGAGAGAGATGAAAAACAAACAATGAGAATATAGTACTAATTTGTAATTTGCATTAGTATAAACTTATTTGAATTACATGCGATGATTTGCAAAGAGATTATTCACACACACACACACACCAAAAGTCCATTCAAGCATGAGGCATACGATTGAATTCAATCATAAATTTGGATTATGTTTGTGTTCTACTTTGAGTCGGGATTTTGAGATAACTTTTGAGGATAATTAAGGGAATCATTATTTAAGCGCACTCATCTGTAGTTGTGTTTTGAATCATTTTATTTTATTTTGTTTTGATCGAAGACTAGAAAAATCTTAAGTTTGGGGGTGTGATAACTCTATCAAATAGAGTTATTTTACCATATTTTGTGCATTTAAATTAGTTAAGTCCTTGTAGTTTAAATTCTTAATTAATTATATCTAGTTATTTTTAAATTATTTTATTTATTTATTTTATGTTTAAATTAGTTATGAATTTAATATTTTTTTTTAATTTTTGTAGATTCCTAAAGCAAGAAGGAGAAAATCAGTTCATATATGAAAAGTCCAAGCTGGAAGCTGTTACTTGCCCACAAAGTTTTCCTTCTTCAGGCCTTTGGAGCTTTATAAATAGGAACCCTTTAAGACTTTATTAAACACACCTTCTTAGCTTGACCTTTTAGCTTTCAAAAACCTATTTTCTTAAGAAGAGAGCAGCCACCACAAGTTTTGCAAGGAGCTAAGGGAGGTTTTGGAGATTTGAAGACTGAAGCCCTGCAAACCTTAGTTATCTCTTTTCCCTTAATCTTCTTTATCTTTCTTGTAATATTTATGATGGTGAAACTCTTTTGTTTTGTGTTTTTATTAGTAACCATGAACTAATTTATCTTTTCTAGTATTGCAATGGAACTCAACATGTAGTTTGAATTATTTTACTCTCTTTCTTGATTTTAATGATACTTGAGTTGTTTATTCAATCTTGTACTTAATACTTTTAATTACTTGATCACCAATTAAATGATTTGATAAGCTAAATACATCTTGACAAAGGGAGTTTAGTGTTAGACACAGATTGAATAACACATGTTTTAGATTCATTTATTAGGATGAATTGAGTTTCATGTAGGGTATAAATATACTTACGTGTAATGTGTAACCAATTTTAGAGTCTAAACTTAATGAGTTTCTCTTTAATTCAATTCTCATAGACATATAGTTAATTGGTTAAGAAGGATATTTTTATAAGACCATCGACAGATACTTATAAATAGATTAGAACTCTAGGTTAACAACTCATTGTCATTAGTCAAGTTAAGAGAGTAGGAGAAGTCAAACGAAGTGTTGAGGGAAATTGTAAACCTTGGCTTTTCTCAATTGATTAATCCAATTTTTAATTTGCCTTCTTTGGTTGTTATTTTCTTTAATTTAGTTTTTAATTAACAACTTTTAATTAATTGCTTGAATAAAATTAAGTTGTTTTAATTTTAGTAATTAACGAATTTAGTAACAATTCTCCGTGGGATCGACACTCTACTTTTTACTTTATTACTTGTTAACGATACGTGCACTTGTGTGGTAAATCCGACAACAATAATCCCTCTTTTTTATCTTCTGATGTTAAGACTTGATTGAAGTTTCATGCCATGAGCCATGGCAAGTTGTTCTTGGATTGAGTTCTCCTACAGAATCTTTCTATATTTGTATCTAGGACTTGCATGGATAGTGTTGTCAGATTTTACTACGCAAGTGCACGTTACCGGAAACAAGTAATAGAGTAGAAGTAGAGTGTCGAACCCACGAGGAATTGTTATTAATTTCGTTAAATACTAAAATTAAAATAGCTTAATCTTATCCAAATAATTAATTAAAAATTTGTGAATTGAAACTAAATTAAAGAAAAATAATAAACAAAGAAAGAAAATTAAAATTGGATTTAATTTAATGGAGAAAAGCCTAGGATTACAATTTCCTTCAACACTTCGCTTAAACGTCTTCTACCCTCTTAACTTGATTAATGATCTTGAGTTGTTAACCTAGAATTCTAATATATTTATAAAGATCTTCCGATGGTCTTATAAAAATATCCTTCTTAACCAATTAACTATATTCCTATGATAATTGAATTAAAGAAGAACTCATTAAGCTTAGACTTTAAAATTGATTACACATGACATGTAAGTGTATTCCTACCCTACATCTAGATCAATTCATCCTAATAAATGAATATGAAACATATGTTATGCAATCCATGTCTAACACCAAACTCCCTTTTCCAAGTTGTATTTAGGTTAACAAATTAGTCTAATTGGTGATCAACCAATTAAAAGCATTAAGCACAAGATTGCATAAACAACTCAAATATCATTAAATCGAACTAAAGAGTAAAATAATCCAAACTATGTGTTGAGTTCCATTGCAATCCTAGAAAAGGAATTTAGTTCATGCTCAACATTGAAAACAATAAGCAAAGGAGTTTCACTACCATTAAATTACAAAAAAAAAATAAAATAAAAGAAGATTAAGGAAAAAGAGAAAACTAAAGGTTGTCAGATCTTTAGTCTTCTAGTATCGAAAATTGCTCTTAGCTCCTTGCAAGGTTGTGATGGCTACTCTCCTCTTTTGAAAATTAAAGCAAAAACTAAGATGGTCTAAAAAATAAATTCTTGTTCCTATTTATAGAGTTTTTTAAAAGTCTGAAGAAGAGAAACTTTGTGGCCAAGTAACTGATTTCAGCTTGGACTTTCCATATATGAGCTGAGTCTCTCCTTCTTGCTTTAGGACTTTACAAAACTACAAAAGACATTAAATTAATAACTAAAATTTAAACATAAAATAAATAAATTAAACTTAATTAAAAATAAATAAAAATAACTAAAAATATTAAATTAATAGTTTAAACTACAAGGACTTAGCTATTTTAAAAGCACAAAATAGGATAAAGTAACTCTAATTTATAGAGTTATCACACCCCCAAACTTAGATTTTGCTAGTCCTCAAGCAAAACAAAACAAAACAAACTAAATAAAACAAAACGAAATAAAGTGAAGCGAGAGATGAATGCACTCAAGTAATGATTTCCTTAATTTTCCTCAAAAGCTGTCTCAAAATCTCAACTCAAAGTATAACACAAACATAATCCAACTTTATGATTCAATTCAATCGTATGTCTCATGCTTGAATGGATTTTCATTGTGTTTGTGAATAATCTCTTGATAAGTCATTGCATGCAATCTAAATAAGTTTATGCCAATGCAAAATACGAATTATGGTACTAGATTCTCATATGTTTGCTTTTCATCTCTCTCTCCACTAATGTAGACTAACACTTCGTCAAGGATCAAGTAGGTCTTTATTAAGCTTGTAATGTAAGGCTAGGATCAAGGTAGAATAAAGATATATTTCGATTTAATTCACCTACAGAAACTTTTCATTTTTTTTTTAGGATTTTCTAAGAGCCATATTTTTTCCCTCAAATTACATACCTCATTATTTGAATACACTTCCTTTTTGCTTCACCAATTTATTCTTTTTTTTTCTATTCTTCGTTTTCGAAGAACCATAACCTTTTTTTTTTATTCACATCACCATTTCACCCAAATTTGACATGAATCATAATTGTTTCCTGTAATATCATCACATGCCTACGTATTGACGGTTAATCATGGTTTTTCTTATTAGGCTAGGCCAAAAGATGTGGCAATCAAAGAAAATATGATATATCAATTACGCACAAAGAGGTAGACTAAGGATATTAATATATAAAGGTAGGTTCGAAAGGCTCAAACAATTCAAAGATGGCCTAAATCACTTCCTTAACTTAGTGTTGTCTAGGATTTCGCCTCGAGAGAGAATCAAACAAATTCTAGGCTCTAGACGTAATCGCAATTCACATCAACATAATCACTCTTTAAATAAACAATGCAAATCTAAGCAAGAGATCCAGTGCTCAAATTATTGAATATCACATCCTAACAATGAGACTAACAAAAGAATATGACATAAAATAAAATCATGCTTATGTTGTTCCCAAGAATCAAGATAAATCAATAACTAAAATTTCATCATTAGATAAGGATCTCATCATATTAAAGTGCCTAATATCTCAAGCAATTTTCTATTTTATTTTATTTATTTTATATATGACTCCTAAACATAAACATGCAAAATAAACGAAAAAGACACAAAACATAATAAACTAGAAAAATAAAAACAGATAAACATCCCCAAACTTAAATCAAACATTGTCCCTATCGCAACCTAAAAAATAACAAGTCTTATCGCAAGACTTTATTATTCGTTAAGCGTGACATTAAAAAAAAATCGAGGAAAAGTCGACTTAATTCCTCTTGAAAAATGAAGGTTTTGAAAATGACCTTGAAAAAGACATGGAGTCGCCACCAATCTTTTTTAGCTAGGTATGATCGGCCACCTATTAAAATCGGTTTTATAAAATATTTTAAAATTAATTAAAATATTTTTTAAAACCAATTTCAAGTCTGCGTTTTAAACCAGAGAAATCAAAGAAGCGGGTTCGGGACTCGGTTACGTGTGGGGAAAGATTAGCCCCCCACAACGCCCGTATAAAACGGTACCTTATTAATCATCTGTTATCTCAAGTCTCGGTAAAAAAGTTGGTTTTAAATTTAGTATTTCAAGTTAAGTCCCACTTTAAAGAAAAATAATTTCGTTTTTATTTGAAAATGATCCGGAATTTATAAATTCAAAATTTTCTTATATTCCCTAACAAACGTGGCTAAATATAGAAATTTTTATTAGTTTGGAAAACTTTCCGAATCATTCTCGTTTTAAAAGAAGATATTCCGTTATTAATGATAATTGATGATATCCTCCCCAGCAAACCCGACAGAGAACTCATGAATTATTTTAACTCGAAAATATCTTTATTTTATTGAAAATCATTACCTTTTTCAAAACATTTTAAAAAATATGAATATGTGTGACATAAATAAATGACATAGCAAAGTCTAGATAATATAATGTAACCTAAATGGTATGATATAATTTAAATGTCATAGCATATTCTAAATGAAATGAAATAACCTAGGTAACATGATATACTATTTATGAAATGAAATATCCTAAGTGACATAATATATTCTATATGAAATGAAATGACCTAGGTAACATGATATATTCTATATGAAATGAAATAACCTAAGTAACATGATATATTCTATATGAAATGAAATATCATAAGTGACATAATATATTCTATATGAAATGAAATGACCTAGGTAACATGATATATTCTAAATGGAATAAAATGATTTAAATGACATGGCAAATATAAATGATATGGCATATAATCTAAATGACATGAAACATAAAATAATGCTATCATATAATATGCATGAAAATAAAAATAAAAATAATAATGCATGAACATATTATATGCTAAATAATGTGACAAAAATAAATAACGAAATAAAAAGCATAGGATATCATGAAATATTCAAAACCATATAATAAATAACATAACATCTAAATTTAAATAAAAAATAATAACAACACCATGGAAATTATCATAGCAAAAATCACATATTATAAAATATGCATGAATATGGAAAATGCAATGCATGAGAATGTATTTTTTCCTTTAATTAAGGAAATCCGTATATCTAAAAAGATATCCGGCTACCTTAGGAAAATATATCAAATTAAATTTTATAAAAATCAAAATACTTTGTGATTGTTTGAAAACAATTTCAGAAAACTTAGATTAAAAAATAAAAAACTAGCTAAACCCTTTTTAAATGGCTCTAATTTCCTAAGTTTAAAATCCTAGACTTGACCACATTTAACCCGAGGTTTATAAAATCATTTTCAGAGTTTAAAAAAGCTTGGAAACTACCCTAAGACAGTAGCTAAACTTCCTAATCAGCCCCTCTAAATAACTTAGCCAAAACAAAAAAAAAAATGATTTTCCTTCAAATTCAAATCTGCCTCCATTGTCTAGTTTTAGAACACTATTTTTTAACCTATTTTTAAAAATTCAAAAAAAACTAAAAAAAACATATTGGAGACTCAGAACATGTAAAACTACATGAGAAACAATTGGCTTAATTTTTTGGTTAAAGATGACTGCCTAGAAAAATCGGGAAAGTACGAGTACTGGGTGAAAAAACTGTTTTGCCAAAACACATTTTTTTTTCCTTTGATTAAATCATTTAAAAATCAAAGTAAAAATGTTAGAGACTCTCCTAAAGACTCACAAACAGTAGCTAACACTTTTGAAAAGTTAGGCAAAAATCAGCTAAGTAAAAAAAATCACAAAGGTAGAATAATCAATTTGACAACTCTTTAATTTCCCACAAGTATGCTCAAAATGAGCATGACTTTGAACCATTGATTGGTCTAATTCATAAATCATGTGGCAATGATATGAAATGCATGAAAATACAACAAATATAATGTATGAAATGCATGATTTAAAGCCTAAATGACATGGAAAATGCATGGCATCAATAAAATGACCTAGACCTAACATGAACTTGCATAGCATTTAATGTAACCTAGGTCTAAAATGCATGATAATGCAAGCACAACCCAAAGCTAAAAAATGCATGAAAAATACACAAACATATAGCATACTTAAACAAAATACACAACAATATATGATGGAAATGAAAACCTATCAACTAGAATAATAAAAATGCACACATAAAGCATAAGAGAGGGGTAGCTGAATGGTCTATATGGACATGGTATTTTCACAAACACTTAACAAACTAACATGTATAGCTAAAAATAATACTTAAATAATGCAAATATAAAGTAAAGGCATGAGAACCAATAGGCATTTTCACAAACACATGGATTAACAAAATGTAAAACAAACTTAAACACTTTGAAAACAGAAAATTAATGATGCAAGACAAATAAAATAAACATGAAAACAGGATAAAAAACTCAACAATGGAAACAAGCAAGCAACCAAATCAAAACAAGCTTCATATTTATGTATTTTAAGAAGATTTAAAGCATCAAAACTTGTTAAATACCATGAATAACATGAAATAAAAAAAGCAAACAGCAACTACACAAAATCAATAGGCCATTCGGCCACCCCTCTAAATCATGAAAAAAAAATTCTCAAAGCTTTTTCCAAGAAAGTATAAAGAAGAACTTAAAGGAGAAACTTAAAAACACTTATTTTAAAAAGGAAAATCAAAAGAAACTCACCAAAATAGGAATCAAAATAGCAAATCAAAAATAGAAAATCAAGGAAAGTGCAAGAGTATGGTGCTTAAAGCAACCTCTATAAGCTATATTGCAAGCTTTTTCTCTTCTAACTTTCTTTTCTTTTCTAAACTTTTTTTTTTGCCTTTCAAAAATGGAGAGCATTCAGCAAAAATCAGAATGTGAATAGAGTGAAAACGAAAGAGAGAACCCCTCCCCCTTATAGTGGCCGGCTAGCCCCTTGGAAGAACCTAGGAGGTTTTAGAATTTTTTTCAACCAATTTGATCCTATGGCCTTCAATCCAAGATGCCTTCTATGTAGGATTCTCACCCTTAGATTAGAATCATCAACCCTTGAATTATGATGTCATAAAAATGTCATAAATATATTCTCTCTCCAACCATTGGTCCTTGTGTTACAAATTCAAAGGCTTGATCACAAAAATAACTACCTTCCTCTTCATTGTTGGCCTTTTGATTAAAACTCAAAAAATATCTGCCCACCATTGGGCCTTGGCCGGCTGACCCCTCATCTTCCAGCCCATGCTTCATTTTTTTTAAAAGCAAGAAAAGCCCTTTTCGATTTCTTGGGTAAAATGACTTTTTTTGCCTCCAGAACATAAATAAATTGCAAACGGACTCAAAATTCAAAAATTATTTTTTTAATACTTTCAAAATAAAAAAAAATTGAATTTTGGAGGTTTTTAAAATTTTCTGAGCCCATTTGCTATTTATTTGGATTTTTTTCCAAAATTGCCTTTTTGTGCTCCCAAACTTTACTATTTTTTAAACGAGCTCCAAATCCAGATTTTTCTTCACCAATATCTTCCAAATAATATGAAAGTATGATCTAGAAGTTTTCATAATTTTTGGAACTCATTTGGTATTTTTTTGGGATTTATCTGCTTGAATTACTGAATAGTGGGCCCGAGCTTTGGCCATTTTACAAAAGAACTCCGAATCAAGATTTTTCTTCACCAATCTCTTGGAAATAATTTAAGAATGAGATCTACAAATTTTCAAAATTTTTGGAGCTCATTTGGTATTTTTCCGGGATTTTTCCTTTTGAATTTCTGCGTAGGGGACCCGAGATTTGGCCATTTTGCAAACGAACTCCGTATCCTGATTTTCTTTCGCCAATATCTTTGAAATGATTTAAGAATGAGATCTGCAAATTTTCAAAAATTTTGGAGTTCATTTCTATTTTTCCCAAATTTTCCAATTTTGCCCTTTTACCTTCGAAACCCAGTTTTGCTCAAAACAAGTTCGATTTTCAGATTTTCTTCAAATTGAGCCTTGGGCTATCCTTGTTTGACCAATCCTCATCAATTAGGGGCTTTAGTCTTACCAAATCGGGTCATTTCTGTAATTCTTTCAAATTTCACCGAAATCCACCAAAAACTCTAATTCTCGGTTTTCTTCCAAATTGACTTTTCTTTCAATTTTTCTTTCAAGTAGCTTCTCCATTACCCGTAGTCAGTGCTTATCTTTCATTTGGAACCTTCAATTTCGACCAATTTGATCGTTTAAGCACTTTTCCCCAAATTTCTCGAATTTGGGTTTCCTTTCTACTGAATCTCTGTAACCCAACTTTTGAACTCCATATCTTTCAATGTAGACCTCGGATTATCAAAATTCTTTCGCCATTTTTCAATTGAACTTCAAATCTTGATTTTGAAAGTGGGTTGACTTTTTTAGTAGTTGACTTTTTGAGGTTGACTTTTTTGGGGTTGACTTTTTCAAGTTTGATTTTTTATGATCGCCTTTTTAGACTAAGTCTCGGAGTACCACCTGTAGGATGAAAAAAAAATCTTTTTACATTCTGAAGCATCAATTTAGGAAGAAAACATACATGTTTTAGTGGTCCGAACAAAATTAGGTGTCTACAGCTACCCCTCTTTGGCTATTGCTGAAAATCAGGAATCATGCAAAGATAAACAAATACTAATTTAGTCTAGTTAGTGAAATCACATGTGAAGAAAAGGAGAAAAGGGTTTTCACTCACTTCCATTCTTCATTCATCATTTTTTTTTTGTTGAAAAAAGTTGTAAATAGAAGATATTGTCCTTAAATTGAATTCCCTGACTAATCAAGGCTCGACCAGTCTTAAGGAAACGAGTTCGATTTGCAAGAGAAGAAAAGACCTCGACGATGGTCTCGGGAGCTTATCCTGTCTTGTGCTAAGCTGTGTTTAAAATTCTGGGTATTTCCTCCAGAAGCTTCGGCTATCACCACCAAAGAATTGCTCAAGCAAATGTAAAATTTTGGATATCTCCACCAGAGGCTTTGGCTATCACCACCAAAGACTTGTTCACTTCTAAAGCTGAAAAACTCTGGATATCTCCATCAAAGGCTTTGGTTATCACCACCAAAGACTTGTTCATTGTTTAAAACTGTAAAAACTTTGGAAACTTGTGCCTGGAGGTCTTAAGAATGGTGCCCGGAGGTCTTAAAAATGGTGCTCGGAGGCCTTACCCGTGATTTGAAAAATTATGCCCAAAGGACTTAAAAATGGTGCGCGGAGGCCTTACCCATGATGAAAATACCTTGACAACGGTCTCAAGGCTCGACTCATTTGATAAACAGAATGAATTCGATTTAAAACAAAAGGAAATATCTCGACGATGGTCTCAAGGCTTTACTCATTTGTTAAAACAGAATGAATTCGATTTAAAACAAAAAGAATACCTCGACGGTGGTCTCAAGGCTCGACTCATTTGATAAAACAGAGTGAATTCGATTTGAAACAAAAGGAAATACCTCGACGGTGGTCTCAAGGCTCGACTCATTTGATAAAACAAAATGAATTCGATTTAAAACAAAAGGAAATACCTCGACAGTGATCTCAAGGCTCGACTCATTTGATAAAACTGAATGAATTCGATTTAAAACAAAAGGAAATACCTCGACGGTGGTCTCAAGGCTCGACTCATTTGATAAAACAGAATGAATTCGATTTAAAACGAAAGGAAATACCTCGACGGTGGTCTCAAGGCTCGACTCATTTGATAAAATAGAATAAATTCGATTTAAAACAAAAGGAAATATCTCGACGGTGGTCTCAAGGCTCGACTCATTTGATAAAACATAATGAATTCGATTTAAAACAAAAGGAAATACCTCGACTGTAGTCTCAAGGCTCGACTCATTTGATAAAATAGAATGAATTTGATTAAAAACAAAAGGAAATACCTCGATAGTGGTTCGGGGCTCGACTCATTTGATAAAACAGAATGAATTCAATTTAAAACAAAAGGAAATACTAAGAATGGTTATGGGTTTGGTTCATTTGGAAAAAAAAAATTTAACTTGAAAATGAAAGGAACAACCTCGATGACGGTCTCGGGGCTCGACTCATTTGAGAAGCAAAACGAGTTCGATTTGGAAAGGAACGTACCTCGACGGTGATCTCGGGGCTCGACTAGTTTGAGAAGCAGAACGAGTTCACTTTGGGGAAGTCCAAGTTTTCCTGATTTCTGCAATGTTAGCTAAATGCAATGATGAGAATGACATGCTTTGCAAATACTTGTATGTTTCTTAAGAATGAATGCAATCAAATGATTGTGTCATGATTTCTAATCCATGGTTTCTTTGAGGTTCACAGATTATCCGACTTCATGACGGAGTCTTCAATTGTTCACTGATGCCCCACTTAAGGAATCCTTCACTCAAGATAACTTGTCAAACAATCTCAGTTTTTGACTTTCGCTGAAATTCACAAATTTTCTAACTTCGTGATGGAGTCTCTAACACGTTCACTGTTTTCTTTTACTTGGTGAATTTTCCATCAAGATTAGTGGTTTACAAACTTTTTCTAAGATTTAAATCTATTCCTTAGTAATATTCTAAATTTCTTTATTTAAAGACTTTTATGCTTACTCATCATCATTCAATCTTATAACAAATAAGATGCAATTTCAAAAATGTACGAAAGAAAATATGAAACAAGCAAGATGTCATGAAAAAGATAACAAGAATTGATTGCAGCAAATGTTTTTTAAAATTGTAAAATTGAATATCAAGGATATAAGAAACAAATGTAATGTTATAGGTTGTAGATGCCCCGGATGCGGAATATCTTGGACCCCTCATTTTTCAAACCATCTGAAATTTCTCTTAAACGAGCAATTTACTTAGGTAACCCCTCGGCTTCCGTAGTTACGTCAGACTGAGTTGTTCTCCTTTCCTTTGATTTTTAGATACTTTCTCCCCCTTTACACGGAGCATTGATTCAAACTTTAATCAGTTCCTGAGCCGCCCTTTGCGGTTTTCAACTCAAGTGTCCTCCATTCGGTATTAAGTCGCCCTTTGCGGGTTTTCGGCTTAAACCTTTTAAATTCTTTTTTCATTTTTTTGTTTTCTCTTTTTTCTTATATTCTACCATGCATCTGAGAATTCTAAATGCTTCCAAGGTAAAAATATCAATTCAAAAGATGGGATGAATTCTGAGAATAACCTTTCAAATTAAATATTCATGCTTGATCAAAATGGACTTTTAAAGCACGTAATGTAGGCCATGGCTCAGGTTTAGAAAGAAAGGTTAAATAGGCCTAAAATGTGTTTAAGGGTGATTGGATCAAAGATCATTTCTTGAGGAGAGTTCATTCTTGAAACATTTGTCCATTTTTTGGACTTTCTTTTCTTTTTTTATTCTTTTGTTGGCTTTCATTTTCCATTCTTTGATTTTCACATTTTTTGATGGCCTTCTTTTTGCCATGATTTTTTATTATTTTTACTCGCATTTACCTTCCAGTGTAGAGGGTGATCCTTGTTCAAGGTTTAAAGAACGAAATAATTCCTAAGGCTCAAGGGGGTGACTAAAGATAATTTCTTCTTAGTGAAAGGAATATGAAAGATGGCCATTCATCATATCAAGCATGAATATTCTCAATAAAAAGCAATCCACAGGAGAGATAGGTATATAGAATTTCCATTTTTACGCTTGGAATCATTCGAATTTCCATGTGCACAGCATCACACTCTTTTTTTTTTTTTTCACGCATAATACTTCTTCAGTTCATCAGCATTCACGGGATTTCTGAAATCCTCCCCGTCCATCCGAGTTAAAATCAATGCTCCTCCAAAAAAGCTCTTTTTACCACATAGGGTTTTTCCCAATTCGGAGCCCATTTTCCTCGCGGGTCCTTTACTATAGGGAGAATTTTCCTTAGTAGCAACTCCCTCTCTCGGAACTGTCCGGGACGAACCTTCTTGTTGTGGGCTCGAATCATCATTTTCTGATACAACTGCCCGTGATAAATTGCTTTCAATCTTTTCTCTTCGATGAGATTCAGCTGTTCATAACGAACTCTAACCCAATCTGCCTCTTCTAGGCCAACCTCCATCAAAATTCGAAGTGAAGGGATCTCAACTTCAATAGGTAGCACTGCTTCCATCCCGTATACCAAAGAAAACGGTGTTGCCCCTGTAGATGTGTGGACCAAAGTACGATATGCATGAAGAGCAAAAGGCAAGATCTCATGCCAATCCTTATACACATCAGTCATCTTCTCAACAATCTTCTTGATGTTCTTGTTAGCTGCTCCCCATTCATCTTCAGACGGTAAGGTGCCAAATTATGATGTGTGATCTTGAACTGAGTACACACTGCTCTCATCATCTTATTATTCAGATTGAGAGCATTATCTGAAATAATTCTTATTGGCAATCCATAACGGCATATGATTTCTTTCTTAATAAATCTGCATACCATCGACTTTGTTACATTCGCATAGGAAGCAACTTCTACCACTTTGTGAAATAATCTATGGCCACCAAGATGAAACGATGTCCATTTGAAGCTTTCGGGGTAATAGGCCTGATCATATCTATTCCCCACATTGAAAATAGCCATGGTGAAGTCATGACATGCAATGGCGATGGCGGCACATGGATCTTGTCTGCATATATCTGGCATTTATGGCACTTCCGGGAATAACTTATACAATGTCCTTCCATTGTCAACTAATAATACCCTGCCCTCATAATCTGCTTAGCTAGCATGTGACCATTAGCATGAGTGCCACATGTCCCTTCATGGACCTCTTCTATAATTCTCCGAGCTTCGGCAGATCCGACACATCTCAATAAGACTTGGTCTTTTCCTTTCTTGTAGAGAATCTCACTGTCTAGAACAAAACCTATTGCTAGCCTTCTCAGAGTCCTTTTGTCATTTTCTGTTGCTCGTTCCGGAAACTGTTGACTCTTGATGTACTACAAGATGTCGTTATACCAAGGGAGGCCATCTGGTTCTTCTTCAATACTTAGACAGTGGGTAGGAGACTCATATATTCTCATCTTTATTGGCACAACTTCAGCCCCTTCATTCACTTTAAACATTGATGACAAAGTAGCCAGAGCATCTGCCATTTGGTTTTCTTCTCGAGGGAAGTAATTGAAATTCACTTCTTCAAATTCCTCCAATAAACTTAGCATGAGTTCTCGGTATCGGATTAGCTTTGTATCTCGGGTTTCTCATTCTCCCCGTAGATGGTATATCACTAGGGCTGAGTCTCCGAAAACTTCCAATATTTTGATCTTTCTGTCCACTACAGCACGAAGGCCCATAGTACACGTTTCATACTCGGCAGTATTGTTTGTACAATCAAAATCCAATCTAGCAGTGAAAGGATAATAATCTTCTTCTGGGGATATGAGGACTGCACCGATTCCGTGCCCCATGGCATTGGATGCACCATCAAAGTACATTTTTCGTACTTTCTTCTTCAGGGGAGCCTCATCTGCTTGCGAAACATACATCAAATCTTCATCTGAGAAGTCAAAGTTCAACGGCTCATAATCTTTCACTGTCTGACTTGCTAAGAATTCAGCCACTACATGCCCTTGATAGCTTTCTGACTTACATATACAATATCGTATTCTGACAATAAAACCTGCCATCTTGTTGTTCTCCTTGATAAAGAAGGTGCTTCCAACATGTACTTAATTGGATCTAGCTTGGCAATCAACCACGTTGTGTGGTACAACATGTACTGTTTGAGTCTTCGAGCAGTCCAAGCTAAGGCACATCATAACTTTTCTACCGACTAATATTTCAACTCATAATCTGTGAACTTCTTGCTGAGGTAGTAAATTGCTTGTTCTTTCTTCCCTGTCTCATCATGTTGCCCCAAGACACAACTCATGGATCTCTCAAATACTAATAGATACAATATCATTGGTTTATCCAAAATAGGTGGCATTAATACTGGTAGGTTGGATAGATAATGCTTAACCTTTTCAAAAGCAATCTGGCATCCTCCATCCCATTCTCCTAGATCACGTTTTCGAAGTAACTTAAATATTGGATCACATTTATTGGTTAACTGAGAAATAAATCGGCAATGTAATTTAATCTCCCTAGAAAGCCTCTTACTTCTTTTTGAGTACGAGGTGGTGGCAAATTCTGAATGGCCTTCACTTTATCTGGGTCAATCTCAATTCTCCTTTTGCTGACAACAAAACCCAGCAATTTTCTCGAGGTGACTCCAAAAGTGCATTTTGCCGGATTTAGCTTGAGTCAAAATTTTTTTGTCGTTCGAAGAGTTTCTTAAGATTTGCAATATGCTCCTCTTCTCCTTGTGACTTGCAATCATATCATCCACATAGACCTCAATTCCCTTATGCATCATATCATGAAACAAGGTCACCATGGCTCTCTGATATGTTGCCCCAGCATTCTTCAACCCAAACGGCATTACCTTGTAGCAGAATATTCCCCACATTGTGACAAATGTAGTTTTCTCCATATCTTCCCGTGCCATCTTAATTTGATTATATCCCGAGAATCCATCCATGAAAGAAAATAAAGAACTCTTCACCGTATTATCCACCAGAGTATCGATAGGGACAAAGGGAAATTATCTTTAGGGCTGGCCTTGTTCAAATCTCTGTAATCAACGCACATTCGCACCTTGCCATCCTTCTTTGGTACTAGAACAATATTTGCCACCCATTCTGGATACTTTGCCACCTCTAAAAATCCAGCATCAAATTGCTTCTTCACTTCCTCTTTTATCTTTAACAGCATGTCCGGCCTCATTATTCTCAACTTTTGCTGAATTGGCTTGCATTCTGGCCTTAAAAGGAGCTTATGAACCACAATATCCGAATCCAACCCTGGCATGTCTTGGTAAGACCATGCAAATACATCCACATATTCTTGGAGCAAGGCTATCAATTTACCCTTTATTGATGATGACAATGAAGTCCCAAATTTGACCTCCTTTATCTCCTCATCATTTCCCAGATTTATCATTTCTAATAGTTCCTTATGAGGAAGTACTTGTTTCTCCTCTTGTTCTATTTTCCTTAATAGATTCGGAGGTAGACCATAATCCTCAGTATCTTCGTTAGCCTCAAAATCACCCGTGCAAGTGGGTCTTTCAAAACCAATTTCAGAATTACTGATAGGAAGGTCCTCATATTCCGCATCCATACACTTGTAAATAGGTGGAGAAGAAACAATATAGAAAAATATATATAATAAAAACAAAATAAATAGCAAAAATGAAAGAATATGGACACATCAATATGAATAAAATGCATCGTGCTTGTTATTTATTGAATGAAAATGTTTAAACAAAAAGCCTATTTCAGAAAAAAAAAAAAAAACTCTTAATATCTTTGGGTAAAGATAATTAAGATTGTTTTTTAAAGTATTACTTTGGAATAGACTTAAAAACTATGGGCAACTCAGTCGCACTCCAATTGGTCAGTCTATATCCTGGTGGACAATGTCTCACCATCCAGTTCGTATTGTCAGTTTTCATCCCTTCTTTCCCAGTCATACAAATTACCATATCCTAAATCTGCCCACCCTTATTCACATGGAACTATTCAAAAGCTTGCTCGATCATTATGAATACATCTTCTGAATTTTTTTCTCCGAATACAAAAATAGCAGAGCGGAAGCTATGAAAGATTGGTGGGAAAGTCATAGGTTCCCATTCAATATCCATACCCGCGAGACGGGCCATCCTCCTTTGTCGGTTCTTTTCAACTTGTTTCCTCTTCTCATGGGCCTTCAAAAGATACCCTAAGCCAAATCGGTCTTTCTTTTCCACTACTTCCATTGCTCGGGCCATCCCTTTAAGATATTTTCCAAGACCTTTTCCAGCCCTACAACCCTTTCCGACTGTAGTTCTTACTCCCAGCCTTGTGTTCTTGGACAACCTTGGTTTTGAAATTTTTCGTCCTTCAGCGATGAAAACCGCATTTATGAATTTCAAAGACCGAAATAAACATTATACGGCATCTTCATTGGGTTCAACATAAGGAGATTCAGTAGATGCAAAGGCTATTATGTCCTATTCTCCTAATATAGTGACCAAATGACCCTCCATCACAAATTTCAGATTTTGGTGGAGAGATGAGGGTACAGCCCCTGCTGAATGTATCCACGACTTTTTCAACAAGCAATTATAGGATGGATTAATATCCATGATCTGAAAGTTCACCGTATAGGTACATGGGCCTATCTCTAGAGAAACCTTAATAGTTCCCATTACCTCTCTCCTGGTACCATCGAAAGCTCTGACTACTGTGCAACTCGGTAGCATATAAGAAATATCAATTGGCAACTTAGATAGGGTTGCTAGGGGCATTACATTTAATGAAGAACCATTATCCAGAAGCACCCTTGGTATGCCCCTTGCAAGTGGTTGTTATGTGAAGAGCCTTTGTGGACCCAATACCATTGGGTGGTATTTTATCATAACTAAAATATATATGATCGTCTGCCGTAATGTTTCCCACCAGCCTGTCTAATGTTCTACCGATATGTTGTTAGCCACATATGTGTGGTTCAACACTCTCAACAGGGTATTTCTCTGTGGCTCCGAGTTTAATAGCAAAGATAAGATAGAGATTCTTGCTGGCTGACGCTGCAATTGCTCAAACGCACTATATTCACTATGCTTTATGAATTTTAAGAACTCGCAGGCCTCTTTCTCGTTCACCGACTATTTTATCCTATTTATTGGGGCTGATCCTCTTTCTACTTCTTTTGACAAATCCATCTCAATATGGATTGATTCAATTGCTTTATTCCCTTTGTCCATTCCTCCATCCTTTCTTGTTGATCCCTATTCAACAACCTCAGGGGCATAACACATTCCACTTCGTGTTAAATGCCCAAACCGATAATATCTTGCTGACTTGAAAACCCGGGCATAACCATGCTGCAGTCATATTTCCATGTTGCAGCTTTGTTTTCCTTGTATGAAAAGGAAGAAGGCAAATCTATGATTATCTTAGGCGCAATTTCCTCAACAACCGGAGTAGTTTTCTCTGGTTAATCTTAATAGATGATCAAAGGTCTTCTTATTCCATAGCCAGTCGTATTCTTAATAACCTCTACTTCATCCTCTATTTCTTCATAAAACTGGGCTTCCCCCTCATCCATCATCTTTTGGACTTTAGCCAGAAAGTCCCCGTATTCCTGTATGATATGACCTTTACATCCATGGAATGGGCACCAATCATCCACCCTGTTTGCAATCATTTTTAAACTGTCGTCGTCCTCCACCATTCTCGCTTTTACCATTTTGACCCTTACTTTTATCATTGGGGTCTTGACTTCACTGACATGTTTTTTCAACCTTCTTTCTTCTCCTATCAATATTGCATTTACTCGATTCTCAGCATGATCGGGTAATAGATTTCCTGCTACATTCGGCCCATTCCTTGTCTCGAACTTCACCACCCCAATATAAATCAAACTTTGGACTTTCTTCTTAAAGGCAATATAGTCCTCAGTCGAATACCCCTGGATCCCTGCATGATATGCGCAGCTAACATTTGCGTTGTACCACCTTAGATATGGTGGTGTCAGAGGTTTGAGGTATATAGGTGCAATAATTTGACTCTACAATAGTTTAGGATATAGCTCACCATAGGTGGTAGGAATCAGATCAAATTGGGGTTTTTGATCATTCATTAGTGAACGTTGATCATTGCGTCCAGCATCTTGGGTGTTTGGGACAGTGTTTCGAGGAAGATTTATCTGTGGGGATATGCCAATTGAAAAAGGATGTTGTGGTATATTGGTATAGGGAAATGGATTTTGGGTAAGATGGTTCATATTGGGATAGTAAAGACTATACCTCGGATAAGGTGTTTAGAGTGTAGGAGGTGCATAAGATGTAGGAGGAGTATAGGGCCTGGGAGGTGTGTATGGTGTAGGAGGTGCATAGAGGTATTGATTGATGCTAACTGCAAGTGTCTTCTCTTTCTTCTTTGCAGGGAAAACCGTTTTCGGGGTAGCATACTCATCCCCTTCCATTTCCCCGTTCTTAATGGCAGACTCTATCATCTCCCCAAATATCACCATATCTACAAAGTCCTTGGTAGCACTCCCCACCAATTTATCATAATAAGGTGTTTTCAGGGTATTGATGAAAAGTACTGTAGTTTCCTTGTTGGTCAAAGGAGGTTGTACTTGTGTAGCCAGGTCTCTCCATCTCTAAGAATATTCTTTAAAGCTTTCAATAGCTTTCTTTTCCATGTTTTGTAGAGTTAGATGGTCAAGCACTATGTCCGTCACATGCTTCTATTGTTCTATGAAAGCTTTGGCTAGATCTATCCAGGAACGGATCTTAGCACGAGTAAGCTGGTTATACCACCGAGTTACAGACCCTATCAAGCTATCTTGAAAACAGTGGATAAGCAATTTTTCATCTTCATCATGTCCGGTTATCTTCGGGCAGTACATGGTCAGATGTGCTGATAGGTTATATTTTTCAAAGTTTGGTACTTTGAACTTTGGATGAATCACCAGAAAGTGCACTAAACTCATCTCTTTGGTATCTAGACTGCCAAATAGCTCCGCCCCTTCAACTGCCCTCAATCTTTCCTCCAGCAGTTGATATTTTTTTGGGATTCCGCTGTTTCAACCCTCTTAAGCTCAGTCATCTTTGCCCTTTCCTTTTCAGCCAGTTCCTCAAAGTCTGGAACATCCACATCAATTGGATCAACCCCAATATTACCCTTTTTAGGACCAAAATTCTGTGCTTCAACCGCTGGTTGGATGTAAACATAGGATGCTGCCCAGTTGGAAGTTCATTTCCCACATGATGGGATGCCTGGCCATTCTGCTGTACCACTCTAGTTGGCCTTCCTGGTTTACTGCCCCCATTCCTGTAACTGAATTTTCCCCTGGCCATTTCTACCTCATCATGGTATTCATCATCTCCATGAGTTTGGCCATTTGTTCTCGTGACTCCTCCTGAGACTTAGCCAACTATTCCTGTAGTTCCCTTTGAGTTATTTCCATACTTTCAATTCTAGCAAGCTGATTGTTCTCCATAGCTCTGGCTTGAGATCGAGTATTGTAAGGGTGTCGAAAATCTGATTCTTTCTGAGTGCGACCAATTGTACCTTTAGTTTTAAAAACCATGAATTAAAATTTATTGACACATTTTTTATTTTTATAAAAAATGAATGAATGAATGAATAAATAACTAAATGTTAATGAATGAACAAATAAGTAAATGACTAAGTGTATGAACATGAATGAACAATTATAAAGAATAAATGAATGGACAAATAAATAAATAACTAAGTGTATGAATAATTTATAAAGAATAAATGAATAAATTATTATAAATATAAATAAATGAATGAACAAACAAACAAACAAACAAAATATATAAAGGAAAGAACAAATGAATGATGAATGCATTTAAAAATATTGGCACCGAGATAATTCCAACCAAACAGTGTTTCATTGATTTCCTAGAACTAAATACATCAAAAATAAAAGTTCACTGCTTAAAACAAAATGATAATCTATCTATCCTAATTAAAAAATGCTATTACAAAACATCGGTCCTATAGTAACTCCCTAGAATCTTGGACCTTTTTTACTGTCCTCTTTTGATTGCCTTGCTTTTCAATCTGACCCCTACTTGTTCACGGCCCTTTGACATGTTAGCAGAAATATCAACGTGTAAGCTTTCCTTAGCTTGTTTCTCCAGTTGATTGGCTCGGGCTTCCTCATGCTTCGCTCTCTCTTTCCAATAGTTCTTCTCTTTCTTGAGGTTTTTGACCTCTTGCTCCCATTCCCCAGAAGTCTTGAGGGTCCCCTCAAATCTGAGCTCGAAGCGGTACTCTTGTTCTCCAAGTGTAATTCCTCAAGATCGCTCTTAGCAGTGTCCCTTTCTCTCTTGATCTTTCTTTTTCTCTTTCTCGAGCTGATTCCCTATTTTTCATGTCCTCAAGCTCTTCTTGCAGTCGGGCAATCTCTTTGCTCATTTGGGCCTTTTCTTTTTTGAATTCTGCCCTTGCAATTTCTAACTCTAATGGAGCTTCCTTAGGTGGTGGACTAATGAACTAGACCTCTTTCCCATCTGATGTCAACAACCTATCATTAACCCTCAATTCCCTACATACCAGGTAATCAGGTGTGACGATGTCGGCATATCTAGCTACCTTCACCTGATGAGTTTCTTTCCATGCTACTACAATCTCATGTACCTTTCCCGAGTATCCATCTTCTCCATAAGCAAATTCCAAATCACTAGGTCATGGGTCGCAGGAGTAAATTGACGGGATTCCGATTGTCTTAGTACCAGTAGTGGTGTATAGCTCACTCCTCCCCATACTCCCAATAATGGAACAGAAGCTTTATCTCTGCACTTGTACAATGTCGGCATACGAGCTATCCATGGAGCTCTCTAAATCATCATCTCAGCTTTGCTATTCAGGAATATGTTGATCCATTGTTCCTCAATCCTATTTTCAAGCCAATCCCTCTTAAGAAATTCACCAATTGGTGCAAAAGACTTCCAATACGAGCGAAAAGGGAAATTCTTCTGTTTACAAAAATGGCTCTGAACCTATATGTAAAGAAGTTGTATATAACCTATAAAATGCCCTTTTCCTTCCCGTCTATAAAAATTCAGAGATTGGATTGTTTCTGCTATAATTGCAGGGGCTGGGTTTATCCTTTGCTCAAGCCTCTCAAAAACAGCAAATACCACCACATCCACATACCCTAATGTTTTTGGGAAGATAACTAAACCATAGATAGCCAAAGCAAAAATATTCCTAACTGCCTCCTTACTTGAATGGATGTGGATTAAGGTTCGTAAAATATCCCATGATATACAGTAGCTTACCCTTTTTCGGATAACATGGCTTTCGATCCAATTTCTTTCCACTCCCAGAATCTTAGACACATTTTTTTTGAAACCCGGCGTCTTTGTATCTTTCAAATAAATACTGTCGGGAATAACATTCTCAATATGCAGCAAGGTCAAATATTCCTCTATGGTTGGAGTCATATCCTTTCGGTTGAAAGTAAAACACTGATAAGCAGGATTCCAGAATTGCACCACAGCCCAGATCACCTTTCCAATGACCTTAACTTGAACTAACAGTGCTATGTCCCCGTAAGTCTGAGTGAAGGCTTCTTTTTCTGATATGTTCCATTGATTCCATATATCCATCAATTACCGGAGATCATTTTTCCTGATAGTAAGATCAACCTCGGCTGGCAATACTGGCATATATCCCATTTTCAAACAACCCCCATTATCCTGCTGACCTTTCTCGGACTGTTTCCTAACCTCTAAATGCTTCTCGACCACTGAGACATTCTGACCCTCCATGGAAGCCCTTTTCGTTGAATATTATCCCGAGAACAATAACCTTCCATGTGCAAAAATGATTACAAGAATGCAAAAAAAAAAAAAAAAAACAAGAAAAAGAAAATGAATTAGTAACGGGAATAAATTCGAATAACACAAAAAACATATAATTCAAAACAATAATTATCCTTGAGGATGCCAACAAAATTTCGGCATTATAACACCCTTGGGACGAAACACCAACACTTATTACGAGCATTGTGATGTACGTTCATCATTGTCCGATTTTCAAAATTAAACTTATTCGGAAAGTAGAATAGAAGATAAAAGGATTGGAAATATTCCTTCATGTGTTCTTAACTTCGGGATATCTAATTGGAAATCTGGCATGGCTTCGCCTAGGTTTACTATACGAAGGTGAATTAGTTCTAAAAGCCCCGAATTGTTCCTCACTGTCGCCGGTGAAGGCTAGTAAGGCACCCCGATAAAAGCGAGTTCAATCCGTTAGAGTTTATTTCCCTAGCCCATGCGGATTGTTAATCACGAAGGCTTAGGTAATTTAGGAAGTGTTTCACTAGCCCATGCGGATTGTTAATCATGAAGGTTTAGTTACTTTGCTCCCACCTAAAAGGACGAAACCCGGGTATAGGGCTCATGATATGCAAATGCACGTGTAGTGTGTGAGGAGAAATAACAAACCTTTCACCACCTATTCTGCATCCCTTATTCTAAATGCCCCAACAAGATTAAACAACATAAGTCATCAATTAATCAATAAATGAATATATGCACCAAAATAACTAGAGTACAATTATAATATGTATGCACATGAATATGGACATATTTTAAAAAAATTATTATTTTTGAAATTATCCTTATTTTTAGAAAAATGTGGGAATTAAAATTAAATATCAATTAAACCAACAAAATCGAGACTTTGATAACACACGACTAATTCTAGGTCTGACTCTCTAATAGTCCATAGTGGAGTCGCCAAGCTGTCGCAACCTAAAAAATAACAAGTCTCATCTCAAGACTTTATTATTCGTTAAGCGTGACATTAAAAAAAACCCGAGGAAAAGTCGACTTAATTCCTCTTGAAAAATAAAGGTTTTGAAAAAGACCTTGAAAAAGACATGGAGTCGCCACCAATCTTTTTTAGCTAGGTGTGATCGGTCACCTATTAAAACCGGTTTTATAAAATATTTTAAAATTAATTAAAATATTTTTTAAAACCAATTTCAAGTCTGCGTTTTAAACCAGAGAAATCAAAGAAGCGGGTTCGGGACTCAGTTACGTGTGGGGAAGGATTAGCACCCCCACAACGCTCGTATAAAACAGTACCTTATTAATCATATGTTATCTCAAGTCTTGGTAAAAAAGTCGATTTTAAATTTAGTATTTCAAGTTAATTCCCAATTTAAAGAAAAATAATTCCATTTTTATTTGAAAATGATCCGGAATTTATAAATTCAAAATTTTCCTATATTCCCTAACAAATGTGGCAAAATATAGAAATTTTTATTAGTTTGGAAAAATTTCTGAATCATTCTCGTTTTAAAAGAAGATATTCCGTCATTAATGATAATTGATGATATCCTCCCCAGCAAACCCGACAGAGAACTAATGAATTACTTTAACTCGGGAATATCTTTTTTTTATTGAAAATCATTACCTTTTTCAAAATATTTTAAAACATATGAATATGTGTGACATAAATAAAATGACATAGCAAAGTCTAGATAATATAATGCAACCTAAATGGTATGATATAATTTAAATGTCATAGCATATTCTAAATGAAATGAAATATCCTAAGTCATATGATATATTCTAAATGAAATGAAATAACCTAGGTAACATGATATATTCTATATGAAATGAAATATCCTAAATGACATAATATATTCTATTTGAAATGAAATGAAATGACCTAGGTAACATGATATATTCTATATGAAATGAAATAACATAAGTAACATGATATATTCTATATGAAATGAAATATCCTAAGTGACATAATATATTCTATATGAAATGAAATGACCTAGGAAACATGATATATTCTAAATGGAATAAAATGATTTAAATGACATGGCAAATATAAATGATATGGCATATAATCTAAATGACATGAAACATAAAATAATGCTATCATATAATATGCATGAAAATGAAAATAAAAATAATAATGCATGAACATAGTATATGCTAAATAATGTGAAAAAATTAAATAACTAAATAAAAAGCATAGGATATAATGAAATATTCAAAACCATATAATAAATAACATAACATCAAAATATAAATAAAAAATAATAACAACACCATGGAAATTATCATAGCAAAAATCACATATTATATAATATGCATGAATATGGAAAATTCAATGCATGAGAATGTATTTTTTTCCTTTAATTAAGGAAATCCGTATATCTAAAAAGATATCCGGCTACCTTAGAAAAATATATCAAATTAAATTTTTTAAAAATCAAAATACTTTGTGATTGTTTGAAAATAATTTTGAAAAACTTAGATTAAAAAATAAAAAACTAGCTAAACCCTTTTTAAATGGCTCTAATTTCCTGTGTTTAAAATCCCGGACTTGACCACCCTTAACCCTTGGTTTATAAAATCATTTTTAGAGTTTAAAAAAGCTTTGTAAACTACCCTAAGACAGTAGCTAAACTTCCTAATCAGCCCCCTCTAAATAACTTAGCCAAAAAAGAAAAATGATTTTCCTTCAAATTCAAATCTGCCTCTACTGTCCAGTTTTAGAACACGATATTTTAACCTATTTTTAAAAAATCAAAAAAATCTAAGAAAAAATACTGGAGACTCATAACATGTAAAACTACACGGGAAAAAATTGGCTTAATTTTCTAGTTAAAGATGACTACCCAGAAAAATCGGGAAAATACGAGTACTGGGTGAAAAAACTGTTTTGCCAAGATACATTTTTTTGCCCTTGATAAAATCATTTAAAAATCAAAGTAAAAATGTTAGAGACTCTCCTAAAGACTCACAAATAGTATCTAACACTTTTGAAAAGTTAGGCAAAAATCAGCTAAGTAAAAAAAATCACAAAGGTAGAATAATCAATTTGACAACTCTTTAATTTCCCACAAATATGCTCAAAATGAGCATGACTTTGAACCATTGATTGGTCTAAGTCATAAATCATGTGGCAATGATATGAAATGCGTGAAAATAAAGAAAATATAATGTATGAAATTCATGATTTAAAGCCTAAATGACATGGAAAATGCATGGCATCAATAAAATGACCTAGACCTAACATGAACTTGCATAGCATTTAATGTAACCTAGGTCTATAATGCATGAAATGCATGATAATGCAAGCACAACCTAAAGCTAAAAAATGCATGGAAAATACACAAACATATAGCATACTTAAACAAAATACACAACAATATATCATGGAAATGAAAACCTATCAACTAGCATAATAAAAATGCACACATAAAGCATAAGAGAGGGGTAGCCGAATGGTCCATATGGACATGGCATTTTCACAAACACTTAACAAACTAACATGTATAGCTAAAGAATAATACTTAAATCATGCAAATATAAAGTAAAGGCATGAGAACCAATAGGCATTTTCACAAACACATGGATTAACAAAATGTATAACAAACTTAAACACTTTGAAAACAGAAAATCAAAGATGCAAGATAAATAAAATAAACATGATAACAAGATAAAAAGACTCAACAATGGAAACAAGCAAGCAACCAAATCAAAACAAGCTTCATATTTATATATTTTAAGAAGATTTAAAGCATCAAAACTTGTTAAATACCATGAATTACATGAAATAAAAAGCAAACAGCAACTACACAAAATCAATAGGCCATTCGGCCACCCCTCTAAATAATGAAAAAAAAAATTTCTCAAAACTTTTTCCAAGAAAGTATAAAGAAGAACTTAATGGAGAAACTTAAAAACACTTATTTTAAAAAGGAAAATCAAAAGAAACTCACCAAAATAGCAATCAAAACAGCAAATCAAGAATAGAAAATCAAGGAAAGTGCAAGAGTATGGTGCTTAAAGCAACCTCTAGAAGCTATATTGCAAGCTTTTTCTCTTCTAACTTTCTTTTCTTTTCTAAAGTTTTCTTTTTGCCTTTCAAAAATGGAGAGCATTCAGCAAAAATCAGAATGTGAAGAGAGTGAAAATGAAAGAGAGAACCCCTCCCCCGTTGTAGTGGCCGGCTAGCCCCTTGGAAGAACCTAGGAGCTTTAGAATTTTTTTCAACCAATTTGATCCTATGGCCTTCAATCCAAGATGCCTTCTATGTAGGATTCTCACCCTTAGATTAGAATCATCAGCCCTTGAATTATGATGTCATAAAGATGTCATAAATATATTCTCTCTCCAACCATTGGTCCATGTGTTGCAAATTCAAAGGCTTGATCACAAAAATAACTACCTTCCTCTTCATTGTTGGCCTTTTGCTTAAAAATCATAAAATATCTGCCCACCATTAGGCCTTGGCTGGCTGACCCCTCATCTTCCAGCCAATGCTTCATTTTTTTTTTAAAAGCAAGAAAAGCCCTTTTTCGGTTTCTTGGGTAAAATGATATTTTTGCCCCTCGACCATAAATAAATAGCAAACGGACTCCAAATTCAAAAATTCTTTTTTAATACTTCCAAAATAAATATAAAAAAAATTGAATTTTGGAGGTTTTCAGAATTTTTCGAGCCCATTTACTATTTATTTGGATTTTTTCTTCCAAAATTGCCCTTTTGTGCTCCCAAACTTTACCATTTTTTAAACGAGCTCCAAATTCAAATTTTTCTTATGAATGATATGGCATACATGACATAGATCATAAATAAAATATCATGATGTCCGAATGACATGGTGATGGCATGTGAATGGCCGAATGGTATGAAATGATGACATGGCATGAATAGCATGGCATGGCATGAAAATGAACCTAAACTATAGATAACATGGAAAATGACATTGCATGACTTGTTATATGGATGACATGGCATAGGTAACATTTGGCATAAAATGATGACATGGCATAGGTGACATGGCATAAAATGGTGACATGGAAAAGCCAAAAATGACTTATTCTCTAAATGACATGGAAAGTGACCTAGGATGCATGACGTAGCTATATAACCTAAGATGCATGACATAACCAAATATAATGCAAGGCACAACCTAGACCTAAATTTCATGGGAAGGCCAAATGTGATGCAAGATATGTCATGCCATTCATGTCATTACGATGACCATTCGGTCAGCATGACATTCCATTCATGTCATTCTATTTTCATGACACAATATTCTCATGCCATGTCGTTTGTTTAGCCATGTCATTGTGTTTATCTCATTTTGGTTTGCCATGTTGATTTCATTCACATGACATTCATTACCATGCTATATCATCTTATGCCATGTCATCATCTTATCTTCCACATTATAATGAAAATGCTTTTCATGTTTTGGTAACCATGCATGCCTTAATGTCAATTTGCATATTCATAACATTTTAATAAATATGGAAATATTTCCGAGTTTAAATAATTCATGAGTTCTCTGCTAGGTCTGCCGAAGAGGATATCATTAATTATTAACAAGGAATATCCTATTCTAAAACAGAGGTGATTCAGAGAGTTTTGAAATAAATAAAACTTTCTATATTTTGCTGGGTTTGTCGGGGAACATGGAAAGGTTTTTGGTATTAATAAATTTCGAGTCATTCTCAAATAAATTCATCCTCATGCCATGTCACCAATGCCATGTCATCATTTTTATGCCATGTCACCTATGCATTGTCATCATTTTATGCCATGTCACCTATGCCATGTCATTATTTTACGCCATGTCACCTATGTCATGTCATCATTTTGTCATGTCATCATTTTATGCCATGTCATCATTTTATGCCATGTCATCATGTATGCCATGTCAATTTCATTCACATGACATTCACCCATGCCATGTCTTCCATATACCATGTCATTTTGTATGCCATGTCAATTTAATTCTGTATGCCATGTCAATTTCATTCACATGACATCCATTCTTATGCCATGTCATTTTGTACGCCATGTCGATTTCATTCACATGACATTCACCCATGCCATGTCATCCATATGCCATGTCATTTTGTATGTCATGTCGATTTCATTCACATGACATTCGTTCTTATGCCATGTCATCCATATGCCATGCCATTTTATATGCCATGTCAATTTATTTCACATGTCATTTTTGTATGACATATCATTTGCCATGTCATTATTACTTTTTCCAGGTCATAATAAAATGTTTGTCATATCATGAAAAATGAGTATGTTTATTTCATTTTTATCCTAGAAACATTTAGCATATTCATGGTTGTAGACACCTAATTTTGTCCGGACCCCTAAATCAGGTAAATTTCTTCCTTGTGATGTTTTAGAATGCAGAAAAGCTCTTTTCATCCTGCAGGTGGAACTCCGAGACTTTGTTTAAGAGGGCAAGCATGAAAAATCAATTCGAAAAAAAGTCAACCTCGAAAAGTCAACTATTGAAAAAGTCAATCCTCATTCAAAATTAAGATTCAAAATTTAATTGAACAATGGTTAAAGAATTTTGATAATCCGAGGTCTACAATGAGAGATATGGAGTCCGAAAGATGGGTTATGGAAACCCTAATTCGGTAAATTTGGAAAAAAGTGCTTAAATGATCAAATTGGTCGAAATTGGAGTTTTCGAATGGAATATATCAATGACTACGAGTATTGGAAAGGTCATTTGGAAGCAAAACGAAAGGAAGAGTCAATTTGGAAGGAAAACAAGAAATTAGGATTTTTGGTGAATTTTGCAAAATTGGGGAAAATTGCAAAAATAGCCCGATTGGATAAAATTACAACCCCTAATTGATAAAGAGTGGGTAAACAAGGATAGCCCAAGGCTCAGTTTGAAGTAATTCCGAGAAAAGAGCTGGTTGGAGGAAAAACGGAGAAACGAGGAAATTCTTGATATTAGAAAAAGGAAAAATCAAATTGGAAGGGAATTTGACCGTCAAAATTGGGTGTTTTTGGACCAACTCCAATTCAATATATAACAAAGGTCTCGAAGAAGAAAATCTGGAAATCGGACCTGTTTTGAGTAAAACCAAGGTTTCGGGGGTTAAAGGGCAATCTTGGAAAATCTGGGAAAAATAGCAAATGAGCTCAGAAAATTATGAAAACCTCCAGATCTGAGTTTTATGTTATTTGGAAGAGATTGGCGAAGAAAAATCTGGAATCGGAGCTCATTTGAAAAATGACAAATTTCGGGTCCACTAAGCTGAAATTCCAGAAGATAAATACAGAAAAAATAGCAAATGAGCTCGAAAAATTATGGAAACTTCCATATCACAATTTTATATTATTTTGAAGAGATTGGCAAAGAAAATTTCAGAATTGGAGCTCAATTGAAAAAGGCCAAATTTGGGAGGCATCAAACCGAAATTTCAGAAGATAAATCTAAAAAAAATAGCAAACGGGTTCGAAAAATTAAGAAAAATTCTAGAACTCAATTTTATATTATTTAGGAAGTATTGGAAAAATAAAATCCAGATTTGGAGTTCGTTTGCAATTTAATCAAGTTTGAGGGGCTAAAGTGTAATTTTAACGAAGAAACGGAAAAGGGCCATTTTTGCAATTTAAAAAATAGAGAGATGGTTGGAATTTGAAGGGCCATTCGGCCAGCCCAAGAAGAGGGGAGTGTTGGCTGAGTTCTTTCATCCAAAGGCCAAAATTGGATAGTAAGGTGGTTTTTTTTATTTTTTTTATTGGGCATTTGTGATTTTGCCACATGGTCAAATGAATGAAGAGGAAGGATGTCAACATTATGGTTACATATTTTAGACCAGCTTTATTTGTTAGGAGCTGATCACTTCATCTTATGGTTGTAATTTCACATTTTTAGCATCTTTGATTAGTGGCCTTTAGATCTAGCTAGCTAGAAAAAAAAGATGTCAACATTCTTACACCATTAGACCATTCGGCTACCTCTTTATAAGGGGGAGGGTTTTATTCATTTAGAGGGTCTTTTGGCTGAATATTATCCATGTTGGAGCAATAGCTAAGTGTAGAAAAGCAAAGAAAAATTTAGAAGAGAAGAAAGCTTGAAAGATAGATTTGAAAGGTAGCCTTTTGGCACCTAACTCTTGCATTTTTCTTTATTTTTCTATGCTGATTTTGCTCATTTTTCATATCTTGTTATTTTATTATGTAATAAAAGTTTTTAAAACTTCCCTTCAAAGCTCCTATCTTTTTTTTTTCATGAAAAAAATCAAAAAACAAATTTTTTACCATATTTTTCAAGTTAGCCGAATAGTATTCCCTTGGTATGCTTGTATTGTGTTTAATTTTATTCCTATGTTGGTTGTGGTATGTTAGCTTGTTTTGATGTTCTAGCTTTCTAAAATAATCAAGATATGGAGCTTATCTCTAACTTTCGTTACTTGTTCTTATTTTGCTATTTTTATCATTTATTTTCATGTCTACTTGCTTTATTTACTAACTTTAATTTTTTGTTTTTACTACATTAAATTGTTCATGCTTTGTATCATTGCCATACCATGTGTTTGTGTATTTTCCTAGCTATATTTTTGCATTTTCTTCATGTTTATTTGTCTATCATGTTTTCATTTATGTCTTGCAAGTTTGCTATGCCATGTGTTTGTGTTATTGCCTTACTAGGATTTTACATATTGTGAAAATGTCCATTCGGTTCCTTTTTTTTTTGTAGTTGCATTTTCATCTTGTTTAGTTACTATGCTTTCATTCATGCTTTGCATCTTTATACCATGTTAATGTGTATTTGTTGTGCCATGTTCATGCATTACTATTGTGTTCATTTGGTCATTATATGTTCATATGTTAGCCATGCATGTTTATATGTCATATTAGGCATTAGGTCATGTTACATTGTCATGCATTTTCTCATGACATTTTAGGCATTAGGTCATCTTTGTATTGCCATGCATTTTCATGCTTATTAGGTCTTAGGTCATCTTTGTATTGCCATGCATTTTCATGCTCATTAGGTCTAGGTCATCTTTATTGCCATGCATTTTCATGCATATTAGGTCTAGGGTTGCATTTATTGCCACAATTTCTATCTAGGCATTAGGTCATCGTTTATGCCATGCATTTTCTATGTCATTTAGGCATTAAATCATGCATTTTATGCATTTAACTTGATATTTGTTCATGCATTTCATATCATCCCACTTGAGTTTTGACTTAATCCAATTAATGGCTCAAAGCCAAGCTCACATAAGAATGCTTGTGGAAAATTAAGAAGTTGGATTTTCTACCTTTGTGATTTTTTTTCACTAGGCAATCCTTGTCCAAATTTTTATAAATTTTTACTACTGTTTGTAGGACCTTAGAGGAGTCTCCAATATTTTTATTTTGATTTTTGAGTGTTTTTATCAAAGGTTTTAAAATGTTTTTTGGTTAAACAGTTTTTCACCTAGTGTTCTAACTTTCATGAATTTTCTAGTAGGTCATCCTTAGGCTAAAAATTAAGTTGATTTTTTTACATAGAGTTCGATATGTTCTGAGTCTCCAATAATTTTTTTATATTTTTTTGAAAATTTTAAAATAGGTAAACAAATAACGTTTTAAAACTGGTCAAAAAAGTCAAATTTGATTTCAAGAAAAAAATAATTTTCTGTTTTGGCTAAGGCATTAAGAGATGGCTAATTTAGAACCATAGCTACTGCCCTAGGCTGATTTCTAAATCATTTTAATTCTAAAATTTGATTTTATAAAGGTCGGATCAAGGGAGGTCAACCCGGGTTTTCAAAGTTAGGAAAATAGAGCCTTTTTAAAGGGAGGTTTCGGCCATAGTGTCATTTTCATCCAAAATTTTCAAAATTATTTTCAACTCAATCACAAAGTATGTTTAATTTAGAAAAATCTGATTTGATGTCATTTCCTAAGATAGTCGGATATCTTTTTAGGTATACGGATAAAATACACTTTCATGCATTGCATTTTTCATGTTCATGCATATTATATGATATATGATTTTTGCTGTGAATATTTTTATGGTGATGTTATTGTTTTGATTTATATTTCATGATGTTATATTGATTGTTATATGGTTGTGAATATTTTATGTTATTCTATGCTCCTTAGTTATTATTTATTTTGTCATATCATTTAGGATTTATTATGTTCATGCATTATTTTTTATTTTCATGCATATTTTATTATAATGTTATTTTTTTATCATGTCATGTTGTTAAATTATATTATGTTATTTGGAATATACCATGTCACTTAGATTATATCATGTCATTTAGATTATATTAACTCATCTAGATTTTGCTATATCATCTTTTACTATGTCACACATGTTCATATTCATCTTTTTAAAATGTTTTAAAAAAGATAATGATTTTAAATAAAATAAAGTTATTCCCGAGTTAAAATAATTCATGAGTTGTCCTCCGGGCTGCCGAGGAGGACATCATCAATTATCATTAATAACGGAATATCTTTTTTTTTTTTCAAAACGAGAATGATTCGAAAAATTTTCTAAATAAATAAAAAAATTTATATTTTGCCGCGTTTGTTGGGGAATATAGGAAAATTTTGAATTAATATATTCCGGATCATTTTCAATTAAAAATAGAATTATTTTTCTTTAAATTGAGAATTGTTTTGAAATGCCAAATCTAAAACTGACCTTTTATCGAGACTTGAGATAACACATGATTAATAAGGTACCGTTTGGTACGGGCGTTGTGGGGATGTTAATCCTTCCCCACACATAATCAACTCCCGAACACACTTCTTTGATTTCTCTGGTTTAAAAACGCAGACTTTGAAATTGGTTTTTAAAATATTTTAATTAATTTTAAAATGTTTTACGAAACTGGTTTTAATAGGTGGCCGATCACACCTAGCCAAAAAAGATTGGTGGCGACTCCATTTTTTTTTTCGAGGTTGTTTTCAAACCCTCATTTTATTTCAAGAAGAATTAAATCGTCTTTTCCTCTGTTTTTTCCAATGTCACATTTAAAGAATAAATGTCTCGCAATGAGACTCGTTATTTTTTAGGTTGCGACAGCTTGGCGACTCCGCTGGGGATTTTAGAGAGTCAGGCCTAGAATTAGTCGTGTGTTATCAAAGTCTCGGTTTTATTGGTTTTTATTTGGTAGTTAATTTTAATTTCCATATTTTTCAATAATAAAGAAAATTTTGAAAATAATAAAATGTTTTTAAATATGTCCATATTCATGTGCATACATATTATTATTGTTCTTTGGTTATTTCATTGTATATTATTTTTCTTTGCTTAACTGATGCTTTATATTGTTTAATAAATTGTTGGGGCATTTAGAGTAAGTGTTGTAGAATAGATGGTGAAAGGTTTGTTTGTTCCTCCTCACACACTACACGTGCATTTACATAACATGAGCTCTATACCTGAGTTTCATCCCTTTAAGTAGAAGTAAAGTACCTACGCTTCGTGTGGCATAGCCTCCGCATAAGCTAGCGAAACACTTTTGGAGTGTCAGATTACTTACGCTTCGTGTGGCAATAGCCTCCGCATAAGCCTGAGAAATGTACTCTAACGAATTGAACCCGCTTTTATCGGGGTACCTTACTAGCCTTTACCTGCGATAATAAGGAACAATTTGGGGCTTTTAGAACTGATTCACCTTCATATAGTGAACCTAAACGAAACCATGCCGAATTTCCATTAGAGCTACCAAAGCTAGGAACACATAGAGGAATGTTTCTGATCTTTTGCCATTTATTTTTGTATTCTGAATAAGCATTGTAGATCGGGCAATGATGAACATACATCGCCCATAATAAATGTGATAATCCGCCCCAAATGCACTGTGATGCCTAAATAAGTAGATATTGTTGGGGGCACATGTTCATTAACTTTTTCACTTTGAATTGATGATTGTACCCTTGTATTTGCTTTGTTTTCCACACATCATTTGTAATAATACAGAAACCTAGTGTTTTTAGGTTGTTTTGAAAATTCTTCTTTTTATACCTTACCTTTTTAGGTATTTCTAAAAAAGAGAAAAAGAGTTTTTATATGAAAAATTTTTCTTCTTTGAAAAAGAGAATAAAGAGTGATATTAGGATCTTCTTTCCCTTGATCTTTTCATTGGCATTTTTGCATAACATTCATATTATTTGAGAAGTTGTAAATATGAAAATTCATTTCCTCAAGCATCTTTGCATTTTGTACATCTCATGCATCATTACGTTCATGCATATAACATGTACATTCATAATTGAATTCTTGATCTCATGATAATAATATCATTTTCATTTGCATGAAAGGGGTTCGAGATATGAGGAATGAATCGGATTGGGTGCTTTGGAACGCAATCAAGAGGAATTTGGACATGAAATCCGAGAGGTGAAAGAATAGCTCGCCAAATTGGTGAAAATGGTTGAGGATATGGGTAAGAGTAAGAGGGAATTTTCTCAGGGCTCTTTATCACCTTCGGATCAACTAAAACCATCAGGTCCGAAACATACAATCCTTGCTGGGTCCTACACTTGTCAATGCCACAAAGGTTTGAACCCTGATGGAATTGTGGACAATGTTGTGAAAATGACTAAAACAGAGAGCTTGATACCAAAGACAAAAACCTTAGATCCCAAACAGTCCCTGTAGTTTGTCCTAGGTCCAAACCAGTGTCCTCACTCTACTATGGTCCAATCGTCCACTGGGATGACCACTACGGGATCCCTGAGTCCCACTCCATCACCACCAATTGGTAGTTCATATTTTTTCCCTCATCAATCACCTTATCAAGCATCCGGGATAAGAGCCTCGAACTATGTACAACGTCTAAGAGTCCCATGTCCAAATCCATACCCTTACCATGCTATTCAGCCACCTCTCCATGTAAACATTTCGGTTCGAGCTTTAGTGCCACCGTCAAGAGCCCCAACCCCTAGGCCATGCATGACCAAGAAACAATCCAAGAATAAGACTCAAGAGTAGTATTATCCCATTCCAATCAGCTACCAAGAGCTTCTCCCTATATTGGTACAAGATCACATGGTTGTCTGTGCCCCGTTGAAACCCCTGTTACCACCATATCCCAAGTGGTATAACCCAAGGGCAAGATGTGATTATCACTGTGAAATTACTTGGCATAGCATTGAAGACTGTGTGGCCTTCAAAAGGAAAGTGAAATCTCTTATAGATGTCGAGTGGATCGATCCAACGACACTGATTGATGAAAGACTTGGGAAATTCAAATAGGGTTGGGAATTTGATGTTGACTTTGGTCTTTCATGATGTAATAGGATTTCGTCTTTTCAGTAGCCGGCTCTTATAGCCTTAGGATGCTAGGAAAAATAAAGTGCTTGTAAAGACATTTCTAACCACTGCTCAGATTTTGTAAACATGGTTTATACCTTGTGAACATTGACATGGGAATGAATTGGTTACGCCTCAAATTTATGAGATGTTGATGATTAAGTTCCTCCGATTCTTATTTCCTCCGTGGTATCTTCCCCTTTGCATTTTGCATGCCATACCATACATTTCATTCATACATAGATTATGTTGGCATCAGGTTGTATTCATGACAAAAGTAGTCAGCATGGTTTCCCTGTATATTTATGCATTAATTTGTTGGTATTGTGTTGCATTTATAACATACATGGTCAGCATATTTTCTTTGTGAATATCCATGCATTAATTTGTTTATTCTTTACATACATCATATGGGTATCATATTGTATTCATGGCATTCATGGCTCATTCATCATGAAACACATTTAGAGGGATAAAACAGAAATTAGCTTGGCTTTAAGAGTCTTTGAAAAAAATTTCCACTTTAAATCAGAGGTATAAGAAGTACTGAGTACCTTTTTAATACAAGTTAGAGCTATGGAGAATGAACAAGCTG
Organism: Fremontodendron californicum; assembly: GCA_030761205.1. NCBI lineage: Eukaryota > Viridiplantae > Streptophyta > Magnoliopsida > Malvales > Malvaceae > Fremontodendron > Fremontodendron californicum. The sequence goes on along the minus strand of JAULJL010000025.1, from coordinate 6,761,852 downwards.
CCTGAATAGAAAGAATGGAAAGGGCATAAGAAGAATTGCGATAACAGTTGGCAAAATCTCAAGCAGAATCGAGAGATAAGATGACTAAACTGATGGAGCTGATATCTGCCGTAGTCAAGGGAAAGGGATACACTGAAAACTTGACCGCCAAAGAAGGGTCGGGGACAGAAAAAAATCAGAATAAGGTCGTAATATTAGGTGTCCAGAACACAATTAATCCCGTCAATGTCCTAAACTTAGATGATCCAGCTAAACAAGCAAAACTGAAAATGGTTGAGTCGAATGGGGCTGAGTTGGTAGATTCCCAAAGGAAGTATCAGCTATTAAAGGAAAGGCTCCGGGCAGTAGAAAGTACAGATGTATTTGGGAGAGTAGATGCGAAAGAACGTTGCTTGGGCCCCGATTTAGTCATTCCTCCTAAATTCAAGGTCCCCAATTTTGAGAAATATGATGGGACAACAGATCCGTCAGTCCACATCACTATGTTTTGTCGAAAGATGATGGGCCATACAGATAATGATAAGCTTTTGATCCACTGCTTTCAGGATAGCCTCAGGGGGTCCGTGGTTATATGGTATAATCAGTTGAGCAAGGATCGGATTCACTCTTGGATTGATTTGGCTAATGCATTTTTGAGTCAATACAAGCATGTGACTGATATGGTGCCTGACCATCTCACTTTGCAAAATATGGAGAAAAGGTTAATGAGAGCTTCAAAGAGTATGCTCAGAGGTGGAGGAACATGGCCACCCAAGTATGACCGTCCCTGAATCAGAAGGAAACTACTGTCCTTTTTATAAACAAACTGCAGGCCCCGTACTATGATAGACTCGTCGGCAATGCCATGAAGAATTTTTCGAACATGGTAATCTTCGGAGAAATTATTGAAAATGCTATCAAGGGTGGAAAACTCGAAAGGGGTAAAAAATCTAATGCAGAGAGAAACAGGACACCCAAAAAGAAAGAGGAAGATATCCAAGCTATGAGAGTTTTTGCCCTGTATCTTCAGGCTCTTTCATACCAACTATCATGTCCTTCTATGAACTACATATCCCAGGGTTCATACTTATACCCGATGGCCTCTCAGAATCTAGCAAATCTTCAACCTCTTGCCAGCCAAAGGAAGCCGAAGAACATCCGAAAAAGAGATCAGTTTGAGCCACTCCCTTTGTCTTACTCTGAACTATTGCCCCAGTTGATCGAAGAGCAACTCCTCACTAGAGTTCCAGTGCAGCCTATCTAACCCCCATACCCGAGCTGGTATGACGAGAATGCATATTGTGATTATCATTCTGGGATTCGGGTACATTCCACAGAAAAATGCCTATGCCTGAAACGGAAGGTTCAAGCACTCATCAATAAAGGGCAGTTAGATGTGAGGAAGAAACAAAGGTCAGATAGTGTGGAGAATCCACTGAATGGGAATGATCAGACCATTGTGGATGTCATAATAGGGGAAGAGGATGAAAAGGTAGAAAAGAGTATCGAGGAATAGCCAGTTTGAATTAGGGAAAACATGTCAAGGGGGAGTTTTTATGCATGTAGTTTCATACCTCATGATGAAAACACTTGTCTTATGTTAACATCCATATAAAATAAATGAATTCTGAATGCTTTTATGTTTATTTTGTTTTAATAATAATTTGAATGTGCAAAAACAAGTATTAAGGAAGTTCTAATAATGGACAGTCTCGAGAATATTGATGATCATTGTTAGAAATAACCCAATACCTTTTTTCACTCTCTTTTGGGGCTTTCCTATGCCTAAATCCCTTGAACCAAGACCACTTGAAAAACCTAATGCTTCAAGGAATATGAATGATTGAACTTCATAAACCATTGTCATTGCAAAGATGAAGATCCTAGTTTAGGCTATGAGCAAAGGAACGAAAATTTTGAAAATTTTTCGAACTTCTTGGAAACTCGAACAAATGAGACATTCTTTCAAGAATCTAGTGTTGGTGTATGCCCTAGAGCCAATCGATTTGGTCAGGTATAAACAACCAATAATGCAAACCCATTACTACATCTTAGTGATACAAGGTTTTCCTTCATGTTAGTACGATGATAAGGAGTTATTAAGTACTAATCGGATGAAGCCCATGGAACATAATGGCCTTGCAAAGGAATTATATATAATTCTGAGATCCTTATGCATCAAAGTCATGTTCACAAATCGGTTCCTGGTCATCGTATTGCTAAGACGAGGCACTGGCAATGCTGAAAGACTGGTACATGTTAAGCCTACTTACTTAGTAAGCAATTGATCTCATGTGTTGAAGTATATGAGATACTTTAGGATAACATGTAGATGCTTGTCTGTTGAACAAGTTCACTGAACATGGCCCGCTGTGAGAACTCCATTTGGTATTGTCACTCAAGTGTCTATGGAAACGTTCTCACGTGTTATTCGTGTAAGTAGTCCTCTGACTTGTGATACCAGGCCATCTTGTATCGAGAGTGTCATACTTTGATTCAATCACAAACGGGTCCCAAACAAGAGTGATGCTTATGGTAGGGTGGTTTTGGGTATGACATGAACCATACGAAGATTGATGAGTGATCCAAAGAGGATTCACCACTCCAAGTGACATCGAAGACATATCTCATCTGTTCTTGTCTTAAGTTAACTTGATAGAATCTCTGGCCAGAGTATGATGAATTTAAGAGAAATAGTTTCTCTAAGTTCACAAAGTTAACCAAAAGCTGCAAGAACTAATATGGATTGAACATGAGTAGACACTGCACCATGCTCATGGTCTTTTCGGGATATTTGGTGAAAAGACCGAATTACATTGATAGACTGAACACGAAAGGTTATGTTGAGACTAACTTGACTCTCCAGTATTTGGGTGGTAATGATAGCTTGCTAGAGTCCGCTTATGATCTATGAATTTAAATTAATTAGAATAATTTTATATTCATTGCCAACATATTGGAAGCCTAATGGGTCACACATAGAAAGGTGAATTAAGAGATTAAAATGGAAAGATCCTAATTGATTAATTTGAGAATTTAATCAATAGGGACTTAATTAAATAGTTTAATAAAGTGGAAGGACTTAAAGGCAAATAGATAGGAGTTATTGTCCATAGTCCAAACCCTGGAGTGATTGCCGCCCCCTATATAAAAGAAACATGTGATAGCCAACCTCCCTATGGCCCCTCTAGCCGCATATGTGATATGCTTAGAGGCTTTGGTGTCTTCTTGATTTCTTGACTTCCTCCTTGCCTCTTCATGGATTGCTAGAAAGAAAAACGTTTTCTTTCAAGAGAGCAAAGGCATAGAGTGAAGAAGAAAGAAGATCAAGATAATCCTTGAGGTTGGCGCACCAAACCCGAAGAAGCAAGAAAAGCGTTTTCTTCTTCTTGATGCTTATAAAGCATTCAGCCATGGATGTTTATTTATATGGAGAGAGGTTTCTTGAAACCTAAACTACTAGCATCGTTTTCGGCAAGACTCCATTCCTACCTTGCGAAGGTTTTCTTTATCATCTTGTGTGGATTACCATTAAAGGCCAAACACTTGTGTGGCTTGAAGTCTCGGATTGACAACTTGGTGTTCAAGATTGAGTGGGCTGTTTGGAAACTCAAAATTACTAGATCTTTGATTTAAGGTATGATTCTTGATCAGATGTATGCTTTATAATTACAAGATCGCATTAAAATTTTACAAGCATGATCCTGTAAGATTCGACTATCTCTTTGTTTATTTTTTCGCTGCGTTCATGTTCTTCTTTAATTCGATTATTGTTTGAGCATAAGGTCGAATCACAACATCTAGATCAAGGTAATTTGGTATGTGTCAAGGATATGCCAAAACCATTCACATCTTTTCCAAATAACCATAAAACACCAATGACCCAAACATTATTTCATGATTGACACCTCGGGGCACCATGACTAAACCAGATTATCCTATTTTGTTCTTGTCTCTTCAAAGAACCCAGGATTGAAACTCAGTCTTTCCAGTGTAAACCTAGACTTGCGATGTTTCTCGTAATAATACAAATTCTCATGGTTAATCAAATTGGGGCATCATATGTGGAAATGATGGATACATGGTGAATAAGGATGGATTAACGCATGAATCATTGGGGCATGCGAGAGAAAAAAACAAATAAAAATAAGAAAATTTGTGATATCATACATATGGGAATTCGGATGATTCCAAAGTGCAAAATGAAATTCTGATTATCTATTCCCCCTGGGGATTGCTTTTCAATGAGAATATTTGTGCTTGATATGAGAAATGGCCATCTTTTATATCCCTTCGCAAAAAAGAAATTATCCATAGTCACCTCTTTTGAGCTGAAAGAATTCTGTCTTCTTTGAACCCTGATCAAGGATCACCCTCTACACTAGGGGGCAAATGCAAGGAGAGATCTTCTCAAAGAGCATGGAGAAATGAGTCCAAAATAAATACGGGCTCACTTTGTCGAAGTGAAGAAAAAGGAAAAGAAAAATGGCGAAATGGAAGCCAAGAACAAAACAAAAGAAATGGAAAAAGAAAAAGAAAAAGAAAAAAGAAAAAAGAAAAAAATACGAAAAAGTTTGGAAAATGAAAGTTAGAAAAGTCCAAAAAGGGGCAAATGCTTCAAAAGGAATCCTCCTCAAGAAATGATCCTTGATCTGATTACCCTCAAACACAGATTTTGGGCCTATTTATCCTTTTTTTCTAAACCCTGAACCTTGGCCTACATTACGTGCTTTAAAAGTCCATTTTGATCAAGCATGAATATTTAACTTGAAGGGTTTCTCCCCAGATTTTATCCCATTACATCGAATTATCATTTTACTATGGAAGAATTTAGAATTCTCAAGTGCATGGTAGAACAACAAAAAAAAAGAAAGAAAAAATGGAAAGAATGAGACTCGAGGGCGAAAACCCAAAAATAGGCGGTCTAGAGTAAAATGGAAATTTTTGATGCCATCTATGTCAGTACCGATGCCATAACAAAAGAAGTGGTCATTGAGGAACATCTAGGAATTCCTGAACCTCCCAAATTGTCAGCTCTCATTCGGAGGATTGACTTCAAAAACTGAGACTTTTTCCCTCCAAAATTAACTTTCCAGTTTAAACATCCCTGCCAATCTTGACGCTTGTCAAAATGCCTTGATATGGAAAATAAAAGAATGTTGAATTTGTTTGTTTCTCAATGAATTCCTGATTTATAAAACCTGTTCCATTTGTCAGCTTAGAAGTGACATACATTATTGTTGTGAAGTTTTCTTCGATCAACCAAAATCTTGTTATACCAAGCCTTGCCAATTCAAATTGAAAAATTGAGATTGACACTTAGGGAAATTTCTAACAGTGATCATCAGTCTTCAACAGATTCATACATCACACTATGGGGTTAATATTTTTGGCTCAAAAGTTTTCATTAAATGAGCAAAATTATTTTTCAAAAAGGAAAAATAAAATATTTTCGAAATACCCTTTTTTTATGTTGACATGAGATAAGGGTTTTTCTAACCCAAAGGTGTGGAACTACTAGGGTTAACCTTGACCTCCAAATATGAGAAGAAGAAATAGAACTTGGCAAGCAAACTTCTATCAATAAGAGTTTGAAAACTGTTGGGGCAAAGAGAATAGCCAAAGATTGAAAAATGAATTGAAGATATACTCTGATTTGAAGAGGAAAAATGAATTGGAAAGGCTAAGCCAAAGTCTAGAAAAATGATCGGGGGCATTTGCATCACTCATGAGTACTCATCCCTTTATTGAGCTTTGCATCTGCACAGTGTCCTTCATGGATATTTGTATTTGCGTCATCTCAAGCAATTGCATCATTTCTAGAATTATTGCATTTTCATTATTGTGTGGTAACTGCAGTTACACCATTCATAGACCACTTACATGAACATGATTCGTAGGGGCGTCTGCATCATTCCATGAAGCAGTTGCGTCAACGTTGATCTTTGCATTTGCATCATTTAGAAGCATTTGCACATTGTTGATCTTTACATCTGCATCATTCCAGGAAATAGTTGCATCATTCGAGGAATTTGCATTTGCAACATTTAGAAACATTTGCACATTGTTGATCTTTGCATTTCCATCAAGAAGCATTTGCATAAATCCAAGACATTTGCATTTGCACCATGAAGCATCTGCATCTTATCCAACATCTATGCATCTGCATCAAGAAGCATTTGCCTCAATCCAAGCTATTTGCATTTGCACCATGAAGCATCTGCATCTTATTCAACACCTGCATTTGCATCAATCCAAGCCATTTGCATTTGCACCATGAAGCATCTGTATCTTATTCAACATCTGCATCTGTATCAAGAAGCATTTGCATCAATCCAAGTCATTTGCATTTGCACCATGAAGCATCTACATCTTATCCAACATCTCTGCATCTGCATCAAGAAGCATTTACATCAATCCAAGCCATTTGTATTTGACCATGAAGCATCTGCATCTGCATCAAGAAGCATTTGCATCAATCCAAACTATTTGCATTTGCACCATGAAGCATCTGTATCTTATTCAGCATCTGTATCAAGAAGCATGTGCATCAATCTAAGACATTTGCATTTGCACCATGAAGCATTTGCATCTTATTCTGCATCATTCCATAAAGTAGTTGCATCAATCGAAGACATTTGTATTTACACTATGAAGCATTTGCATCTTATTCTGCATCATTCCATGAAGTAGTTGCATCAATCGAAGACATTTGCATTTACATCATGAAGCATTTGCATCTTATTTAATATCTGCATCTGCATCAAGAAGCATTTGCATCAATCCAAGGGTTTGCATCTGCATCATGAAGCATTTGCATCAGTCAAAGACGTTTGCATCTGCATCATGAAGCATTCGCATCCTCTTTCAAATCCTCCAGGTTAATTTCCAACACATTTCGAAACCTCTGGCTTCACTAAATCTCTTCTCAATTTTCGGTTTCACCCAGGTCATCTCATAGAAAATGCCTTTGGCTTCATCCAGATCTTCCTCAACTTTCTGGTTTCACCCAAGTCATATCAATCTCTGGCTTCATCCAGATCTTTCTCAATTTTCGATTTCACCCAGGTCATATAAATGCCTCTGGCTTCATCCAGATCTTCCTCAATTTTCGGTTTCACCCAGGTCATTTCAATCTCTGGTTTCATCCAGATCTTCCTTAACTTTCTGGTTTCACCCAGGTTATATAAATGCCTCTGGCTTCATCTAGATCTTTTTGACTTCTGGTTTCGCCCAAGTCATCACCATGAAAATTATCTATGGTTTCGCCTAGATAACTTTTCGACTTCTGGTTTTGCCCAAGTTATCACCATGAAAATTATCTATGGTTTCACCTAGATAACTTTTCAACTTCTGGTTTCGCCCAAGTCATCACCATGAAAATTATCTATGGTTTCGCCTAGATAACATTTCGACTTCTGGTTTCACCCAAGTCATCACTATGAAAATTATCTATAGTCTCGCCTAGATAACTTTTTGACTTCTGGTTTCGCCCAAGTCTTCACCATGACAATTATCTATGGTTTCGCCTAGATAACTTTTCGACTTCTGGTTTCGCCCAAGTCATCACCATGAAAATTATCTATGGTTTCACTTAGATAACTTTTCGACTTCTGGTTTCACCCAAGTCATCACCATGAAAATTATCTATGGTTTCACTTAGATAACTTTTTGACTTCTGGTTTCGCCCAAGTCATCACCATGAAAATTATCTATGGTTTCACCTATATAACTTTTCGACTTCTAGTTTCGCCCAAGTCATCACTTTGCAAATCGAACTTGTTTCCTAAAGACGGGTCGAGCCTTGATTAGTCAGGGAACTCAATTTAAGGACAAAATCTTCTATTTACAGCTTTTTCAAAAAAAAATGAAATGATGAAAATGATGAAAAAATGAAAACTCCCTTTCCTTTTCTTCACAAGTGATTTTACTAACCGAACAAAATTAGTATTTGTTTATCTTTGCCTGATTCCTGATTCTCAGCAATAGCCAAAGAGGGGCAGCTGTAGATACCTAATTTTGTCCAGACCCTTAAATCAGGTAAATTTCTTCCTTGTGATGTTTTAGAATGCAGAAAAGCTCTTCTCATCCTGCAAGTGGAACTCCGAGACTTTGTTTAAGATGGCAAGCATGAAAAGTCAATCTCAAAAAAAGTCAACTACTAAAAAAGTCAACCCTCATTCAAAATTAAGATTCAAAGTTTAATTGAACAATGGTGAAAGAATTTTGATAATCCGAGGTCTACAACGAGAGATATGGGGTCCGGAAGATGGGTTATGGAGATTCAGTGGAAAAAAATCCTAATTCGGTAAGTTTGGGGAAAAGTGCTTAAACAATCAAATTTATCGAAATTGGAGTTTTCGAATGGAATATAATCAATGACTACGGGTATTGGAAAGGCCATTTGGAAGCAAAACCAAAGAAAGAGTCAATTTGAAAGGAAAATCGAAAATTAGGGTTTTTGGTGAATTTTGCGAAATTGGAAAAAAATTGCAGAAATGGCCCAATTCAGTAAAATTAAAGCCCCTAATTGATGAAGAGTGGGTAAACAAGGATAGCCCAAGGCTCAATTTGAAGTAATTCTGAGAAAAGAGCCGGTTGGAGGAAAACGGAGAAATGAGGAAATTCCCGATATAAGAAAAAGGAACAATCAAATCGGAGGGGAATTTGCTCATAAAAATTGGGCATTTTTTAACCAACTCCAATTCAATATATAACAAAGGCTTGAAAAAAAAAGAAAATCTAGAAATCGGACCTATTTTGAGTAAAACCGAGGTTTCGAGGGTTAAAAGGCAATCTTGGAAAATCCGAGAAAATAGCAAATGAGCTCAAAAAATTATGAAAACCTCTAGAAATGAGTTTTATGCTATTTGGAAGAGATTGGCGAAGAAAAATCCAGAATTTGAGCTCATTTGAAAAATGGAAAATTTCGGGTCCAATAAGCTGAAATTCCAGAAGATAAATCCAGAAAAAATAGCAAATGAGCTCGAAAATTTATGAAAACTTCCAGATCTCAATTTTATATTATTTGGAAGAGATTGGCAAAGAAAAATCTAGAATCGGAGCTCAACTGAAAAAGGCCAAATTTGGGAGGCATCAAACCAAAATTCCAGAAGATAAATCCGAGAAAAATAGCAAACGGGCTCAGAAAATTATGAAAACTTCCAGAACTCAATTTTATATTATTTAGGAAGTATTAGAAAAATAAAATCCGAATTTGGAGCCCGTTTGTAATTTAATCAAGTTTGGGGGGCTAAAGTGTAATTTTACCGAAAAAACTGAAGAAGGCCACTTTTACAATTTAAAGATAGAGAGTTGGCTTGAATTTGAAGGGCTATTTGGCCAGCCAAGATGAGGGGAGTGTTGGCTGAGTTCTTCCATCCAAAGGCCAAAATTGGATAGTAAGATGGTTATTTTTTTGATTGAGCCTTTGTGATTTTGCCACATGGTCAAATGAATGAAGAGAAAGGATGTCAACATTATGGTTACATATTTTAGACCAGCTATATTTGTTACGAGCTGATCACTTCATCTTATGGTTGTAATTTCAAATTTTTAGCATCTTTGATTAGTGGCCTCTAGATCTAGCTAGCTAGGAAAAAAAGATGTCAACATCCTTACACCATTAGACCATTCGGCTACCTCTTTATAAGGGGGAGGGTTTCATTCATTTAGGGGGTCTTTTGGCTGAATGTTATTCATGTTGGAGCAATAGCTAAGTGTAGAAAAGCAAAGAAAAATTTAGAAAAGAAGGAAGCTTGAAAGATAACTTTGAAAGGTAGCCTTTTGGCACCTAACTCTTGCATTTTTCTTTCTTCTTCTATGCTGATTTTGCTCATTTTTCATATGATTTCTTGTTATTTTATTATGTAATAAAGGTTTTTAAAACTTCTCTTCAAGGCTCCTATCTTTTTTTTTTTATGAAAAAATCAAAAAACAAATTTTTTACCATATTTTTCAAGTTGGCCGAATGGTATTCTCTTGGTATGCTTGTATTGTGTTTGATTTTATTCCTATGTTGGTTGTGTTATGTTAGCTTGTTTTGATGTTCTAGCTTGCTAAAATAATCAAGATATGGAGCTTATTTCTAACTTTCTTTACTTACTTGTTCTTATTTTGCTGTTTTTATCATTTATTTTCATCTCTACTTGCTTTATTTACTAACTTTAATTTTCTGTTTTTACTACATTTAATTGTTCATGCTTTGTATCATTGCCATTCCATGTGTTTGTGTATTTTCCTACCTATATTTTTGTATTTTCATCATGTTTATTTGTCTATCATGTTTTCATTTATTTCTTGCATGTTTGCTATGCCATGTATTTGTGTTATTACCTTGCTAGGTTTTACATATTGTGAAAATGTCTATTCGGTTCCTTCTTTTTTTTTTGTAGTTGCATTTTCATCTTGTTTAGTTACCTTGCTTTCATTCATGCTTTGCATCTTTATACCATTTTATTGTGTATTTGTTGTGCCATGTTCATGCATTATTATTATGTTCATTTGGTCATTATATGTTCATGTGTTAGCCATGCATGTTTATTGTCATATTAGGCATTAGGTCGTGTTACATTGTCTTGCATTTTCTCATGACATTTTAGGCATTACGCCATCTTTGTATTGCCATGCATTTTCATGCTTATTAGGTCTTAGGTCATCTTTGTATTGCCATGCATTTTCATGCTCATTAGGTCTAGGTCATCTTTATTGCCATGCATTTTTATGCATATGAGGTCTAGGGTTGCATTTATTGCCATGCACAATTTCTATCTAGGCATTAGGTCATCTTTTATGTCATGCATTTTCTATGTCATTTAGGCATTAAATCATGCATTTCATGCATTTAACTTGCTGTTTGTTTATGCATTTCATATCATCCCACTTGATTTTTGACTTAAGCCAATTAATGGCTCAAAGCCAAGCTCACATAAGCATGCTTTTGGAAATTTAAGAAGTTGTCAAGTTGGATTTTCTACCTTTGTAATTTTTTTTCATTAGGAAATCCTTGTCTAACTTTTTAGAAAATTTTCTACTATTTTTAGGATCTTAAAGGAGTCTCCAATATTTTTATTCTGATTTTTTAATGTTTTTATCAAAGGTTGAAAAATGTTTTTTGGTTAAACAGTTTTTCACCCAGTGTTCTGACTTTCATGAATTTTCTGGTAGGACATCCTTAGTCTAAAAATTAAGTTGATTTTTTCCCATAGTGTTCAATATGTTCTGAGTCTCCCATAATTTTTTAGGTTTTTTTGAAAATTTTAGAATAGGTAAAAAAAAAATCACGTTTTAAAACTGGTCAGAAAAGTCATATTTGATTTCAAGAAGAAAATAATTTTCTATTTTGGCTAAGGCATTAAGAGAGGGCTGATTTAGAACCATAGCTACTGTCCTAGGTTGATTTCTAAATGATTTTAATTCTAAAATTTGATTTTATAAAGGTTGGGTCAAGGGAGGTCAACCCGGGTTTTCAAAGTAAGGAAAATAGAGCCTTTTTAAAGGAGGGCTTCGACCATAGTGTCATTTTCATCCAAAATTTTCAAAATTGTTTTCATCTCAATCACAAAGTATATTTATTTAGAAAAATCTGATTTGATGTGTTTTCCTAAGGTAGTCAGATATCTTTTTAGGTATACGGATGTCCTTATTTAAAGGAAAAAATACACTTACATGCATTGCATTTTTCATGTTCATGCATATTATATGATATATGATTTTTGCTATGAATATTTTTATGGTGATGTTATTGTTTTGATTTATATTTCATGATATTTGATTGTTATATGATTGTGAATATTTTATGTTATTCTATGCTCCTTACCTAGTTATTATTTATTTGTCATATCATTTAGGATTTATTATGTTCATGCATTATTTTTTATTTTCATGCATATTTTATTATAATGTTTTTTTTTTTAATCATGTCATGTTGTTAAATTATGTTATGTCATTTAGAATATACCATGTCACTTAGATTATATCATGTCATTTAGATTATACTATGTCATGTTATTAAATTATGTTATGTCATTTAGAATATATCATGTCATTTAGATTATATTATGTCTTCTAGATTTTGCTATATCATCTTTTACTATGACACACATGTTCATATTCATCTTTAAAATAAAATAAAGTTATTCCCGAGTTAAAATAATTCATTAGTTCTCCTTCGGGTTTCCGGGGAGGACATCATCAATTATCATTAATAATGGAATATCTTTTTTTTTCAAAACGAGAATGATTCGAAAAATTTTCTAAATAAATAAAAATTTCTATATTTTGCCGCGTTTGTCAGGGAATATAGGAAAATGTTGAATTAATAAATTCCAGATCATTTTCAATTAAAATGGAATTATTTTTCTTTAAATTGGGAATTATTTTGAACCGACTTTTTACCGAGACTTGAGATAACACACAATTAATAAGGTACTGTTTTGTACGGGCGTTGTGGGGGTGCTAATCCTTCTCCACACGTAATCGACTCTCGAACCCGCTTTTTTTATTTCTATGGTTTAAAAATGCAGACTTTGAAATTGATTTTAAAAATATTTTAATTAATTTTAAAATGTTTTACGAAACTAGTTTTAATAGGTGGCCGATCACACCTAGCTAAAAAAAGATTGGTGACGACTCCATTTATTTTTTGAGGTTGTTTTCAAACCCTCATTTTATTTCAAGAGGAATTAAGTCGTTTTTTCCTCTGTTTTTCCCAATGTCACACTTAACGAATAAATGTCTCGCGATGAGACTTGCTATTTTTTAGGTTGCGACAATGGTCATTTTCAATTATTTTTGAAATATATGAGAAACAATATGATATTTTTATAAATCAAGATTATTCTCGAATTAAAATAATTCATGAGTTCTCTGCTGGGTCTGCCGGAGAGGATATCATCAATTATCATTAATAACAGAATATCTTTTTCAAAGAAAATGATTCGAAAATTTTCAAAATTGATGAAAAATTTCATATTTTGTCGAGTCTGTCGGAAAATGTGGGAAATTTTATGCTAGTAAATTCCGGATCATTTTCAAAATAAAATATGAATTTGTTTTAAGGAATTATTTTTCAAACACCAATTTTAAAACTGACTTTTTATCGAGACTCGAGATAGCATACGACTAATAAGGTACCATTTTATACGGGCATTGTGGGGGTGCTAATCATTCCCCGCACTTAACCGATTCTCGAACCCGCACTTGTTTTCTCTGGTTCAAAACGCAGACTACAAAATTGGTTTTAAAAAATATTTTAATTAATTTTAAAATATTTTATAAAAATCGGTTTTAATAAGTGGCCGATCACACCTAGCCAAAAAAGATTGGTGGCGACTCCATTTCCTTTTCATGGTCGTTTTCATACCCTCGACCTTTTATTTCAAGAGGAATTAAGTCATCTTTTTCCTCTGCCTGTGTTGTTTTCTCACCTCACTCGAGCGGGTCCCCATGACGGGATCACGTATCGACACTGAGTGTTTCTTATGAGACTCTGGGTACACGCTAGAACCTGATACCATTCACTCTTGGCGAGCTCCATCGACAATTTTGAGAAACTGGGAAGGACATTCATCACCCACTTCGTTGCCAACAAGGCAACCTGCAAGACACCGACAAGCCTCTCGCAGTAAAGTAGAAAGAAAATGAGACCCTGAGGGAGTATATTCACTGGTTCAGCTCTACTACCATGAAAATCAAGGATCTACATGATGATTGGGCCATACAGGCGTTCATTTATGGTGTTCGCCACGAGCATTTATTATACGCCTTGACAGATGCAAAGCCAGAAAAAATCTATAACCTCTATGAGAAGACCCAGAGGTATGCTGAGACTGAGGAGATGAAAATGGTAGAAAGAACCCAATAGGGGATAGATTGTTAGGTAGTCCGGGCTCATGCTTATACAAAAAATCATAATTTGCGAAGCGAAAAAATAAACATAAAAGCACTCGAATCTCTCAAGATCTTTAGATTGTAATTGACATGGGTTTAATGGCAAATAAAAATTTCAACCATGTGATTTAGATCGTACCTACTCAAGATCTCGAAATCCCGAGTGTCTCATTCCCTGCAAGAACTCAGCAACTAGATGATTACTACACGATCTCTCAAAGGCCACAAGCAACTCAAGTGACTTGCCTCCAACGGTAATCCACACAAACATTTGTTGGCACCTACACAAGGCTCGGGATTCGCCAGTGCTAGCGAGCTAATCTCTCGATCAAAATAAAAAGGTTACCATTCTTCAATTCTATCTCTAGCCAAAACTAACAAGAACTATTTATCTTTATTTTCGGTGATCAAGAAGGCTAGAAGAAAATAGGAGGAGGAGGCATGGCTGTTTGTATTTTTCTGCCTTGGCCGAATCACTTGTTTTTGCTCAAAGAGAAAACTCTTTTCTCTCTTGGTAAAAAATCTTCCAAATCGTAACTATCACTAAGTGAGAATTCTAGTCCCACAATGATACACCCTTGACCGGCCACACTTAAAGGGATAAGGTAAAGTTTAATTTTCACTTAAACTCCTATCATGTAGGGAACTTTTCCCCTTCAAAGTAAACTAGTTCTACCCAAACTCTTATCACATAAGTTTGGATGAACCTAGTCACGTTTAAGTCCCCATTCGGCTGCCTATGATAGATAGGGTTAGGTGTTTGATTTAAATACAACAACCTAGTTGAGGTGAAACTCTTTCAACCTCAAGCATCCCAATTAAACCAAAACTCTAACTCTTAAAGCCGAGGTTGAACCTATCTCGTTCATTGCTCGATTTCACAGGGATAAGAGTTTGATTCTCAATCACACTCTTAGCATCCTAGTTGGACTCAACTAGCTCGGATTAACAGAGTTTGATTCTTAATCAGACTACTTGTTCAAGTGAAACTCTTTCGCCTAGCAAGTGTTAAACTACTAGTCAAACACTAACTCTTAGTGCCGAGTTCGGACTTAGACATAATCGAAGCAATGTTTGATCTAGTGAAATACGAGAAGTTAGAATATGGTTCGTAATCAAACTCCTCGAAGATGAGAAACTTTTTCTCATTTCGAAAAACTTCAAATTTTCGGTCATGACAACTTATCTTAAGACATGTCTACATTTAGACATGGTCAACTGAAGATAAACTTATCCACATTGTCTTGTTAAGACATCTTTATTTGGATTTCTCAATTTCAAATTATGTCTTAACCTACCTAAATTGAATCTTATTCAATTAGGTCCTCCAAATTAACCTTTTATTCAATTAAGCCTTATTTAATGAAATCCCAAGTTTAATCCAACATTATCGTCCTATTGTGTGTGACCCATTAGGTTCCCAACATATTGCCAATGTGTACAAGTTAATCTCATTAACATATACTCACAGATCAAGAGTGGGATCTAGCAATCCATCATGACCACCCAAATATTGAAAAGTCAAAGTGACCTCTTTAAACCATTCAGTAACCAGCCTATCAATGTAATATAGTCCTTTCACCAGATATTCCGGAAAGACCATGAACATGGTGCAATGTCTACTCATGTTTAATCCATATCGGTTCTTGCAACTTATGGTTAACCTTATGAACTTAGAGAAATGATTTCTCCCAAATCCACCGTGCATTGGCCAAAGACTTTATCAAGTTAACCGAAGCCAAGAACATATGAGATATATCTCTGATGTCACTTAGAGTGGTGAATCCTCTCTGGATCACTCATCCAAATCTTCACATGGTTCATGTCATACCAAAAATCACCCTACCACAAGCATACCTTCTTGGGACTTGTTCATGATGAATTCAAAGTATGACACTTCCCATACAAGATGACCTGGTATTACAAGTCCGAGGACTATTTACACGACTAGCACATGAGAACATTTCCATAGACACTAGAGTGACAATACCAAATGGAGTTCTCACAGCGGGCCATGTTCAGTGAACTTGTTCAATAGACAAGAACCTATATGTTATCCCAAGTATCCCTCATACTTCAGCTTATAAGATCGGTTACTTACTTCACAAATAAGAAGGCTTCACATGTATTCGTCTTTGAGCATTGCCAATGCCCCATCTTGGCAATACGATGACCAGGAAAAGTTTTAGGAACATGACTTTGATACAAAAGGATCTCACAATTATAACACTTTATAATTCCTCTGCAAGGCCTTTATGTTCCATGGGCTTCATCCGATTAGTACTTAATAACTCTTTATTGTCGTACTAACATGAAGGAAAACCTTGTATCACTAAGGAATAGTGATGGGTTTGCATTATACTAACACAGATCGCTAGCAAAACCAGGGGAGGTTTCAGAAAAAAATGACGGACAGTAGGAAAACAGAAACCAATTCAACTATGTCGCCAAAAAGAGCCCCCCGCCAGAACGAATCAAGTCAGTAGGGTCAGGGCCACGGGCGTAGAACTGAAAGAGTACTCCAAGTTTGAAGACTATACCTCTTCAATGCCTCCAAGGCATACATTCTAAACCCGGTGGCTCATGAGGGCATCTTGGGCACACCGTACCCAATGAAGGATAATCCATCCTACCTCAACTCCAAGGAAAAATATCGAGGATTGCAGGTCTTTGAAAGATGCAATTGAAACCGCCATTAGACGAGGGCATATTAAGAAGTTTGTTAAGAAGGCAGGTGCCCTTCAAGACAGTCGTTGGCGGGCAATCAGAGAAGTAACAGCAGGGCAGAAAGGAAGAAACTCATTCAGGGGGTAATAAACATGATAGTGGAAGGCACAGAAGATTGGACCGTCAGCAACTCCAAGAGAAAGGCACACCTCAAAAATGAGATGTCAGTCGACATAACTCCTAAAAAGGTAAAACAAAGCGAAGATTGGATGGTAGATTTCACAGACAACGCCGTCGATATCTTGGAGGATAATAGGAATGACCCGATTGTTGTGTCCGCCATAATCAAAAACTTCAAAGTTAAATGGGTCTCATCGACAGTGGCAGCGCTGTAGAAGTTATTTAGTGGAAGCCTTCAGGAAGATGGGCATCCCAGAGAAAGATTTGAAGCCTGCAAGCCCAATCTTTGGCTTCGGCAACTAGCCAATTAGTGTCAAGGGCTCGGTCACCTTGCCACTAATAATAGGCGATGGCGACCACACTCTCATGGTAAGACCAACCCTCGACGTATGATGCCATTTTTGGAAGACCCTTAATGAGAAAAGTCAAGATGGTGGTTGTCGTCTACTGCTGACAGTAAAGTTCCCGACCCTCATGAGAATTGGTTACATGAAAATGAACCAACAAACGGCACGCCAATGCCATATTTTGTCTATACAACTAGCTAGAAAAAATCAGGGTGAACAGTAGATAAAGATCAATGCCAAAAGTCAGGAGGTTGGGGGGCAAACGACAGATACCCAAGTCAACCTAATTGGCAAGAGCACCCTCACACTGGAAAGCCTAGATAACTGGGCAGAGGCTAGCCAGTACAAAGTAGAGCCCTCAGAACAGACAACGGTAATCCCCATGTACCCAGAAAATCGAGCCAGGGCAACTCAGGTTGGCTCATCTCTGGAAGACCAAGAGAGGCAACCTTTGGTATGCATGTTACAAGAAAATGCTGATATTTTTGCATGGTCAGCGACTGACATGACGGTAATAGATCCAGTCATCATCACCCACTCTTTGAATGGTGGACCCAACAGAAAAACCAGTTAGACAGAAAAAGTGACAGTTCGACCTCGAGAACATTCGGGAAATCAGAGAAGAAGTTGAGAAGCTGTTCATCGCTAACTTCATAACAAAAGTAAGATATCCATATTGGCTTTCAAATATGGTAATGGTGAAGAAGGCCAGTAGCAAGTGGAGAATATTCGTAGATTTCACAGACTTGAATAAAGCCTGCCCTAAGGACAGCGTCCCCCTGTCCTCTATAGATCGTTTGGTCGACTCCTCAACAGGGCATAAGTATCTAAGTTTCATGGACGCCTTCTCCAAGTACAACCAGATCAAAATGAACCCAAATGATCAGAACAAAACCTCATTCATCATGGAAGAAAGTATGTTCTGCTACCAAGTAATGCCTTTCAGACTTAAGAACGCCGGAGTAACCTACTAGAGGTTGGTAAACTGACTTTTCAAATAATAGATTGGGCAAAGCATGGAAGTCTATATAGACGACATGTTGGTCAAAAGCACTTCTCTGGACCATCAAATTCTGACTTAGAAGAGGTTTTCGGTGTCATCAGGAAGCACAACATAAAACTAAACCTTGAAAAGTATGCATTCGCAGTAGGGGTGGGAAAATTCCTCAGATTCATGATCTCAAGTAAGGGAATCGAGGCCAACCCAAATAAAATCTAGACGATCTTGGACATGCATCCCCCGAAAAATACCAAAGATATGCAAAGGCTCACGGGCAGAGTGGTCGCCTTGAACAGATTTGTTTCCAAACTGGCCGACAAGTGCTTTCCTTTCTTCAAGGTGCTCAGAGGAGCTTCAAGGCACAAGTGGAATGAAAATTGCCAAAAGACATTGGAAGAACTGAAGAGGTACTTATGCTCGCCACCGCTATTGACTAGCCCCTCGTCAGGTGATCTATTATGCATATATCTAGCAGCATCGGATGAGATAGTAGCAGCTATATTAATAAGGGAAGAACAGGCGCGCTAGATCCCCGTGTATTATGTCAGTCGAGCCCTACAGAACGGGGAGATCAACTACACCTGGTTGGAAAAAAATAGCATTCGCCCTAGTGGTAGTAGCCAGATGACTGAGGCAGTATTTTTAGGCTCATCTCATCACACTGTTGATAGACCAACCACCCAAAAAAGTTTTGTAGAAAATAGACACATCTGGCAGGATGGCTAAGTGGAGCGCTGAGCCAACAAATTCGGTTAGGAGTACAGGCCAAGGAAGGCTATCAAGGCCCAGGCCTTAGCAGACTTTATAGCCGAATGCTCTTTCCAGTGCTATCACAGCACCAGTCCACTACCCAGAAGAGCCTTCAACAAACCCCAAAGAACAGAAACTACCACTACAACGCCCAAAGCCAATGCTGATACAGAAACCCCCACAGGTAGTGCCTGACCCTGAAGGTACCTAGACGCTACATGTGGATGGATCCTCAGGAAAAGAGGGATCAGGAGCTAGAATTCTGTTGACAGACCCATAGGGAAACAAATGGCAATATACGTTATCATTCGATTTCCCCGTCGCAAACAATGCAACAGTATACGAGGCCCTCTTGGCAGGGTTAGAGCTAGCACGAAAACTCAGGGCATCAAGATTGCTTGTGTCAACCGACTCCCAACTAGTTGTGAGATAAGTCAATAGGGAATACAAAGTCAGGGAGCCGGCCCTGGTAAAATACCACAAGATGGTGCTGGATTTAAAAAAATGATTTAGTCAGCTAACCGTGAAACAGATCTCCAGAGAACACTAGGGCTGACTCATTATCCAGGCTCGGCTCAGCCATTGAGATCAGACAGAGAGGAAAGATCCTCCTCGAACACCGCCCCGCACCAAGCCACCAAATGAGGAAAGAAGTTATCCACATCACCAACGGCCGGAGTTAGTTAACACCCATTACTGATTTTCTCACAAATGAGACCTCGCCAGATGATCCGAAAGAACAGGCTAAACTGAGAAGAAAGGCAGCCAGATACACCATAATTGGTGGGGCCTTATACAAAAAATCCTTCAGTGAGCCCCTGTTGAGATGTTTGGAACCAACGGAGCTGAGTACGTGGAAATCACATGGGGGCAGGGAATTAGCACAGAAAGCGTCGAGACAAGGATTCTACTAGCCAACCATGAAAAAAGAGGCTACACAAATAGTCAAGAGGTGTAACAAGTGTCAGAAGTTCATTCTAGTACCAAGACAACCAGCAGAATCACTTAAACAACTGTCGAGCCCTTGGCCCTTTGCCATGTAGGGTATTGATATCTTGGGACCTTTCCCTATCGCCATCGGACGAAAAAAGTTTGTAATTATCGCCTGTGAATACTTCACCAAGTGTAGTAGAGGCAGAAGCTATGGCGAACATCACAGAAAGAGTGATAGAAAACTTTGTATTGAAATTCATTATGTGCATATATAGGGTCCCAAATACTATAGTGGCAGACAACAGTGCATAGTTCTAGAAGGCAAGCTGAAGAAGTTTTGCAATAATTTTAAGATTCTGTTAACACACAACTCTGTGAAACACCCCCAAATAAACGGACAAGTCGAAGTAATGAACAAGAAGATCCTAAAATAGTTGAAGAAGAAGCTCGACAACGCCAAAGGGGCATGGCTAGAGGAAACGCCAGGAATCTTATGGGCCATCAGAACCACGTCTCATTCAGGCACGGGCGAAACACCATTTAATCTGATGTGTGAGACGGAGGCTATGATACCAGTCGAGATTGGCATCAACTCCTAGATAATGGCCCACTATGATTCGGCCTCGAATGAAGAAGCATTGAGGATAAATCTGGACCTCCTCGAAGAGACCAGAGACTGTAACAAGTGAAACAGACCACCAGATCACATTAGATTACCAAGTACTACAACTCCAAAGTGAAAAACAGACAGTTCCAAGTTGGTGACCTCGTCCTTAGAAATTACAAAGCTAGCAGACCAACAGGCGAACAAGGAAAGATGGCCTCAAATTGGGAAGGCCCATACAAAGTGGTCAAAAAGATTGGTTTTGGAGCCTATGCACTCAAACGAATGGATGGAAGCCATGTACTAAGAACTTGGAATGCAATCCACTTAAAGAAGTACTTTTTGTAACCTTATACATATTTTCCATTATTACATAATACAAGTTTACAACACATTTTGCAGGCACCAACTTGCTATTATTAATGCTCCCTGGTGCATCAACAGCCTTTAACTAGCTCTCTCATGCGTTCACGCACGTGTGCTCGTCTTGCGACACTGTGTAACACGCTCAACAGCCTCTAACTGGCTCTCTCATGCGTTCACGCACGTGTGCTAGCCTTGCAATACCGTGTAACACGCTCAAAGCCTCTAACTGGCTCTCTCATGCGTTCATGCACATGTGCTCACCTTGTGACACAGTGTAACATGCTCAACAGCCTCTAACTGACTCTCTTATGTGTTCATACACGTGTGCTCGCCTTGCGACACCGTGTACATGCTCAACAGCCTCTTACTAGATCTCTCATGCGTTCATGCACGTGTGCTCACCTTACAACACCGTGTAACACTTTTAACATCCTCTTACTGGCTCTCTCATGCATGTGAGCATGTGTGCTCGCCTTGCAACACCATGTAACACGCTCAACAGTCTCTAACTAGCTCTCTCATGCATTCACGCACGTGTGTCCGCCTTGCGACACCGTGTAACACGCTCATCAACCACTAACTGGCTCTCCCATGCATCCACGCACGTGTGATCGTCTTGTGACACCGTGTAACACACTCAATAGCCTCTAACTGGCTCTCTCATGCATTCACGCATGTGTGCTCGCCTTGCGACACCTTGTAACAAGCTCCACGATCTCTACAAAACACAAAGTCCAACCCCTGGCTAGATGCCATCCAGACAGTTATCTACAAAGCATAGGCATCACTCATGAAGGTGGCCCACTAGAAGTTATTGACAACTCTAACTCAAAAAGAAAGAAAATACACAAGAGTAAAAGAAACAACAACACCAAACACCAAAATAAGGCAAACATAAAAATTTCAATAAAACTTCAAGAAGTTTTACAAATGTCCTAAATTATATTTACAGGGTTCTCAACTACAGGATCAATAGTCGAGCCAGTTATATTCCCTTCCTCGCCACCAACAACCTGATGGCCTTCATCAGGTATAGCCTTGGGTGCATCCACAATCAAGGCATCAGCAGCTGAAATCTTTTCATCAATCGGAGGAGTTGGAGGCAAGTCCTCAGTGAGAGTCTGGGGAACAGAAAAAACCCCGACCATCCCAAACTTCTCCCACAATCCCTCTAGAGAGGGCACATTTGGGTTGTAATGGTCAAAGCCCTCAAGAACAGCTTGGATTGAGGAGAAATCTATCTCGCTGCAGCCTAAAAGGTCATGGATCAACTGGACCCCAACAAGAGCGGTCTGCCTAAACTGGTCACAAATCGTGATCGCCTCATCTAGCACTTTGTTGCTCTCCTCCTCCAGGATAGGGACGAACTTGGCTTTCTCCGCATCTATAGCTTTGGCAACCTCCTTAGCAATGGCCGCCTCTCTTTCCACACCAACTTCCAATAAACGCTGCCTCAGGAGACCCATCTTTGTCTCCTTCATAGACAGCCTATCTTGCACCTCTGCAAGTTGCCCTCGCACAATGCCAGTCTGACGCTCAGCTTCAGCCACCTTGGCAGCACAAGTTTTCTAATCAAAAGCTGTCTTTGCTTTCGCGACCTTTGCTTTTTCATTCGTAGCCTTCAATGAGGCTTCTACTTTAAGACACGAGTCACAAAGGTTCTCGCCTCAGCAGCCTTGGTCCAAGCCTCCTTCTCAGCATCACGAAGATGGGCATTCATTTCACCGCTATGATTATATACGACAATGCCAACATACCTGTAATTATAAAAAACGAAGTTAGCTTGTATTCGATGCACTCAAGATAGCTCTTCATCCATATGTATAACAGCTGTATGCATCCAGTAAAATGTTCATTTCCCAATCGTCGATAGTGATTCAATGATCTGATGGTTTCTGCCAATATCGTTGGTGCCACGTTCAATCGATGTTCTATCTGGTCAACCAGGTCTACTACGGCCATCTCAATATGCCTTAGGATTTTGGGAAAGACAACCATCCCATAAAGGGCAAGTGCCATTGCTTTCATGCGTTCTTTATCATTCGGATGCCCGCCCCTTAATAAAGTCTCGCAGAAAACTCCACGAGATGCAACTGTGCTCACCTTTTGCCATGACATGACGGTCTATTTCAGATAGACTGATCCCATTATCTTGGCAAACTTATCTTGATAACCCATCTTATTTTTCAAGTAGATCCTGTCGGGGTTTGGACAGTCGAAATGGAGCATTACAGAGTGCTCCTCAATGGTAGGTACCATGTCTACTTCGTTGAAGACAAAACACCTGTAGGAAGGGTCCCAGAATGGTACCATTGCCCGAATTAAATTGTAATCCACTTTGACCGAGAGAAGCAATGCAAGGTCTTCATATTTCTATTGGAATGCTTCTTGTTTGGTCTTATCCCAAGATCCCCATATCTCAGATAGGTCGACGAGATCATCCTGTGTAAGGTCCAGATGAACCTCCTCGGGGAGTATGGACACATAGCCAACTGGTAGACAGTCTCCTCTAAATTGCTGAAATTCTTCATATTTCAGCTTCAAAATACATGAAGATTCGGACTTTTCATACTTGGATCTTGCCAGGATCTCCATGGATGTTAGTAAAGATTCACTTTATCAAAGACTATTACGTGGCAAGATGTCTAGTATGATCTAATGATGTATGATGCATGAAAAACGAAAGGAAATAAAAGAGTTAGAAATCATAACAATGAAAAGGTGAAAGTAAAACAAGAATATATGTAAGGAGCAGTACATCATATCAATAAGTATACACTAACAAAAAAATCATGTGTAAGACAAACAGGTACTAAACATTATATCATGTCAATGAAAAAGGTATAAGTATAAAATACATGTGTAAGATAAGAAGTGTTCCTTCATGTGTCCTAATTTCAGGTTATCCTCTATACAAGGGTTGGCATGGCTCTATCTTAAAGTTGGCCGCTTAGGCATTATTTATATGCTAGGTTTAGCATACTTGACAATCTAAAAAGGTCCCCAAATTGCTCCTTAACTTCATCCATGGAGGATGAGCAAAACACCTTGATCCTCGCCCATTATAGGCTTCAAACGAAAAGGGTTCAATTTGGGTGGTTGTATTTCCCTTGCCAATGCAGAGGTTATCACCTCACGAAAGCTTCGGCACTTTACAATTTGAGAGTGTTTCGCTAGCCC
Source organism: Fremontodendron californicum (assembly GCA_030761205.1). NCBI lineage: Eukaryota > Viridiplantae > Streptophyta > Magnoliopsida > Malvales > Malvaceae > Fremontodendron > Fremontodendron californicum. The sequence goes on along the minus strand of JAULJL010000025.1, from coordinate 6,737,956 downwards.
ATGCGGAGGTTATCACCTCACGAGAGCGTAGTTACTTTACCCTCTCCTAAAAGGACGAGCCCCGGTATAGAACTTATGTTATGCACATAGACGTGCAGTGTATGTAAAACAGTTAATAAGCATGCAAGGAATTATAGAAAGATAGAAACATATTTAAAGACCATTTATACAAACCTAGGGTAACATATGACTAATTAATGGCTCGACTCTCTAAAAGTCCCCAATGGAGTAACCAAACTGTCATAATGTGCCAAACGCGAATTCGGCATGCTAGACGCAAATTGTGGAGTCGCCACTAATCATCTTTGCTAGGTGTGATTAGTCACCTATGAGAATCTATCCAATTTTAGTAATCTTAAGCTCGATAAAGGCACTTAAAAGGGTAGGTCCTAGTCTACTTTACCAGAACTAAGTTCGGGAGTACGATTACGTGTGGGGAAGGATTAGCACTCCCATAACGCCCATCTAGAAGGACTGTACCTAATTAGTCAAATATTACCTAGGTTTTTTAATTAATAGGTCTTTAATTGTTGTTTTTTCATTTTGGTAAATTAAATATTGGAAAAATTCCTTAAGGTATTCTTCATCGTCTGCGGAATCCCGAAAAAGAATCTCTTCACCTCAAGAGTATTCAAAAGACACCGTTTGGTCTCCTGAAGAGGCTCTATCGTTGGATTTATTAAATATTTTATGGAAAAGGATAATTATAAATCCTAAATCTTAATTTTAAATTATCTTGTTATTGTAACATATTTTATTAAAAATAAACTTTGACCAATAATATTGAAAATCATTACCTAAATTCTCCATCATTGGCGGAACTTAGGAAACTCTCTTCTTACCTATAAATTTTTAGAAAATCGACTGTTTGTGATCCCCTAAAACTCCATCATCGGATAGTCTTAATTTATCTTTAATTTGAATTATTATTGTAAATTATGAAAGATATTTATGTGAAATAAAATAAATCTAATTAAATTATCATTAATTAACAAACATGATAAATAAATTTATGCTAAAGATTTAATAGACAAATAAATAATAAAAACGATCAATCAATAAATCAATTAATAATCATGCTAAATAAACACATAAACAATAAAATTTATGATGAGAACATATATACTTGTATCAATTAATTAATACATATAAGCATCAAAGTTTAAATTAATTACATAAACAATAAAATATAATCAAATTAATTCAAAATAATAAATTAAAAATATATATATACATAATCACATTAAACTAATAAAATATAAAATACCATATAAAATATAATATAAAATGAAATATAAACTACAATATAAAAGAAAAAATAAAATGAAATATAAAATAAAATAAAATAAAATAAAATAAAATAAAATAAAAGAAAGAAAGAAAATAGGAAAGAAAAAAATAATATAAAATTTACATATGGGTCGGGTCGCCGCGCGAACCCGACTGACCCCTTTTAAAAATATTCAAAGGTTTTTTTTCAGATTTTTTTTCTTTTTGAAATTTCAGTTTTTAAAACTTTAAATCGGCTCCAAGTCTTTCAAAAAAAAATCGAGAAAAAGAACAATCTTTTATTTTGGATTTTTAAACACTACTTTTAACTTCAAAAAATAAAAGACTTTAAAAAAATATACCTAAACAATGAAGCCTTTTTACTGTTGTAGTTGCTAGTTCTGTGATTTTGTCCTGTCATTGTGTGTGCAAAGGCATGGGTATATATAAGGATCTAAATCCTTGGACTCAACGCACATCCGATCTTTCCTTTTCCTTTTTTTTTATTTCTTTTAATTTTTCCCTAAATTTCCTTTTCTTTTTCAGATTTCCTTTTCTTTAAAACCGATTCTTTGGCTTCAAGAAAGTCAATATCAACATGTTTTCAATATTTCTAAATCTGCAAAGATTTGGTTCTTTAATTTTTCTGATTTTTTTATTTTCTTTATTTTATTATTTTAATAATAATATATAATATATATTATAATATTATAATAATAATAGTAATATAGTAATAATTATTATTATTATTATTTACAATAATAATAATAATGTATAAATATGATACTAATATATATAATATAATAATAATATCACTAACAGTATATAATAAAACCAATGGACCGGTCAAATGACTCCAGGACCCGATAATTGGAAACCCAGATAAGCTTGATGAACTCAGATCTTAAAGTCCAGCAATTCGAAACCTATTGACCGGTCCAAACTCAAATCCAACATCTAATAAAATCTGATAACAATTAATTTTGCGATACCAAATCCAATATCGGTTTAAAAAGGACCCGGATAAAATAGGGTGTCTACACAGCTCACCGAAAAGTCTCCAAAAAACAAAATTATGTGACCACGCCTACCTCCACAAGGTTGGCAATCATGCAGCGTTGGGTGTTAGGCAACGTATTGTCCTCCACCACCCTAACCTCACGAAAGGGAAGATTATTGCTGACCCAGTCCATGTACCTATCAACGTCGCCCAACAACGAGTTGACGGGCATACATCTCTGTTAGCCGAAGTATGAGGTGGATCCCTAATTGACACTTCGCAAACCACCCCGCCAAGGAAGGGGTGAAGAGTACCCAAATTGCTACGTCACGACAATATCCCCCTCGGGAGCATGAGCTGGAGTCGAGGAAGCTCTGTCCCCGCCAGAAGGTACAACACTAGGAGCAGTATGATTACTAGGCATAGGAACCTTTCATCTTCACCTGATACAAATTACGGAATGCAGCGTACCAAGGAGCCTAGTTCCTATTTCGACAATCAATAAAATAAGCCACCATTACGGGCCAGGAAGAACCTGTAAACTGAGAAACAGCGACCCTGTACCCCTCCAAACAAGTGGCGCATAAGGGATTCAAAGGCAAATGAAAGCCACCCTTGAACATGTGCTTGAAGAAACATACATTCTTCTTTGGTTCTCAGCTCGACTTAGACGAAGAACCATCTCAGGCAAGTAGAATTCATAACGGTAGTTAGGAACGTACATCGCACGGCTTAGCAAAACCAAATAGATATCCTGATTGGTGATGGTTCATGGGAGATCATCATCCCACTCCTCACCATCATCATAAGCCGTTTCACCCTCAACGACAGCATCCTGACCCACTCGTTGAGCACCACCACCAATCTCTCCACCGCCACCACTTAGCTTAGCATCATTACCGGCAACTGCCCTCGCCCTTTCTTCTATCTCTCGATCTATCTCATCCAAGTCTTAAGTACCACCGACCCAGGACCTCCCCTCCAATGCTTTCGAACCCTCACTATTCTTCATCACCATCTTGTAATACTTAGGCATTCACCATAAATCACCACATAAAACAAACAAAAACAAGAAACAAGAGTCGAAAACTACCTAAAAAATGCTTGAAACACCTCCACGGATGAGACAAAAGGCAGATCGGAGCACGCAAGACAGTCGAAATACAAATGGGCAGCACTTTGACAGCAATACATAGCAAATGACCCTAACCCTCATCCATCACCCCTATTTATAGTAGAGGGCAGGTGAAAAGTATCGAGAAAGCCATACCGTGCTGTACGTCCCGCCAGTGAATGCTCGACGTGTGGCCACACCTCGATCAGTGCACTGAGAAGTTAGGTCTGTCATTAATCACAGACACATCAAACGTCATGTACTTATCAAACAGCAACACAAAATCAACAAGTGTAACGCCTCGCCACAAAGAAAATGCTCATTGCAAATTCTGAACATTCTAAGGATAGGCTCACCGTCAGTCACTTTATAACCTCCACCTCACATGGGGGGCAATTGTTAAGCCTATTAAGCCCGCTAGGCCTGTTGGACCCAACATATCCCAGGTCCGTCAAGACCCAATAGAAAAGCCCATAGGCTAGAGGCCCAATCCGTCGAGCCCAATAACCCAGGCTAGGATCTGGGACACGCGGATGCCTCCCCCTCCTTCAGCAATCACATCGCCTGGCGCCTCAATGCCCACGTGGGACTCCAACTGCCACATCCACCATGGCGAGGCCTCTCATGCCGTTGACCACCAAACCCCAGTCAGAATCAGACACGTGGAATTGGGCAAGTCACCCAAACTGGTATAAATAGCCTTTTTGGGGGCTGCCCAACGATACATTCTCTACACATTCTCTTTCTCTTTCTTAGCCTAATTCTCTTCACTGTTATACTCCTTCTTCCATACACTGACTTAAGCATTGGAGCGTGCCCCGGAGACCAACTCTCGGTGCCCTCTAACCTTCCTTCTCCTCGCAGGACCTCAGACTACCAAGACTACCACCTCGACCGAAAGAGGCATCAACAATGACATGCTTAGGTTTAGGGTTATAATATGCCATGTAGATAAAGTATGATATTAGGATAGCATTTAAAAGCATATCTTTTAGAATCTTATGTTAGGATTATGTTTTATGTTATTATGCATATTATGTTGATAATGGATGAATAATTGATTGATGTATGATTCAAGCATGATTGATTTTTTTATTTTAAGTATGCCATTTAGAAACATGATTAGGCATCATTTCAAGTATGTCATTTAGAAGCATCATTAGGGATCATTTCAAGTATGTCATTTAGAAGCATCATTATAGATTATTTCAAATATGTCATTTAGAATTGGATAGTTTTTGTTAAATATGCCATGAGACATTTTAGTAATTTGGCATGTCATGTAAATTAGGGGCATTTGGTCATTTTTGTATGAAATCTTGAATATGCTTTGTTTCATGCCATTAATTATATTAGAATGCATGAATGTTTGTTGTATGCTTTAAACTATTGATTGCATGATTTAATGGTCAATATATCACCTAAAGCTACTAGTCTTTCTGCATTTTTAGATGAATGTGTGACAGTACGAGACATTCAATTGTACATAAATACATGACATTAAGTAAATGATGAGGCCTGCTCTTTTATTTGGAAGCCTGATGAAGCCGTATTTGAAGTTTAATAGTAAAGATTGGGTTATCTCAAGTGAGGTTAGAAGTTTTGATTCCTTCTATACTCCATACATAAATCTTCGAACCAAATTCTTTGGTAAAGAAAAGACTTGTGACCTTGAATCATATAATCAATTCTCAGCTTTCGGCTAAAAATCGGGTGGCGACTCCCAATTGCTCTAATTGGCATACCCTGAGTCTAGTAAAAGTCTGGTGTCGCAACCTAAAAAATAACGACGTCTCATCGCAAGACTTTATTATTCGTTAAGCGTGACATTTAAAAAAAAAACCGAGGAAAAGTCGACTTAATTCCTCTAGAAAAATGAAGGTTTTGAAAATGACCGTAAAAAAGACATGGAGTCGCCACCAATCTTTTTTGGCTAGGTGTGATCGGCCACCTATTAAAACCGGTTTTATAAAATATTTTAAAAATTAATTAAAACATTTTAAAAACCAATTTCAAGTCTGCGTTTTAAACCAGAGAAATCAAAGAAGCGGGTTCGGGAGTCGGTTACGTGTGGGGAAGGATTAGCACCCCCACAACGCCCGTATAAATCGGTACCTTATTAATCGTGTGTTATCTCAAATCTCAGTAAAAGTTGGTTTTAAATTTAATATTTCAAATTAATTCCCAATTTAAAGAAAAATAATTTCATTTTTTATTGACAATGATCCGAAATTTATAAATTCAAAATTTTCCTATATTCCCCAACAAACGTGGCAAAATATAGAAATTTTTATTAGTTTTAGAAAACTTTCCGAATCATTCTCTTTTTTGAAAGAAATATATTCCTTTATTAATAATAATTGATGATATTCCCTCCAGCAAACCCGGTAGAGAACTCATGAATTATTTTAAATCGGGAATATCTTTATTTTTATTGAAAACCATTATCTTTTTTTTGAAAACATTTAAAAGAAACGAATATGTATAGGCATGGCATAAATAAAATGACATAGCAAAATCTAAATAATATAATGCAACCTAAATGTCATGACACATAGAAATTAATATGGCAAGAATCACATATTATATAAAATGCATGAATATAAAAATGCAATGCATGAAATGTATTTTTTCCTTTAATTAAGGAAATCCGTATATCTAAAAAGATATCCTGCTGCCTTAGGAAAATATGTCAAATTAAATATTCTAAAACCAAAATACTTTGTGATTGTTTGAAAACAGTTTTGAAAAGCTTGAATTAAAAATAAAAACTCTGCTAAAATTTTTAAAATAACTCTAATTTCTTAAGTTTAAAAATCCGGATTTTACTACCCTTAACCCGAGACTTGAAAAACCATTTTTAGAGTTTGAAAAGGCTTAGAAACCACCCTAAGTCAGTAGCTAACTCTCCTAATCAGCCCACTCTAAGTAAATTAACCAAAACAGAAAAATGGTTTTTTTTTTTAATTCAATTCTGACTCCACTGTCCAGTTTTAATCCACGATTTTTTATCCTATTTTCAAAATTCCAAAAATTCTAAAAACAAATACTGGAGACTCAGGACATGTAAAACTATACGAGAAAAAATCGGCTTACTTTTTCGATCAAAGATGAATTCCCAAAAAAACCAGAGATGTACGAGTTTTTGGAGGAGAAAAAAAACTGCTTTGTTTTTCTTTAAATTCAATTCTGACTCCACTGTCCAGTTTTAATTCACGATTTTTATCCTATTTTTAAAAATTCCAAAAATTCTAAAAAAAAATACTGGAGACTCAGGACATGTAAAACTACACGAGGAAAATTTTTCTTAATTTTCTGATCAAAGATGAATTCCTAGAAAAATCAAAGATGTACGAGTTTTTTTGAAAAAACCTGAAAAAATAACTGCTTTGCCAACACATTTTTTTTTTGTCCTTGATAAAATCATTTAAAAATCAAAATAAAAATATTTGAAACTCATAAAATGACTTGAAAGCAGTAGCTAGGACTTTTTGAAAGTTAGATAAAAATTGGCTAAGTAAAAAAATCACAAAGGTAGAATAATCAATTTGACAAACTTAATTTTCCACAAGTATGCTCAAGAGAGCATGATCTTGAACCATTAATTGGCTCAAGTCATTATTCAAGTGGCATGAACATGAAATGCATGAAACAATGCAGCAAACATAATGCATGAAATGCATGGATCTAAACCTAAATGTAAGGAAAATGCATGACACAAATAATATGGCCTAGACCTAACATGAACTTGCATGACATTTAATGTAACCTAGACCTAAGACATGCATGGCATTTTCACAAACACAAGGCATGCTTAATTCAAAAATCCAACCAAATATCATGCAAATGCATAAACCTAACAACTAGCATGACAAAAATACAACACACAATGCAAAACACATGGAGTAGCCAAATGGCCCCAAGCTTCAACAAGCATGGCATTTTCACAAACACTTGGTATGCTAGCATGAAAAACTAAGTCATAACACAAAAATCACACAAGCATTTTCACAAACACCTAATATACCAAATCTAAAACATGCTCACTAAGATATAAAACAAGAATCATGCAAAGAATCACACAAGCATTTTCACAAACACTTAATATGCTAACTCTAAAACATGCTCAAATTTAAACAACATGAAAACAGAAAATTAAAAATGCAAAAACATGATATCTAAGACATAAATGGCAACAAACAAAGCAACCAAATTAAATATAACTTAAGAACATGAAATAACATAATATTTAAAACATCAAAAATAAAGAAAATAGCATAAACAATATGGTAAAATGAATCAAAAACAACAACTTAAAATAAATAATGTAGGCCATTTGGCCATGGTGAGTTTATTGTAAAAACAAAATGTAAGAAAAATATACTTAAGAAAGGAAATGAAGGAAGAACAAGAAATATTATTTTAAAATGAAAACTCACCAAGTAGCTTTTGAACGGATTAAGCTATAAACCCTCAGAGTAGCTTTTGAACGAATTAAGCCACAAACCCTCTCACAAGTAGCTTTTGAACGGATTAAGCTATAAACCCTCAGAGTAGCTTTTGAACGGATTAAGCCACAAACCCTCTCACAAGTAGCTTTTGAACGGATTAAGCTATAAACCCTCAGAGTAGCTTTTGAACGGATTAAGCTACAAAGAGTAGCTTTTGAACGGATTAAGCTACAAACCCTCTCAACAAAAACACTATGACTCACCACCCGGATAATCCTAATACAAGTGTATAGACTATCTCACAAGGGGTAGTGGGTGATTTCAACCAAAGGCCAAGACCCCTTATTTATAAGGTGAGCACCTCCTTGGCTTGACATTACAAAGGGATGTGGGATTGGGACTTAGGCTCAAAAATGAAAATCTCTAACTTAACTCTTGATTTTTAATCACTTGATTGAAAAAATCCTAAGCTTCCTCCTTCCTTTGGGCTTGGGCAGGCCAGCACTTCTCTTTTCCAGCCCAGCTCTGATTTTTGAAAGGCCCAAAGAAGCCCTTTTCGGTTGCTTGGGTGAAACGACCATTTTGCCCCCCGGATGCAAAATAAATATCAAACGGGCTCCAAATTCAATTTTTCTTTTTTTAATACTTCCAAAATAATAAAATATTGAGTTCTGGAAGTTTTCAAAATTATCCGAGTCCGTTTGCTATTTATTTGGATTTTTTCTTCCCAAAATATCCTTTTATGCCCCTACTTTTTACCATTTTTTAAACGAGCTCCAAATCAAGATTTTTATTCACCAATCTCTTCAAAATAATTAAAAAGTGTGATCTGGAAGTTTTCATAATTTTTGGAGCTCATTTGGTATTTTTTCGGGATTTATCGGCTTGAATTACTGCGTGGGAGGCCCGGGATTTGGCCATTTTGCAAACGAACTCGGAATCAAGATTTTATTTCGCCAATCTCTTCCAAATAATTTTAAAATGATATTTGCCAAATTTCAGAATTTTTGGAGTCCATTTGCTATTTTTCCGGGATTTATCTTTTTGAATTACTGCATAAGAAGCCCGGGATTTGGCCATTTTCCAAACGAACTCGGAATCAAGATTTTCTTTCGCCAATCTCCTTCAAATGATTTAAGAATGATATTGACAAATTTTCCATAATTTTCGGAGTCCATTTGCTATTTTTCCCAAATTTTTCCAATTTTGCCCCTTAACCTCCGAAACCCGGTTTTGCTCAAAACAAGTCCGATTTTTAGATTTTCTTCAATCTGAGCCTTGGGCCATCCTTTTTAATCATTCCTCATCCATTGGGGGCTTTGGTCTTACCAAGTCGGGCCATTTCTGCGATTCTTCCTGATTTCACCGAAATCCACTAAAACCCTAATTCTCGGTTTTCTCCCGGATTGACTTTTCTCTCGGTTTTTCTTGCAAGTGACTTCTCCATTACCCGTAGTCAGTGCTTATCTTTCATTTGGAACCTTCAATTTCGACCAGTTTGATCGTTTAAGCACTTTTCCCCAAATTTCTCGGATTAGGGTTTCTTTTCTACTGAATCTCCAAATCCCAACTTCCGAAGTCCATATCTTTCAATGTAGACCTCGGATTATCAAAATTCTTTCTCCATTTTTCAATTGAACTTAAAATCTTGATTTTGAAAGTGGGTTGACTTTTTCAGTAGTTGACTTTCTAGGGTTGACTTTTTTTTAAGTTTGACTTTTTGTGCTCGCCCTCTTAAACTAAGTCTCAGAGTACCACCTGCAGGATGAAAACAGTCTTTTTATACTCGGAAACATCAATATGGGAGGAAAACATACCTGTTTAGTGGTCCGGACAAAATTAGGTGTCTACAGCTGCCCCTCTTTGGCTAATGCTGAGAATCAGGAATCAGGCAAAGATAAACCGACACTAATTTTGTTCGATCAGTGACATCACATGTGAAGGAAAGGGAAAGGGGTTTCTTTTTCATTTTCATTTTTTCATTTTCTATTTTTCAATTTTTTCTTCTTTTTTCTTCTTTTTTTCTTTTTTTTCTTTTTTCCTTTTTTCTATTTTCTATTTTTTCATTTTTTTTTATTATTTTTTTTTAAACAATAAATTGAAGGTTTTGTCCTTAAATTGAATTCCCTGCCTAAACAAGGCTCGATTCGTCTTAAGGAAACGAATTCGATTTTCAAAAGAAAAATTTATGCTCGAAGGGCTTTAAAATTGGTGCCCGAAGGTCTTAAAATGGTACCCGGAGGTCTTAAAAATTGGTGCCCGGAGGTCTTACCCCTGAAAAAAGTTATGCCCGGAGGTCTTAAAGATGTTGCCCGGAGGTCTTACCTGTGATTTGAAAAAAATTAAGCCCGAAGGTCTTAAAAATGGTGCCCATAGGCCTTATCCCTGAAAAAAAAGTTATGCCCGGAGGTCTTAAAGATGTTGCCCGGAGGTCTTACCTGTGATTTGAAAAATTATGCGCTGTATGCGACTTTAAAAATGATGCCCGGAGGTCTTAAGAATTGTGCCCGGAGGCCTTACCTGTGATTTGAAAAAAATACGTTGTATGCGACTTTAAAAATGATGCCCGGAGGTCTTAAGAATGGTGCCCGGAGGCCTTACCCGTGATTTGGAAGAAATGCGCTGTATGCGACTTTAAAAATGATGCCCGGAGGTCTTAAGAATGGTGCCCGGAGGCCCTACCCATAATTTGGAAGAAATGCGCTGTATGCGACTTTAAAAATGATGCCCGGAGGTCTTAAGAATGGTGCCCGGAGGCCTTACCCATAATTTGGAAGAAATTCGTTGTATGCGACTTTAAAAATGATGCCCGGAGGTCTTAAGAATGGTGCCCGGAGGCCTTACCCGTGATTTGGAAGAAATGCGTTGTATGCGACTTTAAAAATGATGCCCGGAGGTCTTAAGAATGGTGCCCGGAGGTCTTACCCATAATTTGGAAGAAATGCGCTGTATGCGACTTTAAAAATGATGCCCAGAGGTCTTCAGAATGGTGCCCGGAGGTCTTACCCATAATTTGGAAGAAATGCGCTGTATGCGACTTTAAAAATGATGCCCGGAGGTCTTAAGAATGGTGCCCGGAGGCCTTACCCGTGATTTGAAAAAAATGCGCTATATGCGACTTTAAAAATGATGCCCGGAGGTCTTAAGAATGGTGCCCGGAGGCCTTACCCATAATTTGGAAGAAATGCGCTGTATGCGACTTTAAAAATGATGCCCGGAGGTCTTAAGAATGGTGCCCGGAGGCCTTACCCGTGTTTTGGAAGAAATGCGCTGTATGCGACTTTAAAAATGATGCCCGGAGGTCTTAAGAATGGTGCCCGGAGGTCTTACCCATAATTTGGAAGAAATACGCTGTATGCGACTTTAAAAATGATGCCCGGAGGTCTTAAGAATGGTGCCCGGAGGTCTTACCCATAATTTGGAAGAAATGCGCTGTATGCGACTTTAAAAATGATGCCCGGAGGTCTTAAGAATGGTGCCTGGAGGCCTTACCCGTGATTTGAAAAAAATGCGCTGTATGCGACTTTAAAAATGATGCCCGGAGGTCTTAAGAATGGTTCCCGGAGGCCTTACCCATAATTTGGAAGAAATGCGCTGTATGCGACTTTAAAAATGATGCCAGGAGATCTTAAGAATGGTGCCCGGAGGCCTTACCCGTGCTTTGGAAGAAATGCGCTGTATGCGACTTTAAAAATGATGCCCGGAGGTCTTAAGAATGGTGCCCGGAGGCCTTACCCATAATTTGGAAAAAATGCGCTGTATGCGACTTTAAAAATGATGCCCGGAGGTCTTAAGAATGGTATCCGGAGGCCTTACCCGTGATTTGGAAGAAATGCGTTGTATGCGACTTTAAAAATGATGCCCGGAGGTCTTAAGAATGGTGCCCGGAGGCCTTACCCATAATTTGGAAAAAATGCGCTGTATGCGACTTTAAAAATGATGCCCGGAGGTCTTAAGAATAGTGCCCGGAGGCCTTACCCCTGAAAAAAGTTATGCCCGGAGGTCTTAAAGATGTTGCCCGGAGGTCTTACCTATGAATTATGCCCGGAGGTCTTAAAAATGGTGCTGAAGAATTGTTGAAAATTAACCTAAAGATTTTGAGAAGATGCGAATGCTTTTTGATGCAAATGCATATGTTGAATAAGATACGAAATGACTTAAACTGGTGCAAATGTCTTTAATGCAAATGTAAATGACTTGGATTGATGCCCATGTTTCATGATGCAGATGCCCCTACTAATTGTGTTCATGTAACTGGTTTATGAATGGTGTAACTACAATTACCACACATTAACGAAAATGCAATGATTCTAGAAATGATGCAATTGTTTGAGATGACACAAATACGAATTCCATGAAGAATTGTAAATGTAAAGGTAAAATGCAGATGCTTATGGAATAATGCCAATGCAAATACCCATGAATGATGCAAATGCTTGCCGACACTATGCAGATGTAAAAGCTTGATAGAGAGATGAATGCTCATGAGTGATGCAAATGCCCCCGGTTGTTTTTTTTTTTTAGGCTTTGGCTTAGCCTTTCAAATTCATTTTTCCTCTTCAAATCGGAGTATATCTTCAATTCATTTTGGCTATTCTCTTTGCCCCAACAGTTTTCAAACTTTCATCAACAGAGATCTGCACTGGGTTCGATTTCTTCTTCTCATATCTGGAAGTCATGACCTATTCTGGCAGTTCTACAGCTTTGAGTTAGAAAAATCCTTGTCTCATGTCAACATCAGAATGGGTATTTCAAAAATATCTTTATTTGTTTTCGCATTTTGAAAACTTCTGAACAAAAAATATTAACCCCACAATGTGTGATGTACAAATCTTTTGAAGACTGATGATCATTGTTAGAAATTTCTCTAAGTATCAATCTGGGTTTTTCCAACTGGGATTGGCAAGGCTTGGTATAACAAGATTCTGGCTTTTCCAGGAAAACTTCATAACAAAAATGTATATCCCTTCTAGGCTCACAAATGGAACAGGTTTTATAAATCATGAATTCATTGAGAACCAAACAAATTCAACATTCTTTTAGTTTCCATATCAAGGCATTTTTTCAAGCATCAAGATTGGCTGGGATGTTTAAACCGGAAAGTTGATTTTGGAGGAAAAGAGTTTTAGTTTTTGAAATCAATCATCCGAATGAGAGTTGACACTTTGGGAGGTTCAGGAATTCCTAGATGTTCCTTGATGACCACTTCTTTATGATGATCTTCTCTTTTGTGGCATCGGCACTATCATAGATGGCATCCAAAATTCCCATCCTACTCTAGACCGCCCATTTTTGGGTTTTCGCCCTAGAGTCCCATTCTTTCCATTTTTTTTTTTTGTTCATTGTTTTACCATGCACTTGAGAATTCTAAATTCTTCCTTAGTGAAATGATAATTCGATGAAATGGGATAAAATCTGAGGAAAAACCTTTCAAATTAAATATTCATGCTTGATCAAAATGGGCTTTTAAAGCATATAATGTAGGCCATAGCTCAGGGTTCAGAAAGAAAGGATAAATAGGCCCAAAATATGTGTTTGAGGGTAATCTGATCAAGGATCATTTCTTGAGGAGGATTCTCTTTGAAGCATTTGTCCCTTCTTGGACATTTCTTTCCTTTTGACTTTGCTCTTTTTCTTCCTTGCTCTTGGCTTTCAATTTGCCATGTCTTTCACACACATTTTCTTTTTCATTGTGTTTTTCTTTTGTTTTTCTTGGCTTTCATTTCACCATCTTTTTCCCTTCTTTTTCTTTGACAGAGTGAGCCCGTATTTATTCGGGGCTCCATTTGCTTCGTGTCTGTCCTTGAGCTATCACTCATTTCTCAATGATCTTTGAAAAGATCTTTCCTCGCATTTGCCCCCCAGTGTAGAGGGTAATCCTTGATCAGGGTTCAAAGAAGAAAGAATTCTTTTGGCTCTAAAGGGGTGACTATGGATAATTTCTTTTTGCGAAAGGGATATGAAAGATGGCCATTCCTCATGTCAAGCATTAATATTCACTTTGAAAAGCAATCCCCAGGGGAAATAGATAATCAAAATTTCATTTTGCACTTTGGAATCATTCGAATTCTCATATGCATGATATCACAATTTTTTTTCTTTTTTTTCTTTTTTTTGTTTTTTTCGTCGCATGCCTCCAATGATTCATGCATTAGCCCATCCTTCTTCACTATGTATCCATCATTTCCACATATGATGCCCCAATTTGATTAACCTTGAGAATTTGTATCAACGAGGAACATAGCAAGTCTAGGTCTATTTTGAAAAGGCTGAGTTTCCAATCTGAGTTCTTTGAAGAGACAAGGAAAATATGACTCAAAAACGGGTTTTCTCTGGGACAAGGGATAATCTAGTTTAATCATTGTGCCCCAAGATGTCAATCATGATGTTTGGGCAATTAGTGTTTTGTGGTTATTGGGAAAGGTTGTGAATGGTTTTGGCACAGCCTTGACACACATCAAATTACCATGATCTAGATTCTTGAAAGAATGTCTCATTTGTTTAATTTCAAGGAGTTCGAAAAAATTTCGAAAAGTTTGTTCCTTTGTTCATAGCCTAGACTAGGATCTACATCTTTGCTTATTCTATGACGACAATGGTTTATGAAGTTCAAACATTCATATTCCTCGAAGTATTAGGTCTTTCAAGTGGTCTCGGTTCAAAGGATTTAGGCTTAGGAAAGCCTAAAAGAGAGGGGAGAAAGTATTGGGTCATTTTTAACAAAGATCATCAATATTCTCAAGATTGTTCATTATTTCATGTGAAAACCACTTATTTATTATTTACCACAAATTTTCTCAAAGTTTCACAAAATATTTAAATTCAAAATTTATTTATTTCATGTAGATGTCATCATGAGACAAGCGCTTTCATCATCAAAGTGTATAGAAAAATATGCATCAGAATGCTCCTATTGACATGCTTTCAAAGATAACAATTTTTATCCTCAAAATTCTTTCAAAACAGATTTCCAATGTTCGATAAGCTCTGGAATCCAAATGCCATCGTGGACAAGACCCTCAATTCTTTCCTTCAGTTTTATGCATTTTTTAGTCGAATGCCCAATTGGCCCAATATGATACTCGCACTTGCTGTTGGGGTCATAGCTTTTAGCTGACGAAGAAAACTCTTCAAAGCTAAGCCAATTTCTATTTCATCTTATTAATGTGTTTCATGATGAATGAGCTATGAATGTCATGAGTGCAATTTGATGCATGTGAAGGATAAACAAAGTTATGTGTGGTCATATACTGTGGAAACAATATTGACCATGTATGCTATAAGTGCAACACGATGCCAACATGATGCATGTAAAGAATAAGAAAAATCAATGCATGGATATATGCAATGAATGACCATGTATGTTCCAAATGCATTTCTCAATGAATGATCATATACACTATGAATGCCACACAATGTCAATTATGATGCATGTGAAGAATAAATGATTGACACAGAGTATATACAAAGAAAGTCATGCTGGCCGTGTATGTCATGAACGCAACCTGATGCCAATATGACAAATTAATGCATGAGCATATCATGATGACTATGTATGCCATGAATGCACCCTGATGCTAACATGATGCATGTAAAGAAAGAATAAATTGATATATGAATAGATACAGAAAAATCATGCTGACTATGAATGCATGAATGCAACTTGATGCTACCATGATGCATATAGAGAAAGAATAAATTGATAATGGATATATACAGAAAAATCATGCTGACTATGAATGCATGAATGCAACTGGATGCCAACATGATGCATGTAAAGAAAGAATAAATTGATATATGGATATATACAGAAAAAATCATGCTGACTATGAATGCATGAATGCAACTTGATGCCAACATGATGCATGTAAAGAAAGATTGATACATAAGTATATACAAATAATGACCATGCATGTCATAAACGTATCTTACAATGAATGACCATGCATGCTATGACTATAACATGATGTCAAAATGATACATCCAAAAATAAATGAATTAACACAAAGGTATATACAAAGAAATCAATGATTACACGAAATTGGTGGGACCTAAATCTTGGTTATTCAAAAATCTCATTATGCAAGATTTGCCTCCAATTTTTTTTTTTTTGATAAACCAATCACATCATTTTCAAAAGAATTTCAGGGTGGATATTACTATGGTACAATATGCAAATGTTCATGTGACACTACCGGTTTTATGAAATCATCAAATTAAATTACCAACTGTTTATTGCAAAGAATGAGATCAATAATACAACCAAAAATGTATATGCCCCATTCACACATGCATGAAATGTGCAACATGCAAAAATGCTTGAAAAAAGATTTTTTTTTTTTTTTAAAAACAGCTAATGAACATCTGCCCCAGCAATATCTGCTTATTTAGGCATCACGATGCCATCGAGGCGGAGTATCACATTTATTACGGGCGATGTACGTACATCGTTGCCCGATCTACCACACTTATTCGGAGTGTAAAATAGGTAACAAAAAGTTTAGAAATGTCCCTCCATGTGTTACTATTTTCGGTATGTCTAACGGAAATTCGGCATGGCTTCGCCTAGGTTCACTATATGAGGGTGAATCGGTTCTAAGGCCCCGAATTGTTCCTCACTGTCGCCGGTGAAGGCTAGTAAGGCACCCCGATAAAAGCGGGTTCAATTCGTTAGAGTATATTTTCCTATGCCCATGCGGAGGATCATCACGAAGGCATTAGGTACTTTATACTCCGAAAGTGTTTCACTAGCCCATACGGAGGATCAATCACGAAGGCTTAGTTACTTTACTTCCACTTAAAAGGACGGAACCCGGGTAGAGGATTCATGTTATGCAAATGCACGTGTAGTGTGTGTGGAGGAATAACAAACCTTTCACTACCTATTCTACAAACCTTATTCTAAATCCCTAGCAATTAAAACATTCAAGAATAGTGTAACGCATTAACCAACAAGCAATTATAATATACAACCTAAATAACTAGAGAACAATAATAAAATGCATGCACATGAGAATGAACATTTTTAAAAACATTTTATTATTTTCAAAATTCTCTTTATTAGAAAAATATGGGAATTAAAATTAAATACCAATTAAACCAACCAAAACTGAGACTTTGATAACACACGACTATTTCTAGGCTTGACTCTCTAATAGTCCCCAGCGGAGTCGCCAAGCTGTCGCAACCTAAAAAATAACGACGACGTCTCATCGCAAGACTTTATTATTCGTTAAACGTGACATTTAAAAAAAAACCGAGGAAAAGTCGACTTAATTCCTCTAGAAAAATGAAGGTTTTGAAAATGACCTCAAAAAAGACATGGAGTCGCCACCAATCTTTTTTGGCTAGGTGTGATCGGCCACCTATTAAAACCGGTTTTATAAAATATTTTAAAAATTAATTAAAACATTTTAAAAACCAATTTCAAGTCTACGTTTTAAACCAGAGAAATCAAAGAAGCGGGTTCGGGAGTCGGTTACGTGTGGGGAAGGATTAGCACCCCCACAACGCCCGTATAAATCGGTACCTTATTAATCGTGTGTTATCTCAAATCTCAGTAAAAGTTGGTTTTAAATTTAATATTTCAAATTAATTCCCAATTTAAAGAAAAATAATTTCATTTTTTATTGACAATGATCCGAAATTTATAAATTCAAAATTTTCCTATATTCCCCAACAAACGTGGCAAAATATAGAAATTTTTATTAGTTTTAGAAAACTTTCCGAATCATTCTCTTTTTTGAAAGAAAGATATTCCTTTATTAATAATAATTGCTGATATTCCCTCCAGCAAACCCGGTAGAGAACTCATGAATTATTTTAAATCGGGAATATCTTTATTTTTATTGAAAACCATTATCTTTTTTTTGAAAACATTTAAAAGAAACGAATATGTATAGGCATGGCATAAATAAAATGACATAGCAAAATCTAAATAATATAATGCAACCTAAATGTCATGACACATAGAAATTAATATGGCAAGAATCACATATTATATAAAATGCATGAATATAAAAATGCAATGCATGAAATGTATTTTTTCCTTTAATTAAGGAAATCCGTATATCTAAAAAGATATCCGGCTGCCTTAGGAAAATATGTCAAATTAAATATTCTAAAACCAAAATACTTTGTGATTGTTTGAAAACAGTTTTGAAAAGCTTGAATTAAAAATAAAACTCGGCTAAAATTTTTAAAATGACTCTAATTTCCTAAGTTTAAAAATCCGGATTTTACTACCCTTAACCCGAGACTTGAAAAACCATTTTTAGAGTTTGAAAAGGCTTAGAAACCACCCTAAGTCAGTAGCTAACTCTCCTAATCAGCCCACTCTAAGTAAATTAACCAAAACAGAAAAATGGTTTTTTTTTTTAATTCAATTCGGACTCCACTGTGCAGTTTTAATCCACGATTTTTTATCCTATTTTAAAAAATTCCAAAAATTCTAAAAAAAATACTGGAGACTCAGGACATGTAAAACTATACGAGAAAAAATCGGCTTAATTTTTCGATCAAAGATGAATTCCCAGAAAAACCAGAGATGTACGAGTTTTTGGAGGAGAAAAAAAACTGCTTTGTTTTTCTTTAAATTCAATTCTGACTCCACTGTCCAGTTTTAATTCACGATTTTTATCCTATTTTTAAAAATTCCAAAAATTCTAAAAAAAAATACTGGAGACTCAGGACATGTAAAACTACACGAGGAAAAATTTTCTTAATTTTCTGATCAAAGATGAATTCCCAGAAAAATCAAAGATATACGAGTTTTTTTGAAAAAAACTGAAAAAAACTGCTTTGCCAACACATTTTTTTTTGTCCTTGATAAAATCATTTAAAAATCAAAATAAAAATATTTGAAACTCATAAAATGACTTGAAAGCAGTAGCTAGGACTTTTTGAAAGTTAGATAAAAATTGGCTAAGTAAAAAAATCACAAAGGTAGAATAATCAATTTGACAAACTTAATTTTCCACAAGTATGCTCAAGAGAGCATGATCTTGAACCATTAATTGGCTCAAGTCATTATTCAAGTGGCATGAACATGAAATGCATGAAACAATGCAGCAAACATAATGCATGAAATGCATGGATCTAAACCTAAATGTAAGGAAAATGCATGACACAAATAATATGGCCTAGACCTAACATGAACTTGCATGACATTTAATGTAACCTAGACCTAAGACATGCATGGCATTTTCACAAACACAAGGCATGCTTAATTCAAAAATCCAACCAAATATCATGCAAATGCATAAACCTAACAACTAGCATGACAAAAATACAACACACAATGCAAAACACATGGAGTAGCCAAATGGCCCCAAGCTTCAACAAGCATGGCATTTTCACAAACACTTGGTATGCTAGCATGAAAAACTAAGTCATAACACAAAAATCACACAAGCATTTTCACAAACACCTAATATACCAAATCTAAAACATGCTCACTAAGATATAAAACAAGAATCATGCAAAGAATCACACAAGCATTTTCACAAACACTTAATATGCTAACTCTAAAACATGCTCAAATTTAAACAACATGAAAACAGAAAATTAAAAATGCAAAAACATGATATCTAAGACATAAATGGCAACAAACAAAGCAACCAAATTAAATATAACTTAAGAACATGAAATAACATAATATTTAAAACATCAAAAATAAAGAAAATAGCATAAACAATATGGTAAAATGAATCAAAAACAACAACTTAAAATAAATAATGTAGGCCATTTGGCCATGGTGAGTTTATTGTAAAAACAAAATGTAAGAAAAATATACTTAAGAAAGGAAATGAAGGAAGAACAAGAAACATTATTTTAAAATGAAAACTCACCAAGTAGCTTTTGAACGGATTAAGCTATAAACCCTCAGAGTAGCTTTTGAACGGATTAAGCCACAAACCCTCTCACAAGTAGCTTTTGAACGGATTAAGCTATAAACCCTCAGAGTAGCTTTTGAACGGATTAAGCCACAAACCCTCTCACAAGTAGCTTTTGAACGGATTAAGCTATAAACCCTCAGAGTAGCTTTTGAACGGATTAAGCTACAAACCCTCAGAGTAGCTTTTGAACGGATTAAGCTACAAACCCTCTCAACAAAAACACTATGACTCACCACCCGGATAATCCTAATACAAGTGTATAGACTATCTCACAAGGGGTAGTGGGTGATTTCAACCAAAGGCCAAGACCCCTTATTTATAAGGTGAGCACCTCCTTGGCTTGACATTACAAAGGGATGTGGGATTGGGACTTAGGCTCAAAAATGAAAATCTCTAACTTAACTCTTGATTTTTAATCACTTGATTGAAAAAATCCTAAGCTTCCTCCTTCCTTTGGGCTTGGGCAGGCCAGCACTTCTCTTTTCCAGCCCAGCTCTGATTTTTGAAAGGCCCAAAGAAGCCCTTTTCGGTTGCTTGGGTGAAACGACCATTTTGCCCCCCGGATGCAAAATAAATATCAAACGGGCTCCAAATTCAATTTTTCTTTTTTTAATACTTCCAAAATAATAAAATATTGAGTTCTGGAAGTTTTCAAAATTATCCGAGTCCGTTTGCTATTTATTTGGATTTTTTCTTACCAAAATATCCTTTTATGCCCCTACTTTTTACCATTTTTTAAACGAGCTCCAAATCAAGATTTTTTTTCACCAATCTCTTAAAAATAATTAAAAAGTGTGATCTGGAAGTTTTCATAATTTTTGGAGCTCATTTGGTATTTTTTCGGGATTTATCGGCTTGAATTACTGCATGGGAGGCCCGGGATTTGGCCATTTTGTAAACGAACTCGGAATCAAGATTTTATTTCGCCAATCTCTTCCAAATAATTTTAAAATGAGATTTTCCAAATTTCAGAATTTTTGGAGTCCATTTGCTATTTTTCCGGGATTTATCTTTTTGAATTACTGCATAAGAAGCCCGGGATTTGGCCATTTTGCAAACGAACTCGGAATCAAGATTTTCTTTCGCCAATCTCCTTCAAATGATTTAAGAATGATATTGACAAATTTTCCATAATTTTCGGAGTCCATTTGCTATTTTTCCCAAATTTTTCCAATTTTGCCCCTTAACCTCCGAAACCCGGTTTTGCTCAAAACAAGTCCGATTTTCAGATTTTCTTCAATCTGAGCCTTGGGCCATCCTTTTTAATCATTCCTCATCCATTGGGGGCTTTGGTCTTACCAAGTCGGGCCATTTCTGTGATTCTTCCTGATTTCACCGAAATCCACTAAAACCCTAATTCTCGGTTTTCTCCCGGATTGACTTTTCTCTCGGTTTTTCTTGCAAGTGACTTCTCCATTACCCGTAGTCAGTGCTTATCTTTCATTTGGAACCTTCAATTTCGACCAGTTTGATCGTTTAAGCACTTTTCCCCAAATTTCTCGGATTAGGGTTTCTTTTCTACTGAATCTCCAAATCCCAACTTCCGAAGTCCATATCTTTCAATGTAGACCTCGGATTATCAAAATTCTTTCTCCATTTTTCAATTGAACTTAAAATCTTGATTTTGAAAGTGGGTTGACTTTTTCAGTAGTTGACTTTCTAGGGTTGACTTTTTTTTAAGTTTGACTTTTTGTGCTCGCCCTCTTAAACTAAGTCTCGGAGTACCACCTGCAGGATGAAAACAGTCTTTTTATACTCGGAAACATCAATATGGGAGGAAAACATACCTGTTTAGTGGTCCGGACAAAATCAGGTGTCTACATCTGGACTCTAAATGGAGTCTGATGGGGTGATTCCCGTACCGCTCACATATTGGTTGAGTCTTAGCCTTTAGTCTGATAAGATAAATGTAATCTTTAAGTGATCTCTATGTAACATGTGGGTTTTCTATGAGGGTTTCAGAGAGTTGTAAAGATGTAAGGAAAAGTTAGAGAAAACATCGGATAACATAGGGATAAAGGATATTCTATGGGTTAAACACTAGTGAGTATGGAGACTAGGTTTTTTTTGAGACTCGGATTTAGTATTTATTTATTGGTGTTTTGTACTCTTTGTAATCTCTACATTTATTGTGTTTTTTTTCTCTCGTTCGTGGATGTATGCAATCGAGTCGAACCACATCAAATATTATCCCTTACGTGTATGATTTTTTTTTTCATGTTGATTTTTGTATGAAATACTTTTCTGCTTGAAAATCTCAACATATGCTTATTATATACTACTAGTACTTGATCACGTGCCTCGCACTTGAATATGTATTTTTTTAAAATATGTCTTATTAGTATATTTCATAAATTTTTAATTAATAAATGATTTATTAGTTGAGTTTTTATCTTTTAATACTATGAAAACTTAATTTGCATGAAATTGAAAATTCTCATATTAAAAGAAAATCTTAATTATCAAGTGAAAATTTTCTAAAAAGTTTAAACTATACAAAGTATAACTATTCTTGAATATATTAGTACAAAATCATTTTATGAATTGGATGACATACAAAATTACAAACCAATTAGAAAGATTTATTTAGCGAACTCAAATAATGCTCTTAACTTCAAAACCTATCGTGACTATAAAAAATAAAAATCAAAACATGTATATGCAATATTCATTGAAATAAATTTAAAAAAAAAAAAAAAAACTTCTTTGAAAATTATCACCTTCTATTACATAAATTACTTGAATAACTCTTACTTGCCACATAAAAAAAAAATATTTGAGCACATATTCTAAGCCGGTTCAATCTGATTTATAAAAATATATATATATATATATATATATTAATTGCCAAAACTTTGCACTGAGATGATATTGAAACCAAAGTTACCACTATATATAATGATGGGAGATTAAGTTACTTATGAACTCTAATTAATTTTATAATTATTTGATAAAATAACCGTTTATGAGTTATCTACATAATCATTATCCAAAAATTCATCAACAAAAAACATAGGAGCATATATCTCATTAATTTCTAAACCAATCTAAACTAATTTTAAAACAAAATTACTTGCCAAATATTTTGATCGAGATGATATTGAAACTAAAGTTTACCAATATATATAACAGCATAAGATTTAATTACTCATAAAGTCTAATTAGTTTTATCCTTATTTGATAAATTAACCCCTTAAGAGTTATCTAAAAATTCATTACCCAAAAAATTCTATTCTAATAAAAATAATTTAAACTCTTTTTTATTTGCAAAATTAACCATATTATTGAAATTTAAAATTATAATAAATAAAAGTTAATTTAAAATTTTAATAAATAACAATGTATTTTTTCCTCAGTTTAAAAGTTTTTTCACATCTATACTTGTATATATTTTTTATATATTTATATAGATTATAGATAGATTATATATATATATATATTATATGGTTTCAGTTATAATAATATTTGAGCAATTCGAATCTCGTTAAACAAGAACATTGAGGTGAAAAAGGAAGTTTCAGTCTGCCATTGGTGGTCCTGGAGCCTGGAGCTAAACAAGAACATATGCAATATCCAAATTACTACATAAATGTGGGCCAAGTTAGGCAAGGATTCAAACGGCATATCATTAATTCATGTGTCTACATTGCTTTTTAATGCATTTGCAATTATATAGAGAAGGTTGGAGTCTGGAAATTTGTTTTAAATCATAGGAATATTTCTAATTTCCATCTCCAGAACATTTGAACTTATCAAACACTTCAAGAGAAAGAAAAAGAACCCGAAGGATTAGCATATGACGAGAGAACTCCACAAGCAATTACAGCAAGTACAACAATAATGGCTAAACCACCAGCAACTACAACAACAATGGTTACACCAGCAGCAATGACAACAACAATAGCTTTACCACCAGCAACTACAATAACGGCTACAGCAGCAACTATAACACCCTATGTTATTCGGACTCGGATGTGAGTGTCGGACACGAGTATATGTTCGACATGGATATGTTCAATTTTTTCTAAGATTTTCATGTATTTGGAAGGTCTTTGGAAAATCATATCTGTTGAATATTGACTCAAAGTCACCAAAGGTGGCTTACCACCAACCAAGGAAGCTTCCACCATAGCCACCAACCATGGGAGCTCCCACCATGATAGTTGGTGGATGGTGGCTACTTTGTTTGCCACTAGCTATGTGTTCCCACCATAATAGTTGGTGGATGGTGGCTACTTTGTTTGCCACTAACTATGTGTTCACACCATGGATGGTGCCTATAAAAGGCCATGTAGAGTGAGAGAGAAAAACGTGTGAGTGAGAGTTTAAGAGTTAAGCAAATTCTCTAAGTCTATTAGAGTTTTCTGGTATTGTTGAGTTGTGAGTTCAGTGCTAGCATAGCACCTTGAATTCTGTATATGTTTGTACTCCATCTCCATTAATACAAAGCTTCAAGCTCCTCCTCCCGTGGATGTAAGCACACTTGCTGAACCACGTAAAATATATGTGTTTCTTTTGTGTGTTTTTTTCGGTTTTAGTAATCTCGATTTAGTTCCGTACAACAAATTGGTATCAGAGCCAAATTTTACGTAAAACCGAGTTTGTTCGATTCTGTCCGTTTTTCAAAAGTGCTCCAATTTGTGTTTTGAAAATACCAGGTTGAAGAGGTCGTCGAGAGGAGTGCAGCAGAATCAACAGGAGCGCCAGAAGACGCCGCACGCGCCCACACGCGCCGCCAGAAGGTCTGAGAGTGGGACTCACGCACCCACGCGCCGCACGCGCCTCCAGAGGTTGAAGACGCGTGAAGCCCACGCGTCGCACGCGCCCACGCGCCATCCAGAGGTTGAAGACGCGTGGACCTCACGCGCCCCACGCGCCCCACACGCCGGTCACCAAGCAGCCTCCACGCGCCGCCGCACGCGCCCCACGCGCCGCCGCCGCTCCGACCAACTTTTTCGGGCTATTTTTTGAGCCATTTCAGAACACTATTCCGAGACTTTTCCGAGCCGGTTGAGCTAAACCGAGTCCATTCCGAGCCACCTGCAGCAGAATATTCGCAGAATATTCACCGTGTGTCCAAAATTTACACAGTTGGACCCGTTCCTGGCTATTTCGACTATTCCGGACTCAACCGCGGCATCCGTTTTTTCCATACAGGTACCGAAAAAACTTTGAGTTGGTAATTTTGTTTTATTACCATGGCAGAATCATTAGAGACAACTCAAACAACCAGTAGCGCACCATCAAGTTCTTACGCCAGAAAGAACTCGATGACCACTGCAAAGTTCGAGGTGGAGAAATTTGATGGCACCAACAACTTTGGCATGTGGCAGTGCGAAGTTCAGGATCTGTTATTCCGAGAGGGGTCATATATCGCTCTAGAAGACAGGCCCAGAGATATTCCGGAAGATGACTGGAAGTTTGTCAACCATCAGGCTTGTGGCACAATCCGGTTATGCCTAGCCAAGGACCAGAAGTACTTTGTCATGAGAGAGAATAATGCAAAAACTCTCTGGAAACAACTCGAGGACAAGTACATGACAAAGAGCATGGAGAACAGACTCTATCTGAAGAAAAAGTTGTTCCGCTTCCAGTATAAGCAAGGTATCACCATGCAGGAGCATCTAGTAAGTTTTAACAAAATCCTCGCTGATCTTGAAAATCTAGATGCAAATATCTCTGATGAAGATAAGGCTCTTACTCTGTTAAATTCCTTGCCTGATAGCTATGATCATTTAACCACTACACTGTTATATGGTAAAAATGAGATAGAATATGTTAATGTTAGTAATGCTCTGGTGAATAATGAGTATCGAAAAAAGGATCAGCATGATCACCAGAATACTGCACCAGAAGCTTTAACTGTGTACAGAGGGAGGACGAACAACCGAGGAGCCGGAGAAAACAAGCGAGGTAAATCCCGTTCAAATAGGGGATCATCAAAAACACGACTCTCAAGGGACGAGTGTGCCTATTGCCATGAGAAAGGGCACTGGAGGAAAAACTGTCCTAACATGAAGAAGTCGACTGTGAATGTAGCTCAAGAATCTGAGGGAGAGGAAGACTCTGCATTTACGATTTCCACAACAACACACTCTTCAAATCGATGGATTCTGGATTCCGGATGTTCCTACCACATGTGTCCGAACCGAGAGTGGTTCTCAAACTTCAAGGAGTTTGATGGAGGGATTGTCCTTATGGGCAATGACAATACATGTCACACTAGAGGTATTGGAACGATCCGACTAAAAATGCATGAGGTACAATCAGACAACTTACAGATGTAAGGTATGTCCATGATCTCAAGAAGAACCTCATATCACTGGGGTCTTAGACTCAAATGGTTAGAAGATGACCATTCAGAATGGAGTCCTGAAGGTTGTACGTGGAGCATTCTTAGCAATGAAGGGTTCTATGAAGGGAAATCTGTATCTCCTTGATGGAGAAACTGTGACCGGCAGAGCAGCAGTCTCCCACAACAGTGGAGGCGATGAATCTGACACTTCTCGACTTTGGCACATGCGCTTAGGGCATGTTGGAGAGAAGGCCTTGCAAAACCTGATAAAGCAAGGTGTACTGAAGAATGCCAAAACTGGAAAACTTGATTTCTGTGAGCATTGCGTCCTAGGCAAGCAAACAAGAGTCAAATTTGGCACTGCAATTCATCGTACGAAAGCAACATTGGACTACATTCACACTGATGTCTGGGGGCCTTCCAAAAATGCTTCATTGGGAGATAAACACTATTTTGTGACCTTTATTGATGATTACTCTAGATATGTCTGGGTTTATACTATGAAGCACAAAGATGAAGTTCTAGATATCTTCGTAAAATGGAAGAAGATGATCGAAACCCAGAGCGGGAGAAGCTCAAGAGACTAAGATCTGACAACGGTGGAGAATACAAGTCAGATCCACTGAAGGAAATCTGTCAGAATTATGGGATAATCCGACACTTCACAGTTCCTGGCACTCCCCAGCAGAATGGAGTTGCAGAAAGGATGAACCGAACTTTGGTTGATAAAGTTCGCTTCATGTTATCCCAGTCGGGCTTGAGCAAAGCATTTTGGGCGGAGGCTTTATTGTACGCCTCCCACATTATCAACAGTCTACCCTCCACTGCAATTGATGGGAAAACTCCCATAGAGGTGTGGTCTGGACATTTTGCCACTGATTATGATCGGCTTCGTATTTTCGGATGCCCAGCATATTTTCACGTAAGTGAATCAAAACTGGTTCCTAGAGCCAAGAAAGCTGTCTTCTTGGGCTTTAGTGAAGGAGTAAAGGCATTCCGACTGTGGAACCCTGAGTCAAAGAAAGTCATCGTAAGCCGAGATGTTACCTTTGACGAATCTGTAATGCTGAAACTGTCAACTCCAGAGAATGAGAACCATGATTCTCTAAAGCAGGTGGAGTTTGAATCTGAAGATGCTGGTCAAAATTTCGATGAATCTGAACCAGAATCTGATGACACCTTAACTGAAGTGGAGGAGTCATCACCGGAAATCTTTCAGCAACCTGAATCTATTGCCACCAGCAGACCGAAAAGACATATTCGGAAACCTGCTCGGTACACAGACATGGTGGCATTCGCCCTTCCAGTAATTGATGATGATGTCCCGATCAATTACAAAGAAGCTATAAACAGCCCAGAGCATGCCCAGTGGAAGGAGGCGATGGATGAAGAGATGACATCACTTCATCAGAATCAGACTTGGAAGTTGGTTCCACTTCCAACACTCAAAAAAACAATTGGGTGCAAATGGGTCTTTGCCAAAAAGGAGGGTGCTACTGGCAAAGACAGCATCAGATACAAAGCCAGACTGGTAGCCAAAGGTTACACTCAAAAAGAAGGAATAGACTACAATGAGGTATTTTCACCTGTTGTTAAGCATGCATCTATTCGGATCTTATTGGCTTTAGTAGCACAGTATGACCTAGAGTTAGTTCAACTTGATGTAAAAACTGCATTCCTCCATGGTTCATTAGAGGAGGAAATTTATATGACTCAACCAGATGGTTTTAGAGTCCCCGGTCATGAAGATTGGGCATGTAAGTTGAACAGGTCTCTATACGGTTTGAAGCAGTCACCGCGACAGTGGTACAAGCGGTTTGACACTTTTATGTTGGATCAGAAGTACACACGCAGTCAATTTGATCACTGTGTTTATTTCCGGAAACTCCAAAATAAATCATTTATCTACTTGCTTTTATATGTTGATGATATGTTAATCGCATCTATAAGCAAGGTGGAGATCGACAGGCTGAAGGCTCAACTGAGCTCAGAGTTCGAGATGAAGGATCTTGGAGAAGCCAAGAAAATTCTTGGGATGGAAATCAGCAGAGATAGAAAAAATGGTGTGATCAAATTAACCCAGGCTCAGTATCTGAGCAAAGTACTTCAGAGATTTGGCATTAATGATAAGACCAAATCTGTAAGTACTCATTTGGCGGCACATTTCAAACTCAGTGCATTGATGTCACCAAGTACAGATGGTGAGAAGAGACAGATGGATCATGTTCCATATGCCAATGCAGTAGGTGCCCTAATGTATGCAATGGTGTGTACGAGACCTGATATTTCACATGCTGTCAGTATGGTAAGCCGGTACATGCATAATCCTGGTAAAGGCCATTGGCAAGCTGTGAAATGGATTCTACGGTAAATTCATGGTACTGTGGAAACATGCTTAAAATTCGAGAGAAGTAAAACTATTGGCAAGCATCTTGTCGGATATGTGGATTCAGACTATGCTGGAGATCTTGATAAGCGTCGTTCAACTACTGGTTATGTGTTCACCATAACAGGAGGACCAGTAAGTTGGAGATCAACTTTACAGTCAACGGTAGCTCTGTCTACAACAGAAGCAGAGTACATGGCTGTAACGGAAGCTTTCAAGGAAGCAATTTGGCTTCAAGGATTGATTGATGATTTCGGGATAGCACAGGAAAAGGTAGATGTTTTCTGCGATAGTCAGAGTGCCATTTGCCTAGCTAAGAACCAAGTTCATCACAGTCGGACCAAGCATATTGATGTTCGCTACCACTTTATCCGAGAAATAGTAGATGAAGGAAACATTCTACTACAGAAGATCGGGACTGCAGATAATCCCGCAGATATGCTAACCAAAATAGTTTCTGGGATCAAGTTTCAACATTGTTTGGACTTGATCAATGTCTCTCGAGTTTAAAGCATCTGAAAGAGGAATGGAGGAAGCTCTGATCAGTGAATTCTCTCTGTGGATTCTCGCCAAGGTGGAGATTGTTGAATATTGGCTCAAAGTCACCAAAGGTGGCTTACCACCAACCAAGGAAGCTTCCACCATAGCCACCAACCATGGGGGCTCCCACCATGATAGTTGGTGGATGGTGGCTACTTTGTTTGCCACTAGCTATATGTTCCCACCATAATAGTTGGTGGATGGTGGCTACTTTGTTTGCCACTAACTATGTGTTCACACCATGAATGGTGCCTATAAAAGGCCATGTAGAGTGAGAGAGAAAAACGTGTGAGTGAGAGTTTAAGAGTTAAGCAAATTCTCTAAGTCTATTAGAGTTTTCTGGTATTGTTGAGTTGTGAGTTCAGTGCTAGCATAGCACCTTGAATTCTGTATATGTTTGTACTCCATCTCCATTAATACAAAGCTTCAAGCTCCTCCTCCCGTGGATGTAAGCACACTTGCTGAACCACGTAAAATATCTGTGTTTCTTTTGTGTGTTTTTTTCGGTTTTAGTAATCTCGATTTAGTTCCGCACAACAATATCCTCATACCCATGTCCGAATATGAATCGAACACGGGTACTTCAAGAACAATAAAGAGTCGAAGCAACATAGACAACACCAACGGCTACTCAAGCAACTGTAAGACCAATGGCTATAGCAGCATGTACAACAATAACAGCTATGAGATTGACTGACTGAGAGACAAGGAATGAGTGACACCAGATTTGTTGAATGTGGTAAGTACTATTTTGATGTAAAATATATGATCCGCCGTCAGATGATCATTTAATGTTGATCGATTTAACTTTCAATCCAATTTTTTATTCATTAGTAAAAATGAAGGTTACTATGAAAATACAAAGAACTCCAATGAGTTCAACTCCATGGAAGGATTTCAAAACAAGGAAGAGTACCATGAGAGTCAAGAAGAGCATGTGCCCTAGATATTAGTGACTCATGAATTTAAAAGGAAAAATATTTTTAAGATCAGGAAGACTTAAGTTGTTGAGTGTTTCATGTTCTTAGTTTTCTAGTCTCACTTATGTTTAGGCATGATGGCAAAACTTGATATGTCCAACAGATTTCGTATCTGTTCCTATTAGGGAAGTTTTTTTTTTTTTTTTAAAAAGTGAGGATGTAGTGAAGCGGGACGATTTTGATAAATGCTTGCTCAGCTTCGCTCATCCTTTAAAATTATTATTTTATTTTTTAAAATATTTTATATCTATATATATATATACTAAAATCATATATATATATATATATATTTATATATATATATTTTTATATATATATATATATATATATATATATACTAAACTAATTTGCATTAGAAACTTAAGGCGATCATGGGCTGGGATGTGCTCTTCCATATTGTGAAAAAATGCCTTTCCCAAAGCCTGGCATGGTCGTAAGAGAAATATAACTTGGCCCGAGCGAACTTGATGTTGTAAAACTCAAGCCCACTCATCAATCTAGAAGTTTAAATATTTACTAAAGTATAAATACTCTTTATTTTGCATTTATGTAACAATATATATATATAAAGTATTTTTTTAAATAATAATTCAGACCTTGTAAAAATTAAATTGGATAGGTGAGAGGAGAGGAGAGGAGAGGAGAGGAGCCCAATTATTTTATTGGACCTAGGTTGTTGCCAAAGATGATCCCCTGTATCCATCCAAATGTTGGGCATAGGCCTTCGGACTTTAAAATAGATAGTAGTCACATTCGGCCCGGAGAAACTACCATCTGCTCTTTCAGTTTGGAAAAACGGAGACGGGAGAAATTCAATTACATCTATTACATTACATTACATACAATTAAAGGAATCCTTTCTATTACCTACAATTAGAAGGCGTTTGGTATAATAAAAAATATTCATATTTTTTAAAAATTTAATTGGTTCATACAATTAAAGGAATTCCCTTTGTACAAACAATTGAAAGGAATCCTTTCTATTACCTACAATTAGAGAACGTTTGGTATAATAAAAAGTGCTCATATTTTTTAAAAATTTAATTGGTGTGAATGTGATTTTCATATTTGGTATGTTAAAAATTATTCACTTTTCTAAGGATGTAACTTTTTTTTGGGAATTATTTTACAACAAGCATTGGAATGTGATTCCCATAAACAGATGTAGGAAATTAACTTTTCCATGTAGTTGGAAATTAAAAAAAATGTTAAGACAAAATTACACTTCTTCTTATTTGGTTTAAAATTACCAATTGAAATATATTTTTAAATATTTAGTAAAAACATTTGTTAATAATAAATATTATTTAAATATTTAAATAAATTTTAATTTGCATCCAACCTTTTTATTTTTCAACTACATGAGAGTAACTTCGAAAATTTATCATTAACAAACATTTTTTATCCTAAAAGAAACTCAAATTATCAATTAAAATATTATTTTTAAATATTTAGTATAAATGTTTGTTAATAATAAATATCATTGAAATATTTAATTTACATCCAACCTTTTAACTTTTCAACTACATGAGAGTAACTTCAAAAAATTATTATTAACAAATATTTTTTTATCCTAAAAGCAACTCAAATTAGTATCGATTAAAATATTATTTTTAAATATTTAGCACAAATATTTGTTAATAATAAATATCGTTGAAAATTGTTAAAATTAAGAAAATTTACATTGTAATAACCAATTTTCGTCCGGGTCGGATTCGAATCCGACCCGGGCCAGTTGCAACAGGGCCTGCTATCTGTCAACCCGACCCCAACAGTATAATCCCCAACTGGCCCAACCTCAGGCCCAAACCCCTCAATCCCCAAACCAAACCCAATCCCCAAATTGCCCAATTTCAGGCCCAACCCAACCTAACCCTAGCCAGAAACCCTAGGAACCCCCTTTGTAGCCGCCACCCCTAAACCCTAGCATCCCCTACCACAAACCCTACCCCTGACAGCCCCAACCCCCATCTGACAGCCCACTGACACATAGCAACCGCCCCAACACGCCACCTCCCCTGCACACGCCACCTCCTCTCCACACGCCACCCTCCTGAATAAAACCCCCCAGATCAGCCAGCAAAGAAAAAAAAAAGGGAGATGAGGATCCAGATCGGACCCCCCTTTCAAAGTATCGAAAAAAAAAACCAAAAACCTCCCAGATCCGAGCCTTCACTAGTTCGGACTCTCCCCTAAAAAAAAAAACCCTCCTCCTTTTCTCTCCGAAACAACAAACCCAGCAAAAAAAAAGAAAAACAACAAACCCTGCAAAAAAATCAATCAACCACCAAAACAGCAAACCAAAAAAAAAAAACTTTTTTTTTAAAACCTAGATCTACGAAATTCGGTGGGGATCCGGGCTAAACGGAGCCCGGATCCGTGACGAGGGGGCCGAAAAACCCTGGGGTACGGAGTTTGGAGCCCGCCGGCCGCCGGCGAGCGGCGGCCGGCGACGGGGCACGGCGGCCGGCGCGGTGGTCTGGCCGCCAGATTCTGGGCTGGGGGGGTTTTCTGGTGAGAGAAAAAGAGAGAGAGAAAGAAGAGAGAGAAGAAGAAAAAAAAATAAAAAAATAAAAAAACAAAAAAATGGGGGCTATTTATAGCCCCCCTGGAGCGGGTCGAATGACCCACGCGTCGACCTGCGGGTCGATCCGGGGTCCGCGCGGGTCACCCGCTTTCTTTTAAGAAAAAAATTGGCGTCAAAACGACGCCGTTTTGCCCACGGTTCGCGCGTGGACCCGCGGGTCGACCCGGGGTCCGCGCGCCCGACCCGGGTCCGTAAAAAAAAAAAAGAAAGAAAGGCGCTGAAACGGCGCCGTTTTGGCAGGCAGGGTCCGCGCGTGGACCCGCGGGTCGACCCGGGGTCCGCGCACCCGACCCGTTTTCGGTTAAAAAAAAAAGGGAGGGTTTTCGGGTCGGTTTAGATCCGACCCGACCCAAGTTCCAGGTCAGGCCCAGAGGCGTGGCCTGATCCATGCGCCCCTGGGCCTGGCAGCCCAGACCTTGATTCTGGGCCCAAAAAAAGAGAGAGAAAGAAATAGAAAAAAAAAAGAAACAAAAAGAAAAGAAAAAAAAAAGAAACAAAGAAAATAATTAAAATAAAAAATTTATAATTAAAATTAAAATTAAAAAAAAAGAAAATATATAAAAAATTTCCAAAAGAATTTAGGAAATAAAAAAAAGGAAAAAATAAAAAATAAAAAATAAAACCAAAAAAATAAAAAGAAAAATTTACGATTATCGATTTTTGAAGTTTTGATTTTTTTGATTTTTGACATTTTTCAGGTGATTTTGCGAAGATCAAGTCCGGCATTTTAAATTTCGGATTCTCGATATTTTTCAAGTATGGTTTTAATTTCCTCATTTATTTATATTACTATTTTTGTTTATTTATTTTTGTCCAGCATTCGACATTTTTTTATTTACTAGGTTTCAATTTTAAAATTATAAAAATAATTTTTCTAATTAATACGTGTCTTTTAAATTTATTTTCGATAAATAAAAATTTTCTAAAAACGGATTTCTTTCTCGGGATGGTCGGAGTATCAATCGTTCTTTGAAATGGTCCGAGTAAGAATAATAATCGAAACATTATCGAAAACATCGGAATGATTCGAGAATTATTCTTACATAGATAATTTCTTTTATTTCGAAAATAATTATTAAAAGCATTTTAACTTTCAAAAAAAAAAGATTTTAATAAATGCGAATAACCGACGATGGAATTCGAAGGACGTCACGGTAGTGATTCCTACGATATCTTGAGGTTAGAGAATTTCGTTAAATATCACCACGAGTGGTAGGAGTATTTAGCGACATGCTCGATACAAAAATTCGTTTTCGTTTTAAAAAAAATGGAAATAATCAAAATAATAAAAATGAATAAATAGTGAATATTTATGCGCTCGATATTTTGCCATGCTCGTGTTTTTAATATTATGATTTGCATGTTTAATTTTATAGTTATATGCTAAGTCGTGTGCATCCGACGTTTAAATATTTGCATCATACAAAAATAAAAAATGGATATAAATTGCCGACGACGGAATTCGAAAGATATCACAGTTGCGATTCTTAAGATATCTTGAGGTGAGAAGATCTCGTTAAATACCACCAAGAGTGTTGGGAATATTTAATGAGTATTTTCGATAACAAATTTATGTTCACTTTCGATTTTCAAAAAAAAAAAAAACAGTTCAAGAAAATTCAAAAAAAATAATAAACATGTTTTTTTAAATAAAATAAAATGAAAATAAAAGAGAATTATTTTTAAATAGTGATGTTAAGTCCATTAAATCGAGATTTAAGATAACACGTGATTAAATGGTACCGTTTTCTAAACGGGCGTTGCGGGGGTGCTAATCCTTCCCCGCACGTAACCGACTCCCGAACCTAATTTTGTTTTTACTCTGGTTCAAAGCGCGGACTTCGAAATTGGTTTTACAAAAATGATTTAATCAATTTTAAGATATTTTACTAAAACCGGTTTTAATAGGTGGCCAATCACACCTAGCAAAAAAGATTGGTGGCGACTCCATTTTTGTGTTTTTCCAAAATCGTCTTAGCGGTCGAAAAAACCCGTTATGAAAGCTGGCGACTCCACTGGGGAACTTTGAGTGTCGAGCCACAAATTGATCATATGTTATTTTAAAATCTCGAATTAATGGATTTAACCGATATTTAATTTTAATTCTCTTTATTTTCTTTCTTTCTTTATTTTTATTTTGCTTGCAATTACACTTTGATATTTGTTAATTCTTTATTCATTTTTTTTATGTCGTTTATTTTTTTATATAATCGTGGAATGTTTAGAATAAAGAGTCATAAACAAGTAGTCGAAGGTTTGTCCGTTCCTTCTTATACACGAGCTCGTGCATTTCATACATAAGCTCTATACCCGAGCTTTATCCCTTTAGGTGAAAGTAAAGTACCTACGCTCTCGTGAGGCAATAACCTCCGCATGGGCTAGCGAAACACTTTCGGAGTAATAAAGTACCTACGCTTTCGTGAGGTGATAACCTCCGCATAAGCCTGGAAAATATACTCCAACAAATTGAACCCGTTTAAATCGGGATGCCTTACTAGCCTTCACGGGCGACAGTGAGGAGCAATTTGGAGCCTTTTAGAACCTAACTCAACCTCATGTAGTGAACTTGGGTCGAGCCATATCGAATTTCCGATCGGATATCCTCGAAATTAGGAAGGAACATTGTGATCTTTCGCTATTTGTTTACATTCCGAACAAACACTGTAAATCGGGTAAAGATGAACGTACATCGTGCTACCCGCAATAAGTTTCATTTTTCGCTCCGAAGGCACCGTGATGCTTAAATAAGTTGATACTGTCGGGGCAAATGTTCGTTAACTTTTTGAGTTTGTAAATATGAAAATTTTTCTTTTCGTACATCTCGTACATTTCATGCATTGATGCACTTGTAAATAAAGCATTTACATTTATAATTGTATTTTTGATTTCACGGTGATAATAATCTCATTTGATAAATTGCATAAACACTTGTTTTTGATTAAATGAGAATTGCATACCGATAGTGTTGAATAAATACTCGGACATTTGTGCCATAATAAGACCCACTACCACAAAAGTTTTTGATAAATATTGGTTTTTTTTTTAAAATAATATTTTTATTTTTACGGAAAAAAATATGTTTCAAAAAAGAAAACAAAAAAACAAAAAAAAACAAAAAAACAAAAGAACAAAAATTTTGCGGATCGAATTTGGGGGCAAGGTTTGTGCAATGAAATTGTTGAATAAGTAAGTTCGGTCC
Organism: Fremontodendron californicum; assembly: GCA_030761205.1. Classification (NCBI taxonomy): domain Eukaryota; kingdom Viridiplantae; phylum Streptophyta; class Magnoliopsida; order Malvales; family Malvaceae; genus Fremontodendron; species Fremontodendron californicum. The sequence goes on along the minus strand of JAULJL010000025.1, from coordinate 6,702,238 downwards.
AAATCATGTCAATCCAATCATCGAATAATTTTTTTTTTTTGTGTGTATATATTCATGCATTATATTGTTTATTCTTTACAAACCAAATTAGCACCATATTGCAATCATAACATGCATGGTCATTCATTGTAGAATACATTAGTGACATGCATGATCGTTCTCCGTGTATACCAGTATATCATTTTATTTATTCTTTACATGCATCATATAGACATCGTGATTGCATTCATAACAATAAGGTCTTGCATTCGTGACATACATGGTCACTCATTGTACATACTCATGCATTAATTTGTTTATTCTTTACATGCATCATATGGGCATCATGTTACATTTACCGCATTCATAGTTCATGCATCATGAAGCACACTTGAGGAATAAAAAAGGAAGTCGGCTTAGTTTTGAAAACTGAAAGATACAGACAACTGAAGCATGCAGACAACTGAAGGAAAAAGATTGAAGGTCTTGTCCACGATGGCATTTTGACTCCAGAGCTAGTCGAACAGTGGAAATCCGCATTGCCATAAATCGGTTTCTTCGCCACGGGTTTGGAAGATGAGAATGGTTATCTTTAAAAGCATGTCGGCAAGCATTGAGGAATATGCATGTAGTTCTATGCCTCATCATGAAAGCACTTGTCTTATGTTGGCATCCACATGAAATAAATAAATTTTGAATTTCAAAGGCTTTGTGTTTATTGTGTTTTAATTTGAATTTGCAAAAATAAACATTAAGGAAATTCTTGATTTTGAAGAGCCCGCTCTTAAAAGAAAAAAATCTTTCTTCACGCTAAGAAATGATGAAATATCTTGAGATTATTGATGATCAATGATTAGAAATGACCCAACTACCTTCCCCCTCTCTTTCGGACTTGCTTATGCTTGAATCGTTTGAGTTGAAACAGTCAATGCTTCCAGGAACATATTGTTGAACTTCAGAAACCATAGTCAGTGCAATAAGAAAAATGCAGATCCTAGTTTAGGTTATGAGCAACGAAACAAACTTTTTGAAAAATCCGAGTTTTTTGGTGTCTCAAACAAGTGAAACCTCTTTCAAGAATCTAGATCATGGTAAATTGATGTGTGTCAAGGTTATGCCAAAACCATTCACATCCCTTTCCGTAACCACAAAACAAGAGTTGCCCATACGTCAGTTCATGATTAACGTCTCGGGTAACAACGATTAAACCTGATTTTCTTGTGTTCCTAGAAAAAGCTGTTTTTGAACCATATTCTTTCTTGTCCCTTAGGAGAGCAAAAAAGACTCGAGGTGTTCCTCGTTATGATACGAAGTCTCATTTGTATGACCAATCTAATGGTGCATCATTTGTAGATACGGAAGACGCGTGGTGGATAAAGATGAAGTAATTTTCGGAGCATGCATAAAAAAAAAAACAAAAAAATGAAAAAAAAAAGAGAAAAGAAAGAAAATGAAAACGAGTGTGACATCATGCATTTATAAAATTCAAGATGGTTTCAAGAAAGAAAAAACCTTTTCATTATTTTCCTCTAGGGAATGACTCTTCGATTTACGTGCTTGTGTTCGAGATGAAAAATGGCCATCTTTCATCATCCTTTCACAAAATATAAAATATCCTTTTGCTACCCTTTTTGAGCCTAATGAATACTTTCGTTCTTTCAACCCCGATCAAGGATCACCCTCCACACTATGGGGCAAATGTGAGGAAGGATCTTTTGCGAAAGTCACAGATAATGAAGTCTTGGTTCAAAGACGAAAAAAAGAATGCCGTGAATCAAAGAGAAATCTGAGCTTCCAAACAACTACGGGCTCACCTTGTCAAAATAGAAATGCCAAAAAAAGAGAGACAAAAAAAATGAAAGCAAAAAAATAGGAAAGGAAGAAAAGAACGGATGAAGATCATCGGATAAGGAGAAAAGCTCAGCAATGACAAATGTTTCAAAGAGAATCCTCCTCATGAAATGATCCTTGATTTGATCACCTTAAACACATGTTTAGGCCTATTTATCTATTCTTTCAATACCTCGAACCTCGGCCTACATTACGTACCTTGAAAAGACCATTTTGATCGAGCATGGCCATTTAAATTGATAAGTCTATTCTTAGAGAAATGCATGAGACTTCGGTCTCCTTTCTGGTTAAAAATCCTTTTTGGATAAGTCTTGATTTCTTGAATGCATGGTGAAACATTTAATGAAAAAAAAATGAAAAATGGAAAGAAGGAGACTCTAGGGTGAAAACCCGACATGGGCAGTCTAGAGTAAAATGGAAGAATTTCGGTGCCGCTTATGGTATTGTCAAGGCCATAACAAAAGAAGATGTCATTTTGAAGAAGTTAAGGAACATCTGGGAATTCCAAAATATCCCAAAATTGTCAACTCTCGTTTGGAGGTTTGACTTTAAGAAACTGAGACCGTTTTCCTTTCCAGAATTAACTCTCCAGTTTGAACATCCCAGCTAATCTTGACGTTTGTCAAAACGCCATAATTTGGAAACTAAAAGAAGGTTGAATTTGTTTGGGTCCAAAAAAATCATGTTCTATAAAATCTGTTCCATTTGTGAGTCTAGAAAGGATATACATTTTTCCTGTTGCGAAGTCTCCTTGGATCAACCAAAATCTTGTGGTACCAAGCCTTCCGACTCAATTTGAAAAATCCGAATTGACACTCAGAAAAACTTTTAACAGGTGATCATCAATCTTCAAGAGATTTGGATATCAGATAATGACATTTTCAGCTCAAGAGCTTTCAGTAAATAAGCAAATATTTTTCAAAAAAAAAAAAAAAAGCAAGCAAAAGCAGATAAATGAAAATATTTTTTTGAAGAAACCATTTCCGATGTTGGCATAAGACGAAGGTTCTTCTGGCCCAGAGGTATGGAACTATTGAGGTAGAAGAAATGAACATTTGGCTCGGACTCCAGTTGATAAAATTTTGAAAAACTATCGGGGCAAAGAGATAGTTCCAAAGTGAAGAAAAAGGTTGATCTCTTACGAGGCACGAGCGTTTCAGGATACACTCTGTTTCGAAGAGGAAAAACGATTGGGAAAAGCTAAACCAAGATCAGAAGAAACAATGAGAACATTCGCATATTTATTGAGTTTTGCATCTGCATCGTGTCGTAAAATGTGTACATTGTTCGTGGGTACTTGAACATGCATCATCAGGAGCATATGCATTGACATCGCATGACATTCACATTTCATGCATGACATTGACTATTTGAAATTTTGAAATTTGAATTCGAACATCCAGTGAGATTTTCTTCCAAGATATGATCTTCAGGTATGATCACCAAGACCTCCGGGCACCTCTTATAAAACCTCCGGGTTACCTCTTTTAAGTCCTCCGGGCACAGGAAAAGAATTTATTTTCGAAGTTGTGGAGCCTCTGATGAGAGGAGCAATTTATTTTCAAAGTTGTGGAACCTCTGATGAGAGGAGCAATTTATTTTCAAAGTTGTGGAGCCTCTGATTAGAGGATCAATTTATTTTTCAAAGTGATAGAAAATTAAAAAAAAAAAAGAAGATCTCTGGGCATCTATTTTGAAACCTCCGGGTTACATTTTTAAGACCTACGAGCACAGCAAAAGAAAAAGAAAATTAAAAAAAAGAAGACATCCGGGCACCTGTTCTAAGACCTCCGGGCATTTCTCTTTTAAGTCCTCCGGGCACAGGAAAGGAAAAAGAAAAAGACCTCCGAGCACCTCTTTTAAAACCTTCGGGTTACCTCTCTTAAGTCCTCCGGGCACAGCAAAAAAGGAAAATTAGAAAGAGAGAAGACCTCCGGGCTTCTATTTTAAGACCTCTGGGCAACTATTTCAAGACCTCCAGGCACTATTCTCGAAAAACATGGATAAGACCTCCGGGCACTATTTTCAAAGAAAAGACATTTTTAAAGACCTCAGGGCACCTGTTTCAAGACCTCCGGGCACTATTCTCAAAAATCCATGGATAAGACCTCCGGGCGCCATTTTCAATGAAAAGACATTTTTAAAGACCTCCGGGCACCTGTTTCAAGACCTCCGGGCATTATCCTCAAAAATCATGTTTTCAAGACCTCCGGGCACCTTTCTAAAAAATCATTGATAAAGACCTCTGGACATCATTCTCAAAGTCAAGAATAAGACCTCCGGGCACCACTTTCAAAGAAGGAACATTTTTAGACCTCCAAGTATCTGCTTTCAAAAACCTCCGGGTAACATCTTTCAAAATGACATTTTTCAAAACCTCCGGGTACCATTTTGAATTTTTACAAAGTCAAACTCGTTACTTTAAGAAAGGTCGAGCCTCGGTATGATTAGTCAAGTGGCGATATATGAAGAATCTGACAAGGAATTTCAAAACTGAACGAGAAAGAGATGGGGATATCCAGAATAAGTCTTCACTTTCGTAAGACTAAGGTAGTAAGTGAGGTGATGATCTAAGTTGTGTTCAAACTCATTGTCAAAAAATCGAAGTTCGTTTTTATTTTCAAAGTGATAGAGCCTCTGATGAGAGGAGCAATTTATTTTTTCAAGTGATAGAGCCTCTGATGAGAGGAGCAATTTATTTTCCAAGTGGTAGAGCCTCTGATGAGAGGAGCAATTTATTTTCCAAGTGATAGAGCCTCTGATTAGAGGAGCAATTTATTTTCCAAGTGGTAGAGCCTCTGATGAGAGGAGCAATTTATTTTTTCAAGTGATAGAGCCTCTGATGAGAGGAGCAATTTATTTTCCAAGTGGTAGAGCCTCTGATGGGAGGAGCAATTTATTTTCCAAGTGATAGAGCCTCTGATTAGAGGAGCAATTTATTTTTCCAAGTGATAGAGCCTCTGATGAGAGGAGCAATTTATTTTCAAAGTCGTGGAGCCTCTGATGAGAGGAGCAATTTATTTTCAAAGTCGTGGAGCCTCTGATGAGAGGAGCAATTTATTTTCAAAGTGATAGAGCCTCTGATTAGAGGAGCAATTTATTTTCCAAGTGATAGAGCCTCTGATTAGAGGAGCAATTTATTTTCCAAGTGATGGAGCATCTGATGAGAGGAGCAATTTATTTTTAAAGCTGTGGAGCCTCTCATGAGAGGAGCAATTTATTTTCCAAGTGATAGAGCCTTTGATTAGAGGAGCGATTTATTTTCCAAGTGATAGAGCCTCTGATTAGAGGAGCAATTTATTTTCCAAGTGACAGAGCCTCTGATTAGAGGAGCAATTTATTTTCCAAGTGATAGAGCCTCTGATTAGAGGAGCAATTTATTTTCCAAGTGATAGAGCCTCTGATTAGAGGAGAAATTTATTTTTCAAGTGATAGAGCCTCGCTAAAAATGGATCTCAATAACCGGACAAAATTGGTTATACTGTCTTTGCCCTATTCCTGATTCTCAGCAATGTGCAAAGAGGGGCAGCTGTAATAACCAATTTTCGTCCGGGTCGGATTCGAATCCGACCCGGGCCAGTTGCAACAGGGCCTGCTATTTAGGAGGCCCAATCTGTCAACCCGACCCCAACAGTACAATCCCCAACTGGCCCAACCTCAGGCCCAAACCCCTCAATCCCCAAACCAAACCCAATCCCCAAATGGCCCAATTTCAGGCCCAACCCAACCTAACCCTAGCCAGAAACCCTAGGAACCCCCTTTGTAGCCGCCACCCCTAAACCCTAGCATCCCCTGCCACAAACCCTACCCCTGACAGCCCCAACCCCCATCTGACAGCCCACTGACACACAGCAACCGCCCCAACACGCCACCTCCCCTGTACACGCCACCTCCCCTCCACACGCCACCCTCCTGAATAAAACCCCCAGATCAGCCAGCAAAGAAAAAAAAAAAGGGAGAAGAGGATCCACATCGGACCCCCTTTTCAAAGTATCGAAAAAAAAAAAAACCAAAAACCCCCCAGATCCGAGCCTTCACTGGTTCGGACTCTCCCCTAAGAAAAACCCCTCCTCCTTTTCTCTCCGAAACAACAAACCCTGCAAAAAAAGAAGAAAAACAACAAACCCTGCAAAAAAAAAATCAATCAACCACCAAAACAGCAAACCAAAAAATTTTTTTTTTTTAAAACCTAGATCTACGAAATTCGGTGGGGATCCGGGCTAAACGGAGCCCGGATCCGTTACGAGGGGGCCGAAAAACCCTGGGGTACGGAGTTTGGAGCCCGCCGGCCGCCGACGAGCGGCGGCCGACGACGGGGCACGACGGCCGGCGCGGTGGTCCGCCCGCTGGATTCTGGGCTGGGGGGTTTTCTGGTGAGAGAAAAAGAGAGAGAGAAAGAAGAGAGAGAAGAAGAAAAAAAAAATGAAAAAACAAAAAAGGGGGGCTATTTATAGCCCCCTTGGAGCGGGTCGAATGACCCACGTGTCGACCTGCGGGTCGACCCGGGGTTCGCGCGGGTCACCCGCTTTCTTTTAAAAAAAAAAATCGACGTCAAAACGACGCCGTTTTGCCCAGGGTCCGCGCGTGGACCCGCGGGTCGACCCGGGGTCCGCGCGCCCGACCCGGGTCCTTAAAAAAAAAAAGAAAAGAAAGAAAGGCACCGAAACGGCGCCGTTTTGGCAGGCAGGGTCCGCGCGTGGACCCGTGGTCGACCCGGGGTCTGCGCACCCGACCCGTTTTCGGTTAAAAAAAAAGTGAGGGTTTTCGGGTCGGTTTAGATCCGACCCGACCCAAGTTCCAGGTCAGGCCTAGAGGCGTGGCCTGATCCATGCGCCCCTGGGCTCGGCAGCCCAGACCTTGATTCTGGGCCCAAAAAAAGAGAGAGAAAGAAATAGAAAAAAAAAAAAGAAAGAAAAAGAAAAGAAAAAAAATTAAAAAAATAAAAAAATTAAAAAAAAAATTTATAATTAAAATTAAAAAAAAAAAAAAAGAAAATATATAAAAAATTTCCAAAAGAATTTAGGAAATAAAAAAAAAGGAAAAAATAAAAAATAAAAACCAAAAAAATAAAAAAATAAAAAAAATAAAAAATAAAAAGAAAAATTTACGATTATCGGTTTTTGAAGTTTTGATTTTTTTTTTTTTGATTTTTGACATTTTTCAGGTGATTTTGCGAAGATCAAGTCCGGCATTTTAAATTTCGGATTCTCGATATTTTTCAAGTATGGTTTTAATTTCCTCATTTATTTATATTACTATTTTTGTTTATTTATTTTTGTCCAGCATTCGACATTTTTTTATTTATTAGGTTTCGATTTTAAAATTATAAAAATAAATTTTCTAATTAATACGTGTCTTTTAAAATTATTTTCGATAAATAAAAATTTTCTAAAAACGGATTTCTTTCTCGGGATTGTCGGAGTATCAATCGTTCTTTGAAATGGTCCGAGTAAGAATAATAATCGAAACATTATCGAAAACATCGGAATGATTCGAGAATTATTCTTACATAGATAATTTCTTTTATTTCGAAAATAATTATTAAAAGCATTTTAACTTTCAAAAAAAAAAGATTTTAATAAATGCGAATAACCGACGACGGAATTCGAAGGACGTCACGGTAGTGATTCCTACGATATCTTGAGGTGAGAGAATTTCGTTAAATATCACCACGAGTGGTGGGAGTATTTAGCGACATGCTCGATACAAAAATTCGTTTTCGTTTTAAAAGAAAATGGAAATAATCAAAATAATAAAAATGAATAAATAGTGAATATTTATGCGCTCGATATTTTGCCATGCTCGTATTTTTAATATTATGATTTGCATGTTTAATTTTATAGTTATATGCTAAGTCGTGTGCATCCGACGTTTAAATATTTGCATCATACAAAAATAAAAAATGGATATAAATTGCCGACGACGGAATTCGAAAGATATCACAGTTGCGATTCTTAAGATATCTTGAGGTGAGAAGATCTCGTTAAATACCACCAAGAGTGTTGGGAATATTTAATGAGTATTTTTGGTAACAAATTTATGTTCACTTTCGATTTTCAAAAAAAAAAACAAAAAAAAAACAGTTCAAGAAAATTCAAAAAATAATAATAAACATGTTTTTTTAAATAAAATAAAATGAAAATAAAAGAGAATTATTTTTAAATAGTGATGTTAAGTCCATTAAATCGAGATTTAAGATAACACGTGATTAAATGGTACCGTTTTCTAAACGGGCGTTGCGGGGGTGCTAATCCTTCCCCGCACGTAACCGACTCCCGAACCTAATTTTGTTTTTACTCTGGTTCAAAGCGCGGACTTCGAAATTGGTTTTACAAAAATGATTTAATCAATTTTAAGATATTTTACTAAAACCGGTTTTAATAGGTAGCCAATCACACCTAGCAAAAAAGATTGGTGGCGACTCCATTTTTGTGTTTTTCCAAAATCGTCTTAGCGGTCGAAAAAAAACGTTATGACATACATTTTATTTGATAAGGGTAATTTCGAAAATTATTATCACATTTTTAGTAAAGTGTTTAGTGAACCAAACGTATCAATGTAACATTCTCAGGATTTTAATCAGTACTTTCTCATATATACCAAACGTTGTAAAGTTACATTCTCAAGAATCACATTCCAAAAAATCACATTCTCAAAAATTACATTTTATTGAAATTATGACATAAAAAAACACCAAACGTCCTCTTAAAAGAATCACCTTCAATTGTTCAATTGAAGGGAATCCTTTCTTTTACTTATTTAATCTTTTTATATATAAAGAAAGAAAGTAAAGAGAAGGAAAAAGAAAAAAAGAGAGAGAAAGATTTATGTATTTATATTGTGTTCGTGTTTTTTTTTTGTCATAATTGCATTTAAGGTATTATATATTTATATAAATTTTCACATGTTAATAATTCATTTTATGTAGATTTTGACATGTTCGTGTATTCATGCTATGTTGTGTTTTAATTATTTTTTTCGTGTCCTATCCGAAATTGTCGGGTCTAATTGAAACTATTCAAATAACTCTCAATTTTGTCATATGTCATATAATGATTTATTCTTTAATTTTTTTAAAAATAAGGTCATATTAATTTTTTTATTTTTATATTATTGAATTAAAAATTATTGTATTGATAAATGATCGATAAAAATTTAAATATTGAATAATAATATGAGACGGGTTGATGTAAGTGAATTTTTTTTTTTAATTTTAGGTATTGAATAAAAAAAAATATTATGATGGTTAAATGGTAAAAAACTATGTTAAATAATATTATAAGTTATGAGTTATTATATGAGATATATCAAATACAAACCCTTAATCTTTTGTATAATTTTAGTTAAAAAGATGATTTTTGTCTAATTTAAATCATGATAATGAATAACATAGATAAATTTAAATTTTGAAATATCTTTAAAGTTTGTGAAAGATTTTGATAATTGAAAAAAAATATTTAGTAAATAACTAAAAATTAAATTATTCGAAAGATAATTTGTACACATAAAAGATAGGCTTTTTTATCTGAATATAGCCCAAAAAAATTATTTATTAAAATACCGATATTGCAAAATTAATTATCAAAATTCGTTTTTTTTTTAAAACATGCTGTGAAATCGCCATCCCCTATGACGATTTTTCTTGTATATTTTTTACAAATTTTGGAAAAAACCACAAGGAAAATCGTCATCTCCCATGACGATTTTCTTTGTAATTTTAGTATTTTTTTTAACAATGTGAAGGGAAATCGCCACCAGCAGTGGCGATTTCCCTTTACAACATTTTTTTTAAATGTTAAAATTTAAATTTTATATAAAAATTATATAATTTATAATTTAAAAAATTAAAAATTATAAAAATCATAATAATAATAATTATATATTTTATTTAAATTTAATTATAAAATATATACAAATATATTTTTTAATATTTTTTATTTTTCTTGCCTATGCCCATTTGGGGCCAAGCCCGGACTGGCCCGAAAGCCCGTTTCACTGTTCAAAAAATATTAAAATAAAAAAATAATATTGGGCCCGGATCGTATTGGACCGGGCTTGGACAAATGTTTTTGTAATTCAGGCTGGCCGAAAAAGCCTGAATTATTATTTATTAAATAAAAAAATTATTTAAATTTAATTATAAAATATATATAAATATAAAAAAGTATTTTTAAAATTTTTTGAATAGTGAAATGGACTTTTAGGTCAGCCCGATCCGAAATGGGCTTGGGTAAGGAAAATAAAGCGTTGTGGATTATGCAGGAATGAAGGTCATAGCCACGGGCCGGGTAGCCCGCCCAGCAAGCTCGGATGTGTTCCGATGTACCAGATTGATAAAAACATTTTCGACGGCTATGACTAGAGGTGTCCATGGGTCTGGTTGGGCTGAGGTCCGATTTTTTTTTATTTCCCTTGCCCAAGCCCGAGAAAAAAAATTATATAATTAAAAAATATTTTTATATATTTTATAATTAAATTTAAATAAAAAATAAATTACATAAGGAGAGAGTTTGCATCAACAATAATACCGTTATACATATTTTGCCCGAAAGTCCATTTCACTATTCAAAAAAATTAAAATATTAAAAAAAATTATATATTTTATAATTAATTTTAAATAAAAAATTTAATTTATATAATTTATTATTATTATTATTTTAATTTTATAATTTATATAAATTATAATTATATAATTTTTATTTAAAATTTAATATTTTAAAAAAATGTTGTGAAGGGAAATCGCCACTACTGGTGACGATTTCCCTTCACATTATAGAAAAAAAATTAACCAAACCACCATAGGGACGTCGATTTCTCTTGTGATTTTTTTTTTTTAAATTTGTAAAAATTATACAAGAAAAATCGTCATGGGGATGACGATTTTCCTTGTAATTTTTTTCAAATTTTTTTAAAATGATGTTGGAAAATCGCCATCAGCCATGGCGATTTTCCAGCATGTTTTAAAAAAAATGAATTTTGATAATTAATTTTGAAACATCGGTATTTCAGTAAATTTTTTTTGGGTTATATTCAAATAAAAAAGTCTAAAACATATCTTATCATGTATATATAAAAAAATTCACTTATATTAATATAAAATTAATTAATTTTATATATTTTTATAATTTTGTATTCGATTAATATTTTAACAAATTGATCGTTGGATTTAGTAATATAATCGCACACTTAAAATTTTGAATCGATCTGATATTTATATTATGTTGATCGAGCATATAGTCTTTTTATATATATTTAACGGTTGTAATTTTTTATATTAAATAAATAATTAGATATTTTTAGTTTACTCAAAATTTAACATATATAATCTACATGAATAGATAATAAAATACAACAATAGACTTAAAAAACATAAATTATATAAAAAATTAAAAAATCATTTAAAATTAAATTAATTTCATACTGAATCTCTCCTTCCATCGGTATGATAAAATAATAATAATAATTCATTTATATTAGTGTAAAATTAAATTAATTTTACATAATACACATTTTTATAATTTTTTATATAATTTATATTTGTTTAATTCAGACATTGTATTTCATGTTCCATTCACGTAAATAATAAACTTCAAATTTCGAGTAAATTAAAAATATTTAATTATTTGTTCGATATAAAAAACTTTTAACATACAGTATTCTCAATCACTATAATAAAAGAGAAATGTTAACCAATGCCTATAGACACTGGTTAAGATCTTTTTTCTTAAATTCAATAAAAATAATATATTAAATGCAAAAAAAAATTATTAAAATGTTAAATAAATAATTTTTAATCAGTGTCCATAAATATCAATTAAGTAGACCCATAATAAAAATATCCACTCGATTTAAAATTTTATGCATATAAATACCCAAATATATTATTAAAGAATCCTCCGAGGAGTATAATATAATGACAACGCTCCCTTTTTCTCTTCGTTCTTCAAAGCCCTCCCAGTCCCAAAGAAAGTCCCCAAGTAAGCCTGAGAACCAAGTGCCCTAATCGCGATGTCGGATCCGAAAAGCGGAGCGGGAACCTCCCAGACGAAGGCTCCGGCCAAGGACCCCAAGAAAAAAGATGAGAAGAAGGAGGAGGATCTGGTGAGTCGCCGTTCAGGATTTGGGTTTAGTTAACTGTATCGATATTTATAACTTAGCTAGGTTTTTGTTTTTTGGCATACGCAGTCGGAAGAGGATTTGGTTTTGAAGCAACAGTTGGAGCTATATGTAGAAAGAGTTCAGGATCCTGATCCTGGACTCCAGAAAGTAGCTCTTGAGAGCATGCGGTAATCAATTATTTGCGAATTTGGGTAAAAATATAGAGGAAAAGGAAGCTTATTTATAGTTCGAAAGAGTGTTTATGTATGTTTTATTAACATTTTAATGAAGTCGATGGGTCAGGTCAAATTTGAAATTGCCTCTGTGAATGTATAAAATTATGGTTTTTTTGTTGGTTTTACTGTTAGTGGGAGCATCCATGGGTGGGTTTAGTTGCAATGCCTGCTTAAAGCATCATTTTTTAGAGTTTGATTTGATGGCCACTTTTTAGGCAAGAAATCCGCACCTCAACAAGCTCCATGACTTCTGTTCCAAAGCCATTGAAGTTTCTCCGTCCTCATTATGGAACCCTAAAGGCTTTTTACGAGACAATGCCAGAATCAGAGTTGAAGGTATTAGTTGTTTTGCTTTATTTATCCCCCATTACATCTTTTATAAGGGTAATCTATTTGGGCTAAGCAATGCAGGGAAGGATGATCTAGATGGAGCCATTATTTTATATGGGGACTTTGTTCTTAATTTATATTTCATACGCATAATTGTAATTTACATAATTTTTTAGGGTATTTAGGTTATTTGTTTTGAGTAGTTTTGTTTGTTTTTGTTTTTTTTTTTAATTTTTATCAACTAGGTTTAGGAAGTAGCCTTATAAATGCATATATTTTTTCAGGTTACAATTAGCCATATTCTCACAAATCGAGAATTTCTTTGTGTCTTTTCTTTCCTAGTTATTTCCTTTTTTCTCCATGAGTCCTGCATCACTATATTACTTTAACTTGTTTGCAGAAATTCCTAGCTGATATCCTGTCCGTGTTGGCGCTGACCATGTCTGCAGAGGGCGAGCGGGTAGCTTTCCGCTTTTTGATTTTGTTTTTTTTTTTTATTTTATATTTTTGGGAATACTATACTTGGAGAATTACATAAGTTTTGGTACTCACTTGTTTTGTGCTTTAATTTTGATAATCAATCATTTTTTTTCCCATTTGATAATCCTACAGGAGAGTTTAAAGTATAGATTGTTGGGATCAGAAAGCGACATTGGTTCGTGGGGCCATGAGTATGTGAGGTGAGCATTGTCTGACTTGATAACATTCTATTCTACTTTTTCTTCTGGAAATTTTGTATTACCAATGCTTCATTAGCTATATCTGGTCGAACTTGTTTTAGATTATGATCATGTTTTAAGTTTTATCTGTTGTTATATTTGTTGCGACTGCTTTGTTGGTGGTCCAACTTTCTTTTCTTAGAATTTGTAACCTAAGGATTACCTATGTGAATATTTTCCTTCTATGTATCGTCTTTCCATGTTGGTGTTGAAATCTATCAGAAATTTTATATTTTCGCTTGTTAATTTATTTGTTGTCAGGAACTTGGCAGGAGAAATTGGACAAGAGTATATGAAGCGACAGGTTAGAAATCTAAGGAATCTTTAGCCATCTAGTATCTTTTATGAGCTATGCACTTTAGAACATTTCTCTCAATAGGTTTCCTTAATGGTGAGACATTAATCTGGATTTTAATTGTATTTACTTACTTTGCCGCCAATACAGAGTGAAGAGGCTCCAATTGAAGATCTAATGGAGCTTGTGCTACAAATTGTTGCTTTTCACATGAAGGTTGGCTCTCTCCTTGTCATATGTAACAAGCAATTGCAATTGATTTATTGCAGAAGACGATTCTTTTCAGAGTTTTCTAGGGTTTCCTGTTTCTAATATTTTTGTACTTTCTACGCAGCACAATGCCGAACCTGAAGCTGTTGATCTTTTGATGGAGGTACCTCACAACATTATTTCTTTCTTCAGGTTTCTTATCTGAGTTTCCTTCTCCTTTTATTGAGCTGGAAACATATTCCAATAAACTGCAGGTTGAAGATCTTGATCTTTTAGTTGAGCACGTTGATAGTACAAACTTCAAGAGAACTTGTCTATACCTCAAAAGTTCTGCTAGGTAACTGGAGCTTCTGAATAAATTGTTTATCACAGACAATTTACAGGAAGTGGTTTTAGTTGTACTTCCGATATGTGTCTTCTTTGGTGATTTCTGATTTGAGTATTATCCTATCAATCATATGTGAAATCTATCAAGTCTTACATGCTGAACTAAAATTTTCAACTAGATCTCTCATGTATTCTTATCCATGACAAATGATATTGCTCTTCTTGCTCTCTCCTTTTTGACATTTCATACTGCAATATTTTGTAGATACCTTCCTGGACCAGATGACATGCTAGTTTTGGATATTGCATACACAATATATCTTAAGTTTGAGGAATTCGCATATGCACTTCAGATTGCACTTTCCCTTGACAACATGCAGGTTTGTTTCTAATATGTTCCTCTCCTTTCATGCCTTGTGGCATTGTTGAGAAAGTCTTTTTTTAGGATGTCAGTATGGAATTTATTTGTGGATTTGTTTTTCCTAACAATTTATAATGTGCTCTTGTAGCATGTGAGACAGGTGTTTACATCTTGTGATGATCTGCTGAGGAAGAAGCAATTTTGCTACATTCTTGCTCGACATGTAAGTACTAGGTTTTCTTTGGCTTGATTCTTTGTGCTGGAAAGCATTTCAACTGTTTGTTTCTGAGCATATCATTTGGTTTATATTTTCTTCTAATTATGGATGATTGAATTTTCATTTTCTCATGGTCAGAATTGTGTATTGATGGATTTAAATTTCTCTAGACTTGTTAGTCTGTGTATGTATGTATGTGTTTGATGTGCATGACAGTTTCTACATTATTCGTTTGTTTATGTATTTATTTTTTTTTATTTTTTGCAGGGGATTACTTTTGAGCTTGATGATGTGATGGCTGCAGATGATGATGACAGAGAGGTTTTACAGGATATCATCAACAATACTAAATTAAGTGAAAGTTATCTCACCCTTGCTCGTGATATAGAGGTTATGGAGCCTAAATCTCCAGAAGATATCTATAAGGTTTGGACTTCAATATTTGCTAAACATTTTAAGGTAGCAGATTAAATTTGATGCTGTATCAATAGTGGTGTGGTGGTAGCCTCCCCTCTCCCCCTCATCTTATTTTTTCCTTTTCCTAATGGAGAGTGTGAAGTGCTTACATGCATGGTCAGTTATTACAGTGAGCATCTTATTTATTTTACATTGACATGGCCCATTTTGGCTAATTTGCTTTTTCAAATTGACGACTTTCATTCTTGGATTTTTTTAGGCTCACTTGCTTGATGGCCGTGCTAGTGCTGGTGCAAGTGTTGATTCAGCTAGACAGAACTTGGCTGCTACATTTGTCAATGCATTTGTTAATGCAGGCTTTGGCCAGGTATGGTATGCAAACTTAAATTAATGAAAGCATGGGAGCTTAGTTTTTTTATGTGAATTAATTTTTTCCCTTACAGGATAAGTTAATGACAGTCCCAGCAGACTCTTCAAGTGGTGGTTCATCTGGAAATTGGCTTTTCAAAAACAAAGAACATGGGAAGACCAGTGCTGCAGCAAGTCTGGTACTTGTACCCTTTTATAATAAATTTTGCTTCCATATGGGCATGCATATGCTGTTACTCAATTTTTTGTTAGGAATTTAGTTACATATAAAGTTATCATCACTTTCATTGTAACAGGGAATGATTCTATTGTGGGATGTCGACTCTGGGCTTGCTCAGATTGACAAGTATTTCCATAGCAACGATACCCACGTGATTGCTGGAGCATTATTAGGAGTTGGGGTTGTCAACTGCGGTGTTAAGAATGATTGTGATCCGGTGATTTTCTTTTCTTCTCATCTCTAGGTTTGTTCAAAGGCCACAGAGTATAATGTTTGCTATGTGTCTGTCTTATTTTCTTTTCTCAGGCACTGGCACTTCTGAGTGAGTATATAGGTAAAGAAGATTCTTCAATCCGAATTGGTGCAATTATGGGTTTGGGAATTGCATATGCGGGTGCTCAAAATGAGCAGGTATACATCCTCTCTCTCTTTCCCTCCCCTGTCAATGAACCTGGTAGTTCATGGCATTGGCAATAATGTCCTTTGTGACAAATGCAGATTACCTCTGCTATTTTTTGATTGGATGCACTTAATGTTATTGACAGATTCGTAGCAGCTTGACTCCCATACTTAATGATGCAAAAGCCCCCTTTGATGTGATTGCATTTACTGCAATTTCATTGGGTTTGATATATGTGGGTTCCTGCAATGAGGAGGTTGCACAGGCTATTATATTTGCTTTAATGGACCGAAGTGAGTCAGAATTGGGGGAGCCCCTCACTCGGCTTCTGCCTCTTGGTCTTGGTCTTCTATACCTTGGGAAGCAGGTGAATAACTAGTTTTGGACTTTGGCATATATTTGTTTCTCTTGAGCAAATTACATATTCTTTTGGTCCTAAGGTTTCAATTTTTCAGTTTCAGAAAAAGTATAGTCTGCTATATGCAATTTTGGAACATTTCATCATGACTTGTTTTGCAAAATCTTTTACTCTAACAGGAAAGCGTGGAGGCCACTGCAGAGGTCTCAAAAACGTTTAATGAAAAGATAAGAAAATATTGTGATATGACACTGCTTTCTTGTGCCTACGCTGGAACAGGGAATGTTCTAAAGGTGATCTCTTAAATCCATTAAAATGCTGTTGAAATTGGAATTAGTGTACATGTTAGCTAAATTGTTTTATATGCAGGTCCAAAACCTTCTCGGTCATTGTTCTCAACATCTTGAAAAGGGTGAAACCCACCAGGGACCAGCTGTACTTGGAATTGCAATGGTAGCAATGGCTGAAGAATTGGGTCTTGAGATGTCAATCCGTTCACTAGAGCATCTTTTGCAGTATGGTGAGCAGAATATCCGGCGGGCAGTTCCTTTGGCTCTTGGTCTTCTTTGTATATCAAACCCAAAGGTGAATTAATCTCATTACATCTGGCTGAAAACCTAGTTTGGTGAGCGGATGGAATTTTTATGTCGAGTATTTAAAGGCACCACTTTTTCATCTGTAGCAAATGAGCTAAAGTATTGAGTTTGATCAATATGACTTAGTGAAGTCTAACTGAGAAGCAGAAAACAATTAAAATTGAATTGTTTCTTCACAGTTTGCATGACCCTGCTCTTAAACCCAAGATTAAAGGTCAAGACCCATTATTGTTCAGAAAGCTGCAGAGAGTTTTGCAATTTTTTTTTTTTTTTGATATCTCTGTCTCACCAGTTCATTGGTTGCACATATATTCTACAGGTTAATGTTATGGACACTTTAAGCAGGCTTAGTCATGATACAGATTCAGAAGTTGCAATGGTAAGATGGTTAAAGTAAAGCTTTTTCTTTATTATTGTTGTTATTCCATCAGCTAGTAGTTAAAAGTGTTTGTGCGGATGCTACAGGCTGCAGTTATCTCCTTGGGTTTGATAGGTGCTGGAACCAATAATGCTCGAATAGCTGGCATGCTTCGCAATCTTTCAAGTTATTACTACAAAGATGCTAGCCTCTTATTCTGCGTATGTTTTTTTTGTTATTGTGTTCATAGTTTCTTTCATGATAATATGTACTTTGTTAGAGAATTAAGGCTCGATTGCTTGTGCAGGTTCGAATTGCTCAAGGTTTAGTACATTTGGGGAAGGGTCTATTGACTCTTAATCCCTATCATTCTGATCACTTTTTGCTATCACCGTAAGTGTTTCTTTCCACATAAACATTCACCAAAATAAAATTCACAAAATGATATATTCAATTTTAACTTTGGGGAGTCGCTTTCTGTCTGTAAACTGCTAGTAGGTGCTTCATTTTGGTTCACCTTATAAAAGATTTCTTTCTTCTTCAGGACTGCACTTGCTGGTTTGGTTACAATGTTGCATGCATGCCTTGATATGAAAGCTATAATACTGGGGAAATACCATTATGTTCTCTACTTCCTTGTTTTGGCAATGCAGGTTCATTTCAGTCATACTTACTTTCCCTCTGTGTGTGTTTGTCAATGCAGTTTTTCTTGTTCTCATATAATATTGTTTTATTGTACAGCCGAGGATGTTGATGACTGTTGACGAAAACCTCAAACCTCTCTCAGTCCCAGTTCGGGTGGGTCAAGCTGTCGATGTTGTTGGCCAGGCTGGCCGACCCAAGACTATCACCGGTTTCCAAACCCATTCCACCCCAGTTCTTCTTGCTGCCGGTGATAGAGCAGAACTGGCTACTGAAAAGTAAGTTACCTCCCAAGTGACTCATAGGAATGTTGCATGATTTAACTGAATTCTGATCTCTAACGATTCCATTTGTACAGGTATATCCCCCTCTCACCCATCCTAGAGGGCCATGTTATTTTGAAAGAAAATCCGGATTACAGAGAGGATAGTTAGGTTAAAAGTACGAATTCGTAGGCTACTTCGGTTGTTGTTGATTGTAACTTTAATTTTTAATTTTGTAACAATTTTTTTCCATCATAAAATTTCCATTTGTCATCTACAAACGTCCGCTGGCGCTTTACTATAATCACAAAAAAAAAAAAAAAATGCAATAGCTTTCAAGATTTATTTTCAATGAACAGCTTGCTTTTCCATGCACTCATTTAGCGATAATAGGCTGGCGATTGCTCAAATGAGAAGTTCTGCAGGATTTTGGCCATGACCAATTTGGATTCAAGCATCGCAAAGTTTTGTCCAACGCATATTCTTTCTTGGCCCCCACCTAAAAGGGAAGTAGGACATTCTATCCTTGGTGGCCTTGAAATCCCTTCTGAAAATCTTTCTGGCTTGAACTCCATTACATCCTCTCCCTCTCTGTATCCTATAGACAAGGTGCAATGGCATAAACAGCTGCAGCCCTTCTGGAAGACACAAATTACCCAGCTTCGTCTCTTTGTATGTGCATCAATTGAAGGATGTTGAGGGATAAGTCTCAATACTTCAAGCAGAATCATGTTTACCTTGTAAAAAAACAAAAACAATATAATAATTATAATCAATCTTCAATCAAACAGAAGAAAAGCCAAAAAATTAACCACTAGATTTGTCCACGGGTCGGATAGCCCGTTCGGCTCGGCTGGCCAGGCTCGTATTGGGTTAGACTTGATAAGGTATTTTGTAATTTAGATCGACCCGATCTGAATTATTATTTATTAAATAAAAAATAATTTTTTATTTAAATTTAATTATAAAAAATAATATAAAAATAATTTTTTAATATTTTTAAATAATAAAATGGGCTTGGATAAAAATAAAAAAAAAAAATTCCGACAGATCTACTAACCACTAACTGCACTTACTATCTTCAGGTGATTCAAGTCATCATATCTTGGTTTATTCTTCCCAAAAACTTGCAATACTTCTTCCCTGGCTCGCTCCTGTCAATCAGTATACATGCATGCTCAACACAAATACACAATCATGGTCCACGTCAACAAATTGCCTGTTGTTTCCTGAACAGCAAAGACAACCTGCACTCTTCAATCACATCTTCCGTGGTCATCCAGGCATTGGAATCCTTCTTTTCTTGTAGCTCATTGAGATTAGACTTCGCCCAAGAAATCGTTTTTGTGATCTCCTGATCTTATAGCCTTCTCTCTCTTTTTTTTCTTCCTATTATACCTGTCAATAAGGATCAAACTTCTTTGTGGATGTGCTTCATTCTGTTGTTTACTTTGATTGGCAGAAACCTAATTGAGAGGGAATTTTTGGAATGAAAAGAGCAATGTAAATGATACTATTAATGATAAGGAGATTCATTCAGGTTGTTTAAAATTGTTTGACAATTACTATGCTTTGAGCTGTGATTTTCTAGAGAATTAAAGAAAGTCTGAAAGGAAATCTATAGCTCCATGTTGGTTTAAATTCCAGGATAATTTTTTTGTTGCTTGCCTCTGTTGCTCGGACTTGTCAATTTCGACGTCACACCGGTGTCCGCGTGAGTCGACACTGACACGGGTATGGGATCTGTGATAGATTCGTTGGACATGGCCTCTTGTGGCTGGTTGTAGCTGGAAGAAGAAGAAAAAGAAGCAGCAGCAGCAATAATGAAGGTTCAGAAAATATGTAGACGACTGCGAAAGAAAAAGAAAAACAAATTAGGGTTATCTATTGGGCTGAACTTTTTCATCATCTATTATATTATATAAGTTACTTCATATAAGGAAGAAATCTTTTTAGTTGCATGGGTTTTATATGGATAACTTTGTAAAGTAATAGGAGCTTTGGTGATTTGAAGAGATTGGCCATTTGAGGTTGAAGTCATATTTGAAATGGTTTTTTCTTTCATAATCAAGATAAAAAATATATGGACCTAGATATCTGGCTCTGATAACAAGTGGAGGGAGAATGAGTCTTATCGTCGATAAGTACTGTTTAAAGTACTGTAGTAGGTATGCTATGCCAAATGGACAGCTTTTGGAGAGCCAAAAAAGGGCATTGCCTTTTAGTTACAGTAATTTAAACAGTATTCTTAGATCATCTCTTTTCTCATTCTAAATGGCTCACTGGTCTAAATTCTTTCCATAGTTTCTGATGCACAGGTTCCACCAATGGTGGCAAGTGTAGAGCATACTTCCAGGAATGAACTCAAGATAGATCCATAAAAATTCTTATCTAAGAATACTCAAGAAGAAAGAAGAAAGGGTTTAGAAAGTCATAAAAGGAAACACACTAGTATCTATTTCTAAAGGCGTTCTCTGCTTTAAACTTACAAGAGCTTCTCCTTATATAGAGACTATGAGAATGATACAGACAAACTTAAACAGTAATTATATTTAAAACAGAAGATAAGATCAAACAGTCTGTCGACATGCTTTAATCACAGTCGTCTGTGCTTATGTCGGATGTCCGATTCATCTCCTCAATTATTTCTTCTTTTCTCATTTTGCGTTGATAGGCTTCCAAGTATATTACTTCTAGGTCCACGTTATTTGAGCTATATTGTTGTCGTCTTCTTGCATTGGATCCGTTTTTTTGCTGTTGAAATGATCGTACCATGGGTAGTCTTGTGACCATTCACGTGCATTTGGTACACTTTCTTTGTATTATTTTAATGCCTCTATTATTTTGTCCTTGTATGGTTCAGGTGTCTCAGGATAGTAATCTCATGATATTTTTTCATCAGAAGTGGACCAGATATGTTGAGGGATAGTTCGATTGAGTTGACCAATTTACTTTTGGAATTCCTTGTATTCTTTATCCATGTGGATGATATTGATAGGGAAAGTCTTGTATACCC
This sequence comes from Fremontodendron californicum, assembly GCA_030761205.1. Lineage (NCBI taxonomy): Eukaryota > Viridiplantae > Streptophyta > Magnoliopsida > Malvales > Malvaceae > Fremontodendron > Fremontodendron californicum. The sequence continues at coordinate 6,680,976 of JAULJL010000025.1, read as the reverse complement.
ATGCTGAAGGAAAGGATCCCAGCTGAGTTGCATGTCCATGTTGTATGAAATATAAAGGCATGTAAGAAATGATCAACATAGTAGTTGCCTTGGGGTTTCTGTTAGATTCTCCATCTATGATTTTCTTTTACTGTGGAAGAGGAAAGAACCATTGCATCATAGTGAAGAAGTTATGCAACCGTTGAACATTTTTTCCTTGGAGTGCTTTGTGGAGAAAGTACTATAAGTATGATATTATGAAGTTCATGCCTATATGGTAAAGGTGAGTCAAGTACCAGAGTAGCCATTTGAGCGGTCAAAGTATTTGGGAGGTCCCTATACTATATCTAGTGCAAATTAATCTCTTTACTATAAAAATGGGTAATTTAGTCTTTGTTCTTTTAAAATTGAAGGAAAAAGGTAAAATCACTAAGTAAACCATTAAAAAAACTGACTTGGTATTTAACCTGTGTTTAATTGATGACGTGGATATCAAATGCTGACATGGCATCAATAAAATATATTATTTTAAGATGACGTGGACAAAATAAATAACCAAGTTGTTGAAAATGCCACATCAAATGTTGAAAATATATTATTTATTTTTTTCCATGTCATCATAAATAATATATTTTATTAGTGCCACATCAGCATTTGACATCCACAATCCACATCATCAATTAAACACAGGTTAAATGTCACGTCAGCTTTTTAAACGGTTCACGGTACACCAGTTAGTAATTTTACTTTTTTGCTTCAATTTTAAAAGAATAAAGACTAAATTACCCAATTTTATAATATAAAGACTAATTTGTACTTAATAGTATAATACAAGGACCTCTAAAATACTTTGACCCCATTTGAGCTCATTAAGAAACTCAATAAATCCATATTAGGGTTTTTTTATTCAAATATAGCCAAAAAAAAATTATATCCCAAAATACCGTTCATTTCGGATTAATTCCCAAAATCCGCTTCTTTTTATACTAGCTGGGAAATCGCCATCCCCCATGGCGATTTCCCAGTGTAAAAATTTGAAAATTGGCAAAAAACACCAAGGGAAATCGCCATGGGGGGTGGCGATTTCCCTTCATGAATTTTTTTTTTTACTTAAATTAAAAAACAAATTATTAAATTATTTTTAAATTTTTAAATTTTGTTTTTTAATTTTAAAAATTAAAAGAAAATTAAATTTCTTATTAAATTTAAATATGGTAAATTTTTTTTCTTATAAAAATTAAAAAAAGAAAATAATATTTCTTCTTAAATTTTTATATCAAAAATTTTATTTGTAAGTTTTGTTTTAATTTTAAAATTTTGTAAGTTTTGTTTTTTAATTTTAAAAATTATAAATTAAAATATTTTTTTTATAATTTTTTTTAAAAAAAGAAATTTCGTAAGGTATATTTTATTATTTAAAATTTAAGAACAAATTTTTGCAAATTTTGTTAATTGATTTGTATTAGATAAAAACAAAAAACAAAAACAAAAACAAAAAAACTTGCATTACATTTTCCCTTATATGTAAAATAATAATCCAAATTACATGATAAGTTGACAAAAACATGTGATTCATTTATTGTTGATGCGAAGTCTCCCCCAATGTGCCAGATCGATGCGGACAATTTCGACGGTTATGACCTTCATTTCTGCATAATCCACAACGTTTTTGTTGGCCTTTCTCCCTGAGGTCCATTTCATTACGAATACGACTTGATTTTGGCCGACCATATGGATTTCTCCGTATTTCTTGATTGGGACACACTTCTGGACCATCATATTGAGGCTAGTAACCTTCATTTCCAACAGCTTCGAACTCATGTCTATAAACATTCAATATAGTTTCCAGTCTATAGACTTTGTCCACATATTGCATGCAATCTACATGGACATGTGCACAAGCAGCAACTACATGTGAACAAGGGAACCTTTGTGCTTGAAACTTTCCACAATCACACCACATGTCACTAAGCTTGACTTTGTACTTCATTGCAGAAACACCCTCTTGTGGATCAACTAACTCTTCAACCAGAAAAGATTGATTTGCTCTCGTAAAATTACGAACAATGTGGGAGTTAGCTTTCCTGCGATTTTCTTGCATAGCCTGTGTGACTGTTTCACAATATGTGTGCCCTCCCTCCATCATTGCAATTTGCTTGTTCCCCATCTTAACAAAAAGTGCAGCCAACCTATAATATGTTGATTGCACTAAAGCAGTAATGGGAAGATGACGCGTTCCCTTCAACACCGAATTGATAGATTCAACTAGGTTGGTTGTCATATGGCCATAACATCTTCCTTGATCATATGATTGCGCCCACTTCTCCTTGGGGATCCTATCAAGCCAATTAGCCGCCTCTGCATTTTCTCCACGAAGATTGTCATACATGAAATGAAAATTCGGTCGCCTCAACTCGTATCCTAATAAATTTTAAAACAAAAAACTTGTGAATTTCAGTATGATTTTATATACTAAACGAAATATAAGAGATAAAATAACTATGATTTGATTCCATACCCATGTTAACAATTTGTCGACGCAATTCCTTATTGTTAAACTTTTTCATAAAGTTCGCTGCAATGTGTCGAATGCAGTACACTGAATATGCATGTGGAGGATTCCATCCACCATCGCGTCTAATCGCAGCTTTGATGGCTTCATGTCGATCAGACATCAAGCAAATGCCAGGCTGTTTTGTCACGTGTCTACGCAAGTTACTGAGAAAGAATGACCAAGCCTCTGTTGTCTCACCCTCCACAATGGCAAAGGCAATTGGCAGTATGTTTCGGTTGCCATCTTGTGCAATAGCTAACAATAATGTGCCTTTGTATTTTCCATATAAGAAAGTACCGTCTATTTGCACAATAGGTTTACAATACGGATACCCTTCAATGCACGACTTAAATGTCCAAAATAGTCGATGGAATATTCTCTTACCCTGGACCAGTCGATCACCGTGATATGCAGGTACCGTTTGCAATTCCACAATTGTACCAGGCACGAAATGTTGCATTGCACCTAACCATTTAGGTAGCTCATTGTACGATCTTTCCCAATCGCCAAATACTCGAACAATTGCCTTTTGCTTTGCTTTCCATGTTTTCTTGTAGGAGGTGATGTATCCATACCGGATTCGCATCTCAGCGATCAAAACTGAAACGGAAATCTCCGGATTTGCTTGGACCAATGACAAAATGCATGAACAGATCATGTTACAATCTAACTTGTAATGATCTTGTGAAATCCTCCCCGATGTGCAAGTATGAGGCCCTTCATATTTTCTAATCTCCCATACCTGTTTCTTCTTCATAAAAGTTGCCCTTATTCTCCAATTACACCCATTCCCATACATTACGCACTTGGCATAATATTTCGTCCGCTCAGATTCAATTACTCTATAATCTACAGAGTTTTTGATGTTATAGTGCTTGATAGCTGAAAGCACAGCCTATTTCGTTGGGAATTGTAACCCAACACACAGATCAACTGCAGATGGATCAAATGTCAGAGGCGTAGCTAATGTATGAGCATACTCAGGAAATTCCGGCACATGCATTCCCTCCATATCCAGTGTATGCATATGGGATGCAGCCTCATATGGGGGAAGATCTCCATGAGTGTTGATCTCAGCAGGGACGACGTCTGGGTCAGAATCACTATTGTCATCACTTGCGAATTCAGCATCCTCTTCCTGCTCACTAAATTCACCAACATCTTCACCATGGACTCCACGTGGACGAACAGGATCAACACCAGCTGGCTCATCTTCGAGGGTAGTAAGAATTGTTTGTGAGACTAATGAAGTCTGAAAAGTTGTAGCTTGAGATAAGGGCACGACTTCTTCTGTGGGAACGTCGTATGTAGTGTGAACATAGAACGACCCAGAATCATAATCTTCTATGGGAAAGTTTTCTGTTGTGCGAACATTTGAAGGGCCACAATCATCGTCAACATCATCTATGTCAGCATATAACTCAAGTACACCAACATTTGCAAATGTCTCATGAGCATAAAACATGCATCTAACATCATCATCATCTTCAAGTGGAAATGTTCTATATCGGACACATCCTTCACCAATAGAAAGAGGATGCCTATACTTAACCTCTGAAACTCTTTTTCTATTTCCAGCTTTAATTTTTGTATGAATTTGCAGCTTCAGTTCCTCTAATGTGACGTCGTCTTCAACACGAAAACTTTTAGGACGTTCACAATCAAAGGTAGCACCTTCGTTGGTATTATGAATTTGGCCATTATAGTAGACCAATGCGATCACTCTATTGCTCATGTTGTGTAGTAATGAAACTAAGAAAGATGAGAATGTAGGTATTATCACTCCGCAAAAGAAAGAAGAAATATAGAAGGATGATAATGAGGAGGTTTTAGCACTCAGGAAAAATCTGATTGAAACTGTTGTAGGGGGTATTGTAAACCTTCATAAGTATTATGAATTTATAATGGTTCATTATGTTGTACCAGATGACAAATCCTATCCTTTGTATAGGATGGAATCTGATTCTCATATTCTGCCTAGGACTATTTGACTGAAAAAGTTATAACTTATTCAATGCAAAATCTGATTGATAAATCCCATCCTTTGTCTCATCCATTGCAGAAAGAATCCAATTCCAATATTTTCTGCAGCATTTGATGGACTGAAAAATAGCTGAAACCTCTCCCAAACCCTAAATCATCAGTCTCATCCATTGCAGAAGGAATCCAATTCCAATATTTTCTACAGCATTTGATGGACTGAAAAATAGCTGAAACCTCTCTCAAACCCTAAATCATCAGTCTTATCCATTGCAGAAGGAATCCAATTCCAATATTTTCTGCAGCATTTGATGGACTGAAAAATAGCTGAAACCTCTCTCAAACCCTAAATCATCAGTCTCATCCATTGCAGAAGGAATCCAATTCCAATATTTTCTGCAGCATTTGATGGACTGAAAAATAGCTGAAACCTCTCTCAAACCCTAAATCATTAGTCTTATCCATTGCAGAAGGAATCCAATTCCAATATTTTCTGCAGCATTTGATGGACTGAAAAATAGCTGAAACCTCTCTCAAACCCTAAATCATCAGTCTCATCCATTGCAGAAGGAATCCAATTCTAATATTTTCTACATCATAAAATTAAAATTGTATAACAAATATAAATTTATTTTTAAAATTTTTATAAATTTTTTTATAAAATTAAAAAAGTATAAGAAATAAAGTTTTTGATATAAATATTTTATAAGAAATATAATGTTATTTTTAAAATTTTAATAAGCAATAAAATAGTATATTTTATAAAATTTTAATAATAAATTAAATTTTAGTTTTTATAATATTAAAAAAGTATAACAAATAAAATTTTTGATATAAAAATTTAAGAAGAAATATTATTTTCTTTTTTTAATTTTAATGTTTTGCAAATTTTATTGTTTTGCAAAAAGTATCAAAATTTTAATTTATTATTAAATTTTTTTTAATATATTACAATTTTATTTTTATAAAATTTTAATCATAAATTTTAATAAGAACTATATTTTTACTTTTTATAAAATTTTAATAATAAATTAAATTACATTTTTAATATATATTTAAAAAAAATAACCAAACCTAGAAAAAATTTTAATTTTTTCTTTTAATTTTTAAAATTAAAAAACAAAATTTACAAATTTAAAAATAATTTTAAAATTTGTTTATTAATTTAAGTAAAAAAGAAAAAAAAAAAAAAACAATTCATGAAGGGAAATCGCCACCCCCCATGGCGATTTCCCTTCATGGAATTTGCAAAATTTGCAAATTATACCAAGGGAAATCGCCATGGGGGGTGGCGATTTCTCTTGGTATAATTTGCAAATTTTGTAAAAAAACACCAAGGGAAATCGCCACCCCCCATGGCGATTTCCCTTGGTGTTTTTTGCCAATTTTCAAATTTTTACATTGGGAAATCGCTATGGGGGATGGCGATTTCCCAACTAGTATAAAAAGAAGCGAATTTTGGGAATTAATCCGAAATGAACGGTATTTTGGGATATAATTTTTTTTTGTGGCTATATTTGAATAAAAGTACGGATGGATAAAAGGATACTGTGCATGAAGTCCCATGGTTTTAGTATAAGACCAAGCATGGGTCTAAGAGGATTGAAAGCATAAATTCAGTTTAAATAACAAAATTATTATGTTTTGAGCTATATTTTATTTTAAGGCTTTTGTATAATTGATGGATTAAAACTATTAAAAATTGATAATAATTAAAAATAAATTTGATAAATAAAACATTTTCAAATAAAAAATATTTTTTATTTTTGTAAAAAAAATAAAAAAATCTTATTTATATAAAATATTAATATATTATATATATTTTAAAAGTATTTAATATGATGTATTCACATTATGTAACTACAATCAAATCAATAATATATATATATATATATAAAACGAATTCCCGCATCTGTATCCTTCTCTCGAATCCTTTTATGCTATATCTCTGCGTTTTATGTTTATAGCAATTGACGAGTTAGATATCAAGACATGTATTAACATTCGACACTCATTCTCGCGTCCGAGGAACATAGTTACTTTAATGCAGGATTCATGTTGAGTTACTTCACACCGTGTCAATTGTCAAAGCTTATGCAATTTACATAATTTTTCTAGTTTCACCGAGGAAAAATAAAGATTCTTTTATATTTTTGAGAGGAGTTTTTTCTTTTCTTTTTCTTAGGGCCCTAATCCCCTCTTAATATTCGTCAATGCCAGCTGGGAGAAGACCTCGTTGAATTTTTTTCTATTCACTTCTTGTTTGTCAAATTGTCATAAATTTCCAACTTCTAGAAGTATTTAAAAAAAAATAATTAAAAAACAATGATTATTCAAGATTTCTCTATAAATTCTAGAGTTAACTTTGTTCTCTTATCAAAATTAATAATCTATGGTTCACCTCATTTTTCAGGTAATATGGTTTTGTGACTGTGTTGTATCTCTACCAAAAATGTAACCACTCACAATTTGTTCCTGTATTTGAAGATGGCTGACGTGCGAAGTGCACCAATCTAGCTACCATTAACCATGGTCAAGGAAGTTTGATAAAGTGCACCAATCTAGCTACCATTAACCATGGTCAAGGTTTGATATCTTTGAGACTTGCACTGTAGACCTATTCATGGGTCGGATCACAGTCCAATTTTTTTTTTTGTCCAAACCCATTCGGACCAAGCTCAGACCGATCCATATAAGTCCATTTCATTATTTAAAAATATTAAAATATTATTTTTATATTAATATTTATATATATTATAATTAAATTTAAATAAAGAATTAATTTTTATTTATAAATAATAACTTGCACCGGCACTGATATGATTTTAGCATAAAAATTCACTCAACCATGCAACAATTTTGGGATGTGCCCACGCCGAAAGCATAGCATTGTTCTCGGGTAGCTTTCATCTTGCATTGCTCGAGACTTTGAGATAAAAAAATCAATCAAAGTTAAGAGATAAATATTTACGTGCAGGCTAAGGAGAGGATCTAGTGATAATAGCACATAGCATCACCGATGAGAAAGCCAAGGGAATAATAGTTTTTGATTACTATTAACTTTTCCAAATCCAACTTTAAGCTAATCACCACAGTACATAGAAGAAGGCAAAAGAAAAACGAAACAATTTCACAATGAAATGTGTCCCATACTATACTAATAAAAACTGCATCCCAAAAGACTGATCATCATGACACAAAACCAAGAATCAAAGCCCCTCAGGTTACTTTTAAAATATTCACTTCCTAGAAATATATATATATATATATATATATATATATACTCACAATCACAGCCCCTAATTCATATCCTGATCAGGAACAGTAACAAGCTCATATTCAACAAAAGAAAGATTGTTATCTTCTTTAACCGCAAATTTAGCAGGTTCAGTGACCTCGATTCGTCCCCATTTGTCAACTGCTACCCTCATTGTTGTTCCCTTGAACATAACAATCTTAGCATTACGTAAAATCACAGTTGCACCATCCTTCATAAGGTCAACTGCATCATACAGATTAAACATCATCATTTTATTAAGACCAAAAACATGATATATGTAATAACAAAGTCTCTTCTTAAAACTAAAGATGCTTAACTCAATTCAATTAAGCCTTGCTCACCAAATTCTTTCCTTGAAAAATACTACCCTGTTCTAGACCTTCCAAATAAATTCAAACTTGAAAACAATTTTACAAATGAACTCGGCAATAAAACCCAAAATTGGTTAATCAAATGTAAAATATTAGACTAATAAGCCCCATTCTAGAAATAGAAAAAAGACAAATTTCTGTACAACCAATTTGCTTTATTGTGAAACATAGAGCTGATTCAATAAAAACCCCAAAGCAAATAAAATCTATTAAAATACAGAAGCTAGAAATTTCTATGAAAATAAATATATATACTTATTGATAGAGAAAATTGATACCTTGTTCGTTGCGTGCAGTGAAGATGATGGTGCCAGTCTCGTCCCCGACAACGCACTCAGCGATCCGGGCCGGAGGGGCGGGCCGGGATAGGAGAGCACGGGCTCTGTTGGGCCTCTGGGAAGTCTTGACTGGGGTCGTCTCCACCACTTTCACGATCAAAGTGTGCCCACTCGTAGCGGGCTTCAAATCCTCCACTTTCACAAACACCGGCTTTCTCTTCGCGTTCACCTGTCCTGTCGCAGCCTCCATTTCTCAATCAAAGATTTGGTTTCTCTAAAACTCTAGCCCCAAAACGCAAATGCAAACCCTTGGATTTTGGCAGTATTTCGATTTATTTAAGTGGGAGGCCAGATTGGGTATAAACAATTAGGGAAGATTTAGGGTTTTTAAGTGATTTTGGGAATTTAAGTGGGCTGTTGATCTTTCATTTCGAGGGGAGGAGTTAATATATAGTGGTTGGAAGTTATTTGGGTTTTTACACGTGTTTCAACCGTATTGGAGTTTAAGGTAAATGATTTTAGGAAGACCGAACCTTTTCCCCTGAGAAGGGGTTTCAGTTAGTACTGCCGTACTACTAAAGTACTAACTACTTACTTATTAAGTTACCTTTTTTTATTTTTTTTTATCATTTTTCTATAAAATTGATAAAGGAAGAAATTAAAACTGTTTTTTTTATCATTAAGAAAATTCTTTAAAAATACTAATGTAATTTTTTTATGTAATTGTCAAAACTTATTAGATCTTAAAATATAGTACTATATATAACACTAAAAAGTAATTTTCCCCTCATCTTATAAACTATTTTTTTTTTTTTTCAAAAATGTCAACTTACACTTCGAAAACAAAAATTTATATCTATATCTATATCTGTATTTTTATTTTTATTTTTATATCTATATCTATAGATAAATAAAAATTTGAGATTCTTTAATTGTAAGTGTCAACCAAGGATTGCTTATGGTATCTTTTTTCTTTTTCTTTGTCTTTTTTTATTCTTTTTCCTTTTCCTTTTCTTTTGCCTTTTCCTTTTTCTTTTTTTTCTTTTCCTTTTCTTTTTCTTTTCCTTTTCCTTTTCATCTTCTTTTTTATTTTTTAAGGATAATTTATTTCATATTTATATTCTTTTAAAAAAAATATTTAGGAATAAATGTTTTCAAAAAAATAAACAAATGTAAATTAACCTAATATAATTTTTCCTTTTTTATTTATTTCATTTTTCTTAGATAAAAAAAGAAAATAAATTTATTATGTGAATATTTTTAGTCAATTCAACCTAATAATAAGTTCCATAGTAAAAAATCATAATAATAAATAATTCATATAAATAAATAATTATTCAAAATTAGGAAAAGAAATATAAAGAAGAAATCAGTGTGAAAAAAAAGGACAAAAATAATTTAAATTATAATAATAACTACTATAAGCTTAAATCCTAATAAATGTAGAATTTTGCTATCATTATATATATCATCACAAATAAAATTGATATGATGGATTTTTTGTGTTTTTTACATTTACATTTATTTAAGATATATTTTAGTATCATTGAATCGGAGTTAAATACTTAAATAAAAAAAATATATTGAATTAAAAAAATTATTTTTTAATGACTTGAAAATATATAATTTATGATATATTTGTAAATTATAAGTTATAATTTAATCATATTTTTTAGTATTAGTTAATAAATTAATTTTAAGGTTTAAAAATGTTAAGATTAATTTGATTTTTGTTAAATTTAATTGAAATATAGTGTAATACAAGAGTTGTTTGTTAATAAATCCATATTATATTTGCGATAATTATTTTACTTTTTAAAAATCTTTTATAACTATTATTAATATTAACATGTATTAAATTCATATAAAATATAAAGTTAAGAAAAATCTTTTATTTATATTAATTTCGTGTGAGCTTATTTCTATTTACTATAAAAGAAAATAATAGAGGTTGAAACTAGGTAATTTTGAACACGATATATTTAATAAATACTAAAATAATATAACAAATACAATACGAGATATTTAAATACGATAAACATGATACGTTTAATAAATTTTGATATATTTAATAGTTTATATTATATTTATATTTATATGATTGACAAAAAAAATTATAAAATATAAAACACATACACAAATTACTAAATCTACTACCACAACACTACAACTACAACGTACAAGCTATAGGTTTTCATTTTCAGATGCATGTTGATAAGTGTAACATATTCTACAATTACTATGTTTTTAAAAGTTCATATAATTTTAACTTGTCTTGTAAGGTAGACGAAACGAGGACCGAAGGAAGGAATCATCCACCACTCTTTTCATTGTTTTTTAAAGTTCATATAGTTTAACAATGAACATAAATGTGAACATGAATCATCACTTTTCACCTTCACCATAAAAGAGTTGTTTTTTTTTTTTTTTTTTTTTTGTCATTTTAGCTTTTTGCACAACCTTTATTGAAGTCCTCAATGTCCATTATGGACTCCAATTGAATAAAACTTAATGAACAATACTACACTTACGCACTTGTTGCAGGTATATACATGCACATATATATATATTATATATTTCTCTCAAGTTTTTATTTTTTTAAATTTAATTTTAACACAATTTTGGCTCTATATCAAAATAGGCTAAGACAATATAAACAATTAAAGAAATAATTAAGAACATAAAATTAAATTAAATAATTAATGAAAACATAATATACAAAATATATTACGTAAAAAAGTAGACTACTTACAATATAGGAAAATAATTACACACTGAAAGCACACACTAATTTGAAACTGAAAGATCATATCAAAAATGAAAATACATTATTTTTTTAATGGTTTTTTAGCACACTGAAATTAGACTAAGCACACTTGCACTTAACCTACAAATATTCAAATATTATGCAAGGATTTTAAAAGCAAGGAAAGAAAGTGAAGGAAATTTCTAAGGATGAACTGGAGGCTCAAAGAATGCATAAGGCTATCTCAAGTATGTTTTCAGCTCTGTCTTTGATGAGAAAATGAGGTCGCTTTATATAGAAGATGGGAGAGGCTTGATTTTCTATAAGTGAATTCCTTTTTTATAAGATTTTCGTGTTTGATTCATTTCTGACAATTTGTTTTGGTTTTTTCTGTTTATTGGGTTTTTTATGGTCCAATGGGTTATTGTTCCTTTTCTTTTTTTTTTTTTAGTTTTCTTGGATTCTTCTGTTGACATTTTTTTAATGGTTTTAACACTGATTAAAACTACTCAGATATTGTCTTTTTTTTAAAAAAAAGAAAGGTGCTTGAAGGAGGGGACCATATTCCACCAAAATTTCGTATCTTCTTTTTTGTTCTCCAAATGGTCCTATTGTAGGGTCTATTGCTTCATATCTTTCTCTAAGTTCTTTTTCTATTGTCCTCTTTGATGAGTTGGTAGATGCTTCTCTATGTGACTATGAATGCAATAATTCATTTTTAGTTGATTCTGATAGTTTTCTTCTCATTTCTGATTGTGGCTTTTTCACTGTGCATGGATCTGAGAGATAAAGTTGTTGTAAAATTTCATCCACAAATTCTTTTCTTCTTATTGCTCTAACTAGGGTAAATCTGAATAGAATGGGACTAGTTTTATCTATCCAGAAGAATAGTTTGTCATATCAAACTTTTTTCACCATTTTAATAAGATTATTCTTTGTAGCCATGGGTTGGTTTCTGGATTTTCAGGATTAGAAATATTATATTCCCAATGGAGTATCCAAGGGAATTGATAATGAGCTAAAAATTCAAAAAAAATTGATAGCTTCTGGATAATTGTTATTAGGATAAAGTATCTAGATAGTCATTGTATTATAGTTAAAAGTGCAATCTAGTCCATGTATGTTTGAAATTGGTGCAAAGAAGTAAAATTGATAACTGTGTTAATGAAAAATCGTCTAAATGTTAACGTGGACATGTGAAACTGACAGAATAGATGATTTGAAAAAAAAAAATGATGGTGTGTCAAATTATTTTGCTCAGGTGGAATTTAGAAACTGACAGAGTAGATGACTTTGAAAAAGGTGATAAAATATTTTTACGGGTAAGGGAGGGATTTGGATAAAAAAATTTATGTTTTTCTAAATTTCACTTAAGTAAAAAAATTTGACACGTCATTATTTTTTTTAAGTCATCTTTTCTGTCAGTTTCACATGTCCATGTCAGCATTTAGACAGTTTCCCATTAACACTGTTACCAATTTACTTCTTTGCATCAATTTCAAACGTACAAGGATTAAATTACTCACTTCTATAGTACAGAGACTAAAATGCACTTTTCATTATAGTACAGGGACCGTTTAAGTACTTTAACCTTGTTATTATATTTAAAATCTTATATTTTTTGTAAGATTTTTGGATCATATCTGAGAAATTGCTTTAACAGTATCTCATTCATAAAACAATTATTGAAACCAATTTAGAAAATGGTCTTGTTGTGCTTTGATTTGAATGACCCAAGAATATTTGTATTCTGAATTCTGTCTAAGTAAAACTTTATGAAAAGCATTTTTATAATCAAAATAATTGTATGTATGAATTATTGTTTTGGGATTTTTGACTGTTTTTATGAAATAAGGATCTCTTCCCCATTTGTCAAGGTCTAACACTTTTAAAATCTGATATTTGGAATAACTAATTTTTTATTTTGTTCTAAAATTATGAACACATACTGCAGATTTTATTTCTGTGAGAATATCCTCAAAAAATTCTTTGTGTTTTTCTAAAGCCACATCATTCTCATCCACGTGATATGTGAAGTATTTTTCTATGACATATTTTATTCATTTCCTATAATCTTCTGCTTCTAAAACCATTATGTTTTCTTCTCTACTCTCAAACCAAGTGGAATCAAGTCCTAAGGTTTTTACAGAAATAATTGAAGTATGAAATTTATTATGATATGAAGATAGAGTTGAAAGTCTCATCAGGTGTCTAACTGTTTTGATCTTGCTAGGTTATTCTAGTGTTTGCCTAATATTCTTGGTAACTAGTTAAGGAGGTGATAAGAAGTGAGGTAGGTAGGCCAAAGCTAATTTTTTCACTTGGACCTATGTTCTGAATTCTAAGAGAATATTTATGATAATTCTGAGATTATTCTGGAATTCTTTTCATCTTCAACCAGTAAAAATTTTCTTGTGAGAAAATTTGGTAAAGAGTTTGATTAACCTTTAATATATTCAATATCAAAATTAAAAGATGAATGTATAGCTTACCATCTAGAAAATATTTATTTTGAGGTTAAATTCTTAACATCTTTAAGTAAAACATCTTTAGAACCTTGACAATCTACTCTAATAAAAAATCTTTTGTTTAATACATCTTATTCAAATTTTATTACATACATTACTGTTGTCGGATTTAACCATGCAAGTAACAAGTAATAAGTAAAAAGTAGAGTGTCAATCCCACGAGGAATTGTGACTAAATTCGTTAATTACTAAAATTAAAACAACTTAATCTTATCCAAGCAATTAATTAAAGGTTGCTAATTAAAAACTAATAATAAAAGAAAGCAAATTAAAACTTAGATTAAATTAATTGAGAAAAACCTAAGATTACAATTTATCTCAACATTTTTTATGAACTTCTCCTACTCTCTTGACTTGACTAATGACAATGAGTTGTTTTTTTTTTTTTTTTTTTTGACAAATGACAATGAGTTGTTAACCTTAGAGTTATAATCTATTTATAAGTATCTGTCGATGGTCTTATTAAAATATCACTCTTGACCAATTAACTATATGTCTATGATAATTGAATTAAGAGAAACTCATTAAGTTTAGACTCTAAAATTGGTTACATATGACAAGTAAGTATATTTCTACCCTACATGCAACTCAGTTCATCATAATAAATGAATATGAAACATATGTTATTCAATCTATGTCTAACACTAAACTCCCTTTGTCAAGTTGTATTTAGGTTACCAAATCAATGTAATTGGTAGCTAAGCAATTAGAAGCATTAAGAACAAGATTGAATAAACAACATCAAATATCATTAAACCAAACAAGAGAGTAAAATAATTCAAACTACATGTTGAGTTCCATTGCAATCCTAGAAAGATAATTCAGTTCATGCTAAATATTGAAAACAATAAACAAAGGAGTTTCACCATCATAAATATTACAGGAAAGTAAAAGAAGAGTAAGGGAAAAGAGAAAACTAAGGTTTGCAGGACTTTAGTATTCAAATCTCCAAAATCTCTCTTAGCTCCTTACAAACTTGTGGTGGCTGCTCTCTTCTTAAGAAAACTAGGTTAAATGAAAGCTAAAAGGTAGTAAAGCTAAGAAGGAGTATTTAATAAAATCCGAAAGGGTTCCTATTTATAGAGTTTCAAAAGCCTGAAAAAAGAAAATTTTGTGGGTAAGTAACAACTTCCAGCTTGGACTTTCTATATATGAATTGATTTTCTCCTTCTTGCTTTAGGAATTTACAAAAATACAAAAGATATTAAATTAATAACTAATTTAAACATAAAATAAATAAATAAAATAATCTAAAAAAATTAGAAATAATTAATTAAGAGTTTAAACTATAAGGACTTAGCTAATTTAAATGCACAAATATGATAAAATAATTCTATTTCATAGATTTATCAATTACTATGGCTAAAACTTCTTTTTTAATAGTAGCATATTTTTATTGAGCATTATTCCAGGTTCCTGAAATATATCTAACTAATTGTTCTTTAGATTCTCCTAGTTTTCTTGGCTTTAATATTCCTCCATATCCTAGATCACTAGTATATGTTTCAACAATTTTAAAAGCTTATGGATCATGGATGTGTGCAAGGAATTTTTTTAACTTTTTTTATTTTTATTTTTCTGACTGCTTCTGTATGTTTTTCTGTCCATTCAGTTTTTCTTGCCCTTAACCTTTTACATAGATATTTAACATCTTTTGGTAAATTTTTATAAAAATCTACAACATAATTTAAACTTCTTAGAAATCTTTGTAACTACTTTTGTTTTTTTATTTCATTTGGAAATTTATTTGCAAAACTTATGGATCTATCTATATGTTTAATCATTCATTTTTGTATTATATGTCCTAAAAATCTTATTTATGTTTTACATAATTTTATCTTCTTTGCTGATACTACTAATCCTGCATTCTTAACAATTTTAAAGAAAATATTTAAATGTTTCCATTGTTGATCTAAAGATTGTAAGAATACAAGAACATCATCTATATATATACTATTGCAAAACTACTATATGGATTAAATATTTCATTCATAATTCTTTAAAATTTTGATGGAGCATTCTTTAGTCCAAATTGCATAACATTCCACTTATAATATCCAAAAGAAATATAAAAAGCAATTTTATATCTATCTTTTTCTGATATTTGTATTTTCCAATATCCTAAATTCATGTCAACTTTAGAAAATATTACTGCAATATGTAATCTTCTTGACAGATCTTTTTTACTTAGTATTGAATACCCAATCCCTATTAATAATTTATTTAATGGTTTATAATTTATAACCAGTCTAGGAACTCCTCTTTATATTTTTGAATTTTTATTTACATAAAATGCTGAACAACTCTAAAAGGAGAAACTTTAACTAATTAATTTTTTTATCTATTAAATCTTGTATTTTTTTGTTTAACAATGTTCTCTTAGATCTTCATTCATTTGAATAGCTCTAGTAGGTATATTTTTTCATCAAATCATGTTTCATATGACGAATTTACTATATGTTGTTTTCTATCTCAGAAAGTATTTGGAATTTTTGCACAAACTTCTTTACATAATTTTGTTTTTATATTTTCAATTCTTCTTTGATTTCTTTTTTCATATTGTTGAATTAAAAAATTACTGTATTGATAAATGATCAGTAAAAATTAAAATATTGAATAATAATATGAGATGAGTTAATGTAAGTGAATTTTTTTTAAACTTTAGGTTTTGAATCAAAAGAAAAATATTATGATGGTTAAATAAAAAAAAACCTATGGCAAATGATATTATAAGTTATGAGTTATTGTATGATAGTTGTTAGGTTTATATTTTACTATTTTTATAGCTTTTAATATGAATATGAATGATAGATATTAACATAATCTAAATGAGTTAAATTTTGATATCAATCTTCTTCTTTTTTTTTCATATAAGATACATATTTTTAAATCTCAAATATCGATAATAATCACATACATTTAATTTGCAACAAAGTTTTATAATCTCAATCTTCTTATAGAAAAACACAAGAAAGGGGACAATGAAAATATTGAAAAGAATACTTTGACAACACTTTTATGAAGACATCAAACATGTTTGTTTCACATATAATATTTGATTTTCCATCATAAATGTTTTTTTTAATAATCTATTTTTGTATTAAAATGTAATATAATCTTCTTCTTAACTTCAATTTCAATAATGTAAAATAATTATATTTAAATATGTATATATGCATTGTCTTACCAGATTACTTACATTACTTGCTTTCAGCATTAAAAAATAAAATAGCGTGAAACTCACCTTAATTAATTAGTAAATTAATCTTTTAGAGTCTTAGGATTATAAAAACTAAGTGCTTGACATTTCCAATCAATTTTTTTATTATGATTATTCTTTTTGCATTTTATTATTATTCCTAAACACAATTCGCAAAATTAATTATATATAATTTACAATACATATAAAAATACGAATGTAAAATTTTTTTTGAACAAGTGAAAATAATCATTATTTTTCATAATATTTTTAAATAATTTTTATAAATAATTTTATTATTAATAAGATTTATCTAATTTATAAATAAGAAGTTTAATTTCATTAAAATATTTTTTTAAATGAATTAATCTATAACAAATAAAAATAATTAAAATTTTATATAAAATTACTTTATCTTAATTTTTTTTAATTTTTTACGAACTTAAAAAAAATCAATTTATTTGATATAAATAAAATTTAAATTTTATTTGATAGAATTTTTACATGAAATAAAATTTACATGTTAATATAAATTTTAATTATTATGCACTTTTTTTATTTTATTATTTAAAATATATAATTATATGGCCGTGTTCATGGTTGAAAAGAAATAAAGCGTGAAGGGCAGGCAAAGAGCGAAAAATTCTAAAATAAGTTTTTTACGGTACGCTTCCCATCAGCTTAGAGTAATTCTATCCGTCAGATGATAAATGAATGATCTGAACCGTTGAAAAAAAAAAATTGCAACCGGTTTACCTGGTCATGAATACCAACCCATTGCTTCTCCCTTTTCTGTTTCGAAAAAACCCTTCCCCCTAATCAGTTCCTTCTCTTTTCTGTTTCGAAAAAACCCTTCCCCCTCTGTTACAAAAATTTGTTTAGAACCCTAAATTTTCTTCTCCCTTTTCTGTTTCGAAAATTTGCTACTCCCTTTCTAATCTGTTTCGAAAATTTGGTTCCCCCTTTCTAATCAGTTCCTTCTCCCTTTCTAATCTGTTTCGAAAATTTGTTTAGAACCCTAAATTTTCTTCTCCCTTTTTCTGTTTCGAAATTTGCTTCTCCCTTTTCTGTTTTGAAATTTGGCTTCTCCCTTTCTAATCAGTTTCGAAAATTTGTTTCTCCCTTTGTAATCAGTTTCTAAGAACCCTAAATTTTCTTCTCCCTTTCAGTTTCGAAAATTTCTTCTCCCTTTCAGTTTCGAAAATTTCCTTCTCCCTTTCAGTTTAGAACCCTAAATTTTCTAAGAACCCTAAAATTTATAATCAGTTTCGACTCCCTCTAAAGAATCGAAACCCCAGATTAAAAAACCCTAACCCTTCTGTTTTTGAACAACCGAAACCCCAAATATCAAACCCTCACCCGACTCTCTTCCTATGAAAATCATCCAACCCAGACATATTTTTGTTTGGTCATCTGGTATTTTGTTTCTTTGTTGGTATTTCAGCAAATTTTTTTTTTTTCTGGATGATTCTAATTATTTTTGGTTTGGGGTTGTTTTATATTTTTTTGGCAGAAATATCAGCATAAATTCTGGGTGGCTGCAAGTGGGCAGAAGATAATTGGTAAGTATAATGTGGAATTTGTGGAATTTGTTTTTAAGTAAAGTAAAATTTCTTGTAAAATTTCCTGTAGTGGGCAGAAGATAATTTTTGGTATGATTCTAAGTATTTATTTTTTAAGTAAAGTAAAATTTCATGTAGTTTGCTTGTTTGATCAGATTTATGCAATTCCTTAATGCTTTCTTTGGGTGGGTGGGGGCAGCTTTTCTATTCATTCTAGTGTCTTTTGTCGAAGAATTCTCTGATATCAGGCTAAGAGTGAATTACAGTTATATATATATTTTTAAAAAGATATTAGGTTATGGTGGAAAAAGAAGGAGATTTGGTTAACACAATTTAAAAGAAATGGAACTTAAATGGCCATTTGATATGAATAGATTACATTTTTCTTTTTGGTCTATTTCCCATTTGAATGAGATGCCTATGGAATCATCTTCTGGGAAGAATGAGATTTGCACTCTGGTATTCTTGGATTAAAAGAAATTCTAAAAAAGAGTGCAATTTGCAGTCTAATGTGTAGTCTTCCTTAGAATTCAAAAACAGTAATTAAAGTCGCATTAACTGCTTGCTCACCTTGCATTTTTTAACAACAGTTTTGGCTTGATTTAAATGGTCAATGCTGTCATAATACACACACAAATTAAGACTTGATTCTGCTGCTTGCATGTGAATTTTGCGCTAGTGCGATTGAACTTTTTTTTTTCATGTATACCACATTGTACATGCGAAGTTAGCCAATCAATATAGAAAACGAGAGTTTAATAAACATATTGCAATTATACGATTATGCCTCTAGGCAGAGAAAATTTTATAAACTTTTGATGCAGAATTAGTTATCCTGATGTACTTGTTTTGTATTATAAATTATAATTTATTGTATGTCTAAAGTTGAGAAATTTGCAAATGTTTGTTTGATTTTATTAAAGATTCAAAGACATGGACAAAGTTGATGAAAATGTGCAGCGGAAGCAGACTGAATCCAGCATGAAGGTTGTAAAACCGAGGGGTTCATTTTTGAATTACTAGTAAGTAACTATACTTGGTGGTTTTAAGTTGAATTCATTAGATATGCTATGTTGTTATATTTGGATTTAAAGAATGCGAGTTACATATTTTATGTTAATCGCTTTATACAGCATAAATGAATGCAAAGGAGATGGAGAAGACAAAGGGAAAATGACATTGAAGGTGAGTAATATTTTATGTATCGTTTGTGTGGACACTAAGTTATAAAGTGTTCCTAAAATCATGGTTTTTTTATGTGTATGTGAATTAATTGGAATTGTTTTTTTTCATAGGTTCGTAGAGAGCTGGCAGCAAAATGGAAAGTGCTGCCTACACAGGAGAAGCTGCCGTTTATAGAGCAGACAGTTGCACAACAAGAGCAGTACAAAAATAAAGTGCAACAGTTAAAAAGACAGAAATTAGATGATGAAAAAAAGAAGGTAATAATTCAATAAGAAAATGTTATATTGAAGAAATAATAGTTAGAAATGAAGTATGATGTTATATTGCTATGTATTTTTAATGAATGTACTTTATGTGTAGGGCTTGGTTGCGACACGCTGTAGCCCATTTAATTTGTGCAAGCTGTTTAAGCAATTGAAGGAAAAACAAATTGAAGGTGCAGTGGAAAGCATCGGGTTCGGTCCCTTGCTACTGTTGAAAGATGGAAAGCTTCTAAGAGAGCTGTGTGAAAATTTGGTTCAGAACTTTAATGTTGCAACCAGCTCCATGGAAGTGGATGGCCAAAGTATCCCTTTCACAGTGGAGGATGTGGAAGGTATTCTAGGTTTAGCAAACGAGGGAGTAGAGGTATCAACTGTAATGGAAAGAGAAGACAGTGAAGTCTTGTGTAATAAGTTTAATATTCCAACTCATCGAAATATGAGTTTTGTTAGGCTAGAGCAAGAAATTATGGAGTTCGAGGCCGACTGTGAAAATCTAAAGGCCAGGCTCCTCTTATATATCGTTGGACGGTTTTTGTGTCCAATGACTAAGGGGGGCCATCGAAAGAGTATTATTCTTGTTTGACTGAGGATGGCCTTAATGGGAAATTGAACTAGGCAAAACATGTTCATGAGAAGCTTCTTCTTGGTATTAGAAGTTTTCATGCTAGGAAGATGAAATCATCAAAAGTGTACTTAACCGGTTGCCTGCTATTATTGGTGGTAAGTTTAATATTTTAAATCTTCGTGTACGAAAGCAATCTTGATTTGAATTAAGTTGGAATGGAATTAAATTAGAAGTATAAGTTATTAATTCTTGATATTGACTAAATTGTAATAATTTGAGTAGATAAGGTTCTATGACCATATTTCCGGAGTTCGGAGTACGAAAGAGGCAATGTCAACTTTTGTTCCTCACATTAGTGCATGGGGAACGGATTAGGTTGCGAATTCAATTTCCCATTCAAGAGACCTCCGTGTTGGCTTGAAATCCAAGGTGACATCAGTTATCTAAGTTGTATTAATTTATTGTTAGTGACAATAACTTATATATGAATTATGTAGTTTGATTAACTTATGATTTCATGGAAATAAGGGTATTAATATCACCGAAGAACATCACACTCAGCGGACGATACAAGAGGAGCAGAAGTTGTATCATACTGACTTACAGGTAAGTTGGTTAATTAGATCTTCATGTCTAATTCATAGAGATTGTAAGAAATCTATAAATTATGTATATACTTCACGGATTGCATTAAGTGTATGTAGTATGTTTATTCGTAATTATTTTTCAGGCTTTAAGAGAGTCCATGAAAAGTCTGGAAGCCAATGTGACAGAACAACTGAATAGAATGTCGGAAGACATGAAGTCGATGCAGGATTCAATTAATGCTCTTTTATCGAGATCTGTTGAGGTGAAAACTGGCGGTGAAACCAGTTTGCAAAAAAGGGATGAGGAAGGAGGCATCCTTGAGATCGATGGGCAGAGCACGGAGTTGAAAACACCAGCTGGTGAGTTGGAGTCCTCCATTGAGATCATTAAGCGCAAAGCGAAAGAGGGAGATGTAGATTTAACTACACCAGTGAGAACTGATATTAACAATCCAAGCTCAAGTTGTCCTGCCCCACGGAAAAAGAAGGTATATATATTTACTTATTTATAATTCAATAATACTTAGATATGGTATAAAATAACTAATTTGTTTATGGCATTTTATATTAATACATATTATAGGGTCAATCTGGCAAGAAAAACCAAATTGTTAGGTCAAGGTCAACATTTGCTTCTGGTGTTAGTGGGATAGTTACGCAAGCGAGATCAACTTTCTTGTGATATTTGCACTCCCGTTCGCAGGACTGTTTATGTTTGTTTGAATAGACCAATCATGCATGTAGGCATGATATGCTTATACAACATTTATTTTTTCCACCTTTCATTGCAATCTTTGTGAATGCATACACTGAATATATATTGATATGTAATTCAATTTATATATGTTTAAGTATATACATTTATTACATAAGTCTGATATGTATAATTACTAATTAGCAGTACCATATGCCGTATCTTTGTAAAAATAGATATTTAAAGGTTACCGGGAAGATGGGTGTTGTCAAAATTCCGAAGGAATTAGATGAACTTGAGACTGCAATATGCAATTATGTGTGGAACAGTAATGTCGATCCAAGGTAAGTTGATGATATATTTTGATTTAAAGAAATATCTTGATTTTAAGTTGATATGGATTTCGATATTTTATTTATTCTTTATATGAGTTTATATTGTAGTGAAGTTGTTGTCCAATTCGGTGCAACATTTGCATCAATCGAGGAATTTGGCTCCTTGCTCCCAAAACAATGGGTAACTTTAGTGGTAAGTGTAATATATTGTTTCATCGAACTTCATGATTGTCTTTGTAGTAGTGAAATGTGTTTAATGAGTTGTTCCTGCCCTAGATTATTGACCTTGTCGGTGAGTCAATGGTCTACTATTGTAAAGCTTCGACTATGTCAACAAGGAGATGGTATTTTCCGGCCTCATTTTCTGTGAGTATATTTTAAGTTTGTTTTTTGCATATAGTTTAACTTTTTTCAAGAAACATGTACCTTATGTTTATTCTTTGCAGAGTCATATCTTGTCAACAGAATGCAATGCGAAAGAGCTGATTAAGTTTTTTAAAGGACAATTCATTCATATGGGATCCTTGAGTGACTGTTACAAGGTGAGGACATGGAAATCTTTTTATGTGCGTACGATCGAAAATATGTTATATAACGTAATAACCTGCTAACAATGATTATGTAATTTCGTTGCAGATCTTTATACCAATGAATGGGATGAACACGCATTGGTATTTGTGTGTGATAGATATGCTAGAGAAGGAAGCGAAAGTGTTGGATACCTTGCCACGCAATGTTGCAAATAAACAAAGAGTTGCGGATGTGACTCGTGTGGTAAGATAAATACATGTTGTACTAAATTATTTTTGTTGGCACTTGCGAACATATTGTAATTCATGATTTTGGTTTACGACGAGACATTTAAAATTTATTCTAATTTCACTTCGAACAGATATCCGCGTGTGCGAAATTGTTTACTGACCCTCTTATGACATCATTGGTTGGTAGTCCAATGGTGCCATTTCATGAGTTGAAAATTGTAGTTCCAGAGAGGGTTCCTCTGCAAAGCAACGGGTAACATAACTCTCTCACTATTTGAAAACCTTGTTTTCCATTATGTAACTGAATTATAAAAGCTACTATTCTTGAAAATGCATACAGTTATGATTGCGGAATGTGGGTTGCTGCTTTCATGCAAAATCTACATGTCACTGACTATAAATTTGTGGTATGCTATTTCATTGCTATTAGTTATTTCAATATTTGGTCATATGTTGGGTCATTGGAAATTTTGATTCCCTTTGTATGTATTCGTATGTAGCGTTTAAACGTATGGGACAGATTTATATTAGTCTCTGAGCTGATAAACCATGAGGAGAACACTTTACGGAAAAGGGTATGTGATGCTGCTCTAACTCTCCATAAAGCTAGGATATCTCCTCGTACAAAGCTGTCGCAGAAGTCAGTTGGCAAGTTGAAGCTGTGAAGTAGGTAATTTCTTTCAATAAATCATCTAATTTGTCATGTTTCCTTCTCAGTATATAGACAGTGTTATATGTGTTTATATGGAATTATCCTGTATTGGTGAATGTCAGCACACCGGGTTGTGACTAGTTTTTTCATGATTGTGAACTCTTGGAATTCTGAAACGCAAGAGATAATTGCTTCTCCAGAAATTTTGCAACGATTTCCTCACGTTGAAAACTGATCGCTCTCGCTCTGGCTCTGCATAGGGTTTTGGGTGCTGAAAATCTTGGGGATTGCTTGGTACAGATCATAACTGTTTTTGTCTTTTTATTGTTGCTTTAAATCTCATCTTGATGGCTCTGCTGTTTATCTATTGTTGCTTTAATCTCATCTTCATGGTGTTGAACTGTTGATCAGCCCTAAAATTTTGGTTGCAGCTTATCTGATTTGAATTGGGGTTTAGGCTGTAGGGTTGTCACGTACAAAGTTTTGACTGATTTTGAATTGGTAATTCTAATAGTATTTTCTTTCTATTTGTTAGAGTTCATTCTATGGTTGATTGCAGTGGGATGATCTGGTTAGAATTATATAAGGTCTGAGACTCTGAGAATGTGAATACAATTTTCTAGTTCAATTAGCACAATCAGATATACCCAAAGTAAGGTTATGAAACAGTAAACATTGCCATGAATGGTCAAATCTTTGGGTCATTTTGATGAAGATTTCGCTTCTGTAATGTGTGCTCAGATGCACTATTAACAAGCTAATCATTCTCTAGATCAATGTAGGGTTGTCACGTACAAAGTTTTTTTATTATATTTTTTGAATGAATTTATTTGATCAGGAGGAACTCAAGGACTGAGATCAGTGTCTTTTGATGCTAGGAGATGAGAAGTTTGATGAACATGGGAATGTTTATGACGCAAAGGATAATAGTGCCATGTACTTAGAGAAAGATGGGGAAGATCGTGAAATCAATGTAATGTTACAATTCTACGTCTGCAAAGTTCAGTCCACATTTCTGTTGTTTTTGGTTATTAAATTTGTACTATGAACATCTTCATATTAGTGTACGAATGTTTAGGTAGGTTGAAAATCTGTTGTTTCTGTTGTTCTGGAGTATTGAAAATATGGCTAGTTGGGTTGTGGTGGAGTTGGTTATAATCTCTTTCTAGTATTTTAATTTTGTTTCAGCAGAAGAATCAGTTCAGAAATATGTATTTTTTGCTCTCATAACAATATGTATTTTATATGGCTGAGTTGGAATGGTCTTTATAGATTTTCATGTGGCATCGCCTTTGCTTTGTTTGTTAGCAGAAAAATATACAATGTAAATGCTATGAAAGTGCAGTCCTGTGTCTTAGTGAATATCCTGTGTCTTAGTGAATATTGTCTGGGGATTTTGTACAACCTTTGTTTTTTTGGATAAATAATTCTTGTAGAACGTTTGGAGTACTTGGCTACAGTCCCTAATTTTCCTCTGAACATTTTCTACCTCAACATTACATTGATTTTGGGACGATACTTGGCTACATGCAATTGAAACAATAAAGGATGCATGATATGCATCTATTACATAATAGTAACTCATATATGTATTTAAAAAGTCTTAAATACATAACATACCACAAAAATTTTCAATTAAAGTTATAACTTGTGATTTGAATTGGTAATTAATAACTTGAGGCAATTCTTGTGTTTGCAATACATAGCCATTGATTTTGTGCATTTGACTTGGATGAGATTAAAGCCCCTGTAAAAGAAGTAAAATAAGTTGGAACATATCTACAAATATTATGATGGAAATGCAATGGTATCATAGACTTGTCAAGGCAAAAAATTATAATTCATTTTTTAAAGAAGTAAAATGTTGTGTTCTAGAATCCATTATAATTCTGAAGAAAAACAAAAAAACAAAAAAACATATATCTTGTAAAGGCAAAAAATTAAATTGTATTACTTAAAATTTATATATTTTATAACAAGTAAAATTAACGGTTCCATGTAAATGCTATAACTTAAACATTCTATTAAGTAACCCATCAAAATCACTATCCATGAAAATATGCAATTATGAATATTATATAATTTATAACAACTAAAATAACCGGTTCCATGAAAATTGTATTAGTTAAACATTCTATTCACTAACCCATGAAAATATTTTTGAATATTACACATTTTCATATGTAATTTGTCAAGTTCATATGTAATTTTTGAAAATATTACACATTTTCATATGTAATTTTTGAAAATTTGTCAAGTTCATATGTAATTTGTCAATTCCATATGTAATTCGTCAAGTTCATATGTAATTTGTCATGTTCATATGTAATTCGAGAATTTGTCAAGTTCATATGTAATTTGTCAAGTCCATATGTAATTCGTCAAGTTCATATGTAATTTCTCATGTTCATATGTAATTCGGGAATTTGTCAAGTCCATATGTAATTCGTCAAGTTCATATGTAATTTGTCATTTCATATGTAATTCGGGAATTTGTCAAGTTCATATGTAATTTGTCAAGTCCATATGTAATTTGTCAAGTTCATATGTAATTTGTCAAGTCCATATGTAATTCGTCAAGTGCATATGTAATTTCTCATGTTCATATGTAATTTGGGAATTTATCAAGTTCATATGTAATTTGTCAAGTCCATATATAATTCGTCAAGTTCATATGTAATTTCTCATGTTCATATGTAATTCGGGAATTTCTCAAGTTCATATGTAATTTGTCAAGTCCATATGTAATTCGTCAAGTTCATATATAATTTCTCATGTTCATATGTAATTCGGGAATTTGTCAAGTTCATATGTAATTTGTCAAGTCCATATGTAATTCGTCAAGTTCATATGTAATTTCTCATGTTCATATGTAATTCGGGAATTTGTCAAGTTCATATGTAATTTGTCAAGTCCATATGTAATTCGTCAAGTTCATATGTAATTTCTCATGTTCATATGTAATTCGGGAATTTCTCAAGTTCATATGTAATTTGTCAAGTCCATATGTAATTCGTCAAGTTCATATGTAATTTTTCATGTTCATATGTAATTCGGGAATTTGTCAAGTTCATATGTAATTTGTCAAGTTCATATGTAATTCGTCAAGTTCATATGTAATTTGTCATGTTCATATGTAATTCGGGAATTTCTCAAGTTCATATGTAATTTCTCAAGTTCATATGTAATTCATCAAGTTCATATGTAATGTGTCATGTTCATATGTAATTCGGGAATTTGTCAAGTTCATATGTAATTTGTCAAGTCCATATGTAATTCGTCAAGTGAATATGTAATTTCTCATGTTCATATGTAATTCGAGAATTTGTCAAGTTCATATGTAATTTGTCAAGTTCATATGTAATTCGTCAAGTTCATATGTAATTTGTCATGTTCATATGTAATTCCCGCAAAGACCTGAAGGGAAAAGTCGGCAAAACATCAACACCTCGCCGCTTGTCTCGAAATTCCCGAGTGACACTTACCTCGGACAACGTTATCATATTGTCTCCTCACTTGAGCGGCGCTTCAGTCAAACCCCTCGTTGACTGCGCATCCGCTAACTCTATATAAGACTAATCCACAGGCATTTGTCTCTCAGAACAAATTACACCTAAAAGAAAAGGAAAAACTATTATTGTAATGGCTCCCAAAGACAAAAATGCAAGCCAGAACTTGAAGAAAGGAAACGTTAATGGAAATATTAAGAGCAAAGAGGAGCATTATAGGGGAGTAAGGAAGAGGCCATGGGGTAGATACGCAGCTGAAATCAGAGATCCCCGCAAGAAGAGCCGTGTTTGGCTCGGTACTTTTGATACGGCTGAGGAAGCTGCCAGAGCCTACGACGCGGCGGCGCGTGAGTTTCGTGGACCTAAGGCTAAAACCAACTTTCTATTACCAGATGAAATGAACAGCTACATAGGTAACAAGTGCCAGAACCAGCAGAGTCCTAGCCAAAGCAGCAACGTCGAGGAATCCTCCAGCCCAACGCTGGAGCATGAGCCCATGCGTGGAGGCAACAGTGTGACTGGGGTTGTAGGCAGATTTCTTTTCGCGTGCCACTGCCACCAGCAGCTAGCTCTGAGTGGTGGTGGTGGCAGGATGGGCGTTGTGGCTCGCGCGCGGCCTTTATTGTATTTTGATGCGTTAGGGGGAGCTGAGGTTGTAGGTCAGGTTTATCCGGTTCGGTTTGAGCCGGTCGGAGTTCAGTTGAGTATGGGATTTGGAGGTGGGGTCCAAAGTGAATCGGACTCTTCGTCGGTCATTGATTGTAAGCCAAGGATGCCTGGCCCTGCCCTCGATCTTAATCTTCCTCCTCCAGTGGATGCTTGATATAGCTTTTTTACTGCAAATATTTTCGTTTCCCTTTTTTTTCACCTTAATTTTCAGCGTGTAAGAGGTAGATAGCTTTGAAGGAAAAAGAAAAAAAGAAGAGAAAGAGCTGATAAACCTTTTAGCCATGGTTTATCCTTAATCCGCTGTAAATAATCTATGGTAGTTATCCCTGTTTTTGCAATTTGGAGGAAAAAAAGTTGATATTATCTCTTATCTGTTTTTATTATAGCTAGCCTCTCATTCAAACTAACTAATCTTTGTCTTTTCAATGAAATATCAAATCTCTAATGCATATTGCTAATCGGCTCTGTTATTTACTTTTGGTTTGGGTTATCTTCCTTTCAACGTACTTACTTTCTCCTATGATAGTACTAGTTTATGAACTCAATCATAAGGCTTCTTTGATTCCTTTTCTCTGGATTAATTCAGGGTTAAACGTTCTTCTCCGATGAGGAATAACTCAGAATTGATGGGAACAGTTGTAGTTTATTTTCGTGCTCATGACTCATGTACTTTTTCTGTTTTTTGGTGCAAGTGCTCATGTACTTTTGCCACCATAATTAATGACAAACCTCATGTTCAACGCTGAATAAGCGTAAAATCAGCAACGATTTGGCGAATAATGCCTCACGACGGCAGCATAAGTAGAAGCGGGGCCCTGGATAAAATACCGTGTTGATGGGTACATCGTATATGGACAGGTGGCAAAATGAGTCCAAAAATGAAAACTTGTTCGAAAAAAATTTGAATTCGTGCAAAATTTAATGTGATAAAAAAAATTAAAAATCCGAATTTGAAAAATTCGAATTTGAAATGATTCGAATTCGAAATAATTTAAACTCAAATGACTCAAATTCAAAAAAATCTGAACTCAAAAAATTCGAATCTGAGAAAGACTCAAACCCGAGATCGACTCGAATCCGAGACCGACCCGATCATAAACTTGAATTTAATACTAAAAATAAGAATAACCGAATTGTAATTAAATAATTTTTTTATAATTCAAAAATTTTAATTATCGATTTTATTTTAATCTCTTTTTTATTGATTTATTTAGAAATATAAAAATAATATATATTAAAATTATAATTTTATTAAACTATTATATTTTTTACTTGTAATTTTAACTTTTTATGTCTTGATGAATCTACCATCTAAATGAATATGTCTATTATTTAATTGTAAATAATTAATTTAAAAATTAAATCCATTAAGATAATAATGTAAGAAAATTAATTTATATGAAGATAATTTAGTTGTGAACAAAAGATAAATATTTTTTCTTAGAACTGTAAAGAATAAAATGGTGATTATTTTTAAAATCATCTAAAAAAGATTTTTTTAGGATAAAGTTGAAAGTATTTAAAATGGTGATTGATTTTTTTTTATATATTCCATTGTTTTTAAATTTTAATGTAGCATTTTATTTATTTATTTCATATATTTTACATATGTGATAGTCTAAAAGTTGTTTAAAATAATATATTACAAATTTTGCTATTAACTAATGAGTTACAATTACAAACCTACAAACAAATATACTAATAATCATAATACTAATTTTATATAAGATAATGAAATAAATAAAAAATTAAGAAACGAAAAACTCAATTAGTATGACATCCAAAACATAATACTTATATAGTTCTATTACTAATTGTTTGCTTTTCTTTCATGCCTAGACTTAATTAGTTTATTCATCCCTATTCTTTTAGAATTCACAAATTTGTTTTTCAAGTAATTATTTTTTCTTTAATCACAACCTAATCAATTAATAAGATCATGATATTATCGTATATATCACGTGTCATTTACATGTCATATAATCGTATAATGTCTAAAATTATCATATATTTACAAATCATTATATCATCTCATCTTCATTTGTCATTACTATTTAATATTTACTATTCAAATGGTAAATTATCAGAATATTTAAATATATACTATATATATATCAAGTAATTTTTAATCAAGATTTCTTAAAAACTTTAGTTTTAAGTTAAGATTAGATCATTTACCAACTCTTAAATCTTAATCTTATTTCTTCTTCAAATATAACCATTTTTTCCAGTTTGATTTAATTATTAGCAAGTACAATTATATTTATATGTATGCATGATATGAATCATAATGTATGTTGAATGTTCGAGTTTATCGAATCATTTATTTTAAATACCAATATGATAACATATTTTCTATAATCAATTATGTAACAAATTGATTTATATAACAAATTAATTTTATATCCTTTTGGTTTAACAAATATTGATTTTAATATATAAATATAATTAAAAAATATCATATTATACAAAAGCTTACTTAAAAAAAGTAATAAGAATTTATTTTTGGATTTAAACATTTAAATTATATAATAATGATTACATCTAACATAAAATAAAAAAGGACGTAAAATTCAAACGCAAACCTGAACTCGAGCTCGAAATTGAAAAAGCACGAACTTGAAAAGCCCGAACCTGAAAAGTAGGGGCGAACCAAGAATTTTATATTGAGGGGTCAGAATAAAAGCTGATCAAATTATAAATTTTTTGGAGGGGGGGGCCAAAATATATTTTTATCATATTTTGAATTGAACAATTTTCGAAACTTAGGGAATTTGGAGGAACCAAGGGGGGCCAAGGCCCCTGCCTATCCCCCTTGGATCCGCCTCTGCTGATGATAAGTGCGTAATTGCATACATTTTCATGTATTATTTTCTTATACTTTGTGCTTTAATTCTTAAGTTCCTTGACAAATTATTATATGTTTATGAATTATAGGTGTTTTGGAAGAGATGAAGTCAAAACATGTCAATTATGATGATAAAGAGCTTATAAAATCACAATCATAAGATGGAAGAAGACTTGGGAGTCAAAAAGATCAAATTCTTAGTGCTAGATGATCAGGCAGATCTGACCTCCGGAGCTTGTTACAAGGAAATTGTTATGTTAAAGTCATTATTTGAAGAAACTTCCTTCTTGACTTTTGAAGCTGACTTGAATACCTTTCCAACTATAGTTTACACGCCTAAATCGGACAAATTATGGTCATCCAAATCAGCCAACGAAGTGCGAGACAGTGCAGCAGTCGCGAAACTGACGTTGGCGAGTAAAAACGTGCAAATCAGTGTACTTGACTTCGCGGCGCCGACCCTACTGTCCTCAAAACCGGGAAAAACCGCAAAACTCAAAAATCTTGCCTATTTTGCACTCCTTTGACTCCTAACTTCCTTGATCAGCAAGAAAGGGTTTCCAAGACTTGAAAGCTCTGTAAATACTATCTTTTGATGCACCAACTAGGACATGCTATTGATTATTTATCAATCTTCTTCTTCTTCTTATTCTTCTCTTTGTTTTATTTTATTTTTCTTCTTAGTTTCTTTTGAATACACATGTTTATGTTAACTATACCTATGCAAGGCTAAACTTTTATTTGGTTAAGGGTGATTTCAAAGCCCTAGACATGTTTTGTAATTGATTTTCAGATTTATCTATCATTAGTTTTCTATCAAAGTTGATTATGTTCTTCATAAAAATTGTTCATGATATTGTCTTGATTTGTTTAGGTCGCGAACTAGATAGATCTTGATAATTATCTATTGCTAGTTTAGGAGTCTTGATCCGTGCAATTCTCTTGATTTTCTATTCATAAGTGGCAATTTGTGATTAATGATTATGGTCAAGTTTTCGCTAATTGCAAAGTGGAACATAACATAGGTTAAATAATCCGAGCTTATGTGTTTGTTGCCTAGATCAACCTATCTTTCTCATCATAAAGCTGCCATTACATTAAATCTAGAGAGCTTATTCTAGGTTGTCTAGTGGTTAGAGATTAAATAGAGAGCTTGTTCTATTTAACGACGAACTAAAGAAAGATTGAGGTAACAGAGCTTATTGATATCTACGGTTGATAATTTTGATAGTTAATTGATGTTGATAGATCTGATTATTGATTCTCAATGATGTCTAGTGGTGGAGAATGAAACCTTAACCATATTTTTCTCATATTTGATTACTTCTTATTTACTTATTTTCTTCTTTGATTATAAGTCTTTAGTTTAAACTGATTTTAAAAACCTCCCATTTTATTTGGTTTTCTTTGAAATTAAGTTTTAGACTAATAATTCTTAAACTAAAACCCAATCCCTGTGGACTTGACCCTTGCTTATTACTATACTTTACAATTGATATTTTTAGTGCAAGGATTAAATAAGATATACTCTTTTGAGTGCATCAAGTTTTTGGCGCCGTTGTCTGGGATTGATTTCTTTAGTTTATTAGTTATTTGGTTTATTCTTATTTTCTATTTTAATTAGTTTATTTTCTTGTTTTCTTTTTTAGTGAATGTCCCACTCTCCCAAAGAAGAAGAAGAACCTTACTTCGGACTTAGGAGAATTCGGGAATTCATAGCCGCCCACCAAAGAACAAACGGAGAGTTGATCCAAACTATCCAAGAGTAGCAAGGAGAGATGGTAGCAAACAACCGAACTCTTAAGGAGCTAGCCACTCCGGACTTGGATCAACAACCATTGTGCATAGAGTATCCTACTCTTGAGGTAGCATTTGAATTAAAATCTGGACTGATTCATCTTCTGCCAATAGTTCATGGTTTTGCAGGAGAGGATCCAAATAAACACCTCAAGGAGTTCTATGTAGTATGTTGTAGCATGAGACCAACCGGAATCACAGAAGAGAAAATAAAGTTAAGAGCATTCCCATTCTCTCTAGCTGATTCGGCAAAGGAATGATTCTACTACCTACCATCCGGGACTATCACTACATGGAATGGGATGAAGAAAGCATTTTTGGAAATATATTTCCCAGCATTTAAGGCTGCCAACATTAGAAAGGAAATATGTGGGATTCGACAATACAACGAAGAGTCCTTATATGAATATTGAGAGAGGTTCAAGAAACTTTGTGCATCATATCCACACCATCAGATAAGTGAACAACTGCTCATCCAATATTTCTATGAAGGTCTCTTGCCCATGGAGAGACGCATGATAGATGCAGCAAGTGGGGGAGCACTAGTTGATAAAACTCCTGAAGCTGCTAGACTTCTCATCTCCAACATGGCAGCCAACTCACAACAGTTCAACATGAGAGATGAACCACCACCACAACCACAGAAAGTAAATGAGGTAGTTACATCATCCCTTGTACAAAAAATTTCGCAATTGACTTCTCTTGTGCAACAAATGGCTGTAGGTCAGATACAACAAATTAAGGCTTATGGTATATGTTCAAATATGGGGCACCAAACTGATATGTGTCTAACACTTCAAGATAATCCAAATGAACATGTTAATGCTATGGGTGGATTTCCGGGTCAACCAAGAAAGTATGATCCCTACTCTAACACCTGCAATCCAGGATGAAGGATCATCCAAACTTCAATTATGGAGGAAACCAATCACACGCTGCTCCTCCGCCAATTGACAATAGACAATCGGGTTATCAACAAAGGGTTCAACAACCATATCAAACCCGACAACAAGTGCCACCCACTCAAAATTCAGGTACTTCACTTGAAGATCTTGTTAAAGCCCTCTCTACTAATCAAATTCAAATTCAACAGGACACAAAGGCAATTCAACAGGAAATAAAGGATACAAACAGACAAATGGCAACTAGGTTGAGCCAAATAGAGACTTAAATTGGACAAATGGCAACAGCAATCAGTCAAAACCAAGCAAGGGATTTCGAAAAATTACCTTCCCAAACCATAGTGAATCCTAGAGAAAATGCCAATGCCGTAACCTTAAGAAGTGGGAAACAGCTTGAGACACCACAAAAGGATGGTGCTCAAAGGGAGGACAACACCATGGCATCATCTTCACATCCCAATGAGCCACTACAAAAGGTAACTTCTAAACCATCTTTTCCTTCTTATATAACTCCTCCACCTTTTCCTAGCAAGTTAGCAAAATCCAAGAAGGAAGAGCAAGAGAAGGAAATTTCGGAAACCTTCCGAAAAGTAGAGGTAAACATTCCTTTACTAGATGCTATCAAGCAAGTGCCAAGGTATGCCAAATTTTTAGAAGAGTTGTGCACTTCTAAACGGAAGTTGAAAGGGAATGAAAAGGTAAGTGTGGGGGAGAATGTGTCAGCTGTTCTTTAAAAGAAACTCCCACCTAATTGCAAGGATCCAGGTATGTTAATCATTCCTTGTAAGATAGGAAACACCAGTTTTGAGCGTGCTATGTTAGATCTAGGAGCATCTATTAATGTCATGCCATATTCAATTTATGCTTCATTGAATCTAGGACCATTAGAGGAAACCGGTGTTATAATACAACTTGTTGACCATTCTAACACATATCCTAGAGGAGTTATAGAAGCTGTCCTAGTGCAAGTTAATGAGTTGGTTTTTCCTGTTGATTTCTATGCTCTTGAGATGGAAGATGAGAGGTCTTCTAATCCAACACCTATTCTATTAGGGAGACCATTCTTAAAAACAGCTAGGACTAAAATAGATGTGCATGATGGAACCCTCACTACGGAATTTGATGGTGAAATAATTCATTTTAACATTTTTGAGGCTATGAGATATCCTAGAGATGTTCATTCTATTTTTTCTATTGACATAATTGACTCTTTGATGCAGCAAATTTATGAGTTAGATGGTGAAGATAGTTTGGAAGTAACCATTAGCAACCATCTAAATTCTATTTATGCAAAAG
Source organism: Fremontodendron californicum (assembly GCA_030761205.1). Taxonomy (NCBI): domain Eukaryota; kingdom Viridiplantae; phylum Streptophyta; class Magnoliopsida; order Malvales; family Malvaceae; genus Fremontodendron; species Fremontodendron californicum. Next base: position 6,646,436 of record JAULJL010000025.1, on the reverse strand, counting down.
AAATAGCCTTAAGTGAACATGTGAAAGAGGAAATTGAATCTCTATAAGTATTGCCATATCTTGATAAAAGGTGTGAAGTTTCTTATATTGACTTGCCTATATCTGATGAGAAACTTCTACCTTCTATTTTGCAGGCACCAACTTTGGAAATGAAACCATTAGCGGATCATTTGAAATATGTGTTCTTGGGTGAAAAGGTCTCATTACCGGTCATCATTGCAAAAGAGCTCACACCTTTGCAAGAAGAGAGACTTATCCGGGTGCTTAGAGAGCATAAGACAGCAATTGGTTGGACAATTGCCGATATCAAAGGAATAAGCCCATCTATGTGCATGCACCGGATTTTGTTAGAGGAAGGGTCCAAACCAACAAGAGAAGCACAACTTAGATTAAATCCTCCTATGATGGAGGTGGTGAAAAAAGAGATACGAAGCTCCTCGATGTTGGAGTGATCTATCCTATCTCGGATAGCAAATGGGTGAGTCTGATCCAAGTAGTTCCTAAAAAGTCTGGTGTAACTGTTGTTAAAAATAATGAGAATGAACTTGTTCCAACTAGAATTCAAACAGGGTGGCGAATTTGTATTGACTATTGTAAACTTAATTCAACAACTCGCAAAAACCACTTTCTTTTACTTTTTATTGATCAAATGCTTGAAAGGTTAGTGGTCATTCTCATTATTGTTTTCTTGATGGATTTTCAGGTTACAACCAGATTGCAATTGCTCCGGAGGACCAAGAGAAAACCACTTTCACTTGTCCCTTTGGTACCTTTGCTTATATGCGTATGCCGTTTGGTCTTTGTAATGCACCAGCTATATTCCAAAGGTGTATGGTTAGTATATTTTCAGATTATGTAGAGAACATCATAGAAGTTTTCATGGATGATTTTACTATCTATGGTGATTCTTTTGATAGATGTCTAGAGAACCTTACCCTTGTATTTAAAAGATGCATGGAAACTAACCTTGTATTGAATTGAGAAAATGTCACTTTATGGTAGAACAAGGAATAGTTTTAGGCCATGTTATTTCTTCTAAGGGAATAGAAGTAAATAAATCTAAAATAGATATTACGCATTCTTTACCCCCTCTTACAAATGTGAGAGAGGTTCGTTCTTTTCTTGGACATGCAGGTTTCTATAGACGATTTATCAAAGACTTCTCAAAGATAACACTACCTCTTTGCAAGCTATTACAAAAAGATGTGGATTTCCACTCTGACGATAAATGCAAAGAGGCGTTTGACACTTTGAAGGGACTCTTGACATCAGCTCTTATCATGCAACCACCAGATTGGAATGTACCATTTGAAATTATGTGTGATGCTAGTGACTATGCCATTGGAGCTGTTTTGGGCCAACGGGTTGGCAAAGTCTCACATGCCATATATTATGCCTCCCGAACTCTTAATGATGCTCAATTAAATTATTCCACTACTGAAAAAGAACTTTTGGTTGTTGTATTTGCTTTAGATAAATTTCGTTCTTATTTAATTGGTACTAAAGTAATTGTATTTTCTAACCATGCAGCCCTTAGGTACTTGCTCACTAAGAAGGAAGCCAAACCAAGGTTGATTAGATGGATACTTCTCTTACAAGAGTTTGATTTAGAAATAAGAGATAAGAGAGGTAAGGGCAACCTGGTTGCGGACCATCTTAGTCGATTAGTTCATGAAGAGGATGCATTACCATTGCATGAGAACTTTCCGGATGAGCAACTCTTTTCCATAAGCAAAACAACCCCTTGGTATGCTGATATTGTTAATTACTTAGTCACCAAGCAGTTGCCTCAAGAGTTGACAAGAGCCCAAAGAAATAAGATTAGGAGTGATGCCAAATACTACATTTGGGATGAGCCTTATCTTTGGAAGCATTGCTCTAATCTGATTATAAGAAGGTGCATACTTGAATATAAATTTCATTCTATTCTGACCTTTTGTCACTCTTATGCATGTGGAGGGCACTTTGGACCCAAAAGAACAACCATGAAAGTGCTTGATAGTGGATTTTATTGGCCCACCTTATTTAAAGATGCATACCTCATTTGCAAGTCATGTGTTAGGTGCCAAAGAACAGGTAACTTAGGTGCTAGAAATCAAATGCCTCAAACTCCCATATTAATTGTTGAAATTTTTGATGTATGGGGCATGGATTTCATGGGACCTTTTCCTTATTCTTTTGGTAATCTTTATATATTACTTGTTGTTGATTATGTTTCAAAATGGGTGGAAGCAAAAGCCACTCGGACTAATGATTCTAAAGTTGTTTCAAATTTTGTGAAGACTAACATTTTTGCAAGGTTTGGAACAGCAAAGGCTATAATCAGCGATCGAGGTACTCACTTTTGTAATAGGTCCATGGAAGCACTTTTAAAAAGATATAACATCACACATAAGGTTTCCACATCCTATCATCATCAAACTAGTAGGCAAGCTGAAGTGTCAAATCAAGAGATAAAATCCATCCTTGAAAAAACTATCAATCCAAATAGAAAGGATTGGAGTTTACGTCTAGATGATGCACTTTGTGTTTATAGGACAACATATAAAACACCCATTGGTATGTCTCCTTATAGACTTGTTTATGGTAAGCCTTGTCATCTTCTGGTTGAATTAGAACATAAAGCATATAGGGCTATCAAATAATACAACATGGAGATGGATGAGGCAGGTAAGCAAAGAAAACTTCAGTTATAAGAACTTGAGGAGATAAGGAATGATGCATATGAGAATTCTAGGATTTATAAGGAAAAGACTAAGGCGTTCCATGACAAGATGATGTCAAGAAAGGACTTTGTTGTTGGACAAAAAGTTCTTCTTTTCCATTCACGCCTTAAGTTGTTTCCAAGTAAATTACGTTCTCGTTGGGTTGGACCTTTTGTTATTACTAATGTATTTACTCATGGTGCAGTTGAAATCAAAAGTTCAAAGATAGATAAAGCAGTCAAGGTAAACGGCCATAGATTGAAGCCGTATTATGAGAACTTTCCAATGCAAGATATCGAGGAATTGCCACTCTATGAGTCGAATTATGTTGAATAATGATGGCATAGGTCTAAGTCAGGCTGAGGACAATAAACCAAGCGTTTCTTGGGAGGCAACCCAAAAGGATGGAGAGCACATATTATAATCAGATTTTCTATTCTTTACTCTCAATCATTCTATCTTTTATTGTTTTTCTTTAGTTTATTTGATTAGTAATTCTTTTCTTTTACACATGATTCTTATATTTGGGGATAATAGAATTACATTGAGGACAATGTAAGAATTAAGTGTGGGGGGAAGAATTTAGGATTTCCTTTCCTTTAGTTTTTAGTTTATTTTTAGTGTGTTCTAGTTACTTTCCTTACTATGATGAGATATGAATTGAATAGGTCTAAAACTGATCTTTAGTGATAAGATTTTCATGAGAATTAAGCTTGATATCACTATTTTTCATAAGCCAATGTTAATATGATATGTTGATTGAGAAAAAAACATGTTTAGACTTAATATTGACTTGTATAATCGTCCTTGTGAGTTTTGAGCCTATATGATTGATGCATTATACAGATCAATCTAATTTCTTTCTTGTGTGCTCTCATGATAATATGTTTCTCTAGAACTTGCTTTAAACCATTTAAGACTATATGGATGCATGTAACAACATGAATATGATTGAGGCATTAGGATTCTAACCAGGGCCAAACAGCCATCCATTATTGATGTTCCAAGAGATATCCCCACTAGTGAGCCAATTTGAGCCTACATTGAATAAGCTATTTCTTTGGTAACCACATCTTTTCCCTAGCCTAAATGTACTTATATCCTTACCCTTGTTCTAAAGATGGATTACATATTTTGAGACATATTGCAAAACAAGGGATACTTATTGAAAATTTGGGTTGGAAACAAAAGATAAGCGTGAAAAAAAAATCAAGAGAAAAAGAAAGGGATCATTGTCAAATACATTCCCATATTGAAAAAAAAAATTGAATAATCTCTTGAACTTTTGGTTAAAGAAAAATATGTTACAAAGTTGGTTAGAATGAAGCAAATGCTCAACATGAATATTTAGCCTATGTTATTTTGTGAGTTTTGAGAAGTTTTATTGGTATGATCTTATTATGTCTCTAAACTCTATGAAATCTTTGGAACCTTTGTGATATTTTTATCCTTTTATTATTTAACCACATTACAACCCCTTGGCCCCATTACAACCTTGAATAAAGACCTCTTGATTCATGAAGTTGCATGATCTAAGTAGTGGAGAATAGGTGGACAAGCAAGCGTATGGTAGAACTGTTTTCATGAGATTGATTGAGTGTAAACACTTTACCACTACTTTAAAGAGTGAAAATCATGAGAGTATCTCATGTGAGAAGTTGAAATTAAGTTTGAACATGTACTATTTTGATTGAGATATATTATGTTAATGTTAGCTTAACTCAAAACCTTTACTATCAAGCATGATTCTTTGTGAAACTCTTTAAGTTAGTGATTAATTATAAGACTTGTTTAATGATTATCTCTCATTTTTATTGAAAGTGGATTAGATTAGGTTTTCTTATTTTGTTTTTATTTGATTTTGCTTGAGGACTAGCAAAAGACTAAGTGTGGGAAATTTTGATAAGTGCGTAATTGCATACATTTTCATGTATTATTTCCTTATACTTTGTGCTTTAATTCTTAAGTTCTTTGACAAATTATTATGTTTTTATGAATTATAGGTATTTTGGAAGAGATGAAGTCAAAATATGTCAATTATGATGATAAAGAGCTTATTAAGTCACAATCATAAGATAGAAGAAGACTTGGGAGTCAAAAAGGTCAAATTCTTAGTGCTAGATGATCAGACAGATCTGACCTCCGGAGCTTGTTGCAAGGAAATCATTATGTTAAAAATCATTATTTGAAGAAACTTCCTTCTTGACTTTTGAAGCTGACTTGAATACCTTTCCAACGATAGTTTACACACCTAAATCGGACAATGGATGATCATCCAAATCATTCGACGAAGTGCGAGACAGTGTAGCAGTCGTAAAATCGACGTCGGCGAGTAAAAACGTGCAAATCAGTGTACTTGGCGTCGCGCCGTCGAAAAGTGGCACCGACGCGCCACGACGCCGACCCTATTGTCCTCAAAATTGGGAAAAATCTCAAAACTCAAAAATCTTGCCTATTTTGCACTCTTAGCTTCCTTGATCAGCAAGAAAGGGTTTCCAAGACTTGAAAGCTCTATAAATACTATCTTTTGAGCCACCAACTAGAACTTTCTATTGATTATTTATCAATCTTCTTCTTCTTCTCTTAGTTTTATTTTATTTTTCTTCTTAGTTTCTTTTGAATATTCATGTTTATGTTAACTATGCCTATGCAAAGCTAAACTTTTTTTTGGTTAAGGGTGATTTCAAAGCCCTAGACATGTTTTGTAATTGATTTTCAGATTTATCTATTATTAGTTTTCTACCAAAGTTTATTATGTTCTTCCATAAAAATTGTTCATGATTTTGTCTTGATTTGTTTAGGTCGCGAACTAGATAGATCTTGATAATTATCTATTGCTAGTTTAGGAGTCTTGATCCGTGTAATTGTCTTGATTTCCTGTTCATAAGTGGCAATTTGTGATCAATGATTATGGTCAAGTTTTCGCTAATTGCAAAGTGAAACATAACATAGGTTAAACAATCAGAGCTTATGTGTTTATTGCCTAGATCAGCCTATTTTTCTCATCATAAAGCTGCCATTACATTAAATCTAGAGAGCTTATTCTAGGTTGTCTAGTGGTTAGAGATTAAATAGAGAGTTTGTTCTATTTAATGACAAACTAAGGAAAGATAGGTATCAGAGCTTGTTGTTACCTATGGTTGATAATTTTGATAGTTAATTGATGTTGATAGATTTGATTATTGATTCTCAATGATATCTAGTGGTGGAGAATGAAACCTTAACCATATTTTTGTCATATTTGATTACTTCTTATTTACTTATTTTCTTCTTTGATTATAAGTCTTTAGTTTAAACTGATTTTAAAAACCTCCATTTTATTTTGTTTTCTTTGAAATTAAGTATTAGACTAATAATTCTTAAACTAAAACCCAATCCCTGTGGACTTGACCCTTGCTTATTGCTATACTTTACAATTGATATTTTTAGTGCAAGGATTAAATAAAATATACTCTTTTGAGTGCATCAGCGGAAAAGATCCGAATGCAAAAATGCTCGAACCTGATATGACTCGATCTGGACCTGCCTGAATCCATCCAATTTCCACCTCTAGGTACATGTCATGATTATCGTAGCCGTCACATTTACTTTATTTATTAATTTCGTGTTAAAACCATTGATTAAAAAATGAATCAGGCCAATCGGTCGAACCGATTGAACAGGTTGAATTGAAAATCAGTGACCTGATCGGTTCGGATAATATATTTAAACCGGGTATTAATAAAATCGGGACAAAACCGTTTCAACCGGTAAAAAACTAGATTGAACCGGTAAAATACCGATTATATATATTTTCAAAATTTTATTTGTAATTAATGAGATCTAAATTTTTAACTCTTAGTTTCATATTAAAAATCATACCATTAAGCCAAATACATATTTTATTAATTATTAACTATATATATTTAATCTATATTTGACTTTAAACTATTGTTTAAAAATAAAAAAATCACCAAATTAATTGATTCAATCGATTGAACTAAAAATTTAAAGTCCTAATTGATTCGACTTTCAGTCTAATTTTTTTAACCTTGGTTAAAACAATTTTTTGAAGTAGAAGCTTGTCCATAAGCTTTTGGAAATAGAGCAATGTAGGATTGTGCATTATTTTGTAAAAATTGAATTGAATTCGATTATTAAATTGAAATTTTTTAAAAATCTTTCAATTATCGATAATTCAGTTTGATTATTTGAAAATAATCAAATTAATTAAAATATATAAAATATTATATTTTTAATCTTTGTTAAATATTTTAAGATTATGTTGTTGAAATTTTTTTTATTTATTATGGATTTTTTTTTTATTTATGTTTGATATTTAAATATTTTTTTTGAATTACGAAAATTTTAAAATTTTAAGATGTAATTAAGGTAAATAATTAAAATTTAATTATTGCGATTAATCAACTGAATTAATCAGAATGCTCCTATCAAAATCTACTTTTTAAATCAATTTGATCAACAAAAATATTTAATAATAATTCAAATACAATTTTAATCAAATTGATAGCAATAGCGTAATCTACTAGGAAAAGGGTAACGCGGGAAACCAAAGAGAAGGCCCACTTTTTGATTTGAGACGCTGCCCCTTCGCCCTTCCCCGGGGTCCCGCTGTTCGTCGGCGGAATCTGGGAGAGGTTTTCGCGCTCTTTTCTTTACGGTTTACGTACGATACTATAATTACACGCGCTCCTCGTTAAAATTCGTTTAAAAATATCATCAAACTTCACTAATTGAGACGGTATTTAAAAAGAATTATAATTCATACATTATTTTTATTAAATTTGATGAAAATGTATTTTTTAAATTTACTTGAAGAAGCGAAATTGATTTTCTTTGTTTGAGTAGTAGGCGCGTGGAAATGGGAAAGTGGTGGAGAAGGGAGAAAGGACATTGGGCGGCACGTGAAGGGTAGGTGAGTACGGCGCACAGAAGCCGCAGCGAAATTGCTGATGTGTCGAAATGTGAAAGAGCCAGAGGCTCATAAAGCTTCGCCGCCGCTGTTGGCTCTTTTCGGTCATTTTTAGTTGTGCAGTGGGGTCGCTTCCTTTTCTTTCCTGTGGCATCACTACGAACCACGTATCTTGGACAAACCCAATGCAACCGTCAATATTAAGAAAGAGTGTGGGCTGGGCACGACACCGCCCCTTTCTTAACTCGACTCGTTGCCCTATTATGTTAATTGTGGGTCGTGAATCGTGAATTTATGGGCCTCGCACCACCTTCATATGAAAGTTGGTGCTTCTCTTGGAATTAGAGTGGCAAACGGATCGGTTTGGACGGATTTAGATCAATTTATTATTGGATTTGAATTATTTTGAATTTGGATTATTTTAAATTTAGATATTTTTGGATTCGGATAACTTCGTATTCAAGCTTTTTCGGGTTCGAATAATTTCGGGTTCGGGCTTTCTCGGGCTCGGGTCATTTCAGATACATACTTTTTCGGGTTCGAATTATTTTGGATTGAAATCGGTTCGAGTTCGGACCGGTCTAGGCTGATTCAATAATTTTGAAATTTTTTAAGTTATAAATATTTTTTTTTTTATTTTGAATGTAATGATTAATTTCACATACTAAATTAAAATTGTAAAAATTAATAAATATTTATATAAATATAAATTATATAATAATTTTATTTATAAATTGAGTATTAATATTTTATATTTGAATATTTTATATTATTTTTTAGTCCAAATAAAAACTAAATATATAAGTTCGATATATTTACTTATAGTATGAAAAAAAATTATATATTTTGATTCTTCTTATTATTTTGCAATTGTTATATACTTATATTTTTAAATTTTTATGATTTTTAGTATTGAATATAGATATAATTAATGATTATATAAATTTTTTTTTTTGTTTTATAAGTGAGTCAAATTAAATATAAAGTAATATTAAAAAAGTAAAAGATCATTGGGCTGCATATAAGAAAACATTATTAGAAAGAAACAAGTTATAAATAAAGCCCATTAAACATTTACATAAATGATTTTTACTCTTAACCCAATAACTCACTGGACTCTTATATCACTTAGTCCAACAAATTTTATTTTTATTTTGCTTTATTAGGTTTTTTAGTTATTATATTATAATTTTTTAAAGAGGATTTTAAATTTTCAAGAATTTGTTCTTATATATATATATTGTTTGGACATAATTATAAATACTAACATAAGAACATTATATCTAATTATAAACACTAACTGGCCAAATGTTTAATTAAAATGGTAAATAGTAGACATTAAAAGAATATCAATTAATTGATTTAATTTTAATAATTAATACTTAGAAATTTTAAGAAACCATGATATATAAAAGCTAATTTATATAGTATTTATAACTTTTAATATTTGATTTTTTATATTGAATATATTATAATTAATGATTATATAAATTTTTGTTTTTGTTTTATGAGTTAAAATAAATATAAAGTGATATTAAAAAAATAAAAGTTAAAAATCATTTGGTTATATTTTAAAAAAATCATTAAAAGGAAAGAAATTATAAATAAAATTCACTAAACATTTATATAAATAATTTTTTCTCTTAACCCAATAACTCATTGGGCTCTTAGTCACTTAATCCAATAAATTTTTATTTTTAACTTTTTTTTGCTTTATTAAGTTTTTTAGTCATTGTATTATAATTTTTTAACAATATTTTAAATTTTCAAGAATTTGTTTTTATATTTATATTTTTTATTTGAACATAATTACAAATACTAACATAATAACATTAGATCTAATTGTATACACTAATTGGTTTAACCTTAATACTAACATAATAACATTAGATCTAAGTTTCAAATGTTCAATTAAATGTTGAATAGTAGACATTAAAAGAGTACTAATTAATTAGTTTAACCTTAATAATTAATACTTAAACTTTTATAAAATCATGAAATGTAAAAGCTAATTCAATAATTGATATAATTTTAATATTTGATCATTTTGACTTTAACATTAGATATAATCAATTAATCAATTAATCGAATAATAATTATCCAAATATAATATTGAATATCAGATATTATTAAAAAGAGTATCGATTATCATTCACCAAAAATATTTAATATGAATAATTGGTCAATTATTTATCTTAGCCTTTAATAGTTAAAAATTTTAGGATACTATGATGTGTAAAAACTAGTTTATATTAAACTATTTTGATCAGTATTGTCAAAGGCGCAAGGTGCACTCTAGGCCCTAAAACTCTTATATTGTCTAAGGTGCAAGACATAAAAACGCTCACTTGAGTGAAGTGAGGCGCAATATGTATATATGCGTGTTTTCGTAGAGTGTCTGTGTATACATATAAAATAAACTTAAGATATATATATTATGATAATAAATTCTAAACAGTGATCCAGTTTATCCTACAAAACATTATATCTAATTGTATATTTAATGTATTTCAAATTTATTTTATTTTATAATCCAATTTAAAGATTCACTATTAATTATTTTTATTGATAATATATTATTGATATAATTATATAATAATTATAAATACATTTTCATAAAGAAAATATTTATTTAAGAAATTTTTTATCATTTATTTATTTTTTAAATGAAATCATATAATTATAGTTCGGGTTTTTTTCGGTTATAAATTCGGTATTTTTATGGGTTTTGGATCGGATCGATCTCGGACTCGGATCGTAGCAAATTCGGGCTTTTCCAGATTCGGGTTTTCTCGAGTTCGGACTTTTTCGGATTCGGATTTTCTCGGATTCGAGTTTTTTCGGATTCAGATTTTTTCGGGTTCGGACCTTTGACTTTTTTAGTCAATTTGGACTGGATTCAATTTCGGATCAGCTCAGACGGGTTCTCGGGTTCGGGCCTACTTTGTCAGCTCTAAAAATGCTACGTCCAAATGTTAAAATGTCTTTTTCTTTTTCATGTGATTTTAATATAAAATAAGGATTTTATTAATAAGTGTCTTAAGGGCATTATTTAAAGTTACTATATGTAATAATATCTTAATCTAATGTATTGAAAATGATGAATAAAGTTATCAACTTTTGCAATTAATACGATGCTATTTAAGGATGGCAGTGTGTCAGATATCTATATTTTTTTGTAATATCTTAATCTGAATTTGCAAAACTGTTTTAAAATATCAATCCGTTTATTATACGTATTAAATTCGAATATTATTATCTGAATCCGAAATAAATAACATTATCCGTCAGATATCCGAATCCGTTAAATATTTGAATTCAGTAAGTAAAAAAAATATAAAATCAAACAAAAATTATTTTAAATTCAAATAAACTGATAATGGATTCGGATATCCGAATCCGGATCCGCAAAAGTAAGCAGATTCGGATATCTGAATCCGTATAAGTAATGCAGATTCGGATAATGGATATCCGAGGGTTCATATCCGCATCCGCTCTGAATTCGCTGCGAATAATAATTGTAATATCTTAATTCGAATTTTATCTGAATCCGCAAAAACAGATCGGATAATTGCAAATATCTGAATCTGCATTATCCATTGTCATTCCTAATGCTATTACTATAAATAGTATATTAACTAATCTTAAAGAGTGCCTTTAAAAATTTCTCTCTCATAGATTAAGGAGTGTGGTTTAAAATGGGTTTTTTTTTTTTCATCTTAATATAGCTAATTTTTTTTTTAATTCTCAAAATACTGATACTTAATTTTTAAATATCAGAATCCGCTTTTTTTTACCAGTTGGGAAATCGCCATGGGCCATGGCGATTTCCCAATTGGTATTTAAAAAAAAAAAAAATTAACAGTTGAGAAATCGCCATGGCCCATGGTGATTTCCCAACACAATTTTAAAAAAAAAAATTATTTTTTGTGTTGGAAAATCGCCATGGGCCATGGCGATTTTTCAACCATTTTTTTAAATTTTATTTTAAATTTAAATTCCCCCCCAACGGTTAAAAAAAAATCAAATTTGAAGGCAAAAGGTCACTTGACCGTTGCCTTCAAATTTCCCCCACAAAACACCCCAAATACTTTTATAAGTACCCCCTGTATTCACTTATTCTTACAACTTAATTCATAAACTCAAATTTCTTCCTCTTATTTCCGACAAAAAAATCTCAAATCTTCCATACATAAACTCTTCGTGTTGATTTAAAAATAGCTTCATCATCATTATTAAGGTTGCAGGAGAATCACATATCCTCGCTTATATTTCGAGAGGTAAGTAAATTTTTGTAATATTATCTGTATTACATTATCAAAATTTTATAATTTTTATAATTTTATAATTTATAATTTTATAATTTTATAATTATTTAATTATTATAGTTTTGTAATTTTATAATTATTTAATTTAATTTAATTAATTATCAACAGAATACTCGTCGCGTCTTACGTTCGAGGAAATTTACTTTAGAGGACCCGCATCCATATATTATTGACCACTTAAAGAGAGCCGGATTTTATTATGCAACTCAAATTCGACGATTTCTGCTTCAACCCAACTTAATCAGTGCGTTGATTAAACGATGGAGACCCGAGATGCACACTTTTCATTTTCCGTTTGGTGAATGCACAATAACTCTAAAAGATGTTGCACTTCAACTTGGACTTCCGGTGCATGGCGATGCAGTTACAGGCGCAAGCTTACTAGATTGGATTGAAAAGTGTCAAAATTTATTGGACGCTGTACCTCCAGAAGAGTATGTATATGGCTCAACGGTGAGATTAACTTGGTTGAAATCCTTTCAAAATATTCCATTACACGCAAGTGAAGAACAAATAAAATATGCTGCTAGAGCATATATTTTCTGTTTGATTGGAAGATTGTTAATGCCTGACAAATCGAGCAGTCGGGTACATTTAATGTAACTTCCATTACTTCGAGATTTAGAGCATGCAGCAAATTATAGTTGGGGTTCTATGTGTTTGGGGGTTTTGTATAGAGAACTGTGCCGGGCTACAGTTCCAAAGAGCCATGACATAGGTTGATGTTTAGTGCTTCTACAATCATGAGCTTGGTATAGGCTACCATTTCTTGCTTTGCGCGTGGATGTTTCGCCTATATACCCCCTTTCAAGCAGGTAATAATTTTTACAATTTTATTAATTTTTGTACGAACTTGTATTTTTGTAGGTTTTTTTAAGATTTTATACGCATTTTAACAGGTGGAGTCATCGTAGAGATCTTACCTATACTCCGACCACCTTGCAAGTATAAGATTACGACTAAATGGAGTAGAATATGATAAGGTAAATGTTTTGATTGTTACATTCAAGTATTTTTGTATTTAATCCATATGAAACTAATAATTTGTAATAATTATTCGCAGTTTGCGTGGATGCCATATTCTTCAAATGAAATTATGGCATGCCTCCCATCAGATGCATACAGTAATTTTCATTTATGGAAAGCAAATACAACATTGATTTGCTTTGCATATGTGGAGTGGCACTACACTGACAAAGTGTTGCGACAATTTGGGATGCAACAACCAATTCCGCAACCATCGGTGAACCTTGATAAGGTTCACAAGATTGATATGCGTGGGCGTCATGAAGAATTCTGGCCTACGAAGCATAAAAAATGGATCCAGAGAATATACGTTCTGAACGAATTCCGACATGTTCTCCAATTGTTGGTAATAATTTTAACCCATTTGATGATCACATAAGATGGTATAAAAATAAAGGTCGGCCTTTTGTTTGTCTACCGTCGGAGTTTGAAGATCTTAGGAGTATGTCATTTTTCGAACGAATTTCAAATCCAGTCCCTCATACACAGGAAATGGAAGCTCCAAGACCTAGCCGACAACGTGGGCGGACGCGTCAACTGGCTTCATCACATGCAGCAGAGTTCACTGCACCGAGGATGTCATTTAGTCATCCTGAACTTGAACGGGATCATAGAGTACCATCTAGTCATCGTTATTCCAGCAGTCACCCGGATTTCATGTTGATGAGTGTTACCGACCATCTCCGCCAGTGACAAGGTTAGATGACCAGCTCTTCACCCCAAGTCCAAGTTCAGCATATCTAACTACAATGTATCAGTTTGGAATCCCTGCGTCAGCATTTTATGGTATGTCATTTATGGGTCCATCTAGTAGTCACGTTCCCTTTATGGGTGGACTGGGTGTTGGCTCCTCCAGTAGTCGGTTTCAAATTTTTGATATAGAATAAATGGATCCTTCTAGTAGTGCATTTCCATCGACTGATGTGGGTCAGTATAGCACCGTTATGAGCATGCAGATGACATACAACCAGAACCAGTGGCGGTTACATCAAGAGATAGTGGTCGACAGCGAATACGTGCCACTAACGAGGTTGAACGACTGGTCCAACTACCACGCAATAGGCGAGCTCCACACTGTTGCTCAACAGCACGTGATCCGAGAGCTCCTCCATAAATAATTAGAATAAATGTACTTTTACTAATATAACGAGAATAATGTATTTTAAATTTGTAATGTATAAATTTATATGTTTTGCATTTCATGTTATGCAAGTTTATTTTTATTTATCTGTACATGTTATATAATTATATTTTTTGTAATTTTTTTTTGTTATTTAAAATTTATTAAATTATTATTTTTTAAATTATTTAATTATTTAATTTTGTTATTTATTTTTTTAAATAAATAAATAAATAAATAAATAAAATGTTGGGAAATTAATTTTAATTTTTAATTAAATTTAAGGAAATAAATAAAAAGGAAAAAATTGTTGGGAAATTAATTATTATTTTTAATTTTGTTATTTATTTTTTTAAAGAAAAATTAAAATGAAAAATATTTGTTGGGAAATTAATTATTTTTTTAATTTTTTTTAAACAAAAAATAAAATGAAAAAAATTGTTGATAAATTAATTTTTAGTTTTAGTTTTGTTATTTATTTTTTCAAAGAAAAATTAAAATGAAAAAAATTGTTGAGAAATTAATTTTTAATTTTTATTTATTTTTTTTAAAAAAAATGATAAAATAAAAAAAAAATTGTTGATAAATTATTTTTTATTTTTGAAATTTGTTATTTAGCTTTTTAACGAAAAAATAAAATGAAAAAAATGGTTGGGAAATTGCCATGGCCTATGGCGATTTCCCAACATAAAAAAAAAATAATTTTTTATAAAAAACTATGTTGGGAAATCACCATGGGACATGGTTATTTCCCAACTGATAATTTTTTTTTTAATTGCAGGGCACATGGCGATTTCCCAACATTGTTTTTTAAAAAAAAAAAAAATTATATTTTTGTGTTGAAAAATCGCAATGGGCCATGACGATTTTCCATTTGGTTAAAAAAAATGCGATTTTTGATACTCAAAAACAAAGTGTCGGTATTTGAGAATTAAAAAGAATAGCTATATTAAGATAAAAAAAAAAACCGTTTAAAATGTATATTTTATTTTTATGCGATTTTCCTTAAAAAATTGAAAGCACCTTTTTAAAAATATTGTTGTTGTGTTTGATTCGTTGGAATGAAATAGTTATTCAGTGGAAATGAAATGAAGGAGGACTATATATTACGTAGTTTGATTGGTTGAATGGAATAGATGATAAATAATATTATAATTGTTTGGTTAGTTAAAATGATGTTAACGAGTAGGTAAAGAATATGCATAAAATAATTATTTTGCCCTTGAATTAAATAATAATATTTTATTTATAAAATTAAACTTATTTTTTTTATCTAATATAAGATAATATTAATAAATCAAAAATATTATTTAATAAAATATTTAATATATTATATTCTAATATATATTTTAAATAAAATTTTAATATAAATAATAATATAATAATTAAATATTTTATATTTAATAATATATTAAAAATAAACTAAAAGTATATTTATAAATATAACATAATATAAAATTTTTAATTTTTAATTTCTTATTAATATTTTTTACCTATAGATACTTTTTTTCTCTCTCCTCTAATTTCTCCCAACAAACTCTCTCTACTAGTCTCTCTCTCCTCTTCATCTTATTCAACAAAAAACCAACCCATTTCCAGATTTCGACCGATGGCCGCCGCCTACACCGCTATCGGAACCCAAAAAACTTACAAAATTTCTCCAAAGCATCCTCTGGATCCCCTATTTTCGTTTTTCAACTTGATTTATCTTAAAATTATCAGAAAAGCCCAGACCTACAAAAATAATCCATGACTTCCACCCTTTTTTTCGCCGTTCCAAAAACTTCCATTTTTTGATATGTTTTTTTTCCTCCTCCATAAAATTTAAGTCCAAAAAACCCCTGCAACTATCCTAACCCGAAACCCATAGGTGAGAGAAAATTTCTCTATCCTCTTTTCCTTTTTCTTTTTTCTTTCTCATAATCATTTTATTGGTTTATTGTTGATTTCTTGATTTTAAACTATTGTATTTTCCATTTGTTAGGGGTATTTTAGGAATTAAAAAAATCTTCTATTCAAAGCTTGCCTGGAATAGCAATTTGGAGGGGCTGTCAAATGGCTATTCCGAGATTTTGGAGAATAATCTCGGAATCGGTTATCCGCGGAATGACCATTTTGCGAACCAAACGGCCGCGTTATTATAGCGCGCCGAATCATCCCGTAATGGAATAGCTATTACGGTGAACCAAACATAGCATGAGTCAGTCATAGCTTCGATCATAGTAGATCTGACAATTTGTATATTCGTATAATATTTATGTTATTTTTTTTGTGTCATGATCATGTTAAAGGTGTTATATATTTATATAAATTTTGATATGTTAATAATTTATGTTATATCGATTTTGACACGTTTGTGTATTCGTATCGTGTTCGTATTACTTTTTGTGTTATGTTGTGTTTTAATTATTTTTTTCGTGTCATATAATCATGTCGTATTCAAAATTAAAATTTTTTAATTTTGAATGTGTAAAGTTACAAACTTAAAAGATGAAAAGTTGTAAAGTTGAAAACATGCGGGATGAAAAATTTGCAAAGGTGAATGCTTTTAGGATAGGTGTAAAGATATAAATTTTCAGGATTAAAAGTTTATAAAGTTGAAAATTTTCAAGATAAAAAGTTTGTAAAGGTGAAAATTTTCAAGACGGAAGGTATAAAGTTAAAAACTTTCAAGATGAAAAATTTGTAAAGTTGAAAGCTAATAAGATGAAAAGTGTAAAGTTATAAGCTTTCAGGATGGAAAGCTTGTAAGGTTAAAAAATTTTAAGATTTGGAAGATGTAAAAGATATAAACTTTTAAAATCAAAAGTTTGTAAAGTTGAAACTTTTGTAAACGTTAAAATTTTCAGGAATGAAAAATTTATAAACGTGAAATACTCAAAGATGGAAGGTTTAAGGGCTACAGACCTTAAAGATTGCAAAACATATAAGGTTGCGAAGCCTTAAGATTTTAAAGTTAGAAGATGATCGATCAAGTCAGCTATGATGATGCCTCCTTTGATCCAGTTTCTCAAAAAACAGAAATTTTTGTTATTGTTAAGAATTACAAAGAACTTATACTTATTGTTTATGGAACCAACGCAGCAGTATAGGCAGGATCTGCGTTTGTGGCTTAAAGCCTTGACAATCAGTCTTGTGGAAAGAAGGGGCTGGATTAAAGTTATCACTGAATCCGACCATGAGGAGCTTATCAAGAGGCTGTCTTTCTATTCCAGTGTCATGTGTTGGGAAACGGTTGCTATTGAAGAAGATATGCTCTCAATGGTTGCAAAAGTTCATGAATTTTTTTTTTTTTTTTTTTTTCATGTCAGAAGAGAGGCAAATTGTACTGCTGACTGGGTGGCGTGGAAGACTAGGACACGATGCTGCCCCATGGACTGGGTTGAGCATCCGCGAACTGAACTATTAAAATTTGTTTACTGTATTGTTTTGAATAAAAAAAAAAAAAAAATCAAAACAAGAGGTATAAATAGAAAGCTTATGGCAGGGGAAGCTGCAAAAAGCCTGTTATTTTCAATAAAAAATAATCGGATTGGACCGGCCGATTTAATCGGGAACCGACCAGTCCAGCGATTCAATCACTATCATAGAACTAGATTAAAGTCGAACTGGTTAAAATCGAGAAAAAAAAAAAAAAACTCAATAAAACCGAAAATAATAATTTTTTTTTTATTGTTTTAGGCTTTTTTTTAACTCAATTAATTACAAATTAAAAGGCCCAAAAATTAAGCTAAAACTGAAAATAATAACTTGTATTATTTATTTATTTGTTTTTTTTTTATATTTTTCCTTATATTTTTTTTATATTTTTCTTATTTTTTGAAAATTATTTTTAATTTTGTTTTTTAATTTTTTTGTTATAGTTGAATTGACCGATTAAACCGATTGAACTGAAAATCGAAGGTCTGACCGATTCGACTTCCGGTCTAATTTTTTATTCCTCGAATATTTTCCTCTGAAAAGGAAAATACTCAGATACATTTAACTCATCGTTAAAGATGGATTCTAAGTGTTTGTATGTTTTTAACTCGAGATACAGTGAACAAATTGATGGTTATTTAGTTGTGCTTTTCTCATACTATATACCAGGAGTTTCTCGGGCTTGTGAATACAAAATAAGGGTCTTCAAGAGACCAGAAATAAGGTCACCAGTTTAGAAGCTAATTAAAGCCAGGGCCCAAACCAAATCTGGCAATTGGACAAGCCGTACAATAATCTACACTATAGAGACTGCAATTTCTCAGGATGTTACGTCATTAGATGTGTCTTTTGCTACTCCAAGCAAGAAGAAAGGATGCCGAGAGAAGGATAATTTTTGCTAGTTGACAATTGCTTAAAATCTGACAATTTGTGACATGAACACCATCACAAAATTGTCAGTATCCTTAAATATAGCAGGAGCTGAAGCTGCTGATGGAAAATGTCAAGTGTCAAACACCTGATAGAATTTTCAGTATTCCCTGCCTGATATAATAAAATGATGCTGCCATATGTCCAGAAACTATCAAGTATAAATGGACTGTATATGTCTAGTTTTAGGCTTTTATGGAGAGGCCTTAATTAGCAAATCCAATTCAATAAATGTTTCTTTGAAATTGAAATATTTAACATATCAGCCTTATCCTTGAATCATCCAACCAGCTCTCAAGCTCCTAATAGCTATATCAAACAATGGAGACCTTGAAAAGAAGCAGGCTGCAACAATCACTATAGCTATAAAGAGGGCAAACAATCTTTGCATGGTATACACTTATTCAGCTATTAATTTTCTCCATTTATAATTTTGGGGAAAAGTATGGTACTTATCCAAAGAAATATCAATGGAACCTTACAACAATGCAAGAGATGTCATCCTTGCTCTTCTTAGAAATTGCTGCCTCTATCAAGTGCTTTGCTGCTGATTGAGCATCCTTTATGTTTTTGATAGTGTCCACTGCTTCTTGGTTTGACATGACCTGCCGAGAGATTGGATAAAAATGAGAAACCTTGAATTTCAATTGAATTAAAACTTACATAAGACAAAATAAGAGATGAAAATAAAGAACCAGCAGTTATATAACTCTAATTTTCCTCAATAGGGAAACTAGAATTGCAAAGCAAATAACCTTCCATATCCCATCACTGGCGAGAATAATGAACTCTGCGTCGTCATCAATCACCTCCACTGTCACATCCGGTTCTGAGCTAAGGTGTAACTTTAAACTCTTATCTCCAAATGCCCTTGCTACAGCCAGCTGCCCGTCAACTCGTGGAACATCCCCTGTGAGCATCAGATAATATATGTCAGTTCCAATTTCCAGATACCAGACAAGCCAGTTGCAGTTCCTAAAGCATTGAACATGTTTTAGTAACACTTGATAGTTGATTTAATCCTTAATTAAAATTTCCCGTACTCGCAAAAACAAAAGGCATCTTAAGCGGCATAGATAATTCCAATACAAATTCCAATCAGTAGTTACATTTAGGTGTCTAACAAAACAAGCACCAGAAACTTCAAACCATCAAAATTGAGTTTTTGGCATGTGAAAGCGGAATTGCTAGTATACGTTCTAGCTACCTGGAAGGTTTGATACAAAACCACCACGGCCCTCAATCATTCTCTTCTCCTTGCTTGGCTCATGATCAACTGATAGTTGTTTTGCCACACCATTCTTGCATATAACTGCCCGAGAATCTCCTACGTTCGCCACTACCAGTTTCTGACTGTTGATAAGTATTGCTGTCACGGCTGTTGAGCCTCCTCTGCCTAGAAGCCTTGCTTTATCCAATATTTCAGAATCCGTTGAGTAATAAGCTCTTTTTATTGCATCCTCTGTTTCGGTCCAAAAGTCATGCTGTTTATAATTAAGAAACATGCATTAAAATAAGAGATCCTGTAAAAATTTAAATAGCTAGAAAATTGAAGAAATAAGTAATAAATCTAAGGGCTGCGACAGAATCCTATGTTGATTATCAAACTAATCTCTACCTCTTTCAAGATGTTATCAAACAGATGGCTCTGCAAGAACTTTGCAACACCATGGCCCAAATGTCCATCAAAGATTGCAAATAAACCTAACTCACTATCATCTTTTTTCCTGAATTCAGAAACTACATAATCTTCCATGTCATGATTTGATTTTCCCTTCACGCAATGAAAACCATGTGTAATATGCTTTGACGTTTTGCTCTTCCCTTTCCCTGTGTCAGCCCCAGATGAAAATAGCCCAGCCTTCAGATGAAAAGAACACACCCAATTAAACCACATAAAAGACTTAGGTAATTTACCTGCACTCAATTCTTCAAAAGGAAACTTTGGGCAGGAATTCCACTCAAAATGATTTGCCACAGATTTATCTCATTTTAATCTAAAGTAAGACCAATGTTGCCAAGGCGTGCGCGCGCCTACACCTTAGCATTAGATAACAAAAGCGCCTCAGGTCCTTTCGGACGAGACTCATTTGATCAGACGCACACTTGGTGAGCCTAGACACGCTTTTTTGTAAGGCAATAGGCGTAAAGAAAGCCCGCCTGATTGAAGTTCTATTTAATTTTTTTTATTTTTACTTTTTTCATTAGATGTACATTTACTAGTAAGAAAGGGGATTGTATCAAACTCTCTATTTCTCAATATTTGAGTATTCAACAACAGACATGGGACTATAAAGAAATCATGCATATTGGGCAAGAAATATTTTTTGCATATTCTGTAGATAAACTGGACCACTCTTTAGAGTTTATTATATAATTATATATCTTAAGCTTATTATATATATATATATATATATATATATATATACACACACACAGACACATATAAAAACACACACATATACATATTGCGCCTTACTTCACTCAGAGGAGCGCTTTTTTTGCGCCTGAGGCAATATAAGGGTTCTAGAACCTAGAGTGCGCCTTGCGCCCTTGACAATACTGAGTAAGACAAAGATGAGTCATCCGATCAAGATTTAACCATGCTTGGAGACTTGACATATCGAGATTTGATCTCAAGCAAGTCAAGCTTTCATTGCAAGTGCCAAATCATTTAACTATATCTTCAGCTCTTACTTGAGTATTTAATTTAATTTTGAACAAAAATATATGCTATTCTTCTATGATATGCTCTGCTCTAGTGCATAAATTTCAAGGATAAAAAATCATCTCTTAGAAACTAAGCATGGTATGCTAACATCTGGATTGGTAAGCCTTCTTTCACAGAAAAAATAATGCAACAATAAGACAACATTGAAAATTCAAAAAATAAAAACAAAAAGTTTAGATATTATGTAGTTATATCTAAACTGTCTGTCGATTCAGGAGCCAAATAAAGTTATGAGCAAATTTATGCTACAATATTATTGATGTTACACTAGATATTTTCCTCTTTCACCTGAAAGGAAAACGTTCTACCTTGTTTCAACTTTCACGACATAGAAAAAGCAATAAATCATTTGGGAGCAGCAAGAACATCGTCGACAAGAAAAGCATAATACAACAATAAGATTGCATGTAAGAATTAGAGTAGATCCCACTTTCAAGAAACAAACAAAAATGTCTCCAACTGGATAAGGTACACAGAGAAGCTCAAAAAAAGTGCTAGATAGAGTTTTAGATGCCATTAACTATTTCCATGAAAGAGGTAACAAAAAGGTACTAGTCTTATAGCTGAGCATGAGATAACGAAGGTTAAATGTTTTATCCAATCCATGTGTCACTAGGTAATGAAAACGGCTGGACTTGAATCCTGGCTCATTTTTTTTTTTTGTTCAGAGAAGGAACACGTCATTTAACAAAACCATGGTGATTTTGTTAAACGCGGAATCCCTTATAAATTCACACTCCACACACTTTGACAACCGATGTGGGATAGGGAACAAACATACACCACCACAATCGGGTAGGGCACCGAAGCCCTTGCTTGGCCTAGGAATACACACACATGTGCCATATTTATAATACCCAACAATAGATTTCTCTCAGGCATTGGTTTCGTACTCAGGGTTCCAGAAATGACAGTGTCATCACAGTTACTGGATATTTATTACTCTCATTAGCTTGTTTTAATGCTTGATTTACTACCCATCTCAATACACAGACAACATTCTCAAGCAGCAACATCCAACGACTTGTCGACAACTTTGATGAATATGGTCCGAGTACCAAAATGAACAAGCCTGCTTAGAATGCCATATTTACTTAATACCTTACTTTCAATTTCATGATGCAATCTGCAATTATAATGAAATGAAGCATTTCCCATGTCAAGCAGAAACTTTCTCACTATGACTTATCAACACAAAAGCTTCTTTTTGGCATCAATCTCGTTTCCAATCCAAAAACAGATCATGCAGCTTTCTTAGGAATTAAATGTAAGTACAATCCTTTGAAATGGAATGGGAATAACTCAATTCAACTATTGCCCCAACTTTTCCCAAACAACCATTAAAATTACAATCTTTAACTCATTAGTTAATAAAGAACAACTGTAACACCAAAAAGGCTGCTCTGCTTTTATGCATTAACTCTAACACCAAATGCAAAATAAACAGAAAAAAACAAAGCAACAAATCAACCGAAATGAAACCCTTTTTTTTTAAAAAAAAAAATTTACATCAAAGATTAAGAAAAGGCATGAACTTTCAACTGACCTTCATTTTGTGAAGAATCTCTTTCCCATGCATGTTGTAGTTTTTTTTGCTTTATCACACTAAGCACCAAAAACAAATATTTTACACTGAAATTTCCAAAAATTAGAAAAACAGAAGATCAGGAATTGTTCAGAAGAAGAAAAGCTTCAGAGAAAGAAAAATAAAGGCAGTTATATAAAGAGAGAAAGAGAGGGAGGGAGGGGAGAGTTGACAGATTAACATGTGACCTACTTGTGAGTTTAGCATTTCCGCCCTGCGTGTTTTGAAATGAACGCGTCCTTGCCGACGACTTTTCTTGACATTAATTATTATTTATTTTTAAAAAATTTCCCCTATTCTCGGCTAGCTAGCTGTCATTATTGTGTTTTAATTTTTATATAGAAAAAGGAAAAGAAAAATTATAGTTGGTGGTAGTAGGCGGATCCTATTTTTCTTTTCTTGAAAAAATTTAAATTTCCATGTGAAAAATTTGTGTTTGAAAGAGTCTAATCAAAATTGGTCAGTTTCAGACAAGTGGATTATTGGCTCTTTTAAATTGATGAGCTTTATGTCTCATTCATAATCACAATGCTCTAAAGTAGTATCTTTGTCATAAAACAAATGATAAACAAGAAGATAACATGATAGTGATTTAACAAAAATTGAGAAAGAGATTACACAAAAATTAAAAGCATAATTGATATTATCAATTTTATATTTGAAAATAAAAATTTAAAATTTTGAATTTTGAATTTAAATTTTATTTGTTATATAAATTATGAGAATGAAATATTTATGTTATGTATAAATTAGTTAAAATTTAATATGATTATATATTTGAAAAATATAAAATCATGATTTTAAATTCACGAATATTTATAAGTATTTCAAATTCACTATTAAATAAGTATCCAACAAATTCATTATTTAAAAAATAATTATGAATATTATATTTATATGTGTTTTATGACACAATTTATATTATTTTTAAATCCAAATTTACTTTTTAAAATTTAAATTTTTAACCCAAGGAAATAATGCTAACATATATAAGCATGTATGCTGGTTTGTAATAGAATTAGCTAACTAGTAGGAACCAACAAAAAATAAACATCTAACAGTTGATAAATACAAATTGACTAATAGCTAGTTGCCACCTTTGCCATAATGATTTTGTCAACTTCCTTGTATTTTATCTTCATTGCCAATGTTCTGGTTTCTCTATACTCATTTTAGCTCTGAGCTTCTTTACACAATTCACATGCTTTCCTTCATTTTCTCTTTCAAATGTTTCCATGTCAGCTCCAATCATTGCTTTGTAATCTTCATGTCGACTTCAATCAATGCTTTGTCTATTAATCGAAATTTGTTCAAAGTATAATGTTACATTATAAATTTTGAATCAAATAAAAGGTCTTCATTTATCTATAAACTTTTAAATTATATTCTTATTAATGTTTAAATGGTAAAGTCATTAGAATATTAAAATTTTCGAAGGGAATTACAAGAAGTTGTAAATTATGAGACAACATTGCATTAAAGCTATATTCCTTAAACATTTCTAGTCAATGCTTTATCAAGAAAGGACATTGATATAAGTTGATGAGACTGGCACACTGTTATTCTCTTGCTTATGAAGCAAGCAATCGATTTCATAGATTGAAGTTTTGGATAAACTTGAGCTAGCAATGTGGTTGCTTGATACAAGAACAAGTTAACTGAACATGACCCGATATGAGAATGCCCTTTGGTAGTTCACTTAGTGTCTATGGCAACATTCTCACGTGATGGTTGTATAAGTAATCATTTGACTTGAGATTACTAATGATCTTATATGAGGATGCTATACTTTGATTTTACCTTACTTATGGTCTTAACACGGATGCTCCAATTGGGTACTTTTGGGTATAACATGAGGCATATGAAGATGCATGAGTAATCAAGATAGAATTCATCATCTTGAGTGGTTGAGAGAATATTTCAATTAGTCTTGAAAGTATTAACACAAGAAATCTTTGATCAAAGTGGAATAAGGTTTAAAAAAGTTCTAAAAGCTTATTCGTGAGTTAATAACTAAATTAAAGACTTAAAATGGTTGAACAAACTTGAGTAGACATTAAACATGCTCAATGTTAAATCGAGATATTAAGTGATAAAAAAGGATATTAATTATACTAAGAAACCAAGCATGGATAGGTTAGTCAAACCACATTGACTTTTTCTTGACAATTGGGGGTATGACTCATTACTAGATGATAATCATAATCTATAGATATGAGATTGATTATATTTATAGATTATGACAATCATAATCTATAGATGACAATTAGAGAATTAATGATGAAATCAAATGGTTTGATTCATTACAATGCTTATATATATTGCTAACATGTTATGGAACCTAATGGGTCTCACACAATAGAACATGGTTATGAAAATTAAATTGAGTTGAAATTAAGTTGAACTTATAGATAAGGGATTTAATTAAGGACCAAATTAAATTTATTTAATTGGTCTTTAAGGGTTGCCATTATGAGAATTCTATTTGGAATAGAACACATGTATGGCCGGCCATCAAAATTTTCTATTTAGATTAGGACTAGGCCTAGCCTCATGCATCTTAGTGACCTATGGGATTAGGCCTTTGGCCAGCCATCCCCTATTTATATAAAGTCTATGTTGCCCCCTCTATATACATAATGTACAAGTGAGAAACAAATCTATTCAATTGAGAATTTAATACACTTTTTTCTTCTTGTTGAGAACAAATAAAGAGAAAGAAAACTAAAGGGCAATCGAATATCCTACTAGCATAGGATTTTAGCAAAGACGCTACTCATCATTGAGAAGGTTTTTCACCCTTGTGCATGTGGATTACTGTTACAGGTTGGACACTTGGACAACTTTTAGTTTGCTACAACCAAGATTGAGTTTCTTGGTGTTTTCAACTTGTCATCACCGAAAAGGTAAAGTGCAAATCAGTTCTACTTGATTATGCCTATTGTGTTTGTGTGATCTTATCAATATGATCCATGGCTTATGGTAATTGAAAATTTTTATATTATCGTTGCATATACCTTTGATTTGCATGTTCAATTACCAACATTATCAGCCTTCATCATTGCTCTGTTAGCTTTCATCATTGGTTTGTCATCCATCATTGCTCTCATATTCATCACATTACTCCTTCATCTAAAGGATCCTTGTCCCAAGGATCAAATGATGGGAACTAGGAATTATGTACTGTATAGTTTTCCTAGGTTGCATTTTCAAGTCCCAAGTTAGATCATACTACCAAAAGCTAAGTAATTGCTTGATTATTTCTCTTCACTATCCATTTATCAACCACAACAGCAAGATACACCAATGGTTGACCATTTTCACCAACTTCTAATAGAGCTATGCTGGGCACTACCTAGTTCCAATTTTCTTCTTCAACAAACTAACATGGAACACATGGTGAAACTTTGAATTAGCAAGTAGTTGCAACTTGTAGGCCACTGAACCAACCGTAGCTAATATATGATAAGGGTCATAGTTCCTTGAAGAAAATTTCAAATTCTTCTTGAGAGCCAAAGTTGTTTCCCTGTAGGGTTGAAGTTTTAAGTAAAACTCATCACCCATCTGAAATTCCATTTAACTTATGTTTCTATCTGCATACTGCTTCATTATTTGTTGAGCCTTCTTAAATTAGTCAATCAACTTACTCACACGCTCTATGTCTTCAAGCAATTCTTCTATAGAAGATATTTTAGCATTGGTACTGTCATTCCAAAAAAATCCAGGGGCTAGTAATTTATCATGCTTAGAGCAGTATGGTAATCATACATTGGTCCATGCACTGATTTAATCTCTCAGATTGTCCATCTAATTTAGGATGATAATTTCTATTGAGTTTTACAACAGTGCCTAGTAGCTTCGTCAGCTCTGACCAAACTAGGCTAATGATGACATTGTCTCTGTCAGAAATGCAGCCTTAAGAGTTCCATGCAATTTGTGGACTTGATTTAAGTACAACTTGGCTATATCAAGGATTGTGTAAGGATGAGAAATGGATAAAAATTGAGCATGCTTGGTGAATTTGTAATAATGACAAGATGCAATTGTATTTTTGTGACAGTGGTAAGCTTTCAACAAAATCCATGGTGATTACTTCTCAAGCTTGGTTAGGAATAGGAATTGGTTGCAAAAGTCCTAATTGAGCTACATGTTCATTTTTATTTCTTTGACATGTATCACATTATTGCACATATTCCTGGAATTGCCTCATCATTTTTACCAAAAGAAATAGACTCTAAGCTTGTAATAGGTGGCTTGGACCTTTGAGTGGCCTCCTTGTGGTGAGTCATGCAACATTTGTATTAGCTTGTCTCTCAAATGACCATGGTTACCCAAATAAGCTATACCTTTGAGCTTGAGTGTACCATTAGTGAATGAATAATGAACACCGGCAAGGGAATTTATAACTAATGCTGTAATTTTTTTTCTTGAGCAAAGGCATCATAAGCATAGCTTTGTTCCACCTTATTACCAATTCAGGAATAATAGTAGTAGAATTCTGGCTATGGAATTGTGCCTCTGTTTCATATTACTTTGATAGAGCATCAACCACTTTATTTATTTTCCCTTTTCTGCATTGGATTGAATAGTCCAACTCTAGTATATGGTAATTGTTAACTTCTATTCCAGCATGTATTTTAGTGTTTCATGATTAGTTTTGATGACAAAGGCACCTCCTCCTAAGTAGTGTCTCCATTTTGTGTGCCATTAGAATAGCCAAATATTCCTTTTCATAGATCGACAGATCAATATGTTTTGACCCCTAATGCCTTGCTCAAATAAGCAACTGGCCTGCCATCATGGGACAAAAGAACTCCAACCAGTAGAATTGGCATTAGTTTCCAGACAGAAAGGTTTGGAAAAATCTAATAATGCCAACACAAGAGTAGTACGTATTCCCTCCTTAAGTTGGTGAAAGGTAGTTGTAGCCTTAGGTGTCCAATGAAACCGTCCCTTTTTTCAATACGTTTTGTAAATGGCTTGCTAATCATTCTGTAACCCTTGATAAACTTCCTAGAACAACCTATCAATCCCAAAAATCCTCTTAAGGATTTTAATTTTTAAGTTGATGTCATTCCTTCATAGCTTCTACATTGGAAGGGTAAGTGGCCACCCCTTCAGCTGAAATTATATGCCCTAGATACTCAACCTATTTTTGTCCAAAGAAGCATTTGCTCTTTTTGGCAAATAGCTAGTTTGATCTTAAAACCTCATAAACATTTTGTAAATATAGTACATGTTGCTCCAAATTAATGTTATAAACAAGTATGTCATTAAAGAAAACAAGAACAAACTTCCTTAAATGTAAGGCAAACACATCATTCATTAGTGATCCGAAAGTAGCAAGTGCATTTGTGAGTCCAATGGGCATACCTTGAACTCGTACTGACCTTGTGAGTTCTGAAAGCTGTTTTTGAAACATCTTCTTCCTTTACTCTAATATGCCTGTCGCAACCTAAAAAATAACTTACAACAACAAGTCTCATCGCAAGACTTTATTAGTTGTTAGGCGTGACATTAAAAAATCGAGGAAAAGTCGACTTAATTCCTCTTGAAATAAAATGAGGGTTTGAAAACAACCTCGGAAAAAGACATGGAGTCGCTACCAATCTTTTTTGGCTAGGTGTGATCGGCCACCTATTAAAACCAATTTTGTAAATTATTTTAAAATTAATTAAAATATTTTTAAAACCAATTTCAAGTCTGCGTTTTAAACTAGAAAAAATCGAAGAATCGGGTTCGGGACTCGGTTACGTGTGGGGAAGGATTAGCACCCCCACAACGCCTGTATAAAACGGTACCTTATTAATCGTGTGTTATCTCAAGTCTCGATAAAAACTTGGTTCTAAATTAATTCCTAATTTTAAGAAAAATAATTCCATTTTTAATCAAAAATGACCTGGAATTTATTAATTCAAAATTTTCCTATATTCCCCGACAAAATCGGCAAAATATAGAAATTTTTATTTATTTGGAAAAAACTTTCCGAATCATTCTAGTTTTTTGAAAAAAATATGTTCCTTTATTAATGATAATTGATGTTATCCCTTCCAGCAAACCTGGTAGAGAACTCATGAATTATTCTAACTTGGGAATATCTTTATTTTTATTGAAAATCATTATCTTTTTTAAAATATTTAAAAAATATGAACATGAATATGTGTGACATAGTAAAGATGATATAATAAATTCTAGATACTATAATGCAACCTAAATGAGATGATATAATTTAGATGGCATATTATATTCTAAATGAAATGAAATATCCTAAGTAACATGATATATTCTAAATGAAATAAAATGATTTAAATGACATGGCAAATGTAAATGATATGGCTTATTTTGAATGACATGGCATATTCTAAATAATATAATCTAAATGACATGAAATATAATCTAAGTGACATGAAACATAAAATAATGCTATCATGAAATATGCATGAAAATAAAATAAAAATGCATGAACATAGTATATGCTAAATAATGTGACAAAAATAAATGACTAAATAAAAGTATAGGATAGCATGAAATATTCAAAAAATCATATAACAAACAATAACCATCATAAAAAGTGAATCCAAATAATAATAATACCATAAAAAAATATCATAGCAAAAATCACATATTAAATAAAATGCATGAACATGGAAAATGCAATGCATGAAAATGTATTTTTTCCTCTAAATAAAGAAATCCGTATATCTAAAAAGATATTCGGCTACCTTAGGAAAATATGTCAAATTAAATTTTCTAAAATCAAAATACTTTGTGATTGTTTTGAAAACAATTTTGAAAATCTTGGATTAAAATTAAAAACCTAGCCAAACCTTTTAAAAATGACTCTAATTTCCTAAATTTGAAATCTCGGACTTGACCACCCTTAACCCGAGGTTTATAAAATCATTTTTAAAGTTTAAAAAGACTTAGAAACTATCCTAAGACAGTAGCTAAAGCTTCTAACCAACCCCCTCTAAATGCCTTAGCCAAATTCAACAATTATTTTTCTTTTGAATTCAAATCTGCCTCTACTGTCTCGTTTTGATACACAATTTTTTAACCTATTTTTGAAACTTCAAAAAATATAAAATAAATACTGGAGACTCAAACATGTAAAAATACACGAAAAAAAATTGGCTTAATTTTTTGATTAAAGATGACTGCCCAAAAAAATCGAGAAAATATGAGTACTAGATGAAAAACTATTTTGCCAAAACACATTTTTTTGGCTTTGATAAAATCATTTAAAAATCAAAGTAAAAATATTAGAGACTCTCCTAAAGACCCACAAACAGTAGCTAACCCATTTAAAAAGTTAGACAAAAATTAGCTGAGTAAAAAAAATCACAAAGTTAGAATAATCAACTTGACAACCCTTTAATTTTCCACAAGTATGCTCAAGTGAGCATTGAGCCATTGATTGGCCTAAGTCATAAATCATGTGGCATGACATGGAATGCATGAAAATACAGCAAAGTAAATGCATGAAATGCATGGTTTAAAGTCTAGTGATATGGAAAATGCATGGCATAAATAACCTAAATGCCTAGCATGAGTTTGCATGACAATAAATGCTATCCTAACTTAATATGCATGACCTAGTGTCTAAATGACATGGAAAATAACATGGAATAATGAAAATGGCCTAGTGCCTAAATGACATGGGAAATGACATGGCATATGAAAATGGCCTAATGTCTAAATGTCATGGAAAAACAACATGGCATATGAAAATAGCCTATTGCTTAAATGACATGTAAAATGCCATGGAATAATAAAAATGGCCTAAAGCTAAATGACATGTGAAATGGCATGGCATATGAAAATGGCCTAATGTCTAAATATCATGGAAAAATAACATGGCATATGAAAATGGCCTAATGCTTAAATGACATGTAAAATGACATGGAATAATAAAAATGGCCTAAAGCTAAATGACATGTAAAATGACATGGCATATGAAAATGGCCTAAAGTTTAAATGACATATAAAATGACATGGTATATGAAAATGGCCTAAAGCTAAATGACATGTAAAATGACCTAGATGTCTAAATGAAATAGCAAATATCATGGCCTAGAAAAATGACCTAAAGCTTAGAGAAAATACACATGGCCGAATGGCCTAGGAACCAAAGTGTTGTGAGAAATGTCATGTAAAATGACCTAACTAAATGCTATGGAAGATGATATGAAAAATGGAAATGGCCTAAACTATATGACAATAGCAACAAGATGAAAAAATATGACATAAGTCAAAAGAGCAAGATGGTTAGCAAGAATATAAATATACATAAAGATAAACAATAATAGAAATAAGCAAATTAAAGTAAGCAAGTAAATAGCAAAGAGATGAGCTCCATGGTTGGTACATTGGACAAAGCCCCCCTAACCATTATCTCTTGATTTTCATCAAGGTCATGAAGCATTTTCAATCTTAAAATCATAAAAAATAACTAAGGTAAAAAAAATATGGAGATGAGCTCCATGGTTGGTATATTGGACAAAGCCCACCCTAACCATTATCACTTGATTTTCATCAAGATCATGAAGCCTAACCATTGTTTTATTTATGTTTTGAAAAGCAAGAACAACAAGAAAGATGTAAAACGAAATGGTAGAAAATCACATGGAAAACAAGAAATAAAGCATGAGGATGAAGAAGAAAAAATGTAGTGGCAATGGTAGAAGAAAAAATGTAGTGGCAATGGTAGAATGGCTACCTTAACAAAAGCTTTCTTTCTTTTTTTCAAAAACCTTTTATTTTCTCCATTAGCTACTGACCTCCCCTCTCAAATGCTCAGCCACTTAAGGAAAAATAAAACATTCCCCCCTCTCTCATGCTTGGCCGATTGGCCCTCCAACCATTAGATGAATTTTGCATTTTTTTCCTCCAATTTTGGCCCTTAAATTAAGATATTTTCATGACAACATAAAAATGTCGTCTTGCCAATTGATAGCAGCCCTTAAGATGTGTACTCAGGCCTTGTAATAACCTCAGCCCTTAGATGAAAAAATAGGACCAATCTCATGCACTCCCTTGCTTGGCCCTTTGAGTGCCTACCTTTGGATGATTTGTGCTCTTCTATTCTTGGCCATTGGATGAGGATTCTTTAATGACAACATAAAAATGTCATATTGGCATTTAATCCCAGCCCTTTACATGTGTACTCAGCCCTTGTACATGGCCTAAGCCATTAGATGAAAAGGAACAATCTCATGCACTTCCTTGCTTGACCGAATGGATGTCCACTTTTGGATGAGTTGTGCTCTTCCATTCTTGGCCATTTTATGAGGATTCTTCCATGACAAATAAAAATTTCATCTTGGCATTTAATCTTGGCCATTGAATGGTGTATTCAACTTTTCTACAAGGCACCTAAGCCATTGGATGAAGGGGGGACCATTTGCAAGGTACTAGTGGTAGCATGTGAGCTTGATAGTGACTAAGGAATTACATTGATCAAACTTCCTTCTTCTCCTCTATGCTGGCTGATCAAAGGAGGTAAAATCCAAGCAATTCCTTCTTCTTTCATATTTTTATTAATTACAAATTTGCCCTTTTCGATTTCTTCGGTAAAATGACCTTTTTGACCCATGAACCTAAATAAATAGCAAACGGACTCCAAATTCAAATTTTATTTTTTCAATACTTTCGAAACAATAAAAAATTGAATTCTGGAAGTCTACAAAATTTTTCGAGTCCATTTGCTTTTTATTTGGATTTTTTCTTCCAAAATTGTCTTTTTGTGCACCCAAACTTTCACCAATTTTAAACGAGCTCCAAATCTAGATTTTTCTACACCAATCTCTTCCAAATAATTTAAAAGTGTGATCTGGAAGTTTTCAATATTTTTGGAGCTCATTTGCTATTTTTTTCGGGATTTATCTCATTGAATTTCTACATAAGGGACTCGGGATTTGGCCATTTTGCAAACGAACTCCGAATCAAGATTTTATTTCTCCAATCTCTTCCAAATAATTTAAGAATGAGATCTGAAACTTTTCAAAATTTTTGGAGCTCGTTTACTATTTTTTCGGGATTTATCTTTTTGAACTTTTGCATAGTGGACCCGGGATTTGACCATTTTGTAAACGAACTCCGAATCAAGATTTTCTTTCGCCAATCTCTTCAAATTGATTTAAGAATGAGATCTGCAAATTTTTAGAATTTTTGGAGTTCATTTGCTATTTTTCCAAAATTTTCCAATTTTGCCTTTTTGCCTCTAAAGCTCGGTTTTGCTCAAAACAAGTCTGATTTTCAGATTTTCTTCAAACTGAGCCTTGGGATATTCTTGTTTAATCACTCATCATCAATTAGGGGCTTTAATTTTACCGAATCAGGCCATTTTTGCAATTTTTCCAAATTTCACCAAATCCAATAAAAACCCTAATTCTCAGTTTTCTTTCGAATTGACTTTTCCTTCGGTTTTTCTTCTAAGTAGCCTCTCCATTTCCTATAGTCAGTGCTTATCTTTCATTTGGAACCTTCAATTCTGACCAATTTGATCGTTTAAGCATTTTTCCCCAAATTTCCCGAACTAGGGTTTGCTTTCTAATGAATCTCCGTAACCCAACTTCCGAACTCCATATCTTTCAATGTAGACCTAGGATTATCAAAATTCTTTTACCATTTTTCCATTAAAATTCAAATCTTGATTTTGAAAGTGGGTTGACTTTTCAGTAGTTGACTTTTTGAGGTTAACTTTTTCAAGTTTGACTTTTCCTTTCTACTTTCTTAGACTAAGTCTCAGAGTACCTCCTGCAGGATGAGAAAAGTCTTTTTGCATTTTGAAACATCAATTTAGGAAGAAAACATACCTGATTTAGTGGTCCGGACAAAATTAGGTGTCTACAGCTGTCCCTCTTTGGCTATTGCTGAGAATCAGGAATCAGGCAAAGAAAAACAAACACTAATTTTGTCCGGTTAGTGAAATCACATGTGAAGAAAAAAAGAAATGGGTTTTCATTCATTTTCATTTTTTTCATCTTTTTTTTTTAAAATAATAAAAAAAAATGTAAATTGGAGATTTTGTCCTTAAATTGAATTCCTTGACTAATCAAGGCTCGATCCGTCTTAAGGAAACGGGTTCGATTTTAAAACAAAATATTTGACTCATTTGAAAAGCAGGATGAGTTTTAAAACAAAAGGAAATACCTCGATGATGGTCTCGGGGCTCGACTCATTTGATAAACAAAATGAATTCGATTTAAAACAAAAGGAAATACCTCGACGATGGTCTCAGGGCTCGACTCATTTGATAAAACAGAATGAATTCGATTTAAAACAAAAGGAAATACCTCAACGATGGTCTCGGGGCTAAACTCATTTGATAAAACAGAATGAATTCGATTTAAAACAAAAGGAAATACCTCGATGATGGTCTCGGAGCTCGACTCATTTGATAAAACAGAATAAATTCGATTTTAAACAAAAGGAAATACCTCGACGATTGTCTTGGGGCTCGACTCATTTGATAAAATATAATGAATTTGATTTAAAACAAAAGTAAATACCTCGACGATGGTCTCGAGGCTCGACTCATTTGATAAAACAGAATGAATTCGATTTTAAACAAAAGGAAATACCTCGACGATGGTCTCGGGGCTCGACTCATTTGATAAAACAGAATGAATTCGATTTTAAACAAAAGGAAATATCTCAACGATGGTCTCGGGGCTCGACTCATTTGATAAAACAGAATGAATTCGATTTAAAACATAAGAAAATACCTCGACGATGGTCTCGGGGCTCGTCTCATTTGATAAACAGAACGAGTTCGATTTAGGGAAGCCACATTTTTCGTGATTCCTGCATTGTTAGATAAATTTAATGATGAGAATGACACACTTCGCAAATGCTTGTATGTTTCCTAAGGATGAACGCAATCAAATGATTGTGTCTTGATTTCTAATCCATCGTTTCTTTGAAGTTCACGGACTATTTGGCTTCATGACGGAGTCTTCAACTTTTCTCTGATGCCCCATTTATGGAACCTTCAATCTAGATAAATTGTCAAATAGTCCTTCTTGATGCAGATACTTCTTGGAATGATACAAAATGAAATGCAAATGCTTCATGGTGCAAATGCAAATGCAAATATCTTCAATGGATACAACTATTTCTTAATGCAGATACTGATATTAAGTAAGATGCAAATGCTTCATGGTGCAAATGCAAATGTCTTGAATTGATACACATGCTTCTTGCTGTAGATGCAGATGTATTGGATTGATGCAAATGCATCAAATTGCAGATGTAGATGTCTTGGATTGATGCAAATGCTTCTAAATACAGATGCAGACATTAAATAAGATGCAAATGCTTCATGATGCAAATGCAAAGATTAGTAATGCGCAAGATGCTTCTAAATAATGCAAATGCGAAGATCAATAATGATACAAATGCTTCATGAAAATATGTAGATACCCCTACGAATCGTGTTCATGTAAGTAGTTCAAGAATGGTGTAATTGCAAACAATGAAGATGCAATGATCCTAGAAATGATGTAATTGTTTGAGATGATGCGAATGCAAATATTTATGAAGGATATACTTGTAAAGGTAAAATGCATATGTTCATGATATAGTGCAAATGCTAATACCCATGAATGATACAAATGCTTGCTGATACGATGCGGATGCTAAGCTTAATAAAGAAATGAGTGCTCATGAATGATGCAAATGCCCCTGATCATTTTTCTAGACTTTGGCTTAGCCTTTCCCATTCATTTTTCCTCTTCAAATCAGAGTATATCTTCAACTCCTTTTTCAATCTTTGGCTATTCTCTTGCCCCAACAGTTTTCAAACTCTTATCAACAAAAATCTGCTTGCTGAGTTCTATTTCTTCTATCATATTTGGAAGCCAAGTTTAACCCTAGTAGTTCAACACCTTTGGGTTAGAAAACCCTTATCTCATGTCAACATAAAAAATGGGTATTTCAAAAATATTTTTATTTTCCCTTTTTGAAAAACAATTTTGCTTATTTAATGAAAATTTTTGAGCCAAAAATATTAACTCCACAGTGTGTGATGTACGAATCTTTTAAAGACTGATGATCACTGTTAGAAATTTCCCTAAGTGTCAATTTGGGTTTTTCAATTTGAATTGACAAGGCTTGGTACATCAGGATCTTGGTTTTTCCAGGAAAACTTCACAACAAAAATGTATGTCCTTCTAGGCTCACAAATGGAACAGATTTTATAGATCATGAATTCATTGGAAACCAAACAAATTCAACATTCTTTAATTTCCATATCAAGGTATTTTGACAAGCATCGAGATTGGCCGGGATGTTTAAACTGGAAAGTTGATTTTGGAGGGAAAAAAGTTTTAGTTTTTGAAGACAATCCTCCGAATGAGAGCTGTCAATTTGGGAGGTCTAGAAATTCCTAGATGTTCCTCGATGACCACTTTTTTTGTTCTACCATGCACTTGAGAATTCTAAATTCTTCCATAGTGAAATGATAATTCGATAAGATGGGATAAAATTTGAGGAAAAACCCTTCAAGTTAAACATTCATGCTTGATCAAAATGAACTTTTAAAGCATGTAATGTAGGCCATGGTTCAGGGTTCAGAAAGAAAGGATAACTAGGCCCAAAATCTGTGTCTGAGGGTAATCAGATCAAGGATCAATTCTTGAGGAGGATTCCTTTTTGAAACATTTATCCCTTTTTGAACTTTTCATTCCTTTTCGACTTTTGCTCTTTTTCTTCCTTTCTTTTGGCCTTCATTTGCCATACTTTTTCACACTTTTTTTTTTGTTTTTTTTTCTTGGTTTTCATTTCGCCATTTTTCTTTTTCTTCGACACAGTGAGCCCGTATTTCTTCGGGGCTCCATTTGCTTTGCGTCTGTGTTTGAGCTAGGACTCATTCCTCTATGATCTTTAAAAAGATCTTTCTTCGCATTTGCCCCCCAGTGTAGAGGGTGATCCTTGATCAGGGTTCAAAGAAGAAAGAATTTTTTTGGCTCAAAAGGGGTGACTATGGATAATTTTCTCTTTGTGAGAGGGATATGAAAGATGGCCATTTATCGTATCAAGCATGAATATTCTCATTGAAAAGCAATCCCTAGGGGAAATAGATAATCAAATTTTCATTTTGCACTTTGAAATTATTCCAAATTCTCATATGCATGATATCCTAATTTTTCTCTCATTTTTTTTCTTTTTTTGCATGCCTCCAATGATTTAGGCATTAATTCCATCCTTATTCACCAAGTATCCATCATTTCTACATATGATACCCCAATTTGATTAACCATGAGGATTTGTATCATTACGAGGAACATCGCAAGTCTAGGTTTCCACTAAAAAGGCTAAATTTCAATTATGAGTTCTTTGAAAAGGCAAGGAAATTATGTCCCAAAACAAGTTTCTCTGGGACATGAAATAATCTAGTGTGGTCATAGTGCCCTGAAGTGTTAATCATAAAGTGATGTTTGGGCAATTGACTTTTTGTGGTTGTTGGAAATGACATGAATGGTTTTGACACAACCTTGACACATACCAAATTACCATGATCTAGATTCTTAAAATAATGTCCCATTTGTTTGAATTTCAAGGAATTCAAAATTTTTCAAAATTTTTGTTCCTTTGTTCATATAGCCTAGACTAGGATCTACGTTTTCGCTTATTTTGCAATGACAATGGTTTATGAAATTTAATGTATTCGTATTTCTTGAAGCATTAAGTCTTTCAAGTGATCTTGGTTTAAGGGATTTAGGTATAGGAAAACCTAAAAGAGAGAGGGAAAGTATTGGGTCATTTCTAATAATGATCATCAATATCTTCAAGAATGTCCATTACTTCCTGTGAAAAACCCTTATTATTATTTATCACAATTTTCTCAAAGTTCCATTTGTTTTTGCAAATTCAAATCTATTACTAAAAATTAAAAATGAACACAAAACATTAAAATTCAAAGTTTATTTCATGTAGATGTCAACTTAAGACAAGTGCTTCTATCATTAAAGTGCATAGAACTACATGCATCAGAATGCTCCTATTGACATGCTTCCTAAGATAGTAATTCTCCTCTTTAAAACCCTATGAAGATACTGACTCATGGCAAAGTAGACTTCCACTGTTTGATAAGCTCTGAAGTTAAAATACCATTGTGAAAAAGACCTTCCACCACTTCCTTCAGTTGTCTGCATTCTTCAATCGAATGCCCAATTGCCCCCATGTGATACTCACACTTGCTGTTAGTGTCATAACTCCTTGCTGATGGGTTTGGAGCTGCTTTCAAAGGCACAGGGGTGAGGTATTGATTTTTTATCAGTATTATAGCAGGTCAGGGATTGGGATTAGAATCTTCTCTTGGTTATCCCATGGTTGTTTTTGGGAAAGAGGTTTTTCATGACACTTGAGCTTCCCATCTTCAAAACTAATCGAAACAGCCATGATGAGATCCCTGACTTTGTATTTCAAAGCGGGGCAGTTCTCCGTAGAGTGGCCTTGATTGCCAAAATGATAACCGCAACACTCATTAGCATCATACCAGCTTGGATAAGAGGGCTTTAGCGGCTCAAATTGCATAGGCATCACAAGGTGATTCTTGATGAGTTGAGGTAGTAGCTCACTGTACGACACAAGAATCGGGTCAACCTGATTTTTTTATTGCTTCATATACCCGTGTATGCCTTTCTTTCCCATCATGACATCCCCACTTGTCTTACCCTGAACAAACAGTGGCTTCTTCCCATTATCTGACTTTTGTTTATTCTCAAAACCTAACAGCCCATTACTGATTAGTGCTTGAACCTTCCGCTTTAGAGATAAACAATTTTCTGTGGAATGACCTCGAATCCCGTAATGATACATACAAAATGCATTTTCATCATACCAGTCTGGGTACGGGGGTTAGATAGGTTTTACTGACACTTGAGCGAGGAGTCGATTTTCGACAAGCTGGGGTAACAACTTAGAGTAAGAGATAGATAGTGGCTCAAACTGATCTCTTTTCTGAATATTCTTTGATTTTCCCTGATTGGCCTGAGGTTGGAGATTCGTCAAATAATTACTTTGATAGGATATCAAGTATAAGTAAGGATCCCTATACACATTGTTCATGGAAGGGTAGAACTGATGGTACATAGGTTGTAGAGGATATGGGACAAAGTTTCCCATATGTTGCCCAGCATAGATCATAGACTGGGTATCTATTACTTTTCTTTGGGGTTCCCAATTTCCCTTGCTACCAGATGTCTCCCCTACTTTGAGCTTTCCTTTCTTGTCTGTCTCCTTCATTATATCCTTTGGAATTATCCTGCCCGTGGAATCTTTCATGGCATTAGCAACGAGCTTATCATAGCATGGAGCCTGCAGTGTTTTTGTAAACAAGACAACAACTTCTTTTTCAGTTAAGGGTGGCTGTACCTGGGCCGCTGTATTTTTCCATTTGTGAGAATATTCTTCGAAGCTTTCAGTGGCTGTCTTTCTCATATTTTGCAAAAAAAGACGGTCCAACAACATGTCAATCACATATTTGTATCGGTTATAAAAAGCCTTAGCCAAATCGCTCCAGGAATGAATCTGATCCTTACTCAGCCGACAATACTATTCGCTTGCAGATCCTCTGAGGCTATCAAGAAAATAATGGATCAATAACTTATCATTATCCGCATGGCTCACCATCCTCTAGCAGAACATTTTGAGATGGGTCCTTGGATCAGTTGTCCCATCATATATCTCTAAGCTGGGAACTTCGAATTCCAGTGGAATGACTAAATCAGGGACCAAGCAAAGTTCTTTCGAATCCACGCTCCCAAATTCATCTATGCTTTCTACTGCTCAAGGCTTTTCATTTAATAGCTGATACTTTACTGTATCTTGTGGCTGTATGCCTTGAGAATTCTGCCCTTTAATTACTGTTACCTCACACGAGAAAGAGAGGCAATTCCTCAAATTATTTCCCAAGACTTTTGATTTTCCTTTTGCAGTAGAACTCTCAACCTATCCCTGTTCTTTGACCATTAGTTCTATTAACTTAATTGTTTGCTCTTGGATCCCCTTCCGAACTCTAATCACTTCTTCCTCCATCTCTTGCTGAACCTGTTTTATTCTCTCCATTCTAGCCAAATTCTTAGCCTCTATGGCTCTTTCTTCCTCAGCAGAGTCCTCCTCATGCCCCTTTTCTTTAACAATGAAGGGTATTAGCTCCATCAACTTAATCGTTTGATCTTGGATCCCTTTTTGAACTCTAATCGCTTCTTCCTCCATCTCTTGATGAACCTGTTCTATTCTCTCCATTCTAGCCAAGTTCTTAACCTTCATGACTCTTTCTTCTTCAGCAGAGTCCTCAACATGCCCCTTGCCTTTGACAGTGACGAGCATCAATTTTATCATTTTAGCCATTTGTTCTTGGTAGTCTTTCTGATTTCTGTTTAGCCTTTCTTGTGTTTCCTGCAAAGCCTGTCTCATTCTTTCCATTTCATCTAAATTTTCACCTTCCACGAATCCTGGCAATGTTGAACAGATTCTCAGTGACTCCCATACCTCTGATTTGAAAAAAGATTTCTTTGAAAGCTCTTAAAGCTAAGCCAATTTCTATTTCATTTTATTAACGTATTTCATGATGAATGAGCCATGGATGTTATGAATGTAACATGATGTATGTAAAGAATAAGCAAATTAATGCATGGATATATACAGAATAATCATATTGACTATGAATGCAACCTGATGCCAACATGATGCATGTAAAGAATGAATAAATTGATACATAGGTACATACAAATAATGACCATTTATGTCATAAATGTATTCTACAATAGATGACCCTGCATGTTAGAATTGTAACATGACAATCAAAATAATACATGTAAAGAATAAATGAATTAACACAAAGGTATATACAAAAAATAATCATGTGTATCACAAATGTATTCTACAGTAAATGACCACATATGTCAGGCCTGTAACATAATGTCAAAATGATACATGTCTATCAACAAAAAAATAAATAAATGAGATGAATAAAAGATTATAACTATGAATAAATGTATGAATGAACAAACAAAATATATAGAGAAAAGTAAATGAATGATAAAAATGAATGCATTTGAAAGTATTGGCCCCGAGATAATTCCAACCAAACGGTCTTTCATTGATTTCTTGAAACTAAACACATCAAAGATAGAATAAAAGATCACTGCCTAAGACATGTCCATAATTTGCCTTTCAAAGTGCTGCTACAAAATATTAGTCCTAGTAACTCCCTCGGATCTTGGACTTTTTTTCACTGTCTCCTTTTGATTGCCTTGCTCTTCAATCTGACCCTTACTTGTTCATGGCCCCTTGACGCTTCAGCAGAAACATCATTGTGAAAGCTTTCCTTAGCTGGCTTCTCAAGCTGATTGGCTCAAGCTTCTTCATGTTTCGCTCTCTCTTTCCAGTAGTTATTCTCCTTCTTGAGGTTTTTGACCTCTTGCTCCCATTCCCCGGAAGTCTTGAGTGTCCCTTAAAATCTGAGCTCAAAGTGGTACCTTTTGTTTTCCAAGTGCAAATCCCTGAGATCTCCCTTGACAGTGTCCCTTTCTCTCTTGATCTTTTCCTTTTCTCTTTCCCGAGCTGATTCCTTATCTTTCATGTCCTCAAGCTCTTCTTGCAATTAGGCAATTTCTTTGCTCATATAGGTCTTTTTTTTTTCGAATTCCGCCCTTGGAATTTCTAACTCTGATGGCACTTCCTTTGGTGGCGGATTCATGAACTGGACCTCTTCTCCATCTGATGTCAACAACCTATCATTAAACCTTAATTCCCTCCATACCAGGTAATCAGGTGTGACGATGTCGGCATATCGGGCCACTTTTATCCGGTGAGTTTTCTTCCATGCTTCAATCACTGCCCGCTCCTTTCCAGAATACCCATCACTCCATAAGTGAACTCTGGTGATCCTAGCTTATGAGTCACGGGTGTGAATTGCCGAGACTCAACCTGTCTTTGCACCAACAGAGGTGCATAACTCACAGACCCCCAAATTTCAAGTAGTGGAACTCCCGGGTTGTCCCCATATTTATACATAATCGGCATAGGAACCATCCATGGAGCTCTCCAAGTTACCATCTCCCATTTTAGATTCCAGAACATGTTGACCTATTTCTCTTCATCTCCGTCTTCAGGCCAATCATTTCGAAGGAATTCCCTAGTCGGAACTAAAGACTTCATGTATGGTTTGAAGGAAACCTCTTCTATCTTCTAAAAGTGACTTTGAATCCATATATAAAGTACTTGTACATACCCCTTGATTCTCTCTTGTCCTTCCTTTTTACAAAAATTCAAAGATCGGATAGTTTCAGCTATAATGGCCGGAGATGGGTTGATCTTCTGTTCCAACTTTTCAAAGAAATCAAACACGGCTATATCCACATGACCCAATATCTTCTGGAATATGATTAATCCGTAGATGGCTAGAGCGAAGATGTCCCTGGCTTTTTCTTTATTGGAATGACCCAATATCAATTGTCAGAGAATTTCCCACGGAATGCACCCATTTTTCTGCTTTGTATCCACATGACTCTCAACCCATGTTGTATCCATTCCTGTGATTCTAGCCACTTTCCTCTTAAAACCTGAAGGTTTCACCTCCTTCAAA
The DNA here is from genome assembly GCA_030761205.1 of Fremontodendron californicum. Lineage (NCBI taxonomy): Eukaryota > Viridiplantae > Streptophyta > Magnoliopsida > Malvales > Malvaceae > Fremontodendron > Fremontodendron californicum. Next base: position 6,604,082 of record JAULJL010000025.1, on the reverse strand, counting down.
TATACCCGATTAGGATTAGGACACTCAATATGTAACAGTGCTGAATATTCTTCAATAAGTGGGGTCATATCCTCTTTGTTAAAAGTAAAACATCTATAAGCAGGGTTCCAAAACTGTACCATAGCCTGAATCAACCCACTATTGACCCTAATCGGAATTAAGAGTGGTATATCTCCATATTTCTGAGTGAAGGCTTCTTTCTCTGATACATTCCACTGATTCCAAATATCCGTTAACACTCGAAGATTATTCTGTCTAAAATCCACTTTGACCCTTTCCGACAATACTGACACATAATCTTTCTTTAGGCAATCACTGTCTTCCCTCTGATCTTTTTTCGACCGTGCCCTAACTACTGCACGATCTTCTGTTACTGAAATAACCTGACACTCCATGAAAGTCCTTTGGGTTGATGACTATCCCGAGGCCAATAAACTTCAAGTGTATGATGGTGTCTACGATACATGTCAAAGAAAAGAAAACAAAAAGAAATAAATTAGTAAAGAAATGAATTCACAAATATAACATAAATAACAACATGCTTTTTTTTTTTTAAATGTCCCAAAAATTTTAATAGAGTTTCAGCATTATGACGCCTTTGGGACAAAATAATAAATGTATTACGAGCGATATGATGTTCGTTCATCATCACACCAATTTGTAAAATCTAACGTATAGAAAGATGGTAAAAGGTTGGAAATGTTCCTCCATGTGTTCTTAAACTTCGGGTATCTAACAAAAACCCGGCATGGCTTCGCCTAGGTTCACTATATGAAGGTGAATCGGTTCTAAGGCCCCGAATTGTTCCTCACTGTCGCCTGTGAAGGCTAGTAAGGCACCCGATAAAAGCGGGTTCAATTAGTTAGAGTATATTTTCCTATGCCCATACGGAGGATCATCACGAAGGCATTAGGTACTTTATACTCCGAAAGTGTTTCACTAGCCCATACGGAGGATCATCACGAAGGCGTAGTTACTTTACTCCCATTTAAAAAGGACGGAGCCCGGGTAGAGGGTTCATGTTATGCAAATGCAAATATAGTGTGTGCGGAGGAACAAAACAAACATGTCACCACCTATTCTACCTCTTATTCTAAATACCCCACTAAAATTAAACAATGTAAAGCATCAATGAGACATACATATAAATATACGCAACAAAATAACCAGAGAACAAATAATAATATGCATGCACATGAAAAATGAACATATTTAAAACATTTTATTATTTTCAAAATTCTGCTTCTTTTTAAAAAAAATGTGTACCGAATAAACCAACAAAAACCGAGACTTTGATAAGACACGACTAATTCTAGGCCTGACTCTCTAAAGTCCCCAGCGGAGTCGCCAAGCTGTCGCAACCTAAAAAATAACCTACAACAACAAGTCTCATCGCAAGACTTTATTATTTGTTAGGTGTGACATTAAAAAACCGAGGAAAAGTCGACTTAATTCCTCTTGAAATACAATTAGGGTTTGAAAACAACCTCGAAAAAAGACATGGAGTCGCCACCAATCTTTTTTGGCTAGGTGTGATCGGCCACCTATCAAAACCGGTTTTGAAAAACATTTTAAAATTAATTAAAACATTTTTAAAACCAATTTCAAGTCTGCGTTTTAAACTAGAGAAAATCGAAGAATCGGGTTCAGGACTAGGTTACGTGCGGGGAAGGATTAGCACCCCCACAACGCCCGTATAAAACGGTACCTTATTAATCGTGTGTTATCTCAAGTCTCAGTAAAAAGTTGGTTTTAAATTTGGTGTTTTAAATTAATTCCCAATTTTAAGAAAAATAATTTCATTTTTAATCGAAAATGACCCGGAATTTATTAATTCAAAATTTTCCTATATTCCCTGACAAAATCGACAAAATATAGAAATTTTTATTTATTTGGAAAAAACTTTCAGAATCATTCTCGTTTTTTGGAAGAAAGATATTTCTTTATTAATGATAATTGATGATATCCCCTCCAGCAAACCCGGTAGAGAACTTATGAATTATTTTAACTCGGGAATATCTTTATTTTTATTGAAAATCATTATCTTTTTCAAAATATTTAAAAAATATGAACATGAATATGTGTGACATAGTAAAGATGATATAATAAAGTCTAGATACTAGAATGCAACCTAAATGAGATGAAATAATTTAGATGGCATAGCATATTCTAAATGAAATGAAAAATCCTAAGTAACATGATATATTCTAAATGAAATAAAATGATTTAAATGACATGACAAATGTAAATGATATGGCATATTTTGAATAACATGGCATATTCTAAATAATATAATATAAATGACATGAAATATAATCTAAGTGACATGAAATGACATGAAACATAAAATAATGCTATCATGAAATATGCATGAAAATAAAATAAAAATGCATGAACATAGTATATGCTAAATAATGTGACAAAAATAAATGACTAAATAAAAAGTATAGGACAGCATGAAATATTCAAAAAATCATATAACAAACAATAACCATCATAAAAAATGAATCCAAATAATAATAATACCATAGGAAAATATCATAGCAAAAATCACATATTAAATAAAATGCATGAACATAGAAAATGCAATGCATGAAATGTATTTTTTCCTCTAAATAAAGAAATCCGTATATCTAAAAAGATACCCGACTGCCTTAGAAAAATATGTCAAATTAAATTTTCTAAAATCAAAATACTTTGTGATTGTTTGAAAACAATTTTGAAAATCTTGGATTAAAATAAAAAACCTAGCCAAACCCTTTAAAAATGACTCTAATTTCCTAAATTTGAAATCTCGGACTTGACCACCCTTAACCTGAGGTTTATAAAATCATTTTTAAATTTTAAAAAGACTTAGAAACTATTCTAAGACAGTAGCTAAAGCTTCTAACCAACCCCCTCTAAATTCCTTAGCCAAATTCAATAATTGTTTTTCTTTTAAATTCAAATCTGCCTCTACTGTCCTATTTTGATACACAATTTTTTAACCTATTTTTAAAACTTCAAAAAAATCTAAAATAAATACTGGAGACTCAGAACACGTAAAACTACACGAGAAACAATTGGCTTAATTTTCTGATTAAAGATGACTACCCAAAAAAATCGGGAAACTATGAGTACTGGATGAAAAACTGTTTTGCCAAAACACATTTTTTTGCCTTTGATAAAATCATTTAAAAATCAAAGTAAAAATGTTAGAGACTCTCCTAAAGACCCACAAACAGTAGATAACCCTTTTAAAAAGTTAGACAAAAATTGGCTTAAGTAAAAAAATAAACAAAGGTAGAATAATCAACTTGACAACCCTTTAATTTTCCACAAGTATGCTCAAGTGAGCATGACATTGAGCCATTGATTGGCCTAAGTCATAAATCATGTGGCATGACATGGAATGCATGAAAATACAGCAAAGTGAATGCATGAAATGCATGGTTTAAAGTCTAGTGATATGGAAAATGCATGACATAAATAACCTAAATGCCTAGCATGAGTTTGCATGACAATAAATGCTATCCTAGCTTATAATTCAAGACCTAGTGTCTAAATGACATGGAATAATGAAAATGGCCTAGTGCCTAAATGACATGGCATATGAAAATGGCCTAATGTCTAAATGTCATGGAAAAACAACATGGCATATGAAAATAGCCTATTGCTTAAATGACATGTAAAATGACACGGAATAATAAAAATGGCCTAAAGCTAAATGACATGTGAAATGACATGGCATATGAAAATGGCCTAATGTCTAAATATCATGGAAAAATAACATGGCATATCAAAATGGCCTAATGCTTAAATGACTGTAAAATGACATGGAATAATAAAAATGGCCTAAAGCTAAATGACATGTAAAATGACATGGTTTATGAAAATGGCCTAAAGTTTAAATGACATATAAAATGACATGGTATATGAAAATGGCCTAAAGCTAAATGACATGTAAAATGACATAGAATAATAAAATGACCTAAACTTAAATGACATGGAATAATAAAAATGGCCTAAAGCTAAATGAAAAGTGTTGTGAGAAATGTCATGTAAAATGACCTAACTAAATGCTATGGAAGATGATACGAAAAATGGAAATGGCCTAAACTATATGACAATAGCCCCAAGATGCAAAAATATGACATAAGTCAAAAGAACAAGATGGTTAGCAAGAATATAAATATATATAAAGATAAACAATAATAGAAATAAGCAAGTTAAAGTAAGCAAATAAATAAGAAAGAGATGAGCTCCATGGTTGGTACATTGGAAAAAGCCCCCTAACCATTATCTCTTGATTTTCATCAAAGTCATGAAGCCTTTTCAATCTCAAAATCATAAAAAATAACTAAGGTAAAAAATATATGAAGATGAGCTTCATGGTTGGTATATTGGACAAAGCCCACCCTAACCATTATCACTTGATTTTCATCAAGATCATGAAGCCTAACCATTGTTTTATTTATTTTTTTGAAAAGCAAGAACAACAAGAAAGATGTAAAAAGTAATGGTAGAAAACCACATGGAAAACAAGAAATAAAGCGTGAGGAAGAGGAAGAAAAAATGTAGTAGTAATGGTAGAATGACTACCTTAACAAAAACTTTCTTTCTTTTTTTCAAAAACCTTTTCATTTCTCCATTAGCTACTGACCTCCCCACTCAAATGCTCAGCCACTTAAGGAAAAATAAAACATCCCCCCTCTCTCATGCTTGGCCGATTGGCCCTCCAACCATTGGATGAATTTTGCACTTTTTTCCTCCAATTTTGGCCCTTAGATTAAGATGTTTTCATGACAACATAAAAATGTCATCTTGCCAATTGATAGCAGCCCTTAAGATGTGTACTCAGCCTTTGTAATAACCTCAGCCCTTAGATGAAAAAGTGGACCAATCTTATGCACTCCCTTGCTTGGCCCTTTGAGTGCCTACCCTTGGATGAGTTGTGCTCTTTTATTCTTGGCCATTGGATGAGGATTCTTTCATGACAACATAAAAAATGTCATCTTGGCATTTAATCCCAGCCCTTTACATGTGTACTCAGCCCTTGTACATGGCCTAAGCCATTGGATGAAAAGGAACAATCTCATGCACTTCCTTGCTTGACCGAATGGATGTCCACCTTTGGATGAGTTGTGCTCTTCCATTCTTGGCCATTAGATGAGGGTTCTTTCATGAACAAAAAATGTCATCTTGGCATTTAATCTTGGCCATTGAATTGTGTATTCAACTTTTCTACAAGGCACCTAAGCCATTGTATGAAGGGGGGACCATTTGCAAGGTACTAGTGATAACATGTGAGCTTGATAGTGACTAAGGAATTAAATTGATCAAAATTCCTTCTTCTCCTCTATGTTGGCTGATCAAAGGAGGTAAAATCCCAACAATTCCTTCTTCTTTCATATTTTTCTTAATTACAAATTTGCCCTTTTCAATTTTTTTGGTAAAATAACCTTTTTGACCCCCGAACCTAAATAAATAGAAAACGGACTCCAAATTCAAATTTTATTTTTTCAATACTTCTGAAACAATAAAGAATTGAATTCTGGAAGTTTTCAAAATTTTCCGAGTCCATTTGCTATTTATTTGGATTTTTTTATTCCAAAATTGCCTTTTTGTGCACCCGAACTTTCACCAATTTTAAACGAGCTCCAAATCCAAAATTTTCTTCACCAATCTCTTCCAAATAATTTAAAAGTGTGATCTGGAAGTTTTCAATATTTTTGGAGCTCATTTGCTCTTTTTTCGGGATTTATCTGCTTGAATTTCTACATACGGGACCCGGGATTTGGCCATTTTGCAAACGAACTCCAAATCAAGATTTTATTTCACCAATCTCTTCAAAATAATTTAAGAATGAGATCTACAAATTTTCAAAATTTTTGGAGCTCATTTACTATTTTTTCGGGATTTATCCTTTTGAATTTCTGCATAGTGGACCCGGGATTTGGCCATTTTGCAAATGAACTCCGAATCAAGGTTTTATTTTTCCAATTACTCAAAATGATTTAAGAATGAGATCTGAAAAATTTTAGAATTTTTGGAGTTCATTTGCTATTTTTCCCAAATTTTCCAATTTTGCCTTTCGGTCTCCGAAGCCCGATTTTGCTCAAAACAAGTCCGATTTTTAGATTTTCTTCAAACTGAGCCTTGGGATATTCTTTTTTAATCACTCCTCATCAATTAGGGGCTTTAATTTTACCGAATCTGGCCATTTTTGCAATTTTCCCAAATTTCACCAAATCCACTAAAAACCCTAATTCCCGATTTTCTTCCGAATTGACTTTTCCTTCGGTTTTTCTTATAAGTAGCCTCTCCATTACCCGTAATCAGTGCTTATCTTTCATCTGGAACCTTCAGTTCTGACCAATTTGATCGTTTAAGCACTTTTTCCCAAATTTCTCGAACTAGTGTTTCCTTTCGACTGAATCTCCGTAACCCAACTTCCGAACTCCATATCTTTCAATGTAGACCTCAGATTATCAAAATTCTTTCACCATTTTTTAATTGAACTTCAAATCTTAGTTTTGAAAGTGGGTTGACTTTTTTAGTTGTTGACTTTTTTGGGGTTGACTTTTTCATGTTTAACTTTTTCTGTCTGCTTTCTTAGACTAACTCTCAGAGTACCACCTGTAGGATGAGAAAAGTCTTTTTACATTCTGAAACATCAATTTAGGAAGAAAACATACCTGATTTAGTGGTCCGGACAAAATTAGGTGTCTACAATGTCAGTAACCAAACCTTAAGTTAACCTTAAAGAAGTAATTAGAACCCTTAAGTTCATCCAATAGGTCTTCAACCACTGATATAGGAAATTTATTTTTAATAGTCATTGCATTCAATTGTCTATAATCAATGCATAGCCTACAAGTCCCATCTTTCTTTTTGACTAGCAGACATGGTGAGGCAAATATGCTTTTATTGATTAGTATGACAGAATAAGACAAAAGTTTTGAAATTCGTTTTTCAATTTCAGCTTTTTTATGGTAAGGGAACTTGTAAGATCTTAGGTTAACAGTTGAGAATCAGGTTTAAGGTGGTATGGTGTGATCATGAGATCTTTCATGTGCTAGTCATTTAGGTTAATATCATGGTAAATAATGAGCAGAGTTTGCAATTCTGGTAGAGTCTTTACTTTTTCACACTCCACACTGATCATATACATCTCTCCTAGTGTGTCAAGATATTTATCAGCTAGTTTCTGTAGCTTTTTACTCGAGATGAGTTTTAGGCTAGCTTGGTTATGACCTCCTTTTGAAAGGTTAATTATAATTCAAGTCATGAGTGAGTTGGTGCCCTTACATCAGCCATTCTAGCCGGTTGCACTTACCAATGCTATATGGTTTTTCTCCATTAGCTATTGTAAGTGCTAAAAGATTGGTATGCACCAACTCTACACCATCTTTAGCCCATCTTGGTACCACAAAACTACGAGCACTTCTACTATCAATAAGCACATTGAAGGGTTTTCCTTTGATAGTGCCTTGAATTCTTAGTGTGTTGTGCCCAACATGGTCAGTTAATGTATTGATGGAATTTCCAAACTTTCTTCAGTGTGATCCTGTTATGTAATAGCATTTTGTTCACTGTCAAGCTATCCTTCCTTATCTTTAAATGCTTAATCTGTGGGTTCATCTACAGTTATGGAGTTTAGTTGTTTATTCTTGCACTAATGGCCAAGTAAGTATTTATCTCCACACTTAAAACACAAGTTCATTTTTCTCCTTTGTTCGATAAGTAACTGCCTGTTAGTTGTGAGAAATGTGTTTGGTATTGGTTTTAGTGTTTGAGTTGTCTAAGAGTATGTTGGTTTGGGTAAGGTCTAATATTGGTAGTGACCAGAGGTTTTGAAAGCTGTTTATGTATTTTGGCCTCAAATTCTAAGGAAAGCTCATACAACTTGGCTAGTCTTTAGGTAGTAATTAAACTAGGGGATTCATTAGCCTTAACCCTGGGCCTGAGTTCATCCTTAAGGGCACTTATATAGCTAGAAATAAAGTACCCTTCAATAAGTTGGAGTGATTTTGGTGATGTATCATGACTGAAAAGTTCAATTGATTAAACTGGTTTTTGGTTGATGTTTGAGGCTGATTTTAGACTTCTAAATATGTTGAATTGTTCTTCATACGAATGAAAATCAGTGGGAGCAACCACTCATGGAATGGTTTCATCAATGGAAGCAAACGAAAGCTTTGGAGGCATGTTCATTGTGCCACAACACATGCTGTTTGCAGCCTCTGTCCATTATTCACCAAGGCAACAGGTGACTGCTACATGGTTGCTACCAACAACCCTTAAAGTGGCAAGTATGGTGCGGCTAGGGCAGAAAATTGCAAGGAGAATTGGGGAAAAATGTTGCCTAAGGCAACAAGCAAATTCCCCAATAATGCAAAGTATTCTTCTGGCAACACCAAAACTTGTTGGAATAAAATTCCAGCACCTTTCTTTTAGAAACCCTAAAAGAAGTAATTGTATTTTTCCTCTGAATTATGCTGAGTTTGATTTATGCGTAGCCCGTACCTAGGTGCAACTCAAATTTTATCCTATTGTGCAAAATTTTTGCTTTCTTCAAGGCTTCGGTCTTCACCTTCATTAGGGTGATCGATGGGGGGGCAAACTGTAAGCGTTAAATTTTGCATCACTAAAGCTTGGAATTCAATAAGGAAAAGGTTTAACTTGAAGGACGACTAGAAATAGCATGAAAATCCAATTCTGGAAGAGTCAGCTTATGCATATTGGAAATACCTTGTGTAGATCGATACATGCTGGTGATTACTTGGAGATTAAATAAAAAATTCAAATCTATGTGACTTGGCTTATGCCGATCGGAACAAGGGAGTGCCAATCGATGAAACACGTGTTATATTCCAAGACTTTTTAGTTTTTTTTCTCGATCTCATTTCTTAGTATCAAGCTCTTGGAAGACTTTAGAGAGGTTGTCGCCCAACCTCAAGCCTATACTCTCAAAACCCTAGTTTTACACCTCTTTGCCTATAAATAGACCCCTTATCACACCCTAAATCATCATTCTCAACCCTAATAGCTCCTGCTCCCTAAATTCTTTCTTGTTTTTTTCTTCTTAGTTTTTAGGTTTGTAGACACATAATTTTGTCCGGGCCCCTAAATCAGGTACATTTTCTTCCTAAATTGATGTTTCAGAATGCTAAAAGGCTTCTCATCCTGCATGTGGTACTCCGAGGCTTAGTCTAAGAAAGCAGACATAAAAAGTCAAACTCGAAAAAGTCAACCCCTAAAAAAGTCAACCTCAAAAAAGTCAACTACTGAAAAAGTCTCAAAATCAAGATTTGAGGTTCAATTGAAAAACGGTGAAAGAATTTTGATAATCCGAGGTCTACATTGAAAGATATGGAGTTTGGAAGTTGGGTTACGAGATTCAGTAGAAAGGAAACCCTAATTCGGGAAATTTGAGGAAAAGTGCTTAAACGATCAAATTAGTCAGAATTGAAGGTCTCAAATGAAAGATAAGCACTGACTACGGGTAATGGAGAAGCCACTTGGAAGAAAAACTGATAGAAAAGTCAATTCGGAAGAAAACCGAGAATTAGGGTTTTTTGGTGGATTTCGTTGAAATTTGGAAAAATTACAGAAATGGCCCGATTCGGTAGATCTAAAGCCCTTAATTGATGAGAAATGATAAAACAAGGATAGCCCGAGGCTCAGTTTGAAGAAAATTTGGAAATCAGACTTGTTTTGAGCAAAACTAGGTTTCGGAGGCAAAAGGTCAAAATTGGAAAATATGGGAAAAATAGCAAATGAACTCCAAAAATTATGAAAATTGTCAAATCTCATTCTTAAACCATTTCGAAGAGATTGGTGAAAGAAAATCTTGATTCGGAGTTCGTTTGCAGAATGGCCAAATCCCGGGTCCCTTATGCAGTAATTGAAGCGGATAAATCCCGAACAAATAGCAAATGAACTCCAAAAATTCTGAAAATTTTCACATCTCATTTTTAAATTATTTGGAAGATATTTGCAAAATAAAATATTGATTTGGAGTTCGTTTGTAAAATGGCCAAATTCTGGGTCCCCTATGAAGTAATTCAAGCAGATAAATCCCGAAAAAAATAGTAAATGAGCTCCAAAAATTATGAAAACTTTCAGATCACATTTTTAAATTATTTTGAAAATATTGGTGAAGAAAAATATGGATTCGGATCTCGTTTAAAAAGGGTCAAGTTCGGGTGCATAAAAGGGGCAATTTCGAAAATAAATCCGAAATAAATAGCAAATGGACTCCGAAAATTTTGAAAACTTCCAGAATTTGATTTTTTATTATTTCAGAATTATTCAAAAAATAAAATTCTAATTTGGAGTCCGTTTGCTATTTATTTAGGTTCGGGAGGCAAAAAGGTCATTTCACCGAAGAAACCAAAAAAGGGCAAATTTGTAATTGATGAAAATATGAAAGAAGAAGGAATTGCTGGGATTTTTCTTCCCTTGGTGAGCCAACATAGAGGAGAAGAAGGAAGCTTGAACAATTTAATTCCTTAGTCACTATCAAGCCACATGCTACCACTAACACCTTGCAAATGGTCCCCCCTTCATCCAATGGCTTAGGTGCCTTGTAGGAAAGTTGGATGCACCATCCAATGGCCAAGTTTAAATGCCAAGATGACATTTTTATTTGTCATGAAAGAACCCTATCCAATGGCCAAGAATGGAAGAAAAAATATAAGCACAACTCATCCAAGGGTGAGCATCCATTCGGTTAAGCAAGGAAGTGCATGGGATTATCTCTTTTCATTCAATGGCTTAGGCCATCTACAAGGGCTGAGTACACATGTTGAGGGCTGGATTTAATCTAAAAGATGTCATTTTTATGTTGTCCTCATCCAATGACCAAGGATGGAAGAGCACAACTCATCCAAGGGTAGGCACTCAAGGGGGCAAGCAAGGGAGTGCATGGGATTGGTCCTCTTATGCATCTAAGGGCTAAGGTTACTTCAAGGGCTGAGTACACATATTAAGGGCTGCTATCAATTGGCAAGATGACATTTTTATGTTGTCATCAAAATATCTTAATCTAAAGGACAAGATTGGAGGAGAAAAAAGTGCAATTCCCATCCAAGGGTGAGAGGCCATTCGGCCAAGGCTAAAGAGGGGAGTTTGTTTCATTTTTTCATATTTTTTTTGGCTGGAAACAGTAGCTAATTTGGAAAAGAAAAAGGTTTTGAAAGAAAGAAGAAAAAGGTTTTCAATAGAGAGCTTGAAGGTAGTCATCTCTACCAAGTTCTAAGCATAGCTTTCTTCTTGTTTTCTATGGTGTTTTCTTGATTTTCTATCTTGTTTTCCTACTACATTTTTCATAGAAATAAAGTTTTTTAATGTTTACTTACGTTTTTATCTCTTATTCTTTATTAAAATGGTGGAAAACAATTTTTTTTTACATGGTTTCATGCTTTGGCCGAATATGGCTTATTTACTTGCCTTGGTTTTCCTTTTTTTTCTTCCTTGAATGTTGTTGTGAAAAATGATTTTTAGAGTATTCTAAGGTTCTGATTTTTTTACAAAAGATGAAGCAAAAAGGTTGAAATGGCTACATGATCTTGGCTAGACCAAGTGACCATGGTTAGGAGAGAGGCTATACCTATTTTTACCTACCATGAAGCTCACCTTAATTTCCTTGTTTAACATGGTTTATTTTCTGTTTTATTGAGATGAAAAGGCTTCATGATCTTGGCAAGACCAAGTGATTACGGTTAGGTGAGAGGCTATGCCCATTTGATACCAAACCATGGAGCGTAACTTTCCTTGTTTATTTACTAGTTTTGCTTGTTATTTGCTTTGCATGGCTATGTTTAATTTTTTTTTTTTATGTTTTTTACATTATTTTCTCTGCTATATTTGTTTCTATATGTCATTTCCATGCTTGATATTGTATCCTTGCATATTCGGCCATTGTTGTTCATATGCTCATGTTGTGCATTTTTTTCATGTATCATGTCTTATATTATAAACATGTTTGCATTTTCTATATTTTGTTCCATGACCATTCAGCAACTTCATTTTTGTATGCCTTGCATGTGCATTTTCCTTTTGCTTCTTAACTTGTTTGCATTCGGCTAAGGGTTTGTCTACCGGTGTAGACACCTAATTTTTTTCGAGCCTCCTAAACTAGGTAAATTTTTCCTTGTACTTTTTTTAGAATGCATAAAATCTCTTCTCATCTTGCAGATGGTCCTCCAAGACTTGTGATTCAGAGTTCAGCATGAAAAGTCAATCCAAAAAAAGTCAACTCCAAAAAAGTCAACCTTTAGTCAAAATCAAGATTTGAAGTTGAATTGAACAATGGTGAAAGAATTTTGATAATCCGAGGTCTAAAACGAAAGATGTGGAGTTCGGAAGAGGGATTACGAAAATTTCACTGTAAGAGAAGCCCTAATTCGGCAAATTTGAGGAAAAGTGCTTAAACGATCAAATTGGTCGAAATTGGAGGTTCCAAATGAAATATAATTAATGACTACGGGTATTGGAAGGGCTAATTGGAAGCAGAACCAAAGGAAGAGTCAATTTGGAAGAAAAAACCGAAAATTAGGGTTCCGGTTAAAAAGGGTAAATTTTGCAAATTTCGAAAAAATGGCAAAGATGGCCCAACTCGGTGAAACTGAAGCCCCCAGTTGATAAAGAATGAGTGAACAAGGATAGTCTAAGGCCCAGTTTGAAGTGAATCCAAATAAAGAGCCGATTGGAGAAAAAACAGAAAAACGAGAAAATTCTCGAGTTTGAAAAGGGGAAAACTAAATCGAAGGGAAATTTGATCGTAAAAAATGGGCATTTTCGGACCAACTCAAATTCAATATATGAAAAAGGCAGTGGAAAAAGAAAATCTGGAAATCGACTCGTTTTGAGTAAAAACGAGGCTTTGGAGGTTGAAAGGCAATATTGGAAAATTCCAAAGATAATTCCGAGAAAAATAGCAAATGAGCTCGAAAAATTTTGAAAAACTTGAAGTTCTGAGTTTTATAATTTTTGGAAGAGAACGGTGAAGAAAATTCCGGAATCGGAGCTCATTTGAAAAATGGCAAAGTTTGGGTGCACTAAGCCGAAATTCCAGAAGATAATTCCGGAAAAAATAGCAAACGAGCTCCAAAAATTTTGAAAACTTGCAGTTATGAGCTTTATAATTTTTGGAAAATATTGGTGAATAAAAATCCGGCATCGGAGCTCATTTGAAAAGTGGCAAAGTTCGGGTGCACAAAGCCAAAATTCCTGAAGATAATTCTCAAAAAAATAGAAAACGAGCTCCAAAAATTCTGAAAACTTCCAGATCTGAGTTTTATATTTTTTGGAAGAGATTGGTAAAGAAAAATCCAAAATCAGAGTTCAAATGAAAAGGTAAATTTTGGGTGCCATTAACCAAACAATTCAAGAGAAAATTCTGGAAAAAATAGGAAACGAGCTCAAAAAATTATAAAAAACTACAAATCTCAATATTATATTTATTTGGATGGATTGGAGAAAGAAAAACCGGATTTGGGGTCCTTTTGCAATTAAATTAAGTTCGAGGGCTAAAAGGGTAATTTTATCGAAGAAGCCGAAAAGGGCCAATTTGCAATTAAAAAAATATGAAAGATGAAGGAATTACTGGGATATTCCAGGCCCTTGGTTGGTCAGCTCATGAATGAAGGGTGGTATTTAATTCATTTCATCAAGTGGTCCATATCAAATTGCAAGATACCATTTTTAATGTCATGAAAATATCTTGTCCATCCAATGGCCTAGGTGCTTTGTAGAAAGATGAGTACATCCTTCAATGGCCAAGATCAAATTGCAAGATAGCATTTTTATTGTCATGAAAATATATTGATCTAATGGCCTATATTGTGGGAGAAAAAGATGACCACTTGTGATCCAAGGGCTTAGGATGAAAAAAAAAAGGCACACACACTCACTACTAGAGGAGGGATGGCCATACCATTCAAAGGGGGGGTTCTGATTTTTACAAGGGCAGTAGCAAAGAAGAGAGAAAAAGGGGAGGAAAAAAAAGAAGAGGAGGAAAAATAAGAGATTTCTTACTACTCTTTGATTTGGAAAGCTAAAGCAAGGTAGCTATTTTCTTTCATGCTATTTTCTATGCTTAGTTCATATGATTTTGTTATTCCTTTATGATTTTTATTTTTATTTTATTTTCTTTCATTAAATAAAATTGTCTTTCAAAACAAGTTCCAAAAGATTTCTTCATGTTCTATAAAATAACCAAGTTTGTCAAAAAAATTCTTACATGTTCTTGCTTGATGTGGTTTGCTTGTTGGTTGTGGTAGGATGGATCCCCTTATTTGTTGCTTCATGTTCATGCATTCATCTCATCCCTACTTGATTTTTGACTTAAGCCAACTAATGGCTCAAAGTCAAGCTCTCATGAGCATGCTTGTGGAAAATTAAAATTTGTCAAGTTGGATTTTCTAACATTATGATTTTTTTCTCATTAGGCAACCCTTGTCCAAATTTTTAGAAATTTTTACCACTGATTGTAGGACCTTAGAGGAGTCTCTAATATTTTTAATCTGGTTTTTAGACATTTTTATCAAAGGTTTAAAAATGTTTTTTGGTTAAGCAGTTTTTTACAAACTGTTCTGTCATTCATGAATTTTCGAGTAGATCATCCTTAGTCTAAAAATTAAGCCAATTTTTTTCCCATAGAGGTCGACATGTTCTAAGTCTTCTATAATTTTTTTAGATGTTTTTGAAATTTTTTGGAAAGGAAAAAAAAATAGGTTTTCAAGACGGCCTGTGAGAGTCAGAGTTGTTTTTTAGAATTGGTAACTTTCAGTTTTGGTTAATTCGGTCTTAGTATCCATGCTCCAAAAATTAAGCCAATTTTTTCCCATAGAGGCCGACATGTTGTAGGTCTCCCATAATTTTTTCAGATATTTTTGAAATTGTTTAGAATGGTAAAAAAAATCGATTTCCAAAATCGGTCAGAAAAGTCAGATTTATTTTTAAGAACTAATAGTTTTATGTTTTGTTTAAGGCACTAAGAGGGGGCTGATTTAATACATAAGTTGCTGTCTTAGGTTAATTTCTAAGTTATTTTAATCCTAAAATTTAATTTTATAAAAGTCGGGTCAAGGATGGTCAACCCCAGGTTTCAAAACTAGAAAAAATTAGAGCCTTTTAAAAATTGTATTCGGTCAAGTTTACTTTTACTCAAAAATTTTTATTTTTTTTTTAAATCTGAGTCCTAAATCCAATTTTGAAAATCCAATTCAAGTATCTTCCTAAGGTAGTCGGATACCCTTTTAGGTATACGGATGTCCTTACTTCAAGGAAGAAATACATTTCCATGCATTGCATTTTCAAATATGTTTTTTCTTAACTTGTCATAAAAACGTATTTTTCGGTTTATTGAACATTTAGCGAGAGTTAGTTCCTAATTTTTGCCGGGTTTGTCGGGGAGGTGAAGAAATTACTCAACGCACGTGTTTATGGAATTGAAATGTATGATTTTTGTTTTACTCGGAACCATGTAAATATCATCTGAAAGAATTATTTTTCAAACTTTGTCGGGTTTGCCAGGAAACACGGTAATATTTTTCGACATATGCTATTTATATGATTCCTCACAAATCCATTTCAAGTAATGTTGTGTGCATGTGATCATGATGTGATTATGAATATTTTATGATGATATCATTTTGTGATTTTGCCATGTCAAGCATGCCATGTCATTCATTCACATGCCATGTCATTCATATGCAATGTCATCCATTCACATGTCATGCCATCTAGATTAGGACATGTCATTCAGTATGCCATGTCATTCATATGCCATGTCATTCACATGCCATGTCATTCATTATGCCATGTCATTCATATGCCATGTCATTTATATACCATGTCATTCATCATGCCATGTCATTCATATGCCATGTCATTCATTATGCCATGTCATTCACATGCTATGTCATTCACATGCCATGTCATTCATTCACATGCTATGTCATTCACATGCCATGTCATTCATTATGCCATGTCATCTTGCTTGTTATATCGATTTTATTCACATACCGTGTCATTTTATGCCATGTCACATGCCATGTCATTTTATGTCATCCATATGCCATGTCGATTTCATTCACATGCCATGTCGTCTTTCATGCCATGTCACATGCCATGTTATTTTATGCCAGGTCATCTTGCATGTCATGTCGATTTTATTTACATGTCATCATTTCATGCCATATCATATGCCATGTCATTCATTAGGCTATGTCATCCATATGTCATGTCATTCACATGTCGTGTCATTCACATGCCATGTCATTTTATGCCATGTCATCCATTCACATGTCATGCCATCTAGATTAGGCCATGTCATTCGCTTGCCATGTCATTCATTTGTGCCATGTCATTCATATGCCATGTCATTCATTCACATGTCATGTTATTCATTATGCCATGTCATTCATATGCCATGTCGTTCATTATGTCATTACATTCATATGTCATGTCATTCATTCACATGACATTCATTCTCATGCCATGTCATTTATATGCCATGTCATTTTGTTTGCCATGTCGATTTCATTCACATGACATTCACTCTTATGCCATGTCATTCATATGCCATTCCACTTTGTTTGCCATGTCGATTTCACTCACATGACATTCATTCTTATGCCATGTTATTTCGTTTGCCATGTCATTTAGTCCGCCAAGCTTAGGTTTGTCATGTCGATTTCATTCACATGACATTCATTTCTTTATGCTATGTCATAATTTCTTTTACCATGTCATAATAAAATATTTTTCATACCATGGTAAATATGCATGCTCATTTAATCTTTAGCTTAGTACCATTTTGCATATTCATGATCATTTTTTATGATTTTTGAAATACATGAAAAACAAATAACATTTTTTAAAAATAAGGATATTCCCGAGTTAAAATAATTCATGAGTTCTCTATCGGGTTTGCTGGGGAGGATATCATCAATTATCATTAACAATGGAATATCTTTCTTTCAAAAAATGTGAATGATTCGGAAATTTTCTAAATAAATAAAAAATTCTATGTTTTGCCGGGTTTGCCTGGGAATATAGAAAATTTTTAAGTTAATAAATTCCTAATCATTTTCAACTAGAAATGGGATTATTTTTCTTTAAAATGGGAATTATTTTAAAATGCCAATTTCAAAATCGATTTTCATCGAGACTCTAGACAACACATGATTAATAAGGTACCATTTTATACGGGCATTATGGGGGTGCTAATCCTTCCCCGCACGTAACCGATTCCCAAACCCGCTTCTTTGATTTCTCGATTTAAAGCGCAGACTTCGAAATTGGTTTTAAAAATGTTTTAATTAATTTAAAATGTTTTACAAAACCGGTTTTAATAGGTGGCCGATCACACCTAGCCAAAAAAGATTACTGACCGACTCCATTTCTTTTTCGAGGTTGTTTTCAAACCCTCATTTTATTTCAAGAGGAATTAAGTTGACTTTTCCTCTGTTTCCCCAATGTCACACTTAACGAGTAATGTCTCGCGATGAGACTTGTTATTTTTTAGGTTGCGACAGCTTGGCGACTCCGCTTGGGACTATTAGAGAGTCAGGCCTAGAATTAATCATGTGTTATCGATAGTCTCGGTTTTGTCAGTTTTATCCGGTATTTAATTTTAATTCCCACATTTTTTAAATAAAAAGAAGAATTTTGAAAATAATAAAATGTCTTTAAATATGTTCATATTCATTCACATGTATTTTATTATTGTTTTCTAGTTATTTATTGTTGTATATTACTATTGCATTCTTGTTGGTTAATGCGTTACACTATTCTTGATCTTTGTTCAATAAATTGTCGGGGTATCTAGGATAGAGGTTGTAGAATAGATGGTGAAAGATTCGTTTGTTCTTCCTCACACACTACACTTACATTTGCATATCATGAGCCCTATACCCGGGTTCCGTCCTTTTAAGTGGAAGTAAAGTACCTACGCTTCGTGTGGCAATAGCCTCCGCATAAGCTAGCGAAACACTTTCGGAGTGTCAAATTACATACGCTTCGTGTGGCAATAGCCTCCGCATAAGCCTGGAAAATGTACTCTAACGAATTGAACCCTCTTTAATCGGGGTGCCTTACTAGCCTTCACCGATGACAGTGAGGAGAAATTTGGAGCCTTTTTAGAACCTAATGCAACCTCATATAGTGAACCTAGGCGAAGTCATGCCGAATTTCCGTTAGAGGTACCGAAGCTAGGAACACATGGAGGAATGCTTCTGATCTTTTGCCATTTATTTTTGCATTCTAAATAAGCATTGTAGATCGGGCAACGATGAACGTACATCGCCCTTAATAAATTTGGTATGTCGCCCAAAGGCATCAAGATGCTTAAATAAGTTGACATTGTTGGAACAAATGTCCATTGGCTTTTTCTTGAAATTGAAAATATAAAAATTCTTTTTCAAACATTTTTGCATTTTGCATATTTCATGCATATATATGAAATAAAGCATGTACATCCATGGTTTTTTTATCTCATTCTTTTCAATAAATGGATGGTGATAATACTCTCATTTGATGATTTCATAAACATTCAGTGGTTAAATAAGAATTGTAGACCGGTAGTGTTGAGTAAATATTTGCATATTGTACCATAATAGGATCCACAACCCCGAAATTCTTCTAAAAAATAATATGTTGATTTTTGCGGGGAAGTTCAAAAAAATCACGGATTAAATTTGGGGGAAAACCTTGCATAATGAGATTTTTGAATAATCAAGATTGGTCCCACCAATTTTGTTTAATCATTGATTAATCTCTTTGCATATACCCTTGTGATTAATTCATTTATTCTTTACATGTATCATGTTGACATCATGTTACAG
The DNA here is from genome assembly GCA_030761205.1 of Fremontodendron californicum. Classification (NCBI taxonomy): domain Eukaryota; kingdom Viridiplantae; phylum Streptophyta; class Magnoliopsida; order Malvales; family Malvaceae; genus Fremontodendron; species Fremontodendron californicum. The sequence continues at coordinate 6,585,243 of JAULJL010000025.1, read as the reverse complement.
TCTTAACATGCATAGGTCATTCATGGTAGAATACATTTGTGACATACATGGTCATTCATTGCATATATCCATGCATTGATTTGTTTGTTCTTTGCATGCATCAGCACGATTTCTCTGTATATGTTCATGCATTGATTTGTTTATTCTTTACATGCATCATGTTAGCATCAGGTCGCATTCATGACAAACATAGTCAGCATGATTTCTCTATATATGTTCATGCATTGATTTGTTTATTCTTTACATGCATCATGTTAGCATTAGGTTGCAGTCATTACAAACATAGTCAGCATGATTTCTTTGTATATGTTCATACATTGATTTGTTTATTCTTCACATGTATCATGTTGGCATCAGATAGCATTCATGACAAACATAGTCAACATGATTTTCTCTGTATATGTTCATGCATTGACTTACTTATTCTTTACGTGCGCATCATAAAGTTGCATTCATAACAAACATAGTCGGCATAATTTCTCTGTATATGTTCATACATTGATTTGTTTATTCTTTACATTCATCATGTTAACATCAGGTTGAATTCATGATAACATAGTTAGCATGATGTCTCTATCTATGTTCATGCATTGATTAGTTTATTCTTTACATACATCATGTCGACATCAGGTTGCATTCATGGCATACATAGTCAGCATGATTTCCCTGTATATTTCCATGCATTGATTGGTTTATTCTTTACATACATCATGTTGACATCAGGTTGCATTCATGGCATACATTGTAATCATGATTTCTCTGTATATGCTCATGCATTAATTTGTCACATCGGCATCAGGTTGCATTCATGGCATACATGGTTAGCATGATTTCTTTGTATACACTCTGTGTCAGTCATTTATTCTTTACATGCGTCGTATTGATATCGTGTTGCATTCATAGTATATATAATCATTCATTGGAAAATGCATCTGGAACATACATGGTCATTCATTACATATATCCATGTATTGATTTTTCTTATTCTTTACATGCATCATGTTGGCATCGCGTTGCATTTATAATATACATGGTCAACATTTTTCTCTGTGTATACCCATGCGTTTTTTATTCTTCACGTGCATCAAATTGCATTCATGACATTCATGGCTCATTCATCATGAAACATATTTGGAACGGGGATAAAATAGAAATTGGATTGGCTTTAAGAACGTTGAAGAAGTTTCTCTTTCAAATCAGAGGTATAAGAAGCACTGAGTACCTTTTTAATACAGGCTAGAGCTATGGAGAATGAACAAGCTGCCCGAATGGAAAGAACGGAAAGGGTACAGGAAGAACTGCGAGAACAGCTAGCAAAATCTCAAGCAGAATCTAGAGATCAGATGACTAAACTGATGGAGCTAGTGTCCGCCGCAATCAAGGGAAAGGGATACACTGAAAACTTGACCAACAAAGAAGGGTTGGGGACACAAAAGGATCAGAATGAGGTTGTAATGATAGGTGTCTAGTCTTTTCAGAACATAGTTAATCCCGTCAACGTCCTGAACTTAGATGATCCAGCTGAACAAGCAAAACTGAAAAATGGTTGAGTCGAATGGGGCTGAGTCGGTAGATTCCCAAAGGAAGTAATCAGCTGTTAGAGGAAAAGCTCCGGGTAGTAGAAAGTACAGATGTATTTGGGAGTGTAGATGCAAACGAACGTTGTTTGGTCTCCGATTTAATCATTCCTCCTAAATTCAAGGTTCCCAACTTTGAGAAATATGATGGGACAACCAATTCGTCAGCCCACATCATAGTTTTGCCGAAAGATGACGGGCCATACAGATAATGATAAGCTTTTGATCCATAGCTTTTAGGATAGCCTCAGCGGGTCAGCAATTAGGTGGTATAATCAGTTGAGCAAGGATCGGATTCACTCTTGGATTGATTTGGCTAATGCATTTTTAAGTCATTACAAGCATGTGACTGATATGGTGCCTATCCGTCTCACTTTGCAAAATATAGAGAAAAAGGTTACTGAGAGCTTCAAAGAGTATGCTCAGAGATGAAAGAACATGGCCACCCAAGTACGACCGCCCCTGACTCAGAAGGAAACCACTATCCTTTTTGTAAACACACTGCAGGCCCTGTACTATGATAGACTCGTCGGCAATGCCACGAAGAATTTTTCGGATATGGTAATCTCCGGGGAAATGATTGAGAATGCTATCAAGACTAGAAAACTCGAAGGAGATAAAACATCCAATGCAGAGAGAAACAGGACACCCAAAAAGAAAGAGGAAGATGTCCAAGCTATTGGAGGCTTTGCCCCATATATTCAAGCCCCCTCATACCAACCATCATGTCTTTCTATGAACTACATATCTCAGGGTTCATACTTATACCCAATAGCCTCTCAGAATCCAGCAAATCTTCAACCTCTTGTCAGCCAGAGGAAGCCAAAGAACATCCGAAAAAGAGATTGGTTTGAGCCGCTCCCCTTGTCTTACTCTGAACTATTGCCCTAGCTGGTCGAAGAGCAACTCCTCACTAAAGTTCCAGTGGAGCCTTTCCAACCCCCATACCCGAGCTGGTATGACGAGAATGCATATTGTGATTATCATTCCGGGATTCGGGGACATTCCACAAAAAATTGCCTATGTCTGAAACGGAAGGTTCAAGCACTCATCAATAAAGGGCAGTTAGATGTGGGGAAGAAACAAAGGTCAGACAGCATGGAGAATACACTAAATGGGAATGATGAGACCATTGTGGATGTCATAATGGGGGAAGAATATGAAAAGGTCGAAAAGAGTATCGAGGAATAGCCAGTTTCAATTAGGGAAAACATGTCAAGGAGGAGTTTTTGACGCATGTGGTTTCATACCTCATGATGGAAACACTTGTCTCATGTTGGCATTCATATGAATTAAATGAATTTTGAATTTTAAATGCTTTGTGTTTGTTGTGTTTTAACAATAATTTGAATAGGAAAAAACAAGCATTAAGGAAGTCTAATAATGGATAGTCTTGAGAATATTGATGATGATTGTTAGAAATGACCCAATACCTTCCCCCTTCTCTTTTGGGCTTTCCTATGCCTAAATCCTTTGAACCAAGACCACTTGAAAGACCTAATGCTTCAAGGAATATGAATGATTGAACTTCATAAACCACAAAATAAGCAAAGATGTAGATCCTAGCCTAGGCTATGAGCAATGGAACCAACTTTTTGAAAACAAATGAGACATTCTTTCAAGAATCAAGATCGTGGTAATTTGATGAGTGTCAAGGTTGTGCTAAGACCATTCACAATAACCTGAAATCACCAATTGTCCAAACATCACTTCATGATTGACACCTCGAGTACAATGATTAAACCAGATTATCCCATGTCCCAAAGAAAACCTATTTTTGGGCCATATTTTCCTTCTCACCTCGAATAAACCCAAGATTGAAACTAGGCCTTTTCAATGTAAACCTAGACTTGTGATGTTCCTTGTAATGATACAAATTCTCATGATTAATCAAATTGGGGCATCATATGTAGAAATGATGAATACGTGGTGAATAAGGATGGATTAACGCATGAATCATTGGGGCATGTGACAAAAAGGAAAGAAAAAAGAAAGAAGAAAAATTGTGATATCATGCATATGAGAATTCGGATGATTCCAAAGTGCAAAATGAAATTCTGATTGTCTCTTCCCCCTGGGGATTGCTTTTCAATGAGAATATTTGTGCTTGATATAAGAAATGGCCATCTTTCTTATCTCTTTCACAAAAAGAAATTATCCATAGTCACCCCTTTTGAGCCGAAAGAATTCTTTCTTTTTTGAACCCTGATCAAGGATCACCCTTTACGCTAGAGAGAAAATGCGAGGAAAGATCTTCTCAAAGACCACGGAGAAATGAGTCCTATCTCGAAGACAAATACAAAGCAAATTGATCTCCCAAATAAATACGGGTTCATTCTGTAGAAATGAAGGTGCAAAAGAAAAAGAAAAAAGATGGAAAAATGAAAGCCAATAACAAAAAAGAGAAGAGAAAACACACAAAAAAAGTGTGAAAAAGTATGGCAAATGAAAGCCAAGAACAAAGAAGAAAAGGAGCAAAAGTCAAAAAAGGAAAGAAAAGTCCAAAAGGGACAAATGCTTCAAAGAGAATCCTCCTCAAGAAATGATCCTTGATCTGATTACCCTCAAACACATATTTTGGGCCTATTTATCCTTTCTTTCTAAACCCCGAACCATGGCCTACATTACGTGCTTTAAAAGTCCATTTTGATCAAGCATGAATTTTTAACTTGAAGAGTTTTTCCTCAAATTTTATCCCATCTCATCAAATTATCATTTCACTATGGAATAATTTAGAATTCTCAAGTGCATGGTAAAATAATTCAAAAAAAAAAAAGAGAAAAAAATGGAAAGAATGGGACTCTAGGGCGAAAACCCAAAAATGGGCGGTCTAGAGTAAAATGGGAGTCTTCGATGCCATCTATGTTAGTGCCAATGCCACAAAAGAGAAGGTTATTTTGAAGAAAATCGAGGAACATCTAGGAATTCCTAAACCTCCTAATCTTTCAACTTTCATTTGGAGGATTGACTTCAAAAATTGAGAACTTTTCCCTCCAAAATCAACTTTCCAGTTTGAACATCTCTGCCAATCTTGACGCTTGTCAAAACGTCATGATTTGGAAACTAAAAGAATGTTGAATTTGTTTAATTCTCAAGGAATTCGTATTTTATAAAACTTGTTTCATTTGTGAGCTTGGAAGGGATATACATTTTTGTTGTGAAGTTTTCTTCGATCAACCAAAATCCTGTCGTATCAAGCCTTTCAATTAAAGTTGAAAAGCCTAGATTGTCACTTAGGGAAATTTCTAACAGTAATCATCAATCTTCAAAAGATTCGTACATCACACACTGTAGGGTTAATATTTTTGGCTTAGAAGTTTTCATTGAGTGAGCAATTTTTTTTCAAAATGGGAAAACAAATAAAATTATATATTTTTTGAAATAACCATTTTTTATGTTGACATGAGACAAGGGTTTTTCTAACCTAAAGGTATGGAACTACTAGGGTTGACCTTAACTTCCCGACATAGAACTCGGCAAACAGATTTTCATTGATAAGAGTTTGAAAACTGTTGGGGAAAGAAGATAGCCGAAGACTGAAAGGAGAATGACCTCTTATGGGCACGAGTATTCAAGATACACTCTGATTTGAAGAGGAAAAATGAATTGGAAAGGCCAAGCCAAAGTCTAGAAAAATAGTCGGGGACATTGGCATCATTCATGAGCACTTACCTCTTTATTGAGCTTTGCACTTGCACCATGTCAGCAAACATTTGCATCATTCATGGGTATTTGCATTTGCACTATTCCATGAGCATCTACATGTTACCGTCACAATTATATCCTTCATGGACATTCTGCATTTGCGTCATCTCAAGCAATTGCATCATTTCTAGGATCATTGCATCTTTATTGTTGTAAGATAACTGCAATTACACCATTCATGAACCACTTACATGAACACGATTCGAAGAGGCATCTACATCTTTTCATGAAGCATTTGCATCATTATTGATATAGGCATTCGCATCAATTAGAAGCATGCGGCACATTGCTAATTTTTGCATTTGCATCAAGAAGTATTTTCATCTTATTCAATATTTGCATTTGCATCAATCCAAGATATTTGTAGTAGTACCATGAAGCATGTGCATCTTGTTTAATCTTTGCATCTGCATCAAGAAGCAATTGCATCAATCCAATACATTTGCAGTAGTACCATGAAGCAGATGCATCTTGTTTAATCTTTGTATCTGCATCAAGAAGTATTTGCATCAATTGAAGACATTTGCATTTGCACCATGAAGCATTTGCATCTTATTCAATCTCTACATCTGCATCAAGAAGCATTTGCATCAATTAAAAACATTTGCATATGCATCATGAAGCATTTGCCTCTTCTCTCAAAACCATCAGGTACACTTTCAACATATTTTCAAAAAACAAATGTGGATAAGTCATCCAGACACCATATTCAGAAAATACCCCAAGCTTCACTAGATCTCTTCTCGACCTTTGGCTTCGCTCAGGTCATCTCAGAAAAAATACCTCTGGCTTCACCAGATCTCCTCTTCACCCAGATCTTTCTCGACCTTCGGTTTCATCCAAGACATTCCAATTTCTTGCTTCATCCAGATCTTTCTCAACTTTTGGTTTCACCCAGGTCATATCAATCTCTGGCTTCATCCAGATCTTTCTCGACCTTCGATTTCACCCAGGTCATATATCTCTGGCTTCATCCAAATTTTTCTCGACCTTCGGTTTCACCCAAGACATTCCAATTTTTGGCTTCATCCAGATCTTTCTCGACCTTCGATTTCACCCAAGACATTCCAATTTCTGGCTTCATCCAGATCTTTCTCAACTTTCGTTTTCACCCAAGTCATTTCAATTTCTGGCTTCTTCCAGATCTTTTTTCGACTTCTGATTTCGCCCAAGTTATCTCATTTTAAAATTATCTTTGGTTTCGCCTAGATAACTTTTCGACTTCTTGTTTCGACCAAGTCATCTCATTTTAAAATTATCTATGGTTTCGCATAGATAAATTTTCAACTTCTGGTTTCACCCAAGTCATATCATTTGAAAATTATCTATGGTTTCTCCTAGATAACTTTTTGACTTCTGGTTCCGCCCAAGTTATCCTTTAGAAAATTATCTATGATTTCGCCTAGATAATTTTTCGACTTCTAGTTTCGCCCAAGTCATCTCATTTGAAAATTATCTATGGTTTCGCCTAGATAACTTTTCGACTTCTCGTTTCACCCAAGTCATCTTTTTGAAAATTATCTACGGTTTCTCCTAGATAACTTTTTGACTATTGGTTCCGCCCAAGTCATCTCTTTGAAAATTATCTACGATTTCTCCTAGATAACTTTTCGACTTCTGGTTTTGCCCAAGTCATCTCATTTGAAAATTATCTATGGTTTCACCTAGATAACTTTTGATCTACGGGTTGGCCCAGGTCTTTTTAATTTTTGGTTTCACTAGTAAAACTTCACCAAGATAAGATAAGGCCCCGAGACCACCGTCGAGGTATTTTCTTCTCTTGCAAATCGAACTCGTTTCCTTAAGACGGGTCGAGCCTTGATTAGTCAGGGAACTCAATTTAAGGACAAAAATCTTCTATTTACAGCTTTTTTCGAAAAAAACAAATAAATGATGAAATAAATGGAAATGAAGAATAAAGCAAACTCTATTTCTTTTTCTTTACATGTGATTTCACTAATTGGACAAAATTATTGTCTATTTATCTTTGCCTGATTCCTGATTCTCAGTAATAGCCAAAGATGGGCAACTGTAGACACCTAATTTTGTCAGAGCCCCCTAAACCAGGTAAATTCTTCCTTGTACTTTTTTTAGAATGCAAAAAATCTCTTCTCATCTCGCAGATGGTCTTCTAAGACTTGTGATTCAGAGTTCAGCATGAAAAGGCAATCCGAAAAAAGTCAACTTTGAAAAGTCAACCACTAAAAAAGTCAACCCTTAGTAAAAATCAAGATTTGAAGTTGAATTGAACAATGGTGAAAGAATTTTGATAATCCGAGGTCTACAACGAAAGATATGGAGTTCGGAAGAGGGATTACGAAAATTTCAGTGTAGGGGAAGCCTTAATTCGGCAAATTTGGGAAAAAGTGCTTAAACGATCAAATTGGTAGAAATTGGAGGTTCCAAATGGAATATAATTAATGACTACGGGTATTGGAAGGGCCAATTGGAAGCAGAACCAAAGGAATATTTAATTTGGAAGAAAAAACCAAAAATTAGGGTTTCAGTTAAAAATGGTGAATTTCGTAAATTTGGGAAAAACGGCAAAAATGACCTAATTCGGTGAAATTGAAGCCCCCAGTTGATAAAGAATGAGTGAACAAGGATAGTCCAAGATCAGGTTTGAAGTGAATCTAAAGGAAGAGCCGATTAGAGCAAAAACGAAAAAACGAGAAAACGAGAAAATTCTCGAGTTTCGAAAGGGGAAAACTAAATCGTAGGGGAATTTGATTGTAAAAATTGGGTGTTTTTGGACCAACTGAAATTCAATATATGAAAAAGGCAGTAGAAAAAGAAAATCCAAAAATCGGACCCGTTTTGAGTAAAAACGAGGCTTTGGAGGTTGAAGGGCAATATTGGAAAATCCCAAAGATAATTCCAGGAAAAATAGCAAATGAGCTCGAAAAATTCTGAAAACTTGCAGTTCTGAGTTTTATAATTTTTGGAAGAGATCGGTGAAAAAAAACAGGAAACGGAGCTCATTTGAAAAATGGCAAAGTTCAGGTGCACTAAGCCGAAATTCTAGAAGATAATTTCGGGAAAAATAGCAAACGAGCTCCAAAATTCTGAAAACTTGCAGTTCTGAGCTTTATAAATTTTGGAAAATATTGGTGAATAAAAATCTGGAATTGGAGCTCATTTGAAAAATGGCAAAGTTCGGGTGCACTAAGCCAAGATTTCAGAAGATAATTCCCTAAAAAATACCAAACGAGCTCCAAAAATTATGAAAACTTCCAGATCTGAGTTTTATATTTTTTTTGGAAGAGATTGGTGAAGAAAAATCTGGAATCGGAGTTCAAATGAAAAGGTGAATCTTGGGTGCCACTAACCGAAAAATTCAAGAGAAAATTTCGGGAAAAATAGAAAACGAGCTCGAAAATTTTTGAAAATCTACAGATCTCAATATTATATTTATTTGGATGGATTGGAGAAAGAAAACCGGATTTGGGATCCGTTTGCAATTAAATTAAGTTCAGGGGCTAAAAGGGTAATTTTACTAAAGAAACCGAAAAGGGCCAATTTGCAATTAAAAAAATATGAAAGATGAAGGAATTGCTGGGATATTCCAGGCCCTTGGCTGGTCAGCTCATGAATGAAAGAAGGGATTTAATTCATTTCATCAAGTGGTCCATATCAAATTGCAAGATACCATTTTTAATGTCATGAAAATATCTTGTCCATTCAATGGCCTAGGTGTTTTGTAGAAAGATAAGTACATCCTTCAATGGCCAAGATCAAATTGCAAGATAGCATTTTTATTGTCATGAAAATATCTTGATCTAATGGCCTATATTGTGGGAGAAAAAGATGAGCACTTGTGATCCAAGGGCTTAGGATGAAAAAAAAAGGCACACACACTCACTACTAGGTGGGCCGGCCATACCATTCAAAGGGGGGGTTCTGATTTTTACAAGGGTATTAGCAAAAAAGATAGAAAAAAGGGAGGAAAAAAATAAGAGAAGGAAAAAATAAGAGATTTTCTTACTACTCTTTGATTTGGAAAGCTAAAGCAAGGTAGCTATTTTCTTTCATGCTATTTTCCATGCTTGGTTCATATGATTTTGTTATTCCTTTATGATTTTCATTTTCATTTTATTTTCTTTCATGAAATAAAATTGTTTTTCAAAATAAGTTCCAAAAGATTTCTTCATGTTCTATCAAATAACCAAGTTTGTCAAATTTCTTCTTACATGTTCTTGCTTGATGTGATTTGCTTGTTGGTTGTGGTAGGATAGATCCCCCTATTTGTTGCTTCATGTTCATGCAGTCATCTCATCCCCACTTGATTTTTGACTTAAGCCAACTAATGGCTCAAAGCCAGGCTTTCATGAGCATGCTTGTGGAAAATTAAAATTTGTCAAGTTGGATTTTCTAACTTTATGATTTTTTCTCTTTAGGAAACCATTGTCTAAATTTTTATAAATTTTTACCACTGATTGTAGGACCTTAGAGGAGTCTCTAATATTTTTATTCTGATTTTTGGACATTTTTATCAAAGGTTTAAAAATGTTTTTTGGTTAAGCAATTTTTTACACATTGTTCTGTCATTCATGAATTTTCGGGTAGGTCATCCTTAGTCTAAAAATTTAAGCCAATTTTTTCCCATATAGTCGACATGTTCTAAGTCTCCTATAATTTTTGCAGATGTTTTTGAAATTTTTTAAAGGGGAAAAATAGGTTTTGAAGACTGCCTGTGAGAGTTAGAGTTGTTTTTTAGAATTGGTAACTTTCTGTTTTGGTTAATTTGGTCTTAGTATCCATACTCCAAAAATTATGCTAATTTTTTTCATATAGGTCAACATGTTATAGGTCTCCCATAAATTTTTCATATTTTTTTGAAATTTGTTAGAAGGGTAAAAAAATCGGTTTCAAAAACTGGTCAGATTTGTTTTTAAGAACTAATAGTTTTCTGTTTTGTTTAAGGCATTAAGAGAGAGCTGATTTAAAACATAAGTTGCTGTCTTAGGTTACTTTCTAAGTCATTTTAATCCTAAAATTTGATTTTATAAAAGTCAGGTCAAGGATGGTCAACCCTGGGTTTCAAAACTAGGAAAAATTAAAGCCTTTTAAAAATTGTATTCGGTCAAGTTTACTTTTACTCAAAAATTTTGATTTTTCTTTTTAAATTCGAATCCTAAATTCGATTTTGAAAATCCGATTTAAGTATCTTCCTAACGTAGTCGGATACCCTTTTAGGTATACCGATGTCCTTACTTCAAGGAAGAAATACATTTCCATGCATTGCATTTTCAAAAATGTTTTTACTTAACTTGTCATAAAAACGTATTTTTCGGTTTATTAAACATTTGGCGAGAGTTAGTTCTTAATTTTTGTCGAGTTTGCCGAAGAGGTTAGGAAATTATTCAACGCACGTGTTTATGGAATCGAAACGTATGATTTTCGTTTTACTCGGAACCATGTAAATATCATATGAAAGAATTATTTTCCAAAGTTTGCCGGGTTTGCCGGGAAGCACGGTAATATTTTCCGACATATACTATTTATATGATTCCTCACATGAATAATCCATTTCAATTAGTGTGCATGTGATCATGATGTGATTATGAATATTTTATGATGATATCATTTTGTGATTTTGCCATGTCAAGCATGCCATGTCATTCATTCACATGCCATGTCATCAATATGCCATGTCATTCATATGCAATGTCATCCATTCACATGTCATGCCATCTAGATTAGGCCATGTCATTCAGTATGCCATGTCATTCATATGCCATGTCATTCACATGCCATGTAATTCATTATGCCATGTCATTCATATGCCATGTCATTCATTATGCCATGTCATTCATTATGCCATGTCATTCATATGCCATGTCATTTATTTTCCATGTCATTCATCATGCCATGTCATTCAATATGTCATGTCATTCATATTCCATGTCATTCATATGCCATGTCATTCATATGCCATGTCATTCACATGTCATGTCATCTTGCTTGCTATGTCGATTTCATTCACATACCGTGTCATTTTATGCCATGTCACATGCCATGTCATTTTATGTCAATTTCATTCACATGCCATGTCATCTTTCATGCCATGTCACATGCCATGTTATTTTATGCCATTCCATATGCCAGGTCATCTTGCTTGCCATGTCGATTTTATTCACATGTCATCATTTCATGCCATATCATATGCCATGTCATTCATTAGGCCATGTCATCCATATGCCATATCATTCACATGCCGTGTCATTCACATGCCATGTCATTCATTATGCCATGTCATTTTATGCCATGTCATCCATTCACATGTCATGCCATCAAGATTAGGCCATGTCATTCGCATGCCATGTCATTCATTCACATGTCATGTCATTCATTATGCCATGTCATTTATTATGTCATTACATTCATATTCCATGTCATTCATTCACATGACATTCATTCTCATGCCATGTCATTCATATGCCATGTCATTTTGTTTGCCATGTCGATTTCATTCACATGACATTCACTCTTATGCCATGTCATTCGTATTTCATGCCATTTTGTTTGCCATGTCGATTTCACTCACATGACATTCATTCTTATGCCATGTCATTTAGTCCACCAAGCTTAGGTTTGCCATGTCGATTTCGTTCACATGACATTCATTTCTTTATGCTATGTCATAATTTCTTTTACCATGTCATAATAAAATATTTGTCATACCATGGTAAATATGCATGCTCATTTAATCTTTATCTTAGTACCATTTTGCATATTCATGATCATTTTCTATGATTTTCGAAATACATGAAAAACAAATAACATTTTTTAAAATAAGGATATTCTCGAGTTAAAATAATTAATGAGTTCTCTGCCTGGTTTGATGGGGAGGATATCATCAATTATCATTAACAATGGAATATCTTTCTTTCAAAAAATGAGAATGGTTCTAAAATTTTCTAAATAAATAAAAATTTCTATGTTTTGTCGGGTTTGCCTGGGGATATAGGAAAAATTTAAGTTAATAAATTCCAAATCATTTTCAACTTGAAATGTGATTATTTTTCTTTAAAATGAGAATTATTTTAAAATGCCAATTTCAAAATCGATTTTCATCGAGACTCGAGCCAACACATAATTAATAAGGTACCGTTTTATACGGGCGTTGTGGGGGTGCTTATCCTTTCCCGCACATAACCGATTCCCGAACCCGCTTCTTTGATTTCTCTGGTTTAAAAGCGTAGACTTCGAAATTGGTTTTAAAAATATTTTAATTAATTTTAAAATGTTTTACAAAGCCGGTTTTAATAGGTGGCTGATCACACCTAACCAAAAAAGATTGGTGGCGACTCCATTTTCTTTTTCGAGGTTGTTTTCAAACCCTCATTTTATTTCAAGAGGAATTAAGTCATTTTTTCCTCTGTTTCCCCAATGTCACACTTAACGAGTAATATCTCGCGATGAGACTTGTTATTTTTTAAGTTGCAACAATCGGCACAAGCTAAGCTTCGCAGATTTTCGATTTAGGTTTTTTTAGAATAGTGAGGTGTTTGAGAGTTTTGGGAGTTTAAGGAGGTAAAGGTTTGGCTTAGGAATTTAAGGTGCTCTTTGAGGAAGAGATCCTTTAAGACTTAAGAAGAAAAACGCTAGAAAGATTGTAGAAAAAAGAGAGTTCCTAGGGTTGAGAGTGATGATTTAGGGTTTGATAAGGGGTCTATTTATATGCAAATGGTTGTAAAACTAGGGTTTTTAGAGGTATAGGTCGGAGGTTAGGTGGCTGCCTCTCTAGAGTCTTCCAAGAGCTTGATACTAATAAATGAAATTGAGAAAAAATCTCAAAAATCTCGGAATAAAGCACATATTGTGTTGATCTACACTTTCTTGTGTTGGTCGACGTAAGCCAGTCACACAGATTTGAATTTTTACTTAATCTCCAAGTAATCGCCAATATGTGACGATCTGCACAAGGTAGTTCCAATCTACACAATCTGAATCTACTAGATTTTTCATGCTATTTCTACTCATTATTCAAGTCAAAACTTGGCCTTATTGAATTCCAAGCTTTAGGGGTGCAAAATTTGACACTAATAGTTTCTTTTGTAGCTTATAGCTCGAGCACTTAACTGATTTACCATTGGTTCTCAGAAAGCTTAATTTTGATCCCTTTCCTTTGTTTTTTCTACCACTTGGGAACAGTAGAATCAGTAGCCTTCAATGTCTCCAGTTGGCTGTGCAAGGCTTGCACTTGTTCATGAAGTATATTTAATATGGTTGCTTCAGCCATGGACTTGTATCTTTTGTGCTTTCCCAGATTGTAGATGGATCTAAGGAGTTCTTACTAGATTTGTCACATAACAAATGATAAACAACTCAAATTAAGATGAACAGGATAGTGATTAAGCTAAAATTAAGAAAGAGACCATAAAGGAGAGCAAAATTGATATTTTAATTGATAAGGGAATATGCTCGTTACAATGCTAACATATATAAGCACACATGTATTGGTTTGTAATAGAATTAGCTAACTACTAAGAACCGATAAAAAATAAACATCTGACAGTTGATAAATACAAATTGACTAATAGCTAGCTGCCACCTTTGCCCTAACGGTTTTGCCAGCTTTCTTGTCTTTAAATTAATTGCTACTTCTGCTTTCTCTGTGCTCAGCTCCCAGCTTCTTTACACAGTTCACACGCTCTCATTCCTTCTCATTCAAATATTTCCCTATCAGCTCCAATCATTGTGTTGTCAGCCTTCCTCTAAGCTCCAATCATTGCTCTGCCATCCTTCATTCCTCTCATATTCATCACAATTTTTTTAGTCTTCCTTTTGTTTTGTTTATTATTTAGAAAAATATCCATGTGTTTCTTTCTTATCCCAAATTAATTCAGGAATGTGTTTCAATTTGGTGTGTCTTAGTATGTCAAATTTATTGTTAGTGATAAACACACAAAAAATTTCCTTGTTCGTATAACGAGTTTTCATATAACAAACTTTATTTCATGAAAGTTGCTTTCAATTAATATTGGATATGCAAAATATTAAGTTAATTTAATTAATGTGACTTTTGTTTAGATGGAGTGATTGAAAAGTTGGAAATTCAGAATATGAATCACAATATAAGAACAAGGAGTTAGTACTTAGTACTATTTAAAGGGGAAACATTGATTAATAAGAAAAAAAAAAGTGAAATGAAATGGAGGAAATAAAAACAAAATGGGATATTGAAAAGGTAGGTGCAGAGGCGGCTGCCTGTGCAATGTGCAAGCACACGTACGAAAAAAAAACTATGAGGTCGGAATGATATAGTAATTGAGATGCAGCCATCTTATTTGATAAATCTTGTAATATTAAATAAAATATAAATATAATATAAAAAAAATTATTAAAATACGATAAAAAATTTAAAAAAATAACATAAATATAACACAAATATATTTTATTAACAAATCAAAATTTATATAAATACATAACAAATATATTATTTGAAATTGTGTCATTGACGGAACAAAGGACAAAAGGAGTAGAGATGTCATTATCATCTAAATGACGTGGCCACATTATGCCAAACTAATAAATTCAAAAATTGATCATGGCTTTTAGGAATTGTACATGTCCCATTTTGAAGATATATATGATTTTGATATTGTATAATAATATTATTAATTATTTAGTTTACTATTACTATGAAGACCAGAAATATTGATTTTATTTTGCAAATAACATCGTATTAGTTTTTTTTCTAAATAAAATTAATTAATTGATGTGAATGTTTCTCCAATGTCCAAATAATGATGCAGACTTTGATACATTTTTATTTAATTTGCATCTACAAGGATATATTCATCTAATCATAGACTAATTCTTTTACTAATTTGGCTAGGAATTTCTATTTGTGGCTAATTATGTTGTTAATTTCTTGCAAGCACTCAAAGGTCAGCTTTGTTTATGTACCAAAAAAATATATTGATGCCAATCGTTTGTAATCATTTGGAGCAGATAATTATAAAGCAAAGCCAATCATTGGGAATCAAAGTTTAATTATTTAGAAGCATCTAAGGGCAACCATCAAATATTGATGCCGCCGTTGGTCGGACTTATCGGATCAAGAGGTTGAAAGTTGAAGGAATCAAATGCTCAATTTTGAGGAAATTTTTTACGAGAAATTTTGAAATCCAAAACTGCTTGATTTGGTCTCCAAGCTGGCTTGGACTCTTGGTGGAATATTAGGTATGGTCAAAAATTAAAACTTTCTTATCCATATTTTGTGCACACGGAAAACACTTATATTAAAAGTAAAAATTGCTGGTTCTAGTCAAATAGATCACCCCTATTTGTTAATCTCTCTCGATCAAAAAGTCTGAAACATCATTAATTAATAACCTATGAACTTAATTACTATATGCAGGGGTTCTAATAAATGTATATGTTGATGTCTTTTTGTGTCGTGATGGTGCTCTTGAAGTCTTTGATAATCTGAGGCCTTGAAAAGGAGAAGAAATAGGTCAGAAGACATCGAAGATTAAGCTCCGGGACACACTCCGATGGTTAAGTCAATGTTTGGAGATGGAAGAGGAGTGCAGAGAAAGAATAAGTAGTCTTAAGAGAAAGAAAGAGAGCTTAACCGTGAGTAGCCTTGAAGAGGGCTATATATATGGGAGGTTGGGCGAGCTGGTGCTCGCCCCACGAGTTCCACGTGCTCAACTCTGATAGTTCGCCTGATGTAAGCGGCTTCGGGGGGCCTTGTCGAGGAGACGACTATATTTAATGTCCATCATCTACAAATAGTAGCATTTAATGCCTCGCACTGCCCTAGGTGCTCGCCGAGGTGACTAGAGACGTGACCTTTGGGAGAAGGGGAGGCGCATATGTGTCCCAGGCCTCCGTTCTTGATGATCATTGGGCTTGTTAGGTTAGGCTGTTTAGCTGGGCCTTGTGCTTGGCGGACTGGGCCAACTCCTGGTGGGCCGAGTGAGTTCAACAATTGCCCCTCAGGCGAGGTGGAGGTTATAAAGTGACTGACGGCGAGCCTATGGATAAAAGGTTCCTTGTGTTGCAGGGGTTGTCTCATGCTGGCGAAAAGTAAGGGGCTTTAATTTTTTGGTAGTTGTGTTTGGGCGAAGAGGTCATCTGCATTTGTTGCTGTCGTTTGGTTGGTACAACGCGACGTTTGACGTGTCTGTCTCTTAATGACAGCCTTAAAGGCTGGGCTTGCCATTCGAGGGATGGACACGTGTCGAACGCTGTGTGGTGCTTTGGGCGGCCATCGGGTTCCTCTTTGGCCATAATAGGGGGTTCCAGGTCAGTTTTCTCTATTGGTTTGTTGTTTCTGCTGTCGAAGTGCTACCCATTTTGCTGCCGAGCGTCCCCAAAGTTCTGACCTGCTTGCGCCGTTCTCCGTTCTATTGGTGAATTGCTCCGTTTTGCTTGTTCGTTGGTTCGAAGAGGTTGATTTGAGTCTAGAGAGATACTTGTTTTTTTACTTTTGTTTGATTTTTCTTTGCTGTTTGTGGTGGTTTGTGGGATGGGTTTGAGTGATAGTGGTGGCTCCGAGGCACTGGAGAGGATGGAGGGGATGTCCTATGTCGGTGGTCAGAGCATCGACGAGGTCTGTGATGATTTGGACCGTGAAATCGAGGAAGGGGTCAGTGTGGCTGCTGGCGGTGGGGCTGGAAACAGTGGTGGGGGTGGAGTTGTTGGTGGTGATGCCTTAGGGGTAGACCAGACGTCTTCTAAGGGGAGTGGGGGAAGTGAAGAGGTTGTTGGGGATAGTGGCGTGCTGTTTTTTGATGACATCCCTTGCACCATGACCATCGACCAGGTCGGCGTCCTGATGCTAACCCGTGGTATCTTCGTGTTGAGGGGAAAAACGATCCCACATCGACTAGTCAAGGATTGGACTATGGCTTTATAAAAGAAAGGGCAACCCTTTCCCTATGAGGTGCCTTTTCTCATAGGACAAAACCGTGAGGACGGTCTTTAGACCTCCACAGCGGACAATACCTCATAGCGGGCGCAGTCCAACAATCTTTGCATCAACAATGGCGCCGTCTGTGGGAATCCATTCTGGTTCCGTACCAGCCCTCGGTAAAAACACAATCCACACCCTTGACTGGGGAGCTAGTGTTGAAGGGGAAAACGATCCCACGTCGACTAATCAATGATTGGATTGTAGCTTTATAAAAGCAAGAGCAACCCTTTCCTTATGAGGCGCCTTTTCTCAAAAGACAAAACCGTGAGAACAGCCTTTAGACCTCCACAACGAATAATACCTCATAACGAACGTAGTCCAATAATTCTTACATTAGTAATGTATATATTGCATTCTTTCTGGGTTTTAGCCCCAGCCTTCTTTGGGATGGCTACTAACATGCTAATCACCTTTGTACTGGTTTGTCTAGGGACCATGGTTTTAAAAGGCGGTAATGTAACAGTGTCGTGACTGTTATTTTGTGATTAAATTTTAAAAATAATGTGAAAAAATTTCACATCAATAACGATTACGAAAAACAATATAATGAAAAATAGTGATGGTAACAACATGTTATTTCCGTTACACTGATACCCATTAAAAAAAATCATGTTCTAAAATCCAAATAGACAACTCACTCAAACATGACAGAAGAACAAAAGTTGTTTTTATCAGAATCAATTTAGAAAAGAACTCAGCGGTAGCAATCAGCAGCACTACAAGACAACTCAAAGCTTGGCCTATGAAAATCCATAGTTTCCACCATGATATATTAATGAAAAGTCTACAAAATAACACCAAAAGCCAAATAAATATATTTCATAAGAAGCGTTATAATTGTATAATAAAAAAGATTATAATCTCATATTTGTTTGTTCAAAAAATTAAAAAAGTGATAATTTAATAATTTTTTATTAAAAAATTATTATGATTATCAGTTTGTATTAATAATTTTTTTAAAATTAAAAAAAAAAAAAAAAGTCTCTGTGCAGGTTTACTGCATGCGAGACCCGCATGCATAGCCAGCTGCACGTGGGAATTACACCCGTACAGCGCAGGCTTGCTGGACGCGAAATATTTTTGAGAAAAAGTCTTTAGGACTTCAGAAAATATGTGACTTTAAAAATGTGATTGCTCGATTAAAGTTAGAAATGAAAGTCACATAAATAAAAAATAACTATATTAAAACAGTCCATTCAATATGCTTTTAGCATAGAAAATCTGCTAATATTAAGTAGATGATGATTTCAATGCCGTGGGGTTTTGGTACTTTTGCTTCTTCAATTTATTTATTTTTCTTATCTCAAAGGTTAAAATTTCAATATAGATTTGACATTTTTCACAAAAATCTTACAAAAGTCTCATACTTTCATACCTGTCAATTCTGATTTAAATTCGAAAAATTAACTTAATTGATCCAAATTCGAACCTGATTCAACTTGATTTGATAAAAAAAAGTCAACAATCCGAACCCACCCAACTCAAATCCCAAAACAACCCGAATCCAAAACCATTCAGATCCGAATTGACCTGAACTCGAAATGACCCAAATTCGAAATAACTCGAAACATTAACCCGAAATAACCCGAACTTAAATTAAAGTATAATTTTTTAAAAAATATTAATTTAATAAAATAAATAAATATGACAATATTTTTAATCTATTTTAATTTTATAACTTCAATTATCTTTTACAATCTTTTTTCTTTACTATTAAAATTTTATATATTTTTTAATATTATCTTTTTTAATTATAATTAAAAAATAAATCATTTTTATTATTATTATTATAATTGAATTTTAATTTTATATTTATTAATATATATTATAAATAATGTTCTTTATTCTTTTTTTTACTTTGATAAATTAATTAAATAGATCGATAATTATTATTTTAAAATAAAAAATAATTAACAATAATTCAATAAAACTATATGTTATATTACTTATGATAATCTTATAATATAATTTAATTTTAAATAAATTAATATATTTTATATTACTTATAATAATCTAATAAAATGATTTAATGTAAATTATATATTTTTATTCTAATCGGTATATATGTGATTTATTATAAATTATATAATATTTGTTTCAACGTGTCAAATCTTAAATTCGACCGTTAGACACCTTCTCGATCTTTTGTCCAGATTATATTTCCAAAAATAATTTTAGAATCTCCTAGATCTAAGTTTGAAAATAAGATATGGCGTCACCTTTTTGTTACCAAAACACCGAAATTTCTTCTATTTTTTCTCGATTTAGAAAACCCACAAAGAAATAACCGCAAAAAAATCTTAAATCGAAAACCCAAAAAGAAATCTCAAAAATTGTCTCAAAACTGAAAATCTCAAAAGTCTTTCGCTGTCAATCTCTTTTTCCTTTCGTGATTTTTTTTTTTTTATGATGATTGTTATGTGTTTAAATAGAAATTAGAATAAAAATTTTAAGTTTTGTTAAATTTGGCTTTTTTTAGTGAGATTAATCTAACAATCAATCACAGTTTAAATTAGATTATTCCGAATAATGCTTTAAAAGATCTCGGACAAAACTGAGTGTCTGCAATTTTTTATCGTTATACATATTATTTAAAATAAATGTATTAATTTTAATTTTAAAAGTATAACATCTTCTCATGCAATGTAGAATAAAATACATTAAAAAAAAAAAAAACATTGATAATGATAATGTTATCTTATCTTATCTTAAAGATTGATACATTTAGTTATAATAATCTCTTATCATGTTATTTAAATTAGATTAGATAATTTTTTATTAATATACATATTTTTTGGACTAAATGTGTTATTTTTAATTTCAAATGTATAATCTCTTAAATTTTATCATGTAATTTTTAAAAAATATATAAAATAAATTATTGATATGCGTATTTTATTATAATGATTTGTATACATTATAATAATATCTTATCATGTGATATATAATAAATTAATCTCTTATCGTTATACATGTTATTTAGAATAAATATGTTGTTTTTAATTTCAAATTTATAATCTCTTATCATATGATTTAGATTAGTTTTTTCAATAGTCATAGTATTAGTCCGTTTAACGATACTTGCTACTAAGTTTATAAAAAATAGATAATTTTTATTTTATTGTAAAGAGCTACAAGGAAATATATATACACGCATATAATCATATATGTATATATTAATATAATAAGAATTATATATTAAACAAAAATATTATATATATATATGTATCAATATGTTAAGAATTGCATCTTTACTTATTATAAAATTTTTATTAATTTAATTTCATATATTATGTTTAGAATTTAAAAATATTTAATTAATTAACTAATTTAATTTCATAATTAATTTATTATTATATTTTTATTTTGAATAAGCATTTATTATGATATTTCATTATACTTGATAATTAACTTTTTAAGTAAAGTTCTTAAATTTTAGTTGCAAATCATTTCAAGTTCTAAGATTGGTTCATTTGGTAAAACTTTTAGTATTAAGAGTTACTTATCAATGTTCAAACATTTCAACAAACATAAAAGTTTACATATTTTACAAATATCTAAATAGATTCAGGTAACGATTTCAGATAAACAATAATATCCTATTTATTTTTAAATATTTTTTATTTTTATTTTTTTATAAAATTCTAACAAAATCTGATTCGATCAAATAATCTGTTTAAATTTAATATGATTCGATTTTAAAAATTAATAAATTGAATTCAAAATGACTCTAATCTGAATAATCCCAGTATCAAAACCAAATTACCTGAACCAAAATGACCCGAACTCAAATAATCCGAGTTTCAAACCCGAATGACTTGAACACGAAATGATCCAAACCCGAGATGACTCGAACCAGAAGTGACCCGGACCTGAAATGGCCCGAACCAAAAGTGACCCGAATCCGAAATGATCCGAACCCGAAATTGACCTGAATTTTTTAAGATTTGAATTAACCCAACCAGAATTGACCCAATTAAAACTCGACCCGCCCAATTGACAGGTTTAATTATTTATGATAT
The DNA here is from genome assembly GCA_030761205.1 of Fremontodendron californicum. Taxonomy (NCBI): domain Eukaryota; kingdom Viridiplantae; phylum Streptophyta; class Magnoliopsida; order Malvales; family Malvaceae; genus Fremontodendron; species Fremontodendron californicum. Next base: position 6,564,007 of record JAULJL010000025.1, on the reverse strand, counting down.
GCATTTTTTTTCTTTTTCTATTTTGATTTTTATGCATGGAACACTTTTTAATTTTTATCAAAATATTTCCATAAAGGAGTAAAGCAAAGTGAGAAAAAAAAATTAATACAACTTTTTATTGTCTCACCTGCTTCTTTTGGTGAAAAGACTCATATCATATATTTTTGAATTATGAAATTAAGACTATTCCATTATTATTATTTTATGCATACATCTTTTTCTTTTCATTGCATTACTAGTACATGAGAATTTCTTCTACTAAGAATTCTTATGCAGAGAGCAAATGTAGATACTTGATTTTGGTTATTAATATATTATCTCTTTTTATAGACCAATAAAGTTGTTTTTATAAGAAATTACACTTACGCGCAAAATAGCAAAGGTAATCTGGAACAGATAACAATAATGCGTTGCTGAAGGAGGCTTCACTAAGGTTGCTTTACTGAAGGTTGCTTCACTGAAAGTTGTTTATTGAAAGCTCCTTCACCAAACAGTTTTCTTTCCAAAAAAGCTCATTTTAAAAAAAAAAACCTCATGTTCAAAACAATTATTATTCATGACAGCTTTTTTTTTTAGAAAGTTCGTTTTCATAACAATTCTTTTTCATAACAACTTTTTCATGGAATAACACTTTCACAAAACATCACCTTCATAAAGCAAAAGAAGTGAAAATAACCCCTAAATATGATAGGTTTTTGGCTTAATTTCACTATTGAGATATTTTGGAGAGCTTGATTTGGTTGATCAAATATGAAGATAATTAAGAGGACTCCTCCTAACCTTTCTCTGAAGTATTAGTTTCTTTTTCCCTCCTTCCAAAACATATAGTAAACTCTAAGTTAACTATTCACTATCATTAAAAATCTACCAAACAAAGTAGTAACACTTTGATAACTAACAATCTTTGTCATTATTTATACCTATTAAATATCCATATTTTATAACTCCTATTCTATGAACTAAAATAGGCGTTCTCACAATTCATTCAGGGATCTTTCACCATATTGATAAAACTTTCTCTCAAACTCTCTTCGCAATACTTTCTTTCTTAGTTCCTTTCTCAGCCTTAGTTCTTTTCTCACCACTTATCATTGCACTCAATATTTCAAGGTCTGCTCCAATTTTCCTTTCCGTTGTCTCTTGACACATCCCGTTTCACTTGTTTACAATCCTCTCTCTTCCAAAAAAAACCTCTATAGTAACAAACGAGAGGATACCACCAACAGTAGCAGTTGTTGATTTATTTGACAAGGTAATTATAGAAATGCACCAAACAATTATTCTAGTACTGGTCCGAAGTAAAATAACATGTATGATAGATACCTTCTACTACTACTTATTACATGTTTGTTATATTTTACCGCTTTCTCTGAAGTCAAAATCTAGCCATGATCCAATTCCAAGAAACACCATTCCTAATCAAGAACCATCTCCAAATAGAGGTATATTTATTTTCTCATGTTGTTCGTGAATGGTATAAGATCAGAAAAGATAGAGTTCAGTATTTTACTAAGCCCCAAATGTTCCGACTTTAGGAAAGAGGAACTGAGAAAGAAAGGAAGTTCCTGATGGAAATTATAGAGAAACAGTTTGAAAAGGAAAGAGCCAGGGTTCCCAGAGCTAACCCATATACTTGCACCACTGACAACCTTTTGGTATGTTAATTTTTTGTGCTTTAATCATAGAGAGGTGGACTTCAGGAGGAGCGTGGGAGTTCAATCAGATTCTATAACAAATGGGTTTTCAAAGCTGCGTACAAATGCAGTAATGCTTGAATTTGTTCGACGCAAAAGGGACAGATCAGATCAGCAGCTCTATGTACCTTTTCTCGTTTGACTGAATGTCCTACCTACAACTACTCCGATCCTTCCATGGTGTCTCATACAACTTTTTCTCAAACAAATAACTGTTGGAAAACATTTCTCATAATCAAAGCAGGCGAAGCAAATTGTATTAAAACATGTATGTGCTCGTGTTGGCAATCTGAGACTACTGTTCTTTTTTCTTTCTTTTTTTCTTCCATAAAACAATTTAAACTAAATTTCCTATACATAAACTGTTACTTCTACCATCCTTGAAAATCTCAACTCCATATCCTAAATTTTACATCACCAAGAAGGAAACTCAAACAATGGTTTTATCAAACCACCAGACACCTCCCAGGCTCCCACTCTGTGTATTTACATATAACTCATCTGTAAATTAACGAGTCTACAACATCTTTCTTGTAGAACCCCCATCGTCAACATCGCCACAAGTTTGCTAGCTAGTTTGCTTCTGCCGATATGCTAGAATCTGAAACAGTATAGGAAACAAAATGGTATTCAGACTTTAATTTATTAGAAAATAATCAACACTCTTCACAAATAATAACATAAACAAATGGTTTATATGAAATGTTCACATATAGTTACAAATGTGATTGTAATTCTAGAATACTGCATATGGATATAATTAGGAGCTCTGTTGCTCTGACTTTTCATTTTCTTGAAGTACCCGTGTCCGGCACCCGTATCCGACATATATTCGAACATGGATATGAGGATATGATCTTCTAAGGACCCTCCAAATACATGAAAAATTTAAAAAAAAATTGAATATACCCGTGCCGGACACATACCCGTATCCGACACTCACACCCGAGTCCGAGTAACATAGATTAGGAGATATTAACATATAACCTAAAAAATAATTACCAGACAAATAGAGACGTCAAATGCCAAGAAACTCACCAAATGGTTTCTTCCGGAACTGCACTTGACCTTAAGCCCTGCCAAAGTTTCTTGACCTTCCAAAATTTGTGGTGCATCCTGTGAGGTCAAAGGGGTTGGGTTGGTGCGGTTGTTATCAGTATTGTATTGTCCTTTTACCATTAATATTTCTACTTCTTCAGCTCGCAATGGTGTCTGGAGAGCAATGTACTGTGCAACACAATCACTATAACTTTAGACAAGCATCCTAAAAGTTTTTAAAGGGGAAAAGAAAAAATGATAAATCCTATTTGATAGAGGGAGAAATGAAGGAGGGAAAAAAGGGTCTTGGAAGGAGTAGTATAACATGAAGAATGCATCCAACCTTGGAAATAAGTTATAAATTGAACGAGTTGAGGTCACATCACAATTTTAGGTGGACCCCAAAACTTAACCATATGGGCAAAGCAATTGAAATCCTATGTATTAAGGTGACTGGTTGGATTTGGGTCAACTGAAATCATATTTTGCCCAATTTAAATGCCACTATCTTTCTATTTAATGCATTATACCCATTCAACCAATGCAAGTCAGCATTTGGAAAATGTCAAGGCTCAAAAAAAATGTAATTTTCCAAGCATCTACCTTCAGCTTTACAAAGAGAGAGACAGTCTATGTATTAAGGTGGTGGGAAAGAAATCTCACTTCACATAGCTGCTTAACTGACAGACTGGGCCGACAACAAAGGTAGGGTTGCTGCAAACTTGATGTACTTTGTTCATCCACTGAAATAAGCTTGAGATGAACATCCAACTGCAGGCAAAGAATATGCTTTATTTATACAAAATGTGGACCTGCATACAGAATGGCAAAGGATAAAAGGGAAAAGGGAAAACCGAAAAAGAAAAGGGGGTGGTAGGGCAGAGAGCATGGAGAGAAGAATCCTACTTTATTACTTAAGTGAAACCCATAAGTTAAATAAGAACCACCGGAAAGTTATGCCACTAGTGGCAGCTTAATACAAATGATTCACCTAATCGGAAAATATCCTCCTATCATACCTCATCATCATTTTCCTCCAAGCTTCGGAGGTACTCTACTAATCTGTTTAAGCGAGCACGTGAGCTCTTGGTACTGCCACCGCCAGAATTTCCATATCGAGTGTGACTCCGAGCACCACCCCTCCCCCAAGCAAGCATGTCCGGATTCCAGACAAGCCCAGGAGAAATTCCTCTGCTGTCTCTAGACACTTCTGTATCATTTTCAACATATCCACCATCTGAGTTTACCATTGACGAAGGCTGGGACGACTGAATTCCAGTTCGTCTTTTGCGCCTTCTCTGCCTCACTTCTGTGGAGCGCTCATCAGTTGAAGATGAATCTTTGCCTCCATTATCATCATTTTCATCATTGTCTTCAGATCCTTGATGCTCAGCACCTCGAGAGTTCCGTCTCCTACGTGGATGAGCACTCCGATGGTTGCGTTGTGATCTAGTCATAAAGGCACCTGTGCTCTCTTTACCAAGACTACGTCGTTTAACGAGTGCTTCTGATTGTCTCTGAAATATTTGGGCAATTGATGCTTGAATCTGTACAACAAAATATTGAAACAACCATTGGGAAGAATAGATAATATGTGTCAAGGTCTTGAACTTACAATATAGTCCAATGATATTCTTAGAACAGACCATTGGAGAGGGAAAAAAATACCAAGAATCATCATGTAACTGTCTAGCCAGGTCAAATCTAGGACAAGTTTTTTTGTTACCTCACATCTATGAAACAAGAAATAAAGTGCTTCCATTTTGGTAATTTGTCCCACCAGAAAGTCAGAAAGAGAAATTGCAATAGTGACACTTGTATATGCTTTAATAATCATTAATCACACAACTGTATAAATGGATGCACCTAATGCAAGTAGCATCAAGAAAGTCGCTTGCATGTTTTAAGCCAAGTTTATGAACACAAACCACCACAACTATCTGCCAGGACTCTTATCTAAATCTAGAATATAGGATGATTGACCTTAACCATGAATGCAAGTAGAGCAGTGAGAAATAAATGCATGTAGTAACAAATCTACATATATCTGACCTGCTTATTGCGAGTCCTTTCCTCTTCATGAAAAGCCAATTCCTGAGACCAAATGCACAAAAACAGCATTTGATTAGCAAGATCATGATGTAAGAAAGTTTATAATAGCAGCGTGAATCTATGTTACTCGGACTCGGATGTGAGTGTTGGATATGGGTATATGTCCGAAACGGGTATGTTCAATTTTTTTCTAAGTTTTCCATTATTTGGAGGGTCTTTGGAGGGTCGTATCCCCATACCATGTTCGGATATGTGTCGGACATGGGTACTTCAAGAAAAATGAAGAGTCGGAGCAACATAGATGTGAATAAAGAAATACCTACTGAGCAAGCAAAAAGAAGAGAAAGGAAAGAACTTATACCTCCTCTTCATACTTATCAATATCTGGATATAACGCTGCAATTAAGGCATCATAATTTGGATCGTCTCTCAGAGAACGTCGACTAGCACAATGTGTACGGCAAGCAGGACACTCATTGTTCCTACAATCAGAATCAAGCAATTTTAACCATAAAATTTCCAGATATTTACAAAATTAACCCAAACAAAGGCAAGATAGTAACAATCCTTTTATAATATACCCCATTCGCATTGATTTGTCAATGCATTCTCTGCAAAAACGGTGCAGGCATTCCATTACAGTTCTTGTTTTCTTTATGATTCCTGTACACACAGAAAAGAATAAATAATGGATCTGAAACCAGATTTATGCCCAACCATGGATAATAGGAAAATCTGAGCGAGTTAACGAGATTAAATGAGCACGGGTGTCGGAGCTTCCTTTTGATCAAATCCCAGAGCTAGCTAACAAAAAGCAATGCACTATAAATACCTCAAGCAATAAACCAATAGAATAACTGCTGACCACAGAACAGCAAGAATAAAAGTAGAGAATACCCTGATGCAATAAGATATAGCAAACTTTTTTATCCTCTAATTTTCTCCGTAAATAAGTATAAGCAGCACATACACATTACATGTGTGAATACAAATACTACAACATTACTCTTTCGTGAATTTTCCTTCAAAGAGAACATGCTTATATATTTATACAAATTTAACTAAATTCTATTTTATGGACATGATAAATCTAAAATATGATTAACCAACCTTCCCAGCAAAAATTTACCTATCCCATAAAGTCCACTAATTGATAAGTGTTTTAATAATGCATGCTCATATGATCTAAACTTATCTGCATTTCTTAAGCAACCCCTTCCTCCTATTTCACTAAAAACAATGTTACAAAATTTAGATTTACATAACATCAAAACCCCTTCCTCTTAATAGATTGAAAACATGACCTGAAAATTCAGACACCCCAAAATCAACAATCTTCATTTATCTTTTTTTCTATCTTCTCAACTTTAGATCTTTTGAGGAGCATCCACATGTATACCTTTCTCCTTAGTTTTCTGTAATATTTATGGGTCCTTGCCCACTCATGGGTAAAAAACTTTTTTATTAACTCATTAAATTTACAATAAATCTTCTATTACGATTAAGCATAACAATGAAAATAACTTTCCAACTCAAGCAAAAGTTACAAGGAAAAGCAAAATGAGCATTATGCCCAACAGAATATCCAGCAAAGCGTAACTAGATTCTAAGAAATGGGTCAGGTGGGATCTATCATTTGGAAATCAAATAAAACGAATTATGTTTAGAAAGTCACTTTTAGTTATTTACAATTAAACTTTATATTTCATTATAGGACACACTCATATTAGATTGTTGATTTCTTCAGACAATTCAACTTCTATTAAACAAAAAAAGTCATTTTGACTTCAACTCAAGCTAGAGAGAGGGAAGACAACATTTGATTTGTACAAAAACCAACTAAAAAAGATATCACCATCAGACAATATGACTACAAAACTGCAATTACAAAAATTCAACATAAATCTTAAACATTTAAGTAACCTCTCTGTTCTACCTAAATATCATGTAAATAAGATAATTCATTAATTAATTGTACAATATGTGCACTAAACACAGGACACTTGATTCTCCTTTTGTCCTTGTGATGGTTTATATGATTTTCCAAAGACAAGTTAATCAACAATGTTTGCTAAAAATAACAATTTATGCAAATGGGACTCAAACTTGAAAAATGGTAATAGATTTGACCTGCACAGAGTATGTAACCAAATATGATTTGTTCATAAAAATATATTACACCCACTGTTATACATCTATCTCAACTCCTAATCAAAGACAAATATAAATACTAGGAGAAAAAATATAAAACGGTAGCAAATTGAAGTAAATATTACCCAAACAAATTGGACATTGAACATCTTTTCGAATTTCTGGAAGTTCTACAAAGACAAATCTGGAAGACAAACATAAAAAGTTAATAGAACTTTCTATCAAGCCATTTATAGATAAAAGTTGCTATAAAACTCAGTCCATATGCATGAAGATCGCAGCAAGCATGCCAGTAGAGAGATATATCTATCGCTATCATCAATATAAATATATGACTACAAGCATATTTGCACTGGATGGGTTTGAATAGATGAGTTTAACTACTTAAAAAGGGTATTTTAAACGTTTTCAAGAAATCATATAAGTAATATATGCCATGATGGGCAAGGAAATCCCAAAGTGTCAACTGACACTTTACAATTATTCTAAGAACGGTGTGAGGAAATAAGAAGAATAAAGCTGTTATTTTAGTAAATCTAGACAGATTAGGAAGAGAGAAGTACAACTACGCACCTAATCTACTCAGTATGAGAATCCTCACATTTTCCTATATATATATACACACACACATTAGTTAAACTAACAAAGAAAAGAATGACCCAAATATTATGGTTTGTAAATGAGACAACGCTCTCTTCCGTTGTAACAGACTCCATGATAATTAGTTCCAACCTTGATCCCTCTCGATGGTTAGAATTAACAATAAGAAGCTACTTTCTTTAACCCCACTAGATTGTCTCCACTCTTCCTTTCTTGCTTACAGAGCCATCAGCACCAAATCAATAAAATTGGTAGTATTTTACTGAGATGTTACTATTTGAAGTAAGAAAAATTCAAAAGACCAGGCATGGAGGCACCGCCCTAGTATCACTATATGATTCGATGACTCACTGCTTAGCAAAGTTGGCCTAGTGACTCATTAAGGTTTTATCCGATTCCCAAGAGTTGAACACATATCCCATAATTGCGATTCCAAAAATCAAGGGGAAAAAAAGAATCCACAATCAAAGATAAAAGTGAAATTATACAAGATAAACCATGCACATTATGGACAGTAGAAGGATAACCAACTACAAGTATACTAGGACGTTTTTTAAGCTAATATTTTAAGTTGGTAATGAGCATGCGAAGTGTTTCACTTGACAAACAAAGGACCTCGCACCGATAACGAAAATAACAAGAACAAATTTCATGATTTTCCAGCTTTAAGTGGTTACGAGCATGGACAGGACACAGATCGCTGACATGCAAAATGCAATCGACTAGACGATGAAGAAATAAATCACAAAACGCAATGTCATTTAGCGAATAGCATAAAACCCAACAAATTAAACGCACATCCCTTTCTCTCCAACAGCTAAAACCACCCAAAAAAAAAACATGCTCGTTAAAAAAAAAAAAAAAAAGAAGCAATAAGATCGCAGGAAACCCAACTTATAAAAGCAGAGCCAAAACTAATTATGCAGCTACACTGGATTCAAAATTTATTAACGAAAACAATAGAAAACAAAAGATTGACAGAGAAAGAAGAGTGAAAACTGTACTCGGGTTTCTCACGAGAAGTAGAAGATTGGCTTCCATCAGAATCTGATAAAAAAAAGAATCCAACAAACGAAATCAACTTCAAACACGTGTTTACACCTATGCATCGACCTATATATGAAAAATATATATGTAAAAATAGAAAGGGACGTTACCATCTTCATCTTCATCTTCATCTTCATCTTCATCTTCGTCGTCGGCTTGGAGTTGTACTTGGTGATTTTGGTCATCCGGGTCTTGTTTTTGGTGTTGTTCTTGCTCTTGCTCTGGCTCTTGTTCTTCTTCCACTTGCGTTGTCTCATCGTCAGCTTTGTGTTGGTCATCTTCGGTTGGAGATTGCTTGGTGTGGTTTTGTTGATGAAAGTCGGAGTCTTCATCGTCAAGATTCTCTGGCAATGACCGCTTCTGGGCTGGCATTGATGCCTTGTCTTTCTCGATTCTCCGCCTTCTTTATTTTTGACCAGAGACACCAGCCGAAGAGGAGGAGGACGACCCAGAGATTGCTCACTTCTCGTTTTTTGTTTTTTGTTTTTTTTTTTTGTTTTTAATGGGTCGATAAAAAGAAGAAAGAATAAGAAAGATGGGTGAGATTTAGCTGCGACTGGCTACTGCCCTTTTTTTCTTTTTCTATTTTTTTCCTCCCTAATTATAATAAGGCTTTAATAATGTTTAATGTTTATAATTCATTCACTTATTAAGAACAGATCAGAATCAGGTGTTAAGAGAGCACATGTTGATTCGGTGGGCGGCCTTCTGTCTCTTATCTTTTTTTCTTCTCAAATGGGTACTTCCGTCATTTTGTACAACAATCTTTTCCTTTTTTGTTTAAATGATTCTTTGGAAGTTATTCTAAATTAGGGTTCAATCGTTTTTTTTTATGTAATCTATACTATTATTTATATCTTTTTAAAATTCTATTATTTATAAAAATTACTCACTTTTATTATAAAAATTAATTAAATAACTTCTCTTTAATTTTAAAAATTTACATCGTGAGTGTATCACATTTTAATCCTTTAGAAAAGCAAAATTAAATTTACCAAAATAAACAGAAGGGGCCAAAATTATAAATATACTAAAAATTTTCCCCACTTTATTAGGAATTTTTTTTAATATTTATAAATTTTTAATTAAATTAATAATTATAAATAAATTTAAGTCGAATCATATTAAATAATTATTACTTATTTAAATATTTTTTTATGTTTTAATATCTTAAGTAAATAAGTTTAGAGTTAAAATCAAATCACTATTATAAATTATGCAAAATATAGAATGAATTAGAACACGACAGAACACAACATGAGAAAATAGTTAAAACACGACACGAAACGAACACACGAACGTGTCAAAATCTATATAAAATGAATTATTAACGCGTATATAAATTTATAATAAATTGAAAACATCAAAAAAATAACACGAACATGTCACGAACACACAATTTTTTCTCTAAATTGAATCACTATGACAAATTATGCAAAATATGTCATGAATTAAGACACGACACGAACACACAAATTTTTCTCTAAATTGAATCATAATGACAAACAATGCAAAATATGAAATGAATTAAAACACAACACGAACACAAAATAAAAATAACAATTAAAACACAAAACGAAAAATAAAGTAAATACAACACGAATACACGAACGTATCAAAATATAAATAAAATGAATTATTAACGTATAAAAATTTATATAAATTTATAATATTTTAAACACATGAAAAATATCACGAACAAAATATGGGATGAATTGAGACACGACACAAACACAACATGGAAAAATAATTAAAACATGACACAACACGAAAAATAACGTGTCAAAATCTATATAAAATGAATTATTCACGTGTAAAAATTTATATAAATTTATAATATTTTGAACACACACAAAAATAACACGAACACGTCACAAACACACAAATTTTTTCTAAATTTAAATACTATGACAAATTATGCAAAATATGCCATGAATTGAGATACGACACAAACACACAAAATTTTCTCTAAATTGAATCACAATGACAAACTATGTAAAATATGAAATGAAGTTAGACACGACAAAAACACAACATAAGAAAAATTAATTAAACACAACACGAAAAATAACATGAACACTACACGAATACACGAACGTGTCAAAATATATATAAAACGAATTAACGTGTAAAAATTGATATAAATTTATAATACTTTAAACATACGAAAAAATAACACAAACACAACATACAAATTTTTCTCATCTTTTTTTCTCTTTTCTTTATTTTCCTTTCTTCCCTTTTTTTTTTTTTTTTTTTACTTTTCTTTCTCTTTCTCTTTCTCTTTCTCTTTCTCTTTCATTTCATTTCTTTTCTCTTTTTCCTTCCCCAAAAAAAATATCACATGTCAACATGTAGAGAGTTTGTGTAATTAAAATTATATATACTAAAATTCTTCCTCTGCTTCACTGGGGAGTTTTTTAATATTTATAACTTTTTAATTAAATTAAAAATTATAAATAAGTTTAAATTAAATTGTATTAAATTATTATTATTTATTAAAATAATTTTATATGTTTTAATATCTTAAGTACATGAATTTAGAGTTAAAATCGAATCAGCATGACAAATATGCAAAATATGGGATGAACTGAGACATGACACAAACACAACATGGAAAAATAATTAAACACGACACGAAAAATAACATGAATACGACACGAATACACAAACCTGTCAAAATCTATATAAAACGAATTAATAACGTGTACAAATTTATATAAATTTATAATACTTTGAACATACAAAAAAATAACACGAACATGTAACGAACACAAATTTTTCTCTAAATTGAATTACTATGACAAATTATGCAAAATATGTCATGAATTAAGACAAGACACGAACACACAAAATTTTCTCTAAATTGAATCAAAATGAAAAATTATGCAAAATATAAGATGAATTGAGACACGACACAAACACAACACAAAAAAAATAATTAAAACACAACACAAAAAAATAATATGAATATGACACGAATATGTCAAAATATATATAAAATTAATTATTAACGTGTACAAAATTATATAAATTTATAATATTTTGGGCACATAAAAAATAACACATAAGTTTTTCTCTAAATTGAATCACTATGACAAATTATGCAAAATATGTCATGAATTGAGACACGACACGAACACACAAATTTTTCACTAAATTGAATCACAATGACAAATTATACAATAATGAGATGAATTGACACACAACACGAACACAATATAAGATAAATAATTAAAAACAACATGAAAAATAACATAAACACAACACGAAAACACGAACGTGTCAAAATATACATAAAATAAATTATTAACGTATAAAAATTCATATGAATTTATTATACTTTAAATACAAAAAAAATAACATGAACACACAAAATTTTCTTATATTTTTTTCCTCTTTCCTTTGTTTTCTCACTCCTTTCCTTTCCTTTCTTTTCTTTTCTTCCTTTCCTTTTTTCTCAAAAAAAAAAAAAAATACCACATGTCAACCCCTGAGCTATTTATGTAGTTCATTTTATATATTTTTTAGATATTAGACCTCAAATAACAATGTAAATTTAGGTACCATTTGAATTTTATCTTTCAAAACAATTTTGAATTTTGATATTAAAAATTAGTAACTACTTAACTTAAGGTGTGTTTGGTACGATGAAAAAGTAAAAAATTTGATAGATGTGGATAGAAAAATGAAAAGAAAATGATTTTGAAGTGTATTTGATAGGAGAAAAAAGTGAGAGAAAATAAAATAAGAAAGATAGATAGATAGATCATTTTTCATCATTATACACAAAATAAATCACTCCAAATTGGTAAGTACAGAGAAAATAAAAGATGTGAGTAAAATATGCATATTTATAAGATTATTTATCATTTTAAAAAATTTATCTTTGTATCTTAACTTACAAAGGTTATAATGATAAAAGAAGATAATTTTCATTTTGTTTCCTCTTATTTTTCAACTCTATCAAATAACGATTGAATTTTTTTTTTTTAATCTTTTCTATCAAGTATACTACAAGTATTTAATTTAGTGATAAGTGTACATTTATTCTCCACTTAAATAAAAATAAAAAAAAAAATAGCTTTTTTAGTTCATCCCATAGATAATTTAGTTGTTTATTTCTTTATGTAGAAAAGTAACTAATTCAAAACTTTGGAACATGGATTTTGCCCTCCTTCAATTTCTTATTGCCTACTTTCCATGATGCATTACTTTGTCCGTTGAAATTTTCTATTTTGGGCTGCTTTCTTGATTTCCCATTATTGAAATCACTGTTTGCTTTAAAAATCTCTTCTCTATTTTTTTTCCCCATTAACAATGCAACAAACGTAAATAATAATAAAAAAACGCAATCTTCAATGCGAGAAAGCATGCAATATTAGGGCAAAATCGAGTCGAACTCAAACAGTAAAAAGTTCGAGTTCGAAATTGATTTGAAATTTACGGTTCAAAATTCAATTTAAAGCTCGAGCTCAACTCGAGATAAAAATCGAACTACTCGAGTTCGCTCGATTAAACCTGTTTACCTAATAAATAACGAGTTCGATTCTCATGTTCAACTTCAAACTCTATTATTTATGATCGAGTTCGAGTTCGAGCTCGAGTGAATTGAGATTTTTTACAATACTAATTAAAAATAAAAAAAATACATATTAAAAATAAAAAAAATCGATTAAGCTCGTGAGCTACTCAAGCCGGATATTAGGATACTCAAAATCGGCTTGTTTGATAACTCAAGCTACTTGAGCTCGAGCTCGGCTCAACGATTACTGAGTTGAATTCGAGTTTTTTTCAGGTCAAACTCGAGTAACTTACGAGTATAGATATCTCGTTTACACCCTATAGAATATTATATACTATTTATATTGTCCAGGGAAACAATATTGTCACAGAAAATACTAAAAATAAGGTGTTTGATAAATTTTAAGTGTTACAAAATTAGTATATTAAATTTATAAGCACTGAATTTTTATTATAAAAATTGTTTGGCATGTTACCGAAAACAAAATAATGAATATAATTATATTATTTGATAAAGGTAAATATTGAATTTTCAAAATTATTCATTTTACAATTTGACCCTTATTATCATATCGTTTTATATTATTCTAAAGAGTTCTTGATAAAAGTTAAAAGGGATAGTTTAGATATCTCATTTTTTTTAACAAAAAAAAAAGGATAATTAGTTCAAATATAAAATTTTTAAAATAAAATTGATTGAGCATTTTTTTGTATTAAGTGATAAGTAGTTCCCTACTTACTTATCTCATTCACAACTTTTTTATTGAAAATTTTCTATTAAATAACATATAATACGAGTTATCAAACACATTAAAAAAAAATTAAACTGTTAAATTTTTTTTTCAATGTATTAAATTTTTTAATGCATTTATACATCTAAATTAAAATTATCCTTTAATTTTTACTAATATTAAAAATATAAAGCATGAAAAATGTGAAAAGCTCTTTTGAGTTTTGACAACCAACACTGGCAAAATTATGAAAGAAAACAAAATAAAAAGCTTTGAATTATGAGGAATTTTAAGACCCGACAATATTGATACGAAACAATTACATGATAAGAGAAAAATTATTAAAACATGATACAAATATGATATAACATAAAAAATAACACAAACATAACACGAATACACGAAAGTATCAAAAATCTATATAATACGAATTATTAATATGTCAAAATTTATATAAATATATGTCACCTTAAACACGACTATGACAAAAAACAATATATACGAATATAACAAAAATACACGAATTGACAATCAAAATTTTATGGCTCATCTATATACTGTAGAGTCCACACTAGTAGCAAAAATTTGTAGACTTAAAATTTAGGTAAAACTAGAAAAAAGACACCGCTTCACCGTGGTATTTTTATTTTTTTATATAAATTTTTAATTAATTAATAATAATAAATTAATTTTAAATTATATTTTATTAAATAATAATTTTTTATTTTGTTTTTTATTTTTAAATTGTAATAATATTAATATAATTATATTTTGTGAATTATGAAAATTAAATTTATGAAAAAAAGTTATTTATAAATTACGTAATATAAATAAAATTTTAAATGTTATTTATATATATATTTAAAAATATTTAGACTTTATTATATGTTGTATATTTTTATTTATATGAGGTAAAAAATAATAAATAAGAAATAAAATTATGATTTGTATTTTATTCTCTTGTAGGATCAATTTTCTCATATAAGTTAACAGCAAGTTCGTTTTTACTTTTTTTACTTTTTTTTCCTAACGGATCGGATACGGATCCTAAATCGACATGCGACTCAACATGCGGACCTAATCCTTTAAATACATCATTTAAAATTAAAATAAAATAATTTTTTTTAACTTTTTCCCCCAGCCGATCGGGTACATATCCTAAATCGACTCGAGTTAACGTGCGGACTAACCCTTTTAAATACATTATTTAAAAATAAAATAAAAAACTAATTAATAAATAAATTTATTTTTTAACTTTTTTTGTGCAGGTCGGGTATGGATCCTAAACCGATCCGCGAATCAATGTGCCGATCAACCCTTTTAAATACATTATTTAAAAAAAAAAAACTTAAAACTTAAAATAATTAATAAAATAATTTTTTTTTTATTTTTTTCCCGATTGGGTCGAGTATGGATTTAAATCGATCCGCGAGTCAACATACGAACCAACCGCTTTAAATACATAATTTTAAAAAAAATTAAAAATAATTAATAATTTTTTTTTCGTGTTGCTCGAGAACGAATCCTAAATTGACCTGCAAGTGAACATGCGGACCAATTTCTTTAAATACATCATTTAAAAATAAAACAAAAACTACAATAATTAATAAAATAAAATTTTTTTAATTTTTTTTTCGAGCTGATCAAGTACGATCCTAAATCGATCCGCGAGTTAACGTGCGGACCAACCTCTTTAAATACATGATTTAAAAATAAAATAAAAATAAAAAACTAAAAATAATTAATAAAATAAATTTCTTTTTTAATTTTTTTCCGAACAGGTCGGGTACAGATTATAAATCTATCAGCAAATGAACGTGTAATCAATCCCTTTAAATATATTATTTAAAAATAAAATATAAAAAAACTTAAAACTAAAAATCTTTAAAAAAAACTTAAACTCATTTTTTTGTGTTATAGAGGAAGACAAAATTATCTCTAACCTATTTTAAAAATATCCCTTAAATTCTATGAATTTAAAAATAAATATAGTAGATAATTAATACGGCTAGTACGTTGGAATATATAACAAAATAGAAGTAGGGTAAATTTAAAAAAGATACCATCAATAATACAATAATTGTTAAATGGTATAATGAGTAAGAAATATTTGAAAAAGAGAAATGAAAAATAAAAAATTATTAATAAGAAAATTGTAAAGACAAAATTACCCTTGATAAAAAAACTTTCTCTTCTCTTTTTCTCTTATTTTTTAATTAAAAATAAATTTTTTTGAAAATAAATTTTTTTTAATTTTAAAAAATCAAAATTTAAAATTTTAAATATTTTTATTTACTTTTTTTAATTAAAAATTTTAAAAAATAAATTTAATTTTTCTAAAATTAATTTTTCTTTATTTTTTTAAATTTTAAAAAATAAATATTTAAATATTTTATTTTTAAATTTATTTTCAATTAAAATTTTTAAAAAATAATATTTCTTTAATGGAGGAGAAAGGAAAAGTAGATTTTTTTATTAAGGACAATTTTGTCTTTACAATATCTTTTATAACAATTTTTAATTTTCTTTTTCAAATAATTTTTATTTGTTAGACCATTTAATAATTATGTGCTTATTGAGAGCTTATTTTTTATATTTACCCATAGAAGTCTAGGGTTCTTCACTCCTCAACATCAACATCAACAACTTTAAGTTTTAACTTTTTTTCTTTTACATTTTCTATTTGATTTGATTTTATCTGCATTACACTAGACAGTACGCTAGTTAGGACTAACCCGCTCAAGGATCAGCTCGGGTTGGATTCCGATTTATTTTATTTATTTTTATTTAGATTTGATCCGTCCATTTGAGTTATTATTTATTTAATATCAAAAAATATTATTTTTATATTAATATTTTTATATTTATAATTAAATTTAAATAAAAATTATTTTTTAATGAATGAACAGTAATTTGAGTCAAACCGGCTCGGATCACTCAAAAATCTGCTCAGACCCAATTCAATACGAACTAACCGGACGGATTACTCGACTTATGAGCAGGTCTAGTTAGAACGGATTATATTAGATTTAAAAAAATATTATATTAATTTATAGTACTTTGATTTTGTAGAAATCAAAACAATTCGGTTCTTCGATTTGTTTTTGAATTTAATGATTTAATATTTTTTAAATATTATTTTTAATTTATTTATATAATTTTATTTATAATTATCTGTTAAGAATTAAATTTTGATTATTAAAATTAAAAATTAATATTTTACCAATAAATCAGAAGACAATTTCGATTCATTCAATTTATACTTTATAAAACAAATTGAATCAAATAAATATTTTTATTATCCTAAATTGGATATAATAAAAACCAATCCGATGGTTGGAAGATTTTCGATTTTTGGTCGGGCCAAAGCTAGTCGGTAAATTAAAGTGGAAAAGATTGACCAAAGCAGATACGACTTTGGCCACAATCCACGTTCCAAGGATCGCCCGACTTCTGTTGCACTAAAAAAAATAATGATTTTATTTAAAAGAGATAATATTATATTTGATGTTTGTATTTAAAGAAAATTTTTAATATGGTATTTGTATTTTTAAAATATGTAATATTATATCTGTAACAACCAATCAAATAATAACACATGTCATAATTAATTACCACATCATTAATATAAATCACCCAATTTACTTACAAAAAAAAAAATTCAAAAACCTTTATTTTATGAAAATAAGAAATGAATATTTTTTTTAAATAATTTTTATATTTTGAAAAAATAAAGCTATAAATATTATCAAATATTATTTATTTTTAAAAAATAAAAATATTTTTTTAATTTTAAAAACTTTTAAAAATAAAATTTTAAAAGCTTCTAAATTTTTCATTTTTCATTTTTTTTCCTCATCATTCCAATTTTATTGTTTGAAAATTTTAAAATCAAAATTCTAAAACAAAAATTTAGTTGTTGAAAAGTGAAAATGAATTTTTTTTTACATGATAATATTTTATTTTTGAAAATTTTTTTAATTTTTTTTTCGTTTCTTTCCTCTATCTGCTCTCCTTTCTCTCTTTTCTCCCTACCCTCATTTTTTCTAGCCTCCCTTTAGGGTCCGTTTGGAATCAAACAGACCCCCAGTTCGGTGTAGTTGGGACACTTTTTTGTCCCAACTGCACCAATATAAACGTTTGGATCACTTGGCATCAGTGTGGTGAAACACTGTTCACCGCACTGATGCCTAAAGCTCCAGCGGAAAGAAAGGCCCTCCAGTGGGAGGGTTTTTCTCTATTTTACCCCACTTTTAATTTCACTTAGTTTTTTATATATATAATAAATATATGATAAATTTATTATTATATAATAAGTTAACAAATATATAAATTTTATTATTGTATAAATCTAATAAATATATAAATTTTATTATTATATAATTAATATAAATTAATTAAAAATAAATAATAATAAATAAATACAAAAATATTATTTGATATATTATTTTTTTATTAATTTTTAATTATCTATTAATAAAATTATTATTTGATATAAATATAATTTTAATAAATTTTAATTATTTATTAATTTTATAATATCCAATAATCTAAAATTTTCATTATATATTCGCATTTTATTCTAATGTCCTTAATGATCATTTTCTCTTCTAACTATAATTCACCTCACCGCTGCTTTTGCATCCAAACACATATCTCACCGTTGATTTTAATCTCACCGCTACAGTACCCAATCTCACCGCTACAGTAACTAATCTCACTTCCACCGCTATTTTTAATCTCACCGTCCATCTAAATGGACCCTTAATGATGGTTGAATCTAACCAAGCTCAGGCCAAATAGCCTGAAAAGAGGTCGAATTGACTTGAAATAGGTCGGATCCACCTAAAGGCTTGGTGGAATTCAACATGTTTTAGGTTGATCCCAACTTACTTTTTGGTCATCTCGGAGCTAGCCGAATACAACAATTATATATTTCAATAGATGTAACTAGTTTACCCCACTTTTAATTTCACTTAGTTTTATATATATATATATATATATATATATATATATATGATAAATTTATTATTATATAATAAGTTAACAAATATATAAATTTTATTATTGTATAAATCTAATAAATATATAAATTTTATTATTATATAATTAATATAAATTAATTAAAAATAAATAAATACAAAAATATTATTTGATATATTATTTTTTTATTAATTTTTAATTATCTATTAATAAAATTATTATTTGATATAAATATAATTTTAATAAATTTTAATTATTTATTAATTTTATAATATCCAATAATCTAAAATTTTCATTATATATTCACATTTTATTCTAATGTTCTTAATGATCATTTTCTCTTCTAACTATAATTCACCTCACCGCTACCGCTGCTTTTGCATCCAAACACATATCTCACCGTTGATTTTAATCTCACCGCTACAGTACCCAATCTCACCGCTACAGTAACTAATCTCACTTCTACCACTATTTTTAATCTCACCGTCCATCTAAATGGACCCTTAATGATGATTGAATCTAACCAAGCTCAGGCCAAATAGCCTGAAAAGAGGTCGAATTGACTTGAAATAGGTCGGCTCCACCTAAAGGCTTGGTGGAATCCAACATGTTTTAGGTTGATCCCAACTTACTTTTTGGTCATCTCGGAGCTAGCCGAATACAACAATTATATATTTCAATAGATGTAACACCAAAAACACACAAAAAATAAGAAAAGAAAAAGAAACATGATAAAAATAAGTAACTACGAAAAGCCATTGCTAATTAAATTTCTTAGTTTACAAAGACCTAACATTCTCATATACTCTTGCAATTCAGTTTTCCATTGTTTTTGCTTCTTCAACTTTTCGTCTGTATTATAGAGTCTCCTCAGCGCTTTTGCTCTGTGGAGTCTTGGTGAGTCTTGTCTTGTACAAGTGGTTCTATCTCAAGAACACCTCTGGTGGTGATCTTTAGGATTCATTTAGTGTTAGTTTGTTAGTATGGGTTATGATAGTTTTGTTTTGAGCACCATGGATTCCGAGTTGGAAGAACTGTGGAAAAAGTTATCTTTTACAAAAGAAGAGAATGATGCAGTAGACACAGGGGGCTTGAATGGGATAGAAGATAGTGAAGAATCTAAAGCATGGCTCGTAGGAAAACTGATGAAAAATCGACCTTTCAACCAAGAAGCAATGATGGCAACTCTCAAAACCATCTGGAGATTGGCAAAAGATTTGAACATCACAGTGCTTGATATGAATCTGTTCCTATTTAAGTTTTCATCTGATGGTGATAAACAAAGAGTATTGGATGGAAGCCCCTGGAGTTTCGATAAACATCTATTGCTCTTACAAGATTATGATCCAAAATTGCAACCTAAGGATTATTGTTTCACTACTGCAATATTCTGGGTGCGAGTTTACTACCTCCCGCTTGGATGGCTTAACAATGAGATGGCTTTGAGACTGGGATACAAAGTGGGAGAGGTACTAAGCCTAAACATGAATTCAAAAGATGGGGGTTGGGGGAGGTTCATTAGAATGAGAATAGAAGTGGACATAGCCAAGCCTTTAAGGAGAGCCATTTTACTTGAAAAAACTAATGAAGGGGAACACATTTGGAGTAAACTGAAATATGAGAGGCTTCCCAATTTTTGCTATGTATGTGGGAGAATAGGGCATGTTGAAACAGAATGCGAGTCCAAGAAAGAAGGACATGTCCCAAAAGGAATAGTGGACAATCAGGTCATGTAGTACGGTGATTGGTTGCGGGCATCGCTAATCAAAAGGAAATGAGGTAGATATACGTTGGCAGATGATAAGAATGTGTTATCGATAAAGGAAGTGTTTCAAGCCAGGGTAAGTACGGTGAGTCCGACAACAATGGGGGAGGATCAGGCGCCGACCGTGACTGCTATAGGTGGAGACACAAGTTTGTTGAATATGGGAAATATGTCAGTTTTGGCAACTGAAGATACTGCAGTTAATTTAAAAAACAGTCAACCCCAATCCAATGCAAAGAATAATGAGATGTCCCCTAACTATATGGCTCAATTACAGGAGATGGAGTTGGGAAATACTAAAAGAGGAAATAAGGGAGATATTTGTTTCACTTTTAACAAAGACTCTGCAAATTTTGAGGAGATACGGGCAGAGGGACAAAATACTACATGTGGCAGGAAAACAGAATGTGAAGGAATTGCAAACTTTGGAACAGGGGGAAAGTCTCACTCGAAATGGAAAAAATTGGCAAAGAAGTTAGAAGCCAATGTGACCTGCACCAGTAAAGAAGATGGAAAGAGGAAAGATAGATTGGAGACTGATGACATAATCTTCATTGAACTAGATGTGGTTGGAAAAAAAGCAAAACGTGATTTGTTGGATGGTGATCAAAACTCACTTTTATTGGCGGAGACTGGTTCCCAGCTCCGCCACTTGCAATGAAAATACTAAGTTGGAACTGTCGTGGGCATGGGAACCCACGGACAGTTCGAGCCTTGCAAAGGCTCACAAAAACTAAAGGTCCTGAGGTGGTGTTTTTATGTGAAACTCGGCTTACCACAGCTGAGTTTGATAGAATTCAAAGAAAGTGTGGATTTGAGAATTGTTTTGTGGTAGATAGTGAAGGAAAGAGGGGGATTAGCAATGATGTGGAGAGAGGACATAATACTCAAGTTGAGGAGTTTTTCAAGTCATCACATTGATATGGAAAAACATGAACAGAATCAAGCTACACAAAGGATAACGGGCTTCTATGGCGAACCTGATGCTAGTCAAAGAAGTATTTCATGGGAACTATTAAGGAGATTAGCTAGACAAAGTCAATTGCCATGGGTTTGTTTTGGAGACTTTAACGAAATCCTTAATGGGGGTGAAAAAGGTGGAAAATGTCTAAGAGTAGATAGGCAAATGGAGGCTTTTGGGGAGGCAATAGAAGACAGTAACCTTCTTGACATTGGATTTAAGGGGGTGTGGTATACATGGACTAATAATAGAAGAATGGATGATTTAGTTCATGAAAGACTAGACCGGTTTCTAGCTACCAAAGAATGGATAGATTCTTCCCCGTATTATAGTGTGGAACACCTCGTAAGCTCAAGATCATTGTCCATTATTGCTCAACAGCATTACTAATAAAAAAGGAAGTCCCAGTAGAGGTAGAAGGAGAGGATTTTATTTCGAAGCCATGTGGACTAGAGAACCGTTATGTGAAGATGTCATCTTGCATTCGTGGAAAAAAATTGGAGATAAGGAAATGGGGAGTCGGTTTCTAGAGGTAAATCATAATATTGCAAAATGGCATCGAGAGACTATCGAAAAAATTGGAGGCCGAATCCAACAATTGTTGGATCAAGTCAGCTCGCTGCCACAAAAGAGTCCGAATGACACTTCACTTGAACAAGAAAAAATGGTGAAAGGGGAACTTGATGAACTGTTAGTGAAAGAAGAAGCATAATGGCAGCAAAGGTCCAAGGTTTTATGGCTTAGAGATGGAGATAGAAACACGACATACTTCCATGCCCAAGCCACAAATAGAAGAAGGAGGAATCTAATACTGGGTTTGGAAGATGATGATGGAGTCTGGAGGGAGACAGATGAGGAAGTGCATGCAGTAGCCCGTAACTACTTTATGACACTTTTTGAATCCCACGGATCACACAATAGTAAGACTATTCTTGAAGTCATAAAACAGCGGGTCACAAGCGGGATGAATCAATATCTTCGTGCAGAGTTCAAAGCTGAAGAGATAGTGGCTGCCCTAAAACAAATGCACCCAACCAAATCACCCGGCCCAGATGGTATGCCTGCACTTTTTTACCAAAAATACTGGCATATTATTGGAAATGATATTACATCCTTGTGTTTAAAAATTATGCATGGTGATATCTCTTTGCATGATTTCAACCACACCCATATTATTCTTATCCCAAAAATCACAAACCCTAGACATTTGTCTCATTTTAGGCCAATTAGTCTTTGCAATGTCCTATACAAAATTGTGGCAAAAGTTCTAGTAAATAGGATGAAACATGTTTTCCCTGGGTGTATTAGTGAAAATCAGAGTGCTTTTGTCCCTGGTAGATTGATTACGGATAACATTGTGGTTGCTTATGAGCTCATTCATAACTTGAAATTGAAAAATAAAGGAAGAAATGGCTCTTTTGCTCTTAAGCTTGATATGAGCAAGGCATATGACAGGGTGGAATGGTCTTTTTTAGAGGCCATCATGCATAAAATGGGTTACGATGATAAATGGATTTCTCTGATCATGCAATGCGTTACCTCAGTGTCTTATTCCACTATAATTAATGGGCCAATTACTGATACTTTTCAACCAAAAAGAGGACTCTGACAAGGAGATCCTCTATCACCATATCTGTTTTTGCTGTGTACAGAAGGATTGTCAGCGCTGCTTACTAGATCACAAAGACATGGTGAACTACAAGGAGTTCAAGCGAGTAGATTGGTCCTCGAGTGAATCATCTTTTCTTTGCAGATGACAGCTTACTGTTTGCAAGGATAAGCAAAAGCGACGGAGAAAAGATGAAGAGCATGCTAAAGGTTTATGAGGAAAGCTCAGGACAACAAATTAATTTTGCAAAATCAGCTCTCTTTTTCAGTCCTAATACAATTGAAGAACAAAAGGCTGAGTTGCAACAATTGTTTGGGACCCAAGTTGCGACAATTTCGGAAAGATACTTGGGTATGCCAACACTGGTCGGGAGAGGGAAGAAGAGAGCATTCAAAGACATCATCAGCAGGGTACGAGCTAAAATTTAGAGTTGGAGTAGGAGGTTATTGTCATTTGGTGGTAAAGAAATATTTATCAAAGCTGTACTACAAGCTCTTCCAACTTATGTTATGAACTGTTTCCTTCTACCTGTGACACTGTGTGAAGAAATAATGAGAGTCATAAGGAGATATTGGTGGACTAGTAAATCAGTGGGGAAAGGGATCCATTGGCTAAGTTGGGATAAGTTGTGTATGCCAAAGTTTATGGGAGGTCTTGGTTTCCGAGACTTGCATCTGTTTAACCTGGCTTTACTAGGTAAGCAAGGCTGGCGTTTAATTCACAATACTGATTCTTTGTGTTTTAAGGTTCTTGAAGCCAAATACTTCCCACATGGAAACTTCCTCGAATCAAACCTGGGCTACCAACCTTCCTACATTTGGAGAAGCATTTGGTCCTCTAAGAAAGTGTTGCAACAAGGAACAATGTGGAGGGTGGGCAACGGGAAATCTATCTCTGTTTGGGGGGATAACTGGATTCCTTTGAATGGATCTTTCACCATTAACACAGCATGTGGGAGTTTGCCGAGGGAAGCAAAAGTTGAAGCATTCATTGATGCAGATAGTGGGCAATGGAAGAGGAGCTGATAAGGAATGAATTCTGCTTTGATGAAGCAGAATCAATATGTAACATTCCTTTGTATGGGAATAATCTGCCAGATAAAAGAGTTTGGCATTACAACAATGATGGAAGGTATTCTGTGAGGAGTGCATACAGATTACAGTTGGGATTGAAGCTTGGCTTTGGACCTCAAATACAAATATGGCGTATTTTATGGGAACAAATGTCCCACACAAAGTCCGTTTGTTTGGGTGGCGTTTATGCCATGAAATACTTCCAACTGCTGGCAAGTTGGCAAATCTGATACCGAATTTAAATTCAAAGTGCGCAAGATGTGGAGAAGAAGTTGAATCGGATATTCATGCTCTTCGAGATTGTATGACCTCAAAACAAGTGATAGCTTTATGTAATTTTCCTCAACATTTCATGGTGGAACCAGATGATTGTAGTATTGATTGGATGGAGAGAGCAACACAACAACTTGGAAAGGAAGAATCTGATGAATTCTTAATGATAGTTTGGGCCCTATGGAATGCGAGAAATGCCGAGATAAAAGGGAACCTGAAGCAGAATGAAAGACATATTGCTGTCACCACCAAACACCAGCTACAGGCCTACAGACAAGCTCAATCTGGCGAAACTTGACATGTACCAACTACAACCCGAATATTTTGGAGGCCACCACCAGTGCACTTATATAAAATCAATTTTGATGGAGCTTTCGATGGATGACTCAAGATAGGTGGCATTGGCATTATAGTTCGAGATTTTGAAGGTTTTGTATTCGGAGGTGCTACAGTTAAAATCAATAGGGTGACTGATGCAAGTTTAGCTGAGGCAATGTCTGCTGTTAAGGCATTAAAATTTGCTACCGAAATGGGATATCGTCGTTTCATTCTTGAGGCAGATGCAATACAAGTGATTAACAGGCTTAGTCAAAATGAGGAAGATTTGTTAAGTATGGAGCCAATCATTGATGAAGGCAGGAACATTATCAAAACCTTCGAGGAATGTCAGCTTAAACACACAAGGAGACAAGGAAATGAGGCAGCGTTAGCTCGATATAGTCTTACATGTTCAGAAAATATGTATTGGATGGAAGAATACCCTGTTTTTCTCCATCAAACAATTATGTCTGATGCTATCAATTTATAATATGAAATGGAATTTATTCTTAAAAAAAAAAAAAAAAATTCTTAATTTACAAATATCTAGTGCAGCCAGACTTGATTAAAAAAAATGAAAAGTGAAGAAGGAAATGATAGGCATATTAATGTCTGAAAAGTTTAATCTCCAATTCATTCATGAACTAGATAGATACTTTAAATAATCCATTGTAAATGAAAAGTATCCATAAATTTCGAAAACGTGCCGAGACTAACCTTAAATAAAAAGTGGCCTTTGTTGGGTTTCAAGCTTCGAAAATTTCAAAGCAATCCTTGTCAAACTTCATAGAATTCAGACCCGAAATGATTCTATGAATGACATATGAGTGCTGAAATTAAATAAAGAAATAGGAAACTAAATCAAACTCCAAACCAAATAGCTAATTGTTTTTACTTCGTAAAAAAAAAAAAAAAAAAAAACTCTGAGGAATTAGAGAGAAAGTAATACTATAAAATTAACAACCTAGCCTAAACCATGTATTGTTAATTTGAAATTCTTCCCTGGCTTGATTGGTGATTATAAATTAAGAATAAAAGAAATTAATTTTTTTTTCTGTCAATTAGCAAATAATAGTTATATTTACATCATAAAGTTGAGCTACTCCGAGAAATATTCTGAACAACAACATTATCTGCACCTTCATTTGAGCTACTCAGAGTAATATTCTCAACAACAACATTATCTGCACCTTCATTTGAAGTCCTTGAGCTACTTGGAGTATTTTCAACATTAGCCAAAGCTTCAACACTTTGTGAAGTACTGGTTGCATTAACATCTCTCACGAGCACGGGGTTTGGAGATTGGTGATCAAAACGCTTTGCCAGTTCACTAATTTTTGACCAAACTGAACTGTCTTGATGCATGGCGTCTACTGTGGTCCAATGAGACTGTAGAAATTTAGAGAAGTAAAAGATGAGTGAACACACCGAAGCAACTGCTGTAATGATGAACAGACCCCCGAAGCTGTACAAGCTGAGACTATCAGAAGAAATCGTTGTTCGTTGATCTAATTGACAAGCATTTTGTTGTAAAAAATATTTTTGCTGCATGGCATCCATTTTTGCTTTATTTTCAGTCACACTCAATATTGCTCTGGATATATAGGCGACTAGAGGTGACCCTTGTGGGAAGGCCTGAGAAAATCAAGTTTTTCTTTGTTAAATGAATTATATTAATATATAATTAACAATTGTAATCACATTTTAAGAGTAGGGTTGAAAGAGACTAACGAAACCAAGTCCATTAGTTTTGTATGTTGGTCCTGCTGTCATATATTTGTCGCAATACTTGGCAAGAAAAAGCTCAACGCAATGTTGTGCACCAAAAATTGCACCAACGCCACCATTTTGGCTTCCGTTTGATAACGCTTCGTCAAATTCCTCAGCTGTGCCATAATTCCTCAACTTAGACTCGTCGAAGAACAATTGTTTAACCAAAAGGTCTTTCAGGAAGGAACCGGTTTCATATCCTACAAAATCACCATTCTTCTTTAGCTCATTGATATCTACGACGGTCGGTTGCAAACGTTGCACTGTTAACATCGAGGCTAAACTTGCTGTGTAACTTTGGGTGAGGATGAGTACCACAAAGATCCATATAATCAGCACAAATTTTGACAAATTGTTTATTATCTTCTCCCCTGAAGCCAGCAGGCAACACATTGGTCAAGACTAATTAATGAGCTTGCTTGATAAAAAAGAAATTAACTTAAATTTATATATAATTAGATAGAAGAAACTTTACTTACTATGAGCAAACACTAGAATTGAAAAGGAAAACCAAAAAACTGTTCCTACTTGTTGCTGTGGGGAACCTCTGAACTCGTTGTTTATACGGTGTTCCAACACCCATACTACTAAACCGGTGCAGATGAACGCTACCCCTGTTGTTAACCAAAGATCCCAACTGAGCGGCTTTAAGAATATCCACATATTCTTTCTCTCATCATCTTTGATTTTCACAACCATTGAGACATGGGATTGCAAGTAAGGCAATGTAAAATCTACATAGTGAGACCGATTTGCCAGAATTGTTATATCTCCCACTGCAGCGTCAAAATTCTACACTACCACAAAGAATAGGTTATTGGTATTAAAATAAATGGAAATAGTGTGAAGAAAAATCTCTATAACAATCATGTAATTTGTTGATAAAATGTTAGGCTTTTAATTTTAGTGATCGTTCAATCTCTAACACCTTTAAATATCTAAAAAAGAAAAAAATAATAATAATGGTGATACAGCTACAGATTAGGCAACGCACCTGAAGTTTGACATGGCAAAGAAGCTCATTGTATGTTCCTGCATTGGAACCAATGGGGAAAGGAATCAGCTTATGCGGAACTGCAAAAGGTAATACCGCTAATGCCTCCAGGAATACATCATAAGAGAACCCTGTTACGATGGACTCTTTGGTGTAAGGATCCCATTCCACTTTCAAATAGGCATCAAAGCCAGGTTTCACTGGGACCCCAATCCTTAACTTCTTACCACTAACAGGTATTGTCCAACCTCTGGGTATAGCTTTCGTGTTTCCTGGCCAAATAGGTGGTTTAAGTTTATACATGGACGTTGAATATGTTGCATTTTCAGGTTTGCCTAGTTCCCCAGTCAATCCATTCTGAGGGGTCCAATACCCAATAACTTTTTCCT
Source organism: Fremontodendron californicum (assembly GCA_030761205.1). Classification (NCBI taxonomy): domain Eukaryota; kingdom Viridiplantae; phylum Streptophyta; class Magnoliopsida; order Malvales; family Malvaceae; genus Fremontodendron; species Fremontodendron californicum. The sequence continues at coordinate 6,536,035 of JAULJL010000025.1, read as the reverse complement.
CGTTATCTACCACGTTGATGATTTCAAAAGCTGAAGATTGCAACTGTCCTCTAACCAAACTGAAATCTCCACTGAGGCCTTTAAATTTGGTTTTTAATAACCTATTTCGGATCATTCGGCCTATTTTTGAGACTTTTATATCAGGAAACTGACTTGTATTTCTCTCGTAATTTTGTCTGGAGCTCTCATGTCTAACCATTTCAACAGCCTTAGCTAGTGCCCAAACAGTATCATATGCCCAAAAACCAAAAATGTTTAATTTGGTAGAATTAGAGTGAATCCCACTTTGCCATTTCCTTTTAAAATTTTCAAGGCTTTTGGAATGCGGTACGTATGGCCTTATACCCAATACACCTTGCATTGAACCAATGACCTCTGCTCCCATGGGATCCAACAAACTTGATAGTCCATCAGTGATGATCCATGCGTATCCTTCACTAATCATGCCTGCTTCTTTTGCAATTAAAAAGAGTTTAGACCCTAAGGAAGAAGTCATGTGTACTACAATCACTCTTGTCTGCATAGCCATTACCTTGTTGAGCATTTTTAAGATCCTCAATTTACCAGAGTTTGGAGAGATGGAAAACCTGGAAGTCACCCGTATGTCAAATTGTTGAAATTCATCCGCTAGGTAGGGGATTAAACCGCTTCCATATTCTGTGTCTTCGTATATGAGGATTACTTCGTGCCACCTATATGCCTGAACGATGTGTTAAATTGTCCAATACCAGCCCAAGGAAAAATAAAAGCCTAACAATGTGTGGTTGCAATTGTGTGGTTTAATGTGTGGTTGTAGTTGTGTGGTTTAATGTGTGGTTGTAATTGTGTGGTTTAATGTGTGGTTGTAGTTGTGTGGTTTAATGTGTGGTTGTAGTTGTGTGGTTTAATGTGTGGTTGTAGTTGTGTGATTTAAATGTGTGGTTGTTATTAAACAACAATGGGTGGTTGTAATTTATTTAGATTTTATATTTGTGTGGCTTGTGTTTGTCTTGGTATTGTATAAATACCCCCTCCCTTGCATTTGTAAATCATCAAGTAGTAAGCTTCAATAAGCAATAAAAGTTCTAAGTTTTCCTAAAGAGTTCTTCTCTAAAGAGTGTAGTCTAGAGTGAAGTGTGAGCATTTGTGAGTTTTCCTAAAATCTAAACTTTCTTCTTTGAGTGGTAAAATTAGAGTTATCTACTCTAAGCTTTTCTCAACAATTGGTATCAGAGCCAGCCCCACCCTTGGTGGGACCAGCACTCGGAGTGGTGGCTCACGGAGTGGTGCCTGTGGAGTGGTGGCCTGGACCCAAAAAGAGAAAAAAAGGGTGCCAGCCGTGACCAACGTGACCGTGACCAACGAGGACGTTGGTCTTCCAAGCGTGGTGGTTTGTTACGATCCCACATTGGAATAATAAGACTTCCTTGTGAGGTTTATATGGACTTAGGCTCTCCCACCTCAATAGCTAGCTTTTGGGGTGTGGTTCTCCAAAGGTCCATATCAATTGGTATCAGAGCCATTGGTTCGTGGTCCTTATTCCGCTGCAGTGAAATTGTTGGTTCTTAGTATGCTCTGTGGTTGCAGTATTGTCTGATCTTCCACATCAGAAAAGAATTATTCTTGTTGCTGGAAATAAAGTGTGGTAGTGTGAAAGTGTCTAGGGAAGTTCTGGCTAGGAAAGACTTGGTATTTAAGTGTGTCTATCAGTGACCCACCTCTCTTTCCTGGGAACCTACCTAGTGCACTATTCACGGGCTACGGTCACTGTTCCAGTATACGGTCACTATTCACAGATACGGTTACTATTCATACGTGTGGTTGTATACTTTTGCAGTAATTGTTAACGTATACTGGATTTGTTCTAGTGTACGACATACGTACAATACTGTTCACGTATACGGTACTATTCACGGTGAAATAGTTATTCAGGTACTATTTTTGGTTTGAGCGTTCTTGAGTTGTGAGGAGTTTGTACTCTACAAGTTTGTGTCTCAAAATCAAGCTTGTTCGGTATTGTTAGTCTTGCCGACACGATGGGTGATCTTCAAGTAGTTGGAGGAATCAAGAAGCTCAATCACAAAAATTACAACACGTGGAAGACGTGTATGATGTCTTACCTACAAGGTCAAGACCTTTGGGAAGTCGTTGGTGGTAGTGAAGTTACGAAGCCCGAGCAAGAAGATGCTCAAGGAACCTTGCGCAAATGGAAGATTAAAGTGGGTAAAGCCATGTTTGCCCTTAAGACCACAGTTGAAGAAGAAATGTTGGAACACATACAAAAGCTAGAAACGCCAAAAGAAGCGTGGGATACTTTAGATGCACTCTTTTCGAGAAAGAATGACACAAGACTTCAACTTCTTGAGAATGAATTGTTATCAGTTGCACAACGGGATATACCGATTGCTCAATACTTTCACAAGGTAAAAACGTTATGCCGTGAAATTTCTGATTTAGATCCTACAGCTGCTATTGGAGATACCAGGGTAAAAAGAATAATTATCCATGGTTTGAGGCCCGAATATCGCAGCTTCGTTGCCGCTATACAAGGATGGCCAACTCAACCATCACTTGTAGAGTTTGAAAATTTGCTTGTTGGTCAAGAATCTATGGCCAAGCAAATGGGAGGGGTCTCGTTGAAAAGTGAAGAGGAAGCACTCTACACCAACAAAAGCAAAGGCAAATTCAAACAGCACGTCGGTGGTGGATCTAAAAAGTATGGTGACAAGACAAAAAGTCATCAAGGAGAAGGGAGCTCTCGTCCAGGGGGAGCTTCAAAGAATCGTAGCAACAATAAAAGATTTGAAGGTAACTGTTACAACTGTGACAAGAAAGGTCACATGGCAAAAGATTGTTGGTTTAACAAAAGGCCCGCTGAGAGCAATGCTGCTACTTCTAGTACAAAGGAGAAAAGCGAAGATGATTGGGACGCTGAAGCATTTTTTGCTATGGAAGAGGAAGAGTTAGCTCTCACAGTAACAACGGCTGACCGAATTGACTATGAGAATGACTGGATTGTCGATTCAGGTTGCTCAAATCACATGACAGGCGATAAACAGAAGTTGCAGAACCTGTCAGAATACAAGGGAAATCGCATTGTTGTGACAGCTGATAATTCAAGATTACCGATTACTCACATCGGTAAGACGATAGTAGCACCTCGATATAGTCATAATCAGGTACCACTACAAGATGTTTACCATGTCCAAGGCATGAAGAAAAATTTGCTTTCAGTGGCACAATTAACATCGTCAGGTCACCATATTCTGTTTGGTCCAAGGGATGTGAAGGTATATCGTGATCTCAAAATCTCAGGACAGCCGATGATGGAAGGACGACGTCTGGAGTCAGTCTACGTGATGTCAGCAGAGTCAGCATATGTAGACAAGACAAGAAGGAGCGATACAGCAGATTTATGGCACATGCGGTTAGGTCATGTTAGTTATTCCAAGCTAAGTATGATGATGAAGAAGTCGATGCTTAAGGGACTTCCTCAGCTTGACATAAGAACAGACACAGTTTGTGCAGGATGCCAATATGGTAAAGCACACCAATTGCCATACGAAGAGTCAAAGTTTAAAGCAAAAGAACCATTAGAGTTAGTTCACTCTGATGTATTTGGGCCCGTTAAGCAACCATCAATTAGTGGAATGCGGTACATGGTGACGTTTATTGATGATTTCTCCAGGTATGTGTGGGTTTTCTTTATGAAAGAAAAGTCTGACACTTTCTCAAAGTTTAAAGAGTTCAAAGAGATAGTTGAAGGAGAAGTGGAAAAGAAGATATGTTGCTTGCGCACAGACAATGGAGGAGAATATAGCTCAGGCGAATTCTCTCAATACCTACGAGAATGCAACATACGTCATCAGTATACTTGTGTCAATACACCACAACAGAATGGTGTAGCAGAGAGAAAGAATCGGCATCTTGCAGAAATTTGTCGGAGTATGCTGCATGCAAAGAATGTACCCGGAAGATTTTGGGCCGAAGCTATGAGAACCGCAGCCCATGTGATCAACAAACTTCCTCAACCAAGGTTAGAGTTTGTTCCCCCCTTTGAGAAATTGTGGAAAATGAAACCTTCAGTCAGCTACTTTCGAGTATTTGGTTGTGTATGTTATGTATTTGTTCCTGATCATTTACGTAGCAAGTTTGATAAGAAAGCAACTAGGTGTATCTTTGTGGGATACGACAACCAAAGGAAAGGATGGAAATGTTGTGATCCTACGAGTGGAAGATGTTACACTTCACGCAATGTGGTATTCGATGAAGCATCTTCTTGGTGGTCCTCAGAAAAGGAGGTGTTGTCAGATTCAAAAGAATTTGAAGACATGTTACAACAGAAAATGGGAGAGTATATTGTCCAACTTCAATCAACTTCAGATGAAGTAGAAGACCTATGTGATCATAACGATGACGAGCAAGTGTTAGTCCAGAGTCCTTGGCAAACTGGTGTGTATCAACCAGATGTTAGATCGAGTGAAGTGGAAGAACCATCTCCACAATCACAAATCCGAAGGACAACAAAAGCACGGAAGCCAAATCCCAAATATGCTAATGCAGCCATAGTGGAAGAACCAATTGCAACAGAACCTGAGACGTTTGAAGAAGCATCACAGAGTTCTGAGTGGATTATGGCTATGAAAGAAGAGATCACTGCGCTTGAGCAGAATCAGACTTGGGATCTAGTGCCAAAACCAAGAGATGTGAAACCCATATCCTGCAAGTGGGTTTACAAGATAAAACATCGTCCAGATGGGTCGATTGAAAGGTACAAGGCACGGTTGGTGGCTCGTGGTTTCTCTCAGAAGTATGAGCTAGACTATGATGAAACGTTTAGTCCGGTGGCAAGACTTACAACCGTACGAGTCCTACTTGCCCTTGCAGCCAACAAAGACTGGAACTTGTGGCAGATGGATGTGAAGAATGCATTCCTTCATGGAGAGCTAGATCGGGAAATCTACATGATTCAACCATTGGGATTTCAAAACCAAAATCATCCTGAGCATGTGTGTAAGCTGCGAAAGGCACTTTACGGATTGAAACAAGCACCTAGAGCATGGTATGGTAAGATTGCTGAATTTTTAACTCATAGTGGTTATTCAGTAACACCTGCAGATTCCAGCTTGTTTGTCAAAGCTAATGGAGGAAAGCTAGCTATCGTATTGATATATGTGGATGATTTAATCATAACTGGTGATTATGAGGCAGAAATTCTTCAAACCAAGGAGAATTTATCAGTTCGTTTCCAAATGAAAGAACTTGGACAACTCAAGCACTTTCTTGGTCTAGAGGTTGATCACATACAAGAAGGAATATTTCTCTGTCAACAAAAATATTCTAAAGATTTGCTAAAAAGGTTTGGAATGCTCGAGAGCAAGCCAATTTCAACACCGATGGAACCAAATGGCAAGATGTGTGCACTTGAAGGCAAAGACTTGGAAGATGCAACTATGTATCGACAATTGGTAGGTAGCCTGATCTACTTAACCTTGACTCGACCTGACATTTCTTATACAGTTGGTGTGATGAGTCGGTATATGCAAAATCCGAAGAAGCCTCATTTAGAAGCAGTTCGACGAATACTGAGATATGTGAAAAGTACAATAGATTATGGTCTTTTGTACAAGAAAGGTGAAGACTGTAAGTTAGTTGGTTATTGTGATGCTGACTATGCAGGAGATCATGACACCAGGAGATCAACAACTGGGTACACGTTTAAACTTGGTTCTGGAACAATTTCTTGGTGCAGTAAGAGACAACCAACGGTATCATTGTCAACTACCGAAGCTGAGTATCGAGCAGCAGCAATGGCAGCTCAAGAGTGTACGTGGCTGATACAACTAATGAGTGATCTACATCAACCAGTAGATTATGCAGTTCCGTTGTATTGCGACAACCAGTCAGCAATTCGTTTGGCAGAAAATCCAGTCTTTCACGCAAGAACCAAACATATAGAAGTGCATTATCACTTTATCAGAGAAAAGGTTCTACAAGAAGAAATTGAGATGAAGCAGATCAAGACAGATGATCAAATGGCAGACTTATTCACAAAAGGTTTGAGTATCAACAAATTTGAAATGTTTCGTCGTCAACTCAACATGGTGCAAAGAGGAAGAGCTGGTATTGAGGGGGAGTGTTAAATTGTCCAATACCAGCCCAAGGAAAAATAAAAGCCTAACAATGTGTGGTTGCAATTGTGTGGTTTAATGTGTGGTTGTAGTTGTGTGGTTTAATGTGTGGTTGTAATTGTGTGGTTTAATGTGTGGTTGTAGTTGTGTGGTTTAATGTGTGGTTGTAGTTGTGTGGTTTAATGTGTGGTTGTAGTTGTGTGATTTAAATGTGTGGTTGTTATTAAACAACAATGGGTGGTTGTAATTTATTTAGATTTTATATTTGTGTGGCTTGTGTTTGTCTTGGTATTGTATAAATACCCCCTCCCTTGCATTTGTAAATCATCAAGTAGTAAGCTTCAATAAGCAATAAAAGTTCTAAGTTTTCCTAAAGAGTTCTTCTCTAAAGAGTGTAGTCTAGAGTGAAGTGTGAGCATTTGTGAGTTTTCCTAAAATCTAAACTTTCTTCTTTGAGTGGTAAAATTAGAGTTATCTACTCTAAGCTTTTCTCAACACGATGGTCGCGATGGCTTTCGCTTGAGTGCTATCATTTAGGGCTGTCCGAACAAAGAAAGGGTTTTGGGCTGTAGAGAGTGAGGGACTTGTGGCCGAAAAAGAAATAATGGGAACTTCAGCTTTCTCGCCGATATCTATCACAAATCTAGCTCGCATTGACCTTTGGGGGCCGATAATAGCGTTAACTTCTTCTTTATCAATCAACTCTAGAGCTGCAATTCGTATGGATATAGATGATAAATAGAAATAATTAATTATACTAACTATTTGGAACAAATGTATCAATAATTTTAGAATTTTATTTTTTCCGAACTGTCTGTCACACACACTCTTGAACCAATGAAACGAGGTTGTCTGTTCTAAAACTTCTTCCAAAATGTAGCTCAACCAGTTTGGCATATTGGCTTACACCTATAGCCTAGCTAGTTGATTCGAGCTTATCTTTGAAGTAATAATTAATAATATTGAGATTAAATTGTCTTTGTAACACTAAATTAATGCTGTTAATTAAAAAGAAGAAGAAGAAGAAGAAACCTGTAAAAGCAGCACGAAGAACATCAACCGAGTCCCTAAGGTGTAGAGACAATCTCGTTCTGAAGTTCGGATGAGCAGCATAAAAATCTGAGATTGCCATGGGAATGCATGTATTTGCTACAGAACCAACCGGTGAGTTGAAATCAAGAATTACTCCAACATGTACCAAGCTCTTCGTTTCTGCAATATTTTTTTTCATCATTCCACTAGCACTCTCTGACTTGACTCCGACCCGAAAACAAAGAAAGAAACATAGAAGACGAAACAAAAGGTGAATCAAATTTGACATGGGGCTAGGCTAGCTGATGATTTGTTCCTCCTCTTGGGGTCAGAGAAAACAGGTTAATTTATTCAAGACTTCATGATCCCTAACTATATATAGATACATAAAGGGCTTTGTTTATCATATAAATATATAAATGCACGAAACTATAGCAAAACTCGAACAGGAAATTTCGAATAAAATATTCTAAAGAAGATGAAACCTAGTTTTTTTTTTTTTTTTTTTCTTGTAGGTACCAATATCGAGCACGACGGAAGATAAGTCAGCAAAGTGAAGACGTAGTACAAGGAATATAAGTTTAGAAAAACATAGTAAAGGTCGTCTCCACGAAGCGGTCAAGAGCATTTGATGGTTAGTTAAGAGGATGGGTTATATATTTCATTTTCAGGTGTAAGTTAAATTAAATTGTTGAAAGGCACATATTCAATAAGGTAGGATACTTCGCAGAAGAAACATCTAAGAGTTTTTTTTTTTTAGACATCTACCCCTATCTTTAATTTGAACTATCAAATTACGTTTTCAATGCAGACGAGGATGATATGATTCAATCCAAAATTTATATATGGAGTACTTTGCGTCCCTGTTTGCCTGATGCCATCTGAAAAACATATTCTTGAATTCATCGGGGAAAAAAACGAAAAGAAAATCTCAAGTTTATATAATCTACCATTAAATGAAAGCTAGCTACAGGTTCATAACACTTATCCTTTTAGGACAGTTAAAAAATTTGTATATTTTTCAACGTTATTATTGAGATTTCCATATTGAAAAATGAGATTTGGGTTTTCATGAGTTGGATATAAAAGAGTCTATGGGCTATTTGGATAAACGAGTTTTTTTATCAATTTTTTCCCTAAAATTTTAGGGAAAAAATATAATTAAGAATAATTTGAGCAAAACAAAACTTTCAAAATATGTGTATATATATATTTTAAACAACATACATTCGAAAAATGCAGTTGAAAATTTGTTATTTTTTTTGTGAAAGAAAGAGAGAATTAAGAAGAAAGAAAAAAAAGTTGTTAAGTAAATAAAAAATAAAAAGAGTATGATTCTTTTTTCTTTTATATATATTTTGATTTTTTCTTTATTTTTCATAAATATGTTTCTAAACAAATTAAAAAATATAGCAATTTTATCAAATAATTTATAAGACTGACAAAAACGAGCGAGAAAATGCAATAATAATATCGTAAAATAACAAGTAATGAATATGAATTTGTTTAATGACATATATATATATATATATATATATATTTGTACATTATAGTTCAAAAAATAAGAACTAATTACCATGTACATCCATGTGTTTGGTCACTACCAAATAAGCACGAATATACTCAAACAATTTTATAGTACTTTGATAGAGATATCAAAGTGTCAGGATGCTATTGTCTTTTATATATAGCTGTCGATATATGATTATAATATGTTAGGATATATTGTCTTTTGTCATTTTTAAGGTTGTCAATAGTCAATACCAATACTTCAAACCCCTTTTAAGTTTAGGAGATTGAAGTTGAACAATTTGTACATTAAAATTACCTCGAATTCCTTTTTTTTTTTAATGAAAAATAAAAATCGTAGTGTTAATAACCAAATCAAACACTTTCCAAGAAAACGTAAAATTGATTCGGTATATACCCTTTTCACCTTTTGCTATGAATCTCACATTGGCAAACACATAATGCGAGAATAATAATAGAATATGCTGCTGTATGGAATTTTTTTTTTTATTATATATATTAATTTGCAGAAACTTACAAATGCAAAGGAACAAACCTGGATGGAACCTAGGAATAGGATCGCTAATGTTGGAGAAAGAAAGAATAAAAGATTTTTGGAGTGTAAAATGTACAACCTTTTTTTAATGTTTTAATTTGTGATGGTGTTAAGATGGTGAGTTGATGCTGGTGGCTTGACTGACCTATTTCCTTGTACCTTGATTCCGGACCATCATTTCATAACTTTTTTCTTGAAAACTTAGCTCCTTAATTTCTATGATTAGAATCAATAATACTATGTGATTGCCGATTACCAGCTAATCAGGTGTTGATAATAAATAGTAAAAAATTAAATATTTGATATTATTTGATTTATTTTTTTTGTAGGTTTGTGGATTTGAATAATTTGTATATTCTTATATTAGTTTTATTATCTGTAACGGATTCGGATATGAACTTTTGAATATCTGTTATCCGAATTCGTTTTGATTTTGATTCGGATAATGTCGGATATCCGAATTTGTTATCCGAATCCGTTTTATTTATACGGATAATGGATTCGGATATCCAAAGACGATATTCATTTATATATTTAATTCTTGTTTAATTTTTATATTTTTATTTAAAAAATGATTTAATAAATTCGAATATCCGACGGATATTACTTTTTAAATCGGATACGAATTCGAATAGTAATATTCGGATAATAAGAGAATAATAAACGAATTCAAATTTCAAATAAATTAAATAAATTCGAATTCAAATATTTAAAAAATTAAAAATATCTAATTTGCTGCCATTCCTACCGTGGATGATGCTTTACATGGCTTATCCCAACTTCCAGTCCAATATTGTCGATAGTTATTATTTATTTTATATATCCTTTGAAACTTATTAAAATTTGTATTGGGCACTTTTATATTCTACTAGTATTTTGCCCGCGTCTTGTTGCGAACAATTTTTTTTTTTTTTTTTTTAAGTTTTATATTTATTTTGATGCATCGTAATATATGTTAATAAAAATATAATTGTATTTTGTTATTAACAATAATTCAAATAATAAATTTAAAGTTAAAAAGTAAATATATTAAAAATAATTATTCATAAAATATATGATTTATATCATAAATATTTATATTTTATTATATAACTTAACGTATATTAATATTTAGGTTTTTTTTATCATAATATAGCCATTTTTTTTATTTATCAAAATACCGTTGTTTTCAAATTATTTTTCAAAATCCACTTATTTTTTAACTAGTTGAAAAATCGTCATGGGCTATGACGATTTCCCAACTAAATTTTTTTAAAAAAATTGAAAAATACAGTTGAAAAATCTCCATGGGCCATGGCGTTTTTCCAACTGTATTTTTAAAAAATTTTGAAAAATTCAGTTGAAAAATCGCCATGGGCCATGGCGATTTTTCAACTATTTTTATAATTTTATAATTTTAATTTTGAAAATTGCAACGGTTATAAAAAAATTCCTTTTTTTTTAATTTATATACTAAAATTTTATAATTTATTTAATTTTTTAATTTTATAAAATATAATATTTAATTTTTTATTGAAATTTTATAAAAAATAAAATTTAATTTCTTAAAGAAATTTTATAAAAAATAAAATAAAATTTGTTATTTTAATTTTATAAAAATTAAAATTTTATTTCTTATTAAAATTTTATATAAAATAAAATTTTATTTCTTATTTAAATTTTATATAAATTAAAATTTTATTTCTTATTAATTTTTTTTTTAATTTTAAAAAATTAAAATCTTATTTCTTATTTTAATTTTATAAAAAATTAAAATTTATTTCTTATTTTAATTTTATATAAAATTAAATTTTATTTCTTATTTGAATTTTATATAAAATAAAATTTTATTTCTTATTTTAATTTCATATAAAATTAAATTTTATTTCTTATTTTAGTTTTATATAAAATTAAAATTTATTTCTTATTTTAATTTTATATAAAATTAAATTTTATTTATTATTTTAATTTTATATAAAATAAAATAAAATAAAATTTATTTTATTTTATTTTATTTTTTAATTTTATTCTGCAGAAAATATTGGAATTGAATTCCTTCTGCAATGGATGAGACTAATGATTTAGGGTTAGCGTTTCAGCTATTTCCAATCAATCAAATACTGCAGAAAAAAATATTGAAATTGGATTCCTTCTGCAATGGATGGGACTATTGACCAGATTTAGGGTTAGGGTTTCAGCTATTTTCCAATCAATCAAATGCTGCAGAAAATATTGGAATTAGATTCCTTCTGCAATGGATGAGACTAATGGTTTAGGGTTAGGGTTTCAGCTATTTTCCAGTAAATCAAATGCTGTAGAAAATATTGGAATTGGATTCCTTCTGCAAATGATGGGACTAATGATTTAGGATTAGAGTTAGGGTTTCAGCTATTTTTCAGTCAATCAAATGTTGCAGAAAAATATTGGAATTGGATTCTTTCTATAATGGATGAGACTATTGGACAGTTCGGTACAAAGGATGGGATTTGTCATCAGTTTTTTCATTCAATGAGTTATTAGTTTTTCAGTCAATTAACCCTAGCCAAAAAATAGGAATCAGATTCCATCATGTACAAAGGATGGGATTTGTCATCCCGTACAACACAATGAACCATTATAAATTCATAATACTGATGAAGGTTTACAATACCCCCTACAACAGTTTTTCAATCAAATTTTTTCTGAGTGCTAATACCTCCTCATTCTCATTCTCATTCTCATCCTTCTCTATTTCTTTTTTCTTTTGCTGAGTGATAATACCTCCATTCTCATCCTTCTCTGTTTCATTATTACACAACATGAGCAACAGAGTGGTCGCATTGGTCTACTATAATGGCCAAATTCATAATACTGATGAATGTGCTACCTTTGATTGTGAATGCCCTAAAAGCTTTCGTGTTGATGAAGACATCACATTAGAGGAATTGAAGCTGCAAATTCATACAAAAATTAAAGCTGGAAATAGAAAAAGAATTTCAGAGATTAAGTATAGGCATCCTCTTTCTATTGGTGAGAGAAGTGTCTGATATAGAACATTTTCACTTGAAAATGATGGTGATGTCAGATGCATGTTTGATGCTCACGAGACATTTGAAAATATTGGTGTACTTGAGTTATATGCTGACATAGAGGATGTTCACGATGATTGTAGGCCTTCAAATGTTCGCACTATAGAAAACTTTCCCACAGAAGATGATGATTCTGGGCCGTTGTATGTTCACACTACATACGACGTTCCCACAGAAGAAGTCGTTCCGCTATCTCAAGCTACAACGTTTCATAATTCATTAGTCTCACAAACAATTCCTACTGCCTTGGAAGATGAGCCAGTTGGTGTTGATCCTATTCCATCATGTGGAGTCCATGGTGAATATGTTGGTGACTTTAGTGAGCAGGAAGAGGATGTTGAATTCGCAAATGAGAGTGATGACAACAGTGATTTTGACCCAGACGTCATCGCTGCTGAGATCAGCACTCATGGAGATCTTCCCCCATATGAGGCTGTATCCCATATGCACACCCTAGATCTGGAGGCAATGCAAGTGCTAGAATTTCCTGAGTATGCTCATACATTTGCTACGCCTCTGATTTTTGATCCATCTACAGTTGATCTGTGTGTTGGGTTACAATTTCCAACGAAAAAGGCTGTGCTTTCAGCTATTAAGCACTATAAAATCAAAACTCATTAGATTAGAGTAATTGAATCTGAGCGGACTAAATATTATTTCAAATGTCTAATGTATGGGAAAGGGTGCAATTGGAGAATAAGGGCAATATTTATGAAGAAGAAATAGGCATGGGAGATTAGAAAATATGAAGGGCCTCATACTTGCACATCAGGGAGGATTTCACAAGATCATTGCAAGTTAGATTCTAACATGATCTGTTCATGCATTATGTCATTGGTCCAAGCAAATTCGGAGATCTCCGTTTCAGTTTTGATCGCTAAGATGCGAATCCGGTATGGATACATCACCTCCTATAAGAAAGCGTGGAAAGCAAAGCAAAAGGCAAATGTTCGAGTGTTTGGCGATTGGGATAGATCGTACAATGAGCTACCTAAATGGTTAGGTGCAATGCAACATTTCGTTCCTGGTACAATTGTGGAATTGCAAACGATACCTGCATATCACGATGATCGACTGGTCCAAGGTAAGAGAATATTCCATCGACTCTTTTGGATATTCAAGTCGTGCATTGAAGGGTTTCCGTATTGTAAACCTATTGTACAAATAGACGGTACTTTCTTATATGGAAAATACAAAGGATCATTATTGTTAGGTTTTGCACAAGATGGCAACCGAAACATACTGCCAATTACCTTTGCCATTGTAGATTGTGAGACAACGAAGGCTTGGTCATTCTTTTTCACTAATTTGCCTAGATATGTGATCAGACAGCCTGGCATATGCTTGATGTCTGATCGACATGAAGCCATCAAAGCTGCGATCAGACGCGATGGTAGTGGATGGAATCCTCCACATGCATATTCAGTGTACTGCATTCGATACATTACGGCTAACTTTATGAAGAAGTTTAACAATAAGGAATTGCGTCGACACATTGTTAACATGGGTATGGAATCGAATCATAGTTATTTTATCTCTTATATTTCCTTTAGTATATCAAATAATACTAAAATTCACAAGTATTTTCTTTTTAATGTTATCAGGATACGAGTTGAGGCGACCCAATTTTCATTTAATGTATGAGAATCTTCATGGAGAAAATGCAGAGGCGGCTAATTGGCTTGATAGGATAAGTGGGCCCAATCATATGATCAAGGAAGACGTTAAGGGCATATGACAACCAATCTAGCTGAATCTATCAATTCAGTGTTGAAGGGAACGCGTCATCTTCCCATTACTGCTTTAGTGCAATCAACATATTATAGGTTGGCTGCACTTTTTGTTAAGATGGGGAACAAGCAAATTGCAATGATGGAGGGAGGGCACACATACTGTGAAACAATCACACAGGCTATGCAAGAAAATCGCAGGAAAGCTAACTCCCACTTTGTTCGTAATTTTATGCGAGCAAATCAATCTTTTCTAATTGAAGAGTTAGCTGATCCACAATAGGGTGTTCCTGCAATGAAGTACAAAGTCAAGCTTAGTGACATGTGGTGTGACTACGGGAAGTTTCAAGCACAAAGGTTCCCTTGTTCATATGTAGTAGCTTCTTGTGCACATGTCCATGTAGATTGCATGCAATATGTGGACAATGTTTATAGACTGAAAACTATATTGAATGTTTATAGACATCAGTTCCAACCAGTTGCAAATGAAGGTTATTGGCCTCAATATAATGGTTTAGAAGTGTGTCCCAATCAAGAAATGAGGAGAAATCCACATAGTCGGCCAAAATCAAGTCGTATTCGTAATAAAATGGACCTCATGGAGAAAAGCCAACCAAAACATTGTGGATTATGCAGAAATGAAGGTCATAGCCGTCGACAATGTCCGCATCAATCTGACACATCGGGGGAGAGTTCGCATCAACAATAATCCAATTACATGTTTTCATAACTTGTAATGTTTACATATTTTGCCATTAAGGGCAAATGTTATGCAAGTTTTTTTCTACTTATCATGTAATTTGGATTATTATTTTATATAAAATTAAGAAATTTTATAAATTATAAAAATTAAGTATATAAATTTAAATAAATATTATCAAGTCATATTTTTTAAAATTATTTTTTAAAAGTTTAAAATATAAAAATATTTTTGAATGTTTAAAAATATATTGAATAATAAATAAATAAATAAAATAACAAAATATAACATTTTTAAAAATATATTAAATAATAAATAACAAAATAAATAGCAAAATTAACATTTTTAAAAATATATTGAATAATAAATAATAAATAAATAACAAAATTAAAAATAACAATTAATTTCCCAACAAATTTAAAATAAATAACATGAAATGCAAAACATATAAATTTATATATAACAAACTTAAAATACATTATTCTCGTTATATTGATAAAAGTACATTTATTCTAATTATTTATGGAGGAGCTCTCAGATCGCGTGGTGTAGAGCAACAGTGTAGATCTCTCCTATGGCATGGTGATTGGACTCGTCATTCAACCTCGTCAGTGGCACGTATTCGCTGTCGACCACGACCTCTTGCTGTAACCGCCACTGGTTCTGGTTGTATGTCGTCCGCCATTTCTTCTGTATCAAAAATTTGAATCTCACTGCTGGAAGAGCCAACACCTAGTTCACCCATAAAGGGAACCTGACTACTAGATGGATCCACAAATGATATACCATCAAATGCTGACGCAGAGGTTCCAAACTGATACATTGTAGTTAGATATGCTGAACTTGGACTTGGGATAGGGAGTTGGTCATCTAACCTCGTCATTGGCGGTGATGGTCGGCAACACTCATCAACATCATATCCGGGGTGATTGACGGAATAACGATGACTGGATGGTACTCCATGATCCCGTTCAGGATGACTAAATGACATATTCGGTGTAGTGAACTCCGATGCATGTGATGAGGCCAGTTGACGCGTCCGCCCAGGTTGTCGGCTAGGTCTAGGAGTTTCCATTTCCTGTGTAGGAGGGACTGGATTTGAAGTTCGTCCAGTAAATGTCATACTCCTAACATTCTCATACATCGACGGTGGACAAACAAAAGGCCGACCTTCATTTTTATACTATCCTATGTAATCATCAGATGGGTTGAAATTATTACCAACAATTGGATAACCCGTCGAAATTCGTTGAGAATGTATATTCCACCAATGGATCCAATGTTGATGCTTCACAAGCTAGAATTCTTCATGACGCCTAAGCATGTCAATCTTTTGAACCTTATCAAGGTTCACCAGTGCTTGCGGAATTGGTTGTTGCATCCCAAATTGTCGCAACACCCTGTCAGTGTGGTGCCACTCTACATATGAAAAATGTATCAATGCTCTGTTTGCTTTTCATATATTACAATTATTGTAGGCATCTGATGGGAGACATGCCATAATTTCATTTGAAGAATATGAAATCCATAGAAACTGCGAATAATTATCAAAAATAAAACGAGGAGCTCATCCAAATAGTTCAATCTGAACAGAGAGAGATGGCATTGAACAACACCCGAACTCTCAAGGAGTTGGCAGCTCCAGATTTGGATCAATAGCATTTGTGCATATAATATCTAACCCTTGAGGTAGCTTTCGAACTCAAATCTGGTTTGATACATATTCTCCCAAATTTTCATGGTTTTTTTAGGAGAAGATCCAAATAAACATCTTAAGGAGTTCCATGTAGTTTGCTCAAGCATGAGGCCAACTAGGGTTTCTGAAGAGAAAATAAAGTTGAGAGTCTTTCCATTCTCTCTAGTAGACTCTGCAAAGGAATGGCTCTACTATCTACCATCCGAGACCATTACTACATGGAATGCAATGAAAAGAGCATTCTTAGAGAGATATTTTTCAACATCAAAGGCTGCCAACATCAGGAAGGAGATATGTGGGATTCGGCAATACAATGGAGAGTCATTGTATGAGTATTGGGAGAGGTTCAAAAAGCTTTGTGTATCATGTCCACACAATCTGACAAGTGAACAACTTCTCATCCAATACTTCTATGAAGAACTCATGCCTATAGAGAGAAGCATGATTGATGCTGCAAGTGGAGGAGCTCTAGTTGACAAGACTCCTGAAGCTGTAAGGATTCTCATCTCCAACATGGCAGCCAACTCACAACAGTTCAGCATGAGACATGAACCACCACAACCACCAAGGAAAGTGAATGAGGTAAGTACATCTTCTCTTGAACAACAAATTTCTCAACTTACTTCTCTTGCACAACAATTGGCTATAGGTAATCTGCAGCAAATCAAAGCTTGTGGTATATGTTCTACAATGGGGCATCCAACCGATATGTGCCCAACACTTCAAGAGGGATCTAATGAACATGTGAATGCCATGGGTGGATTTTCGGGCCAACCACGAAAGTATGATCCCTACTCAAACACATATAACCCAGGATGGAGGGATCATCCAAATTTTAATTATGGAGGGAATGAACCACAAGCTGCTCCTCCTCTCATTAATAATCGACCATAGGGTTTTCAGCAAAGAGTGCAACAACCATATCAAACCCGACAACAAGAGCCACCTCTCCAAAATTCAGGTACTTCTCTTGAAGATCTTGTCAAATCCCTTATTACTAATGATTTGCAATTTCAACAGAAAACAAGGGAAAATATCCAAGAGACAAGGGCAAATATCCAGGAGATAAGAGAAAGTATCCGCAATTTAGAAACTCAAATGGGACAAATGGCAACAATAATGAGTCAATTACAAGCAAGGGACTAAAGAATATTACCTTCTCAAACTATAGTGAATCCTACAAAAAACGTGAATGCCATAACTCTAAGAAGTAGGAAACAGCTTGAGACACCACATAAGGATAGTGCTCAAAGGGAAGAGAACACCAATGCATTATCTTCACAAATCGATGAGCCACTTGCTAAGGTAAACCCTAAGCCATCTTTTCCTTTTTATATAACCCCTCTACCTTTTCCAAGTAGGTTAGAAAAGTCCAAAAAGGATGAGTAACAGAAGGAAATTTTAAAGACATTCTAGAGGGTAGAGGTAAACATTTCTCTATTAGATGCCATTAAGCAAGTGTCCCGTTATGCAAAGTTTTTAAAAGAATTGTGCACTTCTAAACGGAAGCTAAAAGGCAATGAAAAGGTAAGTGTGGGAGAAAACGTTTCAACTATTGTTCAAAAGAAACTCCCACCAAAATGCAAGGATCCAGGGATGTTCACCATTCCTTGTAAGATAAGTAACACTTGGTTTGAACGTGCTATGCTAGATTTAGGAGCATCCATTAATGTCATGCCATATTCAATTTATGCTTCATTGAATCTAGGACCATTAAAGGAAATCGGTGTCATTATACAACTCGCTGATCTTTCTAATACTTATCCCAAAGGAGTTGTAGAAGATGTTTTTCTGCAAGTTAATGAATTGGTCTTCCCAGAGGATTTTTATATTTTGGATATGAAAGATGAGATGTCTTTAAATCCAACACCTATTTTACTAGGAAGACCATTCTTAAAAACAGCCAAGACAAAGATTGATGTCATGATGCCACCCTCACCATGGAGTTTGATGATAATATTATACGCTTCGATATTTTTGAAGAGGTGAGGTATCCAAGTAATAGGCATTATTGTTTTTCAATTAACATGTTTGATTCATTGCCGTAGAAACTATTTGAGTTAACTAGCAAGGCTGCATCACAAATTAGAATGAGAAAAAGCCATAAGCTAAAAGATCCAAAAAAGCCAACAAGGGGTAAAGGATGATGTAGCATGAGTCAAAGTCAGGCTGAGGAGAATAAACCAAGCGCTTCTTGGGAGGCAACCCAAAAGATGGAGAGCACACATCATAAACAGATGTGCTACTTCTTACTCTCTATCATTCTATCTTTTATTGTTTTCTTTAGTTGTTTTGATTATTTTGTTTATTAGTTCTTTTCTCTTACACATGATTTTTTCATTTGGGATAATAGCATTACATAGAGGACAATGTAAGAATTAAGTGGGGGGAGAATTTAGGATTTCCTTTATTTATTTATTTAGTTTGTTTTATTTTGTTTTAAGTCTTTATTTTTTTAGTGTGTTTTAGTTTCTTTCAATACAATGATGAGATATGAATTGTATAGGTCTAAAACTGGTTTATTAGTGAGAAGAATTTTCATGAGAATTGAGCTTGAAATATCATTTTTCAATGAGCCAATGTTAATATGATATGTTGATTGAGAAAGAAGCATGTTTAGATTTGATATTGACTTGTATAAACATCATTTTGACTTTCGAGCCTATATGATTGATGCATTATACATATCAATCCAATTTCTTTCTTGTGTGCTCTTATGATTACATGTTTCTCTAGAACTTGCTTTAAACCATTTGAGACTATATTGATACATATAACAACATGGATATAATAGAGGCATTAGGATTACCACCAAGGCTAAATAAGCCGATTCCCTATTGATGTTCCAAGAGAACATCCCGCTAGTGAATCAATCTGAGCCTACATTGAATAAGCTATTTCATTGGTAACCACATCTTTTACCTAGCCTAAATATACTATTATCCTTACCCTTGTCCTAAAGATGAATTAGAATGTTTTGAGACATATTGCATAAGCAAGGAATATATACTGAAAATTTAGGTTGGAAACAAAAGATAAGTGTGGGGGAAAAAGAAATGCAAAAGTCAAGAGAAAAGGAAAGGGAACATTATACATTCCCATGTATTGAAAAAAAAAATTGAAAGAGAAAAAGAAAAAGAAAATATGAATCATCTCTTGAACTTTTGGTTAAATAAAAGATGTTATAAAGTTGGTTAGAATGAAGCAAAGGCTCAACATGAATATTTATCCTATGTTATTATGTGCTTTATAAGAGTTTGAGAAGTTTTCTTTGTATAATTTTATTATGTCTCTAAACTCTATGAAATATTTGGAACCTTTGTAGTATCTTCTTCCTTTTTATTCTTTAACCATATTACAACCCCTTGGCTCAATTACAACCTTGAATAAAGACCTCTTGATTCATGAAGTTGCATGATCTAAATAGTGGAGAATAGGTGGACAAGCAAGTATATGGTAGAATTGTTTTCAGGAGATTGATTGAGTGTAAACACTTTACCACCACTTTACAAAGTGAAAATCATGAGAGTATCCCATGTGAGAAGTTGAGATTAAGTTTGAATATGCATTATTTTGATTGAGATATGTTATGTTAATGTTGGCTTAACTCAAACTATATACATTCAAGCATGATTTTTTTGTGAAATTCTTTAAGCTATTGATTAGTTTATAAGACTTATCCAATGATTTTATCTAATTTATATTGAAAGGATTAGGAGTAAATATTTTTAGTATATGTTAGTTTTTCTTATGTTTTGAATGTTTGTGGGTATCGTCTTAGTAAACCCTCACGAGACTAAACTCATCTACTAGGGACACTTAGGAGTTTAAAGGCTTGTGTCACATGCTAAGTGCCATCATGATTTCCTACGAAAGTGGATTAGATTAGATTTTCTTACTTTGTTTTAATTTTGTTTTGCTCGAGGACTAGCAAAAAGCTAAGTGTGGGGGTATTTTATAAGCTCATAAAATACACATTTTATGCCCTTTTCATTCTTAGTTTTAGTTATGTTTTCGATCTTTATCGTGATTACTTATGTTATGTTTTTGAATTTTAGGTATACTTAGGATAATGATGTGAAAATATGTCAATTATGATGTTAAAGAGCTTACAAAATCATAATCACAAGATGGAAGAAGACTTGGGAGTCAAAAAGATCAAATTCTTAATGCAAAGCAATCAGGAAGACTTGACCTCCGGAACTTGTTGCTAAGAAAACATGATGTTAAAGTCTTTATCTAAAGAAACTTCCTTCTTGACTTTTGAAGCTGATTTGAATACCTTTCCAACCGTATATCATACTCTTAAATCGGACAAGAAATGATTATCCAAATCAACCGTGGAAGTACGAGAAGATGCAGCAGCAGAAATGGCTAGCAGAGAGCTCGACCGTGGCGCCCAATTCTAGTGTCGCGGCACCCAAAATTGGCCAAAAAAAAAATTCGAAAAACCTGCCAAAAATGCAATTTTCTGCCTCCTAACTTACTTGTGTGACAATGACTTGCTCTCACGATTTTAAAACTCTATAAATACCATCTTTTGAGCCACAAACTAAACATTTTTTTAGGAAACTTAAGGATCATCATTCTTCTTCTTCTTCTTATCCATTCTTTTATTTTATTTTTATGTTTATGTTAATTATGCCTATGCTAGGCTAAACTTCTTTTTGGTTAAGGATGATTTCAAAGCCCTAGACATGTTATGTAATTGATATTTAGATTCTATCTATCATTGGTTTTCTATCAAAATTGCTTATGTTTTTCTATAAGAATTGTTTATGATGTTGTCTTGATTTGTTTAGGGTGCACACTTGATAGATCTTGATAATTATCTAATGCTAGTTTAGGAGATTTGATCCGTAATTGTCTTGATTTCCTATTCATAAGTGACAATTTGTGATTAATGATTATGTTAGAGTTTTCGCCAATTGTAAAGTGGAACTAACCTAAGTTGAAGATTCCATGTTTATGTGTTTGTTGCTTTAGATCAACCTATCTTTCTTATCATAAAGCTGCTGTCACTTTGAATCTAGAAATGTTTATCCTAGGTTATTTGATAGTTAGAGATTAAGTAGTGGTGTTTATCCTATTTAACGATGAACTAAGGAAGGATTGGAGTAATACAGGATGTTATCTACGGTTGATAGTTTTGATAGTTAATTGATGTTGATAAATCTGATGTTGATTCTTAATAATGTTTAGTGATGGCGAATGATACCTTAACCAAATTTTTCTTATTTGATTTCATCTTACTTATTTGCTTCTTACTTTTCTTATTTGTTTTAATTTTAAAACTACTTCAAACCCCTTTTCTTTTCTTTTCTTTGAACTTAAGTTATAAACTAGTAACTTATAAATTAAAACACAATTCCTGTGGACTTGACCCTTGCTAACTACTATAATTAATAATTGACTATTCTAAGTGCAAGGTTAAATAAGATACATTAATTAGAGTGCATCAAGCATGCGACTGCTTTAAGTGTTTGAGATTGAGAGGTGAGAGAGTTTAGGGTTAAGGTTAAGGGAGTAAAGTGGAGTTGTGTTTTACTAGTTAAGGTCTAAGGGTTAAAGGTAAGGGAGTAAAATGAATGGGCAATAAAGTAATTTTATAAGTTTATAAATTAAACTATTTATTATTATCGGGTTGGGCCCAGGCCTAAAATGTTTTGCCCAAGGCCCAGCCGTTTAGAAAATAGGCTCTAATTTTTGTCTACGCCCATTTTCCGAACCTAATATTTTTGTCCAAGCCCTCCCAAATATCGGGCGAGCTTCGGGTTTGGACGGGTAGCCCGACCCTTGAGTAGGTCTAACTTCATCATCAACTGTTTCCACCGGATTCTGACTGGTATTTCTCAATCCTCAGCAGAGAAGTCCAACTAAAATTGCGCACAACTTCTGTTTCTCAATTGTCACAGACTTCGTCAACATATCAATTGGATTCTGACTCTCTTGAATCTTCTCAAGTACTAAGACTCCATCTTCCAAAGCTAATCTATTGAAGTGATACCAAACTTGTATATGCTTTTTGTAGGATAAACTGGATCACTCTTTAGAGTTTATTATCATAATTATATATCTTAAGTTTCTTTTACTTCACTCAGACGAGCATTTTTTTTTTTTTTTACATTTTGCACCTTAGACAATATAAGAGTTCTAGCGCCTAGAGTGCACCTTATGCCCTTGATAACACTAGTCAAAATAATTTAATATAAACTAGTTTTTACACGTCATAGTGTCCTAAATGTTCTAACTATTAAGACTAAAATAAATAATTGACCAATTATTCATATTAAATATTTTTGATGAATGATAATCGATACTATTTTTAATAATGTCTGCTATTCAATATTATAATTAGATAATTATTATTCGATTATATGATTAATTGGTTACATCTAATGTTAAAATCAAAATGGTCAAATATTTAAATTATATCAATTACTATATAAATTAGCTTTTACATATCATGATTTTCTAAAAATTTAAGTATTAATTATTAAGGTTAAACCAATTAATTGGTACTCTTTTAATGTCTACTATTCAACATTTTAATTGAACATTTGGCCAATTAATGTATACAATTAGATCTAATGTTATTATGTTAGTATTTACAATTATGTCCAAATAAAAAATATAAATATAATAAAAAATTCTTGAAAATTTAAAATACTGTTAAAAATTACAATACAATGACAAAAAAACTGATAAAGCAAAAAATTAAAAATTATTGGATTAAGTGACTAATTAAGAGCCCAATGAATTATTGGATTAAGAGTAAAAAATCATTTATATAAATGTTTAGTAAATTTTATTTATAACTTCTTTCCTTCTAATGATATTTTTCTAAATGTAGCCAAATGATTTTTAACTTTTATTTTTTATTGTCACTTTATATTTATTTTAACTCATGAAACAAAAAAAGAAAAGTTCTTATAGTACCAAATATCAAATATTAAAATTAAATCAATACTATATAAAGTAGCTTTTATATATCATGGTTTCTTTAAATTTCAAAGTATTGATTATTAAAATTAAATCAATTATTTGGTATTCTTTTAGTGTATACCATTCAACATTTTAATTAAACATTTGGTCAATTAGTATATACAATTAAATCTAATGTTCTTATGTTAGTATTTATAATTATGTGTAAACAAAAAAAATATAAATATAAGACCAAATTCTTGAAAATTTAAAATACTCTTAAAAAATACAATAACTAAAAAACCTAATAAATCAAAATAAAAATAAAAATTTGTTGGACTAAGTGACTATAAGAGCTCAATGAGTTATTGGGTTAAGAGTAAAAAATCATTTATATAAATGTTTAGTAGACTTTATTTATAACTTATTTTCTTCTAATGATATTTTTTACATGCAACCCAATTATTTTTTACTTTTACTTTTTTTAGTGTTACTTTATATTTAATTTAACTCACTTATAAAACAAAAAAATATATTATATAATCATTAATTATATCTATATTCAAAACTAAATATCATAAAAATTTAAAAATATAAGTATATAACAATTGCAAAATAAAAAAAGTATCAAAATATACAAATTTTTTTATTCATATTATAAGTAAATATATAGAATTTATATATTTAACTTTTATTTGAACTTTTAAACTAAAAAAATTAAAAAATATTCAAAATACAAAATATTAATACTCAATTTATATATAAAATTATTATATAATTTATATTTATATAAATATTTAAATATTTAAATAATTTTTAAATTTATTTTTAGTATTGTAAGTGAAATTAATTATTACATTTGAAATTAAAAAGTGTTTATAGCTTAAAAATTTTCAAAATTATTCGAAATCGTCTAGACCTGCTCGAACTCGAACCGATCCAAATTCGAAATAGTCCGAACTCGAGAAAGCCCGTATCCGAATTGGTTTAAACTCGAGATAGCCCGAATTTGAAATTATCCGAACTCGAAAAAGCCTAAATCTGAAGTTATCCGAATCCTAAAATATCCAAACCCGAGCTGATCCGAATCTGAAATGAACCCGAACCCAAAATAATCCGAATTCAAAGATAGCCCAATCCGAACCTGCCCGTTTTCCACCTCTAATTTTAATTGATTTATAAAAATAAAAAACTAATTTTATAAATAAAATTTTCTTAAAAACATAATATGAATGATAATATCATTCAAAACGTTATCAAACTAAGTCATAAAAATTAAATCATAGATAATAGCAACTATAAATTCAATAAGAACCATCATTGTCACCGCTTGATATAAGATAAATGAACATTTTTTTTCTTTAGATGAAGTAGGTGAAAATTTATGTCAATATTTTATATATCAAAGACATTATAACAACAATTAATATAATAAATAAATTAAAATGCAAGGACATTATAACAACAATTAATATAATAAATAAATTAAAATGCAAAGACATTACTAGAATAGTTTTTTTTTTAAATATAAAATAAATAGATAACCCAAAAAAAAATTATAGCATAATTGACCTCGTTTGACTTGAAACTCTAGCTCCATCACTGAATATCTATTGTCGTTTAAAATAACGTCCAAGGTAACAGAAAAGGTAACAGAAAGACGGAAGAATTACCTATCCCTAAAACAATGCCAAGAATATATTGCCAGGTAGTATTAGCCTACAAACACGTTATGTAAATGAAATTTATGAAACAAACAAAATTAATAGAACAAACCTGAACTATCCTAATCATGGGACTCGAATAAAACAATGAGCTGCCTTCCTCATCCTTTACTTTCTCGATGCTAGATGAAGTTTCCTACAAAAGAAGATAAGTTCAGAGACCATTGTCGCCCCCCCGCAAACAACCCTCGAATTCCCCCAAAAAATTCATACTCAAAAGTTTTAATAAAATATTGGAAAGGACATTGTAAAAGAAAATCTTTTTAATCAATTATAAATTGACACATGTCAATTGAATAAAATTTTAATTGAGAAATTTTTGTAAAGTCAAAATTTAATTATGAATCATCCAATTTATCTTTAAATTAAATTAAAATAATTTAAAGATAAATTCAAATTTTGACCAATCAAATTATAAGGATTTATAGATCATCCAATTAAAGTTTTTTTTTTTGTGCAAAGATTTTAAATTCGTTTAGAATTCTATGCTAGATTTATAAATATAATGCTCCCCAAGATGCAATTCACAAGTTTGAAGAGAAAAAGAAGATTTTGAAGATCCAAACCTCACCAAAGTCACAAGAATCAAGTTCTGAAGAATTGAAAAAATTGTGAAGAACGCTACACTTGGGTTTTTAGAATTCTCAAAAAACTCTTCTTCGATCTTGTTCCACCAAAAGGGAGATGATCAATTTCATTTGCTCAATATCAAGTCATCAAGATCCTTAAAGCTAATTTCTCTTGTTCAATTTGAGGGAAGAAGCTCTTAAGACAATTGAGAGAAAAAGAAGATCTAAAGAACAAAATCTCCGGAGCTCCCACAAGTCCAAGAAGCAAAAAGAATAAAGTCTCCAAAATTCCAGCAATTAAGTCCAAAAAGGAAGATCTAAAAATCTAAGTTTGAAGATCCAAGAATCTATTGGGACCAAATTCAAAGAATTCATAAATTGGGACCAAATTCCAAGAATCTCTACTTTGGGACCAAATTTCAAGAATCCCTAAATTTAGTATCAAATTTGAAGATTTTCAAGACTCCCTAAATTTGGGATCAAATTGATTTAATTCAATATCAAGTCTTAAAGACCCTTAAAGTAAATTTCAAGATCAAGTCTCAAATACCTTTGAAGTAACTATCATTCAAGATCAAGTCTTCCAAGACCCTTGAAGCAAATCTCATTTAAGAACAAGTCTTCCAAAACTCTTAAAACAAATCTTATTCAAGATCAAATCTTCCAAGATCTTTTGAAGTAAATCTCATTCAAGATCAAGTCTTAAAGACCCTTGAAGCAAATTCCAAAATCAAGTCTCGAAGTCCCTTGAAACAAATTTAAAGATCAAGTGTCAAAAACCCTTGAAGCAAATATTATTCAAGATCAAGTCTGAAAAACCATTGAAACAAATTTCAAGATCAAGCCTCAAATGCCCTTGAAACAAATCTAATTCAAAATCAAGTCAAAAGACTCTTGAAGCAAAGTTTCCCTATGAAGAAAAGAATTTGAGGATTTTCTTTATCTTTAAGAATTCCCAGAGATAGTAATTTCTACGTCTAATAAATAAAATTATTATTTGACTTCAAACTTTTCTTTATCTTATTTTCAGACACGAAATTTGTATGTGCAGACATGTATGGCAAACAACTACAATACATCTCTTAGATTCCTTATTCAAACTCAATAAGGTAATATTTTCAAACCAAAATCATTTTTTTTCTTTTTTTTTTTTCCTTTCAAAGTCTGACCCGAAATGGAATCTTTTGTTTGTTTTTTTAAATGGCTTGCATTTGCTGGGGAGGGAGAAATTCGTTATGTTGCGGCGTTACACCGTTTTTTTATATGTCGCAGTGTTACGTAACGGATTCTAACCGTTGCAGGTGTGATTTGGTATCTCAGATGTGTAACGGGCAAAATGCGATGCGACGGTCATGTTTTTCTTTATAATATGACTATTACGTTGCATAATGACTGCATTTTAAAACTATTGGTGTGATCTTAAGTCTTTACCTCCTCTGCCCTATAGCTGTAATGTGATTGTGAACCTGACCTGTGACCTCCTCTTTTCTATGGCTGTAATCGTGACCTCCTCTTGACATACCTATTTTCTTTTCTCAAAGCCAGTCTTTTTTTTTTTTTTTTTGTAATCCGTTGTTGCTCTCATTTTTTTTAAATAACCTTTTTAATGGGTAGATTTTCAAATTTCAATTGTTTATAGCATTGGAGATTCTATTGTATCAGGTTAGTGTAAATAATGCTACTTGTTGAGATTCTCCTTGAGCCTGACCGTGATATCCTTTGCTATGTGGCTGTATTGTTTATTTTTTAAATTTCTTTGTTTTTTATTGTTAATACAATAGTGAATCTAGTGATGCTCGTTTCATATACATGTTAACTTATTATTTTGTCCAGTCATGAAGGGTTTTTTCTGTTATTTGTTCATTAAGCTTGTCAACATGTTAGCGGGATTTTTGTACTCGTTCCATATTTGACTACTATCTGTTTTTAGTGCCTACTGCTTAATGTTGTTCGAACTGATGTTTTGTATACTTATTTTTGTTTAATGTTGTTGCAAATCCATATATTGGTGTGAATATGTATTAAAAAGTCATGGACTAATTAAGGAATTTCTTGGATTTTTTTTTAAAACAATTTTTTGTTAATTTAAATAATTTATAATTGGTGTCGCAACCCGAAAAAGGAAAATAACGCCCCATCAAGAGACGTCACCTTAATGGATGTGACATTGAGAATGAAAAGAGGAAAAGACGATTTAATTTCTCTTAAATTAAAATAGAGGGTTTGAAAACGACATTGAAAAAGAAATGGAGTCGCCACCAATATTTTTTTGGCTAGGTGTGATTGGTCACCTATTAAAACCGATTTTTTTATAGAATATTTTGAAATTAATTAAAACATTTTAAGAAAACCAATTTCGAGGTCTGCGCTTTAATCCAGAGAAAAAAAAGGCGGGTTCGGGAGTCGGTTACGCTTGGGGAAGGATTAGCACCCCCACGAAACCCGTATAAAACGGTACCTTATTAATCGTGTGTCATCTCGAGTCTCAGTGAAAGTCTGTTTTAGATTTTGATATTTAAAAATAATTTCCTTTTAAAAACAATTATATTATTTGAGAATGATCCATAATTTATTAACATAAAATTTTTCATATTTCTCGACAAACTCGGCAAAACATGAAATTTTTCTTTATTTTGAAATTCTCCGAATCACCCTCGTTTTTTGAGGAAAATGATATTCCGTTGTTAATGATAAATGATGATATCCTCTCCGACAGATCCGGCAGAGAATTCATGAATTACTTTAAATCGGGAACAACCTTATTTTTATTAAAAATCATTGTTATTTTTCATGCATTTCAAAATCATTAAAAAATTGATCATGAATATGCAAATTATTATTAAGGCACAAAAATATAAATTAAACAACATGTGTAATTATCATAGCATGGCAAACATTTTATTATGACGTTAAAAGAATCAATGACATGGCAAATATTTCATGAGATGACAAATCTTAACATGGCATATATGACATAAGCATTAATCATAAAAATGACATTATATAGAATATTCACAATCATATCATAATTAAAATAGCAACATGAATAACAGACCATAAAATGACATCATCATGAAATATTCTTGGATATGGAATAATTATGATCAAAATGGCAAATATAATTCTCATAGAATATTCTTGATCATGGAATATGCACACATTATCATTTTGAAATTCCTTTCATGAACTTTATTCTTGATGAAATTATATAAATGGCACATGTCGAAAAATATTACCGTACTCCATGATAAACCCGACAAAGCTTGGAAAATAGTTCTTTCATATGACATTCACATAATCCCGACTAAAACAAAATCCATGCCTTATGATTTCATAACCACGTGCGTTGAATAGTTTCATAACCTCTCCGGCAAACATGGCAAAGATTAGGAACTAATTCTCGCCAAATGTATAGGAAACCGAAAAGCACATTTTTATGCTAAATTAAATAATTTTTTTTTTTTAAATATACAATGCATGAAGATGTGTTTCTCCCTTGAAGTAAGGACATCAGTACACCTAAAAAGGTGTGCGACTACTTTTGAAAGAAACTTAAGTTGTATTTCTAAGTTAAATGATTTTGGGCTCGGATTAAGGGGAATGCAGTTTTTCGATTAAAAAAAATCCTATGGCCGAATGGCTCTAAAAAATAACTCTAGTTTCCTATTTTTTAAAACGCGGATTAACTACCCATGATCCGATCTTTGTAAAGCCAATTTTTATCCTTGAGATAACATAGAAAATATCCTAAAACAGTAGCTAATGACTCCAACCAACCCCTCCGTTTTACAAATAAAAATCAGAAATTTGTTGGTTTTAAAAAGACTCATTTTAATTCCAAAAATATGTTTTAAATAGCTATTTTTTTGACACTTATAAAAAATTCAAAAAAAAATGGAAAAATCAGTTTAGACTCAAGAAATGATGAACTAAATGAGGTTAAATCAGTTTTCAATTAAGACCAAAAATGCCTAGGCCAAAGTTGTCTTAAAGACAGAATACTTAGTTAAAAACAGATTTACTGAAAACTATTTTTTAACCCTTGATAGAAAATTGTAAAAAATCTAAAACAAATACCAGAGACTCCTCTAAGGGTCTAATAAGTGAGGTTAAAATATCGTTTTATTTTGATAAAAGATGCATGGTGAAAATATTGCCCAAGATCAAAATATCTAACTTGTAAAACCATCATTTTTTTCAACTAGTTTGCACAAGAGACTTTGGCTATAGACCATTGGTTGGTCTTAGCCAAAAATCAAGTTGAGAATGAAATGAATACATGATTTTTCAACAAGACAAACATATGAAGATGATCAAACATGAGCTAAAAAATATAAACAAGCAAAGAAAATGAAGGTTGGCTCAATAGTTGGTTCTTTGGACATAGTCCTACCTAACCAAAATCACTTGATAAAAATCAAGATCTTCAAGCATTTAAACCTTTTATTTCATTTTTTTAAATAAAATCAAAGGATAAAATCTATCCTACCACAATAGTGAAACCCACATCCAACATGCAAGCAAGAAAATCAAGCAAAAGACAAGCACAATGAGGAAGCAAGGTTTCGGCCAAGGTAAAAATATGTAGGAAAAGATTTTGCAAACTTTGTTATTTTGTAAAAAAGAAGAAAACCTTTAAAAATCTTTTTAAGAACCATTTATTTTTGAGAAAAGAAGTTGACAACAACATGGAAAAGAAGAAGAAGAGATCATGAAATTAAAGAAAATAAATAAAAAGAAGAGAAGAGATAACTACCTAGCAAAGCTTCCAACCAAGCTCTCTAATTCCTCTTCTTTTCTCATTTTCTCTCTCTCTTTTTTTCCCTCTCAAGAGTTTTAGCTACTGCCCTTGCTTTCAAAATGTAGTGAATCCTCCCAAAAAATGAAAGAAAAACCCTTCCTCTATATGCTTGGCCGATTGGTGTCCCTTTGGTGTAGAGAATGCTTATTTTTTTAGCCTTAGCCATGCTTTGCATGCTCTCCCAACATCCTTTCCACATGGCTATTTCTTGTCCCCTCTCTTCATGGTCATTTCCTTAAATTAAGGGTATATTCACCTCTTATTGGCCAAGAATGTCACCTCAATTATTCTTGTCTCCTATCTCTACAAAATATCTCAAGTTATTTGTCATGATCATGGTGCTTACTAACAAAATATCTTCCTAGTTGGCATTTTTATTCCACTTGGCATGATCACATGGTCTTCACATGGCTTTGCAATTAAAAAGCCTCCTATTGGCCAAAAATGCCACATAGACAAGTAGTGGAGAATCTTGTCATCTCTTAAAAATGTCATCTTTCTACTTTATCTTGGCCATTGGATCAAGTTGATCAAACTCTCCCCTCCCTCTTTCCATGCTGGCCAAAAATGGCTTGGAATATTCCAGACCATTCCTCTCTTTTTTTTATTTGCAAATTGGTCCTGTTTCGATTTTTTTGGTAAAATTACATTTTGGCCCCCAAACTTGATCTATTTGCAAATGGACCCCAATTTCTGAATTTTCTTTTTCAATCCATCCCATCCAATAGAAAACTCAGTTCTGGAGGTTTTCATAATTTTCTGAGCACGTTTTCCATTTTTTTCGGATTTTTTCTCTAAAATTGCGGATTAGTCCCCTCGAACTTTGTTTATTTTCATTTCAGCTCTGATTTTAGATTTTTATTCTCCAATCCATCCTATCCAATATAAAACTAAATTCTGGAAGTTTTCATAAGTTTTCGACCTCGTTTTCTATTTTTCCTGGATTTTTCTCTAAAATTACGGATTAATCCCCCGAATTTAGCCTATTTGCATTTCGGTCTCAATTTCGGGTTTTTTTCTTATCATTTCCTTCTTTCCATCCTAAAAGTTAATTCTAGAATGTTTTGCAATTTTTCAAGCTCGGACTCTATTTTTCTCGGATTTTTCAAAATTGCCCTTTAGCCCCTGAAACCTCAGTTTTTACTCGAAACGGACCAATTTTTTGGATTTTCTTTTTCCATTGCCTTTTTCATATATTAATTTGAGTTGGACCGATTTTGCCCAATTTTTACATCCGAATTCCTCTCTGATTTAGTTTTTCTCTTTTTCCTCAAAATTGGGGATTTTCTCGATTTTCCAATTTCTCCTTTAATCGGCTATTCCTTTGGATCCACTTCAAATCGAAACTTGGGGTATCTTTATTTATTTATTATTTATCAACTAGGAACTTCAATTTTACCTACTTGGACCATCTCCGTAGTTTTCCCAAATTTGTGATTTTTCCATTTATTCACTAAATCTTTATTTTCCTTTTTTTTTTCAAGTTGATTTCTCCTTCAACTCCACTTCAAATTAGACCTTCCAGTATCCTTATTTATTGATCTTATTCCATTTTGAACCTTCAATTTTGTTCAATTTGATCATTTACGCACTTTTTCCCAAATTTAAAAATTTTCCATTTTTCCCAAAATGGCAATTTTCGGTTTTGTCCACTTTTTCTTCCGATTGATTCCTCATGGTGAAATTGGACATTGAGATATCCTTTTTTATTGATCATCCTTCAATTTGAGGTTTTAATTTCATTCAATTTGATCATTTACGTACTTTTCCCCAAATTTGAAAATTTCATGCTTTTCTCCTACATTAAATTTTTGCAATTTGTCTTTTCACCTTCAAATTTTCTCTTTATCTTTAATTGTAGATCTCCGATTATCAAAATTCCTTCACCATTGTTCAATTCATCTTCGAATCTTGATTTTCCCTAAAAGTTGACTTTTTTAATGGTTGACTTTTTTGGGTTGACTTTTTCATGTAGACCTTCGAATCAAAGTCTTGGAGACCCATCTGTGGAATGAGGGAAGATTCTTTGCATTCCGGGAGGTTGAAGGAAGAACTTACCTTGTTTAGGGAGCTCGGACAAAATTAGGTGTCTATAATTGGCATCTTCAATTTTGTTTCTTCTACTAAGATAATCGACTCATAAACATCATCTCGGGTTTGTAGATTTGGAAATGAAAATGGAATAAATGAATATTAATTATAGTAATAATAGTCATGAGGTTCAAAGTCAAGTTTCCATCTGTGAATCTTCACAAAGGCACAATGGATTTGGCTTGAGTTCAATTTTATTAAGTCCCAATCTCCAAGTAAAAAGCTAAGAGCCATATGCAAGTATTGTGGTAAATCATATGACGAAAAATCTACATCAGGTACTTCTAACCTTAAACGTCATCTATTAACTTGTCGTACACATCCTAATAAGAAAAAGAAATATGATAATGGAAATATAGATAAAC
Source organism: Fremontodendron californicum (assembly GCA_030761205.1). Lineage (NCBI taxonomy): Eukaryota > Viridiplantae > Streptophyta > Magnoliopsida > Malvales > Malvaceae > Fremontodendron > Fremontodendron californicum. The sequence continues at coordinate 6,503,181 of JAULJL010000025.1, read as the reverse complement.
AAGCTTATCGTGAAGCACTTGCTAAACCTATCATTAAACATGGTTATACATTTACATTGGTTGAACATTAAGGAACTAGAGAGGTCCATGCTTTACTGAATAATAGCGTTGACAATGTTAGTAGGAACATTATTAGAGCTGACTACTTGAAATTGCATAACAAAATAAACACTTAAATCTGCTTTGGATAAGATTTCTAGTAGAATTTGTGTGATAAGAGACCTGTGGACATCATGCTCAATATATATATATATATATATTGTCTTTTTGCACACTATGTAGATGAGAATTGGAAGTTGCAAAGTAAGATTCTAAATTTTTGTCATGTTCCACTTTCGCATAATGCAAATCTTTTGTGTGATAGTTTTCATAATCTCTTGTGAGATTAAGGGGTTGAGAATAAAATATTTAGCATTACTTTAAACAATGCACGTAATATGGATAACATGCAAGATTTGTTACGGAACAAACTTTTTCAACAAGATTCTTTATTGTCTCGTTGTGCATATTTTTCATATCGTTGTTCTGCTCATATTTTGAATTTTGTTGTTCAAGAGGGTTTGAAGGTGCTTGGTAAAATTTTGGAGAAGGTGAGAAATTATATAAGATATATTGAGGGGTCAGAATCAAGGATGATGAAATTTAAACAATGTGTAAGAAGGTTAATTTGTGTCAATCAAAAAGGATTCCGGTATGACGTGCCTACTAAAGAAATCAATTTATTTGATGTTTGAGAGATTTCTTTATTATTATAATTCTTTTGCATACTTGGCAATGGATTATGCATACATTGAGCTTGATGATCTCCTAACAAGAGAAAAGTTGGATAAAATTAAATAAATTTTTGAGTTTTCGAAACCATTTTATGAGAGTACTACATTGTTTTATGGAGGAAATTATCCTACTGCCAACATGTATTTTGAAAATGTGTGCAAGATTAAATCCAATTTTATGAAGGAAATTGAAAGTCTGAAGTTTTTTTGCAAAACATGGCTTAAGCAATGAAACAAAAGTTTGACAAGTATTGGGATGAATATTATCTATTGTTGGCTTTTATAGTCATACTTGATCCACGTTTCAAGTTGAAATTCATAAAATTTTCTTTGAAAAAGTTTGATAATGAATTTGAGAACAAGACAGGAATTGTATTCTCGAACAACTCGAAAAGCTTTTTAAGAAGTATGAGAAAGCAAGAGTTTCAAATTCAAGTGAGGTTACTAGCGGAAAGAAAGCTGGTGCAAGAGAATTTGATGAAAATCTTAAAGTGAGTATTGTTTTTATTTTATTAGGATTTCACATCTTATTTTGAATGGTTTATTGGATATTTAGTTTGGTTTAAATTAACTTTGGTGTTGACCTTTCACTTGTTTTGGTATTCTAGAAAATTCAAAGTTATGACTTTAGCTCAAGTAAGTTACAATTGAAGCTCTATTTGAGTGAGAATAGAATTGAGCTCACTACAATGCCACTTGATGTTCTTGGTTATTGGAAAGACAATTATTCTCGATATCTTGAGCTTGCAATAATGGTGAGAGATATTTTGAGCATTCCAATCACCATTGTTGCTTCAGAATCGACATTTAATATAGGTGGTAGAGTTTTGAACAAGTGGACAAGTTATTTTTCATCTAAAAATGCTGAAGTTTTGATAACTACTCGTAATTAGTTATGTGGATACAGAGGTATGGTATTTATATTAAAATAGTTGTGGATCTTTTTATGTCTAATTAGTGTTTTACATAATAATTTGTTTTCTTTTGTTAGATTTGGAAGACGGGCAAAAATTTGAAATTGATGGTGGAGAGATAAATATGATTTCGAGGTCAATTTTAGTATCAGAAGAAGCTCTAATATCACGGATTGATGACAAATTAAAATATATATGTTCAAAATTTCTTTAATTTTTGTTTCATACTTAAAATTATGTTTGATTAATTGCTAACTAATTTTTTTAGTTTTTATTTATGCCTTATTATCTTTATTAGTTTATTGTGATTGTCTCTAATTTTAGATTTTTATTTTATTTGTTATATTTGTTGGCTTTTGTTTGGAATTTGGACTTTGAATGGATCAATTACAAGGTTTGATTGAGGTTAAATTAAATTTTTTTTCATTAAATTTATTTTAAATTTTCTTTTATTTCTTAAAAAAATTGTCAAATTTATGTTTTAATGATTGTTTTTATTTATTATTATTTTTTAGACAAAGGTTGAGATTTAAGAGGTGTCTAAATGCAATATGTTTCCAAAAGATAGATGAATAATTAATATGTGGATTTGTAATTTAAAGTCTCTTTTTTTTGTTCATTATTGTAATTTAAAGTCTTGAAAAGTTGGAATATTTTGTTTATGTATAATTATGAGTATGTAATTTAGTTTTTACTTTATTGTTTAGCTGTTTTTAAAAGAAATGGTTTTGTTATATGATGTTTATAGTAAAACATTTAAAAGTAAGTGTTATAATTAGCTTTCTTAATTTATTGTTAATTATTTTTGTTTTTAACTATTATTATTGATTTATTTAGTTATTTTATCAAAATAAAAAAAATAAAAAACTTTATCTATAATATATACTAATAAACATAAAAATTTAAATTTAAATTTAATTATAATAATAGAAATAATTTATTTTTTATTATAATTAAGAAAGATAATATTAAAATATATATGTAAAATAATAATTGTAAATAAATTAAATTAAATTTAAATTAATAATTTATGTTATGGTTATTATTTTTATTTAATTAATATTTTTTCAAATAAAATTGTATTTAATTTAATTTCGGGTTAAAATTTTTGGATCTTTTTGAGTTCGGATAATTTTGGATCAGAGTTAATCCAAGTTGAGTCAATTCGGGTTTGAATTATTTAGGATTCAAATCGTATTCGAGTTTAGATTGTTTTTGAATTCTTTAGATTATTGATTTTTTATGATTAAGTCGAGTTGAATCGAATTATAATTTAAATAAATTAGACAAAATTTTTAAATTCAAATCAAAGTTGATATATTTAAGGTTGGTTTAGAAAAAGTGTGTTTGAAAAGTGTTGTGAAAATGTGTGATTTGAGAATTCTTAATGTTTAACATTGCTATTAAAAATTGCTTTGGAAAGTTAAAATGTCTATTTTAGACACGATGTTGGAAAGTAAAAAATAAGTTAATTTCAGTGCTATTCAAGTAATTTAATATTAAGATATATCAAAATATAAATTTGAAATACTTTTTAGGTAATTAATATAATTATTTGTGATATTTAATTTGAATCTATAAAAATACCTTTTAGATATAAAAATCACATACAAACATAATATTTTACAAATTTAAATATATAATACTATATATTTGAAATAAAATTCACAAAGAGAAATAATTGTCTACCCTCATATAAGTAATGAATATTTTTTTTGGATATTTGGTCATTTCCCTCAAACCAATGATTTTGGAACCACAGAAGCACCAAATTTCTAGGTTTTGGTTTTGGTTTAGAATCAACTGTGCAAAACAACTTTCAAATAAAAAAGCAATTTGTTTAGCATTGCTTGACTGCCAAAAGCAACGTTTTGACAGCTAAAAGCAATGCTAAACAAGCCTTTACTCGTTATGGGTATGGTTGATATGGCACTGTCAATTTTTTTATTAATGAGGTCTCTACATGCCATTATTAGACGAAAATGGGGTCAAATCTTGACAGGATTACTTCCTTTCAATTTTCATCATTACCACAAGTACAATATGCAACCTTTTATAATACAAATCGTGAGAATCTTTTAAATTTTAACGGTTAGATTTGACAATCTCAATTACAATCACACGATTTTTTATTTAATAAATACCTTTTTAGGCGTTCTCTCAATACACAAATTAAGATAGATGATATGGAGCAGCAAAGAGAGAACATATTCATACTAGATGTCATGAAAACAACAAGGTATGTAGTATGATTATAGATGGGGGAAGTTGTATCAATGTAGCTAGTACCATCCTAGTTGAGAAGTTGAGCTTACCTTTACTTAAGCATCCTAGACCTTATAAGTTGCAATGGTTGAATGAATGTGGGGAAGTCAAGGTTAATAAGTAGGTTTTGGTAGCTTTCACCATTGGGAGGTATAGTGATGAGGTGCTAGGTGATGTAGTGCCTATGCATGCTGGCCATCTTTTGTTAGGGAGGCCATGACAATATGATAGGAGGGTGATTCATGATGGGTTTAAGAATAGGTATAGCTTTGTAAAAGATGGAAAAACAATCAAGTTTGTTCCTTTAACTCCAAAACAGGTCTACGAGGACCAATTGAAGTTGAAAAGTGAGATTGAGAAAAAAAAAAGTGGAAAAAAAGGAGAGGTGGCTGAAAATAAAAACAAAAAAAGTGAGTGGAGCCACGAGAGAAAAAAATAGAGTACTTGCCGAGAGAAAAGAAAAGACAAAGACGAGGTTTTATGCAAAAGGGAGTGGGATTAAGAGGGCTTTCTTAGCATATCAGCCTATGATCTTTTTGTTTACAAAGAATCTTATCTTAATCTTGATGAAGCTGACCAATCTCATTCTGGTTTGGTTGTTTCTTTGTTGCAGGAGTTCAAGGATGTGTTTTCGGAAGAGATGACGAATGGGTTGCCCTCCATAAGAGGCATTGAGCATCAAATTGATTTCGTACCTGGAGTTGTTATCCCAAACCGACCAGCCTATAGGAGTAATCCGGAGGAGACGAAGGAGCTTCAAAGGCAAGTTGAAGATTTAATGAGCAAGGGGTACGTGAGAGAGAGCATGAGCCCATGTGCAGTACCAGTGCTACTCGTGCCAAAGAAGGATGCGACTTGGAGGATGTGCGTTGATTGCAGAGCGGTCAACAATATTACGGTAAAGTATTGTCATCCCATTCCTAGATTAGATGATATGCTTGATGAATTGCATGGATCATGTATTTTTAGTAAGATAGATCTTAAAAGTGGATACCATCATATTAGAATGAAAGAGTGAAATGAATGGAAAACTGTTTTTAAGACTAAATATGGACTTTATGAATGGTTGGTTATGCCATTTGGACTTACAAATGCGCCTAGTACTTTCATGAGATTAATGAGCCATGTATTGCGTGCATTCATAGGCAAATTTGTAGTCGTATACTTTGATGATATTCTAGTATACAAGAAGAACTTAGATAAACATATTGAGCATTTGAGATGTGTGTTCGATGTGTTAAGATATGAAAAGTTGTATGCCAATTTTAAGAAATGTACTTTTTGCATGGAAAGAGTTGTTTTTCTTGGTTATGTTGTTAGCACAAAAGGTATTGAAGTGGAAGAAGAGAAAGTCAAGGCCATCAAGGAGTGGCTGACACCTAAAGGCATCACTGAGGTAATAAGCTTTCATGGTTTAGCTAGCTTTTATAGGTGTTTGTTAAGGATTTTAGCACAATTGCTGCACCACACTCACTGAAATAATTAAAAATAATGTTGGATTTCATTGGGGCATTGATCAAGATAATGCATTTGCTATTATTAAATAAAGGTTATGTTCTACACCTATGTGATAAGCTCATAAAATAGACATTTTATGCCAATATTTATGTTATGTTTTAGTTATGTTTTTTATATTTATCTTGATTACTTATGTTATGTTTTTGAATTCTAGGTATATTTAAGATAATGAAGTGAAAAGATGTCAATTATGATGTTAAAGAGCTTACAAAATCATAATTACAATATGAAAGAAGACTTGGGAGTAAAAAAGATCAATTTCTTGTTGCCAAGCAAGAAGGCAGATTTGACCTCCGGAGCTTGTTGCAAGGCAAACATGATGTTAAATTCTTTATTTAAAGAAACTTCTTTCTTGACATTTTAATTTGGTTTGAATACCTTTCCAACGATAGTTCATACGCCTAAATCGAATAAGAAATGGTCAACCAAATCAGCCGAAGAAGTACGAGATGATGCAGGGCACCGCGACGCCCAAAATTCGCAAAAAACTCGTGAAACCCTACCAAAAATGTAATTTTCTGCCTCCTAGCTTACTTGTGAGGACAAGGACTTGTTCTCAGGATTTTAAAACTCTATAACTACTATCTTTTGATCCACAAACTAGATATATTTTGAGGATACTCAAGGATCATCATTATTCTTCTTCGTCATTCTTTTAGTTTTCCTCTTATTTTCTTTTTAGTTTCATTTTTATATTAACAATGCCTATGCTAGGCTAAATTCTTATTTGGTTAAGGGTGATTTCAAAGCCCTAGACATATTGTAATTAATTTTCAAATTCTATCTATCATTAATTTTCTATCAAAGTTGCTTATGTTCTTCTACAAGAATTGTTTATGATATTGTCTTGATTTGTTTAGGTGGCCAACTAGATAAATCTTGATAATTATCTAATGCTAGTTTAGGAGTCTTGATCCGTAATTGTCTTGATTTCCTATTTATAAGTGACAATTTGTGATTAATTATCGAATGTTAGAGTTTTCGCTAATTGCAAAGTGGAACATAACCTAAGTTGAACAATCCGAGCTTATGTGTTTGTTGCTTAGATCAACCTATCTTTCTCATCATAAAGCTGCTATCAATTTTAATTTAGAGAGCTTATTCTAGGTTGTTTGATAGTTAGAGATTAAATAGAGAGCTTGTTTTATTTAACGATAAACTAAGAAAAGATTGGGGTAACAGAGCTTGTTGTTATCTACGGTTGATAATTTTGATAGTTAATTGATGTTGATAGATCTGATTATTGATTCTCAATGATGTCTAGTGGTGGAGAATGAAACCTTAACCATATTTTTCTCATATTTGATTTCTTACTTATTTGCTTACTTGCTTGCTTTTTATTATTCTTGTTTTCTTTACTTTTAAAAACTATTTCAAAACCCCTTTTTCTTTTCTTGTCTTTGAACTTAAGTGATAAACTAATAACTTATAAATTAAAACCCAATCCGTAAGGACTCGACCCTTGCTAACTACTATACTCAAAATTGATCTTTTTAGTGCAAGGTTAAATAAGATATACTCTTTTGAGCGCATCAAGTTTTTGGCGTCGTTGCTGGGGATTGCTTCCTTTAGTTTATTTGTTATTTGGTTTATTATTATTTTCAGTTCTAATTAGTTTACTTTTTTGTTTTTCTTCTTCAGTGAAAGTTCCAAACTCCCGAAAAAGACGAAACTCACTTAGGACTTAGGAGAATCTGGGAATTCATAGCTTCCTACCATAGAGCAAACGAAGAGTTGATCCAAACCATCCAAGTGGGGCAAGAAGAGATGGCAGCAAACAATCGAACTCTTAAGGAGCTAGTCGCTCCGACTTGGATCAACAACCTTTGTGCATAGAATATCCTGACCTTGAGATAACTTTTGAACTAAAATCTGGTTTAATTCTTCTTCTCCCAACATTTCATGGTTTTGCAGCAGAGAATCCAAATAAGCACCTTAAGGAATTCCATGTAGTATGCTCAAGCATGAGACCAACCGGGATCTCAGAGGAGCAAATTGAGATGAGAGCCTTTCCATTCTCTCTAGTTGACTCGGCAAAGGAATAGCTCTACTATCTACCATCCGAGACCATCACTAAATGGAATGGGATGAAGAAAGCATTCTTGGAAAGATATTTCCCAACATCTAAGGCTACCAACATTAGAAAAGAGATATGTGAGATTCGGCAATACAACGTGTCGATACATGATCTCGTCGCAGGGACCCGTCCGAGTGAGGGGAAAATAGAAGCAAAGGAAAAGACGACTTAATTCCTCTAGATTGAAATAAAATGTCGAGGGTATGAAAACGGCCTCGTAAAAAGACATGGAGTCGCCACCAATCTTTTTTAGGTAGGTGTGATCGGCCACCTATTAAAACCGGTTTTGTAAAACATTTTAAAATTAATTAAAACATTTTTAAACCAATTTCAAGTTTGCATTTTAAACCAGAGAAAATCGAAGAATCGGGTTCGGGACTCGGTTACGTGCGGGGAAGGATTAGCACCCCCCCGCAACGCCCGTATAAAACGGTACCTTATTAATCGTGTGGTATCTCAAGTCTTGGTAAAAAGTCGGTTTTAAATTTGGTATTTCAAATTAATTCCCAATTTAAAGAAAAATAACTCAATTTTTTAATTGAAAGTGATCCGGAATTTATTAATTCAAAATGTTTTTCTATATTCTCCAACAAACGTGGCAAAATATAGAAACTTTTATCAGCACGAAAAATTATCCGAATCATTCTTGTTTTAAAGAAGATATTCCTTTAGTAATAATAATTGATGATATCCTCCCCAGCAAACTTGGCAGAGAACTCATGAATTATTTTATCTAAATGAAATGAATAAGATTTAAATGATATGGCAAATTTAAATGACATGGCATATCCTAAATAAGATAATCTAAATGACATGGAATATTATCTAAGTGACATGGAATATGAAACATTAAATAATGCGATCATGAAATATGCATGAAAATAAAATAACAAAATGCATGAACATGCTAAATAATGTGACAACAAATGACTAAATAAAAAGCATAGGATAGCATGGAACATTCAAAACCATATGACAAACAATTTAATACCAAAAAATATAAATCAAAATAATAACAAATATCATAGAAATTATCATAGGAAAAAAAATCATATGTTATACAACATGCATGAATATGGAAAATGCAATGCATGAAAGTGTATTTTTTTTTTAATTAAGGAAATCCGTATATCTAAAAAGATATCAGGCTACCTTAGAAAAATATATCAAATTAAATCTTCAAAAATCAAAATACTTTGTGATTTGTTTGAAAACAATTTAAGAGACTTGAATAAATATTAAAACTTTAGCCAAAACCTTTAAAAATGGCTCTAATTTCTTAAGTTTAAAATCCCGGACTTGACCACCCTTAACCTGAGATTTATAAAATCATTTTTAAAGTTTAAAAATACTTAGAAACTATCCTAAGACAGTAGCTAATGCTTCTAACCAATCCCCTCTAAATGCCTTAGCCAAATTCAACAACTGTTTTTCTTTTGAATTCAAATCTGCCTCTATTGTCCAGTTTTGACACAAGATTTTTTAGCCTATTTTTAAAAATTCAAAAAACTCTAAACAGAATACTGGAGACTCAAAACATGTAAAACTACACTAGAAAAAATTGGCTTAATTTTTTATTAAAGACGACTGCCTAGAAAAATTGAGAAAGTACGATTACTAGACAAAAAATTGTTTTGCCAAAACACATTTTTTTGCCTTTGATAAAATCATTTAAAAATCAAAGTAAAAATGTTAGAAACTCTCCTAAAGACCTACAAACAGTAGCTAAAACATTTAAAAACCTTGGAAAAGAATTGGCTAAGTAAAAAAAAAAATTCACAAAGGTAGAATAATCAATTTGATAACTCTTTAATTTTCCACAAGTATGCTCAAGTGAGCATGACTTTGAGCCATTGATTGGCCTAAGTCATAAATCATGTGGCATGACATGAAATACATGAAAATACAGCAAAGTGAATGCATGAAATAAATGCATGGTTTAAAGCCTAAGTGATATGAAAAATGCATGGCATAAATAACCTAAATGCCTAGCATGAGTTTGCATGACAATAAATGCTATCCTAACTTAACATGCATGAACTAGTGTCTAAATGACATGGCAAATGACATTAAAAATAATGAAAATAGCCTAGTGCCTAAATGACATGGGAAATTACATGGCATATGAAAATGGCCTAATGTCTAAATGTCATGGAACAACAACATGGCATATGAAAATAGCCTAATGCTTAAATGACATGTAAAATGACATGGAATAATAAAATGACCTAAACTTAAATGACATGGAATAATAAAAATGGCCTAAAGCTAAATGACATGTGAAATGACATGACATATGAAAATGGCCTAATGTCTAAATATCATGGAAAAATAACATGGCATATGAAAATGGCCTAATGCTTAAATGATATGTAAAATGACATGGAAAGAAAATGGCCTAAACTTAAATGACATGGAATAATAAAAATGGCCTAAAGCTAAATGACATGTGAAATGACGTAGATGTCTAAATGAAATAGCAAATATCATGGCCTAAAAAAATTACCTAATGCTTAGAGAAAATGGACATGGCCGAATGGCCTAGGAACCAAAGTGTTGTGAGAAATGTCATGTAAAATGACCTAACTAAATGCTATGGAAGATGGTATGAAGAATGGAAATGGCCTAAACTATATGACAATAGCCCCAAGATGCAAAAATATGACATAGGTCAAAAGAACAAGATGGTTAGTAAGAATATAAATATACATAAAGATAAACAATAATAATAATAAACAAGTTAAAGTAAGCAAACAAATAACAAAGAGATGAGCTTCATGGTTGGTACATTAGACAAAGCCCCCCTTAACCATTATCTCTTAATTTTCATCAAGGTCATGAAGCCTTTTCAATCTCAAAATCATAAAAAAAAAAAAAAAAAAAACTAATGTAGAAAAAATATGGAGATGAGCTCCATGGTTGGTATATTGGACAAAGCCCACCCTAACCATGATCACTTGATTTTCATCAAGATCATGAAGCCTAACCATTGTTTTATTTATCTTTGAAAAGCAAGAACAACAAGAAAGATGTAAAAGAAATGGTAGGAAATCACATGGAAAACAAAAAATAAAGCATGAGGAAAAATAAGAAAAAATGTAGTAGCAATGGTAGAATGGCTACCTTAACAAAAGCTTTCTTTCTTTCTTTCTTTCAAAAACCCTTTTTTTCAATTAGCTACTTACTTCCAGCCTTTAAAACTTATCAAAACTGATCAGCCCCCTCCCCTAATGATTTGGCTTAATGGCATACCCACTATTGGATGATTTTTTGCACTTTTCTCCTCCAATTTTGGCCTTTAGATTAAGATATTTTCATGACAACATAAAAATGTCATCTTGCCAATTGATAGCAGCCCTTAAGATGTGTACTCAACCCTTGTAATAACCTCAACCCTTGTAATAACCTCAGACCTTAGATGAAAAAGAGGACCAATCTCATGCACTCCCTTGCTTGGCCCTTTGAGTGCCTACCCTTGGATGAGTTGTGCTCTTTTATTCTTGGCCATTGGATGAGGATTCTTTCATGACAACATAAAAATGTCATCTTGGCATTTAATCCCAGCCCTTAACATGTGTACTCAGCCCTTGTACATGGCCTAAGCCATTGGATGAAAAGGAACAATCCCATGCACTTCTTTGCTTGGCCAAATGGATATCCACCTTTGGATGAGTTGTGCTCTTTCATTCTTGGCCATTAGATGAGGGTTCTTTCATGACAAATAAAAATATCATCTTGGCATTTAATCTTGGCCATTGAATGGTGTATTCAACTTTTTTACAAGGCACCTAAGCCATTGGATGAAGAGGGGACCATTTGCAAGGTACTAGTGGTAACATGTGAGCTTGATAGTGACTAAGGAATTAAATTGATCAAGCTTCCTTCTTACCCTATATGCTGGCTGACCAAGGGAATAAAAATCCCAGCAATTCCTTCTTCTTTCATATCTTTCTTTATTACAAAATTGGCCCCTTTCGGTTTCTTCGGTAAAATGACCTTTTTAACCCCCGAACCTAAATAAATAGCAAACGGACTCCAAATTCAAATTTTATTTTTTCAATACTTCTGAAATAATATAAAATTAAATTCTGAAAGTTTTCAAACTTTTTCGAGTCCATTTTCTATTTTTTTTTTCCAAAAATGCCCTTTTGTGCACCCGAACTTTCACCATTTTTAAACGAGCTCCGAATCAAGATTTTTCTTCACCAATCTCTTCCAAATAATTTAAAAATGTGATCTGGAAGTTTTTATAATTTTTGGAACTCATTTGCTATTTTTTCGAGATTTATCTGCTAGAATTACTACATATGGGACCCAGGATTTGGCCATTTTGCAAACGAAATCCGAATCAAGATTTTATTTCACCAATCTCTTCCAAATAATTTAATAATGAGATCTGAAAATTTTTAGAAATTTGGGAGCTCATTTACTATTTTTCCGGGATTTATCTTTTTGAATTTCTACATAGTGAACCCGGGATTTGGCCATTTTGCAAACGAGCTCCGAATCAAGATTTTCTTTTTCCAATCTCTTCAAAATGATTTAATAATGAGATCTACAAATTTTCAGAATTTTTGGAGTTCATTTGCTATTTTTCCCAAATTTTTCAATTTTGCCCTTTTACCTCTGAAACCCGATTTTGCTCAAAATAAGTCCGATTTTCAGATTTTCTTCAAACCGAGCCTTGGGCTATCCTTTTTTAATCATTCCTCATCAATTGGGGGCTTTAGTCTTATCGAATCGGGCCATTTCTGTAATTCTTCCAAATTTCACTGAAATTCACCAAAAACCATAATTTTCGATTTTCTTCCGGATTGACTTTTCTTTCAGTTTTTCTTTCAAGTAGCTTCTCCATTACCCATAGTAAATGCTTATCTTTCATTGGGACCTTCAATTTTGACCAATTTGATCGTTAAAGCACTTTTCCCCAAATTTCTCGAATTAGGGTTTCATTTCTACTGAAATTTAGTAACCCAACTTTCGACCTCCATATTTTTCAATGTAGACTTCGGATTGTCAAAATTCTTTCACCATCTTTCAATTGAACTTCAAATCTTGATTTTAAAAATGGGTTGACGTTTTCAGTAGTTGATTTTCGGGGTTGACTTTTTTAGGGTTGAACTTTTTCGAGGTTGACTTTTTCAAGTTTGACTTTTTCTGTATGCTTTCTTAAACTAAGTCTCGGAGTACCACCTACAAGATGAGAAAAGCCTTTTATCATTCTGAAACATCAATTTAGGAATAAAACATACCTGTTTTAGTGGTCCGGACAAAATTAGGTGTCTACAGCTACCCCTCTTTGGCTATTGCTGAGAATCAGGAATCAGGCAAAGATAAACAAAAACTAATTTTGTTCGGTTAGTGAAATCATATGCGAAGGAAAGGGAAAGGGGTTTTCATTGTTTCATCATATAAATATATATATTTTTGAAAAAATTGTAAATTGAAGATTTTGTCCTTAAATTGAATTCCCTGACTAATCAAGGCTCGACCCGTCTTAAAAAAACGGGTTCGATTTTAAAAAGAAAAAAGTATGCTTGAAGGTTTTAAAAATAGTGCCCGGAGGTTTTATCCATGATTTAAAGAAAAATTATGCCCGGAGGTCTTAAAAATGGTGCCCGGAGGCCTTATCCATGATTTGGAAAAAATACGCAAATGCTTCGGAATGATGCAAATGCAAAGACTAGCAGTGTGCAAAATGCTTCTAAATGATGTAAATGCAAGGATTGACAACATGTAGAATGCTTCTACATGATGCTAATGCAAAGATCAATAATGATGCAAATGCTTGATGAAAATATGCAAATGCCCTAATCATTTTTTCTAAACTTTGGCTTAGCCTTTCCAATTCATTTTTCCTCTTCAAATCAGAGTATATCTTCAATTCATTGTTCAATCTTTGGCTATTTTCTTTGCCCCAACAATTTTTAAACTCTTATTGACAGGAGTCTGCTTGTCGAGTTCTATTTCTTCTTCTCATATTTGGAAGTCAAGGTTAACCCTAGTAGTTCCACACTTTAGGGTTAGGAAAACCTTATCTCATATCAATATCAAAATTGGTATTTCAAAAACATTTTTGTTTTCCCCCTTTTTTTTTGAAAAACAATCTTGCTCATTTAATGAAAACTTTTGAGCCAAAAATATTAACCCCACGGTATGTGGTGTACGAATCTTTTGAAGACTGATGACCACTGTTAGAAATTTCCCTAAATGTCAATCTGGATTTTTCAATTGGGATTGGCAAGGCTTCGTATAACAAAATTTTGATTGATCAAAGAAAACTTCACAACAATGATGTATGTCCCTTCTAGGCTCACAAATGGAATAGGTTTTATAAATCATGAATTCATTGAGAACCAAACAAATTCAACATTTTTTTTTAGTTTTCATATCAAGGCATTTTAACAAGTGTCAAAATTGGCTGGGATGTTTAAACTGGGAAGTTTAATCTTGGAGGGAAAAAATCTCAGTTTTTGAAGTCAATCCTCAGAATAGAGCTGACAATTTAGGAGGTTCATGAATTTCTAGATGTTCCTCGATGATCACTTCTTCAAGATGACCTTCTCTTTTGTGGTATCGGCACTTATACAAATGGCATCAGAAATTCCATCTTACTCTAGACCGCCCATTTTTGGGTTTTCGCCCTAGAGTCCCATTCTTTCCATTCTTTCTTCTCTCTTTTTTTATTGTTTTACCATGCACTCGAGAATTCTAAATTCTTCCATAATGAAATGATAATTCGATGAGATGGGATAAAATCTGAGGAAAAACCCCTCAAGTTAAATATTCATGCTTAATCAAAATGGACTTTTAAAGCATGTAATGTAAGCCATGGTTCGGGGTTCCGAACGAAAGGATAAATAGGCCCAAAATATGTGTTTAGGCGTAATCAGATCAAGGATTATTTCTTGAGGAGGATTTTCTTTGAAGCATTTGTCCCTTTTGGACTTTTCATTCCTTTTGACTTTGCTCTTTTTCTTCTTTGCTTTTGGCTTTCATTTGCCATATTTTTTCATACTTTTTTCTTTTGCTTTTGTTTTTCTCTTGCATCTTTATTTTGACAAAGTGGACCCATATTTATTCGGGGCTCAATTTTCTTTGTATCTATCTTTTAGTTAGGACTCATTTCTCAGTGATCCTTCCTCGCATTTGCCCCCCAGTGTAAAGGGTGATCCTTGATCAGGGTTCAAAGAAGAAATAATTCTTTTGGCTCAAAAGGGGTAACTATGGATATTTTTCTCTTTGTGAGAGGGATATGAAAGATGGACATTTATCATATCAAGCACGAATATTCTCATTGAAAAGCAATCCCAGGGGGAATGGATAATCAAAATTTCATTTTGCACTTTGGAATCATTCGAATTCTCATATGCATGATATCACAATTTTTCTTTTTTTTTTTGTTGCATGCCCCACTGATTCATGCGTTAGTCCCATCCTTTTTCACCATATATCCATCATTTCCACATATGATGCCCCAATTTGATTAACCATGAGAATTTGTATCAACGAGGAACATGGCAAGTCTAGGTCTATTTTGAAAAGGCTGAGTTTCAATTCTGAGTTCTTTGAAGAGACAAGGAAAATATAGCCCAAAAATGGGTTTTCTCTGGGACATGGGATAATCTAGTTTAATCATTGTGCCCCAGGGTGTCAATCATGAAGTGATGTTTGGGCAATTAGTGTTTTGTGGTTATTGAAAATGTCATGAATGGTTTTGGCACAACCTTGACACATACCAAATTACCACAATCTAAATTCTTGAAAAAATGTCTCATTTGTTTGAATTTCAAGGTGTTCGAAAAAATTTCAAAAAGTTCGTTCCTTTGTTTATAGCCTAGACTAAGATCTATATCTTTGCTTATTCTATGATGAAAATGGTTTTATGAAGTTCAATCATTCATATTCCTTGAAGAATTAGGTTTTCCAAGTGGTCTCGATTCAAGGGGTTTAGGCATAGAGAAGCCCAAAAGAAAGGGGGGAGGGTATTGGGTCATTTCTAACAATGATCATTAATATTCTCGAGACCGTCCATTATTAAAACTTCCTTAATGCTTGTTTTTTTTTTTTTTGCAAATTCAAATTATTGTTAAAACACAAGAAACACAAAGCATTTAAAATTCAAAATTCATTTAATTCATATGAATGTCACCATAAGACAAGTGTTTTTCATCATGAGGTATGAAACTACATGCATAAAAACTCCCTCTTGACATGTTCTCCCTAATTCAAACTAGCTATTCCTCGGTACTCTTTTCAACCTTTCCATCTACTTCTCCCATTATGACATCCACAATGGTCTCATCATTCCCATTCAGTAGATTCTCCACGCTGTCTGACCTTTGTTTCTTCCCTACATCTAACTGCCCTTTATTGATGAGTGCTTGAACCTTCCATTTCAGACATAGGCAATTTTTTGTGGAATATCCCCGAATCCTAGAATGGTAATCACAATATGCATTCTCGTCATACCAGCTCGGATATGGGGGTTGGATAGGCTCCATTGGAACTTTAGTGAGGAGTTGCTCTTCGACCAGCTGGGGCAATAGTTCAGAGTAAGACATGGGGAGTGACTCAAACGGATCTCTTTTTCGGATATTCTTCAATTTCCTTTGACTGACAAAAGGTTGAAATTTTCTGAATTCTGAGAGGCCATTGGGTATAAGTATGAACCTTGGGGTACATAGTTCATAGGAGGACAGGGTGGTTGGTATGAAGTAGCCGAAATATACGGGGCAAAGTCTCCCATAGCTTGGACATCTTCCTCTTTCTTTTTGGGCGTCCTGTTTCTCTCTGCATTAAATGTTTTACCTCCTTCGAGTTTCCCAGCCTTGATAGCATTTTCAATCATTTCCCCAGAGATTACCATATCCGAATAATTCTTCGTGGTGTTGCCAACAAGTCTATCGTAGTATGGGGCCTGTGGTGTATTCACAAAAAGAACGGTGGTTTCCTTTTGAGTTAAGGGCGGTTGTACTTAGGTGGCCATGTTCCTCCACCTCTAAGCATACTCTTTGAAGCTCTCCGTAACTTTTTTCTCCATATTTTGCAAGGTGAGACGGTCAGGTGTCATGTCGGTCACATGCTTGTACTGGTTTAGAAAAGCCCTAGCCAAATCATTCCAAGAGCGAATCTGATCCTTACTCAACTGACTATACCACCTATTGCGGACCCGCTGAGGCTATCTAAAAAGTAGTGAATCAGAAGCTTATCATTATCTATATGACTTATCATCTTTCGGCAGAACATATTGATGTGGGCTAACGGATCAGTCATCCTGTCATATTTCACAAAGTCAGGGACCTTGAATTTAAGAGGAATGACTAAATCGAGGACCAAGCATCGTTCTTTGGCATCCACACTCTCGAATGCATCTGTATTTTCTACTGCCCGGAGCTTTTCATCTAGCAACTGATATTTCCCTTGGGAATTTGTCAACTCTACCTCATTTACTGCAACCATTTCAACTTTGCCTGTTCAGCTGGATCAACTGAATTTAAGACCTTGACGGGGTTAACTGTGTTATGGGCATCCATCATTATGACCTTATTCTAACCCTTTTGTACCTCTAACCCTTCTCTGGCGGCAAAGTTTTTAGTGTATCCTTTTTCTTTGATTACGGTGGACATCAGCTCCATCAATTTAGTCATTTGATCCTTAGATTCTGCTTGAGACTTTGCCAGTTGTTCTCGCAATTCTTCCTGTACCCTTTCCATTCGGGCAACTTGTTCATTCTCCATAGAACTAGCATGTATTGCAAAGGTACTCAATACTTCTTATACCTCTGATTTGAAATGGAAATTCTTTCAAAGACTTTTAAAGCCAAGCCAACTTCTGTTTTATTTCTCCAAATATATGTCATGATGAAAGAGTCATGAATGCAATTTGATGCATGTGAAGCCTAAACAATATGATGTATGGACATGTACAGTGGAAACATGCTGACTATATATGTAATCAATGCAATCACGACGCCAACATGCTGCAAGCAAAGAATAAGCAAATCAACGCATGGATATATGCAATGAATGACCATGTACATTTCAGCGTATTTCCCAATGAATGATCATATACACTATGAATGCAACACGATGTCAATTATGATGCATGTAAACAATGAATGATTGATATAGAGTATATACAAAGAAAATCATGTTGACCATGTGTGTCATGAATGCGACCTAATGCTAACATGATGTATGTAATAAGCAAATTAGTGAATGAACATATACAGAAAAATCATGCTGACTATGTTTGTCATGAATACCACCTGATGCTACCAAGATGCGTGTATGAATGTATGGTATGACAAATAATTGATCAGATGCAAAATGCAAAGGGGAAGATATCACGGAGGAAATAAGAATCGGAGGAACTTAATCATCATCATCTCATAAATTTGAAGCACAACCAATTCATTCCAATATCAACGTTCACAATGGTATAAACC
Organism: Fremontodendron californicum; assembly: GCA_030761205.1. Lineage (NCBI taxonomy): Eukaryota > Viridiplantae > Streptophyta > Magnoliopsida > Malvales > Malvaceae > Fremontodendron > Fremontodendron californicum. Next base: position 6,485,184 of record JAULJL010000025.1, on the reverse strand, counting down.
ATGTTTTCAAAATTTGAGCAATGGTTAAACTGTCTTTACAAACACTTTATTCTTCCTAGCATCCTAAGGCTATAAAAGCCGGCTACTGAAAAAGTGAAATCCTACTACATCATTTCAGACTGAAGTCTTTCTACATCATTGTCGTAAATCTCCCAATCCTAATTATGCTTTCCCAGCCCTCTATCAATCAGTGTCGTTGGATCGATCCACTTGATCTCTATAAGAGACTGTACTTTCTTTTTGAATGCTATACAGTCTTCAATGCTATGGCCAGTAATTCCACAATGACAATCACATCATGCATTTGGATTATACCACTTTGGATATGGTGGTAACAGGGGTTTCAGCGGCACACAGGCAACCATGTGATTTTGGACCAGTATAGGGAGAAGCTCTCGGTAGTTGATTGGAATGGGATCATACTGCTCTTGAGTCTTGTTTCTGGGTTGTTTCTTAGTCACACATGGCTTAGGAGTTGGGGCACTTGGTGGTGGCACTAAGGTCCGAAACAGAGTGTTTACATAGGGAGACGGCGAAATAACAAAGCAAAGGTATGGATTTGGACACGGGACCCTTGGAGGTTGTACATAGTTCGAGATTCCTATCCCGGGTGCTTGATAAGGTGCTTGATGAGGGAAGCAATACGAACTGCCAATTAGTGGTGATGGAATAGGATTCAGGAATCCCGTAGTGGTCATCCTAGTGAATGATTGGACCATAGTAGGGTGAGGATACTGGTTTGGACCTAGGACCAATTGTAGGGATTGTTTGGGATCTGAGTTTTCTATCCTTGGTATCAGGCTCTCGGGTTTAATCATTTTCACGATCTTGTCCACAATTTCATCAGGATTGTAACCTTTGTGGCATTGGCAAGTGCAGGATCCAGCAAGGATTGTATGTTCTGGACCTAATAGTTTTAGTTGATCCCAAGGCGATGTAGAGCCCTGAGAGGAATCTCTCTCATTCACCCCAGCAGCTGCAAATTATGTCAAAAGAACTCGAAGCCAATATAGTCATAGTGGAGGCCAATCTAGGGGCTCTTTTTCTTCTTCAGGTAATCGTCACAGTTTCAATTACCACAAACAGAAGTCTGCTTCCAATAATTTCACCCATACAAAACCAATTTGTCAATTCTGTGATAAGATAGGTCATACAACCAAGACCTGTAGGTCCATCAAGCCAAAGGAACCAATTGCCAATGTTGCCACTTCATCTCAGTCCAAGTCAGATCAAGGATGGATCATTGATTCGGGGGCTTCTCATCATGTCACTCATGAAATTAACAACTTGTCTCTTTATTCTTACTATGGTGGTCCAGATGAAATACTTGTTGGTGATGGTGCAGGTTTGGTCATTAAACACAGTGGTTCCTCAATTATTCATACTGCACAAAAATGCTTTCATCTTTCAGATGTCTTACATGTTCCATCAATGAACAATAATTTGATTTCTATCTCCAAATTCTGTATAATGTTTCCATTGAATTTTTTCCTTTTCATTTCTTGATCAAGGATTTAAGTACGGGGGCACCTCTTATGAAAGGTCGGAGCAAGGATGATGTTTACGAGCTACCTCAGAACATGCCATCTTCTCTGAAGCCCAGGACAGCACTTATCAGTCTTAAAACTTCAGGAGAAATCTGGCATAGTAGGCTTGGCCATCCTAACTCTAAGATTCTTAATTTTATGCTTAAGACTTTTAGTTTGTCTCTTGCTACTTCCTCAAATAAATTTTCCATTTATGACTCTTGTCAATGTCATAAAAGCCATAAACTACCTTTTTATCAGTCCACTTTAAGTAGCTCTAAACCTCTTGAACTTTTGTATACTGATTTCTGGGGGCCTGCATATGTTGACTCAATTGATAGTTTTAAATATTATGTTATTTACATTGACCACTTTACAAAATATGTTTGGTTGTTTCCTATTAAACAAAAATCTAACGTTTCTCTCTTATTTCCTACATTTAAAACCTTAATTGAGAAACAATTTAGCACCTCTATTTTGTCTATGTATTCTGATAATGGTGGAGAATATCAAGCTTTATCCAAACTACTATCCAACCATGGTATAACCCATCTTACCACTCCCCCTCACATACCACAACATAATGGGACTACTGAAAGACGACATAGGCATGCAATTGAAACTGGACTTTTTTTATTACATCATGCTTCTATGCCACTTACTTTTTAGTCATATGCCTTTCAAACAATAGCTTACTTAATAAATAGACTTTGTACTCCAATTCTACATTTTAAATCTCCCTTTGAAGCACTTTTTAATCATCCACCAAATTACAAAAACTTAAAAGTCTTTGGCTGCTTATGTTACCCTTGGCTTAAACCTTACAATCAGCACAAGTTACAACCCAAATCAAGACCATGTGTTTTCTTAGGATATTCCACCAATCAGAGTAGTTACAAATGCTATGATCCCGTCACCAAATTTTTTTGTTTATACACACATTATTTTTCATGAGACAACATTTCCTTTTGCCTCTCCAAACTCACAATCATCAAGAGTGAACACACAATATACTTATCAATGGACCTCTAACAGTTCTTTACAGCCTACTACATTTTTTGCAGTAGAATCTTTTCCTCCACCTTTAGAGAATCTGGCATGTTTCGACAGCAACACTGCTCAGCCCTTTCAATCAGATGTTGCTTCTAACTTGAGTCCTTTATCGGGTAATGTTTCTAATTCCTCTTTTAGAAATCCTACTTCTAACCCAATTCCTCCTCATACTTCAGACCCATCCACTACTTTATCACAACCCATCAGAACTCACACCATGATAACTCGATCACAGAACAACATCTTCAAAACCAAAAAGGCTTTTACAGCAACCAACCATCCCTTGCCCTTATCAGTTGAACCAACTTGTGTAAGACAAGCCACAAGTAATGTGCACTGGAGACAAGCCATGACTGATGAATTCAATGCATTAGTCAAAAACAATACTTGGACACTTGTACCACCTTCTAATATTCAGAATGTTGTTGGCTGCAAATGGGTATTTAGAGTTAAAAGAAAACCTGATGGCTCTCTTGACAGATTCAAGGCACGTTTAGTTGCCAAAGGTTTCCATCAACGAGCAGGTCTTGATTATTCTGACACTTTTAGTCCAGTTATTAAACCAACAACAATCAGGGTTGTTTTAAGCATTGCTCTTGCTTATGGTTGGTCCATCAAACAACTTGATGTTAATAATGCAGTTCTGCAAGGTACACTGACAAATGAAGTCTATATGGCTCAACTATCTGGATTTATTGATAAAGACAAACCTCTTCATGTTTGTAAGTTACAGAAAGCCATTTATGGCTTAAAACAGGCTCCTCGTGCCTGGTATCAAGAATTGAGCACTCTTTTTCTTAATTATGGCTTTCACAATTCTATTTCAGATGACTTATTGTTTATTTATGCCAAAGATTCAGTTTTAATTTACTTTTCGGTATATGTGGATGATCTCTTAGTCACATGTAACAATACTGCAGCCATTGATACTTTTTTGCAACAGTTGGCTCATAAGTTTTCCTTAAAAGATCTTGGCAACTTAAATTTTTGTTGGGAGTTGAGATTATAAACACTTCTCACGATATGTTTTTATCGCAACACAAGTACATCAGAGATGTCTTAGAGAAGTTTGATATGACAAATGCAAAGGAGGTATCTACTCCAATTGCTACTGGTGTCAAGCTATAACTTCAAGATGGTTTCAGTACAGCTGATGCTACAGCTTACCGCAAATTGGTTGGTTCTCTCCAATATTTGTCCATTACCAGACCAGATATTGCTCATGCTATTAATAAACTCTCTCAATTCATGCACTCCCCTACTCTGACTCATTGTTCCAGTCTTAAACGCATCCTTAGGTATCTAAAAGGTACAATATATCATGGTCTGTTCTTGAAGAGAACTCCTAAACTACACTTGACTGCTTTTAGTGATGCTGATTGGGCTGGTAACTTGGATAATCGATCCTCAACCACTACATATATTGTCTATCTTGGAGGAAATCCTATTTCTTGGAAATCCAGCAAACAGAGAACAGTTGCAAAATCATCTACCAAAGCTGAATACAGGGCCATTGCTAATACCACAACTGAATTAGTTTGGATTAGAAATCTTTTATTTGAGCTCCATATTTCTTCTTCCCAAATTCCTATTATTCTTTGTGATAATGTTGGTGCAACATACTTGAGCGCCAATCCGGTTTTTCACTCACGAATAAAACATCTAGCACTTGATTATCATTTTGTGAGGCAACAAGTTCATTCAGGTCATTTGAAAGTCTCATACATTTCAACTCATGATCAACTTGCAGATGGATTAACGAAACCTCTTCCAAGACAAAGATTTCTCTCTTTACGTTCCAAGATTGGTGTAGCTGATAGCTCCTCCATCTTGCAGGGGCATGATAAGAAGATAATTGATAAAGTTCAAGATATAAGCTAGCAGTTGATAAGTTCAGGAGATAAGCTAGCAGATCAACATCTACTTTCATGATAAAGAGATAAGTGATAATGAGTATCTTGTAGATAAATAAAGATAATTTCAATTGTTTATCTTTATTGTAGATATTATCTTGTTGTACCCTATAAATACTAATTACCAGTTAATGAAAAGTTAAGGTTTCAACACCAGATCAATTGTTATTTTTACAATAGTTTCTTCGCCTAAGGTTTTAGTTTCTATAATTTTGTTTAAATTTTAAATCCAAATAGACACACTTTTCAATTTAAAATAACATCTCAATTTTTTTTAAAAAAAATTTAGAAATCTATATCAAAATTAACATACAACACTTAATTATGCTAATTTTACATTAAGAAAATTGAAGTTGATGCATTATAATAAACTTATTGAAGTTAAATTATTCAGAAAATTCAACTTCCAAATATTAATAGGCATTAATAGTTAACAAACTATATAGTTGTATCTAATTACATACACAACAATAATACTTCTTGCAGGAAATTAAAAAAAAAATTAATAATAATTTAATAAAAAAACTCATTAATGAAACTTAAAATAATAAATAATTTTTTAATAAAAATATAAAATTTTGTTTCACGTATTACTCAATACATAAAACAATATTTCTTATTAAACAATACATAGTTCATATTTAAAACTCTGAAACTCAAAGTTAAAATATTTTTTTTATAAATTCATAATTTTATCTTTTTAATTAATATAAATATTTATATAATAAATTAATAATATAAATACAAAATTAGCACCCATGTATCGCACAAGATTAAAACTCGCATCTCATAATCATATATATATATATATATTATAAGGTACATGCTTACTTGATAAGCATTGCTGATATAAGTTTACGTATACATCTCAACAAGTAAGACAAGCTTAATTTTAATTATATATTATATTTAAATTAAAAATTTTCAAAAAAATATTATCCAAAATTTTTCAATTTTATATTTAACAAATTTTATCTATTCACTTAATTTTTAAATATATTGTATTTTAAATAAAAAACAAAATTTTTCTATTAAATCCTAAACTCTATCAAAATTTTATCTTAAATTTAAAAAGCTATCAAATTTGTTAAAATTTATACTTCATAAATTTTATCTATTCACTTATTAAATATATATTTAACAAATTTTATTTTAAATATATTACTAATCATATCATCATATCATATAATATATATAATGTTTATGTGGATGACTTATCTTTCTAAAATATAGGATAATGTTTAAAATAGGTTATTTATTAAATAAATTTATTTAATATATTATTTAAATTCAAAATCAAAATCCATCAAAATTTTAAAATTTTGTACAAATTTTGAATTTAAACATATTAGATCATTCACAATTTATCTTTTCTTTTTGAATTTAACCATAGTTCTAATATATGCATTATAAATTTTGAATGCATATCTCGATCAAAATGGATTAGATTTGGTTTTTATATTTTGTATTCATAAGACAAATTTAATTTTTTAAATCTTAAATATTTTTTTTTTACTAAACCACACCCTTATAAATAGACGTGTCTCTTTACGATCTTTGAGACTTTAGATCCTTAGGATTTCTCACTTTGTTATGTGTTCTCAATTCATATATTTGATTTATGTTGTAATTCAAATATTTTTATTATTTGGTTTATCTTTTTTAGTCCATTACTTTTATATATACTTTTTAAATTGATTAGCTTTTATGTATAATATTTGTGTTTGATTTAATTTTTTAATATTTCTTTTATGTATTTATGTTCTAGTAGTTGTCATAGTATATAAAGTGGCTTTAGTATAGCTTCAATATACTTCTTCTCCTAACTCTTAAGTGTTTTTTTTTTTAATTTTTTTTTTTACTAAGGGTGAATTTTACTTTGCAGGCCAAATTTTCATATTGATTTTGTAATCCGAGTATTTTAAAAAATGCATGCCTGCCATATTGTTATTAAGTTTCTTCAATCCCATGAAGTCTTGACTTAGACAAAGGCCAACTCTTTAAATAATTTTTAAAAAAAAAAAAAAAAACTCCTTTTTGGATTTGTTGTTTTAATAGCGTTCAACAATGAGACATATTAATTTTAAAATTATCAAAATGTTTCAAAATTTTAAAAAATAGAGTGTCGCAACCTAAAAAATAACAAGTCTCATCGCAAGACTTTATTATTTGTTAAGCGTGATATTAAGAAAAACCGAGGAAAAGTCGACTTAATTCCTTTTGAAAAATGAAGGTTTTGAAAATGACTTTAAAAAAAACATGGAGTCGCCACCAATCTTTTTTAGCTAGGTCTGATCGGCCACCTATTAAAACCGGTTTTATAAAATATTTTAAAATTAAATAAAATATTTTTAAAACCAATTTTAAGTCTGCGTTTTAAACCAGAGAAATCAAAGAAGCGGGTTCGGGACTCGATTACGTGTGAGGAAGGATTAGCACCCCTACAACGTCCATATAAAACGATACCTTATTAATCGTGTGTTATCTCAAGTCTTGGTAAAAAATCGATTTTTAATTTGATATTTCAAGTTAATTCCCAATTTAAAGAAAAATAATTCCATTTTTTATCGAAAATAATTCGGAATTTATTAATTCAAAATTGTTCCATATTACCCAACAAACGTGGCAAAATATATAAATTTTTATTAGTTTTGAAAACTTTCCTAATCATTCTTATTTTAAAGAAGATATTCTGTTATTAATGATAATTGATGATATCCTCCCCAGCAAACCCGACAGAGAATTCATGAATTATTTTAACTCGGGAATATCTTTATTTTATTGAAAATTATTACCTTTTTCAAAATATTTAAAAATATATATATATATATATATGAATATGAATATGTGTGACATAAATAAAATGACATAGCAAAGTCTAGATAATATAATGCAACCTAAATGGTATGATATAATTTAAATGTCTTAGCATATTCTAAATGAAATAAAGTGAAATATCCTAAGTCATATGATATATTCTAAATGAAATGAATTGACCTAGGTAACATGATATATTATATATGAAATGTAATATCCTAAGTCATATGATATATTCTAAATGAAATAAAATATCCTAAGTGACATAATATATTCTAAATGAAATGAAATGACCTAGGTAACACAATATATACTATATGAAATGAAATGACCTAAGTCACATGATATATTCTAAATGGAATAAAATGATTTAAATGACATGGCAAATATAAATGATATGGCATATAATCTAAATGATATGAAATGACATAAAATATAAAATAATGCTAACATATAATATGCATGAAAATAAAAATAAAAATAATAATGCATGAACATAGTATATGCTAAATAATATGACAAAAAAAAACTAAATAAAAAGCATAGGATATCATGAAATATTCAAAACCAGTAACAATTAATATAATATCAAAAATTTAAATCAAAGACAATAACACCATCATGAAAATTAACATAGAAAAAATCACATATTATATAGTATGCATGAATATGAAAAATGCAATGCATGAGAATGTGGTTTTTTCTTTAATTAAGAAAATTCGTATATCTAAAAAAGGTATCTGACTACTTTAGGAAAATATATCAAATTAAATATTCTAAAACCAAAATACTTTGTGATTGTTTGAAAACAATTTTGAAAAAGCTTAGATTAAAAATAAAAACTTAGCTAAACCCCTTTTAAATGACACTAATTTTCTAAGTTAAAAATCTCGGACTTGACCACCCTTAACCCGAGATTTAAAAGATCATTTTTAGAGTTTAAAAAGGCTTAGAAACTACCTTAAGTCAGTAGCTAAACTTCCTAATCAGCCCCTCTAAGTAACTTAACCAAAATAGAAAAAAGATTTTCCTTCAAATTCAATTCTGCCTCTACTGTCCAGTTTTAAAGAACTATTTTTTTACCCTATTTTTAAAAATTCAAAAAACTCTAAAAAAAATACTGGAGACTCAGGACATGTAAAAATACAAGGAAAAAAATCAACTTATTTTTCTGATTAAATATGACTTCCCATAAAAATTGGAAAAGTACGAGTACTGGGTGAAAAAAATGTTTTGCCAAAACACATTTTTTTTGCCTTTGATAAAATCATTTAAAAATCAAAGTAAAAATGTTAGAGACTTTCCTAAGGACTCACAAACAGTAGCTAACACTTTTGAAAAGTTAGGCAAAAATTGGCTAAGTAGAAAAAATCACAAAGGTAGAATAATCAATTTAACAACTCTTTAATTTTCCACAAGTATGCTCAAAATGAGCATGACTTTGAACCATTGATTGGTCTAAGTTATATATCAAGTGGCAAGGACATGAAATACATGAAAATGCAACAAATATGATGCATGAAATGCATGATTTAAAACCTAAATAACATGAAAAATGCATGGCATGAATAAAATGACCTAGACCTAAATGAACTTGCATGGCATTTAATGCAACCTAGGTCTAAAATGCATTAAATATGCATGGCAAAGCAAAGAAAACCAATCCTAAACCTAAAGAATGCATGGCAATAACACGAACGTATGGCATGCTTAAACAAAATACACAACCAAATATCATGAAAATGCAAACCTATCAACTAACATAACAAAAATGCACACACAAAGCATACAACATGAGCATGGCCGAATGGTCTCATGCTTAAAATGAGCATGACATTTTCACAAACACATGATATACTAACATGCATAGCTAAAGAATAATGCTCAAATCATGCAAATATAAAGTAAAGGCATGAAAACCAATAGACATTTTCACAAACATATGGATTACAAAATGTAAAATATAAAGAAACTTAAACATTATAAAACAGAAAATCAAAAATGTAAGACAAGTAAAATAAACATGATAACAAGATAATAGACTAAAAAATGGAAACAAGCAAGCAACCAAATTAAAACAAGCTTCATGTTTATGTATTAAAAGAAGATTTAAAGCATCAAAACTTGTTAAATATAAAAAATAACATGAATTAAAAAATGCAAATAGCAACTACCAAAAAACTAGGCCATTCGGCCATCTCAAAAAGAATAGGAAAAAAATTTCTCTAAGCTTTTTACAAAAAGGAATCAAGAAGGAACTTAAAGAAGAATATTAAAAACACTTATTTAAAAAGAAAAATCAAAAGAAACTCACCAAATATCAAATAAAAACAGCAAATCAAGAATGGAAAATCAAAGAAAGTGCAAGAGTATGGTGCTTAAAGCAACCTCTAGAAGCTATATTGCAAGCTTTTTCTCTTCTAACTTTCTTTTCTAAACTTTTCTTTTTGCCTTTCAATAATGGAGATAAAAATCAGCCAAAAACAAAAGAGAATAGAGAGTGAATAGCTGAAAATGAAAAGAGAGTCCCCCCTCTAGAAGTGGTCGAATGGCCTTTATCCCCCTAGGATGTTGTCATTTTTTCTTCAACCAATTTTGATCCAAAAGCTATTGATCTAAGATGTTTAAAACATGAAATTATCACCCTTAGATTAGGCAATCAGCTATCCACAATTACAGCTGTTCAAAAATCTTAAGCCATTATGTTGAGACTCTCTCTCTTCATGCATTGGCCTAAGTGACTTAATTACAAAGGTTTGATCAAAAAATAACTATCTTACTCTTCATTATTGGCCTTTTGATTGAAAATCAAAAAATATTTGCCCATCCTTAGGCCTTGGCCGGCTGACCCCTCTTCTTCCAGCCCATGCTTCATTTTATTAAAAGGCAAGAAAAACCCTTTTCGGATTCTTGGGTAAAATGACCTTTTTGCCCCCCGAACATAAATAAATAGCAAACGGACTCCAAATTCAAATTTTATTTTTCAGTACTTTCAACATAAAATTTTGATTCTGAAGGTTTTCAAAATTTTCCGAGTCCATTTGCTATTTATTTGGATTTTTTCTTCCAAAATTACCCTTTTGTGCTCCCAAACTTTATCATTTTTTAAACTAGCTCCAAATCCAGATTTTTCTTCACCAATCTCTTCCAAATAATTTAAAAGTGTGATCTGGAAGTTTTCATAATTTTTGGAACTCATTTGGTATTTTTTTGGGATTTATCTGCTTGAATTACTGCATAAGGGGCTCGAGATTTGGCCATTTTGAAAACGAACTCCGAATCCGGATTTTCTTTCGCCAATCTCATCCAAATAATTTAAAAATGAGATTTTCAAATTTTCATAATTTTTGGAGTTCATTTGCTATTTTTTTCGGGATTTATCCTCTTGAATTTCTACATAGGGAACTCGAGATTTGGCCATTTTGCAAACGAACTCCGAATCAATATTTTCTTTCGCCAATCTCTTCGAAATGATTTAAGAATGAGATCTGCAATTCTTCAGAATTTTTGGAGTTCATTTTCTATTTTTCTCAAAATTTCCAATTTTGCCCTTTTGCCTCTAAAACCCGGTTTTGCTCAAAACAAGTCCAATTTTTAGATTTTCTTCAAACTGAGCCTTGGGCTATCCTTGTTTAATCACTTCTCATTAATTAGGGGCTTTAGTCGTACCGAATCGGGCCAATTCTGTAATTCTTCCAAATTTCACCGAAATCCACCAAAAACCCTAATTCTCGGTTTTCTTCCGGATTGACTTTTCTTTCAGTTTTTCTTCCAAGTAGCTTCTCCATTACCCATAGTCAGTGCTTATCTTTCATTTGGAACCTTCAATTTTGACCAATTTGATTGTTTAAGCACTTTTCCCCAAGTTTTCCGAACTAGGGTTTCCTTTCTACTGAATCTCTGTAACCCAACTTTCGAACTCCATATCTTTCGATGTAGACCTCAGATTATCAAAATTCTTTCGCCATTTTTCAATTGAACTTCAAATCTTGATTTTGAAAGTGGGTTGAATTTTTCAATAGTTGACTTTTCGGGGTTGATTTTCCGGGGTTGACTTTTTTAAGTTTGAATTTTTATGCTCGCCTTCTTAGACTAAGTTTCAGAGAACCAGCTGTAGGATGAAAAAAGTCTTTTTACATTCTGAAACATCAATTTAGGAAGAAAACATACCTGTTTTAGTGGTCCGGACAAAATTAGGTGTCTACATAAAGTATGTCTTTTAAGTCTTTATATACTTTATTTTATTTTAAACTTTCAAGTAATTATGAAAATTCTTAAATTCCATGATCGATGTAGATAATGAGCCCTTGAATCCCAAGTTCTTCTAAGTTCTAACTAGAGGTGGCAATTGGGCGGGTTCGGGCGGGTTCGGGTCGGGTTCATTCGGGTTCGGGTTTATTCGGGTTCGGGCTCATTCGGGTTCGGGCTCATTCGGGTTCGGGTCCATCCGGGTTCGGGCTCATTCGGGTTCGGGTCCATTCGGGTTCGGGCTCATTCGGGTTCGGGCTCATTCGGGTTCGGGTCCATTCGGGTTCGGGCCCATTCGGGTTCGGGCTCATTCGGGTTCGGGCCCATTCGGGTTCGGGTTCGGGTTCGGTCTGGGTTCGGGTTCGATCTGGGTACGGATATGTTTTACATTATTTTATTTTATATTAGATGTAATCATTTTTACGTAATTTAAATATTTATATCTAAAAACAAATTATTATTTTATTATTATTTTTTTTATTTTTATACTTTTGCTATTATATGATATTTTTAATTATATTTATTTTTTAAAATTAATATTTGTTAGCACCAAAAGAATAAGAAATTAATTTGTTATATAAAATCAAATTTTGAAATAATTTATTATAAAAAATATGATATATTATAAATTAATATATTGATATTTAAAATAATTGATTTGATGAGCTCGAATTTCAAAATATAAATACATTATAATTTATATTCACTATAAAATAAAAAACTTTTAAAAATAAATCCTGGCCTTCATCTATTCGTTTATATACTTATAAAATGCAAAACATTTATGCTTATAGTCAAGATATATATATATATATATATATATATATATATATATATATATATATCGAGTACTTATATTTTTTTCATCAGTATAAAGTATAAATTATAAAGTAGTACTAAAAAATATAATTTATATTTAAATTATACGTAATAAATATATAATTAATATGATTATTTATTAATATATAATAAATATACCCAAAACCAAAAGGCCATAAAACCCAAAACCCCATTAAATCCACCCGCTAAAATAAAATCACATGAAAGCCATAATCCAATTAAACCCACCCTAACCTAACCGCATAAGTATAACTAGAGCTGTTTATGGGCCGGGCCGCGGCCCAGTTTTTTTTTATTTTCTCTGCCCAGGCCTGGCCCTGGGTCGGCCCGGCCCGCCCGTTTAGCCCGAAACACTGTTCATTGGAATAAAAAAATAATTTTTTTATTTTTTTATTTTTTTATTTTTTTATAATTAAAATTAAATAAATTAATATTATAATAAAAATTACTGTTCCGGGCCGGGCCGGCCCGGAACACAAAATATCCTGCCCAGGCCCGGCCCGTGAGCAGGTCTAAGTATAACCCAAAAGGCCAAAATAATTGAATTATTGTCAATTTTTTTACCCTTATAGATTAATTGAATTATTGTCAAATTTTTTTTCACATCTTTAAAATTTTCAAGAATTTAAAATATTTAGATTGTAAATTCATCATGATATGAGACGTTAAAGTTATAACTTATAAGTACAAAATATAATTTACTTTTTGATAAAATTATTATTTCGTAATATATATATAATATATTAAATTTTAAATTTTAATTAAATTATTAAAAAAAAAAAAAATAATAATTAAAGTTATTGCTTTGTAAAAAAAAATAATTGCAATTTGTTAATTTTTATTTTTAGTATTAAATTCGGGTTCGGGTTCGGGCCGGTCTCGGGTTCGGGTCCATTCGGGTTCGGGCTCATTCGGGTTCGGGCTCATTCGGGTTCGGGCCCATTCGGGTTCGGGTCCATTTGGGTTCGGGTCCATTCGGGTTCGGGCCCATTCGGGTTCGGGTCCATTCGGGTTCGGGCCCATTCGGGTTCGGGCTTTTTCGGGTTCGGGTTTTTGACTTTTTGGTCAAATCGGGTTTGGGCGGGTTCGGGTTCGGGTTTTCCTGGGCGGGTTTTCGGGTTCGGGTTCATTTTGCCACCTCTAGTTCTAACCATAATCATTTTTTTTTTAAATTAAACAAATTTATTGATTATGCATGAGTATATTAAATCTTTAGACTAAACCTCACCCTCATAATTAAGTGTGTTTCTCTAGATTTCTTGACATTTTAGAATTCCCGACACTCACTCTAAGAGTGAAAATATATTTAAAAAATAAATAAATAAATTGTGTTTAAAAAATTAAATATAATAAAATGGTTAATCTTTTAAAGTGGGTATTTTTTTAGAGAAATTGATAAAAATATGGTAATTTTTTTAAGTGGATAGTTTTTTAAAAGATTGAGTGATTTTTTAAAAGTAAATAGATAACTTTTTTATTAAAAATATTATATAAAATATTAAAAGATATAATTATTCTTATTTATTTTTTTGATTTTATTTCACTTGACTCGTGACTCCAACTCAGTCACTTATTTTATAATAGTTTAGATATATTGCAAAGTACATGAAAACATGATAAAATATGCTTATGTAGATAATTATTTTCATGACATGTAAGATGATTTTAAAAAAGTAATTTACTTATCAAATATCCCTATTTATTTAAGAAAGTATGCATTATTTTAGATTAAGTTAAGTTTATTCAATTCTTAGAATTTAGTTATTTATCTGGGTATCAAAAGATATCTTATTAAGATGAATTTTGAGTTTGACTTTCACGTCTTTAAAAAATCATTGATTTATCTGGGTTTAGATATGGCTACATCATTATCGAAGTTTTAATAAAGATTTTTTAAATTAAACCAGCACATAATTATTTGTCTTTATTTTAGGGTTATATATAATATTTGTATGTAGCAAATGAATTGAAGTAACAAATTTTTTTTTATGAAAAGAAAGAATGGCTTTAAACTTGCAAAATATTAAATTTATTTTAAATGAATAAATATTGTTTCTAATATAACATGTGTATATATACATTTATGAATGTTTGATTAAATATAGTAGATTAATAAAAATATATATTGTTTTTAAAAAATAATATAATATAACAATTAAATAAATTAAAGTCATTAAAATAAAACAAAAAGATTCGTACATCGTACGAATTAAAAAAGCTAGTTAAATAAATAAAACTAACTATACATAGCATGGGTCAGAAATAAATTTTTAAATATATTAAAAATATTTGATGTGTTTTATCTCTAAATAAAAAAATAAAATAAAACTCATTATGGTGTTTATGAATAATTATAAATTCACTTATCTCATCCAGGTTATAACTATAATTTTTTAGTTTTTTTTCTTTTTTAATTCTTATCTTAATAATAAATCATTTTATTTCACCACAAATTGAATGTGTATAGATCTAGTCGTTTTAACTTTTTAAGTGACAATCTCCTTTAAATTTGTTGCAGCATGAATATTTTGTAGGAATGGTAATGGATAGTGCAGATTCAGATAAAATTTGAATTCAAATATTATAATTATTATTTGTAATGGATTCGGAGCGGATACGGATATGAAATCTCGGATATCCATTATCCGAATCCGCATTACTTATAGGATAATGGATTCGGATATCCGAATCCGCTATCCGAATTCGCTTACTTTTGCTGATTCGGATGTCCGAATCCGAATCCATTATCCATTTATTTGAATTTAAAATTAATTTTTGTTTTGTTTTATTTTATATTTTTATTTAAATTTTTTGACTTACTGAATTTGGATATTAGCGGATTCGAATATCCAGCGGATAATGTTATTTAATTCGGATTTGGATTCAGATAATAATATTCGGATTTAATGCGGATAATAAACAGATTCAGATTTTAAAGCAGTTTTGTAGATTCAAATATTACAAAAAAATGCAGATATCCGACCTGTTGCCATCTCTAATATTTTGTTCTCACTTTTGGCAAAAAGAAAATAATGAAGGCTTAATTATAAATCTGTTCAAGGATCGGATTACCTGCCAGGTCTGACAAGTTCGGTTCGTATTGACCAGGGTCTGAACATGCTTTTTTTTTTTAATTCGGACCAGCCCAGCTTGAATTACTATTTATTAATAAAAATGTTTTTATTTAAATTTAATTATAAAAATATATAAATATTAATATAAAAATAATTTTTTTAATATTTTAATATTTTTTAAACAGTAATTCAAGCTTACGAACCAATTTAAATCTGGATCGGATTTAAGTAAAAAATGTGAAAAAAATTTGGCTCGTAACCCGACTCGGCCATGAACAAATCTAAATGAAAGGTTTATTATTAATATTTTTTAATATTTTAATAAGGAAAATTGGTTTTAATTGTAATTTTAACAGCTTCAAAATTATCTTCCTCGGGGAAAAGAAAGGTTTATTATCCGAAGTTTAAATCTAAATGAAAGGACGAAAAGGCCCAAAGAGGGGAAGGTTAAAAATGTGAAAGAACGGATCTCCTTGTGATCTCAGAAACCTTCCTTGGCAATACCCGCATTTCCCTTGGAAAAATCCCCTCTTCCCATTTCCTTTTTTTTATAAAAGCTTCTTTCCATTCTCAAATCCTTCGAATTTCCCTCCATTTCACTACTTCCACCAAAACCAACCCATCGCCGACGGTATCACCCAACCGGCTCTTCTCCTTTCGACACGTCATCAACAATGACGCCCCGCAGATTACTCGGCTAGGGTTCTCATCCTCAACCATGAAATTCACTTTAAGATTTTAACTCTCAACGGGTATGCTATATTCTCCGGCTCTCTCCGTTGAATAATGGAAGATTGAATTGAAGTTTAATATCTTTTTGCCTTTAAAAATTTTCCTGTTAATTTGGAACTTTTGACTCAATTAGTTATACACGAATAAAATTCAATCGAAGTTTAATTAGTCTTTGAATTTTTTTTATGGAACTTAGGAGACGGTGAGTTTTTTTTTTTAAAGGAAATTTGAGCTATAGGAAGAGTATTGCTATCTTTAAGATCATTTTTTTTGGGTTCAAAATCAGTCTATTTTTCTTTGTATTGTTAATGGGTCCTGGGCATTTTAAAGTATCAACAAGAACTAAGGCTGCAAAGATCGACTGTTCGATTTTGTGCTCTTCAAAATTTTGTCTAATTGCTCCAAATATCCAAAGAAGAAACTGTATTGAATTAGGACATGAGAGTTTGCTAAAAGAATGACGTGATTTTCCTGACACTTTCTTAAACAGATATGATCCTGTTCTAGATAGGAAACTTTATTTAGGCTGTCTGATTGACGATGCTTCTAATATTTGTTTGTTTCTTCTTCTTTTTTTTTTTTTTTTTGCAAAAAAATGAATAACCAAAAAAAAAAGGGAAATAGCAAAAGTATCAATCAAATCAAACGGAATCTTAACTTTGTCTTACGTAATATGGGAGTAGTCAATGAAGAAATAGCTATGGTAAAAGTAAGCTCAGAATACTGTATGACTTTGTTTTTTGTATAAGTTTTTATTAGATTAACTAAGAGCTAAGTGTATTGTTTTGGTGGAATACTTCTGTGCTGATTTGTATTGCTTTATTGTAAATTTAATTTCTGTTGCTGTTATGAGTTATAACCCTCTTCGATTCTGCTGTTACCATTGTTACAAGACACTGGATATTGCATGGCTATTAAGAAAAAGTTAAATATGGTTTGCTTGTCACCAATATGGTGCAAGCCTGTCTTTAAACCAATCTTCTGTACTTCTCTTTCATTCTTCTGAATCTTATATACCATTTTCTTATCTAGTTGTTTCCACTCAACTTCTGGACATGGAAGTTCAAGAACAAGATGAGCTTAACCAAGAAAAGAAGATGCTATTACCACCAAGTGGAACTTTTAAGACTCGTGAAGAACTGCTCAAATATGTCCGTGACTTCGCCTCGACACAAGGATATATGGTATCCATTAGGGATTCTGCAAAGGATAGGTATGTGACTATTGCTTGTGATAGAGGTGGTGTTTATCGTAAAAGGCTCAAGAATGGTGAAAACATGCGCCAAAGAAAGAGTGCTTCTCGTCTTACAAATTGTCCTTTTGAAGTTGTGGGCAAAAAGGATGATGATGTATGGACACTCACGGTTAAAAATGGAGAACACAATCATGAACCTTCAGAAGTTATTTCTGACCACCCTTCTTGCCGTCGTTTTACAAAAGAAGAGGTATTGCTAATAAGGGACATGACTGCAGCTGGTAAACGGCCATGCCAAATCCTCAAGGCTTTAAGGCAAAGAAATCCAAATCTTGTATCAGATTCAAGGAACATTTACAATGTTAAAGCCAAGATCCGCCGAGAGAGTTTATCAGGTGACATTCAAGGTTTGTTGTGATATCCCTTACTACGCTTTTTTGCTTTTTCAACCATGAATTTTACTTTCTCGTATTCACATTAGAATTTAAGTTAAGTTTGCCAATTCTACATGCCTAATCAAAATTATGAGGTCTTTTGGGAGTTTAACTTTGGGAGTTGCTGAATTCTGTAGCCAAATTATCTTTAACTTTCCATGCAATATCTTCTACTGCCACATATAAGCTAAGATGTGGACATAGCAGATTGTTTCACCCATTAGTTCACACTTCAGAGGGAAACTACTTAATCTATGTGAGTGAAAAGTACACACCCTGCAAACGAAGTCTGGCATCCCCTACTAAGTGAAAAAGTACTATTTTTGAAACAAACTGCTCGTTCAAAGATGCCCTTGGGAAGTCATTTTGATTTTCTTTGTTGTAGTTTGTGAGCAAGCTTGAATAAGAGTTCACAAATTTCACTTTCACTTTAGCACCAAGGAAAGGACATTTATTTCTTTATTTATTTCCTATGATAAGTTGAAAGATGGAGGCTTTTGATGTTACTAAGGCTACAAACCACGAAAAGCTTTGTCATTGTTATATCATTTAGGATGTGAGCCTTGATTTCTTCATCTATGATTTTTTGAATGTTGAAGAATGGTTCCATCATCTGGATCTGTCATCCTTTCTCCTACTTGCAGTTGTCTTCCCTGTCATTAATAAGATTTATATAAATTTGAAATTGGATTCTATAGTAGTTCCCATCTCTTTTGTGGTTCTATTCCATCTGTAGCTACAAGGATTTAAATTGTGGTCATGTTGCGTTTATTGCGATCGCGAACATAATGGATAAGATAGTGGTCGTCATGCTCATCGCGATTGCGATTTTTTTTTAACTTTTGCATAACTCACTACAAAATGAAATAAACAATAATTGCAATCATGAAAACTCTTATTTTATGAGATTTAAAATATTTTAGGACATTTTAATTCCTTTACTTATATGATAAAATAAATTATTAACATTTTTTTGATAAAATTATTAACCTTTTTAATATTATAGCTCAATAGTCAAATGCATATCTAAAATCACCATTACCATGTCATACTTATTATAAAAAATAAACAAAAATAAAATGCATATGATGCATCAAGTATATAATGATGCAAATAAAAATTAACCGATGCAGAATTAAACGATGCAAAATATTATGTAATAATTATAAAATTTGAGAATATTTTATTTAAGACAAATTACTCATTGTATTTATATTAATTTATCTAATATTTGACTAAATTTTTTATTTTAAAAGTTAATAATTATGAAATTTCTAAATATATTTTAAATGATATTAGATTTAAGACCAAAAGCCAAATCCAAATCCAATTCCAAATGGGCTTCTGGCGGTTTTTTTATTTGAATATTGCTAATTTTTTTTTTTTTTTTACCAAACTATCAACGTTTCTAAATTATGTACCAAAATACGCTAATTTTAAAATCAGTTGGGAAGTCGCCATATGATATGACGACTTCCCAACTAAAAGTTTTATTTCTTTTTTTTTAAAAACCATGCTCGGAAGTCGCCATATGATATGGCTACTTTCAAGTGCAATTTGTTAATTTTTTTTATAATGTTGGGAAGTTTTCATATGCTATTGCGACTTCCTAACACTATTTTTTTTTTTTAATTTTTAAATTTTGTAATTAAAGTATTTTTTTTTTTAATTTTAAAAATTAACATTATTAAAGTATTTTTGTAAAAATTTTGTTATTTATTTTAAAAGCCTAAATAATATTTTTTTTATTAATTAATTCTAAATATATTTTTTTATATATATATAATTAATTATTTAATTAATTAATTATACATTCAAGTATGTTACTGTTTTAAAACGGTAAAAAAAAAAATAATAATAACTTTGAAATTTAATTTTACAAAATTAAAATTTTAAATAATAAATAACGAAATTGAATAACAAAATTAATAATAAAATTTAAATATCAAAATTAATAAATAATCATTTAAAATTTTCAAATAAAGGTTAATTTTTACATTTAATGAAAAAAAATAAAAAAAGTACATGATTATTATACAGAACGTACATTATTAAAAAAATTATACAAAAAAATACATGATTATTATACAAAAAGTACGTCTATTCTAATTATTTACGGAGGAGCTCTCGGATTGCGTGGTGTTGAGCAACAATGTCGAGCTCTCCTATTGCGTGCTGGTAGCACCCATCGTTCAACTTCTTCAGTGGGACGTATTAGTTGTCGACCACGTCCTCGACCTACCGCCACTGGTTCTGGTTCTATGTGATCCGCATGCTCACCCACATCAGTCGATGGGAACGCACTACTAGAGGGATCCACATGTTCTGCATCAAAAATGAAAACCCATTGCTCGAGGTGCCAACACTCATAAAGGGAACCTGACTACTAGATGGACCCATAAGTGATGTAGTACCAAATGCTTACTTAGGGGTTCCAAACTGATATATTGAAGTTAAATATGTTGAACTTGGACTTGGGGTGAGGAGCTAGTCATCTAACCTTGTCGTTGGTGGTTCTGGTCGGTAACACTCATCAACATCAAATCCGGGGTGACTGACGGAATGACGATGACTGGATGCTACGCCATGTTCTTGTTGAGGTTGAGGATGACTAAATGACATCCTCGGTGCAGTGAGCTCCGCCGCATGTGATGAGGCTGGTTGACGCGTTCGTCCACGTTGTCGGCTAGGTCTAGGAACTTCCATTCCGTGTGTAGGACGGATTGGATTTGAAGTATGTCCGGGAAATGGCATACTCCTAACATCCTCAAATTCCGACGGTGGACAAACAAAAGACCGACCTTCATTTTTAAACCATATTATGTAATCAGTATATGGGTTGAAATTATTACAAACAATGGGTATACCTGTCGGAATTTGTTCAGAACGTTCATTTTACAAATGGATCCATTGTCGATGCTTCGTAGGCCAAAATACTTCGTGGCACCCACGCATGTCAATCTTGTGAACCTTATCAAGGTTCGTCGGTGGTTACGAAATTGGTTGTTGCATCCCAAGCTGTCGCAACATCCTGCCAGTAGTGTGCTACTCTACATATGCAAAACATATCAATGCTGTGTTTGCTATCCATATATTGCAATTATTAGTTGTATCCGATGGAAGACATGCCATAATTTGATTTGAAGAATACGGCATCTACATAAACTGCGAATAATTATTACAAATTATTAGTTTCATATGAATTAAATACAAAAATTCTTGAATGTAACAATCGAAACATTTACTTTTTGATATGCTTCTCGATCTAGTCGTGATCTCATAGTTCGAAGGTCAAGCGGAAGATCGCTTCAATCTTTAGGATGACTCCACCTGCTAAAAAGCATATACAATCTTAATAGACTTAATAAAAATACAAGTTCGTACAAAATTAATAAAAATAGTCAACATTATTACTTGCTTGCAAGGGGGTATACAGGCGGAAAATTCCCTCGCGGAGTAAGAAATGACAGTAGATGCCAAGCCCATGACTGCAGAAGCAGTAAACATCCACCTATGTCATGGCAGTTGGGAACTGTAGCCCGGCACAGTTCTCTATACAAAACCGTCAAACACGCAGAACCCCAACTATAATTTGCTGCGTGCTCTAAATCACGAAGCAATGGAAGATACATTAAATGTACCGACTGCTCGATTTGTCCGGCATTAGCATTCCTTCAATTAAACGTAAAATATATGCTCTAGCAGCATATTTTACCTCTTCGTCGCTTGCATGTTCGGGGAGATTTTGCAATGACTGTAGCCACGTTTTTGACACCATTGAGCCTTTCAAACACTCTTATGGAGGTACAACGCCCAATAAATTTTGGCACTTTTCATTCTAATCTAGAAGACTTGCACCTGTAACTGGCATGCCATCCACTGGTAGTCTAAGTTGGAGCGCAACATCTTCTAAAATGATTGTGCATTCACCACACGGCAAATGAAAAGTGTGCGTCTCGGGTCTCCATCGTTCAACCAACGCGCTAATTAAGTCCGGCAGAAGCATACATTGTCGAATTTGATTTGCATAATAAAATCCGGCACTCTTTAAGTGGTCAATAATAGATGGATGCGGATCTTCAAAAAAAAAAAAATTATTCGATCGTAAGATGCGAACAGGGTCTTGTTCATATTTAATTAAATTAAATAATTATAAAATTATAAAAAAATTAATAATGCAATTTGTTTGAAATATAATTTATTATAAAATTATTATTATAAATATCCAGTTTATAATTTTATAAAAATTAATAACAAAATTAATAATGATAAATTATAATAAATTAGAAAAAATATGATAAAAAATTATAAAAAATTACTAACCTCTTCATATATAACCGCGGATATGAGCTTATCTTGCAACCTCAATAATGATGAAGCTATTTGAATTCGTACACTAAGAGAAAATTTGAGAGAGAGAGAGAGTAGTAAATAAAAATTTGTGTGAAAAAATATGAAGGGAAGGGGGTATTTATAGGGGGTGGGGGGGTACCGTTGCCCAATTCAAAATTTTTTTTATCCGTTTTATAACGGTTAAAAATTTAATTTAATTTTTAATTTTTTTTTTACCGTTGCAAACGTTTAAAATTTTAAATTTAAACAAAAACTAGTTCGGATGTCGTCATATCATATGGATACTTCCGAACTAATTTTTTTAAAAATTACAAAATATAGGTAAGAAGTCGCCATATCATATGGCGACTTCTGACCTATAAAATCATTTTTTTTTTTAAAAATTAGAAGGGAAGTCGCCATATCATATGGCGACTTCCCTTCTAGTTTGTTCAAATTTTGTTTAACTTAGTCATGGGAAGTCGCCATATCATATGATATGGCGACTTCCCATGGCATTTTTTTAAGCGTATTTCGGTATTTAATTTCACATTATTGGTAATTTGATAATTTTTTTTTTTAACAATATTTTGGTAAATTTGTCGCTTCTGGCTGGTTGGATTTGTGCAAGGTTTGGATCCAAGTCGGGTATAGGTCTGGATGCAGCTTATTTTTTTTTCTTTTCTCTTACTTTGCTTCCTTTATTCTTTCTTTCTTTTTTCCTTCTCTTACTCCCTTTATACGCAACGTTTTGAGCTGTTATTTAAACCTTTTTTTTTTCATTTTTCCTCTCCCTTTCTCTCTCTTCTCCACAAATTCTCTCCATTCTCTCTAAACTTCAACCCAGAAACCCCCTAAATTTCTAGAATTCGGCGATTGGCCACCGTCTGCTGACGCCGTCGTCGCCGCCATCGTCTACCGCTGTCGTTGGTGGTCCTTTTGAGCCAAAAATTCACCACAGATCCGTTTTGGCCTCCTCTTCCTTCCTATCCACTTCTCTTTTTTTCCCAAAAAATCGCTCAAAAATCTTAGATCTAGAAACCTAGCCCACAACCTCAACCCCCGAAAAATTCCTCCATCGCTCTAATCATCCCTTCCTAGTGTGTCTTTCCCGTCCCTTAATCTTCATTTCTTCCAATTTTCAAGCTCCAAATCCCTCTAAAAATACTCAAACCCGAACCCTAAGAGGGAGAAAGTTCTCTCTCCTTTGTTTTTTCCTGTTTTGCTTTCTTGTTGATTTTTTTGTGTTGCTTCCCTCCAGGAATGATGCTGATAGCTGCTTTTAGGTTTTTTTTTTTGGGTGATTTTTTGGTTGATTTCGACAATATTGCTGTTATTTTTTGTTATGCCATTATTTGTGATCGAGAAACACTGCTACAAATGTGAATTGCCACTCACACCTAGGGATGGCAAAACCTAACCTATCGATGGATTTCGCACCGATCCGTTCCGAATAGAGAGTTTTTTTTTTTTTTTTTGAAAAGCGGGGGCGGGATGGAGTGAGACGGTTTTGGTAAATGCTTGTTCCGTCCCGCACGACTTTTGAAGTTATTATTTTACCCCTTAAAATATTTTATATTTTTCTTTATGTTGTTAGTATATATATTAGATATATACTAAAATCATATATATACTAATATTTTTATATATATTAAAAAAATTTATATATTAAAATTATGTTTATGAGTAAATTATAATATATATATTTTAAAATATTAAGTTAAAAATAATTAATAAAAATTAGGGTGTTGCAAAGTGGAGCACCATGAAGCGGTTATGGATGTAACCGACATCCATGGAGGTGGATGTTTTCAACATCTATGCAAGAGTGGGGTAGAGGTGGATAAGGTAATCCCCATCCCCGCTCAGCTCCATTGCCATCCCTACTCACACCTCCATTGCAGTTGATATCGGTTTCATAAGGAGTTGCTATAGCGAAATAGCGACTATTATATTGCAAAGTGATAGCTATTTCAGTCTCGGTGTAGAAAATTGACTATTAGATTATTGGGCAAGTTCGGGTGGGTTTGGGTCGGGTCATTTTGGGTTCAGATCTTTTTGGGTTCGGGTTTTTTTGGGTTCGAGCTCTTTCAGGTTCGGGTTTTATGTCATTTTTTTTCTTCTATTAGATGTAATCATTATTACATAATTTAAATGTTTAAATTCAAAAATAAATTATTATTATTTTTTTTAAGTAAGCTTTTGTATAATATAATTTTTTTTTAATTATATTCATATATTAATATCAATATTTGTTAACACTAAAAAGATATAAAATTAATTTGTTTTATACAATCAATTTGTTATATAATTAATTATAGAAAATATGTTATCATATTGATACTTAAAAATATTGATTCGATGAACACGAATATTCAACGTATATTATAATTTATATCATGGATTCATATCAATATAATTATACACATTAATAATTAAATTAAAATGAACAAATGATTATATATGAAGAAAAAATAAGATTAAGGTTTAAGAGTCGGTAAGACAATGAAAAAAAATACTATTATTAGTTATTGCTCAATTATTTGTTTTAATGATTTAATTTTAATTTAAAACTAAATTTTTTCAGAAATCATGATTAAAAATTACTTGATATATATAATATATATTTTAATAATTTATCATTTGAATAGTAAATATTAAATAGTAATGATCAATGAAAATGTGATGATATAATGATTTGTAGATATGATAATTTTAGACACGATACGATTATATTATACGTGAATGACATGAAATATATAAGATAATATCATGATCTTATTAATTAATTAGGTTGTGATAAAAGAAAATAATTACTTTAAAAAAATATATTTGTGAATTCTAAAAGAATACAGAGTATGAATAAACTAATTAAGTCTAGACAAGAAAGAAAATCAAATAATTTGTAATATAACTATATAAGTATCATGTTTGGATCTCAAATTAATTGAGTTTTTGATTTCTTAATTTTTTTATTTATTTCAATATCTTATATAAAATTATTAGTATGATTATTTGTAACTTATTAGTTAATAGTATAACTTTTAATATATTATTTTAAACAACTTTTAGACATATCACATATGTAAATATATGAGAAAAATAAATAAATAAAACATTACATTAAAATTTAAGAATAATGAAATATATATAAAAAAAAAACCATCATTTTAAAAACTTTCAACTTTATCTAAAAAAAAAAAAATTTAGATGATTTTTAAAAATAATCACCATTTTATTATTTATAGTTTTAAAAAAATATATTTATCTTTTGATCACAACTCAATTATCTATATATAAATTATTTTTTCTTCTATTATTATCTTAAGACGGATTTAATTTTTAAATTAAATTATTGATAATTAGAAAATAGACATTCATTTAGATGGTGGATTCACCAAGACATGAGAGGTTAAAATTATAAGTAGAAAATATAATATTTTGATAAAATTATTATTTTTAAATAAATTAATAAAAAAGAGATTAGAATAAAATTGATAATTAAAGTTTTAGTATTAAATTATTTAATTACAATTCGATCGTTCTTATTTTTAATATTAAATTCGGATTTATGATCGGATCGGTCTCGGATTTAGGTCAATCTTGGGTTTGAATCTTTTCCGGTTCGGGTTTTTTTCAAGTTTGGGTTTTTTATTTTTTATTTTTTAAATCGGGTTTGGACGGGTTCGGATTTTTTTGGATGAGTTTTTGGATTTGGGTTAATTTTGTCATCTCTAGATTATACTACTAATAGTAGAGGGTTATTTACTCCGTTATTTATCATACATTACCAACTGCACCTTGATTGATACAGAAAAAATCAGATAGAAGATTTTTAGTAATCTCTGGAGTCAATGGCAATGTGAGGTGAGGTATAAATCTACTCTTATTAAGGCGATCTTGGACTTGGATTTGGGTTTTTATTGTATCAATGAACTGCCTATTTCACTACAGTCAATACTATCCTTTTTGTTGTGGTGAAAACTTTTCTGCTTACAAAGAACTGTTAAGGATGTGTTTTAATAATGATGACAACATCCTGGTGGAAGCAAATCATAGATCCAAAATGAAACTCTAACCTAATAAATACCATCTCCTCAGTCTTTGGAGCATGAGATTAAGTTCTAGGTATGAAATGAATCATATATTGGTCTGACAATAAAAGGTCACTGAGGACCTGAAGTAAACTAATAAATCTGTTTTGTTTTTTATAATTTGAGTTTTTTTGCTCTTTTGCTAGAAATTCATTTTACCTTCGGTTGCTGCAAAACGTGAACTGCCTTGGTCTTTCTTCTCGGCCCAAATATAGTAGTAATTTGCTTATAGACTGAACTGCCTCATAAATTGGGCTTTAGGCCCTTGTTTGTTTACAATTAATGGGGGCAGCCAGAAGGGCGTAGGTGATACAGGTGTGGATACATTAGAACGTGTTGCATGCAAATGTTGTCAAAAGTCAAAATGTGGGTATAACTTGAGACTTTGGAGGGAAAGGAATAGATAAGGACGCATGTAATGAAATAGAAAAAAAAAAGTTTTTTTTTTTTTTGTTTTTTTTTGTTTTTCTACTAATCCTCGTAAATTAAACCCAAGAGAAGCATTGGAGACCATGAATTTATTACCCTCTTTCTTTCTCTTTTCCATTTTTTTTCTTTTGAAAAAAAAAAGCAACAAATTTGAGTATTTTACACCCACACCACTAAGACTTCATGTTTCTTTAGAAGGCAAGAAACG
Organism: Fremontodendron californicum; assembly: GCA_030761205.1. Lineage (NCBI taxonomy): Eukaryota > Viridiplantae > Streptophyta > Magnoliopsida > Malvales > Malvaceae > Fremontodendron > Fremontodendron californicum. The sequence goes on along the minus strand of JAULJL010000025.1, from coordinate 6,458,289 downwards.
GGAGCCGTCATCTTCATCATCAATGGGGACGATGAACACCAATGGTGTTGTAATGACAACAGAATCTCAACCAATGGTGCATAACAGCTTTACAATGTCACAGTCGTACGTGGAGAGCAAAGAAGTGAGTGAGACAAAAGATTTAGTAGCAGAGCTGTGCCGACAGTTCTACACGCTTGGTTGGTTATCGGGTACTGGTGGAGCATCACCGTTAAAGTGCATGATGACTCCATTCCCAGACCGAACCAACTCATTGTTATGTCTCCTTCTGGTAAGTGTGTTTTTTATACGTAAATAGCAATGAGTTGATGCTTTGTGATCAAGGTTTATCTTCTGTACTTTCATGGCAGTTATATGTACGAGTTGCATGCTTTCATTTTGTTAAAATGATGTTTCGGTTTTTGTGGGTTAGGTGTTCAGAAGGAGAGAATGGTAGCGGAGGACATGTATGTTTTATCTTCAGATGGATTTATGCTGTCAACACCTCCTTTAAAACCGTATCCCTATCAACCTCCAAAGTGCACCGACTGTGCTCCTCTTTTTCTCAAGGTGCTTATTATTGGAGTGTTTTAATATTTTTTTTTTACATTTGTTTTAGTGTCATTCATATCATCTAAATTCTGTTTCAACAGTCTTTCTTCCCTTGAATGTTAATGCCGATTGTCATTGTTTTCAAGCAAGAAGTGAATTCTCAGACTATTTTTAGACCATTAAATAGGATGGCTCCGGAAGTTGTACATCAAGGTTTGATCCCAAAATCCAAAGCACTTCTGCGGGCCAAATGAAACACTATCATAAAAAAGTTTGATCTTCATGTGATGTCACGAGGTTGGAGATAAAAAAAAGAACATGAAATTTAGCAGGGTGATATATTTTTACTTTTAATTGTCTAATTTACCTTTTTTCTATGAAGTTGTAAATGAACCTTTCTGTTTTTTTTTGCTCTCCAGGCTTATGGAATCTGTAATGCTGGGGCTGTTATCCACAGTCATGGAATGAAGGCCTGTCTTGTGACAATGATCAATCCTTTCTCAAAAGAGTTCCGAGTAATATGTTGAACCTTGAGAATTTAGGATTCAGACGAGTAAAAAGTCAGCCCTTTGAGTTTTAATTTCTCCTGCATTTGTGATTCATAACTCTTTTTTTTCTTTTTTCTTATTTATTAATGCTAATACTTTGGCCATAGTATTTCAAGTAGTTACCCTCTTTTTTATTGATCTTGGGTGCTGCTGCTAATGATGTTCTGAGTATAATTCACAACATACATTATTGTTAGGTATGCATGATCCACAATTACATCTGTTGAATTTTGCAAATGCATCAAATTCTGCACGGAAGAAAATTTTGGCGTTTTAAGCGATTAGTGTAGAAGTCTGGTGTTGCATCAATATTGGGCCTGAACATCCATCATCTAGATAGGCACTCTTTTATATACTGTAATACATCTATCTAAAATTATTTTCTCCTTAAAATTTTCAGATTACTCATATGGAGATGATAAAAGGAATTCAAGGCCATGGTCATCATGATGAGCTTGTGGTCCCAATAATTGAGAACACTGCCCACAAAGGAGAGCTCACAGAATCTCTCACTGAAGCGGTATAATCCTGCAGTAATTGACTTTGTAGTGAAAAGCCTTCGGTGTGGTGTCTGCTAAGTAGGATTTTACTCGGATTGTTCTTAAGTTCAATAGTGGGTAGACCTGTATGGAAATCAACCTGATATTTAAGAAAAAGTTTTTACAATTATCACAAAAGAGTTTTTCCTGATTTCTTTATATTATCTTCCATGTCTTGTTTTGTTTCTAATAGATATAATCCATCCTTTGTATGAATGTTTGGATACTTCCCTCAATTTCCAATTTCCTATTCTTAAGCTGCTGCTATTAAATTTGTTCATGCTGTCAAATCAATTGTTTGCTTGCTTCTACAAATTTCACTATGTTAAAGTTAGCAATAGGGAAGCCTGCTTTCATTGTAATGCTATAATTGTTTTATACCCTCAAGTTGGATGCAGAACTGTGTATATTTGACCCTTCATCTAGAGTTTGCTTTCTTCTATTTAAACACTTAATTAATCTCTAGCAAAGGAGTTGCATTGAATAATGATTTCGTGAATTTTACATGCCCATGCTTAAGTGATGTCTTTAGAGATCTGCGAATAGATGTCTGGTTTGTGTCTATTAGTCTTGTTATAGAACTCACCATTGCAACTTATTAAACGTTTCATAGATGAAAGCATATCCAAAGACAACAGCGGTACTTGTTCGCAACAACGGAATGTATTTATGGGGAGATTCATGGATCAGCGCCAAAACTCAGGTCAATTTTATTGAAAAACATGTTTTCTAGTTGCCATTATATCTTTTAGATTTTTTGTGGAACACCATAATCTTAAAATCTCAACTTAACTTTCATTAAATTTTTTCCTACTTTGCTTTCTTAATGAAATAGTATATTTCTGCTTGTCAGGTTAAATGGGAACACATGGTTCTGAAATGAGCCTCAATTGTGCAAATTTTATGATAATCAATGTTTACCTTTTCATATTCAAGCAATGCTCAATAATGTAAAGAGGATAATTAGGTCTTAGGTGGTGGGTTTCTGTTTCTACATTTGATATGAGAAATGCAATGATTCTATAACTTAGTAATTGGTAAAATAACTCATAAATTCTGGAAATAATTGGATATCAAAGAAAAAGAGAGTAGTATTTCTTTGCTATTACCTAAATAATTTGTGGTTATTTTTCCATGTTCTGAAAAGCATCAATGAACTTCTTGACTCAGTCCTTGGGTTTCCTTTTTATGTGTGGCTTCATGTACTTTGAAGTCTTTTACCTTCTGTTCTGTCATAGGTCTTCACTAATTAGCAATTAACTGTTGTATTCTATGATATTCTATTGCACCATGCTGGATGATCATGTTAATGCGAATCTTTGTTGCTCCGACTCTTTATTTTTTTGAAGTATCCATGTCCGACACCCGTGTTCGACGCATATCCGGACATGAGTATGGGAATATGATCCTCCAAGGACCTTCCAAATACATGAAAATCTTGAAAAAAAATTGAATAGACCCGTGTCGGACACATACCCATGTCCGACACTCACATCCGAGTCCGAGTAACATAGATGTGAATTGCACTTCAACAATAAACTTTGACTTTGAGCATAGCTAATGTCCAAACCAAGTGAACTTGTTATGTGTCCTAGTACTAATATATGTGCTTCTATACCAGGCTGAATGCTATCATTATCTTTTTGATGCTGCTATTAAGCTTCACCAGTTGGGGCTGGACTGGTCCAGTCCAAATCATGGTCCCCTACGCAATGTAAATGGGCTTTGTGGATGTTCTGGGAATTTCAGCAGGGGACCAAAGGTGGGGTCTTTTGGTCTAGATTACACGATTGAGCCTTCTCAGGTAGGTTTCTCTCCATTTAAGAATAAATGTTACATTTAGAATATGTTACATTCTCTATGATTTCTAACATGAGTACCACTACAGTGCTTCATATGGAAGTTGTCTTTAACCTCTTTCTGTTTCTGGTGCAGCGTTGTTTACTCCTTACTATTGAAGGGACAGTGAGCCCAATGTCATTTGTGACCGATATTCTTTTTCCCTATGCCCTTGATAATGTTGGAAAACATGTAGCAACAACATATGACACAGAAGAAACTCAACATGATATTGATCTGCTGCGTTCTCAAGTAAGGTTTGATGCTATTATTTTTGCTCTTAGATTTATGATGCTCAAAAAGCGATGCAATTTGTGACTGAACGTTATGGAATTGTGGTTTCATATAGAATAAATATGATGCAAATTTTGTTGTAAGGTATATCCACTTTTATTTAGGCTTGAAAGTGTACATCTAGGGGAAGTGTGTTTTACTATGTCTTTTTTTTTTTTCTTTTCTTTTTACTTTTGAAGTATTGCTATTGTTGCCAAGGTTAATTGTGCCTTACAAGTGCTTTTGGAATGATCCCCTCTCTCTACCCCTTTCCTGTTTCTTGGCTGAGTGCTGTTAAAGCTTCTACTACTACTAAGAAGGAAACTGTTTGTTATGCATGTTGTATATGGGCCTTCTGATTGCTATTTGAATGAGTTTTTATCATCAATTTAAACTAAATGCACCAGGATGCAGCTTTAGCAGATAAAATGTTGTTTAATGAACCCAACTCCCCCTGCAGCATTTTATTTTTTTGCACAGGGTCATATATGGAGAAATGGATTTCAAAACAATGAGTTTGTTGGTGTTGTTTTCGAGGACGTACCTGAAGCTCTTGAGAGGTGGCAGACTTCGGGCATCAAGGTACATATGATTTTATTGAGTAAATATTCATTGATATTAAAATTGTTTTTCCTGCAGTTTTCAACATATCTACTATGATGAAGATCTCTTTGAAATGTTCATTTTACATTTCCTTCTCGCTTTAATTCTTGTGTTATAAGATGGACAGACTCTTTGTTTTCCATGTTTTTAACTTCGAGGCTATAATTTTAGTCATTTAACAATTAATTTGATTAGCTTTTGTGTCACCTTTGCTTGTTCCCTATTCTTTCTATATTTCTCTCATATATCATTTGGTTAATATTGTCTAAGCTAGAGATGTTTAGGGTTGACTGATGGTTTTATTTTTGTTTTGATTTAAGCACACTTGGACATTTAAGTGGCCAAGTTTATTCATGAAAGAAGTAGATGAATTACCTTCTTTTGAACTTATTACTCAATGTTCTGAAACGTAGCTCATTATTACTGTTTCTTTCATTTAAGGTGTACATATACTCAAGTAATAGCAGGGAAGTACAACAGCTTCTGTTTGCTAACTCTAACTATGGGGACTTGAGAAAATACTTGTGTGGCTTTTTTGATACCACAGTGGGGTAACTTCTCGTTGCTTATCTGCTTAAATATGGTAGTTGTTCTCCTAGCTGGTGAACCTTCTCTAATCTCAACATGCAGAAACAAACAAGTCAGACATAGTTATTTTGAGATTTTGAAAACTGTGGGAGTTGATAGGCCAGCAGCCATGTTATTCGTAACAGATAGTTTTCAAGAAGCTGTGGCAGCCAGGGCTGCAGGTAACTTTTGCTGTTTCTGTTTCTTGAATTAATTTTTTTTATTCCTTCAAATAACCCTGGTTATAAAAAGTGATGTTGCTAGTCCACTTTTTTTGTGATTTTAATTGCAAGATTCCTTATATAAATTGATTTTAACAACATCTAGATGCTAGCCTCCATTCTCTGCTAGTATAAACTAGTTAGTGCTTAGTACTCAAACATTCGCTGTGGAGCTATGTTACTCGGACTTGGGTGTGAATGTTGAACATGGGTATGTGTTCGACACGGATATATTCAATTTTTCTAAGTTTTTTCATGTATTTGGAGTGTCCTTGGAAGATCATATCCCCATATCAATGTTCGGATATGCGTCAGACATGGTTGTCGGACATGGGTATTTAAAGAAAAATGAAAAGTCGGCAACATAGATGTGGAGCATTTGAATTTGCAACCTCCAATTTCCTTGGCCTATCGTTTCAGTTTTTCCATTAAATCAAGCCCCTATCTGACACCTATTATAGTTTGTTTTAATAATATATTATCATTACTAGTCTTTTGTATTACTATTTCTATACCATACCTAGTGCCTAGGGTTTGCATTGATGAGAAAGGATCATCAATGGAGTATTATTTAGGTGAATAGAAAAGCTTCTCTTGGTAGGTTTTTCTCTAAGTTTTTTATATGCTTTAGAATATATCTCTAAGATATTATACTTGTATTAACAAACATTTCAGGTTTGGAAGTGATAATCTCCATCCGTCCCGGAAATGGACCTCTCCCAGAGAATCATGGGTGTAGAACTATTGCATCCTTGTTGGAAATTTAAGAACCATGTTCATCTTCTATAATGTAATGATCCATTTCATAATTTTGTGTAGTGTAGTCAAGCATATTACTTCATGTATATAGTGTTTTGCCTGCCTGTTATCCCACATATATTAAATTTTGAATTTCTTGTGATTTTATATTCAAGTTGTGCCCATTCCACCTATTGTCAATTGATTTTAGATTGGATACTTAACATGTTATCAGAATCCAGGTTCTGTTATGTTGTTATTGTATGTTACTCCTGTTTAATCTCATGTGAGGTTCACGTATTGTCCTATTCGTTAGGGGGATTACTAAGTGATGTTATCTCATATTTGTTTGATTTTATATTCAAGTTGGATCTTTTTATCTATTGTCGATTGATTTTAAATTGAATGTTTAACACTTTTATAATAATCGTTTCTCCATCCAAGACAAAAAATCATGTCACTTGCATTTCTTATTATTACAGTGAATGAAGCAATAAGGTAGAATTCTACTTCCTTTTATTGGATCCGGTTCCCATTACTTTTCAATAATTAGTAAAATATTATATATTTGACAGAAATCATGGTGGTACAGGATAGCGTGTTGGACAGAAAGTAGAGCAAGAAAAATAATGAAAGGGCAGCCTGGAACAGACCCAGAAAAAAAGGGGGGGGGGGGGGGGGGCTTATCCTAAGGTTGCGTGGATGACTGTAGCTGCCCAATTAATGACCCACTTTATTTCATTACATCCTTCACAGAATTCTCGTCAGTCTCTTTGTGTTAAAAGTTTTATTTACCAAGTGATACCGAGGGGATGGTTAATAATTTTCAACAGTCGACTATGTCCCATAGTTTGGAATTGGATTTTCCTAGTGATTTGAAAGTTCATAGTTACATAAAATTAGTGGCATTCTTTTAAGTGACAAAAGAAGAAAAAAAATTCAAAGTATCTGCAAGATTTTTATATTATATTAGTTAGTGTGAATTGGTTTTTTTATTATAAAATCGAATAATTTATTTTTTGTTTTTTTAAAATTAAAATAAAAAAGATAAAATCATTAATTGGTGTAACGTGAATCATTTAAAAAATTAATGTGACATTTAACTTGTGCTTAGTTGATGATGTGGATGTCAAATGTTGACGTGGTATTAATAAAATATATTATTTTAAAATAACGTGGATGAATAAATAATATATATTCAACATTTGATGTGGTATTTTAAATAATTTGATTATTTATTTTGTCTACGTCAGTTTAAAATAATATATTTTATTGATACTATGTCAGCATTTGACACCTACGTTATCAACTAAACACAAGCTAAATGTCACGTCAATTTTTTTAACGGTTCATGTTACACCAATTAGGATTTTACTTTTTTGTTTCAATTTTAAAAGAACAAGGATTAAATTACTCAGTTTTATAGTAAAAAAATTAATTTGTACTAGATGATATAGTATAGGGACCTTCCAAATATTTTGACCCAAAAAAAATTATAATTGATGAAAATTGTGCATTAACTTTAATTCATTTTAGATAATATTTTAATTAATTTTTATAATATATTATAATTATTTTTAACCAATATTTATAGCTATCTATTATTAATCGGATTTTACATAAAATTAGGAAATAAAAGAAAGGAACAATTTTTTAACATCAATTCAATTATATATTGTTATTATAGTTTTTTTAAATTTCACAAATGAGATTAGAAAGATTTATAAGTGTATATTTTTTTTAATATATTAGTTATTTTAATATATCTTAAAAGAATGTCATTTTTTTTTTTAAAAATTTTGTTTGTAGAGTTTAAAATTTTCGCTAATAGTGAATAAGGTGATTTCTTTTCTTCATATTAGATATATGTCCGCATTTCACTATGGGCATGTTATCGAATTTGAATTGATACTTTATAATAAAGTTGAAAGATAAAAAAGTAAGAGGAGTAAAGATAATTTTAAAAAATGATAACTCTCATCATTATACGATACCTGATATAAAATTGAGAGTTATTTAAATATAGTCAATTAGATTCGGCAATTTCGGATACAAAATAATTATACGATACGAACATAATATGGAAAAAATAATTAAAACACGACACAATATGAAAAATAACATGAACATAACACAAATACACGAACGTGTCAAAATTTATATATAACCAATTATTAACATATAAAAATTTATATAAATTTATAAGACTTTGAACACACGAAAAAAATAAAACTAACACGACACGAAAAATAACATTATCACGACATGGATGTGTCAAAATCTACATAAACGAATTATTAACTTGTAAAAATTATATAAATTTATAATACTTTGAACACACGAAAAAATAACACGAACACGAATACTTTGAACTCACGAAAAAATAACACGAACACGACACGGATACACGAACGTGTTAAAATCTATATAAAACGAATTATTAACATGTAAAAATTATATAAATTTATAATATTTTGAACACACGAATACAAAAACAACACAAACACAAATTTTCTCTTCTATCTTTCACTTTCCTTTCTACCATCTTTCTTTTCTCTCTCTCTTTCCTTTCTTTTCTTTCTTCATAAAAAAAAAAAAAAAAAAAAAAAAAAAAAAAAAAAAAACCTTAAAAGCACCCTAACTAAACCCCCCAACCCCTTTAATACTCAAGCTTTTTTTCCCAAAATTGAATGATATTCTCTTGCTTGAGGACAACTTTTAAGTATTTTTATAGATGTATAGGTATAGAGGTATAGATTATTATAGACAAATAATAATTTTAATCATTATACGACACCTGACACAAAATTGTGAGTTATTTGAATAGTGTCAATTGAACCCGAAAAAATATATAAATTTATATATTGAAAATCTACGTAAAACGAATTACTAACGTATCAAAATTTATATAAATATATAATATCTACTATTATGACATGAAAAAATAACACGAGCACGATGGCACATAACACAAAATTGGAAGTTATTCGAATAGTGTCAATTAAACTTGAAAATTTCAGACACAACATGATTATACGACACGAACACAACATGAGAAAAATAATTAAAACATAACACGACAAATAACATGAACACGACACTAATACATGAATATATCAAAATCTACATAAAACGAATTATAAACGTGTTAAAATTTATATAAATATATAATACCCTGAATACTATTATGATAAAAAAATAATACAAACACGAAATAAATACACAAATCTTTCTCTTTTTTCCTCTTTCTTTCTTTTTTCCTTTCCGCTCTTTTTTTTTTTTTTTTTTCTCTTTCTCTTTTTCTTTCTTCCTTCACCATAATAAAATAAGTGGCAACTCAACATCCTAATTATCCTCCAAATCTTAATTAATCCCTAGCTTAGGTGTCCCCTAAGCCATGCCTCTTGATTTCAAATTAAGCAATCTCTTGGCTTAAGGGACAACTTCTGTAGTTAGTATAGGTATATATGTATACAAATTTCAAAGATGATTTTTTCTTATAGTGAAGTAGACTAGAAGAATTAGGAAGCGTTTAATTTGAGTTTTTATCATAAGATTATCGTTTTTGGTTCAAAAACATTCCTGAAATTAAGGAGTGCTACATTAATTAGAGTGACACTATTCAAACATATGGGGTGAATCACAAACATGCATCTTTCTTTGGTTATGTTACATTTCGGGAGAATATAATTTTTGTTCCTTTTATACCTTTACTAATTTAACCTTTGGGTTAATTTTACCCTTGCTTTTGTTAGTTATTATGGATCCATACCAATCTAAATTTGTCAAATACCCAAAATTTCATTATTTTCCAAAATCTTAGCCCTTCTGCTTTCGACCACCCTACTGCACTGGCGCACCACCTCGAAGCTACTGTTGCACCGTGCACTGTCTTGAAGCTACACCGTCTCAGTTCCAGTTAACCTCCTTTTTTTTTTTTTTTTTAATTTCATCTTTAATTAGTATTAATTTCCTTTTTCTCAATTTCTTTCTTCGAGTAAAATGAATTTTAGTTGAAATTTTTTATTCTGTTTTTGGGTATGAGGATAATATCTTCGAGTAAAAATAATTTTGTTCATGGGTTTTTGGGTGTAGGGATTATATCTTTTTTGAGGCTTTTGATTATGTGCGTTAATGAGCTTCGGTCAAAAATTGTTTTTAGATTTCAGTTATATCTTTAATATTTGTTCATATTTTTTTTAAAAAGAAATTATATTTGTTCATATTTGTCCACTTAGTTATACACATGAGAATATATTTTTTTAATGTCATTGTAATGCACACTGCATAGAGTTGAATAACATTATGAGTCAACATTGGTCTCTAATTGAGATGAATAAGAACCATTATTAACTCAAACATAAAATTCATAAGAAAACCCATGCTAGGAAGTATCCTTTTGTCCAAATGGAACATCATAATGACTTTTATTTGCATATTTATCAACTTCAAGTCAATGATAAATCGCATCCAAGTTTCCAACTTGTTTTGGTTCGACCAATTCTTCAATATCTTTTTTTTTTTATTTTCTTTTAATTTCATCTTTAGTGCTATTTTTTTACTTTTCATCTCAAAAATATATTGTATGATAGTGCATATGCTTCGAGTAAAATGAATTTTGATTGAAATTTTTTATTTGTTAGTTAAATCTTTAGAGTTCATTCTCCATTTATAATGTTGACACTTTTGTTGGATGTCTTTCTTAGTTAAATTCCGTTGTGTACAAGGATTTTGATTTTGACTTATATGTCATATCTCATGTTAGCAAATTCAAATTCAAATTCATTTTTTTTTTTCTCTTGACAAGCGAAAGCCTCTTTCTTAATTAGACTTAAGTGGTCAATTTTTTTTTTTTAAAACATCTTCATTTCAAAATTTGAATCCCCGACCAAGTCATAATCATTGTTTTGAGTTTAAATTGCTTTGCGGTCAAGGATTATATCCCTCGTGAAATTAATTCTTATAAACAGTAATGAAAAAATGGATCACATCGGCTAGTCGGATCGATTGAATCGAGAATTGACGGTTTATCCGGTATGATACATATAAAAAAACGGACATATAACGAACCGATAAAAAATCGGTTCAACCGATTAAAAATGGTAAAAAATGAATTAAACCGATTAAAAAACTGTTTTTTTTTTTTGTTAATTTTATTATTTTTTCATTAAAAATTTATTTGAAAATCATGAGAAACATTTAACCACTTAATCATATAAGTAAAGATTATACCATTAAGCCAAACATATTTTTTTATTAACTAATGACTATATTTAATATTTAATTTACTTTTAAATTGAACAATCTGGTTGAACCGGAGGTCACACCAGTTTGACTTTATCCAATTTTTTCAACATTGCTTATAAGCCATTAGTCCAATTTATTTCAATTAAAATTCGTGTTCAAGACAAACGAACCATCAATCCAATTTATATTTTATGTGGGAGGATTGATCCAATATCAAAGTTGAGAAAATTTGTGTCAATTCTCTTGATGACTAGCTAGGTAGGTTAATTACCACTTACCATACTGGTTTTACTGTTATTTACCAATTACGTTTCTCTCATTAACTTTTGTTGGATATCTTTTGATTATTTTTATTTGAAGCAATAACTAAAATGATAATATTTGAACCATTTGAATCTAATTCAATTTCACTTATGTTTATAAGTTTGGTTTATCTTTATTTTCTTCTAAGCTTTCTTGTTAGCATATAATTTATATGTTTAAAAATACTGTACAATTATATATTAATGGTGACAGTTTTGTATAATAATATAGAAATGACAACTCGTAAGAAAGTATGGACATTTAAGGAAGAACGTGCACTAGTAAACTGTATGCTTCAACTTGTTCAAGAATGTTATCCTAGTATGAGTAGGGCAATGTTAGAGACAATAATGGAGCAAAAATTGCATAGTCATGGACTTACTCAAAGATCGTATTCATAGTAAAACAAAAATGCTTCAAAGACAATATTTATTTATTAATGACATGTTGAATATTGGATTAGGATTTCTTTGGGACATGGATAATCATAAGCTAGTTGGCAAGGTAGTTGCTTTTGCTGTATGGTTTCATGTAATAATTGTGCTTAAGAATTCATTTTAATTATCTTTGCTTCAATGATAGATGGTTGAAAAATGTGTTTTGTTAGGAGCACCCTTGGACAAAGTATACTTGAAACAAGCTCATGCTTTTGTTTTCGGATGTAGCACGCATTTTTTAAGGGATATAGAATAATTCCAAACACAATACCAAGTGAATGAGTTTATTGTCGATCCTGGATTTAATGATCAGTAGAACTACATATTTGTAGCTTTAATGGGAAAGTAGATAATGTTATAGCTTTCTCATGCTTTGAATGTTTATTTTTAGTGGATTTACTACTACGTAGACCTGCTCAAGGTCGGGCAGCCTGCCCGGTTCGTATTAGATCGGGTCTGGGTAGGTATTTTAGTGGTCCGCATCTGTTCGACCCGGATCACTGTTCATACAATAAAAAAAATATTATTTTTTAAATTTAATTATAAAAATAAATAAAAAATATATTTTTAATATATATGAATAGTAAATATGGACCGGTGGGCCAGGCTTGGGTAAGACAAAATAAAAAAATCTGAGCCACGGTTTGCCCCGTGAGCAGGTCTATATGCTACTGTAACATTTAAATACTTATTTATGTAATATTTTTATGATAATGGATTTTTATGTATGCTATTGTAATATTTCGAGCATGATTTAATCTTTTATTGTAAGATATTTTTATAAATTTTTAATTATTAAGAAGTTGATAATTACTTCATATTTCTAGGTTTTTTAAAAATGATTGGTAATTATTATGTTGTTTTCTACGGGTGTAGGTTAGGTATTTAAAATATTGAGAATGAAGCTAAGTATCCATCACAAGATGTATAAGGATCGAAAGGGATGTAAAAACTGCATTTGTAAAGTATCGAAACTTAAATGTGACAGAACAAAAAAAAAATATTTCAAAAAAATATAAATGATTGATCAGTAACAATTATGCAGCTCATTCTTCTTATTAATAAATGATTAATTATGTGATTTTTTATTGGAGTTATAAGCAAATGATTTCAATTTTCTTATAAATTTGAACAATTTATGTAAGGTAAAACTTTTTGTTGATAAATATAATTATGTATGATTGTGTTTGTGTATACTTGATACATAAGAATTGTAGCATTATTTTGAGACTTTAAGTGGTAGTTTTCTTTTTGTTAGTACTTAAAAAATGTTTCATCCTTTATATATGATAATTTTTTTTAGTTATTAATTAAATATTGTATCAAAATATATTATTTTGATATAATAAGTTGATATAATTTACTTGATAATTATGTTAATTTTTATTTACTTTTTAAACATATTTTAGATATGTCTAACATAACAAATTTTATCCTTTTTATTTATGGGACCGGGCAATTTAATAAAAGATATAAATAAAAAGTCTTATGACTATCCACCAAACATAAAAATCTTTTACGAAAGCCTAATAAACAGAACAGAACACATGTATGACATATTCAAAAAAACGTAATTTGATAATCTTGTAAAAAGAATTCTATTACCAAACATAATTTTCAGTTCTCCAAGTCCAAATCATACGCCCTTAATAGTGTTGTATCAATAAATTTACCCCCGCCTATATGGATGAAACATAGCATTGATGACCATCATCAATTTCATGAAAAAAACCCCCAACTTTTAGAGTCGATTTATCACTTCTTCATCTACCAGCAATAACTAATCAAAGCTGCAAAGGAAATTATTCAACCACCCAACAATCGCATTTCTTAAATGCTTGATTCACATCACGTGGGATCTATATAAATATACTTAGATAAATAGGACAAGCCAAAGAGCTTCAAGCATTTGGTTGTTGTTTTGTAGATATAGCTAGAATTGAGAATTATAATCAACATGGGAAGTAATGAAGCTCAAAATAGAAACATGAAGGGCTTGAATGTAGAAGAAGGAGAGTATTCAGAGCCAGTCAGTCCCACTGGGCAGTATTTTAACAGCTCTGTGTTGTCCATTTGCGTTCTTTGTGTTTTGGACTCTGAAATCCCTATCGATGATTCCCCTACCATGGCATTGCTTCAAGATCTCTTCCTTCCTATTAATCCTCGCTTCTCATCCCTCATGGTATATCATATATATATTCCACTTAATTTTCTCTTTCTCTATTTTCCTATCCTTTTTTTTTTCTTCTTCTTCCATCTGTTTTGAGTGCTTTCTACACGTGTCATTGAGGGTTAATAAGGTCCCATTTTCACTTTGATTACACCTTTTACAGTATATATATATTGCAGATCTCCATTCTCCACCTTCGAGTTTCGACAAAAATGGAGACCTATAGCTAGTTTTGACTTGCTGTAACTCTCAGGGGCTGAAAACTGAGAAGTAATACTCAAGTCAAGTGTTTAGAGGGCGCGTTTTTCTTTTTCATATTCTTACTTATGATGGTATTTGTTTTTCATTTAAGTAGCATTGGGCATATTTTTTAGTTCTTTTACTAATAAAAGCAAAATATTGACTTCTAAGATCATAATATTTCTTAATGCTCCATTGAAGCCCATAATCTTTCTTTTTAGCCTTCACTTTTGGAAGCTGTAATGGGTGCTAATTATGGAGTACTGATCATGAGAAACAGGTTAAAGATGAAAGTGGAGCAAAGCAATGGAAGAAGGTTGAAGTAAAGCTGGAAGATCATGTAAATATCCCAGTTTTCCCCTCTGGATTATCACCAGACTCTTATGACAACTATCTAAGCGACTATCTGTCGAAGATAGCAATGGAACAACTCCCACAAAGCCGCCCACTATGGAATATTCATATCATCAAATACCCTACTAGCAATGCAGCTGGTAATCTAATATTCAAGCTTCATCATGCGCTTGGTGATGGCTATTCTCTCATGGGTGCTCTTCTTTCCTGTCTACAAAGAGCCGACAATCCTTCGGTTCCATTGACATTTCCTTCACTTAGTTCTGCCCCAAATCTTTCCAGCAGGAAGAGTAACAGCATTTTGAGGAACATGCCTAATGTTTTATACTCAGCCTTCAACACTGTATCGGATTTTGGGTGGAGCCTTTTGAAAAGCAGTTATCTTGAAGATGATAGAACTTTGATAAGATCTGGGGATCCTGGGGTGGAGTTCAAGCCAGTTGTCGTTTCAACAATCACATTTTCTCTTGATCACATCAAACAAATCAAGACCAAGCTTGGAGTGGTTAGTACTAGCTTTTATCTCACATTAAAGAACTCATAAATTCTTTCATGATACTAGAAAAGCTACCTCACTATTATGCATTTAATTATAAAGAATGTAACAATTGATTCAATTTTTTTTTTTAATTTATATTTTTAACATTTAGCCATTTATTAGTATTAGATAGTACTTTATAACAGGGATAACAAATGCATTTAAGAATCTGCACCACCTTTTCTTCTTGGGGAAAACAATCTGGTAGTTGATGCAATAGTTAATGTTATATCTCCAATAATTTTTTCTTTCTTCATTTTTTTTCCTTGTTTTTAACTCTCCATTTCATATTTGTTTTTTTTTTTTGTCGACTCGAGAAAAAAAAAATTAAAATATTTTAAAAAA
Source organism: Fremontodendron californicum (assembly GCA_030761205.1). Classification (NCBI taxonomy): domain Eukaryota; kingdom Viridiplantae; phylum Streptophyta; class Magnoliopsida; order Malvales; family Malvaceae; genus Fremontodendron; species Fremontodendron californicum. Next base: position 6,442,796 of record JAULJL010000025.1, on the reverse strand, counting down.
AACTTGTAATTTTTTCAAATTTTTTGTTTTTGATAAACGCATATTTTTATTGTTTCCAATTATATTCTTAAAATATTATTTTTTGTCTACTAAAACCCTTAAATTACTATTTGTGTTTAACTAAACCCTTAAAGTACTAATTTTTTTTTTTAATTAAATCCTTATTTATTTAACAAACTTTAGCGATTTTCATGTAAAATTAAAGCTTAATTAATAAAAATAATATTTTTAAGAGTTCAATTTAATATAATAAAATGATAAAAATTTATTTGATAAATTTTAAAAAAATGCAATAACTTTTTTAATATTTTAACCAAAAAAGTATATGATCATAAAATTTCTACGAGGCCCCACAAAATAGGTGTAGTATATGTTTCATCAAGATTTTCTAAAAGGGTTCGGTATAGGCACTGATTAATTAAAAAATATTTAATTAATATTTTAAAATTTTGCATATTTAATATATATTTTTATTACAAAAAATAATGTATTAATTATATATATATATATATTTTTATAAATATCATATTTACCAATACCAACAAAAACATCGGTTACTCTTTTAACATTTTTCTTTCTAAAATTTTAAAACTTAAAAATTATTTAACTAGTGTGGTAAATTTTTATGTTTGGTTTCGAACATTTCCTCCATCTATATTGATAGGATTATGTTTAAGTTATATAATTTTTGACACATCAATAATTCGTGTTATATAAATTTTCATACGTTTTTATATTTTATTAAATATTAAACGGTGGTCGAATTATAAACTCAGATCTCATGAGTCATGACTTTTTTGCATGGATCATTCTTTTATTCCCTGTTAAATTGTCCAATACCAGCCCAAGGAAAAAATAAAAGCCTAACAATGTGTGGTTGCAATTGTGTGGTTTAATGTGTGGTTGTAGTTGTGTGGTTTAATGTGTGGTTGTAGTTGTGTGGTTTAATGTGTGGTTGTAGTTGTGTGATTTAAATGTGTGGTTGTAGTTGTGTGGTTTAATGTGTGGTTGTAGTTGTGTGATTTAAATGTGTGGTTGTTATTAAACAACAATGGGTGGTTGTAATTTATTTAGATTTTATATTTGTGTGGCTTGTGTTTGTCTTGGTATTGTATAAATACCCCCCTCCCTTACATTTGTAAATCATCAAGTAGTAAGCTTCAATAAGCAATAAAAGTTCTAAGTTTTCCTAAGGAGTTCTTCTCTAAAGAGTGTAGTCTAGAGTGAAGTGTGAGCATTTGTGAGTTTTCCTAAAATCTAAACTTTCTTCTTTGAGTGGTAAAATTAGAGTTATCTACTCTAAGTTTTTTCTCAACAATTGGTATCAGAGCAAGGTTGTGAGTTACTACCATAGTTACTATTCACACGTGTCACTATATACTTTTATAGTAATTGTTAACATATACGAGATTTATTCAAGTATATGGTATACGATACTATTCACGTATACGGTACTGTTCACGGTGAAATAGTTATTCAGGTACTATTTTTGGTTTGAGCGTTCTTGAGTCGTGAGGAGTTTGTGTCTCAAAATCAAGCTTGTTCGGTATTGTTAGAGTCTTGCCGACACGATGGGTGATCTTCAAGTAGTTGGAGGAATCAAGAAGCTCAATCAAAAAAAATTACAACACGTGGAAGACGTGTATGATGTCTTACCTACAAGGTCAAGACCTTTGGGAAATCGTTGGTGGTAGTGAAGTTACGAAGCCCGAGCAAGAAGATGCTCAAGGAACCTTGCGTAAATGGAAGATTAAAGTGGGTAAAGCCATGTTTGCCCTTAAGACCACAGTTGAAGAAGAAATGTTGGAACACATACAAAAGCTAGAAACGCCAAAAGAAGCGTGGGATACTTTAGATGCACTCTTTTCGAGAAAGAATGACACAAGACTTCAACTTCTTGAGAATGAATTGTTATCAGTTGCACAACGAGATATACCGATTGCTCAATACTTTCACAAGGTAAAAACGTTATGCCGTGAAATTTCTGATTTAGATCCTACAGCTGCTATTGGAGATACCAGGGTAAAAAGAATAATTATCCATGGTTTGAGGCCCGAATATCGCAGCTTCGTTGCCGCTATACAAGGATGGCCAACTCAACCATCACTTGTAGAGTTTGAAAATTTGCTTGTTGGTCAAGAATCTATGGCCAAGCAAATGGGAGGGGTCTCGTTGAAAAGTGAAGAGGAAGCACTCTACACCAACAAAAGCAAAGGCAAATTCAAACAGCACGTCGGTGGTGGATCTAAAAAGTATGGTGACAAGACAAAAAGTCATCAAGGAGAAGGGAGCTCTCGTCCAGGGGGAGCTTCAAAGAATCGTAGCAACAATAAAAGATTTGAAGGTAACTGTTACAACTGTGACAAGAAAGGTCACATGGCAAAAGATTGTTGGTTTAACAAAAGGCCCGCTGAGAGCAATGCTGCTACTTCTAGTACAAAGGAGAAAAGCGAAGATGATTGGGACGCTGAAGCATTTTTTGCTATGGAAGAGGAAGAGTTAGCTCTCACAGTAACAACGGCTGACCGAATTGACTATGAGAATGACTGGATTGTCGATTCAGGTTGCTCAAATCACATGAGAGGCGATAAACAGAAGTTGCAGAACCTGTCAGAATACAAGGGAAATCGCATTGTTGTGACAGCTGATAATTCAAGATTACCGATTACTCACATCGGTAAGACGGTAGTAGCACCTCGATATAGTCATAATCAGGTACCACTACAAGATGTTTACCATGTCCAAGGCATGAAGAAAAATTTGCTTTCAGTGGCACAATTAACATCGTCAGGTCACCATATTCTGTTTGGTCCAAGGGATGTGAAGGTATATCGTGATCTCAAAATCTCAGGGCAGCCGATGATGGAAGGACGACGTCTGGAGTCAGTCTACGTGATGTCAGCAGAGTCAGCATATGTAGACAAGACAAGAAGGAGCGATACAGCAGATTTATGGCACATGCGGTTAGGTCATGTTAGTTATTCCAAGCTAAGTATGATGATGAAGAAGTCGATGCTTAAGGGACTTCCTCAGCTTGACATAAGAACAGACACAGTTTGTGCAGGATGCCAATATGGTAAAGCACACCAATTGCCATACGAGGAGTCAAAGTTTAAAGCAAAAGAACCATTAGAGTTAGTTCACTCTGATGTATTTGGGCCCGTTAAGCAACCATCAATTAGTGGAATGCGGTACATGGTGACGTTTATTGATGATTTCTCCAGGTATGTGTGGGTTTTCTTTATGAAAGAAAAGTCTGACACTTTCTCAAAGTTTAAAGAGTTCAAAGAGATAGTTGAAGGAGAAGTGGAAAAGAAGATATGTTGCTTGCGCACAGACAATGGAGGAGAATATAGCTCAGGCGAATTCTCTCAATACCTACGAGAATGCAACATACGTCATCAGTATACTTGTGTCAATACACCACAACAGAATGGTGTAGCAGAGAGAAAGAATCGGCATCTTGCAGAAATTTGTCGGAGTATGCTACATGCAAAGAATGTACCCGGAAGATTTTGGGCCGAAGCTATGAGAACCGCAACCCATGTGATCAACAAACTTCCTCAACCAAGGTTAGAGTTTGTTTCACCCTTTGAGAAATTGTGGAAAATGAAACCTTCAGTCAGCTACTTTCGAGTATTTGGTTGTGTATGTTATGTATTTGTTCCTGATCATTTACGTAGCAAGTTTGATAAGAAAGCAACTAGGTGTATCTTTGTGGGATACGACAACCAAAGGAAAGGATGGAAATGTTGTGATCCTACGAGTGGAAGATGTTACACTTCACGCAATGTGGTATTCGATGAAGCATCTTCTTGGTGGTCCTCGGAAAAGGAGGTGTTGTCAGATTCAAAAGAATTTGAAGACATGTTACAACAGAAAATGGGAGAGTATATTGTCCAACTTCAATCAACTTCAGATGAAGTAGAAGACCTATGTGATGATAACGATGACGAGCAAGTGTTAGTCCAGAGTCCTTGGCAAACTGGTGTGTATCAACCAGATGTTAGATCGAGTGAAGTGGAAGAACCATCTCCACAATCACAAATCCGAAGGACAACAAGAGCACGGAAGCCAAATCCCAAATATGCTAATGCAGCCATAGTGGAAGAACCAATTGCAACAGAACCTGAGACGTTTGAAGAAGCATCACAGAGTTCTGAGTGGATTATGGCTATGAAAGAAGAGATCACTGCGCTTGAGCAGAATCAGACTTGGGATCTAGTGCCAAAACCAAGAGATGTGAAACCCATATCCTGCAAGTGGGTTTACAAGATAAAACATCGTCCAGATGGGTCGATTGAAAGGTACAAGGCACGGTTGGTGGCTCGTGGTTTCTCTCAGAAGTATGAGCTAGACTATGATGAAACGTTTATTCCGGTGGCAAGACTTACAACCGTACGAGTCCTACTTGCCCTTGCAGCCAACAAAGACTGGAACTTGTGGCAGATGGATGTGAAGAATGCATTCCTTCATGGAGAGCTAGATCGGGAAATCTACATGATTCAACCATTGGGATTTCAAAACCAAAATCATCCTGAGCATGTGTGTAAACTGCGAAAGGCACTTTACGGATTGAAACAAGCACCTAGAGCATGGTATGGTAAGATTGCTGAATTTTTAACTCATAGTGGTTATTCAGTGACACCTGCAGATTCCAGCTTGTTTGTCAAAGCTAATGGAGGAAAGCTAGCTATCGTATTGATATATGTGGATGATTTAATCATAACTGGTGATTATGAGGCAGAAATTCTTCAAACCAAGGAGAATTTATCAGTTCGTTTCCAAATGAAAGAACTTGGACAACTCAAGCACTTTCTTGGTCTAGAGGTTGATCACAGACAAGAAGGAATATTTCTCTGTCAACAAAAATATTCTAAAGATTTGCTAAAAAGGTTTGGAATGCTCGAGAGCAAGCCAATTTCAACACCGATGGAACCAAATGGCAAGATGTGTGCACTTGAAGGCAAAGACTTGGAAGATGCAACTATGTATCGACAATTGGTAGGTAGCCTGATCTACTTAACCTTGACTCGACCTGACATTTCTTATACAGTTGGTGTGATGAGTCGGTATATGCAAAATCCGAAGAAGCCTCATTTAGAAGTAGTTCGACGAATACTGAGATATGTGAAAAGTACAATAGATTATGGTCTTTTGTACAAGAAAGGTGAAGACTGTAAGTTAGTTGGTTATTGTGATGCTGACTATGCAGGAGATCATGACACCAGGAGATCAACAACTGGGTACATGTTTAAACTTGGTTCTGGAACAATTTCTTGGTGCAGTAAGAGACAACCAACGGTATCATTGTCAACTACCGAAGCTGAGTATCGAGCAGCAGCAATGGCAGCTCAAGAGTGTACGTGGCTGATACAACTAATGAGTGATCTACATCAACCAGTAGATTATGCAGTTCCGTTGTATTGCAACAACCAGTCAGCAATTCGTTTGGCAGAAAATCCAGTCTTTCACGCAAGAACCAAACATATAGAAGTGCATTATCACTTTATCAGAGAAAAGGTTCTACAAGAAGAGATTGAGATGAAGCAGATCAAGACAGATGATCAAATGGCAGATTTATTCACAAAAGGTTTGAGTATCAACAAATTTGAAATGTTTCGTCGTCAACTCAACATGGTGCAAAGAGGAAGAGCTGGTATTGAGGGGGAGTGTTAAATTGTCCAATACCAGCCCAAGGAAAAAATAAAAGCCTAACAATGTGTGGTTGCAATTGTGTGGTTTAATGTGTGGTTGTAGTTGTGTGGTTTAATGTGTGGTTGTAGTTGTGTGGTTTAATGTGTGGTTGTAGTTGTGTGATTTAAATGTGTGGTTGTAGTTGTGTGGTTTAATGTGTGGTTGTAGTTGTGTGATTTAAATGTGTGGTTGTTATTAAACAACAATGGGTGGTTGTAATTTATTTAGATTTTATATTTGTGTGGCTTGTGTTTGTCTTGGTATTGTATAAATACCCCCCTCCCTTGCATTTGTAAATCATCAAGTAGTAAGCTTCAATAAGCAATAAAAGTTCTAAGTTTTCCTAAGGAGTTCTTCTCTAAAGAGTGTAGTCTAGAGTGAAGTGTGAGCATTTGTGAGTTTTCCTAAAATCTAAACTTTCTTCTTTGAGTGGTAAAATTAGAGTTATCTACTCTAAGTTTTTTCTCAACATTCCCCAATTCCAAGATTTAAAATCTGATATGCCAATGTAGATGCATTTTTTATCCCATCATCAATAGCTTCAAGCAAGTTAAAAGTTCAGTAAGGTTTTGTTCTTATTTTCTGTTTGAACTTACTTTTTTTTTTGTGTGTCATTAACAGACGATAAATGATGTAATTACGGGAATAATTTTCTTTGGGATTCGATTATACATGCAAGGAACAGGAAGCAATAAGTTGAGTAATGAACAGTCTACTGCACTTGTGCTGCTCAATACTAGGATCATTGGAGGGTACAAATCAGTGAAGGAGATGGTCAAACCCGATGCTGAGTCACCATGGGGAAACCAGTTTGGGTTCTTGCATGTTTCCTTACCTGAATTAACCACTACTGTTGAATCTTCCAATCCGCTTGACTTTGTTTGGAAAGCACAGAAACTTATCCAGAGAAAGCGAAACTCTGGAGCTGTTTTTCTTACTGGTCAGCTTCTAGAGTGTTTGAGGAAATATACAGGCCCTGAGGTATGTTCTTTCTACATTATATATTTACACTTCCATGAATTTTGTTATTTAATTAGTATGATATTTTTATCAAATAGATTAATCTCCATAAACTTTAAAGTTGATGAATCAAATATATATGCATTGGTTTGAAATAGTCAATTCTAATCCAAACATAAAATATTTGTCCAACCCAATTCATCTGAACCAAAATCCGATTCAATCCGTTTTGATTATAAAAAATCAACAACTTGAAATGACCTAAACTTGAATTCAAAAATAACTTGTACCCGAAATGACCTGATTGATCCGAACTCAAAATTTATCCAAATTGTTTTAAGACTCGAATTAACCTAACCAAAATTGATCCAATCCAAACCCGACCTATCATCTATTTACTTTCCAGTTATGGTTTGAAGCCGAATTAGAAGAAAGGGTAAAATCAATAATATTTGCATAACAGGCAACGGCCAAATACATCCATGGCACATTAAAGAACTCCAGCATGACAATCTCGAATGTGATTGGACCGGTGGAACGAATGGCATTGGCTGATCATCCAGTTAAAGGCTTGTATTTTATGGTGGTTGGCGTGCCTCAGGTTTGATTACAGATTTTGCTAAAACTTATATTATATAATCATATCTAAGCTCACATATCATATATATTTATATATGTAGATTTGGTTTTGATGGAAGGGTTTGCACTTTGCAGAGTCTAACCATAACAATGGTTAGTTACATGGGAAAGCTGAGGGTTGCTGTAGGAACCGAGAAAGACTACATGGATCCGCAAAAGTTGAAGTCATCTATCGAGAATGCTTTTCGGATGATGTTCAAGGCTGCCCATGAAATTGCTTAATTAATTAAAACTGAATTCCATTTCACACATTAATTAAACATATGTTATTCTTTCTTTTTATTTTGCTTTAGCCACAAAACATGTTATTCTTTATCTTTTTTTTTTATTGCTTATTATTCTTAATGCATCATGATCCATATTGGTGCTGAATTTTAATTAGTTTTGATGACTTTTTTATTTTAAACTTTTTTTTTTCTAATTTCATTAAAAAAAAAAAATTGCTAGGATTTTACTAGTACATAAAGCTTTGAGGACGATTTAAATTAAACATCTTGGTGGTATAAATGTAGGAGAAACGAGGACGTCTTAGAAGATCGTCTCATCCCCAATTTTTTACATTAACAAGTTTTAGGGACGACCATAAATAATAAGAAGACAAGTAAAATATTTTTAAGGTCAAAACTTTACCCAAATCTCATTACCCAAATATATATATATATATATATATATATATATATATATTTGTTATCTAAAATATTCTCAGATTTCGTTTAGAATTAATCTACGGATGCTAAGACGAGAACTTCTCCCAAAATATTCTTTTTACATTTAAAAAGATTCGAATTCAAGATCACTTATTTAAACTAGTTGAAATCAACCTTTATTGGTAAAATATTTATTTTTCAAACAGAATATAAATAGCTTCAGAAAATTAAGAAAATGCAATTGAAATCTTTCTTGCTTTTCACTTGCCCTAAACATTGTATGGAATGCAATTGGCCAGTTTCGCCGCGTTTAGAACTTCGAGGAGCCGGGCCACAGAGTTGAACTTGAATGTATGTTAATGGTGCTCTGTCTGTGTACAAAAAGCGAATTGCGAATGGATTGCGTAAAAAGGCCAAAAGAATCGTCTTCTCCGTCTCCTCCAATTTCCGCAAAGATTAAGTTTTTTTTTTTCTTCTTTTTTTAAAGAAAAATTTGCTCTTTTAGCTTAGTTTTCTGGGATTCAACTTTTTATGATTTTGAAGCCGTTTTATTGGAAGTTTGTCCCTTGGAATAAAACATGGCGGTCCGATTCGAAAGAATTGCTGTGATTCTTTCATTTCTTCAATTTCTTTCATGGGTGTTCAATTGATTGCAGATAAATGTTGTACTTAATTCAGCTGATTTTCCCCTCTTCTTTTAGATTAAAATTGTTTTTTTAATTAATTGAGAATTTTGTGAACCCATGTTGAATTGTTGTAATTGGGAAATTTGGGGATTTGGGTTTTTTTTCTTTCTTTCTTGGTGACGACTGACGATGTAAATTTTTAATATTTTCTTTACTATTATTCTGATTTTGGTAAATTTATAGGGAGAAAGATGTTATGATCTATTGCATTATAAGGAAAAACTTACAAAAAATTTAAACCTGCCTATTTCTTGATGAATATTTTTTCTGAAACACTTATCTGAGTTGGCATAACATTGGTTCTAATTGGCTTTATTTGGGCAAATTAGGAAAGGGGTACCATTTTTGACAGTCTCTCAGAACTCTAAGTTATCCTCATGCTCTTTGTTTCTCCCTGCTGAACCTATATTGAAAGTTGTTAAAGAGGTTGTTTGCGTATTCTTTTTTGGTTCACTGTTGTTGCACTTCCAATGGCCATCTTTTCTTTCTGGGGAGCATGATTATTGATACTAGTGGTAAACTAGGTGGTAATTGCATAGATGTATTGAGAGAGATTGAAATCAGACCATCTTTATTGTGATAAACTAAGCTGAGAATTTTTTGCTGCCGTTATTTAAATTTAAGAGTGAACTAATTTAACTGGGAATAATACTATTTCATTTCTCAGCTTTACATTAAAAGGGGAATCTCTTTTTGCTCATTTCTTTTCTTAGCAAACTTTCCAATTCTACATAATTCCAGTTCCTTTTCTCCTTGTACAATTCGTAAAAGGGGATGGTATATATCTCTCCCTTCTTTTGAGCTTCCATTCTATAGATGATAGTTAAATGCTTATTTTTTTCAATTTGGTGGATCTGATTATTTTTGACCATCTTCCTTCAAATAGATGGTTGTACTGAAACTAAATTAATTTGCCTTTAGTCCATGCTGTTGGCTTTTTAATTCAACTCTGACGTCTTCCGATTACTTTTCTGTTCTTACCTCAGATACAAGATAGAGCCCTGTTGAGCAGGTTCATGTAGAAAGTTGGATATTTTTGGTGTTGGTTAAAATCTCTAGCCATCAAATGAATAATGTTTTGTATTGAATTGGATAAGTTATCATATTTGGTTTCAGATGCCAAAAACAAATGTTGACCAAGCAAAGCTTTATCTATCTTATTGTTTGCATATCATTTATTGAATCTAGTAGCACCAACTGAAATCTCTAATTTCTTAAATTCCTATGATGTAGATATTTTTTACAGTATTGTATGTATCTTTCTGTGACTATGAACTATAAGTTATATTACAGGTACATTTAGACGGCAAATCAGTGGTGTGGATATCGGATCAAGGGTATCGTGACATATTTTCCTGATTAATCCAGGAGTTTACTAGTTTAGCTTTAGTCTTCTGTTTTTCAATATTTCTGGTTCTTGTAACTGCAGGGGAACAAAAAGTCCTCCTAAGCTACGTAGATATGCATCTGTATCAGATAATATGCCCATTTGGAGGGTTAGACCTATTTCCTTCAATTGAAGCCCTAGTGAAGAATGGGAAAAATACAACTCTTCAAGCTATTGAACTTGAGAGCGGTATTGGTCATCAATGGAGCCTTTGGAAATGGGCTTCCTATTGTGCATCAGAGGTAAATACCAAGCATGGATATTTCTCTTCGTATAACTTTTTTTTCCCTTACAATGTTGTTATATTTGATTTTCATAATAGTGTTTTTTTTTTTTTAAATTTCAAATTTTTATTTGAATTTGTAGGATACGGGTGATACTTGATCACGCGGACATCTTCGAAAATTTTATTTTGTTATAAATAGAGAATGACTTTATAAACACTAATATGAATAGTTGTAATAATATTTTAAATTTTAATAGAATTTAATATTGTAATTTTTATGGATTTTAATTTATGTTTATTATCTTATTATTTTAAATGAAGATAATTATTTTTTTTTCTTTATGAATTTGTGTTATTAATTTAAATTTATAATAATGTATTTCTAAATAAAAATTAAAATTAGGATATTAAGGACGTCAGTCATCCCCAATAGATATGGTAGACTTCAAATGTCTTCAAAAATAAATTTGGGATAAATCTTTGGGGATGTCATTCGTCCCTAATGTACATTCGGGACGACATTCGTCCTTAAAATTAATTCATTTGAAAGAATAGGTCTATTACATGATGTCTCTCAATACATTGTTTTTAGGAACGATAGTCGTCTCCAAAGAATATTCATTTAAAGACGAAAAATATCTTTAAATATTTTGGCATTTTTTATGAATTTTGGGACGATATATTCCCCGAAATCTTTGGAGACGATATTCGTCCTTAATTTAGAGATACCGTTTTAGAGAACGATGTTGGGGATGACTTAAGTCTGTCTTTAAAATTTTTTATGACGATTTACAAGTAGACCTGCTCAAGGGTCGGGCAGCCCGCCCGGCCCGTATCGGGCCGGGCCGGGCCTGGGCAGGATATTTTGTGTTCCAGGCCGGCCCGGCCCAGCCCGGAACAGTAATTTTTATTATAATAATATTATTTTATTTAATTTTAATTATAAAAAAATAAAAAAATTATTTTTTTATTCTAATGAACAGTGTTTCGGGCCTAAACGGGCGGGTCGGGCCGACCCAAGGTCGGGCCTAGGTTGAGAAAATAAAAAAAACGGACCGTGGCCCGGCCTGGCCCGACCCATGAGCAGCTCTATTTACAAGCTTTTAGAGATGATTTTAAGTCGTTCCTAAAACCTCTAAATTTTGTAGTGGAATTAATTGCACAATTATTGTCTTGATTCTCGAACTTTAAGGGCAGAGGGACTTGTCCAGATCCAACTTGAGTCAATTTGGACTGTAAAATTTTAAATTCAAATTCCATTTGATTAAATTATTTTATAATTTTAAAAATATAATTAAAATAATAAAATATTAATATGATATAAATATTTTATTATTTTAATAATAAAATAATAGTTAAATGAGGAGCGATTTGGATATAGCTTGAACTTAACTTTTTAAAAAAATAAAAATAATAAGCATATAAATTGATTTAAGTATATAGTATCACCTATAAGTACTGGTTTTTTAGTCCATGCAAAACATTAGTTAATAATATTTGATGCCTCAAGACTCGAGCAACCAACTACGAAGTGACTTTTTTTTATTTGCATTTGGTGGTTTTGGTAAAAATGCAAAGTAGTATTTAAAATTTTTAACTATCATAAATTTTATATATAGCAAGTTTTTTTATTTTTTATAATACTATGATGGGTATTCTCTCTTCTAGTTTTACTTGAAACAAATCTCTTCTAAATAATTTTAAAGACATTTTCTCCCATATTGCAAGATGTTTTTGGTTAAGATATAGCAAGATGTTTGGTCGATTTGAAGTTTTTCAAGTAGATCTGTTCAAAGGTCGGATTATCTGTATGGCATGGTGGGTTCAACCTAGATTGGGTTGAGCATGGAGGGTATTTTGAATCTAAATTTACCCTATCTGAATTACTATTTAATTAATAAAAAAATATTTTATAAAAATTTAATTATGAAATATATATTAATATAAATATTTTAATATATTTTAAACAGTAAAACGAGTTTTTTTGAGTCTAACAGGTCAAACCGAGCTTTGGACAAACAATTATTTTTATTATCTAATCTGGTTCAACCCGAAACATGAATAAGTTTATGTCCAGGTCCATGAAAAATAATTAGTTTCAATTTAATTAGAAGATACATCATAACAAAAAAAAATATCATTCCTCAACACATAAATCTTCAAACTACATGATCATTTAAAAAGAAAAAAGGTTGGGAAAGAAATTATTATAATCATGTTAGAATTGTTGTGAAATTTAATTTCTCAACAAATAATAACTAAAGCATGTTGACATTTATTAGGGGACGAAAATAGTACTATACTAACTATTGGAAAACAATAAAGAATATATAATCTAAAAGTACCCAAAAGAAAAACTTACTCAATGAGTTGATTCCTTCTCCTTCACTCATTTTTTTTTTTTTTTTAATTTTTAAAATAGGTTTCATTGAATCAATTTTTGCCAATTGATGTGCTAAAGAATTAGCAGCTCTCTTGGTATGACTAAACTCACATATGTTGCAACAATTTTCTAAATCCATAAACAACAAAGAAACTCAAATTTGAGAATATTGATTCTCTTACTTGGAAGACTTCTAACCTCTATTTTTTAAAAGTTTATTTACTTATTAATTTTTAAGAAACAGATTAAAAATTAAAAAAAAAAATGGAAGAAGGGAGAGGTCTATACATAAATCCGGTATATGGACCCTAAACTCTAAATTCTTACATAAATTTAATAATATGGTGAAAATTTTAAATTCTATTAACGATGAATAAAATAATTTTTTATATGTATATATATTTGAAATACTGTATGTATATACATTGATTTGAGGGAAAGAGAATTCAAGTGTTAATATATCTTTGATGACATAAACTTTAATAAGCGTTAAGTTGTATAATAAAAATATATTTTTTTTTGACAAAACAAAATATAAATATTTCTTTAAAAAGTAAAAAAAAAAAAATCAATTACATGTACAAATACATTTATGATATAAATTATATATTTATGAATAATTATTTTTAATATATCTAATTTTTTTAACTTTATTTTATTATTTGAATTATTGTTGTTAACAATATATAATTATATTCTTATTGATATGTACTAAAATACATCAAAATCAATATAAAAAATTTAAATAATAACGACATGCGGGCAAAATATTAATGTTATTAATTCTTTCTTCATTGCCCAAGTGGTTGCAATTATATATCCTAGGATTGAACCCGCACTTTGCAGGAGTGCTGTTATTATTAAATGTAAAAATAAAATTCATTTGATGAACATACTTATCATATATATATTTTTAGTTCCTTAAGATAATATATATTAATATATGCTAATATCAATGTTCGTACATATTTTGATTTCAAATTGATTGAAGCTAATAGTTAAAATACATCATGAACTGATATCGAGTGTTTTCAAAAAAAAAAAAGTTAGTTTCAAAATAGCTATACTTATAAGATAATATATATTGATATATATTAATAAGAAATGATCCACTTATATTGTTGGAATTGTGGCTAAAATTAAAAGGCCAAGGTTTAGTCAAAGTTGATGGCTACAACTTGGTGGCTTTGCAAAATTCAACATTGTCAGCTCCCACTCTCAATAGCCAAAACCAAATTCTTCACGTATTTTGGCAGCCTTTGTATGGTGGCTATGGTGGCTGGTGGCTAGTGTATTCACACCACATGAATGGCCTATAAAAGGCCATGCGAGTGCAGGAGTTGAGAGGAGCAGAGGAGAAATGAGCTAGAGCTCCAAAGGTGAGCTCCAAGAGCTCCCTCCCGGTTGAGGCATAGTGAGAGCTCCAGAGGGAGCCCCTCCCGGTCGAGGTGATGAGAGAGTTTAGAGGCAGTAGCTGTCTGTTAGATGCTTGTGTATTGAGGTGTTGAGTGTGTGCTAAAAAGAGCACTTGTAATATGTAGCCGGCTTGTATCCGGTTTGTACTCCATCTCCGATTAAATACAAAGCTTTGCTCCTCCTCCCGTGGACGTAGGTATATTGGCCGAACCACGTAAAATATCTGTGTTTCTTTTGTGTGTTCAGTTCCTATTTTCTCATCTCTTATTTTAGTTGTGAGACACTATTCCGTCACTCTGGTACCTAACAGTGGTATCAGAGCCATTGGTTCGTGGTCCTTATTCCGCTGCAGTGAAAGTGTTGGTTCTTAGTATGCTCTGTGGTTGCAGTATTGTCTGATCTTCCACATCAGAAAAGAATTATTCTTGTTGCTGGAAATAAAGTGTGGTAGTGTGAAAGTGTCTAGGGAAGTTCTGGCTAGGAAAGACTTGGTATTTAAGTGTGTCTATCAGTGACCCACCTCTCTTTCCTGGGAACCTACCTGGTGCACTATTCACGGGCTACGGTCACTGTTCCAGTATACGGTCACTATTCACGTATACGGTTACTATTCATACGTGTGGTTGTATACTTTTGCAGTAATTGTTAACGTATACTGGATTTGTTCTAGTGTACGACATACGTACAATACTGTTCACGTATACGGTACTATTCACGGTGAAATAGTGTAACTCGCTTCAGTTCGTGTACAACCATGGCAGCAAAATTCGAGATAGAGAAGTTCAGTGGGAGAAATTTCTCCTTGTGGAATATTGAAAGTAGTGAAAGGAAACCTTGTGGTGATGAAAGCAGAGAAGATCACAAGCAATCTATACATGCTTTTGGGAGAGACGTTGCAAGAGGCAGATGCATCAGTTGCAGCAGCCAGCCAAGAAGAAACGACGATGATGTGGCATCGCAGATTAGGCCATATGTCAGAGCGAGGCTTGAAAGTCCTTGCAGAACGCAATCTCCTGCCCGGGCTCAAGATGGTCAATTTACCTTTCTGTGAGCACTGTGTGATAAGCAAGCAGCATAGATTGAAGTTTGCTAAAGTAACTACAAGAAGCAAACACATACTGGACTTAATCCATTCTGATGTGTGGGAGTCACCAGAAATATCCCTGGGTGGAGCAAAGTATTTTGTATCATTCATTGATGACTATTCCAGGAGATTATGGGTGTACCCAATCAAGAAGAAGTCAGATGTGTTTCCAGTATTCAAGGAGTTCAAAGCACAAGTAGAGCTTGAAACTGGGAAAAGAATCAAGTGCTTGAGGACAGACAATGGAGGAGAATATGTAGACGGTAACTTTCTAGCATTCTGTAAGAAAGAGGGTATTATGAGACAATTCACGGTTGCACATACGCCTCAACAGAATGGTGTAGCAGAGCGGATGAACAGAACTCTCCTAGATAGAACAAGAGCCATGCTGAGAACAGCGGGATTGGCCAAATCTTTCTGGGCAGAAGCAGTCAAAACCACCTGTTATGTGATAAATCGATCACCATCAACGGCGATTGGTTTGAAGACGCCTATGGAGATGTGGAAAGGAAAGCCAGCTGATTATTCTTCTCTACATGTGTTTGGATGTCCTGTGTACGTGATGTACAACTCCCAAGAAAGAACAAAGCTGGATCCAAAATCCAGAAAATGTATATTCTTGGGTTATGCTGACGGTGTTAAGGGGTATCGCCTGTGGGATCCCACTGCCCGCAAGGTTGTTGTCAGCAGAGATGTAGTTTTTGCAGAAAATGAACTGCAAAGTGAGCAAACAAATGACAACACTTCAAAAGAGACTGCTACAGTGCAGATGGATAGAAATTCTCAAGAAGATGATTCTTCTGAAGCAGAACCAGAGCATGAGGTACCAGAACCAGTTGAGTCCGAGGCTGTAGAAGTTCGACGGTCAACTCGTGAGAGAAGGCCTCCAAATTGGCACACGGAGTATGTTACGGAGAGCAATGTTGCATACTGTCTTTTAACAGAGGATGGAGAGCCATCAACTTTTCATGAAGCTACTAGTAGCCCAGATGCTTCTCTGTGGATGACAGCAATGCAGGAAGAAATTGAAGCTCTTCACAAGAACGAGACATGGGAACTGGTGGAATTACCACGTGGCAGAAAAGCCATTGGTAACAAATGGGTCTACAAGATCAAGCTGGATAGCAATGATCAAGTAGAACGATATCGTGCTAGATTGGTTGTAAAAGGATATGCTCAGAAAGAAGGTATTGACTTCAACGAGATATTTTCTCCAGTTGTCAGACTTACTACTATCAGAGTAGTGTTGGCTATGTGTGTTGCATTTGATTTACATCTTGAACAACTAGATGTAAAGACGGCTTTTCTACATGGAGAGCTTGAAGAAATTTATATGCTCCAACCAGAAGGTTTTGTTGAAACAGGCAAAGAAAACTTGGTTTGCAGGTTGACCAAATCTCTGTACGGTCTAAAGCAGGCGCCCAGATGTTGGTACAAGAGATTTGATTCTTTCATAATTAGCCTTGAATACAACAGACTGAGTTCAGACCATTGTACGTACTACAAAAGGTTTGATGATAATGATTTCATTATTTTGCTGTTGTATGTGGATGACATGTTGGTGGTAGGCCCCAACAAAGATCGAATCCAAGATTTGAAGGCACAGTTGGCTAGGGAGTTCGATATGAAGGACTTGGGACCCGCAAACAAGATTTTAGGAATGCAAATTCACCGAGACAGAAAAGACAGGAAAATTTGGCTTTCTCAAAAGAATTATCTGAGGAAGGTCTTGCGACGCTTCAACATGCAAGACTGTAAGCCAATATCTACCCCACTTCCTGTCAATTGTAAATTATCCTCAGGTATGAGTCCTAGCAATGAAGCAGAGAGGATGGAAATGTCTCGAGTACCGTATGCATCAGCGGTGGGAAGCCTTATGTATGCTATGATATGTACAAGACCAGACATTGCACAAGCAGTGGGAGCGGTGAGTCGATTTATGGCAGATCCTGGTAGAGAGCATTGGAATGTTGTTAAGAGGATCCTTAGATACATTAAAGGAACCTCAGATGTTGCATTATGTTTTGGAGGATCAGAACTTGTTGTCAGGGGTTATGTTGATTCAGATTTTGCAGGTGATCTTAATAAAAGGAAATCCACTACTGGCTATGTGTTCACACTTGCAGGAGGAGCGGTAAGCTGGTTATCTAAGTTACAGACTGTTGTAGCTTTGTCTACTACAGAAGCTGAGTACATGGCAGCTACCCAAGCATGCAAGGAAGCAATATGGATACAAAGGTTAATGGAAGAACTCGGGCACAAGCAGCAGAAGATTATTGTGTATTGTGACAGTCAGAGTGCCTTGCACATTGCAAGGAATCCAGCCTTTCATTCCAGGACAAAGCATATAGGTATACAGTATCACTTTGTTCGAGAAGTAGTAGAAGAAGGAAGTGTGGATATGCAAAAGATTCACACCAAAGACAACCTAGCAGATGTTATGACAAAGCCAATCAACACTGACAAGTTTATTTGGTGTCGATCCTCCTATGGTCTATCAGAAACGTAAGCAACATGGAATGGCAAGACAGAAAGAGTGGTGTGAAGATATGATTGGTTTAATCAAATCTTCAAGTGGGAGATTGTTGGAATTGTGGCTAAAATTAAAAGGCCAAGGTTTAGTCAAAGTTGATGGCTACAACTTGGTGGCTTTGCAAAATTCAACATTGTCAGCTCCCACTCTCAATAGCCAAAACCAAATTCTTCACGTATTTTTGGCAGCCTTTGTATGGTGGCTATGGTGGCTGGTGGCTAGTGTATTCACACCACATGAATGGCCTATAAAAGGCCATGCGAGTGCAGGAGTTGAGAGGAGCAGAGGAGAAATGAGCTATAGCTCCAAAGGTGAGCTCCAAGAGCTCCCTCCCGGTTGAGGCATAGTGAGAGCTCCAGAGGGAGCCCCTCCCGGTCGAGGTGATGAGAGAGTTTAGAGGCAGTAGCTGTCTGTTAGATGCTTGTGTATTGAGGTGTTGAGTGTGTGCTAAAAAGAGCACTTGTAATATGTAGCCGGCTTGTATCCGGTTTGTACTCCATCTCCGATTAAATACAAAGCTTTGCTCCTCCTCCCGTGGACGTAGGTATATTGGCCGAACCACGTAAAATATCTGTGTTTCTTTTGTGTGTTCAGTTCCTATTTTCTCATCTCTTATTTTAGTTGTGAGACACTATTCCGTCACTCTGGTACCTAACAATTAATTCTTTCTTCTTTGCCCAAGTGGTTGCAATTATATATCCTAGGATTGAACCCGCACTTTGCAGGAGTGCTGTTATTATTAAATGTAAAAATAAAATTCATTTGATGAACATACTTATCATATATATATTTTTAGTTCCTTAAGATAATATATATTAATATATGCTAATATCAATGTTCGTACATATTTTGATTTCAAATTGATTGAAGCTAATAGTTAAAATACATCATGAACTGATATCGAGTGTTTTCAAAAAAAAAAAAGTTAGTTTCAAAATAGCTATACTTATAAGATAATATATATTGATATATATTAATAAGAAATGATCCACTTATATTAGTGTAAAATTAATTTAGTTTTATACGTTTTCGTAGTTTTTTTATATATACAATTTATATTTGATTAATCTGATCGATGTCATATAAATCGTACACTTCAAATTTTGAATAAATTAAATTTTTTTAACTATTTGTTTGATATAAAAAAAAAATTTAATCGTTAAATATATATAAAAAAGACGGTACTCTCGATCGACATGATATAGATATCGGATCTATGCTTTACGTGCACAACAAGTATAATTATATTGCTAAATTCAACGGTCAATTTGTTAAAATATCAAGGTATATAAAATTATAAAACGTGTAAAACTAGTTAATTTTATATCAATATAAATTGATTGATCTCTTCTATATTATTTATTTATTTAGAATATAGCTAAGCATATCAAATGGTATACCTCTCAAAACTTGCTAGCGGCTCATTGTCATTAAGAACAAGGTGCAAATTTATGTACTGGACAGGATGTGAAGCCAAGTCATGTAGAACTTCTTTAACTTCACTGACTTTTGTGAAAATCACCATAATCTTTTCAGGAATAGCATTGAAAGAATTCAAAATTTGGTGACTCGATCGATATTGGCCGAAATGAGATAGAAAGAATCTTCTTTAAGCATAGGAACAAATTGTGGAGCATCTGAGTTTTTAACCATGAACTGCATAGAAGAGAGAATAAATTAGTAGTTAAAGTGTAATGAGCATACTTTAACAAACCAAAAACTAATTTACAGAGAAATAAATACCTTGGCAACCACAGCCAAGAAATCCAATCTTAGCAAAAAAAATCTATTTGGTCAGGTGTTGTTGGTTCTACTTGATAATCTGTGTGTTCATATTCGTATTATTTTTTTATGTTATAATTATGTTTAAAGTTTTATAAATTTATATAAATTTTAAAACATTAATAATCCGTGTTATATAAATTTTAATACGTTCGTGTATTCTTTTTTGTTGCTAAGTCATAAATTTTATTAAGAATATGAACTCTCAAAAAGGACAAACAGAAGCAACACCTCAACTACAAAGGTAATAGACATCCGGTGGTGATAAATCTCCCAGACCATAAACAACAAACCCCCATAAACCAACAAAGGCTATCAAATAACAACCGATGAAAATAAAAGAAAATGAAACCAAAACAATTATCAGAAGGTCCTTGAGCAAGATGAGCACTAACAACTTTAAAAAATCATGATTCACCATTAGGCCAATAAAAATCCAATCTGGGCACACCCGTTCAAGCCAAAGCATTCACCATACCAATTGCCTTTCTGGAAATATAACACATATCAACAACACTCATAATTCACGATAAAAAATCGATATCCAACGATAATGTCCAAAGTTTCAAAGTCTATCAAGTACCTTCAAACATCAATTCACCACCACAATGAAAATCGATTTAATTTTGATTTTATAAAAACTTCCAAAACATAAATCAAAACAAAAAATCCTTAAAAGACAAAGACAACATCCTGAACTACATAAACAAATGACACAAACCACAATCCCTGGCACGAATTCACAAATAACACAAATGTACAAGACTTGATCAGACCTCCAAAAGAGCCAACAATAGAACACACTGTAGACATGAAACCAGTCCACCCCTAACAAAACCCCCAAAACTTCTCAAAGCAAGATAATCCGAGAAAACTCTCTCATCCCTTAAAAATCTGAAAAAATTGGAACAAGCAATGTCCATAATTCATCTCCATACCACAACAGATGACAACTATAGCCACAATAAACTTATTAAAGGAATTTTAAAATAGATTGCTCACAGCCAACTTTCGCAAACTCACAAATCAAACACCTACACTTTAGTTTGAGAATAATCCTCTTCATATTTTGCTCACACAGACCCCTCAAACTCTAAGCAAACAAGACCCAAATTATAGGAGTCTATCAGAAAAAAAAATGTATCCATCTCCAGGGCATTACAATTAAATAACACTTCAGCAGTTTAGACCACATTCGTGTATTTGTGTCTATTCGTATTATTTTTTCGTGTCGTGTCGAATTTTATATCGTATTTTAATTATTTTTTTCATATCATATTCATATCGTATAATCGTATCATATCTAAAATTGTCCCTGGCATAGACTAACAATTCTTTATCTTTATAGGTGGTGGTGGTTTGTATAGTTCCAACTCAGTGAAGTAGTGCTGTGCTGATCTATATCTAGTTTTATCATTTGCCTACAGTAGAAAAGAGTAAGTTTTTTTATAGCAATTCTAGAATATAGGTATAGTTGAGATGTCATACTCACATATGTTTTGTATTTTGTATTGTTTATGTATGCATATAAGAATTTGTTATTGCATATATATATATATATAAATAAAAGAGCTGACCAAAAATTAATAATGCTAATCTTATTTTTGACAGTGCATCATCAAAATGTTCTAACCTATCCTGACAGGACTTGTATCATTCTATGATTGGCTCTATTCAACAAATTAAATAACAAAATTCACATCCACAATGGGATTCAAACTTCTTCTCAATCTATTGGTCTTAATTATTCATTAGCATCCATAACACACAAAGAAAAAACTAATACAAAAAGCTCTAACAAAAAAAGTCATCAAAACTATTAAAAAAAAAAAACAATTAATGCACATGCAGCAAACCAAAAAAAAAGAAAAGAAGCAACAACACAAATTATCAGTCAAAACAAAATATCAATTAAAACATAAGAATACAAACATAAATTTGCATTTATAATGGATGATAAAAACTCAAATATAACTCTGACTAAATATAGATAGTTCAAACAATATCCTTCATATCACAACTATAAAGGAACAAAAGAAATAAAAGATGGAAATCACTAATTAATTCAAAATATAAGACACATAAAATAAATATTTTAACAAAGAAAGGTTTTCCTGCCTAACCGTTGCCAAAACACAGGTAGTAAAGAACTTATCAAATTCAAAACACTGAAAGAATTTACCTGACCAAAAACATTGACATAAATCAAAGCTACATAAAAATCGAGTACAAAAGAAAAAGAAAAAAGCAAATAAGAAAAAAAAACCATAATTATAATTAATATGTTTGAAAATAACAACATAAATTAAGAAACACAAATGTAGTAATCAAAATTTGAAATTCATCATAAAATTAAAAGAAATATGAAACAAATTCTTATACCATGAACCATGATCGGCTTTGAGTGATCTTCCTGATTGTACTTTTTGGATCTCTTTGAGAATCTGTTGCTTTCTTTTCTTCTCACTTTTCTACATTCTGTTTCTGCTGCTGTCATCATCTGATCCATGTCCAAGCATCTTCTATGCAACCTTCTGCAATACAATATTTTCATAAGCATTGAATCATAAGCATGGAATCGGGAAAGCATAGAGACTCAATAAAGTTTCAAGAGAAATCAATAATCTATTTTCTTCTCATTCAAAACATTATATTAAGCTCAACGTAATCTCTCGCGGTAATATCTAAATTGCAAAATCAACCTTTAGGAATTTTTCAAATCAAAAGGAGCCTAAATTAATTATTATATTCCAACCATTTCACAAACCTTTTTATTAAAATTATCTTTATTATTTATTTATTTATTTTTTTGATTTTGAAGTTAAAATTTTGAAACTTATAACAATTAGACACATTAACCTTAATTGTTCATATACCAAAAAAAATTGAAATTAAAAAAAAAAGATACAAACTTCTTTAATTTTTTTTTTTTTTTACAAAGGTGGTCATATTCTAAGGGAAAATTGGGAAAGAGAATTTACAAGTGTTAGAGATCGAATCGCAACCTTACTCGAATTGGCCTCGTTGGTGAATCATTTAAGTTAAACCCAAGTTCAACTTCTTCAATCTTTCCTCTTACTCTCTTGAGACACTTAGAAAATTTGGAAGTCCCCTTAATTAATTAGCTATGAGCTTTATTAATGGAAAATGGCTGACAAAAGATCCATACATTAGCAAGACTAAATCAAGTGATAAAGGAAACAAAGACAATATCATTGCATATATCCACTGTAAGGTTCATGATATATATTAAAATTTTGGTGCACCAGCAGGCACCCTAGCTAGTTAGCTATGCAATTATATAAAACATCAAAGCTGCTCTTCTTAGCTAATTTCATTGCTACATCCCTCGAAATTTGCTCTCTTAATTTTAATTAAGCTTGTGGTTTTATTGCCTAATAATTATGCATGAGGAGAAAGGGCTTTTCAAGCCATGTACGTGGATCACATGATTGGGAAATCCCACTTTTCAGGATGGATTTCGTAGTTCCATAACTCTTGTTGCAGTTCTTCTTCGTTGCAGCTGGATCCATGCATAAACTTGTTCAGTTTCTCCTTTAATATTTGTGCTGCACCAAATGCTCCAATCTGGGACCAAAGAAATTAATTCAAAATGCTTTTAATTAGACAACTTCCAATTTTCTTATTTGGCTGAACAAGAAGAAGAAATATATATTCATGTCGAAATTGGAGAGCAGTGGCTAATTACCTCAACATGAACAATGTGGAAAACTGTATTCCCCACGACCGAGAAGTTGGCGTTTAGTACTTCTGCTCCTTGTTCATGAAGTATGCAAATCATCTCATAAAACATGAACTGATTGTCTTGCCCAGTCATCAAAACCACCTCCATGGAAGAACCTTTTTCGTTAATCCTAATTTCAGGAGATTTCAAGCTTACTGTGGTTTCAGCTGCAGTACTATTGGTGCATCTATAAGATCTCTTTCTTCCCATTAGGCTTTCCTTTTTCTCCCTGGATTCCTTCAACCTTGTTTCCAGGCTCTTTATGTAGTTCACAGCTTCATCTATTTGATCAGGTAGTGACAATGGCTCCTGCAATCAGAATCCACACTTTTAAGATCAATTCTGAAAAAATTCAGAGCCCCGGCATTATTGTTATAAAGAAAGAAAAAAAAAACACCTTAGAATTATGATGGGGGAGTAGAGAATTGAGCCTGGAGTACAAATTCTTCATATGATTTCTCCTGTTCTTCTCAATGATCTTCCTCTCAACCTTAGCTGAAGAACAACGAGACCTCTTCTCCATTCCCTTATTCACACCCAAATTATGAACCAAGTATTTCATTTGAAGTTCCATTGGTGTTTATGACTAAGCTGTTTTATATTGGTTTATATACACACACAAAACAAATGTGGCTAATAAGTAAAAGGGGTGGAAAAAAGAAGAAGTGGAAAACGCCGAATCTTCAGTAAGCGAGTGAAAGGGGATTACGATGGATTATGATGAAAGAAAAGTTGAAAAAAAATAAGAACACGTAGGCGTCGTCACTCATGTTACGTCACCTGTCACTAATAAGCATCAGTACTGGGCAGCTCTAATCCAGCCCAACCCTCTATTTATTAAGAAAGATTTTGTTTTTATTTATTGATAGTTAAATTTTTTTAATTTTATAAATTAATTTTTTATATTAATATTGAAATTTTTTAATTTTATAAATCGATTGACGTATGATTCATTTATTTTTTATTTTTAATATATTAAAATATCTGTATTATTTTATTAATTTTACTTATAAAATTTAAAAAATTAATTGACGGTGTAAACATAATTATTTTTATTTAGAATTATATTGCTCCTTAACATAGTATATTTACACGTGCCTATCGCTTTCTTTTTGCTTTTTCTTCCGTTTCCAGGAAATCGCTATGTTTCTTGAATTGATTCTACCTGTCTTTACTTCTGCTGACGTCTATTCCATTTTTGTGTGATTTTTAATTTTTGAATATTCCCGAAAAGGTCAAAAGTTTTTTTTCTTTCCATTTTTCTGTGTATTTTTAATTTTTGCAAATCCCCATAAAGGCCAAAAGTTTTTTATATATTTTTATTGAGATTTCATTTTTTGAGATATTTTTTATATTAGAACTCAAGCTAATAAAGTTGATTGGGAGAATATAAAAAACATTCCCTCCATTGAAAATAATTACACAAAAATAATTTTTAAAAAAAATAAAAAAAAAAATTATTAAAAAAAAAAATGTAAAAATCATTATATATGAAATAATTTTTTTTCTTTTCTTTTCCCTCCTCTTTCCCATTCCCTCCCTTCTCTCATTCTCCCATCTCTTACTTCCCTTCCGTCATTTAAGCTGCTGTCATCTACTCAAGATAGAAACAAGAAATCAAAAAGCAAAGGTAAAAACTAAAAAGAACAAACCTTTGACAGAAAAAACATCACGAATTTCAGCCAACACCAAAAAACTAAAATATATAAATATTTTAAGTTTTTAAGTGAAAATAAAAACTACCCATTTTATCAAATCTCCACTTTTTTCAAATCCAATCAAGAAACATCCCCACTTTTTCTTTTTCAACAAAATCAACTAAAAAGCTAAGCTAAAAAAGATAACACTATAAACAAAAAAAAGGTCTTGTTTGAGAAACCGTTCACAAGATTTATAACAAAAGAGTAGAAGAGAGTTTAAAGATAGTTTGAGATTGAAACATCTATTTCTGACTCTTTACATTGACAAAAATTGATACCAAAGAGAAGGAAACGACACAGAGAGACGAAAATGGAAGAAGAATAGATTTTTTTCATTAAGGTATTTAGATCTTTATAATTTTCTTAACAATAATTTTTTAACTTTTCATTTTTTTTTTATAAATTATTTTATATCATTGAACAATTATTCTGATTCAAAGGAGGTTTTTCAAATTCTCCCAAGTTAATTCAACACACTTGCTCTATTACCATAGGAAAAAAATATATATATATCATAATAAATTAAAAACTATATATTTAATATAAAATTATTCAAAACATATATTAAAAAATTCAAAAAATAAATAATGAAACGCGGTTCATTTCACTATTGGAGCTGCTTTCAAGTCAAGTTCATCAGCTGGATTAAATCCGAGTCCAGCGAGTGCTTTCCGAGCCGTATACAAAAAGTGAAAGTGAGATGAGAGTGGGGGACCAGCTGATACGTTTTCCTTGCTCGATTGGGGGATGGGTGTCAAGTGTCAACAGAGACTTGAAGACCAAGATATTGCTTTGCTGCTACTTTTACTATAACTACAAAGGTTTGACCATGGCAGCTGGGTCTGAATTCTGATACATGGGGAAACACACTGTATGAATTGCGGCCCAAACTATTCATAAACAACAGGCTTGGTCCTGACTCTCCTTCCATTCAGTGTTGACTGTCAACAGCCAAGTTAAAGTTAAGGTTTTATAGTGCTTTCTTCATTCAGTGTAGACGTGTCAATTGGGCTAGTGGAATTGGTTTTGAGTTGGATTAATTTGCATCGAATCAATTCAGATTTTAAAATTTTTGAATATTTTTGGATTTAGATTATTTCATATTTGGATCATTTTGAATTTGGATTATTTTTAGTTCGAGTTGTTCAGATCATTCCGAATTCGTATCATTCGAGTTTGACACTTGAGTTATTCAAGTTTAGATCATTCGGATTCAATTTTTTAATTTTAAAATCAAATCAAATCAAATTTAAACAATCATTTGATCCAGTCAAACTTAAATAGAATTTATATTGAAATATATAAAATAAGTAATAAATAATATTTAAAAATAAATATAGACATTGTAATTTTTAATTTAAAAATAAATATCCATCTTATTCGATTTTTTTGGATTCGAGCATAATCCGATAATTTTTCAAATTCGAGTATCTGTTTTACTTAAAATAGTATTATTATATACTTGAAATTGTTAACCCAATCCATTTACATATTTGTAAATGTATTGTTATAACGTAATGTACAAATCATTATAATACAATACACATATCTATGACCTATTTTATATGCTTTTAGAAAATAACGTGATAAAACTTAAAAATTTATACATTTAAAATAAAAACAACACATTTATCCTAAAAATAACATATATAACAATAAGAGATTATATAATTTAATCCAAATTACATGATAAGATATTATTATATCATAGCATACAAATTTTTATGATAAAATACACATATCGTTATTAACAACCTATTTGATGTACTTTATTTTAAATTAAATGAGAATGGATTATACTTTTAAAATAAAAATAATACTTTTATTTTAAATAATATGTATAACGATAAAAAAAATGTTATGAGATTATCATAAGTATATCCATTATAATTAAAATATATAATTTATTTTAAATCTTATTATAAAATTATCATAATTGATATGACATTTTATTATTTACTTAAGATATTACTATATTTAAAAGACTATTTTAGTCTTTGAAAAATTATTTTGAAGTCTTGAACAATTAATTTAAAAAGGTTATTATGGTCATAATATAACAAACTTACTTATAAAAAATACAACAAATTTACTATTTATCCAATCCAGCGACTTGATTTAAAATAAATATATTATGATTGATTTATAACCGATTGATTAAAATTTTAATTCCTAATATCCTAACACTATATACAATAATATTGAGTTTTTTTCATTTTCAAATTTTTTTCAGTCATTGATTGCATGATGCATACTTTATCATATTAAAAAAATTAGTAATTACAAGTTATAAAATTAAAATAAATTAATAATTTATGTTATAGTTATTATTTTATTAAATTAATATTTTTAAAATAAAATTATACTTAATTTAAGTTCGGATCATTTCGAGTTAATTGTTTGAGTCAATTCGGATTCGGATCATTTCGGGTTTGAGTCAATTTGAATTCGAGTCATTCTGATTTTTGGTTGGATCGGATTCCGGTTGTTGACTTTTCTGATCAAATCGGATTTGATTGGATTTGATTCGGATGAGATGATCGAACTTTTCGGATTCAAATCAGAATTAATAAATCTAATTCAGTGTATTTAAGCAGGAAAACACAAAGGCGGGCTGGTATCTGGGAAAGTCCTTGGAAGTTCATAGGCAATGCCATCGAACCAGCAGGGTCTCAGACCAGACTATCTCTCTCTGATTTTAATGCCAATGCCCTTTTTATCATTTCTTGGAAATGGGGTTTTTTTTTTTTTTGGGTTCATTGCTGCGTGAATAATTTCATTGCAATGCCACAAAACTGAAATTAATAAATATTAAATATGCACTTTTGATGTCAATTGTTATGATGGAAGTAGACTCAGAATATTGAAAGCTTAAGTCAATACTAATTTATTCGATTAATCCTATGATAACACGTTGATTATTGTTACCAATAGATATTAATGGTACTTTAATAATAATAATAATAATAATAATAATAATTTAGGTGATATTATCTCAGCAAATCTCATCAAGTTAAACTACTCTAAAAATAACTTTTAACTATCTTAGTAACTAATCAGGATAAGGTTTATTTAACTCTAATTAGTTACCAGGTATGGGTCCCTTGTCTAATTTATATATTGCTTGTGAAATCATCTCAAGATAATTATACAAAACAGAAATAAACTAAAAGACACATGTCAAGTAAAAGAAAGTTTCATATCAAGTAAAAGAAAGTTGTTTCTTTATGTAATTGGAGCATGATCGTTTTTTTGAACAACTATGGCTGAAAGTACGCTTAAAATTATTTTAGCTTTTATAATTTTTACATTGGTATCAGAGCTAGGTTCTCTGGTTATGTTGTTTCGATTACAAAATATATGTTTTTTTTATCTCTTTTGAGTATGTTTTCAAAGCATGTATTTGTTCCAAAATTATGCTGATAATTTTGGTAAAAAAATATATCATATATGATTTTCATGTTGTTTTGATATATCTATGTATGATTTTCGCATTATAATGTCCTAAACGATATTTGCATATGTTTAATCAAATTAAAACATGAAAAATCAAATGTCTAAAACGGGTTTTTTATGTCTATAACCCGGAATTGTTGTTTTGATGATTAATCATGTTTTGTTAAAGTTTTGGCTGAAATCAATGAATGGGTCATCGATATGTCATTAACTTATATTTTGGATGCGTTTAATTACATTATTGAAGCTTGAAATCAAAGAATATTTGATTGACTCGAATGGTTTTTGCATGAATTTTAATCGAAAAATTCTTAATAAATTAGTCATGTTTTAGGCGATTAAAATCGAAATTGTTTGAGGATTTTGATTTGTACATGCCTCAATCATGTTTTGCATATTATGTAATGTATTATAACGAGACTAAATGTAAGAATTAGAGAAAGATTAAAACGGGTCTTAATGGGTATGAAACTTAAATTTTTTGAGTAAATTCGTTATGATTGACGTGTTTTAATGCAATTTAAAGCATGAGCTTTATAAATATATATATGTTAATTGAATATTAGAGGATTTAATTGCATAAAAAAATCGATGAAAAGTGAAAACCATATAGAATTGAATAAAACCTGAAAAAGACCCAAAACGGGTTGAATTTGCTATAGTTGGGTTGGGTGAACAATATTGAGTCAGCGAACAGTATTGATTTGGAACAGTGCCCGGATAGTGAATAGTGACAGAATCAATAAATTGACCCGTGTAACCTCATTTGGATTTCTTTTTTGATACCGTTTGTCCCGTAGTTCAATAATTTTACGCTAAATTTATTTATAATTTTTATAGAATTTAATAATGGCATAAAATATATTTGTTATTTAATATTTATGCATGATTAAATGATAAATGAATTTTATGCACATATATTCTGAAATTTTATTTCATGGTAAAATATTTTGTATTTTGATATTTTATTGGCAATATGTATTCTCCCTATAAAGTTTCAAATATTTATGTACTCTTAGCCTAAAGTTAAGTGCATAATTGAATATATTTAGTATAAAATTTATTTACTAATTTTGGTATTTAAAGTTTAATTACAATATGCACAATCATATGCCATGATATTTATTTATTTATTCAGTATATGATGATTTATCTTGGGCATACTTTAATTTTCTCCATACATATTGGATATCATTATTAAAGTTCTACATCATTAGCTTGAGAGTAACCATAACATCTTAAGTTGATTGATTTAGATAAAATAAGTAGTCATTTAAAGTAGAGTTTATTTAAATAACTACATAAGGAAAAAGACATTCATATGGAATTATGTGTGATACACTTGCAATATGTTAGCATGATATAATATTATATTCCGCTGTAATTACTTTATGATATACAATAAATTTTATCCATACATTTTGGATATCATTATTATAGTTCTAAATCATTAGATAAAATTAGTAGTTATTTAAAATAAAATTTTCTTTAAATAATTACATACGAAAAATGACATTAATCTGGAATTATTTATGATATGTAATAAATTTTATGCATACATGTTGAATGTTATTATTTAATGTTCTAAATCATTAGCTTGAGAGTAACCACAACATCTTAAGTTGATTGATTTAGATAAAATTATTAGTTATTTAAAATAAAGTTTTTTTTTAAAAGAATAATTACATAAGGAAAATGACATCGTTAAAGAATTATTTTATAAAAATTAATTATTTGGCCCTATAGGGAGGTAATTAATTTTGTAAAGTGATTACAGTGATAAAACAAGATTTCATCAAAGGTAAATTTTTTTTAGGCCCATAAGAATGGATTATTTAATTTTAGTGTTTTAGTTATTCTTTTATCATAAAGTTATGTAGATTCTTATGCATGATGCACCTCTGCCCACAAGAAGGTTTGAATTTACTATTTGAATATAAATGTGATTTATTCAAAATAAAGAATTATTTTCACAGCATGATTGTGTTATTTGGTTTTGCAGTTATTTCTACTAGTTTGGTAAATAAAGCTGCTATAAGTTTAATGTTATTGGATGATAAAATTACTCTGATTGAAAGAAGAAAATTGAGCTATTTTTGGGTGTAAGGACTTTGACTTGGTGCTTCAAGGGGACAAAAATGTCCTCAACAAATCAAGTGAGCAAAGAGAAAAGATTTGCATGTACAGTGGGAGAAATCTAACCATTTAAGTACACTACAAGAGAACGGAGAATTAACGACGGAAGTATTTTCGATGGATTTTTTCCGTCGAAAATAGTCCATATTACCGACGGAATTTAGAATATTACCAACGGAATTTCGTCGGTAATATTTATGAATATTACCGACGAAATTTTGGACTATTTTCGACGAAAATTTTGTATTACCGATAAAATTTTTACGAATGAAATTTTTCATTGGTAATACTTTGGCGGGAATCTAATTGGTTCCCGCTAAAGTATTATCGACGGATGAGGATTATTACCGACGGAATTTTCGGTCAGTAAAAAAAGACATGGATTTTTATAATTTAAAAAAAAAAAAAACCGAAAATTGAATTCCATCGCTAATACTTATTAGCGACAAAAAATTCCGTGGCTAATAAGCTTATTAGCTACGGAATTTTCCATCGCTAATAAGTATTAACGATGAAATTTTCCTTTTAACAATTACTTTTATTTATTATTTATATAAATCAATTTCAATTATTAACCACGGAATTTCCCGTCGCTAAAAAGTATTAGCTATGAAATTTTCTTTTTCATAATTAATTTTATTTCGAAAATTGAGGAACTTTTGACCGACGGAATTTTCGTCGATGATGACGAAAATTTCGTCGGTAAAAGTCTCGGGCATTATAATATGCCCGAGACCTTTTCTTATTTCCTCTCCTTCCCCCATCCCCGTGCCTCTCGAAACCCAACCCAGCTCCGCCCCAACTGTCCGCCGTCCCATGCACGCCAGCCGCCGTCCCACCATTGCTCTCCTTTCATGTGGATATGTCTTCAGTTCTTACAGAGAGGTTTGATTATGCATTAACATTTTTGTTAATTTTGTTTAAAATTTGGCTGCCAATTTTCGTTTGTGGAAGTTCATGTTCTGCTAATAGTTTTGATGATTCTCTTTCCAGGTTAAATCTGTAGTGTTGCACACATTAAATAGAACGAGATTCAGTGTGGCAGTAGATTCCTTGCTTAAGACTGGTTAGTAAAACTGTCATAGAACTTCACTGCATTTATATCTTATATTCTTTCTGTTCTTCTACTCAATGAAAATTCTCAATGGACTAAAACAATTTGAAGAATTCTTCAAATATAGAATGACTTCATTGTGTTTCTTCACGTTGCAGGGCAAGTTCTCTCATTGCAGGAGGGAAATATGCAAGGCTTTCCATGGTTGTAGGACAAACTATTGTTCTTGGTGTGTATCAAACTGTGTTTTAAAAAAAATTAATAATATATTTTAGTAATATATTTATATAATTTATAATATAGAAATTAATGTGAAGTAATAATAAATTTTATTAATATTATATACTTTTTTTATTCCAATTCAAAAATTACGACGAAATATTTCGTCGGTACCGACTTAAGAATTACCAATGGAATTTTTCGTCGGTAAAAGTCTGTTCCCTTGTACTGGTATGATGTACATCAAATCCTATATCAATAAGTCCATTCAGAGTTCCACCCTAGATTGTGACAATATCAAGGATTACTTGAAAGCCATCAAAGACCTGTTTGTAAAATCTGATAAGTTTTTGGCTACCACCTTGATAAGGAAGCTTTCAGGAATAAAGCATAACAATTCTAAAAGCGTGCGTGGGCACATTATGGGATTTGAGAGACATGTCACTCAACTTAAGTTTTAGAAATTGAGTTTTCTTAGTCATTTTTATCACTTTTATATTCAACTCTCTTCCTAATGAGTATAGACCATTCAAAACACACATAAAGTAAAATGGTCTATCAATGAACTCTTAACTATGTTTGTTCAAGAGAAGAGAACTGAAGAATGAGAAACTAGAGATAAAAAAAAAAAGGGTGATAAGAAAGAAGGAAAAAGGCCAATAAAGAAAAATGGCATTAAATCCTTCTTTTGTAAAGAAACTTAGACATGTAAAGAAAGATTGCCTAAAGTATAAAAAGAGGCTCGAAAAGAAAGGTAAACTCATTTCTTATGTATGTAATGAATCTCTTTTGTTGATGTTCCTCATAATACATGGTGGTTAGACTTGGATCAACGAGTCATATTTTTACCACCATGCAAGGTTTCATAAAGCTAAGGAAATCGAAAGAAAGTGGGAGAAGCATCTACTCCGGAAATCGATTACCTTCACAAGTGGAAGGAATATGGACTCTCAAGATTATTTTGAAATCAGGATCTATTTTAGACCTTGAAGAAAATATTTATGTTCCATTTTTTTTTTACAAATTTTGATTTCCATTCCTAAATTAAAAAAATTGGATTTTGAACTTAAGTTTAAAAATTCTATTGTTGAAATTTCAAAAGATAATGTTTCTATTGGTTTTTGTCATTTAATTGATCATTTATAAAATTGATTTGGATCCTGATTATGAGGATAGTTTATTAACTATGCATAAGATTTTTAACAGTAAAAGATGTGCTATAAATGAAAACTCCTCTAAGTTGTGGCATAAAAGATTGTGTCATATCTCTATGTAGAGAATAAGATATTGGTAAATGATTTTACTGAGTTTGACACTTGCGTTAGTTGCATTAAGTGAAAGCAAACTAACAATCCACAAAAAAAAAAAGCTAAAAGAAGCACTGAAATTTAAGAGATCATGCATATTCCTCTAAGTTTATAGAGTAATGCCTTAAAAACTGTTATTTATGTCTTAAATAAAGTTTCAACTAAACCAATTTCTAAAACTTCTACTAAATTATGGTGTAGACACCTAATTTTATCCGGGCCCCCCTAAACCAGGTAAATTCTTCTTTGTATTTTTTTAGAATGCAGAATATCCCTTCTCATCTTGCAGATGGTCCTCCAAGAGTTGTGATTCGGAGTTCAGCATGAAAAGTCAATCCGAAAAAAGTCAACTCTAAAAAAGTCAACTTCTAAAAGTCAACCACTAAAAAAGTCAACCTTTAGTCAAAATCAAAATTTGAAGTTGAATTGAACAATGGCGAAATAATTTTGATAATTCGAGGTCTACAATGAAAGATATGGAGTTTGGAAGAGGGATTGCAGAAATTTCAGTGTAGGGGAAGCCCTAATTCAGCAAATTTGGGAAAAAATGTTTAAACAATCAAATTGGTCGAAATAGAAGGTTCCAAATGGAATATAATTAATGATTACGGGTATTGGAAGGGTCAATTGGAAGTAGAACCAAAGGAAGAGTCAATTTGGAAGGAAAACCGAAAATTAGGGTTTTGGTTAAAAATGAAGAATTTGCAAATTTGGGGAAAACTACAGAGATGGTCTGATTCGGTGAAATTGAAGTCCCCAATTGATGAATAATGAATAAACAAGGGTACCCCAAATCCAATTTGAAGTGAATCCAAAGGAAGAGCTAATTAGAGGAGAAACGGGAAAATTCTCAATTTTGGAATAAAAAGTAATAAACTAAATCAAAGAGGAATTCAGATGTAAAAATTGGGCTTTTTGGACCAACTCAAATTCAATATAGGACAAAGGAAGTGGAAAAATAAAATCCAAAAATCGGACCCGTTTTGAGTAAAACCGAGGTTTCGGAGGTTGAAGGGCATTCTCGAAAAGTCCCAAAGAAAATTACAAAAAAATAGCAAACGAGCTCGAAAAATTATGAAAACTCCCAGATCTAAGATTTATAATTTTTGGAAGATATTGATGAAGAAAAATCAGGAATCGGAGCTCATTTGAAAAAAGGCAAAATTCGGGTGCATTCCGAGAAAAATAGAAAACAAGCTTGGAAAATTATAAAAACTTTCAGATCTGAGTTTTATATTTTTGGAAGAGATCGGTGAAGAAAAATCCGAAACCGAAGCTCATTTGAAAAATGGCAAAGTTCGGGTGCACTAAGCCGAAATTCCAGAAGGTAATTCCGGAGAAAATAGCAAACGAGCTCCAAAAATTATGAAAACTTCTAGATATGAGTTTTATAAGTTTTGGAAGAGATTGGTGAAGAAAAATACAGAATCGGAGCTCATTTGAAAAAGGTGAATTTTGGGTGCCCTAACCCGAAAAATTCAAGAGAAAATTTTGGGAAAAATAGGAAACGAGCTCGAAAAATTCTGAAAATCTCCAGATCTCAATATTATATTTATTTGGATGGATTGGAGAAAGAAAAACCAGATTTGGGGTCCGTTTTCAATAAAATCAAGTTTGGGGCCAAAATACAATTTTACCGAAGAAACCGAAAAAGGCCAATTTTGCAAAATTAAAAGGTGAAAAAAATGAAGGAAATCCTAGAACATACCGGGCCCTTGGCCAGCCAGCATAGGGGAGAAAGGGTGGGGATTTAATCAACCTTATCCAATGGTCACTATCTAATGGCAAGATGTCATTTTTACTATCTTGGATCGTTCTTACTCATCCAATGGCCTAAAGATCAAATTGCAAGATGACATTTTTATTGTCATGAAAATGTCCTCATCCAATGGCCAATATTTGTGGAATAAAGATGAGCACAAGTCATCCAATGGTTGAAAATGCATGTAGCCAAATGAAATATCCTTGCTCATCCAATGACTTAGGCACCTTATGAAAAGATAAGTATATCCTTGAATGGATAAGATCAATTTGCAAGATGACATTTTTTTGTCATGAAAATATCTTGGATCCAAGGGCTTAGATTGTGTAGGACAATTAAATGAATTAATCTCCACCCTTCACCAAGACACAATGGGGTTCGGCCAAGGCTATTCAAAGGGAAGAGGGGTTTCATTTTTCAAAAAAAAAAAAAGGTTGGCTGATTTTGAGTCTTGGGCAGTAGCTAAAACCTTAGAAAAAAATATTTTTTGAAAGGAAGGAAAGAAAGCTTTTGCAAAGGTTGCCATTCTACCCTTGCTCATACATTTTTCTTCTTCTTCCTCATGCTTTATTTCTTGATTTTCATGTGATTTCCTACCATTGTCTTTGCTTAATAAATCTTTCTTGTTGTTCTTGCTTTTCAAAAATAAATAAAACAATGGTTAGGCTTCATGATCTTGATGAGAATCAAGTGAGGACTTTGTCCAACATCCTAACCATGGAGTCCATTTCCATTTTTTTTTTATATTATTTATGTCATAACGATTTTTTCGACCGCTACGACGAATTTTGAAAACAACAAAAAATGGAGTCGCCACCAATCTTTTTTGCTAGGTGTGATTGGCCACCTATTAAAGCCGATTTTATTAAAATATCTTAAAATTAATTAAAATATTTTGTAAAACCAATTTCGAAGTCCGCGCTTTGAACCAGAGAGAAAACAAAATCGGGTTCGGGAGTCGGTTACGTGCGGGGAAGGATTAGCACCCCCGCAACGCCCGTTTAGAAAACGGTACCACTTGATCACGTGTTATCTTAAATCTCGGTTTAATGGATTTAACATCGGTATTTAAAAATAATTCTCTCTTATTTTCATTTTATTTTATTTTTTTAAAAACATGTTTATTATTTTTTTGAATTTTTTTGAACTGTTATTATTCTTTAAAAAAGGAAAGCGAACATAAATTTGTTATCGAAAATACTCATTAAATATTCCCGACACTCTCGGTGGTATTTAACGAGATCTTCTCACCTCAAGACATCTCAAGAATCACAACCGTGATCCTTCGAATTCCGTCGTCGGCAATTTACATCCATTTTTTATTCAAATGCGTATGATGCGAGTATTTAAATATCGAATGCATACGGCTTAATATATAACTATAAATTAAACATGCGAATCATAATATTAAGAACACGAGCAAGGCAAAATATCGAGCGCAATAAACATTCGCTCTTTATTCATTTTTTTTATTTTGATTATTTCCATTTTTTTTTTAAGCGAAAACGAATTTTTATATCGAGCATGTCGCTAAATACTCCCACCACTTGTGGTGATATTTAACGAAATTCTCGCACCTCAAGATATCTTAGGAATCACTACCGTGACGTCCTTCGAATTCCGTCGTCGGTTATTCGCATTTATTAAAATCCCTTTTTTTTTAAAAGTTAAAATGCTTTTAATAATTTTTTTTAAAATCGAAACC
This sequence comes from Fremontodendron californicum, assembly GCA_030761205.1. NCBI lineage: Eukaryota > Viridiplantae > Streptophyta > Magnoliopsida > Malvales > Malvaceae > Fremontodendron > Fremontodendron californicum. The sequence goes on along the minus strand of JAULJL010000025.1, from coordinate 6,406,272 downwards.
GAATAATAAAAATACGACGAATAGTGAGCAAAAATAAATAAACAAAAATAGATATAAATAAAGAAATTGAAATCATACCAAAAATATCGAGAATCCGAAAAATTAAAATGTCGGACTTGATCTTCGTAAAATCACCTGAAAATGTCAAAAATCAAAACTTCAAAAACGATTATCGTGAATTTTTCTTTAAATTTTTTTATTATATTTTTTTTCTTTTTATTTTTTTCTATTTTTTAAAATTAATTATTATTACTATTTTTTATTTTTTTATTTCTTTCTTTTCTTTTCTTTCTTTTTTTTTTCTTTTTCTTTTTTCTTTTCTTTTCTTCTTTCTTTTTTTTTTTTCTCTTATTTTTCTTCCTGGCCCAAAACCAGGCCTGCTGAGCCAGGCCTGGTTCTGGCCTGGCCTGGCCCAGCTTTTCTCCTTTTTTTTTTTTTTTTTTTTTTTTTTTTTTTTGTGCGGGTGGACCCGCGCGGACCCGGGTCGGATCCGGGTCCAGGCGCGGATCCTCCCCGCTATAAACGGCGTCGTTTCGGCGCCTTTTTTTTTTTTTTTTTTTTCGGGTCGGGCGCGCGGACCCCGGGTCGACCCGCGGGTCCACGCGCGGACCCTGGCTCCAAAACGGCGTCGTTTTGACGCCGTTTAATTTTTTTTAAAAAAAATGGGTGACCCGCGCGGACCCCGGGTCGACCCGCGGGTCCAGGCGCGGGTCACCTTGACCCGCTTTCCCTATACGGTGCCGTTTTGGCACCGTATAAATAACCCCAAACCCCTCTTTTTTTTCACTTTTTCCCCTTTTTTTTTTCTCTTCTCTCTCTCTCTTCTTTTCTCTCAGCCAGAAGCAAACCAGCCACCCCGAACCCAGAAGCCGGCGGCCGGACCGCCGTGCCAGCCGCCGTCCACCGCTGCCGGCCGCCGCTCATCGGCGGCCGGCGAACTCCGAATTACCTATCCGAGGGGGTTTCGACCCCCTCGTCACGGATCTGGGCTCCGTTTTGCCCAAATCTCACCTGAGATGCCTAGATCTAGGATTGAAAACTTTTTTTTTGTTTTTGTTTTTTTTTTTTTGTTTGGTTGGTTGGTTTTTTCTTGCAGGGACTTTTTGGTTTTCGGGTCTTGTTTCGAAAGGGGATCCCAGATCTGGGGTTCGGACCCCAGATCTGGGGTTTTTGGTGAAGGTTTTTTTGTAGGTTTTTTTTGTTGGCTTTTGAAGAGGACCCAGATCTGGGTTTCGGACCCCAGATCTGGGGTTTTTGGTGAAAGGGGGGGTCCGAACCTTGTTTCTTTGAATCAGGGGGCTTTCTCCTCCTCCCTTTTTTTTTTTCTGATCTGAGGTTTGTTTTATGGAGGGGTTGCGTGGGGGCTTGGGTTGAGTGTTGCAGGTGGTTGAGTGTTGCAGGGGGTTTGCCGTGTCTGGTGGCTGGCGTATGGCAGGGAGGCTGGTGGCGTGTGGGCAGGGAGGTGGCAGAGGGCTGTCAGGTTAGGGGAAAAAAGGGGGAGGCGGCTAGGGTTTCAAGGGTAGGGGATTAGGGTTAGGAAATGGGGAAATGGGCAGGCCCGAAAATTGGGCCTGAAAATTGGGCCTTGTGCTTGGGCCTGATTGTTTCTGTGTTTGGGTTTGGGCCCAAATTGGGCTGAAAATGGGCCTAGACAGCAGATTGGGTATTCAGCAGGCCCGGTTCGCACTTGGTCCGGGTCGGATTCGGATCCGACCCGGACGAAAATTGGTTATTACAGCTGCCCCTCTTTGCACATTGCTGAGAATCAGGAATAGGGCAAAGAAAGTATAACCAATTTTGTCCGGTTATTGAGATCTTTTTTTTTTTAGCGAGGCTCTATCATTTGGAAAATAAATTGCTCCTCTAATCAGAGGCTCTACGACTTTGAAATTTAAATTGCTCCTCTCATCAGAGGCTCCACGACTTTGGAAAAATAAATTGCTCCTCTCATCAGAGGCTCCACCACTTTGAAAATAAATTGCTCATCTCATCAGAGGCTCCACAACTTTGAAAATAAATTGCTCCTCTAATCAGAGGCTCCACGACTTTGAAAATAAATTGCTCCTCTAATCAGAGGCTCCATCACTTGGAAAATAAATTGCTCCTCTAATCAGAGGCTCTACGACTTTGAAATTTAAATTGCTCCTCTCATCAGAGGCTCCGTCACTTTAAAAATAAATTGCTCCTCTCATCAGAGGCTCCACGACTTTGAAATTTAAATTGCTCCTCTCATCAGAGGCTCTACCACTTGGAAAATAAATTGCTCCTCTCATCAGAGGCTCGACAACTTTGAAAAATAAATTACTCCTATTGCTCCTCTAATCAGAGGCTCCACAACTTTGAAAATAAATTGCTCCTCTCATCAGAGGCTCCACAACTTTGAAAATAAATTGCTCCTCTAATCAGAGGCTCCACGACTTTGAAAATAAATTGCTCCTCTAATCAGAGGCTCCATCACTTGGAAAATAAATTGCTCCTCTCATCAAAGGCTCCACAACTTTGAAAATAAATTGCTCCTCTCATCAGAGGCTCCACAACTTTGAAATTTAAAGACGAACTTCGATTTTTGACAATGAGTTTGAACATAACTTAGATTATCACCTCACTTACTATCTTAGTCTTACGAAAGTGAAGACTCACTCTGGATATCCCCATCTCTTTCTCATTTAGTCTTGAAATTCCTTGTCAGATTCTTCAGATATCGCCACTCGACTAATCCTACCGAGGCTCGACCTTTCTTAAAGTAACGAAATTGACTTTGCAAAAATTGAAAATGGTACCCGGAGGTTTTGAAAAATGTCATTTTGAAAGATGCTACCCGAAGGTTTTTGGATACAGATACTTGGAGGTCTGAAAATGTTACTTCTTTGAAAGTGGTGCCCAGAGGTCTTATTCTAGACTTTGAGAATGATGCCCCGAGGTCTTGAAAACATGACTTTTCTTTGAAAATGGTGCCCGGAGGTCTTATCCGTGATTTTTGAGAATAGTGCCTGGAGGTCTTGAAAGAGGTGCCCGGAGGTCTTTAAAAATGTCTTTTCTTTGAAAATGGTGCCCGGAGGTCTTATCCATGCTTTTCGAGAATAGTGCCCGGAGGTCTTGAAAGAGGTGCCCGGAGGTCTTAGAATAGGTGCCCGAAGGTCTTCTTTCTTCCTAACTTTTCTTTTTGTTTTGCTGTGCCCGGAGGTCTTAAAAAATGTAACCCGGAGGTTTTTAAAACAGATGCCCGGAGGTCTTCTTTTTAATTTTCCATCACTTTGAAAAATAAATTGCTCCTCTAATCAGAGGCTCGACAATTTTGAAAATAAATTGCTCCTCTTATCAGAGGCTCCATAACTTTGAAAAATAAATTGCTCCTCTCATCAGAGGCTCCACAACTTTGAAAATAAACTCTTTTCCTGTGCCCGGAGGACTTAAAAGAGGTAACCCGTATCTTTTTTTTAATTTCCTTTTTCTTTTGCTGTGCCCGGAGGTCTTAAAAAATGTAACCCGGAGGTTTTTTAAAACGGATGCCCGGAGGTCTTCTTTTTTAATTTTCCATCACTTTGAAAAATAAATTGCTCCTCTAATCAGAGGCTCCACAACTTTGAAAATAAATTGCTCCTCTCATCAGAGGCTCCACAACTTTGAAATTTAAATTGCTCCTCTCATCAGAGGCTCTACAACTTTGAAAATAAATTGCTCCTCTCATCAGAGGCTCTACAACTTTGAAAATAAATTGCTCCTCTAATCAGAGGCTCCATCACTTGAAAAATAAATTGCTCCTCTAATCAGAGGCTCTATCACTTGCAAAATAAATTGCTCCTCTCATCAGAGGCTCTATCACTTGGAAAATAAATTGCTCCTCTCATCAGAGGCTCTACGACTTTGAAAATAAATTGCTCCTCTCATCAGAGGCTCCACAACTTTGAAATTTAAATTGCTCCTCTCATCAGAGGCTCTACCACTTGGAAAATAAATTGCTCCTCTCATCAGAGGCTCTACAACTTTGAAAATAAATTGCTCCTCTCATCAGAGGCTCAACAACTTTGAAAATAAATTGCTCCTCTCATCAGAGGCTCCACAACTTTGAAAATAAATTCTTTTCCTATGCCCGGAGGACTTAAAAGAGGTAACCCAGAGGTTTTAAAAGAGGTGCCCGGAGGTCTTGGTGATCGTACCTGAAGATCATATCTTGGAAGAAAATCTCACTGAATGTTCGAATTCAAATGTCAAATTTTCAAATAATCAATGCCATGCATGAAATGTGAATGTCATGCGATGTCAATGCGTATGCCCCTGATGATGCATGTGCAAGTACCTATGAATACTGTACACATTTTACGACACGATGCAGATGCAAAACTTAATAAATATGCGAATGTTCATGAATGATGCGAATGTTCCCAATTTTTTCCTGATCTTGGTTTAGCTTCTCCAAATTGTTTTTCCTCTCCGAGACAGAGTGTATCCTGAAACGCTCGTGCCTCGTAAGAGATCAACCCTTTTCTTCACTTTAGAACCATCCCTTTGCCCCGATAGTTTTTCAAGATCAACTGGAATCCGAGCGTTCATTTCTTCTACCTCAATAGTTCCATACCTCTGGGCCAGAAGAACCTTCGTCTTATGCCAACATCGGAAATGGTTTCTTCCAAAAATATTTTCATTTATCTGCTTTTGCTTGCTTCATGTTTTTGAAAAATGTTTGCTTATTTACTGAAAACTTTTGAGCTGAAAATGTCATCGTCTGATATTGTGATATCCACATCTCTTGAAAATTGATGATCATTGTTAGAAGTTTTTCTCAGTGTCAATTCGGGTTTTTCAAATTGAGTCGGAAGGCTTGGTACCACAAGATTTTGGTTGATCCAAGGAGACTTCGCAACAGGAAAAAAATGCATATCCTTTCTAGACTCACAAATGGAACATATTTTATAGAACATGATTTTTTGGACTCAAACAAATTCAACCTTCTTTTAGTTTCCAAATTATGGCGTTTTGACAAACGTCAAGATCAGCTGGGATGTTCAAACTGGAAAATTAATTCTGGAAAGGAAAACGGTCTCAGTTTTTAAAGTCAACCCTCCGAACGATAGTTGACAGTTTTGGGATATTTTGGAATTCCCAGATGTTTCTTAACTTCTTGAAAATGACCTCTTCTTTTGTTATGGCCTCGACAATACCATAAGCAGCACCGAAATTCTCCCATTTTACTCTAGACTGCCCATGTCGGGTTTTCACCCTAGAGTCTCCTTCTTTCCATTTTTTTTTCATTTTTTTTTCATTAAATATTTCACCATGCATTCAAGAAATCAAGACTTATCCGAAAAAGATTTTTAACCAGAAAGGAGACCGAAGTCTCATGCATTTCTCTAAGAATAGACTCATCAATTTAAATGACCATGCTCGATCGAAATGGTCTTTTTCAGGTACGTAATGTAGGCCGAGGTTCGAGGTACTGAAAGAAAGATAGATAGGCCCAAACATGTGTTTAAGGTGATCAAATCAAGGATCATTTCATGAGGAGGATTCTCTTTGAAACACTTGTCTTTTCTGAGCTTTTCTCTTTATTCGATGATTTTCATCCGTTCTTTTCTTCCTTTTCTGTTTTTGCTTTCATCTTTCTTTTTATCTCTTTTTTTTTTTGCATCTCTATTTTGACAAGGTGAACCCGTAGTCATTTGGAAGCTCAGATTTCTCTTTGATTCACGACATTCTTTTTCGTTTTTGAACCAAGACTTCACTATCTGTGACCTTTGAAAAGATCCTTCCTCGAATTTGCCCCCCTAGTGTGGAGGGTGATCCTTGATCGGGGTTGAAAGAACAAAAGTATTCACTAGGCTCAAAAGGGGTAGCAAAAGGATATTTTCTATTTTGTGAGAGGATGATGAAAGATGGCCATTTTTCATCTCGAACACAAGCACGTAAATCGAAGAGTCATTCCTTAGAGGAAAATAATGAAAAGTTTTTTTTTTCTTTCTTGAAACCGTCTTGAATTTCATAAATGCATGATGTCACACTCATTTTTCTTTTTCTTTTTTTCATTTTTTCTTTTCTTTTTTTTTTCATTTTTCATTTTTTTTTTGATGCATGCTCCGAAAATTACTCCATCTTTATCCACCACGCGTCTTTCGTATCTACAAATGATGCACCATTTGATTGGTCATACAAATGAGACTTCGTATCATAACGAGGAATACCTCAAGTCTTTTTGCTCTCCGAAGGGATAAGAAAGAATATGGCTCGAAAACAACTTTTTTTCTAAGAACACGAGAAAATCATGTTTAATCATTGTTACCCGAGACGTTAATCATGAAGTGACGTCTGGGCAACTCTTGTTTTGTGGTTACTTTAAGGGATGTGAATGGTTTTGGCATAACCTTGACACACATCAATTTACCATGATCTAGATTCTTGAAAGAGGTTTCACTTGTTTGAGACACAAAAAGCTCGAATTTTTTTCAAAAAGTTTGTTCCATTGCTCATAACCTAAACTAGGATCTGCATTTTCCTTATTGCACTGACTGTGGTTTCTGAAATTCAACAATATGTTCCTAAAAGCATTGACTGTTTCAACTCAAAGGATTCAAGCATAGGCAAGTCCGAAAGAGAGGGGAAGGGTGTTGGGTCATTTCTAACAATGATCATCAATAATCTCGAAACTCCTCATCATTTCTTAATTTGAAGAAAGATTTTTTTTTCTTTTAAGAATGCGCTCTTCAAAGTCAAGAATTTCCTTAATGTTTATTTTTGCAAATTCAAATTAAAGCACAATAAACACAGCCTTTGAAATTCAAAATTTGTTTATTTCATGTGGATGCCAACATAAGACAAGTGCTTTCATGATGAGGCATAGAACTACATGCATATTCCTCAATGCTTGTTGACATGCTTTCAAAGGTAACCATTCTCATCCTCAAAACCCGCGGTGAAGAAACCGATTTCTGGCAATGCGGATTTCCACTGTTCGACTAGCTCTGAAGTCAAAATGCCATTGTGGACAAGACCTTCAATCTTTTCCTTCAGTCGTCTGCATTTTTCAGTTGAATGTCCGATTGCCCCCATGTGATACTCACACTTGCTGTTCGGGTCATAACTCCTTGCTGATGGATTTGGAGCTGTTTTCAAAGGCATAGGGGTGAGATATCGGTTCCTTATTAGTAATTGCAACAGGTCAGAGATTGGGACTGAAAATTTCTCTTGGTTGCCCCTCGGTCGTTTCTGGGAAGCATACCTAGTTGCAAGGGCTGGCATAGGATGAGATGTTTGAATATCTGGAAAGTAAGGATAATGACTTGAAGAGACATTGGTAGAGTAACACGATTGATATGGAGAGACCCGGAGATACGGAATGAATTCTCCCATAGCTTGGACATGCTCCTCCTTCCTTTCAGGTGTCTCGTTTCCCTCGGCATTGGATGTCTCATCTCCTTCGAGTTTTCCGTTCTTTATAGCATTCTCAATCATCTCTCCTGAGGCCACTATATCTGCAAAATTCTTTGTGGCATTTCCAACGAGTCTATCATAGTACGGAGCGTGCAGTGTACTCACAAAAAAGATAGTAATTTCCTTTTGAGTCAGAGCCGGTCGTACTTGGGTGGCCATGTCCATCCACCTCTGAGCCTATTCTTTGAAGCTCTCAGTGGCCTCTTTCTCCATATTTTGCAAGGTCAACCTATCTGGTGCCATGTCGATCATGTGCTTATACTGAGTCTTGAAAGCTTTTGCCAAATCTTTCCAAGAACGGATACAGCCCCGATCCAACTGATTATACCATCTCGCAGCCGATCCTGTTAGACTGTCTTGGAAGCAGTGGATTAACAGCTTGTCATTGTTGGTGTAGCCAGCCATTTTCCGACAAAACATCATGATATGGATTGACGGACATTTCGATCCGTCATACTTTCCAAATTCAGGGACCTTGAATTTTGGCGGAATCAACAAATCCGGGACCAAGCTGAGCTCATTTGGATCCGTATTCCCGAAAACGTCTATTCCTTCTATGGCTTTGAGTCTCCTTTCAAACAGATCATACTTCTATTGCACCTCTGTGTCTTCCACTTGCTTTGCCACACGTTTTTTCAGCTTTTCTTGTCCTGGTGAACCATCTTGGTTTGGAATGACAACTGAGTCTGAGTGGTGAAATTCCGAGTTCACTTGAAATTGTCCTTGGCCTTGTTGACTCGCTAGGCAAATTGGATCTTCGTTGTCATTTGCTCGAGGTCGAGGTTCTCCCCTTATGATCGATTCTTCAGCAACCCATTTTCCTCGGGTCAGTCTAGTCATCATTTCAATCATCTTGTCTATTTGCTCGCGTGACTCCTCTCGAGATTTTGCTATCTGTTCTCGTATTTCTTGCTGAGATCTGGCTAACTGTTCTTGTAATTCTCTCTGTTCTCTTTCCACTCTATCCAGTCTATTTTGTTCATCCTCCATGGTTCCGGCCTGTGTCATAGAGGTATGCAGTGATTCTTATACCTCTGATTCGGAAGAGAAATCCTTGCAAAGCTAAACCGACTTCTTTTTTTTATTCTCCAAGTGTGTTTCATGATGCATGAGCTATGAATGCCGTGAATGTAACACGATGCCCATATGATGCATGTAAAGAATAAACAAATTAATGCATGAGTATGTACAATGAGTGACCATGTATGTCACGAATGCAAGACCTTATTGTAATGAATGCAATCACGATGTCGATATGATGCATGTAAAGAATAAATAAAATGATATACTGTTATATACAGAGAACGATCATGTATGTCACTAATGTATTGTACAATGCATGACCATGCATGTTATGATTGCAATATGATGCGAATTTGATTTGTTCTAAAGAATAAACAAATTAATGCACGAATATATACAGAAAACTATTCATGATTCGGACTGAACTTGATTATTCAACAATTTTATTGCACAAACTTTACCCCCAAATTCAATCCGCAAAAAACATTTTTTTTTTTTTTTGAAACATTTTTTTTTCGGAAAAATCAAAATATTATTTTCACAAATCAATTTCTATCAAAAAAAAACTTTTGTGGTAGTGGGTCTTATTATGGCACTGATGTCCAAATATTTATTCAACACTACCGGTTTGCAATTCTCATTTAATCAACAACAAGTGTCTATGCGGTTTATCAAATGAGATTATTATCACCGTGAAATCAAAAGTACAACTATAAATGTACATGCTTTATTTACAAGTGCATTAGTGCATGAAATGTACGAGATGTACGAAAAGAAAAATTTTCATATTTACAAATTCAAAAAGTTAACGAACATTTGCTCCGACAGTATCAACTTATTTAAGCAACACGGTGCCTTCAGAGCGAAAAATGAAACTTATCGCGGGTAGCACGATGTGCGTTCATCATTACCCGATTTACAGTTCTTGTTCGGAATGTAAACAAATAGCGAAAGATCACCATGTTCCTTTCAAATTTCGAGGATATTCGATCGGAAATTCGATATGGCTCTACTCAAGTTCACTACATGACGTTGAGTTCGGTTCTAAAAGGCTCCAAATTGCTCCTTACTGTTGCCCGTGAAGGCTAGTAAGGCATCCCGATTTAAACGGGTTCAATTTGTTGGAGAGATTTTTCGCTAGCCCATGCGGAGGTTATTGCCTCACGAGAGCGTAGGTACTTTTTCTCTCTAAAAGCGTTTCGCTAGCCCATGCGGAGGTTATTGCCTCACGAGAGCGTAGGTACTTTACTTTCACCTAAAGGGATAAAGCTCGGGGTATAGAGCTTATGTATGAAATGTATGTGCTCGTGTGTGAGAAGGAACAAGCAAACTTTCGACTATTTGTCTACGACTCTTTATTCTAAACATTCCACGATTTAAAAAAAAAATAAACGACATAAAAAAAATATGAATCAAGAATTAACAAATATCAAAGTGTAATTGCAAGCAAAATAAAAATAAAGAAACAAAGAAAATAAAGAGTATTAAAATTAAATACCGATTAAATCCATTAATTCGAGATTTTAAAAAATAACACTTGATCAATTTGTGGCTCGACTCTCAAAGGGTCCCCAGCGGAGTCGCCAAGCTGTCATAACGATTTTTTCGACCGCTACGACGAATTTTGAAAACAACAAAAAATGGAGTCGCCACCAATCTTTTTTGCTAGGTGTGATTGGCCACCTATTAAAGCCGATTTTATTAAAATATCTTAAAATTAATTAAAATATTTTGTAAAACCAATTTCGAAGTCCGCGCTTTGAACCAGAGAGAAAACAAAATCGGGTTCGGGAGTCGGTTACGTGCGGGGAAGGATTAGCACCCCCGCAACGCCCGTTTAGAAAACGGTACCACTTGATCACGTGTTATCTTAAATCTCGGTTTAATGGATTTAACATCGGTATTTAAAAATAATTCTCTCTTATTTTCATTTTATTTTATTTTTTTAAAAACATGTTTATTATTTTTTTGAATTTTTTTGAACTGTTATTATTCTTTAAAAAAGGAAAGCGAACATAAATTTGTTATCGAAAATACTCATTAAATATTCCCGACACTCTCGGTGGTATTTAACGAGATCTTCTCACCTCAAGACATCTCAAGAATCACAACCGTGATCCTTCGAATTCCGTCGTCGGCAATTTACATCCATTTTTTATTCAAATGCGTATGATGCGAGTATTTAAATATCGAATGCATACGGCTTAATATATAACTATAAATTAAACATGCGAATCATAATATTAAGAACACGAGCAAGGCAAAATATCGAGCGCAATAAACATTCGCTCTTTATTCATTTTTTTTATTTTGATTATTTCCATTTTTTTTTTAAGCGAAAACGAATTTTTATATCGAGCATGTCGCTAAATACTCCCACCACTTGTGGTGATATTTAACGAAATTCTCGCACCTCAAGATATCTTAGGAATCACTACCGTGACGTCCTTCGAATTCCGTCGTCGGTTATTCGCATTTATTAAAATCCCTTTTTTTTTAAAAGTTAAAATGCTTTTAATAATTTTTTTTTAAAATCGAAACCGAATAATAAAAATACGACGAATAGTGAGCAAAAATAAATAAACGAAAATAGTAATAAATAAAGAAATTGAAATCATACCAAAAATATCGAGAATCCGAAAAATTAAAATGTCGGACTTGATCTTCGTAAAATCACCTGAAAATGTCAAAAATCAAAACTTCAAAAACGATTATCGTGAATTTTTCTTTAAATTTTTTTATTATATTTTTTTTCTTTTTATTTTTTTCTATTTTTTAAAATTAATTATTATTACTATTTTTTATTTTTTTATTTCTTTCTTTTCTTTTCTTTTCTTTTCTTTCTTTCTTTTTTTTTTTTTTCTTTTTTCTTTTCTTTTCTTCTTTTTTTTTTTTTTTTTTCTCTTATTTTTCTTCCTGGCCCAAAACCAGGCCTGCTGAGCCAGGCCTGGTTCTGGCCTGGCCTGCTGGGCCAGGCCTGGCCCAGCTTTTCTCCTTTCTTTTTTTTTTTTTTTTTTTTTTTTGGGCGGGTGGACCCGCGCGGACCCGGGTCAGATCCGGGTCCAGGCGCGGATCCTCCCCGCTATAAACGGCGTCGTTTCGGCGCCTTTCTTTTTTTTTTTTTTTTTTCGGGTCTGGCGCGCGGACCCCGGGTCGACCCGCGGGTCCACGCGCGGACCCTGGCTCCAAAACGGCGTCGTTTTGACGCCGTTTAATTTTTTTTTACAAAAATGGGTGACCCGCGCGGACCCCGGGTCGACCCGCGGGTCCAGGCGCGGGTCACCTTGACCCGCTTTCCCTATACTGTGCCGTTTTGGCACCGTATAAATAACCCCAAACCCCTCTTTTTTTTTCACTTTTTCCCCTTTTTTTTTTCTCTTCTCTCTCTCTCTTCTTTTCTCTCAGCCAGAAGCAAACCAGCCACCCCGAACCCAGAAGCCGGCGGCCGTCCACCGCTGCCGGCCGCCGCTCACCGGCGGCCGGCGAACTCCGAATTACCTATCCGAGAGGGTTTCGACCCCCTCGTCACGGATCTGGGCTCCGTTTTGCCCAAATCTCACCTGAGATGCCTAGATCTAGGATTGAAAACTTTTTTTTTGGTTTTGTTTTTTTTTTTTGTTTGGTTGGTTGGTTTTTTCTTGCAGGGACTTTTTGGTTTTCGGGTCTTGTTTCGAAAGGGGATCCCAGATCTGGGGTTCGGACCCCAGATCTGGGGTTTTTGGTGAAGGTTTTTTTGTAGGTTTTTTTTGTTGGCTTTTGAAGAGGACCCAGATCTGGGTTTCGGACCCCAGATCTGGGGTTTTTGGTGAAAGGGGGGGTCCGAACCTTGTTTCTTTGAATCAGGGGGCTTTCTCCTCCTCCCTCTTTTTTTTTCTGATCTGAGGTTTGTTTTATGGAGGGGTTGCGTGGGGGCTTTGGTTGAGTGTTGCAGGTGGTTGAGTGTTGCAGGGGGTTTGCCGTGTCTGGTGGCTGGCGTATGGCAGGGAGGCTGGTGGCGTGTGGGCAGGGAGGTGGCAGAGGGCTGTCAGGTTAGGGGAAAAAAGGGGGAGGCGGCTAGGGTTTCAAGGGTAGGGGATTAGGGTTAGGAAATGGGGAAATGGGCAGGCCCGAAAATTGGGCCTGAAAATTGGGCCTTGTGCTTGGGCCTGATTGTTTCTGTGTTTGGGTTTGGGCCCAAATTGGGCTGAAAATGGGCCTAGACAGTAGATTGGGTATTCAGCAGGCCCGGTTCGCACTTGGTCCGGGTCGGATTCGGATCCGACCCGGACGAAAATTGGTTATTACAATTTACCTTAGTTATTTTATGATTTAGATATTCAAAAGGCTTCATGATCTTGATGAAAATCAAGTGATAATGGTTAGGGTGGGCTTTGTCCAATATCCCAACCATGGAGCTCATCTTTTTTATTTTTTATTTTTTTATTTTGCTTACTTTAACTTGCTTATTTCTATTATTATTTATTTTTGTGTATTTATATTATTGCTAACCTTTTTTTTTTATTTATGACATACTTTTGCATTTTGTGGCTATTGTCATATAGTTTAGGTCATTTTCATTCTTCATATCATTTTCCATAGCATTTAGTTAGGTCATTTTTCATGACATTTTCACAACATGTTGGCTCCTAGGCTATTCGGCCATATAGGTTTTTTTTTAGGCCATGATATTTGTTATTTCATTTAGGCATTTAGGTCATTTTCATATGCCATGTCATTTTACATGTCATTTAAGTTTTAGGCCATTTTCATATGCCATGTCATTTTCCATGTCATTTAGGCTTTTAGGTCATTTTTATTATTTCCATGTCATTTAGACACTAGGTCATGCATATTTCATGTCATTTATTTCATGCATTTTTGCATTTCCCACTTGATTTTTGACTTAAGCCAATCATTGGCTCACAGCCAAGCTTTAATTAGCATACTTGTGAAAAATTAAAATTTGTCAAAGTTGGATTTTCTAACTTTAGGATTTTTTTTTACTAGGCAACCCTTGTCCAAAATTTTTATAAATTTTTACCACTGATTGTAAGACCTTAGAGAAGTCTCAAATATTTTTATTCTGATTTTTGGATGTTTTTATCAAAGGTTTAAAATATTTTTTTGTTAAGCAGTTTTTTGCCCACTGTTCTATCTTTCATGAATTTTCGGATATGTCATCCTTAGTCTAAAAATGAAGATGATTTTTCCCTATAGATATCAACATGTTCTAGGTTTGCCTTAATTTGTTTAGAATTTTTTGAAATTGTTTAGAAGGTAAAAAAAATAGGGTTTAAAAATTGGTCAGAAAAGTCAGATTTATTTTTAAGAACTAATAATTTTCTGCTTTGTTTAAGCCATTAGGAGGGGCTTATTTGGGACATTAGTTTCTGTATTAGGTTAATTTTCAAGTCATTTCAATCATAAAATTTGATTTTATAAAAGTCGGGTCAAGGGTGGTCAACCTCGGGTTTCAAAACTAGAAAAAACTAGAGCTTTAAAAAGGTGGGTTCGGCCAAAACTTTTTTTCACTAAAAAATCCCCAATTTTTTAAATCCGAGTCCAAAATCCGAGTTAGAAAATCAAACTTAAGTCTCTTCCAAAGGTAGTTGGATGTCTTTTTAGATATACGAATATCCTTATTTCATGGAGAAATACATTTCCATACATTTGCATTTTTCATATTCATGCATATTTTATGACATTTAATTTTTGCTATTTTGGCTATATAAATTCCATATATATATATGAATATTCCATAGTAATGTCATTGCTTTGATTTAGATTTTATGTTGCCATTTTGATTATGGCATAATTACGAATATTCTATGATAATGTTTGCCATTAGTTTAGATTTTTTTTTTCTATGTCATATAGATTCCTAATATGTCATCTAGGTTTTATTATGTCATTAATTCTTGTCATTTATTTAGATTTTTGCCATGTCACTTAGATTTTACCATGTCATTTAGATTATGCCATATCATCTAAATTTTGCCATGTCAAGCATGCCATGCCATTAATCCATATGCCATGTCATTCACTCGTATTCCATGTCATTAGTAATAATTTGCATATTCATAACTGTCTCTTTTAAATGATTTCCTAATAAAAATAATGATTTTTCAATAAAGCAAAGTTATTCCCAAGTTAAAATAATTCATGCGTTCTCCTCCGGGCTGCCGGGGAGGATATCATCAATTATCATTAACAACGGAATATCTTTTTTCTTTAAAACGAGAATGATTCGGAAAATTTTCCAAATAAATAAAAAAAATTATATTTTGTCGGGTCTGCCGGGGAATGTAGAAAAATTTTGAATTAATAAATTCCGGATTATTTTCAAATCAAGTGGAATTATTTTTCTTTAAAACGAGAATTATTTTTAAATACCAATAATCGACTTTTATCGAGACTCGAGATAACACACGATTAACAAGGTACCATTTTACACGGGCGTTGCGGGATGCTAATCCTTCCCCGAGCGTAACCGACTTCCAAACCCGCTTTTTGATTTTCTCTGGTTTAAAGCGTAGATTTAAAATTGGTTTTAAAAAAAAAGTTTTAATTAATTTTAAAATATTTTACAAAACCGATTTTAATATGTGGCCGATCACACCTAGCCAAAAAATATTGGTGGCGACTCCATTTATTTTTCTGAGGTTGTTTATAAACCCTAATTATATTTCAAGAGGAATTAAGTCATCTTTTCCTCTGTTGTTTTCCCCACCTCACTCGAACGGGTCCCCCGGCGACGGATAGATCACGTATCGACAACTTGGAAACTCCACTGGGGACTATTAGAGAGTCAGGCCTAGAATTAGTCGTGTGTTATCGATAGTCTCAATTTTGTCAATTTTATCCAGTATTTAATTTTAATTCCCACATTTTTTTAACAAAAAGGAGAATTTTGAAAATAATTAAATGTTTTCGAAAATGTTCATACTCATGTGCATGCATAGTATTGTTATTATTCTCTGGTTATTTTCTTGTATATTATTACTCTTTGCTAGATTAATGCTTGACATTATTTAATCTTGTCTTTAATATTTTTGTCGGGATACTTAGGATAGGAGTTAGAATAGGTGGTGAAAGGTTTGATTGTTTCTTCTCACGCACGACACTTACATTTTGCATAACATGAACTCTATACCCGAGTTTTGTCCCTTTAAGTGGAAGTAAAGTACCTACGCTTCGTGTGGCAATAGCCTCCGCATAAGCTAGCGAAACACTTTTGGAGTATCAGATTACCTACGCTTCGTGTGGCAATAACCTCCGCATAAGCTGGGGAAATGTACTCTAACGAATTAAACCTGCTTTAATCAGGGTGCTTTACATGCCTTCACCGACGACTGTAAGGAACAATTCGGGGCCTTTAGAACCAATTCACCCTCATATAGTGAACATAGGCGAAGCCATGCCAGATTTCTAATTAGATATCCCGAAGCTAGGAACACTTGGAGGAGCACTTCTTACCTTTTACTATTTATTTATTATGATTTTTGATCTTATTATCCCTTTACTAACTCATATATATATTTTCATTTTCATTTTCATGCATCATGGTCATTTAGGGATATTTGCCTTAAACCGGGTGCTAACCGAGGAGTTTTTTGTTATAGTAATGGAACGTCGGGACCTTCTATCAGTATCAGTGGTTAGCGAGACATACCAAGAGGTCAGAACTGGGTCCAAGATGAATCAGCGCGACAAGGGAGACTATTTGGCCGTTGGTTTTGTGTCTCTACTTCCTGAGTCAGTTCACTTGGATTTTGTTCGAAATGACTTAGTGGAGTTAAAGGAAATTTAGAGACAGTGGGGATTTGAGAGGAAGAATGAGTTTACTAGGAAATATGGTGACATAGCTCTACTTCTCCCGATCGAGATGGACGAGCATTTGATTAGGGCCATAGTACAGTTTTGGGATCCTTTGTACCAATGCTTCACTTTTAATCAGGAAGATATGGTGCCCACCATTGAGGAATATTCTATCTTGCTCTGTGTTGAGTCAGCAAATCCGGATAAATTCTATTTGAAAAAGCAGAAAACATCGAGCTGTCGGAAGAAGCTTTCCAAAGTGATGGGTATAGATATCCCGGTAGATTCCCCATAGATAAAGAAGAAGAGTTCGAGCGACTACATTCCTTGGGTATTCTTGCAGAACTATATTAAGAGCAACCCGGATGATGATCATGTGGTGGATGTCTTTGCTCTGGCGATTTACGGTTTGGTCCTATTTTCGAAAGTGGAAGGTCATGTCGAAGTAGCCGTGGTGGGTTTCTTTGATCGGTTGGACAAATATATTGATCATTCTCCTGTCATTCTTGCTGAGATGATCAGGTTACTCAGTCACTGTCGAAGAAGAGGTAAAGGACGTTTCGAGGGTTGTGTACAGCTTCTGTATGTCTGGATTCAGAGTCACTTTTGGGGAGATGATAATGGAAAGCTCCACCCTACATGAAGACGTGTGTTCCTCTTACAGAATTCAATAATAAGAAATGGTCAAAGAAAAGGGATAAGAAGCAATGGATCAAGACTCTCCGTCACTTAGGAAAGGAGGATATAACTTGGAGGGCTGCATGGATGCCACTTAAGTCGATCTTGTACCGTTGTGGTGAGAATTTATAGGTTCCACTGTTGGGAATTTGGGGGGCCGTTAGCTATGCACCATTACTAGTACGGAGGCAGTATGGATCCGAGCAGTTTATCCCAATGACTCATGAGCTTATCTCGATGGATTTCTCCTATGGTGAGCCCGGGTATATGGGAAGAATACATGAAGTCATCATAGCATGGAAGAAGTTATATCGGTCACAAGTGGGTAGGTATACTGACAACGCCACTCCGGCATATCTAGTATGGAGGGCCAAGAAGCTTCGTGACATTGTGCTTCCCACTGAAGATGCCTCTGTTCATCTAGTTATTCTTCAGCCCGAACCAGTAATACCATCAGAAGTTGAGCTTGTTAGGCAGGAATTAGATAAAGACAAAGGGAAACTGAAGCGAGAATGTGATAAGCTTCAAGAAGATGTCAAGGACTTGAAGACTAGGCTTGGGATCCAAGAGACCAAGACAAGAAAAGTGGTCAAAGAGAGAGATACAACATTATCCGATACATTAGATCTGCACCGAGAAAACAAGAAGATAAGGGCCACGGGAAGATTTACAGGAGCTAGCATTTCTTTTAAAGCACATGAGAAAGAAATGAAGAAACTTCAAATGGAATTGGACTATTGGAAGAGTAAGGCCAAGGAAGGTAAAGAAAAAGAGTTCGGCTTTTCTCATTAGTGACAGAAATGAGAGGATACACATTCTTTGATGTCGACCAAGCTAGAGAGATGTCAGCAAGAAAACGAAGAGTTAAGGTTCAGGTTGGGAAATGAGAAGTGAAGAATGTCCCTGATGCGCAAGGAGAATGAGTCACTCCATTCGACTATTCAGACCATAGAGCAGCAACCGCAAGTCGAGAAAGTTGACATTGCTGATATTGTCCGAGAATACCGGCAGGGCAAGTGAGATAGTTGAGAGGGTAAAGACTTCGAGAAGTATGACCAGCGACTGTTGCATTTCTTGAAGAAGCTCAAGACTAGTATGAGCAAATATTTCTATGTAACTCGATGTTGAGAAATGTGTTATATGAAGTTTTCTATGAATTAATGAAAAAACTTTGGCTTTGGGATCCGATTTTAAGGCAAATACTGTTAGTTTCATCTTCATGAAAACATTCTCCATTTACCAACTCATTCATCACATTCATTTATTTGTTTGTTGATAACATGTACATTTCAATCATTCATACTTTAATACACTCAATAAATACTTTAATAAATAAATTACAGAGTTCTAATCCATGGTTTTTGGACTCAAGGTAAAAATTGGGCGTCCTCCAAAAGAACCAAATTTTCAGCACCGTTATAATACCAAATCTCAGGCCAGAATTATGGAAAATGAATAGACTGCCCGTATCGAAAGGATGGAAAGAGCTCAAAGGGAACTACAAGTGCAATTGGCTAAATCCTAGGAAAAATCGAGAGAGCAGATGGTCAAGCTTATGGAAATGATGAATGCCATGCTTAGGCAGAAAGGGCCGGTTGAGAATTCAGTTGCGGGGAGAGTGGTAGTAAATCAAGAGGGCCGACCTGAAGCCGTGCAATTAAATGGCCAAACATCCCAAAATGATGGAAATGAGCTTCCGACAGGGGCAACGCCTTTTGTTTATATTCGACCGATGGCAAAAGCACAGAACCAAGCTCCCGAAAGTGTTAACATTGGGGCTGACCCAACTGATCCTGTTGATATTCCAGATTTTGAAGAGCTCACTGAGAAAGAGAAAGCAAAGATGGCTGAATTAAAGAAGATTGAATCTGCTGAATCACAAAAAAAGTATCAGTTATTGGAAGAGAGGTTAAGGGCCGTGGAAGGTGCATAATTGTTCGACAGCCTGGATGCCAAGGAAATGAGTCTGGTGCATGGCCTGGTAATTCCCCCTAAGTTTAAGGTACCATATTTTGAGAAGTATAATGGGACCACCAACCCGTCAGCACACTTAACCATGTACCGTCGAAAAATGACAGGACATGATGAGGATGAAAAGATACTTATTCATTGCTTCCAAGACAGCTTAATGGGTTCTGCAACCCGTTGGTATAATCAGTTAACCCGAACTAAGATCCGCTCTTAGTGGATTTGGCCAGAGTCTTTATGGAACACTAAAAGCACGTATCTGATATGATACCTGATAGATTATCCCAACAAAACATGGAGAAAAAAACTACTAAAGCTTCAAGGAGTATTCCCAAAGGTGGAGAGACCTGGCCACTCAGGTGCAACCCCTTCTGACCAGTAAGGAAACTACGGTTCTTTTCATCAAAACTTTAAAGACACCGTACTATGACAAGTTGGTGGGTAGTGCCACTAAGAATTTTACGGATATGGTCATATCCGGTGAAATGATAGAAATCGCCATTAAGAGTGGGAAGATGGAAGGTGGAGAATCTGCTACTCCAAAGAAGACAATCCCTGCCGAAAAGAAAGAAGGAGAAACTCATGTAGTCAGTTATAACCACCGTCCCTATACACCTCCTGCACCTTATACACCTTACCCGGCATACAATCCCTACTACACTGCCGTGAACCACCTTACCCAAAATCCTTTTCCTTACACATCTATACCGCAACAACCATACCCAACTAGCATATCCCCACAAATAGTCATTCCTTAAAACACTGTACCAAACAGCCAGAATATTATTCGCAATGACCACCAAGGAATAATCAAAGGCCTCAATTTGATCCTATCCCTACAACCTATGGTGAGTTATACTCTAAACTATTACAGGGGAAGCTCGTTGCACCAGTATACCTCCAATCTTTGAAACCACCGTATCCCAAATGGTATGACATAAATGCTAACTGCGCATATCATGCGAGAATTCAAGGGCATTCGATCGAGAACTACATTGCTTTTAAACAGAAGGTCCAAAGCTTGATTGATACTAGGATCGTAAAGTTTGGATCTAAGAACGGACCTAATGTTGCGGGTAACCCATTGCCCAATCACACGGAGGCCAAGGTGAATACGATTTTGTCAGGGGAAGTTGGCAGGGTAAAAAGGGATATCAGTGAGGTGAAGACGCCAATGATAAAAGTATGGTTTGAAATGGTCAAGGCTGGGTTAGTTCAAGATGAAGCCAGTTTGAAAATAGTTGCGAGCCAGACAAAGGATTCTTGTCCGTTTCACAGATGTGAGGGTCTCACTATACAAGGGTGTGAAGGTTTTTTAGCCAAGGTTCAGAAAATGATGGATGAGGGCGAGGCCCAATTTTATGAAAAAACAGAGGAAGAGGTAGATACTACTAAGAATACAACTGGTTATGGGGTGAATAGACCTTTGGTTATCTATTATGATGAGCTAGAAGAAAAGGCTATCCCGGCTGATAAAGAAACCACGCCAAAACTGATTATAGAGTTACCATCTCCTTTCCCATACAAGGAGAATAAGGCCGCACCTTGGAGATACGATTGCAATGTGGTAACGCCGGGCTCTTCAAGTCAACAAACAGCAATCGATATAACGGGTGTAGGACA
The DNA here is from genome assembly GCA_030761205.1 of Fremontodendron californicum. Taxonomy (NCBI): domain Eukaryota; kingdom Viridiplantae; phylum Streptophyta; class Magnoliopsida; order Malvales; family Malvaceae; genus Fremontodendron; species Fremontodendron californicum. The sequence goes on along the minus strand of JAULJL010000025.1, from coordinate 6,385,761 downwards.
TCTAACTTGACAAAGGTAGATGTTATGCCTTCGGAACCTTTGAACAAAGTCCGATGGAAAAGGTAGGAAAACTTGACAAAGGTAAAAGAATAGTAGAACTGGTCCATACAGAGATGGATCAGTCAAAGGGAATGAAGAAAAATTCAACCCCGGTTAACAAAGTGAAAGAGCCGATGAATGAGGAAGAGGCTTGCGAATTCTTGAAGTTTATAAAACAAAGCGAGTACAGAGTGGTAGAACAACTGCATCGTCAACCAGCAAGGATTTTGGTCCTTTCACTGTTGCTAAACTCAGAGCCGCATAGAAATGCCCTGCTAAGAATTTTGAATCAAACATATGTGGCCAACAACATATCAGTGAAGAAGTTAGACCGGTTGGTGGGAACATCACAGCAGATGATCACATTTTCTTCAGTTATGATGAGATACCACCCAACAGTGTAGGATCTACTAAAGCCCTTCATATCATGACTATCTGCAAGGGGCACATTCTGCCACGAGTACTCCTGGATAATGGTTCTTTTTTTAATGTGATGCCCTTGGTGACCTTGTCTAAATTGCAAGTTGACATGTCCTACATGCTACCAAGCCACACTATAGTCAGAGATTTTGATGGAACCCCATGGGAAGTGATGGGAACCATTAAGATCCCACTTGAGATAGGTCCCCGTACCTATAAAGTTGATTTCCAAGTTATGGACATTACCCCGTCTTACAACTGTTTATTGGGAAGGCCATGGATCCATTCTGCTGGGGTAGTACCATCATCTCTCCACCAGAAATTGAAGTTTGTAATGAATGAAAGCCTAGTCAGCGTATCGGGAGAGGAGGACATCATAGCCTCTGCGTCCACTGACTCCCCTTACATAGAACTGAATGAGGATGCTGTAGAATGCTCATTCAGGTTACTGGAATTCATTAATTCTATGTTCATCACTGAAGGACATAAAATTCCAGAGCCGAAGATATCCAAGAATACCAGGTTGGGGGTGAGAACGACAGTAGGGAAAGGCTGCAGAGCAGGAAAGTGACTAGGAAAATATCTCCAGGGGATGGCCAGAGCAATTGAAGTAACCGGGAAGAAAGACCGATTCGATCTCGGATATCTCCCAAAAGCTCACGAAAAGAGGAAACAAATGGAGAAAAATGGAAAGAGGAGAATGGCCTGTCTTTCAGGTGTGGATATAGAGTGGGAGCCCATGATTTTCCTACCAATCCTTCGTTCGACTGGTTTTGAGTTTAGGGAGAAGGATTTCAATGATGTGTTAGTAATGATAGAACAAGCCTTTGAGAAGTTCTACATGAGCAAGGAAGAACAAATGCAAGAAATGGTAATCTGCATGGCCGGGGAACAAGAAATGGGAAATAGAAATGCAAGTTGGATGGTGCACCCATGTCCATCAGGTTATGAATTAACAAACTTGAATGCGACCAAGCTTCTTATAGTTTTTAGGTCTACACAAGAGTAATACTCTGAAACAATCTTAAATGTCTCTGCCTAAGGACATTAAGAATTTTTCTGTATAGGCTTATGTTTAAAACTCTTCGTTTAATAAACAACAATCACAATGCATTTTCTTCATATTGATGTGCCCATATTCTTTCATTTTTGTTCTTTCATTTTCTTTCATTATTAATTTCCTATATGACTTCCTATATTGTTTCTTCCTCACCTATTTACAGGTGTACGAATGCGGAATATGAGGATAGTTCTGTCAATAATTTTGAAATTGATTTTGAAAGACCCATTTGTACGGGTGATTTCGACGTCAACGAAGATGCCGAAGATTATGGTCTGCCCCTGGATTTATTAAGAATAATAGAACAACAGGAGAAGCAAGTATTGGCTCATAAGGAGCCGTTAGAAATGATAAACTTGGGAAGTGGAGAAGAAATAAAGGAGGTCAAAATTGGGACCTCAGTGTCACCATCAACAAAGTGTGAACTGATAACCTTACTCCAAGAATATGTCGATGTATTTGCATGGTCATACCAAGACATGCCAGGGTTGGATCCTGATATTGTGGTTCACAAGCTCCCTCTAAGGCCAGATTGCAAGCCAATTCAGCAGAAATTGAGAAGAATGAGGCCTGACATGCTATTAAAGGTAAAAGAAGAGGTGAAAAAGCAGTTTGACGCTGGGTTCTTGGAAGTGGCAAAATATCCGGAAAAGGTAGCGAATTTTGTCCCAGTTTCGAAGAAGGATGGACAGTACGGTTGTGTGTTGATTACCGAGATCTGAATAGGGCCAGTCCTAAAGATAATTTCCCGTTGCCTCACATTTATACCTTGGTGGATAACACGGGAAAGAGCTCTATGTTTTCCTTCATGGACGGATTCTCAGGGTACAATCAGATTAAGAGGCATCGAAGGATATGGATAAAACCACATTTGTGACGATGTGGGGAACGTTTTGCTATAAGGTGATGCCGTTTGGATTAAAAAATGTCGGGGCAACATACCTGTCGCAACCTAAAAAATAACAAGTCTCATCACGAGACTTTATATTTCGTTAAGCATGACATTAAAAAAAATCGGGGAAAATGAGACTTAATTCCTCTTGAAAAATGAAGGTTTTGAAAATGACCTTAAAAAAAACATGGAGTCGCACCAATATTTTTTAGCTAGGTGTGATCGGCCACCTATTAAAACCGATTTTGTAAAATATTTTAAAATTAATTAAAACATGTTTAAAACCAATTTCAAGTCTGCGTTATAAACCAGAGAAAATCGAAGAATCGAGTTCGGGACTCGGTTACGTTTGGGGAAGGATTAGCACCCCCACAACGCCCGCATAAAATGGTACCTTGTTAATCATGTGTTATCTCAAGTCTCGGTAAAAAGTCGGTTTTTAATTTAGTATTTCAAGTTAATTCCCAATTTAAAGAAAAATAATTCCATTTTTAATTGAAAATGATCCGAAACTTATTAATTCAAAATTTTCCTATATTCCCCAACAAACGTGGCAAATATAGAAATTTTTATTAATTTGGAAAAAATTTCGAATCATTCTCGTTTTAAAAAAAAAAGATATTCCGTTATTAATTATAATTGATGATATCCTCCCCAGCAAACCTGGCAAAGAACTCATGAATTATTTTAACTCGAGAATATCTTTATTTTATTGAAAATCATTATCTTTTTGAAAACATTTTTTAAAAAAATGAGTATGAATATGTGTGACACAAATAAAATGACATAGCAAAGTCTAGATAATATAATGCAACCTAAATGATATGATATAATTTAAATGACATAGCATATTCTAAATGAAATGAAATATCCTAAGTATCAAGGTATATTCTAAGTGACATAATATATTGTATAGGAAATGAATAACCTATGTGACATAATATATTCTAAATGAAATAATTTATCCTAAGTAACATAATATAATCTAATGAAATGATATGATTTAAATGATATGGCAAATTTAAATGATATAGCATATTTTAAATGACATGGCATATTCTACATAATATAATCTAGATGACATGGAATATAGTCTAAGTGATAATGAAATGACATGAAACATAAAATAATGCTATATTGAAATATGCATGAAAATAAAAATAAAACTAATAATGAATGAACATAGTATATGCTAAATAATGTGACAAAAACAAATGACTAAATAAAAAGCATAGGATAGCATAAAATATTCAAAACCATATAACAAACAACATAACACCATAAAATATAAATCAAAATAATAACAATATCATAGAAATTATCATAGCAAAAAAATCATATGTTATACAATATGCATGAATATGGAAAATGCAATGCATGAAAGTGTATTTTTTCCTTTAATTAAGGAAATCCGTATATCTAAAAAGATATCCGGCTACCTTAGAAAAATACATCAAATTAAATTTTCTAAAATCAAAATACTTTGTGATTTGTTTGAAAACAATTTTGAAAAAAACTTGAATGAAGATTAAAACCCTAGCCAAACCCTTTAAAAATGGCTCTAATTTCTTAAGTTTAAAATCCTGGACTTGACCACCCTTGACCCGAACTCTATAAAATCATTTTTTAAGTTTAAAATGGCCTAGAAACCACCCTAAGACAGTAGCTAAATTTCCTAATCAGCCCCCTCTAAGTAACTTAGCCAAAACAGAAAAATAATTTTCCCTTAAATTCAAATCTGACTCTACTGTCCAGTTTTAAAACATGATTTTTTTAAACCTATTTTTAAAATTTCAAAAAAATCTAAACAAACTACTGGAGACTTAGAACATGTAAAACTATACAGAAAAAAATTGATCAAAGATAACTTCCCAGAAAAATCGAGAAAGTTCAAAAACTGGGTGAAAACTGTTTTGCCAAAACACATTTTTTTGCTTTTGATAAAATTATTTGAAAAAACAAAGTAAAAATATTGGAGACTCTCTTAAGGACCTACAAACAGTAGCTAAAACTTCTAAAAACTTGGACAAAAATTGGCTAAGTAAAAAAAATCACAAAGGTAGAATAATCAATTTGACAACTCTTTAATTTTCCACAAGTATGCTCAAGTGAGCAAGACTTTGAGCCATTGATTGGCCTAAGTCATAAATCATGTGGCATGACATGAGATACATGAACATTCAACAAATTGAATGCATGAAATGCATGGTTTAAAACCTAAGTGGTATGGAAAATGCATGGCAGAAATAATATGGCCTAGACCTAACATGAACTTGCATGGCAATAAATGCAACCTAGGTCTAAAATGCATGAAATGCATGACAATACAAGCAAAACCTAGACCTAAAGAATGCATGGAAATAACACAAACACATAGCGTTCTAAACCAAAATACACAAAAACATAGCATGGAAATCCAAACAAGTCAACAAGCAAGATGAAAATGTACATGCAAAGCAAATAGAGGGAGGGTAGCCGAATGGACTCTAGGCTTAAATGAGCATGGAATTTTCACAAACACATGACATACTAACATGTAAGGCTAAAGAAGAAACATGCTAAAACATGCAAATTTAAAACAAAAGCATTAGCAAATTTAAAACAAATTTAAAACAATTGGATTTGAATTTGGTTTTAAGAAGATTGGTGACGACTCCATGTCTTTTTCGAGGTCATTTTCAAATCCTCTTTTTATTTTGAGAGGAATTAAGTTGACTTTTCCTCTATTTTTCCAATGTCATGCTTAACGAATATAAAGTCTCGCGATGAAACTTGTTATTTTTTAGGTTGCAACATTGGTATAAGGGAATGGATTTTGAGTAAGGTGGTTCACATTGGGATAGAAAGGATTATACCCCGGGTAAGGTGTGTAGGGTATAGGAGATGCATAGGATGTAGAATGAGTATAGGGCCTAGGGGGTGTATATGGTGTAGAAGGTGCATAGGGATATTGGTTGATACTAACTGCGTGAGTTTCCTCTTTCTTCTTAGCAGGAAATACCTTCTTTGGAGTGGCAGACTCACCCCCCTCCATTTTTCCTTTTTTGGTGGCAGTCTCAATCATTTCGCTAGATATAACCATATCCGTGAAATTCTTAGTGGCACTCCCAACTAATTTGTCATAATACGATGCCTTTAAAGTACTGATAAAAAGCACTGTTGTTTCTTTGCTGGTTAAAGGGGGTTGCACTTGAGTGGCTAGGTCCTTCCTCCTTTGAGAGTACTCCTTGAAACTCTCAGTGGTCTTCTTTTCCATGTTCTGCAGTGACAGCCTGTCAGGTACCATATCAGATACATGCTTATAATGCTCTATAAAGGCCCTGGCTAAATCCATCCAAGAACGGATCTTAATCCGAGTCAGTTGATTATACCATCCGGTCGCAGACCCCGTCAAGCTATCCTGAAAGCAGTGGATAAACAGTTTTTCATCATCATCATGTCCTGTCATTTTTCTGCAGTACATGGTCAGGTGTGCTGATGGGTTAGTAGTCCCATTATATTTCTCAAAATCGGGTACTTTAAACATGGGAAGAATCACCAAGCCATGTACCAAGCTCATTTCTTTGGCATCCAGACTGCCAAATAACTCTGCCCCCTCTATTGCTCTTAATCTCTATTCCAGCAACTGATACTTCTTCTGGGATTCTACAGTTTCCATCTTTTTCAGCTCAGCCAACCTTGCCTTTTCTTTCTCAGCCAGTTCCTCAAAGTCCAGAACATCAATAATATCACTTGGGTCATCCCCAATATTACCTTTTCCAGGAGCATAATTCTGTGTTTCAGCCACTGGTTGGATATAAACATAAGAAGCTACCCCAGTTGGCAGCTCACTCCCACATGCTGGGATGCTTGGCCCTTTTGCTACACGATTTCAGGTTTATCTTCTTCATTTACCACCCTTTTTTCTGTGACCGAATTCTCCCTCGGCCTTTTCTGTCTCATCATGGAGTTCATCATTTCCACGAGTTTAGCCATTTGTTCCCTTGATTCCTCCTGAGACTTAACCAACTGTTCCTGTAGTTCCATTTGAACCCATTCCATCCTCTCAATACGAGCAAGATGATCATTCTTCTTTATCCTAGCTTGAGATCTAGTGTTATAGCGGTGTCAAAAATCAGTTTCTTTTGGAGTGCGCCCGATTTTACCTTAAGTTTTTAAAAAATCATGGATTATAATTTATTGACACTTTTTTAATTTTTATTAAAAATGAATGAATGACTAAATGTGAATGAATGAACAAATAAAATGAATAAATATATGACTAAGTATATAAATATGAATGAACAAGTAAAATGAATAAATAAGTGGTTAAGTATATGAATATGAATGAATAATCATAAAAAAATGAATGATTATAACTATGAATAAATGTACGAATGAACAAACAAACTATATAAAAAAAATATGAATGCATTTGAAAGTATTGGCCCCGGGATAATTCCAACCGAACGGTCTTTCATTGATTTCCTGGAACTAAATACATTAAAGATAAAATAAAAAAGATCACTGCCTAAGACAAGTCCATAATTTGCCTATCTACTTCAAAGTGCTGTTACAAAATATTAGTCCTATAGTAACTCCCTCGGATTTTGGACTTTCTTTCACAGTCTCCTTTTGATTGCCTTGCTCTTCAATCTGAACCCTACTTGTTCATGGCCCCTTGACATGTTAGCAGAAACATCACTGTGTAAACTTTCCTTAGCTTGCTTCTCAAGTTGATTGGCTCGGGCTTCTTCATGCTTCGCTCTCTCTTTCCAATAGTTACACTCCTTCTTGAGGTTTTTGACCTCTTGCTCTCATTCCCCGGAAGTCTTGAGGGTTCCTTCAAATTTGAGCTCGAAAAGATACCTTTTGCTTTCCAAATGTAATTCATGAAGATCGCCCTTGGCAATGTCCCTTTCTCTCTTAATCCTTTCTGTCGCAACCTAAAAAAAAATAACGACGTCTCATCGCAAGACTTTATTATTCGTTAGGCGTGACATTAAAAAAAATCGAGGAAAAGTCGACTTAACTCCTATAGAAAAATGAAGGTTTTGAAAATGACCTTAAAAAAGACATGGAGTCGTCACCAATCTTTTTTAGCTAGGTGTGATCGGCCACCTATTAAAACCGGTTTTATAAAATATTTTAAAAATTAATTAAAACATTTTAAAAACCAATTTCAAGTCTGCGTTTTAAACCAGAGAAATCAAAGAAGCGGGTTCGGGAGTCGGTTACGTGTGGGGAAGGATTAGCACCCCCACAACGCCCGTATAAATCGGTACCTTATTAATCGTGTGTTATCTTAAGTCTCGGTAAAAAGTTGGTTTTAAATTTAGTATTTCAAGTTAATTCCCAATTTAAAGAAAAATAATTTCATTTTTTTTTATTGAAAATGATCTGGAATTTATAAATTCAAAATTTTCCTATATTCCCCAACAAACGTGGCAAAATATAGAAATTTTTATTAGTTTTGGAAAACTTTCCGAATCATTCTCTTTTTTTTTTGAAAGAAATATATTCTTTTATTAATGATAATTGATGATATTCCCTCCAGCAAACCCGGTAGAGAACTCATGAATTATTTTAACTCGGGAATATCTTTATTTTTTATTGAAAACCATTATCTTTTTGAAAACATTTAAAATAAATGAATATGTATATGCATGACATAAATAAAATGACATAGCAAAATCTAAATAATATAATGCAACCTAAATGTCATGACACATAGAAATTATTATGGCAAGAATCACATATTATATAAAATGCATGAATATAAAAATGCAATGCATGAAATGTATTTTTTCCTTTAATTAAGGAAATCCGTATATCTAAAAAGATATCCGGCTACCTTAGGAAAATATGTCAAATTAAATATTCTAAAACCAAAATACTTTGTGATTGTTTGAAAACGATTTTGAAAAGCTTGAATTAAAAATAAAAACTAGGCTAAATCTTTTTTTTAAAATGGCTCTAATTTCCTAAGTTTAAAAAATCCGGACTTGACTACCCTTAACCCGGGACTTTAAAAACCATTTTTAGAGTTTAAAAAGGCTTAGAAATTACCCTAAGTCAGTAGCTAACCCTCCTAATCAGCCCACTCTAAGTAAATTAACCAAATCAGAAAAATGGTTTTTCTTTAAATTCAATTATGACTCCACTGTCCAGTTTTAATCCACGATTTTTTATCCTATTTTTAAAAATTCCAAAAATTCGGAAAAAAATACTGGAGACTCAGGACATGTAAAAATACACGAGAAAAAATCGGATTAATTTTCTGATCAAAGATGAATTCCCAGAAAAATCAGAGATGTACGAGTTTTTGGAGGAGAAAAAAAAAACTGCTTTGTTTTTCTTTAAATTCAATTCTGACTCCACTGTCCAGTTTTAATCCATGATTTTTTACCCTATTTTTAAAAATTCCAAAAATTCTGAAAAATTTATTGGAGACTCAGGACATGTAAAACTACACGAGAAAAAATCGTCTTAAGTTTTTGATCAAAGATGAATTCCCAGAAAAATCAGAGATGTACGAGTTTTGGGTGGAAAAAAAAACTGCTTTGCCAACACATTTTTTTTGTCTTTGATAAAATCATTTAAAAATAAAAATAAAAATATTTGAAACTCATAAAATGAATTGAAAGCAGTAGCTAGGACTTTTTGAAAGTTAGATAAAAGTTGGCTAAGTAAAAAAAATCACAAAGGTAGAATAATCAATTTGACAAACTTAATTTTCCACAAGTGTGCTCAAGAGAGCATGACTTTGAACCATTAATTGGCTCAAGTCATTATTCAAGTGGCATGAACATGAAATGCATGAAACAATGCAGCAAACATAATGCATGAAATGCATGGATCTAAACCTAAATGTAAGGAAAATGCATGACATAAATAATATGGCCTAGACCTAACATGAACTTGCATGGCATTTAATGTAACCTAGACCTAAGACATGCATGGCATTTTCACAAACACAAGGCATGCTTAATTCAAAAATCCAACCAAATATCATGCAAATGCAAAAACCTAACAACTAGCATGACAAAAATACAACACACAATGCAAAACCCATGGAGTAGCCAAATGGCCCCAAGCTCCAACAAGCATGGCATTTTCACAAACACTTGGTATGCTAGCATGAAAAACTAAGTCATAACACAAAAATCACACAAGCATTTTCACAAACACCTAATATACCAAATCTAAAACATGCTCACTAAGATATAAAACAAGAATCATGCAAAGAATCACACAAGCATTTTCACAAACACTTAATATGCTAACTCTAAAACATGCTCAAATTTAAACAACATGAAAACAGAAAATTAAAAATGCAAAAACATGATATCTAAGACATAAATGGCAACAAACAAAGCAACCAAATTAAATATAACTTAAGAACATGAAATAACATAATATTTAAAACATCAAAAATAAAGAAAATAGCATAAACAATATGGTAAAATGAATCAAAAACAACTTAAAATAAATAATGTAGGCCATTTGGCCATGGTGAGTTTATTGTAAAAACAAAATGTAAGAAAAATATACTTAAGAAAGGAAATGAAGGAAGAACAAGAAACATTATTTTAAAATGAAAACTCACCAAGTAGCTTTTGAACGGATTAAGCTATAAACCCTCAGAGTAGCTTTTGAACGGATTAAGCTACGAACCCTCAGAGTAGCTTTTGAACGGATTAAGCTACGAACCCTCAGAGTAGCTTTTGAACGGATTAAGCTACAAACCCTCAGAGTAGCTTTTGAACGGATTAAGCTACGAACCCTCAGAGTAGCTTTTGAACGGATTAAGCTACGAACCCTCAGAGTAAAACACTATGACTCACCACCCGAATAATCCTAATACAAGTGTATAGACTATCTCACAAGGGGTAGTGGGTGATCTCAACCAAAGGCCAAGACTCCTTATTTATAAGGTGAGCACCTCCTTGGCTTGACATTACAAAGGGATGTGGGATTGGGACTTAGGCTCAAAAATGAAAATCTCTAACTTAACTCTTGATTTTTAATCACTTGATTGAAAAAATCCTAAGCTTCCTCCTTCCTTTGGGCTTGGGCAGGCCAGCACTTCTCTTTTCCAGCCCAGCTCTGATTTTTGAAAGGCCTAAAGAAGCCCTTTTCGGTTGCTTGGGTGAAACGACCATTTTGCCCCCCGGATGCAAAATAAATATCAAACGGGCTCCAAATTCAATTTTTATTTTTTTAATACTTCCAAAATAATAAAATATTGAGTTCTGGAAGTTTTCAAAATTATCCGAGTCCGTTTGCTATTTATTTGGATTTTTTCTTCCCAAAATGTCCTTTTATGCCCCTACTTTTTACCATTTTTTAAACGAGCTCCAAATCAAGATTTTTCTTCACCAATCTCTTCAAAATAATTAAAAAGTGTGATCTGGAAGTTTTCATAATTTTTGGAGCTCATTTGGTATTTTTTTCGGGATTTATCGGCTTGAATTACTGCATAGGAGGCCCGGGATTTGGCCATTTTGCAAACGAACTCGGAATCAAGATTTTCTTTCGCCAATCTCTTCAAAATAATTTAAAAATGATATTTTCCAAATTTCAGAATTTTAGGAGTCCATTTGCTATTTTTCCGGGATTTATCTTTTTGAATTACTGCATTAGAATCCCAGGATTTGGCCATTTTGCAAACGAACTCGGAATCAAGATTTTCTTTCGCCAATCTCTTTCAAATGATTTAAGAATGAGATTGACAAAATTTTCAGAATTTTCGGAGTCCATTTGCTATTTTTCCCAAATTTTTCCAATTTTGCCCTTTAACCTCCGAAACCCGGTTTTGCTCAAAACAAGTCCGATTTTCAGATTTTCTTCAATCTGAGCCTTGGGCCATCCTTTTTAATCATTCCTCATCCATTGGGGGCTTTGGTCTTACCAAGTCGGGCCATTTCTGTGATTCTTCCCGATTTCACCGAAATCCACTAAAAACCCTAATTCTCGGTTTTCTCCCGGATTGACTTTTCTTTCGGTTTTTCTTGCAAGTGACTTCTCCATTACCCGTAGTCAGTGCTTATCTTTCATTTGGAACCTTCAATTTCGACCAGTTTGATCATTTAAGCACTTTTCCCCAAATTTCTCGGATTAGGGTTTCTTTTCTATTGAATCTTTCAAATCCCAACTTCCGAACTCCATATCTTTCAATGTAGACCTCGGATTATCAAAATTCTTTCTCCATTTTTCAATTGAACTCAAAATCTTGATTTTGAAAGTGGGTTGACTTTTTTAGTAGTTGACTTTCTGGGGTTGACTTTTTCGGGGTTGACTTTTTTGGGGTTGACTTTTTTTCAAGTTTGACTTTTTGTGCTCGCCCTCTTAAACTAAGTCTCGGAGTACCACCTGCAGGATGAAAACAGTCTTTTTATACTCTGAAACATCAATATAGGAAGAAAACATACCTGTTTAGTGGCCCGGACAAAATTAGGTGTCTACACTTTCCATTTCTTTTTCCCAAGTTGATTCCCTATTTTTCATGTCCTCAAGCTCTTCTTGAAGTCGGGCAATCTCTTTGCTCATTTGGGCCTTTTCTTTTCCAAATTTCGACTTAGTAATTTCTAACTCCAATTGTACTTCCTTTGGTGGTGAAGTCAAGAATTGAACTTATTCCCCATTAGATGCCAATAATCTATCATTAACCCTCCTTTCTCTCCATGCTAGGTAGTCGGGTGTGACGATGTCAACATATCTGGCTACCTTTATCTGATGGGTCTTTTTCCATGCTTCAATTATTCCCCGCACATTTCCTGAGTAACCTTATTCTCTATAGGTGAACTCTAATAGAGCCAGTCCATGAGTCACGGGTGCGAACTACCAAGACTCAACCTGTCTTTGCACCAACAGAGGTGCGTAGCTCACGGCTCCCCAAATCCCGAGTAGTGGAACCCCTGACTTATCTCCATATTTGTACAATATCGGCATAGGAGTCATCCATGAAGCTCTCCAAGTTATCATTTCACCTTTAAGATTTCGGAACAGGTTGATCCACTACTCTTCATTTCTATCTTCGGGCCAATCTATCTTAAAGAACTCATTGATCGGTACTAGGGTTTTCAGATATGGTTTGAAAGAAACATCCTTCCTCTTCCAAAAATGACTTCGAATCCACACATAGAGAAGTTGAATACATCCCCTGAATCTCCCTTTTCCTTCCCTTTTTCAAAAATTCAAAGATCGGATAGTTTCTGCTATAATGGCTGGAGACAAATCTATCTTCTGGCGTAACTTCTCAAAAAGGTCAACTATGGCTAACTCGACACGTCCTAGTGTCCCTGGGAAAATAACCAAACCATATACAGCTAAAGCAAAAATATCCCTAACAGTCTCTCTATTTGGGTGACTTCGGATCAAAGATTGGAGGGCATCCCAAGGAATACACTCACTTTTCCCTTTCTTCACCACATGAGTATCGACCCATTTACTATCCATTCCCACAATCTTATCTAACTTCTTCTTGAATCCTAATGTCTTTGAATCCTTCAAATAAATCCGATCCGGGATGGTATCCTCAATACGCAACAAAGCCAAATATTCTTCTATGGTCGGTGTCATGTCTTCCTTGTTGAAGGTGAAGCATCGGTAAGTATGATTCCAGAAATGTACCATAGCCTGAATCAACTCACTATTAATCCTAACCGGTATCAACAATGCTATGTCTCCATATATCTGAGTGAAAATCCTCTTTTTTGACACATCCCATTGACTCCAAATATCCATCAACCCTCAGAGATCACTTTGCCGGATATCTAACTCTAATAGTTCTGGTAATACTGATATATATCCCTTTTTTAAACAATTCCCATCTCTTCGATGCTCTAACTCCGACCACTGACGTACCCCTGCATGCTCTTCCACTATCGAACTAGCCTGACCCTCCATGAAAGCCCTTTTGATTGAATATTATATCGAGGCCAATAACTTTCCCTATGCATTATGATGACACAAAAAAACGCATGAAAAAGAAACAAGTGAGTAAAGGTGAAGAAATCAAATAACAACAAATAATATAAAGTAAACAAGATGTCCCAATGAAAATTCGGCATTACGACGCCTTTGGGATGGGGTATCGAATCTATCACGGGCAAAACGATGTATGTTCATCACTGCCCGATTTACAAAATTTATTTGGGATGTAAAATAGGTAATAAAAGGTTAGAAGTATCCCTCCATGTGTTCCTAACTCCGGTAAATTCAGCAGAGCTTCGCCTATTTTGGCTCTATGGCTCACTATATGTGGGTGAACGAAATTCTAAAAGGCCCCGAATTGTTCCTCATTGTCGCCTGTGAAGGCTAGTAAGGCACCCCGATAAAAGCGGGTTCAATTTGTTAGAGTATATTTCCCTAGCCCATGCGGAGGATCATCATGAGAGCTTAGGTAATTTATACTTCGGAAGTATTTTTCTAGCCCATGCGGAGGATCATCATGAGAGCGTAGCTACTTTACTCCCACTTAAAGGGACAAAACTCGGATATAGAGCTCATGTTATGCAAATGCAAGTGTAGTGTGTGAGGAGGAACAACAAACCTTTCACCACCTATTTTACTACCCTGATTCTAAATACCCCGTAAGACTAAACAACATAAATAATCAATTAAGCAATAAATAAATATATGCACCAAAATAACCAGAGAACAATAATAATATGAATGCATATGAATATAGACATATTTAAAACATTTTATTATTTTCAAAATTCTCCTTATTTAAAAAAATGTGGGAATTAAAATTAAATATCAATTATACCTGACAAAACCTAGACTTTGATAACACACGACTAATTCTAGGCCTGACTCTCTAAAGTCTCCAGCAGATTCGCCAAGCTGTCGCAACCTAAAACAAAACAAGTCTTATCGCAATACTTTATATTTCGTTAAGTGTGACATGAAAAAAAATCGAGAAAAAGTCGACTTAATTCCTCTTGAAAAATGAAGGTTTTGAAAATGACCTTGAAAAAGACATGGAGTCGCCACCAATCTTTTTTAGCTAGGTGTGATCGGCCACCTATTAAAAACGGTTTTGTAAAATATTTTAAAATTAATAAAAACATTTTTAAAATCAATTTCAAGTCTACGTTATAAACCAGAGAAAATCGAAGAATCGGGTTCGGGACTCGGTTAAGTGTGGGAAAGGATTAGCACCCCCACAACGCCCGTATAAAACGATACCTTATTAATCATGTGTTATCTCAAGTCTCAGTAAAAAGTCAATTTTTAATTTAGTATTTAAAGTTAATTCCCAATTTAAAGAAAAATAATTCCATTTTTAATTGAAAATGATCCGAAATTTATTAATTCAAAATTTTCCTATATTCCCCAACAAACGTGGTAAAATATAAAAAATTTTATTAATTTGGAAAATTTTCTGAATCATTCTCATTTTAAAAAAAAAAAGATATTCCGTTATTAATGATAATTGATGATATCCTCCCCAGCAAACCTGGCAAAGAACTCATGAATTATTTTAACTCGGGAATATCTTTATTTTATTGAAAATCATTATCTTTTTCAAAATATTTTTTTAAAAAAATGAGTATGAATATGTGTGACACAAATAAAGTGACATAGCAAAGTCTAGATAATATAATGCAACCTAAATGATATGATATAATTTAAATGGCATAGCATATTCTAAATGAAATGAAATATCCTAAGTATCATGATATATTCTAAGTGACATAATATATTCTATAGGAAATGAATAACCTATGTGACATAATATAGTCTAAATGAAATAATATATCCTAAGTAACATGATATAATCTAATGAAATGATATGATTTAAATGATATGGCAAATTTAAATGATATAGCATATTTTAAATGACATGGCATATTCTAAATAATATAATCTAGATGACATGGAATATAGTCTAAGTGATAATGAAATGGCATGAAACATAAAATAATGCTATCATGAAATATGCATGAAAATAAAACTAAAACTAATAATGCATGAATATAGTATATGCTAAATAATGTGACAAAAACAAATGACTAAATAAAAAGCATTGGATAGCATAAAATATTCAAAACCATATAACAAACAACATAACACCATAAAATATAAATCAAAATAATAACAATATCATAGAAATTATCATAGCAAAAAAATCATATGTTATACAATATGCATGATATGGAAAATGCAATGCATGAAAGTGTATTTTTTCCTTTAATTAAGGAAGTCTGTATATCTAAAAAGATATTCGGCTACCTTAGAAAAATATATCAAATTAAATTTTCTAAAATCAAAATACTTTGTGATTTGTTTGAAAACATTTTTGAAAAAAACTTGAATGAAGATTAAAACCCTAGCCAAACCCTTTAAAAATGGCTCTAATTTCCTAAGTTTAGAATCCCGAACTTGACCACCCTCGAACCGAACTCTATAAAAACATTTTTTAAGTTTAAAATGGCCTAGAAACCACCCTAAGACAGTAGTTAAATTTCCTAATCAGCCCCCTCTAAGTAACTTAGCCAAAACAGAAAAATGATTTTCCCTCAAATTCAAATCTGACTCTACTGTCCAATTTTAGAACATGATTTTTTAACCTATTTTTAAATTTTCAAAAAAATCTAAAATAGCTACTGGAAACTCAAAACATGTAAAACTACACGGAAAAAAATTGGCTTAATTTTATGATCAAAGATAACTTCCCAAAACAATCGAGAAAGTTCAAAAACTGGGTGAAAAATGTTTTGCCAAAACATATTTTTTTGCCTTTGATAAAATTATTTAAAAAAACAAAGTAGAAATATTGGAGACTCTCTTAAGGACCTACAAACCATAGCTGAAAATTCTAAAAACTTGGACAAAAATTGGCTAAGTAAAAAAAAATCACAAAGGCAGAATAATCAATTTGACAACTCTTTAATTTTCCACAAGTATGCTCAAGTGAACATGACTTTGAGCCATTGATTGGCCTAAGTCATAAATCATGTGGCATGACATGAGATGCATGAACATACAGCAAATTGAATGCATGAAATGCATGGTTTAAAACCTAAGTGATATGGAAAATGCATGGCATAAATAATATGGCCTAGACCTAACATGAACTTGCATGGCAATAAATGCAACCTAGGTCTAAAATGCATGAAATGCATGACAATACAAGCAAAACCTAGACCTAAAGAATGCATGGAAATAATACAAACACATAGCATTCTAAACCAAAATACACAAAAACATAGCATGAAAATGCAAACAAGTCAACAAGCAAGATGAAAATGCACATGCAAAACAAAAAGAGGGAGGGTAGCCGAATGGACTCTAGGCTTAAATGAGCATGGAATTTTCACAAACAAATGACATACTAACATGCAAGGCTAAAGAAGAAACATGCTAAAACATGCAAATTTAAAATAAAAACAGGAACACAACTAGACATTTTCACAAACACATGGAATAGTAAAATGTAAATCATGAGCAAACTCAAACATTTTGAAAACAAAAAATTAAAAAATGTAAGACAAGGAAAATAAACATGAAAATAAGACAATAAACTCAACAATTTAGGTAGTGAACAACAAAATTAAAACAAGCTTCATATTTTTTGTTATTTGAAGAAGATATAAAACATCAAAAAACATGATAGACATCACTAATCAACGTGAAACAAAAAGCAAACATCAACCATAAAAAAAGGGTCATTCATCCACTTCTAAAACAAGGAGGAAAATTATTTTTTCAAAGTTTTTTTCAAGAAAGTATAAAGAAGAACTTGAAGAAGAAGCTTAAAAACACTTATTTTAAAACTAAAATCAAAAGAAACTCACCAAATATCAAATGAAAATAGTAAATCAAGAACGGAAATGCAAGAAAAGTGAAAGAGTATGGTGCTTTTAGCTACCTCTAAAAGCTATATTGCAAGCTTTTCCTCTTCTTACTTTCTTTGCCTTTCTAAACTTTTCTTTTTTGCTTTTCAAAAATGGAGAGAAATCAGCCAAGCAAGAGTGAAAGAAATCAACCCCTTCTTAGTGTGGTCGGTTGGCATGTAGAATTCTCATGGAGGTTCTAGAATTTTTAGCCAAATTTCATCCAATGGCCTTCAATCCAAGATGCTTTCTATGTAGAATTATCACCCTTAGATTAGAATAATCAACCCTTGAATTATGATGTCATGAAGATGGTATCATAAATACGATGTCATAAATATGTCATTATTCCTATCTATGTGTCATAATTTCAAAGGCTTGATAAAAAAAATAAACACCTTCCTACTCATTCTTTGCCTTTTGATGAAAAATTCAAAAATATCTGCCCTCCTTTGGGCCTTGGCCGGCTGCCTCTTCACCTTCCCAGCCCATGCTTCATTTTTTAAATGCAAGAAAAGGCCTTTTTCAATTTTCTTCGATAAAATGACATTTTTGACCCCCAAACCTAAATAAATAGAAAACGAACTACAAATTCAAATTTTCTTCTTTAATACTTTCAAAATAATAAAAAAAAATGAATTCTGAAAGTTTTCAAAAAATTTCAAGTCCATTTGCTATTTTTTTGGATTTTTTTCCAAAATTACCATTTTGTGCACCAGAACTTTCACCATCTTTGACGAGCTCTGAATCTAGATTTTTCTTCACCAATCTCTTCTAAATAACTTAAAAGTGAGATCTGCAAGTTTTCAAAATTTTTGGAGCTCATTTTCCATTTTTTCGGGATTTATCTACTTGAATTTTTGTATAGTAGGCCTGAGATTTGCCATTTTGCAAACGAATTTAGAATCTAGATTTTCTTTCACCAATCTATTCCAAATAATTTAAGAATGAGATCTGCAAATTTTCAAAATTTTTGGAACTCATGTGCTATTTTTTCGAGATTTTCTTTCTTGAATTTCAACATAGTGGGCTCGAGATTTGCCGTTTTGCAAACGAGCTCCGATCCGGATTTTTCTTTGCCAATCTCTTCCAAATGATTTAAGAATGAGATCTGCAAATTTTTAGAATTTTCGGAGCTCATTTGGTATTTTTCTCGAATTTTCCAGTTTTGCCGGTTTTACTCAAAACAAGTTTGATTTTCAATTTTCCATTTTTTGGGCCTTTTTCATATATTGAATTGGAGTTGGTCCGAAAATGCCCAATTTTTACGGACAAATTCCCTTCAAATTTGATTTTTCCTTTTTTCACTATCAGGAATTTCCTTGTTTTTCCGTTTTTTCTCCAATCAACTATTTTCTCGGAATTTCTTCAAACTGAGACTTGGGCTATCCTTGTTTACTCACTTCTCATCAATTAGGGGCTTTAGTTTTACCGAATCGGTCTATTTCTGCAATTTTCCCAATTTTACCAAAATCCACCAAAAACACTAATTCTCGGTTTTCTTCTGAATTAATTTTTCCTTCAACTTTTCTTCCAAGTAGCTTCTCCATTACCCATAGTCAGCTTATCTTTTATTTGGAACCTTCAATTCTGACCAATTTGATCGTTTAAGCACTTTTTCCCAAATTTCCCGAACTAGGGTTTCCTTTCTATTGAATCTCCGTAAACCAACTTCCAAACTCCATACCTTTCAATGTAGACCTCGGATTATCAAAATTTTTTCACAAGGTTAAACGCCATGTCAGCTTTTTTAACAATTTTTGTTACACTAGTTAGTAGTTTTACCTTTTTGCTTCAATTTTAAAGTACAGAGACTAAATTACTCAATTTATATTAAAGAGACTAATTTGCATTAGATGGTATAGTACAGGGACTTCCTAGGTACTTTAACCCAATATTATGACTATTGTCGGAACTAATCTAAATCATATGATAAGATATTATAAATCTGAAATAAAAAAATGCATTTATTTTAAATAACATATATAACGATAAGAGATTAATTTACTATGTATCACATGATAAGGTATTATTATAATGTATACAAATCATTATAATAAAACACATTTCAGTGATCTATTTTATATTTATTTTAAATGTATATATAATACACATTTTCATTGAACGTTTAATTCAATAATTAATGCATTTTTTATTTTAAAATATTAGAATTCAAATTTCTTTTTCTCAAGTAAAAGTTTTAGTTTTTTTTTTCAACTAAATTTAGAGTGAATTACTTTAACTATACCTGTTTATAGGTCGGACTATTCGTACAAATTTTAATGTAATATTTCTTCAAATTCAAACAAATATTTGTTTTTACTCCCAGACATTGATTAAAAAAATCAATTCCATTCCAACTAAAATAATATATTTTAAAATTATAATAACAATTCAAAAAATTTAAATAATCACATGATAAAAAAATTATCATAATAGTATAATTATAAATCTTGTACTATACTTGTACTGCCAGTGGCGGATCTTGACATTTGATTTTGAGGGGACCAATTAAAATACTAAATCTATATATATATATATATATTCTATTTGAGGTATGTTATAAATAATTAAAGCAAATCAATAAAATACTGTACTATAACAAAAATTAACAAAAAAAATATATTAAGTTTTTGACTAATCACAAAAATTTTAACATTATCCATGCATATAACAATAAGATTATATAAACATATTTTAAAAAATTAAATAACAATCTTAATATGGATCTTATTATTTTTGCTTTGTAAAAATGTTGACAGTGATAAAGAAAATAAGTGGATTTATAATAAAATTTAAAAAAAAAAAAAAGATAAAAGTTACCATAACTACTAACAAACAGAAGGAGATCTTTGGGAGTCTTACTAGAATCTTAATTTTTAAACTTGATAACTCAAATGGCAAGCACAAATTACAAACAAAATTGATTGAATTTGGAGCCAAAGAATAAAAGAAGAAAAGGTACAGGGGCTTAAGGGCAACGAGCAGTAAAACGAAAATTTTGATTTTACAATACTTTGTTGAAGTCTTATTAACGTTAACATTTAAAAAGTTAATTTAAGTTCACATGATTATGACTTAATATTTATAACAAACCAATTAATTTGAAGAGTTATGAATAATAATTGGTGGGTAAAATAAATAATAATATAATTTTAATTTTAAAAAATTTATAATGCATAAAATTAAGTTATAGACAAAAATAAAAAATTAAGTTATAGGCCAATTTAATATATATATATATATATATATATATATATATACCAAAGGGTTTTAAAAATTCTTGGAGGGGCAAGGCCCCCTCTAACTTATACAAGGATCCGCCACTGTGTACTGCACATGCATAGTCACTACACTATTTTACATATAGAGAAGAGAACAAATATAGGAATATGATCAATTTATACATACAAATGATAATTGCATATTTTATTACATTCCAAAATGGTAATTACAAGTTATAAAATTAAAATAAATTAATAATTTATGTTATAGTTATTATTTTTATTAAATTAATGTTTTCAAAATAAAATTATAATTAATTTAAATTCGGGTCATTTTAGGTTCATTGTTTGGGTCATTTTGAGTTCGGATCATTTCGGGTTCAGGTCATTTCAGTTTCGGATCATTAAGGATTCAGGTCATTTCGGGTGCGAATCATTTTTGGGTTCGAGTTGTCGGTCGTTTCGGGTTGTTGATTTTTTTTTTGTTCAAATCAAATTGGATCGAGTTTGGATTTGGATGAATTGATATGATTTATTGAATTTAGATCAAAATTGACATGTCTACACAAAATATTAAATATGCACTTTTGATGTCAATTGTTATGATGGAAGTAGACTCAGAATATTGAAAGCTTAAGTCAATACTAATTTATTCGATTAATTCTATGATAACACGTTGATTATTTTTACCAATAGATATTAATGGTATTTTAATAATAATAATAATAATCATTATAAATTTTAGGTCCATTTCATTTTACAATTGCACTTTTGTAATTCTAACACCTAATTACTTGCTAACGTTATCTGCTTTTTACGCATGTGAAATTGTCATAATTAATTTAGATGACGTTGATCGATTATACTAGAGTCAATTTTTCATTTGAAAATTGACTGGCCAAATTATTTAAATATAAATTGAAAGTTAATGATTTATTTTAATATAATAAACGTATAAGAGTTTATTTAGAAAAAATGATAAAATTAAGTGATTTTTTGTTTTTGTTATTTTAACCTATTATAAGAGAGAGAGAGAGAATGATAGTTAATTTCGTGTAAATAGAAGTATGTTATTTATGGTAAGTTTTTTACAGTGAAATGTTTTTTAATGGGTGACCAAAAAATCACATTTTAAGATCACATATTAACTTCCTAAGTTTTGGTTGAAGATCCAATAATGAGATTTAATGAAATAATGACATTCTCCAATGTAAACTAGCTATGAAAATATCATTACAAGGAAAATATATATATATATATATATATATATATATATCATTACAAGGAAACAACATTTTAGCGAATCACGTTTACGTTGAAAAATATTGTTTTTGACGAAATCTTTTAAATGAATATTTTGTCGGATGTAGCGAAATTGATAAAAATATTTTCGTGGAAAATGATAACTGAATGGTAAAAGAAAAATCACCTACTTGACTTCGCCCTCCAATTAACACCTGATTTTTCATCATAGCCAACCCTATTTCCTGGTTGCTATCCAATGTCCATGGCCAACTTCCAACAAAAGAAACAAAAAAATTACACAAAGATTCACTTTGAAGTCCATGTCATACCTCAAAAATCTAAAAATTTCACCCATATCCCTTGACCACATGTCAACACCATCTATGCTTGTAGAAAACTTTCATTAGATGCTAGACTAGATGTTAGATGAGATTTTAGGTGTTAAAATTTTTCATTGATAACCCCTTTTGTGCATGAATAATAAATGGGTAGATTTTTCAGCTTTGAGGGCTCTAAATTTTAATTGGGCTTTTTTACTCTTTTTCTTTTGTCCATTTATATCTGTTGGGCCCAACTCTTATAGTCTGAAGCTCTCTATATAACTTGAACGGGTTATCTTATCCCCGCCCACATGAGGCTATGGCCCCAAAGGAAGATCATATACAATTACTTTAGTAGAGTGCATACATACATACATATATTCATGTATTCATGCACAAAAGGGTTGCATTAGATTCACAATTATATATATATATATATATATATATATATATTACACGTAAATACAAGATTCGTTT
This sequence comes from Fremontodendron californicum, assembly GCA_030761205.1. Classification (NCBI taxonomy): domain Eukaryota; kingdom Viridiplantae; phylum Streptophyta; class Magnoliopsida; order Malvales; family Malvaceae; genus Fremontodendron; species Fremontodendron californicum. The sequence goes on along the minus strand of JAULJL010000025.1, from coordinate 6,363,256 downwards.
TTTAACACCACAAGCGGAGGTAAGAGACTACCACATATTATTTTTTTAATTAGTTTTTTTTTACTATACCTTAAGAAGTATGTGTCACATTTCTAACCATGCTTGTGGAGTCTAAAAACTCCACTGGTAGTGTACGAGATAATTTTTTATATATATAAAAATACGGTATTCTCGATCGACATGATATTGATATAGGACCGATTCGAAGCTTTACATGCACGACGAGTAGATTATATTGCTAAATCTAGCGGTCAATTGTTAAAATATCAATCATATATAAAGTTATGAAAGATTGTAAAAATAATTAATTTTATATCAATCTAAATTAATTCCTCATATATATATTTAAGGTTTTACTGATGAGTGTCCTTAAAGCATTCTTTAAACTTAGTTAATATATTATTTATAATAATAATATTGTATTAAATGCAAAAGTTGGTAATTTTATTTATCATTTTCAATACATTGGGTGAAGATATTATTATATATAATAACTTTAAAAAGTGTCCTTAGGTGTTAGAACACTTTTTAACAAAACCGATATATTTACATCAAATTGTACTATGAGTCCCTCTACTATAGTGAATTGGCGGATTTATTCCCTTTACTTTAATTTTTCATAATCAACTCCTCGTACATTGATATTTTAATGATTCAGGTCCAATTGATAACCCCCGTTAGTTTAGTTGACTTGACTGTTGACTTCCAAACGTGACGTTGATGTTTTTGAGTTGACTTTTTCGTAAATTTTCATTCGTATGTTATTGATGACGTGAAAATGATGTGAAATTGTTTAATAATTACAAATTAATAATCAATCTAACATGGTATTTTTCAAAAACTTTTAAATTGAAATTGATGACATGGAATTTTATTTTGGCCACATGAATTGTTTTAGTTATTTTACGTCCAAAAAAATCTAAGTGTCTTAATTGTTTTTCTTTCTCATTTTTTTCCTTCATAAAAAAATTAAGGAAACCCAGAAATTGCAACCACAACCAACCTAGAAATCGCAACCAGAATCAACCCAGAAATTGCACCCAAAAGTTCAAAATTTGAAAATGGAAGTTTGTTGAAGGTATTTGGGTTTCAACTAAAGAGAGAAGAATGCAATGAGAAAATGAGGGATTCTTAGTTTGAGAGAGATTTGGTCAAAGAAGAAGAAAAGAAAATAGAGGGAAGAGAAAGGAAAAAGAAAAAGAATAACATAGAGGCTGCCATCACTGGTGGTAGCTTGAGCGACATTGATGGAAAACATAAAAGAAAGACGAGATCAGAGGAGATAAAAAGATAGAGGGGTGCACTTTGGATGATGAAAGAAGTAAAAAAAGAGAGAGGGGTGTGTTTTTTTTGTTGAGGTTGGATCTATTCCAAACACTGAAATTACTTGGTTTCTTGAGAGTTTTCATTGTGTTCTTGGGATATAGAATCCTTTCCCATCTGGCTGCAACATCAGCCAAGTTGAAATCTGCCTGAGATGAGATGAATGAAGAGAATACAAGGATGAGATGAGATGAATTTGGTTTAAAAAAAAGGAAGAGAATACAGGGAAGGGAAAGAGTCACCCACAATGAAACCACCGCCAATCGACAAAAGATGATTTGCAAAGAATTATAGGATGGGAGGCAGCTAGGATTATTTTTTTAGAGAAAGAAAAGAGGAAATTGAAGAAGATGAATAGTATTTTCAAAATTTTGGTTAATGCCAACAAAATTAGAATAAGAGAGACAGAAAAAATAAACATAAAAAAGGTTTAAAATAATTTAAGAGATAAAAATAAAAAATAATATTAAGTTTTTTACCTTTTTTTTAATTATTAAAACTGTTTTAAATATTACACGTGGCAAATAAATTAAGTTGTTTCAAAAAAATTTTATGTCATCAAATGTAACCCAATGAAAATTTTATAAAAAGCCAAGTTAAAAAAGTCAAATTACACGTCATAATGTCAAATACCACATCAGCTAAAGTAAAGGCAAAAATTAATATGAGTTATCAATTGAACTTGAATTAGATCTGCTCATGGGTCGGGCAGCTCGCCCGACCCGTATTATGTCGGGCCTGGATAGGATATTTTTGATCCGGGCTAGTAAGGTTTTGTCCGGAACAGTATTTTTTTATTATAATAATATTATTTTATTTAATTTTAATTATAAAAAAATATTTTTTTAATATGATGAACAGTGAATTCGGATCTATCGGGCCGCGGCCCGGCTCGGCCCATGAGCAAATCTAACTTGAATCATTAAAATATTAATGTAAAAGGAATTGATTATGACAAATTAAAATAGATAGACTAAATCCGTCAGTTCACTATAGTAAAGATACTGATCGTTCAATTTGAACATATATTTATACCTTCATCTAAACATATTCATGTATGGATGAAGTTTTGCCGGAAAAAAAAAAAGTTAAAGAGACCTATAGACTAGCTCTCCCAAATCCACCGTATATGTAAAATTGTGGCTTTTGAAGTCAAGAGACTTGGATTGTGACATTAAAAGTTCAATCTACATCAAGTGAGCTTTTGATGATCATAAAAATCAATTTTTGTGGGTTAATTACATATTTATTATTCGAAATCTAATGAAATTGTTATTTTTTTTTTTTTTTAATTAATAAGTAGGTACTCAAAGTTTCATTTTAATCAAGCAAATAACATATTCCATAACGTCATTAGTAAATGAGTGATGTGTCCAAAAATCCAATTAAAATGTACCATATGTTTAAAAATACCATGTCACTTTTTATATTCTTTAAAAAATAATTTTTGAATTACAATTCTAAAAAATCCTTAAAACCCAAAAAAAATTAAAAAAGAAAAAGAAAAATAGTAGGAAAAATAGAGTTGACAAATGAGTGAGAGAGGATGGGTCATTTTCGAGTCCGGTCATTTTTAATAAAAAAAATGGATTATTTCGAGTTTGAATCAAATCAAGTTTAGATCAAGAAAAATTTTGATCATCTTAGATTGAACCAATGCAGGTTTAGAGCAATTTGGATTCGGATTATTTTGAGCTCAGGTCAATAAGTTTGAATATGAAAAGCTTTAAATTGTTTCCTTCGACTTAATGTGAGAATTTGCAATTTAATGAGCTCAGGTCATTTATTTTTCTTTTTCTTTGGAGGTTCGGCCAACTACAGGGCTACATGAGGTTTTAAAAAAAATAAATAAAGGAAAAATAGGGAATGGGAGCTACAGGGGGTTTTAGAAAGAAAGAAATAAAACAATAGTGAGAATGGAGAGCTTTAGGATGATGAAGTTGACGGACTAAAAAAAAGGGGGGAGCTTGAGAGGCCGGTTAAAAGAAAGGCAGCATTGAAGGTATTTTCTTTGAAAATGATATTTTTTTTATTTATTATTTTTTAGATTCTTTAATGACCAGTATTGATAAAAGTTAAAAAAAATGTTTATTTTAAATGCTAAAATAAAAAGGAAACAAGACTTGTTGCCCATATTTTGAGTTCTGGAGAAGGTCGCTCCTGTTTTGGGTTCCTATGATCTTCGTTTTGGTTTTTTATTTATTTATTTATTTATTTATTTTATTGTTTTTTGTGTTGAGTGGCTTTTGGTGATAAGCTGAAACTCTTGTTACTCGACGGTTAGCAATGATCAAGTTAGAGGTCTTTAGTGATGATAATTTGTTGAGCCTTGTTTTGGATCTCAAATTCATGATTGTTTTTGGTCATATCATCTTTCAATATAAAATACGATAGTTTTAGAGTGGGGATTGGCTGCTAGCAGTATCTTAGTGTTTTTTTTTTTTTTTAATAATTGTGAATTTTCTTTTTGAGGGCTCATGGCATTTAATTTGAAAGGAAAAAAATTACGATTTTTTGGCAATTGTAGGAGAGAGAAGTCCATTCCCATAATCAGTATAGTATTTTTTATTATGAGAGATTTTAAAAATGCTTAATTTTAAACAAGCCACATGCCACGTTAAGATTTTGTTGCCATGCATGTCGACTCTTTGTTTTCTTGCCACCATGACACTTTGCTTACACATGGTCAGATCATTATTTCCCAAACTCCAAGTTATGCATTCTACTATATGCATGTTTTCAAGAAGCTTTACAACGTCTTTCATGCGCCACTTGTCTGCTCGAATTCAAGAACTTATGTTTAATCGTATAATATGTTTCGTATTTTTAATCGTATGAATATATGCGTGCTTGATATTTTGCCGCTCGTGTTTACGAATGATATGCTTTATATGTTTAATCGTATGATTACGTATTTAATCACATGTTTTATATGCTTAATTATGTGCTTCCCTTATTTAAATATTTTGCATAATATGCATTTAAATAAAAAAAAATGACTGAAAATAGCCGACAACGGAATTCAAAGGACGTCACAGTAGTGATTCCTAAGATATCCTGAGGTGAGAAGATCTCGTTAAATACCACTAAAAGTATTGGAAATATTTAAAGAGTGTTCTCGATAAAAGATTTATGTTCACTTTCATTTTCAAAAAAATAATGACAATTCTTTTTTTGATTAATAAACATATTTTGAAAAAGAAATAAAAAGAGAATTAATTTTAAAATACTCTTGTGGAGTCCATTAAATCAAGGTTTAGGATAACACATGATTAATTGATACCTTTTTTTTAACGGACGTTGTGGGAGTGCTAATCCTTCCCCACACGTAACCGTACTCCCGAACTCGTCATGATTTTTCCCTGGTTTTCAATCGCAGACTTCAAAATTGTCTTTTTAAAAGGTTTTAATTAATTTAAAAAAAAAAAAATCAAAGATAAATTTTAGTAGGTGGTCAATCACACCTAAGCTAAAAAAAATTGGTGCCAACTCCATTGTGTTTTTAAAAAAAATTTAGCAGTCGAAAAACCGTTATGACATATAGAATTTGGATTAAATTCCAAATCTTTTTTTTAGAATATAGGTAAGGCATATGACAATTTTTTTTTATTTAGCGTTGGGTATGGATATTTTGTTGGTATTGATGATGCCATTAAAGAAAATAAGAGGAAGACGATAGATTTGGTAAGAAGCAAATAATAAGAAGATCAAGTGTTTGTAGAAACATGTAGAAAGAATTTAAAAAGAATAAGAAGAATGAAAAATTATGTGAAGAAGTTTAGTGATCGGAGATTTGTTTTTTTTTTTTTTTTTGATATTTGTAGAAAGGTAGAAAGGGAGTGGAGAGTAGAAAGAATATTTGGAAGGCAATTATGACTCACTCCAATAAAGCTCTCACTAGGGTCGGATAGCTCGTCCGACCCAACAGACCTAGTTTGTATTGGATCGGGTTTGAATAGAGTTTTTTTTTATTCGAACCGGGATATAATAAAAAAAATATTTTTATTTAAATTTAATTATAAAAATATATTAATATAAAAATAATTATTATTTTTTAAATAGTAAATCAGGCCGACGGGTCGGGCTGAGCATGGGTAAAGAAATTAGAAAAGTTTCGGGTCACGGCCCAACTCAATCTATAAGCAGGTCTAGCTCTCACATACCATGATGAATTTTTAACAAGAAGATAGAATTATAAAATCTCACTAAGTTCTGTGTGAGTCCTTAAGAAATTGCCCTTCCTTTATTTAGAGAATAGATCACATACAATGAGAAGTTTCCTTGATAGAATTGAGAACTTCTACAAAAGATTAAATACAAAATATATGAGTTTCAAATACTTCACAATAATCAAGGGTTATGGAATCTATCATGTATGTCTTTAGACTATCATTGCAACAAATATTTTGGTGCCCATTAGATATGAGAGAGCTCCATCTAGTGGCTGCTGTTTTTCTAGTCTGTTTGTTGGATGTAATGCTTTGTTTCTTCTTTTCACATTATATCACTTGAGTTAATTGAAGAGGGATGATGGGCAGAGCTCTTCATATATATATATATATATATATATATATATATATATATATATATATATATATATATATATATATACTTCATTTTTCTAGCCTAAGGCTTATTGGCATCCTAATTTTGATTTCTGGTTTCGTCCTTTATCCACCATATGACTTAATTTGGTGTTTGAAATGAAAAGTTGATTTCGCTTTTATTTTTTGTCAAATTAAGACTAGAAAAAAAAAAAACTCGTTTCTTGTATTTTTCTCATCAATTTAAATTAAATAAACATAAAAGGCTTTTGGCATTTTTCTATGTCATCATCTTGTTAAGGAAGTTAAAACATAACAGAAACCAGAGAAAAAAATAAAACAGAAGGAAAGAGATGCAAGAAAATGGAAAAACATTTGTTGTTTGTTATCCTCCATAAATCATAAAGAAGAAAATACTAAGTCAAGAAAAAAAACAAAAGTGTGGATTTATTTTTGTTGCATTTAAGCAAGGTCAAAAGGAGAGAAAATTTTACACTTGAGGTGTGTGTGCAAAATTTTCAAACTTAATTTTAAATTAAAAATTTTCATTTTTTATATTAATAATTTCTTAAATAATAAGTTAGAATATTCGATTTTTGTATTATTATTACTTAAGTTTTATTTGTGTTAAATTGATATAATTTAATATTTGATATTAACTGTTGAGTGTTTGTTAGATTGTTAGATTAATTGAATGTTTATTAATTTGTGAGTATAGTAATTTAGTAACTTTATAATTAAATTACAATTAGATTGTTAGATAAATTGATGGCTAAAATACTAAAAAATCTTAAATTATTTTGCTTTTCTTAAATAAGCTCACGTACTTTTATTGTACCCAGATAAGCTTTTATCTTTTGATTTGTATCCAAATAAGATCTTATTTCAAATGAAAATTGATTTATGTTAAGTATTTATTCCGGTATAAATTAAAGGTTAATGACTCATTTGGTACAAATTAAAAGTTAAGAATTATTTAGATGCAATAAAAATATAGGGGTTTACCTAAGTAAAGTGATAAAATTCAAAGTTTTATTTTATTTTTTATTTTAGCCATAAATTGAATGTTTGTTAGGTTATTAGATTATTAGATCAATTAAGTTACTAAATTTAGTGATTTAATTACTTTATTTTAAAAAAATACTATTTAAAAAAAGGTAAAATATACTTCTAGTACTATTACTTTGTAACTTAATTACAATTACAAAATTTTTAACTTAAAAAAAAAAGCATATTTCTTTTTATTATTTTAACTAATTGAAAAATACTTCAAAATATATATATATATATATATATATATTAGAGCCAACTAAATTTAATTCAAAAAGTAATCATCTTGATAATGCTCAAGAATATAACAATATTTAAAATAAACTCATATTGAAATTGATTTAAAAAAATTTATTCACTGGTCCGAAATTTCATATTAAAATTTTGAATTATATTAATAGTTTATTGATCCCAAATAATAAAATTGTTGACTCCACCACTATCAGAGTTCTATGATGATGAGATTGATTTTGGTGGGATTGAAAACAGCGGTGGCAGTCAGATTAGTTATTATAGCGGTAAAATTAGATAATGTAGAAGTAAAATTAGCTACTATAGCGGTGAGATTAAAATCAGTGGTGGGTGGATATGTGTTTGGATACAAAAGCAACGGTGACGATGAAGTGAATTATAGTGAAAAAATAAAATAATCATTAAGGATTTTAGATTAAAATGTGTATATATATAATAAATAATTACCAAATATATATAATATATTAAAATTATATTTATGTTAAATAAAAAAATATATATTAAAATTATTTTTATGTTAAATAATAATTATTGAAATTATATTTATATCAAAAAATAAATTAAAAAATGAATAAATTTTTAAAAAAATAATTTTTTTATTATTTATGTAATTATTTATTTTTAATTAATCATATAATAATAAAATATATGCTTATTAATTTATTATATAATAATGAATTTATTAATTATATTAAATTAAAAGTTATAAAACAAGTGTAAAGTTGAAAAATGCCTTCCAGTGAAAAAAAATGGCATCAGCACGGTGAAACACTTTTCACCGCGCTGATGCCATGTTATCCAAACATGATCTTTGATGCGATTGAGGCAAAAAGGTGCCCAACTACACCAAACAATAACCGTTTGAATCCAAACGGGGCCTAATTCTACCAAGGCAACCAAGATGAAGCAAGAAAGATCATATTGAAGACTTATTGCTTCTTTAAATACACTTACGTTATGTTTGGTTTGCTGAATGGAATAAATGTGTAATAGAACGGTGAAAAAGGAATAGAGGCCTAATAGGTATTATATAGTTTGATTCATTGAATGAAATAAAGGTGGAATATTATTATATTGCTTGGTTGGTTGGTTAATATGATGTTAAGGAATAAATTCTGAATAAGTATAAAATGACTATTTTACCTTTGAATTAAATAATTATATTTTATTTATAAAATTTAAATTTATTTCATTTTTTCTCTTATAAACTATTATTAAAAATATATTATATTTAATAATAAATTTAAAATAAAAAATTTAAACTTATTTTAATATGTTATAATTTAAAATTAATTATTATTGATAATATTTTATATAATATATTGATATTTACATATTAAATTAATTTAAAAATATTATAATAACAAATAATATCAAAAGATATTTAAAAAATATATATATATTTAAAATAATATTTTAAAAATATTTATATATAAATTATTTAATATTATTTTTAGATTATATAAACACCTTAATTTTTATGGTCATTTCTCTCTCTCTCTCAAGCTCTCCCTCTCCAAACTTCTTTCTCTCTCTTCAAATTCATTAACTTCACCGAAAAACATATATAAACCCATAATTTGTAACCTAAACCCAGTTTTCGATCGCCTATCGTCGGTTTACCCAGATTTTTCCCAAATTTCACCCAAAGCACCCTCTATATTTCCTCTTTCATATTTTCTACTTTATTTTTCCTAAAAACCTTCGAAAAAACTTAGATATATAAAGTTATACCGAGACTTCCACCCCATTTTTGATCGTCCTCCGCAGCTCCAACTGCCTCTATTTTTTGAATAGTTCATCATCTTTCTATCCTCTTCCTTCTCTCCAAATTTGAAACTCTAAATCTCTCTAAAAACAACCTAACCCGAAGAGAGAGAAAGTTTCTCACTACTCAATTTTTCCAAATTGTTTTCTTGTTTTGCTGTGGTCATGGATTTTGAGTTGGAAAAGTTGTGATTTTATGTTCATCGGCAAAAATTATCAAAAAAAAAAAAAAAATTGGCTATTCGACATTGCACTGAATGGCTATTCCATGATTTTGAGGAATAGCCAATTATGTGGAATGGCTATTGTAGACACCTAATTTTATCCGGACCACTAAAACAGGTATGTTTTCTTCCTAAATTGATGCTTCAGAATGTAAAAAGGCTTTTCTCATCCTGCAGGTGGTATTTCGAGACTTAGTCTAAGAAGACAAGCATGCAAAGTCAAACTTGAAAAAGTCAACCCCAAAAAAGTCAACCCTAAAAAGTCAACTACTAAAAAAGTCAACCCACTTTCAAAATCAAGGTTTGAAGTTCAATTGAAAAATGGAGAAAGAATTTTGATAATCCGAGGTCTACATCAAAAGATATTGGAGTTGGGAAGTTGGGTTACAGAGATTCAGTAGAAAGGAAACCCTAGTTCGAAAAATTTGGAGAAAAGTACTTAAACGATCAAACTGGTCGAAATTGAACGTTCCAAATGAAAGATAAGCACTGAATACGGGTAATGGAGAAGCTACTTGGAAGAAAAACTGAAAAAAAAAAGTCAATTCGAAAGAAAACCGAGAATTAGGGTTTTTGGTGGATTTCAATGAAATTTGGAAGAATTACAGAAATGGCCCGATTCGGTAAGAATAAAGCCCCTATTTGATGAGGAGTGATTAAACAAGGATAGCCCAAGGCTCAGTTTGCAGAAAATATGAAAATCGGACTTGTTTTGAGCAAAACCGAGCTTCGTAGGCAAAAGGGCAAAATTGGAAAATTTGGAAAAAATAGCAAATGAAATCCAAAAATTATAAAAATTTGTGGATCTCATTCTTAAATCATTTCGAAGAGATTGGAGAAGAAAAATCTTGATTCAGAGTTCGTTTGCAAAATGGCCAAATCCTGGGTCCCCTATGCAAAAATTCAAAAGGAAAAATCCCGAAAAAATACCAAATGAGCTCCAAAAATTATGAAAACTTCCAGATCAAAATTTTAAATTATTTGGAAGAGATTGGTGAAGAAAAATCTGGATTTGGAGCTCATTTAAAAAATGGTAAAGTTTGGGAGCACAAAAGGGCAATTTTGGAAGAAAAAATCCAAAAAAATAGCAAATGGGTTCGGAACATTTTGAAAACCTCCAAAATTAAATTTTTTATTATTTCAGAAGTATTTAAAAAATAATTTTTGTATTTGGAGTCCGTTTGCTATTTATTTATGTTCGGGGGGCAAAAAGATCATTTTACCAAAGAAATCGAAAAGGGCATTTTCTTGTTTTTAAAAAATTGAAGCATGGGCTGGAAGAGGAAGGGTCAGCCGGCCAAGGCCCAATGGTGGGCAGATATTTTTTGATTTTTGATCAAAAGGCCAACAATGAAGAGGAAGGTAGTTATTTTTGTGATCAAGCCTTTGAATTTACAACACATTGACCAATGGTTGGAGAGAGAATATATTTATGACATCTTTATGACATCATAATTCAAGGGCTGATGATTCTAATCTAAGGGTGAGAATCCTACATAGAAGGCATCTTGGATTGAAAGTCATAGGATCAAATTTGTTGAAAAAAATTTTAGAACCTCCTAGGTTCTTCCAAGGGCTAGCCGGCCACACTACAAGAGAGAGGGTCTCTTCTTCACTCATTCACATTCTGATTTTTGCTGAATGCTCTCCATTTTTGAAAGGCAAAAAGAAAAGTTTAGAAAATAAAAAGAAAGTTAGAAGAGAAAAAGCTTGCAATATAGCTTCTAGAGGTTGCTTTAAGCACCATACTCTTGCACTTTTCTTGATTTTCTATTCTTGATTTGCTGTTTTGATATCTATTTTGGTGAGTTTCTTTTGATTTTTCTTTTTAAAATAAGTATTTTTAAGTTTCTGCTTTAAGTTCTTCTTTATACTTTCTTGGAAAAAGCTTTGAGAATTTTTTTTTCATGATTTAGAGGGGTGGCCGAATGGCCCTTGTTTTTTATATAGTTGCTGTTTGCATTTTTATTTCATGTTATTCATGATATTTAACAAGTTTTGATGCTTTAAATCTTCTTCAAATACATAAACATGAAGCTTGTTTTGATTTAGTTGCTTGCTTGTTTCCATTTTTGAGTCTATTATCTTGTTATCATGTTTATTTTACTTGTCTTGCATTTTTTATTTTTTGTTTTCAAAATGTTTAAGTTTGTTTATGTTTTACATTTTGTTAATCCATGTGTTTGTGAAAATGTCTATTGGTTTTCATGCCTTTACTTTATATTTGCATGATTTGAGTATTATTCTTTAGCTATGCATGTTATTGTGTTAAGTATTTGTGAAAATGTCATGTTTCCTTGACCATTCGGCTACCCCCCTCTTTTAAGCTTTGTGTGTGCATTTTTGTTATGCTAGTTGATAGGTTTTTTATTCCCTTGATATGTTGTTGTGTATTTAGTTTGAATGTTATATGTTTGTGTATTTGCCATGCATATTTTAGCTTTAGATTGTGCTTGCATTATCATGCATTTCATGCATTTTAGATCTAGGTTGCATTAAATGCCATGCAAGTTCATGTTAGGTCTAGGCCATTTTATTGATGCCATGCATTTTCCATGTCATTTAGGTTTTAAATCATGCATTTCATACATCATACTTGCTGTATTTTCATACATTTCATGTCATTGCCACATGATTTATGACTTAGACCAATCAATGGTTCAAAGTCATGCTCATTTTGAGCATACTTGTGGAAAATTAAAGAGTTGTCAAATTGATTATTCTACCTTTGTGATTTCTTTTACTTAGCCAATTTTTTCCTAACTTTTCAAAAGTGTTAGCTACTGTTTGTGAGTCTTTAAGAGAGTCTCTAACATTTTTACTTTGATTTTTAAATAATTTTATCAAAGGCAAAAAATATGTTTTGGCAAAACACTTTTTTCACCCAGTACTCGTACTTTCCCGATTTTTATGGGCAGTCATCTTTAATAAAAAAATTAAGTCAATTTTTTCCCGTGAAGTTCTACATGTTCTGAGTCTCCAGTATTTTTTTAAGATTTTTTTGAATTTTCAAAAATAGGTTAAAAAATCGTGTTCTAAAACTGGACAGTAGAGTCAGATTTGAATTTAAAGAAAATTCCTTTTTCTATTTTGGCTAAGTTACTTAGAGGGGACTGATTAGGAAATTTAGCTACTGTTTTAGGATAGTTTCTAAACCTTTTTAAACTCCAAAAATGATTTTATAAACCTCGGGTTAAGGGTGGTCAAGTCCGGAATTTTAAACTTAGGAAATTAGAGCCATTTTTAAAGGGTTTGGCTAGGATTTCAATCTTCATTCAAGTTTCTTTCAAAGTTGTTTTCAAACAAATCACAAAGTATTTTGATTTTAGAAAATTTAATTTGATATATTTTCCTAAGGTAGCCGGATATCTTTTTAGATATAGGATTTCCTTAATTAAAGGAAAAAATACATTCTCATGCATTGCATTTTTCATATTCATGCATACTATATAATATGTGATTTTGCTATGATAATTTCCATGGTGTTGTTATTATTTTTTATTTATATTTTTAATGTTATGTTGTTTATTATATGGTTTTGAATATTTCATGATATCCTATGCTTTTTATTTAGTTATTTTTGTCATATTATTTAGTATATACTATGTTCACGCATTATTATTTTTATTTTTATTTTCATACATATTATATATTAGCATTATTTTATGTTTCATGTCATTTCATATCATTTAGATTATATGTCATATCATTTATATTTGCCATGTCATTTAAATTATTTTATTTCATTTAGAATATATTATGTGACTTAGGATATTTCATTTCATATAGAATATATTATGCTACCTAGGTCATTTCATTTCATTTAGAATATATTATGTCACTTAGGATATTTCATTTCATTTAGAATATATCATGTGACTTAGGATATTTCATTTCATATAGAATATATTATGTTACCTAGGTCATTTCATTTCATTTAGAATATATCATATGACTTAATTAGGATATTACATTTCATATAGAATATATCATGTAACCTAGGTCATTTCATTTCATTTAGAATATATCATATGACTTAGGATATTTCATTTCATTTAGAATATGCTATGACATTTAAATTATATCATACCATTTAGGTTGCATATATTATTTAGACTTTGCTATGTCATTTTATTTATGTCACACATATTCATATTCATATTTTTTAAAATATTTTGAAAAAGGTAATGATTTTCAATAAAATAAAGATATTTCCGAGTTAAAATAATTCATGAGTTCTCTGCCGGGTTTGCTAGGGAAGATATCATCAATTATCATTAATAACGGAATATCTCTTTAAAACGAGAATGATTCGGAAAGTTTTCCAAACTAATAAAAAAATTTATATTTTGCCACGTTTGTTAGGGAATATAGGAAAATTTTGAATTTATAAATTCCGGATCATTTTCAATTAAAAATGGAATTATTTTTCTTTAAATTCGGAATTAACTTGAAATACTAAATTAAAAATCGAATTTTTACTGAGACTTGAGATAACACATGATTAATAAGGTACCGTTTTATACGGGCACTGTGGAGTGCTAATCCTTCCCCACACGTAATCGAGTCCCGAACCCGATTCTTCGATTTTCTCTGGTTTATAAAGCAAACTTGAAATTGGTTTTTAAAATATTTTAATTAATTTTAAAATGTTTTACAAACTCGGTTTTAATAGGTGACTGATCACACCTAGCTAAAAAAATATTGGTGGCGACTCCAGGTCTTTTTCAAGGTCATTTTCAAAACCTTCATTTTTCAAGAGGAATTAAGTCGACTTTTTCTCGGTTTTTTTTTTTATGTCACGCTTAACGAATAATAAAGTCTTGCAATGAGACTTGTTATTTTTTAGGTTGCGACAGCTTGGCGACTCCACTGGGGACTAGTAGAGAGTTAGGCCTAGAATTAGTCGTGTGTTATCAAAGTCTCGGTTTTATTGGTTTAATTGGTATTTAATTTTAATTCCCATATTTTTTTAAATAATAAGGAGAATTTTGAAAATAATAAAATGTTTTAAATATGTCCATATTCATGTGCATACATTTTATTATTGTTATCTAGTTATTTAATAATTGTATAGTATAATTGCTTGTTGGTTAATGCGTTATACTATTCTTGAATGTTATTTTAATAAATTGTTGGGGCATTTAGAATAAGGAGTGTAGAATAGGTGGTGAAAGGTTTGTTGTTCCTCCTCACACACTGCACGTGCATTTGCATATCATGAGCTCTATACCCGAGTTCTGTCCCTTTAGGTGGGAGCAAAGTAACTAAGCCTTCGTGATTAACAATCCGCATGGGCTAGTGAAACACTTCCGGAGTACTAAATTACCTAAGCCTTCATGATTAACAATCCGCATGGGCTAGGGAAATAGACTCTAACGAATTGGACCCGCTTTTATCGGGGTGCCTTACTAGCCTTCACCGGCAACAGTGAGGAACAATTCGGGGCTTTTAGAACTAATTCACCTTTATATAGTAAACCTAGGCGAAGCCATGCTGAATTTCCGATTAGATATCCGAAGTTGAGAATACATAGAGGAATATTTCCAATCTTTTTACCTTTTATTCTACTTTCCGAATATGTTTATTTTTGTAGATCGGGCAACGATGAATGTACATCACCCGTAATAAATGTGATAATCCGCCCCAAAGGCTTTGTGATGCCTAAATGGTTGGATACTGTTGGGGCAAGTGTTCACTAACTTTTTGAAATTGAAAATACAAACATTCTTTTTCAAACATTTTTGCATTTTGCACATTTCATGCATGTATGAATAGAGCATGTACATTTATGGTTGTATTGTTGATCTCATTTTTTTTTTTTGCAATAAACGGATGGTGATAATAATTTTATTTGATGGTTTCTATAAACCGGTAGTGTTACATGAACATTTGCATATTGTACCATAGTAGGATTCACTACCCCAAAATTCTTTTGAAAATAATGTGTTTGGTTTTTCATAAAGGAAACATGTTTCAAAGAAATCATAGATTAAATTCAGAGGCAAGTCTTGCATAAATTTTTGAATAATCAAGATTTAGGTCCAACCAATTTCGTGTAATCATTGGTTAATTTATTTGCATATACCTTTGTGTTAATTTATCTATTCTTTGCATGTATCATTTTGACATCATGTTACAGTCAAAGCATGCATGGTCATTCATTGTAGAATACGTTTATGACATGCATGGTCATTATTTGTATATACATGTACATCAATTTATTCATTTTTTAAGTGCATCATGTTTGGTATTAGATTGCATCCATGGCATATATAGTCATCATAATTTCTCTGTATATGCTCATGCATTAATCATCAGTATATTCATGCATATAGAAATAGAGCATGTACATTCATAATTGTATTATTAATCTCATGACATTTTTCATTTGCATGAAAGGGTTCGAGATATGAGGAAAGAATCGGAGGAACGATTGGGTTTTTTGGAACGAAATTAAGAGGAATTTGGTTATGAGATCTGGGAGGCGAAAAAACAGCTCGCCAAATTGATGAAAATGGTTAAGACTATGGGTAAGAGTAAAGGGGAACTTTCTCAGGGCTCTGCATCGCCTTCAAATCAACCAAAATCATTAGGTCCAAAACATACAATCCTTGCTAGATCCTGCACTTGTCAATGCCACAAAGGTTGCAACCCTGATGAAATTATGGACAAAATCATGAAAATGATTAAACCCAAGAGCCTGATACCAAGGATAGAAACCTCAGATCCCAAACAGCCCCTACAATTGGTCCTAGGTCCAAACCAGTATCCTCACCCTACTATGGCCCAATTGTCCACTAGGATGATCACTATGGGACCCCTGAATCCCATTCCATCACCACCAATTGGCAGTTCGTATTTCTTCCCTCATCAATCACCTTATCAAGCATCCGGGATAGGAACCTCGAACTATGTATAACCTCCAAGGGTATCGTGTCCAAATCTATACCCTTATCATGCTATTCCACCACCTCTACATGTAAACACTTCGGTTCGAACCTTAGTGCCACCAACGAGTGCCCCAACTCCTAGGCCGTGTGTGACTAAGAAACAACCCAAGAACAAGACTCAAGAGCAGTATGATCCCATTCCAATCAGCTTCCGAGAGCTTCTCTCTATACTAATCCAAAATCACATGGTTGCTTGTATCCCGCTGAAACCCTTGTTACCACCATATCCCAAGTGGTACAACCTAAATGCAAGATGTGATTATCACTGTGTAATTGCCGGACATAGCATTGAAGACTGTATAGCCTTCAAAAAGAAAGTGCAATCTCTTATAGAGATCAAATGGATCGATCCAACGACTCTAATTGATAGAGGGTTGGAAAAGCTTAATTAGGATTGGGAGATTTACGGCAATGATGTAGAAAGACTTCGGTCTTATATGATGTAGTAGGATTTAACTTTTTCAGTAGCCGGCTCTTATAGCCTTAGGCTGCTAGGAAGAATAAAGTGCTTGTAAAGACAGTTTTAACTAGTGCTCAAATTTTGTAAAACATGGTTTATACCATTATGAATGTTGATTTGGGAATGAATTGGTTGTGCTTCAAATTTATGAAATGTTGATGTTTAAATTCCTTCGATTCTTATTTCCTCTGTGGTATCTTCCCCTTTGCATTTTGCATCCGATCAATTATTTGTCATACCATACATTCTGTCACACCCCAAATTCAGGGCATGTGACCGGCTAGAGACAATGTATGCCCCTGCCTCCGAAGCCTGTCTATACTCATCAAACCAAATTAAAGAAAATTTTGGCATGATCTCGCCCTACATGGGCGTTTGCCGTTCAATCATCAACATTCACAATATAATAATTCATCAACACATGACATCTCGGTTTGGACGCCTCCGATAGGGAGTAACCGAAATGCCCCGCAGCAGACTCAACCTTTATGACATCTTATATACAAACATATATTTATACTATATCATAACAAAATAAACATCACCATGTCATACCAGGCCTCTAAGACTGTTATACATCATACATCAATTAATTACATCCGCTTATAAATATACAGAACATATTCAACATACACAAAATACAAAGGACCCATGATACCCTAGTGACTGCAAAATGTACCCAACCATAGCCACTGCTTACCACGTCTTGGGTCAATTCGCTCACCACAAGTATGTGAGCAGCTAGCTATCCGGAATATGGGAAGAGCTGGGTCTGTTAGAATCTGAAAAAAAATTAAAAATAAACAAAGTGAGTCGAAAAACTCAGTGAGCATAAGGTAACTAGGATGAGTACTTGGAAATTTCGTACTTCCTTTCTTGACCATTAAAGTATAAACATGACATATCAAGTATGACTAATTAACCGAAAAGTAATATTTAAAAATTGTTCCGGGACTTATAAAAATTATTTGTCCCATATGAAATCTTCTATACTGAGTGTTGAATATAAATAAGCTATTGGCTAGCCTAACTTGATAGCCAAAAATATTTAGCAATCGATTTTACGTGTATACCTTCACAATTATAAATGAAGAATTTCTCATGTCTACATTATCAAAATATCCCGGACTTATACCAGTCCGTAATATTTGTTATCCTGGACTATCTTGCCCGAACAACAATAGCATCCCGGACTTCACCTTGTCCGTACAATATTAACATCCCGGACATCACCCTGTCCGTACAATAATAGCATCCCGGACATCACCTTGTCCGTACAATATAAAATAGCATCCCGGACATCACCTTGTCCGTACAATATAAAATAGCATCCCGGACATCACCCTGTCCGTACAATATAAAATAGCATCCCGGACATCACCCTGTCCGTACAATATAAAATAGCATCCCGGACATCACCCTGTCCGTACAATAATAGTATGATATATTAATTCTCTAATATCATGGAGTAATATATATATATATATATATATATACTATGCTAGGAAACAATCTCTACACTAATATATTTCTACTAATGTTTCTCAAAGCATTACAAATAGCTAACATTCATTATTATTCAACTCCACAACACTTACCTCATGTAACCATACTAACACCACACTTACGCCTTTAATCCGCGTAAGGTTCGAAACTTACCATATTTGTAATCCGAGCAATCTTTCGTGTTTCAATTTCCATATCAGTCAACATTGCATATAAAACAATAACTACTTCCTAGATTAACCTAAATACTCACTGTGTTATTTCGAGTATTAAAGCGACACTTTCGTTACTCTGTCGCGATCCCAGGCGAACTCCACGATATGGGTACCTATGACATCGTCAGGATATTCTGTAAGTATTTTACAACTACGGAACACTCAAATTCCCATTATTTATAATAGTTAGCTACTATCCAAAAATTTTCAGCTTAAGAATTTTTACAAATAAATTCCTACACTTAGCTCGAGTCAAAATTCGGAGCAACAATCAACTGAAAAGTTGCTCACACAATAACAATGAAGCTAACGGTGGCCTCGGACAACCAAGGTACGTGGCGGCACCACCTCATGGGCAAGCTAGGGTTTTAACCAAGCTTGTTTTAGCCTCTAAATTTGATTCAAAGCTATCCGATACTAATTTATGGTTTAAGGAGGTGGAGGAACACCTCCCATAACGAAAAAAGTGGCGGCAACATGGTGATTCATCACTACCAATTTTCAGCCAAAATGATTTCTCATAGATAGAGACAAATTCTTCAAAATCTAATATCAAAATCAAGCTTAGAATATGAAATTACCTATAGGTTAGTGGAATCCTTGCAATACTTGGTGATTTCCCTTGAAATTTGGAGGAGAGAGAAAGCTTTAGCAAGCTTTAATGGTGTTTTTGGGGAGAAAATGCCTTACGGCATGAAAAAAAAAGAAGAAGACGTTGTGTCTTCATATTAGGGCTGAAACTTATGGGAAATTATCCCATGTTTCTCATCTTGCCTAAGCTTGGTCAAAAAAAGTTGACCAAATTTGACTTTTTTTTTTTATTGCCAAATATTAGATCCAAATGTCATATTAACATATTGTATAGCCAAAAAGCCCATTTATACCATTTCTCGGACTAAAAATGAAAAGGGGTGTAAAATGACCAAAATACCCCTAATGCATATTTTTTTGAATTTGATGCCGATTGTTACTCTGATAATAGGTATGGGTTCTATATAGTATATTCTCATCATATCCACTCAATTTAGCATATTTTATGAAATTTTGCCCTTCCCGATTTTAGTCTGAACTTTAAACTATTTTAAGGTCAGATCGTTTAACCACCAGATTTAACCTCCAATTCTATAACCTACCATACAACATGTATACCACATGATAGTCCGTCCTTCCTAGTGGATTTTACATGTGTAGTTCCGAGCCATTAGAGTGTTATAGGAGACCCGAGTCATCTCTGGCTTACGAGGGTCTCACATTTCTCCCCCTTAATAAAATTCGTCCTCGAATTTTACGAGGGTCTCACATTTCTCCCCCCTTAATAAAATTCGTCCTCGAATTTTACATAAAATTAACCTATAAAGAATTACCTCATGTTTGAAATAACTGGGGGTACTGCTGTCTCATCTCATCCTCGAGTTCCCATGTAGCCTCCTGTGTATTGTGATACTGCCACAAAACTTTAACTGTAGGAACTTCCTTGGACCGCATCTTTCGCACTTGACGATCTACAATGGCTACGGGTTCTTCAATATATGCTAACTGGGAGTCTATCTGTGTTGCATGCGGCTGTAAAACATGTGAATCATCTGAAATGTATTTTCGCAACATAGACACATGGAATACAGGGTGTACAAAGCTCAAGTCTGGAGGCAACGCTAACTCATATGCTACCGCACCTTTACGGCTCAATATCTGGAATGGTCCAATGTATCTTGGACTCAACTTACCTCGTCTCCCAAATCTCATAACCCCCTTGAAAGGTGAAACTTTTAGGAACACATAATCTCCAACATCAAACTCTAAATCACGTCTTCGGTTATCAGCATAGGCCTTTTGTCGATTTTGGGCAGCCATCAACTTCTCTTTTATTATTCCAACCTTTTGCACTGCATCTTGCACAATATCTGGACCAAGTAGTCGATACTCGCCTGCCTCAAACCAACCTACAGGTGATCTACACTTCCGACCATATAGTGCCTCAAATGGTGCCATCTGTATACTGCTGTGATAACTGTTCTTATAAGCGAACTCAATCAAAGGTAAATGATCATCCCAAGTCCCTTCAAAATCTAATACACAGGCCCGCAACATATCCTCAAGGGTTTGTATAGTTCTCTCAGATTGTCCATCTGTCTGGGGGTGAAAAGCAGTGCTAAACCGCAATTGCGTACCGAGGGCCTCCTGGAATGATTTCCAAAATCTTGCTGTAAACTGCGAACCTCTATCTGATATAATCGATAATGGTACACCATGTAAAGGCACAATTCGATCCAAATAAAGCTTAGCATACTTATTAGCTGGATAAGTAGTTTTCACTGGAATAAAATGTGCCGGCTTAGTCAATCTGTCGACAATCACCCAAATCGAATCATATCCTGTCTTAGTTCTAGGCAAAGCAATTACTAAATCCATGGTAAAATGATCCCATTTCCACTCTGGGACTTCAAGGCTCTGCAATAGACCAGCTGGTCTCAAATGTTCAGCCTTTACTTGCTGACATATTAGGCATTTAGCCACATAATCTGCTACATCACGTTTCATGCCTTGCCACCAGTAGAATTGCTTAAGATCACGGTACATCTTGGTAGCACCAGGATGCATCGTATATGATGAATTATGTGCTGCATCAAGGATCTTACCTCGAATTCCCTCTATCTCAGGAACTACTAATCGACTATGGAAACGGAGACTTCCCTCTTCATCTACTTGAAATCCATCATCTTTACCCTGTTTCACACTAGTTATAGTCTCTATACAAAAAGCATCGACATGCTGCCTTGCTTTAACTTCCTCTACTAAGGAGGATCTAACCTGTACATGTGCAATAAGTGCACCAGTCCCGATAAAACTCAAAGTAACACCTCTTCCCAAACAATCCTGAATAGCCTTAGCCAACGGTCTCTTCTCTAGGGACAAGTGAGCCATGCTTCCCATAGATTTACGGCTCAAAGCGTCTGCAACCACGTTGGCTTTGCCTGGATGATAAAGGATAGTGCAATCGTAATCCTTGAGTAATTCCAACCACCGCCTCTGTCTTAAATTTAACTCCCGTTGATCAAAAATATATTTTAAACTCTTGTGATCGGTGTATATCTCACATGATTGGTCATATAGGTAATGTCGCCATATCTTTAATGCAAAGATAATGGCTGCTAACTCTAAATCATGTGTAGGATAATTCTGCTCATGTTTCTTCAACTGCCTTGAGGCATATGTTATAACCTTGCCACCCTGCATTAATACACATCCCAATCCAACCCTAGATGCATCACAATATACAACATATCCACCGGATCCCGTGGGTAATGTCAAAACTGGAGCAGTAGTCAAACGTTCCTTGAGCTCTAGAAAGCTCCTCTCACATTCGTTTGACCACTCAAACTTGACATCCTTCTGGGTAAGTCTAGTCAATGGAGCTGCCAATCTTGAAAAATTCTCAACAAACCTCCTGTAATACCCTGCCAGCCCCAAGAAACTCCGAATCTCAGTAACGGTGGTAGGCCTTTTCCAGTCACGTACTGCCTCTACCTTTTTAGGGTCCACACTAATACCTTCCTTGGATACAATATGTCCAAGGAATCCTACACTACTCAACCAGAACTCGCACTTTGAAAACTTAGCATATAACTGCTGTGTTCTCAATGTCTCAAGTACCACCCTAAGATGCTGGCTATGATCATCCTCAGTCCGTGAATACACCAAAATATCATCAATAAATACTATCACGAAATGATCTAAAAAGGGTTTAAATACCCTGTTCATTAGATCTATAAAAGCTGCAGGGGCGTTAGTCAATCCAAAAGACATTACAAGAAACTCATAGTACCCATAACGCGTGCAAAAAGCAGTCTTAGGCACATCTTCCCTCCTAATACGGAGCTGATGATAACCTGATCGAAGATCAATCTTAGAAAAACAACTAGCTCCCTGCAACTGATCAAACAAATCATCAATCCTCGGTAGTGGGTACTTATTTTTAATAGTCATCTTATTAAGTTGCCTATAGTCAATACATAGGCGCAGGGATCCATCCTTTTTCTTAACAAACAATACCGGAGCACCCCAGGGTGAAGTACTCGGGCGTATGAATCCTCCGTCCAACAAATCCTGAAGTTGTACCTTCAATTCCCTCAGTTCAAGGGGAGCCATACGGTAAGGGGAAATTGAAATAGGTTGGGTTCCTGGCAACACATCAATACAGAACTCAATCTCTCGCTCAGGAGGCAGTCCGGGTAACTCCTCTGGAAATACATCTGGAAATTCAGATACTATTGGTATTTTATCCAAATCCGAAACCTTGCCTTCAATATCACACACATAGGCTAAATAGCCCTGACAGCCACTGTTTAATAACTTCTCAGCTTTTAAGACCGATATTATTCTTGTTGTATTCATACTTCGATCTCCCTGATATTTTAAAACTAATTTTCCTGGTATCTGGAAGGTAATAACCTTCTCGAAACAATCTAACACAGCATAATTGGCAGCTAGCCAATCCATGCCCAATATCACATCAAATTCTAGTATATCTAGTATCACTAGATCGGCTATGAACATCTCCCCACCAATCTCAATATCACACCCTTTCAAAACTTGACTAACTACATACTCTACCCCGACAGGTGTTGAAACTAGCAAAGGTTCATTTAACTCACTAACATCTCTGAGCAAAATATCCACAAATCGAGGGCAAATAAATGAATGGGTGGCACCCGGATCAAATAAAGCATGTGCAGGCTGTAAACAAACCATAGTAATACCTGTCACAACTGCATTGGATGCCTGGGCATCCCAGGTGTCAGTGCAAAAACTCGAGCCTGCCCCCTGCCGCCTGACGTCTGTCCCCTACTAGCAGATTGCTGTCCCCGACCCTGAGTACCTCTGACAACCTGTTGTGCGACTGATCCTGCTGACTGTCCTGGTGCAGCTGTAGTTGGGAGTGGAGCTACTACTGATGGGAGTGAGCCAGAACCCAATGGGCAGTCTCTCCTCATGTGCCCCGATTTACCGCATCTAAAACATAAATCTGATCTCCAACATACGCCTCTATGTCGGCGTCCACAAATCTGACATAATGGGGTAGAAGCTCCCCCAGTAGTAGTAGTTGCTGATGTACTCTGAGGGCGACCACCAGGTCTATGCTGACTGTTTTGACCCCAGTCCCTCTGTACACCACTAGTAAATGTCTCTCCTCTAGACACGATACCACCAACTGGCCCTGATAACCATATTGCCTAGAACCCTGTCCACCAAATCTGGGCCTCCTTTGTAGGCCCCTATCACTCTGCCTATCTCGAGCTCGCTGCTCGAACCTTAGAGCAGAATTTAGGACATCAGCATATGTGGATGTCTCTGTCAACTGAACTGACCTAAATAAATACTCCCGAAGACCATCCACAAACCTCTTAGCTCTATCATACTCGGTGGATACCAACTGTGGTGCATATACAGAAAGATCAGAAAATCGAATATCATAATCAGTCATGGTCTCTGTCTGCTTTAGCTGCTCGAATTCGCGAGCCCTAGTCTCGCGAACACTCTGTGGTAAGAACCTACGAAGAAACTCAGTACAAAATTCTGGCCACGCTAATGGAGGATCAGTAGCTCGTCGTCTCTTAAGCAAGGTCGTATACCACGTCCCAGCTATACTCCTAAACTGGAAACTAATTAACTCTACAGATCGAACCGGAGAACATCCCAATGATATGAACAATCTACTGCATTGATCCAAAAAGTCATTGGGATCTGCATTCGCATCCTTCCCTGTAAACAAAGGTGGTTGATTTTTCTTAAACTCAGATAACGAAACCTGAAGGTATCCCTCTGGTCGGCTCTGCTCTGACTCTACCGGTGCAGCTGCCTGTTGTGGCTGTGGCTGTGCCTGCTGGGCCTGATCTAATTTCCTCTGTTGCTCTGTCACAACCTGCGTCAGAGCCTCTACCTGGTGTAATACCTCATCCATTTTAGCATCCATCCTGTCAAATCTCATCTCCGTCTCAGTAGTATTCCTAGTAGAAGTCCTACTACTTTCCCCACTCTGGCCTCTAATCTCAGGGCCAGCAGAAATCTGATCCGGGACCTCAAGCTCTCGGTCCCTTGATTTATCTCTAGGTCTACGAGTTCTTGTTTGGGGAGGCATCGTATCTAGAAAATAAACATATGTCAATAACTCCATAATATTATTTATAAAGTTCAATATGTGCTAGCTAGCTTAAAAATCACCGGACGTAGTAGCATGTGACGATACACACCCATAGGGTAGTACACTACTTACTAATATCTCGGGATTACTTGTAAGCAATGCACTACTACCCTACTTCCTTTTTTTTTTTTTGCAGTCACTGACCTCTAGACCATGCTCTGATACCACCTTTGTCACACCCCAAATTCAGGGCATGTGACCGGCTAGAGACAATGTATGCCCCTGCCTCCGAAGCCTGTCTATACTCATCAAACCAAATTAAAGAAAATTTTGGCATGATCTCGCCCTACATGGGCGTTTGCCGTTCAATCATCAACATTCACAATATAATAATTCATCAACACATGACATCTCGGTTTGGACGCCTCCGATAGGGAGTAACCGAAATGCCCCGCAGCAGACTCAACCTTTATGGCATCTTATATACAAACATATATTTATACTATATCATAACAAAATAAACATCACCATGTCATACCAGGCCTCTAAGACTGTTATACATCATACATCAATTAATTACATCCGCTTATAAATATACAGAACATATTCAACATACACAAAATACAAAGGACCCATGATACCCTAGTGACTGCAAAATGTACCCAACCATCGCCACTGCTTACCACGTCTTGGGTCAATTCGCTCACCACAAGTATGTGAGCAGCTAGCTATCCGGAATATGGGAAGAGCTGGGGCTGTTAGAATCTGAAAAAAAATTAAAAATAAACAAAGTGAGTCGAAAAACTCAGTGAGCATAAGGTAACTAGGATGAGTACTTGGAAATTTCGTACTTCCTTTCTTGACCATTAAAGTATAAACATGACATATCAAGTATGACTAATTAACCGAAAAGTAATATTTAAAAATTGTTCCGGGACTTATAAAAATTATTTGTCCCATATGAAATCTTCTATAATGAGTGTTGAATATAAATAAGCGATTGGCTAGCCTAACTTGATAGCCAAAAATATTTAGCAATCAATTTTACGTGTATACCTTCACAATTATAAATGAAGAATTTCTCATGTCTACATTATCAAAATATCCCGGACTTATACCAGTCCGTAATATTTGTTATCCTGGACTATCTTGCCCGAACAACAATAGCATCCCGGACTTCACCTTGTCCGTACAATATTAACATCCCGGACATCACCCTGTCCGTACAATAATAGCATCCCGGACATCACCTTGTCCGTACAATATAAAATAGCATCCCGGACATCACCTTGTCCGTACAATATAAAATAGCATCCCAGACATCACCCTGTCCGTACAATATAAAATAGCATCCCGGACATCACCCTATCCGTACAATATAAAATAGCATCCCGGACATCACCCTGTCCGTACAATAATAGTATGATATATTAATTCTCTAATATCATGGAGTAATATATATATATATATATATATACTATGCTAGGAAACAATCTCTACACTAATATATTTCTACTTATGTTTCTCAAAGCATTACAAATAGCTAACATTCATTATTATTCAACTCCACAACACTTACCTCATGTAACCATACTAACACCACACTTACGCCTTTAATCCGCGTAAGGTTCGAAACTTACCATATTTGTAATCCGAGCAATCTTTCGTGTTTCAATTTCCATATCAGTCAACATTGCATATAAAACAATAACTACTTCCTAGATTAACCTAAATACTCACTGTGTTATTTCGAGTATTAAAGCGACACTTTCGTTACTCTGTCGCGATCCCAGGCGAACTCCATGATATGGGTACCTATGACATCGTCAGGATATTCTGTAAGTATTTTACAACTACGGGACACTCAAATTCCCATTATTTATAATAGTTAGCTACTATCCAAAAAATTTCAGCTTAAGAATTTTTACAAATAAATTCCTACACTTAGCTCGAGTCAAAATTCGGAGCAACAATCAACTGAAAAGTTGCTCACACAATAACAATGAAGCTAACGGTGGCCTCAGACAACCAAGGTAGGTGGCGGCACCACCTCATGGGCAAGCTAGGGTTTTAACCAAGCTTGTTTTAGCCTCTAAATTTGATTCAAAGCTATCCGATACTAATTTACGGTTTAAGGAGGTGGAGGAACACCTCCCATAACGAAAAAAGTGGCGGCAACATGGTGATTCATCACTACCAATTTTCAGACAAAATGATTTCTCATAGATAGAGACAAATTCTTCAAAATCTAATATCAAAATCAAGCTTAGAATATGAAATTACCTATAGGTTAGTGGAATCCTTGCAATACTTGGTGATTTCCCTTGAAATTTGGAGGAGAGAGAAAGCTTTAGCAAGCTTTAATGGTGTTTTTTGGGAGAAAATGCCTTACGGCATGAAAAAATAAAAAGAAGACGTTGTGTCTTCATATTAGGGCTGAAACTTATGGGAAATTATCCCATGTTTCTCATCTTGCCTAAGCTTGGTCAAAAAAAGTTGACCAAATTTGACTTTTTTTTTTATTGCCAAATATTAGATCCAAATGTCATATTAACATATTATATAGCCAAAAAACCCATTTATACCATTTCTCGGACTAAAAATGAAAAGGGGTGTAAAATGACCAAAATACCCCTAATGCATATTTTTTTGAATTTGATGCCGATTGTTACTCTGATAATAGGTATGGGTTCTATATAGTATATTCTCATCATATCCACTCAATTTAGCATTTTTATGAAATTTTGCCCTTCCCGATTTTAGTCTGAATTTTAAACTATTTTAAGGTCAGATCGTTTAACCACCAGATTTAACCTCCAATTCTATAACCTACCATACAACATGTATACCACATGATAGTCTGTCCTTCCTAGTGGATTTTACATGTGTAGTTCCGAGCCATTAGAGTGTTATAGGAGACCCGAGTCATCTCTGGCTTACGAGGGTCTCACACATTCATACATGCATCTTGGTAGCATCAGGTGGTATTCATGACAAACATAGTCAGCATGATTTTTTTATATGTTCATGCACTAATTTGCTTATTACATACATCATGTTAGCATTAGGTCGAATTCATAACACATATGGTCAACATGATTTTCTTTGTATATACTCTGTGTCAATCATTTGTTGATTACATGCATCATATTTGACATCATGTTGCATTCATAAGGGTCATTCATTGGAAAATGCATCTGGAACATACATGGTCATTCATGGCATATATCCATGCGTTGATTTGTTTATTCTTTGCTTGTATTATGTTGGCATAATGATTGCATTTATTACACACGTGGTCAGCATGTTTCCATTGTATATGTCCATTCATCACATTGTTTAGACGTCACGTGCATCAAATTGCATTCATGGCTCTTTAATCATGGCATATATTTGGGAAAATAAAACAGAAGTTGGCTTGACTTTAGGAGTCTTTGAAAGAATTTTCATTTCAAATAAGAGGTATAAGAAGTACTGAGTACCCTTTTAATACAGGCTAGTGCTATGGAGGATGAACAAGTTGCCCGAATGGAAAAAATGGAAAGGGAACAGAAAGAATTGCGAGAACAGCTGGCAAAGTCTCAAGCAGATGACGTTTTCATATAGCTATAGCTCCAAAGGCAGAATCGGGATTAGAAGGTTCCCCAATAGGGGGCAAGCCCCGTTCATACTTTCTTCCAAACCTCCTACATATGTTACTGCTACTGCAAGACCTCTTCTTCCCCGAGCCACCGATAGGCCAGTGAAAGCCTTTCGTCCACAGCATCTAACTGAGCTGACCCACCTTAGTCTCCCAGATCCACTCATTGACTTCAGCACCTAGGAAAGCATATAACGTACTTGACGCTTGTCAAAATGCCTTGATATGGAAACTAAAAGAATGTTGAATTTGTTTGGTTCTCAATGAATTCATGATTTATAAAACCTGTTCCATTTGTGAGCCTAGAAGGAGTATACATTTTTCTTATGAAGTTTTCCTAGAAAAGCCAGAATCTTGTTATACCAAGCCTTGCCAATCCCAGTTGAAAAAAAAAAAAAAAAAAAAAAAAAAAAACCCAGATTGACACTTAGAGAAATTTCTAACAGTGATCATCAGTGTTCAAAAGATTTGTACATCACACAATATGGGGTTAATATTTTTGTTCAGAAGTTTTCAAAATGAGAAAACAAATAAAGATATTTTTTTTTGAAGCACCCATTCTTGATGTTGACATGAGACAAGGATTTTTCTAACCCAAAGGTATAGAACTGCTAGGATAGGTCTTGACTTCCAGATATGAGAAAAAGAAATAGAACCCGTTTCAGATCTCTGTTGATGAGAGTTTGAAAACTATTGGGGCAAAGAGAATAGCCAAAATGAATTGAAGATATACTCTGATTTGAAAAGGAAAAATGAATTTGAGAGGCTAAGCCAAAGTCTAGAAAAATCGGGGGCATTTGCATCACTCATGAGCACTCATCTTTTTATTGAGCTTTGCATCTGCACAGTGTCGGCAAGCAGTTGCATCATTCATGGGTATTTTCGTGGGCATTATTCCATAAGTATCTGCATTTTACCTTTATATTTACATCCTTCATGGAATTCGCATTTGCGTCATCTCAAGCAATTGCATCATTTCTAGAACCATTGCATTTTCATTATTGTGTGGTAACTGCAGTTACACTATTCATAGACCACTTACGGGAACATGATTAGTCGGGGCATCTGCATCATTCCATGAAGTAGTTGCATCAATCTAAGAGCATTTGCATCAAGAAGCATCTGCATTAATCGAAAATATCTAAATCTGCATCATGAAGCATTTGCATCAATCCAAGCCATTCGCATTTACACCACGAAGCATGAGCACCTTGTTAAAGACATGTGCATCTGCATCTCTTCTCAAAGCTTTTGGGTATAATTTTCAACAGAATTTTTTTTTTAAATGAGCAAGTCTTCAGTGGTGATATCCGAAGCCTCTGTGGAGATATCTGGAGTTTTAAAATTTTTTGAATAGGGAAAGTCTTTTGTAGTGATAGTCGAAGCCTCTGTGGAGATATCTAGAGTTTTAAAATTTTTTGAAAATGGAAAGTCTTTGGTAGTGATAGCCGAAGCCTCTGTGGAGGTATCCAGAGTTTCTAAATTTTTTGAAAAGGGAAAGTCTTTGGTAGTGATAGCCGAAGCCTCTGTGGAGATATCCAGAGTTTTTTTTAATTTTTTTTTAAATGAGCAAGTCTTTGATGGTGATAGCCAAAGCTTCTGGAGGATATACCCAAAATTTTATTCAACATTTGAATCTACATCAGAAGCATTTGCATCCTCTCTCAAAGCTTTCAGGTATAATCAAACTCGTTCTGCTTCTCAAAGGAGTCAAGTCCGAGATCACTACCGAGATATTTTGTTTTAAATTCGAACTCGTTCTGCTTCTCAAATGAGTCGAGCCCCGAGACCACAGTCAAGGTACTTTCTTTTATTTTGAACCTGCCGAACCCAGAATTTTAAATTTTTTAAAATGAGCAAGTCTTTGGTGGTGATAGCCAAAGCTTCTGGAAGTGATACCCATAATTTTTATAATTTTTAAACAGTGAGAAAGTCTTTGGTATTGATAGCTGAAGTTTCTGGAGAAGATACCCAGAATTTTATAAATGTTAAACAGTGGGAAAGTCTTTGGTAGTGATAGCTGAAGTTTCTGGAGGAGATACCCAGAATTTTACAAATTTTAAATAGTAAGAAAGTCTTCGGTGGTGATAACTGAAACTTCTAGAGGAGATACCCAGAATTTTACAAATTTTAAACAGTGAGAAAGTCTTCAGTGGTGATAGCTGAAGCTTCTGGAAGAGATACCCAGAATTTACAAATTTTAAACAGTGAGAAAGTCTTCGTTAGTGATAGCCGAAGCCTCTGTGGAGATATCTAGAGTTTTAAATTTTTTTTTAAAAAATGAGTAAGTCTTTGGTGGAGATAGCCGAAACTTCTAGAGGAGATGCCCAGAATTCTAAACAGAGCTGAGAACAAGACAGGTTAAGAGCCCGAGACCACCGTCGAGGTCATTTCTTCTCTTGTAAATCGAACTCGTTTCCTTAAGACGGGTCGAGCCTTGATTAGTCAAGGAACTCAATTTAAGGATAAAATCTTCAATTTATAGCTTTTCAACAAAAAAAAATGAAAAAAATGAAAAATGATGAAAAAGAAAAAATGGAAAAAAGAAAACTCCATTTCCCTTCTCTTCACATGTGATTTCACTAACCGGACAAAGTGAGAGTTTGTTTATCTTTGCCTGATTCCTAATTCTCAACAATAGCCAAAGAGGGGCAGCTGTAGACACCTAATATTGTCCGGACCACTAAAACAGGTATGTTTTCTTCCTAAATTGATGTTTCAGAATGCAAAAAGGCTTTTCTCATCCTGCAAGTGGTACTCCGAGACTTAGTCTAATAAGCCAAGCATACAAAGTCAAACTTAAAAAAGTCAACCTAGAAAAAGTCAACCCTGAAAAGTCAACTATTGAAAAAGTCAACCCACTTTCAAAATCAAGATTTGAAGTTCAATTGAAAAATGGCAAAAGAATTTTGATAATCCGAGGTCTACATCGAAAGATATTGGAGTTCGAAAGTTGGATTACGGAGATTTAGTAGGAAGGAAACCCTAGTTCAGAAATTTGGAGAAAAGTACTTAAACGATCAAATTGGTCGGAATTGAAGGTTTTAAATGAAATATAAGCACTGACTACGGGTAATAAAGAAGCTACTTGGAAGAAAATCTGAAAGAAAAGTCAATCCGAAAGAAAACCGAGAATTAGGGTTTTTGGTGGATTTCGGTGAAATTCGGAAGAATTACAGAAATGGCCCGATTCGATAAGAATAAAGCCCCTAATTAATGAGGAGTTATTAGATAAGGATAGCCCAAGGCTCAGTTTGAAGAAAATATGAAAATCGGACTTGTTTTGAGCAAAACCGGGCTTCGAAGGCAAAAAGGCAAAATTGGAAAATTTGGAAAAAATAGCAAATGAACTCCAAAAATTCTGAAAATTTTCAGATCTCATTCCTAAATCATTTCGAAGAGATTGGCGAATAAAAATCTTGATTCGGAGTTTGTTTGCAAAATGGCCAAATCCCGGGTCCCTTATGCAAAAATTCAAAAGGAAAAATCCCAAAAAAAAATACCAAATGAGCTCCAAAAATTATGAAAACATCTAGATCATACTTTTAAATTATTTGGAAGAGATTGGTGAAGAAAAATCTGGATTTGGAGCTTGTTTTCAAAATGGTAAAGTTCGAGAGCATAAAAGGGCAATTTTGGAAGAAAAAATCCAAATAAATAGCAAATGGGCTCGGAAAATTTTGAAAACCTCCAGAATTTAATTTTTTATTATTTTAGAAGTATTAAATAATAATTTTTGAATTTGGAGTCTGTTTGCTATTTATTTTTGTTCGGGGGACAAAAAGGTTATTTTATCAAAGAAACCAAAAATGGCCTTTTCTTGTTTTTAAAAAATTGAATTCATATATTTCATGTTATTTCCATATGATTTATGACTTAGAAAAATCAATGGTTTAAAGTCATGCTCATTTTGAGCATACTTGTGGAAAATTAAAGAGTTCTCAAATTGATTATTCTACCTTTGTGATTTTTTTTACTTAGCCAATTTTTGCCTAACCTTTCAAAAGTGTTAGCTACTGTTTGTGAGTCTTTAGGAGAGTCTCTAACATTTTTACTTTGATTTTTAAATGATTTTATCAAAGGCAAAAAATGTGTTTTGGCAAAATAATTTTTTCACCCAGTACTTGTACTTTCCCGATTTTTCTAGGCAGTCATCTTTAATCAGAAAATTAAGCCAATTGTTTCCCGTGAATTTCTACATGTTCTGAGTCTCCAGTATTTTGTTTAATTTTTTTGAATTTTTAAAAATAGGTTAAAAAATCGTGTTCTAAAACTGGACAGTGGAGTCATATTTGAATTTAAAGAAAATTCATTTTTCTGTTTTAGTTAAGTTACTTAGAGAGGGCTGATTAAGAAATTTAGCTACTGTCTTAGGGTAGTTTCTAAACCTTTTTAAACTTCAAAAATGATTTTATAAACCTCGGTTTAAGGGTGGTCAAGTCCGGAATTTTAAACTTAGGAAATTATAGCCATTTTTAAAGGGTTTGGCTAAGGTTTCAATCTTCATTCAAGTTTCTTTCAAAATTCTTTTCAAACAAATCACAAAGTATTTTAATTTTAGAAAATTTAATTTGATATATTTTCCTAAGGTAGCCGGATATCTTTTTAGATATACGGATTTTCTTAATTAAAGAAAAAATACATTCTCATGCATTGCATTTTCCATATTCATGCATACTATATAATATGTTATTTTGCTATGATAATTTCCATGGTGTTGTTATTATTTTTTATTTATATTTTTAATGTTATGTTGTTTATTATATGGTTTTGAATATTTCATGATATCCTATGCTTTTTATTTAGTTTTTTTAGTCATATTATTTAGCATATACTATGTTTATGCATTATTATTTTTATTTTTATTTTCATGCATATTATATATTAGCATTATTTTATGTTTCATGTCATTTCATATCATTTAGATTATATGCCATATCATTTATATTTGCCATGTTATTAAATCATTTTATTTCATTTAGAATATATCATGTGACTTAGGAGATTTCATTTCATATAGAATATATTATGTTACCTAGGTCATTTCATTTCATTTAGAATATATTATATCACTTAGGGTATTTCTTTTCATTTAGAATATATCATGTGACTTAGGATATTTCATTTCATATAGAATATATCATGTTACCTAGGTCATTTCATTTCATTTAGAATATATCATATGACTGAGGATATTACATTTCATATAGAATATATCATGTTACCTAGGTCATTTCATTTCATTTAGAATATATCATATGACTTAGGATATTTCATTTCATTTAGAATATGCTATGACATTTAAATTATATCATACCATGTAGGTTGCATTATATTATCTAGACTTTGCTATGTCATTTTATTTATGTTACACATATTCATATTCATATTTTTTAAAATATTTTGAAAAAGGTAATGATTTTCAATAAAATAAAAATATTCCCGAGTTAAAATAATTAATGAGTTTCTGCCGGGTTTGCTGGGAAAGATATCATCAATTATCATTAATAACGGAATATCTTCTTTAAAACGAGAATGATTCGGAAAGTTTTCCAAACTAATAAAAAATTTTATATTTTGCCACGTTTGTTGGGGAATATAGGAAAATTTTGAATTTATAAATTCTGGATAATTTTCAATTAAAAATGGAATTATTTTTCTTTAAATTGGGAATTAACTTGAAATACTAAATTAAAAATCGACTTTTTACCGAGACTTGAGATAACACATGATTAAAAAGGTACTGTTTTATACGGGCGTTGTGGGGGTGCTAATCCTTCCCCACACGTAATCGAGTCTCGAACCCGATTCTTTGATTTTCTCTGATTTATAACGCAGACTTGAAATTGGTTTTTAAAATGTTTTAATTAATTTTAAAATATTTTACAAAACCGGTTTTAATAGGTTGTTGATCACACCTAGCTAAAAAAGATTGGTGCGACTCTAGGATTTTTTCAATGTCATTTTCAAAACCTTCATTTTTCAAGAGGAATTAAGTCGACTTTTTTCTCCATTTTTTTTAATGTCATGCTTAACGAATAATAAAGTCTTGCGATGAGACTTGTTATTTTTTAGGTTGCGACAACTATTTCTTGCATTACATTGAATCCAACTGTGGAATAAAGTGGAAGCTTTGAATAGGATCTTATTCGGTGGGTTATTACCAATGATTTAAAATTCGGACCGGCGGGTTCAACCGGGAACCGGCAGGTCCGGCGGTTCATCAATATACTTTAAACCAAAAATTTTATGAACCAGACAAAACAGATAAAAAATCGGGAACTGTGAATTGAAAAAAATCGGTAAAAACCCAATAAAACCAAAAAATCTATAAAAACCCAATAAATAATGAGATTTTAATTTTCTAAATTGTAATCAAATTAGAAAATTGAACATCCGGCTACAAATAAAGCTAAGTCCTGAAATTGGATTAAGTGATTGTGAGCAAAGAAAGAGAGCAATAATGTCGATCTATGAGAGAAAGAGAGAAAGAGGAAAAAGTGAAATAGACTCCATGGAAAAGGAGATCTAGAAGAAAAGAATCGTAGATGGACTTGATCCGTTGGTGTGTCCAGTCGTTTCTAGGACCTTCTCGAATAGTTCTCTTAGCTTCTATAACCGCAGCCGACGCATTCGTAGAGTAATAACTACAAGTTCTGAGCAGCAGCTGAGAAAGGGATTTTTTTTTTTTTTTTTGCCTGAAGGGGATCGAATAGACAACATTTTTTTATTGTGGGTAAGTTGAGTTTAACTTGGATAGGTTAGGTGTAGATTTTTCTTTCCTTGGAAAAAGGAAAGGAATAGAAGAAGGCTTAATGAAAGCCCAACCGCCCAAGGCTTATTACTACTTTTCTAATTCCATTCTGTTTTTTTTTTATTTTTTTTAGGAATGGTTGAATCAAAAATCGAAAGTTCGACCGGTTCGATTTTCGATCCAGTTTTTTCAACCTTGATTATTACAGTCAACCAAACATTATGTTAATATCTTAAAAATCGGGAAAAAGAGTGTTTCTTTTCTTAAAATCAGATCATGGAACCCAATGCACTCGAAAACACTTAATTTTTAGTCAAATACCAATATTATTCGATAATATTAAAAAAGTTAATTATTTAAAAAAAACACTTAAATTTTACAATAACTTAAAAAAATTTATTTAAAAATTTAATTATGTGTTTTTAAAAATATCTTTCATATATATAAAACCACAAATGTAGAAAATCTTTTGAATTGATGAAATAGTCATTATATTTCACTAAATTTCTAAATTGTCATTGTAACTTTTTTTTTTACTATTAATAAGATTTATCCAATTTATAAATAAAAACTTTAATTTCATTAAAAAACTTTTATTAAATAAATTTTATTTGATATAAATAAAAAATAAAATTTACATTAAATTGCTTTATTTTCATTATTATAATTTTCATTAATTTCAAAAGTAAATAAATTTATTTGATAAATAAAAAAGAGTTAAAACTTAATTTAAATTCCTTTATTTTCATACTTTTAATTTTATATTACCATTAAAAATAATAAACTTTGTATTAATTTAATATAATTTGTACATAAAACAAACTTTATATGTTAATACAAATTTCGTAAATAAATACTTTATTAATTTTATTTATTTATAAAATATATAATTAAATGTTCAAAAATATATAAAATAATGAAAATTCACGTGTGATACACACCACAACAAATATTAATTTTAAGAAATATATGAATCATTTTTTTCATTAAAAATTAACAACTCATGTATTTACAATCACGTTTTTAATATTATCCTCTTTAAGTAGAAAACTCGTGCTCTGTATCACAACAAGTTCTATCTCGCAACATAATTTTAAAATACTGTCTTTTTATGTAACGTAATGATCGCGACGTAACAGAATTTAAAATCTTTATATCGTATTTTATTTGTTACATAACAAAGTTTGAAACCTTTGTATCGTATTTTATTCGTTACATAACGTCTTGACACTATCAAATTTCTTGAAATATTATCAAATTCACATCCGCGATAATCATGACATATTACGTGCGCCTACAACCGCGATACCACAATCGTATCCATGACCGCGATTTAGAACTATCTCCCCTGGACGAATTCAGAAAAGCCAATAATAATAATATTTCTAATAACTATATACTTTACTAAGTATATGTGGGAGGCGATCAAAACTTAATTTTCATTTCCGCCAACAAAATTATATTTCTCTTGATCATCACCACACAACTTCCATGGCAGTGCAATGCAAGCCGGGAAAATTCTCCAGCAGACCAAAGGTTAACATGGAAGCCTTGAGTTTTTGTGGCCGGTCCGAATATCCCACCGGCAAAGGTGCCGGTACTGTTCTCTCATATGTTCCTAGCCACTTCGCTTGCATGTACTTGTGCCATATCCATGGAGCCAAGTGCATTTTTTTTCTCTCTTTCATGCTTTTTTTGGCTGCAGCACATAAAATCTTGATCAATGCTTTTAGCCTCTCGGCTTTGCCAACCAATAGTTCCGGTAGCTGGGCGATTAACTTTAATGAGTTTTGGTTCCCAAAATTGTGAACAAATTTATAGTAACTAGCAAAGGTGCTGTTGGGTTCCTTCCTATGTGGGACCGATTTGTCCTGGACGAACGAACCGCCGCAGAGTAACCAATAATTGAAGTTAAAGAGCAGGGAAGGGAGAAACAGTCAGTGTGGATATGGTTGGAGAATGAATGGATTGGAGATAAACTATTATTAGCTTTAATTTATGTTTTACTTTTATTATTTTAATCTCAAACTCATTACTGTTTCTGTTCCTTAATTTATGTTTTGCGGTGGAGATTGTTGTAATGTTGGGTGCTGATTGCGGTGGTGGGACCATGAAAATGGAAATGAAGATAGAGCAAGAAGTTACCGCGTGGCAATGACATGTTAGGAGTTTACTTAACATAAGTTTAAGTAGATTTAATAAGCATATTTTTAAGTGTTTAAAATATTATATATTTATATAAATTTTAATATATTAATAATTTATTTTATATATTTTTTTGATATATTCGTATATTTATATTTTATTTTTTTATTTTTTTTTATGAAATGTTGATGGGAACGCTTATCGAATCTTGAGTGGGATATAGGACTTGTTAGGATATTCGCTATAAATAAAATATCGAATGAAAATGGTGAGATATCCTGCTAGCGATTCAATCGGTTTAATGAATTAAATTAATTTATTTTAATTAAAATTAAAATTAAATTTAAAT
The DNA here is from genome assembly GCA_030761205.1 of Fremontodendron californicum. NCBI lineage: Eukaryota > Viridiplantae > Streptophyta > Magnoliopsida > Malvales > Malvaceae > Fremontodendron > Fremontodendron californicum. The sequence goes on along the minus strand of JAULJL010000025.1, from coordinate 6,325,935 downwards.
CATAAATATAATAAATATTTATTAAAAATATTTGTTTGATTTAATGATATAATTTTTAATATATGATTAGAAATTAAAATTTTAAATATCATTATTTACAAAAAAAAAAAAATAACAAAATTAATTTTTTTTATCAATTTCATCTATTTTTTTATTTGTTCAACCTATTTTTACCATTTACTAAATAAATTTTTCATATATATTGAATCGGATAAACTTTTTTATTTTTTATTAAACTAATTCGATAGATCAATCCAATTTAATTTTTATAATATATTAAAAATGAAAACATCAAATAAAAAATAAACAATAAACAATAAGATGGAAGAAAGAGTAACTACCTCAAAGGATAGTAAAAAAACTTAAGGGCTTTATTGTCATTTGAATGGGAGCATGCTGTTTGGCGGTACTGGTATTGTCAAAGTGGTTTTTGACTTTTTGGCAACGAACGAAAAAAAATTGTATAAAACAATTCATGTTAGTATTTTTTTTTTAATTCAAATCATGTCAGATAATTTAATTTTTAAAAAAAATTAATTATTTATTACAATAATTATTAATAAATTATTGAAATAAATATTTATGATTCAATTTACATGCAATGAATAATAAATAATTGACTTTTTTTAAAATTTTAATTACATTGCATGATTTGAAAAGGATATATGCTTATGTGAAATAATTGTTTCATACAATACTTTTTCTAGCTCCAATTGAAAAATAATTATTCTTTTTTTTTTCTCTTTTAGGGGTTGATAATGGGTTAAAAGTTAAAAGCTTAATGGTTAAAGGATTTATATTTGATCGTCAGTATATAGATCTATATATTGACAATGCACCACATGACGTCACTTGTTAAAAGTTATGTTTAGGGTTATGATTAGGTTAAGGGTTAGGATTTAGGATTTAGGATTTTAAGATTTTTTTTTAATGAGGTGTCACAGTAGGATTCACTGTCAATGTATAGAATTATATACTGACAATGTATCAAATATAAATCCATAGTTAAAACTAAATATTATTGGTTGATAGTGGTGTAACTAATAATTAGGTAAAGTAGGATACTTCAAATTCACCCTTTTAAACAAGTTAATATTTATTTTATATATATATATATATATATATATATATATATATATGTATATGGGTTATATTGTACCAAGCCAAGTTTTAATAGTAGAAACTTTGCTTGTTTAAGATCAAGGGTCCAAAAAACATATTTTACTGTTTAAAAATATTAAAATATTATTTTTATATGTATTATTAGTAGTGAAGTTCAAAAATTCATAAGCACAATTAGTAGAGTGACACATCTTTTTTAAAAGGGAAAAGTATTAAACCCCCCGAAGGTTTGGTTATAATTCCAGATACCTCTTAAGGTTTAGATAATACTATCTTTCCCTCTTGAAAATTCACCCTTTTAAACAAGTTAATATTTATTTTATATATATATATATGTATATGTATATGGGTTATATTGTACCAAGCCAAGTTTTAATAGTAGAAACTTTGCTTGTTTAAGATCAAGGGTCCAAAAAACATATTTTACTGTTTAAAAATATTAAAATATTATTTTTATATGTATTATCAGTAGTGAAGTTCAAAAATTCATAAGCACAATTAGTAGAGTGACACATCTTTTTTAAAAGGGAAAAGTATTAAACCCCCCCAAGGTTTGGTTATAATTCCAGATACCTCTTAAGGTTTGGATAATACTATCTTTCCCTCTTGAAAATTAATATCATACCAAAATTGTCCTTTTATAGCACAAAACATGTTTAGGGTGGCAAAATAATCTGAACCGTCGGGTTAGACAAATAATTTCAAAAAATGACGAGTTCGAGTCGAGTTTGGGTCTAACATAAACCCGAATTGACCGCCCGATTAATTTGTTTTTTATTTTTCTTACTTTTAATTTTTTATATATGTTAATTCTATATATTATTAGGGGTGAGCATTCAGTTGGTTCGGTTTCAAAATTTCGAAAATCGATTAGACCGATTAAATTTATAAAACCGACCGAACCGACCGACAAAGATTCTAAAATCGAAAAAATCGAAACCAACTTAAGTCGGTCGGTTTGGTCAGTTTAATTGATTTTAACTGTTTAAAAAATAATCTATTTATTGTATATTATATATTATTATATAATATAATATAAATCATATATTATTGTAATAACCAATTTTTGTCCGGGTCGGATTCGAATCCGACCCGGGCCAAGTACGAACCGAGCCTGCTATTCAGCAGGCCCAATCTGCCGTCCAGGCCCATTCCCGGCCTAATCCAAGGCCCAAGTCCAGCCTACCCACCGGCCCATTACCCCTACCCACGGCCCAAACCCTAACCCTAGCTAACCTAAACCCTAGCCACCCCCTGCCACAAACCCTACCCCTGACAGCCCCAACCCCCATCTGCAACCACCAACCCCACAGGCCACCCCAGACACGCCACCCTCCCCCACACTCAACCCTCTCCCAACACTCAACCGGCCACCACCACCAACCCCTCAACCCCCCATAAAACCCCCCATCACCAGAAAAAAAAAGGAGGAGAAAAAAAGGGGACCCCGATTCGGAGGCCCTCAGCCAGCCAAAGCCCACATTCGGACCCCAGAAAACCAAAGGGGGTCCTCAGCCAGAGATCGGACCCCCGAGGTCCGATCCTCCACAAAAGGCACCTCAGCCATCTGGTAGTCGAGTACGAGCAAAGAGTTTTGTGAAGATAAAGTCCGGCATTTTAAATTTCGGATTCTCGACATTTGACAGGTATGATTTTAATTTTCTTATTTATTTTCATTACTATTTGTATTTATTTATTTTCGTCCGGCATTCGATATATTTTTATTATTCTATTTCAATTTTAAAATATTAAAATAATAATTCTTGTAATACATGTCTTTTAAAATTATTTTCGATAAATAAAATTTTCTAAAAACGGATTTCTTTCTCGGGATGGTCGGAGTATCAATCGTTCTTTGAAATGGTCCGAGTAAGAATAATAATCGAAACATTATCGAAAGTATCGGAATGGTTCGAGAATTATTCTTACATAGATAATTTCTTTTATTTCGGAAATAATTATTAAAAGCATTTTAATTTAACTTTAAAAAAAAAAAAACTTTTAATAAATGCGAATAACCGACGACGGAATTCGAAGGACGTCACGGTAGTGATTCCTAAGATATCTTGAGGTGAGAGAGTTTCGTTAAATATCACCACGAGTGGTGGGAATATTTGGCGACATGCTCGATACAAAAATTCGTTTTCGTTTAAAAAAAATGGAAATAATCAAAATAAAAAAATGAATAAAGAGCGAATGTTTATTGCGCTCGATATTTTGCCATGCTCGTGTTTTTAATATTACGATTCGCATGTTTAATTTTATAGTTATATGTTAAGCCGTATGTATCCGATATTTAAATATTTGCATCATACGCATCTGAATAAAAATGGATGTAAATTGCCGACGACGGAATTCGAAAGATATCACGGTTGTGGTTCTTGAGATGTCTTGAGGTGAGAAGATCTCGTTAAATACCACCGAGAGTGTCGGGAATATTTAATGAGTATTTTCGATAATAAATTTATGTTCACTTTCGATTTTTAAAAAAATAATTCAAGAAAATCCAAAAAATAATAAACATGTTTTTTTTAAGAATAAAAAAATAAAAGAGAATTATTTTTAAATACCGATGTTAAATCCATTAAATCAAGATTTAAGATAACACGTGATCAAGTGGTACCGTTTTCTAAACGGGCGTTGCGGGGGTGCTAATCCTTCCCCGCACGTAACTGACTCCCGAACCCGATTTTGTTTTCTCTCTGGTTCAAAGCGCAGACTTCGAAATTGGTTTTACAAAATGTTTTAATTATTTTTAAAATGTTTTACTAAAATCGGTTTTAATAGGTGGCCAATCACACCTAGCAAAAAAGATTGGTGGCGACTCCATTTTTTGTGTTTTCATCAAATTCGTCGTAGCGATCCGAAAAAATCGTTATGACAGCTTGGCGACTCCACTGGGGACCGCCTTGAGAGTCGAGCCACAAATTGATCATGTGTTATTTCAAGATCTCAAAATTAATGGATTAATCAGTATTTAATTTTAACTCTCTTTATTTTCTTTCTTTTTTATTTTTATTTTGCTTGCAATTACACTTTGATATTTGTTAGTTCTTGATTCATTTTTTTTTATGTCGTTTATTTTTAAATCGTGGAATGTTTAGAATAAAGAGTCGTAGACAAATAGTCGAAGGTTTGCTTTTTCCTTCTCACATACGAGCACGTGCATTTCATACATAAGCTCTATGCCCGAGCTTTATCCCTTTAGGTGAAAGTAAAGTACCTACGCTCTCGTGAGGCAATAACCTCCGCATGGGTTAGCGAAACACTTTCGGAGTAATAAAGTACCTACGCTTTCGTGAGGCAATAACCTCCGCATAAGCCTGGAAAATATACTCTAACAAATTGAACCCGTTTTAAATCGGGATGCCTTACTAGCCTTCACGGGCGACAGTAAGGAGCAATTTGGAGCCTTTTAGAACCTAACTCAACCTCATGTAGTGAACTTGAGTAGAGCCATATCGAATTTTCGATCGGATATCCTCGAAATTAGGAAGGAACATTGTGATCTTTCGCTATTTGTTTACACTCCGAACAAACACTGTAAATCGGGTAATGATGAACGTACATCGTGCTACCCGTAATAAGTTTCATTTTTCGCTCCGGAGGCACCGTGGTGCTTAAATAAGTTGATACTATCGGAGCAAATGTTCGTTAACTTTTTGAGTTTGTAAATATGAAAATTCTTTCTTTTCGTACATCTCGTACATTTCATGCACTAATGCACTTGTAAATAAAGCATGTACATTTATAGTTGTATTTTTTATTTCACGGTGATAATAATCTAATTTGAAAAATTGCATAAACATTTGTTGTTGATTAAATGAGAATCGCAAACCGGTAGTGTTGAGTAAATATTTGGACATCAGTGCCATAATAAGACCCATTACCACAAAAGTTTTTGATAAAAATTGGTTTGTGAAAATAATGTTTTGATTTTTACGAAAAAAAAAACATTTAAAAAAAAATTTACAAAAAGAAAAAAATTTGCGGATTGAATTTGGGGGCAAAGTTTGTGCAATAAAATTGTTGAATGATCAAGTTCAGTCCAAATCATGAATAGTTTTCTGTATATATTCGTGCGTTAATTTGTTTACTCTTTAGACAAATCAAAATTAGCATCATTTTGCACTCATGACATGCATGGTCATTCATTGTAGAATGCATTACTGACATACATGATCGTTCTTCGTATATACCAGTATATCATTTTATTTACTCTTTACATGCATCATATCAACATCGTGATTGCATTCATAACAATAAGGTCATGCATTTCGTGACATACATGGTCACTCATTGTACATACTCATGCATTAACTTGTTTATTCTTTACATGCATCATATGGGTATCGTGTTACATTCACGGCATTCATAGCTCATGCATCATGAAACACACTTGGAGAATAAAAAAGGAAGTCGGTTTAGCTTTGCAAGGATTCCTCTTCCGAATCAGAGGTATAAGAATCACTGCATACCTCTATGACACAGGCCGGAAGCATGGAGGATGAACAAAATAGACTGGATAGAGTAGAAAGAGCACAGAGAGAATTACAAGAACAGTTAGCCAGATCTCAGCAAGAAATACGAGAACAGATAGCAAAATCTCGAGAGGAGTCACGCGAGCAAATAGACAAGATGATTGAAATGATGACTAGGTTGACCCGAGGAAAATGGGTTGCTGAAGGATCGATCATAAGGGGAGAACCTCGACCTCGAGTAAACGACAACGAAGATCCGATTCACCTATCGAGTCAACGAGGCCAAGGACAATTTCAACTGAACTCGGAATTTCACCCCTCAGACTCGGTTGTTATTCCAAGCCAAGATGGTTCACTAGAACAAGAAAAGCTGAAAAAACGTGTGGCAGAGCAAGTGAAAGACGCAGAGGTGCAACAGAAGTATGATCTGTTTGAAGAGAGACTCAAAGCCATAAAAGGGATAGACATTTTTGGGAATACGGATCCAAATGAGCTCAGCTTGGTCCCGGATTTGTTGATTCCGCCAAAATTCAAGGTCCCTGAATTTGAAAAGTATGACGGATCGAAATGTCCATCAAACCACATCATGACGTTTTGTCGAAAAATGGCTGGCTACACCAACAATGACAAGCTGTTAATCCACTGCTTCCAAGACAGTCTAACAGGGCCAGCTACAAGATGGTATAATCAGTTGGATCGGGACCATATCCGTTCTTGGAAAGATTTGGCAAAAGCTTTCAAGACTCAGTATAAGCACATGATCGACATGGCACCAGATAGGTTGACCTTGCAAAATATGGGGAAAGAGGCCACTGAGAGCTTCAAAGAATATGCTCAGAGGTGGATGGACATGGCCACCCAAGTACGACCGGCTCTGATTCAAAAGGAAATTATTGTCCTTTTTGTGAGTACACTACACGCTCCGTACTATGATAGACTCGTTGGCAATGCCACAAAGAATTTTGCAGATATGGTAACCTCAGGAGAGATGATTGAAAATGCTATCAAGAACGGAAAACTCGAAGGAGATGAGACATCCAATACCGAGGGAAACGAGACACCTGAAAGAAAGGAGGAACATGTCCAGACTATGGGAGAATTCACTCCGTATCCCCGGGTCTCTCCGTATCAATCATGTTACTCTACCAATGTCTCTTCAAGTCATTATCCTTACCCTCCAGATATTCAAACACATCATTCTATGCCAGCCCTTGCAACTAGGCATGTTTCCCAGAAACGACCGAGGGGCAACCAAGAGAAATTTTCAGTCCCAATCTCTGACCTGTTGCAATTACTAATGAGGAATCGATACCTCACCCCTGTGCCTCTGAAAACAGCTCCAAACCCATCAGCAAGGAGTTATGACCCGAACAGCAAGTGTGAGTATCACATGGGGGCAATCGGACATTCAACTGAAAAATGCAGACGACTGAAGGAAAAGATTGAAGGTCTTGTTCATGACGGCACTTTGACTCCAGAGCTAGTTGAACAGTGGAAATCTGCATTGCCATAGATCGGTTTCTTCGCCACGGATTTGGAGGATGAATGGTTACCTTTAAAAGCATGTCGGCAAGCATTGAGGAATATGCATGTAGTTCTATGCCTCATCATGAAAGCACTTGTCTTATGTTGACATCCACATGAAATAAATAAATTTTGAATTTCAAAAGCTTTGTGTTTGTTGTGCTTTAACTTGAATTTGCAAAAAAAAACATTAAAGAAATTCTTGATTTTTGAAGAGCGCATTCTTAAAAGAAAAAATCTTTCTTCACGTTAAGAAATGAGGAGATATCTTGAGATTATTGATGATCATTGTTAGGAATGACCCAACATCCTTCCATCTCTCTTTCGGACTTGCCCATGCTTGAATCTTTTGAGTTTGAAAAAACCAATGCTTGCAGTAATATATGGTTGAATTTCAGAAACCATAGTCAGTGCAACAAGGAAAATGCAGATCCTAGTTTAGGTTATGAGCAATGGAACAAACTTTTTGAAAAAAAAAAATCCGAGCTTTTTGGTGTCTCAAACAAGTGAAACCTTTTTCAAGGATCTGGATTATGGTAAATTGATGTGTGTCAAGGTTATTCCAAAACCATTCACATCCTTTTCCGTAACCACAAAACAAGAGTTGCCCAGACGTCACTTCATGATTAACGTCTCGGGTAACATTGATTAAACCTGATTTTCTCATGTTTCTAGAAAAAAAAGCTGTTTTCGAGCCATATTCTTTCTTGTCCCTTCGGAGAGCAAAAAAAAAAAACTCGAGGTGTTCCTCGTTATGATAGGAATTCTCATTTGTATGACCAATCAAATGGTGCATCATTTGTAGATACGGAAGACGCGTGGTGGATAAAGATGGAGTAATTTCGGAGCATGCATCAAAAAAGAAAAAAATGAAAAAAAAAAAGAAAAAAATGAAAAAAAGAGAAAAATGAAAAATGAGTGTGACATCATGCATTTATGAAATTCAAGATGGTTTCAAGAAAGAAAAAAACAATTTCATTATTTTCCTCTAGGGAATGACTCTTCGATTTACGTGCTTGTGTTCGAGATGAAAAATGGCCATCTTTCATCATCCTTTCACAAAATAGAAAATATCCTTTTGCTACCCTTTTGAGCCTAATGAATATTCGTTCTTTCAACCCCGGTCAAGGATCACCCTCCACACTAGGGGGCAAATGCGAGGAAGGATTTTTTTTAAAGGTCACGGATAGTGAAGTATTGGTTCAAAAACGAAAAAGAATGTCGTGAATCAAAGAGAAATCTGAGCTTCCAAATAACGACGGGCTCACCTTGTCAAAATAGAGATGCAAAAAAAAGGAGATAAAAAGAAAGATGAAAGCAAAAACAGAAAAGGAAGAAAAGAACGGATGAAAATCATCGAATAAAGAGAAAAGCTCAGAAAAGACAAGTGTTTCAAAGAGAATCCTCCTCATGAAATGATCCTTGATTTGATCACCTTAAACACATGTTTGGGCCTATCTATCTTTCTTTCAGTACCTCGAACCTCGGCCTACATTACGTGCCTGGAAAAGACCATTTCGATCGAGCATGGTCATTTAAATTGATGAGTCTATTCTTAGAGAAATGCATGAGACTTCGGTCTCCTTTCTGGTTAAAAATCTTTTTTGGATAAGTCTTGATTTCTTGAATGCATGGTGAAACATTTAATGAAAAAAAATGAAAAAAAAAATGAGAAAAATGGAAAGAAGGAGACTCTATGGTGAAAACCCGACATGGGCAGTCTAGAGTAAAATGGGAGAATTTCGGTGCTGCTTATGGTATCGTCGAGGCCATAACAAAAGAAGTCGTCATTTTGAAGAAGTTAAGGAACATCTGGGAATTCCAAAATATTCCAAAACTGTCAACTCTCGTTTGGAGGTTTGACTTTTAAAAACTGAGACCGTTTTCCTTTCCAGAATTAACTTTCCAGTTTAAACATCCCAGCTAGTCTTGACGTTTGTCAAAACGCCATGATTTGGAAACTAAAAGAAGGTTGAATTTTTTGAGTCCAAAAAAATCATGTTTTATAAAATCTGTTCCATTTGTGAGTCTAGAAAGGATATACACTTTTCCTGTTGTGAAGTCTCCTTGGATCAACCAAAATCTTGTGGTACCAAACCTTCCGACTCAATTTGAAAAACCCGAATTGACACTGAGAAAAACTTCTAACAATGATCATCAATTTTCAAGAGATGTGGATATCACAATATCAGACGATGACATTTTCAGCTCAAAAGTTTTCAGTAAATAAGCAAACATTTTTCAAAAAAAGAAGCAAGCAAAAGCAGATAAATGAAAATATTTTTGGAAGAAACCATTTTCGATGTTGGCATAAGACGAAGGTTCTTTTGGCCCAGAGGCATGGAACTATTGAGGTAGAAGAAATGAACACTCGGATTCCAGTTGATGTTGAAAAACTATCGGGGCAAAGGGATAGTTCCAAAGTGAAGAAAAAGGTTGATCTCTTACGAGGCACGAGCGTTGCAGGATACACTCTGCTTCGAAGAGGAAAAACAATTTGGAAAAGCTAAACCAAGATCAGAAAAAAACAATTGGGGGCATTCGCATCATTCATGAACATTCGCATATTTATTAAGTTTTGCATCTACATCGTGTCGCAAAATGTGTACAGTATCCGAAGGTACTTGCACATGCATCATCAGGGGCATACGCATTGACATCGCATGACATTTACATTTCATGCATGGCATTGATTATTTGAAAATTTGACATTTGAATTCGAACATTCAGTGAGATTTTCTTCCAAGATATGATCTTCAGGTATGATCACCAAGACCTCCGGGCACCTCTTTTAAAACCTCTGGGTTACCTCTTTTAAGTCCTCCGGGCACAGGAAAAGAATTTATTTTCAAAGTTGTGGAGCCTCTGATGAGAGGAGCAATTTATTTTCAAAGTTGTAGAGCCTCTGATTAGAGGAGCAATTTATTTTCAAAGTGATAGAAAATTAAAAAAAGAAGACCTCCGGGCATCCGTTTTAAAACCTCCGAGTTACATTTTTAAGACCTCCGGGCACAGCAAAAGAAAAAGGAAATTAGAAAAAAGAAGACCTCCGGGCACCTATTCTAAGACCTCCGGGCACCATTTTCAAGGAAAAGACATTTTTAAAGACCTCCGGGCACCTGTTCAAGACCTCCAGGCATTATTCTCAAGAATCATGGATAAGACCTCCGGGCACCATTTCCGAAGAAAAGACATGTTTTCAAGACCTCCGGGCATTATTCTCAAAAATCACGGATAAGACCTCCGGGCACCATTTTCAAAGAAAAGACATTTTTAAAGACCTACGGGCACATGTTTCAAGACCTCCGGGCATTATTCTCAAAAGTCTGGATAAGACCTCCGGGCGCCATTTTCAAAATGACATTTTTCAAAACCTCCGGGTACCATTTTCAATTCTTGCAAAGTCAAACTCAAAGGTCGAGCCTCGATATGATTAGTCGAGTGGCGATATCCGAAGATTTTGACAAGGAATTTCAAAACTAAACGAGAAAGAGAGGGGGATATCCAGAGTGAGTCTTCACTTTCGTAAGACTAAGGTAGTAAGTGAGGTGATGATCTAAGTTGTGTTCAAACTCATTGTCAAAAATTCGAAGTTCATTTTTAAAATTTCAAAGTTGTCGAGCCTCTGATTAGAGGAGCAATTTATTTTCTAAGTGGTGGAGCCTCTGATGAGAGGAGCAATTTATTTTCAAAGTCATGGAGACTCTGATGAGAGGAGCAATTTAAATTTCAAAGTTGTGGAGCCTCTGATGAGAGGAGCAATTTAAATTTCAAAGTTTTGGAGCCTCTGATTAGAGGAGCAATTTAAATTTCAAAGTTGTGGAGCCTCTGATGAGAGGAGCAATTTAATTTCAAAGTTGTGGAGCCTCTGATGAGAGGAGCAATTTAATTTCTAAGTGGTGGAGCCTCTGATGAGAGGAGCAATTTATTTTCAAAGTCATGGAGCCTCTGATGAGAGGAGCAATTTAAATTTCAAAGTTGTGGAGCCTCTGATGAGAGGAGCAATTTAAATTTCAAAGTTGTGGAGCCTCTGATTAGAGGAGCAATTTAAATTTCAAAGTTGTGGAGCCTCTGATGAGAGGAGCAATTTAATTTCAAAGTTGTGGAGCCTCTGATGAGAGGAGCAATTTATTTTCAAAGTTGTGGAGCCTCTGATGAGAGGAGCAATTTATTTTCAAAGTTGTGGAGCCTCTGATGAGAGGAGCAATTTATTTTCAAAGTTGTTGAGCCTCTGATGAGAGGAGCAATTTATTTTCAAAGTTGTAGAGCCTCTGATGAGAGGAGCAATTTAATTTCAAAGTCGTGGAGCCTCTGATGAGAGGAGCAATTTATTTCCAAGTGATAGAGCCTCTGATGAGAGGAGCAATTTATTTTCCAAGTGATAGAGCCTCTGATTAGAGGAGCAATTTATTTTTTCAAGTGATAGAGCCTCTGATTAGAGGAGCAATTTATTTTTCCAAACGATAGAGGCTCACTAAAAATAGATCTCAATAACCGGACAAAATTGGTTATACTGTCTTTGCCCTATTCCTGATTCTCAGCAATGTGCAAAGAGTGGCAGCTGTAATAACCAATTTTTGTCCGGGTCGGATTCGAATCCGACCCGGGCCAAGTACGAACCGAGCCTGCTATTCAGCAGGCCCAATCTGCCGTCCAGGCCCATTCCCGGCCTAATCCAAGGCCCAAGTCCAGCCTATCGAATCTTGAGTGGGATATAGGACTTGTTAGGATATTCGCTATAAATAAAATATCGAATGAAAATGGTGAGATATCCTGCTAGCGATTCAATCGGTTTAATGAATTAAATTAATTTATTTTAATTAAAATTAAATTTAAATCATAAATATAATAAATATTTATTAAAAATATTTGTTTGATTTAATGATATAATTTTTAATATATGATTAGAAATTAAAATTTTAAATATCATTATTTACAAAAAAAAATAAATAACAAAATTAATTTTTTTTATCAATTTCATCTATTTTTTTATTTGTTCAACCTATTTTTACCATTTACTAAATAAATTTTTCATATATATTGAATCGGATAAACTTTTTTATTTTTTATTAAACTAATTCGATAGATCAATCCAATTTAATTTTTATAATATATTAAAAATGAAAACATCAAATAAAAAATAAACAATAAACAATAAGATGGAAGAAAGAGTAACTACCTCAAAGGATAGTAAAAAAACTTAAGGGCTTTATTGTCATTTGAATGGGAGCATGCTGTTTGGCGGTACTGGTATTGTCAAAGTGGTTTTTGACTTTTTGGCAACGAACGAAAAAAAATTGTATAAAACAATTCATGTTAGTATTTTTTTTTTAATTCAAATCATGTCAGATAATTTAATTTTTAAAAAAAAATAATTATTTATTACAATAATTATTAATAAATTATTGAAATAAATATTTATGATTCAATTTACATGCAATGAATAATAAATAATTGACTTTTTTTAAAATTTTAATTACATTGCATGATTTGAAAAGGATATATGCTTATGTGAAATAATTGTTTCATACAATACTTTTTCTAGCTCCAATTGAAAAATAATTATTCTTTTTTTTTTCTCTTTTAGGGGTTGATAATGGGTTAAAAGTTAAAAGCTTAATGGTTAAAGGATTTATATTTGATCGTCAGTATATAAATCTATATATTGACAATGCACCACATGACGTCACTTGTTAAAAGTTATGTTTAGGGTTATGATTAGGTTAAGGGTTAGGATTTAGGATTTAGGATTTTAAGATTTTTTTTTAATGAGGTGTCACAGTAGGATTCACTGTCAATGTATAGAATTATATACTGACAATGTATCAAATATAAATCCATAGTTAAAACTAAATATTATTGGTTGATAGTGGTGTAACTAATAATTAGGTAAAGTAGGATACTTCAAATTCACCCTTTTAAACAAGTTAATATTTATTTTATATATATATATATATATATATATATATATGTATATGGGTTATATTGTACCAAGCCAAGTTTTAATAGTAGAAACTTTGCTTGTTTAAGATCAAGGGTCCAAAAAACATATTTTACTGTTTAAAAATATTAAAATATTATTTTTATATGTATTATTAGTAGTGAAGTTCAAAAATTCATAAGCACAATTAGTAGAGTGACACATCTTTTTTAAAAGGGAAAAGTATTAAACCCCCCGAAGGTTTGGTTATAATTCCAGATACCTCTTAAGGTTTAGATAATACTATCTTTCCCTCTTGAAAATTCACCCTTTTAAACAAGTTAATATTTATTTTATATATATATATATGTATATGTATATGGGTTATATTGTACCAAGCCAAGTTTTAATAGTAGAAACTTTGCTTGTTTAAGATCAAGGGTCCAAAAAACATATTTTACTGTTTAAAAATATTAAAATATTATTTTTATATGTATTATCAGTAGTGAAGTTCAAAAATTCATAAGCACAATTAGTAGAGTGACACATCTTTTTTAAAAGGGAAAAGTATTAAACCCCCCCAAGGTTTGGTTATAATTCCAGATACCTCTTAAGGTTTGGATAATACTATCTTTCCCTCTTGAAAATTAATATCATACCAAAATTGTCCTTTTATAGCACAAAACATGTTTAGGGTGGCAAAATAATCTGAACCGTCGGGTTAGACAAATAATTTCAAAAAATGACGAGTTCGAGTCGAGTTTGGGTCTAACATAAACCCGAATTGACCGCCCGATTAATTTGTTTTTTATTTTTCTTACTTTTAATTTTTTATATATGTTAATTCTATATATTATTAGGGGTGAGCATTCAGTTGGTTCGGTTTCAAAATTTCGAAAATCGATTAGACCGATTAAATTTATAAAACCGACCGAACCGACCGACAAAGATTCTAAAATCGAAAAAATCGAAACCAACTTAAGTCGGTCGGTTTGGTCAGTTTAATTGATTTTAACTGTTTAAAAAATAATCTATTTATTGTATATTATATATTATTATATAATATAATATAAATCATATATTATTGTAATAACCAATTTTTGTCCGGGTCGGATTCGAATCCGACCCGGGCCAAGTACGAACCGAGCCTGCTATTCAGCAGGCCCAATCTGCCGTCCAGGCCCATTCCCGGCCTAATCCAAGGCCCAAGTCCAGCCTACCCACCGGCCCATTACCCCTACCCACGGCCCAAACCCTAACCCTAGCTAACCTAAACCCTAGCCACCCCCTGCCACAAACCCTACCCCTGACAGCCCCAACCCCCATCTGCAACCACCAACCCCACAGGCCACCCCAGACACGCCACCCTCCCCCACACTCAACCCTCTCCCAACACTCAACCGGCCACCACCACCAACCCCTCAACCCCCCATAAAACCCCCCATCACCAGAAAAAAAAAGGAGGAGAAAAAAAGGGGACCCCGATTCGGAGGCCCTCAGCCAGCCAAAGCCCACATTCGGACCCCAGAAAACCAAAGGGGGTCCTCAGCCAGAGATCGGACCCCCGGGGTCCGATCCTCCACAAAAGGCACCTCAGCCATCTGGTAGTCGAGTACGAGCAAAGAGTTTTGTGAAGATAAAGTCCGGCATTTTAAATTTCGGATTCTCGACATTTGACAGGTATGATTTTAATTTTCTTATTTATTTTCATTACTATTTGTATTTATTTATTTTCGTCCGGCATTCGATATATTTTTATTATTCTATTTCAATTTTAAAATATTAAAATAATAATTCTTGTAATACATGTCTTTTAAAATTATTTTCGATAAATAAAATTTTCTAAAAACGGATTTCTTTCTCAGGATGGTCGGAGTATCAATCGTTCTTTGAAATGGTCCGAGTAAGAATAATAATCGAAACATTATCGAAAGTATCGGAATGGTTCGAGAATTATTCTTACATAGATAATTTCTTTTATTTCGGAAATAATTATTAAAAGCATTTTAATTTAACTTTAAAAAAAAAAAACTTTTAATAAATGCGAATAACCGACGACGGAATTCGAAGGACGTCACGGTAGTGATTCCTAAGATATCTTGAGGTGAGAGAGTTTCGTTAAATATCACCACGAGTGGTGGGAATATTTGGCGACATGCTCGATACAAAAATTCGTTTTCGTTTAAAAAAAATGGAAATAATCAAAATAAAAAAATGAATAAAGAGCGAATGTTTATTGCGCTCGATATTTTGCCATGCTCGTGTTTTTAATATTACGATTCGCATGTTTAATTTTATAGTTATATGTTAAGCCGTATGTATCCGATATTTAAATATTTGCATCATACGCATCTGAATAAAAATGGATGTAAATTGCCGACGACGGAATTCGAAAGATATCACGGTTGTGGTTCTTGAGATGTCTTGAGGTGAGAAGATCTCGTTAAATACCACCGAGAGTGTCGGGAATATTTAATGAGTATTTTCGATAATAAATTTATGTTCACTTTCGATTTTTAAAAAAATAATTCAAGAAAATCCAAAAAATAATAAACATGTTTTTTTTAAGAATAAAAAAATAAAAGAGAATTATTTTTAAATACCGATGTTAAATCCATTAAATCAAGATTTAAGATAACACGTGATCAAGTGGTACCGTTTTCTAAACGGGCGTTGCGGGGGTGCTAATCCTTCCCCGCACGTAACTGACTCCCGAACCCGATTTTGTTTTCTCTCTGGTTCAAAGCGCAGACTTCGAAATTGGTTTTACAAAATGTTTTAATTATTTTTAAAATGTTTTACTAAAATCGGTTTTAATAGGTGGCCAATCACACCTAGCAAAAAAGATTGGTGGCGACTCCATTTTTTGTGTTTTCATCAAATTCGTCGTAGCGATCCGAAAAAATCGTTATGACAATTATATTATATATAATTTTCAATTATTATATAAATAATTATATTTAAAATAAAATTAAAAGGGTCGGTTAGTTCAGTCTATTCGGTATGGGATCGGGGGGTCTTTTCGGAATCGGGGGCTAAAAGTTTAAATAAAATTGGGTTCGGTGCGGTTTCGAGTATATGTAAACGGACCCTTTATAGGAAAAAGTATTAAAACCCCCATGAGATTTGATCATAATTTCAGATACCCCCTATAGTTTGGATAATACCCTATTTCCCCCTAAAAACTAATATCATGCCAAAACTGCCCTTCTATGGCATAGAACATGTCTAGAGTTGGCAAAATAATCTGAACCATCGGGTCAGGCAGGTAATTTAAAAAATAATGGGTTCGGGTTTACCATAAATCTGAATTGACCCGCCCCCGATTATTTATTATTTTTCTTATTTTTAATTTTTATATATTTTACTACTTAATTCTATATATTATTAGGGATGAGCATTCAGTCGGTTCGGTTGGTTCGCTCCAAAATTTCAAAAACCGATTAAACCGACTAAACTTATAAAACCGATCGAACCGACCAACAAAGATTCTAAAATCAAAAAAACCGAAATCGACTTAAGTCGATCAATTTAATCAGTTTTAACTATTTAAAAAATAATTTATTTATTGTATATTATATATTATTATATAATATAAATGATATATTATATTTATGTAATTTTAAATTATTATACAAATAATTATATTTAAAATTAAATTAAAAGGGTCGATTAGTTCAGTCTATTCGAGATTGGATCGGGGGGTCTTTTCGGGATTAGGGTCGGGGGCTAAAATTTTAAATAAAATTGGGTTCAGGGCGGTTTCGAGATATCTAAAAGGAAGTCGAGTCGAGGGCTAAAATTTTAAACAAAATAGGGTTCGGGTCGATTTACTTTTTGATTCTATTCGGTTCGGTAGTCGCAAAGTGTTAAAAATCAGAATACCGCACATTAACCGCAATTTTTGTCTAAAATCGAACCTAACCGTACTGTTATCACCCTTAATCGTGGGTTATCTCCAAAACCTTTAAAGGATAAAATTATTATTTGATTCTTTCATAACTTGAATATGGGGTAAAGTGGAATTTTCAAAACTTTAGGGGGGTAAGTGGAATTTTCACTAAACCCTAGGGGGTAAGTGTCTTTTACCCTTTTTAAAATATATTTTAAAAAAATTTTAAAAAAAAAGATATATGACAGTTTCTTAATTTAGCTTGTGAAATTAAAAAAATTCGTTGTCAGTATATTAAAAATGAACTATTTTTATATTTATATATTTTAATTTTAAATTTAAATAAAAATATTTTTATTATTTAAATAATAACTCGAGTCAAGCCAGACTGATTCGGATTGAAAATCTCCTATTCCAAATCTAATCCTATTAGTATCGGGTATGTTGAAACGGGCTACTGTGCTTTTATAAAAAAATAGTTTAATATCAATCGTTCAAGCTAAAAATTTTGACTTTAAAAAATTAAATTGAAACATTATTTATGAGAGGAGGAGAGTAATTATTAAATTACATAATCTATCAAAACATTACTTATGGTGTAACCTCCACATAGTTTTTTTTTCATCCACTATTTTTGGTAATCTCTCTCTCTCTTCATGATTGGTGTCACTTTCACATAAGTAGTCTTTAATAACTTTTCACTCTTTTTTTAACTACTTTTGATAATTTTTTTTGGAGAGACTATAAATAGAAATCCAAAATTTTCATTTGCGATTTTTTGGCAGTCGGACAAACTTTAGCTCTCTAATTCTCTTTGCAACTCTTTATCTACAATTACTACTGTCACCATATTTTTTACCATCCTCAACCACCTACAATCTTTATCACTGATAAGCTCATAAAATATACATTTTATGCCTTTCTACTTTTAGTTTTTGTTATGTTTTCGATCTTTATCTTGTTTACTTATATTATGTTTTTGAATTTTAGGTACTCTAAGGAGAATGAAGTCAAAAGATGTCAATAATGATGGTAAAAAACTTACAAAATCATAATCACAACATGGAAGAAGACTCCGGAGTCAAAAAGATAAATTTCTGGTTGCAAAGCAAGAAGGCAGATTTGACTTCCGGAGCTTGTTGCAAGGAAATCATTATGTTAAAGTCTTTATTTGAAGAAACTTTCTCTTGAATTTTGAATCTGACTTGAATACCTTTCCAACGATAGTTTACACGCCCAAATGGGACAAGAAATGGGCATCCAAATCAGTCGATGAAGTGAAGGAAAGTGCAGCAGAAAAATGGAAACAGTATGCTCGGCACCTAGGCGCCAAATTCCGGCGCCTAGGAGCCAACAATTCGGGAAAAACCGCAAAAAAGGCCCAAAAACGTGATTTTTTGCCTTTTGGCTTACTTGTGCTGCAAGGACTTGTTCTCAGGGTTTTAGAACTCTATAAATACCATCTTTTGAGCCACAAACTATACATCTTTTGAGGAGACTCAAGGGACCATCATTATTATTCTTCTTCTCCATTATTTTTATTTTCCTTTTAGTTTTATGTATATATTATCTATGCCTATGCTAGGCTAAATTTCTCTTTGGTTAAGGGTGATTTCAAAGCTCTAGACATTTTATGTAATTAATTTTCAGATTCTATCATATATTAGTTTTCTATCAAAGTTGTTTATATTCTTCTACAAGAATTATTCATGATATTGTCTTGATTTGTTTAGGGTGATCAACTAGATAGATCTTGATAATTATCTAATGCTAGTTTAGGAATCGTGATCCGTGTAATTGTTTTGATTTCTTAATCAATAGTATCAATTTGTAATTCATGATTATGTTGGGTTTTCAGGAATTATGAAGTGGAACATAACATAAGTTGAATGAATCCATGTTTATGTGTTTGTTGCTTAGATCAACCTATCTTTCTTATCATAAAGCTGCTATCGCTTTGAATCTAATGATGTTTATCTTAGGATATTTGATAGTTAGAGATTAAGTAGTGGCGTTCGTCCTGCTAAACGACGAACTAAGGAAGGATTGGGGTAACACAGGATGTTGTTATCTACGGTTGTTAACGTTGATAGCTAATTGATGTTGATAGATCTGAATTTGATTCATAATATTGTTTAGTGGTGGAGAATGAATCTTTAGCCATATTTCTTACATCTGATTACTTCTTGCTTATTGGCTTTCTTATTTTTATTATTTGCTTAAACTGATTTCAAAACCCCTTTAACTTTTGTTTTCTTTGAATTTAAGTTTTAAACTAGTGATTTATAAACTAAAACCCAATCTCTGTGGATTCGACCCTTGCATGCTACTTTATTATAATTGATTATATTTTTAGTGCAAGGTAAATAAAGATACGCTCTTTTGAGTGCATCAACCACCACCACTTATCACCGTACTTGTTCTTTAAAGTTGCTCCAATCTTTCTCTCTCTCGTCTTCTTACAATATCTCATTTTACTGATTTGTAACGTTTGCTCATTCCATAAAAAACAACTCTCTATAGTTTCAAATCCACTTTGTCTAAACTAAAAAAATAAACAAATGAGGATAGCCCGATGGTAGAAAGTTGGATAAGATTCAGATTTATGAGACAGTACCTATATTCAAACTGAAAAACCATTTTTTTTTTTTTTTTGAATTTTGGAGAAATTGAGGGAAAAGAAAATCATAACCAAAAGTATCATTCTGTTTAATAGTTCATATATATATATATATATATATATATATATATATATATATATATATATATATATGAGATAAAGATGTGAAGTAAAAGTAAAATTAACTCATATTTCTGAGCCGAACTCATGCAAACAAGCTGTTATCAACCATCTTTTTGCGAACCAGTAATAACAAAGATAACACAACAAACATTGATCTTCACCTTATCATCTTTGATTTTAAGTTTGAAAAAATATATTTTTCTAGTGAACATCAAAGAGGCTACCTATTATTTTGATAAAAATCTTTTGTACTACTTAAATAATAGTGAAAAAATTTCACAACTTTCTTCAAGAATTATTAATGCATTTTGAAATTAATTTATGATTTAAATTTTAATGGTTTTAAATTCGATATGAAGATAAATGAAAATTATTTGAACAAATTTCAACCTTAGATTATATAGTTTCACAGTATACTAATTATCATTAGATAAAATAGTAACAAATTGCATGAAACCTTATCAGTTTACTAAATTAATGCCATATGTACTTAATGACAGATATGAGTGATTATCAGTACTTTATAGTAATCCATCAAGAAGAGGGTTATTATTAGTTAAGAGAAAAAATTGTATGAAATATTCCTTATATTCAAATCATGTTACGTAATTAAATTTTTTATAAATATTTATTTCAATAATTTATTAATGATTTTTGTAATAAATAATTGATTTTTTTTTCAAAAATCTGATTACGTGGCATGATTTGAATGAAATGGATATATGCTGACGTGGAGTAACTATTTCATACAATCCTTTCTCTACTAGTTAATTTACTCTGTTAAATAATCATCCTTCTAGAACTTTATTTTCTTTACAGCTCCTACGACATGAAAAATTATAAACAAACTTTTATTTTCTTTAATAATTCTTTTTTCTTGCTTGAAGGTGATGGATAGGCTAAAACAAAATGCATGAATACAAAAGATAGCATATATGGCCATTGGTGAATAATTTTAACCCAAAGTTCAATTGAAAAGGTCATGGTGATGCGTTTATGTTCGTTTATGACAACGGAAACTAGCTTTGAACATAAAAGCTGATATAATTTGAACTAAAATATTCTGAGGTTTAACAGCGGAAGAAATTTTGAAGGAGAGAAACAATTAACTATCTATCTATATATATATATATATATATATATAATCTTATAATGTGATGACAATTTGGCCAGTTGACAAAACACCCATTAACGTCTGCCCAATGAAAAAGAAAAGAAACAACTTCTTATAATCCATGGCGTGGCAACCATGACTGCCGGCTCCGGGAATGCTCTGGCCTATCTTAGCAGCCTAAGGCTTGCCTGATCAAATTCTATCCCGTACGTCCTATTGAACGTTTCTAATAAACACCTAATTAATGCGAGGACCCTTTGCCAAATATTCTCTGCCAAGTATAAATGACATCTTTTTCCTAGTCATTACAAGTGTAATCATCCTATATAGCTAGATCAGGCTTCTATCTTTTTGCCTTGAAGCTCATATTAGCTGCTAACTGATTTGGTGTCAAATATAGGAATATCCCCGTAAAGGTTGAGATCAGTTAAAACAATAATCAAAAGACGAATTGCAAAAGAGAGCATAATTAATATTCTTCACTCAAAACATATCCATGATCCATTAGCTTCGACGAAAGATGCCCCTGATACAAGTTCATATTTCAAAACTTTTATCTGTTGCTCATTATTTTAGAACTTGATTTTGTTGGGTTGCATCTCTTAAAAGTTATTGTTTCACAATGATGTTAACTTATGTCCTACATTAAAAACACCAAAATTTTCTCCGACAATGAATGAGGGGAAGTAAGTTATTAGTTCTTACATGATAAATGAAGCTTAACAGATAATCTGAAAATAGAGATGAATGAATAAAGTCCTGCTAGAACCCAATTGATCCATTCTTATGAATCTTAGCCTCCTAAGAATAGACAGGTAAATAGAAACACAAAAGCACAAGAACTTTCTTCTCCGTTGAGTATTTGCTGGTTTCTGTAGGATTAACCTCTGTTGTTGCCTGCCTTTGATTCAGTTTAAAGAATCAGCAAGTTTAATTATTACTATATCATCGATCCAAGCATTCAGAAATTAAGAACATATCATATATTTTCCCGTCGAATTCTACATTTAAGAACCTATCTTTGGCTCCGATAGAGCTGACCATGAAAATTCTTTGAATAGTGAATAGTGAATAGTGATAATAGCCTTTATTATAAATAAATAAAAAGTGATAAAGACAAGTGGGATTTGGACTTTGGAGCCAGCTAGCCTGGCCTGATTCAGGAAGAAATCGTTTACCCACTTTTGACAGACAGGCAGAAGCCCATTGTAGGTTTCACATAATGGGCCTTTGGCACATTCGGAAGCAAAGATAGCGCCCGCCCAAAAGGGAAACAAATCAAAATAAGCGTGCACCAGCCGGGAATCGAACCCGGGTCTGTACCGTGGCAGGGTACTATTCTACCACTAGACCACTGGTGCTAGTTGACGGATTGCCTTTGAACTAATAGTTTCACGTATTTTGTTCCCCCAACACATTCTTTTTCCTTTTTGGAGCTTCAACATGCAAAGCAAGGACAGAATATATACAATCGTCTGTTGCCATTTGAACCATTGCAAAGCTTTTACAAATTGCTTGACCATGTAAAGGAAGTTTTATCCTTGGATCCAGATTTTTCTGTTGTTGCCCTTCCTAAATTAGAACTGGTGAAATAAATATCAATCACCTCCTCAGGAGGATAATAAGGTGTTAGCTTCTTTTCTTTTTTTTTTTTTTTTTTTCCCCTGCAACATTAAGGTGGTGGTGCCTTTGAACTTGACTAGTCAGTTGCAGCAGATTAATTTTTTTTTTAATACATTTCCTGCTAATAAATGTGTTCATCAACAAATGAAGAAGCTGAACAATCTTCTGCAATTGCTAACAAAATGAAAGAGGGAATATAAAAGTAATGGTAATTGGAATAACACACTTTAATTAGCAGAGATTCAAAAGGTACAGCTTTGTAAGGCAATTAATTAAACAGAGATTACAAGAAGCAGAGCAACTTCTTCCAACTCTCCCGTTATCTGCTACATATATGCTCCTGCTATGTCTAGTTAATCAACAGTTAGTAGTTAGTGCCTATGTTACTCAAACTCAGGTGTGAGTGTTGGGTACGTGTATGTGTCCGACACAAGTATGTTTATTTTTTTCTAAGTTTTTCCATGTATTTGAGGAGTCTTTGGAGGGCCATATCCTCATTTTTATGTCCGGATATGTATTGGATATGAGTGTCGGACATAAATACTACAAGAAAAATGAAAATTCGAATAAACATAGGTCAGTGCATTAGCCTCAACTCTCAAACAATATATTCATTAATAAATACATTTTTTTTATCTTGATTATCGAACTAAAATATGCAAAGATTCTCATAAATACTTCCAAAAAAAAAATTCATGCTATAACAATTTACATGAATGAACGAATGAATAGGTGCTAACAAAGATCAATGGAAAACAGCACACTTCACTAATCAAAAACAAAATGCAAGTTTGCGAAAGCAAAATGGTATATAAGATCATGAATATATATATATATATATATATATATATATATATATATATATATATATATATATATATATATCAAAATCGGAATCAACACTTTGTTATCGGCCTTCTAGGATGACATCTGAGTTACTCATGGACACGGAAGAAGAAAGATTCCTCTGAATTTCATTGAATGTAGGATGTCCTCTATCGCTGAAATTCCCCCACATTGTTGTTGTCGTTGTTCTCAATCTGTCTAGTAAATTTAATTCCATGCCTTCTCCTTCAGATTCAGCACCCTCAGCTCTTACCTCTAACAGCTTCATTACCTGCCTCATGGTTGGCCTAACACGAGGTTCTGGATGCGCACACAAAAATCCCAAATGCAGTATCCTCTCTACTTCCTCATTACTGTAACCACCCTTAGCTTTTAGCCGATCATCTAGAGCAGAAACCAGTTCTCGTCTCTCCATTAACCTCCATGCCCAATCAATTAAACCTGGCTTCCCTTCTTCAATAGGCCTTCGCCCGCATACTATCTCAAGAATCAACACCCCAAAACAAAACACATCTGTTTGAGTGGAGGCACGCCCCGTTCTAATCACTTCTGGCGCCATGTATCCTACAGTGCCAACCACTCTTGTAGTGCTGCTAGCCAATTCATCATGATGATGCATTCGTGCTAATCCGAAATCGCCTAATCTGGCATTCATATCCTTGTCAAGTAAGACATTGCTTGCCTTAATGTCCCTATGCAAGACCTTAGCTTCCCAACCTTCATGCAAATACCAGATACCAGAAGCTACATCTTTCAAGACTTTAATCCTCTCATCCCAACTCAACATTAAGTCCTCATCACAGTCGAAAATTCTCTTATCCACGCTCCCATTCTCCATGTAATCATAGACCAGTATCAAGCTCCCTTTGTCGTTCCTACACCAACCTCTCAATCCTACCAAATTCCTGTGCTTCAATCTTCCAAGGCTTGAAACCTCAGCCAAAAACTCTCTCATCCCATGCTCACTTTCATGAGAGATTTTCTTCACCGCAACTTCTAGTCCTCCTGTCAGTACTCCTTTATAGACATTCCCATTACCTCCAGAACCAATCACATTTTCATCTGAAAATGCCTTTGTTGCTGCGGATATCTCTTGATAGCCAATCCTGTGAGGCCAATACTCCAATTCCCAATGTTCAATATCATCTTTCTTGGTATTTCTTTTCCTTCTAAGTCTGACCAAAACAAAATATATCACAATCCAAAAGCTAACAAACAGGACAGACCCAACACTAACTCCAATAATAAACCCTATCGATTGAAACACTGAATTTTTTGGTGGCACAAAAGAAGGCAAATTAGTTGTAATTAAAGCATCGCCGATTGAAAAATTCGAATTACTAAAGCTCCAAGCGAGAATCTTATGACTCTCCACTAACTGCCCTGTTGCTCCAGAAAATCCGACATGCATTTCATCAAGAAAAACATCAGAAAGATTGACAAACGCACTTACCAAAGGCCTCCGAGGCCTTTTATCCCCCACTTTAGCCGTAGTAACATTAACAATAGAATCATCATAATCAATCCAAACTTGATAATTCACACCGTTATTAAGCTTCAATTCCTTCAACTTATCATCTTCAATCCCTCCCCAAAACCCTGCTGGATTGGAAGCAACAGATTTCAGGGAGTTTACATCAACACCGACATGATTGTCATTGATATCATCAAACTCTTCGTTTGAAAACACATCAAACTCAACACCGAAGATATGGCTATTGGGATTACCATTGTTGGTGAAGTTGAAAAGACCCAGATGCTGAGATGAGCTCGCGTTAGCTATACCAGCAGAGGGCAAGAAGGCAAAGGCAAATCCATGACCTGGGAGGAAGCCCTTGAGAGGGGCGATGGAGAAAATGAAAGATGTGGAGAAAGGAAGTATCTCTGATGAATTTGATGATTTGGCTGGGATCTTCAAAGGGTACAAGGCACGTCCAATAGAAAAAGTTGATTCATTTGTGATGGAGAGAATTGAAGAATCTACTGTAGCATCGCCAAAAGTTATGAGGTTTGTGGAGTTGAAGTTGGTGTTGTAAACGAATTCAACAGATGAAACTGAAGTGAAGAACAAAAGTAGGGTTATAGCAGTTAAAAACAGAAAAACTAGAATCCGAGGAGACATGAGAAAGATATATAGAGATCTAAGAAGATGATGATTCAAGAATCGGGAAAGAAGATGAAGCTTTATTCACATGTAAAAAGTCGTATGCTTTTTAGGCTTTAGCTTTAGTTTAAGATTTTGACGCGTAAAAAAACGTACAAACTACAAACAGAAGAAGCAGGTAAATTGAATTTTACTCTTTTGTGGGTTTTCTTTAAAAAAAAAAAAATCGTTTTTATTATATATATATATATATATGAAAATTATTTAATTTATAATTAATGAAATTTTTAAATTTTATAAACGTATTATTAGAATAATATTTATTTTTTAAAGAAAAATAAAAAAAAATTTAAAAAAATAAAATGTATAATAATTTTTTAATCAACTTGTAAAATTAAAAAAAAAACTTCACTACTAATATATTAAAAATAAACTCATATATAAATTTATCATGAATTTGATTAGTTCTAAATAAAAATATATATATTTATCTAAACTCATTTTGATTAAAAATTCATTTTATTGTTTAAAATATATTAAAATATTAAAAAAATATTTTTATATTAATATTTTTCTATTTTTATAAATTAAATTTAAATATTTATTATTATTTAAATAATAATTTAAATTAAATCAAATCGAATTACTCCGAATTATAAAAAATTTATCTGAAATTCTACGGGTGAACATCTACTCATATATAATATTAAGTTGTTCAAAAGTGGCAAACAAAATGATTTTGGAAGCGGCGGTAAGGTCAAAAGAACAATTATCGGTACAATAATGGTAAGAGTAGTAAGGGAGTGAGCCGACAAGAATTGGTCCATCTGGTCTGCCAATGTTTTATTAATTCAACTGCTTTACCATTAACTTTGAAACGTAGGTTTTGAACTCTTTATCCTTTATATTTATTTATGCAATTTCAAATATAGAGAACGCTTGCAATCTTATATTATACTAACACAGGAAAAAATATATATTTTTCAAAACAAGGAGTATTAATTATTACTTTTTCTTCTTAAACAGTTAATTATGTCATTTGCTTCTCAAACTTTGCCTCTAAGCCTCTGACTAAATTTTGGAGAGTTTTAGGGTGAACGGTGAACTTAAAATAAGCTTATATATAAATATGATAAATTATATAAAATTGTTATGTTTATATGTAATTTTTTTTTACATATAATCATGATAAATTACATATATACATGAAAAATTATATATTAAACATGACATATTTGTCATGTTTATATGTAATTTTTTAAATAGTGTAATTTTATTTACATATGTAATTTGTTTTTACATATAAACATGACACAAATTACATATAAACATAATAAATTACATATGTAATGAAGCCTACGAAAAACTCATTGTAAGGAGCTTTCCTTAAAAAATTTCCTAAATTTTGGGGTGCAGTATCTCTCTTTTTTCTTGGATTTTAAACAGGGGATTGCATTGTAATTAGAGATATTTATGCTCGGGCCGGACTTAAGTATGGTATCAACATCATATATATTTGTTCAAGTTCAGTTCGACCTAAAATATTAATCTCAAATTTTACTCAAGTTCACTCATATTTGTAAATGGATAGTCCAAATTCGTTTAGGCCCATCCATATATTTTTTTTTTAAATTAAACAAATATGTTACTTTCATTTAATTTTTAGTAATTTAATTTAATTTTTTTATTAAATTTAAAAACATAGATAACTTAATATATTTTTAAATATTTACATTATAATATTATATATTTATTTTTTATATGATATAAATTATATAATATATATAAATATAAAAATAATATTTTATATAAATGAAAAATAGGTCAGGTCGAATCGGGCTAGACTCAAGTCTTAATTGTTGGAGCAAAGACCAGACATATTTTTAAAAAATGCCTCTTTTTTTGTCCAAACTCATATGTTGAGTCTAATATTTTGTCTGAACCCTTTCAAGTATTGGTTAAACCTTTAAATTTGAACAAAAAACCTGATCCTTGAACCTATTTAATTATAATATTTCACTCAATATTAATTGGAGTCTTTTCTCATCTTTCTTTGTCTCTGGACTGGAACTTCGTGTAGATTTTAGGTGGAAAATTAGCAAATTTGCTATATATATCTACGACCCAAAAAATCTCATCTCATCTCTTGGATTTGGATATATTATATATATATATATATATATATATATATATCTTAAGTTCTTAACCCACAAATTAAGCTTTATGATTGAACTTTCAACTATACTAATTTTTTAAGAATCTAGCGTTTCGTTAAGACAAATTTAGATTCTATTCTCGTTGTGAATAGTCTCTCATTGATAGACTATTTATAAGATAGATTAATATTTGATGTACTGACAGTGTATAGGATTACATATTGTCAGTGCATCCTACTTTTTTTTAATGTATTAAAATTAGGTTGTAGGGATTAGGGATTAATATTTAGGGTTAATAGTTAATTTTTTATAAGGTATCAGTATAAGATTCACTGTTAATGTATAAAATCTATACAATAACAATACATCAAAAACGAACTCATATAAAAATATATGTAAATCCCCAAAAGAGACCTGTAGTATATTTTGATACTGGAATAAATTAATATTTACTTGTCTAAACTTTTATGTAAAAAAACTATAATAATTTATAGTAGGTATGACTGTCTACGATTTCATGTAGCAGACTTGACCTACGATACATTAATAAATGATTGCTTATCCAAGAATTGACTATGCCCATCTTGTATTTTATTGTATGCATATAATATTCCTTCCTTTATTCCAAAATTCAGGAAATTAGAAATAAATTTATGTGAAGTTATTTAATGAATATGCATTCGCGGGTTGGATGGATCCACGCTCACCGCAATTTCTCTTTTCAAACCTTCCTTGGGCCCTCTTTTCTAATGGGCTATCCCATTCTTTTTCACCCCGTATCTATTGGGTTTAACAAAAAGTAAGGGCAAACAGGGCTTAGATTCAATAGATTTTATGTCAATGGTGTCCATTAATCCTATCAATTGGGCGTGTCAGATTAATTTCGGATTGAATTAATTTGAATTTTAAAAATTTTGGATCATTTTCGAATTTGGATAACTTTTTGCTCGAATCATTTCAAGTTCGAGTCAATCGGATTTAACACTCTAGTCATTTTGGGTTGAAATCAGCTTGGTTTGACACTCAATTATTCGGGTTTTTACTAAGTAAATGAGTTTAATAAAACGAGTTTGGGTAGTTTGGTATCTATCTCGAATCAAGCTCAAATAATAAAAATGAAACTTGATCGAACTCGAATCAAGTTTCGAGCTGCGAATTTTAAATCGAGCTCGAACTTCTTACTATTTGGGCACCCCTAGGTACTAGTGAAACCGAGCCAAATTCATATAATGAAATCAGATAACTGTCTTTGTAACCAATCTGATGGCGAGATAACAGTCTTTTTATCCACTTTCACATAATTTCTGAAGATATAAGAAGACTATGACAAGAATAGTTTCAAACTTGTAATCCTTCTAATTGATTCTATTATTGATGTATAAAAAAGTACTAATCACCTAAAAAGCCAAAGAATTATATCCTATAAAATCCACATTTATACCTTAAACCAAATCAAAGCCAAAGGAGATTAAATGATGGGACTCACTATACATAATACATCCTCTCTAAACTAATTATCTCTCTGGGTATCAATCAGGTTACCTGATTTTTCCAGCTTCACCACAGGTTAGATAAATGGATAAAACGTCTATCGAGCTCCGCGAGCAGAGACAAACAATGAATTTTCTGTCACTTGCTTTCCTTGAGCTTGTAGTTTCCCAAGTTTTGTCTTGTCTAGTCTTGCTCTTCGAGCAAATTCTTGGATCTTTCGGTCGTGCTCTTTAAGCATCTGATCAACATTGTCGGATGGAGCAAGTAATGGACCAGAGACATAAATTTTGTTTCCCCTGGGACCACGACCATGCTGGAGAATATAGTATTCATAAGAATGCACGTTTTAGAATAGATGATTAGTTACATAAAACCCAGGTTTTAGAATTGCTACATGTAAGGCAATGCATGAATGCTGAAAGGGGAAAAAAATCATTTGGGCCACAGAAATATTGAAGCCTAAAGGGGAAGCTAAAGCTATTGATTTGAAAGGCAAAAATATTATTGGGAAAAAGGTGAAAAATCAGGGATTGTGATTAAAGATGAATTCAAGAAAATCTGTAGAGTAAAAAGAATTTTGAAAAGCTTAAGGAACAATTGATTTCATAGTGGCTTCTATCAAAATAAATAATGTGGTCAATGATAAATGTTGGTTATATATGCTTTGACCAATTTGTAACTTTGACCTCTGTTTAAAATAAAAAATAATGTCAAGAAACTAACCAGATTTGATTCCTTAATGCAGGCTCTTCCACCTCCTGTCTGTGGGGATTCAGCAGACTTTGGCATATGGCATCTCACATCCTGTTTTCCTGCAGACTTTAATTCATTAAATGATCCGCGAGACCTGCCTGCTCGGTTCGCTGCTTCTAGAGTCAAAGGTCCAGTTTTGTCTCTGTGATCTTCAGAAACCAAAGTTCTAGTTGCTACTAAACCAGATAACTTCGATAAGTTAGCTCTGGATGAGACCATTGTAAGATCATCAAGTTCCTTCCCAGACTTCCCAAATACAGTGCCATAGACCAATGGACCTGAATGTGAAACTTTCTTCCTATTGTACTCCAAGAAATCTCTACTTTCTTCATTTGCAGCAGGTGTTTGTTTAGGGGGATCAATCAAAAAACCAGAAAAGCCATCTGCTTTACGAGAGTTGAACATCTGAGTCCTGCTCTTCAAATTAGGATGAGGTTGTCTTCTCTGTAATTAGAGGGGGGGAATTGAATATGGTTAGCTATAGAGAAGCAAGAGGCAAAGGCAATGAGGGAAGAAAATAAGAAACATGCTAATCTATAGGTTTTGCATATAAAAACAGTTCTATGGTGCTACGGTGCTACGGTGTAAAGTAGCACCTTTTGAAGAATGAGAACCAGAAAAAAAACCAAATTTACAACCATATAAACACATAGAAGAAAGAAAAAGATGAACTTAAAAATCCAATCACATTTGGTCTCAAAATAATTCTGTTAGTGCATATATCTAGTGAATAAATGCGTGTTAAAAGAACTGTAATCTCTATCATCTGCCCATGTTAGATAGCCTGTGGCCCTTTTTGGCATGCAACTATGGAAGCTGTATTTCCTCCTTGACAAATCTGCACTTAATACCATAAGATAGATAGACACTCATAGATTTATTTTGCAAATCTTTAACAACATTTGAGTATACTAACAAACATAAAAGAGATGCTCAATTTTCTTCCTCCTTTCCTTACTGAAAAACACAAAAGTGACTGCAAACAAGATTTACATTCTTGAGAAATGTTTTTAATCTACATCTCAAATTTATAATCCTTTGTAAATAAAAATCAGAAAACAATGTCATCTAGTTTCTTATGACTAGCGTTTGAATGAATAGCCATCATATCTTCTTTAAAAAAAAAAAAATTACCTGCATTGATGTGGTCAGCTCAGTATTAGAATTGGATGACGGTATTGCAAGCGGGTCCTTCTGCCCCCTCCTTTCCATGTCAACCCTTGAACCCCTGCTCCCAACTGCTCTTTGCCTAAGGGATTATAAGAAGTGGTTAATCTTATGAAGAAGACTTCTTAATAGGAAGTAAGCCTCTCCTTGGCCTAAATTATGAAAATAAAAAGGTGCCATTACAAGTTCAGGAACAAAAAAAAAAAAGAAAGAGAGGGAGAGAAACACTTATGTTATAAAACCCAAATATTTCTAAGGAAACAAACAAAAACAGCCACATCATATTGAAGAAGTGCAGTTCATATGATGCACACATTTCAACTTCAAAGATTTTGGTACATTTCACCACCTATCAGGGTTCAATCATTCTTTTGCAACTAACAACATTAGAATTGTAGCAGATAACAACATAGGTACATAACTAGATAATAACACAGTTAAGTAATTTATACCAAAAATAAAATATACACATTGCTGATTTTGGAAGTTGATAATAATCAATTTTAACATGTACCTTCTAGCTTCTTCATCCCGCAACTTAGCATCAATCTCCTTGCTAGGAGGATATTTGGGTAAAGTTGAAGGATCACATGCAAAAGGTTGTGTTGTAAAGAACTGACAAAAAGGTGGAGAAAAAAAAATAATCAGTGAAAATTGATAACTTAAGTTAATAAGACCACAAACAACAAATTCCAGGTGAACATTAATAACTTAAGTTATCCATGAGAAATTAAAGAATTGAAGACTCAACAACAGCTAAAAACAAGTTAATGTAGTAAAAGAGTCATTTTCATGGTTGCAAAACACACCATCTTAGTTCTGCTCAGAAAACCATCTTGCATGTTATAAAGAAAAACTATTTTAACTCCAGTATTTAGAAAGACGTCGGCAAAATGATCCTGAATTGACTCCGACTATTAAGTCCAGGCAAAAGAATAAAATAAAAAGGCACACAGCATTCCTTCTTAATATATAAATTTATTGGTGATGATTGATCATATTGTGCATACCTCACTCTTCAGAGCAAAAGCTGCAGTTCTTCGATTAACAGGATCTATTGAAAGCAAGGTCTCCATGAGACTTACAGCAGGAGAAGGAAAGCCTTTAAATGTTTCAGCAACACATCGTCTATATGGGTGTAGAGGCTTGAACGCTGTTGAATGAGGTAATTTTGCTCCTCTCCAGTATTCTTCAGATGGTGAGCCGCATAGCTTAAAAATCTTATGTAATTGCTCAACCTACAAGGTACATAAAATTTAATTCATACCTGCCATTTACTAAAAATAAAAATAAAAAGATAATAAAAAAGCCTACCACTAGAATGCTTACTTTGAGAATATTAAAAATGAAAACGAATTTACACAAATGTGTAAATCAGCACAAGGATAGGAGATAATTTTGCCTAAAGAGAAATTTGGATTTACAAATAATATTTGCTTCTTGATGGAAGAATGGTATGCAAGCAAACTAGAAAAATATGTCTCATTCCAAAAAATCATGCACCAAAACCATTTAGTAAAACATATCTGAACTGCCTTTCTGTTTGCAAAAATCAGCTTCAGCACCTTTAAATGGTGTAAACTCAAAGATTACCAGTTAATTCTAATCAAGTTCAAAGTAAAGAGTAATTAATAAAACCAAATCAATTATTAGAAAACAAACATAATCTAAGAGAGATATCTTGTGAACATTCTTTCATTCACATGCGATTCAAACTCCAAGAAGACTTGAACATCAATATAAGCATACATTGCACAAAATTTCAGTAAAATTCTCTGCTCAAGGGCAAAATCTAGTATTCGATTAGATCATCTTGTAATTTCCATATTAATTCTTTTACCATCACAATCGTGAGTTAAGGCTAGGAAGTTGTGGTCAATTTTTTTTCCTCAAATATTACAGATAATAATAACAATCGTTATATTAGTAGTAAAGATCAAAATCAGCTACTCATTAAAATTAGGCTCTTGAACCTGGTACCTCTGTTTTCCCTGGCAAAATAGGTTTGCCAGAATATAGTTCCCCAAGTATGCAACCAGCGCTCCATAAATCTATTGCAACCCCGTAACGAGAAGCTCCTAACAAAAGTTCTGGTGGTCGATACCAAAGAGTCACTACACGGCTGGTCATTGGAACACTATCATGAGGATCAAAATGGCATGCTAATCCAAAATCTGCAATCTTTAAGATTCCATTACTGTCAATTAGAAGATTTGAACCCTTTATGTCACGATGAAGGACACCATGGCTGTGACAATGATCAAGTCCACTTAGAAGTTGCTGCATATAGCATTTAATCTGACCCAAAATGGAAAGAAAGTTATGAACAAACAAACACAAAATTTAAAGAATGTCCAAGAAGAGACATCCTAATAAATTGCAAAATAAAGGTATGTACGTAAAAGCTTCACCCAGGTTGCATCTCGATACTGCTCTATTAGGAGACAATGTTGAACAGCAGCCTGAGATAACTATAAAAACCATTATAAAGTTACCTGAGGCTCTGAAAACTTGATCCTGGGAAGTGATGCAAGTCCCACAAGATCATGTTCCATATATTCGAAAACGAGGTATAAGCTGCATGACATTGGGGATGTGATCAAGCCTTCCAGTTTAATAACATTTGGATGATCAAGTCTTCGTAAAAGAATAATCTCCCTTGCCATAAACTTCACACTTTCAGGATCATGATTATCAAACCGCACTTTTTTTAGAGCCACAAGTTTATTATTAATGACATCACGCGCCTTATACACACTACTATAAGTTCCTTGGCCGATCTGCAATAATGAAATACTATCATACAAAAACCAAATGAAGGAAAATGATAATATCAACATGGAAAATGGAATTCATATAGTTACATAATAGGATGAGTTTCTGTGACAAACTAAATTACCATGGACCCTACTACAGAATACAAGATCTTCAAAGACATGTGATTAGGTTACCTATAAAAAGGGCAAACTAACAGAATAGATCTTTCTTCATTATTTCACCCAAAAAAAAGGTCTTTGCTTGTAGGAACTAATTACTCTGGTCATATAAAGGTTCCAAGTTGTTGACGTCCAAAATTGGTTACTATACTTGTCTGCAGGATAGGGCTGTGTGTATTTTGAAAATCAGGGAAATTATAGAATAAATATACAGAACACTGTCCAATCATAAAAGGTCCTAGTGACAAAGTGAAACTGATGTCAGTTTAAATATTCAACTAGGCAAACTAATGAGAAAATATAAAGCATAATTATCTGAACAAAATCATCTTCCAGAGTAGTAGTCAGTTCATTAGCTTAGAAGTATATGATGAGCATTGATCACGCTTCAAAAAATAAATGTAATTGAAGATCAAGCTAAGTAAGAGAACCTACTTTATCCAACTTCTCAAAGGTATTGGCCTGTCGTGGTATCCATCCCTTGATAGCTTCACCTGCCACAGCAACAAGCCAAGAAGGCCACCCTGCTGCAACCTGCTCTCCTTTTATGCTATTCAGCACCCTTCCTGAACCAGGATTATGACCAGCAATTGTAACCTCACAGTTTTCTACCTTATTTTCCTCAATCACCTCAAACTTATCAATAATCCTCTGCTCCTCAACCTGATCATTATAACCAAAACGATTGGAACCACTCGTTTTCTTATCGATCAACAAGACTTTCACATCACCACCATCATATTTATCCTTTGATCGAACGACCTCCTCTCTTCTTGATGAATTAGCTCGTGGAACAAGCTTTTCTAATGACCCTTTTCGCGTCAGCCTCTCTTTGTGGTTCTCACGACTATCTTCAACAGCCGCAGACTTAGAACTCATGCAACCCATGTTTCTATATATACACAATTACAATTACCAACAACAAATAACCTCCTTTAACAACCTTAATTCACCATCTAAATACTAATACTACCAAACTAGCTAACTCTATCCTCCGTTATCAATCATGCCAAAGAATTCGAAAATTCTCTATATCCAATCCATCAAATAGCCAAAGTTAAAGAATTTGGACTACACGACCGATAGCAATTCAAGCTTTATCTTAAGATCCTTTTGAAGAATTCAAAGTCACCCCTAAAGACCCAAGTTTTCCAAATTAAAGTATGCTACAAGTAACGTGAATATTGGACTTCAGAAACAGATGAAAGAAACAATCAAACCCCAGAAAACGTTTCGGAAAGTGAAGATTAAAACACTGGGAACAAAATCATAGTATCTAGAAATGTGTTAAGATACTGAAATTGAGACACAGAGAGAAGAAAAAAAAAAATAGCGTTAATTAATCGCTTAAGTAAACTGTGGCTGTCTTTGATTGTTGATAAACGCGTACGCCTAAACGTGTTAAGAAAGTAGATTTTGGATTCAAAAAGGAAAGGAAACTTTTTTTTCTCCTTTTTTGAAGTGGGTTTGTTTGTTTTGGGTGTTTGAATATTGCATTTAACGCGTTAAGATTTTGACAACTACATTGGATGTCTGGTTTGGTTTTTTTTAGGCCCGGCCTAGGCCTACCACAAATTTATTCACACTCCAAACAATTTTTTACCATCGAAATCCCAATATCCGTGATGTTCTTAAATTCTTTTCTTTTGGCATTTCGGGTAGTAAAGATTTTTTTTTACCCAATCTTTTTTTTTTTTGGGTTTTCTTAAAATAAAAAACCCAAATGCAAAAGGAATATTTGAAATTATCTCATCTACTATTAGTTACTTTTTAGATTAATAAAATAATACATATTATTTTTTAAAATATATTAAAAAATTTAATTAAAAAATAAGATATGTGATAATTTTATAATTTTATTTGTAAAATTAAAAAATTTTATGGTGATACATAAAAAACGAACTAACCAATACAAGTTTCAAAGGTCAAAGCTTCGATGTGTCATTGGTATTTTCGTTTGTTTTGATGATCCATTAAAAAATTATTAAAATCTTTAAAGAATTAGTTATTGGTTTAGATAAGCTCAAAGTAGGGTTCTTTTCAAAATATTTTTCACTTTTTTTATACTAAATTAGTTGGTATACATTGACTATCACTCATATGCCCAAATCATGGGTTTGTATTATTTGCATGAAATGCAATATTTGAATAATGGATTTACAACAACAACAAAAAAATTGATAGTTGATAAAAATTATGAAAAAAAATCTATTTCCAATCTGCCATGCATGGGATAATTGGGTGCATCCTGTTTCACTTTGACCAATCATATACTCCAACAAAAGTGATGTGTTGCAAACCCACTAGTAATACCATAGATTTCAACTGGGGTGGGGCAAGGGGAAGAGCAATAGAA
The DNA here is from genome assembly GCA_030761205.1 of Fremontodendron californicum. Taxonomy (NCBI): domain Eukaryota; kingdom Viridiplantae; phylum Streptophyta; class Magnoliopsida; order Malvales; family Malvaceae; genus Fremontodendron; species Fremontodendron californicum. The sequence goes on along the minus strand of JAULJL010000025.1, from coordinate 6,289,707 downwards.
GTGCCCAAATGAATTTAAATTCGAAAATTTGTTTAAAAAAGTTCAAATTTTAAATTCATTTTGATAAAAAAAAAATTAAAGACTTGAATTTAAAAAAACTCGAATTCAAAATAATCATAATTCAAAACAACTAAAATTCAAAATGATCTTACTTGAATCCATCCAAACTCTCCATTGCCACCTCTACAGGGCAAGGACAAAGACAAAAGCAAAAGCAAAGGTTGATTTGAATTCAAAATTTAACTCAATTAGCTCATATAATTATTTTTAAAAAATAATATTTAACAAATTTAAAATTCGAATTTAATATCTGCAATCCTTTTTTTTTTCAAATTAAAACCTTCATTGAAAAAAAAAAAAGTACAGGTTGGTTTTGTGATGTCGTGAAGAACATGTTTTATTAAATTTTGAATTAAAACATGCTTTCCCTTCTTTATTGGTGTCAGTCTACCTAAGTAGCTGCAAGTCTTGAGTGCTAAGCCAATTAATTAAATAGGCAGCTAAGGATGCATTTATTAAAAAAAATAAAAAATGAGTTAATAGTACTGTCCTCAAATTATATGATATATTTTATATTGATCTCTAAACTTTAAAACGTATCAAATTGATCTTTTCTTACAAGTATCGTAACAAATTGGTCCCTTCCGTTAGCTTTTTCGTTACCTTTACAGTAGCAATCAGCTTAGTAACACGTGTCACCAGCTGATTGCACCACATTTTTTTTATTTTTTTCTTTATTTCTTTATTATTTTTTCTTTGATATTTTTTAATAAATAAATGTAAATAAATATTTTTTATAAAATCAATGTAATTAAATATTTATATTTTATAAATTACTTAATTATTAAAAAATTGATTTAAATTATTATTTATCTTTTGTATTTATTTATAAAGAATAATAAAGAAAATAAAAAAATGAAAACATTAATAAATACAAAAGATAAATAATAATTTAAATTAATTTCTTAATAATTAAATAATTTATAAAATATAAATATTTATTTACATTAATTTTATAAAAAATATTTTTTCTTTTTCTTCTTTCTTTCTTTTTTTCTTTTTATAAATAAATAAATTTCGTAAAAAATAAATAATTTATAATTATAAATTATAAAATATAAAATATTTATTTGCATTCATTTATTAAAAATATATTTTTTACTCTTTTATTTTATTTTATTTTCTTTTTCTTTCTTTCTTTCTTTCCTTTTTTTCCTCTTTTCTTATAAAATTAATGTAAATAAAATATTTTATATTTTAAAAATTAATTTAAATTATAGTATGAATTATTATTTATTTATTTATTTTTATTTATATTTATTTACAAACAAGAGAAAAAGGGAAAAGATAAGAAAGGAAAAAATAAAAAAACTTATAAATATAAAATAAATATTTTTAGAAATTTAATTTAATTTAATTTAAAATATAATATAATATCCTTATATATATATTGTATTTGTTTATAAAGAAGAGAAAAAAGAAGAAAGGGAAGAAAAAAAATTAAAAAAATATATTTTTATAAAATTAATGTAAATAAATAGTTTTATATTTTTTTCAATTATTTGATTATTACAATATTAATTTAAATTATAATGTAAATTATTATTTAATTTTTAATATTTATTTATAAAGAAGAGAAAAGCAACAAAAAAAAAGGAAGAAACAAAAAAATAAAAAATATTTTTTATAAAATTAAAGTAAATAAATCTTTCATACTTTTTAAATTAATTATATTTTTTAAAAATTTATTTTAATTTATAATATGAATTATTTTTTCTTTATATTTATTTATAAAAAGAAATCAAAGAAAAAATAAAAAAGAAATAAAGAAAAAGGAAAAAAAATGAAGAGGCAAGTTGGAGTAATCAGCTGGTGACATGTGTCATTAAGCTGGTTGCTACAGTAAAGGTAACGGAAAAGCTAACGAAATTGACTAATTTGTTATGATACTTGTAATGAAGGACCAATTTGATACGTTTTGAAGTTTAAGGATCAATATAAAATATGTTCTATAATTTGTGGACCATTAGTGCTATTAACTCTTAAAAAATTAGTTAGAGGTGACGTCAAGAGTTCAAACTATTTTTGATCAAAATTGAGGAAAATGATTGTTGTTTACAACTTCCAACTGTATAAGAAAGGAAAGATCTGAACTCTGAACTTAAACAAGAAGTGCAATATCAGCTTCAGCTTCTTGAATGAAATAGGATTGAGATGTGTCATATATATTTATGTGTTAATAATTTGATTTTAAAAAGTTAGCTAATGTCTTCAAAACCATCCATGTGCAATTAAAAAAGGGTAGCTACCTATTCTTCTATTCTCTTTTAAAGTGACGGATTCATCAACTAAAAGGTGAAAAGATTGTCCAAAAGTAACAATCGTCTTAGTTTTCACTCCTAGTGAATTTCCAAAAGCTATAAGATTTATTTAGAGAATTATGGTGCTCATCAAATAAAGGCAAGGAGCTTATGTATTATATATATTTTTTTTTTGGTTGATATTGAGAATTAGATAGATATTGTGATGGTTCCATTGTTATCATTGTATTTTTTTTTTTTTGGAGTTCTATCTTCTCTAGGGGTGTGCGTAATTCGATTATAATCAAATTAATCGATCGAAACTAAATTTATTTCGGTTAACCGGATAATCAAAAAAAAAATTCGATCGATTATTAGTATAAAATTTTTAAAATTTTAGATTATCAATTAATTCGATTCGAAATTCAAAAAAAAATTGAATTAATTGAATTATCAAAATTATATATAAAATATGATATTTTTAATCCTTATTAGAAGTTTTAAGTGTTATATTGTTGAAGTTTTTGACTTATGATAGATTTATCTTTTACTTTTATTTGATATTTGAATATTTGTTAGATGATTATACTTATTTGAATTATAAAAAATTAGAAATTTAAGATTTCAAAATATAATTTTAACTTATTATTGTAGAACAATTAAAATTTGGTTAATTCGGTTAACCGACTGAATTAATTGAAATAATTTTGATCGATTAAAAGTATATCTTTTATAATTCAGTTCGGTTAACGGTTTAAAAAAAATTGATTAATAGTTATTCGGTTTGATTATTAACCGAACTAACAGAATGCATACCCTTAATCTTCTCTAATTAATTCTTAGGTTGATTGCATTAGTAGTAGAAATAAGAACACTAGAGCCATGGCTGATGTTAGTTTTATTCATGGATTTAAAAGTTGACATCACTCTTAAATTAGGCCAATAAAACTTCCATACCCCTACCAAGGAAACATTTGATTTTCTCTACATATATAATGACTATTGAAAGTAACCTTGTGATTTTTTTTTTAATTCGGATCGGTCCGGTTTGAATTACTATTTATTAAATAAAAATATTTTTATTTAAATTTAATTATAAAAATATATTAATATTAATATAAAAATAATATTTTAATAATTTATGAATAGTAAAACGAGTTTACAAATCGATCCAGACCCGATCCAAAATGGACTCGAACAAAGAAAAAAATTTAGATCGCGATTCGATCCATAAATAGGTTTAAGCCAAATGCACATGGCAATGGATTAATGGTTTTACTATTGAATTATATGGAGTATCAATATTAATTTACTTGCTCTCATGTGACAATTTGATATATAAAGTGGTGCCGTTTCGTATGTGTTACAAGTGATCTAATAATATTATGAAATCATATACCCAACTTTTTGTTTCTTTGTTTAAAGGGCAATATAGTAAAATATAGTATTAAATAATTTTATATTTCGATCAACTGAACCAAATGTGGGTAACAATACAGGAAATGTAATAAATAATTTTATTAGGAGGAATAGGATTACCAATCGTAATCTTATTTTTCCCGAACCAAACGTTCTCTTAATATGAAAAAAAAGGAAGAATGTTGACACTTATTAGGTTAGTCTATTTGTTACCAAATCTCATAAGGATAAAAGTGCATATTCCAATTTTCAAATCATTGGAGGTAATTAAGTTATTTTCATTATGAAATCTTACCTCATGGAGATAAGAGTATTTTATCATTTTTAATATTTGCTCTCATCGTTTAATATATCGAAAATGAAAAATGAGTAAATTTGCAATTGTTTATGTGCAAAATTTAATACTTTGATAATCTTATATAAATATATAAAAACCCAAGTCTTTGGCAAAAAAAGAAAATATCTTACGTGGATGGCCTATATTTTTGACATGTGAACAGTCTTGAAAAATCGTCATTTGTCCTCTAATAAATATAATTTATTTTTTTGATATATTTTTAATTTAAAAAATAATCAAAAAGTAAATTGATTACATTTACTGCTTATTATTATTTACCTTAAATACCTCTCAATTAAAATCATATTACAGGTAATAAAACCTTAAACGTCATAATTAATACATAGAATAATTTTGTGTCATCTTTTTTCAATTATAAATATTCAACTCTTGAATTATATTTATGTAAAAAAAAATATTCACTTTCCAACTTTTTAAAACTATAACTTATTTATTGGCTCCACCTTTTAAGCTATGTAAATAAATTTATTATGTATATATATTGATTTTAATTGATTATTAATTAAAAATAATTATTTTGACTAAATTAATTAGAGATATTACCTTTTAAATATCCAATATTCTTACCTTATATGAATAAGTTACAATTAATTTAATCGTCATCATTAATAAATAGAATAATTTTGTGTCATCTTTTTTCAATTATAAATATTCAACTCTTGAATTATATTTATGTAAAAAAAAAAAAACTCACTTTCCAACTTTTTAAAACTATAACTTATTTATTGGCTCCACCTTTTAAGCTATGTAAATAAATTTATTATGTATATATATTGATTTTAATTGATTGATTTTTATTAATTAAAGATAATTATTTTGACTAAATTAATTAGAGATATTACCTTTTAAAAATCCAATATTCTTACCTTATATGAATAAGTTACAATTAATTTATCATTAATACAAATAAAATAAGAAACTAAATAAGAAGCTAATTAATCATGAATATATTTTCATATCTTCTAATTAAAGCACTCGAATATTTTTTTTCTTCTTTTAATAACTCTAATATAAGTTGACCATTTATAGTTTTTAATATTCTATTTTATCTTTTCCTTTTTAGAAATTTTTTACGTGTAGTATATATTTTTTTACTAATGTTATAATATACTTAAATGATAGTTGTTATTACATTCCATAAACTACTACCATTACTTTCATTTTTAGTTTTCAATCAACTTAAAATTTAAATTTCAAATTTATTTATTGTAATAAATATTAAATACATTGAACACTTTAACTAATATAAATAGGAGTGTTGCCTAATAGGAGCATTAACTAATATAAACTACTACCATTTCTTTTATATAAGATTTTATTTTTCTTTTGTTTTAGATAATATTTTTCTTTATGTTACAAATTCATACTTTGATACTTTTAAATTATTTTTTGTAACATTTGAGATATTATATTACAGCTTTGTATATTTCAAAGCAAAAAGTTATGTGTTACATGTTTTTTATTTTATTATTTGTTTGATACAAAAGAGGCCAAAATTTAGAGATTGTGATTTTATTTTCCTACTGATTATTCAGATTATTTATCATATTAATCTTGATTTCTTTGGGTTTTTCTTTTAATTTATTCTAGGAGTCCATTTGAAATGTTATATCCTTTTTGGCTCTTAATTTATAATTTTTATTTTTGTATGTACAAGCTCTTTTTATATATATTATTACTTGCACATTTTATAATAATTTTTTTCTTTATATAACCAGTACATTGAACATAAAAAGATTGTCCGGGTGGTTTTTTTTTTTTTCAATATTTAAAAACTTTCTTTCTTTTTTTTTTTTTATTTGGTTGTATTTAAAGTGATTTTAAGATTATAATAAAAATTTTGTTTGACGGAGTAAATAAAAAAAATCAAGAACATGAATTTTATTTTTGAACTTTTTTTATTTGCCTTTCGTATCGGTGCAAGGTTTATTTTATTATAGTTCTTTTAAACTTTAATTTTCAATTATATATATATATATATATATTTTAGCTTGACTTCATAATGTAATTGGTTATTTAGTTATCACAAAAAATATATGATGTCAATATCAAAGCCATTCTTCAAATTTTATTGCTCAAATCACCATTCCAATATTACAATTTATATATGTTAATAAGATTTTATGAATCTTCTTCAAGCCTCCAAAGTATTTTAATTTTTATATAAATCTTATTTTCTTATTTTTCATTCTCAATTGCGGGTGACAATTTAGAATTGAAAATCAAAGAATACTTGAAAGAAAAAAAGAATTAGATAAAAATGTTTTTGAACAATACAAATGATCGAAATTAAATCTGAAGTCATAAGATATTTAAAAAAACGTTTAAGATAAAGAAAAAGATTTAAAGAGTAAAGAATACCATTTGAACATTTGTTTGAGTTTAATTAAGAACATCAATTAATTATCATATATTCTTAATTGCCGACTTTCTTTTTATTTTTATTTTGATTTTTTTTTTTTTATGTTTTTGAAAGAAAAAAGCAATTGTAAAAATGAAAGCTTAATACATTAAAACTTAAAATTCCTAAAGAGAAAAAAAAAGTTTAAAATTCAAGCAAATTCTGAGTTAGCATTAATTACTAAGCTTACAATCTTCATTAATTACCTCAACTCATTGGTGCAATTAAATTAAAAGAAAGATGACGAGAGATAAAGATACTTAAAAAGTGCAAAATTAAAGTTTTATTGAAGTAATTTGAATAATAGGATTGATAAATTATTTCATTATGGGAGATTGATTATCCTATTGAAAGACAAATCATAATAACGTCATTTGAATGGTTCTAAATTACAAATTACAAAGAGAGAGAAAATATAAAAAATGTAATTAAAAACAAAAAATAATAATATAAAAAAATTTAAACCAAAATAAATATGGGACTATAAATAACAAAATTAAGAATTTATATTCCAATTTATTTATTTTGTTTTATCTAAATATTTTTAAATATTATTATATGTTATAAAAATTATAATCGATTAGCTTGCTCCGTGCTATGCACTGGTTTAAAACTAGTTTGAAGTAAAATATCATTCAACCAAAATTAACCATTTCCTTCATTTTCCTTTACAATTTTCTTCTTCCATTTTGTTTCTTCCCATTCTAGTAAATAAATATATAAGTGCTAAACTCATTATCCGAAAATGGCTTAAAATGCATAATTTTATTCCCTAATCCTAAGAGATAAAAGATAATCTAACTCCATAATTAATTTCCACATCTTGACCTTAATTTTGGACTAGGTAGTATTCAAGTATTGCTCTTTAAAAGTTTGTGTTTTTTTTTTTTTTAATTTTATTAAAGAGATTGCGGTTTGAAAATAAAAGAAGAAGTTACGAATATTGAAATTCAAATTTCAAACTTAACTATTAGATGTCCCTTTTAAAAGTAACTGTATAAGTCAACTAAGATAAATCAAGAGTTCTAAAAAATTGTATTTTTGCTATGTCCTCACACCTCAAGATTACCTAGCCTTAGAAGCAAAAGTATTTCTTTCCTTTTTCCTTCTCACTCGTTCAATGGCTGGTGTACCTCTTACGTTTAGAGAACTGGGTATTAATTCTTTTAATTAGTTTTCCAAAATAATATTATGTAATTCTTAATATTAGATTAAAGCATTCGTACCATTATATGTTCTTTACGAACATCCCAATAATTATAACTGAAGATTTTATCTTAAAGTTATCGAGTTTAAATCTTACGATGAATTGAATGAAATTTGTAAAAGTAAAAGAGGAATGAGAGAGGGTTACGTCTCGTTGTGTAGTCCAATTTATTAATTATATATTCTACTATATTTTTAGTGCTCACCAATTACCATAATTATCATTGCATATGTAATTTGTTGGATAATAATTCTTTTAGTTCTTTGTTTACTATAGTTTCGCCGGTAATATATGCCAAATAGAGTATTAAAAGAATGGGCCCTTTTGAAAAATCAAAGTTTTTAGGTAGCATTAGCATTAGCATAGTTTAATTTCCAACCATTTTTTCTTTAATTTTAAGATTAAGGGTTAAAAGGAAATGGGGTCAGCAATTTGGATTATAATTTGGAAATTTGAATATTGAATAGCCAAACCAAAAAGGTTGATGCTTGATCCCGAAAGAGCCGGCAAAGTGGATCATATTTCAATCCAACATTGAATGGACCGTAGACTTTTCAGCTTCAATTTTCTATATTTTTTATTTCAATTACTTTGTCTTTCACTAGTAACTTCCATCCAAAAGGCTTTGTAAATTTCAAACTTGTTCATCTTCCTTTAGTTACTATTAAATCTGTTTATGAATCAGGTTAAAAATATTTTTATATTAATATTTATAATTAAATTTAAATAATTTATTTATGAATTTAGTTAAAAATATTTTTATATTAATATTTATAATTAAATGTAAATAAAAAAATATTTTTTTATCAATGAACAGTCATTCAAATAAAGTCGAATCGATTCAAATTAAAAAAAAATCTTTGAACAAGTCTAGTTACTACTTACTAATTACATTTTTTAATCGAATCTATTTTTATATACAACATAAAAGTTGCAAATTGCAATCAACGATCTAATTTACTTTAAATTTCTTTTTATATTTAAAATTTTATGGATGATAAGAGAGATTAATTTAATTCTTATATCATATCATTATATTAACTCTTACGTATTTTCATATTTTAGCTACGAAAAATATATTATCATCTTTAAAAATATAAAATTCCTTTAATTAGTATTAAAACCATATAAAAATACCACTTTATTTTTAGTTTGCTTGTTTGCATTTGTTTCCTTGATATTTCATTCTCCTCCAATTTTTCTTTATCATCTACATTTTCCGATCAACCAAGCATTTCAAATTTTATTGACCAAGACAAATTTAATCAAATCTCTACTATTAGATAAAAACATTTTTTTTGGATTATTTGGTTGACATGTTGTGAATAGAGGTGCTTATGGCCGGACCGAGACCCGAAAATTTTTCAACATCTTTGCCCAGGCCCGTGAGCACTGTTCATCCCATTTAAAAAAATAAAAAAAATATTAATATTTTTATAATTAAAATTAAATTAAATTAAATAATATTATTTTAATACCTAAAACATTGTTTCGGGCCGAGCCGGTCTGGATCAAGAAATGCCTGCCGGGCCGAGCGGGTTGCCCAACCCGTGAGCAGGTCTAGTTGCGAGTAAAGGTGTTCATAAGTCGAGTTAGATTGGGTTAGATCCAAACAACAAAAAAATTATTTACTCAAATCCGACCTTTGTTGGGCTTGATTGAAAACCTTGTTTTATTATTTGAAATTTATTAAAATGTAAAAAAAAATGTTTTTATATTTTTTAAAACTAAATTAAATAAAAATATTTTTTTATTATTTAAATAGTAATCGAGACTAAATAGGGTCTATTTGGATTACACAATTCTATCTCAAATTCAATCTAATTTAGATCATATCTGATTCGTGGACAAATTTAGTTGCGAGTTAAAAATTTGCCAACTGAACCTGACAATTCTTATAAGAAACATTTATTTTATAATAATAATAATAATAATAATAATAATAAAAAAGGATAAAGTGGAATGAGGGCTGTTGATGATGGCTATAATCTCCTGAAAATTTCTGAAAAAATAAAAAAATAAAACCCTAAAAAATTACAACTTGAATTGAAAAAAGTTTCAAGAAAATCCTCTGGGTTCCAACATCCCAACCCCTCACACTACCATCGGTACCAAGCCCTCCACCACTTTCATAGTCCCATAACCCTTTCAAAAAAATGTAGTACCACCAAATCCAGCAGCCAATAACCACAACACAAATCCCTTAAAAAAACAAAAAAACACACAAAAGTCGGTGAAAAGGGGTTCTGGGTTTCAGGTACTTTTCAGGTCTATGAGGGTTTTTAAACAGGAATAAAGGATGTTCTTCAGCTTTTGTCAAAGCAGAAACAAGAAAGAAGAAAGCCACCATCAGGGGTAGCCTCAACCTAAGTTACATGGAGTCGGATACGGATATTTGATACTGATATGTATTTGAATGTCTGACTCATTTTTTAGTTAAAATTTTGGACACGAGAGTCGGCTAAAAAAATTTCAAAAATTAGATATAATACGTAAATACGTCTAATAACAATATCTTAAATAAATATATATATATATATAAATGCAAATAATATAATAATATATATAAATATTATTTTTTTTATAAAAATTAAAAAAAAAAAAGAGAGATCTTTTTTCTGTGAAAAAAATTTATTCATCAAATTTATTTATAATTATTATTAATTTTAACAGTCTTGGACTTTTGATCCATTAATTAGATAAAGGCCAAAAATAAAATATAACCCAAAACATAATAATTTTCCTTTCTAGATTGGATTTATGACATTAAATTTTATTCAATCCAATTTAAATATTTTGAGTCCAAAACCCAACTCATTATGAGAATTAAAAGAAAGCGCAATGCAAATTTGTCTTGTTTTGTTTTGTTTTTTTTTTTTTTTCTTTTTGCAACAAAAGCCGCACCACCTATCTTCTTTTTCTTCGCCTTTTTTTGAGTTCATTATTTTTTCTTCTTCTCCTCCTTTCCTTTTCTTCTTCGTCTTTTTCCAAAACTTTCATTCTCATCTTTTTTTATTCCTTTTCTTATTCATCTTTCTATATCTTCTGATTCTTTCCAAACTTGAAACCCAGAATACTAACTCAATTCCTTTTATACCTTTTTTTTTCGGGTCAATTTGTGGATCAGCTTTTCTAAATTTGGTGTTCACATATAACCCAACAATTACTCATGGTTGTCTCTGCTATTCACATTCTTGATTTGGTGTTTGAATTGCCTCACTTTCTTCACTACTGAACCTGAATTGCATTCGCCGTACCAAACGCAGATTTTGCACCTGAATCTGTGTCATATTATATCGACACAGGTATGGATGCCGAGCCCATGTAACAGAGGCGTCAACAACGACATTGGTGAAAAGGTGAAGCATTGTGAGGAAAAGGGATTTCGAGGCTTCGTTTGGGTTTTGGAGGTGGCAGTGGAATACAATCTAACATATATATATATATAATTTTGTCTTCAAGATCTCTTGGTTGTGTGACACATGACAAGAAAAGAATTGTTTTATTTGTCAAAAGTAATTTTAAAATTTCATGTATAAATGGTAAAATTTAAAATAAATAAAAAAACTGAAGAGATGAGAGTAAATTTGTTCATGGGTCGGGCTGCGACTCTAAAATTTTAAATTTTCTTTATCCAGGCCCGGCTCTGAGCGAGCCCGGACCGACTTGCCGCCTGGGTTACTATTCAAATAATATTAAAAAATTATTTTTATAATTATATTTAAATAAAAAATTTTATTTTATTAATTAAATAGTGATTCGGGTCGGGCAAATCAAAAATATTTCTGCCCAGGCCCGACCTTTGAGCAGGTCTAGATGAGGGTAGGTTAAAGAGAAAAACAGGAAAAAAAAATGGAAGGGATAGATGACGAGTATCTTATCTTACTGTAATATATATCTAAATCTAAAATCTAAAATATATATAAGATTGACTACATGACATCTTTGTATGACATGTGTTGATGAACCCAAAAGAGTGTATCTTTATCAAACTTTACAATTAATATGATCAATTATAGTAAAGTAGCATGTAAAGGTCGAATTCACAGAGATTGGTTTTTAGTTTATAAATTACTAGTTTAAAACTTAAATTCAATAACAATAAAAGAAAAAAGGATTTTTGAAAGAGTTTTTAAAAATTAAGAAAACAAGAAAAGTAAGAAGCAAATAAATAAGATGAAATCAAATATAAGAGAAATATGGTTAAGGTTTCATTCTCCACCACTAGACATCATTGAGAATCAATAATCAGATCAACAACAACAATTAACTATCAAAATTATTAACCGTAAATAACAACAAGCTCTGTTACTCCAATCTTTCTTTAGTTTGTCGTTAAATATAATAAGCTCTCTATTTAATCTCTAATTATCAAACAACCTAGAATAAGCTCTCTAAATTCAATTTGATAACAGCTTTATAATGAGAAAGATAAGTTGATCTAAGCAACAAAACATAAGCTCGGATTGTTCAACTTAGGTTATTTTTCATTTTGCAATTAGCGAAAACTCTAACATAATCATTAATCACAAATTGCCACTTATGAATAGGAAATCAAGATAATTACACGGATCAAGACTCCTAAACTAGCATTAAACAATTATCCAGATCTACCTAGTTGTACACCTAAACAGATCAAGACAAAGATCATGAACAATTCTTATAGAAGAACATAGGCAACTTTGATAGAAAACCAATGATAGATAGAATCTCAAAATCAATTACACAACATGACTAGGGCTTTTAAATCACCCTTAGCCAAAGAGAAGTTTAGCCTAGCATAGACATAGATAATATATACATAAAACTAAAAAGAAAATAAAAGAATGGAGAAGAAGAAGAAAATTAACGATGATCTTTGAGTCTCCTCAAAAGATAGATAGTTTGTGGCTCAAAAGATGGTATTTATAGAGTTTTAAAACCCTAGGAACAAGTCCTTGTCGTACTAGTAAGGTTAGGGGCTGAAAATAATGTTTTTGGGCAGTTTTTGCAATTTTTCCCGAATTATTGGCGCCTAGGCGGCGAGCATACTGCCTTGTATTTTTTTGTTGCATCATCTCGCACTTCTTTGACTGATTTGGATACCATTTCTTGTCCGATTTGAGCGTGTAAATTATCGTTGGAAAGGTATTCAAGTCAGCTTCAAAAGTCAATATGGAAGTTTCTTCAAATAAATATTTTAACATAATGATTTTCTTACAACAAGTTCCGAAGGTCAAATATGTCTTCTTGCTTTGCAATCAGAAATTAATATTTTTGATTCCCAAATCTTCTTTCATCTTGTAATTATGATTTTGTAAGCTCTTTACCATCATTATTGACATCTTTTGACTTCATTCTCCTTATTATACTTAAAATTCAAAAACATAATATAAGTAAACAAGATAAAGATCGAAAACATAACTAAATCTAAGAATAGAAAGGGCATAAAAAGTATATTTTATAAGCTTATCATGTGTCCTCTTTAAGACATGGTTGAAAAATTTTAAATTGTTCAAAATATTTATGATAAATCAACAAAAATAAAATAAAATAACATTTTTGACAATTAAAAAACAAAAACAAAATAAATATTTCAATTCAAAAAATAAAAAAACTAGGGGTTTCCCAAATTTCTTACACACCGACTCACAGTCTGCACGGTTGACCCTTGATAGTTATTTATTTATTTTTCAAAATTTTAATTATTATAATATTTTGGGATTTTTGATCTTTTATAATATTTTAGAAAATAATAAATTGATAAAATACAATCCGCAATTTTATTTTGTTATGTTCATTTATTATTTTTATATTTAAAAAATTAAATAAGCAAAACAAAATATAAAAAATGGGTTAGTAGCTCATTCATTTAGCAAAAAGGAAAAAAATTCAATATTTTTTTTAACATAAATAAAAAATTATGAAATTTAAATTTAATAATAATAATTTAATCATAATACAAAATAATTTATTTTGAGATTATATTTTAAATGATGATTTTATTTCATAATTATATTGTCATCGTTAATAGAATTTGATAACCTGAAAATTAATATATTTTTATATCATAAATAAAACATATGTTATACAATAAGATGTAAATATTTTTAGAAATAAATAACACTTACAAATACAAATATATTATGTAATTTATAAATAAAATACTTTTCATATATTTAATTTTTATAATTAATAAAAGATGATATATTGATATTAATATCTATATATTAAAATATAAAAAATTATTTAAATAAATAATCATTAGTTAATATAATTACATTTTAATTTATTTATAATCGTTAATTTTATAAATATTTAAAAAAATCCGATAAAGCGTGAGAAAAAAATTCTAGTTTTTATTATTAAAAACAAGAACAAGAAGTGGCAGCCCATTTTTAGAGGGCAAAGATGGGAATTTTTTTTTTTTTTTGGGATAATTACGATGGGATATTTTCATGAAAGTCACTACTATATCCATATTCAAAACCTAAAGGGAGGGTTTATAAATTATTATTCAAGCAGTATTTCACCGATACTTTTTTTTATTTTTTTTTATTTTAAGTCTGTAATTATTCAATCACATTAAAAAATCATGTAAGATTCACTGTTTATAAATGTGTAGACACTACATAATTTTAAATTGTGATTGATTAATTATAGAAAATAATAAATTGATCAAATACAATCCGCAATTTATTTTGTTATGTTCATTTATTATTTTTATATTTCAAAACTTAAATAAGCAAAACAAAAATATAAAAAATGGGTTAGTAGCTCATTCATTTAGCAAAAAGGAAAAAAATTCAATATTTTTTTAACATAAATAAAATATTATGAAATTTAAATTTAATAATAATCATAATAAAAATAATTTATTTTGAGATATATTTTAAATGATGATTTTATTTCACAATAACATTGTCATCGTTAATAGAATTTGATAACATGAAAATTAATATATTTTTATATCATAAATAAAACATATGTTATAAAATAAGATGTAAATAATTTTAGAAATAAATAACACTTACAAATAAAAATATATTATGTAATTTATAAATAAAATATTTTTCATATATTTAATTTTTATAATTAATAAAATATGATATATTAATATATAAAAAAATATTTAAATAAATAATAATTATTTAATATAATTAAATTTATTTATAATCATTAATTTTATAAATATTAAAAAAATTCTCCGATAAAGCGTGAGAAAAAATTCTAGTTTTTATTATTAAAAACAAGAACAAGAAGTGGCAGCCCATTTTTAGAGGGCAAAGATGGGATTTTTCTTTTGTGGATAATTACGACGGGATATTTTCACGAAAGTTACTACTATATCCATATTCAAAACCTAAAGGGAGGGTTTATAAATTATTATTCAAGCAGTATTTCACCGATATTTTATTTATTTATTTTAAGTTTGTAATTATTCAATCACAATAAAAAAATTACGCAAGATTCACTGTTTATAAATGTGTAGACATTACATAATTTTAAATTATGATTGATTAATTATAGAAAATAATAAATTGATAAAATACAATCCGCAACTTATTTTGTTATGTTCATTTAGTATTTTTATATTTAAAAAATTAAATAAGCAATATAAAAATATAAAAAATGGGTTAGTAGCTCATTCATTTAGCAAAAAGGAAAAAAAATTCAATATTTTTTTTAACATAAATAAAAATTATGAAATTTAAATTTAATAATAATAATTTAATCATAATAAAAATAATTTATTTTGAGATTATATTTTAAAAGATGCTTTTATTTCACAATTACATTGTCATCGTTAATAAAAATTTGATAACATGAAAAGTAATATATTTTTATATCTTAAATAAAACATATATTATACAATAAGATGTAAATATTTTAAAAAATAAATAACACTTACAAATACAAATATATTATTATAAATAAAATATTTTTCATATATTTAATTTTTATAATTAATAAAATATGATATATTGATATTAATATATATTAAAAAATTAAAAAATTATTTAATATAATTAAATTTAAATTTATTTATAATCATTAATTTTAAAAATTTTAAAAAAATTCTCCGATAAAGCGTGAGAAAAAATTCTAGTTTTTATTATTAAAAACAAGAACAAGAAGTGGCAGCCCATTTTTAGAGGGCAAAGATGGGATTTTTTTTTTTTGTGATAATTACGATGGGATATTTTCATGAAAGTCACTACTATATCCATATTCAAAACCTAAAGGGAGGGTTTATAAATTATTATTCAAGCAGTATTTCACCGATATTTTTTTTTTATTTTTTATTTTAAGTCTGTAATTATTCAATCACAATAAAAAATTATGTAGGATTCACTGTTTATAAATGTTTAGACACTACATAATTTTAAATTGTGGTTGATTAATTATAGAAAATAATAAACTGATAAAATATAATCCGCAATTTATTTTGTTATGTTCATTTATTTTTTTTTATATTTAAAAAATTAAATAAGAAAAACAAAAATATAAAAAATGGGTTAGTAGCTCATTTAGCAAAAAGGAAAAAAATTCAGTATTTTTTTAACATAAATAAAAACTTAAGAAATTTAAATTTATTAATAATAATTTAATCATAATAAAAATAATATATGTTGAGATTATATTTTAAATGATGATTTTATTTCACAATTACATTGTCATCATTAATAAAATTTGATAACATAAAAATTAATATATTTTTATATCATAAATAAAACATATGTTATATAATAAGATGTAAATATTTTTAGAAATATTTAACACTTACAATTACAAATATATTATGTAATTTATAAATAAAATAATTTTTATATATTTAATTTTTATAATTAATAAAATATGATATATTGATATTAATATATATTAAAATATAGAATAATTATTTAAATAAATAATAATTATTTAGTATGATTAAATTTAAATTTATTTATAATTCTTAATTTTATAAATATTAAAAAAATTCTCCGAAAAAAATTCTAGTTTTTATTATTAAAAACAAGAACAAGAAGTGGGCACTGGGCAGCCCATTTTTAGAGGGCAAAGAAGTGATTTTTTTTTTTTGGAATAATTACGATGGGATATATTCATGAAAGACTACTATATCCATATTCAAAACCTAAAGGTAGGGTTTATAAATTATTATACTTGCTTGCCTAATATTCTAATCTTATTCAAGCAGTATTTCACCGATAAATTTTCTTTTTTTATTTTAAGTATGTAATTATTCAATCACAATAAAAAATGATGTAGGATTCACTGTTTATAAATGTGTAGACACTACATAATTTTAAATTGTGATTGATTAATTATAGTGTAATAATAATATGTGACTAGTGTTTAGATCTCGCGATACGTCAGTTATAGATTGTGTTGATCGTTGAATAAATTGTTAAGATAGTTTTATTATATACATATCAAAATAAAATTGTTTGTACAACATATGGTTGAAGTTAAGGAATCAGTATTAGAGTTTGAAAAATGTGCAAAAGTAAATCAATTAGAGATTCAATGTTCAGTTCAGATTTTTTCATATTCGATTTAGATCATAAAAAAAATTTATTTGATTCGGTTTCATTATTTTTCATTTGATTTTTATATATTTTATAAAATAAAAATATATTTTTATTTATAAATTTAAAATAACATTTCAAAAAATGAAGAATTATAAATGTAAAAAATTGATGTGGAATCGATTTGAATTTGTGAAATTTGATTAGAGGTCGATTAAATTTCTATGTTAATTAGATCCATTTTTTTTTAAAAAAAATAATTCATTAATCCAATTTTGTTTTTTTAAAATAAATTGAGCCCAATTTATTAATTATCTATTATTATTTAATATTTTAATTTTTAACGATAATTTATCAATACAATAATTTTTTATTCAATAATATAAAAATCAAAAAATTAATATGACTTTATTTAAAAAAACAAATAACCAATCATCATACAACACGTTATGCAAAATTAGGAGTTATTCGAATAGTGTCACATACGAACATGACATGAAAAAATAACTAAAATACGACACGACACAAAAAAATAATATGACCATGATATGAATACAAGAACATGTCAAAATTTATATAAAACGAACTTGACACAAAATTGAGAATTATTTGAATAGTGCCAATTAGACCTAAGAATTTCGGACATGAAACGAATATGAAAAAATGACTAAAACACAATACAACACGAAAAGATAACACTAACATAACACGAAAGCACGAATATGTTAAAATCTATCAACACGACACAAAAAAATAACGTAACACAAAATTGGGAGTTATTTAAATAGTACTAACTAGACCTGACAATTTCAGATACGACATGTGTCATGTCGATTCCTTCGCGGACCCATTAAATGACATTTTGGGGGAAATAAAATAAAACATAAAAACGCGGAGTCGTCACTAATCTTTTTTGCCTAGGTGCAATTAGCCACATATTAAAATCTATCTTTGAAAAAGAATTGTAAAATTAATTAAAACCTTTTAAAAAGACAATTTTAAAGTCTACAATTGAAAACCAGAGACAAATCATGACGGGTTCGGGAGTACGGTTACGCATGGGGAAGGTATTAGTACCCCCACAACGCCCGTTAATAAAACAGTATTAATTAATCATGTGTTATCCTAAACCTCGATTTAATGGACTTGGCATCTATACTTAAAATTAATTCTCTTTTTATTTCTTTTCTAAAACATGTTTATTAACTTAAAAAGGAATTGTCATTATTTTCTTGAAAATGAAAGTCAATATAAATCTTTTATCGAGAATACATCCTCTCACCTCGGGATATCTTAGGAATTATTACTATGACATCCTTGAAATTTCGTCGTCGGTAATTTTGATTCACCCTTTTTTTTATTATTTAAATGCGTATGATGTAAATATTCAAGTATGGATGCACATGGTTTAGCATATAGAAAATATGATTAAATACATAATCATATGATTAAACATACAAAGCATATCATTTGCAAACACGAGTATGGCAAAATATCAAGCACGTACATATTCATTTTTGTTTATTTATTATTTTCATCATTTCCATTTTCGAAATGAACACGATTGGATCGTGTTGAGAATATCGCCAAATACTCTCACTATTTATGGTAATATTTAACGAAATTTTCTCACCTCGAGATATCTTAGGAATCATTACTATGACATCCTTCGAATTCCGTAATCGAAAATCCGAAATCATCTCTACGATGTACTTATGGTTGTGAGCAAATAGAGCACATGCATTCCATTTCAAAATAACACAATTATACATATGGTACACTAAATCGAAACAAGGCAAAACAACCAAAATCGAAAAGTGTTTCTTTCTTGAAGAGAAGATATTCGAACACCTAAAAAGATGTCCGACTACCTTTGAAAGAAATTTAAATTGAATTTTAAAATCGAAAGATTTCGGACACAAAATTTTGCTCGGATTAAGGGGACATCCGAATGCCATTGTTTGACATTCGAATTCCTCTATACGAGCCTTGAATAGAAACAATTTGAAAGCCAAAACAAGTAAAAAATAAAGCAATTTTTTAGAGAAAGGCCATAGTGGCCGAATGGTCTTAGTATAAAATCCAAGTTTTTTGTTAAATTTTGAAGCTCATTTTACTGACCCATGACCCAATTTTTTTTTTTAAAAAAAAACTCATTTTTAAACTTTAAAAGGCCATGAACATAATTTCTAAACAGTACCTAACGGTTTCAGCCCAACCCCTCCCTCTTTGTGTAAAAAATCGAAACCCTTGCTAGTTTTAAAACTTGTTTTGACTTCAAAAACCCGATTTTACTAAACTATTTTTTAAAGCCTTAAAAAAAATTCAAAAAAAATCTGAAATTTTAACCATGGACTCAACTAAATGTATATGAAATGAGGTTGAAACAGTTTTTTATTTGGATAAGAAATGCGTAGACTCAAATGGCCCCAAAATCAGCATATCCCACTAAAACCAGTTTTGCAAAGACTATTTTTTTAAAACCTTAAGGAAAGCTAAATGCTCTCAAATTTTAACAATGGACTCATCAAAGGGTATATTAAATGAGGTTAAAACAGTTTTTTATTTGGATAAAAAATTCAAAAGAAAAATATTGCCTGAATTCAGCAACTCCAACTTTTAAACATTGTTTTTTCCAACTAGTTTGAAATCAAGATTTTGGCTATAAACCATTGGTTGATCTTAACCAAAATCATGCTAGAAATGGTTTAAAAACATGATTTACAGCAAGCAAAAATGATTGGCTCAAAGCTAACATCTTGAATGGAAATCCGGCATAGCCATCACTTGATAGAAACCAAGGTCATCAAGCTCATAACCATTCTTTTTAAAGAGAAAATAAGCATATAACAAAGATAATTCTCCACAACCAACTACTCAGCAAGATATGCACATGAAGATGACAATATATAAGCAAAAAACATAGATAAACAACAAGAACAAAGGTTGGCCACATGGATGTTAATCCGGCCTAACCATCACTTGGTGGGAACCAAGATCATTAAGCTCATAACCTTAACATTTTATGAATAAAATAAGGAGAAAATGGCATCAAATAAACCAACATACCAACAAGTATTATATATCTCAAGATGAAACATAAAACAACAAAGGAAATATCACCAAAAATCATACCAAGTTTCGGCCATCTTGAAAGAGAGGAATTTTTTTTTTGTGAAAACTTATTTTCTTGAAAAAGAGAAGAGGAGAAAAGAAAATCATTTGAAAACCTTTTTGAAACCTTTTGATTTGAAGAAAAGGAAATTAAAATCATACATAAAAGAAGAAGAAGAAGAGAACATGAATAAATGAAAAAGCCAAGAACAAGCAAAGAAGAGGAAGCTACCTAGGTAAAGCTTCACCAAAGACCTCTCTACCTTCTCCTTTTTTCTCCTTTTTCTCTCTTCCTTTCCTTTTCTCCTTAGGTGAGTTTAGCTACTGCCTTGTGCTTTCAAATGAAGGGTGAATGCTGAAAAAAAATATGTCCCCTTAGCTTAATACTAGCTTGGTCGAATGGCCCCTTCAATCCCCTCCCTTCATCTTTTCTTTTAGCCACTTGGCTTCCTCATGTTGCCTAGACAATAAGGTTTAATCCTTGCACATTAAAAAACCATCCATTGGCTAGCCAATGGTGCATTCCTACTTAGTCATCAAGAGTGCTCTCCATTGGCCAAAAATGCCAACTCATGTACTAAATAAGATGACTCATGTCCTTTGCTCTCAACATGCCATATGATCATCTTTTCCCTCCCTTCCCCTTTCTTGGCCGAAAATGGGCATGAGCATTCTAGTGTCTTCTTTTTCTTGGCCACTTGGCAACATCACATGCTTTAGCCAATGATCCTCTTTCAAGAATGGCTCCCATTGGCCAAAAATGCCAACTGATGTACTAAATATGGTGACTCATGTCCTTTGTTGCTATCCATTTATATACCATTTAGCCCTTCTAGAAACACTTTTCACTCATCTTTTTTAATCACCAAAATACCTCACTTATTTACACCATGCTCCTACAATTTTCACTTAATTATAAACTCACCCCCATTTTCCTACATGGACCCTAAGTTTGGGCCTTTCAACAACAAAAATCTAAATGGATTTTCTAAGGTTGGGCCTCTCAACAACAAAAATCTAAATGGACTCCTAAGGTTGGACTCTTAATCCTATCATCAGACTTCTTCTTGGTCATGAGAAATGAGCCACTAAAAACCTACCATTTGGTCATTGAAGATGAGTTCCCATGCTTCCACCAAAATTGGCACCACTTAAGCAAAAATGGGCTTCCCATATTTTTACCAAAAATTTTCATCCATGTAAAAAAATGGACTTCCATATTTCCATCAAGAATTGTCATCCATTTGGATAAAAATAATGGGCTTCCCCTTTACCCTTTAATGCCTTAGTCGAATTCAACATGATGTTCTCTATCATTTTTGCTCACTTCATTTCCATTTAATTTTATCACTTCAATGCTCAAAATTGACTTAAAAAACACCAAAATTACTTCCTTAACACCTAAATTTTCTTTTTAATCTTGATTTTTCAAAGTTGACTTTTTGACCTTTGACTTTGACTTTTTGGTCAACCTTGATATTTTAATCCTAAATGTCAAAAATGACATGCCCACTTCAACTAACCTAAATGTTAAGTCACTAGGCCATGAAGAAAAGGTAAGCTTAGAAAAATTTGAATTGAAAATAAAAATACCTTGTTTAGGGGGCTAGACGAAATTAGGTGTCTACAACACGAATAAAAAAAATAACTAAAACACAATACAACACGAAAAAATAGTACTAACACAACACAAATGTATGAATATGTTAAAATATATACATAACGTGTCAAAATTTATATATATATAGATAATATCCTTAATACGATTATAAGATAAAAAAAATCATAAATACAACATAATAATTAAAAAAAAATAGTTGTAAATGATTGTCATCTGACAAATAAATGCTTACCACGTGCCAAGCATTTGTGGGAGCAAACTTTTTTAGGTTTATTTATAAGATCTATAAGATATATATGCTCTCTATTCAAACATTGCACCAAGCTACCAAGCTCTAAAATAATTTTTTATTATTATTTTATTTTTAAATAATTTTATTGATTAAGTTGATGTCATTTAATTCGTGATATCAAATTCAATCAACCATGTTATATATAATTAGAATTGGTACACTAACTCAGTGGGTGAAAATGTTTTTTAAAAAAAATTGCTTTAAAAAAAATATTTCTTAAAAAATATAGGTAATTTTTTTAAAAATGGATAGTTATTATGTTTTAAAAGTAAAAGATATGTAGTTTTTTTAAGCGAGTAGTTATTCTGCTTAATTAGAAAGACATGTTCATCTTTGTTTTTATATTTTTTATAATAATTTGATTTGATTTTTTTGTAATTACTCTTATTGAGTTGGTGTCACTTGATTTGTGACATCAACTCAGTTAAAAATTTAATAAAAAAGTATATATATATATACTATTATTAAAGTGCGTGATTGAGTTTAATATCATGAGTTAAGTGACACCAAATCAATTAAAAAAATTATCGAATATTAAAACAAAATAATAATAAAATATAAAATATGGAGTATTTATGTCTTTTAATTTATAAGTTAAATTCTTTTATTTCATATGTGCTATAATGTTTAGAAAAAAAACTAACCATTCATTTCACTTTAAAAAAATAACTACCACTTTAAAAAACTATATACTTTTTTTCTACATATTAATCTCTTTCAATATATATATATATATATATTTTAAAAATATTATCTTTCACCCACATAGTGGATGTGTCCAGTTCTAGTTATATTAAAATGGCTAACTGAATTGATGTCACGAATTAATTAAACACTAACTTAATTAATGAAATTACTTAAAGACTTAAAAAAGTATAATAATGATATAAATTAAGAATAATTATATCTTTTTATATTTAAAAAATTATTCACTAATCAATTTTTTTAAATATAAATTTTTTTTTCATTCACTCACAGAGTGTGTCGTAATCTAGTAGATATAGATGTGTCTCAAAATAAATTAATTAGTTATTGGGTTAATGTGAACAAACCCAAATTATACTTGGCCCAATTAATCTTTTGCTCTTGATTCTTGAGAGTGGTTGCCGAATTACTACTTTGCCCATTTGCCTTTTATTGTTCATATTTAGGCTAACACTGCTTTGTGTGGGCTTTTCTTTTTATGGGTCAAACTAACACATTATGGTATTGGGTTTATTTAAAGTTTTAAACAATTCGATATTAGTGGTGAAGAATGAATTTGGATCGAGTGATCAAGAACTTGAAACTTAAGTTTAGGCTGTTTGGATTAGAGGTATTCATAGCCTGTTCGAATCGGGCGAGGTCTTCTTGGTACATTAAAAACTTTAGGCTTCAGCCCAGCCCGGCATTTAAGTTTCTACTTTTACTATTAATAATGTTTTTAAATGAGTTTAGTATCACGAGTATGATTATCAATATCATATTGGTATTAGTGATATCGATTGGTACGTATTAATTTTTTAAAAAAATTAGTACGATATTAATATTGTACCGTTTTAATTTTGTATCAAATCGTACTGGCAATACCACTCGTACTGATTGGTACAAAATTTTGATTTTTTTAAAAATATTTTTACTTGATTCTTTTAATCAATTCTTAATATTTTTTCTTTTATGATCATTTTTATTTTTTCATAGTCTTATTCAAAAATAATATATATTCATTAAATTAGGCTATTGAGACTAATTAATAATAATTTACTATATTTTTCTAATATTTATTTTATTTGATGTTTAAGTTTTTTAATATTAAATATTTATAATTTTGAAAATTCATAGTTGCATATAAACATATAAATGGATGTATATTTGCATGTATATATAATATATATTTTATTGGAGAACTTGAAAATGAATTATATATATGAAAAAAAAAATATTTGAAAAATATCGATAAATCCGAAACGGTACGTCGAAACACACAGGTTACGTTACGTACTAATACCAAAACAAAAAATGTACGCTCCTCGGTACAATACTGGCTACATTAGTCACGAGTCAAGAGATATCAACTCAATTAAAAAATTGACAGAAAAAACCTTAATTAAGCTTTAATAAACATATAAAATATAAATATAAATGTTATTTAATATAAAATTTTAAATATTTTTATTTTTTAAAATTTGCACTCATCCAATTTCAAAAATTACCCATTATCAATGTGTAACTTCTTATTTTTCTCACTTTCTCTTCATCTATTTTTTTTTTTTCACTCAAAATGTGGGTGTGTCAAAATTTAATACTTATAATTACAATAATTTTTATATTAATATTTACATATATATATATATATATATATAATAATAATATTCTCTAACAAATAAATTGAGTTTGGGCTTGAAAATTATGAGGCCGAATCAATTAATTAATTGCAAATATATATATATATATATATATATATATATATATATATATATATATATATAAACATAGAAGGATGATGGAGATCATAAAAATATGGATGATGCACGGAGAAGGTTTTTCCATTGATTAATACTTACTGTTTACCTTTAATATAATTCATTAAAATAATTATGCAGTTTTTAACCAACCACAAGCATCTAAATTTAAATGGGATAAGCTCCAAATTTACTTAATCTAATCTAGTTAGTAGGGATGGCAATGAAGCGGGGCGAAATAAAAAATTATCTTATTCACTTTCGCTCCACTATAGCATGGATGTTGGAAACATCTATATTTATAACCGCTCCACGGTACTCCACTCCACTACATCACAATTTTTATTAATTACCTTTTAACTTAATAATATGAAAAATTATATTATAATTTATTTATGAACATAATTTTAGTATATAAATTTTTTTAATATATATAATATACATATATGTACTAAAAGTATATATATAAAATATTAGTATATATATGATTTTAGTATATATATATATATATACACTAAAAATATAAGGGAAAATATAAAATATTTTAAGGGGTAAGATAGTAATTTCAAAAGGCGGGATGGGGCGGAGCGAAGCAAGTATTTATCAAAACCACCCCGCTCCACCCCGCACTCGCTTTTCAAAAAAAAAATTCTCCATTCGATATGGATCAGTGCGAAATCCATCGATTGAATCGAGTTTTGCTATCCCTACTACTAAGGGTGATTTATCAAATTTATCACTCATTTTAGAATATATGCAATTTTATAGCTATACCTTTTAATTTAGTTTAAAAAAATAGTAAAAAATTAAACTATTTTATAGATTTTTTTTCAAAAAATATTCATTGAAAATTTCATTATTGTTATTTTTTTTTACTAAAAATGTCCATAGATAAGATCGGATTAAACTAATTCTAGTTGACATCTCTAAAATTAAAACTAGAGTTTGGTCCGGTCATTAAAGTTAACTTTATTAGTAAAATATTAACAACAATTTTATATTTTCAAATATATTTTAATATTAACTTTTAATTAAAATAAAAATTTTAATTTAGAGCCTAATTATTTTTGGCCTAGTCTCGAGCCTTGAAAAAATCATGTTCAGAGCCCAAGGTTTATACTTTTGGGTTCTGAGATGTTAGAACAACCTATACTCTTGGCTCGACTTTGTCCCAAAATTGGCCTAGTCTCTTTCAAAAGTTTTGGGTTTTATTAGACATCTTATACTTTTGATCTCAGATTGAGCAATATATATATATATATATATATATATATATATATATGAGATGCGAGATATATCTGATGCAGGGTTAAAAGCAATATATACCTGTTTTAGTTAAGTTAGTAGCATTAGCAGATGCGATATACCAGATGAGATGAAACTGAAAGTTTGATTGTGTGTTTATGGGTTTTTAATTTGTTTGTTTGGATTATAGATTGTTGGGTTGGGTTATTTTATTTTTGGATTAGATTAGATTGGGTTGGGTTATTTTATTTTTGGATTAGATTGGATTGGATTTGGGTATATTTAAATGAAAATAACAATATTTATTTATTTTTAATAAATTGTCGATTTGTTCGGTCGGTTCGGTTTTAAAATAATTAATTGTAAATCGATCGAATAAACCAATTAAACAAAAGAAAAAAAACCGAATGAGTCCTAAAATCTAACAAACCAAACTGAATAAATCAAATTCGATCAGTTTTGATTGATTTATTCGATTAACCGAAATTTTGCTCACCCCTACAAACAAAGTCGAGCCAAGAGTATAGGTTGTTCTAACTACGGACAATTTTGCTTTTAATTACTTTTGAACCAAATTAAAAATATAATGGTAAAATTGCAGTCGTTCAAATATAAATGATAAATTTGATTCTATCAACCTAATGGTAAATTTAAATTTTATCCCAATTAAATTCAATTAATTCATTTGCATACATTTTTTTTCTTGTTCTTGTGAATCTTGTTAAAAAAAATCAGCACAGTCCTTGAAAATAGGAGGTTTTAAGTTCCCTCTAATAGAGATAATAGTTAGAACATTTTTTTTTTTTAATTTTTAATTATTTTCTTATTTATAAATATCTCTAAATTAATTAAGTGTTTTTTGATTACAGGGATTATGATTTCTGATATATATATATATATATAATCATCAAAGGAAAAATAGGTCATATTTTCCAAGTACGTCATATTACTTGGGTGCGTTCTCTTCTGATTGAATTACATGTTCAGCTACCTCAATCAGTTATAATCTATTGCAACAATGTTGGAGCTACACAATTATGACCAATTCCACTCTTGCATGAGACATGTTGCCCTTAATTTTCATTTTATTCGAGATCAACAATTATGTGCTGTTCATGTCTCATCCAAAGATTAACTAACAAATGCCAAACTTCTACCGCTCACTAAATTTCTTTTTTCTCAAGGATAAGATTGGACTCTCCCACCAGATTTCCATCTTGCTGGCATAAAAAAAAAATAATAATAATAATAATTAAATTCTTAATTATTTTTTATTTATTAATATTTTTAAATTAATTAGGTGCATCTTATATTTAAGGGTTATGATTCTTGTGCTATGTATATATATACCTACAATCATATGTAAAGTAGATCATATTTTCTATCTCTTATAATTAATTTTATACCCTCTCATCCAGATCCTGACCTGAACTCATCACATAGGCGTGTTTGGTTACCGACTTCAACCAGAAGCACATGTTAAGTAATTCATTCATTTTTAATTTTGTTTTCATTTAATTTGGGGGTAATTAATTTATTATAATATATATTTATTAATATATGCATTGATTCTATTGAAGTTTGTATATTTTTTAATGTAAATTATTTACATCATTCTTTTAGTCAAATGTGTCCTTTCTTTAACCTAATAAGCATTTTTTAAACTACTTAGTAGGCATTCTTAATTTTCGGTATTTATTGTATATTTTTATATATATTTAAAGTTGTTAAAAATTTAATTATGATAATTGAATTTAAAATTCTAATTTAATTAATTAAACATTCTAATATATGACTCCAATGCCAACTTAATGATCTAATTTGCTCGTTAAAAATTAATTACATTCGGTTGAGTTTTCTGCATGCCTAATTCTCGATGATGGATTAATAATAATAATAATAATAAAAAAAAAGAGAGAAAACAATTATATTATGTTTGGCTGGAAGGAAAGATTCTATTTGATAAGAAAAAAAAAATTTAATCTAATGATTAAGATTACTTTTTTCTTATCAAAAGAAACTTTATTTATTTATTTATTTTTACTTTCGTGAACAAATTGATGATATTACTACAAAAATTTGATCAAATGTTAGGTCCATTGTCATCTTGTTTTGGATAATAAGGGTGTGTTTGGTTGAATGAAAAAGTGAAAAGATAAAAAGAAGAGAGTGAAAAAATAAAAAGAAAATAAATTTTAAGTATAATTGGTAGGAAAGAAAAATGAGAAAAAAAAAATAGGAAAGATGATTATTTCCTCCTTAATGCATAAAAACAAATCATTACGAATTGGAATGATAAGAGAAGAGAAAATGAGATAGCTGTGTGTTAAGTGTGTATATTTACAAGATTATCCATCATTTTTAAATTTTTATCTTTTTATCTTAATTTATAAAGGGTATAATGGTAAAATAATATAATATTTATTTTCTTTCCTCTTATTTTTCAATAGCTTAATTTACAAAGGGTATAACGGTAAAATAATATAATTTTTATTTTCTTTTGTCTCATTTTTCACTCTACCAAGTATTAAGTTGAAAGAAAATTACTTTTTTTTTTTTTCACTTTTTCATCTTTCTTACCAAACACATCAATGAAAAAAAAAATGTTTTCTATCTTTTCAATTTTCTCTTCTAATTTTACCAAGTAAAGTCTAAGCCTATGTTTGGTTTCAGGGGTAAGGAAAAGTAAAGAAAAGGAAAGGAGGGGAAATGGGAAAACCCCCTCCCCTTATTTGGATAACATTTTAATTAAATTGAAAGAAAATGAGGGGTACTGAACATTCCTCACTTTCTTCTTAGAATACTTATGTTTTTAAAATCCCAAATTAGTGGGAAAAGAGAAAAAAAATAAATAAGGAAAGCCATTTTTTTTTAAAAAATATAAAATGTCCATATTACTCATTTTATATTCATCAAATTACAAGCAATATTATAAAGAATATATATTTTTTAAACTTATATACTTCACGTAATTGACATTGAAAATTATAGCAAATTTTTTTTTCTCATTTTTTTTATATTATAGTCATATTTTTTTAATGTAATATTTATTTTATTTTTATATTTTGATTTGTAATATTTATATCGTTATTTTAATTTAAAAAAAAGGCATAATTGAAATGTATATTATAATATATCTTTTCCTTTCTTTGCCACTCTTTAACCAAACGATGAAGGTTAACATTCCTTTACTTTCCTTTCTCTAACATATTTTAATTATCCAAACAAAATAAAGATACATCATTTCATTTTCTTTAAAAATCCTTACTTTTTTTTTACTAACATCTATCTAAACATAGTGTAAGAATGTGCTTGACAGAATGAAAAAGTAGAATGATGGATAGAGGAGGATAGACAATGTGGACTTGGTTGAAGTAATTTTAGTTATTCCATTAAAAATGTAGGCATGAATAAATGATATGCTAAAATGTAAATGATTATTATCTTGTATACTGGAGGTGGATTTTTTTTTAATTTCACAAGCGGGGTTAAAGAACTGCCACATGTCCTTAGGCTATATTTTAAAAAATAAAAAATAAATAAATGAGACATGTGACAATTTTTTAACCCCTTTTATGGAGTTAAAAAATTCTACTGTCAATGTACAGGATAATAATCCAAATGAGATTATTATCCTATACACTGGCAGTTGAGTTTTTTTAACTCCACAAGTGGGGTTAAAGAATTGACACATGTTCTTAGGCTATATTTAAAAAATAAAAATAAATAAATGAGACATGTGATAGTTTTTTAACTCCACTTGTGGAGTTAAAAAATTCTATTGTCAGTGTACAAAATAATAATCCAAATGTAAAAGGATTATGATGGTTGATGATGGAAATTGGAAAAGGACCCCAACCTAACTTTTCTTACTACATAGGGACATGTATAGAGATGGGGGAGACTAAGAAAATTGGGTAGAACAACTGAATTAATTTCATCTTCCAACATGAAATTTAAAACTTTTTATTGCAATTTATTAATAAAAAAATAAATGTAATTATTTAAACAAAAGTAAATTACTTCGATTCATCATAAATTACAATTTCGTTTTTACTCGGCTTATCCAACATCTAATCTATCATATTGTTTTTATTTTCCTGCTAATCCAATCTCTTTCCTACTAATTCTCATCAAAATAAATTGAGAGAACGAATTATTTGATAAGCATCACAACTTATTTTACCTCAGGAAGATTGCCTTCCTTCAGCATGTTTGAGCTTTTCTACTTCTTCTGAGATGTGCTTCAACGCCTACGGATACTTCTCATGTTCGCTTAAAACGATTGTTTTTCCCTATAATACATTTACATTAAGAACAGAGCAAACAAAAACCAATATAAATAGAGAGAAGTTAAGAACAAAATTATGTTGCTAATCCTAAAATGATGAAATAAAAATAAATATTGTAACATACTTTTATTAAACTACATTCTTTATCAAAACGCTGAATTGTAATCTTGATCAAAATACAGTAAAAGAAAATGGAATTAAAATGATTAGAAATTGTGTGTAAAAAAAAAGAACTAAAAAATAATATCAAAAAATGAAATTAAATCACATAAAGTATTAATATACCTTTACTAAATTATAATCTTGATCAAAATACAGTAAAAGAAAATGAAACTAAAATGATTAGGAAATGCGTATAAGGAAAAAAAAAAAACTAAAAAATAACATTGAAAAATAAAATTAAATCATAAAAAATATTAACATACCTTTACTAAATTGTAATCTTGATCAAATTACTGTAAAAGAAAATGAAAATAATTAGGAAAGTGTGTAAAAAAATAAGGATTGAATAAACAATAATTTTGGAAGATGAAATTAAATCATAAAGAAACATTGACAAATCGTATAAATTTCAAAATAGTAACAAAGAAGATGGAGTTATCCTGAATATTGTATTTGCTCAACAATCTAACTATTTTTAGATATATAAATAGAAGTTCAGATAAGAAAAAAAAAAGTACTTCCATACTTTCTAAAATTTAAAATATGTATTATAAATTAATCTTGATTTTAAATAAATAGTGTTGTCTATTTAATAACTCAATATCAAGTAATAATTCTTGGATAACAATTAAGATGATGAATTTTTTGTAGTTTTCAAATTTAATCTTGATTTTAAATGGATAATTCTATTTATTTAATTATTTTAAATCTAAACTCGCTAAAATAAATTTGTTAACGTATAACTAACACGTGAAAATTTAAAAACCAAGACTTGTTGTAAAACAATCAGTAAAAAGATATAGTCCAAAATAAAACCAACACTTACTATTAAAAATAAACGTAAAGTTAATAATGTTAGATTTTATTTTGAAATTTTGAAATTTAATGAGTTGATAAATATAGTTTTACGTAGGCTTATTCTACGTGTCATTAAAAGAAGATATCCATGTAAGCAACCTTGTTAAGAAAACGTGTATTTTGTTATACTATATATAAGATTTTTATTAAAAAAGAAAATTAATTATGATTTTTAAATAATTGCAATACAAATATATTTAACCCGTTTGAGTTAATTAAACTAGTCCGAATTATCGGGTTTGTAATTAATCCATTAGGTCACGATGATTTTTGTGGATCAACGGTCTAAGCGGTCCAAATGATCAATTGACCAGAATGAGATCTCATATCATAAGATCAATTGGTTCAATCGGTGAGGCCGGTCCAATCGATAACTCTCATTGGTATTTTTATTTTATTTTTTTTATTTCTATAGTTAAGTGTATTATTTTTGGGTAAATCTAAAAAACATGCTCTCAATAGTCAAATAATTGTTAAATAATC
Organism: Fremontodendron californicum; assembly: GCA_030761205.1. Classification (NCBI taxonomy): domain Eukaryota; kingdom Viridiplantae; phylum Streptophyta; class Magnoliopsida; order Malvales; family Malvaceae; genus Fremontodendron; species Fremontodendron californicum. The sequence continues at coordinate 6,258,005 of JAULJL010000025.1, read as the reverse complement.
TAATAGACAAGAGTTATTTGAAAAAGAAAAATAGAGAAGTTAAAAATTGTTAGGAATGATATTGTAAAAACAAAATTACCCTTAATGAAAAAATTTCTTTTTCTTTTCTCCTCCCATTCAGGAAATATTATTTTTAAAAATTTTAACTAAAAAAGTAAAATATTTAAATATTTATTTTTTTAAAATTTAAAAATATGAAAATATTATTTTTAAAATTGTTTAATTAAAAAAATTTATTTTTAATTAAAAAATTAAATTAAAAAATAAGATAAAAAATGGAGGAGAATTTTTTTTTATCAAGGATAATTTTATCCTTACAATTTTTTTCTTAACAATTTTTTATTTTTCTAAATTTTTTAAATAATTTTTACTTATTATACTATTTAATAATTATTATATTGTAGATAGTATGTTTTTCAAATTTACCTATTATTTTTTCTAGTTTAGATTGAGAGGGGAAGGACCGAAGGAGACATGGAGGTCATGGTCCATGGGTGTTGAATTGAATAGAGAGACTTGTTTGAGACTTTCAGTAGCTATATTTTTTTGCTCAAAGGAAAGTGTAGGGAAATCAGGTGCAGTGCATATCTGATTTTAACCAGCAAGCTGATACCAACATTCCACCATCCACCCCAACCCTCTCCTCACATTACACACTCCCGTTCCCATATTTTTTCCTCTTCCTCCTTGTTTTTGACAGTCTCTCAAGAACACAAGTTAGGTTTGCTTTCTTTTTCAGTTTTTTTTTTTTTTTTTCTCATGTGGTCTCAACTTTCCTTATTTCTTGCATCATTTTTCTGGTATAAAAATCCCAAATCCTAAACAGAAAGACATCAACTTTCAAATCTGTCTTTCCTTCTCTGAACTTGTTATGTCTTAAAAGGACTCATTTTTATTTTGCTTTTGGTAACCTTTATGAAGAGGGTACTGTAATCTCAACTTGGATATCCTTAAATTTTGGACTATATTAAAATAGAGCCAAAAGGGTACCCAAATAATCCGTCTTTTTCTGGAATTTTTTCCTCCTGATTGATTTTCAGGTTCCTTACTATATATAGAAAGATGGTGGCTGGGACTGGGAATGGGCTGTTATACCCAATTCTTGGATTTGCATCTTGTGTGGCTTTTATTTACTTTTCTTTTGGTGACTTGAAGCTTAGTACCTTCCCTAAGGAACCAAGGTTAAGTTTTGTGGAAAGGAATGGGACTCAGTTCTTTTTGGATGGTAAACCGTTGTATGTTAATGGATGGAATTCTTACTGGTTAATGGCCCATTCTGTGGATGAAACTAGTAGACCCAGGGTCAGTGCAATGCTGCAAGCTGGTGCAAAGATGGGTCTTACTGTTTGTAGAACTTGGGCCTTTAATGATGGAGGTTATGATGCTCTCCAGATTTCTCCTGGACAATTTGATGAGCGAGTTTTCCAGGTATTAGAAAGAAATTCACACTTTTTTTTTTTATGTAAATTTTATTGTGATGCAAATAATCTACATTTTATTCAATGCATGATTATCAGCTTTATAATTTCAATCCTAGATGATCTGGGTGTTCATTGCAAGCTTAATTTTAGCACTTAGGTTCCACTTTGCTAGGTGTTTGGTTTTACATGATTTTGTCTAAATTCAGTTCCAACATTTTCGGTTTCAAGCTTACAGGTTAACAGCCAAGTAATTGAGATTTCCAATGTGCATATTGAAAATGGTTTAGGTTGTTGCACTTAAACATTTTTTGCTAAAAATGTAATTTAGCAAGCTAGAAATGAAAGAGAATAGAAGGAAAAACTATTCAAATTGCTTAAATTTCTCAGCTGCTTGATTAGAAACCTGTCAAAAATCCCTGAATCCTTGACTCGGTCACATTCTCTGATGTCAGTTAGTTCAATTCTAGAGTACATTTTCTCTATTATTGTTATTTATGTTGACAACTTTAGGTTGTGGCAGGCCTTGGATTACGTCATTGCAGAAGCAAGGCAACATGGAGTTAGACTGCTTCTTAGCTTAGTAAATAACTTGCAAGCATATGGTGGAAAGAAGTATGTCAAGTGGGCATGGCAAGAAGGTGTTGGTTTGAGCTCTTCTAATGATTCCTTCTTCTTTGATCCATCAATCCGCAAATATTTCAAGAATTATGTCCTGGTATGTGATCATCTAGATTTCAATTATCTCTTTTCTTATAATTGAATAATGTGAATTTTCTTCCCCTGCATGATGATGCATGTGTATGACTGTACCTATATTCTTCAGTAAACTGCTAGTAGTTGTGCTGACATTACACTTTTGAAAAAGGGAAATCTTAATTTTCAAAGAGGAACCTGATGCTGAGATGTCTCAGCTACTTATTAATTTCGGCCTTAAAACACTAACGATTACTGGATAGGGCCCTATCCAAGTGTTTCACCTGTAGATGACAAACAAAAAAGTTACTAACAACGGTTTGATTGTGAAAGAGAATTCAAAAAATATGTAAGTGAAAGGAAATTGCTTACATGTTGTTAAGCTGTATGAAGTGTTATACTTTCCTTTTTCTTTCTTCTTTTAGGACAGAAGTGAAGGATATATGATATTTCTTTTTTGCTTTCTTTTCTCAGAAAAAAAAAAGTTTCGTTAGCCTGATTTTTGCCTTTTGAAAGTTCAGAAATATTATTGTTGGTGCAGAGTCAGGAGCTTGAGTGCATCTAATACAGCTTATTAGACAGTTTGGCAAAATTATGATTTGGTATATCTTGATGCAGTAATAACCTGAAATTTGAAAATCAATGAGTGAAAATGTAATGAGAAAATCACAGGATAGGCAGAAGAGAAATCCTACTAAACCTCTTGGCTTATACTTAAAGAAGAATAAAAACAAATATGAAATCAAGATGTGGGTATTAGCCTTGGTTATGTTTTGTGATGTTAATGGAGGGAGTATATATGGTATAGTTTGGTAGATTATCTGCATATTTTTCAGAAAAGTCTCATTGTCTCAGTGCCAGCCACTAATAAGTAGGAAACACTGTCTTCCCAGGGTCTTCTTTCTGCCAATGCAGTATATACTAAAACATTATTACAAACTTTGCAGAGTCATGGTTTTATGGGAATAAGGTTGACAAACTGGCCAACTAACAGTATGATCCAAAATTTGAGGGGAAAATATAGTTTCTTCTGCAGTAGTTGCTTGATTTCTTTTTTAGTATTTGCAATATCATAAATTCAAAATTGTTTTCTACGCTGCTATGATGTCTTATTCTGATCTATTTCTTTTTCCCAGACTGTCCTCACAAGGAAGAACACCATCACTGGAATTGAATATCGAAATGATCCCACCATCTTTGCTTGGGAGTTGATGAATGAACCCCGTTGCATGTCTGATCCTTCTGGGGATACTCTTCAAGTGAGTTATGAGATCTTACACTATTAAGAAGGAAAAAAAAAAAGAGATCTTACCCTAGTAGTTCTAAGCACTAATATTGACCTTGGATTGGTTTCTAAATTTGCTCTCTACCTCCTATAATCTTGATCAATTATGCTTAACTTAGATGAATGCAATGTTGTCTTGTAAAATTTTCACATAATTGAATTACAGGATACTGGTGATTGTCAGTTTCTTACTTCCTGTAAATAAAGTTGGTTATTCATGCTCACTTTCTTTGGAATAAATGTTTCCCTCTTCCACTGAATGCTGTCAAAGTTTGTCATTGTTTGAAGCAAAGCTCAACTTTAGGGACCTTCTTAAAACTGAAGCACAACTCAGTTTCTTTAGCATATAATTGTCATCTTCTTCTTTACTAGAAGAGCAAAGGCCTATAAATACTTTTCTATATTTCATAAGCATTCATCTCAGAGGGGGGTTTTACTTTCTTGTAAGATTTATTGATTTGTATCTGAATGTGAGTTAATTATACGGCATGCAATTGCAGGATTGGTTAGAAGAGATGACGGCTTTCATAAAATCAATTGACAAAAATCATCTATTGACCATTGGCCTAGAAGGATTCTATGGTCCTAAAAGCCCCAAGAAGTCAACTGTGAATCCAGAAGAGTGGGCGTCAACCCTTGGATCTGATTTTGTCCGCAACTCCAACATTACAAATGTTGATTTTACCTCTGTTCACATATACCCCGACCATTGGTAAGCAATATTGACTGAAATATGAAATTGTATCAATATGCATGTAAAAATCTATTCTATGACACAGAATGAAGCCTGTCATCAGTGGCAGAGCCAGATTCTCAAGATTGAGGGTGCCAAAGTATAGATAATGAGAAAAAGTGATGGCTAAATGCAAATATGACTTTTGAAAAAAATAACCTTTGTGGCCACCACAACTTTTATATATTTCTAAAAAAGTTCTCAAGCATAAGTAGAAATCAGAGGATTACACAAAGTTTGAGGGGCAATGACCTCTGCCCCATTGTGAACCTACTTTCACCCGTCTTTTAGAAACGAGCTTTGCTTGAAATTTTACATTACCTGTTGGCTGTTATCCACAGTTTCAATTGCCTGGTTCAGTTTTTCTCTTGAATTATAGTACTACTTTAGCATGTTCTCTATATTTAATCCAATCTTTTTTCCCGGTTTGGTAGGTTTCATGATCTAGGATTTGAAGAAAAAAAAAAGTATGTTTCCAAGTGGGTGCGTTCACACATTGAAGATTGTGACAAAGAATTGAAGAAGCCTGTTATGTTTACTGAATACGGTTTGTCAAACCAGAACAAAGACTTCCAGCCATCCCAACGAGAGCATTTTTATAGAACTATTATAGAGATAATCTATAAATCTGCAAAGAAGAAAGGGTCTGGGGCCGGTTCTTTAGTCTGGCAATTCGTTGTTGAAGGAATGGAAGAGTACAATGATGATTTTGAATTAAACTCGCGAACTATTCGAGTCAAGTATTAAAATATTCGAATTTAACTCAACTCGATAACTCAAGCTTGATTTTGACCATCATCGAATCAAATTTGAGTTTTCTCAAATCAAATCCAAATAACTTTCGAACACAAATAAAACAAGAAATGTCACCCATTGTTAGGTATTCAAAGGAAAATTAATTTGTATTCACAATAACTTTAGATTTAACACTGCTCATAACTGAGCAACACCAAACAACAGACATAGAAACCCTACATCTATCTAACTACAACCACGCTTTGCCAATCTTGGAGAAGTCCTAGTCCCACTCTGCACCTCAGTCTTACCCTTATTCTTCTTATACCCTTTAATTTCCGACTCAGCATTAACCTCCTCCACGATCTTCATCACATCACTACCGATTACATCGTTAAAACTTCTCCCTTTTTTGCTGACCATGCCGATATTCTTCGCCACTCTCTCAAAATCATCCCCCAATTTCCGAACCGCACCTTTCCTCAACACTCTCTTCTTTTCTCTCTTCACCATTTCATCGCCTTCATTTTCACTCTCAACGTCATCGTCGTCATTAAGATCCAAGAATCTCCTTCTTTTTACCGCCACGGGAGCAGGAGGGGGTGATACGGTAGCATCCCTTTTGTTTTTCTTAACGTTATGATCCTTGTCCGGGCTGTCCTTCAGGAGCTTCTCGCGCTGAGCTTTGAGTCTTTTGACGTTGCCTTCGATGCGACCTTGGAGACGGAGGCGCTTGAAACTGAGACCACCCATGGACCAATGGGCTTCACCGGCCCATGAGAGCAGCGGATCAAGGACCGGAACAGGAGGATCTACGCGTTCTGGGTTGAACCTGATGTCAGTGTAGATACGAGGCCGTGGAAGACTGCTTCCGTAGAACTTGCCCGGGCCGAGAGGAACCACCATGGTTTGGCGTTTAGTAGTCGACGCTCTTTGGGAATTTTGACAAACAGTTTAGTTTAGTGAAAACGTAGAAAGGAAATTGGATGGTTTGAGAGTCTTTTGGTGGGCTTTTTTATATGTTGTTTTAGAGGGAGTTATTATAGAAACAAATAAAGGAAGCGTGGCGGGTGAATTTAGCGGGAAAGGTAAGGTTGGGCGCCCAAAGTTAGCGCCATCCTGAGCTGGCAAGTTTTATTCAAGTTTTTGGGGCTTTAGGCGGGGATGTTGATTGTTGGATTCTCTCTCCGCCATGATCACAATGTTAAAGCCCTCAATCACGCTCTAAATTCTAGAATCAGTAAAAGACGGACCTGTCCTCCAGCTAGCCTGGTTTGAACATTATTTTTTAATGGACGGTTAGATTTATTTTGATGAGATTAAAATCAATAGCGGTGGTAAAATCAATAGCGAATTTGGGAACCTCTCTCCACCACCACTACCTCGTCGGAACCATCACTATCGGACATAAACTTCTTGTAAAACCTTGACATCCACCAACACAACACCTCAACCACCACAGGCAACACAAAAATCAAAGGAAAAACAAGAAAATAGCATCGAAAATACCTACGTAGCCTCGCAACGACCTCGTTGGAGCACTACAATAGCAAATCGGAGAACGACACAAGCAGATCGGAGCACAAAACTAGGATTGTGCATATCTTGGTTACAACTGAGATAATCGATCGACTGGACCCAATTCGGTTAAAGCGGGTCGGTTAAATCAATTTTGGTTAATGGTCGGTTATTGCTTCCCCTTTTTTAGGTTAAATCGGTCGATTTTCGGTTAGTGATTTGAGTAATCGAACCGATTGAATTAACCGATTTTTAATATTATATTTATTTATTTTTAAATATATTTATAATATATAATTATATATATAAATTTATCCAAAGCCAACCCAAATACCAATAACCCAATAAATTTCCTAAACCCAATAAACTATTACCTAACCCATTAGTTACCCAAACCCAACCCATTAATTAAATCCATTAGGCTTAAACGATTAGCCCTTAGGGTTTCCCTTCCTACTTTCCCCCCGATCCCGAATGCTCTCTGCCTCCCTTCCTCCCTCCCTCTCGTCTTTGTCTTTGCTCTCTGCCTCCCTCTCTCTCGACTGGTCTTTGGCCTCTGCCTCCCTCTCATTCTCAGGCACCCAACTCCCTCAATCAAATGCTGAAACCCGAAACCGACACCCAACTTCGAAGTACCCAACCCGTCCACGCCTCCACGATCCACCAACTGGCAACCACCGTGAGTTAACTGAGCTCCCTTTGTTTTGTATTTTTATCCTTTATATATTCTTATTATTCTTATCATCAAGTATGTCAATTAATTTTTTTGGGGTTTTTATTGTTTTTGTTTGATAATTTTTGTCTTTTTTTCAAAGCAAAATTCTGGATTTTTAGGGTTATTATGATATATATATGCATTGCTTAGAGCTATTTTACCCGAAATAATCGAGAAAACAGACTGAATTAAATCGGTTCGGTTAGGTCGGTTTTACAGTGAAATTTGGTCGATTGTCGGTTATGTTCTTGTTGACGTCGGTTAAGTCGGTTTTCGATTTTTTAGAACCGAATCGACCGACTGCACTGTCCTACACAAAACACATCGGGAATACAGACCGGCAGCACTTCGACAGCAAAATCAAAAAGTAAACCCAACCCTTACCCAAGTCCCCTATTTATACCAGAAAGGCTAACGAAAGGGCACCTTGCCTATCGCGCATCACGCCAGCGGAAGATCGACACGTGGCCCTTCTTCGAACAGCACGTCCAGCCATTAAGACTGTCATTAAAGACGGCCACATCAAACATCGCGTCATACCAATCAAATGACAGCAATACAACTCGTTATGTACCTCCTCGCCTGAACTTAAAGGCGCCCAAGAATCTCTAACACACAGCTCCTCGCCACTATACGGGAGCCCTCCACACCATATTCCAAGGCCAGTTACAAGCTCGCCGTCGATCACTTTATAACCTCCACTTCGCTTGGAGTGTAATTGTTGAGCCTATTGAGCCCATCAGGCCACTTAGCCATAAAGCCTAGGAGAGAGAAAATGAGCCCAGCAAGAGAGTCCAAGGCCTAGGCCCAACCCGGCAAGCCCAAGAACCATCGATGCCAAATCTCGGGACACGTGGGCACCTCCCTTTCCCCTAGCGGTCACATCATCAGTCATCTCGGCGTCCACCTGGGGCAGTGCAGGGCATTAAATGCCGCAGCCTCTCCTCAACGGGCATTAAATGCGGCCGTCTCCTCAGCGAGGCCCCTCAAGGCTGCTCACTCCCAATGACCAACCAGAGCCGGACACGTGGAATCAGGCAGGTTTCCCGAACAAGTATATATATCCCTCTTGGGGATTGCCTAAGGCAATCTCTCTCTCTAAGAACTTCCTACTCTCTTTCTCTCCCAGACCATCTTTTCCAAACACTGACTGAGGCATCAGAGCGTGTCCCAGAGCTCAACCTCTAGCACCCTTTGACCCTACTTCTTTGCTCGCAAGACCTCAGACCACCAGGAAAACCACCTCGACACAAATAGACATCAACAAAACCAACTCCATGCCTTCTTCATCGGCTGATATGGCAACCACGAAAAATTTTGGCACGACATATATTTGGCCAGCCTCAACTTTGGTGTTCAAGACAAGCTTGCCTTCAAGACCTACAATCTCTACTTTACCACTTCTTTTTGCAACATAGAATACTTGTGCATCAGATGCATATGCTGGTGCCCGGGTGGCGCTAGTTTCAAGTACTAAGCGAGTGACATTAAGCCCAACTTCTTCAAGAAAAGGAAATTTAGTTCCTGTCAGGCCAGTAGATTTGCCACCATTCTTGACTTCAACATCAAGAGATGCGATGTTTTGGGTCCAAAGGTTTACTAGCTTCTTGTAAGGCTTCAAGATGCCTTCTGCTTCTTCTTGACCAAGCTTGATGATCAAAACGCTCTTTTGGCTATTGGCAAGAATTTCTGCCTTTTCTACATTGACATGGTAAGTTCTAGCAATAAATTCAGGAGAGAAAGCTGCCAAGTGACCTAGATATCCTGTTAACAAGAAGTAGGTAATTTCACCAGGAACATAAGCCGTCGAAGCATCACCCAAGAATACTATAACCACATCTGAATTTCCATAATTGTACCACCATGAAATTGATGCAGAAGGAACTGGTATAATGTCTCATTTCTTAAGACCTATGAAAGCCATCTTATCTTTTGTGTTTGCTGGTAATGTTAATCCAACTACACAATTACCTAAGAAAAATTAAGATAATCAAAGTTTTTATTAGACCTCCCTATTGAATTAATTCATACATGGTCAAAACAAAAACTCAAGACTCACCTTCAAGAACATAATCGACTTTGGAGCAATCCGCATAGTGGAAAAGAGCGAAGCCTCGAGGCTTCAGAACAAGCTTACCAGCTACAACTTTGGCCTCACCGAGCACCAGAGAGCCGACACCTGCCCAGTTGTAGTATGCACCGCCTTCTGTCTCAGCGAACGTTTGGGGAAACACTACAAACAAACTGCCATATACTGACGGTCCAAAAACTGTTGGTAAAACCCAAAAATCCGTTGCTATAAGTCCAAAAACCCTATACCGACGATCAATATGTCTATCCCGACAAAAATTTAAGCGTCAATAAAACCCTCATCGGTATAGACCTATACCGACGAAAAAGCGACTGTCAGAATAGTGTATATAGTCTATACCAACGATCTAGGCGTCGCTAATATTGATACCGTCAGTATATACTCTGTTGTATTAGGTAATTTAATTTTGTCTATACCGACGGTCCTTCTGACGGTATAGATATACCGACGGGCCGAACCGTCGGTATAGATATAACTGTTAAATATATAATTAAATCTATAGTGACGGCTTTATTGTAGCTTTACCGACGGTCCGATCCGTTAGTATACTACACGTTTCTATTGATATATATATATATATATATGTCGGTATAGAGTTCAAAGCATCAGTAAAAGTAAAATTTTACTATATTTTCAATTACTAATAATGATTTATTTATGATCTAATCCAACATATTTCATATAAAATAAAAGCATCATAAGAAAATACAAAACGTTTAATAATATTAAAAATAAAATTACAAATAAATTGTATTAATTATATAACTTTCACAAACTAAATACAAGTCACAAACTAAAGTCATAATACAATCTTAAAATTGAAAATAAACAATCCAAATACTCTGAGCTAGGGCAATGAATGAATAGATTCCAATTCAAAGTATTCTATAAAATTCAAAATCTGATTGAGAATCTTTGTATGAACTGCGAGGCTGCTAACTGCTGAAATTGGAGATCTATTGGCATCACATGCAAAGTCAACCATCGAACCTGATGGATAGTCCTCATGCTTCTGCATAAAGAAAAAAAAGTCATAATGAGTAGGACAACAACAAGAAAAATGTCAAATGAGTAGGAAAACAACAAGAAAAATTCCTAATGAGTGGGACAACAACTAGAAAAAATGTCTAAGTGATGAATGTCATGACCAATTATGAAAACCAAAAAGAACACCAGGCAAACAAGTAAAAGATTGCCTAGTTCTTAGTTGCATATGAAACTCACAAAGAATCCTAATATGAGTTGTTCAGGCACATATAAGTCATCATTTTAATTCCATCCAAAGATTTTCACAATAAGTGCCAAAGGACCCTAGATTGTGGAAGATCTTGTTTCCATCATATAGTTTATGTATAGAAAATATTAGTTGTATCTGCATTCAACTTTTTGATTAGTTGCATATGAAACTCACAAAGAATCCTAATATGAGTTGTTCAGGCACATATAAGTCATCATTTTAATTCCATCCAAAGATTTTCACAATAAGTGCCAAAGGACCCTAGATTGTGGAAGATCTTGTTTCCATCATATAGTTTATGTATAGAAAATATTAGTTGTATCTGCATTCAACTTTTTGATAGCACGATCAAACGTACCATAACTGCAACTAGGAAGGATGAAAAAAGAGGAAAATTTGCAAGATTTAGCTAAAGCAGTACACTCAGTTCAATTGTAACAAATAGCTAAAGCAATACACGCAAGCTGGGTTATTTCAATGGTAAATAGGATTTGTTTCCCTATTCAAGAAGGCTCTCAGTGTTATAACAGCTGCCCTAAGCCCTTTCCTTCCAAATTTGTTCAACTTCAACAAAATGTCAATCCCTTGGTCTTTGGCACAAAAACAAACACAACCACAAAAATTTATATTTGATACATATATTTTTATATTAATTCCCTTGGCACAAACACAAAAATTTTCTATTGATTTTAAGCCCTTCGATTGGTTACTTTTTGGGCAGAAAGAGTATTATTAAAGATTAAAAATCATGTGCTAATATTTTAATAAATTAGTATACATTTGAGGGATCAGTTCACGAGCTTAGATCATACTTAAATCCTTTCAAGAGAAGTTTAGAAAATGCCACTTAGGCCAAAACTTGGTGCAAGACCAGGCTTGGGGGGTTCTACCATGAGCTCCATAAAATAGGCTTTTGGTAGGTTCCAAAATTAGAAAACCTGAATAGCAGGTTACCAAGTTACCAATTTTTACATATAAATATGATCGAAGTTACATATAAACATGACAAATTACATATAAACATGACAAACATGACAAATTACATATTAACATGATAAATTACATATAAACTTGACAAATTACGTATGAAAAATTACATATAAACATGATAAATTACATATAAACATGAGAAATAATATATACACATGACAAATTACATATAAACATGATAAATGACAAATTACATATAAACATGATAAATGACAAATTACATATATGACACATTACATATAAACATGAAAAATTACATATAAATATGACAAACATGAGAAATTACATATAAACATGACAAATTACATATAAACTTTACGAGTTACATATAAACTTGACGAATTACATATAAACATGACAAATTGACAAATTACATATAAAGATGACAAATTACATATAAACATGACAAATATGAGAAATTACATATAAACATGACAAATTACATATAAACTTGACGAATTACATATAAACATGACAAATTACATATAAATATAACCAATTGACAAATTACATATAAAGATGATAAATTACATATAAACATGAGAAATTACATATAAACATGACAAACATGAGAAATTACATATAAACATGACAAATTACATATAAACTTGACGAATTACATATAAACATGACACATTACATATAAACATGACCAAATGACAAATTACATATAAACATGACAAATTACATATAAAGATGACAATTTACATATAAATATGACAAACATGAGAAATTACATATAAACATGACAAATTACATATAAACTTGACGAATTACATATAAATATCAGAAATTACATATAAACATGACCAAATGACAAATTACATATAAAGATGACAAATTACATATAAACATGATCAATTGTCATGTTTATATGTAATTTATCATGTTTATATATAATTTTTCATTTGGTCATGTTTATATATAATTTCTTATGTTTATATGTAATTTGTCATCTTTATATGTAATTTGCCATCTTTATATGTAATTTCTCATGTTTATATGCAATTTGTTATTTGGTTATGTTTATATGTAATTTCTCATATTTATATGTAATTTGTCATGTTTATATGTAATTTGTCATTTGGTCATGTTTATATGTAATTTCTCATATTTATATGTAATTCGTCAAGTTTATATGTAATTTGTCATGTTTATATGTAATTTGTCATTTGTCATGTTTATATATAATTTGTCATATTTATATGTAATTCGTCAAGTTTATATGTAATTTGTTATTTGTCATGTTTATATGTAATTTGTCGTGTTTATACGTAATTTATCATGTTTATATGTAATTTGTCATTTGTCATGTTTATATGTAATTGGTGATGTTTATATGTAATTTGTCATCTAATCTTTATATGTCATCTTTATATAGACTACACATGACAAATTACATATAAATATGATAAATTATATATATTACATAGTGGTAATATTTGTAACAATTTTGTTTTTATCACTTAAAATTAATATAATGCATGCATAAATTATTTATTGATAAAACCACTTTATTTGAACTTAAATAGACATATTATATGAGTTTTTATATGGAAAAAATATTACTTCACCCACGTTGTTTTTGAGTACATAGTTAACAAGTAAAATAATAAAGCTGAAGATAATTAATTACCTACTTCAACTGTCTATATTAAAAGCAATCTTTAATTCTCAACAACTTTAGTTGAGATATTTTTGTGTTCTATGAAACAATGGATGGGCTTTTGTTTTGTAAGGCTGATTAGTTAAAATCTTGCGACTTTTTTTGGTATTTTTGAAGCACATTATTGAAGCAAATATTCCATACAAAGGTTAGTGAATAGAATGTTTAAGTAATTACATTTTCATGGAATCGGTTATTTAACTTGTTATAGAATGTCTAATATTCATAAAAAACTTCTCTTGGGTTACTGAATAGAATGTTTAAGTAATAGAATTTTCATGGAGCCGATTATTTTACTTGTTATAGAATGTGTAATATTCATAAATATTTTCATGGGTTAGTGAATAGAATGTTTAAGCATGGGTTAGTGAATAGAATGTTTAAGTAATAGAATTTGAATAGAACCAGTTAGTTTACTTGTTATAGAATGTGTAATATTCATAAATTTTTTCATGGGTTAGTGAATAGAATGTTTAAGTAATAGAATTTGAATGGTTATTTTACTTGTTATAGATGTCTAATATTCATAATTATTTTCATGGAATTGGTTTAAGTAATAGAATATTTTTTTTTTGCCTTTACAAGATATATGTTTTTTTTTCTTCAAAATTTTAATAGATTGTAGAACACTAAATTTTGATGAGGAAACAAACATATTTCTTGATTCTGAGGATCGTCCTTCGAATTCAGAATCTCCTAATGTTGTTGAATTTCAAGGTTCAATTTCTCATAATAATAAGGGTTTGAGTAGATTATGTAGAGAAGAGATCATTGGTATGAGTTTTGATTTAGTGAATGCTGCATGAGAATTTTACAAGGCATACGCTTTTCAGAAGGGTTTTAGTGTTTGTCGGGGAACTACAAGACGTAATGATACTGGTAATCTTGTAGGTCAAAAATTTTGTTGTTCAAAAGAAGGATTCAAGATTGAGAAAATAGAACACTGCAATCGTAAAAGAAATGCTAGACCGTTGTCCAGAACCGGATGTAAGGCTAGTGTACGTGTCAACATGCAGGGTTCAGGGAAGTGGGTAATCACATATTGTGAGAAGGATCATAATCATGATATGTGTGATTCATCTCATAAATCTTTTATTCGGTCGCATCGAGAAATTAAAGAATCAGATTTAGTTGAAGCTAAAGCTATGAAATCCGTTGGGGTCTGTACGTCACAAATAATGAACTACCTTGTTCAACAAGCTGGTGGATTCGAAAATGTTGGTTTCGTTGCAAAAGACCTTTACAACGCGCTACATGCCTACAGTCAAGCTGAAATAGCGGATGGTGATGTCAATGCTGTTATTTCTTACTTTGAAATTAAGAAGGAATTGGATATTGGTTTTTATATGAAATATAGCACTGATGATGATACGCGATTGCATAATCTCTTTTGGGCAGATGCTACTTCACGGTCCGACTATGCATGCTTTGGGAATGTTATAGCGTTCGACACCACGTATAAGAAGAATGCTTATGATAGGCCTCTGATGCCTATAGTCGGTGTGAATCACCACCATCAAACAATTGTTTTTGGAGTTGCTATACTTGCTGATGAGACAACTGATACCTTTGTGTGGGTTTTGAGAACTTTCCTAGAAGAAATGCATAACAAACATCCTAATTCAGTTGTTACTAACGAGGATAGGGCAATGCAAAGAGCAATTAGAATTGTTTTTCCCGATGCTAGACACAGACTTTGTAGTGGCACCTAGCTCGCAATGCACAAGCAAATATCAGTGATCCGTTATTTGCTTAGGCATTTTGTAGATGCATGACTTCATGGTGGACACCGAATGATTTTGATCATGAGTGGACTGTAATGATCGGACAATTTAATGTGGAAAAGCACCCTTGGATAGTCGAAAAAGATAGAACTCGGGAGATGTGGGCACAAGCATATATTACAGGATAATTTTTTGGGACATTACGAACCACAAAAGGTGTGAGTCCTTGAATGCTTCGCTTGCTATATACTTGAAGTTGAAAAAAACATATCTTGACTTTGTTCGTTCAATTGATCAAGGGGTGAGTAGAATGCGGACCAACAAATTGGAGGCTGATTACTTCAGTAAGGAGAGAACGACATACCATTTAAGCAAGGTGGATGACATTGAAGGTCTTTCAATTACACTTGATACCTCTATTCTCTCGTTTTGTAAACCTAGAATACCTTCAACATCCTCCACTGTGAAAGGGATACTTTGGCCATCAACTACATGGAGCTGGTTGCAACATCAAAGTTGTGAACCAAATATTCACAGAGTTCTCTTCGAAGCTTTCCACCTTTCAAGAGTAGCAGGGGAGCGAACCCAATGCTTTCCACAGCACCTTCTATTTCTTTTTTCCTTCAAATGCTTAAATAGCTTGCACAAATTAAACATGCTACTATGTGTCGAAACCAAACCCTACACATAAAGTACATTCATTAAATATAAATAGCAATATAACATCATACTTAACTTTTAACTATTATTTATTCAATATAACATTTTCTTATGAAATATTACCTTCTTTTTTTCATTAGCATCCAATTTCTGTCTTTTCAACTCTTGTACTTCATTTTTGTACTGCTCTTTCTGAGCAACTGTCTGTTGTATAAACGGCTTATTCTCCTCTGTAAGCAGCACTTTCCATTTTGCTGCCAACTCTCTACGAGCCTATAAAAAAAAAATTCAAATTAATTCACATACTCATAAAAAACCATCATTTTAGTAGCACTGTATAACTTAATGTTCACACAAAAGATAAGCATTTATATGGTTTATGTACCAACAAAGAAAAGCAATAATATGTCTATACTTTCCAACACTTCAACTTTATAAGCAAAATAATTAAATATCAAATTCTCAATAAAAGAACTAGATGCATAAAAGATTACTCACCTTCAATGTCATTTTCATTTTTTTCTTTCAATGTCATTTTCATTTTTTCTTCTATATCTCCTTTGCATTCACTTATGCTGTATAAAGCGATTAACATAAAATCTGTAACTCGCACTCTTTAAATCCAAATGCAATAACATAACATGTCTAATGAATTCAACTTAGAACCACCAAGTATAATTACTTACTAGTAATTAAAAAATGAACCCCTCGGTTTGACAATCTTCATGCTCGATTCTGTTTTATGATGCTCTTTACTCTTTTCCACACTTGTCTGTTCAGCTGCACATCTTCATCAACTTTATCCATGTCTTTGAATCTTTAATAAAATGAAACAAACGTTTGCAAATTTCTCAACTTTAGACATACAAAAAGTTATAATTTATAATACAAAATCAGTTTCTAAGTTACAACAAACATTACTTGCAAATATCTAATCAACAAACATTACTATGTAAAACTGTATGCTGACATAGCTATCATATATCTGGCACACAAAGAAATATCCTATCAGTTTTTTTCTTTCGACTGGGTTAACCGGTTATATGTTTTGCTTTTTATTTCTTTCGACATAGCTATCATATATCTGGCACACCAAGTATAACTATATGCTGACATACCTTTATTCACCATAATTTCAACAAACCACTGCTTAGTAAGTCCAAAGAAATGCAAATTTAAAACAAAAAATTATTTTAAAAATATATGAAAAGAAAATAATGCATGTCAGTACAAAAACTATAACTAGAGCAAAGATAAACAATCGAAGATAGAACACACATGCACTTACATCTGAAAATGACTTTAAAAATCTACTGTGGTTGCTTTTTGGGAACGGGGTCAATGCTTTTTGTCGCAGAATATGTGAGAGCTTCTCCTCCAGACTGATTAAAAACCAACAAACAAAGCGATTCAGGAAGTAAAACTAATTAAATGCGCAAACAAAATTAAATATATTCAATTCAGATGGCAAGAAAATAAAATGTATCAATTGTAAGAACAGTCAACAGGAAACTAAAGTATACCAGAACAAAAATGCTTCTATATGAACTATGATGGGTTTGGACTTTGGGTTTTTCAGAGGGAAATAGTCGGGTCAAAGGCAGATGGAAGTGGTTAGGGATTTGGAAATTTTGGGATTTCGGTTCTAAGGGTTGGCTTAGGGTTCTTTCTAAATTTGGGATTTGAAGATTTTAGGAGGAGGGTATCGCTGGCGGATGGAGGAGTGATTGAAACGAAGGTGGCAGAAGAAAGATCTGGTTGGGGTTTCAGTTCATAGGGTCAGGATAGGATTTGAATTTTTTTTTTTTTTTCGTTTGATCTTCGGAGAGAAGGTTTAGGTATACGCAGTGAGAGTCAAATGCTGCTATATGAACTATGATGGTTTGGAGTTTAGGTTTTTCAAAGGGAAATAGTCAGGTCAAAGACGGATGAGAGGGATGGAGGTGGTTAGGGTTTTGGAAATTTAGGGGTTTCGGTTCTAAGGGTTTGCTTAGGGATTTTGGTTTTAAGGGTTTTGGAAATTTAGGAATTTTGATTTTAGGAGGAGGGTATCGTCGGATGGAGGTGTGATTGAAACGGAGGTGGCGGAAGAAAAATACCAACGAGGGGGTTTCAGTGGTCAGGGTAGGATTTCAATTTTTTTTTTGAGTTTGATATTGACAGAGAAGGTTTGGGTAGAGAGTCACTAGGTTAACCGGTTGTAATTTTTTTTTTTACTTTTTATTTCTTTCAAAGGTTTAGATGAATTATGTTTCATCTAACGGTCCACATTTCTTGAAGCCTACCAAAAACTCATATTAAGAAACCTTTTTTAGAATTTTCCCCAGGCTTGGGACTTAAACATATTTGGGTAATCATAATCCAGCACTGCCAGTCCCATGATTACATTATTCAAAATAATGTAGACTCTAAACAAGAAAAATGTAACTAATGTGCCTTCAATTCAATCAACAATAAACTTTCATCGTATTCAAAAGAACTTAAAAAGATGCTTGACTGGTTAGGAAACAATTAAGTACCTCGGTAGCTACAGAAAGTTGGCTCTTTCTCCCACTTTTGTTATCTTTCAATTTCATCTATAACGATGTGAATATAACAAATACATGAGAGTTGAAAAACATACGAACTAGCAGTTTTGCATAAGCAAAAACCCATATCATGTCACAGAAAATTAGAGCAAGCAAATCAGCTTGTGCAACATAGATGAAGATAAATCAAACCTTGTAGTTTTGCTTGTGAACATTAAAGCCCAGGGGCTTAACATCTTCCTCAATTTTGGAGATAATTTCATTAGGAGGACATTGGGAAGCAAAACTGGTTTCTCGCTTTGCAAGACCCTATAGTTTCAATTCAAACCAACAAAGAAAAAAGATACACTCAGCTAAGAGAGAATTTCTCTTATAATTATAAGATGGAAAATGGAGATCCAGGCTAAAGCCATTTAATACAGGGAATAGTTTAAATTCTTCAATTAACACAACATTTAATATAGGGAAAGCTAAAGGGATCTTAATTACGTACCATCTGCTTCTCAAACAAATTGTCAAGACTAAAGTCGGTGTGTACCGTTCGTTCCCAACCATCCGCCTCATGATCTCTTAACAATCTGTGTGCCATTGTATAAGTTGCAGTCAGTTGTGTAGCTATTCACAGCCTTTGATTTGCAGTCTATTTCCTTGATTCCTAATGCAATTGAAGTTAAGAAAAAACGACAATAAACTGTGTCAAAATCTGATTAACAATCTTCTAGTAAGAATTTGTAGGCATAATGGAAACCATCAAAACCAATTAAAGAAACACACCAAAGACAAATATATGACCTTTAGCAGATCTTCGTTACTTATATACCATTTATTATAAGAAATTTTAAAATATTCATTCAATTACTATTAACCATACTAAACAAATAAAAGATAAATTCATATATCAAACTATTTAATATTTTTAATAAAAACTTTACAAAACTTAATCTCATTTTTCATCTCAAAGCATGTCCATTATACAGGCGCCCACTTGGAATGGCTACATCAGTTATCACTTGATATATAATATAGAAAATCAACGCCAGATTGAGTCAAAGTACAAGCGTTTTTGGCATTTAAGACAAACATGAAAAAGTTGGGAGCCATTCCCCAATCCAATCAATGAACCAAAATTTTTTTAAAAAATCCACAGAATTAATCTTCATTGCGGCATGAACAACACATTAGTAATAGAAGAAAAAGAAATAAAACACCTCTATGAGAAGCGCCAAATCAATTATTGTACGCCCGCCCTACCTAGAAATATAACCTTTAAATTCAAAGCCAAACTTGAAAAATAAAATTCACAAAAGGACGCCTAAGCTGGGAAACCAATTTTCTAATAGGCTTTGTAGTCAAACTGGCATAAGAAGATCAGATATCATAGTCAGTGCATTCATGCAGAATGTTCACAATCAATGTCCAAACAATGTCTCTCAATAGAATAGGAAAGAGACATCTCGATTCAAGTACGTTAATTAAGATAGCCTAAAACCTCGATTTAGAACCCTAAAACATTTTTTTCGCTGCTAAAGTCATACTATCCTAAGCTAATCATAACCATTTTTTTTTTTTCAGTCTGAACTCAATAAAACTACTTTACTTTAACAAACAATTCTACACATCTTTGGCTTCTCACATTTTCTCGGCGATCAAAGCACAAAAATCAAGAAACAATAATTAGAATAAAAATTAAAAAAAAATAAAATTAATTAAATAAGCGAATGAAAAAATGCAACCAGATTGAAGGAGATGACGGAGGCGGAAGAGAAAAAGACATAATGGAAAACAAAAACAAAACCTTAAATATATCCTAATGACGAAAATAAATTAATGATCCGTTGCTATAAGTTTTTTTTAATTAAAAATGAAATAAAAAATAAAGAGAAAATTGAATTTTCCGCCATTTAAAATAAAAGCGGTTTTTTTTGGCAAATATACCGACGAAAAGAAGATAAATCGTCAGTAAAAATCATACTTATATCGACGGTTAATGTGAAACTGTCAGTATATAGAGGATCTATAGTGACAGATAATAAAGCGTTGATATATGTTAAGTATATTCTAACGGTAATAAAAATCCGTCGTAATAGGTTTTTATACCTACGAATTACTACCGTCAGTATAGGTAAACGTCAGTATATGATAATTTGTTTGTAGTGAAACTTGGGATATAACTCCATATTCATTTCTTAACTTGCAGTTCCTTAGTTCTGCAAATCAAGAATATTATTATATATGTATGGCAAATATAAAGAACAGATAGAAATGTATGTATATATCCTCGCCTAATTAATCGACAATCTGAATGGTTTTTTCTTTTTAATCTGGTTAGGTTGCGGAGTTCAACTTGTATATATAGAGAAGTTAGCTGCAAAATTTCATCAGCTAGCTTTCTTCAATGTGTGAAAGCTTGTACAACGTACAGTGATTGTTGTTACCAACTTAGCAATGTCCGTTGAATTTTCAGGGATATTTGATTGATACAAGGGTTTGAAACTTGGATATAGTATTCGAGAAGAACACGTTAACCTTATCAAAGTAATTAATGCAATTGAGAAAACAAGAACATTTTGCACAATTTTCTAGCTACTAGACCTATTATAGAAACAAAATGAATGAGAGGGCAATTTTTAGTACCTATTATAGAAAGAAAATGTTTTGCTGATGAAAAGTTGAAAACAACCACTTCTTGATCTAGTATATATAGAAATGGCAGCGGATAAGATACAGAATTCGAATCCGAGTAAAACTCAACTATCCATATTTGTAGAATTCGAGTTTTAGCTCAATTGATTCATCTGTTACTTTTTTTTTAATCTTCAAGATACAATCTCTTTTATAAAAAATATATATTTTCATACCCGAAACAATAATTGTCTCCCAATCTTATTTAATTTACATTCCTTTTAAAAATATTGTTGTATTTTGTTTACGTAAATCATTATTGTCTGAAATTCTAGTTATTGAAATGTCCCTTAAGAGACTTTAATGAATTTAATTTACATTTCTTTTAAAATCCTCGACGCTTGCCATAATCGATCCTCTTACTCTTTTACAATATTAAAAAAATCGGATCAGAGATCGAATCGGTCAGGCTTTCGATTTTCGATCCAACCGATTCAACCGGTCGGTTTGATAAAACTCTTTTTTTAATACTTAAACACTAAGTTATATATTAAATAAATATTAAATATAGTTAATAATTAATAAAAATATGCATTTGGCTTAGAGCTGCTCATGGGCTGAGCCGGGCCGCGGCCCTTTTTTTTTTTATTTTCTCTGCCCAGACCCGCCCGTTTAGGCCCGAAACACTGTTCATTGGAATAAAAAAATAATTTTTTTATATTTATTTAATAATTAAAATTAAATAAAATAATAATATTATAATAAAAATTATTGTTCCGGGCCGGCCCGGAACACAACATATCCTGCCCAGGCCCGGCCCAATACGGGCCGGGCCGGGCGGGCTGCCCGGCCCGTGAGCAGGTCTAATTTGGCTTAATGGTATGGTTTTTAATATAATACTAAAAGGTTATAAGTTCAAATCTTATTAATTACAAATAAAATTTTTAAAAAAAAAAATTAAAAACCGATTTTTTAGCGGTTCAATTCAATTTTTTACCGGTTGAACCGGTTCTTTATCGATTTGATGTAAATTCGGTTCTAATAACCTTTTAGACCGGATAGACCATCGATTTAACCGGTTCGATCGACCGATCTGGTCCAATTTTTTAATTACTACTCTTTTATCCCTTAACTAAAAATAGAAAATTTCCAAATTCTTACTCCAAGTTAATTAGCTGCTGATCAGTGATGACGACAGTTTGTTTTTTGTTCATGGAAAAAAGAAAGAAAATGTGATGGGAAAATGTGGCAATCAGCTCTCAAAATTTTGTTTCTAATTTCTTCTTTTGGAATTATATTATTTCAGTGCAATACTTGCCAAAATATGCCTCCATATTTTGTGAACGTAGTGGGATACCCTATCTACAAGTCTACAACACATTTGTATATATATATATATATATATATATATATATATATATATATATATATATATATATATATATATATACAACATGTGTCAAAGTACTGGAAGTTCTAAGCCAATAACTCAGGTAATAATTGTTATCACATGTAAAATTATCGTGATGATAAAAATAATTTGATCATTAATTATTTAATATTATCATATTTGATATAATTTTATAAATCATTAATGATCACTACAACATAATTTAATTTTAAGAACACTTTATTTTCGAGGGTTTGCAAAAATGTCAGGCTTACTTATTCTATTTCTTTTTTTTGCTGACCAAATAAACTGCTTTTAATAAATAGTTCAAGTTTTAAGGGCACTATTGTTTGATAATAGTAGGAAGAAAAAAAAAATTATAAGCAATTAATAAACCTAGAAAAACCGCCAAACGCCATCATTTATAATTTTTGTTTTTCCTCTCGATCTCTCTGTCCAAATCTTGTTTCTAAAAGAATCCAAACAGATAATTTTCTGATTCTACGTTATTCCAAAGGAAAGGATATTATTTTCACCAGAAAACAAATGGAACCGCGTAACCGAAAGTACAAAACTAAGCCGTTCGATCTTTCTCAGCTCTGCTTCACTCCATCGGCAAAAGAAGAGACATGAGGAAACGCACCGTTTACGCATGGGGAGTCGCGATTCTCTCTTTCGTTGTGTTGATGCTCGTCACTCCCGCCATCCCCCAGTCTCACGAGTACCACGATTTCGCCGATCAACGCGAATTCTTCGGTTAATTCCACTTCTCTTATTATTAATCTTTTTGCTTTAATTATCGTCCAATTGGGGGAGCTTAGGTCTATATAAACCTACAACGAAACCCATACTTTTGATGTGGATCATTCAATTCCCATACCTTGCAATTAGGATCATAATTCTGGTGATTCAAGATCCATGGTCAAGTTTTATAACTGGGTTATTAGAAAAAGTAAAAACTTTAACGAGGAACTGAATCAATAAATAAGTACTTTTTTTTTTTTCTTTTTCTTTTTATCAATTGGTTAAAACCCATAATTTAAACCACGTTAGCTCTTCACATAGTTAGAATTACTACACTAATGGGTGCTTCTTATTGTTGCTTTTGCAGGTATACCCAATATGTTAAATCTCGTTTCGAATTTTCCCTTCCTAGTTATCGGTGTCATAGGTCTTGTATTTTGTTGTTGTAAGGATTATTTCAAGTTCAGGTAAGTTGGGATCTTGTGGTTATATCAAATTATAACTGTCTTGAAGCTGAAGAAGTTCTGTGGTCTATCAGTTGTTAATTGAGTTTTACATGTGGAACAAAGATTGCAAGGTGAACTATGGGGTTGGACTTGTTTTTTCATTGGTGTGGCTGCTGTTGGGGTTGGTTGTGTGGGATAGACTGCCGGTTAGTTTATTTACCCTTGATGCATAGTAGTATTGGGAATGCTTTTTTTTTTGGTATTTTGTTTAATAGATTCTTTAATTGGGGTTTGTATAGATGACTATTGCATTGACATCAATCATGGCAATATTTATCATTGAAAGAATTGATGAGCAGAAGGGGACGGTTTCCATCATACCACTGCTGCTGACAGGTGTAATCAGTATTTTGTACTGGAGGCAAGCATGCTGCTTAATTGTCCTTTTTCTATTTTGTCAAAGTCCATTTCCTGTAAGTTTTTATTTTGGAAATTGATTTATGAGTTGAGGACTTGACGAGTTAATTCTCCTGTTTTTTAAGATGAACTCCTTGCCTTGGTCCAGTGAAATGATTTGGTCTCCAATCTGAAAAGAAGTTGTGTTTTTTTTCATTTTCTATGTTCACTAGTTTAATAGAGGCCAGGGGTGTTAATCTAGGGGGTGGTGACAGGTTGGGGTTGGAATCAATGATGTCTTACGGAAATGTGCTTTTTGGGCTAAAATGTGAATCTTAATCGTGAGTTTTGGTGTCTAGTGATCCATTCAAGCTGGGATGTCTAAGATTTAATGTGTATTTCTTTCTGCTGGCTCTTTCAACTAGTATGTCTTAGTACAGGTTTTTTGATGACCTCCGACCTTATGCCCTTGTCCAGTTTGTTCCTTGCATTGCCATCCCTTTGATGGCTATCTTGTTGCCTCAAATGTACACACATTCCACATATTGGCTTTGGGCAGCAGGTTTGTGTTTTTCATCCATAGCCTCCCTTGTAGATTCCAAATATATGATATGCATATGCATCTCTGATGCTGAGGAAGTGAGGATTAATATAATTTTACAATGGCAGGATTCTATCTTTTAGCTAAGGTAGAAGAAGCAATGGATAAAGTAATATACAAATGGACCCATCATATTGTCAGTGGGCACACCCTTAAGCACTTGTGTACTGCCATGGTTCCTGTGTTTTTGACACTTATGTTGGCGAAGAGGAAGATTGAAACAGACAGGTATTCTTCTTGTTTGTACCATCTTATGGTGTCACTTTCTGATGTTTAATCACTGCAATAAAGCCCTTACTATAAATATCTCTATAATAAAATTCCAATTCCATATTCATTTTCAGTTGCATATTTCAGATGTTTGCCATAGATTTTTTTTTTGGATAATTGAAATTTTATTCAAACATCCAAAAGAAGTAGAGTATATTTGCTACATATGCACAAGAGGCAGCCATTACAATTCAACTATGTTGGCTAATGCCCCAGCCTTCTAATAAATGTCTATTTACAGTTGCGTATTTCAGATGTTTGCCATAGATTTTATGTTTGATAGATTTGAAGTTTTATGAAGAAAGGATGAAGAAAGGTTTTTTATTGTATATTTCAGAACTAGTCTGTTACAAGGTATTTATACATGAAGGAAAGGTTTAATTTGACAGTATTTACAGCTAATTTCCAGCAGTCAATCCCTGATTTCCAGCCTTGGGATTTCAGTTAGTCAATCCCTGATTTCCAGCCTGATTTCCAGCCTTGGGATTTCAGTTAGTCAATCCCTGATTTCCAGCAGTCAATATTTCCAGCAGTCAATATTTCCAGCAGTCAATCCCTGATTTCCAGCACTCCCCCTCAAGCTGGGGAGTAGATATTTTCCATCCCTAGCTTGCCTACAATCTGCTGAAATGCTGAACTCATCAGTCCTTTAGTTAAGACATCTGCTAGCTGGTTCTTTGTAGAAATATAGGGAGTGCAAATCAATCCACTTTCAAGTTTCTCCTTAATGAAATGTCTGTCAACCTCCACATGTTTAGTTCTGTCGTGCTGAACTGGATTGTGAGCTATGTTGATTGCAGACTTATTATCACAATACAACTTCATTGGAGTCTCCCATTTAATCTTCAAGTCATCTAGTATAATTTTGAGCCATAACAGTTCACAAATACCTTGTGCCATTGATCGAAATTCTGCCTCAGCACTAGATCTTGCTACAACTGGTTGTTTCTTACTCCTCCAGGTTACCAAATTTCCGCCAATGAAAGTACAATACCCAGATGTTGATCTTCTGTCAGTAACACAGCCAGCATAATCGGCATCTGTGTATGCTTCTAGTTCCATTCTTGTGCCTTTTCTAAAGAGAACCCCTTTTCCTGGATTGCCTTTCAAATATTGTAGGATCCGGTATACTGCAGCGAGATGGACACCCTTAGGATTTTGCATGAACTGACTCACAACACTCACTGCATATGTAATGTCAGGTCGTGTGTGTGATAGATAGATTAGCTTCCCCACAAGTCTTTGATACATGCCTTTGTCAGCTGGTTCTCCTTCCACAGATTCTCCTAATCTATGATTTGGCTCGATAGGCGTATCTGATGGTTTGCAACCAAGCTTACCTGTTTCTTTTAACAGATCAAGAACATATTTTTGCTGTGAAACAAAGATTCCTTCCTTGGACCGAGCTACTTCTATTCCTAAGAAGTACTTCAATTTTCCAAGGTCCTTTATTTCAAACTCTTTTGCTAAATACTTCCGAAGAGCCTCCTTTTCATCTGGATCATTCCCAGTTACAATTATATCATCCACATAAACTATCAATGCCGTGACTCCCCCTGAAGCCGAATGCTTGATAAACAATGTATGATCACCCTGACTCTGTTTGTACTTCATATTCACCATTGCTTTGGTAAATCTTCCAAACCATGCCCGGGGAGATTGTTTGAGCCCATACAATGCTTTTTTCAGTTTGCACACTTTGTTTTTATCCAGATTTATTCCAAAACCAGGTGGTACTTCCATATAAATTTCCTCCTCAAGATCACCATGTAAAAAGGCGTTCTTCACATCGAACTGTTGTAAAGGCCAATCATAATTTGCTGCTAGGGATAACAATACCCTTACTGTGTTCATCTTCGCGACTGGTGCAAATGTCTCTTGATAATCCACCCCATAGGTCTGTGTGTATCCTTTCGCTACTAGTCTTGCTTTATACCTCTCAATGGATCCATCCGACTTATACTTCACTGTGAAGACCCATTTGCATCCTACTAGTCTCTTTCCAGTTGGTAATTCTGTTAGTTCCCATGTTTTATTTTTCTCCAAGGCCTCCATTTCTACTCTCATTGCATGCTTCCATTCCTCTTTGCCAAGTGCCTGCGATAAGGTCTGTGGGATGTCTACAGTGTTTAGATGGGTAAGAAAGGTTTTGTGTGGGGTTGATAATTTTTCAAATGACACAAAATGGGATAAAGGATGTTGTGTGCATTTTCTAACACCTTTTCTTGTGGCTATGGGCAAATCTAAATCAAGAACAGTAGGTGATATCTCAGTAGAAGGACTTACCTCAGTTCCAAGTGACGATTTGGTTTCTTGAACTTGCACAGGATTGATCACTGGCTTTATCCTTCTTGAGTAGACCTGTAGTGGCTTTGTGAGAGTAGGATTTATGAGTTCACAAGGTTCAGAGGTAAGTTGTCTTTCAGAAGTGGGTTCTGTTTGTACAGGAGATATTTTAACCACCATTGATGGTTCTCTCAAGAACAAATCCTTATCCTCCATAAATGATGCCTTAAGGACTAGAAAAATAGCTTTCGTGTTCTGCAAAAGTAACATCAGCAGAGACATAGGTTTTACGAGTAATAGGATTGTAGCACTTGTACCCTTTTTGAGTAGGTGAATATCCTATGAATACACACTTGACTGCTCTAGGATCTAACTTGCTTCGACTATTAGAGTGAACATGAACAAATGAGACACATCCAAAAACTCTAGGGACTAACTTTATAGACATATTGAAATCTGAAAAATACTGAGAAAACACCTCCATTGGACTTTTAAAATCAAGAACTCGAGAGGGGATACGATTTATTAAATGAGCTGCAGTAAGGACTGCTTCCCCCCAAAAAATTTTTGGAACATTTTGTTGAAACAAAAGAGCACGAACAGAGGCTAACAAATGACCATTTTTCCTTTCGGCAACTCCATTTTGTTGGGGTGTGTCAACACAAGAAGATTCATGAATAATTCCCTCCTTTTGAAAGTATGGAGACAAAGTTTGATTAAAGTAGTCCCTAGCATTATCAGTCCTCAACTTCTTAATTCTAACATTGAATTGAGTTTTGACCATTGTATGAAAAATAGGAAAAATGTTGCTCACATCAGATTTTTGTTTTAACAAATAAATCCATGAAACTCGAGTACATTCATCTATGAATGAGACAAACCAACGAGCCCCCGAAATGTTGGGAACTCGAGATGGACCCCAAATATCACTGTGAATCAAAGAAAAAGGAACAGTAGTTCTTTTATTACTCAAAGGAAAGGACACACGTCGGTGTTTAGCAAATTCACAAACCTCACAGTGAAACTCATTTAAACTAACATTCTTAAACAAAGATGGAAACATGACACTAAGAACACTAAAGGAAGGATGCCCAAGTCTAAAGTGGTGAAGCCAAATTTGGTCTTTATTGCAAGGAGAGTTATTGGAGAGAAACGAGATAGGTGATTTGTTTCCACTGTTCACTTGTTCACTAGGTAACTCAAGATAATAAAGGCCATGTCTCACCTTAGCATGTCCAATCGTCCTCCTCGTAACTTGGTCCTGAAATACACAAGAAATATGAGAAAAGATCATATTGCAGTTTAGATCTTTTGTAAGTTGGTAAGCAGACACAAGGTTTGTAGATAACTTGGGTACATGTAACACATTTTTAAGAATAATGGATGGGCTTAGAACAATGTTTCCTTGGCCTGCAACAGTGGCCAAGGATCCATCAGCAATGACTATTTTTCTGTTGCTAGGACACGGATGATATGTGAGAAATTTGTGTGACGAATGAGTCATATGATCGGTTGCCCCAGAGTCAATAACCCAAGAGTTTGAAAATTCAGAATTGGAGGCACTTAAAGCATATAAGGAATGAAGCTTACCATAATTTGCCAAGGAACAGGTACCTGTAGACTTTTCTAATGAATCA
Source organism: Fremontodendron californicum (assembly GCA_030761205.1). Lineage (NCBI taxonomy): Eukaryota > Viridiplantae > Streptophyta > Magnoliopsida > Malvales > Malvaceae > Fremontodendron > Fremontodendron californicum. The sequence continues at coordinate 6,229,616 of JAULJL010000025.1, read as the reverse complement.
AGAAGTGATCTCAGTCGTTCAATGTCTCCTTTGTTGAATTCATTCTGTTCTCCACCATTGAACTCATTTGATCGGTCTTCTTTGGATTGAGTCATATGCACCCGGCTTCTTTGTGTTCCACTTTTAGGTCCTCTATTCCATTGAGAACTTTGTGGCTTGCCATGAAGCTTCCAACAGTGCTCCTTAGTATGACGGGGCTTTTTGCAGTGGGTACACCAGAGGTTATCCTTGTTTGAGGGCTGAGACTCCATTCTCGCAACTTCTGAATCTTTTCCAGCATTAAACTTTGGTCTGTCACCATTGTTTTTTTTCAGATATCATTGCAGATCCTTCAACCGGTGGTGAGTAAAGCATAACTCCCCTTCGACTTTCTTCAGCATTGATAATAGAGATGGTCTCATTCAGCGAGGGTAAATCTTTTTTACCCAATATCTGGACTCTCACTTGATCAAATTCAACATTTAAACCAGCAAGAAAGTCATAAATTCGATCCTTTTCAATAAAGTTCTTTAGCACAGCTGCATCATCACTGCACTTCATCTCAATACACAGGGAATGATCCATCTCTTGCCATAGATTCTTCAACTAGTTGGCATACTCCGTGACTGAGCAACCTCCTTGTTTAGTGGCAGATATTTTAGTTTTAATCTCAAATATTCGAGCAGCATCTCTAACTTTAGAATAAGTCTGTTCTGCTGCGTCCCATATTTCTTTAGATGTTGGCAGAAACATGAACGTATCACTGACTTCTGGCAGCATGGAATTCCATAGCCAAGACATTACCATGGAGTCCTCTTCATCCCAAGCATCAAATTCGGGATCTCCCTTCTTGGGTCCAGTTCCAAGGAGATGACTCAGTTTTCCCTTCCCTTTTAGAAAGGTCCGAACCATTTGAGACCACTTCATATAGTTTTTGCCATTCAATCTGTAGGCTGATTGAATACTCTGTAGTTCACCTGTTGTTTGACTTAGTGCCACCTCTTTGGATTGGGCGGTAGAAGTATTATCGGTTATGGAAGACATTTTGTAAAGAGATTGTTTTTGAAAGAAAAATCAGCAATGAAGGCTGCTGATCAGTGACCAAAAATTCAGCTATGAAGGCTGAAAAAAAAATTTTGAGCAGAAATTCTGTTCTTGGACAGATTTCAAATCCCAGAAAAAAATGAGCCTATGTTTTTGAAAGAAAAATCAGCAATGAAGGCTGCTGATCAGTGACCAGAAATTCAGCTATGAAGGCTGAAAAAAAAAATTTGAGCGGAAATTCTGTTCTTGGACAGATTTCAAATCCCAGAAAAAATGAGCCTATAGCTCTGATACCATGAAGTTTTATGAAGAAAGGATGAAGAAAGGTTTTTTATTGTATATTTCAGAACTAGCCTGTTACAAGGTATTTATACATGAAGGAAGGGTTTAATTTGACAGTATTTACAGCTAATTACAGCTAATTTCCAGCAGTCAATCCCTGATTTCCAGCCTTGGGATTTCAGTTAGTCAATCCCTGATTTCCAGCCTGATTTCCAGCCTTGGGATTTCAGTTAGTCAATCCCTGATTTCCAGCAGTCAATATTTCCAGCAGTCAATATTTCCAGCAGTCAATCCCTGATTTCCAGCAAGATTCATAATTTTTTTCTCCAAGTTTCACACCATTCTAATCTTTGTTGTGTAAATACTGAGAATAAATAAGCCTCCTTTTTGTAGTTAGAAAACTGAACCGGATGGTTGAGTAATTCATTCCTGCCGGTTACTCTTTGGTTTTTTCAATTCTATGGCACTTAACATTTAGTTGTAGAATTATTGAAAGAAAATAGATGAGGAAGTGCTTGTAGTTTGGTGGCAAAGGCAATGACGGTGTTAAATAAGTTGTGGTTGTGTATTCTGATTGGTATCATTGGCTAAACAGTTGGGGGTGTTAATGGTTGTCGGAGTAGGCAATGGTAATAGTGATATGTTGGTTGCGGTGGTGCTAGCAACTTACTGTGTTTAGTGGTGGGTGGTTATGCCAGCTCTAGACTGCAGTTTTATTTTATTTTTCTCGGATGGTTAATTTGGTGGTAATGCTTTTCTATGTTGCTCCGACTCTTCATTCTTTTTGAAGTACTCGTGTCCGATATCCTTATTCGACCCATATTCGGATATGGGTATGGGAATATGATCCCTCAAGGACCTTTCAAATACATGGAAAAACTTTAAAAAAATCAAAATATACTCGTGTCTGACACTCACACCCGTGTCCGAGTAACATAGATGCTTTCTATGCGTAGCATCTGTAATTCCTCTAATCAAGCAGATCGCACCTTGTTTAGTTTGTTGTGAATCTGATCTTCTGATAATCAGTGCTACAAACTAATGTCATTATGTAATCCTAGCAGTGATCTAAGTCCATTTCATATTCTCTCTAATGCATTTACGCCGGTTTTACACCGGTTCTTCGCATGCAGGATAAAGCCTACTGAAGACATGGAAGGTTTCATTGACAAAGGTCGAGGAAAATGGTTCCAAGGTGGAAAGTTGCTCGTATAACTACACCAGTGTTCAATCTGAGGAATCACATTGACTTGCAATTATATTATCTTTATAACATAATTTCACACTTTCATGTAACAACAGAAATGGGTTTGTCATTGTGTTTAGAAATTTGAACAAATTGTCATGTTTGTAAATATTTTATAGCAAAAAAGTTATTTCTTATGCGCTGATGGGCTTCTTATTCACACTTTCATCTAGAGTTTGAGCCTCTCTCAGCCCAAACATTTTTTTCCCCTTATAAATCCAGATCAGATCAGGGGTTGAAAGACCCAACATAATCCAACTTTGAATATTGTTTTCAAGAAACTAATAATTTGCATTGGATGAACTAAACATTTTGAAAGTGGAGAGATAAATTGTGAAAACCAAACTTTAGCAAGATAGGGATGGCGGATAAGACTGGGGTTAGGGTCTGGCTTCTAAGAACTTTGTTGTGATATATCTATAACCTAAATTAAAATCAATCCCCTAAATCTATGAGAATGGAGAATTTGAAATTTTGAAACACGTAATCTGCCACATAATACATGTCATTAGTTATGGTTTAGGGGTTAATTATAGTATTACACTTTTGTTTACCACATAATACATATCATAAGCTATAGTTTGGAGGGTAATTTGGACTTTTGCCACATAATTTTTGGATTAATTAGGTTATTTTAAATTATTTTTTGTGTTTATTTTGTTTTTTGATTAACATTAATGAGGTATTTTGAGCTTTGAGTTATTTCGGGTTCAGGTCATATCGAGTTTGGATCTTTTCGGGTTTGTACCTTCTCGGATTCAGATTTTTTCGTTTTCAAATCATTTCGGTTTCAAATATTTTGTGTCGTGTTCATGTTATTTTTCGTGTCGTATTCGTGTTATTTTTTTCGTGTGTTCAAAGTATTTGTGTTCGTGTTATTTTTCATGTGTTCAAAATATTATAAATTTATATAATTTTTACAAGTTAATAATTTGTTTAATGTAGATTTTGACATATTCGTGTCGTGTTTATGTTATTTTTCGTGTCATATCCGTGTTCGTATTATTTTTTCGTGTACTCAAAGTATTATAAATTTATATAATTTTTACATGTTAATAATTCGTTTTATGTAGATTTTGAGCCGTTCGTGTATTTATTTTGTGTTCATGTTATTTTTCGTTTCGTGTCATGTTTTAATTATTTTTTCCATGTTATGTTCGTATCGTATAATTATGTTGTGTCCGAAATTGTCAAATCTAATTGACCATATGAAATAACTTTCAATTTTACATTAGGTCTCGTATAATGATGCGAGTTATTATTTTTTCTAAATTATCTTTACTTATCTTGCTTTTTTATTTTTCAAATTTATTACAAAGTATAATTCAAATTCAAAAACATGCTCGCAGCTAGAGGTGTCCATGGGCGGGGCCAGGTTCGGGCTGGGCCTATGTATGGTATTAATACCATATATGTTTTCCCAAGCTCGGCCTGACCCGAAATATGGGCATTAAATTTTGCCCAAGTCCGCCTATATTTGTAAATGGATAGTCCGAACCCGTTTAGGTCCACCCATATTTTTTTTCTAAAAAGAATTGAAAAAATATATATTATTTTTTATTTAATCTTTAATAATTATATATATATATTTATTAAGTTTTTAAAAATGAACAACTTAACATATTTTTTAATATTTACACTATAATATTATATATATTTAATCTTTATATAACATAAATTACATAATATATATAAAAATAATATATTATTTAATTAAAAAACGTCGGATTGAGTCGAGCTCGGGCCTTGAATGTTGGAGTCAAGGCCCGACCCATTTTTTAAACAGACTTCATTTTTTTGTCCATGCCCATTTTTCGGGCCTAACTTTTTGTCCAGATTCTTCCAAATATCAGACGGGCTTTCAAGCTTGAACGAATAATCCGACCCTTGAACAGATCTACTCGTAGCGAAGCACGGGCATCTATCTAGTATATATATATATATATATATATATATATCTCTATAAAAGCACCAACTCCAAAATTACAAATAGTGAATGACATATATACCCTTATTAATTTTTAAAATTAACTATGTTATCCTTATGTAGAATGAGAAATTTTTGAAAAATTATAAATTGACACATGTCAAATGAATTTTATTTTAATTAAAGAATTTTTGTCTAATCAAAATTCAATTATGAGTCATTCAATTTATCTTTAAATTAAATAAAAATAATTTAAAGATAAATTCATATTATAATTTTGACCAATCAATCAAATTGTAAGGATTTATGAATCATCCAATTAAATTTATATTACAACTCCTTTATAAAGAGTTTAAATCTTTTTAGAACTCTATCTCACTTAGTAGGCTAGCACATATATCCTAACAAATAGTTATCATTATTAAAATTTTATAATTAGACATATATTACTAGAAACCATGATTTAAATATTTATATATTAAAATCATGATTTAAAGGGTTTCGATTCATATTTTAATGATGCCATATATAATAAATATTCATCAATTATATATGACTTGCATAATAATAACCAATTAAATTATAACAAATATATAAAAAATAATAATTACATAAATGTAATTAATTCATGATAACAAATTATTACCCTACTAAAATTAAAATAATTAAAATTTATCCTTTAAAATAATAATTATATTTTAATTTATACAATATAAATTTTTTTATAGGCTACTACAATCAACTCCAAAATTACAAACAGTGAATGACATATATACCCTTATTAATTTTTAAAATTAACTATGTTATCCTTATGTAGAATGAGAAATTTTTGACAAATTATAAATTGACACATGCCAAATGAATTTTTTTTTAATTAAAGAATTTTTGTCTAATCAAAATTCAATTATGAGTCATTCAATTTATCTTTAAATTAAATAAAAATAATTTAAAGATAAATTCATATCATAATTTTGACCAATCAATCAAATTGTAAGGATTCATGAATCATCCAATTAAATTTCTTTTAAAACTCCTTTATAAAGAGTTTAAATCTTTTTAGAACTCTATCTCACTTAGTAGGCTAGCACATATATCATAACAAATAGTTATCATTATTAAAATTTTATAATTAGACGTATATTACTAGAAACCATGATTTAAATATTTATATATTAAAATCATGATTTAAAGGGTTCCGATCCATATTTTAATGATGCCGTATATAATAAATATTCATCAATTATATATGACTTGCATAATAATAACCAAATAAATTATAACAAATATATATAAAATAATAATTACATAAATGTAATTAATTCATGACAACAAATTATTACCCTACTAAAATTAAAATAATTAAAATTATCCTTTAAAATAATTATTATATTTTAATTTATACAATATAAATTTTCTTATAGGCTACTACAAATCATTAATAATGATTTATTTATTTATTTTTTTTAACAATTTTATCCTTGATAATGATCTATTAATTCTTTTAATAAAAATCTAATTTTCTTATAAGCTACTATAAATCATTAATTAATCTTAATTATTTTAAGCCTAATTATTATTTGTAACTTTTCGTTTTAGACCTAATTCTTATCCTCGAATAGTTCTGGCCAACACTTTTTGACAAATATATGTTATCGAAGAAGCTGAAAAGAAAATTCAGTCCACATATTTTTTTTGTTGGCTGATGATCACTCGAACAAGAAATGATTTTACAATTTGAAGTTCTTTGCGTTGAGACTTGAAATGGCTTCAATAGATCTGTTTTTTTTTTTTTGGTATAAAAAAGGTCGTAATCTAAAATTAAAAAAATGGATTGAAAATGCTGGGATTCGAACCATGAGATAATTGATGTTCTATTATATGTTTGTTTAAGTTTATAATCGTCATTAAATATCAACTTTTGATTCGTGGATCTTCAATTTGAATTTATTCTCTTTATTTTAAAATACAAAAAAATAAATAAATAATATTACTATACCTTACTAATTTTTAAAATTAATTATTTTATCCTTAATGCTAAAATTTAATTATTTAATTATTGATAATGATTTATTAATTTTTTAACTATTTTATCCTTGATAATGGTTTATTAATTTTTTCTTAAAAAAATCTATTTTTTTTAAGGCTACTACAATCATTAATGAAACATAATTAGTTTAGACCTAATTATTATTTATGGGCATATATACTGATCACAGACATAAAAAGAAAGTTAATTTTCAAAGCACATGAAGCTTGAAAACTTAGATTTCGTTCTGTGATTAACATTTGTAATTTGAAAGTATGCAGAAAGTCCCAAACTTTCTCTATAATTGATGCAAAAACTTTTAAGAAACTAATATATATAATTGTTTGTCTGTGTTATCGGATGGAAACAGTTCCTCTTATGCTTTCCCTAATTTAATTTCACTAAAGATGAGTTGATTTAGAAATTAAATTAGTCTGATTTTAATCACAAAATTTATAACGAGTTTTTTTTATGCTTTACTGTATGTATTGGAGGAGACTATTTGCTATAACTTGTAATATCAATACAATTACGTCTCTAAAATATATAGTTTACCTCTTTTGCTATCTAACTTGCATCCATGAAAATCTCAATTTCTTACAAACTCCATTAAGAAGGCTAGCTATAGTGATCATATCATGTTAAGGCTTAGGATATAACTTCACAAACTTATAAATTAACTAATTGTGGGAGTATTATATTGGTTGGTGTTTTCCTAAGAGCAATTTTTTGCTCGATTAACACATACTCAAAAAAAAAATTCGATTGAAAAATTAGTCAAGATTTAAATTTAGTGTTATTAGAAATAAATATTATCAATTGTCAATTTCACTATGAAAATTGGATCCTAAGGTAGTGGTTAATTATTACATGAATAGTTTCATAAGAAAGTGTGTGGAATAGCACAATCATAAATTATTGTTGAGCATTTTTCAAGCTATTCAATAGAGGGAATTCAAAATATAAGATACTGTATCTACCATTACATAATTAATTTGATTATAATATCTATAAACTATTGCCTATTCTATCAATTTTTTCCTATGCATATTCATATGCCAATTGATAAAGTTAAGTGAGTGATTCTTTTACTTTGCTACTTATTAAAGCTTAGATTTCTTTAAAAATATTAATTACATGATATATCATCCACGTGCAACGTACTTGTAGCTAAACCTATTAATTAGATATGGCTAATATATGTGTTCGTAAACCTATATAAGTCCTATTATGATAAATTTGGGCATAAAGTTTTCATTTTAGGCCTAATTCTTATCCTTGAATAGTTCTGGTCAACACTTTTTGACAAATATATATTATCGAAGAAGCTCAAAAGAAAATTCAGTTCACATATTTCTTTGGTTAGCTGATGATCACTCGGTCAAGAAATAATTTTATGATTTGAAGTTCTTTGTGTTGAGACTTGAAATGGCTTCAATCAGTCTTTTTTTTTTTTGTTGTATAAAGGAGCTCATAATCTGAAATTAAAAAAAAAAGGATTGCAAATGCTGAGATTCGAACCATGAGATAATTGATGTTCTATTATTTGTTTTTTTTAGTTTACAATCGTCATTAAAGATCCATTTTTGATTCATGGGTCTTCAATTCGAATTCATTCTTTTTATTTTCAAATGCAAAAATTAAATAAATAATATTACTATACCTTGCTAATTTTTAAAATTAATTATTTTATCCTTAATGCAAAATTTTAATTATTTTATCCTTAATATGATTTATTAATTTTTTTAACTATTTTATCCTTGATAATGGTTTATTAAATTTTAAAAAAAAAATCTATTTTTTAAGGCTATTACAAATCATTAATGAAACATAATTAGTTTAGGCCTAATTGTTATTTGCATCTTTCGTTTTAGGCATAATTATTTTATTAGTTATTATTATTATTTGCATCCTAATCAAAGTAAAATTAATAGAAAAATCCTAATTAAGTCTCCGTATATAAAGATGGAAGTCATGATTAATTTATTTTGTGACTTTTTGTCTCCATTAACATTCTAAAATTGTGTTATTGCTTTTTTTACACAGTAAACTAATTCAATTGCTTTTATGATCTATATCTAAGTTTTAATTTCTACTGCTTTTTTTAGCCTTATTTGTAAAATGCTTCTTTTACACAGTAAGCTGATTCTATTTCTTTTATGATCTATCTAAATTTTAATTTATATTAATTTTCTAACCCTATTTGTAACAACCTATTATACTCTGTTTTTTATGAACCCTGTTAAAGAGTTATGTGTTTTATTTTGTTCGCAAGTACATATAGTGCAAAACAAATAGCGAGTCGTTAATTTTCATTTTTGAAATGTTGTTTAGCCAATTTTACTACTTTGATGGATAATTCATCGGCAAATAAACTGATCACATACATAAAAAAGGGAAACTGATCTTCAAACCACACGAAACTTGAAAACTTAGATTTCGTTTTGTGATTAACATTTATAAATTAGTTGAATGTGTGCAGAAAGTCTGAAACTTTCTCTATAATTGATGCAAAAACTTTTAAGAAACTATATGTAATTGTTTGTTTGTGTTATCGGGTGGAAACAGTTTCTCTTATGCTTTCTCTAATTTAATTTCACTATAGATAAGTTGGTTTAGAATTTGAATTAGTTTATTTAGGTACAAAATTTCTAATAAGTTTTATTATGCTTTACTCCATGTATTGGAGGAGATTATTTTCTATAAATTGTAATATCAATACAATTACGTCTCTAATCCTTTTGTTATCTGACTTGCATCCATGAAAATCTCAATTTTTTTACCAACTCCATCAAGAATGCTAGTTATAGTGATCATATCATATTAAGGCTTAGGATATAACTTCACAAATTTATAAGTTAGCTAATTGTGGGAGCATTACATTGGGTTGTGCTTTCCTAAGAGTAATTTTTTTCTCGATTAACACATACTCGAAAAAGCTTCGATTGGAGAATTAGGCAAGGTTTAAATTTAGTATTATTAAAAAAAAGTATTATCAATTGCCAATTTCACTATGAAAATTGGATCCTAAAGTAGTGGTTAATTATTACATGAATAGTTTCATCATAAATGGTGTGGAATAAATACAATCATGAATTAGTATTGATCATTCTTTAAACTATTCAAATGAGGGAATTCAAAATATAAGGTGATTGTATCTACCATTGCATGATTAATTTGATTATATAATCCATAAATTATTGCCTATTTTGTCAACTTCTTCCTATGCATAGTCATATGCCAATTGATAAATTTAAGTGAACTGATTCTTTTATTTTGCTATCTATTAAATCTTAAATTTTTTTGATAACTCGTATAATTATATAGTTTTTAGTTATGTTTTATTATTGTTTTGTGTCAAATACGAGTTATTATTGTTTAGTCTAATTGTGTTTATGATCTTTTATATTTTTATGTAATTTGGTGTTTTTCACAAGTTTCTTTGAGTGATTTCAGATTACTAGAATTAAGGGCAAATCCAGTTCAGTTCCAGTTCCGACACCTTTTGCCATATCAGCTATATTTCGAGTTTCACTGAAGCAATAAGGCTAAACTTTGTATCCCTGCAAAGCTAAGAGGCATATCTATCTTTTTCATGTTTTACACTTCTTGAAACGGAGTCGTTTTCCCTAGCGAAATCGACCATCAAGTTGGCTGATGTGCAATGACGTCTGTTCTGCACCGTTTTGGTATTTTGACCATATCTCCCGATCCACGTGCGCAAATGATCTGATTCCAACGGCTATGGATCCGTAACTGATAGGGGTATATTTTTCTAGAAGACCATTTTATCAGATCGAGCCTCCAACATTGACAAAATCGACCATCAAGCTGGCTGATCAGAATTGTCATACAATATGACGAAAATTGTTAGAAAAATGCACCCACCTATTATACCTACCTTTGAAATTTGTAAAGCTTGTCTCTTGTCATTTAGCCCTCCAAAATGTGTATAAATAGAGGGCCTTGGATGAGTATTGGGATACATTGATACATTGGTAGGATAGCCATTGTAATAAAATTCTCTAAGTTTTCTTTTTCTTTCCTTTCTCTAGTTTTCTTTTTCTTCTTATATTTCTTTTCATTTTATTCATATCTAGTATGTGTTTCTAATCATATTGTTGAGGTGATGAGGTGAAGCTCTTGGTAAATGCTAAGGTTAGTCTCTTAAACATGAGCTAAAATGAATCATCATTTATAAGCACTAGCATAGATAATATTTTCTTTTGGTTTAAAATCATACTTGCAAAGTAGAGATCTTGATTCATTATTGACAATGAAAATGGCACAGTAAATGCTTGGTTTCATAACCTTGATTTGTTGTAGACATATACCTTGGCATAAGGAATGCTTGGACTCTTTTTATGAGTTTTGAGGACACCAAATGAACATAATATCATATGCTATGGACGTTGGACAATTTGGACTGAATTGCTAAACCTTCCGATTGGAACCTCCCTTATGTGTGGATTTCAATTGTGTAATAAAACAAGATTAATCTTAGCATAACACCAAGAGTGGATTCTCTAACCTCAACATCCTTTCTTATTGTTTTTTATATTTTGTTTAATTTCTTTTATGTTATTTTATTTATTTTGTTCTCTAATATCTTGTTTATTTTGTTTTGTTGTTGATTCCCTAATATCTTGTTTACTTTCTTTTTCTTATATATTTATAAACTTATACTTACTAATACGCTTCCCTGTGGTTCGACCTCGGACACCCGAGAATTTATTACTTGAACATAACCTGCACTTGGGTTTACAACTCTTAATTGAGTTTCCATCAAGTTTTTGGCGCCGTTGCCGGGGAAGCAATACTAAGTATATAAGTTTATAAGTATATTTATTTTTATTGGCTGGTTATACCGCCTAATTTATAAGTATATTTATTTTTATTGGCTGGTTATACCGCCTAATTTGTATATATTTATTTTTATTGGCTGGTTATACCGCCTAATTTTGTTTATTAACTTTGTTTTATGCTTGTTTGGCGACGTGATTTTAGATCTCGTCGTTTAGTTAGATTTTATTGTGAAACTTTTTCAGGTAATCTTTCTAATACAACTCCTACCATGGCTGACAATGAAAGTGTTCATGCTGAAGATGAGAACAGACAAGTACGCACCATGCGTGACTACTTGCAACCAACTCGAAGCTCATCACCCTCTTGTTTTATTTTTCCTCTCAATGCAAACAACTTTCGTTTTAAACCAGGTATGATAGCTTTGCTTCCAAATTTCCATGGGTTAGAATCGGAAAGTGCTTACTCGTTTCTAAAAGACTTCGAAGATGTATGTGTCACCTTTAATGACCAACAATGCACAAATGAAATTGTCAAGCTAAAATTATTTCCTTTTTCTTTAAAAGATAAAGCAAAAATTTGGCTTCATAATTTAAAACCAAGGTCAATTGGCACATGGCAAGAATTACAAACTGAGTTTCTAAAGAAATTTTTCCCAGCACATAAAACTACTGCTTTGAAAAGACAGATTCAAAATTTCAATCAAAATCAAAATGAAGCATTTTTTCAGTGCTGGGAGCGTTTTAAAGATTTGTTAAGTTCTTGTCCACATCATGGTTTTGAAAAATGGCGTCTTATTAGTTTCTTTTATGAAAGTTTAACTCCCGAAACTAAACAATTTGTTGAAACAATGTGTAACGGTGAGTTTCTAGAAAAAGAACCTGAAGAAGCCTTTGACTACCTAGACCATTTGGCAGATAACTCTCAAGCCTGGCACACAGATAATTCCTCTGAAAGTTCCAATAGATCTAATCTTTTTTCTAACAGAGGTAAATATCATTTTAGTCAAGAAGATGAGATAAAAGCTAAAGTAGCTAATTTGGCTAGAAAGATTGAAGCCATGGAACTTAGAGAAGTAAAAGAAGTCAAAACGGTTAAAAATGAAGAAAGTTGTGGAATTTGTGAAATCATGGGACACCCCACTTCTGAATGTCCAAACATTCCCGTTCTTAAAGAAGCGTTGCATGATCAAGTAAATTCCATAAACACATTTAAAAAGCCTTTTCCTTCTCCTTACTCTGAAACGTATAACCCTGAATGGAGAAATCATCCCAACTTCAGTTGGCGGAATAATAATCATGTTCAGGTACCACAATCTCAAAAGCCGGGCAACACTTTTTCCTATCAACCTTCACGTGTACAAACCTTGGAAGAGACATTGCAAGCATTCATGCAAACACAAGCAAATGTGAATAACCGGACTTCACAGGACATCAATGAGATCAAAAACACCTTGTCCACATTGACAGCTTCATTACGCACTCAAGAAAAAGGTAAGTTTCCTGCTCAACCTCAACCTAACCCTTCTACTCAATGTCTTGTTTCTTGCTCCAATGAAACTCAACAGGAAAATGCCAGTTCTATCACAACTCTTCGAAGTGGAAAGGCAATTGACAAAAACATTCCATCAAAAGACCAAGATCCTCTTTCCCCTCCGAAAAGTAATGGTAAGGATGATGGTAAGTCTGAACTTCTTGAAAATTTGGACAAAGAAAAAGGTATGCATCCTGCTCCTTTTCCTCAAAGGTTGCAAACAATAAAGAATTTGAATCAAAATGCAGAAATTTATGAACTTTTCAAACAAGTTAAGATTAACATTCCTTTATTGGATGCAATCAAACAAGTTCCATCTTATGCTAAATTTTTGAAGGACATGTGCACAGTTAAAAGGAAACATAATGTACAAAAGAAAGCATTTTTGACGGAAAGTGTGAGCTCAATCATTCAGCACCTTACTCCACCAAAATTCAAAGATCCTGGATGTCCAACAATCTCATGCATCATTGGAAACACTAGAATAGAACGTGCATTGCTTGATCTTGGTGCTAGTGTTAATCTTTTGCCTTTTTCTGTTTATCAACAGTTAGGTTTAGGTGAACTCAAGGAAACACCTGTTACACTTCAACTAGCTGATCGTTCTGTAAAAATTCCTCGAGGGATAGTTGAAGATGTTTTGGTTCAAATTGATAATTTTTACTTCCCTGTTGATTTTATTGTTTTGGACACACATCCTGTTTCAAATCCAAATGTTCAAATTCCTGTTATATTAGGCCGTCCATTTCTTGCAACTTCTAATGCTCTGATAAATTGCAGGAATGGTATGTTGAACATTTCTTTTGGAAATATGACTTTAGAATTAAATGTGTTCAACACTTGCAAGCAACCTGGTGATGATTCAGAAGTACATGAAGTGGATTTCATTGAAGAACTTGTTCATGAACATCTCACCACTACCACATTCCATGATCCTTTAGAAGCTTATTTAATTGAATGTGAGTTTGATAATGCTTCAGAAATTTCACACACTGATTCTTTGTTAAATTCTTTTCAGGTTAAGCATTGTTGGAAACAAAAGTTTGAGGAACTTCCATCACTCACAAATGTCACTGTACCATCAACTATTGAAGCACCCAAGCTGGATTTAAAACCATTGCCATCCGAGCTAAAATATTCCTTTTTGGGTGAGAATGAAACTTTTCCAGTCATAAATGAACTTGAGGAACTCAGAAATGATGCATATGAGAATTCTAAAATTCATAAAGAAAGAACTAAAGCCTTTCATGACAAGTTAATTTCAAGAAAAAAATTTGATGTTGGGCAAAAAGTTCTACTTTATAATTCTAGACTTCACATATTTCCTGGTAAGTTGAGATCAAGATGGACTGGCCCATTTGTGGTTAAGCATGTGTATCATTATGGAGCAGTTGACATTGAGAATCCTCAAAATGGTAACGTATTCAAGGTAAATGGACAAAGACTCAAACTCTTTTTGGAAAATCATGTTACTCAAGAAGAGGTTGTTTTTCTTTCTGATCCTTGTTTTGAAAATAACTAGATGTAAATATAAGTTTTCTTCTTCAAAAAAAAAAATAAAAAAATTGTTGTGTTTTAAGACATTTAGAAGTATTCATTCTGAACAAGGTCTGAGTAAGGGAGACTTGAGACATACCTTGTCAGTTTGATTTAATCTTCTTCTTTCAAAAAAAAAACAAAAAAAAAAACAAAAAAAAAAAAAAAAAAAAAAGCATGTTTAGACTTAGTGTGTTTTTTTTTTAGTTACTTTCAATACAATGATGAGATATGAATTGCATAAGTCTAAAACAGATTTATTAGTGAGAAGATTTTCATGAGAATTGAGCTTGATGTCAACCTTTTTATGAGCCAATGTTAATATGATATGTTGATTGAGAAAGAAGCATGTTTAGACTTAATCTGACTTGTATAATCATCTTTGTGAGTTTTTGAGCCTATAATGATTGATGCATTATACAAATCAATCTAATTTCTTTCTTGAGTGCTCTTATGATTACATGATTCTCTAGAACTTGCTTTAAACCGTTTGAGACTATATTGATACATGTGACAACATGAATATGATAGAGGCATTAGGATTATAACCAGAGCCAAACAGCCATCCATTATTAATGTTCTAAGAGAACATCCCCACTAGTGAGCCAATTTGAGCCTACATTAAATATGCTGTTTTATTGGTAACCACAACTTACACCTAGCCTAAATATGCTTATATCCTTACCCTTGTTCTAAAGATGAATTTTATATTTTGAGACATATTGCAAAAAAACAAGGGATATTTTTATTTGAAAATTTGGGTTAGAAACAAAAGATAAGTGTGGGGGAAGAAAAGAAAAGAAAAAGTCAAGAGAAAAAGAAAGGGATCATTGTCAAATACATTCCCATATTAAAAAAAAAAAAAAAAAAAAAAAAAAAAAATCTTCTCTTGAACTTCTAGAAAAAGATGTTACAAAGTTGGTTAGAATGATGCAAAGGCTCAACATGAATATTTAGCCTATGTTATTATGTGCTTTATAAGAGTTTTGAGAAGTTTTATTTGTATGATCTTATTATGTCTCTAAAATCTATGAACTCTTTGGAACCTTTGTGATATCTTTATCCTTTTGTTCTTTAACCACATTATAACCCTTTGGCCCCATTACAACCTTGAATAAAGACCTCTTGATTTATGAAGTTGTATGATCTAAATAGTGGAGAATAGGTGGACAAGCAAGCATATGGTAGAAGTGTTTTCATGAGATTGATTGAGTGTAAACACTTTACCACTACTTTAAAGAGTGAAAATCAAGAGAGTATCCCATGTGAGAAGTTGAGATTAAGTTTGAATATGCACTATTTTGATTGAAATATGTTATGTTAATATTGGCTTAACTCAAACTATTTACATTCAAGCAAGATTTTTTTTGTGAATTTCTTTAAGCTATTGATTAGTTTTTAAGACTTGTCCAATGATTATCTCTAATTTATATTGGAAGGATTAGTTATAATTATTATTTTTAGTTTTTCTTATGTCTTCAATGTTTGTGGGTATCGTCCTAGTAAACCCTCACGAGACTAAACTCGTCCACTAGGGACACCTAGGGGTTTAAAGGCTTGTGTCACATGCTAAGTGCCACCGTGATTTCCTACGAAAATGGATTAGATTAGATTTTCTTATTTTATTTTTATTGAGTCGTTGCTAGGGACTAGCAACAATCTAAGTATGGGGGTGTGATAACTCGTATAATTATATAGTTTTTAGTTATGTTTTATTATTGTTTTGTGTCAAATACGAGTTATTATTGTTTAGTCTAATTGTGTTTATGATCTTTTATATTTTTATGTAATTTGGTGTTTTTCACAAGTTTCTTTGAGTGATTTCAGATTACTAGAATTAAGGGCAAATCCAGTTCAGTTCCAGTTCCGACACCTTTTGCCATATCAGCTATATCTCGAGTTTCACTGAAGCAATAAGGCTAAACTTTGTATCCCTGCAAAGCTAAGAGGCATATCTATCTTTTTCATGTTTTACACTTCTTGAAACGGAGTCGTTTTCCCTAGCGAAATCGACCATCAAGTTGGCTGATGTGCAATGACGTCTGTTCTGCACCGTTTTGGTATTTTGACCATATCTCCCGATCCACGTGCGCAAATGATCTGATTCCAACGGCTATGGATCCGTAACTGATAGGGGTATATTTTTCTAGAAGACCATTTTATCAGATCGAGCCTCCAACATTGACAAAATCGACCATCAAGCTGGCTGATCAGAATTGTCATACAATATGACGAAAATTGTTAGAAAAATGCACCCACCTATTATACCTACCTTTGAAATTTGTAAAGCTTGTCTCTTGTCATTTAGCCCTCCAAAATGTGTATAAATAGAGGGCCTTGGATGAGTATTGGGATACATTGATACATTGGTAGGATAGCCATTGTAATAAAATTCTCTAAGTTTTCTTTTTCTTTCCTTTCTCTAGTTTTCTTTTTCTTCTTATATTTCTTTTCATTTTATTCATATCTAGTATGTGTTTCTAATCATATTGTTGAGGTGATGAGGTGAAGCTCTTGGTAAATGCTAAGGTTAGTCTCTTAAACATGAGCTAAAATGAATCATCATTTATAAGCACTAGCATAGATAATATTTTCTTTTGGTTTAAAATCATACTTGCAAAGTAGAGATCTTGATTCATTATTGACAATGAAAATGGCACAGTAAATGCTTGGTTTCATAACCTTGATTTGTTGTAGACATATACCTTGGCATAAGGAATGCTTGGACTCTTTTTATGAGTTTTGAGGACACCAAATGAACATAATATCATATGCTATGGACGTTGGACAATTTGGACTGAATTGCTAAACCTTCCGATTGGAACCTCCCTTATGTGTGGATTTCAATTGTGTAATAAAACAAGATTAATCTTAGCATAACACCAAGAGTGGATTCTCTAACCTCAACATCCTTTCTTATTGTTTTTTATATTTTGTTTAATTTCTTTTATGTTATTTTATTTATTTTGTTCTCTAATATCTTGTTTATTTTGTTTTGTTGTTGATTCCCTAATATCTTGTTTACTTTCTTTTTCTTATATATTTATAAACTTATACTTACTAATACGCTTCCCTGTGGTTCGACCTCGGACACCCGAGAATTTATTACTTGAACATAACCTGCACTTGGGTTTACAACTCTTAATTGAGTTTCCATCATTTTTTAAAACTATTAATTATATGATATATCACCCACGTGCAACGCACGTGTAACTAAACCTAATATATATAAAAATTGCTGACAGCAAGCAGCACAGTTAACACTTTTCATTTTAATCGATATCAAATTTTATGGATCATCTTTTGTTAAACATTACCATTTTATAGAATCTGAAATATTTTGTTTTGTTTTGATTTGAGACCTGAGATATTAATGGATCGAATTAAATTCCATTGACACCTGAGTTCTAACTTGACTTGTAGATCGAATAGATGAAACCTTATATATTTTAAAGCAAATAGATGAATGCAGGGAGGGAGGGTATAACTTTGTCTTGCTAAGAATAAGATTGAAAGGATGATACGTCTATCAGGTATCATTTCAACATCATTCATTCCAGTTGTTGGATTTTTCTTGTGAGTATCACCAAGATCATCATAGCTCTTTCACAGTTCCAAGATCATAATTAGAAAAAGCATTCCTTGAAAATTCACTTTTTATAATTGACAAAAGAAGGTCAAAATAATTATGAAAATTATGTTGGAATTGGGTTTGGAATCAAACATGTGAATGTAAAATTGATCTCTTTATACAGTGCATGATCCAAATATATTATTTATGGTGTGTTTATGAATTTCATAATTCATGAACTTAATTTATGTCATTCATGAATTTATTCATTCATGTACTATGTATATTCATCATAATTAATGTGCATTCATGTATTATGTACATTCATGTATCATGTACATTCATTTGGTTAATTAATGTTTAGGTTCCTAGAGTCCTATATAAATAGGTGCTTTGTGATTATGGGAATCTAATTCAACTATTCAACAAGAGATTCAACAATTGGTTCAACAATTCTAAAAGCTATTTTCTTCCTTTGTTCATTCTACTCTAGAGCTTATGAATCTGTCATTGTAGAGAGAAAATTCAGTCAAATTTCTTAAGTTCGTGGACTTTGAAAGGTGTGCAACTTTTCAAAGTGGTGGTGTTGAATTCCCGGGAGGCAATTGCATTGTATCCGTGTGCACCAAGTGATGTGCAATTTCGCCTTAAGGACAAAGGGTTCAATCATTGGCAACAACGTAAAGTTCTTAACTCTTCAATTTTGTCTTCAACAAGAGCCCTAGCGGGGGCGTGAGTGAGTGCACCTGAGTCGTGCTTGAAGCAGTTGAAAGAGACCACAAGGTTAAACGTGGACAGCGGGCCAAGACAATGGTTTTTCTGCAGAGACAGGTGAGTTTGAGATGGCCAGCGGGCCAACTGAATTAGTGCTGGTTAGAGGACCACCGACTATGAGTAAGTTCTCTAATATTTTATTTAAGGGCATGCTATTTAATTGTTGCAAGTAAACTTTTCAATAAGGTTTTTACAAATATACAAAATATCTCCAACAATCTTAAGGCGAAATACTTCTTTTATTTTGTTTATTTGTTTTTTCTGTTGGGTTACTTACTTATCATAATCAATATTTATTTTGTTTATAAATGTTGGTGCTTGGATTTTCTTATTTTATATGCATGCTTAAAATTAATATTTTAATTTATTATTATATTGGTGTGAGTGTTTATTAATTTGTGATTAAACCAATATCTTAATTTATTATTATATTGTTGTTTGGTTTTGATTGTGTATTGATTTATTATATATATATTGGTTTTAAATAACATGGCATCAACTTCTTTTCAAACTTATGAAAATGTTGTGGTTGAGACTTCTTCGGAAAGGAGGATTTCACCATCACCCTCGTTGGTGCATGGTGAGAAACCTGAAAAGTTTGATGGGTCGAACTTTAAGAGGTGTTAGCAAAAGATGCTGTTTTATGGAATCAAGTATATTCCTTCAAATACCTCAAAATGTGGGGGTACCTTGCTAAGGTAGCAATACCTGATCCCAAAAAGGTCATGATAGGACCTAATATTGTGTTCGGTGCCTTATTTGATGTGATCATGACCTAGTCCTTGAGGGTAAGAGAAGGACATGTGGGAAAATGTCAACTCTGTGCAACAAGGGTACTCGGGTGTGATCTTGGTGTCGATAAGGGCATCGATATACTAAGTGGGGGTTAGTGTCATGGTCTGACATCGGCATGCCTTGGTGCTACCATAACTATCCTGTTGTGGAGCAAAGGTCGAGACCTTGTCCATCGGATTGGTGATCCCTGATGGTGCCAAGAGTGGCACAAGCCCTAAAAGCAAACCATTAGGTTGTAAATTGATGTAAAGACAACTTTCCTAAATGGTGACCTTGACGAAGAGGTTTATATGCAATAACCCGAGGGGTTTGTTGTTAAAGGAAAAGAAAATAAAGTGTGTAAGCTTGTCAAGTCATTGTATGGTTTAAAACAAGCTCCTAAATAGTGGCATGAAAGATTTGACATAGTTATTGTCAAATGACTTTAAAATCAACGAGGTAAAGGCTATGCCATTGTATGTATATATGTAGACGACATGTTAATTTTTGGTAGTAATAAGTACATGATCAAGTCTACAAAGAACATGTTAACTAAAAGGTCTGACACGAAAGACTTGGGTGTTGCAGATGTCATACTAGGAACTAAAATTTCTAGGACATCTGATGGATTTATATTGTCCCAATCTCATTATGTTGAGAAAATTCTCGACAAATTTTCTAAAGGTGACAATAGCATTGTAAAAATACCAATGGATTTGAGTGTACATCTGTCCAAAAATAAAGGTGAAGGAATACACCAACTGGAATCAAAGTCTATTGCTCTTGAAAAAGCTGGAGAGGAAGCTGAATGGCTTCGGGATTTCTTAGAGGATATTCCATGTTGGCCAAAGCCAGTGCCAGCAATTTGTATCTATTTGACAGTCAGTCAGCAATTGGAAGGGCATAAAGTAGCATTTATAATGGTAAGTGTAGACATATACATCGTAGACATAATACCATTAAACACTTGCTCTCGAATGGAATTATTTCAATTGACTATGTAAAGTCAAAGGAAAATATTGCGGATCCGCTAACAAAAGGTTTAACAAGAGAGCTTGTGTATAATTCATCGAGGGGAATGGGCTTAAAGCCTTTAAAAAACAAAAAGTGTTATGATGGTAACCCAACCTAGTTGACTGGAGATCCCAAGATCTAGGTTCAAAGGGAAAACTAAGTCATTTCGCACTTTAAGTAGCACTTGGAAATTATTATTTCCTACCTATTCCTATGATGAAAAATGCTAACTGTAGCGAGAAAAGGATGAGCTATGCTCTTAATGATTCTCATATCTTGGTTTCCAAGTGGGGTATAAGCAGAATACTCTTAATGAGAGATCACCTATATGAAAGAGAAATATGGCCGTTTCTTTGAGAATTTTTAAAGGGCTGAATTCTCTAAAGCATTCATGAAACCAGGAGTTGTTCATGGCCAAAATGAACAGAACCGTGAGAACGAATGGAATCTCTAGGGAGAGACTATGTAAGTACTATTGTCTTGATTTACACGAAAGGCTGAATAGTTCAAGACATCGCGTTCACTAGTTAGCCGATTAAATCTGATAGTACTTCACTAGGGAAGGTTCAAAGCCAAAAGCTACCTCTCCTGATAAAGTTTTCTTCCACTTCAATTTTCTCTCTACAAATCCTTTGCGTTTTCGTTCTGGTCATCAATTTCCATTCATGCGGGGATTGTTGGAATTGGGTTTGGAACCAAACATGTGAATGTAAAATTGATCTCTTTATATAGTGCTTGATCCAAATACATTATTTATGGTGTGTTCATGAATTTCATAATTCATGAACTTAATTTATGTCATTCATGAATTTATTCATTCATGTACCATGTATATTCATCATAGTTAATTGCATTCATGTATTATGTACATTCATGTATCATGTACATTCATTTTGTTAATTAATGTTTAGGTTCCTAGAGTCCTATATAAATAGGTGCTTTGTGATTATGGGAATCTAATTCAACTATTCAACAAGAGATTCAATAATTGGTTTAACAATTCTAAAAGCTCTTTTCTTCATTTGTTCCTTCCACTCTAAAGCTTAGGAATCTGTCATTGTAGAGAGAAAATTGAGTCAAATTCCTTAAGTTCGTGGACTTTGAAAATGTGTGCAACTTTTCAAAGTGGTGTTGTTGAATTCCTGGGAGGCAATTGCATTGTATCCGTGTGCACCAAGTGACGAGCAATTTCGCCTTAAGGACAAAGGGTTCAATCCTTGGCAACAACGTAAAGTTTTTAATTCTTCAATTTTGTCTTCAACAAGAGCCCTAGCGGGAGCATGAGTGAGTGCACCTGAGCCGTGCTTGAAGCAGTTGAAAGAGACCAGAAGGTTAAACGTGGACAGCGGGCCAAGACAATGGTTTTTCTGCAGTGGCAGGTGAGTTTGAGATGACCAATTGGCCAACTGAGTTAGTGCTGGTTAGAGGACCACCGAGTATGAGTAAGTTCTCTAATATTCTATTTAAGGGCACGCTATTTAATTATTGCAAGTAAACTTTTGAACAAAATTTTTACAAATATACAAAATATCTCCAACAAATTCGTAAATACAGTCATCATCCAAACAATAACATATAACAAATTTTCACAGCCGCAGGAAGCTCCAAAAGCAGAAAAAACAGAGTAACCCAAAATAAACTGTTAGATATCATAGTATATATTAAGTGTGTATATATATACGAAATATGTATTCTAATACGTAGGTTGTCGTAGTAAGATACACGGTGTACATTTACGTACACAAATGATATCAAAGTGAATGAGAAATTAGTCTCATTATTTACCCACTTGAAGAGGAAGGAAAGTTGGTTGAAGGTATGTGTGGTAGTCAATCCCACATAGGACTAAGAATGACTTTAGCTTATAGTTTATATAAGCTAGAGTGTCATGATGGGTTGGGCCCCAAGGGGCACCCAAGTTTTTTGTGGAGGGTGAGGACCTACACAACTTGGGCTGGACCACACGCGCGCGCCGCCGCCGCCGAATCGAGCCGGGCTGGGTTGGGTCGGGTTTGGGTCATTAATTAATTTTTTACTGCCCAACCGGCTTAATTTTGTCCAAACCGGACCAGCTCAACACCAAGCAGCCGAACCAGCTTTATGTTTGTCCGAATAATTCTTCTTCTAGAATGTGTCTGTTCGGTTCTTTGCCTTTTTCTGTTGTGTCTTGCCTGTTGGATTGAACCGGTTCATTGGAAGAGTCTTGTCTTTTGACCGAACCGGTTCCTGTCCAATAGATGTGTCTGACCGAACAGACTTCTCTGTATCTATAAATAGGGTGTTTGTATCTGTCACTACTCACTAATTCATCGAAAATATTCTTGCCTTCTGAGAGAGAGACTTCAACATTCTTCTGTTCGCTGTGTTGCATCCGGGTGTGCTCTCATTTGCAACGTATATCGAGGAAACCTGGGAGACGATTTGCATCAATACTGTAAGCACCTTAGACAGGCAAAAAACGTCTTAAGGTTAGAGGTCCAACCTTGACTCGATATTGATTTTTTCAAATCAATTACTGTAAGTGTCTTTGTTCGATTTTGAATATTTGTTGTAATCTGCTTCTATATATATATATATCAAGTTCTTCTTTTACTTTCTGTTTATATTTTACAGTATATAGCATATATTTCTTCCAACATTCTTACGACATTTTTAGTTTGAAATATTTGTCATATACTGTGTCTATGCTTTGGTTCTCGTTACTGTTTGCTTCATATATATTTTTTTAGTCTTTGTTAGAATATAGGCTTATTACTGTTTTATTAATTTATTTCATTACTGTCATTCATATTTATATTGTACGGTGCTTTACATTTCATAGTACTTTTGAATACGTGATTTGTTTTATTACTGTTTTATTATTCATGCATGAGTTTTTGACTGGAAATATTATTCTTGCTCTGTAATATTTGTGTCCGATCAAAAAGATGGGATTGGTTAATAGATGTGATGATTCGGTCATGGGTTTTTAATCTTTTACGATTATTATTGTTCATGTTTCATTACTGTTTTGAAAGCATATATATACGGTTCATATATTGCTACTGGTTTGTGATATATATATAGATTACATATATATATATATATATATATTATTTTGCTATTGTTCACGTGATTTATATATTTATATATATATATATATTTTTCATATTTTTATATATTTGTTCTAATATATATTAGTGTTAATATATTATATTTTTTATATTACTCTATTGTGTTGATTGGGTTTTTCCTTTCTTACTGTTTCTATATATATTATATATTGTTTCGGTGATAATATATATTGTTTATATATATTTTTTGAATATTTAGATTTTGTAATATTTTTATACTACAAGTGTTTATTCTTAGTTACATTATTTTTGTAGTATAATTATATTTGTATATTTTGTATACAAGTTGATCCTATTATTCTTGAATAATAGATGGCCGAAACATCTACTGGTATTGCTAGAGTGCCCGTAGCGCCACAACCTCTACATGTAACACATGGTGAGAAACCCGAGAAGTTCAATGGTCAGGACTTCAAACGATGACAGCAAAAGATGCTGTTCTATTTGACCACCCTCAATCTAGCCAAGTTCTTACGGGAGGAGGCCCCGACTTTGAACGAGGGAGAGACCGATACTACAATGGTAGCCTCGGTAGATGCATGGAAGCATTCTGACTTCCTATGCAAGAATTACATCCTTAATGGTTTGGACAACACGTTATACAACGTGTATAGTCCAATAAAGACAACAAGAGAGCTGTGGGAGTCCTTGGAAAGGAAATACAGAACCGAGGATGCCGGCACAAAGAAATTGTGGTTGGCCGGTTTCTGGATTTTAAGATGGTGGACTTGAAAACCATTATTAGTCAAGTCCAAGAGTTTCAATTGATTCTCCATGAGATCTTTGCCGAGGGAATGACTTTTAGTGAATCATTCGAAACGACAACTTTGATAGAGAAACTCCCTCCTTCGTGGAAGGATTTCAAGAACTATCTAAAGCACAAACGAAAGGAGATGTCTTTAGAAGACTTGATTGTTCGATTGAGAATCGAGGAAGATAATCGTAGTTCATAGAAGAGGGTTATGGTCCAGACCATGGAAGCCAAAGCGCAAGTTGTTGAACATTCGAAAAAGACCAACAAGAGGAAATTCGTTGGTTCAAGTTCTTCCCAAGCAAAGAAGGGAACAGATTTTAGAAAGTTCACGGGAAATTGTTTCAACTGCAACAAGCCCAGACACCGTGCAAAGGACTGCCGACAGAACAAGAAGAAAAAAGCTCAAGCCAACCTAGTTGATGATTTTGAGCTTGCTGCTGTTGTTTCACAAGTGAACTTTGTGGAAAACCCTAATACTTGGTGGGTTGATACCGGGGCCACTTGTCACGTATGTTCTGAAAGGAAGAGTTTCTCCGAATATAAAGAAGCTGCTAATGATGAGCCACTATATATGGGAAACTCTACGGCTTGCAAGGTTCGAGGCCATGGAAAGGTGGTACTCAAGATGACCTCCGGGAAGCAACTCACATTGAACAATGTTGTTCATGCTCCCGAAATCCGAAAGAATTTGGTTTCCGGCTCTTTATTGAGCAAGAATGGGTTTAGGCTCGTATTCGAGTATGATAAATTTGTACTCACCAAGAGTGGGATATTTGTGGGAAGGGGATATCTTTGTGATGGGCTTTTTAAGCTCAATGTTATGACTATTGCACCCAAGAATAAGATTATTAATAATAATATTTCTTCTGTTTACTTGGTTGAGTCCTCTACTTTATGGCATGGTAGATTAGGTCATGTAAATTACAAGACCTTGCAGAAAATCAGAAATTTGGATTTGCTTCCGAAATTTGTCATTGACAAGAATCACAAATGTGAAATTTGTGTAGAATACAAATTAGCTAAGGCTCATTTCTATTCAATAGAAAGAAGTAGTGAACCTCTAGAATTAATTCACACTGATATTTATGATTTAAAATTTGTGCAAACTAGAGGTGGTAAAAAGTATTTTATTACTTTTATAGATGATAGCACACGATATTGTTACGTCTATTTGCTAAAAAGAAAAGACGAGGCATTGGAAGCATTTAAGCTCTTTAAGAATGAGGTTGAAAATCAACTAAGAAAGAAAATAAAGAGTGATAGAGGTGGTGAATATGATTCATTTTTAATGAATTCTGTTCGGAAAATGGAATCATCCATCAAACCACTGCTCCTTATTCACCTCAACAAAATGGTATTGCAGAACGCAAGAACCGAACGTTGAAAGAAATGATGAACGCTTTGTTGATAAGTTCAGGGTTACCTCAGAACTTGTGGGGGAAAGCTATTTTATCAATTATATTTTAAATAAAATACCCCAAAAGAAGTTATACAAGACACCGTATGAATTATGGAAGGGTCTAAGACCAAACTATATACACATGAAAGTGTGGGGGTGTCTTGCGAAGGTAGCCGTTCCTCCACCTAAAAAGGTCAAAATAGGACCGAAAACTATTGATTGCGTATTCATTGGATATGCAAACAATAGTGCTGCTTACCGTTTTCTTGTATTTAAGTCGGACATTCCCGATATTCATATCAATACGATAATGGAATCAAGGAATGCTTCGTTCTTTGAAGATTTTCTTCCTTATAAGGAAAAACAAGAAAACAAGACTGCAAAGAGAACTCATGAGTCCTCGAGTAGTAATCCATATATGGATGAAGAGGAACAAGAGGAACCTAGAAGGAGCAAACGGGCTAAAGTACCGATTACTTATGGTCCAGATTTTCTAACATATTTGTTAGAAAATGAACCTTAAACTTTTAGCGAGGCTATGTCATCTCCAGAAACACAATTCTGGAAAGAGGCCGTTAACAATGAAATAGAATCCATCATGCAAAATCATACATGGCAACTGGTGGATCTTCCTCAAGGACATAAGTCTTTAGGATCCAAATGGATATTTAAGAGGAAGATGAAAGCAGATGGAACGATTGATAAATATAAAGCCCGACTTGTAATAAAAGGATACAGGCAAAAGGAAGGGCTCGATTATTTTGATACGTATTCACCAGTTACGAGAATAACATCTATTCGAATGTTAATAGCTATAGCAGCTCTTAACAATCTAGTTATACACCAAATGGATGTTAAGACAGCTTTCCTAAATGGAGATTTAGACGAAGAAATCTATATGGAACAATCCGAAGGGTTCAAAGTTCCGGGATAGGAAAGAAAGGTCTGTAGACTTGTTAAATCATTATATGGTTTAAAACAAGCTCCTAAACAATGGCATCAAAAATTTGACAATACAATGTTGTCAAATGGTTTTCGTATTAATGAATGTGATAAGTGCGTTTACGTAAAAGATACGAATAAGGGATATGTCATTGTTTGTCTATATGTAGACGATATGTTGATCTTAGGCAGTAACTATGAGATCATAAAAGCTACCAAAACTTGGTTGACCAGTAAGTTTGATATGAAAGATATGGGTGTAGCTGATGTGGTTTTAGGAATTAAAATTTCTAAAACACAAGATGGCTTGGTAATATCTCAAGATCATTATGTAAATATATTCTTGAGAAATTCAGTAAGAATGATACCGATATAGCCAAAACACCCGTAGATGTTTATTTACATCTAAAGAAAAATACTGGTGACGCAATATCTCAATTAGAATATTCGCGAATAATTGGTAGTCTTATGTATCTTATGAACTGCACAAGACCAGATATAGCTTACTCAGTTAGCAAACTGAGTAGATTTACTAGTAATCCTAGAGAGGATCACTGGAAGGCCATTGTGAGGGTACTTAGATATTTGAGATACACCTCAAGTTATGGACTGCACTATACAAGATATCCAGCTGTACTTGAAGGGTACACTGATGCAAACTGGATATCCGATACTAAAGATTCTAAATCTACTAGCGGATTTATCTTTACTATTGGAGGAGCTGCAGTGTCATGGAAATCTTCTAAACAAACATGTATTGCCAGATCCACTATGGAATCTGAGTTTATAGCTTTAGATAAAGCTGGAGAAGAAGCAGAATGGCTTCAGAATTTTTTAGAAGATATTCCATGTTGGCCGAAACCTGTGCCGGCAATAAGTATACATTGCGATAGTCAATCTGCAATTGGTAGGGCACAGAGTAGTTTATATAACGGTAAATCTCGACACATTCGTCGAAGACACAATACCGTTAGACAGTTGCTCTCAAATGGAATTATCTCTATTGATTATGTAAAATCAAAGGATAATATTGCAGATCCACTTACTAAAGGTTTAACGAGAGAGCAAGTAAATACATCATCGAGGGGAATGGGTCTTAAGCCTATAAATTAAAGTTACATAGTAGAAACCCAACCTAGCTGACTGGAGATCCCAAGATCTAGGTTCAAAAGGGACAACTAAATTATGTAACTGTGTGTAAGCACTAAAAGAGTTAAACACTCTTATCCATTCCTATGATGATTTAGTGCTGCCTGCAAGGTAGGATAAGCTATGCTTTTAATGATTCTTATAGCTTGATAAATAATCAAGTGGGGTATTGCAGGATACTCTTAATGAGCAATCACCTATTATGAGTAAGAAACGTGGCCACTTCTATGAGAATTGATCAGGCTAAATCCTCTAGAGTACTCATAAGAAACCAGGAAGTGTCCGAGGCCAAAATGGACACAACCGTGAGAGCCGAAGATGTTCGAAGGGGAATTGTATGATAATTATTGTCTTGGTTTACACTAAAGGCTGAATAGTTCAAGACATCATGTTCACTAGTTAGCCGAGTAAATCCGATAGTTATTCACTATGGAGGGTTCAAAGCCAAAAGCTACCTATCTTGATGCAATTACTCTTCAAAGAAAGTCTCTCTCGTACTCCGAGTCAATTTGTCATTTTATTCAGACAATTTCCATTCATGTGGGGGATTGTTAGATATCATAGTATATATTAAGTGTGTATATATATACGAAATACGTATTCTAATACGTAGGTTGTTGTAGTAAGATACACGGTGTACATTTACGTACACAAATGATATCAAAGTGAATGAGAAATTAATCTCATTATTTACCCACTTGAAGAGGAAGGAAAGTTGGTTGAAGGTATGTGTGGTAGTCAATCCCACATAGGACTAAGAATGACTTTAGCTTATAGTTTATATAAGCTAGAGTGTCATGATGGGTTGGGCCCCAAGGGGCACCCAAGTTTTTTGTGGAGGGTGAGGACCTACACAACTTGGGCTGGACCACACGCGCGCGCCGCCGCCGCCGAGCCGAGCCGAGCCGGGCTGGGTCGGGTTTGGGTTTGGGTCAGTAATTAATTTTTTACTGCCCAACCGGCTTAATTTTGTCCAAACCGGACCAGCTCAACACCAAGAAGCCGAACCAGCTTTATGTTTGTCCGAATAATTCTTCTTCTAGAATGTGTCTGTTCGGTTCTTTGCCTTTTTCTGTTGTGTCTTGCCTGTTGGATTGAACCGGTTCATTGGAAGAGTCTTGTCTTTTGGCCGAACCGATTCCTGTCCAACAGATGTGTCTGACCGAACAGACTTCTCTGTATCTATAAATAGGGTGTTTGTATCTGTCACTACTCACTAATTCACCGAAAATATTCTTGCCTTCTGAGAGAGAGACTTCAACATTCTTCTGTTCGCTGTGTTGCATCCGGGTGTGCTCTCATTTGCAAGGTATATCGAGGAAACCTGGGAGACGATTTGCATCGACACTGTAAGCACCTTAGACAGGCAAAAAACGTCTTAAGGTTAGAGGTCCAACCTTGACTCAATATTGATTTTTTCAAATCAATTACTGTAAGTGTCTTTGTTCGATTTTGAATATTTGTTGTAATCTGCTTCTATATATATATATATCAAGTTCTTCTTTTACTTTCTGTTTATATTTTACAGTATATAGCATATATTTCTTCCAACATCAACAACTCCAAAACTTGGTCACCACAAGTCATTTTTGTGTGTTTTGTTCTTCACTGGTCAAGGTCTGTTTGAAGCGTTGGTGACAATGAGGAAAGGGTTATTGTTTCTTGGTAGCTTGTTTGATGTTATATTTTTCTCCCTTTAATGTTATTTGGTAGGGTTTTTTTGTTTGTTTCCTTAATGTCCAGAACTGGTTTTGAGATTTTGGCTTGGTTTATGGTGTGCTTGGTGTTTGGTCTTAAGAAGAGCTTACTACTAGTCTTGTTGCTAGCTAGCTCTTATCTTTTGGATTTTATTAATAAAATCTAGTTGATTTAGAATATATATATATATATATATATATATATATATATATATATATATATATAAAGAGCAGATCCGATTCGACGATTGTGAACTTCAGAAATTTGCTTTACAAGATGGATGAAGCTTTTATACGATTCCCTTTTCTTTTTGTTTCATTTTAATACCTTAACAACACATTTGATTTAAATATAGACACAAAAATCGTAATGAAAGATACCAATATGCTATTTAAGAGTCAATAATGAAAACGAGAGGCAAATATATATATATATATATATATATATATATATATATATATATATTATTCCTCAAGTGTTTGCTTAAGCCCTTTATTTCAGCCACTGATCTCTAAGTTAATGTGTTAAAAGGATAAAATAAATAAAATGGAATAAAGAGAGAAACACAGAGATTAGATTAATTATACATATATTAACTAGAATTATAAGAGAGCCTCTCAACGAAAATAATGATTTAAAAATATAGAGAATTTTAACCATCAAAAGGGTAAGATTAGGAAAAAAAGGGGGGAAATGAAGATTTAATTTGTTAAAATATTAATTAACATAAAACTAGGTTTCATGTTCAAGTTCTATCATGTTTGAATTTGATTTATGTGTTGGTTTATTGATTAGTTGATTTTTTTTTATTTGATTTAATTCAATTATTTTTTATATAAATATAATATTTGATTATAATTGTAATTTAATTTAATTAAAAAATATAAACATCTTTTTTCTTGTAATAGCAACAAATTAAAAAGTAGTTGAAACCTATGTTGCTCCGACTCTTCATTTTTCTTGAAGTATCCGTGTCCGACGCATATCTTGATATGGGTACGGGGATATGATTCCCCAAAGAGCTTCCAAACACATGAAAAAACTTAAAATAAATCGAACATACCAGTGTCCGATACTCACACTCGAATCTGAGTAACATAGGTTGAAACGCCTATCAAAGTAGTATACACTGGCATGGATAGTAACAGTAAACTCCATTACAAAAAGGAAAACTAAGACATGCTTAATTTATTAATTACTACTAGTAGAGTAGTACAATTTCACGTCTAGTGAAAATTATATATATCATTAATTCCAGTTAAATTAACACACATAGAGTCATACTCATACAGGTAGAGCTGGTGACAGTAAAATATTATAAAGTAAAAGTAATTAAGATTGATATATAGAGCTAGCTAGTAGCTTAGGTGAAAGTTGTCAAAGGACTTGAGAAATCGGAGGGCAGCATCCCTAGCCTTCTCAGGTGGAGGAGTTGCCGGTGCCAGTGCCTCAAACTCTGCCTTCCATTTAGCTATGCATTTCTTGTTTTCTTCTCCTTCCATAGGAATGAATGAAAAAGTAACCCTGTAAGGATCATACATCTCCTTCAAATCTCCTCCAATCACCTCATATGTCACCGATCGTCCCATTTCCACCTTTTCTATCTTCTCCATTGATTCTTTCACATAATTGCATACAGCTGCATATATAATTAGAGATTCAATTAATAATTAGGCTATGATTTTCCAGACTTTTGAATTAAATAAGTAGTTTAGTCAGTGTTCAAGTTTGCAAAACAAAACAAAAATTTGTGGAATGGCCAACACTAAATTTTGCCTTGAGTTGAGTGAGACAAAACTTGTATTTTCTAAGACTTTTGAATCATTTTTTTGTCTTTTAACTATCTACAAACGTTTTATTATTTGGAAGATCAGTTTGATCCTTCTAACAAATAATTAATTGCTTAATAATTCAAGTTAAAATGGATTGTATTAATCGAAGTAGAGGTTTGATCATGCAGTTTTTGGTATTTCGATCAGCCCACGTTATTCTATATGTCGTGACGAAAATCTGAGAAGATCATGTGTTTAATTTCCTAAACTATAAAACTTTCCAAGCTAACACTACCAGTTAATATCAAAAACCAAGTTTTTGTGGTCATAATCATATATAATAATTCGAGCTTGATGTCAAGAGATTTCATAGAGAAGAGAGAGAGATTCAAATTCAATCTAACCTAATAACGAGGGGATAGGGACATGTATGTATGCATGTATGTATGTATGTATATATAAGTATACCAGGACCAAGCTTGAAAAGCCTCAAACTTCCAGGGCCACCATCTCCTTGTATGTACTCAGCCCCAGACAGCATTTCAGGGTTGATTTTGCTAATGATTTCGTTGTTTCTGTACATTTCCCAAGCTTTCCCGGCTGGGATGTTGAGCACCACTTCTCCTTTCATGATCTTCATCTTCCTCTCTCTCTGGTTTCTTTGTTTGTTTTGTGAGTATGGGTGAGACCTAAAAAAGGACAAGCATTTTATAGATATGATGTCCAGGTGGAGTTTAGTTTAACAATAAGACAAGGCAATTAAGCCCACGTAATGCGCTCTCTCTCTCTCTCTCTTCCAAGTTTTTTATTATTATTTATTTATGACGCTGCTATATACACAGAGTTTGTTACACAATTATTGCAAACATATGTTATTTAGTCCTTCAAGTTTTTTTTTCTTTCAATTTAATCTTTATATCTATAATTTCTAATATAATTTTTACACAAACATGTCTCTAATATCAAAATAAACTCAGATAATATAAGCAACAATTAAAGCAATAATTAAAAATATAAAATTAAATAATTAATGAAAACATAACATATAAAACACATTAAATATTAAACAGCTTTTATTATACAAAAAAATAGAGTACTTATAATACAGGGAGACAATTACACACCGGAAGCATACATTAGTTTGTAAATGAAAGATTACACTGAAAATGAAAACATACAATTTTTTTTTTATGGTTTTTGACAAGCTGGAATAGAATTAAGCACACTCACACTTAATTTACAAACACTCAAATATTATATAAGGATTCTGAAGGTAAGGAAGGAAATTGAAAGAAACTTTTGAGGGCGAACTGATGGCTTAGAAAATGCTATAGGCTATCTCAAATATGTTTTCAGCTCTATACCTTTGATGAAGAAATGATTCCCTATATAGAAAATGGGGGAGGCTTTATATTTTGTAGGTGAATTCCTTTCTGATAAGAATTTTTGGTTTTTCTGCATTATTGGGTTTTTAATGATCGATTCAATATGTCTTGCATTATTGTTTTAATATTTTTACAGTCTTCTTGAATTCTTCTATTGACACTTTATTAGTGGCTTTCGCACTAACTAAAACTATTCAAGCATAATGTCTTTTCATGGAAAAAGAATGGTACTTGAAGAAGGGGACTATATTTCACCAAAAAATTTATATCTTCTTCTTAATTCTCCAAGTGGTCCTAATTATATGGACTCCTGCTTCACATATCTTTTTGAGTTCTTTTTCTGTTTTTTTTTTATAAGCCGGTAAATGCTTCTCCATATAACTCTAAATGCAATAATTCTTTTTTGGCTGATTCTAGTAATCTTCTTCTCATTTTTGACTGTGATATATTCAATGTGCATGGACCTGAGAAATAAAGTTGTTATAAAACTTTATCCACATAATTCTTTTCTTCTTATGGCTCCAATTGGAAAAAAAATTTGGATAGACTGAAATTATTTTTATTAATCTATGAGAATAGTCAGTCATATCAAACTTATCCCACCATTTTACTAAGATTATCTTTTGTAACCATGGATTTGTTTTTGAATTTTCAGGATGAGAAATATTATATTCTCAATGGAGTATCCAAGGAAATTGATAATGAGTTATAAATTTATAGTTTTTAGATAATTGTTATTATATTTAAAATCATTATATTTTTTATTGTAAGACTTTTGAAGCATATCTAGGAAAATTGATAATGACATTTATATTTTCTTGTCTTACTAGGGGCTAAACCATTCAAAAAAATTTAAATTGATTTTATTTATTTATTTGAGTACCGTTTTTTAATATTTTTTTATTTCTTTCAGAAGAAAAATATTTTTTAACATTTTATTATCCATTTTAAAATATATTTCTATA
This sequence comes from Fremontodendron californicum, assembly GCA_030761205.1. NCBI lineage: Eukaryota > Viridiplantae > Streptophyta > Magnoliopsida > Malvales > Malvaceae > Fremontodendron > Fremontodendron californicum. The sequence continues at coordinate 6,195,930 of JAULJL010000025.1, read as the reverse complement.
ACATTGGTATTAAAATCTGAGAAAGTTGGGGAACTTGATGTTTTTGATTTTTCTTGTTCTTGTATTAATATTTTTCTGGTTTCTATCTCATAACTTGGGTGACTAATCTGTTCTGTTGATTGTTTTACAAAATGACAAGTTATTTTTGATATGTTATCTGGTATGTCAGAGCTTGATGCCTTAGATGGAGCTATATAAGATATGCTTGAGCTCTTCTACTACTTCCTAATTCTGAAATACTTAACCTTGTTATTCTATTTTGAGTAAATTTGATTTCTATATCTTCATCTTCATATTCTACAATTCTTTCAATTTCTTGTGATCTAAGAGGTTTAGGTGGAGGTTTTGTATGTACATCTATTTATTTGGGAGTTTTATATTATACCATTTAATTGGTTTAAATTCTATTGAATTTGATTTTTGTGTATTTAATAATATTGTTTCTCTTTTAGATGATTATAATAATATAGCATTTGGACATATAGTATCATTACTTTGTAATATACTCTATATACTAATGGTAAATTGTGAGATATCTTTAACATATTAAATCTTGATCTTTTTAAAATAACAGTTAAGGTTTTCATTATTTGTTGATCTTTTAATGATATAGTATAATTTGGACTAGAATTAAAATATACTGGTCCTTTATACAAATTTGGTTCTACTATACCTAATATTGAATCTGTGAATTTAGTGTGTCTACAATCTCGAAGACAAATTATACTAAATTTTGTAATTCTAATCTAGTTAGAGTTTTGACAGCAACTTGTACTAGTCCTATATGTAAATATTTAAATCCTCTTATATGATTTTCAAGCATTCTATTTGATAATAATTTAAAACTAATATCTTCTTTAATTACTCGAATAGTATCTTATATTGTTCCTAATATAAAGTTTTTTTTTTTATTTATAAATTTCATAATCAGGTACTTTAAGAATTTTTTATTTTTTATTTTACCTTTTTTATACATCTCTAAATATTATTTCTTCTGAATTTTTCTCAATTCTACTTAGCTATAAGATTTCATTATCTTCACTTTCATTCCTAGAGTCATCTAGATAATACCCTGAAAGTTCTTGCTATCTTATAAATTCGATTAACTTTTTAGTCTTTTGATGTTTAACTTAATTTGCTATCTATCAATGACTTACTTCACAAACTGCCTTTAACTCAATCATTCAACGAAACTTATTTGGAAACTTAACTTGGATGATAGTCAGATTTTTCTTAAGACCTAAAGTGATATTTGTTCACTTAATAACAAAAAATTTATGCTATGTTTAGAAAGCTGAATTTGAAAATTTGGATTTGGATTTCATTTGCTATTAAATTGTGATAATTAAATGCATACATTATGTATAAATTAGTTAAATTTAATATGATTATATATTTGAAAGGTATACAAACATGAATTTCAAATTCACAACTATCTATAAATATTTCAAATTCACCATTACATAGGCATCCAATAAATTTATGAATTTGAAAATAATCATTAATGTTACATTTACATGTGTTTCGTTACAAAAATTTATACTATTTTTGAAATCCAAATCCATATTTTAAAATCCAAGTTTTCAAATGCAACATTAAAGTGTTCATCTAATTTTTATTTTAGGGACTTAAGTGAAAACTAATAAAATCTTTACGGACTACAATAAAGTTTTAAAAATTTATGGGTAAAACTATATATATGTGTGTTTAGTCTGTATTTTTAGTATGTTTATATGACTTTTTGTTTTTTTATAGGGAACGATAGACATGTCTTGCCTCGATAGCAAATTAACCCCTAGATGAGGTCCCTTTAGCTATAAAAATATATTTTTTTTAAAAATCATAAAAAACCCAAAGGAAGAATTCAACCAAGTTCATCAACCATCCATCTTTCAAAAGATAGATGCCAATCTCTTCTTCATATATGCCCATATTTAAGAAGGGATAAACATTGACGTCACATGCCTTTGCTGTACTAATTAACAAGAGACTTGAGTTCATGCTCATCAATTGGAGTTAGTAAAAGGAATTTTCAAAATGGTCATTTTCTTCCTCATTCCAACTGTAACTGTAAGTGATAGAGGAAAAAGGAAAAGGAGATGGAGATGGAAAGAGCCCCTGGCCTGACCAAGGCTAAGCCAGATTTATGAATTATGTTAATGTCACATTCCTAAACCTGTCCAAAGGATCGGGCTAGTAGTCAGATTCGAATTAAGCCGAATTTGAACAAAGAATTTTATAATCCAAACCGACTCGATCCATATTACTATTCATTTAATAATTTTTTTTAAAATTTAATTATAAAAATATATAAATATTAATATATAAATATTTTTTAAATATTTTTAATTAGTGAAATGAATTTTTTGATCTGGCACAAACTGAACCTGGGCAAACAAATTAAAATTTTCCGGGCCCGACCCATCCATGAATTAAATAAGTACTACTTTACCAAGGAATTATTCCATTGGCATTCAGTAATAATAGTGGATTCCGGAATCGAGTCTAAAATAGATGGAATGCTGACACTATAAGCACTGCAATTTTCAAACACCCTCTGCCGCTGCATGCCCCTTCAATTCCTTCATTCTTTTATGTGTATTTGCTTTTCATTCTCCAGGATTTTCTTATTTCTTCTCAACAAAAATTAAAACAAAACAAAAAGAAAAACATCAAGCAACCCTAATTGCTACAACCAGATTCTAATACATGATGTGTAGTTGTACTACATTATCAGCTTCTTTTCTTTTCCTTTTTGCTGAGTCGGCATTTAGTCCTTGGCACAATTTTTGTTGATATCTTCTAAGGTACCCTCTCTAGTTGGATGTTTACTTTGGAATTGTGGTAGCTTTTCTTGTGGTGTTGCTCCTGTTTGATCTGTAGTTCTGTTTCTTGGTGAAACTTTTGTATCTCATTGATGATCATATTTTGATCCTTAATAAATGTTGATTTAGCAAAAAGAAAATTCAAAGAAGTTGGTAAAGTATTGAAACTCTTCAATTAACATCTCTTTGTTTGCTAACCACATATAAGCAGAAACAGGAACCTAAGTAAGGGAAAATTTAGAAGGGAAAAAAAAAAATCGAAAGCAGACTTGGCTGTACATTGGTAAACTGCAAACCAAGTTGAACACGTCAAACATGTCATGCACCTATAAATTAAACAAGCCAAAATGAATATGGGTCCATGAACTGCAACAAAGGGTTTATTGTTTAAAACTTAAAAGAAATCGCTTACCGGAAGAAGAAATGAAATCGAGCTAGCTAGGGATTGGAGGAGGCTGAGGAGTAGACCTGGTAATTTTAGACACGACACGAAAATAAGACAATCGTACGGCACGCTTTAATCGTGTATGGATTTTATATAATCGTGTTTCGTGTCATAATCATGTCGACACGTTTATGACACGTCAACTTCGTGTCATAAACGTGTTAAACACGCATAATACGCCTAAGACACGGTTAAGATACGATTAGAACTAATCGTGTCATAAACGTATAAACGTGTCGACACGTATCCGTTAACACGTTTAATACACGTTAAGTTATTGTATATTAAACCCCTAAACTCAACCCTAAAAATTACCTCTCTCTCATTGTAGAGCCGTTTCGCGTTCTCTTCTTCTTCGTCTTCATCAGTCTTACAACAACAAAAAAAACCCTAAACAAAAGCAGTTGCCGCTGGCCAAAAAAAACAAAAGCTTCTTTCTTAGACTCATTTTCGGAGTTACAGATCTCTAACAATGGCTTCAAACCCTCAGGTAATTTTCGAGTCAGATCTCTCTCACTATCTCTATTTTCTTCATTGTTTGTTATCTCTATTTTCTTCATTGTTTGTTATTTAGCATGCTGTTTGGTTATTAGTAGCAAATAAAATCCGTTTGCTAGTTTGTTTGTTGCATCGTATGTAATACGTATACAACAAAAAGTTTTCATTTTTGTTGTTTGGTTGTGCTTTGTAATAGGAAAGAACAAAGTCATTCTTGATTTCATGACTACCACTACCAGTATCTAAACCTGTAATCTGTTATTGACAGCAATCAAATTTACTATTATTGTAGGTGGACTTTGATAATACAATCAAATTCTGTTTCTATGGGTTTGGATGAAGGAGAATATGATGTCGTGGAGGTCGAGGTAGATGAGATTGAAGAGAAAGGAAAAAAACAAGCGAAACGCAAAAGGAAGCACACTTCAAATGTTTGTACAGTCTTTGGGTTATTGCCCGAGAAAACGATTACCGGCGCTCAAAGAGCAAAGTGCAAGCTGTGTAATGCTATTAAGAATTATGACAGTAGGCATGGAACAGGTAATCTAAAATGCCATATGAACAATTGTGATAGGAGAGACACTCGTGACCTAAGTCAAATGATATTGTCTGCAGAACATGGGTCTAAGGTAGCAAGGTCTTCAAAATTTGATCCTGAAAAATATCGTGAATTGTTAACAGCTGCAATTGTCATGCATAATTTGCCATTATCATTTGTAGAGTACTCTGGCATTAAGGCTGTCCATTCTTATTTGTATGAAGATGTGACTTCGATCTCTAGGAACACTACTAAAGCTGATATTCTTAAGATGCATAAAAGAGAAAGAAGTAAGATAATGCAATTGCTTAAGGATTCACCTGGTAGGATTAGTCTGACTTCTGATTTGTGGACTTCTGTCACAACTGATGGGTATATATGTCTTACTGCTCACTTTGTTGATCAAAATTGGATTTTACAGAAAATGATCTTGAGTTTTTCCTATATGCCACCGCCACACAATGGTGTTGCATTAAGTGAGAAGGTGTATTCATTGTTGACTGAATGGGAAATTGAAAGTAAATTGTTTTCTTTGACATTGGATAATGCTTCTACTAATGATGCTTTTGTTGAGTTCTTGAAATCACAATTGAACACGAGGAAAGGACTTTTAGGAGGTGGTCAGTTTTTTTCATCTAAGATGTTGTGCTCACATTCTTAATTTGATAGTGCAAGATGGTTTGAAAGAGGTTAATGATGCTGTAAAAAAAGTGAGGGAAAGTATTAAATATGTGAAAGGTTCTCAAGTGAGAAAACAAAAATTCATAGAATATGTGAACCTAGTGAGTTTAAATGCGAAAAAGGGATTGAGACAAGATGTGCCAACTAGGTGGAATTCCATATTTCTCATGCTTGAAAGTGCACTTTACTTTCGCATGGCTTTTTCTCACTTGGCAATCAGTGATTCGAATTATAGGAGATGTCCATCTTTAGATGAGTGGGATGATGTTGAAAAGCTTTGCAAGTTCTTGGGTGTCTTATATGATATTACTTGTCTGTTTTCTGGAACAAATTATCCCACGGCCAATTTATACTTTCCTTCCATTTGCAAGGCACGTTTAACCTTGAATGAATACTTCAATGATGCTGATGTGTATATGAAAAATATGGCTGCCCAAAATGCTTGTTAAATTTGAGAAGTATTGGTCTGAATTTAGCTTGATTTTAGCTATAGCTGTGATATTGGATCCTCGCTACAAGCTTCAATTTGTTGAATGGAGTTACAAGAAGCTTTATGGGAATGATTCAATAGAATTCAGAAGTGTTAGAGATAGTTTGTTTTCTCTTTATGATGAGTATGTTGTCAAGGCTTCTGATCATGGTTCATCCTCAAATGTTTTCTTCTCTTGATAGCATGGGTACTACAAATGATGTCTTTAAGGTAGTTCATTTATTTTTCTTAAATGTTATTCTTGATTCAACTTTAATATTTTTTATGTAGTTTTTTTATAATTCTATCTTTTTAATTTTATACATTTGAACTTTATTTCTTAACTAGGAATTCGACAGTTATGACATTGAGTATGGGAATACTATACAAAAATCTGAACTAGAGATTTATCTTGATGAACAAAAGATTGATAGGAAACAAGAATTAAATATCTTACATTTTTGGAAGGCAAACCAGTTTCGGTATCCCGAGCTTGCTATCATGGCACGGGATATATTGAGCATTTCCTATTTCAACAGTGGCATCCGAATCTGCCTTTAGCATTGGTGGTAAGGTTATTGACCAATATCGGAGCTCACTCAAGCCCGATATTGTGGAAGGAATTGTTTGCTATAAGGATTGGTTATTTGGAGAAATTGGTAAGGATATTTCTTCCCCTTTTTATTGAATATATTTTACTCTTTTTATATCATCAATTCATCACTAGCACTAGCACAATTGTGAATATAAACTTTGTCAATGTAGATTCTACAGAATTGAAGTTAAATGAGATTACATAAGATATCGTTCAGTTGGATATTAGCAAAGAAGATTCATCCAAACTTTCCATGACTAGTGAAGTTAAAGTTTATAGATCTTGAATGAAAGGTTAGTATTGCAGATAGCATAGCCGTGAATTGTCTTTTACTCTTTTGGTATCATCTGATTTATTATTATGATGTTTGTGGTTTCAAGTGATTTACAGATTTAGTCTTGAAGTTTGACAAACTTTCTTTTTCTGATGCAGTGAAACAGTAGGAAGAGAGGAGGAGAGGGAAGCTGACAGTTGAATCTCAAGGATAGCCTTATTGTTCTTGTCTTCTTGATCTACTCTGCAGCTCCAAAGTCCAAATATTAAGGAATAAAATTGTGTTTGACAATATTTATGTGCTTAGCTTACTGTCTTTTTGTTATTAACTACTACCTATGCTTACAAACTACTTTGTTTCATGTTGGTAATTTGTATGTTAACTTTAAGCTTTCAAACTACTACATATGTTTGATGTTGGTATGTAAAATCAGTTATTCGTGTTTATTCGTGTTATTCGTGTATTGTCGTCCAAAATTAAACAAATTAGTTTTAAACGTGTTAGTCATGTCGTGTCACGTATAACACGAATAAAAATCGTGTCGTGTTCGTGTTTTAAAATTAGACCCGTTTAGTTATTTGTGTTGTGTTCGTGTTTTAGTTAATCGTGTCGTGTCAAAAATGAGATACGAAACACGACACGACGACACGATTTGCCAGGTCTACTGAGGAGTGGCTTTTATCCAGCTCCGCAGACAACATGTGATGTAGAAGAATATCAACTCTGTGACTACGAGCCTTTGTGCTGCATCAGACCAGGATAGAAGAAAACCAAAATGCAACATATGATTGTAGATACTTGATCTTGACTACAAATATATTATCTTTTCTTAAAAAAAAAATAAAGTTGTTTTACCGAAAATTACATTTTCCCGTACAATAGCAAAAGTAATCCAGAACAAGTAACAATGTCGCTTCGTACTGAAGGTTGCTTCAGTAAAAGTTCTTTCATTGAAAAACTCATGTTCAGAACAGTTCTTTTTCAGAACAGCCTCTGTTCAGAACGTCTCTTGTTCAGAACAACCTCTGTTCATAACAGTTTCTGTTTGGAATAGCTCATGTTCAGAACAGCTTCTGTTCATAACAGCTCATGTTCAGAACAGCTCTTGTTCATAACAACTCATGTTCGGAATAGCTCCTGTTTGAAACAACTTCTTCATGGAACAACTCATTCACAAAACAACATTTTCATGGAAAAGACACCTCTATCGAAGATTATCCTACAAAAGACGTTCTACCCTGTGTTGTTAACGACGCAAGGCGCTCTCTAGGCGCTAAGACCTCTATATCGCCTAAGGCGAAAGGCGCAAAAAAAAAAACACTCGCCCGAGCAAAATAAGGCGCATATATATAAATAAATATATATAACATATCAAATAAAAATTAATGTATTATATGTAACTAATAAACTAAACTATAATATAGTTCATTTTATTAATTCGAAAGATTGCCTAATCTATTCCAAAGATAAAGCACCATAAGTATATATGTAATTAATAGTCATCGCCATCAGACACTAGCTCTAAGTTTCCTTCACTTTCATATTCTTTTGAATCATAACCATCTACATATTGCTATTCTTCATTATCATCTTCCTCTTCAAAAGTAGGTTGGGAAGTTGAAGCCTTTGATCTACATTTTGCTTGAATTCTAGTACAATTCCTTGTTTCTCCAACACCTGCATCACTTGCTATCGCACCCCATGTCAATCCATCATTATCGAATACCAAATCATCTTGTGCATCATTAGAAGAGTGTTCACCCATCTTTTCAATTAACCACTCATTACTTTCATCAATGTCTCCTAATGAAATAGGATCAATAACATCACGTCTGTTATATCGTTCCTTGAGCTTTTGGTTGTACTTCACATAAACTAGATCATTTAATCGCTATTGTTCTAGTTTATTTCTCTTTTTTGTGTGTATCTACAGCACAATTAATTATAAAATTATGTTATCATATATTTTAACTCCTAAATGAATCAACTAATGAATGAGAACAAGTTGAACTTACTTGCTGAAATACACTCCAATTACGTTTACAACCAGAAGCACTACAAGTCAAACTCAAAATTTTGATGGCTAATTGTTGTAAGTTTGGAGTTGAGCTCCCATACAAGTTTCACTATTCAGCTGTGAATCATTAAGAATAAAATTAATGAACTAATTATCATCAAGTATTCAAATAATATATTTCTTATAATTTTCAATTAATAAAGATAAATAACTAAGTATATTTAGGTTACTTGTACCTTTTGTTTTCCTTGATCTAATAGCTAATAGGATCCCAAAGAGTCCTTTTGCTTTTCTTATATGTATACAATTCACTCATGATTTTATCTTGCACTTCTTGACTTGAATTAATTTTGCAATGCAGGCATATAATCTCGATGTTATTTCTTCATCAAACTCTATTCTTGGACTATCATAAAAGAACTCCGGATTCAAGTAGTGTCCAGCTGCATGTAATGGATGATGTAGTCGACAGTCCCATCTTGTATAAATGATTTTAAAGATTTCTTTGTACTTCTCTTTATTCTTACCAAATGCTTCCATGATTGCTTCTTTAGATCTATCCATAGCCTCATATATATATATATATATATATATATATCCCAAGTTAAGTTTTTTTCCATTGTCAACGAGTCAGAGAGCTCAAACTAAAGAACCCATAGCCTTGAGAGTGAAGATTACACCATTCCAAAATGAAGACATTAGAATAATGTCAGAAACTCGTTTAGCCTTTTGATTCTTTGTCCATTTACTTGACACCCAATCTTGAGAAGTGAACATGGTTCTTAAATTCACCTTTTGCTTGTGAATGCACTATAATGTGAGATAGGATGTGCAAAAACGAGTTTTACCAGGTCTAACCAACTCTCTTTGTTTTGTAAACTCTCTCATCATGTTTAAGACAACAGTGTGGTTATAGATAAAACCAGTGACAACAATTGCTCTTTCTAAAGTCTTACTGACTTGAGGAATCTTGCCAATATCTTCTAGAATGAGATCAATGCAGTGTGCAACACATGGTGTCCAATAAGATGTGGTCATTTCGCTTGTAAAACATTTACCTAATTCAAAAAAATCAACACATGAAATAAGATTTACAAATATAAAATATAGAAGAAAACATAAATCAGATTTCAAAAATGAAAGTAAAAAAAATCACCAGCCATGACAAAATTACTTGCATTGTCTATGACTACTTGGACAACTCTGGCTTCTCCCACATGCTCCACAAAAGAATCTAAAAATTCAAACATTTTCTCCCCAATTTTTACATAGGCTGAAGCATCAATGGATTTAACAAACATGGTTCCAACAGGACAATTAACCAAAAAATTCATCAAACTCCTATCTTTGATGTCAGTTCATCCATCTGATATAAGAGAACACCTATGCTTCACCCAAGCCTCTCTATGACTCTTGAATAGATCATTTGTATAATCTGTCTCCTTTTTAAATAGTGAGACTCTTAACTCATGGTAGCATGGTGGTTTCAAGTTAGGACCGTACTGTCCAATAGCTTCAATTGCCCACTTAAAGGTATCTAACTTTGCAACATTGAATGGAATGCCCGCTTGGTAGAAAAACGCGCAATGTATTGACATGCTTCTTCTCTTTGCTTCTTATCACATGCATATTTAATATTTGCTTGCTTCATTTTTTCTTACTTTCTCAACGAAACTACTTTCTTTTGCTTTTGATAAACGAAGGAATACATTGCACCCTTTTGCCTTTTTTCTTTTCTTGGAATTATCTAATTGGTTGAAACTTGGGAATGATCTTTTGCCTTTATTGTTTCCTTCATCCTCTTCATCATCAATTTCCACCACATTGCCAAACTCATCAAAGTCCGATAACTTGTCATAATTTTCTTTTTGATTTTTTTCTCATTCATGTAAGACAAATGCTCTTCTTTAACATTTGCTGGAGTCTTCAAGCATGGTTTAGCATTTCTGTGATTACAAGCTTGATGTTGCTTGGCTCGATATATTCCATCTTTTGTGATCTTTTGAAAAACATACAAGTGACAAAATTCGGATATTTGGGATCATTAAAAAATTGTACTTCCACTCGGGATCTTTTTTTTATTATTTTCACTTGAAGTAGGAGTATTACTTGTCATTTGAAACTTCCTGTAACAATTTAAGAAAAAATAAGAACATTACTATAATAAAGAAAAGATAGCTAAAAATTTATAATAATTTGATAATTGACACTGAAATAAAATAAAAAATATATATTCTAAATTCTTACATGTGCTTTGAATGCATTGTTGTCCAATAAAAATATATAGTAGTAGTTTAAGAATCACGGTGTCCAATAAATAAATATAGTAATTTGGCTATAGACTTAGCAAAAAAAAATGGTCTTATTTGTTAAACAAAAATAGAGCTACGTTTGCTCTGTTTTTGTTTTAAAAAACAGAGCAAACGTTGCTCTGTTTTCAAATACAGAAACAGAGCAAACGTTTCTCTGTTTTTGAATACAAAAACAGAGTTTTTTTAAAAGAAACATAGTGAAAAAGAAAAGAATAAATAATAAGAAAATAGAAACTAATTCATAAAGGGAGTAAAGAGTAGAGCTAAAGAAGAAGAAAAAAAAAATAAAAAATATATAACGTACATTTTTTTGTAAGAGTAGTCAACAGTGAACAACCAAAGCTTGAACTGAGTTGAAAGTATTCTGATGGCTTCAAATACTTTGTTTTAACCTAATAAAATTGGTGGCTGGGTTTGTTTTTAAAGAAAATCAAGAATGAATATGGTAAGTTTAACTTTTATAATTAAAAAAAAAGTTGGAGCCTTGACATCACTGGTTAAAACATCACAAGCTCCTTGACATCACTGGTTCTACCTGATACTACTTCACCGAAGCAGAAAAAGTGAAGATAACCCTGGAATATGGTAGGATTCTTGAGTTAATTTCACTATTGGGATGTTCTAGAGAGCTTGGCTTGGTGGATTAGATATGAAGATAGTTAAGAGGTCTTCTCTTAACCTTTCCCGTGAAGTATGAGTGCTTCTCCCTTTCTTTCATAACAAATAGTGGAATCTTGTTCACTATTCACTATTACCAACAACAATTTAAACTCCCATCAAACAAAGCATTAATACCTTAGTAACTGAAAATTACCTCCTTTATTCCTATTTAATACTTATGATATGTAACTCTTATTCTTGACACCTATAAATAGGAGCTCCCATAACTCATTGTACGACTTTTGGTCATTTGAGTAAACTTTCTATCTAAAGTTCTCTCTGCAATTCTCTCTTCTCTAATTCCTTTCTCAGCCTTGCTTCACCATTTCCTTATTTCCTCCGCCTTACTTACTGCCACCTGCCAATGTGCTCAGTACTTTAGGGTCTGCTCTAGTCTTCCTCTCCCTCCCGACACATTCCGTTTCACTTGTTTGCAATATTTCCTCTCTCTACCAAAGAACCCTCTACAATGGTTAACATTAAACAACTAAAATGTAAGTAAATGATAAATTGTAGAAATATCGAGACAGCAAATACAAACCCAGCAAGTCTTCTTCGATTTTTTCCTGATCCGACATCCTGGGAATATGAAAAGTAACAATCAGATTTTTGTCTTTTATATGGACATAATAACTAGTGAGAGATCTAATGTGTTGGATAACTGCCATGGTAATGGGAACGATGAATGAGCAACAGGCATATTGTTACTTGAAAGTGAGATTAACTCTTCCAAATAGATCAATCTGCTCTATAAACCATTGTTAAGCAGACACTCATATTAACCTCAAACCTTTTGATGCTGAAGAAGACTAGTGTAATAACAAAATGTATTTGGTTGCTACAAAGACAATCATGCACTACTGAATGCAGCTTGTGCAATTGTTCAATTTTTTTTAAATCGGTAAAGGCAATTTAAGATATAGAGTTACAATTGGAGTAATAAACAATTCAACAGCTAGATAGTTCCCAACTACTTTTTTACATAAGTATCAAAATCACCACTCTAAGGATCTTGCTCCACCAGGTCCATACTGGGCAATAACTCTTTTTAATATTAGAGCTTTTAAGTAAAACCCAGCCACTTAGAGTGGAAAAACCAACCTTAAAATTAACCAAGACGGATCCAAGTTTTGCAATAAAATATAGAATTATTGATTCAATAATGGAGTTTATAAAATGTACCAACCTTGTTATTTTCTTCAAGATTCCCTGATGTCTCAAGGTCCATCTTAGCGAAGAATACCTCCAAGACAAAAGCTACAACCTGAATTTACATTGAAAAGAACTTAACTATAAGGTTCTTTCTTTTATAAATGGCTTGAATGTACCTCAAAAACATGAATTGTAGAAGTATTTTAATTAAGAGTACAGGGAAACAAGCATAGCAGCAAATCTCACTAAAATATAAAGGTCCTTAAAATACTAAAAGGAATTCGTATATAATTGTCATCAAGCAACCAGCACGTTAAGTTAGTTTGTCATACAAAAGCTTATTATAATATCCATTATCAAGAAACATATAAGCAGACAATGATGATTAATCAACAAACTCTTATATTCACTCTTATTTCTTAATTTATATTCCCCTTGTTGGGTATAGGTCAAAATTTGTCTACATCATTTTACCTTATGGAAAAACAATCTCTTATTTTTAGGGATTAATCAACAATCTTTGTTTTTAGGGATTAGTCTAATTTTTTAGGATTAGTTTTTTATTTGTATTTATTCTATAAATAGTGAGTTACCTAGAGTAACATTTTTTTTACTGTATATAAATAATTTAATATGCTGTTGATTCTTCAAAACACACATAACACAATTATATATTCAGAATATTTATGTCTTCTGTCATGATATCAGAGCTTTAGGCTATTTTCTAGGAATCATAGTTTTTTTTTTTTTTGGTTTTCCAACCTTTCTTTTTTTTTCAACCTTAATTGTTGTAATCCTAGAAAAATCCAGTTCAGCCTATTTGCCATATCTAAACCATGAATAAAACATGGTTAGAGAAGAGTGGACAGCCAAGGGGACAAGGACAGCGCATATGGCAACCACACTGTCAAACAATGAAGCCAAAGTGATCGTAGACACCTAATTTTGTCCGAACCACTAAAACATGTATGCTTTCTTCCTAAATTGATGTTTCAAAATGTAAAAAGACTTTTTTCATCCTGCAGGTGGTACTCCGAGACTTAGTCTAAGAAGGCGAGCATAAAAAGTCAAACTTGAAAAAAGTCAACCCCAAAAAGCCAACCCCGAAAAGTCAACTACTGAAAAAGTCAACCCACTTTCAAAATCAAGATTTGAATTTCAATTAAAAATGGCGAAATAATTTTGATAATCCGAGGTCTATATTGAAAGATATGGAGTTCGGAAGTTGGGTTATGGAGATTGAGTGGAAAAGAAACCCTAATCCGAGAAATTTAGGGAAAAGTGCTTAAACAATCAAATTGGTTGAAATTGAAGGTTCCAAATCAAAGGTAAGAACTGACTACGGGTAATGGAGAAGCCACTTGAAAGAAAAATTGAAAGAAAAGTCAATTCGGAAGAAAACCGAGAATTAGGGTTTTTAGTGGATTTCGATAAAATTGGGAAGAATTAAAGAAATGGCCCGATTCGGTAAGACTAAAGCCCCTAATGGATGAGGAGTGATTAAAAAAGGATAGTCCAAAGCTTAGTTTGAAGAAAATCTAAAAATCAGACTTGTTTTGAACAAAACCAGGTTTCAAAAATTGGAAAATTTGGGAAAAATAGCAAATGAACTCCAAAATTTTTTAAAAATTGCAGATCTCATTCTTAAATCATTTCGAAGAGATTGGTTTAAGAAAATCTTGATTCGGAGTTCGTTTGCAAAATGGTCAAATCCCGGATCCCCTATGTAGAAATTCAAGAAGATAAATCCCAGAAAAATAGCAAATGAACTCCAAAAATTCTGAAAATTTGCAAATATCATTTTTAAATTATTTGGAAGAGATTGGTGAAATAAAATCTTTATTCGGAGTTCGTTTGCAAACTTGCCAAATCCCGAGGCCCCTATGCAGTAATTCAAGCAGATAAATCCTGAAAAAATACCAAATGAGTTCCAAAAATTATGAAAACTTCTAGATCATACTTTTAAATTATTCGGAAGATATTGGTGAAGAAAAATCTGGATTTGGAGCTCGTTTAAAAAATGGTAAAGTTTGGGAGCATAAAAGGGCAATTTTAAAAAAAAAATTCAAATAAATAGCAAATGGGCTCGGAAAATTTTGAAAACCTCTAGAATTAAATTTTTTATTATTTTGGAAGTATTTAAAAAAGAAAAATTGAATTTGGAGTCCGTTTGCTATTTATTTTTGTTCGAGGGGCAAAAAGGTCATTTTACCTAAGAAACCGAAAAGGGCTTTTCTTGCCTTTTAAAAAAAATGAAGATTGGGCTGGAAGAAGAGGGGTCAGCCGGCCAAGGCCCAAGGATGGGTAGATATTTTCTGATTTTTTATCAAAAGGCCAGCAATAAAGAGGAAGATAGTTATTTTTTGATCAAGCCTTTGCAAATAAGCCACATGGACCAATGCATGAAGAGGGAGAGTGTCGACATAATGGCTTAAGATTCTTGAACAGCTGTAATTGTGGATAGCTGATGGCCTAATCTAAGGGTGACAATTTCATATTTTAAACATCTTGGATCAATAGCCTTTGGATGAAAATTGGTTGAATGAAAAATGACAACATCCTAGCATTGGGGGGCATTCGGCCACTACAAGGGGGCTCTCTCTCCCTTTTCATTTTGAGCTATTCACTCTTGGTTTTTGGCTGATTTTTCTCTCTATTGTTGAAAGGCAAAAAGAAAAGTTTAGAAAAGAAAAGAAAGTTAGAAGAGAAAAAGCTTGAAAGATTGCTTCTAGAGTTTGCTTTAAGCACCACACTCTTGCACTTTCTTTGATTTTCCATTCTTGATTTGCTGTTTTTCATTTAATATTTGGTGAGTTTATTTTGATTTTCCTTTTTAAATAAGTGTTTTTAATATTCTTCTTTAAGTTCTTTCTTGAATCTTTCTTGTAAAAAACTTTTAAATTTTTTTTTTCTTCTTATTTTTGGGTTGGCCAAATGGCCTAGTATTTTTTAGAGTTGCTATTTTGCTTTGTTATTTCATGTTATTCTTGATATTTAATAAGTTTTGATGCTTTAAGTCTTCTTATAATACATAAATATGAAGCTTGTTTTAATTTGGTTGCTTGCTTGTTTCTATTTTTGAGTCTATTATCTTGTTATCATGTTTATTTTACTTGTCTAGCATTTTTGATTTTCTGTTTTCAAAATGTTTAAGTTTGTTTATGTTTTATATTTTGTAATCCATGTGTTTGTGAAAATGCTTATTGGTTTTCATGCCTTTACTTTATATTTGCATGATTTGAGCATTATTCTTTAGCTATGCATGTTAGTATATCATGTGTTTGTGAAAATGTCATGCTCATTTTAACAATGAGACCATTCGGCCACCCTATGTTGTATGCTTTGTGTGTGCATTTTTGTTATGTTAGTTGATAGGTTTGCATTTTCATGATATTTGGTTGAGTATTTTGTTTAAGCATGCCATATGTTTGTGTTATTGCCATATATTTTTTAGGTTTAGGATTGGTTTGCTTTGCCATGCATATTCATGCATTTTAGACCTAGGTTGCATTAAATGCCATGCAAGTTCATTTAGGTCTAGGTCATTTTATTGATGCCATGCATTTTTCATTTCATTGAGGTTTTAAATCATGCATTTCATGCATCATATTTGTTGTATTTTTCATGCTGTCCTTGTTACTTGACTTATGACTTAGGCCAATCAATGGTTCAAAGTCATGATCATTTTGAGCATACTTGTGGAAAATTAAAGAGTTGTCAAATTGATTATTCTACCTTTGTGATTTTTTTTACTTAGCCAATTTTTTGCCTAACTTTTCAAAAGTGTTAGCTACTGTTTGTGAGTCATTTAGAGAGTCTCTAATATTTTTACTTTGATTTTTAAATGATCTTATCAAAGGCAAAAGAATGTGTTTTGGCAAAACAATTTTTTCACCCAGTGCTCGTAATTTTCCGATTTTTCTGGGCAGTCATCTTTAACCAGAAAATTAAGCCGATTTTTTCCCATGTAGTTTTACGTGTCCTGAGTCTCCAGTATTTGTTTTAGATTTTTTTGAATTTTTAAAAATAGGGTAAAACATCGTGCTTTAGGAAGTTTAGCTACTGAATCGAATTTGAAGGAAAATCATTTTTTCTGTTTTGGTTAAGTTACTTAGAGGGGGCTAATTAGGAAGTTTAGCTACTGACTTAGGGTAGTTTCTAAGCCTTTTTAAACTCTAAAAATGATTTTTTAAGTCTCAGGTTAAGGTTGGTCAAGTCCGAGATTTTAAACTTAGGAAATTAGAGCCATTTAAAAAGGGTTTAGCTAGGTTTTTACTTTTTATCTAAGCTTTTCAAAATTGTTTTCAAACAATGACAAAGTATTTTGGTTTTAGAATATTTAATTTGATATATTTTCCTAAGGTAGCCAGATATCTTTTTAGATATACAGATTTTCTTAATTAAAGGAAAAAATACATTCTCATGCATTGCATTTTCCATATTCATGCATATTATATAATATGTAATTTTTGCTATGTTTAATTTTCATGATGGTGTTATTATCTTGGATTTAAATTTTTGATATTATATTCTTTGTTATATGGTTTTGAATATTTCATGATATCCTATATTTTTTATTTAGTTATTTTTGTCATATTATTTAGCATATACTGTGTTCATGCATTATTATTTTTATTTTTATTTTTATTTTTATTTCCATGCATATTATATGATAGCATTATTTTATGTTTCGTGTCATTTAGATTATAGGCCATATCATTTATATTTGCCATGTCATTTAAATCATTTCATTTCATATAGAATATATTATTTTACCTGGGTTATTACATTTCATATAGAATATATCATGTTTCCTAGGTCATTTCATTTCATTTAGAATATATCATATAACTTAGGATATTTCATTTCATTTAGAATATGCTAAGACATTTAAATTATGTCATACCATTTAGGTTGCATTATATTATTTAGACTTTGCTATGTCATTTTATTTATGTCACACATATTCATATATTTTTTAAATGTCTTGAAAAAGGTAATGATTTTTAATAAAATAAAGATATTTTCGAGTTAAAATAATTCATGAGTTCTCTGCCGGGTTTGCTGGGGAGGATATCATCAATTATCATTAATAACGGAATATCTTCAATAAAATGAGAATGATTCGAAAAATTTTCAAACTAATAAAAAATTTTATATTTTGCCATGTTTGTTGGGGAATATAGGAAACTTTTGAGTTTATAAATTCCGGATCATTTTCAATTAAAATGGAATTATTTTTCTTTAAATTGGAAATTAAATTGAAATACTAAATTTAAAATCGACTTTTTTACCGAGACTTGAGATAACACATGATTAATAAGGTACTGTTTTATACGGGCGTTGTAGGGGTGCTAATCCTTCCCCACATGTAACTGAGTCCCGAACTCGCTTCTTTGATTTCTCTGGTTTAAAACGCAGACTTGAAATTGGTTTTAAAAATGTTTTAATTAATTTTAAAATATTTTATAAAATCGGTTTTAATAGGTGGCCGATCACACCTAGCTAAAAAAGATTGGTGGCGACTCCATGTCTTTTTCAAGGTCATTTTCAAAACCTTCATTTTTCAAGAGGAATTAAGTCGACTTTTTCGCGGTTTTTTTTATTGTCACGCTTAACGAATAATAAAGTCTTGCGATGAGACTTGTTATTTTTTAGGTTGCGACAATGATCATACTTTGTTCGTGAAGCACTCAGCATCAGGGGGAGTGACAATATTGTTGATCTATATGGATGACATTATAGTAATAGGAAATGACTCTGAAAGAATGAAGAATTTGAAAAAACAATTGATGAAGGAGTTCAAGATTAAAGAGCTGGGCAAATTGAAGTATTTTTTTGGTATTGAAGTAGCTCACTCTTAGCAAGGGATTTTGATATCACAACAAAAGTATGTGTTAGATTTATTGGCTGATGCAGGCAAGCTGGGATGTAAGCCAGTTGAGACACCCATAAAATCAAACCACAAACTTTGTGATGTTCCAGAAGATATGATGGTGGATAAAGATTCTTATCCGAGACTTGTGGGGAAGCTAATTTATTTTTCACATACCAAGCTTGATATAGCTTATGCTATTAGTGTTGTGAATCAATTCATGCACAATCCCAAGAATCACATCTCAGAGCAGTGTACAGAATCCTACAGTGCTTGAAGGGTACACCAGAAAGAGAAATTCTGTTTAAGAAAGGAGAAAGACTGACTCTTGAAGCCTATACAGATGCGGATTATGCAGGATCCGTAGTTGATAGAAGATTAACCTCAGGATATTGCAGCTTCTTAGGTGGTAATCTCGTAACTTGGAGAAGCAAAAAGCAAAATGTCGTTGCAAGGTCCACTGCAGAAGCTGAGTTTAGAGCAATGGCACTTGGGATGTGTGAACTGTTGTGGCTGAAGATAATCTTGGAAGATCTGAAGGTTAGGTGGGAAGGCCCAATGAAGTTGTATTGTAACAACAAATCAGGTATCAATATTGCACACAATCCAGTGCAACATGACCGTACTAAACATGTTGAGGTGGATATGTATTTTATTACAAAAAAAGCTAGATCGTGGCCTAATTTGTACTCTTTTCGCTCTACTAGTGATCAACTTGCAAACGTGCTCACTAAAGGGTTGTCTAATACTGTTTTTCAAAAAATAACCAGCAAGCTTGGAATGGATGATATCTATTCACCAGCTTGAAAGGGGGTATGGAAAACAATCCCTGATTTTTAGGGATTAGTCAGCAAACCTGATTTTAAGAAATTAGTCTGACTTTTCAAGATTAATTTTTTATTTGTATTTATTATGTAATTAGTGAGTTACCTAGAGTAGCATTTTTTTTTTACTGTATGTAAACAGAGTAATCTACTCTTCACTCTTCAGAACACACAGAACACAATTATCTATTCAGAATTTTTCTATTTTCTATCATACCTTAATTAATTTTTATCTATCTTCCTATTCAACCATTAAATTTCAACCATAGATTAATTTCAATGTACGTTAATCATGCTAGGATGAAGTTGTGGACATCTCCACTACTTTTTAGTAGTGGAGAGGATCTTTTACAATGAAAGTAAATGTGTCTGCAATGTATAAAAGGCAAGGCAAAGATTAAATATTCTAAGACTCACCAAATTCAAAAGTAACAAAACAGTTAGGTTTTGTTACTAGGTAGAAGCTGATAAAAATACAAGGGTCCAAGAAGTTCCAGTTAATTCTTTGTAGCTCTGCAACAGAAATTTAAAAAAAAAAAATCAATGCCTCCAAGAACGGGTATATTATTAGAGTAGAGCATGAGGAAAGAAAAGAAAGCAAAAGAACAGATATGGAGAAAAATTCTATATAATAGAACTTGTACAAAAGAATGCTATACATGACCAAGCTAAAATCTATTCTGACTTATGACCTGAAAATACTTCCATCCCTAATATTATTGTTAAATGCAATAGTTTGAAATAGAATTTAAACAACAGCTGCTGAGAAAAGGGTATTCATGTCAGATGCAAAAATCTCCACAAAGTCTAGACATTTATCCCTCACAAGACATTCCTCTCTGGCAAAAAAAAAGAAAAAAGAAACAGCTAACTTGCAATTTTGCTCAGGTATTATACTTATTTACTCAATGAGTGAAGAGCACTAATTATATGGTTTTTATGCAATAATTTTCATTTATTAGAATTAGACTTTCTTTTTGTAAGTGTAAAACTACATATAAAACTTTTTTTTAATGTTGTGGGGAAAATGATCAAATCTATGAGATCTAGCTTTATATGTATCTATTTTTTTAAGAATCATCCACATTGGTATGGACCAAGCATATTGAACCTGCATCTCGTTTTGTGTCAACGAGAACATAGCTATCAATCGAACAATGTCCTAAATTATTGAGGAGCATTTCACCTATAATTTTTTTACTACAATCTTGCAATTGTCCAATCACAACAAAGAATCATATATACACAGAAGAAGCGTGAAAAGAAAACAACAAAAATAAGAAAATTTTGACATAGAAGCAATACCTGCATCCAAACTTGCCAATTTCTCATAACCAGCAAGTTAAAAAGTGTCACCATTCCATTTGAATAATCATTAAAATTGAAAAGCAAATAGCTGATTTTGTCAAGGAATATCGATGAACCAAAATGCCAAAATTTGAAGTCTTGTAAATAGTCATGATTTTACTTTGAGATATGTAACCATTGAAGGAGCAAGTACAAATTTGAATAAAATTACTAAAGGCATATAAGAATGGTTATACAGATGATAAAAAGGATACTCATCATCAGTGAGATCTGTTCCTTCCAGATTAGGATTCCCAGCATTGACAATTCCACCAAAGATCTAGACATAAAAATAGTGATAATTTCCATTAGTGACATAGTCAGAACATTGATTAGACTGAATAATCCACAGTTCAGACAACCATCGAATCTACAGTTCCGTTCTAAACAAATGAAGCCTTTTTCTTTAGGATAAAAGAACATGACCACTCCAGATTGTTTGATAAACGGAGGCAACTTTAATAGAATGTTGCATGTGAGAAAAAAAATCCAAGTAGGCAGGCAAATGAAGACATAATTTACATATCCAAAGCTATATTGTTTTGGCTCTTCATTTTTCTTGAAGTACCTGTGTTCGAGGCATATCCGAACATGGGTACGGGGATATGATCCTCTAAAAACCCTCTAAATACATGAAAATCTTGAAAAAATTGAACGTACCCGTGTCGGATACATACCTGTATCTGACACTCACACCCGAATCCGAGCAACATAGATCCAAAGTACATGTACACCAAGTGAGCTATAGATGCATAGGACACAAAAAATATGGTCCCAAGATATGGCATTAAACTTGGTATGAGGGTTAGGAATGTGGCAATAAAAGCTTGGTAACTTGGAACATGCATCAGGAGCCTTATCAATCTTAGCATTCTGGCAAGAAAAAGGTAACGAATTCTGTTGACAAGAAATGGAAGCAAATGGGGATATGTAAAAGCAAATATAAAAGGAGGAAAAGGACATCCAAAAATAGTAACACTCACTTGAATTCATCTATAATATTAATTAGAGAGCACATATCTAAAGGAGAATGAGGAGTGGTGTGATCAAAACTTAAACATGATCCATAGAATGCACAAAATTTGAAATATTAAGTTGTCCTCACCATTCTGTAAAAAATTAAAAACTAAAAGTGTACCTCTAAACATTGTTGATCAAGAATCGCAACTTTGTTCCAAACACATAAATAAATTCTCTCACTTTAGTATATGCCTTCTAGTTTATTTTTTGTGTTTTCTGTAATACCTTTGTGAATTTGATGATTCACAGATAATTTAGACTAGACTAGGGACCTATACTAGATAACTGATAGAGTTAAATCCTACCATTAAGAAAACTTTATCCTTATCCGTTATTGAGATAGAGAGAAGTTATCTTTATCTCTTATTACTAGAGTAGCTTAACTTGAATAGGATTTACTAAGATAATATCACCTAAGTAATTATCGAGATAATTAAATAATTATCTTGGCTTTATTAAATTATCATGTGGACCCAAGGTAGCCAGTACCGTAACGACGGGCGTACCGTTTATGTTCTGGTACTGGTACGTACCGGTACCATTGTGTTTCGGCTTACCGTTTCTGATTTATTGGCATTTTTTAAATATTTTTTCATATATCTATATGTATAGTCTATTTTAAAGTTTTTTAATAAAATATATATTATATACACATGCAAATATACATCCATTACATGCATATATATGTTTTTATACAAATATAAATTTTAAATATTTAATATCTAAAATTTTTAAACATCAAATAGGTAAAATAAATATTAAAAATATATAGTAAATTATATTAATTATGTCCAATAACCTAATTTAAAGAACATATATATTTTAAATATGATTATGAAAAAAAAAATGATCATGACACAAAAAATATTGAAATTGGTTTAAAAATAAAAATAAGTGAATTTTTAAATAAAAAATTTAAAAAAATAATGAGCTTTATGTCAAGAAGGAGAAGTGCTCATTCGCTCAATGAGAGGTGCCCTTCTTAGACCACACAGTCGAAGGTGGCAAAATTCGCATGGACAAGAGCAAGGTCCGTGCTATACTAGATTGGGAGCCGCCAACCAAGGCCACCAAGTTGCGATCATTCCTTGGTCTGGTGAACTACTATCAACGCTTCATCAAAGGCTACTCAACTATCACCACACCCTTGACAGACATGCTCAAGAAAGGGAGAGTATGGGATTAGAATCGGGAGTGCCAGCAAGCCTTTGACAGATTGAAGCATGCTGTTACGGAAGAGCCCGTGCTTACTCTTTCGGACTACACCAAACCGTATGAAGTGCATACGGATGCATCGGACTATGCGATAGGTGGTGTCTTGATGCAAGATAACCATCCGATTGCCTTTGAGAGCCGGAAGCTCAATAAGACCGAGCTCGTTATATGGACCAAGAAAAAGAAATGACAGCCGTGGTGTACTGCCTACGGACATGGCGACACTACTTGTTGGGGTCCAGGTTCGTGGTCAAGACCGACAATGTAGCCACTAGCTACTTTTAAACTCAGAAGAAGCTGTCCCCCAAGCAAGCCCGATGGTAGGATTTCCTTGCTGAGTTTGATTTTTTTATGGAATACAAGCCTGGAAAGGCTGACGCACTTAGCCGAAAGATGGAGCTTGCTACCATGAGTCGCCCTGAAGGCTCCCTGGTGTTGCGCATCAAGGAAGGTCTGCCTCATGACCCAACAGCCAAAACCATCATGGAGTATGCCAAGGAGGGAAAGACTAGAAGATTTTGGCTCGAGGCTGACCTTCTCTACACCAAGGGGAACCGTCTTTATGTGCCACAATATGAGAAACTACGCAAGGAAGTCATGCAAGAGTGTCATGACTCGAGATGGGCTGGCCACCCGGGTGTGCACCGCACCCTAGCTTTAGTCGAAGACCAAT
The DNA here is from genome assembly GCA_030761205.1 of Fremontodendron californicum. Classification (NCBI taxonomy): domain Eukaryota; kingdom Viridiplantae; phylum Streptophyta; class Magnoliopsida; order Malvales; family Malvaceae; genus Fremontodendron; species Fremontodendron californicum. The sequence continues at coordinate 6,172,510 of JAULJL010000025.1, read as the reverse complement.
ACTATTGGCCTCGCATGCGGGACGACATCGAGACCTATGTGAAGACTTGCCTTGTGTGCCAACAAGACAAGATCGAGCCCAAGTCACCAGCCGGTCTCTTAGAGCCATTGCCCATACCGGAGCGCCCATGGGAGAGCGTCTCCATGGATTTTATCGTCGAACTACCCAAGGCTGATGGGTACGGGAGCGTCATGGTTGTAGTGGACAGGTTCTCTAAGTATGGAACCTTTATCCCGGCATCAAAGGCGTGTCCAGCAGAGGAAGCCGCTCGATTGTTCCTCAAAAAACGTGTTAAAGTACTGGGGTATGCCTCAGACCATCGTGAGTGATCGGGACGGGTGATTTACGGGACGTTTTTGGATCGAGCTGTTCAATTTGTTAGGATCGGACTTGAACTTCTCTACTGCTCTCCACCCTCAAACCGACGGGCAGACCGAGAGGGTGAATGCGCTACTAGAGGTCTACCTCAGGCACTATGTGAGTGTCACTCAACGGGACTGGCCCAAACTACTAGACGTGGCCCAATTTTCATATAATTTGCAACGAAGCGAGGCCACGAATCAGAGTCCCTTTGAGATCATGAGTGGGCAGCAGCCGTAAACGCCCAGCACTATAGCAGCAGCTTATAAGGGACCTAACCCGGCAGTATACAAGTTGCCAAGGCTTGGCAAGAGCAAGCTGATCTAGCCCGAGCATGTCTGCACAAGGCAGCCAGATGATCGAAGAAATGGGCTGATCGTAAGCGACGGGACGTGCAGTACCAAGTCGGGGACTTAGTGCTAGCGAAGCTACACTTGGTGCTACGCACAAAAGGCAGGAACAAAGGGCTTGTGCGCAGATATGAGGGTCCTTTCAGAGTTCTTAAACGAGTAGGCAAGGTGGTTTACAAGCTTGAGCTACCCCCTAAGCTCAAGGTGCATCCGGTTTTCCATGTAAGCATGCTCAAACCATTTCATGAAGATCGGGACGATCCATCACGAGGGGAATCTCAACGAGCACCCGTAAGAGTCAGGACCTCCTATGATAAAGAAGTTCAGTGCATCTTGGCCGACCGGGTTGTTCGACAGAAAAATTATATGCCAAGGCACGAGTATCTGGTGCAATGGAAGGGACTGCCCGAATAGCGAGGCTAGTTGGGAACCGGCCAAGGCGTTATGGCAATTCAAGGATAAGATCGACCAGTTCCACGCGGAAGATGCGACGAGGGCGTCGCTCGATCAGGTGGGGGAGAATGTCACGGTTCGCCCGAGACCACCGGAGAGTAGCACCACTGCCTTAGAGGGTTCTCAGCATTAGGGCACGGGTTCGAGTCCCAAGCCAGGCAACAAGAGGCCCCAAGGGGCGGTCCCCACAATAGAAGGTTCTGGAAGGCCCTAGACAGCTCGAGACTCGTCTAGGCCAGGCAGGCTGATCGGAACCAACCAGACCCTTCTAGGCACAGCAAGCAGGCAAGCCAGCTCGGGAAGTTTCTAGAGCCCTCTAGGGACTTCAGCAAGGCAATGCTGATCAGCAAACTCTAGAGGCAGCCTTGACTAGATCACTCTAGAACCGTATGGAGGTTTCTAGTGCTGATATGTTGGGCACACACTTGGCCCATTTTTTTATCCACAATTTGTAAAGGGGAGTTGTCTATAAATAGAGGCTGCCCCCACCCCTCATTTGTACAGAACTTTGTTGAGCAATACAAAGCCTTACATTCCCAAACTCACTTGCATTCTAGTGCTCTAGCAACTTAACCAAGTTAGGCATCTCGAGGCTTCTTAGTTCAGGCACACTTCAAGTGGTTCAAGGCTAAACTTAGGCATACTAAGGCAACAGATCCGAGCATAAGGCCGCACGTTTGCTCGGCTTAAGTCTTAGCACGTGAAACAGGCACGTGGCTGGTGGTGGAGAGGCGGTGGCGGTGGAGTGCTGGCAGCTTGGTGGCAGTGTCTAGGTAGCTGGGTGAGGCGATGGCTGCAGGGCAGAGGCGGTGGGGGAGCTGCTAGGGTTTGTGGCCTGTTTGGACCAGGTGGGCCTGTTGGGTAGGTGCTAGCCTGTTGGGCCACCAAGGGTTTAGGGGAGGCTGCTGGCAGGCCCCTACCAGATAAGGGCCTGTTGGGTCCGGATATGGGCTGGCCTACAAGGCAGGCCTGGCTGCTTGGGGGTTTGGGCCAGGAGTTGGTTGGGCTTTGGAATTGGGTCGATAATAATAATAGTAATAATAAATAAATATAAAGCAATAAATAAATAAAAAAAAAGGTCTCTATAGGTCTTCTCACACCTATACCCAAAGAAGGGGGGAAATTTTTTTTTAACATTAGTAATTTAAGATCAATAATCGGTCAAATATATCTCTAAATTAAAAAAAAAAATCCAAAATTTGCCACAAAACATAGCTCTTTTACATTGTTAAGCCTTTCTTTTTGTCACATCAATCTCTCGATTAAACCCTAGTCAGATCAAATCCCCCCTAAAAAAAGGAAAACCATACAAATAAAAAGCGACAACAGATACCTTGGTGGAGCTGTTGGTACCGGCTACGTGTTCGGCGTGGCTACCATTAGACGATTCCTGGTTACCGTAGTCCTCATACGAGCAAAGAATATCATCGGAACCAAAATCGAACCCTTTGGAACCACCCGAGTTGCCCCTACCCGATGATCCAGATGCCATTCCCCCCCCCCCCAAAAAAAATAAACTTATCACAGATCCAAACAGTAAAATTAGTTTTGTCGAGATAGATAGATAGATAGATAGATAGTATAAAAAGAGAAGTCAAGATCTTCGGCCTTTATTTCTATTTCGAGAAGAGATAAAAATAAATAAAATGAAAACAAAGAGAGATTATTGTTTTAGCTTGAACTAGCTTGTCTGCAAAGGAAAGGAAAGAAAGGGAAGGGAATTTTTTTTTTTTTTAATTTCTGTTGATTTAGTGCACATTTAGCCCTCCATTTTGTTTCTATTCTCATTTTCTTATATTATCTTTTGCATTTTTTTATATGAGGATGCTACATTATTTATTTATTTTTATTTGTCTCATATTATAAATTAGTTATTTCTTTCAATCTTCCTTTCCTACTCCAATGACAATCACACACACAATATATATATATATATATATATATATATATAACTAGCTAAAAATTTTGATTTTAAGTAATTGACTGACAGGAATTTTCAATTTTACTTTATTTAAACGAGACAATAAAATTATTGATAAAATTATGTCTTAAAAAAAATTATTCTTCAAAAATAAATACGGTAAGTTTTGTATGATTATATAAATGAGAAAAATAATTAAAATACGATATAAAATATGACACGACATGAATATATAAATGTATTAAAATTTATATAACACGAATTATTAATACGTCAAAATTTACAAATATAAAATACCTTAAATACAATTATAATACAAAAATAACAAAATACAATACAAATATACAAATTACCGAATTCACTCAAAATGAAATGTGATTACAGAAATGTAACGATCTAAAACAACAAAACAATTGTTTGAGATCTTCTAAATATTGAATTTCAAGTTTCTTATAAGAAATAATAATAATCAAACATTAGTAAGGTAGTTATTATTTTTCATAATGATAAACTTTACTTTGACAAAAAGTAATTGAAATTAATTATGTATGACATCTTGAAGAAGTCAAAATGAACCTACCAATCCATTACGACGTCAAATTCTGTGCTTAACCGATCTGGTAGGTTCAAAATGAGTTGAACTTAGAATAAAATATTTTAAATCTTTAATTCGAATTATTATTCAATATAAAATTATTTTATTTAAATTTATAAATATTAATATAAAAATAAATTTTTATATTTTAAATAATAAAATTAGCTTTTCAAACCTCTCGATATAATTATTGGATAAGTAAATTTTCTTACTATTGAATCTGATCCAATCCAATCATGAACAACTCTAGAATTAAGTAAAGAGAAAGAGAAAAAAAATGAGAAAAAATTGTGTATTCGTGTTAATTTTTTTTTTTTTTGGTTTAAAGTATTATAAATTTGTATAAATTTTTACACGTTAATAATTCGTTTTATGTTTATTTTGACACGTTCGTGTATTCGTGTCGTGTTTATGTTATTTTTTGTGTCGTGTTTTAATTATTTTTTTATATTGTATTCGTGTCGTGTCTCAATTCATCTCCTATTTTGCATAGTTTGGCATTTGATTCAAATTAGAGAAAATTTTGTGTGTTTGTATCGTATCTCAATTCATGACATATTTTACATAATTTGTCGTAGTGGTTCAGTTTAGAAAAAAATTTATGTTCGTGACGTGTTCGTGTTATTTTTTGTGTGGTCAAAGTATTATAAATTTATATAAATTTTTACACATTAATAATTCATTTTATATAGATTTTGACACGTTCGTGTATTCGTGTTGTGTTCATGTTATTTTTCGTGTCGTGTTGTGTTTTAATTATTTTTCATATTGTGTTTGTGTCGTATCTCAATTCATCTCATATTTTGCATAATTTGTCATAGTGAGTCGATTTTAACTCTAAATTCATTTATTTAAAATATTAAAACATAAAAAATTATTTAAATAAATTATAATTATTTAATATAATTCACCTTAAATTTATTTGTGATTGTTAACTTAATTAAAAATTTATAAATATTAAAAAAAATTCCAACGAAGGAAGAATTATAGTAAATATTATTTAATAGTACAATAAAAATCCTTAAATTAAAGTTAATTCGAATAAAAAAATCAAAGAGGCAAAGACCAATTAGACTTGTCTATGGCCGGGATATCCGTCCAAACTCGAAGGTCCATCTGATATTTGATAAACTTGGACAAAAATATTAGGTCCAAAAAATGGGTTTGGGCAAAAAAATAAGGTTTATTTAAAAAATGGGTCGAGTCTTAGCTCTTACATTCGAGGTTCGAGTCAAGATCCGAGTTCGGCCTGGCCAATTTTTAAATTATATAATATATATTATTTTTATTTTTATATATTATGTAGTTTATATAATATAATATTATAATATAAATATTAAAAAAATGTTAGATTATTCATGTTTTTAAATTTAATAAAAAAATATATTAAATTACTAAAAATTGTATTACTAAAGAATAAATAAGAAGTAATATATTTTTTTATAAAAATATATAAAAATTATATAGATCAATTTGGACGGGTCTGGATTACCATTTATAAATATGAACGGATTTGGACAAAATTTAAAATTCATATTTCGGATCAAGCTGAATTTGGATAAATAAATATATATATATATATATGATATTGATACATATTTAAATTCGACCCATATCCAACTTGATATGGCCTATGAATACCTCTAAGACCGATATTAATGGAGTCGAATCTTTATAACTGATAGATAACTTGATGATTGAAGACCTCTATTGTTTACTATGCAACTCACATTCCTAGGATAAGCACATGGATTATATTCTGCAAGGTCAAAGTTTAAGGCTACAATGAGAATGTGAAGCATGCGAAACTACCCAAATTTCAAGATTTACCTAACATCTTATAACTTGTAACCTTATTTATTAACCATTGTTAATTGGATATATATATATATATGGATTTTGCTAATAAAAAAGTAGTAAAACTTTTACATACCAAATAGTATAGAAATTTATTAGAGATCATAACTGCAACGCTAATAAGGGAAGATCGATTTCATACTAAATTGTTGTTGTTGTTTTTTTTTTTTTTTTTAACTTTGTCTTGATCAATTGCGATTTTCATACTAAATTGTTCAATTTATAGTATAATTAAATTATGAGTTTGTATTTGATGTAGTGTCAGTATATCAGTATATAGGTTATACACTGACATTGAATTCTACATTGACACTTAATTAAAAAATTAACTCTTAACCATAACCTTAACCTTAACCCTAACAGATAGCATTTTAAGATACACTGTTAATGTATAAACTTATATATATATTGAAACTATATCAAATATAAATTCTTAAATTATTAATAGAAAAGCCGTTTATATTTTGATTGCTAAAGTCGTTAATTTAGCAATACATAAACAAACAAACAAAAATTACATTGAAAAATAAAATAAACCCCCTTTCTGAATCAAGTCGTTTTTTTCCTTTAGGGTTTGATTTTTTTTTTTTTTTTTAAATCTTACAAGAGAGTAATACTATGGGAATGGAAGGCAATAGACAGAAGCCACCAAAAGAAGATGAAAACATTTTCGAACTACCATCTCATATCACTGTTGAAAATGAAATACTTTCAAGGCTTCTTGTCCAAACCATCATCCATTATAAAACCGTTTGCAAAGATGTACCCTTAGACCATTGTTTTCCTCAATTTCACCTTGCAAAATCGTCCGTAAACCTAATGCTTTGCAGATTCTCCAGCTATTTGTTGGTTGAATTTGAAAAAGACTTCCGCAAGAGGAAAATGTGTCAGACAAGGTTCAATGACGAGAATATGCATGGTACTGGTGCACCATCCCTGGTGGGTTCATTCAATGGCTTGGCTTTGTTTGTCAATCAATAATCCAGAAGGTATTTATGTGTGGAATCCAGTTAGGAATGAGTGTGTTACCCTCCCAATGCCAAATATAAAGGCAGGGAATCGATTATGATCGCTATCGGGGTTCGAATTTTGTCCAAGGACTAATGTATCTATAAGGTGATTAGAATGGTTAGATGTAGTAGTATTATGGCATGGATGGCGTCAAGCAATCAAGCAATTCGCGAGGTTTTACCCTTAGAACTACTGGGACAAGATAAGGTCTGAAATTTTTTTTTTTTTTTTTCAAGTTCGAAAATAAAAATTATATAATTTATAATTTTAAAAAATTAAAAATTAAAAATTATAAAATTTAAATAATAATAATAATTTTAAAAATTATATAAATATGATCCGAGTTTATCGGACTAGCCTTACCATCATGGGACAAAAATTAAACAAATTATTAATTTTTTATTTTTTAAAATTATAAATTATATAATTTTTATTTAAATTTTATTTTTGCCCAAGTCCGAAAAATAAAAATTATATAATTTATAATTTTAAAAAATTGTAAAATTTAAATAATAACAAATTTAAAAATTATATAAATACAATCCGAGTTTACCGAACCGGACTTATCACCATGGGATAAAAATTATATATAAAAATTATTAAATCTTTATTTTTTAAAATTATAAATTATTTTATTATTTAATAATTAAAAGAATAAAAAAAAAAGTTGAATTCTTCACATTGGAAAATCACCACCCACAGTTGCGATTTTTCAGTGTAAAAAATTAAAAAAAAAATTAAGTTTTAGTTGGGTAATTGTCATAGGCCATGACGATTTCCCAACTTAGTTTTTTAGAAAAATAAAATTTATCGTTGGAAATTATCATTGACCATGATGATTTTTCAAATGGTTAAAAAAATGAATTTTGATTCTTAAAAAAAAAAATAACGGTATTTTAATAATTAAAATTTTTTTAATTATATTAAGATAAAAAAAAAAAAAAAAACCCACGAATGGCCAAGTCTAACTCAAAGTATTTGCAATCTCCAGAAAGCATTCTTTCAACCACTTGGGGAAGGAAAAGGAAACTAAATGATGCATGTCTTTGTCATTTGCAGAAGTAAATATTAAGAATTATTGGTATTTTGCTTTTGATCTAAGCTTTAAAGAAGGGTATCTGGCTGGTGGTGCCCATCTTCGGTAGTGTTTCTCACATCAGGCTCAATATTCGTAACCTCTCTCATCTGATATGGACCTGACTCCAACGCTATCTTGCTGTATGGGAAACCATCGTCATTTCCCTCTCTCCTCTAAGTAGTGGCTTATAGGATTATGATAGGAAATCGTAATTAGATTTGATAATTTTACACAAGATAAAAAAATATAATATAAATATAAATATTTAATAAATATAAAAATAATATAAATATGATTAACATGACACGTTTAATATATTTGTATGTAAAATTTTGACATTTAATTATTTATATTATATTTATATTTACATAATTAATATAAAATACAAATAAATATACATAAATTATCCGATCTACCTCGTTTTTATAAGGTTTTTGTTTTGTATAGGACGAAACCACTTTTAGCAGGATCGTCCTGATAGAATGTCAGCATTAAACCACTGAAGTGGCATCTGAGAAAAGTTCTAAGAAAAGTTTTTTTACGGTACGTTTCCCATCAGCTTAGAGTAATTTTATCCGTCAGATGATAAATGAATGATCTGAACCGTTAAAATAAAAAAAAAAAATTAGAAACCGGTTTACCTGGTCAGTTCCTTCTCTTCGAAAAAACCCTTCCCCCTGATACTATCCTTCTCTTTTCTGTTTCGAAAAACCCTTCCCCCCTCTGATACAAAAATTTGTTTAGAACCCTAAAATTTCTTCTCCCTTTTGTGTTTCGAAAATTTGCTTCTCCCTTTCTAATCTGTTTAGAAAATTTGGTTCCCCCTTTCTAATCAGTTCCTTCTCCCTTTCTAATCGAAAATTTGCTTTTTCTAGGTTTTGGTAGACTTCTTCTGAATATGATTGCCTGTTCTTAAACCAACAGGATGTGGAAGAATTGATGAGTTTACCACCAGAGAAGATCTTACTGAGGTGGATGAATTTTCAACTGAAGAAATCTGCATACAAGAAAATAGTCACAAATTTCTCTACTGATGTAAAGGTAAAGTAGATATTCGTTTTAGCTTTTTAAATTTCCATCAAATATCTTTCTCTTATGCTTGTGTAATATCCTCATATTAATATGTCCTACTCCTAAAATCTGGCATAAACACTAACTAGATGTTTGTTTAACCCTTTCTGTTTTTCATGTTTTCTTCATTAGCTAGCGTCTAATATAAATTCAAACTTTCTAAAACCACCATAAAAAATCTAGTCTCAAACTAAATTCTTAAAATGAGATCTAACCATATATACTGCTTTTGCTTCCTCAATTTGTCTATGCTAATAGTAAATAAAATCAATGACTTGGGTTTAGTGGCAAGCTGCAATAATATATGGAGAACTTTTTTTTTTATATCTGCCTTTGATGAAATAATATTCAACCTGCAGGATGCAGAGGCTTATGCGCACCTTTTAAATGTTCTTGCACCTGAGCATAGTAATCCCTCTACATTGGCTGTCAAAGATCCATTTCAGAGAGCAAAGTTGGTTCTTGAACATGCAGTTAGGATGGGATGTAAGAGATACTTAACTGCAAACGATATTGTGGATGGTTCCCCGAATCTTAATCTTGCTTTCGTCGCGCATATTTTCCAGCACAGGTGAGACTCGGGAGCACTATTTTTTCCGGTGATGATTTTTAATTTAAATATAAAGTGAATAAATTTTTTGTACCAGTTCTATGTTAACTTTTATTATCCTTTACATAAATCATATGTTCAATTTGGCAGCATAGGAAAGATTTATTACTTTCTTCCAAGACATTGTTTCTAATACAAGTTCTATGATTTGGAACTTTTCAGTAATTTGCCCTATAAAATTTCAAACCCATCAAAACTTTTATACAGCAATTATAGATGTGTTATATGGTATTGCCATACACATCTACAACAATTATAGGTGAGGTTTAATTTGGTACTTAACAGGTCTTTCATTTTCTCAAGTTTACAAAGCTAGTTTTTTCTTTGTGCCTATGCATTCATTTTCTTCCTCCATATATTTCTGGTAGAATATGTCAACTGTGTTTTGTGCCATCAATTGATGGGAATATGAACTGTCAAAAAACCATTGGAATGTTTCACATATGCAGAAGAATACAAATTGATGGCTTATGATGTTTTTCTTCATTTAGTATAACTGGTAATGAGTTCAAGATATAAAAACTAAATACTGGTGAGTTTTAATTGCAGGAATGGCCTTTCAACTCAAACAAAACAAATATCTTTTCTTGAAACTCTACCAGATGATGCCCAAGTTTCTAGAGAGGAAAGAGTATTTCGCTTCTGGATCAATAGTCTTGGAAATTCAGCATACATTAACAATGTCTTTGAAGATCTCAGAAATGGGTAAGTATTATTCCTATGATCATAATTCTTAAGTGCATAAATCATACTAAATTCTTTCATGGTGTCTTATCCTGAGCTCTTGAAAAGAGTAAGACTTCTTTGTGTTGGTGCTTTTGCTATATGCAAATTTTATCTTTTGCCTTTTGCTTTCTATTCGTTTTTTACAAAAAAAAAAAAAGTGAAAAAGCAAATGGCAAAAGAATCAGAGCCTAAAGAAAATTCTACTCGACAGGTAAAATTGTATTGTTATTTCTGTTTCTGTTTCAAATCCAGCATTTTAATAAACCATGTGAGATATAGTTCTGCAAGATTGAAATATCTATAAATATTCTATTTAAAAACCTTATGATAGCTTACAATTATGTTTGTCTCCTACATTTGAAATTAGTCCGTTTTCAAGTTTTTCATTTTTATTTTGATGCTGAAATGATGAAGTGACTAATTTGTTACTGTGCAGGTGGATACTTCTAGAGACCCTTGACAAGGTGTCACCTGGGATTGTTAATTGGAAGGTTGCTAACAAGCCTACTATTAAGTTGCCATTTAAGAAAGTAGAAAACTGTAACCAAGTGGTTAAAATAGGGAAACAATTAAAATTTTCCCTGGTTAATATCGCTGGAAATGACATTGTGCAAGGAAATAAAAAACTAATATTGGGTATGTTATCTGCCATGAGAATTTCCATTGTTGTTGTGAAAGCATTTCAAATACTTTTGTAGCATTCTTGAACTCGCATTGGAATTAGTTTAGTTCTGTCTTGACAGAATGTTGGTTTTTCTGTTCAGCTTATTTGTGGCAATTGATGAGATGCAACATTCTCCAACTCCAGCATTGCAGATGAGCAGAAAAAGATGAATGCCACCTACATCATTAGTATTGCGAGGAAGCTTGGATGCTCAATATTTTTGCTTCCTGAAGACATAACTGAGGTATCTTTTACCCGTAGATGCAACTTCTTCCTCTCTTTTTTTTTTTTTTCTTTTAAAGCAAACACACATTTGGTAGAGTCATGGGACTTGAATGGATTTCTTTGTTCGCATCATGGTGTTGGAATGCTGCAAAAATTAGACTTTTTTCCAGTATATTTCGCAGGGAAATGGTGAAATGGCATGCATATATGCACAACTAGAATGATCCATGAGGAGTATATGAAAGTTGACACTACAAATGGATAACATTTTACTTTTGAATATCCCCTGCAATATAGCTGTTGAATTCCCTCTTCACTTATCCCTATTTCTACTTTGCTGGGAGGATTCTTCTCCCATTACCAAGAAACATGAACCAGTCACTACCATCTCCTATAATTGAATTTGGGATAACTAAGGATGTTCAGTTTCATTTTTAGTTCAGCTGTTTCATCTGTATACTACTTTCAGTTATAGTTATGTTTGTAAGGATGCTGGAGCAGCTGTTCATATAGTAATAAAATTTGCCTTTCCTGTTTTCACCATAAGCTGTTCATATATTTTTTGAATGAATTTATTTGATCAGGAGGAACTCAAGGACTGGGATCAGTGTCTTTTGATGCTAGGAGATGAGAAGTTTGATGAACATGGGAATGTTTATGACGCAAAGGATAAATTTGTACTATGAAGTTCAGTCCACATTTCTGTTGTTTTTGGTTATTAAATTTGTACTATGAACATCTTCATATTAGTGTACGAATGTTTAGGTGGGTTGAAAATCTGTTGTTTCTGTTGTTCTGGAGTATTGAAAATATGGCTAGTTGGGTTGTGGTGGAGGTGGTTATAATCTCTTTCTAGTATTTTAATTTTGTTTCAGCAGAAGAATCAGTTCAGAAATATGTATTTTTTGCTCTCATAACAATATGTATTTTATATGGCTGAGTTGGACAGTGTTATAGATTTTCATGTGGCATCGCCTTTGCCTTGTTTCTCAGCAGAAAAATATACAATGTAAATGCTATGAAAGAAAGTGCAGTCCTTTATCTTAGTTTGGGGAGTTTTGTACAACATTTGTTTTTTTTGGATAAATAATTCTTGTAGAACGTTTGGAGTACTTGGCTACAATCCATAATTTTCCTCTGAACATTTTCTACCTCAACATCACATTGATTTTGGGACGATACTTGGCTACATGCAATTGAAACAATAAAGGATGCATGATATGCATCTATTACATAATAGTAACTCATATATGTATTTAAAAAGTCTTAAATACATAACATACCACAAAAAATTTCAATTAAAGTTATAACTTGTGATTTGAATTGGTAATTAATAACTTGAGGCAATTCTTGTGTTTGCAATACATAGCCATTGATTTTGTTCATTTCACTTGGATGAGATTAAAGCTCCTGTAAAAGAAGTAAAAGAAGTTGGAACATATCTACAAATATTGTTCTATTTTGTGCATTTCTTTTACGATTGCAGTGTTCTATTTTGTCAATCTTGAATCCTTCTTTTGTACAACAAAATTGTTGACCTACAAGATCACCAGTATCATTACGTCTTGTACTTCCCCGACGAACACCAAAACCCTTCTGAAAAGCGTATGCCTTGTAAAATTCCCATGCAGCATCCAATGAATCAAAACTCATACCAATTATATCTTCTCTACATAATCTACTGAAATCCTTATTATTATGAGAAATTGAACCTTCACATTCAACAGCATTAGGAGATTCTGAATTCGAAGGACGATCCTCATGAAAATGTTGTGTTCTAGAATCCATTATAATTCTGAAGAAAAAAAAAACAAAAAAACATATATCTTTTTTCGGCAATAAATTAAATTGTATTACTTAAAATTTATATATTTTATAACAAGTAAAATTAACGGTTCCATGTAAATGCTATAACTTAAACATTCTATTAAGTAACCCATCAAAATCACTACCCATGAAAATTTGCAATTATGAATATTATATAATTTATAACAACTAAAATAACCGGTTCCATGAAAATTGTATTAGTTAAACATTCTATTCACTAACCCATGAAAATAATTTTGAATATTACACATTTTATAACAAGTAAAAAAACTGATTCCATAAAAATTATATAACTTAAACATTGTATACTAACCTTTGTATGGAATATTTGGTTCAATAATGTGCTTGAATATCTCAACTGTTGCGCTTTCGTAGAAGAGAAACCCCGTCTGTTGCGCTTTCGTAGAAGCCTAAACCTGTCTCAGCTAAAACTCAGCAACTAAGAAAACAAAACCCATATCTCAGCAACTAAAGTAGTTGACAAATAAGGAATGCATTTAATATAGAGATGTAGTTATTTAAACAATGTCATTAATTATGTTGACCTACCATATGTAATTGTCTGTTAACAATTTAAAGAAGTGGGTGAAGCAATATTATCCAATTAAATATGTCTATGTAAGTTCAAATAATGTTATTTTATCTGTAACTAAATCAATAATTATTTTTATTAATGTTAAGTGATAAAAACATAATTTCTAAACATATAAATATTTTTTTATATTTATATGTAATTTATTATATTTATATTTTATTTAGCACGTTTATATGTTAAGTAATCAAATTTGTAATGATTTGTTATATTTAGATGTAATTTTTTATATTTATATGTAATACGGGAATTTCTCAAATTCATATGTAATTTGTCAAGTTCATATGTAATTTGTCAAGTTCATATGTAATTTCTCATGTTCATATGTAATTCGGGAATTTCTCAAGTTGATATGTAATTTGTCAAGTTCATATGTAATTCGTCAAGTTGATATGTAATTTCTCATTTCCATATGTAATTCGGGAATTTCTCAAGTTGATATGTAATTTGTCAAGTCCATATGTAATTCGTCAAGTTCATATGTAATTTCTCATGTCCATATGTAATTCGGGAATTTCTCAAGTTCATATGTAATTTATCAAGTCCATATGTAATTTGTCAAGTTCATATGTAATTTCTCATGTCCATATGTAATTCGGGAATTTCTCAAGTTCATATGTAATTTATCAAGTCCATATGTAATTCGTCAAGTTCATATGTAATTTCTCATGTCCATATGTAATTCGGGAATTTCTCAAGTTCATATGTAATTTATCAAGTCCATATGTAATTCGTCAAGTTCATATGTAATTTCTCATGTCCATATGTAATTCGGGAATTTCTCAAGTTCATATATAATTTGTCAAGTCCATATGTAATTTGTCAAGTTCATATGTAATTTCTCATGTCTATATGTAATTCGGGAATTTCTCAAGTTCATATGTAATTTGTCAAGTCCATATGTAATTTGTCAAGTTCATATGTAATTTCTCATGTTCATATGTAATTCGGGAATTTCTCAAGTTGATATGTAATTTGTCAAGTTCATATGTAATTCGTCAAGTTGATATGTAATTTCTCATGTCCATATGTAATTCGGGAATTTCTCAAGTTGATATGTAATTTGTCAAGTCCATCTGTAATTCGTCAAGTTCATATGTAATTTCTCATGTCCATATGTAATTCGGGAATTTCTCAAGTTCATATGTAATTTATCAAGTCCATATGTAATTCGTCAAGTTCATATGTAATTTCTCATGTCCATATGTAATTCGGGAATTTCTCAAGTTCATATGTAATTTGTCAAGTCCATATGTAATTCGTCAAGTTGATATGTAATTTCTCATGTCCATATGTAATTCGGGAATTTCTCAAGTTCATATGTAATTTGTCAAGTCCATATGTAATTCGTCAAGTTCATATGTAATTTCTCATTTCCATATGTAATTCGGGAATTTCACAAGTTCATATGTAATTTGTCAAGTCCATATGTAATTCGTCAAGTTCATATGTAATTTCTCATGTCCATATGTAATTCGGGAATTTCACAAGTTCATATGTAATTTGTCAAGTTTATATGTAATTTCTCATGTCCATATGTAATTTTTATATTTATATGTAATACGGGAATTTCTCAAATTCATATGTAATTTGTCAAGTTCATATGTAATTTGTCAAGTTCATATGTAATTTCTCATGTTCATATGTAATTCGGGAATTTCTCAAGTTGATATGTAATTTGTCAAGTTCATATGTAATTCGTCAAGTTGATATGTAATTTCTCATTTCCATATGTAATTCGGGAATTTCTCAAGTTGATATGTAATTTGTCAAGTCCATATGTAATTCGTCAAGTTCATATGTAATTTCTCATGTCCATATGTAATTCGGGAATTTCTCAAGTTCATATGTAATTTATCAAGTCCATATGTAATTTGTCAAGTTCATATGTAATTTCTCATGTCCATATGTAATTCGGGAATTTCTCAAGTTCATATGTAATTTATCAAGTCCATATGTAATTCGTCAAGTTCATATGTAATTTCTCATGTCCATATGTAATTCGGGAATTTCTCAAGTTCATATGTAATTTATCAAGTCCATATGTAATTCGTCAAGTTCATATGTAATTTCTCATGTCCATATGTAATTCGGGAATTTCTCAAGTTCATATATAATTTGTCAAGTCTATATGTAATTTGTCAAGTTCATATGTAATTTCTCATGTCTATATGTAATTCGGGAATTTCTCAAGTTCATATGTAATTTGTCAAGTCCATATGTAATTTGTCAAGTTCATATGTAATTTCTCATGTTCATATGTAATTCGGGAATTTCTCAAGTTGATATGTAATTTGTCAAGTTCATATGTAATTCGTCAAGTTGATATGTAATTTCTCATGTCCATATGTAATTCGGGAATTTCTCAAGTTGATATGTAATTTGTCAAGTCCATATGTAATTCGTCAAGTTCATATGTAATTTCTCATGTCCATATGTAATTCGGGAATTTCTCAAGTTCATATGTAATTTATCAAGTCCATATGTAATTCGTCAAGTTCATATGTAATTTCTCATGTCCATATGTAATTCGGGAATTTCTCAAGTTCATATGTAATTTGTCAAGTCCATATGTAATTCGTCAAGTTGATATGTAATTTCTCATGTCCATATGTAATTCGGGAATTTCTCAAGTTCATATGTAATTTGTCAAGTCCATATGTAATTCGTCAAGTTCATATGTAATTTCTCATGTCCATATGTAATTCGGGAATTTCACAAGTTCATATGTAATTTGTCAAGTCCATATGTAATTCGTCAAGTTCATATGTAATTTCTCATGTCCATATGTAATTCGGGAATTTCAAAAGTTCATATGTAATTTGTCAAGTTTATATGTAATTTCTCATGTCCATATGTAATTCGAGAATTTCTCAAGTTCATATGTAATTTGTCAAGTCCATAATTCGTCAAGTTCATATGTAATTTCTCATGTCCATATGTAATTCGGGAATTTCTCAAGTTCATATGTAATTTGTCAAGTTCATATGTAATTCGTCAAGTTGATATGTAATTTCTCATGTCCATATGTAATTCGGGAATTTCTCAAGTTCATATGTAATTTCTCATGTCCATATGTAATTTTTCATATGTAATTTGTCAAGTTCATATGTAATTTGTTAAGTCCATATGTAATTTTTCAATTTGTCAAGTTTATATGTAATTTGTCATGTTGATATGTAATTCTTCAAGTTGATATGTAATTTGTCATGTTCATATGTAATTTTTCAATTTGTCAAGTTTATATGTAATTTGTCATGTTTTATATGTAATTTGTCAAGTTGATATGTAATTTATCAAGTTCATATGTAAAAAATTGTGACCTGGTAACCTGCTACTCTGGTTTCCCAATTTGGAGCTTACCAAAACCTTACCGTAAGGAACTTACGGTAGAACTTCCCGGGCATCTGATGTTCAAAGAAGATTGCAATTTCCTTTGTTTAGACAACCCAACAGCCACACCAACAATGCTCCATGCTCACATGCTGCTGCCTGCAATTGGATCGTCTAATCTTAATTAAGCACATCACATGGGCCAATACATGACTTATTATTATAAATGATAAAATTTTAGAACAATAATTCTGCAAATACAAATACTACCAACCTAAGTCTAGGAAAAAAAAAATTGACACATCAGATCAAGATCAAATTAGAGTATTTGTCAATCATCACATCAGAACCGTCCATTCACAAATAAGAAGGAAGGATTTTCGACGCCATGATGAATAAATCGCACCTTAAATTATAGTCCACAAAACAGCATGACATCAATGATTAAAAAATATGTTGAATCATAAATTTTGATTGTCGATTCAACCGGTCAGTTTAATTAGAAATTTTTTAAATATTCAATATATAATTTAAATATTAAATAAGTATTAAACATAATAAATAATTAATAAAGATATAATTTAATGATATGATATAACCTTTAATATAAAATTAAGAGATTAAAAATTCAAATTTCATTATTTACAAAAAAATATTAAATAAAAATAATAAAAAATATTTAAAATTAAATTTTTATCAGTTTAATTCAATTTTTTTATCAATTTATAAAATATCTAATTTTAAAATACATATCAAATTATATAAATTTAAATTTTTAATTGAATAAATCCAACCAATCCGATTTTTTTAAACAAGAGGAAGATGGAGTGAGTTCATTTCTTTTTTTTTTTTTGATAAGTAGATTTTCATTTATCAAAAAAAGCAGCAGTGCTGCTACATGTTACAAAGCTAGTTTAGTCTAGCTAAACAAATCAGAAAATCAATGTCTTTAGACAAATATGTCTGCATTTAACCTCCAAGAATTACATAAGAACGTATTAACTGAATCTCTTTTAATCTTCCTAAGGTCACTTAACCTGGTCGAGATCATGTCTCTCACTTGCTCAGTGAGGTGCTCCTCCTTTTGCTCAGTTGAGTTGAGCAAACGATTGTTTCTTTCCTTCCAAACTAGGTAGATAACTGCGTTCCAAGCTAGCCTCAATATCGTTGTGATTAGAGCTTTACCTTTGAGGTTGACAGTGGCCCATTGAAGCTCTACATTCCAACATGCAACCTGCCTTTTTAACCTACAAAGTACCATCACTCTCTGCCATATCTGTTTCGAGTAGGAGCAAGTGAAGAATAGATGATCCCTGGTTTCCCTCTCTTGTTTGCACAACAAACATTTGTCATCCATTGCCATTCCCCAGGAGATAAGCCTATCCTTTGTGGCCAATCTATTTAGGATTGCCATCCAGGAGAGCATAGAATGCCGAGGAATATTAAAATTACACCATACCAACTTATACCAATCCACTTTCCTAGCTGAAGGTCTGATCTTGTTCCACACTGCTGAGACTTGGTACTTTCCCTCAGGGAAAGGCCATTTGCAGCTTCCATCAGCAGTTGTGAGAACTATTCTGGCAGCCACCTCTCTCAATTGCATGATCTTCCTCCAATTCCAACTGCTCCCACTCTGGATAGAGATGTGCCATGGATCTCTATCCTTCAACACATAAGTCTTGATTCAGGCTATCCATAGGGAGCCTGCTTCAATCAGTACAGCCCAAAAATTCCTTAGAATACATGCCTGATTCCAAGTGACAATGTCCTTTACACCAAGTCCCCCTTCTGATGTACATATTCTTTCTCCACCATGAGTGAGTTCATTTCTCCAACATCAAATGTACATATTCTTTCTTTCTTTCTTTTTTATTGGCTTCGGCCCACATTTGTCGGCAGAATTATTTTTTCTTTGTCGGTATCAATTCCCCTGACTTCTTTTCATTATCCAACCCCAATCATTATTTATTTGTAAATTTTCTATAAAGATAGTTATGCTTTTCTCCTTGCCTTTTGGAAGAATTTCCAAACGTTTTTTTTCTAGAATATACAGATAAATTATACTTTATTCTGCTCGTCCACCATATCTGATGGTTTTGGTGGCTTTGAACATAAAGATTTTAATGCCTTTTTTAGTCTATAGTTTAGAAAAAAATTTAGAGTGTGTTTGGTATAGTAAAAAAATGGAAAGATTGGATATGGAAGAATGAAAAAAAAAAAAAAAAAGGAATTCTGAGTATGCCTAATAAAAATAAAAAGAAAAAGAAAAGAAAGAAAGAAAGAAAGAAAGAAAGATGACTATTTTTAACTCTAATGCATAAAAATAAATCATTACAAATTGAAATGATAAGAGGAGAGAAAACGCAAGAGATATGAGTTAAGTGTGCATATTTACAAGATTATCAATCATTTTTAAAATTTTATCTTTCTATCTTAATTTACAAATGGTATAATGGTAAAATATTATAAATTTTAATTTTTTTTCTCTCATTTTTTAACTCTATCAAGCAATGAATGGAAATAAAATTAATTTTTCTTTTCACTTTTTCATCTTTCCTACCAAACATACCAATGGAAAGCAAAATATATTTTCTATCTTTTCATTTTTTTTCTCTTCCAATTTTTCATCTTTCCAATTTTCTTTCTACCCTACCAAGCAAAGCCTTAAATTGGTTTCTGTACTAAAAAATGTTAAATGTAATATTTAAATTTTCATTTCATCAATTAATTAACGTGTCCAACATTAAGTTTTGCTTGGTATGGTGAAAAGAAAATTGTAAAGAGAAAAAATTGGAAGAGAAAAAAAATGAAAGATAGAAAATATATTTTCCTTTCCATTGGTGTGCTTGGTAAGAAAGATAAAAAATTAAAAAAAAATTAAATTTTCTTTTCATCCATTGCTTGGTAGAGTTAAAAAATGAGATAAAAAAATAAAATCTATAATATTTTACCATTCTACTTTTTGTAAATTAAGATAAAATGATAAAATTTTAAAAAATGATAGATAATCTTGTAAATATACATACTTAACTCACATTTCTCTCATATTCTCTTCTCTTATCATATATGTTTGTATGCATTAGGGTGAAAAATAATTATCTTTCCTATTTTCTTTCCTCTCACTTTTTGTTCTTATTAAGCACACTCAAAATTTATTTTTTTTCCATTTTTTCACCCTCCTTTTTTCATCCTTCCACTTTTTCAATTTACCAAACACACCCTTAATTCTATTAACAAAATTGGCTGATGTGTTGGAGGATCAACCAAAATGTGCCATGTAACAAATAAAACCTATGTCATCTTTTAATCGGGACATGTGGTTGACACATGATGCATCTACATTTCTCAATTTTTTTTTAATTTTTGGATAATAAAGAATAAAAATTAAAATAAATAAATCTTTGATTTTAAAAAATAAAATAGAATTTTTTTTAAAAAAAATTCTTTTTTATAAGATTTTTTTTTTCTTTATTTATTTATTCTCTCTTTGATTTCCCCCTTCTCTCTCTCCAATCTCGATCTCTTGCTTAGGGTCAAATTCGGTCTAAAACAAGTCATCACAATCAATTTCAAGGACTTTTTTATCATACCGACATTGGATCCGACCTCGTTTGGCCAAATCCAATGGTCATTGATTAAAAACTCAGATAGAATCGATCGTTCGAACCAATTGAACTAGGAAATGGTGGCTTGATCGGTCCGGATAGTATATTTAAATCGGGTATTAATCAAGCTGGGACAATATTGGTTCAATCGGTTAAAAACCGGTTTTATATTTTTTAAAATTTTATTTGTAATTAATAAGATTTGAAGCTTTAACCTTTTAATTTTATATTAAAGATCATACCATTAAGCCAAATGCATATTTTTGTTAATTATTAACTATATTTAATATGTTTTAACATTAAACTTAGTGTTTAGATATATAAAAAAAATCATTAAACCGGCCGATTCCTTGGGAATCGAAAGTTCGATCGGTTCGACTTCTGATCCGATTTTTTTAACCATGTCAATGGCTACTCTCTGGATTCGACCTCAAGCACTGGGAGTTCAAGATTAGGGAAAGAGAAAGAGAAATGGGAGGAAAGAGAAGGAAAGAAAGAAAAAAAAAAAGATTTTTTTAAAAAAAAGATTAGTTTTTAATTTTAAAAAAATAAAACCTTTTATTTTTCTAAAAAGATTATACTTATAATTTTTTATTATTTTTAAAAAATTACTTTTTTAAAAAGAAAAAGAAAAAAGAAAATTTTTTATTTTTATTTTTATTTTATAGAAAATATAAATATATTTTTAGAATTTCCATTTTGTATTTTTTTTAAAAACAATTACATAAAACTAGGGATTCAATGGGGCGTATGGGTTGGGTAGAGGGTTAGGATACAGTCCATTATTTTTTTTGTTTATTACTTTTCAATACATTCATCATTACGATTGATATATGTAAGGTTCATCCAATAATTATAAAAATTTTACTTATGAATGATAATTAAAATATATTAAAAAGTAATAAATTAAAAAAAATAATGTAGGGGAACTGGACCCATAGGATCCAGTCCATTATCTCGTATTGGTTTATTTTAAATTCATACCCATCACCAACCCCGCATGATTTAACAGGTACGGGGATTCCCGTAAGCCTAGTTCTTTTATAAAAAATAACATTCAAACAAGAAGCATTCTAAACATTCAAACAAGCAGAAAGAATTGTCTAAAAGCTGTATGTCAAAAAAAAAAAATGAACCAGAAGCATACAAACAAGCAACAAAAGAATAACACTTGCAGCCAAAGTGTCCTCAAATTTGCTACTAACTTCATAGCCTTGATTTAACACTTGCAGTTGTTACATGAAAGGAAACAATCATATGAAAATCTAAACAAAAAATTTATTCCAAACATTAATTCAAGATATGTAAAGGGGAAGTTGAAAGCTTTTCAATCAAGCTGCCATGTCATCATAAACTACAGGAAACCGAGAAAAAAATTTTGAGAGAAGCCAACCCTACTATTGTCAAACGGTGTCGTCTGCTTTGATGTACCACATTGCTTCCTCCACAAAATCAATACACCAGTTAATAATTGAGCTTATTTTATATCCCTTGGTTTCTTTGACAATTACTGCTTTTAATTTTTGGTTCCTTTTAATATCCCCTCTTTTTTATGTACTTTTTCTTGGTTTTAACTTATTTTATTTTCTTCTCATTCTTCTCAAAGCTTTTTTAGCTCTTTCTGTTTCAGTCTTTCTATCAACTAGTTTTGCTTAAATTGTTTCTCTTATTGTGCTGATGTTTGTACTTATTCCTTTGATTTTGACTCGTTCTTATTTTTTTGGCTTTATTCCTCTTTGTGGGTTTTGAAATAGATCGTGGTTTCTACTATTTTTTTGGTGGTTTGGTCCTTGTGGTTACCTTACAATGGTGGAAATGCGAAATCTTACTCTTTACAATTTTCTTCTCATTAAATGTTGTATCTATGAACGGTGAAAAAAAAGATTTGCTATAGAATTTTACATGCCTAAGTTTTTTTTTGTAGAAGCATGAGTGTTGGTTGCCTATAAAAGGGGTTGATTCTGCTTGTCTTCAAGCAACCCACTTTTTCTACTTGAGAGGTTTATCAACACTCTCTCTTTGTTTTCATATTTTGCTTTTGAGTTAATCCCTTAATCAATTACTAATCAATTAAATTAAATTCTAAATTTTTAATAATTAGTTTGTTAATGACTATGGTTGCTGAGAATGGGTAAATTTGTGGTTTGGGTTTTTTTATAACTTTGTTGATGGATTGCAATGTGGTATAGTTTACAAACATTAGTTTTTATAGATATTGTTCTAGTTCTCACACACCTAAATTATTTATTTCGCTCTTATATGGGTTGTTAACATTGGATTTTTTTATAATGGAATGGGATGACAGATCTTTTACTTCTTTTGTTCTTGTAGAAAACTTTAAACTCTGTGCAGATGCTTGGAATTTTTTTTTCAATTTTTAGTTCAGCTTATTTATTTATAGTTTACTTGTCTTTGTTGATTTTGAAAAATTGATGTTCTATCAACACTGTTCACTTGTCTTCTGGTTTGGAGATGTTTTGTGGCCTTGAATTTGGGTGGCCATAAAGAATAGACGAGAGGTGAGAAGTACTTGTTTAAGATTGTGCTAATTAGGTGACTCAGTTGTGGGAAAATCGAACATTTTATCATTTTATTTTTTTATTTGAATTAAAAATAAAAATTAATAAAAAATATTAAGAGAGTTGAGCATTTTTTACTTTGTCTCAAAACACCCAAATTTAAAATCCCAAATCGGTGGGTAAAGAAAGTAAAAAAAATATTTAAATATAAAATATCTCTTTTATCTATTTTACATTTATCAAATTATAAGTAATATTTTTACATTTATTAAATTATAAATAATTGATATTAAAAATTATAATTATTTTTTTTATTATCATTTTTTTGTTTTTTTATATTTATATTTATATTTTTTTAATGTAATGTTTGTTATTTTTTGTTATTTAATTTATAATATTTATATTGTTATTTTAATTAAAAATATATATAATTGAAAATATATATTATAATTTTTTTTTTATTTTTATATTTTAATCAAACGATGATAATTATTTTTTTTTTCTTCAAACACATTTTAATTATTTAAATAAGTGAAATATATATATATTTTTTTATTATTAACATTTATCTAAACATAGTGTTAGAGTTGAGTTCCAGACCCAAGAGGTGGAAATTTTAGGAAAAAAAAAAATTAAAACTCTGGGTACTGCTGGTCAACAAAGATTCAGAGCTATTGGTGCATTTATTGTTTATGATATTAGTCGGAGGAGTAACTTTGATAGGATTAAACGTTGGTTTGATGAACTTACCAGTAAGTTTGTTTCTTTATGTTCTTTCCTTTTTTTCCTTTTATGCTAATGTGATTTCTTATGATTAGTGATTGGATATTGGAATGGGTCGGTCGGACGGTGACAAGTGGGTCAGATTCGAAGTGGAGCACCAAGGCGAGAGTATTGAGGATGAGACACGCATGGTCCGATGAGATCTGGAGCGCATTAGCGATGGCCACCGAGTCGACTCGATAAGTTGAGGATGATGCGAGTTTTTGCTTGAAAGACTTGGACAAGTCGGTGAATATGAGCTTCTGGATTTGTAGGAGGTCGTGTTCGAAAGGCTCGCGTCGATGCTTAGTTATGCCATTTTGCTTGATCTAAAATCTAAGGTTTTTAAACTTAATTCTTTGGTTATTTGAGATTGTTTTGGCTTGAAGTTGTTTTTATTGTTTTCAAGTGGTTTGATTCCTTATAAGTCACAATTTTCCTTACTTAGAATGCTTATGCTCAAGAACTGTTTGTTGAAATTCCTCTTTGAGTATCAACATTGTGGGTGCTGCTCCGCTCTTGTCCACCACCGTATAAGTATAGGAGCTAACCTGCTTTAGAGCCTTGATAACCCTTTACCTTTAAATTAAACAAGCCAACTCCCATCATCACCTAGGTCTTGTGCATGAGAGACTATTTAATTTGCTTGTGGTGTTGGGTCCATGAAATTGGGGTTGGGAGTGCCCAAAACTTTAAATTTTGTAGTCAATCCTACTAAAAAGATATATTATCTTTTTCAACAAAAAAGAAAAAAACATTTAAATTTGGTGTTATGATTGTCTTAATGAGAAGGTTATGCAATTAGATTTAATATTGAATTTGACTATATGACTTATGAGCCATTGAATTTATAATCATTTCTTAGTTGAAAAAGATCAACAAGTTGAGACAAGTCAAATATAGAAAATCAGAGGTTATGAAAAATAAATAAAATAAAAATGATGATAGTTAATATAAATTTGCTCTTAATGTTTAGAAACTAACTGAAAATCAAAAAATATATATATATATATATATATATATATATATATAGAATTAACGGATAAATCGAGCATTTCAATAAATAAAAAATTTGAGATTGAAAATATAATCTCATTTTGCTTATCTCCAAATATTATATAAATATATCTTGAACTTGCTTATCATTTATACAATTACTAAGTATTAATATTTCGTCGCAAAGTGCAAGTGTTTTGCTAATACAAGGAAAAGAGAAAGTTAAACCCTAAACAAAAATTCCTAAACAAATTATTTATCGAAAAAATTAAAAAGTTAAACCCTAACAAATAAAGAGAGCCGAGGCCCAAGAAAGGAGAGAGAGGTAGTTCTAGCGTAAGTTCCCTTATGGTGAGCTTAAAATAGATTTCATTACATATAAATATGACAAGATTATATATAAAACTGATAAATTACATAAAATTATCATGTTTATATGTAATTTTCTTTTTTACATATAAACATGACAAATTACATATATACATGACAAATTACATATAACATGACAATTGCATATAAACATGACAAATTAAATATAAACATGATAAATCACATATAAACATGACAAATCGCATATAAACATAACATATTTGTCATGTTTATATGTAATTTTTTAAATAGTGTACTTTTTTTTACATATGTAATTTCATTTTTACATATAAATATGACACAAATTACATATAAATATGATAAATTACATATGTAATGGAGCCTACGGGAAGCTCACCATAAGGAGCTTTCCTTATAATTTTTCTAAGAAAGAGATAGCAAAAGTATTGTGACAGGAAGTGAGAGTAGAGTCAAGATTGAGACTCGAGAGAAAGAAAAGAAAAAACGGCCACATGTTTCATTTATTTACTTTTTATTTTTTAAAATATAGCATAAACTCCGCTTGTACAAAATAATAATTTTTTATTAAATATGTTAAAGTAATAAATATAATTAGATATATTAGAGATTATGATACGATTACAATACGATATATTAGATATTACGATATGATATTCTTATTTGATTCTTTCCTAAATTGGTAAGAACATTCTATATAAATAGGGCATTCTTGTAGAAACGAATAAAACAATTCATAATATTAACAATGTAGCCCTTTGGATTTTTTTTCCATGGATGTAGGCCACCATAGCTAAATCACGTATTCTTTTGTGTTATTGTGTTACTCTTTTTTTTTGTAACATAGTATCAATCGTCAGATTTTTTGTGTCATGTGTTCCGTCACATGTTCTTTTATTGGTTAACAAACTCAAGTTAGTACTTACTATATCACCTTTAGTTCGAGAGAGAGTGTTAAAGTAATAAATGTAATTAGATATATTAGGGGTTATGATACGATTACGTTACGATATATTAGAGATTATGATACGATATTTTTGATTGTTTCTTTCCTAAATTGGTGAGAACCTTCTATATAAATAGGGCATTCTTGTATAAACGAGTAAAACAATTCATAATATTAACAATGTAGCCCTTTGGTCTTTTTTTCTTGGATGTAGGTCACCATAGCCGAATCACGTATTCATTTGTGTTTTTGCGTTACCCTTTTTTTATAATATAGTATCAATACTTCTTATCTTTTAACATGAAATCAGAGTTTTTTTCTTCTAATAAAATATATGTAAATATATTGGGTACGGAACAGGAGCTATATTTTCTGTCCCCGTCCCCATACCCGTATGACATTTTAAATTCATAGCAATCCCCGTCCCCGAAATTTGAAACCCATACGAATTCAAGTAAAAGATCGAATTTCTCATCGGGTATTGGTAAAATTTACATCCCTACACAAAATGGTGCCACATATCATGGATCAAAAAAGTGATGAGACATTATTTCGTAACATGGCGAATTTGGATTATCATTCGATAAATTTTTAATGAAGTTAGGCATTGAATCACGTTGATGAACGAGATAAAATTGCAAATACTACATTAAATATATTTTAAAACATGTACTACATTAACATTTTCTTAAACTACATGGACTAAAGGGGACATTAACCCTGCCACATAAGCTTTGAAGCCTATATTTTTGTAGCATCATCTTTCTAATGACAATTGATATTCACATATTTGGAGTAAGAATTGTGAGATTAATTACTTTTTTTTTTCTCCTTTTGAATCTCAAATTTTGACATTGGACGAAATTGAAATCAATATTGAATTGAAAAAAATCATATATTAAAGTAAATTTATCTTATGATATAAGATGTAAGTATTTTTTTTTTTAAAATAAAAAATTATCTGTTTAGTATTTTTTTTAATAGTAAAATACTTAAAAATTCTTAATTGTATTTTATATTGTAAATTTATTTTTAATTTTTTTAATAAATATATCTACTTAATTGATGTTTTGTTAACTCACAAAATCAACTCAATCAATTTTTTTAATTTCAATATAAATGATTACATCACTCTCCGTCTCTAGTTAGGATTGTACTTTATTACTTCAATATTAAGTTTAAGAAATTCATAGATGTTCAAGTACCATTTCTTTTAATACAATAATTTATTGCGAAGTATAAAACTTTCAATTTGGAGAGAATACTTTCTAGAAAATGATAAGATGCTTGAAAATCTCATAAAAATTTATTTTTATACTATTTGTGCTAATAAAAAATTGAATAAAATAACCTTACTTTGTTTTCAAAAAAAAAGTTTTACTTTAGGGTTTAAGTACAAATTTCGTATTATACTTTAACATAATATTTAATTTTGTTACTATATATTTTTTATTGAATTTTGTCATTAAATTTTAATTCTTGATTGAATTTGGCCACTCAACTTTAATTTTAGATGATTTAAAGATAAAATTTAATAAGAAAAGAATATTTTTTAAATATTTTATTTTAATAATTAATATTAATTAATTAATTAATAAAAATTCTATGTTAGTTTTTTTTATCTTTCTTCTTCTTCATGGTGATGACATTAGTCACACTACAAGAGGACGAATTTTTACCGACGGATTAAACATATGTTTTTCGTCGGTGATGTGTTTTACCGACAGAATATTTCGTCTGAGATATCTGTCGGTGATACTTAAGTCGGTGATACTAATTCAGTCGGTAAAGAAAAATCCGTCGGTAAAGAAACTTTACTGATAAACTTTTATAGACGGAATATTCCGTCGGTATTGTTTGACTTTACCGACGGAAGTTTCTGTCGGTATTATTTTATCACCGACGGAATAGTTTCGTCGGTTATTAATTTACCGACAGATGAGTTTGGTCGATAATGTTGAATTACTGACGAAATGTTCCATCTGTAAATGTGCATTACCGATGGATTATTCCGTTGGTAATTAATTTTTTGGAACAAAAAAAATAAAAATTTAAATTATTAAAAAATTTAAAAAATGAAATGAAAATTTAATATTATCAAAGGTTAAAAAATAAAATGAAATCCGTAAAAATATAAATAAAAAAAATTCAAATGTATCTCTCGATTAAAAAAAAAACTCATCACGAGGTACTGCTATTATCGACTTCACTGTCTACCTCGGCATTGCCTCCGGCATCACCTCCGGCAGCACTCAATCCTCCGACAGCACCCATGCCTCCGACTGTGACATCACCTCCTACAGCACCGACTCCGACAGCACTGGCAGCACTCAATCCTAGTCCAGCAGCCATGCCTCTAGCAGCAGCGACTCCGGCAGCACTCGGTCCAGCAACGACTCCGGCAGCACTCGATCCAACACCCATGCCTATGGCAGCACTGAGTCCAGCAACCTGAGTTCTGATCCCGCCTAATGTAGCTGCTATCTGTGACTGCAGTAAAGGTGTGATTATCGTATTCCAGCTCGTCACGATATTCTCAAGTCTCACGATTGAGATCTGGATTTGCGAGACATCGGACCTAAATGCATGATAGTCCTCCAACGACGCTGCTGTCGGCTGCTGTGTAGTACTAGGACCACATGGAGCTTAACTGGCTGCATCTGAACTTTGGTGACTGCCAGGTGGATCTAAACTTTGCCCTCTCTTCGCTCTCGTTTCAAACCCATAAAACATGCGTCCGCGTAGTCTCAATGCCTCCAATAGCATTAGACCAGGAGGTGAAGGTCGAAATCAGGATATGAAGACGTATCGTCCCCATATTTTTGCTACAACGAAGCAGTATAATTTTTCTATAATCACAAATATTTAAATATATAAACAATTAATATGTGACATTGTAATGAACACGTACATAAACACAAAGATATGATATAATCAATTAATGTAATATATAAAATATTGATAAAGTTAAATACTTACAATTACAGCTTTAGACTTGTTAGCTACGTAATCACCCTAACCCTTTGCACGTTTATGGATTTTGTTAAACAGCTCCAGGAAAGTCACGTTGCGCTGCAACTCTTGTGACTATAAATTAAAAGAAGAGAGAAAATTATGTTAAACCAATAAAAATCTTTAGTTAAGTCGATAAAATTTTGAAACAATAAATTGCAAAACAAAAATTAATCTTACCATCCTTTCACCGGTAACTAGAAAAGGAACTGATCCACCGGTGTTTCGTAATGCTGCCATCTTTCTCCGTGTTTCTATTACTCGAAGCCTTTTGGGACCTATTTTTCCAAGCGTCGATACTCCAGACGCTATCAATTAGTTGATCCCAAATATCGACTGCTATCCAATCACACCTGTAACCCTTTCAATCTTCTATTCGATTCGTTTGAAAGAAGGACATGGCATTGTCCCTCTCAAAATTCATCATGTCCTTGAATCAATCCTTGCACGTGGCCTCCCATAATTTCCTAACCAATGGTGTCTGCTCGGGAGGCTAGTCACATTTTCTCTACAATAAGACATTATGAATTAATATATAGTATTAAACATAATTAAATTATGATTTGACTTTTAACCAAATCATACCTCAAATATAGTCCACAAAGACAATTTCACGTCAACAGGTATCTTCGACCAAGTAGGCCATGGTCTGTTATGGTCTTGTCTGATGATGGAGGCAATGGTCGATTTTACACAACTCTCCGTAAAAGTCCTAAAATCAAGATACGTGTTAGTGGACAATAATTTATTTTACTCAAATAATTAAATTATCAAAATATTATTAACTTACGTGTTTTGAAGAATTGACAGTCGAAACCTGTTATCCGGATTACTCGGTGTCGGTAATCCTTTCGTCCGACCTCTACCTCGTTTTCTCTGCTCAGTGGCAGTACCGGTAGACGGTGTAGAATGTGATGCAGGTACCTCTGTCTGTTGCCCCGTGCCATCATCCGCGAAATACATTGATGCTGGCTCATTAAGTAAATACTGTGAAATTTCATCCAGCAGTGACGTAGATGACTGTAACGCGGGAACTGCCTGAGTCGCTGGAGCAAGTGTCGGCCATGGCAGTGGAGCGGGAGTCGATGTGGATGGTGCCACTGTAGAGGGAGGCAATCTAGACGGATCCACTATAGACGGAGGCAGTGCAGAGGGATGTAGGGGCGATGGAGGTACTGCAAATGGAGTATGTGGCGATAGAGTCGAATAAGGCGGCAACTGTCTCGGTGGAGGCTGTAAGGAGGGAGAAGATGCAGGTGGCAACTTTGGTGTACCATGCCTCGAGGACGATCCTCCAGATGGTCAAAATGCATCCCACATAGAACTATGTTTCTTCTTTTCAGTAGTTTTACGCCCTGTTCCTCGCATTTTATCTGTAAAATAAAAAATATTAAATTTATTAATAAATAAACTAAATAACACAATAAAAAAAAATCACAATGAACAATAACGATAAATAATCACAATAACACATTATACAATTTAATGTAATATCTATGTTTTTTATGCTAAGGTTCACTTTGAATTCTATAGCACCTAATGCAGTTAAGCAATTGTCTTTTTTTTTCCTTCATTTTTACTCTTTTTCTATTATTTTATTATTTACTTAAATTTTTTTTATTATTTATTTTTGTTAACTCTCTCATTTTTTATTTTTTAGTTTACTTTTTAATTTTTTTAATTGAAAAGTTATCTAATTTTTTTATTCAATCAATATAATAAATTTTTATATAATTTTTTATTGATGTATTTTTTATTTTTTATAAAATGTTTACTTTGAAAAAATTTACCAATTACTTATTGAATTGATGTCACAAATTTACCAGTTTTGTATAAAATGACTTATTAAATTGATGTCACAAATTAATTAAACATCAATTTATATAATTATCAACACATCTAAAATTGATGTCACATCTAAAATTATCAACACATCTAAAATTATCAACACATCTAAAATTGATGTCACATTGTCATCAACACATCTAAAATTATCAACACAACTACACAATTTATATAATTATATAACAATTATTTTTATTAATTAAAATATTTAAATAAATATACAAAAATCTTGTAGACTTTCATCAAACCTGAATTCTATTGGTCGGACAGCTGGGCGCGCGGATGGTCGGACGGCAGGCACGGTCTAACCGCGAAGGAAAGAGAGAATCAGAGAAAGAAAGAAAATGAGGAAGAAGAAGTCTCGGGGTCTATTTATGCCCGAGACTATCACCGATGGAATTTGATTATCATCGATGAAAATTCCGTCGGTAAAACTTTGGGCGGGAATTCAAATTACATCCGTCAGTGATAATGTATTACCGACGAAAATTCCGTCGGTAAATTCCTCATCCTTCGGTGAATTGTCATCGACTGAAAATCTTTCACCGACGGACTCTAACTATTACCGACGGATATTCCGTCAGTAAAACTTTTTAAACGTTCAGATTTGAAATTTGCATTTATTGCGCATAAGATTCCGTGAAATAGTATTACCGACAGAATATTTCGTCGGTAATATTCAAATTTCGTCGGTAATATAAATGTTCCGTCTGTAATGTATTATCGACTGAAAATATATCACCGATGGAAGAGTCATATTATCGACGGATATTCCGTTGGTAATAGTTTTGACTGTTCAATTTTATTATTATTTTTAAATTAATTTGGTAATAAATTTACCAAATAAAATTTTATTACCAAATATAAAAATCCGTGCTCTTTTATTACCGACGAAATTTTCGTCGGTAATTGTGGTAATTTCGTCGGTGATATTTCAGCGGGAATCTATGCCATTCGCGCCAATGTTTTACCGACGAAAATCACCGACAGAATTATTCCGTCTCTAATACTCCGTCGATAATATATTACTTTCGTCGGTAATTATCAAATAATCCGTCAGTAATATGAAAAAACATTACCCATGGAATTACGTCGGTAATGTTTTACTTTCCATCGCTGAAAAATTGATTTACCGACTAAATATTTTCGTCGATAATTATTCCGTCGCTAATTTAACGTCCTCTTGTAGTGTCAGTAGTAATGTTGTAAGATCAAATTTGATCACCAGACATCAAATCTGACATATCCTTCCACAATGTTATCTTCAAAAAAAAAAAATTCATGTTAATTTTTTTTTATATAAAATTTAACAAAAATAGAATATGCCATAGAATATTTAATTTGTATCAAATTAAAAAAATTATGTGGCAATGAAGAAAACTATAAAATATTTTATCTAGTATTATGTTTGTATCGAATTAAAAATAAAAAATAAAAATGATATGACAAATAAAAAAAATATAAACATGGAAAAATTAGAACATAACATGGATATGCCAGATTTGGTGTCTGATAATCAAATTTTGCCTTTGAATATCACTACTGACTGATGCCCTCATCGATCATCAAAGATTTGAATAATAAAAGTAATACTAAAAAAGAGAAAAAAGAAATTAAGGTTTAGTTTCTTATAAAATAAAATTTTTGTTAACTTTTAATATTTTAAAAATTAATTAATTATTGTTAATTATTAAAATAAAATTTTTGAAGGAAATTTTTTTATTAAATTTTATCTTTAAATATCCAAAATTAAAGTTGAATGATAAAATTTAATAAAATATCAAAATTTAGTGGCAAAATTCAATAATATAAAAATAAATTGTAAAACTTAATATTAAACTAAAATATAATGACAAATTTACTTTTAATTAGATCTGACATATTTGGACAGGACACGATTACACGCTAGGGAAAAATAACTAAAATATAACACGAAATACGATATGACACGATACAAATACATGAATATGTCAAAAATTTTATAACACAAATTATTAACACGTTAAAATTTATATTAATATAAAATACCTTAAACACGATTATGACACGAAAAAATACATGAATACGACACAAATACACAAATTGTTAGGTCGACTCTCAATCCCTTACTTTATCTCCTAAACTAGATTATTTTTGGTTTCCTTATTATTAGGAGATGTGTTTGTGCTTATATAGGCTTTACGTCCAACAAAACAAATATGAAAACCATGAAACATGTACATGATTTTAATTGGGAAATGTTAATTAGTGTTATTAGGCATTGATTAAGGTGATATATATAGAAAGAAAAGTATAATTAAGAATGTATTACTTTTTTTAAAATCCAATAAAAATAATTGTTGGATTGTGCTAACAAGTGCCCTAAGAGCACTTTTTAAGGTTATTATATATAGTAATATCTTCATTTAATGTATTGAAAATGATAAAAAAGTTGTCAAATACTTCATTAAATACAATATTTTTTCTATAAATAGTAGAGTTAATAGCACCAATGATCCCAAACTATAGGACATATTTTATATTGGTCCTCAAACTTCAAAACGTATCAATCAGGTCCCCAATGTTATAGCTTTGTATCAATATAGTCCTTCTGTTACTCAGATCGTCAGAAATGGCGTTAAACGACAGATGGCATATGAGCTGTAAATTACAAAAATATCATCTACTGATGTAATCTTTGTTTTTGTCTTTTGTCTTTATTTCTTTATTCTTTTTTTTTCAAAGTTTATATTTTCCTTTCTCTTTTTTATAAATAAATACAAAAAATAAAAAATAATTTATATTATAATTTAAACTAAAATTTTGAAAATATAATTAATTTATAAACATATAAAATATTTATTTAAATTAATTTTATAAAAACTATTTTTAATTTTTTTTGTTTCTTTCTTTTTTCTCTTTTTTTCATTTTATATTATTTATAAATAAACTAAAATATAAATAATAATTTATATTATATTAAATTAACTTTATATATATTAAATAATTTATTAAAAGTATAAAATAATTATTTACATTAATTTTATAAAAATTATTTTTTATGTTTGTTTTTACTTTTTTTTTCTCTTTTTTCTTTTTTCTTTTTTCTTTTCCCTTTTTTCTTGTTAATAAATAAATACAAAGAAGAAAAAATAATTTATAATATAATTTAAATTTAAAAAAGTAAATAATTTATAAAAAATATAAAAATATTTATTTACATTAATTTATAAAAATAAATTTTCTTTTTTATTTACTATTATAAATAATTAAATAAAAATTAATTATTTTGTAATAATTAAACAATTTATAAAGAATAATGTATTTATTTTAATTAATTAAAAAAGTTATTTTCCTTTTTTTTCTTTTTTCTTTCTTTGCTTTTATAAATAAATTAATTTTGTAAGAGATTAAGTAATTTTTCAAATATAAATATTTATTTACATTATTTTTTTTTAAAATATATTTTTTTTAAAATATATTTTATTTTTATTTTTCTTTTATTTTTATTTTTTAATTTTTTCATTCTATTCTCTCCACCCAACTCTCATCGATCGAAAAAGAAAATTTTGAATCCTCACAGCCAGTACGACTTTGCGAAGAATCAGACTGTCATTCATAAAGCTCAATAGGCATTGCAAGTGGCCAAATTTGATCCTTCGCGCTAGATTGAGGAGGGTTTGATTTGACGCTTTATGGCAGATTCGGTCAAGATAGTTGCCGTCTCAACTTTAGCATTGAAGTCAACATAAAAAATATAAAGTTTTAATTAAATGAATGTAAATAAATATTTTATATTTATAAATTATTTATTTATTTTTAAAAATAATTTATTTAGAAAAAGAAAATTAAAAAGGAAAAAGAAATAAGAAATAAGAAAAAGGAAAATAAAATTTATTTTTATTATAAAATTAACATTAATAAATATATCATATTTTTTAAAATTATTTTATTTTTGAAATTTTAATTTAATTTTAAAGAAGAAAAAGGGAAAAGGAAAAAAAAAAAGTAAAAAAACTTAAAATATTTTTATAATATTAATACAAATAAATATTTTTTATTTTTTATAAATTATTATTTTTTATAAAATTAGTTTAAATTGTAATATAATTATTATTTATTATTATTTTATTTATAAAGAGGAGAAAAAAGAAAATATAATAAAGAAGAAATAAAATATATTAATTATTTTATATTATTTATATTAATATATTTTATATTAATAAGAAAAAGGAAAATATAAAATTTTAAAAGAAAAAAATAAGAATAAAGACAAAAATAAGAATTACATCAACAAATGACATTTTTATAATTTACACGTCATATGTCATCTATCATTTAGCGTCATTTCTGACGGTCTGAGTAACTAAATGACTATATTGATACAAAGCTATAACATTGGGGACCTGATTAAGACGTTTTGAAGTTTAGGGACCAATATAAAATATGTCATATAGTTTGAGAAACTTTAAATAGTATATTAACTAATCTTAAAAAGTGTCCTAAAGACACTCATTAACAAAACTCATTTATTAAATATAAAAAAAAATTAAATAATAAATAAATAATTTTTAATTAATATCTATAAATATTAATTGATAATTAAGCGGATTCATTATACTTATTCAATCTTTAAAATTCTTGTCTTAGATCAATAATTAACATTCCTTTTTGGTCGAATGAGAATCCCAATAGCCCACTTGCCATATAAGTTCCCAAGGACTTCACCACACCTTCACTTGGGAACTGAACTTGCTTGTATCTTTCTACTTCCTAAAAATACGTTTTTTTTTTTTTTAAACTCCTTCGGCTATTCCAAAAGTTACAAGTTACAACCACCCAAACGGCTTTTAAAAAGGTCCGTTTCCAAAAGTTACAAGTTACAACCGCCCAACCGGTTTTTAAAAAGTTCGTTTAATTTATATTTATAGATATTAATTAAAAATTATATATTTATTATTTTAAATTTTTATATATTTAATATATTATTTTTATTAAATTTAAAAAAAATAATACATTAATTATATTTTTATTTTTAGATTGGTTCGTCCAACTGAGGCCTACAGGTATTATTTAAAGATTATTTATTTATCATTTTAAAAAAAACTTTTTACATTCAATACATTATTTTTACTGAATTTAAAAAATAATTTATTAATTATAATTTTTTTCTATAAATATCTCTTTAACCGGTGCCACTAGAAATTAGTTAATATTTATTTTTGGTTTTTTAGTAAATTTATCAACTTATTTGGTATTTTATCAACTCGTGATATCAACTCAGTCATTCCTTTTAATATTAACATATAGATATAAATATAGATAATAATAATGATTCCAAGAACCAAATAAGTGAATCTTTTAAAAAAAAAAATGTTAATCAGTGTCATTAGACACTGGTTAAGGTGATATATTTAAAAATAAATGACAATTTATATTCTGGGTCATGAACTTAACATAACTTTTATGTAGGTCACAAACCTTTAATTTCATTAAATTAGGCCACTTTTGCTAATTTCGTTAAGTAATTCTAATGAAAAAGTTGACTCAGCATGCATTCATGGTTTATTAGGCGATAGAAACATTAATTTCCCTAATAATTTACTTAAAAATTTTGAAAAAAAATCCTAAAAAAAAATTTGACCGATAAAATCATCTGTTTTCCTTTCTAAAATGGATCCCATTATGTCAGCATGAAATTTTTTTTACCTAAAATGCCAGCTAGGTATTATCTTGATGAGATGTAAAAAATAAGTCATGTATATATGTTAAATCAACTTTTTCGTTATAATTACGTAACAGAGTTAGCATAAGTGATCTAATTTATTAATAATAGAAGTTCGATGTAATTTGATAAAATTAAAAATTTGTAACCTACATAAAAGTTGATGCCAAGTTCAGTGACCAAAAATATGAATTATCCAAAAATAAAAAAGTAATTAATGTATTATTTTTTTAATTAATAAAAATAATATATTAAATGTAACTTATGTCTATAATCACCAATTAAGCATCCTTAAAAAAAATAAAATGAATAGTTTGATTAAAGATATTATTTATATTAATAATATTATATTAAATGCAAAAATTAATAACTTTAATTATCATTTTTAATGTATTAATTAAAAAAATTATTATATTTAATAATTTTAAAAAATGTTCTTCGTATATTTGTTAACAGAATTTTATAAATAAATAAAAGGGATAATGTCATGAATGACCCCTGAAGTTTATCAAATTTGTCAATGTAGTACTTGTACTTTAAAAATGTCTATTTTGGTACTTAAAGTTTACACTCCATTTGCTATTGTCGTATCTGTCAGTAACACCGTTAAAAATTGATGACGTGGCTTTTTGTATTTTGAAAACTTGACACGTGGTACCATATAACGATGCCACGTATACTAACTAAAAATTTATTATTTTAATTTTAATTTTAATTTTTAAAAATAAAAATAATATTATTTTAAAAATATAATGATGACACGTGGCACCATATAATGATGCCACATGTATAAATTTTAAAAAAGAGAAAAAAATTAATAAATTAAATAAATTAATAAATTAAAAAAAATAAAAAAATAAAAAAATATTTAATTTTTGTAATTTTGTAATAAATATTTTTTTAAAAGAATTAAAATAATTTCATAATTTAATTTTTGTAATTTTCAAAAATAACTTTTTTAAAAATATATATTTTATAAAAATTTAGATATTATAAATGATTTAATATTTAATTTTAAAATATTTTATATTTTAAAAATAATTTTAGTTAAATAATTTTATTTTGTTATTTTTTAAAATTTTGAATTTAAAAAATAGAATTTAAATTTTATTATTATTTGAATATAATTTTTTAAGTTTTTTTAAAAAATTAGATATTAATTTAAAAATAATTTTTGTATTTTTTTTACAAAAATTAAGATATTAATTTTTAAAAAATCAGGTGCTGTCACGTGTCATCACCTGATTGGTCAATGTCACATCATCATCTGTATTTAACGGTGTTAAGTCAAAAGACCACATTGATACACGGTTTGATAGTATAAGTATCACATTGAACATTTTTAAAATACAAATATCACATTAATAAATTTGATAAACAATAATGATATAATGAGTTGTCAGAACACGCGTCAGAACCCAATGGTTAATAATATTTTCTATCTAACTAATCATAACCGCACGAATGAAAGAATCATGAACTCTTGTATCACGCGCGACGAGTTTACAATACTACCCCTTTCTGATTCCAAATTCAAGCAGGGATTATCATTTCCACGTGCCTTTTTTACGTTTTTTGCCAGCAAAATGAGATTTTTTTGAGGGACTGTAGTGGAAATTCATGCAATAACCGTCGAATATGAATATCTTTGTCTATTTTTCCAAATTGGGGAAACTCGGATTATTTGCGTGGTTTGATCGGGACCATACACGTGCCTTGCAATAATTGACTGTTTCTTGAAATCATCAGCATATCAGGGCCTATCTCGAAAAAATCAACGTCGTCGGGCCGCGAAATAACTTCCTTAATTTCTTTTGTTTTTACGAAACTGCCATTTTCCACGTTTTTGAAATGCAAAGAAAAAAGGTTATCTTATTTTATGAAAATTATTGCCCTTTTATCTAACATAAATATAAAATCAATTACATAAATTAATGTAGTTATCTTATTTTATGAAAATTATTGCCCTTTTATCTAACATAAATATAAAGTCGATTACATGTGTGTTTTTTTTTAAAAGAAAAAAAGAAAAAGAAAAAGAAAAGAAAGAGACAAAAAAGAGAAAAATATATGAAAAAATTTTGTGTGTTTGTATTTATGTTATTTTTTATATGTTTAACATATTATAAATTTATATAAAATTTTACATGTTAATGATTCGTTTTATGTATATTTTAGCACGTTTATATATTTGTGTAGTGTTCATGATATTTTTTTTGTGTTGTGTTTTAATTATTTTTTTATACTGTGTTCGTGTCGTATCTCCATTTTATTTCATATTTTGCATAGTTTGTCATTGTGGTTTAATTTGAAAATTTTATGTGTTCGTATCGTGTCTCAGTTCATGACATATTTTACATAATTTTTAATAGTTATTTAATTTAGAGAAAAATTTGTGTATTCGTATTATATTTTTGTGTGTTCAAAATATTATAAATTTATATAAATTTTGACATATTCGTGTATTCGTATCGTGTCGTGTTCGTGTTATTTTTTGTGTCATGTCGTATTTTAATTATTTTCTCATATTGTGTTTGTGTCGTGTTTTAATTAATCTCATATTTTATTCGTGTTATTTTTTCATGTATTTAAAGTATTATAAATTTATATAAATTTGTACACATTAATAATTCGTTTTATTTATATTTCGATACGTTTGTGTATTCGTGTCATGTTCATGTCGTGTCTCAATTCATTTCATATTTTGCATAGCTTGTCATTGTGATTCAATTTAGAGAAAAAATTTGTGTGTTCGTATCGTGTCTCAATTCATGACATATTTTGCATAATTTGTCAAAATGATTCAATTTAAATAAAATTTTGTATGTTTATGACGTATTTGTGTTAGTGTTATTTTTTTGTGTGTTCAAAATATTATAAATTCATATAAATTTTTACGCTTTAATAATTCGTTTTATATAGATTTTGACACGTTCGTGCATTCGTTCGTGTATTCGTTCGTGTTCATGTTATTTTCGTGTTGTGTCGTGTTTTAATTTTTTTCATGTTGTATTTGTGTCGTATCGCAATTCATCCCATATTTTATATAATTTATCATAGTGATTTGATTTAAACTCTAAATTCATTTATTTAGATATAAAAATATAAAAAATATTTAAATAAATAATAATTATTTAATACAATTCAATTTAAATTTATTTATGATTATTAATTTAATTAAAAATATATAAATATTAAAAAATTCCCTCAACGAAATAGGAGAAGAATTCTAGTCTTATTATAAAGTCGACTCTCATGTAGAGTTTTTTTTTTTAAACTTATGTTAACTTCTCTTCTCTTCTATTAATTATTTATTGGTTAAAGTATTTAAACAGTCTTTATACTATAGTCAAAAGTGCATTTTAATCCCTATACTATAAAAGTGAGTAATTTAATCCTTGTACGTATGAAATTGGTGCAAAAAAGTAAAATTGTTAATAGTGTTAATGAGAAGTCGTCTAAATATTGACAAGGACATGTGAAACTGACAGAAAGATGACTTAGAAAAAAATGATGACGTGTCAAAATTTTTTACTCAAATAAAATTTAGAAAAACATAATTTTTTTCGTAAATCCTTCTCTTACCCGTAAAAACATCATCATTTTTTTTCGAAGTCATCTATTCTGTCAGTTTCTAAATTTTACTCGAGCAAAAAAAATTGACACGTAATCATTTTTTTTCAAGTCATCTATTATGTCAGTTTCATATGTCTATATCAGCATTTAGATAATTTTCTATTAACACTGTTACCAATTTTACTTTTTTGCACCAATTTCAAACATATAAGGATTAAATTACTCATTTTTATAGTACAGAGACTAAAATACACTTTTGACTATAGTATAAGGATTATCTAGATACTTTATTATTTATTCGGACATATTTATCATATTTTTTATATAAAAAAAAAATCTCAATACATTCTTTTTTAAAAAAATAACAATTAAGTGGATAATGAAATATTAAAGTTATTTTTATTATACTAGTTATTATGAACATCATATTAGATCTGATAATTTTATACACGATTAAAAAAAAATACAGATATGACACATTTAATATGTATTAAAACAATGTAATAAACACAATACGATATGTTTAAATATGATTAACATGTGTTTCAAAAAAAAAATATATGATTAACATGACACGTTTAATAAACGTATCTTATTCTTGTTTAGAATTTTTACACATTTACTAATTTTTTGTTGTATTTATATTTACACAACAATATAAAAAAATACAAATCGTAACATACATACACAAATTATCAAATCTACATCAGATTACGTGACTCACAAAATTTTCTCCCTAGAAAAAGCATATATTTGACCAAGTAAATCTTCTAGTACAATTATAAATGATACTTATGCATATAAATTTTGAAGATGATATTACATCAATTCTTTTATGATATTCCAAATTTTAGAGTATTTCAAAGGATGAAATAATGACACTTCTAATTTTTTAACTTAATCATACTATTCACCTTTGAAAAAAAAAAGTTATTAAAGTCAACTGACTTTTATGCATTTATTTAATGAAAAGTAGTATGTTTTGGTTACTTGGTTTACCACTAGTACAAGTGAACAACCAAATTAATTACACAGATTGATAAAAGTTAGAAGCATCTTACCTAAAAGAAAGAAAATGTCTTTCACTTATCCACAAAAAAAAAAAATGTCAAGAGCTTAAATAATGCATGAATGACAAATAAATTCTCATAAAATGACTTTGTTAAGAATATGTATAGAAAATTCTTCAAAAAATCACATATTTGAATGATAAATGCATGTATCTCTCTCTTCAAACAATTGATTCAGACTTTTTTTTTTAAAAGAAAAAAAAAACAAATTTGTAAAAAATTATAGGAAGTGAATGAAAAGGAAAAAATTGAAAAATAAAAGAAAATTTTTTCAATAAAAATAATTGAAAAATTATTTGTTTAATCTTTAATAAAGTTTTTAAATTTTACAAACGTGTTAATAGGATAACATATACCTTTAAAATATATTTAAAAAATAATAAAAAACTAATTTAAAATTAATAACTTAATTTTTTTGTGAAATTAATAAATTTCATTTCGGATGTATCAAAACGAACTCAAAATAATTACTATAACAAATAATAATTAAATGGGCAAGAAAGTAATTGCAGTTGGCAAAAGACCAAAGTGGGTATGGTTTGCCGCGTAAATATTCGAAATTACATTAACTGACTGGCAATCTCCCCCTTATATATAAATGCCGTCAAAGACCCAATTTTTTCTCACAATTTTCTTTCTAACTTCCCATCCCATCCAAGAAAAAAACGTTCTTCTTTCCGCTTCTCCAGAGGTCTTCGAATTAGATTGCTAATTGTCAACCATGAAAAAATCAGGGCTCTTCGCTGCTTCTGTCGTTGCTGCCTCTGCCACTGCCATCTCTGCTTCTTCTTCTTCTTCCTCCAATTTTACTTCTAACTCCAATTTTCAGTTTTCTAGCGAGGTAAAATCTTTGAACTCAATTCTGGGTCTTTTTCTTTTACTCTTTGCTTTAGATGAAACCTGGGTTTCTCTTCTTCTTTTTTTTTTTTTTAAAAAAAGAAAAATTATCCCCCTCAAGTTTTGCCCTGTTTGGTTGCCAAGGAAATAATGACCAAGAATTCATGATTTCAATGGTGAAGTTTACAATTTTCAATATTTTGTTCAATTTTGGCTTCTTTCTTGGCATAATTTCAATTTGAGCTTTTGATGTTTCTGATTTTCTGGCCTTTCTCTGTCTCCTGAAATTCTCAAATATTTTTAAATGATTACTTTGGTATCAATCTTTTTTTGTCTTTCCCTTTTTTCTGTTAATTAGTTCTTACAAAATAAAATTATTCATCTTTTCTTTTTCTTTTCATTTTTAAATTTTAATTTAAAGATGATGATTGAATCTGTTTAATTTGCAGGACAAGAAAGAACATGAAAATTCTGCAATCAAGAAACCAGCTTCAACTGAGAAATTTGCACCCAGGTTTGACGGCTTAAGGTTCATTGAGACTTTGGTCACTGCTCATAGATAAAAGCTTGGTCGCTACAAGCTTCAATTTTTACCTGATGAAGAATTTTTATTATTTGGACCTTTAGTAGATATTTATAAGAAGAGAAACAATGAAGTGCAATGTTTCAGGGTTTCTTAGTACTCAGTATATGAAAAATCCCTCTTTTATATGCAGGACTTTCTTTCTTTTTTATTTTCTCAAATCTTTCTATTTTCCCCCTTTTTCTTTTTTTGAGAAAAGGATGTACATAAATTGAGTTGCCCTTGTCCAAAATTGATTGCTTAATGCTCTATATTAATTAAACAAAAAAAAAAAAAAAAAAAGGATGGTAGCCAAGTTTGTAAAGGGCAGTTCTGGTGGCAATAATAGTGCCAAAATGGGATATCAGGAAATTGGATTCTCCAATTGCAAATTCCCAATAAACCTTTGTTAACAATTAATAACCTGACAATATTGGACACAATACGAACACGATATGAAAAAAATAACTAAAAACACGACACGACACGAAAAGATAACACGAACACGACATGAATATCTCAAAATCTATATAATACGAATTATTAACTTATTAAAGTTTATATAAATATAAAATATCTTAAACATTATTATGATACGATAAAATACACGAACACGATACAAATACACGAATTGTCAAGTTTAGCAATTATGTTATTTGGACTTTTCATTTTCTTTAAGATATTTGTGTCCGATATTTGTGTCGATTATATATTCGAAAATAATTATGAGAGTACACGATCCTCCAAATATATAATTTTTTTAAAAAAAAATAAATATATTCGTGAACACATACTCGTATTTAACCTTCACTCTTAATCCAAATAACATACAGCATTCTCGTTTACCCATTTCAAGCCTGGCAAGCTTGGTGAGTGTTGCTCCTGTTGCATTCCCTTTTTGGTGAAACTGTTAAAGGCACCGTTTTTGGTTATATTTTAGGTACAATGGGTTTTCAATGTTAAAAAAGATCTAAACCCAAATGAGGAAACAGAATTGATTCTGTTTCCACTTAAGTCAATGCTTAAAAAAATTAAATCGGAAGTTGATGTTTAAAAAATCAAATCGAAAATCGATAAGATTTATGATCATTAATTGTATTAAAAAAATAATTTTAATATTAAATATAATAAATATTTAATTGATATATGTATTTGATTAAATGGTATAATCTTTAAAAAAGTTAAAGATTCAAATTGCATTACATATAATAATTTTTATTTAAAAAAAAAAGTTTAAAACCGGGTTTTATCAATTTTTATTAGTTCAATCAATTTTTCATCGGTTTAGACAATTTTTAATTTTATGATATATACCAAATTAGATAAATTATCAATTTTAAATTTAATTGGTTCGATCGACCAATTCGATTTGATTTTTTAAAATATGACTTAAGTGGGCATAAAAAGAGAGAGAGAGAGAAATTTTACAAGTTTGTAGCAGATTTCTAAATTCCGTACGGGCTTTCACATGATTCTTCTGTGGCTTTGCTGCTATTGGTGTTCCCTTTCATCTTGATTGCGATGTTGATTTTTCTGAGTCGCTCCTTTCGGTGAGTAGTGAGGGATCGGGAACTTTCTCAGCTCTTTTGCAGCACATCTTTTTTT
Organism: Fremontodendron californicum; assembly: GCA_030761205.1. Taxonomy (NCBI): domain Eukaryota; kingdom Viridiplantae; phylum Streptophyta; class Magnoliopsida; order Malvales; family Malvaceae; genus Fremontodendron; species Fremontodendron californicum. The sequence continues at coordinate 6,128,447 of JAULJL010000025.1, read as the reverse complement.
CTTCTTTTTTTAATGATGAATTATGCCTTTTATCGGTAGCCTAAAAGTATGATTTATCTGTATCAATAGAAACGGACCCAACAGTGAAAAAGAAAGAGTTTATTTGATTCCAAAAATTAGCAAGGGTCTCTTGCATCTAGTGTTCTTCATTGATGACTATTTTCGATGGTTGGATTATTAAATTAATAATTACTAGAAAAAAATTCGCGTTACGTTACAGGTAAAATGATTTATTTTTTATTTTTTCATTAAATTGAATCATTATGATAAATTATGCAAAATATGTCATAAATTGAGATACGATACGAACACACAAATTTTTTTTTAAATTGAATCAAAATGTCAAATTATGTAAAATATGAGATGAATTAAGATACGACACGAACAGAAAAATAAAAAAAATAATTAAAACACAACACGAAAAATGACACGAACACGACACGAATATACAAACGTGTAAAAATATAACGAATTATCAAAATGTAAAAATTTATATAAATTTATAATACTTTGTAAAACAAAAAAATAAAACGAATACGTCACAAACACAACATAAAAATAATTAAAACACAACACGAAAAATAACATAAACACGATAAGGATACACGAAAGTTTAAATATATATATATATATATATATAACAAATTATTAATGTATAAAAATTTATACAAATTTATAATATTTTAAATACACGTGTTTCATTTTATTTAATTCTTCTTCCAAACTCCAACGTTTCTTTTCAAAACCTGCATGGAATTGGGGGGGGAGAGTTATAGGGTAAAATCTCTTATGATGAGTTTAAAATAAGTTTCATTACATAAAAATATGATAAATTAAATAAAATTGTCATGTTCATATGTAAATTTTTTTAACATATAAATATGACAAATTACATATATACATGACAAATTATATATAAATATGACAAATTACATATAACATGATAATTACATATAAACATGACAAATTACATATAAATATGATAAATTACATATAAACATGACATATTTGTCATGTTTATATGTAATTTTTAAATAGTGTAATTTTTTTTTTTTACATATGTAATTTCATTTTTACATATAAACATGACAAAAATTACATATAAACATAATAAATTACATATGTAATAGAGCCTACGAAAAGCTTACCATAAAGAGCTTTTCTTAGAATTTTTCATGGAGTTGAACTTGGAACAACTTGATCCAATTTCCAAGTTAGAGATATAGTTAAAATATTGTTTAGGTCAAAGTATCTAAAAAGTATTTATATTATATCATTTAATGTAAATTAATCTATCTATTATAAAACTAAGTAATTTAATCCCTATACTTTTAAAATTGAAGCAAAAAGGTAAAATCACTAACTAATATAACAGAAACTGTTAAAAAGCTGACGTGTCATTTAAACTTGTGTTTATTTGATGACGTGGATGTCAAATACTGATGTGACACCAATAAAATATATTATTTTAAGCTGACATGGACAAAATTACAAACTAAGTTGACAAAAATGCCACATCAAATTATTTTTTACCAACTTAGTTTGTTATTTTGTCTACATCAATTTAAAATAATATATTTTATTAATGTCACATCATCAAATAAACACAAGATTAAATATCACGTCAAATTTTTAAAAAAATATAGAGACTAAATTATTAATTTTATAATAGAAAGATTAATTTGTATTAGATGATATAATACAAGTAGTTTGACCGTGACTTTTGCTGTTCTTATCCGGTTAAACACTTACAGAGATAAAACTGGACTAATTACATTGATGGGAATTTGATTGTGATAAAAAAAAAAATTGCAATTTCAATTGAAGTGATGGCAACTTTTAAATTAAGGTCATTTCATTTGACTTGATATTGACTCAAAATATGATGATATGATCAAATTAAAGGGTCTCTTTGAGGGGAAAGATTAAAAACAGAATGATAAGTTTCAATAATTGGAAGACAATAAATACATGTATAAACGTTTAGCATTATCAAGAAAATTTAGTGCTGTTAAGAGCAGTAATAAAAAATGGGAATATACATATGAAATGTTCATCTCTCCTATGCACTAGACCTGTTAAGGGTTGGATAGTTCGTCCGGTCCGATAAATTTGATTCGTATTGGATCGGACTTGAGTAAAGTTTTTTCATTTCGGTCCAGCCCAACTCGATCCATGAACAGATTTACTCTGCAACCTTTCCCCATAGATAATGGTTATGAGGACTACTTTTTGGGGCATATGCTTTGCCCATTATTTCCATATCCTGAACCCTCCTAAAGGATTGAGCTGTAGCCAAGATGGAATCCCATTTCTTTATCAGTGCAGGGATACAGATAATGAAAGGCACTCTTCCTACAGATTTGGATTATTGTTGAAGATCATATATGGTAAAGCTTGGAGAACGACTGCTACATATTGTCCTTGGTTCTTTGCTATCAGCATGAATCACTCAATTTGTGGCAGGGAAGGGCAGCGGCAGTCTGATATGTACTGCTTTGGATGCAACATCAATTTTCACCATTTGAATGCTAACTAAGCCAATTGCACCATAATCACGGTCTAGAAAGAAGGTTTTAACTCTTAATAATGGATAAGTCCAGAATGAAAGGATGGAGTAATAGGTGTCTATTACAGGGTGGGAAAGAAATCTTTACTAAAACTGTTCTTCAAGCAATCACCACCTATGCAATGAACTATTTTATGCTGCCAAAGTTACTGTTTTGCGAAATAAACAGTTAACTGAGTATGACAAAGATAGAAATTTAGTGTTTTAACTTGTGTTTTGTTGATCACTAAGTGTGTATATAAATACAAGATACAAGAGATATATGCAAGGTTATCTCATCTGATGGGTTTAAATTTAAACACTAGATATAGAAAAACTTATCTCATCTGGTGGTTTTAAGTTTATACACTAAATATAGGCAAGCTTATTTCATCTGCTGGTTTTGACTTTAAACACTAGACTCTTCTCATTTGACTTTAAGCACTAACATATCTCATTTGGTGAGTCTGTTATCAATTCTTACATGCCCTCACGAGATGGAGACCCATCAGTTACACTAATCTTGGATATTAAGATTAGAAATCTCTGTAATGTTGTCATAGTGGAGAGTTAGAGGTGAGGTCTGAGGAATCTAAGTTTAGACAGGAGGTTTTTTTTATCCAAACTAGCTCTGCAATGGTATTAGCAATGGCCTTGTATTCAACTTCAGTAAATGATCTTGCAATTGTCCTTTGCTTGGTGCGTATCTAAGAGATTGGATTGACACCAAGATATATAATATAAGCTGTGGTAGAGCTGCGACCATCTAATTTCCTGCCCAGTCTGCATTATTAAAGGCAGAGAGATAAAGATGTGTTATTTTCTTGAGAACCACCATGATTAATTGTTCCCTTCAGATATCTAAGGAGTCTTTTCAAGCCAGACCGGTGTGTAAGGCTAGGAGCATGTGCATAATTGAGATAATTTGTTGATAGCATAAGCTATGTCTGCTTTGGTGAGAGATATATATTGCAAGGAGCCTACCAGCTATTTGAATTGAGTTGCATTAGCTGGACCAGAACCATCTTTTAGTTGCAATTTATCACTAGGCGCCATGGGAATGAAAACTTCCTTAGCAGTAGTCATCTCAAACTTGGCCAGGATATCTGCAATGTATTTGTGCTGTGAAAGAAACAAACCTTGTGCAGTGGAGATAATCTCAACATCTAAGAAATAATTTAAAGAACCAAGGTCTTTCAATGAGAATCCGTGAGCTAACTATTGCAAAAACAACATCACAGCTTCATGGTTATTACCAGTAACTAGAAGATCATCCATGTAAACCAAAAAATAGATCAGAGTTGAGTCTGTTGCATATATGAATAAGGAAGCATCTAAAACTGAATTTTGAAAGCCATGCTGGAGCAGAAAAGAACTAAGATCTTGATACCAAGCTCGGGGAGCTTGTTTTAGACCATATATAGCCTTGTCTAATATGTAAACATGCTTAGGATTGTCTTTCTGTATAAAATCAGCTGGTTGAGTCATGTAGACCTCATCTGATAAGGTGTCTTGTAAGAATACATTGTTAACTAACATCCAATTGCTGTATGGGCCAGTCATAGGTTAAAGTAATGCAGAACTCGAGTTTGATGGTGGTTGGCTTGACAATTGGACTAAAGGTATTTGTAAAATCAATACCAGGTCTTTCAATAAAAAAAATTACCAAAAGATAAAAAATAAAGTATTAACAAAAATATAAATTAAAAAAATTTATTTCAATTACTTATAAAATAATTATTTATTTATATTTTTTAAGAAAAAAAGTACACTATAAAATAACTTTTTTAAAAAAAATTACTTATTATAATATAATTTCCTTTAAAAAATTGCCATATATTATATAATTTTTTTATCTTTTAAAACATACTTTTTTATTTTTTTTTGTTCATATTATGGGTGTGTTAATATCTCATTAATATAAAATAATTTAAATTAAGATTGATTTAAAATCAAGTCCGAAGCTCGAATCATATTGAATTAAGGTCCATTTGGCACACGGATTGTTAATTGTTCAATGCGTTTTGGATTTTTTTTAAGTCCAAAAGCACTGACCCTTGTTTGGATAACAAGGGGATGGTACGGTGGAATTCTTTCCACAATGCCATAGCTCCAGTGAGCAACTGGACCCTTAAGTGTCCAGTTGCTCCAACCGGAGCTTCTTTTATTTTATTTTATTTTATTTAAAATGATAAATAAATATAATGATATAATAAATATATATTTTTTATTTTACCAAAAATTTTTAAATTCATTTTTATTTAAAAAAGTTAAATTATTTTGTTTTTATTTTATTAGTTTTTATTTAATAAATTTTAACTTATTATTCATTTAATATAAGAAATAAATTTATATATTTATATAATTATTAGTTAATTAATTAAATATTGATAAATATATAAAATAATATATGTTTAATTTTTAAATTTTAAACATAATTAAAAAATATATAAAGATAATTTATCAAGACATTCTTACATTAATTTCCTCATAGTTATTTTCATTTTTATCTCACCGTCATCGCTACTTTTGCATCCAAACGCATATCTCACAATTAATTTTAATCTCACTGCTACAGTGTTCAATCTTATCGCTACAGTAACTAATCTCACCATCACCGTTATTTTCATCTCACCAAAACTAATCTTACCGTCCATCCAAATAGACTCTTAATCTGTAGAACTTTGCGAACACTCTAGATAGGAACTTCTCTATTTTTGATATTTTTAATTAATTTAATATATAATAAAATTAAATCGTTCAAATAGGACCGACATATTTCATTTATTATTTTAAATAGGGTAAAAGACACTTATCCCTCTCTGATAGAAAATCCATTTATCCCCTTTAGTTTGAAAAACACCCACTTACCTCTCTCAAGTTTGATAGAAAATTCACTTACCCTCCTAAAATATTATTTCTAAGTTAATTTTAAATAAAAAGACAAATATACCCTTTTTTAATATTAATATTAATAATTTATTTTTATTTTTATTTTTCCTTTTCCTTTTCATTTTTTATTCAATTTTTTTTAACTACAAAATAATGAGAAATTATTTAGTCTTAATATTATATTTAATTATTATTAAATTAAATTCTAATTAAGTTATATTCTAATTCAAGTGCATGTTAAATATGTTAAACTTATCTTTAATTCAATTATATATTAACTTTTAAATAAATTTATTAAAATATCTTTATTTAATTAATTATTTTTATTTAAAAAATTTAGTGATAATGAAATTGGTTTAAAAAAAATGAAAAAAAAGGAAACAAATGAGAATAAAAAAATATATAATTATCTTTAATAAGATTTTATTGAAAATAATCTTACCCTTGTTACTTTGAAAACACATTTTATGTCTTGAAAAAATAACTATGTTAGTATTCTGTTCATCAAATTATTCAAATTTATTCAAATTTTACTTTGAAAAACACGTAATATTTATTCAAATTTTACTTTAAAAATTAAAATACAATCATTTTTAAATTTTTTTAATCTATTTTTATATTTTTTGTTTTAATCAATTTCTCTATCATTGAATTTTTTAAATAATGACAATTGATTCATTTTTAAATAAAAAATAACATAATATATTAATATCAAGATAAGTTTAGGTAAGGGGAGACTACCCAATCCAGAGCTAGGTATGTCACAGGCTTTAGAGAAGGCTAACAGTAATACTTATAGATCATTCACTAAGTGGAATTGGTGGTGAGACTCAGACCCAGGTGCTTGCCAAGATACTAATGAGTACTCAACCAACTGAACTAATCCATATTGATATAAGTTTAAAATATTTAACATGTATACTCGAATTAGAATATAATTTAATTAAAATTTAACTTGATAGTAATTAAAGATAATTTTGCAGTTAAAAAATTTGAGTAAAAAATGAAAAAAAAATGATTAATAATTAATAAAGGATATATTTATCTTTTTATTTAAAATTAACTTAAAAATAATAGCTTAGGGGGTTAGTGTATTTTTTGTCAAACTTTAAGAGATGGGGGTGTTTATCAAATATTAGGAGGGAAAGTATATTTTTTTAAACTTTAGTTAAATATACTTTTCCCTTTTAAATATAAGGATAATTTAAACTTTGTACCTTACATAAAAGGAAAAAAAAAATCAATATATGAAGTAAAATACCATCAATTAAACTCAGTGATTAAAAAATCGAATCGGATTAATCGATCGGATCAGTTGAACGGAGAACCGATGGTCAGTCCGGTCCGATGAACATATTAGATCCAGATTTATATCGAATCGGTTTAATATTAGAACCGAATTTATATCGAAGAATCGGTTCAACTGGTTATATATATATATATATTTTTTTTTTCAAAATTTTATTTGTTATTAGTAAGATTTGAACTTTTAACCTTTTAGTATTAGATTAAAGACCATACCATTAAGTCAAATTCATTTTTTTTATTAATTATTAACTATATTTAATATTTATTTAGTGTTTAAATATTTAAAAAGGAATTTTATCGAACCGGCCAGTCCAATTGATTGAACCAATTGGATCGAAAATCGAAGATCTAACTGGTTCGACCTCCAGTTCGATTTTTTTTGACATTGATTAAACTTTTATTTTCTGAACAGCCAAAAAAAGCTTTTATTTCCTCTTTTGTTTCGTAGAGAGAATTTATATTTATTTGCTTAAACATTTTGTTTTGATTATTGAATATTGAATAGCGGGAAAGAAAGCAAAAATCATCAGCATAAAATAAAAAGGGTAAATTTAAAAATTATATTATCGATAATACAATAATTGTTAAATGATATAATGAACAAGAATTATCTAAAAAAGAGAAATGAAAAAATAAAAAATTGTTAGGAAGTAAATTGTAAAGATAAAATTACCTTTGATAAAAAAAATTTCTCCTCCCTTTTCTTCTTATTTTTTAATTAAAAAATATTTTTTTTGAAAATATATTTTTTTAATTTTAAAAATTAAAAAAATTTATTTTTTAATTATTTTTTTAAAGAATAAAAATAATATTTCTAAAATTATTTTTTTTAATTTTAAAAAATAAATATTTAAATATTTTATTTTTTAAATTTATTTTTAGTTAAAATTTTTAATTTTTTTATTTTTTTAATAAGAGGAGAAAAAAAAAATAAGATTTTTTCATTAAAAATAATTTTATCTTTACAATATCTTTTTTAATAATTTTTAATTTTTTTTATATTTTTCAAATAACTCTTATCTTTAAATTATTTAACAATTATTTAACTATTAAAAACATGTTGTTTATATTTACCCAAATAAAAACATAAAAATCATTAGGAAAATTCTAAGGAAAGTTCCTTAGCATAAGCTTTCCATCAGCTTAAAGAAAATTTGATCGTTAGATTAAAATTGATTCATCTGAATCATTGAAATGAAAAACAAAAAAAGAAATACAATAACCGGTTAACCCGGTGAAAGAAAATGAAAAACAATAACATGAAACCCTAACCTTTAACCCCGATTGAAATCAAAATTTATCTGAAAAATCCCTCTCAAAAACCATCCATTCGAAAAAAAAAATCAACAAACCTCCGAGGAAGAAGAAGAGATTCCACCGACACACTCCTCAGCAAATCCAAGAGCTTGAGTCGTATGATTTCATGTTTCAAAACAAAGTTCTTTCCTTTTTCTTTTTTTTTTTTTCTCTCTTTCGTTTTAGAACGAATCTAAGATCGGTGGACCTTTTTGTCTGAATTAGAGTTTCCATAGTTGGGAAAAACAACATGGTTGGTATTTTTTCCAGATTTTCTGTTGGCAGGGCTGGCCATCGACGCTCCCAGAGTGCTCTTGTAAGAATTCTTTTTTCTGTTTCTTTTTTTAGAGGTTTATTTTAGTGAAATCTGTAACATGTGAATCTAAAGTTTTTTTTTTGTATTATTGGGTCTTTGTTTTTCTTGTTTTTGGATTAGCTCATTGATTTTTCATTGTTGATTGGTTATTTTTTATTTGGATTGACCTGTTTATACAGTCTAATTTTAAATTTTCTTTAGTTTCTTGTTTCCTATGCTTTGATTTGGTCGAAATATTCGTCATCAGAAGTTAGCTGTTAAGCATATTCTTGTTTATGTTGGAATTGGTTGATTTACTTTGAGATATCATGCCGTTATGGACTTATGGTGTGATCTGACTATTTCTTTTCTTGTGATACTTGTTTGTGACTTCATTAATATGGTTTTAACTTTCACCATTTCTTTTTCAAATAGGTAATTTCGTTGACTTAATTTTGTACAAAGATTGGAGCTTAGCAAAAGGCTTTGCTTAGAAACCAGACAGGTCAAGTTTTGGTTTCAAAACCGCCGTACACAAATGAAGGTATTTTTTGGGGGTTAAAGAATCTCCTTCTCTTGTTCTTCAGCTCTGATTATAAATAATATTAGACGTTTAAAACTTGATCTTTTTTCCAGACCCAATTGGAACTTACTGGCATGAAACACTTTGGATTAGGAGTTTCGAATGTGGAAGAGAAATATTAAATCATGATGAGTATTTGAGGACATTTATTCCTTGCATTGGCATGAAACCAAGCGGCTTTGTCACTGAGGCTTCTAGAGAGACTGGGGTGGTGATTATCAACAGTTTGGCCCTCGTTGAAACTTTGATGGACTCGGTGAGCCAACTATTTTTCCAATTTCTCGGTTTTACTTTATGTTGCTCGAATTTTTTATTTTTTTTGAAATACTGGTATTTGAAATTCGTATTCGACGCATATCTGAATATAGGTATGAGATATGATACTCTAAAAATCTTCCAAATACATAAAAAAATCAGACCTATGTCTGATTTTCACATCCTAATCCGAGTAACATAGATTTTACTTGAATTTAAGGCTTTTGAAGTCATTGTCAAGCATTTTCTCACTAATATTTGTAGATTTTTTGCCCATTTGTTGGTCGAGCAGAGGTTAGGGATTGTCCTGGTGATGGTATATGCTTGAAAATTTTAGTCTTTTCTTCTTTCTTTTCTAGAGGTTTGTGCCATGAGAATTAACTTTCAAAATATGATGATTTCTTACTGAACATGTTTGCTTTATGGTAGGTTCAACGCTTGAGGCTATTGGGAGACTATCTCATTCAACTCGTATTGCTTTTGTTGAGTTTACAATGGTAGTTACTCTCTTGCTATCTTTATTTACTGAAACTATTGCAACATCTGTTTTTATGGTATCAGGTTAAATAACCGTTCTGTGTAATGAGAACTTGTAGGATTATGAGGAAATGCGACTGTAGAATCTCAGAAGCATTATTGTGAGGAAATGGGTTGAAAGATTCCCATCTTTCATATTCAGAAGACAAAATCGATTAGGATGTATTGAAAGCCTTTCATGCTTTAACCAGGATCCTTACCTATTTATTATTGAAAAGCTTCAGTTTTGAAGGATGCATTTATAGGTCTTCTTTGAGGAGCTTGTGTTGGCTGCTTGCATCATATTGATTGAGAAGTGCTAGAGGGTATTAGATTGCTCATTATTGTAACCCAGTACCTGGCTATTGCGTTATCAATTGATTCACTTACTGATTATTCCTTATAGGCCTAGTCGTTTCACCCTAGAAATGGACAATGAGCCAGTTTCATGCTTGTTTTAAAATTTTGGGGATTCCTAACCAATAAAAACCCAAGTCATTTCTACTTGCAGATTGTAAAGTATCTGACAGCAAGATGGTAGTGGGAAGTGAAAGTTACAACTTTTGTTTTTTTTTTTTAATTTTTTTTATCATAGAAAGTAATGATTGATTACATGGTTGCAAATTTACAAATGCATCCCATGTTCGAAAAGAAAGAAGGAACCTTTGCATTCCAAAAAAAAAAACTTTTTAATAATTTGTATCTGGGCCATCGAGTCATATTTTTTAAAGACATTATGAAAATGAAATAACACAAGAATTCTATAATCAATTTCGAAGTTAAGCACAAATTACTCACCTTGACTGTTTGAAATTGCATTGCATGTTGCATAATTTACCAAATCTGTTTAGCAGGTACAACTAATTTTTATCATTTCTTTTGCTTTTTATGTTGGTTAACAGAAACGGTATATGCCTCTGTGTCAAGTTCCGGCCATGGGTCATTTGATGCGTGGTTGGTATACCTTTTGGGCCATAATAGTAATAAATTTTTTCTGATTTCCTCTGTCTTAGCATGATTGTCCAGCTTATAAACATTTTCTTAGGCATCGTTTGCATTACATATGATTATTTGAATTTTGAACCATGAGAGTTAATTTCTGGGACATCTTGGAGAATCTGTCCAATAAATTATTTGTTTTTCATTTCCTATTTTGAGTTATTAATAACCATTAGGTCACCCTTTGTTTAAGACTTTACATTACAGAAAGGCAGTGTATGGTGCTCAAACACAAGACTTCAGTTGTCAAGTGCAAGTGTATGGGAGTGCCATGATTTGTATAATCAGCTTAGCTTGGCCCATGTATTTTGAGTCATAAAATGGGGTTTAGCTCAATATGTGCTTTGAGCTCATTTTGAGGCATATCTTGTAACTACAAGGCTTGAATTCAAGCTGGCTCAGCTCATGCTCACAAGCTCTCTCAAAGAGGCTTTCATGTTTGTGTGGTGAAAATTTTATGGTATTCTTGATTGCATTTGTTTTTTTAGTTCAAATTTAAGTGCTTATTTATGCCATTTTATGCTCTTTTGGCATCTTCAGGATTCTTACTGCATACTCAAAGGTGCCCCAGAAGTCAAAGGTTACATCAACAAAAGGGTAAGCATTATATTCCCCCTTTTTTAATGACCATGCATATGTTTCATCATTTACTTGGAATTAGCATTGTGTTCATAGATCAGCATATCTACATTACTTCATTATCAAGTTGAATTTTCTATTGATTTCTATTTTCTAGTACTCTAGAGTTGTGATCTTTGATTTTTTCAAACGACATTGCAGTTCCCAAGCGCTATAAAATTTCTTCAAAATTAAATAACCACCTATTATCTTATCTGGTTCTCTTCTTTTACCATATGCATCAACATCCTTGAGAGATGTTGATGTTTCCTAATGTTTCTGTAAATATATGTTTGCTTTACGTTGGAAGTGGCTTGTCTAAACTGCTAGATGCATTAGCTTGTCAGAGCTGTTGCCAAACATTTGTATCAGTAGCAACTGTTTCTACTTTGAGATTGTGGTTCATGTAGCTCAAATTCAATTGATACGTTACTGTCAACTAATTATAAATTGTTCCTTCGTTCTAGATAATTGTATGTGCTTCTAGTTGAAACTGGGACCAGATTTGATGAGTCTCTAGATTATAAGTTAGATAAGTCTTTCCTTTCTTGGATATGTTTGGGGTTTCTAAATGCATACACGGATGGCACAATCCCTACTCCAAGATGCTAGCAATTATTTCGAGCATAAATATTTTCAAATGTTGTTCTTTTCTTAATCAGTTTTTAGTTCTTTAGACTTTGAGAGTCTTGGTTTGTCAATTTTACAGAGTTTTGAGATTTGAGTTGAAACTGCAGATGGTGATATACGGTATTGGCAGCATTGAGTCTCATGAAACTCCTCTACTTCAGCTTAGCCTTGCAGTTTTAATGAAAAGAAAGTTCAGTTGGGTTAAAGATATAGAGGTGTTTGATCCAGTTCTATCTGCTACTGAGTCTCGGGTTTTAGAATCCCTTGGCTATTCCATTCTATCTCCAATATTTTTGTATAAAACGAAGTTTTTATGTACTCTTTGTGTTCAATATTCATAATTAATTAAGTAGCAAATTCCTTAGTGCCAAGGCTGGTGCCTGGCACATAGGTAAAACTTGAGTGAATTTCGTCTTCTTTCTACAATGCTGGACATGTTTTCAGTAATTATATCTAGTTCTTGGCGACGATTAGCATTCAGCTTTGATAGATTGGCTCGTGTTCTTGTATCAATATATTGCTTTCTAATATTAGCAATAATACTATATGCAAGCCAAAGCAGAATAGGAGACAAGAAAAAAGAATCAAACTTATCTAATTGTGATCATCAATACTGCCTAATTTTCATATTGCTTAATGTTGAAAATAAAAAATTGGAAACGTGAAAGCAATATGTTAATACAATTAATTCTTACATTATATTTCCTTAAGTTTCCTCTGGTTATTTAACAATCAAATGCCATAATTGCTTCAAACTTGTTAATATAAGCTATAAATCGATTATTGGGGAATCTAATAAAGCTGTATGGTCTTTTAATTTTCTTTATGAGGCTATGATCAAACTTGTCAAACTCCTTTTACAAATCCTGAAGATAATGGAAAGCTAGTTTTCTTGGATAGGAAGAATCGCACAAAGTGATGAAGCAGATTCCATTCACGACCAAATAGCTTAAGGGAAAAAGAAAAAAGATCAAGCAAACTAGTAGTAAAGGATTTAGAGGACGATGAAACGATTGTCCAAAGATATTGAAAATTTTAATTGTCACGTTTATTAGCGGCTTTGGCTAGCTCAAATTAAATCTACTAATTATTATATATTTTTTATGTTATCCGAATTCGGGATGAATGTCAGATATGAATATGTGTCTAACATGGGTGTACTTTTTTTTTTTTTTTTTAAGTTTTTCATATACTTGGAGGATCATACTCTATATCCATGTCCGAAATGACTTCAGTATTGGAGTCTACATAAAAAATGTAAAATTTTAATTTAATGAATACAAATAAACATTTTATATAAAAAAAAATTACATAAATACATGAGAACTTTTGATTCTTTTTTTTTTCAGTTACATAAATACATGACAATATCCTTTAATAATTTATGTAATTTCGATCATGTTTATATGTAAAAAAAAATTACATAAATATATGATAACCTTTTATTCCCTTTTTTCAATTACATAAATACATAACATTATTCTGTAATGATTTACGTAATTTGTCATGTTTATATGTAATTTCGGTCATGTTTATATGTAATTTTTCATTTATAATGTTTATATGTAATTTGTCATGTTTATATGTAATTTACATATAAACATGACAAATTACATATAAACATGACAAAATGACAAATTACATATAAACATGACAAATTACATATAAACATGACAAACATAAGAAATTACATATAAACATGACAAATACAAATTTTACTAATGTTTAATTTTATGGATTGAAAGTTTGCATCGAGACAACTTTTGATTCCATTTTTTCAATTACATAAATAAATGACAATATCCTTTAATATTTAATTTTATCGATTGAAAGTTTGAGGGTTTTTTCTTCTCATATATAAATTTTTTGCAGCAATATAAAAAGATTAAAATTAAAATTTTACTAATGTTTAATTTTATGGATTGAAAGTTTGCATCATAAATTAAATTATATTAATTTGTCATGTTTATATGTAATTCGTCAATTTGTCATGTTTATATGTAATTTGTCATGTTTATATGTAATTCATAAATTCGTCAAGTTTATATGTATTTGTCATGTTCATATGTAATTCGTGAATTTGTGAAGTTAATATGTAATTTGTCATGTTTATATGTAATTCGTCAAGTTTATATGTAATTAGTCATGTTTATATGTAATTCGTGAATTTGTAATGTTCATATGTAATTTGTCATGTTTATATGTAACTCGTCAAGTTCATATGTAATTTCTCATGTTCATATGTAATTCGTGAATTTGTCATGTTGATATGTAATTTGTCATGTTTATATGTAACTCGTCAAGTTGATATGTAATTTCTCATGTCCATATGTAATTCGAGAATTTCTCAAGTTCATATGTAATTTATCAAGTCCATATGTAATTCGCCAAGTTCATATGTAATTTTCCATTTCCATATGTAATTCGGGAATTTCTCAAGTTCATATGTAATTTATCAAGTCCATATGTAATTCTCCAAGTTCATATGTAATTTCCCATGTCCATATGTAATTCGGGAATTTCTCAAGTTCATATGTAATTTATCAAGTCCATATGTAATTCTCCAAGTTCATATGTAATTTCCCATGTCCATATGTAATTCGGGAATTTCTCAAGTTCATATGTAATTTATCAAGTCCATATGTAATTCTCCAAGTTCATATGTAATTTCTCATGTTCATATGTAATTCGGGAATTTCTCAAGTTCATATGTAATTTATCAAGTCCATATGTAATTCTCCAAGTTCATATGTAATTTCCCATGTCCATATGTAATTCGGGAATTTCTCAAGTTCATATGTAATTTATCAAGTCCATATGTAATTCTCCAAGTTCATATGTAATTTCCCATGTCCATATGTAATTCGGGAATTTCTCAAGTTCATATGTAATTTATCAAGTCCATATGTAATTCTCCAAGTTCATATGTAATTTCTCATGTCCATATGTAATTCGGGAATTTCTCAAGTTCATATGTAATTTATCAAGTCCATATGTAATTCTCCAAGTTCATATGTAATTTCTCATGTCCATATGTAATTCGGGAATTTCTCAAGTTCATATGTAATTTATCAAGTCCATATGTAATTCTCCAAGTTCATATGTAATTTTCCATGTCCATATGTAATTCGGGAATTTCTCAAGTTCATATGTAATTTATCAAGTCCATATGTAATTCTCCAAGTTCATATGTAATTTCCCATGTCCATATGTAATTCGGGAATTTCTCAAGTTCATATGTAATTTATCAAGTCCATATGTAATTCTCCAAGTTCATATGTAATTTCCCATGTCCATATGTAATTCGGGAATTTCTCAAGTTCATATGTAATTTATCAAGTCCATATGTAATTCTCCAAGTTCATATGTAATTTCTCATGTCCATATGTAATTCGGGAATTTCTCAAGTTCATATGTAATTTATCAAGTCCATATGTAATTCTCCAAGTTCATATGTAATTGTCCATGTCCATATGTAATTCGAGAATTTCTCAAGTTCATATGTAATTTATCAAGTCCATATGTAATTCTCCAAGTTCATATGTAATTTTCCATGTCCATATGTAATTCGGGAATTTCTCAAGTTCATATGTAATTTATCAAGTCCATATGTAATTCTCCAAGTTCATATGTAATTGTCCATGTCCATATGTAATTCGGGAATTTCTCAAGTTCATATGTAATTTATCAAGTCCATATGTAATTCTCCAAGTTCATATGTAATTTTCCATGTCCATATGTAATTCGGGAATTTCTCAAGTTCATATGTAATTTATCAAGTCCATATGTAATTCTCCAAGTTCATATGTAATTTTCCATGTCCATATGTAATTTTTCATATGTAATTTTTCAAGTTCATATGTAATTTATCAAGTCCATATGTAATTTTTCAATTTCTCAAGTTGATATGTAATTTTTCATGTTTTATATGTAATTTGTCCAAGTTGATATGTAATTTATCAAGTGCATATGTAAAAAATTGTGACCTGGTAACCTGCTACTCAAGTTTCCCAATTTGAAGCTTACCACAACCTTACCGTAAGAAACTTACGGTAGAACTCCCCAAATCATTATCCTTTGCCCATTTCTTTCTTTGTTTCTCTCTCTTTCTCTCTCTCTCTTCAATGGCGTCAGAGTCGATGGCCGCCCTCTCTTCTCCTACTTCTTCACGCTTTGGAACTTCAGTCTCACGGCCGGCAATGATGATTTCACAGCCGGCGATTTCTCTATCTAGTCGCCGGGGTTTGCCGGAATTTAAAGGGTTGAAGATACAATCATATTCAATGATTTCGTCCGCGTCGTCGAATTCGAGATATCCTAGGGTTTCCAAGCATAGAGGACGGGTTGTTTGCGAAGCTCAAGAAACTGCTCTTGATAGTAAGCTCTGCTCTCTCACTCTCTCTCTCAGTCGAAACTTTTCGAATTTTAGTTGAAATTATAATTGATTCTATTACGGTTTCTGAAGTTTCTGAACGAAGATTAAAGTAGTTCTAATAAGCAAGAATTCAGGGGAAATATGTTAGATTTGCAGTTAAGACTTAGTATCATTTTTTTAAAGTGGATTTATTTCTTGTGATGTGAAATGGAAATAAAAAAGAGGTCTTTTAACATTGTCATTCAAGTTTTCTAACCAAATTTTCTGATAGGGAAATTGATTTAACCGGCCTTATTTATGTCAAATAACCAGCCTTATTTATGTCAATAGAAGATAGTAGCATTACCTAGATTGGGTTACGTTGTTTTTGTCTAAGAAGGAAGTATGCGAGGAGAAGAGCTTGGTGCGAGTTCTAGTTTCCATGTAGCTTGAAATTGGAAGCTGAAAAATGATGTTTTCAGGACTTGAAATTGAAAGTTTCTGGTCAAGTTCTACCAACTTGGCTGAAAATGATGTGTTCATATTGAGAATCAAGAAATGCTTGAACAATGGAAGACCATTGTGCTTCAGTTTTAGTTCTAAAGCTTGTGGTTGTGGTTGATTTTACTTACACATATATAGCTTAGTGACAATTTTATTGGCATCCTTCTGCAAATAATTGGAGTTAAGGCTCTGAAAGATTAGGGAACAACAATATTGGTGCAAAATAACGAGATCATAGCACATAACCCTTCATCTATGTAAAGAGGGATTTAATTCTCTGCGAAACTATAAACTAATATGTATTGTTGCTGAAAGTTCGTATAAAATATCGTTAAATGTAACTTGTAATCAGGTTAATTTATAGGTAAGCAATAAGCTTCCATCTTTGAAAATTCATTGAAATACTCTACGACTTTATTAGGACTTACAATCGGAAGCTGAACAATCAGAGAGAATAAGTACACTGTTTTTTTTTTTTTTAATAGAAATCACTTGATATTTTTAGTTTGGTAGCCCATTTTTCAATGCTTGAAAAATGAGATTTCTATGTTGTTAGAAGAAGAAAATGTAGGTTATTTCAAACAAAGCCATGTGACCTAGTTCTTTAGCAGTGACCCATAAACTGGCTAGTCTTACAAATAACTAAATGAACCGAGGCATAGCTTGGACCAGCTTGCTTCAAATATGTAGTTTTACTTTCTGTATAGAACAGTTAAATTAACTTGTTCCTTTGATTGTTACATTGGCAGTTCCATCTGTGACTGATCAAACATGGCAATTACTTGTGCTGAAGGCTGATGGGCCTGTATTAGTTGAGTTCTGGGCTCCTTGGTGTGGGCCGTGCCGTATGATCCATCCTGTAATAGGTGAACTGGCACAGCAATATGCTGGAAAACTCAAGTGCTTTAAACTGAATACTGATGATAGTCCCTCAGTTGCTACCCAATATGGAATCAGAAGCATCCCAACAATTATGATCTTTGTCAATGGCGAGAAGAAAGATGCAGTTATTGGTGCTGTACCCAAAACTACTCTATCCGCAAGCATAGAGAAATTCGTGTAGATAGGGAGTGCTATTGACTGATGGAAGTGTCCAAGGCTCATCACCCATGTAGTTGTTTGGATGCTTTTGTTCTCTCCATGTGATGTTGAAAATTTCCCTACTTTTTTTTTATCAAATTTGGAACCTTCTTCTTATCATGTTTTCTTTTGATATATATGCTTGTGTTTAGTGTGATACATTTCTACTATATCATTAAGAGAAATTATATAAATCATGAAAGTTTTAGGTTTTACAAGCGGAGTAGAGTGACATATTTTTTAAAGTATATTAAATTTAAAAAAAAAAAGTTAGAACATATGGTAAATTTTTAATTTCGTTTATGACATTAAAAAAAAATTGATCATCAATGTATCAAATACAAACTTTATCAGTAATGCTATTTTTGGTGAAAAATTTTGTTAGCTATGGTTGATTTCTAGAACCGATTTGCAATGTTAGGTGTGGCTTGAAATTTAGAGTTCAACAGTGGACCCTTAAAGGAAGGAATCGCATCCATTCTTCCTCTGAAACTTTGTCAAAAGTCCCCGAATTTCGCTGCGGAGCTTTTTTTTTTTTATTTATTTTTTATTTTAACATATGTAAATTAAGTTTTCAAAAATATATTTTAAAATTTTCATTTTTTTTATACTGTGAAAATAGAGTTTTTTTTTTTTTTTTTTAAACTCAGATTAAAAGATTATTACATGTCTCATTTTAAAAAAAAAATATACATGATCCATGTGTTTCTCAAAAGGCAATGCACTAATGAGTTTTCGCTTTATCCTATGCTAACAAGTACTCTAGGATTAATTAAAATTCATAACAAACAGCCCCTCACTTCTCTATTTGCATATGTAGACTTATCAAAAATGTCCACAATCTCTTCTTTACTTTACACTCTACTATAAATCTATGAAGGATTTATGTCCTACCTTTTGGTTGTGGATAAAAATGCATCTAAATATGAGGTTTTATACGGAATAATTCTTCACTTTAATTACCTCCACTGTTCCAAGTAACATTCATTGGGAATGTTATATATCTCATATATAAATTTCTTGGATAATTCATGATTAAAATCCTTTTGAACTTTCATACATAATAATTTTCAAATGAATAGATTATCTTTTAAATTAAAAAAAATAATTTCCTAAATGACATCAATAAGATAGAGCTGATATCAATTAAGATCATCTCTAATAACCGGTATTAGTCCTGTGCCTCTCATTGTATTAGTAATTTTATGATGTATGATTCTTAGGTTATAATTTACCTATACTTTACAACACATGATTGTTTCTTATAGCAATGTACCTTGGCGGCTCCTGCCTTGGCCCCAAAAAAAAATTTAATTTTTTTTTTAAATATATATGTAATAGATTTAAATGCTTTTTTAAATTAACATTGTTAATTTTGTTTATTTATATAATTTCTTAATTTAATTTTATGTATTGTCATTTGAGAATTATTATTTGTCAATTTATTATATTAACTAGTCATAACTCATAAATTATTAAAGTCAAAAAGTTTGTTACAAAAATTAAATCACATTTATGTAAATTTAACAAAAGTTAAATTGATTTTCTATCTTTTTCAATAAGACTCTAAGTCTCCAACTAAGTACCAAATATATTATTTATTTTTTGCTGACTACAATTTTTTTTTTCCATGTAATTTTTCACTTTTAATTTTATCTTAGATTTTTTCTCCTATTATCATACAACTTTTCATTAACACAAAAGTCAAATTGGAATCAATTTATAAAAGATTATAAAAATATCTTACATTTTAAACTCAAACTTTGAACTTTATTATTTTAATTGTTCTGATAAAAAAATATATTGTTTAGCAATTGATATATTTATATATTTTTAATTTCAGAATTTCAAATAAGATTATTTATATGATATATTATGCATAAAATTATTTATTTTATGTATTATGTTTCTTTATACATTTTTTATGGATTGATAAAATTTATAATTTTTAAAGTGTGTTTATTTTTGTTAGATATTGCTTGCATATATATATATATTTATTTGTTTTACTATAATAAAAAATATAAAAAAATTAAGATTTAGTAATATATTAATTGACACCTTCAAAGTCAAATGTCAAAATCCGTCACTGGCAATATATTTATTATTTCAATCTTATATTTGTAAATTTGATTACTACAATTTAAAGTGATTTGTATCATTTAAGATAAACAATCAAGCACTTATGGATTTGAAACTCATTTTGTTCAAATCCAATTTAGTTTCAATCTCATTTGTTTTTTCACAATGATATTAAAATCAATCTTCTTAAATTGACATACCTTATAACTTATAATATAAAGACTTTAATTCTATTCTTTTCATTTATCTTACGTTATTTTATTATCTTGAATAACCTACCTTTCCGCTTGAATGTAAATTTTTATCAATGTCATCAGTAGCTGGGCCTATGTATTATATCAATACTATATTTGCTTGTCCAAATCCTGTCCGACTCGAAATATGGGTCTTAAATTTTGTTCAAGCCCACCCATATTTGTAAATAGATAGCTCAAGCTTGTTTAAGTCCACCCATATTATTTTTTAGTAATTTTATTTATTTTTTATTTTATTAAGTTCTTAAACATGAATAACTTAACATATTTTTTAATGTTTACGCTATAATAGTATATATATATATATAATCTTTATATGACATAAATTACATAATATATATAAAAATAAAAATATTATTTAATTAGAAAACGGGTCGGACTGAGCCGGACTCGGGCCTTAAATGTTGGAGTCAAGGCCCGACCCATTTTTAAACGGGCCCATTAATATTTTTGTCCAAGTTTTCTCAAATATAAGCGGGTCTTCGAATTTGGACGAGTAGTCCGACGTTTGAATAAATCTAATCACTAAGGACAACATCTTTATATTTGACCGGATGTACTTAAAGCTTGTATAAGTTAAAGTTATAGTAAATATAACTCATAAAAATAAATTTAATACCAAGAGAAAAAATTTCAAGTAATTCATATCTCTCTTTGTATTTATGGCTCACAATTTTGTTTGAAATTTATAATTTCAAACTCACACTTGAATCTTAACAAGTTTAAAAGGAAGATCTCTTTTATAGTCCTTGAATGCATATCCAAAAAGAAAAAAAAAAAAGTGACATGACATGACATGTTACATCGAAATCATTCTACTAATATTCATTATTGCTCAATGAAATTTTAGTGAAAATTGTATTCAATGTCATCACACTAATTTGCTTTTGTGAAAATGACATCTTTCTAAAGCGTTTATTTTCATTACACATATATGTCATTTCTCTTTCTTGAAATCGTTATCAATCTTCATTAAAGATTTCTCAAAGATCTTAGTATCATGTATCTCATATAATATAAAGCATATAATTTTAATCATAAAAATAATAAAAGTTATGAACGAATAAATATCACAATATACACCTCAAAATTAATCATGCAACAATTTGTAATCATGATTAAAAAAAACTATGATCACCAATTTATTTAACAAAAAAAAGAAATATAATTTTTATCTTTCTCAAATCTCATACTTACATAAAGTTAGAGTTAATCACACAAGTTCTCATGAAACAAGTATCAAATACTGTAATATAAATTTAGAACATTTAGCAAATTAACAATATGTTCATAAAAGTTTAATGTATTTAAATTTCAAGTAAACTATCAAGTAGATATGTAAGTGTTGGAAACGGCGCCCATAACGAGCAAACCGTTTTCACATAACTTTTTGGGTAAATTTGAAAAACATACATTTTTCAATACAATAATTATTAAATGATATAATGAGTAAGAATTATTTAAAAAAGAAAAATATAAAATATAAAATTGTTAGAAAAGAAATTGTAAAGACAAAATTACCCTTGATAAAAAAACTTTCTTCTCTCTTTTCCTCTTATTTTTGTAATTTATTTTTTTAATTAAAAAATAAATTTTCTAAAAATAATTTTTTTAATTTTAAAACATAATTTTTTTTATTTACTTTAAAAAAAATAAAAAGAATACAAATAATATTTCTAAAATTAAATTTTTTTTTAAAATTTTAAAAAATAAATATTTAAATATTTAATTTTTTAAATTTATTTTTAATTAAAAATTTTAAAAAATAACATTTTTTTAATGGAAGAAGTAAGGAAAAGAAAGTTTTTTTTATTAAGGACAATTTTATCTTTATAATATATTTTCTAACATTTTCTAACTCTTCATTTCTTTTTTTTTTCAAATAATTCTTAACGATTAAACTAATTAATAATTATTTAATTATTGAAGGTATGTTTTTCATATTTACCCTAACTTCTTTTAAGAAGTTACAAAAGTTTAAAATATTAACTGCCTCTTTCAATTAACAAGTTATAAAAGGATGAGAAAACTTCCTTAAAGCAACTAACCATTCGGCCAAAATAAGTTTTCCCCTCAAGTAAAGTCACGAACACGTGATTCGGCCAAAGGAGATCTAAAGAAGAAATATGTTTTCTCTAAATTTTTTGAATAAGACAATACTCGTAATCTCTACAATACTCGAAAAATTTAGGTCGTGGATAATAGACATTTTTTATTACGTGATCTTATTTCTGATCAGTAAATCAAAATCGGGTTCATTATAGAACGATCCTGTAAATTATTTAATTCCGCATTTGTTATAGATTATTTACGAGATAATCATCATTAGTATCAGAGTTAGGTAGGTTTTGATTTCTGGTATACTTGTTTAAGAACAAGAACACTGACATGATTAAATCGAGTTTTTGATGAAATACTTAAATTCACCGGCATATTTTTGAATTTCATGGATTATTATACAAACGTGTATAAGATCATGACACTTGCGTGATATAACAGTTTTGGATTTGTTGGATCCTAAGTTCGATTTTTAAAAATTGTGAATTTTAATAAAAACCAAGATTGAAACGTCGCTTTTTGAATTTCCTAAAATGGGATTTGAGTGTCATATCATTTTTAAAAATAATAGCAAATTTTTGTTTAGGAATTCGGATACTCGACTATTGGCATTCGAATGCCCAAGATAAATTTTCAAAAAGATATATTTTTTTAAAAATGCCAAATGATCAAATTTTACCTGATTTATTTGATCTTAAACTTTTTATTTAAATTTTAGGAGTCCTGATAACATAAAATTGATTAAAATTTATTTTTAATCATTATGAATATGTTTTACGAAACATTTTTTTTGTATTTATTACAGAAGATAATGCCGTGAATTGTTTGGGCTCCAATGATCATGAGGACTATGATACAATTTCTAAGAGTTCATAGGTTGCTATGAGAACTATACATAACTATTGAATGGATCCAAATGATAATGTTATCATACACATCATTACTGTTAATGAGAAAATCAAAAACTTTATTTGAAGTGGCAATATGCTAATAAGAAGTGATATCGTAACAAATATATGGTGTTACATAATACATTTCTTATTCCGAGACAAAAGGATTTTCTTGATGATCTTTGGATGTCTAAGACGGAGATTAGCCACATCGAGGATTATGAAATCTTGATTAAAACTTTTATGAAAGTGTATGTGAAGATGAGGGCAAAGAGGATTACGACCCTCTCAATTGGCCCTAACGAAAGCGCAAGGTTATAGGAAATTCATGGATGACTGACTTGGATTTTAAGTTATCGAAGGAATTTTTGGATTTCATTCTAGTCACAAAAAAGAAAAGTCATAGATTATGATTAGTTATTTTATGGAACCTCTAATTAGGGATAGTTTATTAATATATTTTTTTTATATATTTTATGAACATTATGAAATTTTTTATTTTTATTTATCAATGTGATAAATTCGCAAAATTATGAGTAATTTTGAATCTAGTAAGAGTTCTGAGATATTTATCTTAGAGTAAAAGTTTTGTATAATGAAATAAATTAATAATAATCAGACATATTGTTATGAAATTTGATTGTAAAATTTAATGATTTTTTTGGTTCCAAACTATATGGATGGTTGTCATTTATTTTATTTCGGATTGTGACAAAATAAAGGTGTATATGTTAGGCATTAATTTGTACATGTATGTCTCATTATAGAATATCCTATGAAATGACAATTGCTTCCAAAAAATATTATAGTTGAGCTTAACAAAGGTGAGAAGCACAATGAGGATAATTATGAGATATGAAGTATGAAAATTCAGTATGTGCCGGAAGAACAAAACGTTATAGAAGTTCTAAATAATGTCCTAGAAAAGTCTGAAAATGAGAATACGACACAATATGAAAGGGACTGAAAGACTTACGAAGCTTGGAAAAAAGTATATTATATCATTGATATAAGAGAGATCATGGGAAACTTGAAATGTGACAATGGATTTAGGGTGCTACATACTTACTCTACTTAAACATTTGAGCTGCTATATATACCTAACAATTGTATAGCAGTCAGCTCTCGAGATTATAAAGTATACTGGTCGCACGACCTATTTTCTTGTATGAACTTTATAAAGAAAAGAGATATCGGTCTCTTGAAATTAATTATAAGAGTATTGTGTCCATTATGTACGAGTAGCAGATGTTGGAACGACGCTCATAATGGGCAAACCGTTTCCACATAACTTCTTTTAGGAAGTTACAAAAGTTTAAAGTATTAACTGTCTCCTTCAGTTAACAAGTTATAAAAAGAAGAGATAACTTCCTTAAAGCAACTAACCATTCGGCCAAAACAAATATTTCCCGCAAGGAAAGTCACGAACACGTGACTCGGCCAAAAGAGATTTAAAGGAGAAATATGTTTTTTCTAAAAAATTTGAATAAGACAATACTCGTAATTTTTGTAATACTTGAAGAATTTAGGTTGTGAAAAATAGATAATTTTCGATTACGTGATCTTGTCTCCGACCAGTGAATTAAAACTGGATTCATCATCGACGATCTTATAAGTTATTTAATTCCGCATTTATTATAGATTATTTATGTGATAATCATCAATAAGAATAATGAATTCATATCAAGCCACATAGTATAACAAGCTTCCATAACATCATACCAAAATAAATATATAAACATCATTAAATATATTAGCTAACATATATAGTAAGTTTTATTTAAAGAAAAGTGGATAAACATTATCATTATCTTTTATGCAAGTTTGGTGTGTATTCACACACCAACTCAAATATCATTTGTGATTCTCACACAATTATTCTTAGATTGTTTTTCAACCTTTTTCATCATCAATTTACTTGAACATGATTCTTTGATCAAGCAACAAGTCATAGTAGAATGAAAACTTAACCAATGACAATTTGATAAAAAAATATATCCACTCTTTGAAAAAACTTCAATCCATGATATTTAGCGAACAAATATTAAAAATAACCAATATGCAAATAAGCATTTAACCAAATAGATATAAATATATCTTACTACTATTACTTAAAATAGTGCAATAAATTAATTGCGTAACTTAATATACGAAAATATTTCTTACTCCACAGTACTTGCCACTTTGCTTCTTTGAACATATTTACTCTTACAAATTCCAAAAATAAAAATCTAAAAAATATTCTTGTTTCAAACCCGAACCATAAAAAAGAATTGGGAAACAACTATTATAATCTTCCACCATTCACTAAGATAGTTTTTCAAAACACAACTTTTCTGAATTTTGGTTCAATGCCAAGAACATTCTTTTCATGTCTTTCTTAGAAAATTTCTACTTATTAACATGATATTTGATTGCAAAAATCACCAATTGGAGAAGTCTTTTATCCTAAAATTATTGTATGTAGCATTGGACTAATGCAATTAATGGAAAAGAAAAAATTAAAGAAGAGAACTTAGACAAGATACTCTTAGAAAGTTTTCTTTAGGATAATAGTTTTCTCGTTATGGTGCAAATAAAATATTAAAATGATTATTCTCATGATACAATGTCTAAACGAAAAGAATTAAAATTGTACTTCAAAAATCTTTTGAACACACATGAACCATAAACTAAACAATAAGAGAGGATGGTTTGATTTATGGAGATATTGAACGTAGAAGTAGTTGAAATGAACGATTACGGAAGTATTTATAAGCCCAAAAGATATTTGAAACACCTTTTCATGATCATACATGACTTGAATGAAGAATTAACATTTTAATACGAAACATGTCTAACAAATATATTTTTTGACTTCATAAATAGAGACTATTAATCAATTTCCAAACATCATTCTTGAACAGTAATACATACTATAGGAATTCTCAACATTAAATTTTTAAAAAAACGTTTAAAACACTTTAGAGAACATACATTATTGGTAATATTAATATATTGGATTACAAAATTTTCAAGCATTTTGAAGGCTACATATATTCGGTCGGAAGGTTTTTTTTTTTTTTTTTGCTTCAAGCATAAATGACAAATATATATATATATATGTTTGGAAAATATTATACCTATTATACCATTACTGAAAAATAAAACATATAAAAATATAAACAATATAAAAAAGAAATTACATAAATGAATTTCACTATATATAAAAATAATAACTTACAAATATATATAAACCGACTTTAAACAATAATTGAATATATGAATATTTACAAGAATTGATTAGAAAAAATCAATATCGAGTCAAGGTTGGACCTCTGACTTTAAGACGAATTTTGCCTCCCTCAAAGGTGTTTGCAGATGTATGCAAATCGTCTCCCAGGCCTCCTCGATAAACGTTGCTTTAGAGGGCACAATCTAAGCAACTCAGCGAACCAAGAAGATGTCAGACTCTCTCTCAATACAGAAAAGGAAAAAACTGGAGGAAGATAAGAAATTTTTAATCTGAATTAGTGAATAAAACAGATACTGGTTGTCTGTATTTATAAAAGGCCGGAGGACTGTTCGGAACAGTTAAGACTGTTGAATGAACCAGTTCATCCAACAGGCAACAGACAACCGTGTTGAAATAGACACGAACCGGTTCGGTTCAAACCGAACAATCAAGACTGTTTGAACGATCGGTTCATCCAACAGGCAGCAGACAGGCCAGTTGGAACAGACACGAACCGATTCGGTTCAAACCGAACAGACAAGACCGAAAGGACAGAAACTATTCGGACAAAAAATTAAGTCTAGTTGGATGGGGCAGCAAAAAGATAGTTAATGCCCCAAGCTCGGTCCGACTCAGCGGCATACACGTGTGGTCCAGTCCAAGTTGTGTAGGTCCTCACCCACCACAAAACTTGGGTGCCCCTTGGGGCTCAACCCAACATGGAACATTAGCTTATATAAACTATAAGTTAAAGCTAAACTTTGTTCTATGTGGGATATATAACCAACCACACCTTCAACCAACTTTCCTTCCTCTTCAAGTGGGTGTTTAATGAGACTAATTTCTCATTCAAATTAATATCAATTGTGTATGTAAATATACACCGTGTATGTAGTTACTACAACCTACATTTAGGAATACGTATTTCATATATATATATATATATATATATATATATATATATACACCCAAATAAATACATTGATATCCAACAATATATATATATATATATGAGGATGGATCCACTTAAACTAGTGTAAAACTAAATTAGTTTTATACACTTTCATAATTTTTTTATACGATTTATATTTTAATAAACCGACCGTTGGATTTTACAATATAATTGTACTCGTCGTGCACGTAAAGTTTCGAATCGATCCGATATCTCTATCATATCGATCGAGAATATTGTCTTTTTTAATATATATTTAATGGTTGAAAGTTTTTTATATCGAACAAATAGTTATATATTTTTAATTTACTCAAAACTTGATGTGCATGATCTAAGTGTATAGAACATGAAATACGATGGTAGGATTAAACATATATAAATCGTATAAAAGTTATAAAAATTTCTAAAACTAATTTAATTTTATACTAATATAAGTGGATCCTTCTCATATATATATATATATGATAAGTAGATTCTTCTCATATATATATATATATATATATATATATATATAACTGATAAGTAGTGAAAAGTAGTGAAAAGTCATAGTCCCTGTTGAAATGCAGTTTAGAAGGAGTGTATTTTATAAATGGAAATTAGATTAGATGGTGGTTTATACTTGTATAACATAAGGATGAGACATGTAATATCTATGGTCATCAATTTGTATATACATTGTGACATGATATAACCTAATGTAAATTTGTCCTTCCCCCTCCAATACTAGAAAAGTTGGAGATGCTGTAGTTTCATGAATTTTGTTGTTGGTTACAACGACTTAGAAAGTGACGAGCAATTACAATAATAATTAAGTTAATCCTTCTCTTAATTAGTATTTTCTAATCACCTATCTTTAATTACTATACTAGATTGGTCCTTTTGCCGAAGGAGCATAGGGTCAATCTTTGGAACGTGTATAACGTTATTATTGAGGGTGTAATCGAGCTGAGTCGAATTTAGCAAGAAGTATGAGTTCGAATTTGATTTGAAACTTGTAGCTCAAGACTTAGTTCGACCTTGAGTTTGACTCGAAACTCGTAGCTCAGAATTTGGTTAAAACTCGATCGAGTTTTATTTTTAAAACTCGAACTCTATTTAAAATAAAAATCGAACAATTCGATTAGGCTCGTTTACTTAATAAAAAGCGAGCTTGTTTCTCATACTCGATTATTTGTGTTTGAGCTCGAATTCAAATTGAGATTTTTTAATACTAATTAAAAATAATAAAAATATATATTTTAAAAATAAAAGAACTCAATTAGGCTCGCAAGCTACTCAGGTATTTAAATACTCAAACTCGGCTCGTTTAATAATTCGAGCTACTCGAACTCGACTGATAATAACCAAGTCAAACTCGAATAGCTTACGAGTACAGGTGTCTCATTTATACCGTTAATTATTATCTCAAAAAATTAGTTAGAGTAGTATAAATTAATAATTTTTTTTTAAAAAAAGTGACATTAATTAGACTTTATATTTTCCTAATTATAGTTTATATGCTAATTATGTTAGGTACCAGAGTGACTGAATAGTGTCTCACAACTAAAATAAGAGATGAGAAAATAGGAACTGAACACACAAAATTTAACGTGGAAAACCCTCAATGAATAAAGGGAAAAAACCACGGGGCAAGACTAGAAGAATTTTACTATGAGAAAATATTACAACACCTCTCTCTAAATACTAGGAGAGAACAACCTCACAAAGAATATAAGAAAGTATACAAGAGAGGAAGAGATAATTCTTGGGATGGATTTAATACTTCTCCTTAAGGCTCTTTATATAGCCTTCAAGGAGGAACTCCTTCGTTGCTCCCACCGTTGTGGGACTTTCTTATATAAGTTCTAACAATTCTCCCACTTGAAGATTTGATTAAACCAATCATATCTTCACACCACTCTTTCTGTCTTGCCATTCCATGTTGCTTACGTTTCTGAT
Source organism: Fremontodendron californicum (assembly GCA_030761205.1). NCBI lineage: Eukaryota > Viridiplantae > Streptophyta > Magnoliopsida > Malvales > Malvaceae > Fremontodendron > Fremontodendron californicum. The sequence goes on along the minus strand of JAULJL010000025.1, from coordinate 6,099,181 downwards.
AGACCATAGGAGGATCGACACCAAATAAACTTGTCAGTGTTGATTGGCTTTGTCATAACATCTGCTAGGTTGTCTTTGGTGTGAATCTTTTGCATATCCACACTTCCTTCTTCTACTACTTCTCGAACAAAGTGATACTGTATACCTATATGCTTTGTCCTGGAATGAAAGGCTGGATTCCTTGCAATGTGCAAGGCACTCTGACTGTCACAATACACAATAATCTTCTGCTGCTTGTGCCCGAGTTCTTCCATTAACCTTTGTATCCATATTGCTTCCTTGCATGCTTGGGTAGCTGCCATGTACTCAGCTTCTGTAGTAGACAAAGCTACAACAGTCTGTAACTTAGATAACCAGCTTACCGCTCCTCCTGCAAGTGTGAACACATAGCCAGTAGTGGATTTCCTTTTATTAAGATCACCTGCAAAATCTGAATCAACATAACCCCTGACAACAAGTTCTGATCCTCCAAAACATAATGCAACATCTGAGGTTCCTTTAATGTATCTAAGGATCCTCTTAACAACATTCCAATGCTCTCTACCAGGATCTGCCATAAATCGACTGACCGCTCCCACTGCTTGTGCAATGTCTGGTCTTGTACATATCATAGCATACATAAGGCTTCCCACCGCTGATGCATACGGTACTCGAGACATTTCCATCCTCTCTGCTTCATTGCTAGGACTCATACCTGAGGATAATTTACAATTGACAGGAAGTGGGGTAGATATTGGCTTACAGTCTTGCATGTTGAAGCGTCGCAAGACCTTCCTCAGATAATTCTTTTGAGAAAGCCAAATTTTCCTGTCTTTTCTGTCTCGGTGAATTTGCATCCCTAAAATCTTGTTTGCGGGTCCTAAGTCCTTCATATCGAACTCCCTAGCCAACTGTGCCTTCAAATCTTGGATTCGATCTTTGTTGGGGCCTACCACCAACATGTCATCCACATACAACAGCAAAATAATGAAATCATTATCATCAAACCTCTTGTAGTACGTACAATGGTCTGAACTCAGTCTGTTGTATTCAAGGCTAATTATGAAAGAATCAAATCTCTTGTACCAACATCTGGGCGCCTGCTTTAGACCGTACAGAGATTTGGTCAACCTGCAAACCAAGTTTTCTTTGCCTGTTTCAACAAAACCTTCTGGTTGGAGCATATAAATTTCTTCTTCAAGCTCTCCATGTAGAAAAGCCGTCTTTACATCTAGTTGTTCAAGATGTAAATCAAATGCAGCACACATAGCCAACACTACTCTGATAGTAGTAAGTCTGACAACTGGAGAAAATATCTCGTTGAAGTCAATACCTTCTTTCTGAGCATATCCTTTTACAACCAATCTAGCACGATATCGTTCTACTTGATCATTGCTATCCCGCTTGATCTTGTAGACCCATTTGTTACCAATGGCTTTTCTGCCACGTGGTAATTCCACCAGTTCCCATGTCTCGTTCTTGTGAAGAGCTTCAATTTCTTCCTGCATTGCTGTCATCCACAGAGAAGCATCTGGGCTACTAGTAGCTTCATGAAAAGTTGATGGCTCTCCATCCTCTGTTAAAAGACAGTATGCAACATTGCTCTCCGTAACATACTCCGTGTGCCAATTTGGAGGCCTTCTCTCACGAGTTGACCGTCGAACTTCTACAGCCTCGGACTCAACTGGTTCTGGTACCTCATGCTCTGGTTCTGCTTCAGAAGAATCATCTTCTTGAGAATTTCTATCCATCTGCACTGTAGCAGTCTCTTTTGAAGTGTTGTCATTTGTTTGCTCACTTTGCAGTTCATTTTCTGCAAAAACTACATCTCTGCTGACAACAACCTTGCGGGCAGTGGGATCCCACAGGCGATACCCCTTAACACCGTCAGCATAACCCAAGAATATACATTTTCTGGATTTTGGATCCAGCTTTGTTCTTTCTTGGGAGTTGTACATCACGTACACAGGACATCCAAACACATGTAGAGAAGAATAATCAGCTGGCTTTCCTTTCCACATCTCCATAGGCGTCTTCAAACCAATCGCCGTTGATGGTGATCGATTTATCACATAACAGGTGGTTTTGACTGCTTCTGCCCAGAAAGATTTGGCCAATCCCGCTGTTCTCAGCATGGCTCTTGTTCTATCTAGGAGAGTTCTGTTCATCCGCTCTGCTACACCATTCTGTTGAGGCGTATGTGCAACCGTGAATTGTCTCATAATACCCTCTTTCTTACAGAATGCTAGAAAGTTACCGTTTACATATTCTCCTCCATTGTCTGTCCTCAAGCACTTGATTCTTTTCCCAGTTTCAAGCTCTACTTGTGCTTTGAACTCCTTGAATACTGGAAACACATCTGACTTCTTCTTGATTGGGTACACCCATAATCTCCTGGAATAGTCATCAATGAATGATACAAAATACTTTGCTCCACCCAGGGATATTTCTGGTGACTCCCACACATCAGAATGGATTAAGTCCAGTATGTGTTTGCTTCTTGTAGTTACTTTAGCAAACTTCAATCTATGCTGCTTGCTTATCACACAGTGCTCACAGAAAGGTAAATTGACCATCTTGAGCCCGGGCAGGAGATTGCGTTCTGCAAGGACTTTCAAGCCTCGCTCTGACATATGGCCTAATCTGCGATGCCACATCATCGTCGTTTCTTCTTGGCTGGCTGCTGCAACTGATGCATCTGCCTCTTGCAACGTCTCTCCCAAAAGCATGTATAGATTGCTTGTGATCTTCTCTGCTTTCATCACCACAAGGTTTCCTTTCACTACTTTCAATATTCCACATTCAGTGTGGATCTTGCACCCGAGGTCATCCAATTGTCCAATTGACAATAAGTTCTTCTTTAAGCCCTTCACATGTCGTACCCCTTGAATTTTGCGAACAGTACCATCATGCATTTTTAATCTGACGGTACCGACTCCAGCAATATCTAAGGCGTGATCATTTCCCATGAACACAGATCCTTCCGAAATAGGTTCATAAGTGCAAAACCAATCTCGGTGTGGAGTCATGTGCCATGTCGCACCTGAATCCATTATCCAGACATCATTGAGTTTCTTTCCGCCTTTAGAACTAGTCGCTGCTTCACTATACAAGATTTCTCCATCATCTGAGGTACTTGCAACACAACCTTGGGAGGTTGATGTTTCAGAATTCTTTTCTCCACCCTTCTTATTATGCCAACACTCCTTCTTCGAGTGCCCTCTCATGCCACAATTGTAGCATTTAAGATTCTTCCTTCTTCGAGATTTTGATCTACCATGATTCTGACTCCCACTGGAGCCACGTTCTGTTGATCTGCCTCTCATCACCGTTAAAGCCTCTGCTTGCTTTGAATTTTCTGACCTTTCCTCCTTATTCTTGCGCCTGGATTCTTCTTCAAGAATAGCACCGGCAACATCATCAAAGTGAAGAGAGTCACTAACATTGTTATTTGTGATGTTGATGATGAGTTGATCATACGAATCTGGTAAACTCTGAAGTAGAAGTTCCGCACGTTCATTTTCCGCTATTTTGAAATCTGATGCTGTGAGTTGAGCAAATAGCGTATTCAGAGTGTTGATGTGATCCGTTACCGACGTGGATTCACTCATTCGAAGAGTGTAGAGTTTCCTCTTCAAGAATATTCTGGTGTGAAGTGACTTCACCTCGTACAATTTGTTTAGAACATCCCAAATCTCCTTTGCAGTCTTCTTCTCTGCAACACTTGACAAAACTGAATCCGCCATTGCTAGGTGCAGATTGGCAACAGCATTGTCATCCTTCTCTTTCCACTTTTCATCAGTCATTTCTGTGGGTCTACTTTCAATTGATTCTAGACAATTATCCTTCCTCAAAATTGCTCTTATCTTCAATTTCCACAAGGAGAAATTTCTCCCACTGAACTTCTCTATCTCGAATTTTGCTGCCATGGTTGTACACGAACTGAAGCGAGTTACACTATTTCACCATGAATAGTACCGTATACGTGAACAGTATTGTACGTATGTCGTACACTAGAACAAATCCAGTATACGTTAACAATTACTGCAAAAGTATACAACCACACGTATGAATAATAACTGTATCTGTGAATAGTACAGTACAATTGAATAGCCCGTATGCTGGAACAGTGACCGTAGCCCGTGAATAGTGCACCAGGTAGGTTCCCAGGAAAGAGAGGTGGGTCACTGATAGACACACTTAAATACCAAGTCTTTCCTAGCCAGAACTTCCCTAGACACTTTCACACTACCACACTTTATTTCCAGCAACAAGAATAATTCTTTTCTGATGTGGAAGATCAGACAATACTGCAACCACAGAGCATACTAAGAACCAACACTTTCACTGCAGCGGAATAAGGACCACGAACCAATGGCTCTGATACCACTGTTAGGTACCAGAGTGACTGAATAGTGTCTCACAACTAAAATAAGAGATGAGAAAATAGGAACTGAACACACAAAATTTAACGTGGAAAACCCTCAATGAATAAAGGGAAAAAACCACGGGGCAAGACTAGAAGAATTTTACTATGAGAAAATATTACAACACCTCTCTCTAAATACTAGGAGAGAACAACCTCACAAAGAATATAAGAAAGTATACAAGAGAGGAAGAGATAATTCTTGGGATGGATTTAATACTTCTCCTTAAGGCTCTTTATATAGCCTTCAAGGAGGAACTCCTTCGTTGCTCCCACCGATGTGGGACTTTCTTATATAAGTTCTAACAAATTAATCATCCTCAAATTGTGAACTGATTTTATAGCTTGTGTCGTATACTATTTGCAATCATATCACTTTAATTACTACATCTATTTCATGAGTAAAGCCAACAGATTCAACGCTGTTGAATTAGCTCTCATATGCTTGTAGAAAAATATCAATAATCTTAATTTTATCATTTTTCTTTCCTGTCATGATTTTCTACATTTCTTTTTCCAGTAACAGTCGGCAGACATTTTGGCAAAATCTAGAAAGCCATAGACGTGGAAAATTCTTAGTCTAATTAATTTTGGCTGTTTAATTGGTCCTTTTTAAAGTTGGCAGCAAAACGAAAAGAAAAGAAATGCTAATTTGTCTACAAGTAGAAGTTGAAGACAAAGAAAAGGAAATTGAAAAGTTATTATCAATATTTTCAATGCAAGATTGTCCATCCAAATCAGTGATTAGTCTATGTATTCCTGATCGGAATTGAATGAAGTTTAGGTATAATATTAATATCATAAATATTTATCTAAGTTTGACCTGAAAATTTAGATTTCAAATTGTCTAGATCTATTTAGATGAAATCGAGATTCATCCTGATTATATTTTATTTAATCTTTTTTAATTTATTTTTTTTCTTTTATTAAGTTTCAAAATATTAATAACTTAACATATTTTTTAATGTTTACATTATAATATTATATATTTATATGATATAAATTACATAATATATATTATATAATTCAAAATGACCGGGCTTGGATTTTAATATTTGAGTCAAGACAAGGTTTATTTTTTAAACAAATATTTTTTTACTCATATTTAGTTTTCAAGTTTAATATTTTTGTTGTTTTTAAATATCAAACAAATTTTCGAACGTGAAAGGATAACTCCACTCGTGAACAAATTAACAAAGGTTTTTTCTTTTTTTTGGATTGTCGTAACTTAAAAAATAACAAGTCTCATCGCAAGATATTTTACTCGTTAAGCGTGACATTAAAAAAAACAGAGAAAAAGACGATTTAATTCCTCTTGAAATAAAATGAGGCTTTGAAAACAACCTCGAAAAAAATGGAGTGGCCACCTATTAAAACCGGTTTTGTAAAATATTTTAAAATTAATTAAAACATTTTTAAAATCAATTTCAAAGTCTGCGCTTTTAAACCAGAGAAATCAAAGAAGCGGATTCGAAAATCGGTTACATGAGGGGAAGAATTAGCACCCCTACAACGTCCGTATAAAATGGTACCGTATTAATCATGTGTTATCTTAAGTCGTGGTAAAAATCGGTTTTAGATTTGGCATTCAAAATAATTCCCAATTTAAAGAAAAATAATTTCATTTTTAATTGAAAATGATCAGGATTTTATTAATTCAAATTTTTTCTATATTCCTCGACAAACTCGGCGAAATATAAAATTTTTTATTTATTTGAAAAATCTCTGAATCATTTTCATTTTTGAAAGAAAAATATTCCTTTATTAATGATAATTGATGATATCCTCCCCAGCAAACCCTGCAGAGAACTCATGAATTATTTTAACTTGGGAATATCTTTATTTTTATTGAAAATCACTATCTTTTTTAAAAACATTTTATAAAGATGAATATGAACATGTATGACATGATAAAAGATAACATAGCAAAATCTAGATGACATAGTATAATCTAAATAACATGACAACATCTAAATGACATAGCATAATTTAATAACATGACATTATAAGAAACATAAATAACATTATAATAAAATATGCATGTAAATGAAAAAAAACAATGCATGGACATAATAAACCCTAAATATATGGCAAAATAATTAATGACTAAGCAAAAAACATAGAATAACATAGAATATCCATAACCATATAATCACCAAGACAATCACCATGAAATCTAAATCAAAACAATAACATCATCATAGAAATATTCATAGCAAAAATCATATATCATATAATATGCATGAACATGGAAAATGCAATGCATGAGAGTGTATTTTTTTCCTTTAAATAAGGACATCCATATAACTAAAAAGATATTCTACTGCCTTAGGAAAAGACTTTAATTCAGATTTTCTAAATCAAAAATACTTTGTGATTGAATTAAAAACAATTTGAAAATTTTTGGATGAAAATGGCACCATGGCCGAAATCCCCTTTTAAAAAAGGCTCTATTTTCTTAATTTTAAAAACCCGAGTTGACCACCCTTGACTCGACCTTTACAAAATCAAATTTCATGATTAAAATGACTTAGAAATTCACCTAAGACAATAGCTATGGTTCTAAATCATCCCCCTCTTAATGCCTTAACCAAAACAGAAAATTATTTTCTTCTTGAAAACAAATCTGACTTTTCTGACCAGTTTTAAAACGTGATTTTTTTACCCATTTAAACAATTTCAAAACTATCTGAAAAAATATAGGAGACTCAGAACATGTTGACCTCTATTGAATAAAATCAGCTTAAGTTTTAGACTAAGGATGATGTACCCGAAAATTCATGAAAGACAGAACACTAGGTGAAAAACTGCTTAGCCAAAAAACATTTTTAAACCTTTGATAAAAACATCCAAAAATCAGAATAAAAATATTAGAGACTCCTCTAAGGTCCTATAATCAGTGGTAAAAATTTCTAAAAATTTGGACAAGGATTACCTAATGAAAAAAAAAAAAATCACAAAGGTAGAAAATTCATCTTGTACAAATCTTAATTTTCCTCGAGCATGCTCATGAGAGCTTGGCTTTTAGCCATTGATTGGCTTAAGTCAAAAATCAAGTGGGATGAGATGAAATGCATGAACAAAACAACAAGTTAAATGCATGAAATGCATGACCTAATGCCTAAATGACATAGAAAATATGCATGGCATAGAAGATGACCTAATGCCTAACATGAGATAGAAATATGCATGACAATAAATGTGACCCTAGACCTAATATGCATGGTAATAAATATGACACTAGACCTAATGAACATGAAAAGATGCATGGAAATACAAGATGGCCTAAGACCTAATAAGCATGAAAATATGCATGGCATACAAAGATGACCTAAGACCTAAAATGTCATAAGAATATGCATGGAAATATAACATGACCTAATGCCTAATATGACAAATAAATATGCATGGCTATAACATGAACATATAATGACCAAATGAACATAATAATAATGCAAGAACATGGCACAACAAATACACAATAACATGGCATATTGATGCAAAGCATGAATGAAAGCATGGTAACTAAACAATCAAGATGAAAATGCAAAAATACACAAAGCAAGAAAAAGACCATGGTAGCTGAATGGCTATGTTAAAAATGTGAGAATATGGCAAGGCAATAACACAAACATATGGCATGGCAAATATGCAAGACATAAATGAAAGCATGATAGCCAAATAACCATGATGAAAATGCAAAGATATAGCTAGGCAAATACACAAACGCATGGTATGGCAAAAATGCAAAGCATGAACAACTTGATATATTAAAAACAGAAAATTAAAGTTAGTAAATAAAGCAAGTAGACATGAAAATAAATGATAAAAACAGAAAAATAAGAACAAGTTAACATACCACAACCAACATAGGAAATAAATCAAACACAAGACAATCATACTCAAAAGAGGCCATTAGGCCAGAGCAAGAAAGGTAGTAAAAAAAATTTATTTTTTTATTTTTTATGAAAACACAAAATAGGAGCTTTAAAAGGGAGTTTTAAAAACCTTTATTTCATAGTATAATAACAAGAAATCATATGAAAAATGAGCAAAATCAGCATAGAAAAAGAAAGAAAAATGCAAGAGTTAGGTGCCAAAAGGCTACCTTTCAAGCTTCCTTCTCTTCAAAATTTTTCTTTGCTTTTCTAACACTTAGCTATTGCTCAAACATCAAAATACTCAGCCAAAAAAACCTCCCAAAAGAATGAAAACCTCCCTCCTTATATAGGCAGCCGAATGGTCCATAGTGTTGACATAATGTTGTCATTTTTTTTCCTAGCTAGCAAGATCCAAAGGCTACTAATCAAAGATGGTAAAAATTAGAATTTGCAATAATAAGATGAAGAGATCAGCCACTAACAGTAACATCTGGCCTAAAATATGTAACCATAATGTGCTAATCATTTCTCTTCATTCATTTAGCCACTTGGCAAGATCACAAAAGCTAAATCAAATAAAAATACCATCTTGCTATCCAATTTTAGCCTTTGGATGAAAGAAATCAGCCAACCTTCCTCTTCTACATGTGCTGGCCGAATGGCCCTTAAAATTCCAGCAACTTCTTTTTTTTTTTTTTAAATTGCAAAAATGACCCTCTTCGATTTCTTCGGTAAAATTGCACTTTAGGTCCCCAAACTTGATTAAATTACAAACGGACCCCAAATCCTGATTTTCTTTTTCCAATATCTCCTAAATAATATAAAATTGAGTTATGGAATTTCTAATAATTTTCCGAGTCCGTTTCCTATTTTTCCCGGATTTTTCTTTAAAAGTTTTGGTTTAGTGCCTCCCAAATTAAGCCTTTTCCAATTGAGCTCTGATTCTGGATTTTTCTTCCAAATATATTTAAAATAATATAAAATTGATATCTAGAAGTCTTGGTAATTTTTCTAGCTCATTTCCTATTTTTCCTGGATTTATCTTCTGAAATTTCAACTTAGTGCATCCAAACTTTGCCATTTTTCAAATGAGCTCCAATTCTGAATTTTTCTTCACCAATCTCTTTCAAATAATATAATATTGAGATTTGAAAGTTTTGGTAATTTTTCGAGCTCGTTTCCTATTTTTTTTTGGATTTATCTTCTCGAATTTCCGCTTATTGCACCTGAACTTTGCCATTTTTCAAATAAGCTCCGATTCCAGATTTTTTTCTCCAATCTCTTTCAAATAATATAATATTGAGATCTGGAAGTTTTGATAATTTTCTGAGCTCGTTTCCTATTTTTCCCTAATTTATCTTTTGGAATTTCAACTTAAGTGCACTCGAATTTTGCCATTTTTCAAATGAGCTCCGATTTCGGATTTTTCTTTGCCAATCTCTTCCAAATAATATAAAACTCAGATCTGGAGGTTTTCATAATTTTTTGAGCTCGTTTCCTATTTTTCCCCGATTTTCCAAAATTACCCTTAAACCTCCAAAACCTCGATTTTACTCAAAACAGGTCTGATTTTCAGATTTTCTTTTTCCATTGCCTTTGTTATATATTGAATTGGAGTTGACCCGAAAACGCCCAATTTTTACCATCAAATTTCCCTCCTATTTGATTTTTCCCTTTCTCCAATATTTAGAATTTTCTCGTTTTTTCATTTTTTCTCCAACCGGCTCTTTTCTCAGAATTACTTCAAAACTGAGCCTTAGGCTATCTTTGTTTACTCACTCTTCATCAATTAGGGGCTTCAACTTTACTGAATCGGACCATCTCTGCAATTTTCTCTAATTTTGCAAAATTTACCAAAAACCATAATTTTCGATTTCCCTTCCAAATAGACTCTTCCTTTGATTATGCTTCAAATTGGCTTTTCCAATACCCGTAGTCATTGATTATATTCCATTATAAACCTCCAATTTTGACCAATTTGATCGTTTAAACACTTTTCCCTAAATTTACCGAATTAGGGTTTCCTTACCACTGAATCTCCATAACCCATCTTCTGGACTCTATATCTCTCGTTGTACACCTCGTATTGTCAAAATTCTTTCACCATTATTCAATTAAACCTTGAATCTTGATTTTGAATGAGGGTTGACTTTTTTAGTGGTTGACTTTTTGGGATTGACTTTTTTGAGGTTGACTTTTTTTCAGATTTACTTTTCATGTCGACCTTCTAAACAAAGTCTTGGAGTACCATCCGCAGGTTGAGAAGAGATTTTCTGCATTCTAAAAAGCATAAGGAAGAAATTACTTGATTTAGGGGCCCGAACAAAATTAGGTATCTAGAGCTGCCCCTCTTTGTCTATTGCTGAGAATTAGGAATCAGACAAAGATAAATAAGCACTAATTTTGTCCGATTAGTGAAATCACATATGAAGAAAAGGAAAGAGAGTTTTCATTTTTCATCATCATTCATCATTTTTCATTTTTTTTTGGGAAAAACTGTAAATAAAAGATTTTATCCTTAAATTGAGTTCCCTGACTAATTAAGGCTCGACCCGTCTTAAGGAAACGAGTTCGATTTGCAAGAGAAGAAAATACCTCGACGGTGGTCTCGGGGCCCTATCTTGTCTTGGTGTCAGCTGTGTTTAAAATTATGAGTATCTCATCCAGAAGCTTGGGTTATCATCACCAAAGACTTGCTCATTTTTAAAACTGTAAAATCCTAGATATCTCCACCAGAGGTTTAGGCTATCACCACCAACGACTTGCTCATTTTTAAAACTGTAAAACTCTGGATATCTCCACCAAAGGCTTCGACTATCACCACCAAAGACTTGCTCATTTTTGAAACTGTAAAACTCTGGATATCTCCACCAGAGGCTTCAGCTATCACCACCAAAGACTTGTTCACTTTTAAAATTGTAAAATTCTAGATATCTCCTCCAGAAGCTTCAGCTATCACCACCAAAGACTTGCTCACTTTTAAAATTTGTAAAATTCTGGATATCTCCTCTAGAAGCTTCAGCTATCACCACCGAAGACTTGCTCACTTTTAAAATTTGTAAAATTCTGGATATCTCCTCCAGAAGCTTCAGCTATCACCACCGAAGACTTGCTCATTTTTAAAATTTGTAAAATTCTGGATATATCCTCTAGAAGCTTCAACTATCACCACCGAAGACTTGCTCACTTTTAAAATTTGTAAAATTCTTGATATCTCCTCCAGAAGCTTCAGCTATCACCACCGAAGACTTGCTCGCTTTTAAAATTTGTAAAACTATGGATATCTCCTCTAGAAGCTTCAGCTATCACCATCGAAGACTTGTTCACTTTTAAAAACGTGTTGAAAATTAGACCCGAAAGCTTTGAGAGAAGATGCAAATATTTCATGATGCCAATGCAAATGTCTTTAACAAGATGCACATGCTTCATGGTGCAAATGTAAATGGCTTGGATTGATGCAAATGCTTCTTGGTGCAGATGCAGATGTTGAATAAGATGTAGATGCCTCATGGTGAAAATGCAAATGGCTTAGATTGATGCAAATACTTCTTGATGCAGATGAAGATGTTGAATAAGATGCAGATGCTTCATGGTGTAGATGCAAATGGCTTAGATTGCTTCTTGGTGCAGATGCAGATGTTAAATAAGATGTAGATGCTTCATGGTGCAAATGCAAATGGCTTAGGTTGATGCAAATGCTTCTTGGTGCAGATACAGAGATTAAATAAGATGCAAATGCTTCATGATGCAAATGCAAATGTCTTGGATTAATGCAAATGCAAATGTTGAATAAGATGCAAATGCTTCATGGTGTATTTGTAGATGTTGAATAAGATGCAGATGCTTCATGGTGCAAAAACAAATGGCTTAGGTTGATGCAAATGTTTCTTGATGCAGATGCAAGGATCGACGTTATGCAAATGCTTCTAAATGATGCAAATGCAAGGATTGACAATGTGCAAAATGCTTCTAAATGATGCAAATGCAAAGATCAACGTTGACGCAACTACTTCATGGAATGATGCAGATGCAAAGATCGACATTATGCAAATGCTTCTAAATGATGCAAATGCAAGGATTGACAATGTGCAAAATACTTCTAATGATGCAAATGCAAAGATCAATAATGATGCAAATGTTTCATGAAAAGATACAAATGCCCCTACAAATCGTGTTCATGTAAGTGGTCTATGTATGGTGTAACTGTAGTTACCACACAATAATGAAAATGCAATGATTCTAGAAACAATGCAATTGCTTGAGATGACGCAAATGCAAATATCCATGAAGGATGTAAATTTAAGGGTAAAATGCAGATGCTTATGGAATAGTGCCAATGCAAATACCTATGAATGATGCAAATGCTTGTCGACACTGTGTAGATGCAAAGCTCAATAAAGAGATGAGTGCTCATGAGTGATGCAAATGCCCCTAATCATTTTTTCTAAACTTTGGCATAGCCTTTTCAATTCATTTTTCCTCTTTAAATCAGAGTATATCTTGAACACTCATGCCCCATAAGAGATCATTCCTTTTTCGGTCTTTGGCTATCTCTTTGCCCCAACAGTTTTCAAACTCTTATCAATAGAAGTCTGAACGGAGTTCTATTTATTCTTCTCATATCTGGAAGTCAAGATCTACCCTAGTAGTTCCATACCTTTGGGTTAGAAAAACCCTTGTCTCATGTCAACATCAAAAATGGTTATTTCAAAAATATTTTTACTTGTTTTCCCATTCTAGAAAGAATTTAATGAAAACTTATGAGTCAAAAATGTTAACACCACAGTGTGTGATGTACGAATCTCTTGAAGACTGATGATCACTATTAGAAATTTTCTCAATGTCAATTTGGGTTTTTCAACTTGAATTGAAAGGCTTGGTATAACAAGATTTTGGTTGGTCCAAAAACTTCACAACAAGAATGTACGTCCATTTTAGGCTCACAAATGGAATAGGTTTTATAAAACACGAATTCCATGGAATCAAACAAATTTAACATTCTCTTAGTTTCCAAATCATGGCGTTTTGACAAGCGTCAAGATTGGCCGGGATGTTTAAACTGGAAAGTTTAATCTTGGAGGGAAAAAGTTTCAGTTTTTGAAATCAATCCTCTAAATGAGAGTTGACAGTTTAGGAGGTTTAAGAATTCTTAGATGTTCCTTGATTTCTTCAAGATGACCTTCTCTTTTGTGGCATTGGCACTAACATAGATGGCATCGAAAATTCCCATTTTACTCTAGACCGCTCATTTTTGGATTTAGATCCTAAAGTCTCATTTTTTCCATTTCTTTTTTTTTTTATTGTTCCATCATGCATTTGAGAATTCTAAATTCTTCCTTAGTGAAATGATAATTCAATAAGATAGGATAAGATCTGAGGAAAACCCCTTCAAGTTGAATTATGCATGATCAAAATGGACTTTGAAAACATGTAATGTAGGCCATGATTCGGGGTTCAGAAAGAAAGGATAAATAGGCCCAAAATATGTGTTTGAGGGTAATCAGATCAAGAATCATTTCTTGAGGAGGATTCCCTTTGAAGCATTTGTCCTTTTTGAACATTTCTTTCCTTATTTTTTTTGACTTTGCTCCTTTTCTTCTTTGCTTTTGGCTTTCATTTGCCATACTTTTTCACACCTTTCTTTTTGTGTTTTTTCTTTTTCCATTTCTTTTATTTTGTTCTTGACTTCCATTTCACCATCTTTTCCTTTTCCTTTCGACAAAGTGAGCCCGTATTCATTTAAGAGCTCAATTTGCTGTCTTCGAGCTAGGACTCATTTCTCAATGATCTTTGAGAAGATCTTTCCTCGCATTTTCCCCTCAATGTAGGGGGTGATCCTTGATCAGGGTTCAGAAGAGAAAGAATTCTTCGGATCAAAAGGGGTGACTATGGATAATTTCTTTTTGTGAAAGGGATATGAAAGATGGCCATTTATCATATTAAGCACGAATATTCTTAATGAAAAGCAATCCCCAGGGGTTATAGATAATCAGAATTTCATTTTGCACTTTGGAATCATCCAAATTCTCATATGCATGATATCACAATTTTTCTTTTTTCTTTCTTTTTTTTCCCACATGCCCCCTATGATTCATGCATTAATCCATCCTTATTCACCATGTATCCATCATTTCCACATATGATGCCCCAATTTGATTAACCATGAGAATTTGTATCATTACGAGGAACATCGCAAGTCTAGGTTTACACTGAAAAGGCTGAGTTTCAATTTTGGGTTCTTTGAAGAGACAAGAAAGAATATGGCCCAAAATAGGATAGTCTGGTTTAGTCATGGTGCTCCGAGGTGTCAATCATGAAGTGATGTTTGGACAATTGGTGTTTATGGTTATTTGGAAAGGATGTGAATGGTTTTGGCACATCCTTGACACACACCAAATTACCATGATCTAGATTCTTAAAAGAATGTCTCATTTGTTCGAGTTTCCAAGAAGTTCGAAAAATTTTCAAAAATTTCGTTCCTTTGCTCTTAGCCTAAACTAGGATCTACATCTTTGCAATGACAATGGTTTATGAATTTCAATCATTTATATTCCTTGAAGCATTAAGTCTTTCAAGGGATCTCGGTTCAAAGGGTTTAGGCATAGGAAAGCCCAAAAGAGAGGGGGAATGTATTGGGTCATTTCTAACAATGATCATCAATATTCTTGAGACTGTCCATTATTTCGTGTGAAAACCCTTTATTATTGTTTACCAAAAAAAATTTCTCAAAGTTTTATTTTTTTGCAAATTCAAATTATTATTAAAACATAATGAACACAAAACATTTAAATTCAAAATTTATTTATTTCATGTAGATGTCAACATAAGACAAGTGCTTTAATCATCACAGTGTATAGAACTACATGCATCAGAAATCCTAATATGATTATGCACCATATTTCTTATGACACTTGGCTTTCCCATCTTCAAAACTTATCGAACCGGCCTTGATGAGATCCCTGACCTTGTACTTTAAAGCGGGGTAGTTCTTCGTTGAGTGGCCTTGATTGCTAGAATGATAATCGCAACACTCATTAGAATCATAGTAGCTCGGATAAGGGGGCTTCAGAGGCTCTAATTGCATGGTTGTCACAAGGTGATTCTGGATGAGTTGAGGTAGTAGCCCACTGTATGACACAGGAATCGGGTCAACTTGATTTTTTCCTCGCTTTTTATGCCCTTTTCGATTATTCCCAAGGGTGTTTGATTGATAGACAGATGTAAATGCTGGCGCTGTTGCAGGCATTGGTTGGTAAGGATAAGCACCTTGAGAGACGTTGTTCAAGGTAGGGTAGGATGGCTGATACGAGGAGAATTGGGGATATGGGGTAAAGCCTTCCACGACTTTGGTATCTTTCTCTTTCTTTTCGGATGCCCCATGATGGAGACTCAATTAAGAGTTGTAAACCCAAGTGCAGGTTATGTTCAAGTAATAAATTCTCGGGTGTCCGAGGTCGAACCACAGGGAAGCGTATTAGTAAGTATAAGTTTATAAATATATAAGACAAAGAAAGTAAACAAGATATTAGGGAATCAACAACAAAATAAGATAAACAAGATATTAGAGAACAAAATAAACAAAATATAAAAGAAATTAAACAAGATATAAAAAACAATAAGAAAAGATGTTGAGGTTAGAGAATCCACTCTTGGTGTTATGCTAAGATTAATCTTGTTTTATTACACAATTGAAATCCACACATAAGGGAGGTTCCAATCGGAAGGTTTAGCAATTCAGTCCAAATTGTCCAACGTCCATAGCATATGATATTATGTTCATTTGGTGTCCTCAAAACTCATAAAAAGAGTCCAAGCATTCCTTATGCCAAGGTATATGTCTACAACAAATCAAGGTTATGAAACCAAGCATTTATTGTGCCATTTTCATTGTCAATAATGAATCAAGATCCCTACTTTGCAAGTATGATTTTAAACCAAAAGAAAATATTATCTATACTAGTGTTTATAAATGATAATTCATTTTAGCTCATGTTTAAGAGACTAACCTTAGCATTTACCAAGAGCTTCACCTCATCACCTCAACAATATGATTAGCAACACATACTAAAAATGAAAAGAAATATCAGAAGCATAAGTAAATAAAGAAAAAGAAAACTAGAGAAAGGAAAAAAAGAAGAAAACTTAGAGAATTTTATTACAATGGCTAATATCCTACCAATGTATAATGTATCCCAATACTCATCCAAGGCCCTCTATTTATACACATTTTGGAGGGCTAAATGACAAGAGACAAGCTTTACAAATTTCAAAGGTAGGTATAATAGGTGGGTGCATTTTTCTAACAATTTTCGTCATATTGTATGACAATTCTGATTAGCCAGCTTGATGGTCGATTTTGTCAATGTTGGAGGCTCGATCTGATAAAATTGTCTTCTAGAAAAATATACCCCTATCAGTTACGGATCCATAGCCGTTGGAATCAGCTCATTTGCTGATGTGGATAAGAAGATATGAACAAAATACGAAAACAGGTCAGCACAGACGTCATTGCACATCAGCCAACTTGATGGTCGATTTCATTAGGGAAAACGACTCCGTTTTAAGAAGTGTAAAACATGAAAAAGATAGATATGCCTCTTAGCTTTGTACGGCTACAAATTTCAGCCTTATTGCTTCAGTGAAACTCGAGATATAGATGATATGGTAAACGGTGTCGGAACTGGAACTGAACTGGATTTGCCCTTAATTCTAGTAATCTGAAATCACTCAAAGAAACTTGTGAAAAACACCAAATTACGTAAAAATATAAAAGATCATAAACACAATTAGACTAAACAATAATAACTCGTATTTGATACAAAACAATAATAAAACATAACTAAAAACTATATAATTATACGAGTTATCACACCCCCACACTTAGATTGTTGCTAGTCCCTAGCAACGACTCAATAAAAATAAAATAAGAAAATCTAATCTAATCCATTTTCGTAGGAAATCACGGTGGCACTTAGCATGTGACACAAGCCTTTAAACCCCTAGGTGTCCCTAGTGGACGAGTTTAGTCTCGTGAGGGTTTACTAGGACGATACCCACAAACATTGAAGACATAAGAAAAACTAAAAATAATAATTATAACTAATCCTTCCAATATAAATTAGAGATAATCATTGGACAAGTCTTAAAAACTAATCAATAGCTTAAAGAAATTCACAAAAAATCTTGCTTGAATGTAAATAAATGAGTTAAGCCAATATTAACATAATATATTTCAATCAAAATAGTGCATATTCAAACTTAATCTCAACTTCTCACATGGGATACTCTCTTGATTTTCACTCTTTAAAGTAGTGGTAAAGTGTTTACACTCAATCAATCTCATGAAAACACTTCTACCATATGCTTGCTTTTCCATCTATTCTCCACTATTTAGATCATACAACTTCATAAATCAAGAGGTCTTTATTCAAGGTTGTAATGGGGCCAAAGGGTTATAATGTGGTTAAAGAACAAAAAGATAAAGATATCATAAAGGTTCCAAAGAGTTCATAGATTTTAGAGACATAATAAGATCATACAAATAAAACTTCTCAAAACTCTTATAAAGCACATAATAACATAGGCTAAATATTCATGTTGAGCCTTTGCATCATTCTAACCAACTTTGTAACATCTTTTTCTAGAAGTTCAAGAGAAGATTCTTTTTTTTTTTTTAATATGGGAATGTATTTGACAATGATCCCTTTCTTTTTCTCTTGACTTTTTCTTTTCTTTTCTTCCCCCACACTTATCTTTTGTTTCTAACCCAAATTTTCAACTAAAAATATCCCTTGTTTTTTTTTTTTTTTTTTTTTTTTTTTTTGCAATATGTCTCAAAGTATAAAAATCCATCCTTAGAACAAGGGTAAGGATATAAGTATATTTAGGCTAGGTGTAAGTTGTGGTTACCAATAAAACAGCATATTTAATGTAGGCTCAAATTGGCTCACTAGTGGGGATGTTCTCTTAGAACATTAATAAGGGATGGCTGTTTGGCTCTGGTTATAATCCTAATGCCTCTATCATATTCATGTTGTCACATGTATCAATATAGTATCAAACGGTTTAAAGCAAGTTCTAGAGAATCATGTAATCATAAGAGCACTCAAGAAAGAAATTAGATTGATTTGTATAATGCATCAATCATTATAGGCTCAAAAACTCACAAGGATGATTATACAAGTCAGATTAAGTCTAAACATGCTTCTTTCTCAATCAACATATCATATTAACATTGGCTCATAAAAAGGTTGATATCAAGCTCAATTCTCATGAAAATCTTCTCACTAATAAATCTGTTTTAGACTTATGCAATTCATATCTCATTATAGTATTGAAAGTAACTAAAAAACACACTAAGTCTAATCATGCTTTTTTTTTTTTGAAGAAGAAGAAGATTAAATCAAACTGACAAGGTATGTCTCAAGTCTCCCTTACTCAGACCTTTGTTCAGAATGAATACTTCTAAATGTCTTAAAACACAACAATTTTTTTTTTTTTAGCAAAATATGTCCCTTACCCCCTACTAAAATATGACATTGTCCCCAATGTCAAATTTTAAAGGTAGAATTTAGGAGATATTACCTGCAGAGGTTGCTAACCACTTATTATAACTGAGACACAACAAGCAAAATGTTAGATAATGTCACAAAGACAAAGTGCAATCCACTCCTTGCTCGTCCATATCTCTTTTTCTTTTTCCGAGCGTTTGCGAAACAACCGTAGCAGATAAACACTCATAAGCTTGTAGCTTTTTGAGTAAATCTTCAATGGTTGTAGCAGAAATTATGGTTCTCCTTGCCTCTGAAAACATGAATCCATTATCCACAGCATTATCTAAATATGAAAGCAAATTACTAAAATAACCATTAATATTAAGCAAACCAATGGGTTTCTTATTTGTGACCAAAGATGACCAAGAAGCCACGCAAGCTATTTCTTCCAATGTACCCAGACCTCCTGGTAAAGCAATGAATGCATCGGCAGAATGGTACATGATTGTTATCCGTTCAGGGATACTCCAGACTTGTATTTCTTTACCCACGGTAGGTCCACAAAAACCTGTGAATAGTTTTGGCACGATTCCTAGAACTGGACTTCCTCCGGCGTGTGCTGATGTAACGACTGCTCCCATTAAACCCGTACTACCGCCTCCATAAATCAACTGGATCTTTTGTTGGGCAAGTATTACTCCAACTCTTATGGCTTCATCAGCGAATATGTTATTTTTCCCTGGATAAGCACCTCCAAAGACACAAATTTTTTTAATGCGCTGGGACGAAGTACTTTCCATTTTTTTTTCAAGTGCTTGAAAGAGAATGAGTACATGGTGTAATATATAGAGGACTGAGTAATGAATCAGACAAGAGTAATAATGTCGCCGAAAGTGTATTTGACCTGTCAGAAGAAAATGTTAACCTAACAAAAGATTTTTGCGTGATTTCAGGAAGAAAATCAAAAAGAGAAGAAAAATCAACCGTAAAAGACCAATGCAAAAAAAAAATGAGAATAATTACACAAATCTAACAACACGTAAATTAAACTGAAATGAAGTTATTACAAATCAAACCAAAAGTTGAGAAGTCATTTATTGTAGTTGTGATTGTGGCTCACATCTTCCTCTGGTTTTACGTCCAGAAACGGCTTAAACGCCTTCTATGAGTCGAGGATATGCTTCCCATCCAGTTTTCTTACAAGCTGGCAAACAGGGTCTTTTAACATCAGATTCCCAAGATGTTGCCATTCCCTTTGGAATTGCGGCCATAAATCAAGAATTTCTCTTTGTACGTCTCCACTAGGATGCGTCTCAAGAGAAAGTTGGATATTACCCAAATTCTCCTTACTCAGTCCATCCTTAATGAATTCAATTTTATCATCTCGATTAGAGAACGAAATCCCAATAGAACGACATTTACCGTTACACGTCCATCGTGCACATTTGTGGCAATTTGAACTCATGCGCTTTGCTCGTCGCTTCTTTGCAAAAGTGCTTCTACCTGTACCTGGTAAATGCAAAACAGGAAGATGTTCATCTTCACGTACCTTGGCTTCAATTATCCAACGTATGTCTTCAGGAATCCCTTTGTGCATAAGCATTCTTAATCTTTCAAATCGAACTTGGTAAAGCTTCAGTAAAATATTTCGAGGAAAAGGAGGGAATCGTTTCTGCAATCTTGTGAGAATATCATCCATCCTGAAAAAAAAAATGAAAGAGAAATTGAAAGAGAAATTTATATACAATATCAGTTTTGTGGGTAGCTGATGGAACCGACTTAAATAATCACGGAGTACCGTTATCCACCATTTAACCGGGGTAAAAAAAATGTATTTTTTTTTTTGAAGATTAGTAAAAATTATATTTACATCTAGTTATTTTCAAAACAAGGATCAAAAAGAAAAACAACCTCTTCTTGAGTAACATGATTTTCCAAAAAGAGTTTGAGTCTTTGTCCATTTACCTTGAATACGTTACCATTTTGAGGATTCTCAATGTCAACTGCTCCATAATGATACACATGCTTAACCACAAATGGGCCAGTCCATCTTGATCTTAACTTACCAGGAAATATGTGAAGTCTAGAATTATAAAGTAGAACTTTTTGCCCAACATCAAATGTTTTTCTTGAAATTAACTTGTCATGAAAGGCTTTAGTTCTTTCTTTATGAATTTCAGAATTCTCATATGCATCATTTCTGAGTTCCTCAAGTTCATTTATGATTGGAAAAGTTTCATTCTCACCCAAAAAGGAATATTTTAGCTCGGATGGCAATGGTTTTAAATCCAGCTTGGGTGGTTCAATAGTTGATGGTATAGTGACATTTGTGAGTGATGGAAGTTCCTCAAACTTTTGTTTCCAACAATGCTTAACCTGAAAAGAATTTAACAAAGAATCAGTGTGTGAAATTTCTGAAGCATTATCAAACTCACATTCAATTAAATAAGCTTCTAAAGGATCATGGAATGTGGTAGTGGTGAGATGCTCATGAACAAGTTCTTCAATGAAATCCACTTCATGTACTTCTGAATCATCACCAGGTTGCTTGCAAGTGTTGAACACATTTAATTCTAAAGTCATATTTCCAAAAGAAATGTTCAACATACCATTCCTGCAATTTATCAGAGCATTAGAAGTTGCAAGAAACGGACGGCCTAATATAACAGGAATTTGAACATTTGGATTTGAAACAGGATGTGTGTCCAAAACAATAAAATCAACAGGGAAGTAAAAATTATCAATTTGAACCAAAATATCTTCAACTATCCCTCGAGGAATTTTTACAGAACGATCAGCTAGTTGAAGTGTAACAGGTGTTTCCTTGAGTTCACCTAAACCTAACTGTTGATAAATAGAAAAAGGCAAAAGATTAACACTAGCACCAAGATCAAGCAATGCACGTTCTATTCTAGTGTTTCCAATGATGCATGAGATTGTTGGACATCCAGGATCTTTGAATTTTGGTGGAGTAAGGTGCTGAATGATTGAGCTCACACTTTCCGTCAGAAATGCTTTCTTTTGTACATTATGTTTCCTTTTAACTGTGCACATGTCCTTCAAAAATTTAGCATAAGATGGAACTTGTTTGATTGCATCCAATAAAGGAATGTTAATCTTAACTTGTTTGAAAAGTTCATAAATTTCTGCATTTTGATTCAAATTCTTTATTGTTTGCAACCTTTGAGGAAAAGGAGCAGGATGCATACCTTTTTCTTTGTCCAAATTTTTAAGAAGTTCAGATTTACCATCATCCTTACCTTTACTTTTCGGAGGGGAAGGAGGATCTTGGTCTTCTGATGGAATGTTTTTGTCAATTGCCTTTCCACTTCGAAGAGTTGTGATAGAACTGGCATTTTCCTGTTGAGTTTCATTGGAGCAAGAAACAAGACATTGAGTAGAAGGGTTAGGCTGAGGTTGAGCAGGAAACTTACCTTTTTCTTGAGTGCGTAATGAAGTTGTCAATGTGGACAAGGTGTTTTTGATCTCATTGATGTCCTGTGAAGTCCGGTTATTCACATTTGCTTGTGTTTGCATGAATGCTTGCAATGTCTCTTCCAAGGTTTGTACACGTGAAGGTTGATAGGAAAAAGTGTTGCCCGGCTTTTGAGATTGTGGTACCTGAACATGATTATTATTCCGCCAACTGAAGTTGGGATGATTTCTCCATTCAGGGTTATACGTTTCAGAGTAAGGAGAAGGAAAAGGCTTTTTAAATGTGTTTATGGAATTTACTTGATCATGCAACGCTTCTTTAAGAATGGGAATGTTTGGACATTCAGAAGTGGGGTGTCCCATGATTTCACAAATTCCACAACTTTCTTCATTTTTAACCGTTTTGACTTCTTTTACTTCTCTAAGTTCCATGGCTTCAATCTTTCTAGCCAAATTAGCTACTTTAGCTTTTATCTCATCTTCTTGACTAAAATGATATTTACCTCTGTTATAAACAAGATTAGATCTATTGGAACTTTCAGAGGAATTATCTGTTTGCCAGGCTTGAGAGTTATCTGCCAAATGGTCTAGGTAGTCAAAGGCTTCTTCAAGTTCTTTTTCTAGAAACTCACCGTTACACATTGTTTCAACAAATTGTTTAGTTTCGGGAGTTAAACTTTCATAAAAGAAACTAATAAGACGTCATTTTTCAAAACCATGATGTAGACAAGAACTTAACAAATCTTTAAAACGCTCCCAGCACTGAAAAAATGCTTCATTTTGATTTTGATTGAAATTTTGAATCTGTCTTTTCAAAGCAGTAGTTTTATGTGCTGGAAAAAATTTCTTTAGAAACTCAGTTTGTAATTCTTGCCATGTGCCAATTGACCTTGGTTTTAAATTATGAAGCCAAATTTTTGCTTTATCTTTTAAAGAAAAAGGAAATAATTTTAGCTTGACAATTTCATTTGTACATTGTTGGTCATTAAAGGTGACACATACATCTTCGAAGCCTTTTAGAAACGAGTAAGCACTTTTCGATTCTAACCCATGGAAATTTGGAAGCAAAGCTATCATACCTGGTTTAAAACAAAAGTTGTTTGCATTGAGAGGAAAAATAAAACAAGAGGGTGATGAGCTTCGAGTTGGTTGCAAGTAGTCACGCATGGTGCGTACTTGTCTGTTCTCATCTTCAGCATGAACACTTTCATTGTCAGCCATGTTAGGAGTTGTATTAAAAAGATTACCTGAAAAAGTTTCACAATAAAATCTAACTAAACGACGAGATCTAAAATCACGTCGCCAAACAAGCAGAAAACAAAGTTAATATACAGATTAGGCGGTATAACCAGCCAATAAAAATAAAACAAAGTTAATATACAATATAAATATAAATATATAGAAAATTAGGCGGTATAACCAGCCAATAAAAATAAATATAAATATACTTATAAACTTATATACTTAGTATTGCCTCCCCGGCAACGGCGCCAAAAACTTGATGGAGACTCAATTAAGAGTTTTAAACCCAAGTGCAGGTTATGTTCAAGTAATAAATTCTCGGGTGTCCGAGGTCGAACCACAGGGAAGCGTACTAGTAAGTATAAGTTTATAAATATATATGAAAAAGAAAATAAACAAGATATTAGGGAATCAATAACAAAGAAAGTAAACAAGATATTAGAGAACAAAATAAACAAAATATCATAAAAGCAATTAAACAAGATATAAAAAACAATAAGAAAGGATGTTGAGGTTAGAGAATCCACTCTTGGTGTTATGCTAAGATTAATCTTGTTTTATTACACAATTGAAATCCACACATAAGGGAGATTCCAATCGGAAGGTTTAGCAATTCAGTCCAAATTGTCCAACGTCTATAGCATATGATATTATGTTCATTTGGTGTCCTCAAAACTCATAAAAAGAGTCCAAGCATTCCTTATGCCAAGGTATATGTCTACAACAAATCAAAGTTATGAAACCAAGCATTTATTGTGCCATTTTCATTGTCAATAATGAATCAAGATCCCTACTTTGCAAGTATGATTTTAAACCAAAAGAAAATATTATCTATACTAGTGTTTATAAATGATAATTCATTTTAGCTCATGTTTAAGAGACTAACCTTAGCATTTACCAAGAGCTTCACCTCATCACCTCAACAATATGATTAGCAACACATACTAAAAATGAAAAGAAATGTAAGAAGCATAAGTAAATAAAGAAAAAGAAAACTAGAGAAAGGAAAAAAAGAAGAAAACTTAGAGAATTTTATTACAATGGCTAATATCCTACCAATGTATAATGTATCCCAATACTCATCCAAGGCCCTCTATTTATACACATTTTGGAGGGCTAAATGACAAGAGACAAGCTTTACAAATTTCAAAGGTAGGTATAATAGGTGGGTGCATTTTTCTAACAATTTTCGTCATATTGTATGACAATTCTGATTAGCCAGCTTGATGGTCGATTTTGTCAATGTTGGAGGCTCGATCTGATAAAATTGTCTTCTAGAAAAATATACCCCTATCAGTTACGGATCCATAGCCGTTAGAATCAGCTCATTTGCTGATGTGGATAAGAAGATATGAGCAAAATACGAAAACAGGTCAGCACAGACGTCATTGCACATCAGCCAACTTGATGGTCGATTTCACTAGGGAAAACGACTCCGTTTCAAGAAGTGTAAAACATGAAAACGATAGATATGCCTCTTAGCTTTCCACGGCTACAAATTTCAGCCTTATTTCTTCAGTGAAACTCGAGATATAGCTGATATGGTAAATGGTGTCGGAACTGGAACTGAACTGGATTTGCCCTTAATTCTAGTAATCTGAAATCACTCAAAGAAACTTGTGAAAAACACCAAATTACATAAAAATATAAAAGATCATAAACACAATTAGACTAAACAATAATAACTCGTATTTGATACAAAACAATAATAAAACATAACTAAAAACTATATAATTATACGAGTTATCACCCCATTTCTCTCGACATTGGAAATTCTTTCTCCTTCAAGTTTCCCATCCTTGATAGCATTCTCAATCATCTCCCCTGAGATTACCATATCCGCAAAATTCTTCGTGGCATTGCCGATGAGTCTATCGTAGTATGGGGCCCGTAGTGTATTCACAAAAAGGACGGTGATTTCTTTCTGTGTCAAGGGTGGTCGTACTTAGGCGGCCATGTCAATCCACCGCTGAGCATATTCTTTGAAGCTCTCAGTATCTCTTTCCTCCATATTTTGCAACGTGAGACAGTCAGGCGCCATATTGGTCATATGCTTGTATTGGCTTAAAAATGCATTAGCCAAATCAATCTAAGAGCGAATCCGATCCGTACTCAACTGACTATACCACCTCATTGCGGACTCGCTGAGGCTATCCTGGAAGCAATGGATCAAAAGTTTATCATTATCTATATGACCCATCATTTTTCGGCAGAACACAGTAATATGGGCATACGGATCGGTTGTCCCATCATATTTCTCAAAGTTGGGGACCTTGAATTTAGGAGGAATAACTAAATCGGGGACCAAGCAACGTTCTTTCGCATCTACTCTCCTAAATACATCTGTACTTTCTGCTCCTCGGAGCCTTTCCTCTAACAGTTGATATTTCCCTGGGGAATCTGCCAACTCAACCTCATTCACCGCAACTATTTTTAACTTTGCCTGTTCAGCTGGATCATCTGAGTTCAGAATGTTGATAGGACTAACCGTGTTCCGAAAAGACTAGACATCTAATATTATGACCTCATTCTGACCCTTTTGTGCCTCCGACTTTTCTCTGGCGGCCAGGTTTTCAGTGTATCCCTTTCCTTTGATCGAGGCGGACATTATCTCCATCAATTTAGTCATCTGATCTCTAGATTCTACTTGAGATTTTGCCAACTGTTCTCGCAATTCTTCTTGTGCCTTTTCCATTCTTTCAATTCGGACAACTTGTTCATTCTCCATAGCTCTGGCCTGTATTATAAAGGTGATCAGTACTTCTTATACCTCTGATTTGAAAAAGAAATTTCTTCAACAACTCTTAAAACCAAGCCAATTTCTATTTTATCCTCCCAAGTGCGTGTCCTGATGAAGGAACAGTGAAGCATAAACAATATGATGTATGGACATATACAGTGGAAGCATGCTGACCATGTATGTAGTAAATGCAATCACGATGCCAACATGATGCAAGCAAAGAATAAACAAATCAACGTATGAATATATGCAATGAATGACCATGTATGTTCCAGATGCATTTTTCGATGAATGATCCTATATTCTATGAATGCAACATGATATCAATATGATGCATGTAAAGAATAGACAAATTAATTCATGAACATATACATAGAAATCATGCTGACTTTGTATGTCATGAATGCAACATGATGCCACCAAGATGCATGTATGAATGAAATGTATGGTATGACAAATAATTGATCGGATGCAAAATGCAAATGGGAAGATATCACAGAGGAAATAAAAATCGGAGGAACTTAATCATCAACATCTCATAAATTTGAAGCATAACCAATTCATTCCTATATCAATGTTCACAGGGTATAAACCATGTTTACAAAATTTGATAGTGGTTAGAACTGTCTTTACAAGCACTTTATTTTTCCTAATATCTTAAGGCTATAAGAGCCAGCTACTGAAAAGATCAAAGTCCTATTACATCATGAAAGACCAAAGTCAACATCAATTTCCCAACCTTATTTGGATTTCCCAAGTCTTCCATCAATTAGTGTCTTCGGATCTAACCACTTGGCATCTATAAGAGACTGCACTTTGTTCTTGAGTGCAGTGCAGTCTTCAATGCTATGCCCAACAATCCCACAGTGATAGTCACATCTTGCATTCAGGTTATACCACTTGGGATACGGTTGTGATAGGGGTTTCAACGGCACATAAGCAACCAGGTGATTTCGGATCAACATAGGGAAAAGCTCTTGATAGCTGATTGGAATGGGATCAAAATGCCTTTGGATCTTGTTCTTGGGTTGTTTCTTAGTCACACACGGCCTAGGAGTTAGGGCACTTGACGATGGCACTAAGGCTTGAACCAGAGTGTTTACATGGAGAGGTGGCGGAATAGTAAGGCAAGGGTATGGATTTGGACACTGGACCCTTGGAGGTTGTACATAGTTCGAGGTTCTTATCCCGGATGCTTGATAAGGTGCTTGATGAGGGACAAAGTACGAACTGCCAATTGGTGGTGGTGGAGTGGGACCCGGGGATCCCGTAGTGGTTATCCCAGTGGACGATTGGACCATAGTAGAGTGAGGATATTGGTTTGAACCTAGGACAAATTGCAAGGACTGTTTGGGATTTGAGGTTTCTGTCTTATCAAGCTCTCTGTTTTAGTCATTTTCACGACATCATCCATAATTTCATCAGGGTTCAAACCTTTGTGGCATTGACAAGTGTAGGACCCAGCAAGGACTGTATGTTCTGGACCTAATGATTTTGGTTGATCCGAAGGCGATGAAGAGCCCTGAGAAAGCTCCCTCTTACTCTTACCCATATCCTCAACCATTTTCATCAATTTGGCAAGCTGTTTTTTCACTTCCTTGATTTCATGTCCAAATTCCTCTTGATTGCGTTCCAAAGCACCCAATCGTTCCTCCGATTTATTCCTCATATCTCGAACCCCTTTCATGCAAATGAAATTGACATTATTATCATGAGATCAAGAATATGATTATGAATGTACATGTTCTATTCTTATATGCATGAATATAATGATGATTAATGCATGAAATGTACAAGATGCGAAGATGCTGGAGGAGATGAATTTTCATATTTACAATTGCTTGAATAATGTGTATGTTATGCAAAAATGCAAATGAAAGAATCAAGAAAAAGAATATCCTAATATCACTCTTTATTTTTTATTGTTTATTTTTTTTTTCAAAGAAGAAAATTTTTCATGGAATAAAACTCTCTTTTTTTGTATTTTTTTCAAATATCTAAAAATATATAGGTAAAAAAAAGAATTTTCAAAATAACTCAAAAACACTAGGTTTCGGTATTATTACAAATGATGTGTGGGAAAAAGAAGCAAGTAAAAGGGTAAAATCATCCATGCAAAGTGAGAAAATTAATGAACATGTGCCCCAACAGTATCTACTTATTTAGGCATCACGGTGTCTTTGGGGCGGATTATCACACTTATTAAGGGCGATGCACGTACATCACTGCCCGATCTACAATGCTAATTCAAAATGCATAAATAAATGGCAAAATATCAGAAGCATTCCTCTATGTGTTCCTAGCTTCGGTACCTTTAACGGAAATTCGGCATGGCTTCGCCTATGTTCACTAAATAAGATTGAATTCGGTTCTAAAAGCCCCAAATTGTTCCTCACTGTTGCCGGTGAAGGCTAGTAAGGCACCCCGATAAAAGCAGGTTCAATTTGTTAGAGTATATTTTCCTAAGCCCATATAGAGGATCAATCACGAAGGCTTTAGGTACTTTATACTCTAGAATTGTTTCACTAGCCCAAACGAAGGGTCAATCACGAAGGCTTAGTTACTTTGCTTCCACTTAAAAGGATGAAACCCGGGTATAGGGCTCATGATATGCAAATGCAAGTGTAGTGTGTGAAGAGGAACAACAAATCTTTCACCACCTATTCTACACCCCTTATTCTAAA
The DNA here is from genome assembly GCA_030761205.1 of Fremontodendron californicum. Lineage (NCBI taxonomy): Eukaryota > Viridiplantae > Streptophyta > Magnoliopsida > Malvales > Malvaceae > Fremontodendron > Fremontodendron californicum. The sequence goes on along the minus strand of JAULJL010000025.1, from coordinate 6,070,301 downwards.
TGCCCCAACAATTTATTAAAAGAACATTCAAGAATAGTGTAACGCATTAACCAACCAGAGAGCAGTAATAATATGCATGCAAATGAACATATTAAAAATAGTTTGTTATTTTCAAAAATTCTCCTTATTTAAAAAAAATATGGGAAATATAATTAAATATCAATTAAAACCGACAAAACCGAGACTATTGATAACACACGACTAATTCTAGGCCTGACTCTCAAAATTTTCCCAGTGGAGTCGCCAAGCTGTTGCAACCTAAAAAATAACATGTCTCATTGCAAGACATTTTACTCTTTAAGCGTGACATTGAGGAAAACAGAGGAAAAAATGACTTAATTTCTCTTGAAATAAAATGAGGGTTTGAAAACAACCTCGAAAAAGAAATAGAGTCGTCACCAATCTTTTTTGCTAGGTGTGATCGGCCACCTAGTAGGCAAATACACAAACACATGGTATGGCAATAATGCAAAGCATGAACAACTTGATATATTAAAAATAGAAAATTAAAGTTAGTAAATAAAGCAAGTAGACATGAAAATAAATGATAAAAACAAAAAAATAAGAACAAGTAAGTAAAGAGAGTAGAAATAAGCTCCATATTTTGATTATTATAGAGAGCTAAAACATCAAAACAAGATAACATACCACAATCAACATAGGAAATAAATCAAACACAAGACAATCATACTCAAAGGAGGCCATTCGGCCATAGCAAAAAAGATAGTAAAAAAATTTGTTTTTTGATTTTTATGAAAACACAAGATAGGAGCCTTAAAAGGGAGTTTTGAAAACCTTTATTTCATTATAAAACAAGAAATCATATGGAAAATGAGCAAAATCAGCATAGAAAAAGAAAGAAAAATGCAAGAGTTAGTGCCAAAAGGCTACCTTTCAAAGCTATCTTTCAAGCTTCCTTCTCTTCAAAATTTTTCTTTGCTTTTCTACCACTTAGCTATTGCTCAAACATCAAAATACTCAGCCAAAAAAATTTCCCAAAAGAATGAAAACCCTCTCCTTATATAGGTAGCTTAATGTTCCATAGTGTTGACATAATGTTGTCATTTTTTTTCCTAACTAGCAAGATCCAAAGGCTACTAATCAAAGATGATAAAAATATGAATTTGCAACCATAAGATGAAGAGATCAGCCCCTAAGGATAACATCTGGCCTAAAATATGTAATCATAATGTGCTCATCCTTTCTCTTCATTCATTTGGCCACTTGGCAAGATCACAAAGGCTCAATCAAATAAAAATACCATCTTGCTATCCAATTTTGGCCTTTGGATGAAAGAAATTAGCCAACCTTCCTCATCTACATGGGCTGGCCGAATAGCCCTTAAAATTCCAGCAACTTCTCTTTTTTTAAATTGCAAAAATGGCCCTCTTCGGTTTCTTTGGTAAAATTACACTTTAGCCCCCCAAACTTGATTAAATTGCAAACGGACCCCAAATCCGGATTTTATTTTTCCAATATATCCTAAATAATATAAAATTGAGTTCTGGAAGTTTTCATAGTTTTTCGAGCCCGTTTCCTATTTTTCCTGAATTTTTCTTTAAAAGTTTTGGTTTGGTGCCTTCCAAATTTAGCCTTTTTCAATTGAGCTCCGATTCCAAATTTTTCTTCCCCAATCTCTTCAAAATAATATAAAATTGAGATCTGGAAGTTTTGGTAATTTTTCGAGCTCATTTTCTATTTTTTCTGGATTTATCTTCTGGAATTTCAATTTAGTGCACTCAAACTTTGCCGTTTTTCAAATGAGCTCCGATTCCGGATTTTTCTTTTCCAATCTCTTCCAAATAATATAATATTGAGATTTGAAAGTTTTGGTAATTTTTCGAGCTCGTTTCCTATTTTTCCTGGATTTATCTTTTGGAATTTCAGCTTAGTGCACTCGAACTTTGCCATTTTTCAAATAAGCTCCGATTCTGGATTTTTTTCTCCAATATCTTTCAAATAATATAAGATTGAGATCTAAAAGTTTTGATAATTTTATGAGCTCGTTTCCTATTTTTTTCGGATTTATCTTCTGAAATTTCAGCTTAGTGCACTCGAATTTTGCCATTTTTCAAATGAGCTCCGATTCCTAATTTGTTTTCGCCAATCTCTTCCAAATAATATAAAACTCATATCTGGAGGTTTTCATAATTTTCCGAGCTCGTTTTCTATTTTTTCCAGATTTTTCAAGATTGCCCTTAAACCTCCGAAACCTCGGTTTTACTCAAAACAGGACCGATTTCAAGATTTTCTTTTTCCATTGCCTTTGTTATATATTGAATTGGAGTTGGTCCGAAAACGCCCAATTTTTACTATCAAATTCTCCTCCGATTTGATTTTTTCCTTTGTCCAATATTGAGATTTTCTTGTTTTTCTATTTTTTTCTCCAACCGCCTTTTTTCTCATAATTACTTCAAACTGAGCCTTGGGCTATCTTTGTTTACTCACTCTTTATCAAGTAGGGGCTTCAACTTTACCGAATTGTGCCATCTCTGCAATTTTTCCCAAATTTGCAAAATTCACCAAAAATCCTAATTTTCGATTTTCCTTCCAAATTGACTCTTCCTTTAATTCTGCTTCAAATTGACCTTTCCAATTCCCATAGTCATTGATTATATTCCATTTGGATCCTCCAATTTCGATCAATTTGATCGTTTAAGCACTTTTCCCTAAATTTACCGAATTAGGGTTTTCTTACCACTGAATCTTCACAACCAATCTTTCGGACTCTATATCTCTCGTTGTAGATCTCAGATTATCAAAATTCTTTCACCATTGTTCAATTAAACATTGAATCTTGATTTTGAAAGAGAGTTGACTTTTTTAATAGTTGACTTTTTTGGAGTTGACTTTTTTGTATTGACTTTTAATGCTGACCTCTTAAACAAAGTCTTGAAGTACCATCCACAGGTTGAGAAGAGATTTTCTGCATTCTAAAAAGCATAAGGAAGAAATTACCTGATTTAGAGATCCAGACAAAATTAGATGTCTACATGAATAATTAACAAATTAACAAAGTTACCTTAATTTTACACGGAATTTGGCTTGTAATTTTGTATTATAGCTTCCCTCTATTAAATTGTGGATCCACCCTTCCACGTGTATCTTATGTGATAATTTTTTATTTGGTTTTACAATTAGAATATCATGTTTATATCTAAACTTTATATTTTTTTCGATGATAATTCCAAACAAATATAACTTTAATTAAGACAAGATTGTGAAAATTTGAGGTCATTTTCCATTTTTCCCATCGTTATAACATCAACATCTGAAATTTAAAATTAGTTAAAATCACAATCCAAATACAAGAATAATTGCTCTTAAAAATGGAAAACAAACTACTTGAAGACGTAGGTGAATGAAACTACCTGCCAACCACTTTCCCAATTCCATTATTATAAATAATATATATTATAAAAAAAAACATTTCCCAGATTCTAAATAAAAAGATATTATAAATATAAATAAATAAAAGATATTATAAAGATAGAAGTGCAGAGAGTGCCACGTAACAAAGCGGGAATCGTGAAGCTCTCAAACACTCCCGTGCTACTAGACTCTGTCATTTGTAGCATGACACGATTACATGATAAAAAAATAATTAAAATATAATATAAAATATGATATGACATAAAAAAATATAAACACGATACGAATATACGAACATATCAAAATTTATATAACACAAATTATTATCATGTCAAAATTTATATAAATATTGTTGTCAGATTTAACCACTCAAGTATACGTATCGCAAACAAATTATATAATGAAAAGTATAATATCGATCTCACGAGAAATTACACCAAATATGTTAATTACTAAAATTAAAAAATTTAATCTTATTCAAACGCTTAATTAAAGATTTTTAATTAAAAACTAAATAAAATAAAATAATAAACAAAAAAGGTAAATTTAAATTAATCACTTGAGAAAAACTTAAGATTACAATTTCTCTCAACACTTCGTTTGACCTCTCCTACTATTTTAACTTGACTAATGACATTGAGTTGTTAACCTAGAGTTCTAATTTATTTATACGTATCTTCCGATGGTCTTATAAAAATATCTCTCTTAACTAATTAACTATATTCATATGAAAATTGAATTAAATAGAAACTTATTAAGCTTAGACTCTAAAATTAGTTTTACAAGACATGTAAGTATATTTCTACCCTACATGCAACTCAATTCATCCTGATAAATGAATATGAAACATGTGTTATTTAATCTATTAACACTAAACTTCCTTTTTCAAGTTGTATTTAGGTTACCAAATCAAATTAATTGGTGATCAAGCAATTAAAAGCAGTAAGCACAAAATTGAATAAACAACTCAAATATCATTAAATCAAGAAAGAGAGTAAAATAATCTAAACTACATGTTGAATTCCGTTGAAATCCTAAACAAAGAAAATAGTTCATGCTAAACATTGAAAATTATTAACAAAAGAGTTTCATTATCATAAATATTACAAGAAAATAAAAGAAGATTAAGGGAAAAATGAAACCTAAGGTCTGCAAAACTTCAATTTTCAAATCTCCAAAACCTCTCTTAGTTTCTTGCAAACTTATGGTGGTTGTTCTCCTTTTAAGAAAACTAGGTTTTTAAAAGCTAATAAGTAGTAAAAGCTAAGAAGGTGTGTATAATAAAGTCCTAAATGGTTTCTATTTATAGAGCTCTAAAAGCTTGAAGAAGGAAAATTTTATGGGGCAATTAGTAACAGCTTACAACTTGGACTTTCCCTAGATGGGCTGATTTTCTTCTTCTTGCTTTAGGACCCTACAAAAATACAAAAGACATTAAATTAATAAATAATTTAAACATAAATAAAATTAATCTAAAAAAACAACTAGAAATAATTAATTAAAAGTTTAAACTAGTTTAAACTACAAGGACTTAGCTAATTTGAATGCACAAAATATGGTAAAATAACTCTATTTCATAGAGTTATCACACCCCCAAACTTAAGATTTTGTTAGTACTCGAGCAAAACAAAACAAAACAAAATAAAATGAGTCAAAACACAAAACTAGAGATGAGTGCACTTAAATAATGTTTTCCTTAATTGTCTTCTAAAGTTATCTCAAAATCCTGACTCAAAGTAGAACACAAACATAATCCAAATTTATGATTCAATTCAATCGTATGCCTCATGCTTGAATGAACTTTCAGTGTGTATGTGAATAATCTATTTGCAAATCATTGCATGCAATTCAAATAAGTTAGTTCCAATGTAAAATACGAATTAATACTAGATTCTCATATGTTTGCTTTTTATCTCTCTCTCCACTAATGTAGATTAACACTTCATCAAGGATCATGTAGAACTTTATTAAGCTGTAATGAAAGGCTAGGGTCAATGGAGGATAAAAGATATATTTTGGTTTAAGTCACCTATAGACACTTTTCATTATTTCATGATTTTTGAAGAGTCATAGTCTTTACCTCAAGTTAGATACTATATTCTTTCAATGCAACTTTCTTTTTCTTCACCACTTTACTCTTTTTGTTTCTACTTCTTTATTATTATTATTTTTACATTCATTGGACATCACCATTTCATCCAAATTATACATGCCTCATAATTATTTTATGTAATCATACACATGCCTTTGTAGTGAGGTTTAGTCATGGTTTTCCTTGTTAGGTTAGGCTAAAAGATGTGGCAATCAAAGAAAAGAGATATCAATTAGGCACAAAGAGGTTGACTAAGAATATTAATATATATATATATAGGTAGGCTAAAAAGGCTCAAACGATCCAAAGATGACCTAAATTATTTTCTCAACTTAGTGTTGTCTAGGATTTCGCCTCGATAGAGAATCAAACAAATTCTAGGTTTCTAGACCAAATCGCAATTCACATCAACATAAGTAGTTTTTAAATAAGCAATGCAAATCTAAGCAAGAGATCAAATACTCAATTGTTGAAAATCAAACCTAACAATGAGACTAACAAAAGAATTAAATATAAACTCAAATCATGCCTATATTTTTCCAAGAGTCAAGATAAACAAAAAACTAAAATTTCATCATGGGACTAGGACCTCATCATAATAAGTGTAAAATATCTCAAACTTTTTTTTTTAATAAAGAGTCTTAATTATAAACTTAGAAAAGAAACTAAAAAGAAAACACACAAAATAAACTAAAATAATAAAAAATCACATAAAACAAAAGAAACCTAAAGACACCCCCAAACTTAAAACGAACATTGTCCTTAATGTGTAGAAATAAAAAGAGTAAGAAGAAAACTTCTCTATCGATGAAAGCAACACAAGAGAAGCTCTAGTTTTCCTCTTAGATCTCATCATGCTTGTCCAAGATGGCTATTACAAAAGAAAAACAAAGTAAAAAAAAAATTAATATGAATATTATAACAAAAGATTAAAATTCAAAATCAAAGAAAAGAAAAGGTTTTGGAAAGGAAGAGAGTTGGTAGAGATGAGAGGAGGCAAATTTTTTTTTTTTTGATTTTAGGATTGAAAATTATTTTTTTAATATTTTTTTTCGTGTCGCCGTCGTGGCGCCGATCTTACTATCTGGTATTTGAATTTTTTTTCGTCGCGAAGTCGACCTTTCTGCCTGCCTTCTATGCTGGTTCCTGGCGTCGCGGTGCCAGGCATTCTGTTTTTTTTTTTCTTTACCTGCACAATAAAAAAAATTCAAAGAAAAAAAGAAAAGAGAAAAAAATAGAAAACTTAGGTTGCTTCCCAAGAAGCGTTGATTTATAGTCATCGACTTGACTATCTCATGTTCATCATCCTGTATCTAACCATATTATAATTTTCATGTCATGCCATCTCTTTGTCTTTTCTTTGAACAACTTAGCATTCTTGCAGGCTTGAAAGCAGAATTCATCCTTCTTAAAAGCAGAAATCAATGATGTTTCAAGCGGATCAATGGGATAAATTTTTATAAACTCCTCTTTAGTAGAACTATCTACCACATTGACTAGCTTTTGATTTTGGAAGTATTGAGGAAAGGGTGGTGGTGGGTATAACTGAATCTTCTCTTTTTGAGCTTTGTCATCTTCTTTTTCACCCACAACTTCTTCTTCAATAGACTTGGTCGGTGGTGGGTCACATTAAATCTCCTCTTCTTGAGCTTTTTCAACTTCTTTTTCACCTACAACTTCTTCTTCAATAGGTTTGGTTGGCAATTTTGATTGCTTGCTACCCTTTTCTATCTCTTTTCACTCTTAAGTGTGATTGCTTTGCAATGCTCTTTTCCCTCTCTCCTAGGATTGGTCTCAGTATCACTTGAAAAAGATCCCCTAGGGAGATTGTTAATGGCGTTAGCAAACTGGCCCATATGTGTCTCAGATTTCTTAGTCACGCTGCTTGACTTTGAAGTATTGTTGATTGACTTTGAATTATGCTGATTGATTTTGAACGATAGTATCTGTTCTCACCATGAACTATATAAACATCTCTTCCATTGATGACTTCTTTTCTGGGACAAGAGCTTGAGTTTGCAATGGAAACCCAAGATGATATGCTTGATTGTCTGAATATGAGGGCCATTGATTGTTGTTCCAAGAAAAATTTGGGACTTTCCTAACCTGTATTGTAGTTGTTGGAATAAGGACTATTTTGCTGCATAATGTAATTTCCAACATATTACACTGATTCAACATAGGTTGGGCACCAATCACTAGTATGTCATTCCCCATATAATTAACAAATTACAAACGGGCTTTGGACAGAATATACACCCAAAGTGTTAAAATTTTCGGACAGTGCAGCCACCTGTGCGGTTAAAGCAGTGATTGCTTCTAGTTTATCAGCCCACATAGTGCACCCTTTTGCATTCAACTACAAATAGCACCTGAAAAAAAAAATGTATGAATTAAGATTAAGATTGCTTGGTATTAAGATTAACAAAAATAGTAAAACAATTCTCCGAAAACGGCGCCAAAAACTTGTTGTCGAATTTAACCACGCAAGTGCATGTATCGTAAACAAGTAATATAATAAAAAATAGAGTATCGATCTCACGAGGAATTGCACCAAATTTGTTAATTACTAAAATTAAAACAACTTAATCTTACTCAAATACCTAATTAAAGATTTTTAATTAAAAATTAAATAAAATAAAATAATAAACAAAGAAATAATACTAAACTCCTTTTTTTAAGTTGTATTTAGGTTATCAAATCAATTTAATTGGAGATCAAGCAATTAAAATCATAAGCACAAGATCAAATAAACAACTCTAATATCATTAAATCAAGAAAGTAAAATAATCCAAATTACATGTTGAGTTCCTTTGCAATCCTAGAAAAAAGAAATTTAGTTCATGCTAAATATTGAAAACAATAAACAAAAGAGTTTTACCATTATAAATACAACAAGAAAATAAAAGAAGATTAAAGGAAAAGAGAAAACTAAGGTTTACAGGATTTCAATCTTCAAATCTCCAAAACCTCTCTTAGCTCCTTGGAAACTTGTGGTGGTTGCTCTCCTCTTAAGAAAATTAGGTTTTTAAAAGCTAAGAAGATGTGCATAATAATGTCCTAAAGGTTCCTATTTATAGAGCTCTAAAGGCTTGAAGAAGAAAAACTTTCTAGGCAAGTAACAGCTTACAGTTTGGACTTTTCATAGATGGGTTGATTTTCTCCTTCTTGCTTTAGGACTCTACAAAACACAAAAGATATTAAATTAATAATTAATTTAAAAATAAAATAAATAAATAAAACTAATCTAAAAAAACTAAAAATAATTAATTAAGAGTTTAAACTACAAGGACTTAGCTAATTTGAATGCACAAAATATGATAAAATAACTCTATTTCATAGAGTTATCAAAACACCTTAAAGACGATTATGACACGAGAAAATACACGAACACGACACGAATTTCCAGATCTAGTCATTTGGCAGTCTCGAATTTGAGTTTATCAATTTCGGTTAATTTTGAATTTATATCATCTTAAATTTGGGTCATTTTATATTTTGATCGATTTTAGTTTGGTTCATTTCGGATTTGAGTCATCGAGTTTGGATCATTTCGAATTCAAATTATTTTGGGTTCAGATAATTCGAGTTTGAAATTCAAGTTATTTGGTGATCAATTTATTAATTTTTAAAATCAAATCAAATAAAATTTAAACAAATTATTTGATCGTGTGAAATTTTATTAAAATTTTATTCAAAGCTAAAAATTAAAAATATATATTTAAAATAAATGATTATTGTCGTATACTTGAAAAGTAAAATCTTTACCCAAATCTATTTACATATTTGTAAAGTGAAACAGTTACCTGAATTCATATGCATATTTTGTAAAATATGTAAAACTTTATACTTGTGGAATGGTTCGAACATCAACAAACAACCCTTAATACTAAGAGTTTTACCAAATAAATCAATCTTAAAACTTAAAATTATTTTCTACTAAAATAAAATTATATCTAAAAACTTTATTTAAAAATTTAATTATTAAATGTAATAAAATATAATAATAAATGTTTATCTAAAATAAAAATATAATAATAAATGTTTATCTAAAATAAAAATATAATAATAAATTATAAAATTAAACTAGTTAATTATACTTAATATTTTGAAATTCTAAACAAAATGTATGAATTAAGTTACTAAATTTTTTATAGAAAATAAAGATGAAATTTTTAATATTGATATACATGATATCTTATATAATATATAAATCTTCTCATATTAATATATATGATTATATGTATACAGTAATTTTTTTAATAAAATAAAAAAATTATTTATCTTTCACGAATTTAGTAGTAAGTGTTGTCTAATAGATCAATATTATAATCATTGATTAAACTATCTACATCATCTATAACAAATATTAAAAGCTATCTCCTAAATCAATGGGAGAGCTCAATTGAGAATTTTGGATCATTCCTTAGGTATTTTCAATTTTTTTATGAAGGAAAGAAAAAAAAAAAAAAGGAAAAAAGAAAGAAAGAAAATAAAAAGAAAAGAAAGAAAGAAAGAAAAATATGGAGAAAAAATTATGTGTTCGTGTTATTTTTGTGTTCAAATTATTATAAATTTATACAATTTTTATACGTTAATAATTCGTTTTATGTAGATTTTGACATGTTTGCGTATTCGTGTTGTGTTCGTGTTATTTTTTTGTGTGTTCAAAATATTATAAATTTATATAATTTTTACACGTTGATAATTCATTTTATGTAGTTGGATATTCATTCATATTCATATTTTTTTTTGTGTTGTATTCGTGTTATTTTTTCGTGTGTTCAAAGTATTATAAATTTATATAAATTTTTACATATTAATAATTCATTTTATGTGCATTTTGACACGTCCATGTATTCGTATTGTGTTCATATTATTTTCGATCGTGTCGTATTTTAATTATTTTTTTCATGTGTTTGTGTCGTGTTTCAAATTTATCCAAATATTTTGCATACTTTATCATGGTGATTCAATTTAAAGAAAATTGTGTATGTTCATGTCGTGTCTCAATTCATTTCATATTTTGCATAATTTGTCATAATAATTTAATTTAGAGAAAAAATTGTATATTCGTAACATATTCGTGTTATTTTATAGTGTGTTTAAAGTATTATAAATTTATATAAATTTTTACACGTTAATAATTCGTTTTATATAGATTTTGATACGTTCGTGTATTCGTGTCATGTCAATGTTATTTTTCGTGTCGTATTTTAATTGTTTTTTTCATGTTGTGTTCGTGTTGTATAATCATTTTGTGTCTAAAATTGCAAAGTCTAATTGACACTATTCAAATAACTCTCAAATTTGTGTCGCGTGTCGTCATGTTCGTGTTGTTTTTTCTATCATAATCGTATTCAAGGTATTATATATTTATATAAATTTTAATACGTTAATAATTCGTTTTATGTAGATTTTGACACGTTCGTGTATTTTGTGTTGTGTTACTGTTATTTTTTGTGTCATGTTGTGTTTTAATTATTTTTCTCATGTTATGTTCGTATCGTATAATTATGTTGTGTTTGAAATTGACAAATCTAATTGATCATATTCAAATTATTTTTAATTTTATATCAAGTATTGTATAATGATAGAAGTCATTATTTTCTAAATTATTTTTACGCCTCTTATTTTTTTATCTTTTAAATTTATTATAAAATATCAATTTAAATTCGATAATATGCTTGTAGTAAAACTTGAGCATTTATCTAGTATAATAAAAAAAATTCGAGTTGGAATTAAAATTCAATTTACTTGCGAGAATAGAAAAGTTTTTAATTAATGTTTATCTTCTTTGTCTCATTATTATTTTATTTCATATTTTTTAAAAAAAAACTATTATTATTATTATTATTTTTGATATAAAACTGGATAATTTCATTTCAAAAATACTGAATCAGGATTACAAATTGTAGCAGGCAATGATCCCATCCATATTCTATGAGCTTCCCCTTGACAATCTGGTTTCGCGAGCTCATGAGCCAGCTTATTACAATTTCTAATGACATGGTGAAATAACACCTTATTACATTCCACAACTAAATCCCATATATCAAGTATTAAACTTCCCCACTCCCACATGGAATCATCCCTTCTTTCAATTTCTTTTATTGCCATTTTGGAGTCTGATTCAACAATTAAATTCGCAAATCCCATATCCACTGCTAGCTCCAATCCTGCCTTAATAGCTGTAACCTCTGCTAATAATGGTGTTGATAGTAGTCCCACTCGAAAAGTTGCAGACATAAGCAAAGCTCCTCTTGCATCCCTCAACACAACTTTTAAGCCAGATATTTATGCTCTTCTATTTAGTGAGGCATCAACATTTACCTTCACAAAACCATCTGGTGGTGCCTCCCACCTCAACTGTCCATGTTCACGCATTGGATGTAGCCAGTTCCCTTGGTCAGTCCGATTTTCCATCCCCAATTCTATCGAGCTGGCAGTTTGTCCTATCCTTAAAGGCATCGAACAACAGCCATTATGGAAACTTTTATTACGATTATTCCATAAAAGCCACATAGTATTCATACACCTTTCAGTGCAATTTGTACTGCTGGTAAACTCCAGCAAGGCAGTCCAAAATTCAGAATCGATAGCATGTCGTTCCGCAAAAACTAGTATACCAGGACAAGAGTCCTCCCATACCTTCGAACTTAAAAAACAGCCAAAGAAGACATGATGCCAGGTCTCAGAAAGCATACCGCAAACTCCACATCTATTTTCCACTTGTAGACCTCTGCTGCATAATTCATTTGCTGTTGGTAGAAAGCCTTTCACCACCCTCCACATAAAGGTCTTAACCTTGGGCATTACTTTTGCCAACCAAATGGTCCTCCATTTAGCCTGTCGTTGGTTTCGCATACCAACTATCTTCCCCTTCAGCTCCTATGCTATATGAACAGTAGATTTAACTGTAAATAAACCAGTCATGGATTCACTCCAAATGAGTTTGTCTTTTGAAACCTGGCGACTCAACGGCATCTGCATAACAAGATTGGCTTCCTCATGTGAAAACAATTCCCTCACCATCTCCTTCTTCCACACTCGTCTTTGTGGATCAATTAACATGGCCACTTTAAGGGGTGTAAACTGTTGATCCTGCACCCTATCTACCATAAAGGATGGTCCCCTATTGAGCCATTTGTCTCTCCACACATCCACTGACTGCCCATCTCCTACTCTCCATCGTGAGCCTCAGTTTAGAACCTCTCTTCCCTCAAGCAAGCTCCGCCATAGTAACGACGGATTATTCCCTATAGTGGCCTCCAAGAATGAATTGTTGTGGAAATAGCGAGCCTTCAGTACATGGTAACATAGAGTATTACCATTTGGACTAATCGCCAGCATTGCTTTCCCAGTAATGCCAGGTTAAAGGATTCAAAGTCCCTGAAACCCAGCCCACCATCAAGTTTCGACACACATAGCGCATCCCATCGGAGCCAATGGATTTTTCGTTTATTCTGCATATCACCCCACCAGAAGCCAGCAACTAGCATATTGAGGTCATGAATGAATGTTTTTGGTAATAAGAAACAATACATCACATACTGGGGAATGGCTTGTGCCACTGCTTGTATTAACACTGCTCGTCCCGCTTGAGACAACATCTGCCTTCTCCAACCTTCAAGTCTAGTTCTTAATATGTCCAAAATCGCAGAAAACTCCAGCTTTCTTGATCTCCCAAACAGCAAAGGCATCCCCAAGTATCTTTCCTTGTTTATAAATTTTTGTACTCCCAGCAATTGCATGATCGCATCCCTCTCATCATCCACTGTATTGAAGCTGAAAAAATTTGCAGATTTATCTACATTAACCAGCTGACCCGAGGCTTTCTCATACACACGCAGAATTTGCATTATTCCCTCACAATCCCGCACAATCGCTCAGAAAAAGAGTATACTATCATCCGCAAACAGTAAATGTGAGACCCTCGGAGCATGACGTGCCACAGCTATTCCTTTAATTGTCCCTTTAGTATCTGCACTATTCAACAAACTTGACATGCCTTCCACACACAAAAGGAATAAATATGGAGAAAGCGGGTCTCCTTGACGTAAACCTCTAGTTGGAATTATTCTTCCACTTTGTTTCCCATTGATAATTACCGAATATTGGACTGTACGAACACACGTCATAATCAACGAGATCCATCTGTCTGAGAAACCCATTTTCTTCATTATGCCTTCCAAGTAGTTCCACTCAACTCTGTCATAGGCCTTGCTCATATCTAATTTGAGCGCTATCTGACCAACTTTCCCTTTACGTCTGTTCTTCATTGCATGAACCGTCTCAATAGCCACCATAGCATTATCAAAAATCATACGCCCTGGAACAAAGGCACTTTGGTTAGCACTTATCAGAACCGACAAAAATTGCTTAAGTCTATTGGCTAACACTTTTGAAATGATCTTATAAACCACATTGCACAGACTAATTGGCCTATAATTCTTGATTGAGACTGGATGTTTTACCTTTGGGATCAATACCAAATTAGTATGATTAACTCGAGTCAGTGGCATCCCATTATTTAGAAAATCAAGAATGATTTTGCTAACATCATTCCCAATTAGATGCCAATACCGCTGATAGAAAAGTGCTGTCATACCGTCCGAACCAGGCGCCTTGCTTGGGTGCATTTGACTTAGAGCTTCTTTCACCTCCTGGGCTTTGTAAACAGCATCGAGTCGCTGCCTCATATCCTCCGTAATTACCCCATTCATTCCTGAAAAGATTTCCTGCATTGCACTTTCATTAGTTCCAGCAGTAGAGTAAATATCAGCAAAATAGTCGAGTATAGTCTTCTCGATTTCAGCATCCTCATATTGCCAGATACCATGCTGATCCATTACTCTATGAATGGTATTATTCCTCCTTCTTCAAGACGCGACCGAATGAAAATAGCCCGTATTTCTATCTCCTTCTTTTAGCCATAATGCCTTGGACCTTTGTCGCCACATCACCTCTTCCCTTTGCCACAATTCATTAAGTTCCACTCTAACTTTAACCTGTCCCTCTTGGTTTAACAATGTTCTATCTCCGTAAAAAGCATGTTCTAGTTCTCTTTGCTTCTGTTTGATCTGGATCCTAACATCACCAAAAGTATCTCTGTTCCACTTCGATAATTGTTGTCCACACCTGGTAAGCCCTTTAGCTAGCTCGTCAAAATTGCCATATTCACCATGAGTCCACACATCTGAAATAACCCGCTCGCAATCTTCATGTCTGGTCCACATATTTTCAAACTTGAAACCTCTATTCTTATAACTCTTCCTTTTGCTCGTTTCAAGCTGGAAAACAAGTGGGATATGATCTGAAGTTGAGGCCCCTAAATGATATTCTAATGTTGATGGAAAGCACTCCCACCATGCCTGGTTTACTAGACCTATGTCCAATCGTTCCCGAATAACCCTTGAGATACCATCCCTTATCCATGTAAAGGCTGGTCCAGATACTGGTATGTCAAGAAAACCACACTCATCAATAATAGCCCGAAAATTATCCATTTGCCATGCCGGACGTAAGCTGCCACCAACCTTTTCCGTTGAGAGAAGAATTTCATTGAAATCACCTACACAAAGCCAAGGCAAATGACTTCTATCTTTTAACAATCTCAGCAAATTCCATGATTCTTCTCGTCGGTGTGTTTCTGGCTGACCATAGAAACCCGTAAAACGCCATTCATGAACAAACATCCCGTCCTTAACATGTGCATCAATGTGAGAAGTAGAGAAAGACTTTACCGATACCGAAATATCCGACATCCACAACAAAGCTAAACCTTCGCATCTTCCCACACAGCTAACTGTAAAACAAAAGTCGTAACCAATTCTAGATCTCAACCACTCCATTTCACCATTATTTCTTTTTGTTTTCGAAAGAAATAACAGTAAGGGCTTATTATTTCTGACCAAACGGGTCAGTTCATGAACTGCACGGGAAGCCCCCAATCCCCTACAGTTCCACACCATGCAACTCATTTGTCTTGGCGGGACTGACCCACCAAGTCAGTCTCCGCCATTTTAACATATTGTTGGTTGAAGATATCTTCCCCTTTTTGTTGAAGTCGATACCTCTTAGAAGGAGATACACATACCTGAAATAGGCTCGATAAATCCCGTTTACTCCCAGCAAAGCCAACTGACTCGACAAGAATTTTGTCTCTTTGTGACATGGGGCCCTTTCTTTTCCACTTTCCTGAATTTGTCTTAGTCATGAGATGGCCCCCAGGACCAGACAATAAGCCCTTGACATTAGCTGGGTCCACTGCTATTTCCGTATCAAAATGGTCCACTATTTCCCGCTCCTCTAGGTGATGAAATTTGTCAACTGCATCATCAATTCTGTTATCCAAATTCATCCCCACCAACCCATTCGCATTGACTTCCTCTATAGAAGTCCCGAGACCCATTGTTTCTCCCCAAGAATCAAGGTAAATTCCACTAGTTATCGCGTCGTACTTTTGCAAAATCTCAGTGAATCCCGCCTGTTCAAAGACTGATTTACCCTTGTCCTTCCTCATCCCACTAAGCCCCAATTCATCGTTGTTCATGGCTGTCCTTGGCTGAAACTCATCATCCAGATCACCGACCTTAGCACAAGGGTCACTTTCAGCTAGAGGTGATCATGGGCCGGGCCGCGGCCCGGTTTTTTTTTTTTCCTCTGCCCAGGCTCGACCCTGGGTAGCCCAAACCCGCCCGTTTAGGCCCGAAACACTGTTCATTGGAATAAAAAAATAATTTTTTTATTTTTTTTATAATTAAAATTAAATAAAATAATATTATTATAATAAAAATCACTGTTCCGGGCCGGCCCGGAACATAAAATATCTTGCCCAGGCTCGGCCCAATACGGGCTGCCCGGCCCGTGAGCAGGTCTACTTTCAGCAGACCTCCCTTCCCTGGATACCTGTTTACTATCAACAGGTCTTGAATCAAAACCCGCTAAATCATTCGTCCAACTTTTGTTTAACTCCGCCCTTAACCATGTCCCATAACCCCTGTTGATTTTTCCACCACCCTTCCTCATGTTCAAAGCATCAACGCAGTCTCCTTCAAGGTGATCCAATTTGCCACACACATAGCAGAAATCGGGTAGTCGTTCATAGCGAAACAAAACTAATTTTTTATTGCCATCATCCACAGCAATTCTGCTTCCTCGCTTTAGAGACTTATGAACATTTATATGGACTCTAACCCGTCGATCCCATGCGATATTGGTGTTTCGAACATCCACTTCCTCAACATCACCAATGGACTCACCAATCACAGTTCCCACCTTTTCATTCATAAAACCCAATGGTAAACCATGGATTTGGACCCAAAAGGGACACCAGTTCATATTCATATGACTTGGTGTTTTCAATCCATCAAAATCACGAAAACAAGAAGAGCCTTATTGAACGACCATAGTTGGTTCATAAGAACCCTATCCTTTACTGTTGAATCTTCAAATCGAAAAACATAAAGCTTATCTCCCACTTCACTAATCTGGATTCCTTTCGTTGTTTTCCATAGTTTCGCAAATACTGTCTTCATGGCATCCACATTAACATTCTTCTTAGTCAAAATTCTCCCCACCAGGCAATTCTTCCCCTCTTCCAGAGTCGCAGCGACCCAATCCTTCTCAACCAGCACTTCACTTTGTTCTGCATCTGTCAGTGTCAATTTACTCCATAAATCCTCCAAAGCGTCTGTCATTCCAACTCTCTACCTTCCTATCGCTTTTAACTTTGCCGAAACAGAATAATAGATAATACTCGCTCCTAACCGTCGAAACCTATTACTTATCCATCAAGGAAGGATACAAACCTTGCACTAAAGACAAAGACCGAAGGCCCCACCAAAGAAAACCCTAGGAGAGAAATTTTAACTTGATAGGTTGGAGTTCTTATCCTAATCACTATTATTATTATTATTAATATTATTATTTGTCTCTGTATATAAAAGCAGAGTCGGATTACTTCTTGGCTCTGCTAAAAACTCTCTGTTCTTTCTTTCATTAGCTTAAAGCCTTAAGAATCTTATTCCTTTTCAGTTTAACTTCTCTCTTTTTTATTTTTCATCTTATTCCTTCTCAATCAGTCCTTTTATATTTCTCTTTATTTTTTTTAAGTTCAAAGAAGAATTTCACCAGATTCTCCATTCAGAAAAAAAAACTCATGTTTATAAGTTGACATAAAAGTGACTTGTCAACTAACTGGTATGTTATTCAAACTTTTTTTTTTCTTTCTAAGATTGTGTTTTGAAGTTTGGATTGAGTATGTTTATATCTCACAAGTCTCTGTTTCAAAGGCTTACAGTTTTTAACTTTCTGTTTCTTCTGATTTCTTTTTGTTCTTTTGTTTATGGATATCCAGTTGTTATACAATCAAGTTATGAAGGAGATGTTTGATTTTTATTGAAGCTTGAGGAAGATTTTCTAATGTCTAACTTAATTTTCTTTGAATCAATTTTTGGAGTGATTTCAAGTCTCAAAAGTTTTTGAGCCTAGCTTTTTTTTCCTTCCTTCTAAAATTCGGTAATTTCAAGTCTTTCTGACCTGCAAAAACAAAAAAGATTTTTGTTTTTGTTGGCTGAATTTGGAGTTAAGAGGCTTTAAAAACTGAGCGGTTTTTGATTTTATGTTTTCTTGAAATCCTCACCCTGTTCATAAAGTAGCAAAAAAGCTGAAGTTGATATTAATCTTTTTCAACTTTCTTTTCACTTTCTTATCTTCTCTCTTCTCTTTCTTTGTTGTTTTATTCGGATTTTACTACATAAGATAGTTTTTTCTTTCGTTGTTTTATTCGGATTTTACTACATAAGATACGTTTACTACATAATATAGTTTTTTCTTTCATTGTTTTATTCGGATTTTACTACATAATATAGGAATCAAGTTGGACCATATAAACTTTTGTTCCTCTGGGATCTAGCTTCATGCTTTATTACTTTAACGCTAAAATTGCTGGTATCTCAATAGAAGGAAAACTGAAGTCCTTATCACCTCAAGGTTTGATGGGATTTTGTTTGGACAATTTAAATTTAAAGCAGTCAAATGAAGAAATTACACAACCATAATACATCTAATAGGTTGATGATGTAGAAGATGTAACATGTTTTCTGGATTGAGATATCCATTCTGGACTGCCAATTTGATATGATATGGTTAGTTGTGGTGCTTTTGAAGAAACCAATGTTTGTGTTTTATTTTTCAAAAAAAAAAAAATTGTTTGAGTTTGGTGTCCCACCATTGGAAGATAAGTATTTGTAGTTAGAGGGGTGGTTGAGCACATCAAGTTTTTGATGGTAGCTTCTTCAGATCTATATAGAGACATTTAAAAAGGCTACACTAGACTAAAATTTGATGTTCCTTAATTTTGTACAAAGAAGAAAAGGTTCTTAATAATCAAACTTTGGCAGTTGGGATGGGATCTGTCTTTGTTTTGTTGTCCTTGCAAAAACAAATCTCCTTTCCCATCATGTAAATTAACACTTTGTAAAAAGAAAAGAATCATTTGTATCTAGAATGTTATTCCATGTTAAAGATCTTTGATTACACTGATCGTTACTATGTTACTCAGATTCGGATGTATTTGAAGGGTCTTTGGAAAGTCATATCTCATACTCATGTTCGAATATGCGTCGAATATGAGTACTTTAAAAAAATAATAATAAAGAGTCGAAGCAATATAATTAGATATATAAGACTTTAGTTGCAATGAAGATGTTGATGGTTCTAATCTGGTTTCCTTTTGCATAAATAATACAGATTTTGGCAGCACATGGCCCTTGAAGAAGCTGTAGCTCATAACCCTTTAAGCGGAGAAGGTAAAAATTACTTGGAGAAGTGGAAGAATTCCCAGATGCAGTCACAGCTTCTGATGATAATCCCTCCAGAGATTTTGACTGCAACATCTGCCTGGACTCTGTGCAGGATCCAGTGGTCACACTATGCGGTCACCTCTATTGCTGGCCCTGCATTTACAAATGGCTTCATTTTCAGACCATCTCCACTGAAAACCAAGACCAGACGAAACAGCAGCAATGTCCTGTATGCAAAGCTGAAGTTTCACATGCCACACTGATTCCGCTTTATGGCAGGGGCCTAACAACTAAGGAATCAAGAGGCAGGACTTCCCAATTTGGTATGGTCATACCAAACAGACCTCCTGGTCCTACTTGTGGCGTTGGCACAATAAGATCACCTAATAGTACTACCAATAATCAGCAGTTTCCGCAGCAATTTCATCCACAGGGCAGTTATCCAGCTTCGTCGATGCTTAGTCCTGGTGGCATGACGATTAATGTACCGGATCCAGTGACCCGAATGTTTGGTGAAATGGTATACACAAGAGTATTTGGGGATTCGATTACGAACTTCTACACATATCCAAATTCATACAATCTTGCGGGGAGCACTAGTCCTAGGATCAGAAGGCACGTAATGCAAGCTGATAAATCACTCGGCAGAATAAGTTTTTTCCTCTTCTGTTGCGTATTCCTTTGTCTTCTTTTGTTCTGATCTTTATCCTCGGTTTCCTTTCCCTTTTTAGACCTGTGCCCTGTATAGAAGAAGATAAAAAATATACAAATTCAGCCAGGTATATTAATCTATGTTATTCGGACTCGAATGTAAGTGTCGTACACGGTTATGTGAAAGGATATGTTCAATTTTTTTAAAGATTTTTATATATTTGGAGGATCCTTAGAGGATCATATTTTCGTATTCATGTCCGGATATATGTCGGATACGGATATCGAACATGAATATTTAAAAAAAATAAAGAGTAAGAGTAACATAAATACTAATAACTTATGAGATGTTGCATCTCCCAGTGCTGCGATACATCATTTATGTAATTATTATGAGTTCTGTGCACCTCTTGTTCTGCGATATGGTATGAGTTTTATTTCGACCTTAAAAATCAATCATCTCGTAATGTTTTGGCTATCGGATAACTGTAGGAATATTCAACAAAAAAAAGTATCTTCTACAGTCTGCCCAACCAAACTCAATTGATTCATGGCTTAAACTTGCCTATGGAATTATTTCAATGACATGTTTTGGTGGGCGATCAACATCAAATGGATTATATATCTGCTTTCAATTTTAACAGTGGCTGCCAACGTAACTGTGCCCTTACTGCAAAGACGAATTTCAGTTTCAGTTTTCCGGTCCCTTTGAGTTATTATGTAATTAAATACCAAGTTAGTAGAGGTAGAGGAAAATGGTGGTGGGATTGGGTAGCCGCTGCTAATACTATAGGTTGCTTGCAATTGTAGACCGTCAATGGTCAGTACAGTAACTGAGAATCTTCCAAGGAGAGGTCGATAGATCGAGTTTGTTATATTTAATACAATTAATCGACCTATCGCTGTTATTTTTTGACGCCTCTCCAGCTATGACCTGGGATTGGGAAGGGGCCAAAATAGATCGCTGCCTTCAGTCTCCTCCATGCTTTCACATCAAAACCTATCAAAGTTTGTACCTATTTGGCATCACCATCATTGAAATTGATGTGTTACTTTTATAATAAAATTATTACAAGAGTTTAAACCAATAATTTAAGAGTTAATAGTATTAATGCTCTCCAAATTATAGGACATATTTTATATTGATCTTTAAATTTCAAAACATATCAAATTAGTTCTTTATTACAAGTATCATAATAAATTGGTCCCTACCGTTAGCTTTTTCGTTACCTTTACTGTAGCAATCAGCTTAGTAACACGTGTCACCAGTTAATTGCTCCAGCAATTGTCTTATTTTTTTCTTTTTCTTTATTTCTTTTATATTTTTTCTTTGATTTTTTTTAATAAATAAATACAAAGAAAAAATAATTTATATTATAAATTAAAATAATTTTTTTTAAAATATAATTAATTTAAAAAGTATGAAATATTTATTTACTTTAATTTTATAAAAAAATATTTTAAATTTTATCGTTTCTTCCTTTTTTTTTTTGTTGCTTTTCTCTTCTTTATAAATGAATATTAAAAAACAAAATAATAATTTACATTATAATTTAAATTAATATTGTAATAATCAAATAATTGAAAAAATATATAAAACTATTTATTTACATTAATTTTATAAAAATATTTTTTTTTTATTTTTTTGTTTCTTCCCTTTCTTCTTTTTTCTCTTCTTTATAAACAAATAAAATATATATATATATTATATTATATTTTAAATTAAATTAAATTAAATTAACTTTCTAAAAATTAAATAATTTATAAATATAAAAATATTTATTTTATATTTATAAGTTTTTTTTATTTTTTCCTTTCTTATCTTTTTCCTTTTTCTCTTGTTTGCAAATAAATAAAAATAAATAATAATTCATATTATAATTTAAATTAATTTTTAAAATATAAAATATTTTATTTATATTAATTTTATAAGAAAAGAGGGAAAAAAAGGAAAGAAAGAAAAGGAAAATAAAAAAGTAAAAAATATATTTTTAATAAATGAATGTCAATAAATATTTTATAAATTATAAATTATTTAATTTTTACGAAATTAATTTATTTATAAAAAGAAAAAAAAAGAAAAAGAAAAAATATTTTTTATAAAATTAATGTAAATAAATATTTATATTTTATAAATTATTTAATTATTAAAAAATTAATTTAATATAAATTATTATTTATCTTTTGTATTTAAAAATGTTTTCATTTTCCCTTTTTCTTTATTATTCTTTATAAATAAATACAAAAGATAAATAGTAATTTATATTAAATTAATTTTTTTAATAATTAAATAATTTATAAAATATAAATATTTGTTTACATTAATTTTATAAAAAAATATTTATTTACATTTATTTATTAAAAAATATCAAAGAAAAAATAATAAAGAAATAAAGAAAAAGGAAAAAAAATAAAGAGGAATGTGGTGCAATTAACTGGTGACAAGTGTCACTAAGATGATTGCTACAGTAAAGATAATGGAAAAGCTAACGGTAGAGACCAATTTGTTATGATGCTTGTAATCAAGGACCAATTTGATACGTTTTGAAGTTTAGGGACCGATATAAAATTTGTCCTATAATTTGAGAACCATTGGTGCTATTAACTCATAATTTCAATAGCGATCGTTTTTTTACAATTTTAATTTTTTTTCGTTATCGATATTTATTGTAATTGTGATAAAGGATAGTAAAATTCGAACTGTTCGATGGATTTCGAATAGATCCGTTTCGAATGGAGAATTTTTTTTTGAACAGTGGAGGCAGAGCGGGACGGGACAATTTTTTTGTTTGAAAGGCGGGGGTGGAGCAGTTCTGATAATTGCCTGCTCCGTCCCGCTTCGTCCAGAATACTAAAATTACTATTTACCCTTAAATATTTAATTTTTAGAAGGATAATAAAGTAATTCAACTATACCTATTCTTTTTCTTTTTCTTTTTAAAAATCTAAACCTAATACTTTATCATTTGATGCTTATATTGAATTTATATTTATTTTTTTTTTACAATATTTATTATTTGAAAAAATTAGAAATAACTAATAAATATCGGATGGGGTAGGGCGGGACGATTATGGATGTAACCGACATCCATGAAGGTGGTAATGGTATTGAAATTTCAATATCCATGGCGGAGCGGGGCGGGGGCGGATTTTGCAATATCTGTCCTCGCCCCGCTCCATTGCCATCTTTAGATGTGAATAGTTTGTCGTTTATAGCGATTAAGCTCACGATGGTGAATTATATGTCTATAACTTTAATTTTATAATTTGTGAATTATTTTTTTTTATAAATAAAAAATCATAAATTATTTTAAAATTTATTAAAAAATTATAATTATAATTATTATATTCTAGGATAAATTGTGTAGAATGAAAAAGTTCACGACTATGATGATCGTAATGATCGTGATAACATTTTTTAAAATTCACAACCGCTATAAACGTAACGCAATCAAAAACAAATTTATTACCGCAATTTAAATCGTTGATATAAACATCAATTGTTTAAGTTTGTTTAAAATGCAATAGTAAATGTTCAAACTTTAAAACAGAGTAAATGAACACAATATGCCTAATGATTTAAGATAGTATCAGAAGATTATTTGAGATTCACTCTCTTTTTTCGTCTTAAAACATCATAAACCTATAGATTTATTATTGTGAAAGATGACCTTTGATTGTATGATTTAAAATTTAAATCCCTCTTTTTAATTCAACTTCTAAATGCAACTTAACAAAATTTCAAAAATTCTAATATCATGTTAAAGATATTCCACTCAACAAAAATTTAACTGAAAATGATCTCATTACATGCTTATCTGCTACAGTGCCATACCTGCTTGGTTTAAAAAGCTCTGTGCCTGACTATGAAAGAATATTATATATAAAAAGAAAAACTACAATCTTATATTTTTTCTTGGTTGATAGAGAAAAACATTATACTTCTTCCCCAAACTATCATCATCATCTATGAAGTATGGACACGGACATATAATATGGTACGACATGGACACAACGATACAAAATTTTTTAAAAAATAAAAACATGGATATGACAAGACATGATAATAAAAAAATATTTTTTATATAATAGTATATAATAAAAATATAAAATTAATATTTTTCAATTAAATATTAACATACAAATAATTTTTCAAGTTTTTTAAAATTGTCCGATTTTTTTTTTTACATGTTCGACACTTATTTCATTGTATTAAAGCTGTGTCTATGTCGAATACATGTCTTATATTTAAACACTCATCTTACAGAAGTGTTGTATTAAAGCTGTGTTTATATCGAATACGTGTCCTATATTTGAACACTCATCTGCCAAAAGTGTTTATGCTTCATAGATCATCATCGATCATGGAGATGACATGACATGATTTTACGATGAGAGTGGCATCTCATCTTCCATGCAGGGGTTGGTGGCCTCTCATTTTCTTACAGCTTTGGCTTTGGGTATGTCTCAATCGATCCTTTGCATGTAGTGTATACATGTTCGATTTCTGTCAAAGTCTTTTCTCTAACATTATTAAAGCTTTCTTAAGCAAAGATCAGAGTTCAAATTAGTTTTATTAATTGGGAATTAGATCCTAGTTAAAGTTCAAACCAAGGATGAATAGGGACTAGAGGTCTTTATATTCTCAACAATTTTTTACAAGACAAGGACATTTGTTTTCTTGCTATTCAAAATTGGTGTAGACTGTGATCAATGCTTGCTGCTTAGTTTGGTATAATCATTAATGGAAACACTGCTTTTCATTAATGCCGTCGTGCAATTAGCTGCACCAGTACACCGTCAAATCTGTCCTTTTACACATATTCTTTTTGGGTTGCTTTTTGTAGCGTAAAATCTATCTCCTAAGCTGAGTCAAATCAATACTACATCGGACTTAAATAAATATCTTCGCCGCCGAAAATGACATGCATGTTACTGCGCATTGAATTTTGAAATGTGTTTGCTTCCTTCTTGTTGGTTGAGTGGTTAGTGGCATTTGAGCCTTCTTTTCTCATTCTTGTCAGGCATCTACATTGTGACATGGAGATCATATAACCACTATAGATCAAGCAAGCACTTTTGGATGTGGGCATTACTGCTAGGTTCAGATAATTATCAGAATAACAATTTGGCAGAACTACGGTATTTCATCAAACTTGTTTGTAATCAGTAAGTTAATTTCTTTACGTGGAGCCATGAATTTAAATAGCGATTGTAACATTATATTACAGTTGTTATTTTACAATTTTGACTTTTTTATTATTATTGATATTCGTTATAATTGAAGTGTAAATGGTTAGCAGTCCGTAATAATTAAACTTACCACCATTAGTTACAGATTCAGTTTATAACTTTTGAATAAATTTTTTTTTTTTTTTTTATAAATAAAAGATAATAAAGTATCATAAAATTATTTAAAAATTATAATTATTATGTTTTACAGTAAATTATGTAAAATGAAAAAAAATTCACAATCGTGATAACATTTATTAAGTCTGTAACTGCGATAAACGCGACGCGATCGAAAACGCATTCGTAATCGTAATTTAAAATCTAACTAGGCCAACAAAATAGGTTGATTGGGTTTGGATAGTTTGAATGTAAACTTACTCAAATCATGGCTTACCAAACCCTAATCAGGATGAGTTTGCTTTACTTTGATAATCAATTTTATCTTCAAATTTCAGAAGAACCGTAATTTAACAACTGAAGTGTTTCTCTTCGCATGTCTATTTATTAAATTGAATCATGTAAAACAGGGGGAAAAAGAGTCATACTGGAATATTTTGGCGTGAGCTTTGAGCATTGATCGAGTGGATATTTTAGCAATTCTCCGGCAGAAAGAAACAAAAAGCAGATAGTCTGCCTAGATTTCACAATTTAAAGAGAACTATATAAAGAACTACAGTTTTATAACTCGGTCTATACTTGTATTATGTGATGATTATAATGGCAAAAGTCTAAGAACGAAACCTTATACCATTAATTTTTATATAATTGTTAATTATAGTTAAAATTATGAGTTCGTTTTTGGTACATTGACAGTGTAAATTTTTTAACTCCACAAGCGGGTTATGTCTCACTTTTTTTTTTAAATTAATTTTTATTTATTTTTTACTATACCCTATTATCACTATGTGTCACCTTGTTAATCCTACTTGTGGAGTCTAAATACTCCACAACAGTGTACTAAATAATAATCCTAAATTTAATATAAAAAATTTAATATCAAATATATAAAAATTAAAAAATATATAAGTATATAATCATTGTCAATGTCAAACAATAAAAAATATAAAACGTAAATTTCTTTTTGTTCATACCATAAGTAGATAGTTATGATTTATATATTTAATTTTTATTTGAACTTTAAAAAAAAAAGATAGACTAAAAAATTAATGGATAATACTTAAATACAAAAATATTGGTATTCAATGTATAAATAAAATTATTATTTAATTTGTATTTATATTTATATAAATATTTATTGAATTTAAATTGTGAACTTTAATATTTCTATCATATTTTTATTTTAAATTTATAAATTATTATGTAAAAAGTGAAATAATTATTGCATTCGAAATTAGAAAAAAATGTTTATGGATCATAAAATTTCAAAATTTTTTGAACCCACTAGACTTGCCATAATTTGAACCAAACCGAACTCAAAATAATCCAGACTCGAAATAACTCGTATCAGAAATAATTCAAACTCGAGATGATCCGAACACAAAATTTTTTGAACTTGAAAAAAATTGAACACGAGATAACCCATCTAAAAAATCCAAATCAGACATGATCTGAATACGAAATAAATCAGAACCCGAATCAAAAACACCCCAATCTAAACCGGCTCATTTGCCACCTTTAGATGTTAGTTCTGATGTAATGTATTAGCCTCTCGCAAACTCCGGGACATAGTAGACTTCCTTTAGATTTTAGTGCTGATGCATTATATCAACCTCCCGCCAACTCCCCAACGTAGTATTAGACTTCGATACCATTGCACCTCATTTACAAACGTGTTATATAAATTAAAAAAAAAAATATGTATTTGGTTTAATAATACCATCTTTAATATGAAAACAAAATGTTAGAAGTTCAAATCTCAAAATTAACAAAGAATTTTGTTAACAATCACCTAATCTATGATCAAATTCCCATTCCTGACAATCTCAATAATATATATATATATATATATATATATATATATATATATATATATAAACGTGTTATAACTTATAACCAGGAAGTAAAATTTCCATTCATCATTTAAATGACAGAAAGTACAGTAGAGGAAGAGACAGGATGAGTTAAAACTATTCGTCATATAAAAGTCAATATAGCACTGAGTCATTGACTGCATGTTCATTTACAGTGCAGTGCAGACAGGTGTCAGCAATATACAAAAGGTATTTACAAAGCCCCTCCAGGGAAGGGAAGAGAATTGTATTCATGGTTTTCATGACCACATGGCCTTTACCTGTATACGTGTAACAGGTTACACATATTTGCTAACACTACAATCTACATGCTAACATCAAAGATAAGGTCAATTGCAGAATTCACCCAAGGAAACTTGTGCCTGACTCATACTCGTCAGCGCTATAGAAATGCAGCAATCTTAGGGGCAATACTTTCTCCTACAACCAAGAAATGCCAAAGTTAAATGAACATAAGGTCTCCAAGTTTTTATTGATATAAAAGGAAATGGTGAGCAAAAGTCTGAAAACCTGAACCATCTCTCCAGACTGAGAAGGAAAATGAAAGCCTGTTGAACAATTCTCCAACATTTCAGGATTTTTCATCCATGCTCTACGAGCATCACTTACTTTAATCTTATATCTAAACATCTGAAAGGATAATAAAAACCATGTTAATCAACATAGATATATGCCATATAATTTAAATAACATATGCATACTCAGTTCTACTCATTTTGAAAGAAATGAACTACAAAAAGTTTCCTTGTAGAACAGCAGCTCAATGTTTTAAGATCACATAAATACAAACCTGAGAAAGAGAGACATCAGGCTTCTCCAGCTCATCTCCCTCAACCTCAATACCGGTACCTTGGCACTCTGGGCAGAGTACAGAAGAAATCAGGGTCCCTGTAGGTTTAGTCTCCCCATCCTTCCCCATCTTATTGCATTTGGTTCCATTTTTTCTCCTAGATCTTCGTCTTACTTTTGGATTAACCGAATGGTTCTCAATCCTCTCAAGCTCACAAAGAAGTATCCAATGTATAAGGCATGAAGTATGAAATACATGGAATGCCTACATGTAAAAAAATAATAATAAATGTAAATAAAACTTGAACTTGGAACTGTACGCGAGTTAACATGTTAATCAATGCTTCAAGCTGAGACTAAGATAAAGGTCATATTAAGTATCGACCAATATGATGCAAATTTAAGGTGCTCCTCAATAACTAAGAAGGTGATCCAGAGCCAAGTTGAGTACAGAATCATACCCCATTAACATTTCTACTACTGCAAACAAGTTTTCCAGTATTCAAGTTCATGAGTGTTGCTACATCTTTCTCAGGAAGCATCTTTTGCTGACAGATATCACACATTCTTTCAGCAGCTATACGCTGTTGCCGCCTCAACTCTTTCCTTATAGCCTTACTTGATATAAATCTTGTGAGCAGAAGCTGATCATCATATCGATCTAATGCCAGTCTTGAAGAAGCACTATTTGAAGCTGAAGAGTCTTCCCCAGATGAATCATACTGATTACTCAAAGATCCACTTATATCCTCTGGGTCAGAAAATGACTTCTTCCTTTTCCTACTAGCTGCTTCACCATTACCCAATTCTGTTTTTGAAAGAGATGTTAATAGTAATCTGACATCATCGAGCAATCCCTTTCTGCCTAGATCACAATTATAAACAAAAGTAACAACGGCAAATTCATGCTTTGGAACCTTCAACTTATCATCATTTCTCGGAGCCTCTTTCCCCAACCATTCACACCATACTCTGCTAATACCATTTGAGACTCCATCCTTCTCACAGAACCTCGCTGCAATTTTCCCAAAACCAATAAAACTCACTTTCAAGTCAGAAAGTTCATCCTTGATTAGCACCCCTGGAATCACCAGATCAGGATCCCCTGCTCTACCATTCACATTCTTGTTATAGGAACTAACTTCACTGCCAACATATTCCACAACAGCAAGGTTGTTATCATTGTTTTGAAACTCCAACAACCTATTTTGGTTATCATTTACAACTGCCAATTGTTTCTCTTTTTCATTCGACATACCAAAGAACAGAACACCATCATTGAAAGGCCATGGATTAGTTCCTAACAATGTAACCTTAGCAGCAGCTAACCTCTCTGTGTGAAGGCTCCCCTTCAGATGATCAAGTAACGCCGAATCACTATAACACGGTGCAAGACACAAAGTACAGAAGAATACAAACCGCTTCCCATCCTCACGAAGCTCTATATAAGTATGCCCTTGCGATCTTACATTGTTAAGAGTGGTTCTTGCTAACTGTTCCTTTAAACTACAAGCACCTGTTCTTGGAAATCCTAACTCCCTCCTTTGCGCCATTCATATGATTAAAACCCTAACCCTAGTAAATCCACAATTCCACAGAAACTAAATTCAAATTCAGTTTTTTTTTTTTTTTTTCCTTTATAACTTTTTACACACATGTAAAAGCCCTAACAGAATCAAATTTCACAACAACTTCATTTGAAGGTTAAACAACGTTCCAAGCCATCACCTTCAAATTTCTAAGTTTCTTAAACTTCTTCCACACTTGAAAGCTTAAGCATTTTCAGCAATTCCACATGAAACCCTAACCAAAGGAGCGGTCATTCCACAAAACCCTAAAAATTCAATTCACCGATTCTTTCAAAAATAAACTTCTAAATTCTCATAGAATTTCATGACAAACCTAGATATTGCTACTTCAATTCTTCAAATTTCCAGGTTTCAAGCAAAGAAATATTCAAACCAACAAATTGCCAAAAAAAAAAGAACACTAAAAATAGAAAAACACTTTAACAAACTCCAACTACAGATATTCGTGGAGAACTAGGTATCGGATTCTTAGCAAACCGTCGTGTTCGAACAGCGGCAGACAGAGCCTCGAAAGCCATGGAGCGAATAGGATGCGAGCTGCTCGACCGCGAATCCTCCATAGCCATCTCCATTTCTCAGAGCGGCAAAGAGAGGGAATTACAGTGGTAACGAGAAAATTTTAAAAAAAAAAAAAAGAAAAGGAAAGGAGATTACAAAAGAAAAGAAAAAAAAACGACTTCTTAAACAGATTTTTTAGAGGATTTTTTTTTTTTGCAAAAGGGAATTTCGATTAGTTAATTGAGGGTTTCGAGTCGCCAGATTCGAGTTTCGTGAAATTAATCGACAAAATCAAAATGATATATACGAAAAGGAAGATATGTGTAAATATTGCTGTTAATTACAGACCGTTGGATGACTGCTGTAGGAGTTGTTGATTGCGATGAACGGTCTGCGATTCAGGGTTGTAAAATTATTGAAATAATGTGAGGAAGCGCGGGCCACGGATTAGTTTTTAGATGCGAATTTTCGGATAATCGGATACCGCGAAAGGGGATATGATATGCGTAAAGATTAGGACAACTAATTTCTTATTTTAAAATTTGGTTTCATTTTGTAATTATTTTTTTCATTTTGTTATAGTACAGTACAGAGTAGTATTTAATAGGAAAGGCAGTTTGCAATTGTTAGATGGAGATCCGGCTCCTCTCCGGTTCGTTAAATAATCTAAACACGTGTCTTGCAAGAATAATTAATGGTTAAAACTTGTCTGCACAACAGTATAGCAAAACACATACTGTTTTTTTTATGACTAACGGCGTTTGATTTATTTATTTGATGATGTGAATGGATTGATCTCTTCAGTCTATTTAATAGATTGGAGAGGAGCCGAATCCGGTGAAACCCTATCTTTCTCCGAACGTCTTCAAACTGAAAAATAAATAATTTTTATCCTATCTCCTTAACCAATAATCCACTCGCCAATTTCCAGACCTTGCACAACACGTTCTTCATGGCCTCAAGATTCCCCACCTTTCTAGTTAAAACCTTTCCCAATAAACAAAACCGCTCCCCCTCACAGTTTCTTCAACCCATTCATCCTCAATAACAACTTCATTCAACTCTGTTTCAGTCAGTGAAAACTTGGACCACACACTTGATAAACCCTCCATCATGAAATCTAACCAAACAACAAACCACAACAAAAAAAAAAACGAAATAAAACTTTGCACCACGGCAAAGACAAAGCTCTACACCGAAACCCTAGGGAGAGACATAGTTGAGTAATAGTTCCATTAAATACTCAATTCTTATAGTTTCAAAGAACTATCCATTCTTTTTTGGAGTCGGATCGTCTTAATACTTATCTTTATCATGTTTTGACGATTTCTATAAGCTTAGTCAGTCCTCGAGATGATTGTGAGTTGTGACCCTGAGTTGAACCACCACTTAACTCTTAAGCACTTATGCTTAAGAGAAACACCAGTTTACTAACATAAATTTTGTTAAAGAAATCAATAGATAACCAATTTTCTCAAAATTTTAAATCAGAAACACGTAAGCCCCAAGTGGTTTAATATTTTAGTTCTAAAAGGTTGGATGAACAGTATTCTGTTATTAAGATTCAATCATTTGATGCCAAAGCAGGGTAAATAATTAAGATAGACATGTTTCAATAACTTGTTTTTGGGTACGTGAATGAGGCAACAAATACGCAAATTAAGATAAGAGGGTAAGGCAAGTTGCCTTAGCATGAGCTGTTAAGCAGTTAAGACATGGCCTTTAGCACTAGCAAAGGAGACTTGAAATTCTTCTCAATTTGACTCTTCTTTACCACACATATATGTTCACCAACCAGGCTCATATCAAATACTGCTATTTTTGTTGAGGAAGGTGATGATGAGTTCATTCACCTCCTCTGGAAGTTGCTCTTGAACAAAGTGATTCCCTTCTGGCATAAAAGTGATGTCCAGATTGGGCATAAACTGCTTCACTATCCCTTTCCTCATGTAGTCTTCAATTCCTGGGAATTTTATAAAATAGTCCTTCTCACCCATGATCAGCAATGATGGAGCTGTGACTTTTGGATTGGTTACACCATAATCCAATTGAGAGCACCTGTAGTTGAGGACAAGCAAGCTTGGTCACAGATATGTCTAGCATGTTTTGATAACTTTGAAGTTGATAATGTTTTGACTTTCAAGAAAAATAAGCCCCAAATTTAGGGTCAGAGATCAAGAATGAATTGTCTACCAAGTTGAAGTTGAGATTTTGTTTGTAGCATTTCTTTTTTTGTAATGAACACTGCAAACTGGTTATTCATGGGATATTATTTGAGGGTGCAGAAAAGTTCATAGCTTTTTTCACCTGTAGGGAACCTGCAATGCAGTTCGGAAACCAGAATTCTTATATAAATTTGCATAGACATCAAGATCATCCTCTTTGAACCATGGTGGCAGAGGAGTAGATGGATCAACCAAGTCCATTATCTCCTGATCGTCGCCAGCAACTTGTAGCTCACTTCCTGAGAAGAGAATGTAAATGTTTCTTACCACAGTCTTAACATCAAATCGGCCAAAATCTGCTTCCGCTCTTCCTGGTTCCTGCAGTTATTCATCAAATTCTCATTCATCACCATCAAGTATATGTTAATAACAAATTATGTGGTCATTGCAAGAAGTTAATTACCGCCCATCTTAACATGTAGAAGCCTTTGGGGAGGAGATCAAATTGGATACCACCAGGACCAGGTATCAGGAAAGGAATGCCTAGTGTTATGACACCCGACACCCTATCAGGGTGGATAGCTGCTAGCATGAATGCAGGCACAGCTCCAAAGTCCTTCCCAACAAGAAAAGCCTATATGTTTTTTCCATATGGTTAAAGTTAATTTGCATAATTAATTGTATAAATACAACATGCTTTTAAAACTACAGATTTATATGCACAAGAGGAAAAAAGTTCACTTAATTTCTTAAGAGGTAAATCAAGTCCAAAGAATGTTCTGACAAATAGTTATCCATATTGCGTTGATGCTATATTCGACCTAATCTGCTTTATCACTAGATCTGTCCAAGAGTCGAGTTACTCGTCCAAACTCGAAGGTCCGTCCGATATTTGGGAGGGCTTGGACAAAAATATTAGGTCCAAAAAATGAGCTTAGACAAAAAAAAAAAAATGAGGTCTGTTTAAAAAATGGACCGTGCTTCGGCTTCAACATTCAAGGCCCGAGTCCGGCCCTGCCCTTTTTCCAATTATATAATATAATTTTTTATTTTTATAAATATTATATCATTTATATCATATAAAGATTAAATATATATAATATTATCGTACAAATATTAAAAAATATGTTACGTTTAAAAACTTAATAAAAGAAAAAATATAAAATTACTAAACATTAAATATAAAATAACATATTTTTAAAATAAAAAAAATTGAACAGGCTTGGACTATACATTTTCAAATATGAGCGAGTCTGTGCAAAACTTGAGGCCCATATTTCGGGCCGAGCCGAACTTAGATAAGTATATATGATATTGATACCATACATAAATTCAACCCTGCTCGGCCCATGGACACCTCTATTTATCACCTCTACCGACCTTACCTAATTTTCCCTCTGGATTATGACATGCTTCACCAGTTGTTGGCAGTTCTTTATTTGTAGATGTGATTGGTTAAAATGCCTCGTTCACAAATTTTTTTAAAGTTTTATCTTTATTAATTCAGTTCAGACCAAACAAATGAGTCAAATATATCTTGTATTTGGTACCAAGAAAGAGTATGTAAAGGCATATTCTTTAAGGCAACAAGAATAGAAGAAGACAAACAAACAAGAAAAATAAAGGGTAATGGCGAAAGCAAAGTATCATTGAAGAACAAACATCAGAATTTCAATTTGAACTGAACAGTATTTCAGCAACTTACTGAGAAAAGTAACATTAAACAGCCAATTCATATTTCTCAGATTCAATTGTTGAGATCCCCAACAATTAGCCTAAAATATGAACAATCCATGAATCATCTCTAAATACCATTTTGTGTATAAATCTTATGTAGTCTTCTTGCCTTCTAATTTCTATGTAGAATTCTTCTCCGGAGAGTAGGAAAAAGACTCGACAGTCGACATTCAACAAGAAAGTTATACTAATTAAAAAGAGAACTTAGAATTATTTGTAAGTAAATAATATGTCAAAATCAAGCTTAATGAAGTAATGTTACCTTATTGATGCCCAATGAGTCGAGAAGGGCAACAACATCATCCACAAGGTCACGGAAATTTGCTTTTTCCGGCTCCGATGGGTGGTCTGAGAGTCCATAGCCCCTGAAATCAACAGCAATTGCTCGGTAGCCAGCATTAGCCACCGCAATCATCTGGTGCCTCCATGAGTACCAAATTTCTGGGAATCCATGCAGGAAAAGCACCACCTTAGGACCTGCACAGGATTATCCCACTACTGTTGGAAATGGATCTTATCTAGTAAGACAAAACATCAACCAAATGACTTAAGAAAAATTCTAGTTTACTTCAAACTTAATGTTATATGTCTTCTAACCTGTTCCAATCTCGGCAACATGAAGCTTTAGTCCTCTCACTTCTACATGGCTGTGCTGAATCTTTTCCATTGTTTAATCAGAAAGACTTGAGAAAGAGAAGAGAGATGCTGGGGTGGTATGACTTAGGAGATTACCGGATAAGTACTGAACACTGACTTCAGAGACTGATATTCTACCTTTTAACTACTCTCATAATTAAAACCAATAAAATCATTTTCAGGTACAACTACTAAGACGTATTTAAAAGTCTTTTGCACCATTAAAAAATTCCATCTATATTTGACTTGGTTTTTGTTGGTTAGCATTTTAACTTTGTTGATGTCTTTTGGTGACGATATGATTGAAGAGTTTTTGTTAAGATGAAAAGAAAGTTAGAGGTATCAGAATTTGATTTTTAGAATGTACTCCGATACTTTAAGGAATGGATTTTAGGTAGAGACGATAACACGATATTTTTAATATGGTTTAGTTAAAGTAGTTAGTATCGTATCGATAGATATATTATTTTTATTTTGATATTGATACATATTGATATTGATGTGTTTCGAAATATCATTTCGGATTTATCGATATTTTTAAATATTTTTTCATATATATATATATATATATATAACCTATTTTTAAGTTTCTTAATAAAATATATATTATATACACATACAAATATACATTCATCACATACATATATATATATATATGTTTTTATACAAATATAAATTTCAAATATTTAATATCTAAAATTTTTACATATCAAATAGGTAAAATAAATATTAAAATGTAAAAAAATAAAGTAAATTATTATTAATTGTGTTCAATAGCCTAAAATACAAATGATCATGACACAAAAAATATTGAAATTGATTTAAAAAATCAAATAAGTGAATTTTTTTAAAAAAATCAAAATCTTATATCAACCGGTACGGATCAGTACGTACCAGTATGACCGATACAGGCCAGTACGACCGGTACGGACTGATATGTACCGATATTGACCGGAATTGATCGGTATAGACTGGTACAAGCCGGTACAAAAATCGAAAACGGTACGAAATTAGTACCGTTTTGGTTTACCTTAAAAACGATACGTACCGACCGGTACAGTCGGTACCGGTACAGTACCGATAACTCTGGGTTCAGTTCTTTTTGGCTTACATCCGACTCACCGTCTATAAAGCCCCAGTACAACCTCTCTCAAGCGGAGCATCCTTCTAATATTGTGACTCACCACCTTTAGAGCCCCACTCACCACCTTTAGAGCCCCAATACAATCTCTTTGAAGTGTATAGACTCTATCTCACAAGTGGTAGTGGTAGTTTCTTTCAAAGGTCAAAGTTTCTATTTATAGGTGAGTATTCTTCCAATATTGTGACTCACCACCTTCAGAGCCCCAATACAATCTCTCTGAAGTGTATAGACTTTATCTCACAAGTGGTAGTGGTAGTTTTTTTCAAAGATCAAAGTTTTTATTTATAGGTGAATATTCCTCTTGACTTATCAATTCTACTCAATGTGGGATTAAAATTTTTTTTGATTTAACTAAATTATTTGACGTGAAATTAACACTTTTATTTAATGTGAGATTTAAACTCAATATACTCGAGATTTTGTCAATTAAATTTTGAAACAAGCTCATGGCACTTGACAAGGGTAGTATCAGATCAATACTCTGTGTCTCAGTCGCCTTGTATGGGGCAAAGAAAAAAATCTTTCATACCAACTCCATGCGCAAACCTTGTCCACAACTTGCCACATGATGAGGAGAAATGTCAATTCATCATTTCTCTGTCAAGTACCTTTTTCAGTTTGCCTTTCAGTTTTCATACCAAATGGCAAAGATGGGCAGCTCTGTCGAAGCTTAATCAATTTTAATCACTGAACCTTGAGACTAAAAATATATTTTATTAATATCTAAGTCTAACCTACTTCTTAGCATTAAAATGTACTGAGCTCAAAAGATAGATCAATTTCTTACACAAATTCATGGACTTGAAATTATAAGATTAAATATAACATATCAGTTGTCTCTCCCATCTGCACTTAGGCTCCGTTGGCATAATTTTTTAGGTTAAAAACTAACGCAAAAAAAAAAATTGATTTTTGAGTTTGAAATCAACAATTCAAATAATAAAAAATAAAAAAAATGAAGCTTTTAGATTTTAAAAATTGACTTTTAAATAAAATAATTTTATTATCCTTATATATCTAAATTTTTATTATTTTAAACATACGTATTTTGATATTTCAATTTCTCACAATACTTTTTTCACAGTAATAAAAAACAATTAAAAGTTCTTAAACTACATTTTTTAACTATACTTTTTAAACACATTTTTATAAATCAAAATTTTTTCTAACCCAAATTTTTTTCAACAGCAATGTTAAACTAATTCTTAATTCAGGTAATTATCAAAAAGGAAATTGGGGTAGAGATCTGAAACTCAAATCCACAAGTATATCATATTCAGTATATATATGTCATATATATAGGAGAAGGAAATTTATAAAAGTGTGTAAAACTAATTTAGTTTTACACTAGTGTAAATGAATCTCTCCTCATATATATATATAAGAAGGAAAAAAATTAGCTCCTATGTTATTCGGATGTTAGTGTCAAACACGGGTACGTGTCCAATACGAGTATTTTCAATTTTTTTCAAGATTTTCATGTATTTGGAGGGTCCTTAGAGGATCATATCCCCATACTCATATCCAGATATGAATCGAAGATGGGTGTTGAACACGAAAAAATTCGGAGCAACATAGATTTGCTCATCACCTTCTCAGTGAATTGCTCTTGGAAAAAGTGAGTTCCTTCTGGTTCTTGCAACAATGTGATTTCCGGATCATCAGGAACATATATTTTCCTGTCCCACTCCATATGCAATCCTCAAACCGGGAAATTAAGGCATAATCCTTCTCATGATTTCATTTAATGATCAGCAATGCAGGAACTCGAACTTTTAGGTAAAGTCAGCTATTCTTCCAATCAGCTCCTGGATTGAGATCCCTGATAATGGATACCGTTTCACTAGACAAATACCATTCTTTCCAATCTTTTGGCTACAACCTACAGTGTTACTATGTAATTTGAAATTATCAAAGATAATTGAATTCACAATGGACTCAGCTGGAAAGTTCACCTTGTAACATGTGAATGAGCCTGTTTCCCTAACTTTGGTCCGAAACAAACATAGTTCCAGAATTTTTTGCATAGTTAGAACATAAATTCTACTTTCAGATTATGGAACTACCGAGTTCAAGCATTAAAACATCCATGGTATGTACAGGACATGCATCAGTAAATTACATAGCTATATAGTTTCCAGAATGAAACAGTTTACCTGTATGGCACTAACAATGGGGGGTTCGGAAACCGGATTTTCATACAAAGCTATGTTGTTTGCAAGAACAATTCAGTCAACCAGATAGGCAGGGGAGCAGAGGGGTCTACCAAGTCCATAATTTCCTGGTCCTTGCTAGCCACTGGAAGTTCACTTATTCAGAAGAGAACACAGATTTTTGTGACCAACGTTTTAATATCAAAGCGGCCAAAATCTTCCTCCACTGGACCTGGTTCCCCGCAGAAAAAGTATTGGAGCCAGGCAAAAGAAGTTAGCAAGTGAGAAGATACTGAGCATTTATATTCTTTTTCTTGGAAAAGGTGTTAGATAATGGCACGACCTGCCATCTCAACAAATAGAAGCCTTCAAGGAGGAGATCATGGGAAATGCTTGTGGACCTACAAGAAGAAAAGGTACACCTAGTGTTATAACTCCTGAAACCTTGATAACCCTCTAATCTGGAGCTATTTGTCGAAAACCATTAGCCCCCGCCATCATCTTATGCTGCCATGAATGCCATACCATGTCTCGAAACTCAGGCAGGGAAATCACCGCAGGATTTGCATGATATTTGAAATATTTTGATGAAGTTTAAACATTTTGGCATAGAAGTCAGGCCTGTTCCAAACTCTGTTACATGAAGTTAAAACTGGTCTATTGTCTTAAGTCACCCCTTTCAGATGCAAAATTGTCTTCGTTCTTGAGTATAGCCTCAGAGCCTTTTTGATTATTGCAATGCATATTTTTACTGGGGGCATTCCGTTGTACCTGCTAAGATTGTTTGACTAGCTAAGCAAGTTGAATTTAACATATGCAGGATTCCAAGATCCAGAAAGCAAATCTTAAAAAACAGACAACAAAACAAAAGACAGCAGTCACTATCTTTCACATTTTAACTTTAAGTTTGGTACAAACATGAAGAAGCACAACCATGTTGTTTTCCATCCATCGAATGGTAAAACTTTTTAGGATTTGTCTGAGGAAATCAAATATTGATACAGGGTAAGTATTTGGCTAGAATCCAATCTATATGTCTAACATGAATACTATTTTCTCACGGATCTCTAAGATAAATGAACCGTATAGGAAGAGATGGAGAACAAAAATAACTTGAGGCATGCTTCTGCCTGCAATAATGCAACTCAAATAACATTATACTTCCTCCTTTTGGTTACCAACTCATAGAGCTTTCAATTGCAGATATCTAGGGTGATAAGAAATCCAACTCTTGCAGGCTGATGCACAATGATAGCTCTGTGAATGATGTAAATTTTCATATGGTTCCTGCCTTTTCCATTTCAATCATTAAACCATAAAAAGCAAGATTCCACCTTGAAAATTGCACCTGCCAATCCCCAATTTCTCATGCTTTCTGTACTAGATTCTCAGAGTCTCCCAGCTCCACTTCACTTACTTGCCATTCATTATGATTTTGAAAAAGCAACTCAATCTGTTCCAATGATTTTCCCTTTGTCTCTGGAACAAGTTTGTAAGCAAAGAGAACAGAAAGAGCTGACAACAGTGAAAAGAGGAAAAAGGTTCCAGCCATTGTAATTGTACGAGAGAGAGATAGGAATGACATGGAAACAAAGCCACTGCATACCCTGTTACCTACAGCCCCAAGAGCAGATGCTTGAGCTCGCAACCTCAAGGGAAAGATTTCGGATGTCACAATCCAGCAAATAGGACCCATTCCCACTGAAAAAAAAGCTACATTACCACAAACACACAAGACAGTCAGTGCAATTCCAAGCTGCCCATTCCCCAGTAAGGCAAGGCTAAGGCTTAAGGTAAACAAACAGACAGTCATTCCAATTGTGCTCACATAGAGCAAGGGCTTCCTCCCAACTCTATCAACAAGAAATGTAGCAACCAATATAAAAGCAGTCTTTGTGACACCCACAGCAACTGTTGCAGCAAGAAGCTTAGTATTATTCTCAATTCCAGCACCCTTGAAGATTTCAGGGCTATAATACACAGTTGCATCTATTCCAGTGATTTGTTGGAAACACTGGATTCCAAATCCAGTGATCAGCATCCGGCGAAGTGGAGGAGAAGGGCTTAGCAGTTCACGCCACACAGGTTTCTCTTCATTCTTCTCTCCATTAGACATTCCAGCGGCTGCTACTATTTCTGAGAGCCTCTCATCCACCTCTTTCTCATTTTCATTTGTTTTTAGTAGCACAGATCTTGCTTCTTCAACTCGGTTCTGCATGACCAACCACCTTGGTGATTCAGGGATAATAAAAAGTGCAAACCCTATGAAGACTGAAGGCAAAATTCCAACAGCCAGCATCACCCTCCAGCTTGTATGTACTGAAAGGCCGGAAAATGCATAATTTGAGACATAACCAAGCAAAATTCCTACATTTATGAAAATCTCTGGGAAGGAGGTAAGAGAGCCTCTATCAACAGTGGGTGATATCTCAGCAATATAGACTGGAGCAATCATGACTCCAAAGCCTATACCAACCCCAGCCAAAACTCGTCCTATCATTAGTACTTGGAATGAAGGTGCAAGTGTCATAATAGCTGCACCAATTTGAAACACAACAGCAGCAAAGGCCATTGTCCACTTTCTACCAATAATATCGGATGTCCTTCCACCAGCTAAGCTACCCAAAAGTGAAACGATGCTTAAAATCCCAACTAGAACTTCTTCTTGCACCTCAGTTATCTTCAGATCTTCCTGTATAAATATAATTGCTCCACTCATGACACCTACATCTGTACATAAAAGAGAAATTCTTAGCTGCAAAGTGTACTAAAACTGGTTGTTAGGTGGAACACTATCAAAGTAGGTAGTTGAGAATGAACTTATTCTTGACAATATACAGTAGCAGATAATATTTTGCAGGTACACATCATGAGGATCAGTGACAAAGTTTATGATCAAGGCTAGAGCTTCTAAGGATGGAGAAATGAAGAAAATTAAAGGAATACAACCTACAGGACTTCTTGGCAATGTTCCTAAGTTCATGGATTACTTTATTCAGAGAATTCAGTGGATTGAACGTGAAGCTCTCATGTAAGAACTTTTATAATGAATTTGAAAATCTTTTTCACTAATCTTAAGTTTTACATTCTGCACTGACTAGAAGAGAAGAAAAAGGAGGGAAAGGAGTTTTAAAATACTTATGAGAACCATTATACCCCAAATAAATAGACTGCTTCCAGAAATTTGGGATATATGGAAGCATCCATTATTGTAAAAAATATTATTAAACAGTTCCATCAACTAGTGGAAAGATAGAATTTCCCGACTAAATTTGGGTTTTCATTATTCATGCAGGTTAACTGTAACAGCATTTTGGTCTCTGTCGGTTAAGTCTAAGGTTACTACAAAACAAATATGCCAGCAAAAATGAGTTAGCTGATGCTATGTAAAATATGGAAGCATGTTTTTCCTGAATGTTCAACTACATGATCTCCATTAACGATTTGCAAGCCCCAAAATGGATCACCGATGCATCCTCAACGAAG
The DNA here is from genome assembly GCA_030761205.1 of Fremontodendron californicum. Classification (NCBI taxonomy): domain Eukaryota; kingdom Viridiplantae; phylum Streptophyta; class Magnoliopsida; order Malvales; family Malvaceae; genus Fremontodendron; species Fremontodendron californicum. The sequence continues at coordinate 6,028,958 of JAULJL010000025.1, read as the reverse complement.
ATGAGCAATAATAAGATATCCCGGGTACACAAACTAAGATCTGCTTATGATGATAGAATGAAGGAAATAGATTTTGAGCCAAAATGGTGATCTTTAAGCATCCCAAGGATAAAACGCAAAGGTGGCAATCAACCACTCACCCAAGTTAAAGTTTCTAAATTACTGTTAAGTGGTGCTAAGTCTTGGTTTTCCTATAATCTATATTCAAGTTGAATCTTTCCATCTATTGCCAATTGATGAAAAAAAAAAAAAAAAAAAAGAACAAAGAAAATGAAAAACTATGAAAATTCCAATATTCCCAGAAAGAAAAAGAGCAAGTCCTGACTTTTGAAGCAATCAAAGCAAACAGAAAATATGAGAGATGAAGAGAGAAAAACTCACCATAGCCAAGAAGAACATTGTTGAGAGATGCAAAAATAGCACAAGCAAGAACATATTTCCTGGTACTTTTCTTCCTCTCTAGTTGATGATGATGATGTAAAGCATCATCATCAAAATCATCTGATAGCTCAGAATCCATTCTCTTGTACTTGTTCTTGTTCCCCAAAGACAAAGCCATTTCCCCATTCCCATTTTCTTGGACACCCACCAACCCCATAGTTCTCCTTCCTTTGATTCCTCCCCTCCCCCTGCCTGTTTTAACTCACAAAACAGGAAAAATAACAAAACAGACCCAGAAGTTCCTTTCTGCCTAACAACAACGATTAAACCATGAACTGGGTTTTTAGATCTAAAGCCAGAAGGAAGAAAAAGAAAGTCCAATGAACAAGTGGGTCCTTTTTTTTATCACGCAAGCAGGCCACTTGGTATTTTCCAAAGCTTACTTACATATGCAAATGAAAAAAGGGTCAACATCACAAGGTCTAAACAAAGGTTTTATGGTGTTTTCAAGGTAACAACACAGCTCCTTAAGTATTTAAAATATGCAAGATTCCAAAAACTCTATCAAAATTTTGATAGACTTTTCTCAACTTCTATTAAAGGTTAAATGCCAATAGCAGTACCTTTGAGTATATTTTCTTTATTCATCTTAGTTTTCAGGTTTAAGCAAAATGGAGTTAAGGAAATGCCCTTTTCAAAGCAATCCATGGGTTACTTTCAGCATAAATGTCTTCTAATTGTCTGAATTAGATCTCGTGATTTAGAATGTATTGTATCACATAATTTCAGTAACAAAAACAAATAAAGACTTTTTCTCTGATAACAGGCAGAGTTTGTGAATTTACTCAAATTTTTTACGGTCAACAACATCAACTGGCTTGATTTGTTCAATCCTAATAAGGCATACTTTTCAATTTTCATAACCCTCCTTTGGAAAAAATATGCTTGTATTCCATTTAGGTGGGGTTGGACTTGGTCCTCCAGGTTTTAAAATTCAACCCTCTGAATGAGAACAAGATGATGAATCTTTAAAAGACTTAAATTTACGCGTAAAGTGGAAATTCGCCTTAATTTATGGTGGAATGAAATTAGGGATGGCAGCATATTTTTAAAATGTATGAATTCGATTAATTTATATGATATTCGAATTCATTTATTATTTATTTATTATTCGAATATTACTATCCAAATTTAAATTGAATTGGATAATAATATTTGTCGGATATCTGAATCCGTTTAATATTTGAATTTTTAATAATAAGGGTTCGCATGACAATGTTCGAATCTTTACGCAAGCATAAAATTTTTTATATTTTACAAATATGTAAGCGGATATCGAATTCGGATATTCGATAATATTGGTCTAAAAAAAGTGAATTCAGATAACAGATTTGGATATACATACTATCCAAATCAAAACCAAATCAAAACAAATCCGAATAGCGGATATCCAATAATTCCTATCCAAATTCACTTTGAATCCAATATAAATAATAAATCTAATATTCAAATCTAAAAATTATCTAAATTTATAAAAATCAAATCAAATAATATCAAATATCTAATTTTTTTTATTATCCGTTCTATCTTAAACTCATTAATTAGTTCAGCGTTGGCTTGGGCATGAGAATTTTTCATGCCAATTACGTAAGGGGACAGTGCAATTTCGTTTGTGCAACCCACTCCGTTGATTGGCAAATCAAAGAAGGGCGGCACTCGACAATCGACATGCAAAGATTTTTTACATTCGATTCGGGAAGGTAAAACACCCAAACAAATAATAAAAGTTTTTTTTCTTCTGAATTTTAAAAAGAAAAAAAAGTTAGAACTTAGAAGTTATAAAAAAAAAAAATTTATTTATTTTGCTTTAATCATTCGGCTATTGAACTATTTAGTTTGGTTTGGTCTCACCGACAGTTCCTTTTGTCGTTTTCCATGTCTAGCACGCACATGACTAACGAGCCGTGACTTTCTCAGGAGGAGAAAAAAAAAATTGGGAGAATTTGAAAAACAATCGGTGAATTCAAAAGATTTGTTAAATGATACCATACAAAAAAAATTATTTTTAAAAAGGAAATAAGACTTTGAAAAATTAATAGGAAAAATGGAAATTACTATTATATCCTTGTTCTCCACTAAAAAACCTAAGCAAACTTCTCTTAATTTTGGGGGAAGATAATCACATGGAGGAAGGCCGCCTCCCGTTATACCTTCCTCACATTTTCTTTAGGTTTTTCTTTTTAACTCTGTCTATTTATATAATTTAGTTACATCTTCAATACTCTAAAAGATAATTTTTTAGTTGGGTTTTTGTTTTACTTTTCATTTTTCTTTGTTTTTTTTTTTTTTATTTATTACTTTTGGTTATGAGTTTTGAATTTGGTGATATAAGTGTTTAGAGAATTGTGAGTTTTTGTTGAGAGAGGGAGAGAAGGGGTTAGGACAGAGAAATGGAGGATGGGAGATTGTGACAATGGATTTTCTATGATAAGATGCCACACCTCTTTAATAATGTTTGCGAATTTACTGAAATTTGTAAAGATATAAAAAAAAAATTGAATGGAGAACAGTCGGAGGGAAAAAAAGCAAGCAATGAAAAAGTTGAGGGAAGAAACGGAAGGGAAAGCTTACGAAAGGGAAAGCTTCTTTCATTTTTAATAGCATTCTTTTATTAAGAGTAGATTGGTTTTTGCAATATCTTTTTTTACAATTTTAGCTTTATGCATTTTCATTTCATGAATTACTTTTTATCAGATTATTTATAAACTTGTTTTGATTAGAAGACATTTTTTTAAATTTATCCAAAAAAAATTAGGGTTCATCGATAACATTATCAAATAAGTAAATAAATGAACAAATTTTAAACAAAAGTCTTTTACTAGATTTCTAAAATCGTATAAACTTAAGGCTTTACTTGGTAACTAAAATAGAAAGAGATAAAAATGGAAAAACTATTAATCTAATTATTAGGGTTTATGGATAGTAAAAATTTAGATATCCAACATTATTCGATTTTTTTTGGGATTCGGATAATTTACGGATTCATATATTAGATTTATTATCAATGGTAGGTTCGGAGCGAATTAAGATATGAACTTTTGAATATCCGTTATCCAAATTCCTTTTTATTTTGGTTCAAATAGTGTCGGATATCCGAATCCGCTATTAGAATCCGTTTTATTTGTATGGATAACGGATTTGGATATCCAAATCCAATATTCATTTACATATTTAATTTTTTTTAATTTTTATTTTTTTAAAAATGATTTAATAAATTCGGATATTTAGCGGATTCAAATATCCGACAGATATTGCTTTTAAAATCGGATGCAAATTTTAAAAAATTTAACAGATTCAGATATTTAAAAAATTGCAGATGTCTGATCCGTTGTCATCCCTATTTGTAACTTAATTATTGGTAATGACGGATGGTTTCAAGAGCCTGAGGGGGCCATGGCTCCCCCAAAATTTTTGAAAACCCCATACACACACACACATATATATTATGTTAATTAATCCTAAATTGGTCCCAAAACCCGAATATATCTTTATTCATTTTTTTCAATAATTTATTATTTGTTTGTTGGATTTCACAAATCACTAATCATCAATCACACTTCTTGAAATTAGTATGTTAGTTACAAGTAGATTTGTTTAAGGGTCAGGCTATCCGTCCAAGTTCGAAGGTCTGCCCAATATTTAGGAGTGCTTAGATAAAAATATTGAACCCGAAAAATGAGCTTAGATAAAAAAAAATGAAATTCTTTTTAAAACGAGCTAGGCCTTGGCATGGCATTTTTTACCCAAGCTTGGCTTGGCTCGGCCCGTTTTACTATTAGTAATATAATTTTTAATAAGAATCGATTTTTTTTTAAAAATGATCAATCTCTAGAGAGATCGATCATTCTATATACAAATTTAAGTGGGCTTGGGTAGCATTTTTACATGTTGGGCCGAACCTAAACAAAAATTTTTATCCATATTTTATGTCGAATCGGGCCTAAGCAAACATAACCTTTATTAATATGTGACCTAAACCCGACTCGGCTCGGGGACAAATCTAGTTACATCAATGAATATTTAAAATAAAAAACTATTTACTAATTTAACTCAGTTCTCTCTTTGTAATTACTTTTACAAACAAAAGTAAAATATTCAAAATTTTAGTTATTGATTTAGATTTTTTTTTGGTATTAATTATTGGTGCAGATTAACTCTAGGATTTATAATTTCAACCTTAAATTAAAGCCTTTACTTCTTTCCCAAATATATATTTTTTAATAGATGTTACATTATTTATGAATTTAATTATTGATCATTACTTTTTTAATTATTGAAGATGAGATATAGTGATAGTGTGAAAAAAGAATTAAGAAATTTATCCTAATTCCTTGAAAGATTTTGAAAGTGATAATAATTTGAAAGTCATTTTTAAATTTACTAATTCATTTTATACTCTTTGAAATTTAAATATCATGTAATAAATTGTAAATTTTATAATTTATATGTTCTATGTTGTACATAATATGAGTTCATGTCATGTATATGTTTTTTTAAATTTATCATTTTATTTTAGTATTCACTTATATCTAGAAATCTATTTTTTTATGTTAATAAAAGTATAAAATTTATTTATTTAATAAAATAAATAAAATAAAATTAATTTGGCCCTTCCAAAATTAAACGTCAAGATCCGCCACTGATTATTGGATTGATAAGTTTTCATCCTTACTCTTTTCCATCTTTCTTATCAAGTTTAGCCTAAGTTTCTAACATTTTAATTGACGAAAAATAATGATTCGAATATGAGAGATACCAGTGGTGTAGCAAAAAAAAAACATATTTAATGGGATCAATAAATTAATACTAAAATATTTTCTTGTCGCCTATATTGCAATTGAAGATAAAATGGATGCTATTGTTGTCATTGCGGTCATCGCGATTGTAAATTTTTTCAATTTTGCACAACTTATTATAAAACATAATAATTATAGTTATAATTAGACATGTCCAAGGGTTCATTAAATAAAAAACTTTATTTAAATTTAATTATAAAAAATATATAAAAATTAATATAAAAATAATTTTTTAATAATTTATTAATAGTAAAACAGGTTAATTGGTCGAGCCAGGCCAGGCCTGGCCCGAAACGAGCTTGGACAAGAAAAAAAATCGAGCCGCAGCTCGGCCCATTGACAAGTCTAGTTGTAATAATAAAAATTATTTTTTAATGATTTTTAAAGTAGTTTATGGCACTCTATTATCTTTTATTAACATGAGAAAAATATTATTCACCATTTTTTTTACCATTATAATAAAATATTCATATTTAGAAAAGTATTCATTTTTATTTATGAATTTCTAGGAACATTAATAATTAACAAAGTATAATCATGTTAAACGCCCAACATTCATATTTAATAATATTACAAACTTAAAAATATAATAATTTAAAATTTTATCCACTACAAAATATTGATATATACTCCAATTTTTATCACATGATGGAATGATGAGGAGGATAAAATCATCCACAAATGTGGCTTTTGTCCAAAAACAAAACCATATAAACTAGTATTGTCTCATTGTTCTTGATACATTTGAGGTGGAGAATATATTTGAGAAAGAAAATACATTTGAAGTGGAGGATACATTTGGAGTTGATAGGGCACGAGATAAATAGGAAATGAAAAAAGATTAGGTGGATAATAATCATGTGGAGGTAGATAACCATGAGGAGGTTGAAAATGTAAAGATAATCCCTGTAGATAATAACTTTGAATACTTGCAAATGAATCACTATACCCAAAGTTACTAGAATTTGATCTCCTACCGTAAGACGAAAAGCCTCTAGAAGTATCATATTGGAGCTTCTTGCATTTTCCTTTTGATAGATTTATATGTTCACTTCTATCCATACTAGATTCAATAGATGGATTTTTTCCGTATTTTGTCATGTCAATTAAAAGTCCACCAGTGGCAGCAAGCCTAAATTCTCTATCAAATGGGATAAAAGCCCTATTTTCACCCTTATCACCACTAAAATCAACAGCACCACTATCACTACAATAGCATCACCATCATTAGGTGGACTTAAACCTTCACCATCATCACTCTGATTTGATGTTGTACTTGAACTTGAATGAGACATATTTCTTTCTTGAGATTGATGTGATTGTTTAATATTCATTTCATTATCAGAATTATCCATAGATAACAAATCAGAATTTTCACCATTTAACAAAAGATTTTCTTTGTCTTGCAATCATTCTAAAAGTGGACATCATCTTTAAATATATGGTTCAGGCTAATAGGATTAAAACTAGCATTTATCTCGTAAATGCTCATTCTTTTCTGATGTCTCATTCGTAGCCTCATATTATAATAAGAATAGACTAGTTTTTGAAGGCTTTGAAACTTCAATTTATTTCTTTCCTTGGTGTGAATATAATTAAATGTGATCCAATTTCGTTTGCAATATGATGTAAAAATTGTTTGACTAAGCACTTTAACTACTAGTTTTTGCAATTTAGGGACACACGTATCATGTATCATTCATCACTCAGTTGTATAAATTATTTAAATTTTAAAATAACTTCTGCATGTCCAATACAATTAAATAATATAAAATAGATTAAATTCTTTAATTAATAATTTACTTGAATTCATTTGCTTCAAGACTTCTTGTGCATGTAGAGTACCGAAGGTCTCATGTTTATCCCGAAATAATAGTAACTACACCGTTAAAAAAATGATAATAAATGAAAAAATAATTCTATTTCTAATTATATAAATAAATTTCAAATAATATAAGTAAATACCAACCTAAATAATCGTTTTGATTTGAGTATCCATAGAAGGTTCTAATCTTTCTATTACTCCTATTGTACCTTAAAATATTTCTTTAGATACATTCGCAGAATGTTCCACACCAAATTGAAATTGAGGATTGAGATAATAATATAAATATAATTCATAACAATATCACTTTAAACTTAAAATAATAAAAAATAAATATATAAGCAATTTAAGCATAAAACATAAAACATAAAAGCATTGTTTTAATTACATAAAACATTCTTGGTCTACTTACCAGCTGAATGCAAGTGAGGATGCATGAAATTTCATCTATTGTTAATATATATTTTTTGCATATCCAGTAGAATAACGACAATCTTTTTAAGTGGCCCGTTTAGCTCTATCCACAACCTCATAAATAAGCTTATTGTTGGTTTTTCACCACTATACACAAGATGTAATGCTATTACCAAAGGCTCATAAACTTTTATTTTGACACCTGTTTTTTTTTTTTCAAAAATCTTTTCTAAGAATAATTTTTTTGGCTTTATAATCAAGCACAGACTTTTGTTATCCCAATTTTGATTCTTTAAATTCATGTATATTCATTAATGAATTTTTAGAGTAATATAATTTAAATTATTTTTTTAAACAATGGTATCATAACAATATGCTAGATTTAAATAATTCTACTAGCTAATTACTAAGTACTGACCTTTGAATTGAACGTCTCTATCAAATCTTGCTTTTGCCTCGTTATTTTTTCTAATTGGATGAAACGAATGGCAAATCGGGTAAGAGCATGATGAAGTATTTGCTTCCCCTTATGTATACTTCATCAAATCAATAGTCCAAATGTGATTGTACATAAAACAAGCCACTTTCTTCGTCTTATCCAACACTTTTGCCACAATTTGCTTCTTGCCAATATTCTCAAGGCACAAGTTCAAACAATGAGTTGAACACATTGTCCAATACAAATATTTTCTTTTCTCCATTAACTTTTTTACATCAACATTACTTGCTGCCTCATTATTGTGACTATTTGAATAAAGTATTTTTTTTCCTATTTCCTCCATAGTTTCATCTAACAATCTGTAGTAAAGTTTGGCATCTCTAATATGAACACTTGAGACATCCACAAATTTTAAAAAAAAAATGATTCCTTTATTGCAATAGACAGGGAAATTAATGATGTGCATTTGATTCAAGCAGTTGATCCAACCATCACACATTAAGGGAGCACCCAATTCATTCCAATGAACCTTTAATCCATTAACACATTCATGGACTTGTTGATACTTTGACTCTAAATACATATTTGAAACCTTATAAGGTGTTAGGAAGTTTACATGTTACTCAACTTCTACTGTCAAAGAAACTAAATTATGCAACAATAAGGAGTTTATTAATTGAAAAAGAAGTCAATCATATATTAGAAATTTAGATATTGATTCACTAAAATTCAAACATAAATCATAAATTAATAAATAATAAAATAAATATATAATCATTTAATTTTAATTATTTTTCATCTAACTTATACAAAAAATTTACCCTTAAATTTTCATCAAACTTTTTCCTCTAAAATATCTCTATCTCTATCATATTAATTCCTATTTTTTTTTTCAATTTTGGACTTTCCTCTCAAAAGATTTTCCCTAATAAAATTTTACAAATTAGTTATGAATTTATTATATAATACTTACAATATATACAAAAATTAATTGATTTAACATTTTTATGATAAATTACTTTCAATTTATTATATAATGGATGACATTTTTAATAGTTATTTAATTGCATAAAAATTATATTAATCATAACTAATCTAATAAAAAAAATTAACAACAATATAAATACCAAACCAAAAAGAATTGCTAAATATAAAATCATAAATTAATATATAATAAAATCAATATATAATTATTTAACTTTAATTATTTTTCATCTAACTTATATAAAAAAACAATTACCCCTAAATTTTTATCAAACCATTTCCTCTAATTTTTTCATCAAACTATCTATAATTCTAGATCATATTAATTCTTTTTTTTTTTTCAATTTTGGACTTCCCTCTAAAAATATTTCCCCTTAAATAAAGTTTCACCCTATTAAATTTTCTAAAATTTTAATCTTAACATAATTTACCCTAAATAAAAAAACTTTATTGTTTGCCACTCTGCCTCTTCCCAAATTCCCTGGTTGCCCTAATTTTCCAATTCCCAAACCCAAATTTCCCTAATTTCTTTCTTTCTCTACTCCTGCTCCTAACCCTAAAAGTTTTTTCATCTCTCAGACTCTTAATCTCTCACTGTCACGGTCTCACTTTCACACCTCATTATCAAATCTCACCCAAAACTCTATCTCTCATCTCATCATCTCATCCAAATACCCAGACTGCTAGACACCTTCACTCTGACTCAACAGTTGACTCACTTGACAGTGACACCATCGACAAACAAACCTCCCTTCGGACCTTCCCCTCCAACCTTCAACCCACACCAACCAAGAACCAACCCATGCCTCTGTATGCACTGATTCCCCCTGCCATCAACTCAACGGTTCAACCCTACGTACCTACCCACACCCATTAGGCCAGTACCCACATATCACTCTAGCTTTGGGTATGCTCAATTCCCAACCAAACAGATAGCCTTTAAAGCAATCAAAAAGGTAAATTTGGGTTCTGCAGTGAGGAAAGAAGAAAAATATGAGACATGGACACTGGAAGTTTGGACCAGTGATGGAACACAACAAAAAATTTCAAAGTTTACTTACATTCTTCTATATTTCTTCTTTGATTCTTGAAGTTGAATGACTTAGGGTCGGTAAGTTGATTTGTGAATTGTATTTGTTTATTTTAGATCTAGGTTTTGATTTTTTTTTGGGGAGGGGGGAGGATTGTTGTCTATAATTATATGTGTTGGAAAGTGGAAATAGGATCTTTTTTTTTTTGTTTTAAAATAATTACTTCTGAATTGAATTGGAAACATGAAAAAGTGGTAGCAAAAATAGCGGTCCATTATGGTCGTTATTTTTCATTACACCATTTTTTTTGTTATCTGCTGTTATTTTGTGATTCTTTTCACATCGTCTTTTGGGTATTTATCAGTGATAGAGGGTCCCATTACTCCAAAATAGCGATCGTGACACCGTTGTGCCACCGTTATTTAAAAATCTAGTTGTTCCATTATCAATAAGTCAGATTATGAAAATAGTTCATTTACTTTAGTCAAAATATGCTTTAGTCTGTGTACAATAATTTGATCAAATCAAGTCTCTTTATTTTTCGGGATTTGATATTTTAATCCAGATTCTAATAGAGCTAACATTTCACAATTAAGTTACTGGCATGCCCTTTTTTGTCCACATTGTTGGTATGGGATTTTCATGATCGAAAATGCCACATTGGAAATGCCAACTTGGAATTTCCCTCTATTTTTTCCTTTTTATTCTTTCTTTATTGATTTTTTCTTTCTCATTCTCTATATCTTTTCCATCTCTCACTAGCTTTGAATCTCAAACCAGCCACCACAAAATTTTAGAAACTGACCATTGGGATCGCCGTTAATTACCATGCCTCATCCGGCCGTCGCTAGCCGATCGTCGACCATCGTGCTCTACCAAAATCCACCTAAATGATCATCATTTCCTCATCTTTCACCCTACGAAGTTAGTTTTTACTAAAAAACCCTAAAAATCTTAGATATACAATCCAAGCTCATGTCTCACTACCCAAAAACTCTACCCCGTTGCTCAATTCTTGTGAGGAATCTCAACGCTTAAAAAATCGTTCTTTTTTTCCTTCTCTCTTGCTCTCTGTTCAACCTTTTTTTCATCTTTATTCTCTTTTTCTCTCCATCGCCTCTTCTTACCATTGTTGCCATTGCAAAGAAGTCAAGCATTAGGCAATATTGGGTTTTAAACTTTAATCTAATTTATAAAACCCTAACATAAGCCTTCAAATAGAATAAAAAATACCTTATATTCTCTCAAACAACCTTACTCTTCCTAATATTCTTTTTCCATAGGAAAATTATATCAGCCGACAATAGTAAAGAAGCTCTAAATTCTCACCATGCATACGCAGCTTGCAAGCATCAGAGGAAAAAGTGTGAAAACCACTATGTTTTTGCTCCCCTCTTTTCGGTAAATAGAGCAAATTATTTTCGAGAAGTTCACAAGATTTTTGGCATAAAAAACGTCAAAAGTATCTTGGAACATCTTAGTCCCCAAGAGAGGAAAAAGGTTATCGAGTCCCTTGAATGGGAAGCGTTTGCATGGAAGGAAGATCCAGTTCAAGCTCTTCTAGGGCTTTTCAGGAACCTAGAGAGAGAGCTTGAATTATTGAAAAATTAGCATAATATTCTTGTGCCTTATACGACCAAGTCTAATTTGATTGCATTCAACTACAATACCATAGTTGCCATTGCAAACAACGCTTAAAAAATGGTTTAAAGGGATTTAAATGGTTTCCTAACATATTTGCCCACTCTAGTAACATTTCAAAGAAAAAGAAGTTTCAAGAGTTGACTTTTTTCATTTCCTTGTTCCTAAGGCAAAATGGCAATCTGAACAACCTTGCTTTGTAATTTAAAACTTGTTGAAATAGTTGTTAAAAATGTGCTTAAAAAGTTTTGATATTTCTTTTAAGCCTTTTAAAGCAAAAATGGGATTTTAAGTTATCAAAAATCATATATTAAGCTTGATTGATCTATTCTATCATGTTGTGTATAAATAAACTTGCTTGAATGAATTTTGTGCCATGAATATGTTTTTAACAAACTTTCTGCCTCTTGAATGCTATTTTGTTATATGATTTATATAAGGCCTAAAATGTTTGATTATGAAATTTTCTCATATGAATATGTTCTTAAGGTTTGGACAAGTCTTTTAAGTATTGAATATGTTTGTGAACTTGTCTCAATAACCTTTGGCATCAATGAACTTTTAATATGACATTTGGTATCATTTCCATATATTGAGCTTCGAACTAGTGAAAATATACATGTGTATTTGCTGAATATATGTGTTTTTGTCATGTTTATATGCATATTTCAAACATGTTGGAAGTTGTCTTATTGCATAAAATTTGTCACAACTTAGTCGCATACTTTAAAAAGACCAAAGTGACTCATTTGCAAAATAATTTCAAACTTGATTCATAAGTTGTTTTTGATCCAAACTTTTTGATCTTATAAGTCTCAAGTGATGTTAACATGTTACAAATCTTGCTTTTGTTTAAAAATATCAGACATCCTCATTTGGTATAAAAATAAAAAAAATTACAAAATTGTATTGATTTTTGCTGGAAAAAAGGGGAAGGGTCGATCCCTCATTCAAATACGATCGATCCCCCAGGCCATATTTGGGTCAAAAATGTTATTTTCTTCATTTTTAATGGGATGATGCTCTAAATGCTTCAATTCTATGATTTCTCAATTTGATTGACATTATTTCTTAAATCATCATGTGTTTATATGTATGAATTCAGTCTTGATGAATATTTTACAAATCAAATGTATGATTATGGAAAGAATCTTGATATATATGGATTCTTTATGCCTTATTGGTAATTCAAAATTAAATTCATAACTTCTGCTTGAACATTTATGCATAATGAACTCCTTGATCTTCAGGAAATACATTGATTGTTGGTTCATCTATTGTTTTGGTCAAGATATATGCTTATATGATTATTGTTCTAGCTTGACCTTAGATGCTTAAAACTTTTTAACTTAAGCTGAATAGTGGTTTTCATTGAATATTATTTCTTAAAATTGGTATCATTTGAGTTTAATGAAGATATTTTCATAACATTTGGTATCTTTTTGCTACTAATATATTTGCAAAGAATTTCTCTAAGTCTATGCAGGGTAAAATAATGATAAAGCTTATATTCCTTTTTGGACACTTACACTTGTGTTTCAAATACAAGTAAAAAAAGCATGCCATCTTCATCAAAATCAAGTCTAGTATATCAAGGACTTGCTTAAACATTTGGTATGAAGGATTCAAAGTCAAATGAGCATATCAACAAAGCTTGGTAAGACTGGAGGTAAATGCTAATCCTATGATATACAAGTTCATAACTATTGGTATTAAGTTTGATGACATACATGAGTTAGATAACACTTGGTATCAAATTTTTGTCATGATGCTTGAAAAGTTTGCTTTGTATGAATCTTTGAACATGTCTATGAGTTGAACATATTGATATTTCTTGAATTTTAAATAGACTTGACTCATGGATCATAATCTTATGTCTTGACATTCTTATATATGTTCATTTATTAAGTTAAACCATCTCTTGAAATAACATATACCATCTTATGCTTAAATTCTTGCATATGTTTGAATTGGATATATTGCTATATTTTTGTGTACTAACAATTGATATGATGTTTTACATCTTAATTGCTTAATTGGTATTCTTGTCTAAATCATAAATGAGCTTATATTTTCATATGTATAATTATTTTAAGTATGTACTTAAATGACTTCCATATGTATGATTACTTGATTATGAGTACTATGCATAAAGCTATTTCTTTTTTATTACTCATGATCTTGAGACTTTGTGCTTTTCAAATGAATACTTTGATATTGAACTTTTGATTGAACTTCATTGTTTATTTTAACAATTGGTATTGAACTTCATTCCTTAACAATTGGTATACATGATTGTGTTTCTCTCGTTACATTGTCCTTAGCTTTGAATTGATCTCATTTTTTATATAACAAAAAGGGGAATAAGTTTTATATGAACAAATTTGCTTTAAATGAACAAAAAAATGGAAGAATTAGATGAAAAGCAAAAATGAGGAGAATTTTCATATGTGCTTAAATGTTTCTATCTTATAAATATGAATTATGTTGGATATTGGCTTTAAATGCTTTTGGATATTGTGGATTGAAAGTGTCCTTTCTTATGCTTGCAAAGTTGAAAAATGCTTTTATTAAGGGGGAGCTTTTATTGAAATTCTTTATTTCTTAAATGATTTAGGGGGAGTGTTTAGAAGCAAATTTATCTTAAGTTTTGTCTTAGCAGAAAGAGGAGATTGTTAGCTTTGAATTTATCTTAATTTTGAAATGATAAAATCTTAAACTTAATTAGCTTGATACTCAATGTTTTCAATTTATTTTTCTTTGAATTATTTTGAAAATATTTTGGAAAATGCTAAAATATTTTGGACTCCTTATTTTTCTCAAAAATACATGTTCTTGAATGAATATTTATGGTAAAATTATTTTTGAGAAAATCAAACCCTTTTTCAAGGTCAAATTGGTCAATTTAGTATTTTTCTTTGAATTATTTTGAAAATGCTAAAATATTTTAAATTTCTTGTTTTTCTCAAAAATACATGTTCTTAAATGATTAATTATGTTAAAATATTTTTTAGGAAAAATCTATCCTTTTTGAAGGTCAAATTGAATCATTCATTCAAAACTCACTTTCTACGAAGGTAGAGGATCCATCCTTTCACAAAAGGATCCATCTTTTAGTGAAAATTCACTTTTTAGAAGGGTAAAGGATCGATCCCTACACGAGAGGATCGATCCCTTAGTGCTCTAGATTTTAAATTTAGGAACAGAAGCAAAATTCACTTTCTAGAAGGGCAAAGAATCAATCTCTTCAAGCAAGGATGATCCCTTGGGTTCTCAACGGGCATATTTTCAAATTTTAAAAGAGATAATCGATCCTCTCATGCAAGAATCGATCCCCTTGGTGCTGGGTAGTTTCTAAAGCTTGATTTTTTGAAATTCCAACGACTCTTTTCCATCCCAATCCATTCCCAATGGTCATAAATCATACCTAAGCTATAAAAGGGACTCTCCAACACTTCTAAGAGAAGAGACACCAAGAGAGAAAAATCAAAGCAAAATATTTCATCGCTCTCAAGCTTTCAAGAAGTTTTCTTTGTTCTAAGCTAAATTCTTTCAACCTTTCTTGTATTCCTTTGTAAAAATACCATTGTATAGTCTTTATTTGTTGTGCTAAACCTTATAAACACTTAGCCTTCTATAGTTCCTTCTTGTTTACCCAAATACCTTTGTAAAAGGGGGAGGTTTCTACTTAAGCCTTAAAAGGTAGAGAGGTTCTATCTTAGCCTAGAAAAGATATGGGGGTAGAGGTTGCTATCTAAGCCTAAGCAAAAGATATGGAGTGTAAAGGTTATATCTTGTCCGAGAAAATGTAGCAATTCAAGATAGTGAATTGGAAACTCCTTGGCAAAGAAGGCTAAGAGAGAATGTAGGCACGAGGTTGAACCTCTATAAATCACTTTGTTTGATTTTTTTTCCTACTCTTTTTACTTGATTTATTTGTTTATTTACTTGCCAAATTAAGTATATAGTTTAAATTTATCAATATTATTACTTATGCTTTAATTTCGCAATTAATTTTTAAAAATCAATTCACCCCTCTTGATTTAATCACCACTTTGAGCTAACACTGACTTTAAGGGGGAAAAAAGACCCCATATGACAAGTGCTAACAAAGACCAGAAACTTGAATTAAATGCTAAGAAAAAGCACCCTTTGGCCAAGTATCCTATAAAGAGATTCCCAAGAGCTAGAAGTATTAAAGGAATGGCCATAGGAATGAATGCATTATGACATTGTAAGATGTCTCGCTTGAATGAATTAGTTGGTAACGAGCTCTTTATACCTCTGACCATTATATGCTTTAAAGTTGACATAGGTTAATTCTTAGTTGTAATAGCTATAAAAGACTATGAGTGTGTTGGGAGTTTATTTACTCTGAGTGTGTTTGTGTCTTATAAATGGTTGTCTTGTTTGTAGTGCTACTGTAACTTAAGAAATCCTGGACAAGGATACATGTCAACAGTGAAGGATCTTGACATTTGATTTTGAAGGGATCAATTAATATTATATTTTATATTATATTTGATCAATCATATATATATATATATATTTATACACAAATAATATATTAATAAAAAGTAACCAATCTCATAAAATTATAAAATAAAAATATTACTATGATAACATTAAACTTTCAAGGATAAAAAGGCTTTCAAATTAATAGTAAAAAGAAAAGACCATATATATTCATCCAATATTATACCCATTTCACACAAATATAGTATACAAGTTTTCAAAATTCTATTATAACTCATATAAGTTTTAGTACTTTTCACTTAAGTTTCTAGATAAGAAGTGAGTGTGTGAAATGAATGTGTTAGCTTTGAATTGATCTCAATTTTGAAACTACAAAATCTTAAGCTTAATTAGCTTGATAATAAATGTTTTCATTTTAACATTTTTCTTTTAATTATTTTGAAAATATTTTGGAAAATGCTAAAATATTTTAAATACCTTAGCTTTCTCAAAAATACATGTTCTTAAATGTATATCTATGATCAAAATATTTTTGAGACAATTTGACCTCTTTTAAATATCAAAGAAAACATTTTTTAAATGAAAGGATCGAACCCCTAAGATAGAGGATAGATCCTGGGATCGATCCAAGGATCGATTCCAAGATCGATCCCATGAGAGTCAGTAGCTAGTTGAATTTTGCAGGACAGTAGGGGATCGACCCCCCTAAGGAGAGGATCAATCCCATGGGCTCCAACGGTCATATTTTGGTTTGGAACAAGTAAGCGATTGATCAACTCATGTAAAGGATCGATCCCTTGCTTGTTGGGCAGTTTTTCAAGTACTATTTTTCAAGCTCCAACGGCTCTTTTCCATCCCAATCAACTCAAAACGGTCATAAATCATATTCTAGGTATTAAAGGGACTCTCCAACACTTCGAAGAGCAAGAGAACCAAGAGAGAAAGATCAAATATATTTCATCTCTCTCAAGCTTTCAAGAAGTTTTCTTTGTTCTAAGCTAAATCCTTTCAATCTTTCTTGTATTCCTTTGTAAAAGCACCATATAGTCTCTATTTGTTTAGCTTAACCTTGTAAACATCTAGCCTATTAGAGGTTCATCTTGTTTACACAAATACCTTTGTAAAAAGGGGAGGTTACTATTTAAGCCTTAAAAAGGTAGAGAAGTTCTATCTAATCCTTGAAAAGATAGAGGGTAGAGGTTGCTATCTAAGCTTAAGCAAAAGATAGAGATTGTAAAGGTTACACCTTGTCCTAGAAAAGGTAGCAATTCAAGATAGTGAATTGGGAACTCCTTGGCAAAGAAGGCTAAGGGAGAAAACGTAGGCACAAGGCCGAACCTGGATAAACCACTAGTGTTTGATCTTCTTTCCCTACTCTTTTATGTACTCTATTTGCATATTTACTTGTCATTTTGAGTATATTATTTAAATTTTTCAATTTCATTACTTGTGCTTTAATTCTACAATTAATTTTTAAGAAATCAATTTACCCCCATCTTGATTTAATCACCACTTGAGCTAACAATTGGTATCAGAGCTTTGGTCTCTTTTGTAGTTCTAACAACCTTGAGAAAAGATCATTTTCAAAGTTCAAAGAAAATGCAAAGTGGTGACAAGATGCTCAATGCCCCAAAGCTTGTAAATTATGAAGTATGTCTCATGGCCTTTGAAACTATGGCTACACCTATTGGTCAAGAAAGGCATTCTATTGTGAGACCTCCACTTTTCAATGGTGATGACTACTTTTATTGGAAAACTAAGATGAAACTCATTGTCCAAGCAAATGATTATGAGGTTTGGAGAATAATCATGAATGGTCCACTCATCCCAATGAAGAAAGTTGGTAATGTGGAAATGCCTAAGGAAGAAGAGGAATGGAATGTACAAGATACAAAGATGGCTCAACTCAATGCCAAATCTATGCACACTCTATTTTGTGCGTTGGGTCCTAATGAGTACAATAGAGTATCCCTTGTGTGACAGTGCCAAACAAGTATGGGATAAGTTGGCCATCATTCATGAAGGAACAAGTCAAGTCCAGGAATCAAAGATTGGCGTGCTCACACTTGACTATGAGCTTTTCAAGATGAAATCCGATGAAAGCATCAAGGATATGTCCAATAGATTTACGGATATCATTAATGGGTTGAAGGACCTTGGCAAGACATATCCAAACAAGGAGATGGTCAAGAAATTATAAAATAGTCTTCCAAAATCTTGGGAAGCTAAGGTGACCGCTATTGAAGAGTCTAAAGATCTCAACTTTCTCTCTTTGGATGAGCTTATTGGTTCTCTCTTCATTTATGAAATGAAGATGAAGTGTGGACAAGAGCAACCAAAGAAGGATAATGTTGCTTTAAAATCAGCCATCAAAAGGAGAGAGAATAATGATGATGAAGAGGATGGTGAAGATGAAGAGATGGTCATGTTTTCCAAGAGGTTCAAGAAATTCATCAAGATGAACAAGGGCAAAAGATCTCAAAAGGGCAAGGAAGATCAAGTTGTATGCTATGTGTGCAAGAAACCGGACCATGTCAAGTATGATTGTCCTTTAGGGAAAAGCAAAATGCCAAGAAGAAAGCAATGATAGCCATATGGAGTGGAAGTGACACTTCCGATGATTATTATAACTTCAATGATGATGTGATGCCTAACCTATGCTTTATGGCTCTTGAAGATCCCAAGGTAACCTCTAAATCTTGTGATTACAATTCTTATACATTTGATGAATTGCAAGATGCATTTGATGAGTTAGCCATAGAATTAGAAGAAATGAATTTAAAATACAAGAAGATAATTTCTAAACTAAAAGTTGAAAATGGATTTTTGGTAAAAAGAAAGGATGATTTGGAAAGGAAAAATGAGACATTGAAAATGAATTTTGACAATTGCCAAAAGAAAAATGAGATATAGAAAAAGAGAACCTTTATTTGAAAATGAAACTTGAAAATTGAAAAACAAATAGTTTTTGAAAAATCTTTACACTCCAAAATGACCAAATGTGCTTATTGTGATTATCATGGTCATACTATACCAACTTGTCCTATTAAGATAAAAAAATTCCATATAGATTTAGGCAAGTATGGGTTCCAAAAGGAACAAGAGATTTGGTGACTAACTTGCAAGGACCCAAAGCAATTTGGGTACCAAAATAAAATGATTGTCTCTTGTAGGTGTGCTAGGGCAAGGAGGAACAAAGTGCTTTGATTGGATGCTCTAGACACAAAATTGGATATGTGTAACCTCTAAGCCTAAATTATTTTGGATGAGAAAATTGGTTGCCTATGTTTGGTTAATTACTTGAGTGCTTTATGTTTATATTTCTTTGATTGGTGAAATTGATGTTGTGATTAATTTCTTGAGATATTGTTATTAGAACATGAGGTTAAACATGACCTTATGAACAAATGTTTGATTTTGATGGTATCATGCTTTGAAGAATTATGTTGTATGCTTGAATGATTAAGTTGTATTTATGCACATCTTTAGGGGGAGCATTCAAAGCTTAATGATTTTGAGATTTCAAGTTTTACATAAATGTGAAAATTTGTTTTAGCAAGTTCTTAATGCTTTTGAATATCTTGAGTTTATTGTCTCAAACTTGCTCAAACAAAGAAGTTTATTGTCTCATGTTGTTTTCAAGCAAATATAGGGTTTGAAGAATTGACTTTTTGATTTTCTTGTTTCTAAGGCCAAATGATCACTTGAACAAATTTGTTTTATCATTTGACACTTGTTGGAAAGGTTCAAGTTGGTTAAAAATGAGATTAACAATTTTTACTATTTTTCAAGGCTTTTTTCCAAGCAAAAATGAGGTTTTATGGTACCAAAAATCAAAATCTTGAATATATTAAGCTTTGATTGATCTATTCTATCATGTTGTGTATAAATAAACTATCTTGAGTGAGTTTGGTGCCATGAACATGTTTTGACAAACTTTATACCTCTTGAATGCTATATGGACATTTTGCTTATATGAGGATTATAGAGTTTACTTATGAAATTGTGCTCATATGAACATGTTTTATGGCTTGAACAAGTTTGGTGAACATTGAATATGCTTATGGACTTGTCTATGCATCTTTTGAATGAAAAATATCATGTTCAATGCTTTAAGGTTGCCTAATGTACTATTTATTGCATTATATGACTTTTGCAAAACCTTTTCAAAATTTGTTTTAAAAGTTGTTTGATCCAAATTTCATGTTCTTACAAATCTCAAATGATGTTTTTGACATGTTACAAGTCTTATGTTTGATTAAAAACATCACACATCCTTATTTGGTATAAAAAAATTACAAAATTGCATTGATTTTTGCTGGAAAACAGGGGAAGGATGGATCCCTCATTCATAGGGGATCGATCCCACATTCAAAGAGGCTCGATCCTTCATTCATAGAGGATCGATCCCGTAGGCCAGTTTTGGGCCAAAAATGTTGTTTTCTTCATTTTTAATAGGATCTTGCACTAACATGCTTCAATTTTATGATTTCCCAATCATGATTGACATTATTTCTTGAATCATCATGTGCTTATATGTATGAATTCACTCTTGGTGAATAATTTTACAAATCAAATGGCATGATTATGGAAAGAATCTTGATATATATTGATTTTTTGTGCTTTATTGATAATTCAAGATAAAATTCATAACTTATGCTTGTAAATTTGTGCATAATGAACTTCTTGATCTTCATTGAAATACATTGATTGTTGGTTCATCTATTACTTTGGTCAAGATATATGCTTATATGTTTATTGTTTTAGTTTGACCTTATATGCTTAAAATTTCCTTTGTTAAGTTAAATTCTTAATGGTTTTCATTGAATACTATTTCTTAAAATTGGTATCATTTGAGCTTAATGAATATATTTTCATAACACTTGATATCTTGGTACTACTAATGAATATATTTTCCAAGATTTTCTCTAAGTCTATGCAAGGTAAAATGGGGATAAAGCTTACATTTCTTTGTGGAGAACTTACACTTGCATTTCAAATACAAGCAAACAAAGCATGCCATCTTCATCAAAATCAAGCCTAGTACTTCAAGGACTTGCTCAAACATTTGGTATGAAGGATTCAAAGTCAAATGAGCATATCAACAAAGTTTGGTAAGAATGGAGACTCATAACTATTGGTATTAAGTTCGATAGCATACATGAGTTGAATGACACTTGGTATCTCTTTATGTCATGTATGCTTGAAAAGTTTGTCTTGTATGAATCTTTGAGTTAACCATCTCTTTAAACAACAATTAGTATCATACCTTGTGCTTACATGTTTGCATATATTTGAATTGGACATATTGCCATATTTTTATGCTTTTGTATTAACAATTGGCAAGAAAATATTAATAATTGGTATAGTGTTGGTACTAACAATTGGTATGATGGTTTTCTTTTTAATTGCTCAATTGATTTTCATGTCTATTTCATAAGTGAGCTTATACTTTTCATATATATGATTTCTTTTTCTTTTTTTGTGCTTAAATGACTTCCATAGGTATGATTGTTTGATTGTGAGTATTATGCATAAAGATAACAATTGGTATTTGCTTTAATAACAATTGGTATTTTTTTACTCATGATCTTGAGAATTTGTGCTTAAAGGATTTCAAATGAATACAAGATTATCTTGAACCCTTGATTGAACTTCATTGTCCATTTTAACAATTGGTATACATGATTGTTTTTCTCTTGTTGCATTGTCTTTATCTTTGAATTGATCTTCTTTTTGATATAACAAAAAGTGGAGAAGTTTAATATGGACAAATTTGCTTTAAATGAACAAAAAGAGAAGAATTAGATGAAAAGCAAAAAGTGGGAGAGTTTTCATATGTGCTTAACTGTTTTCTATCTTATGAATATGAATTGTTTTGGATATTGTGCTTAAATGTTTTTGGACATTGTGGATTGAAAGTGTCCTTGCTCATTCCTAGCTTGTTCATGCAAAGTTGAAAAGAATGTTTTTATTAAGGGGGATCTTTTATTGAAAATCTTTATTTCTTTAATGGTTTAGAGGGAGTTTATAAGCAAATTTATCTTAAGTTTTGTCATATCAAAAAGGGGGTAATTGTTAGCTTTGAATTGATTGCAATTTTGAAATAACAAAATCTTAGGCTTAATTAGCTTGATAATTAATGTTTTCATTTTAACATTTTTCTTTTAATTATTTTGAAAATATTTTGGAAAATGCTAAAATATTTTGAACTCCTTAGCTTTCTCAAAAATACATGTTCTTAAATGTATATCTATGATCAAAACATTTTTGAGACAATTTTACCTCTTTTAAATATCAAAGAAAACATTTTTTAAATGAAATGATCGATCCCCTAAGATAGAAGATCGATCCCATGAGAGTCAGTAGCTAATTGAACTTTGCAGGACAGTAGGGGATCGACCCCCTAAGGTGAGTATCGATCCTATAGGCTCCAACGGTCATATTTTGGGTTGGAAAAAGTAGGGAATCGATCCCCTCATGTAAAGGATCTATCCCTTGCCTGTTGGGCAGTTTTTCAAGTACGATTTTCGAAGCTCCAACGGCTATTTTCCATCCCAATCAACTCCAAACGGTCATAAATCATATTCAAGGTATTAAAGGGACTCTCCAATACTTCCAAGAGAAAAAGACACCAAGAGAGAAAGATCAAATATATTTCATCTCTCTCAAGCTTTCAAGAAGTTTTCTTTATTCTAAGCTAAATCCTTTCAATCTTTCTTGTATTCCTTTGTAAAAGCACCATTGTATAGTCTTTATTTGTTGAGCTTAACCTTGTAAACACTTAGCCTACTAGAGGTTAATCTTGTTTACACAAATACCTTTGTAAAAAAGGGAGGTTACTACTTAAGCTTTAAAAAGGTAGAGAGGTTCTATCTAAACCTTGAAAAGATAGAGGGGTAGAGGTTGCTATCTAAGCCTAAGCAAAAGATTGAGATTGTAAAGGTTATACCTTGTCCTTGAAAAGGTAGCAATTCAAGATAGTGAATTGGGAACTCCTTGGGAAGGAAGGCTAAGGGAGAGGACGTAGGCACAAGGCTGAACCTCTATAAACCACTAGTGTTTGATCTTCTTTCCCTACTCTTTTACATACACTATTTGCATATTTACTAGTCATTTTGAGTATATTATTTAAATTTCTCAATTTCATTACTTGTGCTTTAATTCTACAATTAATTTTTAAGAAATCAATTCAACCCCCCTCTTGATTTAATCACCACTTGAGCTAACAATTGGTATCAGAGCATTGGTCTCTTTTATAGGTCTAACAACCTTGAGAAAAATCATTTTCAAAGTTCAAAGAAAATGCAAAATGGTGACAAGATGCTCAATGCCCCAAAGCTTGTAAATGATGAAGTATGTTTCATGGCCTTTGAAACTATGGCTACACTTATTGGTCAAGAAGGGCATTCTATTGTGAGACCTCCACTTTTCAATGGTAATGACTACTCTTATTGGAAAACTAGGATGAAACTCTTTGTCCAAGCAAATGATTATGAGGTTTGGAGAATATTCATGAATGGTCCACTCATCCCAATGAAGAAAGTTGGTAATGTGAAAATGCCCAAGGAAGAAGAGGAATGCAATGCACAAGATACAAAGATGGCTCAACTCAATGCCAAGGCTATGCACACTCTCTTTTGTGCCTTGGGTCCTAATGAGAACAATAGAGTATCCCTTTGTGACAATGCCAAACAAGTATGGGATAAGTTGGCCATCATTCATGAAGGAACAAGTGAAGTCAAGGAATCAAAGATTGGCTTGCTCACACTTTACTATGAGCTTTTCAAGATGAAATCCGATGAAAGCATCAAGGATATGTCCGATAGATTTACGAATATCATTAATGGGTTGAAGGCCTTTGGCAAGACATATCCAAACAAAGAGATGGTCAAGAAATTGTTGAATAGTCTTCCAAAATCTTGGGAAGCTAAGGTGACCGCTATTGAAGAGTCTAAAGATCTCAACTTTCTCTCCTTGGATGAGCTTATTGGTTCTCTCTTCACTTATGAAATGAAGATGAAGCATGGACAAGAGCAACCAAAGAAGGATAATGTTGCTTTAAAATCAACCATAAAAGGGAGAGAGAATAATGATAATGAAGAGGATGGTGAAGATGAAGAGATGGTCATGTTTTCCAAGAGGTTCAAAAAGTTCATCAAGATGAACAAGGGCAAAAGATCTCAAAAGGGCAAGGAAGATCAAGTTGTATGCTATGTATGCAAGAAACCGAACCATGTCAAGTATGATTGCCCTTTATGGAAGAAGCAAAATGCCAAGAAGAAAGCAATGATAGCCATATAGAGTGGAAGTGACACTTCCGATGATGATTATGACTTCAATGATGATGTGATGCCTAACTTATGCTTCATGGCTCTTGAAAAGCCCAAGGTAACCTCTAAATCTTGTGATTACAATTCCTATACATTTGATGAATTGCAAAATGCATTTGATGAGTTAGCCATAGAATTTGAAGAAATGGATTTAAAATACAAGAAGATGATTTCTAAACTAAAAGTTGAAAATGAATTTTTCGTAAAAACAAAGGATGATTTGGAAAGGCAAAATAAGACATTGAAAATGAATTTTGACTCTTGCCAAAAGAAAAAATGAGATTTTGGAAAAAGAGAACCTTGATTTTAAAATGAAACTTGAAAATTGAAAAAAAAAATTAGTTTTTGGAAAATCTTTACACTTCAAAATGACCAAATGTGCTTATTCTGATAATCTTGGTCATACTATACCTACTTGTCCTATTAAGAGAAAAATTCGATATAGATTTAGGCAAGTATGGTTCCAAAAGGAACAAGAGATTTGGTGACTAACTTGCAAGGATCCAAAGAAATTTGGGTACCAAAATCCAAATGGTTGTCTCTTGTAGGTGTGCTAGGACAAGGAGGAACAAAGTGCTTTGATTGGATGCTCTAGACACAAAATTGGATATGGGTAACCTCTAAGCCTAAATAGTTTTGGATGAGAAAATTGGCTCCCTATGTTTGGTTAATTACTTGAGTGTTTTATGTTTATATTTCTTTGATTCGTGAAATTGATGTTGTGATTAATTTCTTGAGATATTGTTATTGGAACATGAGCTTAAACATGACCTTATGCACAAATGTTTGATTTTGATGGTATCATGCTTTGAAGAATTATGTTGTATGCTTGAATGATTAAGTTGTATTTATGCACATCTTTAGGGGGAGCATTCAAAGCTTTATAATTTTGAGATTTCAAGTTTTACATTGAAAATCATTTTTGCAAAAATAAAATCTTTAAATGTGAAAATTTGTTTTAGTAAGTTCTTAATGCTTTTGAATATCTTGAGTTTATTGTCTTAAACTTGCTCAAACAAAGAAGTTTATTGTCTCAAGTTGTTTTTAAGGAAATATGGGGTTTGAAGAGTTGACCTTTTGATTTCCTTGTTTCTAAGGCCAAATGATCACTTGAACAAATTTGTTTTATCATTTGAAACTTGTTGGAAATGTTCAAGTTGGTTAAAAATGAGATTAACAAGTTTTACTATTTTTCAAGGTCTTTTCCAAGCAAAAATGAGGTTTTAATGTACCAAAAATCAAAATCTTGAATATATTAAGCTTTGATTGATCTATTCTATCATATTGAATATAAATAAACTATCTTGAATGAGTTTGGTGCCATGAACATATTTTGACAAACTTTATACCTCTTGAATGCTATATGGTCATTTTGCTTATATGAGGATTATAGAGTTTACTTATGAAATTGTGCTCATATGAACATGTTTTTATGGCTTGAATAAGTTTGGTGAACATTGGATATGCTTATGAACTTGTCTATGTATCTTTTGAATGAAAAATCTCATGTTCAATGCTTTAAGATTGCGTGATGTACTATTCATTGCATTATATGACTTTTGCAAAATCTTTTCAAAATTTGTTTTAAAAGTTGTTTGATCCAAATTTCATGTTCTTACAAATCTCAAATGATGTTTTTAACATGTTACAACTCTTACTTTTGATTAAAAACATCACACATCCTTATCTGGTAATAAAAAAAATACAAAATTGCATTGATTTTTGCTGGAAAACAGGGGAATGATGGATGCCTCATTCATAGAGGATCGATCCCCTAGGCCAGTTTTGGGCCAAAAATGATGTTTTCTTCATTTTTAATGAGATCTTGCTCAAAAATGCTTCAACTTTATGATTTTCCAATCATGATTGACATTATTTCTTGAATCATCATGTGCTTATATGTATGAATTCGCTCTTGATGAATAATTTTACAAATCAAATGGCATGATTATGGAAAGAATCTTGATATATATTGATTCTTTGCGCTTTATTGATTATTCAAGATAAAATTCATAACTTATGCTTGTAAATTTGTGCATAATGAACTCCTTGATCTTCATTGAAATACATTGATTGTTGGTTCATCTATTACTTTGGTCAAGATATATGCTTATATGTTTATTGTTTTAGCTTGACCTTATATGCTTAAAATTTCCTTTGTTAAGTTAAATTCTTAATGGTTTTCATTGAATACTATTTCTTAAAATTGGTATCATTTGAGCTTAATGAATATATTTTCATAACACTTGATATCTTGGTGCTGCTAATGAATATATTTTCCAAGATTTTCTCTAAGTCTATGCAAGGTAAAATGGTGATAAAGCTTACATTCCTTTGTGGAGAACTTACATTTGCATTTCAATTACAAGCAAATAAAGCATGCCATCTTCATCAAAATCAAGCCTAGTACTTCAAGGACTTGCTCAAACATTTGGTATGAAGGATTCAAAGTCAAATGAGCATATCAACAAAGCTTGGTAAGAATGGAGGTAAATGCTAATCTTATGCTATACAAGCTCATATCTATTGGTATTAAGCTTGATAAAATACATGAGTTGAATGACACTTGGTATCTCTTTATGTCATGTATGCCTGAAAAGTTTGTCTTGTATGAATCTTTGAGTTAACCATCTCTTTTAACAACAATTAATATCACACCTTCTGCTTACATGTTTGCATATATTTGAATTGGGCATATTGCTATATTTTTATGCTTTTGTATTAACAATTGGCATGAAAATATTACTAATTGATATAGTGTTGGTACTAACAATTGGTATGATGGTTTTCTTCTTAATTGCTCAATTGATTTTCATGTCTATTTCATAGGTGAGCTTATACTTTTCATATATATAATTTTTTTTTTTTTTGCTTAAATGACTTCCATGTGTATGATTGTTTGATTGTGAGTATTATGCATAAAGATAACAATTGGTATTTGTTTTAATAACAATTGGTATTTTTTTTACTCATGATCTTAAGACTTTATGCTTAAATGATTTCAAATGAATACAAGATTATCTTGAACTCTTGAGTGAACTTCATTGTCCATTTTAACAATTGGTATTGAACTTCATTGCTTAACATTTGGTATACATGATTGTGTTTCTCTTGTTGCATTGTCTTTATCTTTGAATTGATTTTCTTTTTGATATAACAAAAACGGGGAGAAGTTTAATATGGACAAATTTGCTTTAAATGAACAAAAAGGGAAGAATTAGATGAAAAGCAAAAAGTGGGAGAGTTTTCATATGTGCTTAAATGTTTTCTATCTTATGAATATGAATTGTTTTGGATATTGTGCTTAAATGTTTTTGGATATTGTGGATTGATAGTGTCCTTGCTTGTTCCTTGCTTGTTCTTACAAAGTTGAAAAGAATGCTTTTATTAAGGGGGATCTTTTATTGAAAATCTTTATTTCTTTAATGATTTAGAGGGAGTTTAAGCAAATTTATCTTAACTTTTGTCATATCAAAAAGGGGGTGATTGTTAGCTTTAAATTGATCTCAATTTTGAAATGACAAAATCTTAAGCTTAATTAGCTTGATAATTAATGTTTTCATTTTAACATTTTTCTTTTAATTATTTTGAAAATATTTTGGAAAATGCTAAAATATTTTGAACTCCTTAGCTTTCTCAAAAATACATGTTCTTAAATGTATATCTATGATCAAAACATTTTTGAGACAATTTGACCTCTTTTAAATACCAAAGAAAATATTTTTTAAATGAAAAGATCGATCCCCTAAGATAGAGGATCGAGCCCATAAGAGTCAGTAGCTAATTGAACTTTGCAGGACAGTAGGGGATCGATCCCCGTAAGGAGAGGATCAATCCCATGGGCTCTAACGGTCATATTTTGGGTTGGAACAAGTAGGGGATCGATCCCCTCATGTAGAGGATCGATCCCTTACCTGCTGGGCAGTTTTTCAAGTACGATTTTTGAAGCTCCAACGGCTCTTTTCCATCCCAATCAACTCCAAACGGTCATAAATCATATTCAAGGTATTAAAGAGACTCTCCAACACTTCCAAGAGCTAGAGACACCAAGAAGGAAAGATCAAATATATTTCATCTCTCTCTCGAGCTTTCAAGAAGAATTCTTTGTTCTAAGCTAAATCCTTTCAATCTTTCTTGTATTCCTTTGTAAAAGCACCATTGTATAGTCTCTAATTGTTGAGCTTAACCTTGTAAACACCTAGCCTACTAGAGGTTCATCTTGTTTACACAAATACCTTTGTAAAAAGGGGAGGTTACTACTTAAGCCTTAAAAAGGTAAAGAGGTTCTATCTAAGCCTTGAAAAGATAGAGGGATAGAGGTTGCTATCTAAGCCTAAGCAAAAGATAGAGATTGTAAAGGTTATACCTTGTCTTAGAAAAGATAGCAATTCAAGATAATGAATTGGGAACTCCTTGACAAGAAAGGCTAAGGGAGAGGGCATCGGCACAAGGCTGAACCTCTATTAACCATTAGTGTTTGATCTTTTTTCCCTACTCTTTTACGTACTTTATTTGCATATTTACTTGTCATTTTGAGTATATTATTTAAATTTCTCAATTTCATTACTTGTGTTTTAATTCTAAAATTAATTTTTAAGAAATCAATTCACCCCCCTCTTGATTTAATCACCACTTGAGCTAACAGAATGTATGAGATGAGTGCATGTAGCACTATCTATTATAAAATTACTAATTACACAATCTTTAAATAAATTAGGAGAATTTTTTTTGACAATTTAAAATTAAAATAAAAAGTAAATAAATCAATTGTTAAACAATATATTTTTCATTGACAAAAATATATATAATTTTAAAAGAATGAGTTTGAAATTTTGAAATTACAAATTACAAATTATGATTTTATCTTAACCTTTTATAAAGTGGTTTCCAATTTAATTTTTTTTTAAACAAGATTGCATGACAATATGGGATAAAGATCTAGAGTAAAATTTAAAATGAGAAAGTATATAAAGAGGAGAAATTGTAATAAGCTTGAAAGAAAAGAAAAAAAACATATATTTGGTGCTTTGGTTGAAGATTTGAAATTTTGTTAAAAGTAAAAAATTTAATTTGGTTTTTGTTAAATTCATATGATTGTAATGTAAAACTATGGGATAATGTCATGAATAAAGTTTATCAAATTTATCAATGTAGTACCTGTTCTTTAAAAATATTTATTTTGGTACTTAAACTGTCATTCTATGTGCTATTGTAGTACCTGTAAGTAACATCGTTAAATATTTGGTGACGTGGCTTTTGTATCTAATAAAAACTTAACACGTGACACCACATGTATTAACTAAAAAAAAAATAACAAATATTTTTAAAAATTAAATTAAAATTTTCAAAAAGTTAAAATAATAAAATATTTTAATTTCAATATTTTTTAATAAATATTTTTAAAAAATTAAAAAAATAAAATATTTTAATTTTTGTACTTTTTTAAATTTTTTTTTAAAAAAATAAATATTATAAATCATTTCAAAAGTAATTTTAAAATATTTTATATTTTAAAAATTATTTTAGTTAAATATATTTTTTTTAAATTAAAAAAATAGAAATTAATTTTTAATTTTTTTAATATAATTTTTAATTTTTAAAAATTAGATATTAATTTTTTAAAATATAATTTTAAATATTTTTTATTTTTAGATTCAGATATTAATTTCTAAAAAATCAAGTGCTGCCACATGTCATCACATGATTGGTCAATGCCACATCATCATCTATATTTAACGGTGTTAAGTCAAGGTAGCATATTGATACACGGTTTTATAATACAGGTACCACATTTAACATTTTTAAAATATAGATATCACATTGACAAATTTGATAAACTTCAGGGGTCATTCATGATATTATGACAAGTAACTTAATTTTAAAGATTTGTAAGTAATAATTAATTGGTATAAAAATAAAAAAAATAGTAATATGATTTTAACTCTTTTTAAATTATAATAATGTATAAATTAAATTATGAAATAAAAAAATAAAACTAACTATTTTAATTTAAAAGAATTAATTTAAATTTATTTAATATTATATATATAAATATTAAAAAAATAAAAATCTTGGGGGGCCAAGGCCCCCTACAGGCTCCTCATAGGAGCCGCCTCTACATGTCAATCAAAAGTGTTTGAATGGTTCCTTGACATGTTGGATGGAATTTTGATGATTAGGTGTTGTAATGATGTTTGTACCAGAATTGGAGTTTTCTTGTGGCATCCTGATGAAGTACTTGTCTGCTACTAGGACTTAAAAACATTTGAACTACCTCTTGTCTTTCTCTCTATTTAAAAAGGATTCAAAGAGACCAAATAAAAAAATGCATTCAGGGCATATCTAAACCAAACCAAATCTATTCTAAAAGATAAAGATCCAACCCTATTAAATTAAACAAATGAGTGCTTAAAGAGATAAAAAGAAATTACAAGTAAACAATTATCAAGGAAAAACCCAAATAATTTTTTCTCAATCAAACTTTATAAACGATAATAATAAACATAAAATAAAATGTAAGTTTGAAAAATAAAATGTGTACCTTTGATTTTTAAAGTATAAATTTTGACTCACTGAATGTAGAGGTGCTCATGGGCCGGGCTAGATCGCGACCCTAAATTTTTTTTATTCCTTTGCCCAGACCCGACCCTAGGTTGAGTCGGGTCTATCTGTCGGCCCATATTCACTGTTCATTATATTAAAAAATATTTTTTATATTTTTTATATATTTTTAAAATTAAATTTAAAAAATATTATTTTTTTTATTGAATGAACAGTGATTCGGACTGCCTGATCCGTGAACAGGTCTAATTGAATGTAGTTTTGATTCTTTATAAAAGAAGAGGAGGGAATGAAATTTGCTAGTTCCACGTAAGAAGAAGGGCAGTAAAATAAAAAGATTTATTTTAGGGTTTTTATCTAAAAAGTAAAAAAAGGGAAAAGATTTTGTGTGTAGATTGACTCGAACCAGGGTCAATCGCTAGCCAGGGATAAACTAAAAAAAATCTCGTATTTTCAATTTTCCATTCTTTCCAAAACAATTACATTGAAAATAATGAAAACATTTTTTTTTTTTTTCAAATTTTCACATATTTTCATTTTCCAAAATCTATTTTTTAATTTTTTCAACCAAACACGTTTTCTTTAATGTTTTCCATTTTCCAAAAGAACGAAAACGAAAATGTCTTCTGTTTTCTAAAACCAAACACTATCTTAATTTTTTTAAAATTTCATTCTCTAGTTGTTAGAAGAGAATTCAAATTTCTAGGGAAAAAAAAATTAGAGGATAAAAAGCTTTCAAGAAAGAAAAAAAAAGAAAATATATATAAAAAGTTAAATAATTGTTTTTTTTTTTTTTCATTTTTACTCTGTAAAAAAGGAATGTCATGTGGGCAATAAAAAAGACATGTAATCATATTATCTAATAAAAATAAATTCGCATGTGCCACATAATCATGATCAAAACAAGTCAACGTTCAACCAATATAACAGTGGACGTTAAACTGAGTTAATATCAAGACTGAAATTTTAAATCTTGAAAAATAAATGGACTTGATTTGATCAAATTATTGTATAGGACTAAATTAGGATTTTGGTCTGAGTACATAAATTTCATAATTTGATCTTATCAAAATATCAAATAAACTTTTTTTAATACATGTAACCAAATAAATAATCACTCATCAAAGTGCCTCCTATTCAATTATGTAATAGATTCATCATTATTTGCATTATTGGAAAAAAAAAATTATACTTGCCATTGCTAATGACAGAATAAGACTAAATTAGTAGCAAAAAACTAAGTAATTAAAATCAAAATTGTCACTATACTACATATGAATATTGAATTTTGACATTGTATTTCAATTTCATTAAATTTTGTAATTGTATTTTAAATTTTATATATTTTTGGATATAAAATAATGGAATTGATAGAAATTTGCATTTACATTAACAAAATATTTCGTGAAATATTTTAATTATGTTTTTTTTATATAAAAAAAGCAACGAAATTAACAATACAATAACAAAATTTATCATTTACATAAACAGAAAATATCGTGAAATAGTCCAATTTTGTTATTTTTGTTTTAAAAAATTAACAAATTTGAAAACATAATAACAAATTTTAATAAAAATTGAAGTACAATGGTATAATTTAATATTTTTGTGAGTTGAAAAAGAAAAAATTTGAACCCTATTTTTTGAGTAAGGGATCATGCATCAACCACTGAATCAAATATTCGAATGCATTTCAATATTAAATCATAGTATAGTAATAAATTTCACCTTAATCTCAAAAACTAATGAATGAAATAATATCCTTCTTTAGCTTCACTATTTTTTAGAATAGTTCTTTAAGAATAAAAATCAAATATGTGATCTCTACTCTTTTTACTAAGACATAATGACAAATTTAGCCCTCAAACTATACCAGTTGAGTCATTTCGGCCCCTAATTTTTTATTTGGATCACTTTAGCCCTCATTCTATTATTTTCAATCAATTTAGTCTAAATTTAATGAAACGTTAAATTTTGATCAATTTTTTGTTTATTTTTGGTTAATTTTTTTATCTATTTCTTACAAAATTAACCTAAATTTAAAGAATTTGCTAGTCTCATACTCGCACATTATCAATTTTCGTTAAATTTACACGATATCAACAAAAATAATATATTAAGGGCCAAATTGACTCAAAAAAAGAAGTATAAAGGCCAAAATAATTTTAACTGCATACTTCGATAATCAAATTTGTCATTATGCCTTTTACTAACTGCACATTGACCTCAAATTTTTTAGTGGGGTTAATTTCAAATTTATCTTAAATTATTATGTATATTACCAAAAATATTAAATTTCAGTAGGATCAATTTACAATTTATCCTAAATTAATAGGCATATTATAAAATATAAAAAAAAAATTAATTTCAGTTGGATCAATTTATATTCTAAACTAATATATACATGTTATAAAAAAATTTAAATGTCAAGTGACCATGATGTCAAGTGACCATTCATTATGCTCTAGCTACATCCTGTGAGATACCCAATTTACATTTAAGAAATAATTACAAATATTTTCTTTTAATTTGTTGAACGTATTAATTTACATTATTTTGTATTATTAATTTTTTTTCTTTTTATGATATCAACTATCGATAGGAAGACCTGATAATATTGGATACGACACGATTACACGATATGAACACGACATGAAAAAATAACCAAAACACAACAGGAAACATGACACGACACTAAAAAAATATGAACACGATACGAATACACGAACATTTCAAAACCTATATGACACAAATTATTAATACGTCAAAATTTATATAAATAAAAAATACTTTAAATACGATTATGATACGAGAAAATATATAACCACGACACAAATACATAAATTGTCAAGTCTAGATAGGGTCCAACTCCAGCTTTGCACCTTTTCATTTCTCCTCTTTTTCAGTAAGAACATATATAAAGTCTCATGTTGCATATGTAAAAAATTTAATAAGAATTAAAATCTCAATGTCAGAAATATTTATAGTCTAATTAAAATATGAATAAAATTATTTGATATTACAAAAAAAAAAAGTAACATTAGATATACATTTAGAAAAAGTAAAATAAATTAAATGTATAGTTCGTATTAAATATTGTAGTAATGGTTTAACTTTTTTTATTTTTTTTCTTATAAGCATAGAATGAAAAATATTAACTCAATAATTAAAATAAATATATCTATTTGATTGATTGAAAATGTAAATAGAGAGAATTAAGCTAATAATCATGAATGAGGTTTAAACCAAAAGTGTTACCAAATTTAAAATAACAAACTATAAATTTTACAAGGGACTAAATTAAAAAAAATTTGGAAGGGCCAAATATAAATATACCGTATTTTCAAATAATATTACAAGGTATTCCAAGAAACTTAAAATTTTAGAGGGGTCAAACATAAATATACCTTATTTTCAAATAATAATGTAAAGCATTCCAAGAAACTTAAAAAAATTTAGGGGGGTCAAGAGCCCTGTCTGTCCCCTTATTTACGCCCTTGTATATATATGTTGTGTCTTGTGTTTTTTTCGTATCAATCGTGTAAATATAAATACAACATAAATTATTGTGTTAAAATCTTAGACACAACTATGATAAGTGTATTAAATGTGTCGTATCATATTTATTATACTGATTTCGTATTTATTAAACGTGTTATATTCATATTGTATTTAAAATTATTAAATTTAGGTAAAAGGGAGATGCGGTTGGCATCTAATATCTCATACTCCAACTATGTCATGTTAGTTTGTTGCTATTTTTTACTATTTTTTATTTTTTATAGATTGATTGATTTACATATTAACATATAACTCTTTTTCCCATCCCGTTTACTAAATTTAATTTAATTTTTTGTTATGTACCATCGAAGAAGTTGGACATAATGTTAAAATTATCAATCAATGTATGA
The DNA here is from genome assembly GCA_030761205.1 of Fremontodendron californicum. Taxonomy (NCBI): domain Eukaryota; kingdom Viridiplantae; phylum Streptophyta; class Magnoliopsida; order Malvales; family Malvaceae; genus Fremontodendron; species Fremontodendron californicum. The sequence goes on along the minus strand of JAULJL010000025.1, from coordinate 5,994,106 downwards.
AACTCAAACTTGTGATTGTTAGGTCGGAAGGACATACGTTGAGAATGTTACATTTGCAACTTACAATTTGACCAATTGATAAATTCAACACATAATTATATTCTTTTAAGTCCTAATTAAATGATTACAAGGATAATATGGTTTTAGTAAGTTTTATTACTTTTTTTTTTTTTAAAATCTAATAATAATTGAATAACACCAAAAAGATTCTTTAAACTAATTTCCAAGGAATTAGTAAGCTGTAATAAATCAATCTTGAACAAACAAATTTCTGTTCGTGTTCATTTGTTAATTTTTTAATCTATTTTTATTCGATTCAGTTAAAATTTTTAAAATAGTGTTCGAATTTGATTCATTTAACAAACAGAAATCAAATCTATTCTGTTCAACATTTACAATCTTAAAAATTAGGAACTAGAAAGGTAGGGGGGGAAAGGAAAAGAAGTATTAAGAGGGTGTATTTCTGTTTGATCTCCCTGCCTGTAATGCAGGCCAGGCCCCAAAACTGATCTACCTAATACTCAAAAGCTTTAAAATTAAGAGTTAAGCCACTCAAAACCCAACCAAAGGCCTATTAGTATATAGCTTAAACCCAAGCGACTTTCCTGCTCAACGCCCTGCCCACTTTTTCATGAATTTTCCATATATCAGAACCAAATTTCCAGGCTCCAAGGCAATACAAAATCAAAAGGGTAAACATGATTAATGAATCAGATTAATGAATCATCTAAATTTTATTAAAAAAATTTAAATTTAAATTTAAATTTAAAATAAATAATTTTATTTTTATTGACGTGGCATTATTGGTTCACTGATTTAATAAACAATAAGAGAAAAAGAGTTATATTTTAAATTTAGTAATCTTCGTACTCATAATGGTTTAGTAATCTTCGTACTCATACTTTAACTGTATTTTTGACAAAGAAGAGCATTTGGCTGAAAGCAGCTCAGCTGGAAAAGAGCCATGGGACTAGGGAATCGCTTGATGCTCTTCTTCGTAAATCAGAGTCACGCGCATCGGCCACAGGCTGAGAATCTTTGGCTTTTGGGTGCCAAGGAGAACTGGCTTGCTGGGGATGTGCCTGCTGCTCGAGCTATCCTTCAAGAAGCTTATGCTGTCATACCAAATTCAAAGGAGACATGGCTTGCTGCATTTAAGCTTGAATTTGAAAACCATGAGCCTGAGAGAGCAAGAATGCTTCTGGCTAAGGCTCGAGAAATAGGAGGCACAGAGAGAGTATGGATGAAATCAGCCATTGTGGAGAGAGAATTAGGGAACACTGAGGAAGAGAGGAGGTTGCTTGATGAAGGAATGAAGCAATTCCCATCATTCTTTAAACTGTGGTTCATGCTTGGGCAGCTATAGGAACGGCTTGGTAACTTGGAAAAAGCCAATGGAGTTTATGAATCAGTCAATCAGGTTTTAAAGCACCGCCCAAATTGTAGTCCTCTTTGGTTTCTCTTGCCATTCTTGAAGAGAAAATGAATGGTATAGCTAAGGCTCGAAATGTACTCACACTGGCGAGGAAGATGAATCCACAACAGCCTGAACTTTGGCTTACTGCCATTCGTGCCGAGTCAAGACATGGCTACAAGAAGGAAGCAGATATCTTAATGGCAAAAGCATTGCAAGAGTGTCCAAATAGTAGTCTATTGTGAGCAGCGTCTATTGAGATAGTTCCACGGACTCAACTTAAAACCAAAGCATAGATGCCCTCAAGAAATGTGATCATGATCCCTATGTTATTGCCGCCGTGGCCAAGTTATTTTGGCATGATAGGAAGGTGGATAAAGCTAGGACTTGGCTCAACAAGGCTGTGATTCTTGCTCCATATATTGGGGATTTCTGGGCACTGTACTACAAATTTGAACTTCAGCATGGTAGTGAGGAGAACCAGAAAGATGTAATGAAAAGGTGGCAAGCTATTTCAAAGGCTGCGGAGAACTCTCACAAGCCTACTGAAGCCATTTTAAAGAAACTAGCAGTTGTGTTGGGTAAGGAAGAGAGTGCTGCGGAAAACAATAGTAAACACTAATTACTTTTAAGGTTGTAGCTTCTGATAGTTTGTTAGTTACTCTGTTCTTGTTGTCTGTTGTAGAATACTTTTACTAAGGATACTGCTTTACTGGTCTCTCACTTGAATGAGATTTTGATTCCTTCAATTAATATGAACAGCTGAATTAATTCTGAAGCATGTTTACTTTGAGTTTTGGTATGCACTGTGAAAATTGTGTTTTATCATGTAGAATATACTGGTTTATTGCCTCGTATTACGTATGGTTGTGTCCAGAGAAGTAACAGTATGACAAACTATGGAGTTTGGTTAGCAATGGACATTAGTTGTCCTGTTTAGCTAGAAGAGTATTTATCCTGATTGTCATATTAAAACTTAAAAAGATCCAAAAGAAAATAGATCAATTCTCAGTGTAGATCTGATCTCATGACAGTTTGAAATTATCATTAGGACGGACGAGTAACTCTTGCAAAGTTTAGGATATCTATAATATGAAGAATCAAGAACGAATTCTGGGATGCCTATTGCCATGGCTTCTGCTAGTCCTTTACTGTGTTATGAAGTACTTTTACCATTCATGTTAGAGTTCGATTCGAAGAATGCTTTGGTTGAAACTGAAGTTATAATTGACAAAAGCATCAAATCTCATTTGTTTTGGTTGGCAGAAATGACAAATAATAGGGTACATTTTTGTATTGTGTAATTAAGCACAAAACTTTCTACATTTACAAAAGTGAAAACAATGGTAAATATATATTTATAGTTGTCTGTTCTCATTTTGGTGCCTGTTTAAGCCAAACCAACAAGCTTTTCACTTATCTCCCATAACTTCCTTGCCTTCTCTGCATCACTTGCCTCTTTGGAAAGCTGGTTTTCGAAAGAATCTGAGTTCTTGTTCCAACTCCAGTAAACACCTGATTTTGTAAGACATGGATCACTCACAACCTGCAACATAGAAGGCTTGTTTGGTTCATATGCAATGTAACATTTAATAACTGTACATTTGAGATCTCTACTATAATGACATGTTTTTTTCAAATTATTTTAATTGACCTGTGCAAGTCTACTCCCAGCTTCTTCTTCCGAAACATAGCCTTTGGTAATGTACTTCTGAAATGGTGGAAAGAGAAGCCTGAACAATGGAATATGCTCTCTAAACAGACCTGTTGTTGCAATGCAACCAGGGTAAAGGGAGGGAAAGGTGATTCCAGTTTCCTCATGGTATCGCCTGTGGAACTCTTGCATGGTGAGCATATTACAAACTTTGCTGTCTTTATATGCCTTGGCACCATCAAAATCTCCTCCACCATCTATCACGGGCGAACTCTCTAGTCCATTCAACCCTCCCACAAGACCTCTAAGATCCCCAAGGTTAGCTTTTGGGGGCACATTTCGAGCCAAGGTGTTTGTGTTTCCTGGAATTGCATTGAGAGGAAGTGGACAATTAGAAAATTTTCTGTCTTATATCATTGCCATTTCTTAATCACTTGTACAATATTGTTAGTAAACCTTCTAACATTATCAAGTTTATGATTTCTTGATTTGCAAAATATATGCTGATGGTAAGAGTTATGATGAATTTCTACATCATTATCTATAAAAGCTGCAATATGCACAATTATCACGATCAGACTTTTCAAGTTTAATAAGCACTGGCTCAATATTCTAGCTTGAAATGTATTTAGAACTGCATAGTGAGAGGTTGGTTAGTACCTGTAATGGAACCAACAATAATGAGACGATTATATGGGTAGTCTGACTGCTTCAGGTCATCTAGGAGTAGCCTTGCGAGGAGGAAGTGACCAAGATGGTTTGTTCCAACACTGAGTTCAAACCCTTCAGCGGTATAAGTTGGTTCCTTAGCTGTAGGTAAGTATACAGCAGCATTGCAAACCAGGACATCAAGTGGCCTGCCTGAGCGACGGAAGTTATCCGCAAATTGCCTCACACTTTCAAGCTAGGCAAGGTCGAGATGCATTATGGAATAGTTCCCCCTAGTAATGCCAACTGATTTAGCTGCTTTCTCAGCCTTGAGAAAATTTCTACATGCCATGATTATGTGCCATTTCCCCGTTTCAGCGCGAGTCTTTTCTGCGGCTAGGCCCAAGCCAGAGGATGCACCAGTTATTATCACATTACCTTTTCTCAAGGTCTGCTTTCCTTCTGGTGCGGCCTGATCGACTGATGGAGTTGTAGCCGCTGTTTGGGCTCGAATAATTCCAGCAGCTACTTCCTTTTTCCTAAGTTCCTGCAAGTGAAGTCCATTAAGCTTACCAAACGCGAAAATATTCAATGGGGAGAAACATGCAATGGTTTTCAATTGTCATTTACAGAAATTAGAAAGGAAAAACTAACCAGTTCTGTAGAAAGGCCTAGGACATATTTGGGTATGCCTGACACTGCAATTAAACTAAATTCAATTTGAAAAACTGGATTTATGTAAGTCATTCATTCTACCATTTCTGAAAGAGTCTGAATTAACTATTCTAGGATTAATTATGTAGCTGAATTCATTCACTAACTTGGAGTGCAATTGGCTCAGACACATCCTTTTTTCTGCTATTCTCAGCATTTGGAAAATAAATAAAAAAAGCCTCTGTCAATATCCTGTTATAAGTTGTCCAAACTTCATGCCTTAAGTTTACAGTGATCAATTTTGAAATTCAAGATGAAACTCATCATTTTGGAATTGTCTGAATAAGGCTAAAGAAACTTGTCTCTTAATAGTGTGGCTTGGATGTGTCATGTTCACTCATGCATGTCGGCAATAATTTCATCTCTTACTGTCAACATGAAAACCATAAATTCTGGAGACAGAAACCTATTTTGCCTGTTACCTGACTTAGTGCCAGAGGAAAGCTGAGTTCAGTTTTGAAATGGGTTGAGAATGAAACACCAAACAGACTCGTCTCCTTAAGAGAAGCATTGGATTTCGACTGTCAACAGGATGAATCAATCAAATATCAAATGAAACTGCCAAAAGCTAATTGAGCTTGTCGGGTATCACTATTTTGTACCAATTAGCAAGAAACTAACCTCTTTGTGAATCGAGATTGTAGCTGAGAGTAATGAGGCTGCTCGGAGAGCCATGAACCTGCTGAAGCTAAGCTAATTTGCTGTGCTTTTCGTGAAACTGAGTCTGTGCCAAGTGGACTAACCTGTAATACTTGTTTGTTCCTCTACACTATACGCAGATAAGATTAGTTGCCACGTCAGCTTCTATTGTCCAATGAGATTTCGAGTTTTGATTTCTCTTTGGTCCAAAGCGGTTTGGGCATTGCCGTCTGAAATCTTCCATAAACAGTTATTCTCTGGGCCTTTTAGGCCCAATGTTTACATGCAACAATCCAGTCAAAAGGGCTGAAGGAGACGTGTTTTTATTTGAGGAAAGGAGATTGGCACATGCTTTTTGAGCAAATTAAGGAGCACATCAATCAACCAAGTCGATGCTCGAGTCGAGTGCATGAATTATTTTTAATCAGTCTATTCAATTCTTCATAGGATGTGGAGGTGGCAAGGAAGAGTTGGTATTCGTTTTGGTCACTTTGCGCTTGAAGAAAATTCGAATGAGGTTCAAGTTTTTTTTATGTTTCACATTTGAATTTGAGTTATTTTGTATTTAAATTATTACGTTTTAAAATTAAATCAATAGAATTTGAGATTAGTTTTTCAAATTTTTAAATTTAAATTAGTTCATATTTGAATTATTTCGAGTTCGAATTGTTAACTTTTTTTTTTTTTTTTAACTAATCTAATTAAATTAGGTTTGAATTCAAATTAAACGTTTTTTAGAAGGCAAATCAACTTTGCCAACTATAGCAGAATGAAAACTTTTCTTCACGAGAACAAAAATTTACTAACACACTGAAAAATTCTATCTTTTGAGAGGATTTCTCAAGGTCTTGCTCATGAGCTCTGTACCTTAAACTATGCAATCCTTCTGCAATAATTAAAACACGAGACTGCTAGCAGCTTCAAGTTATATTTATCTTCCAACTTCTTTTTCTTTATGAGATTACAAGTACATGTAAAATTGGAATATAATGGACTGAAATGACGCATTACTCAAAATATATAATATAATTATGACAAATAGAAAAATCAATAAAAAATTAAAAATATCAACAACTCAATTTAAAATTGCACATAACATAACTATGATATAAAAGAAAAATATTAATAAACAAATTAAATAAACCAATAGACTAACATCAAATTGTTTCAAAATCACACATGATGAGATTTAAACATAGGAATTAAAGGTTTCAAATGTCTTCTTTATAATTGAAACCAAGCTCCATTGCCATTTAACTTTAACTTTTTTTTTTTTTTTAATAAAGGAGATTGCAATTTGAAAATAGCATAAAGAATTTCAAATGTTGAAATTCGAAAGTCAAATTGTATTATTAATCCTTATACTATAGTCAAAATGCGAAATTAGTCTCTCTACTATAATTCGAAGAATTTTGGTACTTATACTTTTCAGGATTTTGAATTTCAGTCCAATTTTAAACAGTGTCAAGTTTTCACCGATAAGTATGCTGACGTGGTGTTGACCATGCTGACGTGGCGTTGACCTTGATAACGTGAAATTTTTTCCACGTGACTTACTAACTTAGATAATCAAATGATGTAATTAGTCCCTCTACTTATATCAAAATATGAATTTAGTCCCTCTAAAATGATTTCAAAATTTTTTTATACCTGTACTTTTCGGGATTTCAAATTTCGATCCAATCTTAAGTTTCATTTATTTTGCAAAAATCAGCCCTGAAAAATATTTTTTGAAAAAAAAGAATATAATATTTATATTAATATTTAAAATAATATTATTTTATTAATATAAATATTAAAAAGAGTAATATTTATTCGTAAAATATTAAAAATGTTTACACTATTAAAAGTTAAAACAGTAACATTTAGTTGGCTTATAAATTATGCTCAAACAATATCAACAAACAAAAAAAATTGAATCAAATCTCAAAGAGTTTAACTTATATTAGGATGATCTTAAAAAGTCATTTTTAGGGTATCGATTAAAAACATGCCATTTCATATTTATTTAGAGAGTCATAAATAATATCATACACTCACAAACACCAAATAATTCTGATTAGTATTTTTAAACCTAATTAATGGAATTAATATATAAAAAAAGAATTCAAAGCTTGCTTTTCTATATGTTGGTCCTTCATTTTTTGTGTTTCTCCTTTCTACATTTCTTTAACTTATTTCATGAAATAAGATTTTTATAGACAAAAAAAAAATGAAACAAGTTTACGGATATATATATATGACTTGAATGTATTAATGTAGAGAAGTTTTTGCTTATACAAATGGCTAACCATGGCGGTTTCTTTTCCGAAATGATCCTTTTTCTTGTCCGACATGCGTAAATGGAACAATTGGTTTTGAGAAAGATCCTTGCCTGACATGCGTAAATGGAACAATTGGTTTTGATTCTTTTTTTTTTTTTTTGGATATTGTTTGAGCATAACTTATAAGCCAACTAAATGTTACTGTTTCAACTTTTAATAGTATAAATATTTTTAACATTTTACGAATAAATATTACTCTTTTTAATACTTATATTAATAAAATAATATCATTTTAAATATTAATATAAATATATATTATTATTTTTTAGAAAATATTTTTCAGAGCTGATTTTTGCAAAATAAATGAAACTTAAGATTTGATCGAAATTTGAAATCCCGAAAAGTACAGATACCAAAAAATTTTGAAATCATTGTAGAGTGACTAAATTCATATTTTGATATAAGTACATGGATTAATTATATCATTTGATTACCTAAGCTAGTAAGCAACGTGAAAAAAATTTCACATCATCAAGGTCAATGCCACGTCAGCATGATCAATGCCATGTCAGCATGGTCAACGTCACATCAGCATACTTAACGGTGAAAATTTGACATCGTTTAAAATTGGACTGAAATTCAAAATCCTGAAAAGTATAGATACCAAAATTCTTCGAATTATAGTAGAGGGACTAAATTCGCATTTTGACTATAGTACAAGGACTAATAATACAATTTGACCAAATTTGAATTCCAAACTTATTGAATGTCACATCTTAAAAGTAACTACATAAACCAACTTAAACCTGAATTCAACATTAATTTCAGTTTCACTTAAGTCTTATTGAAAACTAGCATGTTTTGATGAGTATTCTATTTCTCAAAGTGCTGCCTAAATATTTTTTCCAAAGATATTACGGAATGAGTTATAAATACTAAAATTTAAAATTTAAATTTATTAAATATTATTTTTTAAAAATATTAGATAAACTAATTAAATTAAATCCGAGCTTTGACATTAACTTCAGTTTCACTAGTGTTATTGAAAACTAGCATGTTTTGATGAGTATACTATTTCTTTTTTCTATTTCTCCAAGTGCTGCCTAAATATCTTTCCGAAGATATTGGAGAAGTGACTGAATAAAAAAACTAGAGATCAAATAGCTAAAAACTCATAAGTCATGCTAATGCACTCATACCAAATCCAAATTTGTCATTTACTTGTCCATCCTTTTCATCATTAGGAGTTCCATGCCCGTCCAAGAAAAAAAAAACATATAAATAAATGTAATAGTAGTTATTAATATGCTAAAAGAAGATTACAGCAGCTTAGCACATTAAATTAAAATTAATAAATTTAAATATGATACAAAATTATTCAATAAATATGACAGTACAATATATATATTATATAAATATTTAAATTTTAATATATTTAATAATTTTTATTATAGTAATATAATTAACATAAAAAAAAATACGATTCGATTATCAAGTTTACATCAGAAAAAGATATTTTCAAAATTTTGTTAGTTAAATGCATGATTTAGCTCATGATTCATAATTATATTATAGATTTTTATCTCTCTGGTTCATCATTATCCTGCCGTCAAAATATAAGAAAAATATGGATGATCTCATGGGCCGGTGACTGGTCCCACCATTCAGAATCATCCTATCCTATCTTTTTTTTTTTTTTTTTTATTTCTTTTGATAAAAGAATCATCCTATCTTTAAATGCTTTGATTCCATAATTAATGCGGAAAAGTATTTGTTAAGTATGTTGCTTTCCTTTGCTTTGCTTTGGTTCCCTCGGTATTGCGGAAATTTTAACAATAAGATTAAGATTTGATAAATAAAACTTAAACTACGCTTTAATCGGTTTGATTCCCATTTTTTTAGATGAAGATAGAAAGTATTCATCTTTGGATATTCCGGTTAAGCCTTTCGGTTGAGTAGTTTCTAGGTTCTAGTTCTTGAGTTTAAAATATTGAGAATTTGAGTTTTTTTTTATTGAGAACTTTCTTTTACTTATTATTAGAATTAATTTTGATAATCAAAATTAAAAATTCATTATTTTATTAAATATTTTATTAAAAGATTATATGATCATTGATTTTATCAACATATCGTATAATTATTGCAGAGTATAACATTTTAAATGTGATTCTACCAACCAAAATTTGATGCAAACAAAGCGTCGGCTGAGAAACTGGTTATTGGAAGTGACAAAATGGATTTAAATTAAAAATTTCATCCGAAAAAGCCTCAATTTAATTTGATTAAAAAAAATAAAAATTCGAATTTGAATTCGAATAATCTCAACTAAAACCATCTAAATTTGAAAAAAAAAAAAAATCAAACTAAAAACAATCCTAACTTGAAAAAAAAAAAATCGAAATTGAAAAGCATCATGAAATGTTACATCTATAAAATCTAACAATTGACCTAACTGACATGAACTCTAAAAATCCAAACCCAAAATAATTCAATCTTGAAATAAACTAAATTCAAAATGATTCGAATTCAAAACAATCCAACTTAAAAAATAATCCAAATCCAACTTAAACCAAACTCAAAATGTCTAAAATTTAGGCTACTCCTGCTCTGTTCATAGCATTTCGGCATACGGTTTTTAAAGTCCGATTTCCTGGAGTAAAATTGTAGCCGGCAATTCCCTAAACCGGAAACTTTTCTTATTGTTCAGAAGCACTGGACTTAAAAAGGTTTAGAATATTTTAAGTAGGCTAAGCAATCTAAATCTGCCCTGGAATTGGTTAAAGCATTTACTTTCAAGTTTGGCATTTCACAACTCAATAAAATATTCTGGATCATATAGCTAGCTAATTAATTACTCAATGAAAACATTATTTTATCAAGCACCAAATAAACAACAGGAGAACAAACTACTCTGATTTATGAATAATGGTAATGCTGCAAATTTGCTTAATTCATCATTACATCTATTGTTACAAGAAAAGGAAACTCAAGCAAAATGTACAGAATCAGAAATTTGAATCCATGCTCTGAGCAGAAAAATTATAAAGCTCGAGATGGATGGACCAATTGAGAAGGAGATCACCAAACTGTCTCCTGCACCTCAAATTGGATTATAATTTGCATATGCAGCATTACATCAACAGACAGGAAAAACAACTAAAAAGCTTGCTTATTAACACGAATTGATGCTATCTAGTGATATACTGGATACTACTACTAGGACCAGAAAACATAGTGCAAGAACAAAAAGCTGAAAGGCATGAGGAAACATAAGCTGTCACTGCTAAAAGGCATGAACAATATGCAACCTTTTTGCTGGTGTGATGAAGTGGAGAGGGAATCCGAGGGAAAAGATTTTGAAGTTTCAATCATTTGAAAGAAACAAAGTGGGGCTGGAGCTAAATGATAAGAAAGCTGCTAAAGGAACCATAGGTTGGTCTGGAGAAAAATCTGCAACCAGCGAGGAATAAAAAGATATGAAAAAGAAATTAAAAGTGTCACAAGCCTAGGGGGGAAAAAAGCAGAGTGAAAGTCAGAGGCTGGTTTCCTGAAAAATCTGCAAGCAAAAATCTAAGAGGGGTGGTCTAGAAAACTCAGCAAGATTTCAAAATAGAAATACGCACACAATGACAAGGAAAAGAAAGGTAGAAGCAGAGAGATCTGTCCTGTAAGGCTATACCACTAAAAAGTTGGGTTCTATGGATGACCTATTAGTCTTGATCTTTCCAAAAGAAGGGTTTCATAGGACAAGAAGCGGAAGAAGCAGCAGCAGAACTGTCTTGTTGTTTTTGGAGATCAGAATCACTAAATTCCTTCTGATTTTGATTGGCGAAAGGAAGATTTGAGGGCAAAGGAAGACTGTTTGTGGTATCTACGTCATCCCACACAGGACTAACAGGACCCCAACCTGCTGGAATTGCATTGAACCAAGCCTCTGCCATATCTCCCCACACCAATTCCTGTGAACCAGAAACGCCTTCCCCTGCTCTACAACCCTCTGCTGTCATCTGCACCTCATCATTGGCTGTAGCCTCACTGGAACCCAGCCCTGAATCACTGTCAGGATTATCTCCTTGAGGCTGTGCTGGTGGCAGCATCATTTCCATTTTTGCAGACTGCAAATTTAGGCCTTCCTGTTCTTGTTTTGGGAGATTCTGGTTCTGGTTTGGTTTTGAATTTTCATGAGGAGTTTGTGGAGATGAAACTGTTGAACTTGGGGCTTTGGACGTATCTTTATCCTTATTGAGGAAAAGTTCAGGGAAATTGAGCCTTGCATTCTCTCCTCTCAATTTGAATGCCTCGCGATCATAGGCTAAGGCAGCATCTTCAGCTGTGTCAAAGGTGCCAAGCCAAAGGCGAGCCCTGTTTCGAGGAAGACGAATTTCAGCTACCCATTTGCCCCAATGCCTCTGTCTCACGCCTCGATAAAGCTTGGAAGTATTTATAGGCTGCATTGGCTGCCTAAACAATTGTCTACCATCCTGCCCCAATCTGCTCATCATCATCATCCTCCCTCTTGGACTCAAATTCAATGCATCACTCCAGTATTGAAGAAGTTGCTGCTGTTGCTGAAGTGGTAGGAATGATTCTCCAGCAAAAAATGGCCGATAAACAAAACCATGTTGCTGCTGCTGCTGAGGACTAAAGGAAATCATGTGTTGCTGATTTTGTGGCGACGGGTGGAACCTTGGCATAAGAGTCGGAGTATTTCCATATTGTTGAGGAAAGTAAATTGGCTTCTGAGAAGCATCAAAAGGAAAAGGAAAAACCAGTCTAGAAGATGGCAAAGAAGCATAAGAAGAAGAAGAAGAAGGTGGGAAAAGAGTTAGGGAAGGCGAACTAGTATAAACAGAGGAGGGAGCAGAGAAAGAAGACGACTGATGAGCCCAATAAGCAGAGGACTGAACAGGGTCTTGACGTTCAGGGCTACGGATCTTCTTGAGAGGTCTTTGTGAAATGGAAGCTTCATCAAAAACTGGCTTCCATTGCCGCCTCTCGAACCCAAAATCAAGATCCTTGCCTTTGTCAATCTCCCAATCTTGGCCTGTAGTCATCTTCTCTGTCTCATAACTAACACCCTTCTTGGATTTGCCAGTATCCTTTGCTGCAGCCATTGATACTGACAAGCACTGGCTCGCTCTCTCTATATGAATAAAACTTTGCTGAGTTCAATGTCAAAGGTAAAGTCGAGATGGGACAATAAAGAAAATAACTATGACGGAAAGATTCGAATCAAATGTACATATCAAGAGGAAAAAAGAAGGTGGACAAAGATAATCTTGAGTATTCCAGATTAAAATTTGGTCAGAAGATTAAAAATAAAAAATAAAAAAAGCGAGACCAAATTTTAGAATCTGGAAGCAGAATTTAATATCTAACCCTACGGTACCAAAAAAACAGAATCGTATACGATTTCAGGATCCTTGACCCCATCTCAAAATTCCCAAAACTCTGCCTTAGAGATAAAACAGAGAGAGCGAGCTCTACTTCGATGCTGCAACAAGCAAATCCATTACGGTAACAATAATAATGTGTTGATTTCGTTTTTCCCAGAATAAATTTGAGGGGTTTTGAAGTGGAGAAGAGATGAGTTGAAAAAGAGAATTGTAAAAGCAGGGAAGGGACTCTGTTGTTGGAGAAAGGTAGAAGAAATGCTGCGGAGCGGGGGCCTATAAGAGAGCGAAAGATTTAGAGAGAAGTAGAGAATTTGTCGAAGTCTCTTTGTCCTTGGTTGGTTGGTTTTTTCTGGACCCCACCGGGGTTTTTCTCCTTTCTTTCTTTCTAGTTCGTTGCTTCCATAACACTCGCAGCTCCTTTTTGGTTTAATCTATACATTCGATCGGTTCGATTATTAATCGGATTAAATAAATATTAATTGATATGTTATTTTTTTAATTATTAATCGAATTGAATTGTAAAAAAAATAATTTTAATTAACCGAAATTATTTTGATTAATTCCATTAGTTTTTCATTAACTGAATTTTAACAGAGAAGAGAGGAATGGATGTGAAGCAAGGGCTGGATCTTACTGTTAGTGTGAAAATGAGAGTGTGGACCTGAGGCCTGAGAGTGAGGGAATGGCTGAAAGAGGGAGACGGAGCAAGAGAAATCATCAGAACTTACAATAATATGAGCAGCTTCTAGATCCGGTAATATTGGTGGACATGACATGAACACGATACGAAAAAAATAATTAAAATATGCAAAAAAATACGACACAACAAAAAAAAAATACGAACACTTCACAAATATATGAATGTATCAAAATTTATATAATACGAATTATTAACGTAATAAAATTTATATAAATATAAAATAATTTAAACATGATTATGATATGATAAAAATACACAAACACGATACAAACTCCTATAACTGGCTGGTTTTTCAAAAAAGGCCATACAGAACAAAGTTGTAATTCTATACAGCAAGAGAAATCATCTTGCAAAAATCTATAGCCCCAATTATCAACTTCAAGCATAAACTATTGCAACGAAAGTCAAATACAAATTAAACCAACACTAAATCTTAAACATTCAATGCCAAAACTAGATTTGGAACAAAAATTCCTTAATGCCAACTCTAACAATGTCCAAATTAAGCATTAAATTTATCAAAATCCTATGCAACAATATTTTATCAGCGGCTTGCTTTAAACAAATCTTAAAAATTGTCTCGACATCAATCAAAACCTCAAAAACCCATCATCAGAAAAGTTTTAAAAAAAATTGGTCGCCAACCAATTAATCGAAATATTTCGGTTCGATCAATTATGTTGATTTTTCCCGAATTTGCACAGTCCTAATTTAATCTGTAATAAAATATAATACGAGTTTTATATCATTTTGGAATGAGTAAAATACAAATATCGTTTGGTTATTATTTAGTGATTAAAGTATCTGATCTTATTTTCTTACAAACTTAAATCTTCATATAATGTATATGGATTATAAAGAATATGTATATATTTTACTTACATTTTAATTAAGTGATTTTGCATATGAAAATGCATATTTGTAAATGTTAAGGTTTAAATTGAGATGGGTTAATTTTGATCAAACTCAAAAAATATCAAAACAAAATCCAGTGTTTTTCGTTAATCCATGTGGCGGACAAACTCATCCTTTAAGACTAAACCCATCCTTCAGAACTAAGCCTTTCATTTTCTCAATTCCAACCATTAAATATCAAAGCTTTCACCGATAATCCCAAATTCTCTATTTTAAATATCAAAATCTTAAAATCTTCAAGACGAGAAAAATTACTCTAATGTCAGCAAGAATATTTCACAATAAATTACGGTAGATAACACCTAGATCTGTTCAAAAACAGGGTTATTCATCCAAGCTCGAAGGCTCGTTCATATTTTGAAAGGTTTGGATAAAAATATTATACCCGAGCAAAAAACTAAGGCTCATTTAAAAAATGGGCCGAATTTTGGCTCCAACAATCAAAATCCGAGCTCAGTTGGCCCTTTTTCATTTATATAATATATTATTTTTATATTTTATATATTATGTAATTTATATCATATAAAAAATAAATATATATAATATTATAATGTAAACATTTAAAAAAATGTTAAGTTATCCATATTTTAAAACTTAATAAAAAAAGATAAAATTATTAAAAATTAAATAAAAAAATATTTGTTTATATATTTTTTTTTAAAAAATAGACGGATCTAAATGAATTTGAATTATTTATTTATAAATATGGACAGATTTCGATAAAATTTAAAATTCATATTTCGTATCGAACTGAACTTAAATAAATATATATTATATTAATATCATATCTAAATCCAATTCGATTTCAACCTCGATCCGAATCCCACCTCTGATAGCACCTCATTAGAAGCCCAGATATTTTTTCACAACAAACATCACTGACGGGATGGTAAACCCACGACTTTAACAACTCCCTGACCCAGACGATAGTAGGCCTGTTGGCTCCCCTTAGCCCGGTGGCACGATGACATTAGCCAATATGAGCTTTAACCAGTTCAGTGTCATGCTTAACCCTATGGAATTCATTTTTTGGGAAAATATGAAAAAAATTATTTGAAAAAGAGAAATGAATAATTAGAAATTGTTAAAAAAATATTGTAAAAACAAAATTATTCTTCATAAAAAAACTTTCTCCTCTCTTTTTCTTTTATTTTTTAATTTACTTTTTAATTAAAAAATAAATATTCTGAAAATAAAAACTTTTTAATTTTAAAAAATAAATTTTTAAATTTTTTATTTACTTTTTTAATTAAAAAATTTTAAAAAAATAAAATTAATATGCCTAAAATTAATTTTTCTTTATTTTTTTTAAATTTTTTTAAATTTTTAAAAAAATATATATTTAAATATTTTATTTTTTAAATTTATTTTTAATTAAAATTTTTAAAAAATAATATTTCCTTAATGAAAGAAAAAGAAAAAGTAAATTTTTTCATGAAAGATAATTTTATCTTTACAATATTTTTTATAATAATTTTTAATTATTCATTTCTCTTTTTCAAATAACTTTTATTAATTAAACCATTTCACAATAATTCTACTGTGCACAGCATGTTTTTCATATTTTCCCATTCATTTTTGCCATCGTAGCCGTAATTTTTGAATTTTTTGTGTGTTTCATGATATTACGTAATTTTTGTGTTTTTTCGTACACTGACGCGGCAGGGTGTCGTTGAATGTAGGTGGTGGACGGTGGTTTGAGGTGATTATGGTGCGCCTGCGTTGCAATGCGCGGCTAATTGTAAATTTGCTGATTGACACGTGACTATTCATGTATGAAGCGTGTTATGATTGAATATTTTCTCTATTTAAGTTATTTTTATTTATATAAATTTTGATATGTAAATAATTTGTGTTATATATATTTTGATATATTCATATTATATTCGTGTTTATTTTTCGTATCGTATCATATTTTATATCGTGTTTTAATAAATTTTTCATGTCATATAATCATGTCGTGTTTAATATTATCAGATACTATTATTGGTGTTGCTCAATGTTCCTCTTTAGATGCTTCTAGATTAGTAAAATTGTAAAAAGAAAATTGTTTCATTTTTATTTTTGTTGGTTAAATTTAATCTTAATTTTGTATTATTTTACATTTATTATGATAAAAATTTGAAGAAACATATTTTAAAAATTTTGAATGAATTAGTTTTTTAATATATGTTTTATAAATTTTAAATAATTAAAAATTTTAAAAACTTGATAATTTTTTTTAAACTGTATCAATTTAATTGAGACAAAGAAAGTAGTATTTAAGAAGAAGGCCAGGTGGAGGCAGTCAAACTGAAAGCCAAGATTCCAACATGTGATATTTTAGGACTGCCTATTCCAGAAAGTTTGTACTCCAATAATAAATATTTTATTTTAAAAGGCCTACTGACTGGCCTTAGCATTTTTTCGATACGTAAGAGAAGCTCGATATTGTAATATTCGAATATTTATAAATTATTTGATTTATTTTTTATTAATTTGAATATTATGGATTTAATAAAATTTGAATTTGGATATTATAATAATTATCTACAACAGATTCGAAACGGATATGAAACTTCGGATATCCGAATCCGCTATCCAAATCCATTTACTTTTGCGGGTTCAGATTCGGATGTTCGAATATATTATTCGTTTATTTGAATTTAAAATTAATTTTTGTTTGATTTTATATTTTTATATTTTAAAAAAATACTTATTAAATTCGGATATTTAGCAGATTTGAATATTCGATGGATAATGTTATTTAATTCGAATTCGAATAGTAATATTCAAATCTAATGCGAATAATAAATAAATTCGAATTTTAAAATAATTTTACGAATTTAAATTTAAATATTATAAAAAAAATTAGATATTCAACCCTTGCTATCCTTAAGCTTGGCAGCATCTAGGGCACCAACAATTTGGCGGAAACGCTTTGCTCAATATTTTTGTTTTGGTGCAAAGGAGGGTCAAAGACCCATACAATTAACTAGAAATAAGGCTAACACCAAGCATATCAACGGTTTGTTCAAATATTAATAACCATACAAGTAATCCTAAATCTGAAAGGAAAATTTGTTCCATTGAACTTTCCGATTACATGGGTTGAACCTTCTTCGCTAGTCTTTGCTCACAACCTAAAGCTCTCATATCAGTTTTTAAGATTAAACCCCTAATCTTACTCTTAAAAAATGATAATAAACAAATGAAAAAGAAAAATAGAACACAATGAATACACAATTTATAGAGGTTCTCTCTACATGAGAGCTACATCCAGTTGAAACACTGCAAATTTTTCACTATGATGAAGGATGATTACAAACGACTGGAGGCCCATCATATTTAAGTATAATTAGGGCAACCAAATTACATGACCTTACTACAAAGTTCGTTTCGCGTATTGATTTTGCGTAGGAGCAACCAATGTAGGGCAATAATTAAGCTTCACACATTTCAGCATTAATAACTTGAACATTAATAAATACGAAGATAAGAATGAAAACATATAAATCAATCAATAAATTATTAAATAAATTACCATTAAATATATGATGAATTTTAATTTTTTTTAAAAAAATTGTGTTAATATTTTCAATGAATAAAATTTTTAAGATTCTAAATGTTAAATAAAATTAGAATATGTATGAAAATAATTTTATTTTTTAGATTAGTATCCTTAATCATCTTTTTATTTTCATCTTATTGTTGTCATTGTTTTCACCAAAAATATTTTTTATCATTGATTTTAATCTCATCAAAGTTAATCTCATCATTCATCCACTTGAAGGAAAGAAAAAAAAGATAAAGAAATTAAGGTGTAATTAATGGTATCCATGGATTGAATCAAATCCAATTGACACCTCTAAAATCTAAGCCGTGATTCAATTTGACTTGATTGCCCATTTAAATTATATTTATTAATAAAATTTTAAAATTTACATTATATTATATAATTATAATTAAATAAAAATTGTTATTTATTATTACTTAAATATCTCTAGCTTAAAAAAATCTTTCTCAAGACATTTCTAAACTCTGTTGTTCGGACTCATCATTTTTTGAGTTGCATCCGTGTCGATACGACTTGACACTGATAAGGATATAGAATCTGTATCAGATTCATCCGACACGATTGAAAAAGCTCACCAACGCTGATTGATTGAGCCAAGTCGATGCCTCGTACAGAAATTTCTTTAATTACCCATCAATTTCTTCTTCAACTATAGTATAATTGTTCCCTCAAGCCAACTAAAATTTGATCACAAGGACCCAGGATCATGAAGAAGAATTGCAAATCAGAACTAAGAAAAAAGAAAATTGGAAAGAGAAAGAAGAGAATTGCGAAGATGGAAGAAAATACTGATGGGCAGAAATCGAACTTACCGAAAAATCGGGAAAGCACAACCGGTAGTTCTTTCTCTCCCAATTAACAGGATCTGTAAATATGGTACTAAATTGCACAAGATATATATATTCCAGCAACACAAATTCAACCAAGAATAATCACCAACAACCAATCACACGAGACACACAATTTTTACGTGGAAAACCCCTTTAAATCAAAGGGTAAAAACCACGGGACTTAGGAGTCCAGTCAAAATCTCCACTATAATGAGAGTGTGTTTACAATATCACAATAATTCAGCTAACACAATGAGTACACAACTCTAACTTAGCTATCAACAAGTGATATTAAAATCAAAGAGAGAAAGTTGAGAAATCACCCCAAAAACGTGACTACTATTCGGACACAAAACAGTACGTTATAGTATTCAGATGAAAATTCTCACCGTACACAATCAACATCTACGTATCCTGTAGCCACTGCCAGAAAATCAAGAAGATCGGACCACGGATGAACCTCCGATCGACGACTTGATCAAAACTGTGCAACTCACTCTTTCTCTTTTTCTGCCGCCACTCTCAATTTTTGCTTCTGACTTCTCTCTTCTGCCAAATACAACAGCCCTCACAACTTAAAAAAGGGCAAAGGGCAGAATGGGTATTTCCTCCATATAGGAGGGACCCATGCCCAACAAATCTCCCCCTCCCGACTATGTGGAGGTGTTCGCCATCCCGGCGATCAAACAACATATTTCAAACTTTTCTCTTGGTAAGGCTTTAGTCAACATATCAGCACCATTATCATCAGTATGAATTTTCTCAAGTTCTAACAATTTAGCATCGAGAACATCTCGTATCCAATGATACCTTACATCGATATGTTTAGACCTAGCATGAAAGGTTGAATTCTTACCAAGATGAATAGCGCTTTGGCTATCACAAAATAAAACATACCTCTCTTGGGTAAAGCCAAGTTCTTGCATAAATCTCTTCATCCAAAGCAACTCCTTGCACGCTTCGGTCACTGCAATGAACTCTGACTCAGTAGTGGACAATGCAACACATTTTTGCAATCTGGATTGCCAAGCCACAGCTCCCCCTGCAGAAGTAATTAAGTAACCCGAAGTGGACTTTCTGGAGTCAATGTCTCCAGCCATATCAGAATCTGTATAACCAACTAGAACAGGTTTCTCATTGCCGAAACAAAGTTTCAAGTTGGAAGTACCCCGAAGATATCTCATAATCCACTTCACTGCATTACAATGCTCTCTGCCTGGATTAGAAAGAAACCGACTGACGGTGCCAACAGAATGAGCTAAGTCAGGTCTTGTGCATACCATTGCATACATCAAACTACCCACGGCTGAAGCATAAGGAACCTTCTGCATGTCTTCCTTCTCTTCTCTTGTGGAAGGACTCTGCTTGACACTCAATCTAAAGTGTGTAGCAAGAGGAGTGCTCACCACTTTAGCTTTATCCATACTAAACCTTTGAAGTACTTTTTCAATGTACTTCTCTTGTGATAACCACAATTTCTTGGCATTTCTATCACGTGTGATCCTTATGCTAAGAATTTGCTTTGCTGGCCCCAAGTCCTTCATCGCAAAGGATTTACTCAACTCTTGCTTCAACATATTAATCTTAGAAGCATTACGACCAACAATAAGCATATCATCAACATAGAGCAACAAAATAATAAAATCATCACCAGAGAATTTCTTCACAAAAAACACAATGATCAGAAGTAGTCTTCTTGTAGCCATGCTCCCCCATAACAGACTCAAACTTCTTGTACCATTGCCTCGGAGCTTGCTTCAAACCATACAAGCTCTTCTTTAATTTGCACACATAGTCCTCTTTTCCTTGTGCAATGAAACCCTCTGGTTGCTCCATGTAAAGCTCTTCTTCTAAATCACCATGAAGAAAAGCAGTTTTCACATCCATTTGCTCGACTTCCAAGTCATAATAGGATGCCAAACTCAATATAGATCTGATAGAGGACATTTTTACAACTGGAGAGAATATTTCCTCAAAATCAATCCCCTTTTTCTGACTGAAACCCTTGACGACCAATCTAGCTTTGTATCGTGGAGTTGAAGAATTCTCTTCTTGCTTCAACCTGTAAACCCACCGATTTTTCAAAGCTCTTTTACCCTTAGGCAATTTCACCAGCTCAAACGTATGGTTGTCATGTAAAGATTTAAGCTCATCTTTCATAGCATCAACCCACTGATCTTTGCATTCACTCCCTATAGCCTCTTCATAACACTCCGGTTCTTCCCCATCAGTTAAAAGAACATACTGATCAGAAGAATACCTCACAGAAGGCTGTCGATCTCTAGTAGACCTCCGAAGTGGAACTGCTGGTGGAGATATAGGTCCTTGGTGTTGATCATTCACAACACTATCCATGGGAGCATCAAAATCACCCATACCCTGCTGGTCATCATAGACATCTTCTTGCATGCCATCCTCAACTGGATTTGGCGGAGGGGTTAGAGGAATTGGATCCATGGCGGTCAAGTCATCACTATTCTGTGGATCGGTTTTCTCCGCCTTGTCAATGTCATCAATGGTCTGATCCTCAATGAAAACAACATCTCTGCTTCTAACAAGCTTCTTTTCAACTGGGTCATATAACCTGTACCCAAATTCATCTTGACCATAACCAACAAAGATACATTGACGAGTCTTGGCATCTAACTTTGACCTCTCATCCTTTGGAACATGTACAAAAGCCTTGCAACCGAACACACGCAGGTGATCATATGACATATCTTTACCAAACCAAACTTTGTCTGGAACATCACCTTGCAAAGGAACACTTGGAGACAAATTAATCACATGTGCCACTGTATACAAAGCTTCACCCCAAAAAGATCTAGGTAACTTTGCATCTGAAAGCAAACATCTGACTCTCTCAATCAATGTTCTGTTCATTCTTTCGGCTAAGCCATTCAACTGTGGTGTCTTAGGAGGTGTCTTTTGATGTCTGATTCCCTGTGCACGACAATAATCATCAAATGGTCCACTATATTCGCCGCCGTTATCAGAACGGATGCACTTCAACTTCTTCCCAGTTTGCCTTTCAACTGAAGCCTGAAACTGTTTGAACACATCAAGCACTTGGTCTTTTGTTTTCAAAGTATAGACCCAAAGTTTTCTTGAATGGTCATCAATAAAAGTCACGAAATAAAGTGCACCACCATACGACCTTACTTTCAAAGGACCACAAACATCGGAATGTACCAACTCTAGCAAATCTGATTTTCTTGAAGGAGGATGACTCTTAAATGAAACTCTTCTTTGTTTTCCAGCCAAACAATGAGCGCAATTCTTCAGTGTAGCATTCTTCAACCCAGAAAGTTGATTCTTCTTGGCCAGACAATTAAGCCCCTTTTCACTCATGTGACTAAGCCGTTTATGCCATAGCACAGTTGAACTATCATTTTCCGTCACATTAACAATGCCTCTGGAAATTGAAGACTGCATCAAATATAAATTTGAACACTTCTTTCCTCGAGCCACAACTAATGAGCCTCTAGTCAATTTCCACTGACCATCACTGAAGGTGTTACAAAATCCCTCATCATCTAGCTTTCCCGCTGAAATCAAATTCAAACGGATATCCGGTGCATGTCTGACATTTTTCAGCGTCAACTTTGTTCCATTGTTAGTTTCCAAACAGACATCTCCCATGCCAACAACATGTGCTAAGCCATCATTACCCATCTTCAATACCCCAAAATTACCAGGCGTATAAGATGTGAAGAATTCCTTCCTAGACGTGACATGAAGTGAAGCACCAGTGTCTATTACCCAACTTGTCTCATCGCATGCTAAGTTGATCACATTCTCATCACAAGTAACCAACAGATCATCAGAGGTAGCAGCAGTAACACGATCATTCTTTCCATGATCCCTATTCTCTTGTTTATCACTACCACCTTTGTTCTCTTTCCTCCACTTGTAGCAATATTTCTTGATATGGCCCATCTTGCCACAATAATGGCACTCAACATTTTTAAATCTTGATCTTGACTTGCTTCGGCTTTTATCTCTACCCGTTTCATTTTTGCTCCTACTTCTCCCCCTATTTTCAGTAACTAGAACCTCATACTGTGATGAAGAACCCTGAGACTTTCTTCTCACTTCTTCATTCAAAACACCATTCTTGGCAAGTTCCAAAGTTACTACACCATTAGGAGCAGAATTAATAAGTGAAACCCAAAATGTTTCCCAAGAATCCGGTAGAGTAGCAAGCAACCAAAGCCCTACTACTTCATCCTCAAATTTGATGCCCATACCAATTAACTGATTCATAACTCCTTGAAACTCATTCAAGTGATCAGCCACAGTTGTTCCTTCTTTATACTTCAGTTCCATCATCTTTTTAAGCATGAACAACTTGTTATTGCCAGACTTTAAAGCATACAAGTTTTCAAGCTTGTTCCACAATGTGCGTGCATGTGTCTCTTGATCAATGTGATTGTAAACATTTTCCTCAACAAATTGGCGAATAAAAGCACACACCTGCTGATTCTCAAATTCCCATTCCTCATCACTTTTAGATTCGGGTTTTTGAGTAGCAAAGACAGGAAGATGCAAAGACTTCACGAATAACAGGTCTTTCATTTTATTCTGCCACAATTGATAATTTGTGCCATTCAAAACAATCATTCTACTTGTGCCAGCGTCCATAATTACACAACAACACAACAAAAGCTCTGATACCAGTGTGATGGGCAGAAACCGAACTTACCGAAAAATCGAGAAAGCACAACCGGTAGTTCTTTCTCTCCCAATTAACAGGATCTGTAAATATGGTACTAAATTGCACAAGATATATATATTCCAGCAACACAAATTCAACCAAGAATAATCACCAACAACCAATCACACGAGACACACAATTTTTACGTGGAAAACCCCTTTAAATCAAAGGGTAAAAACCACGGGACTTAGGAGTCCAGTCAAAATCTCCACTATAATGAGAGTGTGTTTACAATATCACAATAATTCAGCTAACACAATGAGTACACAACTCTAACTTAGCTATCAACAAGTGATATTAAAATCAAAGAGAGAAAGTTGAGAAATCACCCCAAAAACGTGACTACTATTCGGACACAAAACAGTACGTTATAGTATTCAGATGAAAATTCTCACCGTACACAATCAACATCTACGTATCCTGTAGCCACTGCCAGAAAATCAAGAAGATCGGACCACGGATGAACCTCCGATCGACGACTTGATCAAAACTGTGCAACTCACTCTTTCTCTTTTTCTGCCGCCACTCTCAATTTTTGCTTCTGACTTCTCTCTTCTGCCAAATACAACAGCCCTCACAACTTAAAAAAGGGCAAAGGGCAGAATGGGTATTTCCTCCATATAGGAGGGACCCATGCCCAACAAATACCAAAATCAAGAAAGGAAAAAGAAGGGGAAGGAAAGCTGAAATAATAGATTGGAACTGAAAATGGAGAAAATGAACACTTAAAAGGGGAAAAGAAAGAAGAAGGTGAAGAGTGCATACAGCTTCATTTAAGAAAGAAAAAGAAAAGAAAGAAGAAGATGAAATATTATTTTGATTTTTATTTTGGATTGAACGGATGTTTTTAAAATATTTAAATTTATATTATTTTTAAAAGAAATCGATGTCACGAGTTAAAAGATTAATTCAGTGAAGAAAATATCCAAAAAATCAAATTATAAAAATTAAAAACAAATAAAATTGAATTAAAAAAATAATGTAATAAGTTTTAAATTTTATTTTTTTAAAAATACCCACTCACAAAATAATTCACGTAATTAAAAACTCACCTCTCTCATACAACTACTCACTCATTTTTCTCTCCACAAAAACTATTCAATTTTTTTAAAAAAATCTATCCAATTATAAAAATTACATACTTTTCACTCATATTCTGAGTGTCAGAAAATTTTAGTGTTAAAAATTGAAATCGTTTTTGAGTTTTGATTAGTTAAGGCTTTTAATAAAGAGTTGGGCTTTATTGATAATTTGAGCTTTATTAGTTTTGTATTTGGACCATTTGATTCATGGGCATAGTTAAAGATTAGAAATGGTATTTGGGTTTTGGTTATTAACTCTTTTAATAAAAAGTTGGGCTTTGTTTACAATTTGGGTTTAATCATTTTTGTATTTGAATTTTATGATTTATATGCATATTAAGTGAAGTTTTAATATTAAACATAAAATAACTTCTTAAATTATTATCAATCATAAGATAAAATTATACGAAGAATCCAAGCACCTGTATCCTCTTCTTCGACACTTTTTAACTGTATCCTCGTGTCTTAGATTTAGAGTAATTGACATATTTGATATTTAAACATGTACTCGTATCCGAGTTCGAGCAACATAACTTTTAAGGTAACAAGGAATAAACTTAACTAAGGGAGATCGTTTTCTTTTTCTTTTCTTTTTTCATATATAAAAGGAAATTGAGAAGTAAACTTGTTTATAGATTGAGTAGCTTGGCAGCTCCGTGGACTTGACCTAAGATTAGACATTGGACAAGAATTTTCAATGTTGAGCTAATCAAATAAGTGAAAATATTTTATTATTAAATAATTATTTTTATTTTTATTTTTATTTAATTTTAATTTTAATTTATATTTAAAATATTAAAATATTAAAATATTTTTATATTTTAATAATAAATTTAAATTAAACGAATCTAAAATAAATTTTAATGAGCAAGTCGAGCGAGCAAGTTTTAGAGGTGTCAACTGGTTCTTTTCCACCCATGGCCATCCCTATTAGGAAGAGAGAATAATATGGAAGTATCAATTTACATAGTCTTATAGCAAAAGTAAAATAAAATAAAAACACTTGTTAAGTTAATTAAAACCAATCACTTTACTTACTATATTATTCTCAATTTTTTTTATTTTCTTTTCATCCTTAAATCAAATATTAACAAGGAAATTAGATAATTAAGTTTTATTTTCTTTCCTTCAGTTTTTTTCGCCTTTCATTTCCTTCCTTTTCGTGACATAAGTAGAATGCATTTGGTATTTTTTTTTAAGATCACTACAATAATTTCTTATAAAATACAAAAAAAAAAAAAATCCATGTTTTAAAAAGTTAATAAATTAACAATTTTAATATTATATTAACCAGAAAATATATGATATATTAATATTTTATTTCTTAAATAAGTTATAACTAATCAAATCAATAAACAAATATAAAAAATAAATTTATATTTGACAACTAAATTTTAACCTTTTAATTAGATGAAGAATCTTAGAATGGTTTATCAAAAGAATAATGAATTTGCTACCAAAACAAAGATTAAATACACAACTAAAGAAAGAAAGAAAAAAAAAACATGTAAGAAGAAACATGGGATACCCTTTGAGTTAGCTAGAAAGAAAATTTGAAAGAGCAAAAAAAAGCTTACTATGTAAAAGTTATTTTTATTTTGAAAGGAAGCAATTTTACGCACACATTAAAGAGTAAAATTGTTCATAATTAATTTTTACAAATGAGTATTTTTTGGTGAAAAATCTCTTTCACCTTTTCAAGTGGGAATTAGATCATCCTCTCAAAAAGTGATCTAATCTTTTTTTATGATTTAAAATTACTATATCATGTATAGAGGTATTCATGGGTTGAGTTGGGTCGGGCTTAAGTATAGTATCAACATCATATATATTTATTCAAGCCAGGTCTGACTCAAAATATGAGCTTCAAATTCTGCTCAAGTCCGTCCATATTTATAAATAAATAGTCTAAACCCGTTTAGACTTGTCCATATTATTTTTTTTTTCTTAAAAAATTTAAACAATATGTTATTTTTTATTTAATTTTTAATAATTTTATCTTTTTATTTAATTTTATTAAATTTTAAAATATGGATAAAATTATATGATTTTATTTTGTTAATAAATAAATATAAAATTTTTAAAAATAAATACAAATAATAATAATTATTAATAGATGGCATCATGTGATTTATAAATAGTATATAAATACATATTTATTCCACATTATATATACCAAGTGGCAATTTTGATTAATACTAGCAAAGATGAATATTAACGGCATT
This sequence comes from Fremontodendron californicum, assembly GCA_030761205.1. Classification (NCBI taxonomy): domain Eukaryota; kingdom Viridiplantae; phylum Streptophyta; class Magnoliopsida; order Malvales; family Malvaceae; genus Fremontodendron; species Fremontodendron californicum. Next base: position 5,967,352 of record JAULJL010000025.1, on the reverse strand, counting down.
AATTTATGTGGCAATTTTCATCTAAATAATCCAAATAATTTGCAAAAAAATACATAAATTTTTTTAACCTTTTAAGTTTTTATAACAATTAGGGAGGTGAAAATTCATCTGGCTCATTTTTTAAATGGACCTCATTTTTTTTTGCCCCAATTCATATTTCGGGCCTAATATTTTTTGTCCAAACCAATCCCAAATATCGGTGTTGAGTATTTTTGAGTCAAGTCCCAATCCCACATAGCTTGCTTATATCAAGCCAAGGGGGCTTTCACCTTATAAGTAGAGAGCTTAGGCTTTGGTTGAACTCACCCACCACCCTTGTGAGAGATAGTCTATACTCTTGTATTAGGATTATCTGGTGGTGAGTCATAGTGTTTTGTTAAGAGGGTTTGTAGTTTTATCCGTGCAAAAGCTACTTGTATGAGGGTTTGTAGTTTTATCCGTGCAAAAGCTACTTGTATGAGGGTTTGTAGTTTTATCCGTGCAAAAGCTACTTGTATGAGGGTTTGTAGTTTTATCCGTGCAAAAGCTACTTGTAAGAGGGTTTGTAGTTTTATCCGTGCAAAAGCTACTTGTAAGAGGGTTTGTAGTTTTATCCGTGCAAAAGCTACTTGTATGAGGGTTCTACTTGTTGTAGTGATGTTATCCTTATGGGATCGTGGATGTAGGCCAAGAAGGGTCGAACCACGTAAAAAAATATTGTGTCTTTTTCTTTTCTTATTCGAATGCTTGTTGTGGGTGAATGCTTGCTTTTGGGTAACCAGGTTTTATTTTTCCCAACAACTGGTATCAGAGCTTATGGTTCGAGGGAGGAGTTGCCTAAAAGCTTTTGGTTCGAGTAAGGAGAGAAGCTTTGTTCGAGGAAGAAGAGTTGCCGAGTTCCTGTCAAGTGGTTATTGGGACTTTGACTCAAGGGAGGATATGTTGAGTATTTTTGAGTCAAGTCCCAATCCCACATAGCTTGCTTATATCAAGCCAAGGGGGCTTTCACCTTATAAGTAGAGAGCTTAGGCTTTGGTTGAACTCACCCACCACCCTTGTGAGAGATAATCTATACTCTTGTATTAGGATTATCCGGTGGTGAGTCATAGTGTTTTGTTAAGAGGGTTTGTAGTTTTATCCGTGCAAAAGCTACTTGTATGAGGGTTTGTAGTTTTATCCGTGCAAAAGCTACTTGTATGAGGGTTTGTAGTTTTATCCGTGCAAAAGCTACTTGTATGAGGGTTTGTAGTTTTATCCGTGCAAAAGCTACTTGTAAGAGGGTTTGTAGTTTTATCCGTGCAAAAGCTACTTGTATGAGGGTTCTACTTGTTATAGTGATGTTATCCTTATGGGATCGTGGATGTAGGCCAAGAAGGGTCGAACCACGTAAAAAAATATTGTGTCTTTTTCTTTTCTTATTCGAATGCTTGTTGTGGGTGAATGCTTGCTTTTGGGTAACCAGGTTTTATTTTTCCCAACAATCGGATGGACCTTCGAACTTGAGCAAATAACCCGACTCTTGAACATGTTTACTCATGTAAGATCATCAAATTTTTAGTGAATATAATGGATTAATTCCAAATTAACTTGAAACTCTAATTACTTTTAAAATTAGAATAAAATTTAACAAAATAATAGGATAAAAGTTTAGACAAAATTTTCCTTTCTCATATTATTTAACAAAAACAAAATGCATGCTTAAACTAATAAATGGTTTAATATAATATATTATCAATTTAAACACATTGAGTTAATTTATTGAAAAAAAAAAGTCATATATATTATATACATTTTTCTCCTTCAACAGTAATAAGTGCAAACCTTTAGAATGTATCTAGTAATTTTAGATACAACACGATTATATAACGAATATAACATAAAAAAAATAACTAAAATGATATAAAATATGAGATGACACGAAAAATAACATAAATACGATACAAATACAATAATGTGTCAAAATTTATATAACATGAATTATTAACATATCAAAATTTATATAAATATATATCAACCTTAAACACAATTATAATATAAAAAAAACTAATATAAACATTATAAAAATACACAAATTAATTATCAAAACTACTTTAAACGGAGAAATTAAAACAACCCGATGCCAAAGAAGTTTCCTAAGCTGGTGATCTGATAAGATTGACACGTGTTATCGAATCCTGATTCCTGAGTTTGTGGTTTGCTTCAATTTCTATATTGTTTACTATATACTAGAGTTAACCCCCGCTTAGCTGGGGTTTTTATAATTTTATAATTAATTAATAATAAAAAAATTAATTTTAAATTAAAATTTATTCAATAATAATTTTTATTTTTAAATTGTAATAATATTAATATTAATATAATTATATTTTGTTAATTATAAAAATTAAATTTATGAAAATTATTTATTTATAAATTACATAATATAAATATATTTGTAAATGTTATTTATATCTATTTTTAAAAATGTTTAGATCTTATTGTATACTGTATATTTTTATTTATAGAAGATAAAAAATAATTAGTGAAAAATAACAAAATAAAATTTGTATTTGTATTTTATTCTCTCATTGGGTCGATTTAAAATTAAAAAAAGTAAAAAGGAAAAGGAAAAAAAAAAGTCGTCAAAAAAAAGCTTAACACGTATATCACATTAATTAATAGCAAGTTCATTTTTTTATTTTTTTTCCTGAGCGAGTCGGATACGGATTCTAAATCGATCTGCGAGTCAACGTGTGGATCAACCCTTTAAATAAATCATTTAAAAATAAAATAAAAATAATTAATAACTTTTTTAACCTTTTTTAACGAGTCGGATACGGATTTTAAATCGACTCGCGAGTCAACGCGCGGTCCAACACCTTTAAATACATCATTTAAAAATAAAAATAAAACAAAAAACAAAATTAAAATTAAAATTAATAAAAAAAATTTTAAAAAGTTTTCTTGAACGTTTCGGATACGGATCTTAAATTGACACGCGGGTCAATGTTCCGACCAACCCCTTTAAATACACTATTTAAAAATAAAATAAAAAACTTAAAATAATTAATTAAATTTTTTTAATTTTTTTTTCTAAACGGATTGGATACGGATCTTAAATCGATCCGCGAATTAACGTGTAAACCAACATTTTTAAATATATTATTTTTTAAAAAATAAAAAAATAACTCGTCACATTGTCAAGCAAAGAAACTCGATACGTATTGAGCCAAACCCCATTGGGGGATTTTTTTTTTTTTTTTTTATATGATAGGTATAGGTATGTCGAAAGTCGGGAAAAAATCTTTCTCTTTGAGGCTATTCAACTACATAGGGGGCCGGACAAAGCTGGGGATATCCTCGGTAAACTTTGACCCCAAACAAGCAAATCAGCCAGCCACCAACATCTCTTTGCTTCTTAGGGACAACAACATGCGTGATTGTGTCATAGAATTCTAAGGCTCTTTCAACATCAACAGTTGCTAGAAAATGGAAACATGCATAAGTATGTTTCCCAAATTATAGGGCTCTTTTCACATCTTTTGATTGTTTTGAGACATTGGGAAATAGTTGGTTTTAAAGGGATTTTCGGCATTTCCATCCATTTGGAGAGACCACTATATTAAATTATGGATTATCCGGTAATCCTTTTAATTTGTAATTTGTAGGTATGTATATACAGTGGAATATTGAAAGTTATCAAAAATTGAACTCTAATCATTAAAATTAAAAATTTAATATTTCATCAATAAATCTCACACGTGTTGAGATATTACACTTGTATATATATGAAAATTTGAAGATTCTCTCACAAATTTAAAACTTTTCATACTAGTAGTGTTTGGCACGTGCACAACACGTGTAATTCTAAACCTGCACTAAGATTGCAAAGTTAGTCTAATAAATATATATTAAATATTTTACACCCACAACATGGGTGAAAATAAAATAAAAAGTGAATTGAAAAAAATTATATATTAAAACAAATTTATCTATTGATGTAAAATGTAGGTAATTTTTTATTTTAAAAAAATGTTATTTGATGATGTCATAGTCTAGTAATTTTTTAAAAATAAAATACATAAACATCTTTAATTGCATTTTATATTATAAATTTATTTTTTGATTTTTTAGTAAATTTATCAACTGAATTGGTGTCTTGTTAACTCGTGATATCAACTCAAATACTCTTTTTAATAGTAGTATAATGCAAATACTCTTTTTAATAGTAGTATAGATCTAAGGGTAATGCAATTTTTTTTTTTTTTTGTTTTATTAATGAATCCTTTTCTTATTCTCAATTTAAAAGTTAGCAGGTTTTCCATTTAATTTTATTGGGTTGGATTCTGTCAACTTAAGTTATGGGCGAGTTGGACTCAGGACTAGTTTAACATTGCTGTTGAAAAAAATTTGAATTAAAAAAATTTGAGTTGAAAAAAATATGTTTAAAAAATGTGATGAAAAAATATGGTTTAAATACTTTTAAGTGTTTAGCATTGTTGTGAAAAAGTATTGTGAGAAAGCAAAATGTCAAAAAAAGATATGTTTAAAATAATAAAAATGTAGATATGTAAGAATAATAAAGTCATTTTATCCAAAAATCAGCTTTTAAAGCCCAAAAGCTATATTTTTTGACTTTTTGGATTGGCTTATCAAATCATGATTTCAACAGCAAAAGTCAATTTTTTTTAACATTACGTTTGCGATGAAAAATAATTTTTAATTTCAAAAATTATTCCAAAAGCAATGTTAAACAATGCCTCAATTTACGAGGCCCAAGTCTACTGCCAGGCCCAGCTAACAACTGCTATGTAATCCTTAATAAAATTTGACAAAGTAGTAGCAAGTAGCAACCTGAGAACAAATGACTATGTCCTGGTTGTAATTGAAAGTTGAAACAAATAATTCGATCATATGGTATAACAAGAGAACCTTTTAAGGGACGAAGGAAAAACAAAATTACTCTTCTGCGCTGTGCTTGCCAATGTTCTTGTTGGTTTCTTCATCACTTGTGCAGCAGATGCTCCTTCTTGAGAGCGATGAACTTAGCTGCTATGTCATCGTACTCTGGCAGCTTAGGATGGACGTGATTAGGGTTTTCAAAGGACAATGAATTAGATCGAAGAATACTGTACCTCTGAATCTCTCTAGGTCTTTCTTTGGGCATTGTCATGGCCCTCAAATAAGGAGGAACTCTTTCTTTCCTTGTCTGGGAACTCGCCACACTAAGGAAGGAACTGTTAGAAGAAACATGGCTACCAGCAGAATCACATTCCTTCACTTTCCCTATGGTTTTCTCCTTTTGCAATTTGGGCAAGCTGAAAACTCCATACAAACTTGCACCATTGTCGTAGCTTCTCCTCAGATTCTGAGTAAGAGTAGTCTTAGTACATCCAGGTTCGTCATTGGATGCTCCATTAGAAGAATATTGGCAATGGCAAAATTTGTCATCCAAATTTTCTTCTGCATCATCACAAATTGCAAACTGCCCTGAGTTTCTGAGCCCTCTCTTTTGATTCCTCGGAAAAAACCGTTCTTCCCTGTCATCATCACCAGTACAAATATAACATGGATTTTCCAAGCTGCAGGTTTTTACTTCACTGTTGTAGTGGCAATTGCAGCATGAACTTGTAGTATTGTATTTGAAATTATTAGCCTGAATGCAGCAAGGTTGCTTCAGTCTCTTCAGCACATAAGTTGATTCTTTACTTTCTGCTACTGTTGTTGTCTTCTTCTGAAGCTTTCTATAGTGATGAGATTTATGCTTGTGATATGGAGAACTCTTGCAAGGCTTTTCATAATAAATCTCGTGGTCACTATCCTTCATGTTTGAACTTTCAAGAGAGAGTGATCTTCGCCTTGATTTTGCCCCATAGGAATTCCTACTGTTACTAAAGGTCCTTGAACTTGACTTCTCATCCATGTAACCTTCATCAGAACCGCCATTGCCATCCACAACCGCTCCTTTCTTAGGCAGGATGGGTGACTTGAACTTGAATAGTCTCTGGTCCTGGCAGTCTCCTTCTTTTGTCATGGAAGATTGTAACTCTTCTATGTCATCAAGATAAACAACTACTTCATCAGAAAACTGAGGCAAACTTTCTGAGGAAGATTGTGCTTTTATTCTTTCATCCTTATGTTTCAAAATGGTCGTACAAATCCAGCTGAGGCTCTGGCTTGGTCCATCACAGCCCGGAGTATCCATTTGGGGGATATTATTCCCTACTTTCTCTGCTTTTATCTCAACTGGTGACTCTATCTCCATATTCTTATCTGGTGAAGGTCGTTGAGAAGAACTAAGTGAAGTACAAATTGCCTCAGAATTCGGATAGGAGTAAGACTGATACTGCCTGATTGAAAGACTCGCACTCATTTCCAATGGATCAACTTGTATGGATTTTCTTTCGATCTCATTAGCATCTAAAGTCTGCATTTTGGCTGATCCTTCAGTTTTACTATTATTTCTGTCCTGTTCTTGATGTCCAGTAATTTCTTTTACCTTCAGTTACATTAGGCACATAGGACTTCACTAAGTTGGCAATGAAACATCAAAATCGGATTATAAGACATTAATTAAAAGAATTTATCTTGTTACCTGCTGGTGCATTTCAGGAATGTATTCAAGTGCCAAAATTTCTGGCTGTAGGCAAAAATCTCTAGCTATTTCATCAATCAATCTGTACTTCACATCATCTGAAACTGATTTTATGGAGAGCTTTTCTTTTATCTGTAATCGAAATTTTATCAAAATGCTTTTGTGTTAATTGATGATAAAAACCTTACCACAATGAAGAAAAATCAACAATTAGCATTACAATGAACAACCTCACGGTTCACAAGATTCCCAGGAAGTAATTCAACGGCAGCTGTTGCAAACCTCTGACCATAACGCTCCCCAAAGAGCTTCCGAATTGCAGGAAGCTCAGGAAGATCCGCGCATCTTGCAGAGGCGAATATCAGGCTTGAAACTGCTTCATTGATATCATTAGGGCAGTCCCTAAAATAGCATAATTACAGGATAGATTCCCTATTAAGTTCCTAGTCAGAAACTTGGAAGTGAAGAAAAGCATAAAATTGTTGCTCAAGGAAAAACTAGTACTTGTTCCTGCGGATATATGATAGTTGAATGTTGACAAATTCACAGAAATGATCCAGCATGTCATAGACTGCCATTATGCTCTCATCTTTAAAAAGCTGCTCAGCCTGTAAAATTGTGAGTTAATGGTCAGAGCTAAATGAGAGCACAAAAAGCTTGTTCATAGTTTGGTAATGCTTGACACATGCATAATACATTCTAATCACCTAGCAGAACTGTAACATGGCTAACTACAAAATTTAATCAAATGACATGAAACATTAACCAGAGTGATAAGATCATGAAGAAGATGTCCCAAATTTTGATAATAATTTTTCTTTAGTGCATGTAATTCTTACCTATGTTACTCGGACTCGGGTGTGAGTGTCGGATACAGGTATGTGTCCGACACGAGTATTTCAATTTTTTCTAAGTTTTCCATGTATTTGGAGGGTCCTTGGAGGGTCATATCCTCGTACCCATATCTGGATATGTGTCAGACACGAGTGCCGGACATGAGTACTTCAAGAAAAATGAAGAGTCGGAGCAACATAGATTCTTACCACCTATTTCAAAGGTATGCTTCTAAGATTTTACTAGAGTTTACAGGGCCTTTTTTCTGTACAATAACCTTAGTTAGTAGAACGGGAAACAGGGTTTGTAAATTGTAATACTCCTGAGGCTAAAGGCTACAGCGTTGCCTCCCTAATGAAGGTTATATATAATATAGGCCACATTAGGTTACTTGCAAGTAATTTTCATAACAAGAAAGCTCTCCATGTATCTGATAGTAACGTTTCATTCTTCAGTATTTAATGATAGCTGAAACTGCTACTCCAACTCTTCATTTTCCTGAAGCTGAAATCAGAAATCTTCATTTGATTTGATTACTGAATACTATAAAGAATAACGCTACCAAGAAAATAGTATCTCATCGAATTCCATCTCCTGCAAGAGCTTGTTTTTTAACATCGAAGGCTATGCAAACAGCATGAAGAAGAACAATCAACAGCATCAATAACTACTCAAATTTCTACTTGCTTTGTATGACAACTAGAAGAATCTCAGAAAGTAGGGGAAACAGCAGGGGAGACTCTGAGTTAATTACAGAGTCCAGAATTCGATGAGAGGATTTTCAATTTCCTTCCTACCCGGTTAAAGGCACTTTCTTCATAGCCAAGTTTGATGAGCTGGGCCACGTCCTCCCGCAGCTGTTTCACAATTGAATGCCTTTTGTTCTTTAAAAGCTTCAGACGGCACTGAACACGCTTGATCAGCTTTTTACTGCAACATATAACAACACATACATACAAACCTCATAAGAATAACAACAAAATAAACATCATATCAAATAAGCTTTGCTTCCCTCAAGACCCTTTGACGTAATACCATTTTGAAGCTTTTCGCCACCCGAAAAAGATGTCAAACATACTTCAAACTTTATCGGGTTCTTCTGGCTTCAGCAGCAGTGAGACTGCAAGTCTGCAACCTCTAAACCCACAGCTCGAGTTTCAAATTCATGATTTACCAGGAATAGATAGAACTTGAAAATAGTATCATCTTTTGTGTTATAGGTGTCAGAATTGGAAGGAGAAAAGAAGTGGGGAATAATAAGTGCTGAGAGCAACTGAACGAAGAGGGCATGGCAATCGAACTTCCTTTTGGTTGGTGCTATATTCAGGAGGAGTGGGTTTGAAAATGGAAGAAAGTGGCACCAGACAGTTCTAGTCTCTTGGAAAAACTGCTCCCACCACTCATCCCATGATCAGGACACTTGGCAAGACTGTGTTATACCTCATATATAGGCGAAGAAAAGGGGAGGAATTTTTACTTACTGCCATCATTGATTTACATTACTGCTGTTTTATTGATTCATACACTGAATTCGAGCCTCCTTTGGCTTTGAGTGGGAAAATAGAAAATTGGAAATTGAGAATTTGGGTGTAGCCATCAATGACATTGACATCCAGAATGTTTTCCTCCAATTAAAAGATATTCTTATGATATAGCTTTGAAGATTACTCTAAGGACTTGTTATTTCAAAAGAACACTCAAATAATCTTGACTTTTTCATCTAAAACAAAAGAGATCTAATGGATACGATTTGGTTCTAGCTTTAAGAATCATTGAGTCAATTTTCATGAAATTTTTTTATTACAATTTGATCATTAAATTTGTACTTAAATATCACCTTTTAAAATACTTTTAATTGAGGCATCTTACCTTCTAATAATTATCTTCTTATTATTGTTTCGGTAGACAATTGAAGATGAAGAATTATATATAAACCCATGAAAAAGAAAAGTTGTTCACCACTTTTCTTTTTGTTTTTAATATGGAATATTTATTAAATTTAAAATATATGCACTAACTTGAAATTTACAAAAAAGTTTAAAAAAATATTCAAGAGCATCAGATAAAGTTCCTCAGAATAAAGCACATTAAGATAAACTTTGATTTATTTACTTCATAGGATATATAGGCCATTAACAACTTTAGATGGTGGCCTACTGGCCTTTAAGTGGTTAGAATTAGTTAACCATTTTGAGGAAAAACTCAGCTTGATCCTCAATCCTCTAGTCTGATTGGTCCAAACAAGAAGTGAAGACGACAAGAACAGTAAAAAAAATACTTAGACAGGTAAGCAAACTTGGTCCCCGAAGCTCACATGTTATTCTGTTTAAACATGCGATGAAACTGAAACCTTAATTTACACGCACTAACCCAGTTCGCCCCCACTTACCCATTTCTCATTCTTGTCAGATAAAGTTGAAAGTACAAAAAAAGAACAAAACAGCAAGTGATTCAAGAAACCAAAAGACTGCGTGGTTGTGGTTGTTAGCTCCGGATACTGCAGTCAAAAAAGTAGGTAATCAAACCCACCATATTAAAAATGATATACTAGCGTATGAAAACTTATATTTGTGCTGGTGACCAACTGATGATGGCAAGGCATGCAAATGTTCTGCAGAAGGGAGGTGGGGTCATTGCTTTAGCATGGAGGAAAATTAGAGGCTAATGATGGTGAGTCCAAGGCCCAAAGGTGATTTTTCTTAAAGTATTCATATCCGACATATATTAGGATACGGATACGAGATATGATTCTTCAAATATTAAAAAAAAAAATTAAAAGAAATTGATGATGGCAAGCAGATGTTTTGGATGCACACTGCCATGCGCATGGATTTAACATTTGGCAAAGGAAGCAAAAATGCATTTTAGTTAAGCTGATGTGGGTCCAAATAGGAATGTGATGTCCAGAATAAAGCATCATTCTTCCTTTTTCTCAACTTGGTGCAAAGGCAGCAATGGTTTTCAACAAAGGTCTCCAACTTGACAAGCGTGGAATGAAGGAATTATACAATTCCAAGTATTTGACAGTATGGCTTTGATTTTTTTTAATTGAGGTTAATTAGCTGGCACCTTTGACCGTTAAGTGTTTCTTTGAGTTATACTCTGTTTCATTGCCGAATATATATCAGATACTAATATGAAGAGAAATAGATAAATGGTCTGCTTAAGGATTAATGAAACAAAATTCAGAAAAATTACATACTGAACTTGTCTATGAAAGAAATAAAGAGAAAATTGGCTTGCAGTCAATGATTACGTCGTGTAAAGGTTAGGATGCTATATAAAAGTTGTTGACATTCATCCTATGCATCAGCAGACGGTGCAAATGATTGTAACAAGAAATCACTTGCTGGAGTTTATGAAAGTTTAATTTATACTGCTCGGCTGTTGTTGTGTAACAGGAAATCACCTGGTTAGAAAGTGTGACCATTTAATTTTTACTACTGGCTCGTTTCTTGAATTGATTTAAGATCTTTGATTACAGTATTGATCCAATGTTGCGAATTATCGGTTATGTTTTCTTCTACATCTGTTTGCTTGTTAGGTGTTAGCTGCTGCAGGCAACAAGTTAGCTGCTGCAGGCAGCAAGTTGGCTGCTGTAACAATTTTTTTGTATTGGTACTGATAATTTCTGTCATATATGACAGATTAAGTAGGATTGAATGTAATGTTAGTTGAGATCCACAAATTTAGGCTGATTTTTGGTTAAGTTCAACATTGTTTAATATACTTCATCTATTGAAATGAAAATGCAGAAGCTGCATACTGTTTTTCTATGTAATTTTTGCTCTACTTCCCCTTCATTTCTTATCCCTCCTTAGAAAATAACCAATAACTGGTATCAGAGCATTATTGATCTTAGAGTGCTTGTAAGAGAGAGAGAACAATAAAATTTTCTCTTCCCTGAAAAACCATACATAGCACCGGAAAAGCAGTGCTTAAAACCATGTCATCCAGCAGTTATTCACCATTGCCTCCCCCTGTTTTCACAGGTGAAAACTATCCAAATTTTTTGGATAGTAAAAATGAAAACATACCTCAAAGCTCATGACCTTTGGCAGGTTGTAGAAACAGGTAGGGAGCCACCTCCATTGAGAGCTAATCCCATCATGATATACAAGGCTATGTCTTGTATTCAGTCAACTGTGTTTGACACTATCTTCACAGGGATCATAGCCTGTGAGACAGTAAAGGAAGCATGAGAGCTCAGATGAAGCAGCACATTGAGGAGTGTGCCAAGAAATACAAGGCTATTGTATTCAGTCAACTGTGTTTGGCACTATCTTCACAAGGATCATGCCCTGTGAGGCAGTAAAGGAAGCATGGGACAAGCTCAAGGATGAATTTCATGGTAATGATAAAACCAGACAGATGCAAGTCATCAATCTCTGAAAGGGAGTTTGAAGTCTTATGAAAGTGTTAAACCAGATAAGGCTTCTTGGAGAATAGATCATTAACAAGGGAATTATTGAGAAGCTGCTGGTCAGTTTGCCTGAGAAGTTTTGAGTCAAAAATCTCTTCAGTTGAGGACTCAACAGATCTCACCAGCATGACCTTGACAGAGCTTGTTAATGCTCTGCATGCTCTTGAGCAAAGAAGAGCCATCAGAGAAAAACAAACCATTGAAGGAGCTATTCTTGCCAAACAGAAAAAAAAAAAAGAGCTCATCAAGCAGTGGAGAGAAAAAGCAAATGAATGAAACAAAAGATAGAGAAAAGAAGGCGGCTCAAACCAGCAAAAATGGTGGTAGGGAAGGGAATTATCCTCCTTGTGCTCACTGCAAAAAGAGGAATCACACTAAAAACTTCTGTTGGCTTAGACCAGGAGTACGATGCAGATCATGGGAACAGTTTGGCCATATTCAGAAAGTGTACAAGAACAAAGGAGATCAACCAAGCAAACAAGCACAAGCTGCTGAAAATCTACAGCAGGAGGAGCAGCTATTTTCTGCCTTAAGCTATGCAGCAAACTATGCACAGAGTCTTGGCTAATTGACAGTGTTTGCTCTAATAAAATATATCCAAACGAAAGCTGCTTCAGGACAGTGGACAAATCAAACAGGTCTAAAGTGAAAATTGACAATGGTGATCTTCTGAAAGTAAAAGGAAGAGGGGCAATTGTTGTTGAAACTCCAACAGGTATAAAACTGATACCAGAAGTTCTTTCTGTACCTAGAATTCAGTATAATTGTTGCCAACTTTTATCACCCTTCTTCTATAATACCACCACCAAAACTTGATTGAAGACTCCTGTGACCCTCCCTGAGCAATCTCTCTCTTCCCTGCACCCTCTTTTATGTTACTTTACTTATCCACACTCCACACTCCATCTTCCATACTCTTGTCTGTGATTTGCTTCAATACCATTTTGTTTTATGTTCATCCACTTCACTGTTTTCCTTATCCCATCTACTGCTTTCAGTTATCTTTTACTTGCCAAGCTAAGTGAGGGCAACAGCAAACAGCCAATTGTCGTTATTCTCTTATGTATTCCTTTTTTCACGTCTGCAAGGCATGTAAGCCGGCTACGAACACGTATGTATCATTCTCTCCTAAATTGTCTTAATTCTACTAATTAGTAATTACAAAGTCATATGAATTACGAAACACTATCTCTTATTTCTTATCGTTGAAATTTTGTATTGTGAAACAGATCATAGCCAGCACCACGACTCTCAGCCAAGCAAAAGACAGGAAATGGTCGCAGAACCCAATTCATATTGGAAAAGAAGGTTAATAATAATGAAAAGAAAGGAGCAGACACGTTACAGATTGCAGGATCAAAGCTTGCCTTACTGCTCACATGCATGTGGGTCGTGCGCACCCAGCAGACTACTTATGGTGAGCTTTGTAGGTGCATCGCTGGAAAAAGCTGAAACATGTCCCATGGCTTACAAGTGCATGTGCAACAAAAAGTCTTATCCAGTTCCATGAAATTAGTTAGATCATCTGTTCCTTTTTGTTTTTGTTTTTGTATCATAGATTTAGGTTGTCCATCTTGTTTTTAGCTGGCCTTGTCCAATTTTACCTTGTAATGTGGAAGCATTGGCATCCTTTTTTTTTGTAATGAATAGAGTTTATAATTTCTTTTGATTCTTGCAATGCAATCGGCCTTTTACTACTCACGAAATTAGGAGAGGAGAAAGAGGAAAAAGACCTCTTTCAATTATACCATTTTCCCTTAGCTTTGTTTCTTTATTTTTATGTGTGTTGAAGCAATGATCAGACAGATGAAATCAAAATTTTACAAATTATTAAAAATATTGTGGGACAAATGAAAAATCTCTACACTAACGAAACTTAATAAAAGCATCACTCATGCGTATTAAAGTTTAAAAGAATCCATATATAAGTTCATTGGGCGACAACAATGCAAAAGTATAATCTATATATAATATTATAAGGAATGATTGAGTTGGTGTTAGAAGTGGTCATGGGCCGGGCCGGGCCGCGGCCCGTTTTTTTTTTTCTTCTGCCCAGGCCCGGTCCTGGGTAGCCCAAGCCCGCCCGTTTAGGCTCGATACACTGTTTATTGGAATAAAAAAAATAATTTTTTATTTTTTTATATATTTTTTATAATTAAAATAAAATAAAAATAATATTATTATAATAAAAATCACTGTTCCGGGCCGGGCCGGCTCGGAACATAAAACATCCTGCCCAGGCCCGGCCCGTATTGGGCCGGGCCTACCGGGCCGGGCGGGCTGCCCGGCCCGTGAGCAGGTCTAGTTGGTGTCACTGAGTCAAGTGACACCAACTCAGTTGATAAAATTATAAAATAAGTGAAATATAATTATGACATAAAAATAAAATAAGAATATTTTTATCTTTTCAAATTTTATAAACATATATAATTTTAAAAAAATACATATTTATTTTTAAAAAACTATCCATTAAGCCCATAAACTACCTACTTTTTAAAAAAATTATCCACCTATAAAACTATATTATATATATTTTTTACTTAAATTTTTTTTAAAAAAATTATTTTTTTTACCTACATTGTGAGTGTATCAGATTCTACTAGGATCTTATTTTCCACCATAAGCTGATCAACTTTTGCAATAAATTTTTTTGAAATCTAAATACACCAAATAATAAGGAAAAAACAACTTATAAAAGTGAAGCGGAAGTAGCTTAAACTCAAAATATATAATTAATAATAAGGTCAGATTAGGCCCAGTTTGTCCGGTAGTTATTAATATATATTTTATATTTGCATATTATATTAAATTAAAAATAAATAAATATATATTATAAACATTATATATTTTAGTTTAAGTTTTGGAAGATAAATTTGTGTTATATTATATAATTTTTGTTAAGTTGTTATTTAATACTAATATTTAATATAATTTTATTTCTTTGTTTATAAAATATATATATATGATTAAAATATTAAAAAAATCTAGAACTATTTTATATATATTTTTTTTATGTAAACTACTATATTTTATTGTACCAAATAATCTCTTATCTTTTGATTTGTATTTAAATAAGTTTTTATTCAATGAAAATTGAGTTAAGTTAAAAGCTTATTTAACTATAAATTAAAAGTTAAAAATTTATTTGCTTATAAAATTATAAATTAAAGGTTAAAGATGTATTTGGATTAGACTTGTCTATAGGTCGGGCTAGGTCGAAACTCGGTTCGGAAAAATTTTTACTTAAATTTTTTAAAAAAATTATTTTTTCACCTACATGGTGGGTGTATCAGATTCTAGTAGGATCGTATTTTCCACCATAAGCTGATCAGCTTTTGTAATAAATTTTTTTGAAATCTAAATACACCAAATAATTAGGAAAAAACAACTTATAAAAGTGAAGCGCAAGTAGCTTAAACTCAAATATATATTTAATAATAAGGTCACATTAGGCCCAGTTTGTCGGGTAGTTATTAATATATATTTTATATTTACATATTATATTAAATTAAAAATAAATAAATAAATATATATATATTATAAACATTATATATTTTAGTTTAAGTTTTGAAAGATAAATTTGTGTTATATTATATAATTTTTGTTAAGTTATTTAATACTAATATTTAATATAATCATTAATTTTATTTCTTTGTTCATAAAAAATATATATGATTAAAATATTAAAAAAAGTCTTAGAACCATTTTACATTTTTTTTTATGTAAAATGCTATATTTTTATTGTATCAAATAATTTTTTATTTGTATTTAAATAAGTTTTTATTCAAATGAAAAATTATTTAAGTTATGAGCATATTTAAGTGTAAATTAAAAATTAAAAGCTTATTTGCATATAAAATTACAAATTTAAATGTCAATGGTTTATTTGATGCAAATTAAAGGTTAAAGCGTATTTGGATTAGACTTGTCCATGGGCCGGACTGGATTGAAACTCGATTCTGGAAATTTTTTTCCTAGCCTAAGCCTGTTTTGAGCCGAGATCGACCCGTAAGCCCTTTTTACTGTTTATAAATTATTAAATTTAAAAAATCATTTTATATTAATATATATTATAATTTAATTTAATTTAAATTAAATTAAATAAAAAATATTTTTTATTTAATAAATAGTAATTCGGGCTATCTGACCCTTAGACAAGTCTAGTTTAAAATGTAATAAAAGTATATAAATACCTAGGGTTAAAGAGTAAATTTGTCACCGTAATATACGTGGATATTGAAATTTGTCATTATACTTTATTTTGATTGATATTTACCATTGTACTTTGAGATTGAAGGTAAATTTGCTACTCTACTTTTATTTGACTGAATTTTGCAACAAAATTTTGATTTTTTTTATTGAATTTTGCCACTCTAATTTGATTTTTGATTGAATTTTGCAATTCAACATTGATTTTAGATAATTTGAAGACAAAATTTAACCAAAAAAAAATTCCCTTCAAATATTTTATTTTAATAATTAACATCAATGAATTAATTTATAAAAAATATTAAAAATTAAAAAATTAATATAAAATTTTTATTTTATAAAAGAAAGACTTGAAAGAAATATCATGTTTAGTTTTTAAAAATAAACATTTTATGTTAATTTTTTAATTTTTAATATTTTTTATTAATTATTTTTTTATTGTTAATTATTAAAATAATATTATTTTTTATTAAATTTTATTTTCAAATTATTCAAAATTAAGGTTGAGTGGCAAAATTCAATTAAAAATTAAAATTTAATGACAAAATTAAATCAAACAAAAGTAAAATGACAAAATTCAGTAAAGAGCTAAAGTATAGTGATAAATTTACCCTTAATCCCAAAATTTCAATTGCAAATATCATTTAAAGTATAGTATAGTAATAAATTTCAATATTCATTTATGGAGGTAAGTTTAGCTTTTAACCTAAATACTTACTTAGGTAAAGTAATAAAGTTTATAAATTTTTTATTATTTTAATTTATATATATGGACAAATCTGAACTGTTTGTTTAAGAATATGAAATAATTTGAAGGGCTTAAATATAAAATTACCTTCTCCATTATATATTTTTTTTCATTTTAGTACTTAAAATTTTTTTGACCTATTTCAAATATCTATAGTATAAAATTTCGACCCAATTAAGTACTCGATTTGGATCTGATTGGAACAAAAAAAATGATATTATGTCAAAAAATTTTTAAATATCAAAGTGAAAAAAAGGTATAATAGAAGAAAACTTTTTTTTTATTTATTTTATATATAAGCCAATTTGAAGAGACACAGAAATTCATATTTTAGATAGAACCAAATTTGACAGTCATAAAATCTGTTTATACTCTATCTAATCCAATCCAATCCAAATTCATCTCGATCTGTCCATGGACTGTTCCAGATTTAACACCCGACCCGAGTGCTACGATGAAAGGCAAGTAATCTGTGGCTTCAATTGCCGCAGAGAGACAAAAGCAACAAAGACGGCTTCCCGAGTGCTACGATGAAGGCAAGTAATGAGGGAACTGAGTGGCTTCTTCAATTGCCATATTAGGCAGAGAGAGAAAAACAACAACAAAGACTGCTTCCTAACGTCCTCTCCACACCCCCCAACCGACGAACCAAATATTGTTTCTTATGCAAATTCTATCCGACAAAAAACATGCTGCCATTCTTCACCTTCTCTTCCTCTTCTTCTGCCTCTTCCTCCTCCTTTCTCAACCAGCTTTGGCTCCACTCTTTTGCCCAATCGGGCCCCTCAAGGACACAATCACCTCATGCAATAACAGGTAGAGAAACCCTTCCAAAATAAAAGGTGTTGGGGGTTGAGTTTTTGTCTTGCATGTCAATGTTTTCTAGAGAAGGGACATATGCTATTACCTTTTACGACTTTTCCCCTTTTCATTTCTTTCTTTATCTAGAATTTGTTCTTTTGGGATGCAAAAAAACTTTCTTACAGTATAAAGTTATGCAAAAAGTGACCTTTGATTGCGCTCTTGATGCTTTGCTCTCAATAAAAAGTTCACTTCTTTTGATTTTCTGGGTATCTTTATATTTATGTCATTATTCTAGGACTCTCTCTTTTAGAAAGATGGAATGATGAGGGGTTGAATAATGAGAAGGGAGTGGGATAGACCATGATTTTACTGCAATCATTTGTTATACATTTCTTCAATCCTTTTTGGATCTCTTTTCTTTTGTTTTTTCATTTACTCTTCCTTTTGCTTTCGATTAAAAAGAATGTAAGAATCTAATATTTTATTTTTGGTCCCCTCATGAGATTAAGGAAGCGTCGACAATGCTTTTCTTCTTGCTCTTCTCTTCGCAGAGTAATCCTCCTCCCCCCGCCGCCGCCATCGCCGCCCCTTTTTCTGTCTTCTCTAATTTTGATCAGTGCATGTTGCTATTGCAAGGCTATTCATTACATATGCCATTTAGCTTAATGTGTGTTTCTTATTAATCTTTTGTAAATGTAATATTTCAACTGAATCAACTGATCATAATGATATTTGATAATGTCTGCTTCTCTGCCTAAAAATTTCCTTCTTTCTTTTCTGTCATCCCTCTTGGCAAGTCTCATTAATTTGCAGTAACTTTTTTTTTTTTCAAAAATATAATGTTGTTATGAAGTTTGGCAGCTTTTGATTGTCTAACTCTATAATTTTAGGATTGTCTATATTCATTGGGTTATTGCTATTTTTATTAGAAATTTCTTCCATTTCTAGTTAATTAGGACTCTTTTTCATTATATATATATATATATATATATATATATATATATATATTTGAGGCTATAAGGAATTGACCATTACTAAGAGTCCAGCATTCTACTACAGAGCATATCGACTGTAGGCATTTTTTCCCATTGTGTCAGAATGAATTCATTACAGTCTATAATGAATAGTTAAGAACTTAATTATCTTTATAGAGTTCATAAGTTTTGCAGCCTAGCATTATCTGTCAGGTCAAGAGCAGTTTTATTCTATGCAACTAAATGGTACTGAATAGTATGCTGAAAATTCAAATGTAGGTTGATAAGGATGAAGTTTACTGGAGACAAAAGAAGGGCGATGAAGAGTTGGAATGGCCACACAGTTCCACTTACGTAATATCACAGTTGGCTCAATGTTTTAGTGAGTAGATTTTCCTGATAAATCTTTTCAGCATTCCTATCTTTGGCTGAATTTCCCTTTAAAGATCGACAAATTAAGATGGTCTTATTTGTCTTTATATGTTTGTCATGAAAGTGTATATTTGTTCAGTCCCTACTTTATTGATATACAGTGTTTACTGAAATGAACATTGTGACAGCTTAATATGTAGCCAAACAGAGGGAAAACAATTTTAAACCTTAACTAGTTGGAATTGTTTAGTCTCCCAAGACTACGTGAGCTGCCTTGAGCTCTTCATCTTTCACATTGAGGTCTCATGGAATTTGTTGGAATAGGCTTTATACTGACAGGCCATTGGCAAATGTCTTAAGAGTGTAGACACAGCATAACCTATTGCTAATGGCAAATTTGGTTTCCTAGCAATTTTTCCAAATTTTCTAACTTTTTTTTTTTTATTAGGATTGATTCTTTATAGGTTCATTATACTTCTTTTCTCCTTTCCTATGTCTCAAGTTTCAACATAAGCAGCATAGAGAAATTAAGCAGAGTAAAACTGCTCCAAATGTGTTATATGCAATGTTTAAGGCTGAATCAACCAATTTCAACATTGAAATGCACATTAACTAGCAAATCATTCTATGTACAACTCACTCTCTAATATCTCTGATCAGTCTTTCATGGTTGTAGCTAATGCTATGGTTGGATCACGATCATTGATAGGAGGGCTCTTTAATCGCTTAAGCATTAAGCGTAATGAGAAGTTTCTTGACTACCCTTTGACTCCTATTCAGGTAATTGAGAATGTTACTCAGGACCGTATTAGGACTGATTGTGATATATATGTTTTCAACTTTTTTATGTGTAATTTTATTTTTCATAATAAAATTATTTGTTTTCCCCTAATGTCTATGTACATTGTTATAAGACATTGAATGCAATATTTTCCTGTTACCAATCCCCTATGGTTGACAATTGAAAATAAGACTTCAGTAGAATTGAACTGCTTTTTGCTGTCATTTCTTAGTGCTTCAGTTTGAAGACGTGCTGAGAGTATTTATGGCATTTGTTCTGCAATAATGACAATTTGATGTAGAATTATAGTATTGATTTTCTTGGGGTGATTTGTCTTACTATATATATGTATTCCATTCTCAGCCTTAGTAGTAACAAAATTGATTTAGTGTCTTTAACTTCTGAGCAGGAACAAAGACTTCAAAAGCTTCAAGAACGACTAGAAACACCTTTTGATGAGACTCGTCCTGACCATCAGGTACTTTCTTCATTCTTTTAACATCCATATTTTCTCCTTTTCTAACTTTGATCAGACTTGGTTATACACCATAAATATCGACCTTGTTTTTGTCTATCAGAAGACATGACAGGCAATTGGATTTTCTCAGTCTTATGTTTGGTATAGTGGAAAAGAACTAATTTGAGATCGATTTATTAATTATGTAATTGAACCAAAAGGGAAGAAAAAACAGCGGATCATGTTTTCCATTTAAATCTTAGGATTAATTTATATGTATTTTTCCGGGGGTGCGGGGTTGGAGGAGTAATTGAGAGTTCTTGCAAAATCTCATATGCAAGTATTTCGATCTGTCATGTAATTTCTACAATTTGTAAATAGTTATGGTTTCAGGTCTTCTGCCTTCGTCACGTTTCATTTTAATCAGTTTTAATGCCATATAAATTAGTAGACAGTTGATCTTATGGTCCTTTGGTGTGACAGGAAGCTCTCAGAGCATTGTGGCACATTGCCTTTCCTAATGTTGCTCTGAAAGGCTTGATCTCTGAACAGTGGAAAGAAATGGGGTGGCAAGGCCCTAATCCATCAACTGACTTTCGGTACAGTTCTTTCATTCTATTTTTTCTGGCTTTTTAACACACTATCTATCCCTTGCCAACAATGAATCATGGTCAAAGGGAAACATATTGCTTTAGAGGTTGTAGTCATTTCTTCTCTAATCATTCTCTTGACAGTAGGAATAAGTTTCTTCTATAGCCCATGTAAACATCATATGGGAATAAATTTTCCATTATATGTTCTATGTAGCAGTTCTTTTTCCCATACTTGTAATAAATCTATGCTGAATTATCTAATTTTCAAGGATATCATCATAGCAGTGGGGTTTTGGTCTATGTTGCTCTGACTCTTCATTTTTCTCGAAGTACCCGTGTCCGACACCCGTGTCCGATTCATATTCGGATATGGGTATGGGGATATGATCCTCCAAGGACCCTCCAAATACATGGAAATCTTAGAAAAAATTGAACATACCCATGTCTGATACATACCCGTGTCCGACACTTACACCCGAGTCCAAGTAACATAGGTTTTGGTCATTAACAGCAGCTTTTAGTCATAGTTTCATCCCACAGGATGAATATTTTCTGCATATACTGTTGAACACATGAGGAATGGATTTATACCTCCAACATATGTGCAAATACACATTGGTAAAAGTTTTGATTCTTTCTAATGCCATAGAGGTAAAAGTGTTGGAAAGGATGTCCAACAAATAACATAGTAACTGGCAAATACACCTTGGTAAAACTGTCTTTTTCCTGAATTCCTATATTCAAAATCAAAATTAATTTTTCTAAAAGTGAACTCTCTTTAGGGGTTGCGGTTTTATCTCTCTGGAAAACTTGCTGTTTTTTGGCCGAACTTATCCGGTAAGCCTTCTGTTTCTTTTTAGTTTTTTTAGTCTAGAGTTCTGCAAGAAAATTGACTTATTCACTAATATTATAAAAATACAAAATGAAGGCATCTTTTCGTAGGTTATTATTTAAGCGAGATGGAAATAGAGCAACTTGGGAATACCCATTCGCCGTTGCTGGCATCAATATATCTTTTATGTTGATTCGGATGTTGGATTTACATTCAGGTTTGTCGGCAATGTTAACTATTTGTCATTGACGTGTTCACTTATTTTCCTTAAAATGTAAGCTCAAGATAACTCCATGTTACTAGGTAGTGAGTGAAAAGCAATTTTTATTTTTAGTTCATAATCTATAAAGTTGTTCTGTTCTGTCAACAGTTTTCATTGTCCGGTAACTCTTGAGTTTCCTGTGCTCTACTCATGAAAAAGACCATGGAAGTCTTGTGTTTTAGATTCAGTGGACTATCGATATGTTCTGAAAATCTTTTCATGATGATATTTTTGATGATCAGATCCTATATATTTATTACCAAGGAAGTCAAGAGTGCAAGTTTCTGAATGTTCTGCTATGTTAAGAGGATTTGTTTAGTTAGAATGCAAACATCTTTTTTAGTTTAAGATCAATATAAATAAAATGTGTTAGCTGTTCTGTAATAAATCCTCTCTTTTTGCAGCAAAACCAAAAAATCTCCCAGGATTCAATTTCCTAAAACTATTAGCAGGTAATAGAACCGTGGATCTGAGTACTTTACGCTCAAGCAATGTTAGATCTATATAACTGATTTCTCTTTTTCAGTTCTCTGTATTCAGTATCATGATCTGAATGTCTGAAATTGCAGAAGATGAAGAAGCCTTCGATGTACTATATTGTATAGCTTTTGAAATGATGGACGCCCAATGGCTTGCTATGCATGCTTCCTACATGGAGTTCAATGTACTTCTCTCTCTCTCTCTCCCTTAAAGACTCATTCTCACATTCACATTTTGAAAAAAAAAAAGGTTCCTCGTATGGAGTTCCAAACTATGGTTTTTTTGTTGTTGTTATTTTAATTCATTCTAGTGCTGCTCTACCTGAAATCCCAAACCATCCAAATTGTCCATTTATTTATTCCTTTTCCATCTTCTTTATGGTGACCGAAGGGAAAAAGATGCTTGATTAATTTATGCTGAAGTCATTTTTAAGCATAAAAGCTTATGAAAGGATTTATAGGCAGTAACTACATCTAGTGAAATATCATGTATGTTCCTCAACAGTTACTGGTGGCTGGGCATTTATAGTATGTAATAGCTTTGCTTGCATCAGACATGCATGTTCTTTGTACAAATTTATTTTCATCGGTGACTTTCAAAATTCAATTTTTGGATCTGTGACCTTTTTAAAATGTTCCAAAAATTCATCAATTCTATCAAACACCATTACAATTTGACGTAATCTACCACCTCAATGCCACATGGACATCCACGTGATTGTCCACATGGAAAAATTAGGTGGGTCTGCTTGATTTTTTGGACTAGATTTTGCCTCTTGATGCTGAGGTGGCGTATTACACTGAAGTTTTTAATGGTGGTTGATGGAATGGATGCATTTGGAACATTTTAGAAGGCCGCAGATACAAAAATTGAGTTTTAAAAGTTGTGGATGAAAATGAAATATCTCACAGGTCACATATGATTAATGCATTTTACTCCTTGTATCATGTTCGGGAAACTAATTTTTTGTGAGATGATATCTGACCTGGTCGCCATAAAAATGCACCTTTACATACATCAAAACAATAAGAAACATGAATTGGTCCAGAACAGCAATCAAATATTGAAGGCTCCTGATTCCTTTTGTTAATTGCCCCTGTTAGAGTGGGATGGAGCCTCAAGTATCCAGAAGAATATACCTTTTGGCCCAGTGTTGTTAAGGAGTATGCCTAGGTGCTACGCCTTAGCGCCAGATAACAAAAGAGCTTTCAAACCCTTTCAGGTGAGGCACATTTGATCAGGTGCATGCCTGGTACGTTTAGGCATGCTTTTTTTGTAAGGTGGTAGGCGCAAAGAAAACCTACCTAATTGAAGTTTTCTTTAATTTCTTTAGTTTTTAAATTTTTTTCATTAATTGTACTTTTAATAGTAAAAAAAGTACATATTGGCCAACAAAAGAATTTTTTTTTATATGTTTTATAAGATAAATTAGACCACTGTTTAGAGTTTATTATCAGAATTATATATCTTGAACTTTATATATATATATATATATATATATATATACCCATACAAAAACACACATATGCATATTGTACTTTACTCCGGTAAACACTTTTTTTGCATCTTGCGCCTCAGGTAATATAATGATTCTAAAGACTAGAGTGCATCTTGCGCTTTTGACAACATTGTTTTGGCATAAAATTTAATATCTAAAGGGAAAAAAACTTTATGAATATCTTGAGTACTGCATAGGATCTTGTTTATTTTGAGAATTTTCCGTATGTTTGCTGTTGTGTTTTAACCTGTTCCATCTGGATAATAAAACCACATTACTTCCCGAAGTTATGCTGGATTCCCCCCCCTCCGCCCCCTTCTTTTTTTTTTTTTTTTCTTTCTGTAATGCTGGCTCCTTGAAAATTCCTTTCCGGAATCATAATTTATTGCTCGATATCAATTATTAGTGTAATTTGACCTTTTTTTCTGCTTCTTCTTTCTGAATGAACCATTTCAACCCCTAATTCTCTACTATTTTCATTCCTGCAGGAGGTTTTACAAGCAACACGCACACAACTGCAAAGAGAAATGTCTTTGGATGATGTGCACAGTATACAGGATTTACCAGCTTACAATCTGTTATACCTGTAGCTCTGCTGTCAACAGTTCTTTGGAGCCACCAAAAATGTTAGTCATTCTTGGACTATTTTGCCAAATGATGGGGGTGTTCCAAATTTGATGGCTATTAAGTGATTTGTTAAAGACTTTAAAAATGTATTCTAGGGCAGGTTTTTTTAGGCTTTACAGATGAGATTTGCACACTGAAACGGACACTACACCACAGAAGCTTAAATCGTTAAGGCTATGAAGGCACCAGATTGAAACTAGCTATATTATCGGATTGGGATTAGATGAAATGCTAGTACTCAATGCAATACATTGTAGTTTTCACAGGGCTCTAAATTTTCTTGCCACCAGTGGGCATGTGGATAGTAAAGGTCTCAAATGACAGTTAATTTTGTCATACTGCTGCTGTCTTTGCTGTTGGTTCGTTTCATGAATATGCAGAAAGCTTCAAGAATTTGGATTCCTGATTTTCTGGTGCCCTATTGAAATATTTTGATGCCCTCTATCAAGTTCCTGCTCCAGTTGGTGGCTTGTCATTTTCAGATTGCTTCTTTCTGTCCAATATCAGTCCAAATATAAATTTTCACAGGTTTGAATTTTGGTTTTTCTTGAACATGCTGTTTTAGGTATAAAAATTCTAAATTCCAACCTTTGACGTGTAAGTAGAATACACAAAATGTTATTAGACTTGATAATTTTAGACATGATATAAAAATATGACACGACATATTTAAACATGATTAAAATAACATGTGTGATACAGGTATTGTCGTGTTTAGGATTTTTTTACATTTAATTATTTGTATTGTGTTTATGTTTATATGGTTGAAATAAAATGAGAAATGATATGTCGATACGCATATACAAATCTAAATGTAAAAATACATATATTAATCTGATAATTTTGAAACAACTTTTGTTTGTTTTGTTTTGAATTAACCTGAATGATCTGATCTGTCCAAATATTGAATAGTAAGATTTTTCAAAGACATAATTCATAAGCACAATAGTCATTGAGGCTGTCATTCTGGTAATGCAACTCAGTCAGGTCAATGTACATCTTTTTCTAAACCCTAGTCCATAGCTTGGAAACATAATCCTCAACCTTCAAAATTTCCAATGCCAATCTGCAAAATTACTGATGTGGATATCCACCCAGTATTTCTACCCCAATTTCATGAAGCGTTAGCACAAATGTATGAGATCATTCTTAACACCATTTTCCGAATTACTTTCAATAGTTTTTTTAATTTGCAAGCCATTCAGGTTTAGGTTTGATATTTCCACTGTATCAAAAGAAAGTTTAAAAAGATAGAAAAGGGGAGATTATAATGAGTTAGACTTATTTGCTGGAGATTTTATTTCTGGTTCTTTTCTTTTGATTATGTTACTTATCTTTAACGTTGTTGTTTATTTGCTTAATATATTTCTTCACTCTCTTATCAAAAAATAAATTGCAAAAGATAAGGTTTTACTTTTCTTTTTATTGAAAGTGATTGTTTGAATGTTATTCATGAATTATATAGACAAGGAGATTCATATTGGGAGGGTGAAGGTATTATTTGGGGTATCTTAGATTTGGCTGCAGAGTGTTCCATGTGTAAGTTTTTTCATATTAGTTAAAAGGATTGCTAATTTTTTTCTCATAATTTAACTAAATTTAATTGTGAGGTGGGGGAGACGGTTGAAGTACTCACACAGTATCTGTACTGTAGTGAAAAAAGTAATTTAATTTTTGTATTGTAAAAATGAGTAATTTAATCTTTGTACAATTGAAATAGGTGCAAATAAGTAAAATTGATAACGGTCTCAATGAAAAACCGTTAAAATGCTGACGTTGACTCGTAAAATTTAACAGATTTAGATATATTCCAAGTCATATTTTATTTTAAGTCATTAATTATGTTAGATTTTACGAGTCCACGTTAGTATTTTAACGTTTTTTCATTGACACCGTTATCAATTTTACTTATTTGCACCTATTTCAATTATACAAAAATTAAATTACTCAATTTTACAATAAAAAATTAAATTATTCTTTTTATTACAGTACAAAAATTATTTGGGTACTTAAACCGGTGGGAGAGTGTAGGTTGTGGTGGGGTCTACTCCAGATTTCTTTTGTAAATATTGATAACGAAGTCTTCTTATGTTTCCATAAAAAAAAAGAATTTCTCTGGCATCAAATGCAAACAAATTGAAGAAAAAATGTTGTTAATTTGATTTGTAATTGGGAGCAAATATTGCGTTTAGATGACCATGGATTACGTACGTTGCAAGATCTAGAAGACACCTTTTTCACGTTTGAGTATTTTATTATTACTATTATTATTATTATTATTACTTTATGATTATAAAGGTATTTATTTTTCCCTGTAGAACAGTAGAAGGTGCTACTTTTTATCATGTTGTTCATAATGTCATCATATTTAAAATATTAAAATTCTTCAAATATATAAATATATGATATTAAATTTTATATTATAAATTTTGTTAACAATTTTTTTAAAAGTATTTTTTAAGTTTATTATATAAAATAATATTTTTACATAATACAAAATTATCAACTATTATATTTAATATGAAATTATTATTATAAATAATATATTAAGTAATTTTAAAAAAAATACCTAAAGAATATATTAACAAAATCCTTATATTATTCTTTAGTTGAAATTAACAAAGAAGTTTGTAGAAGGTTATTCCTTCAATTTTGTTATTCTACTAAATCAATAATGAATTACGTGTACAACCACCACCCAACAAAGTTGACAATTGCCAAATCCACGTACTCATGCTTTTTTTTTTCCCAACAATAAGATAAAAATAAAAATAATTATGTTCAAACTTAATTTTCCAGAAAGAGACCCAAACATTATTTAAAAAAAAAAAAACAAATTGGTAATCTAAACAATTTGGTTAGGGCAGCTTAGGTCTCTTAGTCTTATTCCTAATTTCTGTATAGACTTCATAGCTATATATCTTTGATCATTACACAACTTCTCCCATGTATATAAGTTCTCTTTCTCTTCACCAACTTTACATTAGAATTAAGAAACAAATTTCTTGAAAAAGGATATATAGAATTAAATGGAATCGAAAGAAGCTGAGGCTATGCTACAAGGCCAAGCCACAATATGGCAATTCATGTTCAGCTTTGCAGATTCTATGGCACTTAAGGCAGCTGTTGAACTCCGCATAGCTGATATAATACACTCTCACGATGGGCCAATCACTTTGGCACAAATAGCTTCATCTATTGATGGCACTGCTTCTCCGGATATCACCTGCCTCGCTCGCATCATGAGATTGCTCGTCCGTAGAAAGCTTTTCACTGTCCATCATCCATCCGACGGTGGAGAGCCCCTCTATTGCCTGACTCACTCATCAAGATGGCTTCTACATGACTCGGAGCTAAGCCTGGCACCCCTGATACTGACGCAGAACCATCCGTGGATAATGGCTCCCTGCCACTACTTCAGCCAATGTGTCAGAGAAGGTGGCATTGCTTTCAAGATGGCTCATGGACGTGAGATATTTGAGTTTGCATCAGAAAATCCTACATTCAACAGGCTTTTTAACGATGCCATGGCCTGTACATCCAAAGTGGTGACCAGGGCAATTCTATCAGGGCACAAAGAAGGTTTCAGCTCCATAGGATCATTGGTTGACGTTGGAGGTGGGACAGGAGGCTTGATATCTGAGATTGTGAAAGCATATCCGCACATCAAAGGAACTAACTTTGATTTGCCACACGTCGTCGAGACAGCACCAACATACCCCGGGGTCTCCCACATTGGAGGTGATATGTTTGAGTCCATTCCTAAAGCTGATGCAGTTATCATGAAGGTAAGAGTTTCTAATCTTTTACTAGAATTACTTTGTTATTTTTTCTGTCAAAAGTTTCACGTTGCTTGTCTTTCGTATTTTTTTTTTCATTAAATCAAAACATTTTATTAATTAATACAGTGGTTCGAGAGATTACGAAATTTTATTAATTAATCAAAATTATTAATTTTTCAAAATTTTATTGTAAATCCATACAATAAATTTTACATTTTTTCATCAAAATGATGCAGCCACGTCACCAAAATTTTTTTGCAGCCACATCTCCTTTTTTTTTTTTTTTTTTTTGTTGTCTAGGCCTCACTTTTTTTTTAGTTGTTGGGTAGGGATAAAATTAAAAAAAAAATGATAGGAAGGTAACAGAAAAAATAGAAATTTTTTTGTGTTCTTGTTATTTTTTTGTGTTTATAGTATTATAAATTTATATAAATTTTTACATGTTAATAATTCAGTTTATATATATTTTTAAACGTTCGTGTATCCGTATCGTGTTTGTGTTATTTTTTATGTTGTGTTTTAATTATTTTTTCTATGTTATGTTTGTGACGTGTTCGTATTGGTATTCGTTTTATTTTTTTGTTTTACAAAGTATTATAAATTTATATAAATTTTTACATTTTGATAATTCATTTTATGTATATTTTTACACATTCGTATATTCGTATCGTGTTCGTGATATTTTTTGTGTTATGTTTTAATTATTTTTTTTCCTAATTCAATATAATGCTTTTAATTATTTTTTGTGTTATGTTTTAATTATTTTTTTTCCTAATTCAATATAATGCTTTTAATTTACTATTTGTCCTTGTCTAATAGCGAGGTGGAGGACAGTTGGATGAAAGTTACTTAAATTATACTCTCCTCATTTTTTTTATGTCTCCTAATTATGTTATATTTTTTCTTTTGAATGCACTAGAATCTTTTTTTTTTTTTTTTTTCTTTTCTTAAATTCGACCAAAATCAAATAGAATGAGATGGAACAAGTACTAATTTTCTAATTGCAAATCCTTTTCGCACTTCAGATAAAATAATTCATTAAGTTTATTTTTTAAAGTTGTGTATGCATTAAATCGAACAATTTTGGATATTATTGACGTGTCAAAATTTATATAAATATATTACACTTTAAACACAATTATAACACAAAATATTATGAACACGGTACAAATACGAATTAACAGATCTGTTAGTAGTTTACTATGTTGGTGGAAGCTAATATCGTATTGCTTAGAAAAATCATGAATAAAGAATATATAATAAGATTATATTTTTAGATTGGACAATTGAACTAAGTGCTATTAGACTCACATAGTCGACTACTATTCATTTAATGTCAAAAATGCGTATTTGACGCACTTGGGCTTAAATACAATAATTTTTTATTTTTTTGTTTTTAATTTTCATAAATAATTATATTTTAATTAAAAAGAAAAATTATTTTGGTTAATGATGAGTTGCATTAGAATAATTGTGCTGAAAATACACAACACTTGTCAAAATAGTTGTTTTGCGAGAATACAATTTATACCAAAAGATAAGTTATTAATAGATATAACTTTACATTGTCTATAAAAAAAAAATTCTATTCTTCTATTTTCACAATTCTACTTGAAACATATTTATTACTTTGTTGTATTCTTAAAATATTATAAGCTTTAAAGAAAGTATTTTCTCACATCTCAAAATCAACATTCAAATATCTGTTCTCTAATAATTTTCTAAGATGTCTAGTATACCTTCTTATAACTTAAAAGTTCCAGAGAATAGTTTTTATAAATAAAAAAAAATGAAGTTCACTGGGAAGCAAGAATTATGATCATTTGGGGGTTCCATTAGTCACTAGGAAGCTGTTCGTTATTTGGGGGTTCCATTAGTCACTAGGAAGCTGACAGCAAGGGACTGCGCTCCTCTTCTTGAGAAAGTGACAGCAAGAATAGGGAATTGGTCTGCTAAGTTGCTTTCATATGCTGGCAGGCTTCAACTCATCTAGTCAATTTTGTCCAACATTCAGAATTACTGGACCAGACACTTCATTCTGCCAAACTTTGTCTTGAATAAGTTGAACCAGTTGCTCACAAGGTTCCTTTGGACTGGTAGTGACTCATCTGCAAGAGGGGCAAGAGTGGGCTGGCAAGATATTTGTTTCCCAAAGTCTGAAGGAGGCCTGGGCATTAAAAATCTCTCCATTTGGAACCAGGCATGTTTTCTGCAGCATATATGGGCCTTGTTCTCCAGATCGGGCTCTCTGTGGATAGCTTGGATCCATGCTTATGTTCTCAAGGAAAGGTCATTCTGGGAGCTTACTGTAGCTCAGGGTAATAGTTGGACCTGGAAAAAACTCTTAAAATTGAGGCACTTGGCCAACCAGTTCATTAGCCATCAAGAAGGAAGATGGATTTGGAAATTCCCTGGAACCACATACTCAGCTGCAAAAGTGTGGCAGGATCTTAGACCAAAGAAGCAGAAGGTTAAATGGGATAGACTTTTGTGGTATTCTCATCATATCCCTAAACATTCCATTATTTCCTGGATGACCATTTTGAACAGATTGCCTACAAGCATGAGACTTCTGAGCTGGGGGTTCGAGGTAGATGTGAATTGCAAGCTTTGCCTCTCTGAACAAGAGACCCGGGATCACTTGTTCTTTGAATGTAGCTTCTCCAAATCTGTTTGGCTGCAGGTAATGCAGTCATGTCAGTTGCAAGTACGTAATTTTAGTTGGAAAAATGTGCTTGAATGGGCTGTGCAGAAGCTCAAAGGTAGATCATTGCTTACAACTATTCTCAAGCTTGCTTGGAATGCAACCATTTACCACGTCTAGAAAGAAAGGAATAGAAGGATACATGGAAGTCCATGCAAGTCTCCATTGCAGGTTTTTGAAACCATTAAAGAGGAGATCAGATTCAAGTTGGTAGGCTTAAAAAACTTAGAACTGGATAATGTAAATGCTAACCTTTGTACTGATTGGGGCTTAAGTAACTCTATTTTTCTTTCATTGATGTAAAGCTAGCTGAGTAGCTAGTTCTTCAGTTTTGATATAGCAGAGATATTCTCTGCTTCTTGGATAAATAAATTGACACTTATCCAAAAAAGAATTATGATGATAATTAAGCAAACTTAAATTAATTTCTTTTTTACATATATATATTTGTGTGTAGTGGATATTGCATGACTGGAGCGACGAAGATTGCATCAAAAGTTTAAGAAACTGCAAAAACGCAATTCCAGCAGAAACTGGGAAACTCATTTTAGTGGAATGTATTGTGCGACCAGATGGTAGTGGCCTGTTTGATGACGCGAGTCTGATACTCGATCTCGTAATGCTAGCACTTTCCTCTGGTGGAAAAGAAAGGACGGAGCTTGAATGGAAGAAAATATTGAAGGAAGGAGGCTTCCCTCGTTACAAAATCATCAACATTCCTGCT
Source organism: Fremontodendron californicum (assembly GCA_030761205.1). NCBI lineage: Eukaryota > Viridiplantae > Streptophyta > Magnoliopsida > Malvales > Malvaceae > Fremontodendron > Fremontodendron californicum. The sequence continues at coordinate 5,935,695 of JAULJL010000025.1, read as the reverse complement.
TTTCCCTCCATTATTGAGGCCTACCCAAAGTAGCTAGCTAGCTAGCTAGGATGAACTTAATGTTGGTGTAATGTAATCCTAGGAATAAATTTTATTCGCTGACTCCTATCCCTTTCATATCCATTCCACCCAATTGGGGAAATTAAGGTAAGCTAGTCATAAAATCTAGCTTCTTTTCATATCATATCTCAAATAAATATTTAACTATTTTTCTTCGATACTTGCTTGGAAAAATTTATGGCTGTAGTTAGATTTGATAATTTATGTATTTTTATATTATGTTTGTATTATTTTTTTATATAATAATAATATTTAAAGTATTATATATTTATATAAATTTTAATACGTTAATATTTTATGTTATATAAATTTTAACACATTCGTATATTTATATCATATTTATTTTATTTTATTTTTATATTATATTTTAAATCATGTTTTAATTATTTATTTTGTATGGCATTCATTATACGTGATAATTCAAAATTTTAGAATCTTCTTGCACCATTAATTTGCCATTTCATAGTATTTGTTACTTACGTTAGCAATTTTCTCTTCCCGCGTGATAGCATTTAACGATGCATTATGCGACACTGTTATGATGTCAAAGTCCGATGATTTGACATAAAGTATGTGTGTTATGCTTTTGATCAACGAGCTCATGCCTGTTATGCTTTTGAGCCTTCAATAGTCCGTTGGTTCAGAATTACTTTTACCAGCTACATGATCTGTCCAGATATATTTTACGACTGCTATTCATCGACCTGAAAAGGATCTGCATTTTACACGACCGCACTATAGCATGGATTAAAAATCGGATCAAATTGATAGGTACGATCGGTTAGATTAAAAATTGATAGTTTGTTTGATTCGGTAAATATATTAAAATTGAAAATCAATCGAAACTATATAAAATCGGTTCAACTGATAAAATCGGATTGAACTGATAAAAAATCGTTTATATATATTTTTTAATTTTTTTTTAATTTTTTTTAAAATTTTATTTGTAATTAATGAGATTTGAACTTTTAACTTCTTAGTTTCATATTAAAGACCTTACCATTAAACTAAATGCATATTTTTGTTAATTGTTAACTATATATTTAATATTAAACTTAATGTTTAAATATTAAAAAAAAAAAAAACAAACGACATCAAACTTTGTATTATTTTCTTTAAAAAAATTTTATTTGTAATTAATGAGATTTGAATATTTAACTTCTTAGTTTCATATTAAAGACCTTACCATTAAACCACATGCATATTTTTTTTAATTGTTAACTATATATTTAATATTAAACTTAGTGCTTAAATATCAAAAAACCAAACTACATCAAACCGGCCGGTCCAACCGATTCAACTGGTTGGACCGAAAATCGGAGGTCAGACTAATTTGACTTTCTATCTGACTTTTTTAACATTGCACTATAGTCAGCACTAGAAGTGTTCGGGTCGGGCCTAAGTATGATATTAACTCATGTAAATGTTGTCCAAGCTTGGCCCGAAATACGGGTTTCAAATTCAATCCAAGCTCGTCCATATTTGTAAATGGGTAATCCAAACCCGTTTAAGCCCGCTCATATTTTTTGTTTCTAAAAAAATTTTAAACAAATATGTTATTATTTTATTTAATTTTTTAATAATTTAATTTTTTTAATTAAATTCTAAAACATTGATAACTTAACATATTTTTAAATATTTACACTATAATATATAAAAATAATATATTATATTATATAAATAAAAAACGGATCGGATCAAGTCGGGCTCAAACCTTAATTGTTGGAGTCAAGACCTAGTCCATTTTCTAAACGGCCCTCATATTTTTGCTTTTCTTTTTATTGAAAGTGATTGTTTGAATGTTATTCATGAATGTTATAGACAAGGAGATTCATATTGGGAGGGTGAAGGTATTATTTGGGATATCTTAGACTTGGCTGCAGAGTGTTTTATGTGTAAGTTTTTTCATATTAATTAAAAGGCTTGCTAATTAATTTTTTTCCTCATAATTTAACTAAAATTAATTGTGAGGTAGGAGAGTGTAGGTTGTGGTGGGGTCTACTCTAGATTTCTTTTGTAAATATTGATAACGAAGTCTTCTTATGTTTCCATAAAAAAATGAATTTCTCTGGCATCAAATGCAAACAAATTGAAGAAAAAATATTGTTAATTTGATTTATAAATTATAATTGGGAGCAAATTTTGCGTTTAGATAACCATGCATTACGTACGTTGCAAGATATAGATTTTCATGTTTGTGGTTTTTCTTTTATTATTATTATTATTATTATTATTATTAATACTTAATGATTTTATCAAGGGCCTGTAGAAGGATCATGTTGTCCATAATTTCATCATATTTACAAATATTAAAAATTCTTAAAATATATAAATCTATAATGGATTATTCTTTAGTTGAAATTAACAAAGTAGTTTGTAGAAGGTTATTCCTTCAATTTTTATTCCACTTAATCAATAATGGATTATGTGTACAACCAGAAACAACAAAATTGACAATTGCCGTGGTAGATTTGCCAAATCCACCACTCATAGCTTTGTCTTTGATCATTACACAACTCCTGTGTATATAAGTTCTCTTTCTCTTCACCAACTTTGCATTAGAATTAAGAAACAAATTCTTGAAAAAGGATATATAGAATTAAATGGAATCGAAAGAAGCTGAGGCTATGCTACAAGGCCAAGCCACAATATGGCAATTCATGTTCAGCTTTGCAGATTCTATGGCACTTAAGGCTGCTGTTGAACTCCGCATAGCTGATATAATACACTCTCACGATGGGCCAATCACTTTGGCACAAATAGCTTCATCTATTGATGGCACTCCTTCTCCGGATATCACCTGCCTCGCTCGCATCATGAGATTGCTCGTCCGTAGAAAGCTTTTCACTGTCCATCATCCATCCGACGGTGGAGAGCCCCTCTATTGCCTGACTCACTCATCAAGATGGCTTCTACATGACTCGGAACTAAGCCTGGCACCCTTGATACTGATGCAGGACCATCCGTGGCTAATGGCTCCATGGCACTACTTCAGCCAATGTGTGAGAGAAGAAGGTGGGATTGCTTTCAAGATGGCTCTTGGACGTGAGATATTTGAGTTTGCATCAGGGAATCCTACATTCAACAGGCTTTTTAACGATGCCATGGCCTCTACATCCAAAGTGGTGACCAGGGCAATTCTATAATGCGATGTTATGATGATTATTTTGTCTTTTTTTCACTTTCAATATTCATCACAATTGACTCATGATAATATTCGTTATATCCGTAACCACAATAAACACGATATGATCGAATATTCGTCCACAACAGTAATTTAAATCTCTGGTATAAAAAATTGACATGAGATTTCGACTTTAATTGTTGTGGGTTAAAGTATCTAAATAGTCTTTGTACTATAGTCAAAAGTACATTTTAGTCCCTATACTATAAAAGTGAGTAATTTAATTCTTGTACGTTTGAAATTGGTACAAAGAAGTAAAATTGATAACAGTGTTAATGAAAAAGCGTCTAAATGCTGACGTAGACATGTGAAACTGACAGAATAGATGACTTGAAAAAAATAATGACGTGTCAATTTTTTTTTGCTCCGGTAAAATTTAGAAACTGACAGAATAGATGACTTCGAAAAAAATGATGACATGTTTTTACGGGTAAAGGAGGGATTTGGGGTAAAAAAAATTATGTTTTTCTAAATTCCACTTGAGTAAAAAAATTTGACACATCATCATTTTTTTCCAAGTATATTTTCTATCAGTTTCACATGTCCATGACAGCATTTAGACGGTTGTCCATTAACACAGTTACCAATTTTACTTCTTTGCATCAATTTCAAATATACAAAAATTAAATTACTCACTTTTATAATACAAGAACTAAAATATACTTTTGATTATATTACAAAAACTGTTTAAATACTTTAACCATTGTTGTGTGGATAAAGTCAAAAACTAATGACAACAGAACACTATTCTCCATGAATTATGTCTAATACTAACTAAATTGAATAGAATACTTTTAATTTACTATTTGTCCTTGTCTAAGACAGTTGGATGAAAGTTACTTAAATTATTATACTCTCCCTCTCATTTTTTTCCTCCTAATTATGTCATTTTTTTCTTTTGAATACATTAAAATCTTTTTTTTTTTCACTTAAATTCGGCGAAAATCGAATAGAATGAGACGAAACGAGTACTGATTTTCTAATTGCAAATCCTTTTTGCACCTTAGATAAAATAATTCGCTAAGTTCTTTTTTTAAATTGTGTATACATTAGATCTAATAATTTTAACCACGAGAAGAACACAATACAAGAAAAATAATACAAATACGATACAAAACATAATATAATACGAAAAATAACACAAATACGACAGGAATACACGAATATATTAAATTTTATATAATTTGAATTATTAACGTGTCAAAATTTATATAAATATATAATACTTTAAATACGATTATGACATAAAAAATAATACGAATATATCACATATATATAAATTAACATATCTAGTATGCTTTCTTGTAATATTTAAAAGTTCAAAGTCAAAGAATAGTTTATATCAAAAAAATAAATATACCGTTTACAGGGAAGCAAGAATATGAATTAATTCCTTTTTTTATATTTTCTGTGTAGTGGATATTGCATGACTAGAGCGACGAAGATTGCATCAAAATTTTAAGAAACTGCAGAAACGCAATTCCAGCAGAAACTGGGAAAGTCATTTTAGTGGAATGCGTTGTGCAACCAGATGGTAGTGGCCTGTTTGATGACGTGAGTCTGATATTTGATCTCCTAATGCTAGCACATTCCTCTGGTGGAAAAGAGAGGACGGAGCTTGAATGGAAGATAATATTGAAGGAAGGAGGCTTCCCTCCTTACAAAATCATTAACATTCCTGCTCTTCCCTCCATTATTGAGGCCTACCCAATGTAGCTAGCTAGGATGAAATTAATGTTGGTGTAATGCAATCCTAGAAAAACTTTGTATTCGATAATGACTCCTATCCCTTTCATATCCATTCCACCCGATTGGACCTTCCTCCCCACACCATTGTTCATGAGCTTCTTTCAATCTTTTTTGCGCTTCATGCTTGGAAACACATCTTGCTAATACCCCACTAGTACTTTTATAGTATAAAACACCATGGATTAGCACAAAGTGTTTCAACTCTGAAATATTAGTGGAAGTAGGCCAAACTAACTTTTCAATGATAGGCGTACGCCAATCCTCATCTTCATATTCTGGAGGGCATAACAACTCACTTGCTATACAAGGCATATTTCTTTTGATTACTGACATAGTGATATTTATAGACTCTCTTCTGGAATATTAATTTTAGAAGCTCAGCATACCTGTTTGTGGATCTCGGGCTATGTTCGTATCTCACGTTCTGAAACTTCTTCCATAAAGCTTGAACAAGAGTTCTGTAAGAAGCTAACATGAGTTCTTTTAATGAAAATTCTCCATTAGTCTATTTCACAATGAGGTTGGAATCTCCGTGAATACAAAGGTTGTTGATCCCAAGTGCATTTGCAGTGTATAAACCCAAGATCAATGCTTCATACTCTGTTTGATTATTAGTGCAAGGAAAATCCAATTTGAATGACAAAGAAATAGGTTCTCTACTTGATTCTGAGGAGTTTAACTCTAAACCCGAAATCAAGAAGCACTTTTCTTCTCTCAGCTCTTCTTCCAAGGAGATGTCATTTCTACTCAAATGATAGAAGATTAACTCAGGACTCTTCATCGAGGAATCAACTTCTCTACTTTGTGGGATCAGGACTATTCCAGCACCTCCTCCAGAAGTTGTTGAAGAACCATCGAAATATAACTTCCATTCCCCTTCTTCTACATTCACTGAACATACTTCTTCATGGAATTCACTCGGAATAGAATAGTTTAGTGCTTCTTCATTTTGAGATGGGAAATGTGCCAATAAATCCGAAAGTACTTGAGACTTGATAGCTTTCGGCTGAACAACTGACATATCAAACTCTCCAAGTAGAAGAAGCCATTTTGCTATTCTTCCTGATAGAGCTGGTCTAGAGAGAAAATATTTGATAGGATTTGACTTGGTTACCACAATGAGTTTATGAGCTAAGAAGTAGTGGCGGAGTTTCTAAGTAGCGAATACCAATGAAAGACAGTGTTTATCCATTGGTGAATAATTTAACTCACTTCCATGCAAACATCTACTCAAGTAATACACAGGTCGTTCTTGCTTTTCCACTTCCTGTACTAGTAGAGCACTAATCGAATGTGGAGTAGAAGTCAGATACAACATCATTGGCTTGTCTTTCACTGGCATGGTCATGGTTGCTGGAGAAGTTAACATCTCTTTGATCTTGTCAAATGCCTTCTGCTATTGTTCACCCCATTCAAATGAAATTCTTTTTTTCAGCAAAGCTTGAAAATGAACTATGACTTCTACCAAAGTCGGAATAAATATTCCGATGTAAGAAACTTTTCCCAACAAAATCTTAAGCTGTTTCTGATTCACCGGAGGTGGCATAGATTGAATAGCTTTTATCTTTGAAGGATCAACATCAATGCCTTTTCTGTGGACCACAAAGCCTAAGAACTTCCCTACTGAAACTCCAAATACGCATTTCAATGGATTCATCCGCAGTCTGTACTTTCTACATCGCTCAAATACTCTCATCAAATCTCTGAAATGATCTGAGGCTTTCTTGGATTTCACCACTATGTCATCTATATAGTCTTCCATATAGTCATGCATCATGTCGTGAAAAATAGCTGTCATGGCGCAATGATAATTTGCACCTGAGTTTTTCAATCCAAAAGGCATGACGGTGTAATAAAAATTACCAAATGGAGTTCGAAAAGCAGTCTTCTCCGCATCACTTAGAGCCATCTTGATTTGATTGTAGCCACTGAATCCATCCATGAATGAGAACATCTCATGACCAGCAGTAGCATCAACCAAAGTATCAATATTAGGAAGAGGGAAATCATCTTTGGGGCATACCTTGTTCAAATCCCTGAAATCCACACATACTCGGATTGTTCCATTCTTCTTCTTCACTGGAACTACATTTTCTAACCAAGTGGGATGATGTATTGGCTTTATAAAACCAACTTTGAGAAGCTTATTAATCTCTACCTTAATCTGGCTCTCAATCTCGTGGTGAAACACTCGAGCATGTTGTTTGACAGGTTTGCTTCCAGAAGCAATATGTAACTCATGTGTAACGAGATTATCCTCTATCCCAGGCATCTGTTCATATGTCCAAGCAAATACATCTTGAAATTCCTTCAAAATTTGGATAAGACCAGCTCTTTGCTCACTTGAAAGATTCTTGCTAATGAAGAGTGGTTTAGCTGTCTCTCCTTCTTTAGTCATGTTTATCTCTTCCAATTCTTCTCTTTGTGGCTTACGCTGATCTTGGAGTTATTTTGGAGCAGGTACAACCTCTTGTATCTCTTCTTTGTTTGCTTCTACTTGGAAACAAAATGGTTGCTCATCTGGTGGTTCCCATGGAATGGGGTCAGAAGAAGGTGTTTCTCCAGACCCCGCGTCCCATCATAAACAGTATACAGTTTTTCCATCTTCACGAGTGTAAAAATCACACCAGTATTCTGTCTATCTTCTTTCACTGCGTTATTTCTAGAAGTGTTTCCACATCTTCTTTTTCCACCTCGACGTTTTTTCTTCTTCTCATCTTTCTTTCCAGATAGCTCTTCCCATTTTGGGAGTGAAACACCTATAGGCCTAGCAATAGCTGTTTCTCTGTCTTTTGTTGGATTTTTGAAGAAAGATGCCCCCGTATAGTTTACTTCATTCCTCTCAAATGGTGCCTTAGTCGTAGGAATGAAGATTTCTTTCCCCTTCCAATGGCCTTTGATACACTGATGACGTGATGATGGAATGATATTGTGAGTGTGTATGAACTTTCTTCCTATGAGAAAATGATAGGCCACATCAACATCAATCACATGGAAACAAGTCTGATCTTGAATTGGCACCATTTTGAAGTTCACTGTCACTTGTCCCAACGTCACAATCTCCTTATAATCAAAGGAAGAAATAGTCATAGGACGACGTAAACTCTTCACATCAATATTCACTGCCTTCAAAGTAGACAAAGACATGAGATTCACAGAGGATCCATCATCAATGAATGTTCTTCTGATAGGACATCTGTTAATAGTACTTTCCACATAAAGCGGCTTGTTATGATGAGGATGAGAAGTGCACATGTCTGCCTCAGTGAATAAAATGGCATTCTCGTATCCACTTGTAATCTTTCCCATAGGTCTTCCTACCAGATTGCATTCTCCATATTGTTCTCCTGCTACAAGTGAAATGGCTGCTTCTTTTCTTGACTCTTCCGTAAATTCAAGTTGATCAAAGAAATGTCTGAAATTTGGAGTTTTCATAAGTACACTTTTACAAACATCATCATCTTTATGACACATAACTATTATTAAACATTTAAGTTTTGAAATTATGATAACTTAGTAGGTTAACTCACAATTAAGTCTATGTAGCATGTTTTCTAGATTATAAATCCTTATTAAAATAAAATTATTAGTAAAAAAATTATTAATAAGATAATAATAAATGATAGATAACATAATAGTCAATTTCATAATTACAATTGGAAAATTAACAAAGTTATTAATAAAAAATAAAATAATTTTTATTCTTACAAATCTCATCCTTTTTATAACATAATATTGTAATTATGCTTTTATGTTTTGAAATTATTTCAACTTACATGTTAATTCACAATTTAGTCATCAAGTTAAATGCTTTTAAACTAAAAACTTTGTTAAATAAAAATGTTAGTAAAATTTTTAAAATATTTATTAAATGATGAATAACATAGTAATAAATAATTAATAACATTATAGTTACATATTAATAATATTGTAATAACTAATGTATAAAATAGGAGTTCATAATTGATAACATAGTAGTGAATTATAATAAATAAGATAGTATATACGTAGTTATAAATATCATAATTAAAATTGTAATAGCTTATGTAAAATTTTGAAATTATATAATTATTAATTTTTCCATTATGTATTCATTATTTACTATTATTTTATCCATCAATTATTAAATGTCCAAATTTTTTTTCTAACAATTTTTATTTTAAAAGAATTTCAATTTAAAAGTGTACAATTTGATGACTTAATTGTGAGTTAACATAATTTCAAAACATAAAATTATAAATATAATTGATGTTATAAAGATGATGTTCTAAAAGTATAAATTTCTTTTATCCTTTATTAATAGTTTATATAAATTTTTATAATTATAATTATAAAACTTACTACTATAATTAATTATTTACTATTATTTTATCAGTCATATACTATCACGCTATTCATTTACTAATATGTTATCAATTTCTCTATCATTTTATTCATAATTTAATAATTCATTATTAATAATTTAATACTATGATATTAACCATTTACTAATATATTATCAAAAATCTAGTATATGTTATTAATCAGTTACTACTATGTTATTAATCTTTTACTAATTATTTGAAAATTTTTACTAACAATTTTTTTAATAAGGTTTCAATCTAGATGCATTCAACATGATGATTGAATTGTGAATTAATAGTAGATATGAATTTACTAAAATATTATATAACTTTATAATTTTTCAGTAACATTATATACAAAATCAATACTCTTAAAATATTTTACTTTTTTTCGTAACCTTTATCCATGATTTAGAATCCTCCGACGTATTTTGTATGAAATTTCTATAGATATTCATCAACTTAAGGTTACTAAAATATAAGTTACTTAGTTATTGAAATAACAAATAGTCCTATAAATTTTTTTTTTTTGAAAAGCATGATTTATTGCAATTAAAAAGATGTCCTTTTTACAAACCAGAAAACAGCATGCTGCAGACAAAACTAAGGACTATAAAACAACAAATCTGACACCCTATTTACACCAGATTTGGCTAGCTTATCAGCCTCACCATTAGCCTCCCTCAAAATATGAACAATTTCCCAGTTCTGAACTGCAGTTCGTACAAACTCTATAGCCCTTATACTTCGCGAAATCCGCCATGGGGCTCTACTCGGATTCTTAACCCAAGCAACAACCATCTGGAAATCACATTCAATTATAAGTTTATGCGATAGCGCCCAAGACGAAGCACCAAAAATGAGGAAGGCTTCTTTGACGGCCCTTAATTCAGCCTCATATGCCTTAGCAGAACCGATAGATTTAGAAAAAACTGCTTTCACCATACCTTGATTGTCGCGTATAATACCGCCAATCCCCGCAGGACCGGGATTACCACGCACCGAACCATCGACGTTGAACTTAAGACAGCCGGCAGGTGGCTTATTCCAAGTCATATCAATGCCAACTTTCATTTCCCTCTTCAATCGACAAATAGCAGGTGACCACTTGAACTGCGAAAACAGCCCTTCCTCACAAGGCCACTTAGCCTTGGACCACAAAGCGAGTCTGAGTCTAATAGAGTCCAGTAACTGCCAAACAGCAACATTTTTCCTATTAAAAACAATATCATTCCTGTGCAACCAAATAGACCATAGTGCAACAAAAAAAATCATTCTCCACAATTTGCTGCAATGATTCGCTGGGAATGCATGCTGCCACGCAAGAAAAAAACCCACGGCACTCCTTGGCGTGGACCAAGATATGCCCCAAGAAAGACAGCAATGGGCCCACACAAACCATGAGACTCTTCATGTAAAAAACAAATGCTCAATAGTTTCAGGCATCAGATTGCATAGTGGACACAAAGTCGAACCATTAACAATAAGACCTCTCTTGCTGAGTTCAACTTTGGTAGCTACGCTGCCTCTCAAAACTAGCCAGCAAAAGATTTCCACCTTCGGAGGCGCATAACCGGCCCATATAAATTTCCAATGATCCCATTTTGACGAGGACTCACTCAACACAGAATGACAGAAAGAGTTAGACGAATAAACGCCACTATGGGTGTGCTTCCAAACAACTGAGTCAAAGGAGTTTCTGAAGAGCACTTGTTTTCCCAGCAGATCCAACAGGGATTCCCACTGCTGAAGCTCCCAATCAAACAATCTTCTTCGGAGGTTAACCTCCCAGTGCCATTGATTATTCTGCCATTTGCCAAAATCCGCTACTTTCCCATTTTTAGAAACAGCAACCGCAAAGACTCTTGGTAACTGCTCTTTAAGGATAACGCCTTCGATCCATTCATCCTGCCAAAAATTTATGGAGCTGCCATCACCTGGAAGAAAACACAACCCAGCATACAAAAGAGGATGAAAATGATTTGAAGGCATAAGGGGTCGAATAATGTTTTTCCAGGTTGGGGACATTTTCCGATACCGGCTGCATGAAGGAAGCAGATTACCTACCGATGACTCATATTTCCCGGCAATGACTGATCTCCATAAAGAGGAACGCTCATTCCCAAATCTCCAGATCCATTTATTGAGCAGCGCTCTGTTCTTAAGCCTTAAATCAACTAGACCGAGTCCTCCAAATTCCTTGGTATTACAGACAGACTTCCAATTAACCATATGCATCTTCTTCACCGACGAAGAACCACCCCAAAGGAATCTTCTGACCATTCTATCCAGCTCATCAGATACGGTACGAGGGATTTGAAGTAGGGACATAAAATAAATGGGCAGTGAAGACAACACCGATTTAATAAGAGTCAATCTGCCCCCAATGGAGAGTAGATTGCCTTTCCAGCCGGCAAGCCTCTTGTTGAAATTATCGATGATAGGACTCCACAGTGAGATAGAGTTCACTCCGTGCCCCAAGGGAAGACCGAGATAAAGGGATGGGAGACGACTGCTCAGACAACGGATATCCGAAGCCCACCGATCAGTGACACTTTGCTCCACCCCAACTCCAAAAAGACTGCTCTTTTTCAAATTAACTTTGAGGCCAGATAACAACTGAAAGCACTTTAGAATTCTTTTAACATTCCTAACCTGCTCCACCACAGGCTCACAGAAGATAATTGTGTCATCCGCAAACTGAAGATGAGATATAGACACAGACCCCGGATCAATAGTCATACCTCTGAAAAGGCCGGTTGAAGTAGCCTTATTAAGAAATAAGTTCAAAACTTCAGCAACCAGATTAAACAATAAGGGGGAAAGGGGACAGCCTTGTCTCAACCCTCTGCTCATCCTGAACTGTTCCGTTGGCACCCCATTAACAAGGATTGATAAAGAAGCTGAAGATAAACACGACTGAATCCAAGTCCTCCACTTATCCCCAAAGCCCATTCTACCCATAACAAAATCAAGAAAGGACCAATCCACACAATCATAGGATTTTTCGAAATCAACCTTAAATATCATACCACCCTCTCCATTAGTCTTCATGGAATGAATAACCTCATTGGCAATTAAGGAACAGTCCAGAATTTGACGCCCCGGGATGAACGCGAACTGGTTTTGCCCAACAATATCCCCCACCGATTGCTTCAGGCGATTAGCAAGAACTTTGGCTAGAATTTTATAAACACTGCCCACCAAGTTGATAGGGCGGTAATCGCTAATGGAGCACGGAGAATCACATTTAGGTATAAGAGCAATAAAAGACGCATTTAGACAGTTATCAATACAACCAGTGCTATGGAAATTATTCATGAACGACATAACCTCACCCTTCACCGTGGCCCAGAAGGACTTGAAGAAATTCAGATTAAAACCATCCGGCCCCGGAGCTTTGTTGCCATCGCAGCCTTGGATGACACCCCAAACCTCTTCCTCCGAAAAAGGCCGCTCAAGATTAGACGAACTTTGCGCTGATAATGACTTAAAACTGCACTTGAGATCTTTGAGTCTGGCTACCTTTGTAGAGTTAAAGCGGTTTTTGAAATACGACCCAATGGCCTTCATGAGAGCCCTAGGTTCATAATACTGATATATTCAATAGCTTTATAGTTTTTTCAATAACCTTCGTTTGCAATATCAGTAATCTCAAAAAATTTCATATTTTCCTTAATATTTATCTATTACTTAGTAATCTCATACATTTTTGTTAATTACTTCTATACAAATTGAGTAATTTGAGATGACTGGAATTGGATACATAAGTACTAAAATAACATATAGTTTATAGCTTTTCAACAACATTACTTTACAAAATGAGTAACTTCAAAATGTATGATTATTTTCCGTGCCTTCATCTATTATTTAGTAATCATGGATGTAATTTGTCAATAACTTTTATAAAAACTTGAGCAAAATTCAATAACATAATGTTACTAAAATAGTAATTATAGAGTTACTAAAATATCATATAAATTTATAGCTTTTTTAGCAATTTTGGTTTGTAAAATTAGTAACCTCAGAATGTTTTCTTCTATAGTAACATTTATATTTAGTTATCTCACACTTTTTTTTGAAATAATATAACAATTGAGAGAGCTAAATGTACCAAAACTATACTAATTCGATAATGTGCAATAATGTGGTTACCATATTCCTCAATACAAATATGCAAGAGGATTTTTAATTAAAAAATAAATTTATATTCTTCAAAATTAATGTTTTTTAAACTATTGACTTTGTTCTTGTAAAAATCTCTTAAATGCTAAATATTTCAAAATAAGAAAAAAGAAATACCGATAGAATGAAATTAATTAACTTGAGTTTATTATGGATACATATGTTAGTAATAATAAAAATAAAATTAAAGAATAAAAATTAAAGAATAAATAGAAAAATTAATGAGCATGTGTTTATGTATAAATAAATAAAACTAAGTCATTGGTATAGGAATTAAAAAAAGATCAGTCTCAGATTTTCTCTATTCGAATCAAATCATATTATATTTAATAAAACAAAAATTCATTTTGAGATTGTCCGCTTGATGACTTAATTGCGAGTTAACTTTTTAAGCTGACATAATCATAAATCTTAAAATTAGAACCACGTTTTGGAGTTATAAAGATGATGATATTTCTAATTAAAAGTATAAAAATATTTTTTATTAATAACTTATAAATTTTTACAATTATAATTAAGAAATTTACTATTGTATTATTAATTATTTATTATTATGTTATCAATTGTTTACTGTCATGCTATTTTATCAATCATTCACTACCATGTTATTCATCATTTACTAATATATATGTTATTAATAATTAAGTACTATATTATCATTCATTTACTAATATATTATCAATCATTTGCTAAATGTTATTAATCATTTACTATTATGTTTATGATTATATACTATTATATTATTAATCTTTTACTACTATTATATTCATCATTTACTAATTATTTGAATTTTCATACAAACAATTTTATTTAGTAAAGTTTTCACTCTAGAGCTAATCAACTTTATTGCTGCAAATTAATAGTATATATGAATTTACTAAAATATTGTATAGTTTTCTAAGTTTTTAGTAACTTTGGTATAGTAGAGTAATATGTTTCCTTTTTCGTAACTTTTATCCATTACTCTTACGTATTTTTTTAGAAATAATTCTATAACGATTCATCAATTTATAAGATTATTAAAATATAAGATACTTAGTTATTGAAATAATGATAGTTCTATAACTTTTTCAATACCTTAATATGCAAAATCAAGATTATTTTCGATAATTTTGATCTATTATATAGTAATAATGGACATGCATGTCCTTTGTCAATAACTTTTATGAAAGACATGAGAAAAATTCAATAATTTAGTGCTATTGAACTTTAGATAGTTTAATACTTTTCTCTGTAACTTTGATATGCTAAATTAGTAATCTCAAAGTATTCAAATTATTTTCATAACCTATAAATAACCTCAAAATGTATAATTATTTTCCATAAACTTTATATACTATGAGAGTACATCGTCAATAACTTCTATGGATTACATGAGTAAAATAGTAACTTAGGATTACTAAAATAGTAGATAGAAGTTACTGAAATATTCAATAGCTTTATCATTTTTTCAATAACCTTGGTTTGCAATATCAGTAATCTTAAATTATTTCATATTTGTCATAACATTTATCTATTATTTAGTAACCTCTTATGTTTTCTATAAGAAACTTCTAAAAAAAAAAAAATTGGTAATTTAGAGCTATTGAAATTTCGGATACTTGGTTAATAAAATAACATATAGTTTTATAACTTTTCAATAACCTTAATTTAGAATATCAGTAACCTCAAAATGCATTACTATTTTATTTATCCTTTATTACTATTTAGTAAACATCGATGTACTTTGTTAATATTTTTTTATGAAAAACTTAAAAAAAATCAATAAAAAGGTTACTATAGAATAGTAAATATAGAATTATATCATATAGATTTATAGCTTTTTCAATAATTTTAGTTTGCATAATCAATAACCTCAAAAAAAAAAAAATTGTAACCTTTTACTAAAGATTTAGTAATCTTTTAAAAAATGTAATAATGGAGAGAGTTAAATGTAATGAAAACTATACTTATTCAATGCACAATATTATGGTTACCATATTTCTCAATACAAATATGGGCAAGGGAAATTTTTATATAAAATAAATAAATTTGTATTCTTCAAGATTAATGTTTCTTACTTTGTTCTTGTAAAAATATCTTAAACACAAAATATTACAAAATAATAAAGAAGAAATAACAATAAAATGAAATTAATTAACTCGAATTTATTATGGATACATATGCTAGTAATAAAAAATAAAAATAAGATTTGAATGAAAATTGAAAAATAAATGATAAAATATATGCATACGCGTTTATTTAATAATACATATGATCTAAATCTAAAAATAATTGTTAATAAAAAATTAAGTCCTTGATGTAGGAATTTGAAAAAGATCAATCTCAGATTTTCTTTATTTGAATCAAATCATGTATGATAAAAATGGAGTTTAGCAACAATTCAAATTTATGAGAGATTATGTTTCAGCAAGCAAAGATTCATTCAGGGATTATTAGTGATAAGGTCGAATTGTATAAAGAGATTATATGTGTGTGTGAATCATAAAAGTCAAGCATTAATATACGGTAATACATATATTGCTCTTTAGAAATTTTCATAGTTTAATTTTGTATAAACTTTAATTTTTAATTGGTTTAAATAAAAAAAAAAATATGTTTAAAGACTGATGAGTCATTTGTAGCCATTAAAGAAAATGAAAATAAATTATGGTTCATTTTTTGTATACATCCACGTATACCCAGAATTAATTTAACTTGTAAAACATAAAAGAAAGAGTTTAAGCATATATATAGCTAACTTTAAAATATAGCATGCATGAGTGTAAAAAGCTATACACGACAAATGAATTCATTGTCACAATTTTCTTTAAAATATAGCATGCATGAGTGTAAATGACATATATAAATATTTATTTTTTGCCCAATCATATATATATTTAATATATTTTGTTAGGTAAATAAGAAGACTTTAATTCATTATTCACAATTTACTGGCTTTTTGAAACTTACAATGCTCCGGTAATTTACATTAGTTACCTCATTATCATTTCGGTTTAGAGTAAACACTCTATATATTAATTAAAGTAGTATACTTTTATGTGGACTCTATTTTTAAATATTTAGTTGATTTAAATAATTTAATAAAAATTACATATTTAAATAGGACAAATTTATTAATTTTCAAGTAGTTTTCTTTTAAAAACCTCATCTTCTTTTATTGTCCTTAAATTTAAGTTTTAAACTAGTAATTTATAAACTAAAAACCAATCTCTGTGGATTTGACTCTTGCATGCTACTTTACTATAATTGATCATATTAATTACAAGGTTTAATAAAATACACTCTTTTGGTTGCATCAAGTTTTTGGCGCCGTTGCCGGGGATTATTTTTTTTAGTTTATTTGTTACTTGGTTTATTCTTATTTTCAGTTCTAATTAGTTTTATTTTTCTTGTACATACAGGTTTTTCTTTTCAAATTTTGAAAAAAAAAATGATGGAATTGAGCAATCTAACACTTGAAGAGTTGGTGGCATACATGAACATGTAGAACCAACAAGCCAATCTCACCTCCCCAGTTCAACAATTTGTCATGGGAGGATGTCAAGGCTATCAAGGGTTCCAAGACCAACAATATGATCATTACTCAAACACTTACCATGAGGGATGGAGGGATCATACTAATTATGGCTACTCGGGATATTATCAAAAAGTAGATCATTATGCCAATTACACTCATCCATCCAGCTTCAATTAGTCATGGTCTCAAGAACCAGATCTTTTTCAGCCACCACATATGACTCAAAATTCAGGTAATTCTTTAGAAGAACTTGTCAATTCTCTTGTTACTAATACTTTGTAATTTCAACAGGAAACAAAGGCAAGTATCCAGAGTTTGGAAATGCAAATGAGCCTATTGGCTAGTAGTATGGTGCAATTAGTAGCACAAAGATCTCAAGCACTCCTTTTCGGGAACGATGATTAACCCAAAGGAGAATGCTACTATTGTGACTTTGAGGAATGAGGAACAAGATGAGGATGAGACAAAACCAAAGATGGATTCACTTCTTGAGGATAATGAAGCCACCATTCAAATTGAGAGTACTTCAACACCTGAGGTAATGTTTAAGGTTCCACTTTTTATTAATGTTTCTTCTCCACCTTTTCGTAGTAAACTCGCAAAGTTCAAGGAGGAGGAACAAGAATAACACATGTCGGAAACCTTAAACAACTTATTTGTGGATGCCATTCAACAAGTACCAAATTATGCTCCATTCCTCGATGAGATATGCACCACAAAGGATGATGGAATAATACTTGTAATGGAGAATGCATCCAGTGTTGTGCAAAGAAAGCTTCCTATCAAACGCACAAATTTGGGAAGTTTCATGTAAGAGCCTGACAAGCCTGAAAAGCCAAGAAGGGGTGTTGGTTAGGTTGGACACATTAAATCAAGTTCTAATTGGGAGACAGCCCAATTAATGAAGAAATTGTCAACCTGCCATAACAGATTTGTTTTCTTTTTCTTTCTTGATTCGTTTTAATTTTTTTTAGGTTTATTTAAGTTTCATTAGTTTGCTTTGTTTTGAGTTTTTAATAATTTTGTTTGTTTTTGTGTTTTAATAAGTCAGGATAAGGACAATAAACCAAGCGCTTATTGGGAGGCAACCCAATTAGATGGAGAGCACACATTATAATTAGATTTGCTATTTTTTACTCTCCATCCCTCTATCTTTTATATTTTCTTTAGTTATTTTTCTTCTTTTATTTAGTAGTTCTTTTCTCTTACACATAATTCTTGCATGTGGGGTGATAGCATTACATTGAGGACAATGTAAGAATTAAGTGTGGGGGGGGGAATTTAGGATTTTTACCTTTAATTTCTTAATTTAGGTTGTCAATTTTTTTAATTTTTTTTTTTGTTTTGAGTCAATTTAGTTTGTTTTTAGTGTGTTTTAGTTCCTTTTAATATAATGATGAGATATGAATTGCATAGGTCTAAAACTAGTTATTAGTGAGAAGATTTTCATGAAAATTAAGCTTGAATACTATTTTTTATGAGCCAATGTTAATATGATATGTTGATTGAGAAAGAAGCATGTTTAGACTTAAATCTGAGTTGTATAATCATCCTTGTGAGTTTTGAGCCTATATGATTGATGCATTATACATATCAATCCAATTTCCTTCTTGAGCGCTCTTATGATTACATGATTCTCTAGAACTTGCTTTAAACCATTTAAGACTATATTGATGTATGTGACAACATGAATGTGATTGAGGCATTAGGATTATGACCAGGGCCAAACAGCCATCCCTATTGATGTTCCAAGAGAACATCCCCCTAATGAGCCAATTTGAGCCTACATTGAGTATGCTATTTTATTGGTAACCACGTCTTACACCTAGCCTAAACACATTTATATCTTTACCCTTATTCTAAAGATGAAATAGAATGTTTGAGACATATTGCAAAAACAAGGGATATTTTTAGTTGAAAATTTGGGTTAGAACAAAAGATAAGTGTGGGGGAGGAGAAAGGCATAAGTCAAGAGAAAAAGAAAAGGGAACATTGTAAAAAAACATTCCCATAAAAAAACATTTTAAGAAATATTGAATCATCTCTTGAACTTTTGGGAAAAGAAAAGAAAAGACTCTTACAAAGTTGATTAGAATGAAGCAAAGGCTCAACATGAAATATTCAGCCTATGTGATTATGTACTTCTAAGGAATATTGAGAAAGTTTTCTTTGCAAAAATCTTATTTTGTCTCTAAATTCTATGAAGTCTTTGGAACCTTTGTAATATCTTTTATCTTTTATTCTTTAACCACATTACTACTCCTTGGCCCCATTACAACCTTGAATAAAGACCTCTTGATTTATGAACTTGCATGATCTAAATAGTGGAGAATAGGTGCACAAGCAAGCATATGGTAGAACTGTTTTCATGAGATTGATTGAGTGTAAACACTTTACCACTACTTTAAAGAGTGAAAATCATGAGAGTGTCCCATGTGAGAAGTTGAGATTAAGTTTGAATATGCACTATTTTGATTGAGATATATTATGTTAATATTGGCTTATCTCAAACTATTTACATTCAAGCATGATTTTTTGTGAAATTCTTTGAACTATTGATTAGTTTATAAGACTTATCAAATGATTTTCTCTAATTTATATTGAAAGGATTAGTTATAATAATTATTATTATTGTTTTTTTTTCTTATGTCTTAAATGTTTGTGGCTATCATCCTAGTAAACCCTCACGAGACTAAACTCGTCCACTAGGGACACCTAGGGGTTTAAAGGTTTGTGTCACATGCTAAGTGCCACAGTGATTTCCTACGAAAGTGGATTATATTATATTTTCTTATTTTATTTTGTTTTGCTCGAGGACTAGCAAAAAGCTAAGTGTGGGGGTATTTGATAAGCTCATAAAATATACATTTTATGCCTTTCTTCCTTTAGTTTTTGTTTTGTTTTCGATATTTATCTTGTTTACTTATATTATATTTTTGAATTATAGGTATATTTAAAAGAATGAAGTCAAAATATGTCAATAATGATGTTAAAGAGCTTATAAAGTCACAATCATAAGATGGAAGAAGACTTGAGAGTCAAAAAGATCAAATTCTTAGTGCTAAGTGATCAGGCAGATTTGACCTCCGGAGCTTGTTGCTAAGAAATCATTATGTTAAAGACTTTATTTGAAGAAACTTCCTCCTTGAATTTTTAATCTTACTTGAATACCTTTCAAGGATAGTTTACACGCCTAAATCGAACAAAGGATGGTCATCCAAATCAGCTGACGAAATGAGAGACAGCGCAGCAGCCAAATCAGGAGGAGACAGCAAGTCAGCACCGCGGAGCCCCAGAGACAGAATGTTGGTGCCGAGGCGCCAAGTTTCTGTTCCCAAATCCGCAAAAACGTAAAAAACACCTCAAATATAGGAAAAATCAGGGAAAAGTCCAAAATTGCCTTATTTTGACTCCTAGCTTGCTTGAAGAGCAAGAAAGGGTTTCCAAGGCTTTAAAACTCTATAAATACCATCTTTTAAGCCAAAAACTAATCATCTTGGAGGAGGCTCAAGATCATCATAATTTTTTCTTCTTATTCTCCATTCTTTTATTTTCTTTTTAGTTTTATATATAATATCTATGCCTATGCTAGGCTAAACTTATCTTTGGTTAATGGTGATTTCAAAGCCCTAGACATGTTTTGTAATTGATTTTCAGATTCTATCTATCATTAATTTTCCATCAAAGTTGCTTATGTTTTTCCATAAGAATTGTTTATGATTTTTGTCTTGATTTGTTTAGGTGCACAACTAGATAGATCTTGATAATTGTCTAATGCTAGTTTAGGAGTCTTGATCCGTGTAATTGTCTTGATTTCCTATTCATAAGTGGCAATTTGTGATTAATGATTATGGTCAAGTTTTCGCTAATTGCAAAGTGGAACATAACCTAAGTTAAACAATTCATGTTCATGCTTTTGTTGCTTAGATCAACCTATCTTTCTTATCATAAAGCTGTTGCCAAATTAAATTTAGAGATGTTTATCCTAGGTTGTTTGATAGTTAGAGATTAAGTAGTGGCATTCGTCCTTCTTAACGACGAACTAATGATGGATTGGGGTAACACGGGATGTTGTTATCTACAATTGTTAACTTTGATAGTTAATGGATGTTGATAGATCTGAATTTGATTCTTAATGATGTCTAGTGGTGGAGAATGAAACTTTAACCATATTTCTCTCATATTTGATTTCATCTTATTTTATTGCTTCTTACTTTTCTTGTTTTCTTAGTTTTTAAACCTCTTTTAGAAACCCCATTGTTGCAACCTAAAAAATAAATAACAACGAGTCTCATCGCAAGACTTTATTATTCGTTAGGCGTGACATTAAAAAAAATTGAGGAAAATTCGACTTAATTCCTCTAAAAATGAAGGTTTTGAAATGACCTTAAAAAAGACATGGAGTCGCCACCAATCTTTTTTAGATAGGTGTGATCGGCCACCTATTAAAACCGGTTTTATAAAATATTTTAAAAATTAATTAAAACATTTTAAAAACCAATTTCAAGTCTGCGTTTTAAACCAGAGAAATCAAAGAGGCGGGTTCGGGAGTCGGTTACGTGTGGGGAAGGATTAGCACCCCCACAACGCCCGTATAAATCGGTACCTTATTAATCGTGTGTTATCTCAAGTCTCGGTGAAAAGTTGGTTTTAAATTTAGCATTTCAAGTTAATTCCCAATTTAAAGAAAAATAATTCCATTTTTTATTGAAAATGATCCAGAATTTATAAATTCAAAATTTTCCTATATTCCTGATGGAGACTCAATTAAGAGTTATAAACCCAAGTGCAGGTTATGTTCAAGTAATAGATTCTCGGGTGTCCGAGGTCGAACCACAGGGAAGCGTATTAGTAAGTATAAGTTTATAAATATATAAGACAAAGAAAGTAAACAAGATATTAGGGAATCAACAACAAAATAAGATAAACAAGATATTAGAGAAAAAAATAAACAAAATATAAAAGAAATTAAACAAGATATAAAAAACAATAAGAAAAGATGTTGAGGTTAGAGAATCCACTCTTGGTGTTATGCTAAGATTAATCTTGTTTTATTACACAATTGAAATCCACACATAAAGGAGGTTCCAATCGGAAGGTTTAGCAATTCAGTCCAAATTGTCCAACGTCCATAGCATATGATATTATGTTCATTTGGTGTCCTCAAAACTCATAAAAAGAGTCCAAGCATTCCTTATGCCAAGGTATATGTCTACAACAAATCAAGGTTATGAAACCAAGCATTTATTGTGCCATTTTCATTGTCAATAATGAATCAAGATCCCTACTTTGCAAGTATGATTTTAAACCAAAAGAAAATATTATCTATACTAGTGTTTATAAATGATGATTCATTTTAGCTCATGTTTAAGAGACTAATCTTAGCATTTACCAAAAGCTTCACCTCATCACCTCAACAATATGATTAGCAACACATACTAGATATGAATAAAATGAAAAGAAATGTAAGAAGCATAAGTAAATAAAAAAAGAAAACTAGAGAAAGGAAAGAAGAAGAAAACTTAGAGAATTTTATTACAATGGCTAATATCCTACCAATGTATCTTTAATGCTCATCCAAGGCCCTCTATTTATACACATTTTGGAGATCTAAATGACAAGAGACAAGCTTTATAAATTTCAAAGGTAGGTATAATAGGTGGGTGCATTTTTCTAACAATTTTCGTCATATTGTATGACAATTCTGATCAGCCAGCTTGATGGTCGATTTTGTCAATGTTGGAGGCTCGATCTGATCAAATGGTCTTCTAGAAAAATATACCCCTATCAGTTACGGATCCATAGCCGTTGGAATCAGATCATTTTCTCATGTGGATCGGAAGATATGGTCAAAATACCAAAACAGGTCAGCATAGACGTCATTGCACATCAGCCAACTTGATGGTCGATTTCGCTAGGGAAAACGACTCCGTTTCAAGAAGTGTAAAACATGAAAAAGATAGATATGCCTCTTAACTATGCACTGTAAATTTTCAGCCTTAATTCTTCAGTGAAACTCCAGATATAGCTGATATGGCAAAAGGTGTCGGAACTGGAACTGAACTGGATTTGCCCTTAATTGTTGATTTAACCTAGTAATCTGAAATCACTCAAAGAAACTCGTGAAAAACACCAAATTACATAAAAATATAAAATATCATAAACACAATTAGACTAAGCAATAATAACTCGTATTTGACACAAAACAATAATAAAACATAACTAAGAACTATATAATTATACGAGTTATCACACCCCCACACTTAGATTGTTGCTAGTCCCTAGCAACGACTCAATAAAAATAAAATAAGAAAATCTAATCTAATCCATTTTCGTTGGAAATCACGGTGGCACTTAGCATGTGACACAAGCCTTTAAACCCCTAGGTGTCCCTAGTGGACGAGTTTAGTCTCGTGAGGGTTTGCTAGAACGATACCCACAAACATTGAAAAACTAAAATATAAGTAAACTACATACACTAAAAATATTTACTCCTAATCCTTTCAATATAAATTAGAGACAATCTTTGAACAAGTCTTATAAACTAATCAATAGCTCAAAGAATTTCACAAAAATTCATGCTTGAATGTAAATAAATGAGTTAAGCCAATATTAACATAACATATTTCAATCAAAATAGTGCATATTCAACTTAATCTCAACTTCTCACTATACTCTCATGATTTTCACTCTTTAAAGTAGTGGTAAAGTGTTTACACTCAATCAATCTCATGAAAACAGTTCTACCATATGCTTGCTTGTCCACCTATTCTCCACTATTTAGATCATACAACTTCATAAATCAAGAGGTCTTTTTTCAAGGTTGTAATGGGGCCAAAGGGTTATAATGTAGTTAAAGAACAAAAGGATAAAGATATCACAAAGGTTCCAAAGAGTTCATAGAGTTTAGAGACATAATAAGATCATACAAATAAAACTTCTCAAAACTCTTATAAAGCACATAATAACATAGGCTAAATATTCATGTTGAGCCTTTGCTTCATTCTAACCAACTTTGTAACATCTTTTTCTTTACTTTAACTAGAAGTTCAAGAGAAGATTTTTTTTTTATATGGGAATGTATTTGACAATGATCCCTTTCTTTTTCTCTTGACTTTTGCCTCTCTCCTCCCCCACACTTATCTTTCGTTCTAACCCAAATTTTCAAAAAGTATCCCTTGTTTTTGCAATATGTCTCAAAATATATAATCCATCTTTAGAACAAGGGTAAGGATATAAGTATATTTAGGCTAGGTGTAAGTTCTGGTTACCAATAAAATAGCATATTTAATATAGGCTCAAATTGGCTCACTAGTGGGGATGTTCTCTTAGAACATTAATAATGGATGGCTGTTTGGCTCTGGTTATAATCCTAATGCCTCTATCATATTCATGTTGTCACATGTATCAATATAGTCTCAAACGGTTTAAAGCAAGTTCTAGAGAATCATGTAATCATAAGAGCACTCAAGAAAGAAATTAGATTGATTTGTATAATGCATCAATCATTATAGGCTCAAAAACTCACAAGGATGATTATACAAGTCAGATTAAGTCTAAACATGCTTCTTTCTCAATCAACATATCATATTAACATTGGCTCATAAAAAGGTTGACATCAAGCTCAATTCTCATGAAAATCTTCTCACTAATAAATCTGTTTTAGACTTATGCAGTTCATATCTCATCATTGTATTAAAAAGGAACTAGAACACATTAAAAATAATAATAATAATAATAAAGACTCATAAAAAAATAGTAGACAAAAATAAAAGAAATCCTAAATCGTTCCCCCCACACTTAATTCTTACATTGTCCTCAATGTAAGTCTATTAACCCAAATGAAAGAATCATGTGTAAGAGAAAAGAACTAATAACATAAGAATAGGAATAACTAAGACTCAAAACAAAACAAACTCATGCAACCTAAATAATCCTAAAATACTTAACAAAAATTAACAAGTAAACATAAAAAGATTAAAATCAAATTGACAAGGTATGTCTCAAGTCTCCCTTACTCAGACCTTGTTCAGAATGAATACTTCTAAATTGCTTAAAACACAACAAACTTTTTTTTTTGAAAGAAGAAATCAAACTGACAAGGTATGTCTCAAGTGTCCCTTACTCAGACCTTGTTCAGAATGAATACTTCTAAATGGCTTAAAACACATCAATTTTTTTTTTTAAATTAGCAAAATATGTCCCTTACCCCCTACTAAAGGTAGAATTTAGGAGATATTACCTGCAGAGGTTGCTAACCACTTATTATAACTGAGACACAACAAACAAAATGTTAGATAATGTCACAAAGACAGAGTGCAATCCACTCCTTGCTCGTCCATATCTCTTTTTCTTTTTCCGAGCGTTTGCGAAACAACCGTAGCAGATAAATACTCATAAGCTTGGAGCTTTTTGAGTAAATCTTCAATGGTTGTAGCAGAAATTATGGTTCTCCTTGCCTCTGAAAACATGAATCCATTTTCCACAGCATTATCTAAATATGAAAGCAAATTACTAAAATAACCATTAATCTTAAGCAAAACAATGGGTTTCTTATTTGTGACCAAAGATGACCAAGAAGCCACGCAAGCTATTTCTTCCAATGTACCCAGACCTCCTGGTAAAGCAATGAATGCATCGGCAGAATGGTACATGATTGTCATCCGTTCAGGGATACTCCAGACTTGTATTTCCTTACCCACGGTAGGTCCACAAAAACCTGTGAATAGTTTTGGCACGATTCCTAGAACTGGACTTCCTCCGGCGTGTGCTGATGTAGCGACTGCTCCCATTAAACCCGTACTACCGCCTCCATAAATCAACTTGATCTTTTGTTGGGCAAGTATTTCTCCAACTCTTATGGCTTCATCAGCGAATATGTTATTTTTCCCTGGATAAGCACCTCCAAAGACACAAATTTTTTTAATGCGCTGGGACGAAGTACTTTCCATTTTTTTTTCAAGTGCTTGAAAGAGAATGAGTACATGGTGTAATATATAGAGGACTGAGTAATGAATCAGACAAGAGTAATAATGTCGCTGAAAGTGTATTTGACCTGTCAGAAGAAAATGTTAACCTAACAAAAGATTTTTGCGTGATTTCAGGAAGAAAATCAAAAAGAGAAGAAAAATCAACCGTAAAAGACCAATGCAAAAAAAAAAAAAAAAAACGAGAATAATTACACAAATCTAACAACACGTAAATTAAACCGAAATGAAGTTATTGCAAATCAAACCAAAAGTTGAGAAGTCATTTATTGTAGTTGTGATTGTGGCTCACATCTTCCTCTGGTTTTACGTCCAGAAACGGCTTAAACGCCTTCTATGAGTCGAGGATATGCTTCCCATCCAGTTTTCTTACAAGCTGGCAAACAGGGTCTTTTAACATCAGATTCCCAAGATGTTGCCATTCCCTTTGGAATTGCGGCCATAAATCAAGAATTTCTCTTTGTACGTCTCCACTAGGATGCGTCTCAAGAGAAAGTTGGATATTACCCAAATTCTCCTTACTCAGTCCATCCTTAATGAATTCAATTTTATCATCTCGATTAGAGGACGGAATCCCAATAGAACGACATTTACCGTTACACGTCCATCGTGCACATTTGTGGCAATTTGAACTCATGCGCTTTGCTCGTCGCTTCTTTGCAAAAGTGCTTCTACCTGTACCTGGTAAATGCAAAACAGGAAGATATTCATCTTCACGTACCTTGGCTTCAATTATCCAACGTATGTCTTCAGGAATCCCTTTGTGCATAAGCATTCTTAATCTTTCAAATCGAACTTGGTAAAGCTTCAGTAAAATATTTCGAGGAAAAGGAGGAAATCGTTTCTGCAATCTTGTGAGAATATCATCTATCCTGAAAAAAAAAAAGAAATATAAAATGAAAGAGAAATTGAAAGAGAAATTTATATACAATATCAGTTTTGTGGGTAGCTGATGGGACCGACTTAAATAATCACGGAGTACCGTTATCCGCCATTTAACCGGGGTTAAAAAAAATGTATTTTTTTTTTGAAGATTAGTAAAAATTATATTTACATCTAGTTATTTTCAAAACAAGGATCAAAAAGAAAAACAACCTCTTCTTGAGTAACATGATTTTCCAAAAAGAGTTTGAGTCTTTGTCCATTTACCTTGAATACGTTACCATTTTGAGGATTCTCAATGTCAACTGCTCCATAATGATACACATGCTTAACCACAAATGGGCCAGTCCATCTTGATCTCAACTTACCAGGAAATATGTGAAGTCTAGAATTATAAAGTAGAACTTTTTGCCCAACATCAAATGTTTTTCTTGAAATTAACTTGTCATGAAAGGCTTTAGTTCTTTCTTTATGAATTTTAGAATTCTCATATGCATCATTTCTGAGTTCCTCAAGTTCATTTATTTGTAATTTCCGTAAATTAGAAGCGTCATCAAGGTTTGAGTTGAACATTTTAATGGCCCAATATGCTTTATGCTCAAGTTCCACAGGTAAATGACAAGGTTTTCCATAAACTAGCCTATAAGGAGACATGCCCAATGCCGTTTTAAAAGCTGTTCTAAGAGACCAATCTTTGCGATTTGGATTAACCGTCTTTTCCAAAATTTGTTTAATCTCCCTATTTGCTAATTCTACCTGTCCATTTGTCTGCGGGTGATAAGGGGTTGCAACTTTGTGTGTAATGGCATATTTCTTCATTAATGTTTCAAAAACCTTGTTGCAAAAATGTGTTCCCCCATCACTTATGATAGATCGAGGAATTCCAAATCGACTCAAAATATTTTCTTTTAAAAATTTAATCACTGTTTTGTGATCATTATTTCGACATGGAATTGCCTCTATCCACTTTGAAACATAATCTATTGCAACTAAAATGTATAAGAAACCAAAAGATGGTGGAAATGGTCCCATGAAATCAATACCCCAACAGTCAAAAATTTCAATTACAAGAATTGGGTTCAAAGGCATCATGTTTCTTTTCGAAATGGAACCTAATTTTTGACAACTTTCACATGACTTGCAAAAATTATATGCATCTTTGAATAAAGTTGGCCAGTAAAATCCACACTGTAAAATTTTTGCAGCAGTTTTCTTTGAGGAAAAATGACCACCACATGCCTCGGAATGACAAAACTTAATTACACTACTTACCTCATTGTCGGGAATGCATCTTCGAAAAATCTGATCAGGACAATATTTGAACAAGTAAGGGTCATCCCAGTAGAACTTCTTTACCTCATTCAGAAACTTCCTTTTATCTTAGGGGCTCCATTGAGAAGGAATTTTTCCTGTAGCAAGAAAATTAGCAATGTCAGCAAACCAAGGTGTCGTGGAGACAATTAGAAGTTGTTCATCAGGAAAAGTATCATTTATTGGTGGGGTTCCAAAAGATTCATCACAAACAAGTCTTGATAAATGATCAGCCACCACATTTTCTACACTTTTTTTTATCTCGAATGGTGATGTCAAATTCTTGCAGCAAAAGGATCCACCTCAGCAACCTAGGTTTTGCATCCTTCTTAGAGAGAAGATATTTTAAAGCTGCATGATCACTAAAGACAACAATTGATGATCCAACAAGGTAAGATCTGAATTTATCCAATGCAAAAACAACTGCAAGTAATTCCTTTTCTGTAGTGGAATAATTCATTTGGGCTCTATTTAAAGTTTTACTTGCATAGTAAATTACATGTGGTTTCTTATCTTTCCTTTGTCCTAACACAGCACCAACAGTATAGTCACTAGCATCACACATTATTTCAAATGGTAAAGACCAATCAGGAGATCTCATAATAGGAGCAGTAATGAGCATATTTTTGAGTTTTTCAAAAGCATCTTCACAATCTTTAGTCCATTCAAATGCAGTGTCTTTCATTAAAAGATTACATAGAGGTTTAGATATCGTGCTAAAATCTTTTATGAATCTTCTATAAAAACCTGCATGTCCCAAGAATGACCTAATGTCCTTTACTGTCTTTGGTGTGGGTAGATTAGCAATCAATTCAATTTTTGACTTGTCTACCTCAATCCCTTTTGCAGAAACAATGTGACCTAGTACAATACCTTTAGTGACCATGAAATGATAGATTAGCAATCAATTCAATTTTTGACTTGTCTACCTCAATCCCTTTTGCAGAAACAATGTGACCTAGTACAATACCTTTAGTGACCATGAAATGACATTTTTCCCAATTAAGAACAAGATTTTTTTTCTTCACACCTAATCAATACATTTTTCAAATTGGCTAAGCAATCATCAAATGAATCACCGGAAATAGAAAAATCATCCATGAAAATCTCAAGATTACGTTCAATCATGTCACTAAAAATACTAAGCATGCATCTTTGAAATGTGGCAGGGGCGTTACATAATCCAAATGGCATTCTACGATATGCAAAAGTACCAAAAGGACATGTAAAAGTGGTTTTCTCTTGGTCTTCAAGTGCAATGGCAATTTGATTATACCCAGAATATCCATCTAGAAAACAATAAAACTCATGCCCTGCAACTCTTTCTAAGATTTGATCCATGAAAGGCAAAGGGAAATGATCTTTCCTCGTCACTGAGTTAAGTTTCCTGTAGTCAATGCACATGCGCCAACCAGTAACAGTCCTAGTTGGAATTAATTCATTGTTTTCATTTTTAACTACAGTAACTCCAGATTTCTTAGGTACGACTTGAGTAGGACTTACCCATTTGCTATCAGAGATAGGATAAATGATTCCATTATCTAGAAGTTTAATGACTTCATTTCTCACTACTTCTTTCATATTAGGATTAAGCCTTCGTTGCATTTGTCTAGAGGGTTTAGCATTTTCCTCTAAATAAATATTATGTGTGCAGATTAATGGGCTTATTCCCTTTATGTCAGCTAAGGTCCATCCTAATGCATTTTTGTGCATTTTCAAAAGTTGTAACAACTTACCTTCTTGTAGTTCATCAAGATGTGAAGAAATTATGACTGGAAAAGTTTCATTCTCACCCAAAAAGGAATATTTTAGCTCGGATGGCAATGGTTTTAAATCCAGCTTGGGTGGTTCAATAGTTGATGGTACAATGACATTTGTGAGTGATGGAAGTTCCTCAAACTTTTGTTTCCAACAATGCTTATCCTGAAAAGAATTTAACAAAGAATCAGTGTGTGAAATTTCTGAAGCATTATCAAACTCACATTCAATTAAATAAGCTTCTAAAGGATCATGGAATGTGGTAGTGGTGAGATGTTCATGAACAAGTTCTTCAATGAAATCCACTTCATGTACTTCTGAATCATCACCAGGTTGCTTGCAAATGTTGAACATATTTAATTCTAAAGTCATATTTCCAAAAGAAATGTTCAAAATACCATTCCTGCAATTTATCAGAGCATTAGAAGTTGCAAGAAATGGACGGCCTAATATAACAGGAATTTGAACATTTGGATTTGAAACAGGATGTGTGTCCAAAACAATAAAATCAACAGGGAAGTAAAAATTTTCAATTTGAACCAAAACATCTTCAACTATCCCTCGAGGAATTTTTACAGAACGATCAGCTAGTTGAAGTGTAACAGGTGTTTCCTTGAGTTCACCTAAACCTAACTGTTGATAAGCAGAAAAAGGCAAAAGATTAACACTAGCACCAAGATCAAGCAATGCACGTTCTATTCTAGTGTTTCCAATAATGCATGAGATTGTTGGACATCCAAGATCTTTGAATTTTGGTGGAGTAAGGTGCTGAATGATTGAGCTCACACTTTCCGTCAGAAATGCTTTTTTTTTTGTACATTATGTTTCCTTTTAACTGTGCACATGTCCTTCAAAAATTTAGCATAAGATGGAACTTGTTTGATTGCATCCAATAAAGGAATGTTAATCTTAACTTGTTTGAAAAGTTCATATATTTCTGCATTTTGATTCAAATTCTTTATTGTTTGCAACCTTTGAGGAAAATGAGCAGGATGCATACCTTTTTCTTTGTCCAAATTTTCAAGAAGTTCAGACTTACCATCATCCTTACCATTACTTTTCGGAGGGGAAGGAGGATCTTGGTCTTTTGATGGAATGTTTTTGTCAATTGCCTTTCCACTTCGAAGAGTTGTGATAGAACTGGCATTTTCCTGTTGAGTTTCATTGGAGCAAGAAACAAGACATTGAGTAGAAGGGTTAGGCTGAGGTTGAGCAGGAAACTTACCTTTTTCTTGAGTGCGTAATGAAGCTGTCAATGTGGACAAGGTGTTTTTGATCTCATTGATGTCCTGTGAAGTTTGGTTATTCACATTTGCTTGTGTTTGCATGAATGCTTGCAATGTCTCTTCCAAGGTTTGTACACGTGAAGGTTGATAGGAAAAAGTGTTGCCCGGCTTTTGAGATTGTGGTACCTGAACATGATTATTATTTCGCCAACTGAAGTTGGGATGATTTCTCCATTCAGGGTTATACGTTTCAGAGTAAGGAGAAGGAAAAGGCTTTTTAAATGTGTTTATGGAATTTACTTGATCATGCAACGCTTCTTTAAGAATGGGAATGTTTGGACATTCAGAAGTGGGGTGTCCCATGATTTCACAAATTCCACAACTTTCTTCATTTTTAACCGTTTTGACTTCTTTTACTTCTCTAAGTTCCATGGCTTCAATCTTTCTAGCCAAATTAGCTACTTTAGATTTTATCTCATCTTCTTGACTAAAATGATATTTACTTCTGTTAGAAAAAAGATTAGATCTATTGGAACTTTCAAAGGAATTATCTATGTGCCAGGCTTGAGAGTTATCTGCCAAATGGTCTAGGTAGTCAAAGGCTTCTTCAGGTTCTTTTTCTAGAAACTCACCATTACACATTGTTTCAACAAATTGTTTAGTTTCGGGAGTTAAACTTTCATAAAAGAAACTAATAAGACGCCATTTTTCAAAACCATGATGTGGACAAGAACTTAACAAATCTTTAAAACGCTCCCAGCACTGAAAAAATGCTTCATTTTGATTTTGATTGAAATTTTGAATCTGTCTTTTCAAAGCAGTAGTTTTATGTGTTGGGAAAAATTTCTTTAGAAACTCAGTTTGTAATTCTTGCCATGTGCCAATTGACCTTGGTTTTAAATTATGAAGCCAAATTTTTGCTTTATCTTTTAAAGAAAAAGGAAATAATTTTAGCTTGACAATTTCATTTGTACATTGTTGGTCATTAAAGGTGACACATACATCCTCGAAGTCTTTTAGAAACGAGTAAGCACTTTCCGATTCTAACCCATGGAAATTTGGAAGCAAAGCTATCATACCTGGTTTAAAACGAAAGTTGTTTGCATTGAGAGGAAAAATAAAACAAGAGGGTGATGAGCTTCGAGTTGGTTGCAAGTAGTCACGCATGGTGCGTACTTGTCTGTTCTCATCTTCAGCATGAACACTTTCATTGTCAGCCATGGTCGGAGTTGTATTAGAAAGATTACCTGAAAAAGTTTCACAATAAAATCTAACTAAACGACGAGATCTAAAATCACGTCGCCAAACAAGCATAAAACAAAGTTAATATACAGATTAGGCGGTATAACCAGCCAATAAAAATAAAACAAAGTTAATATACAATATAAATATAAATATATAGAAAATTAGGCGGTATAACCAGCCAATAAAAATAAAAATAAATATACTTATAAACTTATATACTTAGTATTGCCTCCCCGGCAACGGCGCCAAAAACTTGATGGAGACTCAATTAAGAGTTGTAAACCCAAGTGCAGGTTATGTTCAAGTAATAAATTCTCGGGTGTCCGAGGTCGAACCACAGGGAAGCGTATTAGTAAGTATAAGTTTATAAATATATAAGACAAAGAAAGTAAACAAGATATTAGGGAATCAACAACAAAATAAGATAAACAAGATATTAGAGAACAAAATAAACAAAATATAAAAGAAATTAAACAAGATATAAAAAACAATAAGAAAAGATGTTGAGGTTAGAGAATCCACTCTTGGTGTTATGCTAAGATTAATCTTGTTTTATTACACAATTGAAATCCACACATAAAGGAGGTTCTAATCGGAAGGTTTAGCAATTCAGTCCAAATTGTCCAACGTCCATAGCATATGATATTATGTTCATTTGGTGTCCTCAAAACTCATAAAAAAGAGTCCAAGCATTCCTTATGCCAAGGTATATGTCTACAACAAATCAAGGTTATGAAACCAAGCATTTATTGTGCCATTTTCATTGTCAATAATGAATCAAGATCCCTACTTTGCAAGTATGATTTTAAACCAAAAGAAAATATTATCTATACTAGTGTTTATAAATGATGATTCATTTTAGCTCATGTTTAAGAGACTAACCTTAGCATTTACCAAAAGCTTCACCTCATCACCTCAACAATATGATTAGCAACACATACTAGATATGAATAAAATGAAAAGAAATGTAAGAAGCATAAGTAAATAAAAAAAGAAAACTAGAGAAAGGAAAGAAGAAGAAAACTTAGAGAATTTTATTACAATGGCTAATATCCTACCAATGTATCTTTAATGCTCATCCAAGGCCCTCTATTTATACACATTTTGGAGATCTAAATGACAAGAGACAAGCTTTATAAATTTCAAAGGTAGGTATAATAGGTGGGTGCATTT
The DNA here is from genome assembly GCA_030761205.1 of Fremontodendron californicum. NCBI lineage: Eukaryota > Viridiplantae > Streptophyta > Magnoliopsida > Malvales > Malvaceae > Fremontodendron > Fremontodendron californicum. The sequence goes on along the minus strand of JAULJL010000025.1, from coordinate 5,902,072 downwards.
TTCTAACAATTTTCGTCATATTGTATGACAATTCTGATCAGCCAGCTTGATGGTCGATTTTGTCAATGTTGGAGGCTCGATCTGATCAAATGGTCTTCTAGAAAAATATACCCCTATCAGTTACGGATCCATAGCCGTTGAAATCAGATCATTTTCTCATGTGGATCGGAAGATATGATCAAAATACCAAAACAGGTCAGCATAGACGTCATTGCACATCAGCCAACTTGATGGTCGATTTCGCTAGGGAAAACGACTCCGTTTCAAGAAGTGTAAAACATGAAAAAGATAGATATGCCTCTTAACTATGCACTGTAAAAATTTCAGCCTTAATTCTTCAGTGAAACTCTAGATATAGCTGATATGGCAAAAGGTGTCGGAACTGGAACTGAACTGGATTTGCCCTTAATTGTTGATTTAACATAGTAATATGAAATCACTCAAAGAAACTCGTGAAAAACACCAAATTACATAAAAATATAAAATATCATAAACACAATTAGACTAAGCAATAATAACTCGTATTTGACACAAAACAATAATAAAACATAACTAAGAACTATATAATTATACGAGTTATCAATTCCCCAACAAACGTGGCAAAATATAATTTTTTTTATTAGTTTTGGAAAACTTTCCGAATCATTCTCTTTTTTTTTGAAAGAAAGATATTCCTTTATTAATAATAATTGATGATATTCCCTCCAGCAAACCCGGTAGAGAACTCATGAATTATTTTAACTCGGGAATATCTTTATTTTTATTGAAAACCATTATCTTTTTTGAAAACATTTAAAAGAAATGAATATGTATAGGCATGACATAAATAAAATGACATAGCAAAATCTAAATAATATAATGCAACCTAAATGTCATGACACAGAAATTATTATGGCAAGAATCACATATTATATAAAATGCATGAATATAAAAATGCAATGCATGAAATGTATTTTTTCCTTTAATTAAGGAAATCCGTATATCTAAAAAGATATCCGGCTACCTTAGGAAAATATGTCAAATTAAATATTCTAAAACCAAAATACTTTGTGATTGTTTGAAAACAATTTTGAAAAGCTTGAATTAAAAATAAAAACTGGGCTAAAATTTTTAAAATGGCTCTAATTTCCTAATTTTAAAAAAAATCCGGACTTGGCTACCCTTAACCCGGGACTTGAAAAACCATTTTTAGAGATTAAAAAGGCTTAGAAATTACCCTAAGTCAGTAGCTAACCCTCCTAATCAGCCCACTCTAAGTAAATTAACCAAAACAGAAAATTGGTTTTTCTTTAAATTCAATTCTGACTCCACTGTCCAGTTATAATCCACGATTTTTTACCCTATTTTTAAAAATTCCAAAAATTATGAAAAAATTATTGGAGACTCAGGAAATGTAAAACTACACGAGAAAAAATCGGCTTAATTTTTTTATCAAAGATGAATTCCCAGAAAAGCCAGAGATGTACGAATTTTTGGAGGAGAAAAAAAACTGCTTTGTTTTTCTTTAAATTCAATCCTGACTCCACTGTCCAGTTTTAATCCATGATTTTTTACCCTATTTTTAAAAATTCCAAAAATTCTGAAAAAATTATTGGAGACTCAGGACATGTAAAACTACACGAGAAATAATCGGCTTAAGTTTTTGATCAAAGATGAATTCCCAGAAAAACCAGAGATGTACGAGTTTTGGGTGGAAAAAAAAAACTGCTTTGCCAACACATTTTTTTTTTGTCTTTGATAAAATCATTTAAAAATAAAAATAAAAATATTTGAAACTCATAAAATGACTTGAAAGCAGTAGCTAGGACTTTTTGAAAGTTAGATAAAAATTGGCTAAGTAAAAAAAATCACAAAGGTAGAATAATCAATTTGACAAACTTAATTTTCCACAAGTGTGCTCAAGAGAGCATGACTTTGAACCATTAATTGGCTCAGGTCATTATTCAAGTGGCATGAACATGAAATGCATGAAACAATGCAGCAAACATAATGCATGAAATGCATGGATCTAAACCTAAATGTAAGGAAAATGCATGACATAAATAATATGGCCTAGACCTAACATGAACTTGCATGGCATTTAATGTAACCTAGACCTAAGACATGCATGACATTTTCACAAACACAAGGCATGCTTAATTCAAAAATCCAACCAAATATCATGCAAATGCAAAAACCTAACAACTAGCATGACAAAAATACAACACACAATGCAAAACACATGGAGTAGCCAAATGGCCCCAAGCTCCAACAAGCATGGCATTTTCACAAACACTTGGTATGCTAGCATGAAAAACTAAGTCATAACACAAAAATCACACAAGCATTTTCACAAACACCTAATATACCAAATCTAAAACATGCTCACTAAGATATAAAACAAGAATCATGCAAAGAATCACACAAGCATTTTCACAAACACTTAATATGCTAACTCTAAAACATGCTCAAATTTAAACAACATGAAAACAGAAAATTAAAAATGCAAAAACATGATATCTAAGACATAAATGGCAACAAACAAAGCAACCAAATTAAATATAACTTAAGAACATGAAATAACATAATATTTAAAACATCAAAAATAAAGAAAATAGCATAAACAATATGGTAAAATGAATCAAAAACAACAACTTAAAATAAATAATGTAGGCCATTTAGCCATGGTGAGTTTATTGTAAAAACAAAATGTAAGAAAAATATACTTAAGAAAGGAATTGAAGGAAGAACAAGAAACATTATTTTAAAATGAAAACTCACCAAGTAGCTTTTGAACGGATTAAGCTATAAACCCTCAGAGTAGCTTTTGAACGGATTAAGCTACAAACCCTCAGAGTAGCTTTTGAACGGATTAAGCTACAAACCCTCTCACAAGTAGCTTTTGAACGGATTAAGCTATAAACCCTCAGAGTAGCTTTTGAACGGATTAAGCTACAAACCCTCAAAGTAGCTTTTGAACGGATTAAGCTATAAACCATCAGAGTAGCTTTTGAACGGATTAAGCTATAAACCCTCTCAACAAAAACACTATGACTCACCACCCGGATAATCCTAATACAAGTGTATAGACTATCTCACAAGGGGTAGTGGGTGATTTCAACCAAAGGCCAAGACCCCTTATTTATAAGGTGAGCACCTCCTTGGCTTGACATTACAAAGGGATGTGGGATTGGGACTTAGGCTCAAAAATGAAAATCTCTAACTTAACTCTTGATTTTTAATCACTTGATTGAAAAAATCCTAAGCTTCCTCCTCCCTTTGGGCTTGGGCAGGCCAGCACTTCTCTTTTCCAGCCCAGCTCTGATTTTTGAAAGGCCCAAAGAAGCCCTTTTCGGTTGCTTGGGTGAAACGACCATTTTGCCCCCCGATGCAAAATAAATATCAAACGGGCTCCAAATTCAATTTTTATTTTTTTAATACTTCCAAAATAATAAAATATTGAGTTCTGGAAGTTTTCAAAATTATCCGAGTCCGTTTGCTATTTATTTGGATTTTTTCTTCCCAAAATGTCATTTTATGCCCCTACTTTTTACCATTTTTTAAACGAGCTCCAAATCAAGATTTTTCTTCACCAATCTCTTCAAAATAATTAAAAAGTGTGATCTGGAAGTTTTCATAATTTTTGGAGCTCATTTGGTATTTTTTCGGGATTTATCGGCTTGAATTACTGCATAGGAGGCCCGAGATTTGGCCATTTTGCAAACGAACTCGGAATCAAGATTTTCTTTCGCCAATCTCTTTCAAATGATTTAAGAATGAGATTGACAAATTTTCCATAATTTTCGGAGTCCATTTGCTATTTTTCCCAAATTTTTCCAATTTTGCCCTTTAACCTCCGAAACCCGGTTTTGCTCAAAACAAGTCCGATTTTCAGATTTTCTTCAATCTGAGCCTTGGGCCATCCTTTTTAATCATTCCTCATCCATTGGGGGCTTTGGTCTTACCAAGTCGGGCCATTTCTGTGATTCTTCCCGATTTCACCGAAATCCACTAAAAATCCTAATTCTCGGTTTTCTCCTGGATTGACTTTTCTTTCGGTTTTTCTTACAAGTGACATCTCCATTACCCGTAGTCAGTGCTTATCTTTCATTTGGAACCTTCAATTTCGACCAGTTTGATCGTTTAAGCACTTTTCCCCAAATTTCTCGAATTAGGGTTTCTTTTCTACTGAATCTCCAAATCCAACTTCCGAACTCCATATCTTTCAATGTAGACCTCGGATTATCAAAATTCTTTCGCCATTTTTCAATTGAACTTAAAATCTTGATTTTGAAAGTGGGTTGACTTTTTCAGTAGTTGACTTTTTGGGGTTGACTTTTTCGGGTTGACTTTTTTTCAAGTTTGTCTTTTTGTGCTCGCCCTCTTAAACTAAGTCTCAGAGTACCACCTACAGGATGAAAACAGTCTTTTTATACTCGGAAACATCAATATGGGAAGAAAACATACCTGTTTAGTGGTCCGGACAAAATTAGGTGTCTACAGCTGCCCCTCTTTGGCTATTGCTGAGAATCAGGAATCAGGCAAAGATAAACCAACACTAATTTTGTACGGTCAGTGAAATCACATGTGAAGGAAAGGGAAAGGGGTTTCTTTTTCATTTTCATTTTTCATTTTTCAGTTTTTTTTTTCATCATTTTTTTTTTCATTTTCTATATTTTTTTTTTTTATTTTTTTCATTTTTCATTTTTCATTTTCTACTTTTTTTTTTCTATTTTTTTCTCTTTTTCAAATTTTCAGTTTTTTTTTTTTTAATTTTTTTTGATTTTTTTTTTTTTAACAATAAATTGAAGATTTTGTCCTTAAATTGAATTCCCTGCCAAAACAAGGCTCGATTCGTCTTAAGAAAACGAATTCGATTTTCAAAAGAAAAATTTATGCCCGAAGGTCTTTAAAATTGGTGCCCGGAGGTCTTAAAAAACTAGTGCCCGGAGGTCTTACCAATTGGTGCCCGGCGGCCTTACCCTTGAAAAAAGTTATGCCCGGAGGTCTTAAAGATGTTGCCCGGAGGTCTTACCTGTGATTTGAAAAATTATGCCCGGAGGTCTTAAAAATGGTGCCCACAGGCCTTACCCCTGAAAAAAGAGTTATGCCCGGAGGTCTTAAAGATGTTGCCCGGAGGTCTTACCTGTGATTTGAAAAATTATGCCCGTAGGTCTTAAAAATGGTGCCCATAGGCCTTACCCCTAAAAAAAAGTTATGCCCGGAGGTCTTACCTGTGATTTGAAAAATTATGCCCGGAGGTCTTAAAAATGGTGCCCATAGGCCTTACCCCTGAAAAAAGAGTTATGCCCGGAGGTCTTACCTGTGATTTGAAAAATTATGCCCGGAGGTCTTAAAAATGGTGCCCATAGGCCTTACCCCTGAAAAAAAAGTTATGCCCGGAGGTCTTAAAGATGTTGCCCGGAGGTCCTACCTGTGATTTGAAAAATTATGCCCGGAGGTCTTAAAAATGGTGCCCATAGGCCTTACCCCTGAAAAAAAAGTTATGCCCGGAGGTCTTAAAGATGTTGCCCGGAGGTCATATCTGTGATTTGAAAAATTATGCCCGGAGGTCTTAAAAATTGAAAATTATGCCCGGAGGTCTTAAAAATTGGTGCCCGGAGGCCTTACCCCTGAAAAAGTTATGCCCGGAGGTCTTAAAGATGTTGCCCGGAGGTCTTACCTGTGATTTGAAAAATTATGCCCGGAGGTCTTAAAAATTGAAAATTATGCCCGGAGGTCTTAAAAATTAGCGCCCGGAGGCCTTACCCCTGAAAAAGTTATGCCCGGAGGTCTTAAAGATGTTGCCCGGAGGTCTTACCTGTGAATTGAAAAATTATGCTCGGAGGTCTTAAAAATTGAAAATTATGCCCGGAGGTCTTAAAAATTGGCGCCCGGAGGCCTTACCCCTGAAAAAGTTATGCCCGGATGATAACTCGTATAATTATATAGTTTTTAGTTATGTTTTATTATTGTTTTGTGTCAAATACGAGTTATTATTGTTTAGTCTAATTGTGTTTATGATCTTTTATATTTTTATGTAATTTGGTGTTTTTCACAAGTTTCTTTGAGTGATTTCAGATTACTAGAATTAAGGGCAAATCCAGTTCAGTTCCAGTTCCGACACCTTTTTCCATATCAGCTATATCTGGCGTTTCACTGAAGCAATAAGGCTGAAATTTGTAGCCGTGCAAAGCTAAGAGGCATATCTATCTTTTTCATGTTTTACACTTCTTGAAACGGAGTCGTTTTCCCTAGCGAAATCGACCATCAAGTTGGCTGATGTGCAATGACGTCTGTGCTGACCTGTTTTCGTATTTTGCCCATATCTGCTTATCCACATCAGAAAATGCGCTGATTCCAATGGCTATGGATCCGTAACTGATACGGCAACCTTTGTCTAGAAGTCCATATGATCAGATCAGGCCTCTAATATTGACGAAATCGACCATCAAGTTGGCTGATGTGCAATGACGTCTGTGCTGACCTGTTTTCGTATTTTGCCCATATCTGCTTATCCACATCCGCAAATGAGCTGATTCCAACGGCTATGGATCCGTAACTGATAGGGGAACCTTTTTCTAGAAGACCATGTGATCAGATCAGGCCTCCAACATTGACGAAATCGACCATCAAGTTGGCTGATCAAAATTGTCATACAATATGACGAAAATTGTTAGAAAAATTCACCCACCTATTATACCTACCTTTGAAATTTGTAAAGCTTGTCTCTTGTCATTTAGCCCTCCAAAATGTGTATAAATAGAGGGCCTTGGATGATTGTAGAGGATCATATTGTACATTGGTAGGATATTAGCCATTGTAATAAAATTTCTCTAAGTTTTCTTCTTTTTTTCTTTTCTCTAGTTTTCTTTTTCTTTAGAAAGAGCAAGAGGTTGGATAATTAATATTCTTCTTCTTCTTCTTTCTTTCTTTTATTTTCTTCTTAGATTCTCTTTAATTTTATGTTTATGTTTACAATGCCTATGCTAGGCTAACTTCTATTTGGTTAAGGGTGATTTCAAAGCCCTAGACATGTTTTGTGATTGATTTTCAGATTCTATCTATCATTAATTTTCTATCAAAGTTGCTTATGTTCTTCTACAAGAATTGTTCATGATGTTGTCTTGATTTGTTTAGGTGTACAACTAGATAGATCTTGATAACTATCTATTGCTAGTTTAGGAGTCTTGATCCGTGTAATTGTCTTGATTTCCTATTCATAAGTGGCAATTTGTGATTAATGATTATAATCAAGTTTTCAATAATTGCAAAGTGGAACATAACCTAAGTTGAACAATCCGAGCTTATGTGTTTGTTGCTTAGATCAACCTATCTTTCTCATCATAAAGCTGCCATTAAATTGAATTTAGAGAGCTTATTCTAGGTTGTTTAATGGTTAGAGATTAAATAGAGAGCTTGTTCTATTTAACGACAAACTAAGGAAAGATTGGGATAACAGAGCTTGTTGTTATCTACGGTTGTTAACTTTGATAGTTGGTTGATATTGATAGATCTGAAATTGATTCTTAATGATGTCTAGTGGTGGAGAATGAAACCTTAACCATATTTTTCATATTTGATTCTTCTTACTTACTTGTTTTCTTACTTTTCTAGTTTGCTTATTTTTAAAAGTTATTTATTTTTATTGGCTGGTTATACCGCCTAATTTGTATATTAACTTTGTTTTATTTTTATTGGCTGGTTATACCGCCTAATTTAGTATATATATTTTTATTGGCTGGTTATACCGTCTTGCATCTTATTCTTATTATTTACTTTAGTTTAAATCTGGCTTCAAAAACCTCTTTTCTTTTATTGTTTTCTTTGAACGTAAGTTATAAACTAATAACTCATAGATTAAAACCCAATCCCTGAGGACTCGACCCTTGCTAATCATTATACTTACAATTGATCTTTTTAGTGCAAGGTTAAATAAGATACACTCTTTTGGGTGCATCACCGGAGGTCTTAATGATGTTGCCCGGAGGTCTTACCTGTGATTTGAAAAATTATGCTCGGAGGTCTTAAAAATTGAAAATTATGCCCGGAGGTCTTAAAAATGGTGCCCATAGGCCTTACCCCTGAAAAAAAAGTTATGCCCGGAGGTCTTAAAGATGTTGCCCGGAGGTCTTATCTGTGATTTGAAAAATTATGCCCGGAGGTCTTAAAAATTGAAAATTATGCCCGGAGGTCTTAAAAATTGGCGTCCAGAGGCCTTACCCCTGAAAAAGTTATGCCCGGAGGTCTTAAAGATGTTGCCCGGAGGTCTTACCTGTGATTTGAAAAATTATGCCCGGAGGTCTTAAAAATTGAAAATTATGCCCGGAGGTCTTAAAAATTGGCGCCCGGAGGCCTTACCCCTGAAAAAGTTATGCCCGGAGGTCTTAAAGATGTTGCCCGGAGGTCTTACCTGTGAATTGAAAAATTATGCCCGGAGGTCTTAAAAATTGGCGCCCGGAGGCCTTACCCCTGAAAAAGTTATGCCCGGAGGTCTTAATGATGTTGCCCGGAGGTCTTACCTGTGATTTGAAAAATTATGCTCGGAGGTCTTAAAAATTGAAAATTATGCCCGGAGGTCTTAAAAATTGGCGCCCGGAGGCCTTACCCCTGAAAAAGTTATGCCCGGAGGTCTTAAAGATGTTGCCCAGAGGTCTTACCTGTGAATTGAAAAATTATGCCCGGAGGTCTTAAAAATTGAAAATTATGCCCGGAGGCCTTACCCCTGAAAAAGTTATGCCCGGAGGTCTTAAAAATTGTCTTTGAAGAATTGTTGAAAATTAACCTAAAGATTTTGAGAAGATGCGAATGCTTTTTGATGCAAATGCATATGTTGAATAAGATACGAAATGACTTAAACTGGTGCAAACATCTTTAATGCAAATGTAAATGACTTGGATTGATGCCCATGTTTCATGATGCAGATGCCCCTACTAATTGTGTTCATGTAACTGGTTTATGAATGGTGTAACTACAATTACCACACATTAATGAAAATGCAATGATTCTAGAAATGATGTAATTGTTTGAGATGACACAAATACGAATTCCATGAAGAATGTAAATGTAAAGGTAAAATACAGATGTTTATGGAATAATGCCAATGCAAATACCCATGAATGATGCAAATGCTTGCCGACATTGTGTAGATGCAAAAGCTCGATAAAGAGATGAGTGCTCATGAGTGATGCAAGTGCCCCCGGCTGTTTTTCTAGACTTTGGCTTAGCCTTTCAAATTCATTTTTCCTCTTCAAATCAGAGTATATCTTCAATTCATTTTGGTTATTCTCTTTGCCCCAACAATTTTCAAACTTTCATCAACAGAGATCTGAACCGGGTTCTATTTCTTCTTCTCATATCTGGAAGTCAAGACCTATCCTGGCAGTTCTACACCTTTGAGTTAGAAAAATCCTTGTCTCATGCCAACATCAAAATGGGTATTTCAAAAAAATCTCTTTATTTGTTTTCGCATTTTGAAAACTTCTGAACAAAAAATATTAATCCCACAATGTGTGATGTACAAATCTTTTGAAGACTGATGATCATTGTTAGAAATTTCTATAAGTATCAATCTGGGTTTTTTCAACTGGGATTGGCAAGGCTTGGTATAACAAGATTCTGGCTTTTCCAGGAAAACTTCATGACAAAAATGTATATCCCTTCTAGGCTCACAAATGGAACAGGTTTTATAAATCATGAATTCATTGAGAACCAAACAAATTCAACATTCTTTTAGTTTCCATATCAAGGCATTTTGTCAAGCATCAAGATTGGCTGGGATGTTTAAACCGGAAAGTTTAATCTTGGGAACAAAGTTTCAGTTTTTGAAGACAATCCTCCAATGAGAGTTGACAATTTGGGGGGTTCAGGAATTCCTAGATGTTCCTCGATGACCACTCCTTTAATAAGATCTTTTCTTTTGGGGTATCGGCACTATCATAGATGGCATCAAAAATTCCTATTCTACTCTAGACCGCCCATTTTTGGGTATTCGCCCTAGAGTCCCATTCTTTTCAATTTTTTCTTCTTTTTTTTTTTTTACCATGCACTTGAGAATTCTAAATTCTTCCTTAGTGAAATGATAATTCGATGAAATGGGATAAAATCTGAGGAAAAACCTTTCAAATTAAATATTCATGCTTGATCAAAATGGACTTTTAAAGCACGTAATGTAGGCCATGGCTCAGGGTTCAGAAAGAAAGGATAAATAGGCCCAAAATATGTGTTCGAGGGTAATCAAATCAAGGATCTTTTCTTTGAGGAGGATTCTCTTTGAAGCATTTGTCCCTTCTTGGACACTTCTTTCTTTTTGATTTTGCTCTTTTTCTTCCTTGCTTTTGGCTTTCAATTTGCCATGTCTTTCACACACATTTTTTTATTGTGTTTTTCTTTTGTTTTTTCTTGGCTTTCATTTCACCATCTTTTTCTCTTTTTTTTTCTTTGACAGAGTGAGCCCGTATTTATTCGGGGCTCCATTTGCTTTGTGTCTGTCCTTGAGCTATCACTCATTTCTCAATGATCTTTGAAAAGATCTTTCCTCGCATTTGCCCCCCAGTGTAGAGGGTAATCCTTGATCAGGGTTCAAAGAAGAAAGAATTCTTTTGGCTCAAAAGGGGTGACTATGGATAATTTCTTTTTGTGTGAAAGGGATATGAAAGATGGCTATTTCTCATGTCAAGCACAAATATTCACATTGAAAAGCAATCCCTAGGGGAAATAGATATTCAGAATTTCATTTTGCACTTTGGAATCATCCGAATTCTCATATGCATGATATCACAATTTTTTTTTTTCGTTGCATGCCCCCAATAATTCATGCATTAGCCCATCCTTCTTCACTATGTATCCATCATTTCCACATATGATGCCCCAATTTGATTAACCATGCGAATTTGTATCAACGAGGAACATGGCAAGTCTAGGTCTGTTTTGAAAAGGCTGAGTTTCCAATCTGAGTTCTTTGAAGAGACAAGGAAAACATGACCCAAAAGCAAGTTTTCTCTGGGACAAGGGATAATCTAGTTTAATCATTGTGCCCCAAGGTGTCAATCATGAAGTGATGTCTGGGCAATTAGTGTTTTGTGGTCATTGGGAAAGGTCATGAATGGTTTTAGCACAATCCTGACACACACCAAATTATCAAAATCTGGATTCTTGAAAGAATGTCTCATTTGTTTGATTTTCAAGGAATTTGAAAATTTTCAAAAAGTTCGTTCCTTTGTTCATAGCCTAGACTAAGATCTAAGTCTTTGCTTATTCTGTGATGACAATGGTTTTATGAAGTCAAATCATTCATATTCCTTGAAGTATTAGGTCTTTCAAGTGGTCTCGGTTCAAAGGATTTAGGCTTAGGAAAGCCTAAAAGAGAAGGCTGAAGGTATTGGGTCATTTCTAACAATGATCATCAATATTCTCAAGATTGTTCATTATTTCATGTGAAAACCACTTATTTATTGTGTACCACAAAGTTTCTCAAAGTTTCATTTTTTTTTTTTTTACAATTTCAAATTTATTGCTAAAATAAAATGAACACAAAATATTAAAATTCAAAATTTATTTATTTCATGTAGATGTCATCATGAGACAAGAGCTTTCATCATCAAAGTGTATAGAAAAATATGCATCAGAATGCTCCTATTGACATGCTTTCAAAGATAACAAATCTTATCCTCAAAATTCTTCAAGAGGAAATCAATCTATGGTAAAACAGATTTCCAATGTTCGATAAGCTCTGGAATCCAAATGCCATTGTGGACAAGACCCTCAATTCTTTCCTTCAGTTTTCTGTATTTTTAGTCGAATGCCCAATTGCCCCAATATGATACTCACACTTGCTGTTGGGGTCATAGCTTTTAGCTGACGAAGAAAACTCTTCAAAGCTAAGCCAATTTCTATTTCATCTTATTAATGTGTTTCATGATGAATGAGCTATGAATGTCATGAGTGCAATTTGATGCATGTGAAGGATAAACAAAGTTATGTGTGGTCATATACAGTGGAAACATGTTGACCATGTATGTTATAAATGCAACATGATGCCAACATGATGCATTTAAAGAATAAGAAAAACCAATGCATGGATATATGCAATGAATGACCATGTATGTTCCAAATGCATTTCTCAATGAATGATCATATACACTATGAATGCCACACAATGTCAATTATGATGCATGTGAAGAATAAATGATTGACACAGAGTATATACAAAGAAAGTCATGCTGGCCGTGTATGTCATGAACGCAACCTGATGCCAATATGACAAATTAATGCATGAGCATATCATGATGACTATGTATGCCATGAATGCACCCTGATGCTAACATGATGCATGTAAAGAAAGAATAAATTGATATATGAATAGATACAGAAAAATCATGCTGACTATGAATGCATGAATGCAACTTGATGCTACCATGATGCATATAGAGAAAGAATAAATTGATACATAAGTATATACAAATAATGACCATGCATGTCATAAACGTATCTTACAATGAATGACCATGCATGCTATGACTATAACATGATGTCAAAATGATACATGCAAAAATAAATGAATTAACACAAAGGTATATACAAAGAAATCAATGATTACACGAAATTGGTGGGACTATTCAAAAATCTCATTATGCAGGATTTGCCTCCAATTTTTTTTTTTTTTTGATTTTTTTTTTTTTGATAAACCAATCACATCATTTTCAAAAGAATTTCAGGGTGGATCTTACTATGGTACAATATGCAAATGTTCATGTGACACTACCGGTTTTATGAAATCATCAAATTCAATTACCAACTGTTTATTGCAAAGAATGAGATCAATAATACAACCAAAAATGTACATGCTCTATTTACACATGCATGAAATGTGCCACATGCAAAAATGCTTGAAAAGGGATTTGTTTTTTTAAAAACAGCTAATGAACATCTGCCCCAGCAATATCTGCTTATTTAGGCATCACGATGCCTTCGAAGCGGAGTATCACATTTATTACGGGCGATGTACGTACATCGTTGCCCGATCTACCACACTTATTCGGAGTGTAAAACATGTAACAAAAAGTTTAGAAATGTCCCTCCATGTGTTCCTATTTTTGGTATATCTAATGGAAATTCGGGATGGCTTCGCCTAGGTTCACTATATGAGGGTGAATCGGTTCTAAGGCCCCGAATTGTTCCTCACTGTCGCCGGTGAAGGCTAGTAAGGCACCCCGATAAAAGCGGGTTCAATTCGTTAGAGTATATTTTCCTATGCCCGTACGGAGGATTATCACGAAGGCATTAGGTACTTTATACTCCGAAAGTGTTTCACTAGCCCATACGGAGGATCATCACGAAGGCGTAGTTACTTTACTCCCACTTAAAAGGACGAAACCCGGGTATAGGATTCATGTTATGCAAATGCACGTGTAGTGTGTGTGGAGGAATAATAAACCTTTCACTACCTATTCTACAAACCTTATTCTAAATGCCCTAGCAATTAAAACATTCAAGAATAGTGTAACGCATTAACCGACAAGCAATTATAATACACAACCTTAAATAACTAGAGAACAAAAATAAAATGCATGCACATGAGAATGAACAGATTTAAAAAACATTTTATTATTTTCAAAATTCTCCTTATTAAAAAAAATATGGGAATTAAAATTAAATACCAATTAAACGAACCAAAACCGAGACTTTGATAACACACGACTAATTCTAGGCCTGACTCTCTAATAGTACCCAGTGGAGTCGCCAAGCTGTCGCAACCTAAAAAATAACGACGAGTCTCATCGCAAGACTTTATTATTCGTTAGGCGTGACATTAAAAAAAATCGAGGAAAAGTCGACTTAATTCCTCTAAAAAATGAAGGTTTTGAAATGACCTTAAAAAAGACATGGAGTCGCCACCAATCTTTTTTAGCTAGGTGTGATCGGCCACCTATTAAAACCGGTTTTATAAAATATTTTAAAAATTAATTAAAACATTTTAAAAACCAATTTCAAGTCTGCGTTTTAAACCAGAGAAATCAAAGAAGCGGGTTCGGGAGTCGATTACGTGTGGGGAAGGATTAGCACCCCCACAACGCCCGTATAAATCGGTACCTTATTAATCGTGTGTTATCTCAAGTCTCGATGAAAAGTTGGTTTTAAATTTAGCATTTCAAGTTAATTCCCAATTTAAAGAAAAATAATTCCATTTTTTATTGAAAATGATCCGGAATTTATAAATTCAAAATTTTCCTATATTCCCCAACAAACGTGGCAAAATATAGAAATTTTTATTAGTTTTGGAAAACTTTCCGAATCATTCTCTTTTTTTTTGAAAGAAAGATATTCCTTTATTAATAATAATTGATGATATTCCCTCCAGCAAACCCGGTAGAGAACTCATGAATTATTTTAACTCGGGAATATCTTTATTTTTATTGAAAACCATTATCTTTTTTGAAAACATTTAAAAGAAATGAATATGTATAGGCATGACATAAATAAAATGACATAGCAAAATCTAAATAATATAATGCAACCTAAATGTCATGACACAGAAATTATTATGGCAAGAATCACATATTATATAAAATGCATGAATATAAAAATGCAATGCATGAAATGTATTTTTTCCTTTAATTAAGGAAATCCGTATATCTAAAAAGATATCCGGCTACCTTAGGAAAATATGTCAAATTAAATATTCTAAAACCAAAATACTTTGTGATTGTTTGAAAACAATTTTGAAAAGCTTGAATTAAAAATAAAAACTGGGCTAAAATTTTTAAAATGGCTCTAATTTCCTAATTTTAAAAAAATCCGGACTTGGCTACCCTTAACCCGGGACTTGAAAAACCATTTTTAGAGATTAAAAAGGCTTAGAAATTACCCTAAGTCAGTAGCTAACCCTCCTAATCAGCCCACTCTAAGTAAATTAACCAAAACAGAAAATTGGTTTTTCTTTAAATTCAATTCTGACTCCACTGTCCAGTTATAATCCACGATTTTTTACCCTATTTTTAAAAATTCCAAAAATTATGAAACAATTATTGGAGACTCAGGAAATGTAAAACTACACTAGAAAAAATCGGCTTAATTTTTTGATCAAAGATGAATTCCCAGAAAAACCAGAGATGTACGAGTTTTTGGAGGAGAAAAAAAACTGCTTTGTTTTTCTTTAAATTCAATCCTGACTCCACTGTCCAGTTTTAATCCATGATTTTTTACCCTATTTTTAAAAATTCCAAAAATTCTGAAAAAATTATTGGAGACTCAGGACATGTAAAACTACACGAGAAAAAATCGGCTTAAGTTTTTGATCAAAGATGAATTCCCAGAAAAACCAGAGATGTACGAGTTTTGGGTGGTAAAAAAAAACTGCTTTGCCAACACATTTTTTTTGTCTTTGATAAAATCATTTAAAAATAAAAATAAAAATATTTGAAACTCATAAAATGACTTGAAAGCAGTAGCTAGGACTTTTTGAAAGTTAGATAAAAATTGGCTAAGTAAAAAAAATCACAAAGGTAGAATAATCAATTTGACAAACTTAATTTTCCACAAGTGTGCTCAAGAGAGCATGACTTTGAACCATTAATTGGCTCAGGTCATTATTCAAGTGGCATGAACATGAAATGCATGAAACAATGCAGCAAACATAATGCATGAAATGCATGGATCTAAACCTAAATGTAAGGAAAATGCATGACATAAATAATATGGCCTAGACCTAACATGAACTTGCATGGCATTTAATGTAACCTAGACCTAAGACATGCATGGCATTTTCACAAACACAAGGCATGCTTAATTCAAAAATCCAACCAAATATCATGCAAATGCAAAAACCTAACAACTAGCATGACAAAAATACAACACACAATGCAAAACACATGGAGTAGCCAAAT
Source organism: Fremontodendron californicum (assembly GCA_030761205.1). Lineage (NCBI taxonomy): Eukaryota > Viridiplantae > Streptophyta > Magnoliopsida > Malvales > Malvaceae > Fremontodendron > Fremontodendron californicum. The sequence goes on along the minus strand of JAULJL010000025.1, from coordinate 5,886,209 downwards.
GGCCCCAAGCTCCAACAAGCATGGCATTTTCACAACACTTGGTATGCTAGCATGAAAAACTAAGTCATAACACAAAAATCACACAAGCATTTTCACAAACACCTAATATACCAAATCTAAAACATGCTCACTAAGATATAAAACAAGAATCATGCAAAGAATCACACAAGCATTTTCACAAACACTTAATATGCTAACTCTAAAACATGCTCAAATTTAAACAACATGAAAACAGAAAATTAAAAATGCAAAAACATGATATCTAAGACATAAATGGCAACAAACAAAGCAACCAAATTAAATATAACTTAAGAACATGAAATAACATAATATTTAAAACATCAAAAATAAAGAAAATAGCATAAACAATATGGTAAAATGAATCAAAAACAACAACTTAAAATAAATAATGTAGGCCATTTAGCCATGGTGAGTTTATTGTAAAAACAAAATGTAAGAAAAATATACTTAAGAAAGGAAATGAAGGAAGAACAAGAAACATTATTTTAAAATGAAAACTCACCAAGTAGCTTTTGAACGGATTAAGCTATAAACCCTCAGAGTAGCTTTTGAACGGATTAAGCTACAAACCCTCAGAGTAGCTTTTGAACGGATTAAGCTACAAACCCTCTCACAAGTAGCTTTTGAACGGATTAAGCTATAAACCCTCAGAGTAGCTTTTGAACGGATTAAGCTACAAACCCTCAAAGTAGCTTTTGAACGGATTAAGCTATAAACCATCAGAGTAGCTTTTGAACGGATTAAGCTATAAACCCTCTCAACAAAAACACTATGACTCACCACCCGGATAATCCTAAAACAAGTGTATAGACTATCTCACAAGGGGTAGTGGGTGATTTCAACCAAAGGCCAAGACCCCTTATTTATAAGGTGAGCACCTCCTTGGCTTGACATTACAAAGGGATGTGGGATTGGGACTTAGGCTCAAAAATGAAAATCTCTAACTTAACTCTTGATTTTTAATCACTTGATTGAAAAAATCCTAAGCTTCCTCCTTCCTTTGGGCTTGGGCAGGCCAGCACTTCTCTTTTCCAGCCCAGCTCTGATTTTTGAAAGGCCCAAAGAAGCCCTTTTCGGTTGCTTGGGTGAAACGACCATTTTGCCCCCCGGATGCAAAATAAATATCAAACGGGCTCCAAATTCAATTTTTCTTTTTTTAATACTTCCACAATAATAAAATATTGAGTTCTGGAAGTTTTCAAAATTATCCGAGTCCGTTTGCTATTTATTTGGATTTTTTCTTCCCAAAATGTCCTTTTATGCCCCTACTTTTTACCATTTTTTAAACGAGCTCCAAATCAATATTTTTCTTCACCAATCTCTTCAAAATAATTAAAAAGTGTGATCTGGAAGTTTTCATAATTTTTGGAGCTTATTTGGTATTTTTTCGGGATTTATCGGCTTGAATTACTGCATAGGAGGCCCGAGATTTGGCCATTTTGCAAACGAACTCGGAATCAAGATTTTCTTTCGCCAATCTCTTTCAAATGATTTAAGAATGAGATTGACAAATTTTCCATAATTTTCGGAGTCCATTTGCTATTTTTCCCAAATTTTTCCAATTTTGCCCTTTAACCTCCGAAACCCGGTTTTGCTCAAAACAAGTCCGATTTTCAGATTTTCTTCAATCTGAGCCTTGGGCCATCCTTTTTAATCATTCCTCATCCATTGGGGGCTTTGGTCTTACCAAGTCGGGCCATTTCTGTGATTCTTCCCGATTTCACCGAAATCCACTAAAAATCCTAATTCTCGGTTTTCTCCCGGATTGACTTTTCTTTCGGTTTTTCTTGCAAGTGACTTCTCCATTACCCGTAGTCAGTGCTTATCTTTCATTTGGAACCTTCAATTTCGACCAGTTTGATCGTTTAAGCACTTTTCCCCAAATTTCTCGAATTAGGGTTTCTTTTCTACTGAATCTCCAAATCCCAACTTTCGAACTCCATATCTTTCAATGTAGACCTCGGATTATCAAAATTCTTTCGCCATTTTTCAATTGAACTTAAAATCTTGATTTTGAAAGTGGGTTGACTTTTTCAGTAGTTGACTTTTTGGGGTTGACTTTTTCGGGTTGACTTTTTTCAAGTTTGTCTTTTTGTGCTCGCCCTCTTAAACTAAGTCTCGGAGTACCACCTGCAGGATGAAAACAGTCTTTTTATACTCGAAAACATCAATATGGGAAGAAAAATACCTGTTTAGTGGTCCGGACAAAATTAGGTGTCTACACCCATCTTCTTTTATTGTCCTTGAATTTATGTTTTAAACTAGTAATTTATAAACTAAAAATCAATCTCTGTGGGTTCGACCCTTGCATGCTACTTTACTATAATTGATCATATTAATTGCAAGGTTTAATAAAGATACACTCTTTTGGGTGCATCAAAGGTCTTCTTAAAGATCATGGAGAAATGAGTCCTAACTCGAAGACAGATACAAAGCAAATTGAGCTTCCAAATAAATACGGGCTCACTCTGTCAAAATGAAGAAGTAGAAACGATGGCGAAATGGAAGCAAAAAAAAATGTGAAAAATTATGGCAAATGAAAGTCAGGAACAAGGAAGAAAATGAGCAAAAGTCAAAAGAAGGAAAGAAAAGTCCGAAAGGGACAAATGCTTCAAAGAGAATCCTTCTAAAGAAATGATCCTTGATCTGATTACCCTCAAACACATATTTTGGGCCTATTTATCCTTTCTTTCTGAATCCCGAAACATGGCCTACATTACGTGCTTTAAAAGTCCATTTTGATCAAGCATGAATTTTTAACTTGAAGGGTTTTTCCTTAGATTTTATCTAATCTCATCGAATTATCATTTCATTATGGAAGAATTTAGAATTCTCAAGTGCATGGTAAAACAATTAAAAAAACAAATAAAACAATAAAAAAAGAAAAGAAGAAACAAATGGAAAGAATGGGATTCTAGGGTGAAAACCCAAAAATGGGCGGTCTAGAGTAAAATGGGAATTTTTGATGCCATCTATGTCAGTGTCGATGCCACAAAAAAGAATAGGTCATCTTGAAGAAACCGAGGAACGTCTAGGAATGTCTTAAACCTCCTAAACTGTCAGCTCTCATTTGGAGAATTGGCTTCAAAAACTGAAACTTGTTCCCTCCAAAATTAACTTTCTAACCCTTAATATCCCGGCTAATCTTGACGCTTGTCAAAACGCCATGATTTGGAAACTAAAAGAATGTTGAATTTGTTTGATTTTCAAGGAATTCGTATTTTATAAAACCTGTTTCATTTGTGAGCTTGGAAGGGACATACATTTTTATTGTGAAGTTTTCTTCGATCAACCAAAATCCTGTTGTATCAAGCCTTTCAATTCAAGTTGAAAAACTCAGATTGACACTTAGGGAAATTTCTAACAGTGATCATCAGTCTTCAAAAGATTCGTACATCACACACTGTAGGGTTAATATTTTTAGCTCAGAAGTTTTCATTAAGTGAATAAATTTTTTTCAAAATGGGAAAACAAATAATAATATATTTTTTTTGAAATAACCATTTTTGATGTTAACATAAAACAAGGGTTTTTCTAACCTAAAGTTATGGAACTACTAGGGTTGACCTTAACTTCCCGACATAGAACTTGGCAAACAGATTTTTGTTGATAAGAGTTTGAAAACTGTTGAGGCAAGAAGATAGCTGAAGACCGAAAGGAGAATGACCTCTTATGGGGCACGAGTATTCAAGATATACTCTAATTTGAAGAGGAAAATGAATTGGAAAGGTCAAGCCAAAGTCTAGAAAAATAATCGGGGACATTGGCATCATTCATGAGCACTTACCTCTTTATTGAGCTTTGTACTTGCACCATGTCAGCAAACATTTGCATCATTCATGGGTATTTGCATTTGCTCTATTCCATGAGCATCTATATTTTACCATTACAGTTACATCCTTCATGGATATTTTGCATTTGCGTCATCTCAAGCAATTGCATCATTTCTAGGATCATTGCATCTTCATTGTTGTAAGATAAAACTACAATTACACCATTCATGAACCATTTACATGAACACGATTCGAAGAGGCATCTACATGTTTTTATGAAGCATATGCATCATTATTGATATAGGCATTCACATCAGTTAGAAGCATGCGGCACATTGCTAATTTTTGCATTTGCATCAAGAAGTATTTGCATCTTATTCAATATTTGTATCTGCACCAAGAAGAATTTGCACCAATCCAAGACACTTGCATTTGTACCATGAAGCATTTGCATCTTATTCAATCTCTGCATCTACATAAAGAAGCATTTGCATCAATCGAAGATATTTGCATTTGCACCATGAAGCATTTGCATCTTGTTCAATCTCTGCATCTGCATCAAGAAGCATTTACATCAATCCAAGACATTTGCAGTTGTACCATGAAGCATGTGCATCTTGTTTAATCTCTGCATCTGCATCAAGAAGCATTTGCATCAATTGAAGACATTTGTACCATGAAGCATTTTCATCTTCTCTCAAAACCTTCAGGTAAACTTTCAATACATTTTCAAAAACTGTGGATAAGTCATCCGGACACCATATTCATAAAATACCCCTGGCTTCACCAGATCTTTTCTCGATCTTTGGCTTCGCCCAGGTCATCTCATAGAAAATACCACTGGCTTCACCAGATCTCTTTTTCACCCAGGTCTTTCTCGACCTTCGGTTTCACCCAAGACATTCCAATTTCTAGCTTCATCCAGATCTTTCTCGACTTTTGGTTTCACCCAGGTCATATCAATCTCCTCTTCACCCAGATCTTTCTGGACCTTTGGTTTCACCTAAGACATTCCAAATCCAGATCTTTCTCGACTTTTGGTTTCACCCAGGTCATATCAATCTCCTCTTCACCCAGATCTTTCTCGACCTTCAGTTTCACCCAAGACATTCCAATTTATGGCTTTATCCAGATCTTTCTCGACTTTTGGTTTCACCCAGGTCATATCAATCTCTAGCTTCACCCAGATCTTTGTTGACCTTCGGTTTCACCCAAGACATTCCAATTTCTGGCTTCATCCAGATCTTTCTCGACTTTTGGTTTCACCTAGGTCATATCAATCTCTGGCTTCATCCAGATCTTTCTTGACCTTCGGTTTCACCCAAGATATTCCAATTTCTAGCTTTATCCAGATCTTTCTCGACCTTCAGTTTCACCCAAGACATTTCAATCTTTGGCTTCATCCAGATCTTTCTCGACCTTCGGTTTCACCCAAGACATTCCAATTTCTGGCTTCATCCAGATCTTTCTCGACCTTCGATTTCACCCAAGTCATTTCAATTTCTGGCTTCTTCCAGATCTTTTTTAGACTTCTAGTTTCGCCCAATTCATCTCATTTGAAAATTATCTATGGTTTCGTCTAGATAACTTTTCGACTTCTGGTTTTGCCCAAGTCATCTCATTTGAAAATTATCTATGGTTTCGCCTAGATAACTTTTTGACTTTTGGTTTCGCCCAAGTCATCTAATCTGAAAATTATCTATGGTTTCGTCGAGATAACTTTTTGACTTCTGGTTCCGCCCAAGTCATCTCATTGGTAATTATCTATGGTTTCGCCTAGATAACTTTTCGACTTCTAGTTTCGCCCAAGTCATCTCATTTGAAAATTATCTATGGTTTCGCCTAGATAACTTTTCGACTTTTGGTTCCGCCCAAGTCATCTCATTTGAAAATTATCTATGGTTTTGCCTAGATAACTTTTCGATCTATGGGTTCGCCCAGGTCTTTTTAATTTCTGGTTTCGCCAGTAAGACTTCACCAAGATAGGATAATGGCCTCGAGACCACCGTCGAGGTATTTTCTTCTCTTGCAAATCGAACTCGTTTCCTTAAGACGGGTCTAGCCTTGATTAGTCAGGGAACTCAATTTAAGGATAAAATCTTCTATTTACAGGTTTTTTCGAAAAAAAACAAATAAATGATGAAATAAATGGAAATGAAGAATAAAGCAAACTCTCTTACCTTTTCTTTACATGTGATTTCACTAACCGGACAAAATTATTGTTTATTTATCTTTGCGTGATTCCTGATTCTCAACAATATCCAAAGAGGGGCAGCTGTAGACACCTAATTTTGTCTGGGCCCCCTTAAATCAGGTAAATTCTTCCTTGTACTTTTTTAGAATGCAGAAAATCTCTTATCATCTTGCAGATGGTCCTCCAAGACTTGGGATTCGGAGTTCAGTATGAAAAGTCAATCCAAAAAAAGTCAACTCTGAAAAATCAACCCCGAAAAGTCAACCACTAAAAAAGTCAACCTTAGTCAAAATCAAGATTTGAAGTTGAATTGAACAATGGTCAAAGCATTTTGATAATTTGAGGTCTACAAAGAAAGATATGGTGTTCGGGAGAGGGATTACGAAAATTTCAATGTAGGGGAAGCCCTAATTCGGTAAATTTGGGGAAAAGTGCTTAAACGATCAAATTGGTCGAAATTGGAGGTTCCAAATGGAATATAATTAATGACTACGGGTATTGAAAGGGACAATTGGAAGCAGAACCAAAGGAAGAGTCAATTTGGAAGGAAAACCGAAAATTAGGGTTTTGGTTAAAAATGGTGAATTTTGCAAATTTGGAGAAAACTACAAAGATAGCCCAATTCGGTGAAATTGAAGCCCCCGTTTGATAAAAAATGAGTAATCAAGGATAGCCCAACGCCCAGTTTGAAGTGAATCCAAAGGAAGAGCAGGTTGGAGCAAAAACGAAAAAACGAGAAAATTCTCGAGTTTGAAAAAAGGAAAATTAAATCGGAGGGGAATTTGATCATAAAAATTGGGCAATTTCGGTTCAACTCAAATTCAATATAGGACAAAGGAAGTGGAAAATGAAATTCGAAAATCGTACCCGTTTTGAGTACAATCGAGGTTTCGGAGGTTGAAGGGCATTCTCGAAAATTTCAGAAGATAATTTTGAAAAAAATAACAACCGAGTTCCAAAAATTATGAAAACTTCCAGATCTGGTTTTATAATTTTTGGAAGAGATCGGTGAAGAAAAATCCGGAATAGGAGCTCATTTGAAAACTGGTAAAGTTCTGGTGCACTAACCTGAAATTTCGAAAGATAATTTCGGGAAAAAAAAAGAAAACGAAAACGAGCTCCAAAAAATTGTGAAAACTTCTAGATCTTAATTTTGTAATTTTTGGAAGAGATTTGTTAAGAAAAAACCCAGAATCGAAGCTCATTTGAAAAATGGCAAAGTTCAGGTGCACTAAGCTGAAAATTTGAAAGATAATTTCGGGAAAATAGGCAAACGATCTCCAAAAATTATGAAAACTTCCAGATCTAAGTTTTATAATTTTGGAATGCATTGGTGAAGAAAAATCCAGAATTGGAGCTCATTTGAAAAATGGTAAAGTTCGGGTGCACTAACCTGAAATTCTGAAAGATAATTTCGGGGAAAATAGCAAACGAGCTCGAAAAGTTATGAAAACTTTCAGATCTGAGTTTTATAATTTATGGAAGAGATCGGTGAAGAAAAACCCAGAATCGGAGCTCATTTGAAAAATGGCAAAGTTCGGGTGAACTAATCGGAAAATCCAAGAGAAAATTCTGGGAAAAATAAGAAACGAGCTCGAAAAATACTGAAAATCTCCAGATCTCAATATTATATTTATTTGGATGGATTGGAGAAAGAAAAACAGGATTTGGGGTCCGTTTGCAATAAAATCAAGTTTGGGGGCCAAAAGGTAATTTTACCGAAAAAATCGAAAATAGCCAATTTGCAATTAAAAAAATATGAAAGATGAAGGAATTGCTGGGATATTCCAGGCCCTTGGCTGGTCAGCTCATGAATGAAGGGTGGGATTTAATTCATTTCATCCAATGGTCAATATCAAGCTACAAGATGTCATTTTTACTATATTGAAATGTCATTGCTCATCCAATGGCCTAAGTACCTTGTAAAAAGATGAGTACAAGTCATCCAATGGTTGGAGATGCATGTAGCCAAATAAAATATCCTTGCTCATCCAATGGCTTAGGCACCTTATGAAATGATGAGTATATCTTTGAATGGCTAAGATCAATTTGCAAGATGGCATTTTTATTGTCATGAGAATATCTTGGATCCAAGGGCTTAGATTGTGTAGGAGAATTAAATGAATTAATCTCCACCCTTCACCAAGACTATGGAGGGTTATTCATGGGGGAGGGTTTCATTTTTTTTCAAGAAGAGGAGGGGCTGATTTTGAGTGATAGGCAGTAGCTAAAACCTTAGAAAAAATATTTTTTGAAAGAAAAGAAAGAAAGCTTTTGCTAAGGTAGCCATTAGATCTTTGCTCCTACATTTTTCTTCTTCTTCCTCATGCTTTATTTCTTGTTTTCCATGTGATTTCCTACCATTTTCTTTGCTTATTAAAGGTTTTATGAAAGCTTCCTTGTTGTTCTTGTTTTTTCAAAACTAAATAAAACAATGGTTAGGCTTCATGATCTTGATGAGAATCAAGTAATAATGGTTAGGGTGGGCTTTGTCTAATATACCAACCATAGAGTTCATTTCCATATTTTTATTTTATTATTTATTTATTTACTTACTTTAACTTGCTTATTTTTATGTGTATTTATATTCTTGCTAACCATTTTGTTCTTTTGATTTATGCCATATTTATGCCATATTTTTGCATATTGTGGCTATTTGTCATACAGTTTAGGTCATTTTTGCATGCCATGTCATTTAGGCATCTAGGTCATTTTTCATGTCATTTAGACATTAGGTCATTTTATTATTCCATGTCATTTTCTATGACATTTAGGGCGGGTTTGGTTCGGTGAATGTAAGATTGCGGTTGGTAATAGGATTCCCCCTTACAATATGACGAAGTCACATTCCCGTGAATCTTACATGTTTGCGTTTGGTTGACCGTCCCTTCATTTAAGATGATCATGTTTGGTTGGCAAGAATGTAACATTCAGAAATCCTCACATTACTAAAATACCCTTGCCTTTGTACAAGCCAATAGTAGATGGGGACCTACAGCATGCTACAAATTCATTGTTTTACAAATAATTTCGAACTGAATTACATCCAACCAATTCATGCACATCCAACCAATAATTTTGAATTGAAGTACATTAATAGCTAAACTAAACATGACCTAGAGCTGTTAACATATGCACAGCTATTTTACCAAGCAAGTCAAAAACAGTTTTACAAAAGTGTTTTCCATGGCATCTCAAAACATAAGCCGCGAAGTCAAAATATTAGTGTATGCAATAACAAAAAGTTGCCAATATCTTCATAGATGCTCTAAGCTAAAACAAAAGCTATATATCTCCAGAAAGGTTGTAGTCAAAGGAGGGTCGATACGGATTACATTCACTTAATTGCTTAAGAATATAATCCATTCTAAATTCCCTTGGCAAAGAAAAGAAGAAATCTACCTTGTGAGCATCTTTGCTAATATATTCTCCTACGATAAGCATTTCATCTTTTGATAGGCCTTTAATTTCCATGATTTCCGTGAAAATCATCATCCTCCTATCATTCCCCTCAGTCTTTTTCCTGAAGAATGCAGAAATAAACTTAATCTCCTGGGTAGCTTTTCGATATGAAGTCCCAAACTTGCCTATCTCCTCGACCAGCTCAGACAATGCATCAATGCTCCGAGACCTTTTCTTGCTTGTCACAGCTATTTTGGTTGGAGCAGCAGCAGTTGTTCGATATGTTAAAGCACCTATATCCTCTCTGGATTCAGAATCTCTTCCTCCCTTTGGTTCAGTATCAAGTGCATCTACAAACTCCTCGTCTTCAACATCAAGTTCCTCCACTGCACCAACTGGGGTCTGAGCTCCAGCTCCTGTTGCTTTATCTTTTTCAAATATTTTGACAAAGTCATCAAAAGGGGGAAATGGTTTGTTTCTCAAACCACTAGTTGATGGATGACTCTACAAAACAAATGTCAAACATTAAATAAATTGAGTTCATAATTATAACTATGGATAAGCAAGAAAAAAAGAAGAAGCTAATTAATTGAATCTTATGACAACTACTTACTTTAACCCAATCATCAAAAACGTCCTTTGGTGCAGTTAAACACTTTTCTTCTGCGTTCCAACCAAATCCACTTCCACTATTAACCATTTCACATATAGTATTATACTGCCTCTTCAATAACCTCACCCTAGAATCAATGTGTGGGTTAGCTCTAAGTTCTGCTGTAGGAAGCTTAGTCTTTAACAAATTTTCAAGATGGGTCCTGTCTTGAAAGTCTCATTGTCCCTCTTCCGTTGTGAATCTTCTGCCAAGATGTGTAGGCATTCAACAAGCATGGCATCCTCCTTTTTAGTCCACTGCCTTTTAGATGCTGCAGTTTTAATCTTTCTTCTAGCTGGTTGTTTTTTACCCTTCCTTACCTCCATATTAGATGATGACATTTGCAAGTCCTACTAATGTAAGCATGTGTAGATAAAAATAAAAAAAAACATATGCATAACACAAGACATAAGAAAATCATGATCACACAACAACTAATAAAAAAATAATAAAACAAAGTCAAAAATACATAATAAGTGAAGTACATGAAATTAAAAACTAACAGTGCATAAATGTACAAACCAATGACAAGAAATAACATAAACTAAGACCTATTCTTAATTATTAGAGGCCAGCCAACTGGTGAACATCTCTTCTGCTAGCTTGTCCCTCCACTTAGCCCAAGCATTACTTGGCTCACAGTGTCTGATCAACTCTTCCTCATTATCCCCTTCTGCATGGCTACTATCTACTTCAACAACCTCACTTTCAATAGGGTCAACTGGCATCTCAGACCTAATAAAGTTATGAAGAATACAACAAGCAGAAATTATTCTACATTGTGTTTTCACCGAATAAAATGATTTCTCCCTTAAAATTTCCCATCTAGATTTCAATATGCCAAAACATCTCTCAATGCAATTTCTTGCTTGAGAGTGTTTCACATTGAAGTATTCAGGAGGTGTAGTAGGTTGGTGTCCCTATTTTCAATCATTCAAATGGTATCTTTGACCTCTTTATGGTGTCAAAAAACCTTCCCCATTTGTGTATTCAGCATCACACAAATAGTAATACCCTATATATTCGAATTAAGAACTGAATTAATATACAAAAGTTCTTGAAGATTTATTTCATAACATAATATGAATTCATGTACTTAAGCATTACCTTGTGGAATCCTTAAACCATTTATCCTACTAAAGGCATCCCTGAGTACTCTACCGTCTGCTGCAGAACCTTTCCATCTTGGTAAGACATAAATGAATTGCATGTCTGGCGTGCAAACACCAAGGACATTTGTAGCAATTTCATTTTTTGGTGACCTGTACCTAGGTCTGTCAGCTAAATCCACATTGACCTTTATGTGTTCCATCTAAGGCACCCAAACAGCCCTAAACCCATAAAGAAATTGAAAATACATAATAACTACTTTATTATGAATGTAAGGACTATGAGAAAATACCTTAAACCATTTCCATCTATCATCTGTTGAATTCTCTGGTACCGGCTCAGGTTTTTTAATAAGCATTGAATGAAGCCTTAAAACTGAGTTTAATACTGCATGAAATTGCCTACTCACTGTCACACCAGATCTGGCTATTTGACGCTTAAGAATCCTATTCTTGGTATAGTGGGATATAATGTGAAAGAAACTGATAACCATTTCTTATATACCCATATTTCTATTTACTCTTAATCCTCATCGACTTTTTAACAAATGACATAATTTTACAAAAGATCTTCTATCCATTATGCAATTATCTATGCTCTGCCTATCACTCTCAAACAACATTTTATTTAAGTTTATTGTCCTAATATTATGCCTATGAAGTGTTTGACTAGCATAGGATATTTTACATGTCTACTTCTATAATTCCTAACCACAAGTGATATAGCCACAAACAATAGCATTTTGAACATAATATTCATCATCTCCAATTGTAAAATTAGAATTGTAACTAGTCGCATCTTCTTTCTTATTGCTAAACGAGCCATAACTGTTATAACCAATAAAATATTAAAATATTAGGAATGATTTTCAAAACATACACAAAATCTATAAATATAACATGAACATCTAATTTAAAGAGAAATAAAAAAAAGGGCAGAACTTAAATTATTGTAACTTAAGACAAGAACTAAAATGTAATATTACATTGGTTTTAGTTCTCTAGACAAACCCTATTTTCCTCGTCCTATATGTAATATTACAACTAAAATGTAATATTACAATTTCCCACATTTTCTCAAATAAACAATGACAAAAATAGTCTAGGCATGCGACTGATACTGCTACTGCCTGATATATTACTCTGGCAAGGGTGATGCCAATGCTATAGTCAAAAGAATCATGTACATGAAACTGCAGAAGTCTATCCAGTCTAGACATTTTACACTCTGTTGGCTTTTTTGCTATACCTTATGTATTCTAACTCTAAAATGTTAATTATCCAGACTTCAAAGGGTTGGTAGTATCAACTCCAAGCCTACTACTGAGTTGAAGCAAATACATATATTATCCCTGAGAAGTGGAAATGTTCTAACCTCATAGGTCATTCAAGTGAATCATCAAGTCATTGCACCAGTAAATCTCTAATGGCTTTGTTTTAGAACCAGTTTGAAAAAACTAATTTGGTACATGGTACCAAGCAGCACAGTTTCACGCATTTTGAAAAGGAAAAAGAAGAAGAATTATAAAAGCCCAAAAATAAAGACAATAGGGAGAGGCAACGATTCGGGAGCACTAGGACAATAGGGAGAGGCAACGATTCAGGAGCACCAAGAAAAAATAAGAACAAGGACAATAGGGATTATTTCATTGAATGTAACGAAAGGAAATGCAAAATCCAAAATTGAAACCCCAAACCTAAACCCCCAATATTCGAAAACCCAAACATTAAAACCAAAACCAAAACCCTAAACCTTCAATCTAACATTCAAACACAAAATCAATAACCTAAAATAAATATAATTACAAGATTTCGAAATGAAATCATACCTGGATTTCGAATGGGAGAGGCAACGATTCGGGAGAAGTCGAGAGGTAGAGGCAACGATCCAGGTAGAAACTGAGACCAGAAGAAGAGTGACTGTCGGCTAAAATGTTATTTCATAATTGTCGAGAGGTCGTGGCATTGGGGTGTTATTTCATTATGTTATTAAGGGCAAAAGTGGCACAAATGTTACATTACGGGCGTAATGTAACATAACCTCAGAGAGAGGAGGGTATGACATTACACCCAATATGACCCAATTTTGACATTGTAGCTAATATCATATTACCAAGCTTGCGAAATGTTAGTGAACCAAACATGGTAATCTCATGACCGAATGTAAGATTACGCCCTGTAATGAAAGATTCACCAAACCAAACCCGCCCTTAGGCATTTAGGTCATTTTTATTATTCCATGTCATTTGCCATGTTATTTAGGCATTAGGCCATTTTTACATGCCATGTCATTTTCCATGTCATTTAGGCATCCAGGTCATTTTCCATGTCATTTAGCATTTAGGTCATTTTTGCATGCCATGTCATTTAGACATTAGGTCATTTTTATTATTCCATGTCATTTAGGCATTTAGGTCATTTTATTATTCCATGTCATTTTCCATTTCATTTAGGCTATTTTCATATGCCATGTCATTTTTCATGTCATTTAAGCTTTAGGCCATTTTCATATACCATGTCATTTTCCATGACACTTAAGCTTTAGGCCATTTTCATATGCCATGTCATTTAAGCATTAGGTCATTTTTATTATTCCATGTCATTTAAGCATTAGGCCATTTTCATATGCCATGTGATGCACTCAAAAAAGTATATCTTTATTAAATCTTGCAATTAATATGATCAATTATAGTAAAGTAGCATACAAAGGTCGAATCCACAGAGATTGGTCTTTAGTTTATAAGTTACTAGTTTAAAACTTAAATTCAAGAACAATAAAATAAAAGAGGATTTTGAAATAATTAAAAGTAAAGAAAACAAGATAAGTAAAAAGAAAATAAATAAGATGAAATCAAATATATAAGAGAAGTATAGTTAAGGTTTCATTCTCCACCACTAGACATCATTAAGAATCAAATTCAGATCTCAACATCAATTAGCTATCAAAGTTAACAACCGTCGGTAACAACCTCCTGTGTTACCCCAATCCTTCCTTAGTTTGTCGTTAAGCAGGACGAACGCCACTACTTAATCTCTAACTATCAAATAACCTAAGATAAACATCATTAGATTCAAAGTGATAGCAGCTTTACGATAAGAAAGATAGGTTGATCTAAGCAACAAACACAAAACATGGATTCATTCAACTTATGTTATTTTCCACTTCATAATTCCTGAAAACCCAACATAATCATGAATTACAAATTGCCACTATTGAATAGAAATCAAAACAATTTCACGGATCAAGATTCATAAACTAGCATTAGATAATTATCAAGATCTATCTAGTTGACCACCTAAACAAATCAAGACAATATCATGAACAATTCTTATAGAAGAACACAAGCAACTTTGATAGAAAACCAATAATAGATAAAATCTCAAAATCAATTACAAAACATGTCTAGGGCTTTGAAATCACCCTTAACCAAAAAGAAAATTAGCCTAACATAAGCATAAATAATATATACATAAAACCAAAAAGAAAATAAAAGAATGGAGAAGAAAAAGAAAAAGAATAATTATGATCTTTGAGTCTCGTCCCAAAGATAATGATAGTTTGTGGCTCAAAAGATGGTATTTATAGAGCTTTTTGACCTTGAAAACCCTTTCTTGTTGATCAAGGAAGCTAGGAGTCAAAGGAGTGCAAATTAGGCAAGTTTTACAAGTTTTGAGGTTTTTCTCGATTTTGGCAGCAGTAAGGTTGGCGCCGCGGCGCCAAGTACAATGACTTGGTATTTTTGTCCACTGACGTCGGATTCGTGACTGCTACACTATCTCTCACTTTATTGGCTGATTTGGATGACCATACGATGTCCGATTTAGGCGTGTAAACTATAGTTGGAAAGGTATTCAAATAAGATTCAAAAGTCAAGAAGAAAATTTCTTCAAATAATGAATTTAACATAATGATTTCCTTGCAACAAGCTCTAGAGATCAGATCTGCCTGATCATCTAGCACTAAGAAATTGATCTTTTTGACTCCTAAGTCTTCTTCCATCTTGTGATTATGATTTTGTAAGCTCTTTAATATCATTATTGACATCTTTTGACTTCATTCTCCTTATTGTACCTAAAATTAAAAAACATAATATAAGTAAATAAGATAAAGATCGAAAACATAACAAAAAGTAAAGGTAGAAAGGCATAAAATGTATATTTTATGAGCTTATCAAATACCCCCACACTTAGCTTTTTGCTAGTCCTCGAGCAAAACAAAATAAAAATAAAATAAAAAAATCTAATTTAATCCAATTTTGTAGGAAATCACGGTGGCACTTAGCATGTGACACAAGCCTTTAAACCCCTAGGTGTCCCTAGTGGACGAGTTTACTCTCGTGAGGATTTACTAGGACGATACCCACTAACATTGAAGACATAAGAAAAATAAATAAAAATAAAACTAAAAATAATAATTACAACTAATCCTTTCAATATTAATTAGAGATAATCATTGAACAAGTCTTATAAACTAATCAATAGCTTAAAGAAATTCACAAAAAATCACGCTTGAATGTAAATAGTTTGAGTTAAGCCAGTATTAACATAACATATCTCAATCAAAATAGTGCATATTCAAACTTAATCTCAACTTCTCACATAGGATACTCTCATGATTTTTACTATTTAAATTAGTGGTAAAGTGTTTACACTCAATCAATCTCATGAAAACAGTTCTACCATATGCTTGCTTGTCCACCTATTCGCCAGTACTTAGATCATGCAACTTCATAAATCAAGAGGTCTTTATTCAAGGTTGTAATGGGGCCAAGGGGTAGTAATGTGGTTAAAGAATAAAAGATATTACAAAGGTTCCAAAGACTTCATTGAATTTAGAGACAAAATAAGATTTTGCAAATAAAACTTTCTCAATATTCCTTGGAAGTACATAATCACATAGGCTGAATATCTTATGTTGAGCCTTTGCTTCATTCTAACCAACTTTGTAACATCTTTTCTTTAACCAAAAGTTCAAGAGATGATTTTTTTTTCATTTTTTTATGGGAATGTATTTTGACAATGTTCCCTTTTCTTTTTCTCTTGACTTTTGCCTTTCTCCTTCCTCACACTTATCTTTTGTTCTAACCCAAATTTTCAACTAAAAATATCCCTTGTTTTTTGCAATATGTCTCAAACATTCTAGTCTATCTTTAGAACAAGGGTAAAGATATAAATGTGTTTATGCTAGGTGTAAGATATGGTTACCAATAAAATAGCATATTCAATGTAGGCTCAAATTGGCTCACTATTGGGATGTTCTCTTGGAACATTAATAATAGATGGCTGTTTGGCCCTAGTTATAGTCCTAATGCCTCTATCATATTCATGTTGTTACATACATCAATTTAGTCTCAAAAAGGCTTAAAGCAAGTTCTAGAGAATCATGTAATCATAAGAGCACTCAAGAAAGAAATTAGATTGATACGTATAATGCATCAATCATATAGGCTCAAAAACTCACAATGATGATTATACAAGTCAATATTAAGTCTAAACATACTTTTTTCTCAATCAACATATCATATTAACATTGGCTCATAAAAATGATATTTCAAGCTCAATTCTCATGAAAAATCTTCTCACTAATAAACTAGTTCTAGACTTATGCAATTCATATCTCATCATATTATTGAAAGGAACTAAAACACACTAAAAACAAACTAAAAAGACTCAAAACAAAAAAAAAAATTGACAACCTAAACTAAGAAATCCTAAATTCTTTCCCCCACACTTAATTCTTACATTGTCCACAATGTAATGCTATCACCCCATATGCAAAAATTATATGTAAGAGAAAAGAACTACTAAATAAAAGAAGAAAAATAACTAAAGAAAATATAAAAGATCGAGGGATGGAGAGTAAAAAGTAGCAAATCTGATTATAATGTGTGCTCTCCGTCCAATTGGGTTGCCTCCCAATAAGCGCTTGGTTTATTGTCCTTAGCCTGACTTATTAAAACACCAAAAAAATTATTAAAAACTCAAAACAAAGCAAACTAATGAAACTTTAAATAAATCTAAAAAAAATTAAAATGAAGCAAGAAGGAAAAAGAAAACAAATCTGTTATGGCAGGTTGACAATTTCTTCATTAATTGGGCTGCCTCCCAATTAGCACTGGAGTTAGTGTTTTGAACCTAACTAAGACCCCTTCTTGGCTTTTTATGCTTGTCAAGCTCATACATGAAACTTCCCAAATTTGTGCGTTTGATAGGAAGCTTTCTTTGCACAATAGTGGATGCATTCTCCATTACAAGTATTATTCCATCATCCTTGGTGCATAACTCATCGAGGAGTGATGCATATTTTGGTATTTGTTGAATTGCATCCACAAACAAACTGTTTAAGGTTTCCGGCATGTCTTATTCATTTTCCTCCTCCTTGAACTTTGCGAATCTACTAAGAAAAGGTGGAGAAGAAACATTAGTAAATATTGAAACCTTAAAAGTTACCTCAGGTGCCGAAGTACTCTCTTTTAGAATTGAAGCTTCATTATCTTCCAAAAGTAAATCCATCTCAAGTTCTTTCTTATCCTCGGGTTCCCTTGGACTTTCTGATTCATCCTTAAGTTGTTTGGGACTAGCATTCTCCTCGGGATCAATCATAGTTTGGGAAGAGAGTTGTTCATGTAGTTCCTCAGATCCTTCTTCTACCCATTGCGCCACACCATTAGTCAATTGGCTCATTTGCGTTTCTAAATTCTGGATACTTACCTGAAGACTTGTCCTTGTTTCCTGAATGTTTGCCTCTAATTTCTGTCGAAATTGCAAATTATTAGCAGCAAAAGTATTGACAAAGTCTTCTAAAGAAGTACCTGAACTTTGAGGTGGGGGCTACAAAAGATCTAGTTCTTGAGACCATAATTAATTGAAGCTCGATGGATAATTGTAGTTGGCATAAGGATCTATTTCTTGATAATTTCTCGAGTAGCCATAATTAGAATGATCCTACCATCCCTCATTGTTAGTGTTTGGGAAAGGATCACACTGTTGTTGGTGGAACCTTTGTTGGCTTTGGTAACCTTCTACATCATAGGCTGGTTCAAAATTATCTTTTCGGTAGTATGGGCACCAATTGGTTGGATGATCCATCATGAAGCACACTCCACACTGCCTTGATTGTTGAATTTCACTTATGGCCACTTGTTGAACTATGGAGATGAGATTGTCTAGTCGATTCTGAAGGTTCTGAAGTCTTGATGTAGCACCTGCCATCTCTTCTTGCTTGAAATCTGAAAAGAAAAACTTGTATTTACAAGAAAAATAAAATTAATTACAATTGAAAATAAGAATAAACCAAATAACAAATAAACTAAAGAAAGCAATCCCCAGCAACGGCACCAAAAACTTGATGCACTCAAAAGAGTATATCTTTATTAAACCTTACAATTAATATGATCAATTATAGTAAAGTAGCATTCAAGGGTCGAATCCACAGAGATTGGTCTTTAGTTTATAAGTTACCATTTTAAAACTTAAATTCGATAACAATAAAATAAAAGGGAGTTTTAAAATAATTAAAAGTAAAGAAAACAAGATAAGTAAAAAGAAAATAAATAAGATGAAATCAAATCTATAAGAGAAGTATGGTTAAGATTTCATTCTCCACCACTAGACATCATTAAGAATCTAATTCAGATCTATCAACATCAATTAGCTATCAAAGTTAACAACCGTAGATAACAACATCTTGTGTTACCCCAATCCTTCCTTAGTTCGTCGTTAAGCAGGACGAACGCCACTACTTAATCTCTATCTATCAAATAACCTAAGATAAACATCATTAAATTCAAAGTGATAGCAGCTTTATGATAAGAAAGATAGGTTGATCTAAGCAACAAACACATAAACATGGATTCATTCAACTTATGTTATGTTTCATTTCATAATTCTTGAAAACCTAACATAAGGATAAATAATATATACATAAAACTAAAAAGAAAATAAAAGAATGGAGAAGAAGAAGAATAATGATGATCTTTGAGTCTCTTCCCAAAGATAATGATAGTTGGTGGCTCAAAAAATGGTATTTATAGAGCTTTTTGACCTTGGAAACCCTTTCTTGTTGATCAAGAAAGCTAGGAGTCAAATGAGTGCAAAATAGGCAAGTTTTATGAGTTTTGTGGTTTTTCTCGATTTTGGAGGTATTAAGGTTGGCGCCGCGGCGCCAAGTACACTAACTTGGTGATTTTTGTCCATTGACGTCGGTTTCGCGACTGCTGCACTGTCTCGTACTTTTTCAGCTGATTTGGATGACCATACGATGTCCGATTTAGGCGTGTAAACTGTCGTTGGAAAGGTATTCAAGTAAGATTAAAAAGTCAAGAAAGATGTTTCTTCAAATAATGAATTTAACATAATGATGTCCTTGCAACAAGCTCTAGAGGTCAAATCCGCATGATCATCTAGCACTAAGAAATTGATCTTTTCGACTCCTAAGTCTTCTTCCATCTTGTGATTATGATTTTGTAAGCTCTTTACCATCATTATTGACATATTTTGACTTCATTCTTCTTATTGTACCTAAAATTCAAAAACATAATATAAGTAAACAAGATAAAGATCAAAAACATAACAAAAACTAAAGGTAGAAAGGCATAAAATGTATTATTTTATGAGCTTATCACCATGTCACTATCCATGTCATTTAGGCACTAGGCCATTTTCATTATTCCATGTCATTTAGACACTAGGTCATGCATATTCCATGTCATTTACTTCATGCATTATTGCATTTCCCACTTGATTTTTGACTTAAGCCAATCAATGGCTCAAAGCCAAGCTCTCATGAGTATGCTTGTTGAAAATTAAAATTTGTACAAGTTGGATTTTCTAACTTTAGGATTTTTTCTCATTAGGCAACCCTTGTCCAAATTTTTATAAATTTTTACCACTGGTTGTAGGACCTTAGAGGAGTCTCTAACATTTTCATTATGATTTTTGGACGTTTTTATCAAAGGTTTAAAAATGTTTTTTGGTTAAGCAGTTTTTTACCCACTATTCTGTCTTTCATGAATTCTCGGGTAGGTCATCCTTAGTCTAAAAATTAAGCTTATTTTTTTCCATAGAGGTCGACATGTTATAAGTCTCCCATAATTTTTTCATATTTTTTTAAAATTTTTTAGAAGGGTAAAAGAATCGATTTCCAAAACTGATCAGAAAAGTCAGATTTATTTTTAAGAACTAATAATTTTCTGTTGTGTTTAAGGCACTAAGAGGGGACTGATTTAAAATATTAGTTGCTGTCTTAGGTTAATTTCCAAGCTATTTTAATCATAAAATTTGATTTTTTAAAAGTCGGATCAAGGTTGGTCAACTCTGGGTTTCAAAACTAGGAAAAATTAGAGCCTTTTAAATGATGTTTTCGGCCAAGTTTATTTTATCCAAAAATTCTGATTTTTTTTTAAATCCGAGTCCAAAATCCGAGTTAGAAAATCCAACTTAGGTCTCTTCCTAAGATAGTAGGATGTCTTTTTAGATATACGAATATCCTTATTTCATGGGAGAAATACATTTTCATGCATTTGCATTTTTCATATTCATGCATATTTTATGACCTTTAATTTTTTCTATTTTGGTTATATAAATTCCATATATATATATATGAATATTCCATAGTGATGTCATTGCTTTGATTTAGATTTTATGTTGTCATTTTGATTATGGCATAATTATGAATATTCTATGATAATGTTTGCCATTTAATTTAGATTTTTGCTATGTCATATAGATTTCTAATATGTCATCTAGGTTTTATCATGTCATTAATTCTTGTCATCTTATTTAGATCTTTGTCATGTCATTTAGATTCTACCATGTCATTTAGATTATGCCATGTCATCTAGATTTTGCCATATCATTAATCCATATGGCATATCATTCACTCATATGCCATGTCATTAATAATGATTTGCATATTCATAACCTTTTTTTATTTTAAAATGTTTTCCAAAATATCATTTTTTTTAAATAAGGATGTTCCCAAGTTAAAATAATTCATGAGTTCTCTGCCGGGTTTGCTGGGGAGGATACCATCAATTATCATTAACAATGGAATATTTTTCTTTCAAAAAATGAGAATGATTCAGAAATTTTCTAAATAAATAAAAATTTCTATGTTTTGCCAGGTTTGTCGGGGAATATAGGAAAATTTTTAAGTTAATAAATTCCGGATCATTTTCGACTAAAAATGGGATTATTTTTCTTTAATATGGGAATTATTTTAAAATGCTAGTTTCAAAACCGACTTTTTATCGAGACTCGAGATAACACATGATTAATAAGGTACCGTTTTATACGGGCGTTGTGGGGGTGTTAATCCTTCCCCGCACGTAACCGACTCCCGAACCCCTTTTTTTGTTTTCTCTGGTTCAAAAGCGCAGACGTCGAAATTGGTTTTAAACAAAAATATATATTTTAATTAATTTTAAAATGTTTTTATAAAACTGGTTTTAATAAGTGGCCGATCACACCTAGCCAAAAAAAAGATTGGTGGCGACTCCATTTCTTTTTCAAGGTTGTTTTCAAACCCTCATTTTATTTCAAGAGGAATTAAGTCATCTTTTCCTCTGTTACCCTAATGTCACACCTAACGAGTAATGTCTCACAATGAGACTTATCGTTATTTTCTAGATTGCGACAAAGTGTAATAAAATATAATAATAAATGATTATTCAAAATATAAATATAATAATAAAAGTTATAAAATTAAATTAGTTAATTATGCTAAATATTTTTAAATTTTAAACATAATTTATACAATTAAATTAATAAAAAATTTATAATAAGTAAAGATGAAATTCTTAACATAGTGAAATACTGACATATATAATATTTTTGTATAATGTATAATTCTTATTAGATGAGGGATCCATTTAAACTAGTGTAAAACTAAATTAGTTTTACACACTTCATAACTTTTTATACGATTAGTATTTTAGACTGTCATATTTCATGTTCTATTCACTTAGATCATGCACGTTTAGTTTTAAGTAAATTATAAAAGTCTAATTATTTGTTCGATGAAAAAACTTTCATCCGTTATATATATATTAAAAAAAACAGTATTCTCGATCAATATAATAGAGATATCGAATCGATTCGAAACTTTAAGTGCACGATGAGTACAATTATATTGCTAAATCCAATGGTCGGTTTGTTAAAATATTAATCGTACAAAAGGTTATAAAGTGTGTAAAATTAATTTAGTTTTACACTCATATTTCATGTTCTATTCACGTAGATCATGCACGTCGAGTTTTGAGTAAATTAAAAATGTCTAACTATTGTTCAATGTAAAAAATTTCCAACCGTTAATATATATCAAAAAAGACAGTTTCTCGATCGATATGATAGAGATATCGAACCAATTCGAAACTTTACGTATACGACAAGTATAATTATATTGCTAAATCCAATGTCAGTTTTTTTAAAATAATAATCGTATAAAAAGTTATGAAAGTGTGTAAAACTAATTTTGTTTTACACCACTATTCAGTTGGTGAGGGGGATTTCCTTCTCACAAAATAAAAAAGATTCCACCGCATCAGAGGTGCGATGGATTCCAAACAAGCCCGTAAACAATAATTAAAAAAAATAATGACAATAAATAATTTTTACATATTTAATTTTTATAATTAACATAAAATTATTATATTAATAAGATAAATGTCATCCAATTAGGCCTTCAAAATTTTTTTTTTTTTTTTGCTATTTTCTTATTTAAAAAAAATAAAATAAAAATGTAATTGGTTTATTTGCTTTCTAATTACTATGTATATAGTTTCAATTCTATAATTATTTAATAAATTTAGTAAACAATAATTTAAATAATTAATGAAAATAAATAATTCTCACATATTTAATTTTTATAATTAACATAAATTTATTATAGTAATATTAAGGATACATAATACTAAATTTTAATATATTTTTATTTTTTAAAATTAAAAATTTCAAATACTTTTGTATTGTACTAGTTATTATGTCACATGCATTGCATGTGATGTTACACGTTTATTATCTTGTATTTGTTAAATAATTTATGTTTAATAAGAAAAAAAATTATTAAAATAGAGATTACATTGTATGCCCTAATTATCCCTTTATTAACAATGGTATATGTTGTAAGTGAGAATTCAAAATTTACTATGAAGATTAATAAACTTATCAAATGCTCTTTTCACTATGAACATTAATAAACTTATCAAATGCTCTTTTCACTACACCATTTGTAATGGTGTAAGTCTTTTCCTTTTCAAAAAGATCTTTGAACTTTGTTACAGCATCATTAAACATCACCGTTTGAATTTTGGTTCCCTGAAATTTAAAAACTAAATTATCAACAAAAAAAAAATTTTGAATAAAAATTAAATTTTAAATATCATTAAATTTTAAATTTCATAATATTGTCTCATCATCAATTAAAATGATTTTTCATCTCTCCCCTATGCCATTGTCATTTGAATATGTCTCAATATTTTCTTTTCGAAGAATCATTACTTTGATACTCCATTCTTTTGAGGTATTTCTAACTTATTAATACTAACGATCGCCATTTAATTTGCATTAATATAAATAATAATAATTTGATACTATTGCAAACAATGTGTCAAAATAATGAATTAATTGGTAATATGATTTTGTATTAATCATAAAGAAAATTAGATTTTTTATTTTTAACGGATTAAATATTCATAAAAATTTTACACAAACACGAATTAAACAAATAAAATAAAAAATAGACAAATCAGAGACAATAATAATTATAGAGCAAAACTTAATAATTATGAAATAATATAAAAACCAATGAATTTAAATCAATGAAAATATCATTATCTTATTTTGACAGAATATAAAAATGTTAAAAAAATTACTAAAACAAATATAAGAAAGAAATAAGAAGCAAGAAATCGTATTTTTTAAAATATAAAAAAAAAAAAAAGAGAACAACTTACCATATAACCAAAAACCTTTTTGTTGAAACAAATTTTTTTAAACCTGTTGATTTTGCAATATGCCGAAATCCATCAAGAGATACAAAAGAATGTTTTATGATAGTGAATGAAAAAAACTAAAACCATTCTAACAAAAAAAACAAAAAATCTCATGCGGTATGCAAACCCCGTAACGTTGGATGCTAATGCATCTATTTTATAGTTGGAATTCTAACAACAAAAAACCGAAAACGTTGAATGCTAAAACGGTATGCAAATCCCTGAACGTTGAAATAATTGGATGCTATGGCATTTATTTTATAGTGGGAAGTCTTAGTTTTAATAGGTTTATAACTGTAATACCAATTAAGTGAGAATTATTCTAAAACTATAATTCTTTGATCAATAACTAGTTGGAATAATTTAAATTACAGTGAAAGTGTAATTCAACATGGATATAAGGAGTTTGTATTGATTATAAAGAAAAATTAATTAAAATATTAAAAATATAATTTCAAAACTTATAATTATAATGACAGTTTAGTAATATAATAAATAGTAATGGGTATTTTCGTCAGTTCAAAAGATATTTCACATTCGTGTTTTTTATATTATATATATTATTATTATAGATAATTTATAAATAAATAATTTTTACATATTTATTTTTTATAATTAATTTCAAATTGTTATATTAATATTAAAAATATTTAATTTTTAATTTTTTTCTCTTGAAATCAGATCATATATCTTCAGTTATTTAATTAAAATAAATATATTATTTTATAAAAAACATCCCGTAGTGGAAATCTCATCCTATTACATATTATATATACAACATCAGTTGCGGATCTTGATATTTAATTTTGAAGGGGCCAACTAAAATTATATTTTATTTTTTATATTTCAAGTATCTTTTTTTTATAATTTCTAGTATTAAATATAAATATATATATATATATGCAAGCAAAAAATTAATAAGCTCGTAAACTTATAAATTTTATCAATTCATAAGCAAAATACAAGGAAACAAAATATATCAAATAAATAATTTTACCTAAAATATTGAGCAAGTTCTTTTGAAGAAAGAAGATCTTCAAAAATTGAATATAAATTAAATGTCTCAATAATCTCTAGTACGACATTGAACAATACTTAAGGTCTTATTGAGAAAACTATAAAGTTAATTTGATTTTTTAAAAAAAAAAAATTCACATGATTCTGACTTCATATCTATGATAAGCTTATTAGTTTTAAAATTTGGTGAAGAATAATTAATGGGTACAAATACAATAAATAGACGAATAAAAATATTATTTTAACTTTTATTAATTACAATACATAAAATTAAATTAAAAATAATAATAATAACATATAAATTTTAATTTGAAATATCAATTTTAATTTATTTAATATATATATATATATATATATATATTCCAAAATTTTGGAGGGCCCAAGGCTCCCCAAGCTCTCACTACCATCCGCTTCTGTACAAGATGGTTCAATTATAGAGAGAGCAGCCACAGCTAAGCAGGTTTGGTTTTCAATTATAGAGAGAGCAGCCACAGCTAAGCAGGTTTGGTTTTCCTGACGCATGCAAGACTGGTGGGCTGTCTGCCTATCTCTAGGTGCTCTTATTCAAAGGCAAATTCTATGGCCACCGTAGACTTGGAGATAGACATGATAATATTTATATCGTGTTTATGTAATTTTATGTATCATAATCGTATTTAAAACATTATATATTTATATAAATTTTAATATATTTTTATATTCGTATTAATTTTTTCGTATCGTATCGTATTTTATATTATATTTTAATTATTTTTATATTATATTTATTTCGTGTATTTATATCGTATTTAAAATTGTCAATTCTACTAGGAGGTACATTGCAATAATGTTACGTAAGAAGGTTGCACTGGGTGGTTATTGCTTTTTTTTTTTTTATATGTTTCCACAAGTTAAGCTGCCTTAGCATATATTTTGACCAAAGATTTTTGTTTCCTTTGGAGAGAATTTTGTTGACTGTGTTTATACTATGATTGATTAAATTCATTCCTAACCTTCTTTATTAAGTGCAATTTGAGTTTAGTCCAGATCTGATCAACTTTGCCAAACTCCAAAACTAAAAGATCAGCTGCCTCACACGGCCAAACATTGATCTCATTCTCAACCTCAGTTGTAAACAGCAAAAATGGCATTACTTTCGCTCGCTCACGCTTCCGGCAGCCGCAGGCTCCTCACTCCCTCTCTCTTTTTATCAGTACTCCCAACAACAAAGATGTTCAAGAATCCTGCTTTCAACAGCCGATTCACGAATCAATCTTTTTCTCGGAAAAATTCCTCATTGATTTCCTCTAATTACAAAACCAAAATTGCTTGCATGTCGAGTGCCACATCTCCGGCAGGCAAAGATGATCAAAAGCAAAGTGGCCAAAACGAGAAAGTTATTGTTAAGTTTTCATCGTGAATTGATTACTTACCCAAAGAAATCCAGCCTTACGCTAAGCTTGCTCGCGTGGAGAAGCCCATCGGAACATGGTTATTGTTTTGGCCCTTTGCATGGTAAGAGTTTATTACTTTCATTTTACATTTTGATTTGGGCTTACGGCTGAAAACTTAAAAATGCCTGCCTCTTATTTACAATCGCATTCAGGGTATTTTTGTGGGATCACATATATATTCTTCCATTAAACTTAATTCCCTGAAATTCACTACAAAAATTTAAAAATAAGCGACAAAAATTTATGTAATACACTGAAATAAATTGTCATGTTATAAAAAATATTTGCAACAAAAAAAATTTTAATATAAAAGAAGTCGTAATCTGAAAATAAAAAAAAAATTATAAATATTGAGATTCAAATCTCATAACAACTAAATATTATTTTTTTAAAATAATTACACGAATCAATTGGATTAAATTTTCAATTCATATTTGTAATAATTTTATTGTACATTTGTTGAAAAAAAAAAAGTAGTTTGCAGCACTATTGCAAAAAAAAAAAACCCTTTATGCTGGAAAAAAACTTCTTGCAATAAAACAATTGCAAAAGTATTTAAGTATATTCTTATTGCAAAATATAATTTATAATAATATATCGCGACAAAATACTTTTGATGCTGCAAAAAAGATATATTTTTATAATATTATTAAAATTACTCAAAAGCTAAATATAATTTTTTGTGTAGTGATTGCTACTTTACTTTGAATTTTGTAGGTCAACTACATTGGCTGCATCCACCGGAAGTCTTTGTGATTTAAAGACGTTATCTCTATTTGCGTGTGCAGCTCTACTTTTGAGAGGTGCTGCTTGTACCATTAATGATATCCTTGACCGTGATATTGATAGAATGGTAATTTTTCATTAGAATAAATGGCACATTGTTAATATTCCCAAAAAAAAAAAATGGCAGTTTTAAAAGTCTTTTGACAACTCATAGATTTACTCATGAACAGATCTGTCAATTCGTTGTCTAAAATATTTTATTTTTTTTATCTAAATTCGATTTTGAGCCAATCAAAGTCAATTCATCCGCTTGTTTTATTATTTAAATAATATTTATTATTAAATAGTGATTCGGATTGAGTGGATCGAAGTGAAAAATTCTGTTCAAGTCCGATCCAATATAGATTGAAGTGGACAAGTTACCTGACCCTACCTTATATGGATAGGATTAAACAAGCTATTTGATCCTTGAACACGTCATACTAAACCAAAACCAAAACAAAATATATTGACCCTAATTGTTAGCATTCTCACTTGGCTTTTTCGTTAATCAAATTCCAGTGATTAAAATGTGAGGGTTGAATTTGAACGTATTTTGAATTTTAATCTTAAGAAGAATTGGCATCGAAGATTTTTAATTTCATAAACATAATTAAAAAATTATTATATGTTTTATTTTTTTAAAATTAATTTTTACTTTTTAAATATATCTTAAGATATACGTGTTATATAATTTTATTTATGAAATTTAAAAAATTTACCGACCTTGGATGAAAAAAATTATCGTAAACTAATTATACTTTTAACTTTTTAAAAATAACATTAATAATACTTTAAGTATTATGAAAACCTTTATTTATTTTGATTGTACAAAATATTATTGTTTACCAATGCATTTCTTACTTTTATTTCTAAAAAAAATAAAAAATTATAAATATTCCAAAAAATAAAAAACAAAACAGAATCCCTCTTTATCGATGTTGAAAAAATCGGATCGAAGGTCGAATCGATGAGACTTCTGATTACTAGTTCAATCAGTCCAACCGGTTGAACCGGCCGATTATATTAAAAAAGAATTTAAATATTAAATAAATAATTTAATATTAAATAAGTATTAAATATAGTAAATTTTTAATAAAAATATGTATCTCGTTAAATGTTATGATTTTTAATTTAGCTTCAAGAGGTTAAAGATTTAAATCTCATCACATACAATAAGTTTTTTTTAAGAAATTAAATGTAAAACTGATTTTTTTCGGATTTTTATCGGTTCGGATAAATCCACTTCTATGACATGCATCGAACCGGATAAACTATCGATTTTCGTTTCAATCGATCCAACCGATTGATTCGGTTCGTTTTTAATAACACTGCTCTTTACAGATTCATGCTTTTATTAGTTTTTTTTATTTTGGTATGCAGGTGGAGCGTACAAAACTGAGACCAATTGCAAGTGGTGCTATCACACCAGTTCAAGGACTTGGTTTTTTTGCATTTCAATTGTTTTTGAGTCATGAAATTCTCCTCCAACTCACCAACTATAGGTATTTGATTCTCTTCTCCTATACTTTTCTTTTTTTTTTTATAACGATTAAAAACCCTACTTTTTTATTCAAACATCGATCAAAATAAATCTGTTCAAGCATCGAACGACTTGTATTGAATCGGATTTGAATAAATATTTTTCAATTCGAGTCAGTTTGACCCGACCTAAATTACTATTTATTAATAAAAAAATAATTTATTTAAATTGAATTATATATATAATATATTTTCTAATATTTTTAAATAATGATTCGAATTTACAGATCAATCCAGACCGAACTTGAATAAAGAATGTAAAAAAAAATTGGATCGCGACTTAGCTCGACCCAACTCATGAACTATGTCTAATCAAAATCAAGAGCTTTAAATTTGTTTGGCATTAGATTTCCAATCCAGACTAATACTATTGGTTAACTATTTCTTAATTACAGCACCATCTATGAGGCTTCATTCATCTTTCTAATTTCTACCTATCCTCTCATGAAGAGAATAACATATTGGGTAATGATGATTTGGGTTTTTATTGTTTCTCTTCTCCACCTTAATTTTATCTTTAACACACACCTATATATTATGGATGCAGGCCCAAGCTTATTTAGGTTTGACCTTCAACTGGGGAGCCATATTCGGCTGGTATGTTGTTAAAGGCAGCTTGGAGCCATCTATTGTCTTACCATTGTACATGTCTGGTATTTTCTGGACTCTTGTGTACGATACCATATATGCTCATCAGGTAAAAACAATTACTATCTCCCAACTAGAGATGCTCATGGGCCGGGCCGGGCCGCGGCCATTTTTTTTTGCCCAGGCCCGGGCCTAGGTCGTTCAGGCCCGCCCGTTTAGGCCCGAATCACTGTTCATTGAAATAAAAAAATATTTTTTTATTTTTTAAAATTAAAATTAAATAAAAATAATATTATAATAATACTAAAACACTGTTCCGGGCCGGGCCGGGCCGGAATATGAAATTACCTGCCCAGGCCAGGCCAGACCTGTTCCCAACAATTGTTCTTTTTCCTTCCTGTTTAAAGTTTCCACAACCAAACCTGGTTGAAGCTAGCTACTAGGCTACTTGGCCAGGGCCAGGCAATGGCAATTGAGACAGATTTAGGCCGCCTATGACGCCCATGGTTTTATGAGATGGCTAAAATTAAGGATTAATATGTAAATTAGCCCTTGAACTGTACATTTTTAATAATTTGGTATTTAATTAAAGAAAAAAATTCATAATTGGTTACATAAATTTTATTTTCATCAAGTAAATTAACTCAATGGAATAACACTATTACATAAAATGTTGACGTGACTTAATTGATCAATATTAAGTCGTCACGTGCTAAGTCAATACCATGTGAAGTAATTCAATAAAATGACAATTTATTACCTTGCATTGACATAATATTATGCGAAGTAATTCAATTTCATAACTTTAATGAAAAATTCAATAAAATTTGAAATGTAATGGCAAAATTTAATAAAATTAAAGAATAATAAAAAAATTGAAAATACAGTAGCAAAACTAAAAGTATAGTGGCAAAATATAATAAAATTGAAGTATAGTTTTAAAAATCGATATTGAATTGTATATATATATATATATTTTTTTTTGAACAGCAGTGCAATATTTTATTGAATAGAAATAAAGAAAAAGTTTGAAATATCCAAGTTCCCTAAACAATGTCTACCTTTCAAGCTCAAAATAGCTTGAAACCCTGATAAAACCCTGTAAGACACGATAAAACAAACTCAAAATCCTTTTTGTTACAAGAATAATTATAACAAAACCGAAAAGCCAATCACCACCAATAGTCTACCACCCATGAAGAGTCCTTCCTTGTCCAAATGTATATTAGTCCAAATAGCATAAAGAATCCCGAAATGCAACAAGTGCCGCATTTTGCAACATTCTTCCCTTTTAGTAACCTGTTAAAAATGTGTGCAACCTATTCTCAATCACAATGTATAAGAACCCAAGTAGGATCGAATTACAACCAAAGATAAGTCTCGTCCCATGATGACCAATAAAAACAAGAATCTCATAATACACTTTACCCGACCAATGAAGAAGCTTTGCACAATACCAATAACTAATATTGACACCTAATCACAACCAAAGATAAATAGCATTACATCAAAGCAATACTCACAACCTACACTAAAAACCCCTCAATCCTGAAAACATGAAATCCCGAACACACCTCCATGAAGATATGAAATACATAGACCAAGTTCAATAATAGAAAAAAAAAACCTTTGATTCTCTACCCATCAAGCATAAAGAGTGCTAGTCCAACCATCCCCAAAAATATGTAATATGAAAGATGCCTAGTAAGATCTTAACCAATCTTGCAAAAGATTTGCAAGATTCCTAATTCCCCAAAACATCATTTGGTCAATAACAAAAACTAAAAACTGCCAACATGTACCTGCAAAAGAAACAAACGTTAGTGAAAACTACTTTGATACTCCTCATACCAGTCATCAACCACCGACCTAAGAAGCTAGCTATGCCCAAAACCATATCAAATTCTAACCAAATCACCACCAAAGAAAGCAATTCGGTTACAAACCAACCCAAGACTCACAACCTACACTTAACCTACCCCTTAAACCTAAAAGCATGAAATCCCGAGCACACCTCCAATAATAAATTGAATACAAAGACCAAGTTCAATAATAGAAAAAAAACCTTCGATTCTCTACCCAACAAGCAAAAAGTGTGCTATTCCCAACCATCCCCAAAAGACATGTGATATGAAAGATACCTAGTAAGAACTTACCCAATCTTGCAAAAGACTTGCAAGATCCCAAATTCCCTAAAACATCACTTGGTCAATTAGAAAACTTTAAAACTGCCATACTTGTACAAAAAACTTGTAAGATTCCAAATCCTCAATAGATCACTTGGTCCATTAGGAAAACAGAACAAAACTACCATACATGTACCTGCAAAAAAAAGGTTAAAAATTGAATTGTATATATAAATAGTGAGAAATGACAAATGTAACTACGGTCGGCAAAATAACCCGAACCCGTTGGGTTCTGACCCGACCTTATAGGGTCAGTTTTTTCTTTTTTTGAAAATCGGTTACAGGATGGGTCTTGACAGGTTATTTCAAAAAAGTAATGGTTTCGGGTCAGGTTTACCATAAAATAGTGAGAAAACCTTAATCCCTTAAATTATTTTTTTTTTCATTCCCAACTGTTTAATTTTCCTAATATGGGTCATCTATGGAAGATTGATAATGATTTCCCTTACTTGTTAATGTAATTAAACCCATATCCTTCTGCTGTGTGATGCATTCTCTATTTAGCAAGATTTCTTGGTGCCATAAAATAGTGGGGCTGGGGGCATGCTGGAGCAATCATCTAAAAACTGTTCTCTTTGATGTTGAAAACCATGCATTCAGGATAAAGAAGATGATATCAAAGTGGGCGTTAAATCCACAGCCTTGAAATTTGGGGATTCAACCAAGAAGTGGACTACTGGGTTCGCAATTGCATGCATTGGTAGTCTTGCTCTTACTGGATACAATGCTGCAATAGGTAGTACTTACTGCATTAATCAGATTGAAAACAAATTTCAACTAAGAGTGTTATTTGATTATTCTAATTTTGTTAAACTTTCCGTAATATGTTTTTATTTTTCAAGCAGGGTGGCCATATTATGCGTTTCTAGCAGCTGCTTCTGGACAATTAGCGTGGCAGATAGGGACTGCTAATCTGTTATCCCAGCTGATTGCAGTAGAAAGTGTGTATTTAATTTTACAGAATTTACTGGTTTGATTGCAATTCTCAAAACATGTATCAGATTTCCCTGCTATAAATATTGATAATATACATATATATAATATAATGATAGGAATTAAATACAACAAATCAGTCTTCTTTTAAATCTATGTTATCCAGATTTAGGTGAATGTCGGATACAAATATATGTTCAATATAAATATACTAAATTTATTCTAAGTTTTACATAAATATATATATTTGAATATGTGTAACACTGATATTTTTAAAAAAATGAAAAAATCCGAAGAACATAGCTTTTAACAAGTGGTAGAAATTTGTTTTGAGTAAAATTTCAAATACAGTCTCAAGTATCAAAAGAAAACATTGTCAAATACAGCTTGCAGTTTTCTAGTACTCCTCCTAATTAAAATATTTTTTTCTTGGTACAGATTTGTATCCAACAAATGGTTTGGTGCCCTTATTTTCAGTGGGATTTTATTGGGAAGAGTCTTCCCTTAAAGGTATATTTTTAATTTCAATGTAAAATGAAAATAACATCGGAAGCGGCTGCTGCTATAATGTCTATGGTTTCAAGTGCGCTGAATCTCAGCCTTTTCTGAACCAGGTTGAAGTTGGAAACCACACAAGACATTTATGTTTTGTAATTATTCAAAGTTGGGAATCTCTGGCTACTTGTGATGACTGTAATATATGCAGAGATTTGAAAATAAATTCTACAATATTTTGTGGAAATGAAAGACAAATAATTGTGATACGTTGTTGTTAGTATGCTTTTAGCCCAGCTGAATTAATCAGCTAATTAGTTCATTTAAATAGCCGTTGCTTTCTTAAGTAGGATTAGTTAAAGTGATGTCATGTAATCGTTAGTGGCTTTATAAAAGGAAACATGTACACTATGATAGCAAGTAAGAAATGAACTAAAAAGAATTATCCTTCTCAAATCTCTCTTCCTCTCTCTTTCTACCTTTCTATTACTCTATATTTCGTTTGCTCTTTCTCTTTTCCCTTCTACTATTTTCTGGACTGTATCATTGGTATCAGAGCCAACGATTCTGGCTATGGCAGGACAGTGGTCGACTGAATGGCGTGAAGAACTTCGCAAAGAATTGGAGAATATGCGCACAAGGATGGAGCAACTATTCGAACGCGTGCTTCAAAGTTTTGATGATGTTATTTCTAGAGGAACATCATCTGTCCAAGCTGATTTTTCTGAAGATCAATCGAAAATTTCAGCGAAACACATGATCTCGGAGATGGAAGAATCATCAAAAAGGGGTGAGGTCAACGACTCTGAAGCGACTGATTTCGTCGAGACGAACCAAGAACCGGAGTTCGGAGCCTCTTATGAGACCAAGGTTTTAGGAGATTCTGATAATACCAAGATGTTTGACGAAATGTCCAACAGAATAACAGTGATGATACGATGGAAAGGCCAATCTCTTGAGTGGCAACAACCCTTCATGAATACTAGAGGAAAACTTGGTGAGGTAAATAGGGTTTCTTACTTAACAAAATTGAGGTCTCGATTTACTGGGAATGAGTTGGTTGAGGTCCATGACCCTTATGGGTTTAAGATTTTGGTAATGGCAGAGTGAGTTATGATGTTGGTAATGGTA
Organism: Fremontodendron californicum; assembly: GCA_030761205.1. Classification (NCBI taxonomy): domain Eukaryota; kingdom Viridiplantae; phylum Streptophyta; class Magnoliopsida; order Malvales; family Malvaceae; genus Fremontodendron; species Fremontodendron californicum. Next base: position 5,851,976 of record JAULJL010000025.1, on the reverse strand, counting down.
AGGCTTTTGGAATGGGTTTGGCCTTGGGATTGTTTGAGCTGGATGCTGGAAGGTTGGAGCCAAGAGTGGAAGAGAGAGATGGGTACTTTGTGTTGAAAGAGAAGTTTAGAGAAGGCATCAACCCTCAAGAGAAAGTGAAGATTGAGAAAGAACCCATGAAGCTTTTCATGGACGGAGGGATTCAAGAACTTGCTAAGATGTCAATTAAGGAGATTGATAAGGCTACGGCTACAAAGAATGACATTGATGTCAGACTTAAGTGGCTTGGGTTGTTCCACAGGAGGAAGCATCAGTATGGTAGATTTATGATGAGACTGAAGCTATCGAATAGTGTAACGACAAATGCCCAAACACGATATCTAGCTAGTGTGATAAGGAAATATGGGAAGGATGGGTGTGCTGACATGACAACCAGGCAAAACTGGAAAATTCGGGGGGTGGTGTTGCCTGATGTGCTAGTAATACTCAATGTTTTGAAGTAGGCTTGACAAGTCTGCAGAGTGGCATGGACGATGTTAGAAACCCTGTCGGCAGTCCTCTTGCTGGCATTGACCCAGAAGAGATTGTTGATACCCGTCCTTACACCAACTTGTTGTCCCAATTGATTTCCTCCAATTTCCGTGGCAATCCAACCATCTCTAACTTACCAAGTAAGTGGAATCTTTGTGTTGTGGGGTCACATGTGTTAGAATCCCACATCGGTGGGAGAATTGTTAGAGTTCCTCCTTGAAGGCTATATAAAGAGCCTTAAGGAGAAGTATTAAAACCATCCCAAGAATTATCTCTTCCTCTCTTGTATACTTTCTTATATTCTTTGTGAGGTTGTTCTCTCCTAGTATTTAGAGAGAGGTGTTGTAATATTTTCTCATAGTGAAATTCTTCTAGTCTTGCCCCGTGGTTTTTCCCTTTATTCATTGAGGGTTTTCCACGTTAAATTTTGTGTGTTCAGTTCCTATTTTCTCATCTCTTATTTTAGTTGTGAGACACTATTCCGTCACTCTGGTACCTAACAGTGGTATCAGAGCCATTGGTTCGTGGTCCTTATTCCGCTGCAGTGAAAGTGTTGGTTCTTAGTATGCTCTGTGGTTGCAGTATTGTCTGATCTTCCACATCAGAAAAGAATTATTCTTGTTGCTGGAAATAAAGTGTGGTAGTGTGAAAGTGTCTAGGGAAGTTCTGGCTAGGAAAGACTTGGTATTTAAGTGTGTCTATCAGTGACCCACCTCTCTTTCCTGGGAACCTACCTGGTGCACTATTCACGGGCTACGGTCACTGTTCCAGTATACGGTTACTATTCATACGTGTGGTTGTATACTTTTGCAGTAATTGTTAACGTATACTGGATTTGTTCTAGTGTACGACATACGTACAATACTGTTCACGTATACGGTACTATTCACGGTGAAATAGTGTAACTCGCTTCAGTTCGTGTACAACCATGGCAGCAAAATTCGAGATAGAGAAGTTCAGTGGGAGAAATTTCTCCTTGTGGAAATTGAAGATAAGAGCAATTTTGAGGAAGGATAATTGTCTAGAAGCAATTGAAAGTAGACCCACAGAAATGACTGATGAAAAGTGGAAAGAGAAGGATGACAATGCTGTTGCCAATCTGCACCTAGCAATGGCGGATTCAGTTTTGTCAAGTGTTGCAGAGAAGAAGACTGCAAAGGAGATTTGGGATGTTCTAAACAAATTGTACGAGGTGAAGTCACTTCACACCAGAATATTCTTGAAGAGGAAACTCTACACTCTTCGAATGAGTGAATCCACGTCGGTAACGGATCACATCAACACTCTGAATACGCTATTTGCTCAACTCACAGCATCAGATTTCAAAATAGCGGAAAATGAACGTGCGGAACTTCTACTTCAGAGTTTACCAGATTCGTATGATCAACTCATCATCAACATCACAAATAACAATGTTAGTGACTCTCTTCACTTTGATGATGTTGCCGGTGCTATTCTTGAAGAAGAATCCAGGCGCAAGAATAAGGAGGAAAGGTCAGAAAATTCAAAGCAAGCAGAGGCTTTAACGGTGATGAGAGGCAGATCAACAGAACGTGGCTCCAGTGGGAGTCAGAATCATGGTAGATCAAAATCTCGAAGAAGGAAGAATCTTAAATGCTACAATTGTGGCATGAGAGGGCACTCGAAGAAGGAGTGTTGGCATAATAAGAAGGGTGGAGAAAAGAATTCTGAAACATCAACCTCCCAAGGTTGTGTTGCAAGTACCTCAGATGATGGAGAAATCTTGTATAGTGAAGCAGCGACTAGTTCTAAAGGCGGAAAGAAACTCAATGATGTCTGGATAATGGATTCAGGTGCGACATGGCACATGACTCCACACCGAGATTGGTTTTGCACTTATGAACCTATTTCGGAAGGATCTGTGTTCATGGGAAATGATCACGCCTTAGATATTGCTGGAGTCGGTACCGTCAGATTAAAAATGCATGATGGTACTGTTCGCAAAATTCAAGGGGTACGACATGTGAAGGGCTTAAAGAAGAACTTATTGTCAATTGGACAATTGGATGACCTCGGGTGCAAGATCCACACTGAATGTGGAATATTGAAAGTAGTGAAAGGAAACCTTGTGGTGATGAAAGCAGAGAAGATCACAAGCAATCTATACATGCTTTTGGGAGAGACGTTGCAAGAGGCAGATGCATCAGTTGCAGCAGCCAGCCAAGAAGAAACAACGATGATGTGGCATCGCAGATTAGGCCATATGTCAGAGCGAGGCTTGAAAGTCCTTGCAGAACGCAATCTCCTGCCCGGGCTCAAGATGGTCAATTTACCTTTCTGTGAGCACTGTGTGATAAGCAAGCAGCATAGATTGAAGTTTGCTAAAGTAACTACAAGAAGCAAACACATACTGGACTTAATCCATTCTGATGTGTGGGAGTCACCAGAAATATCCCTGGGTGGAGCAAAGTATTTTGTATCATTCATTGATGACTATTCCAGGAGATTATGGGTGTACCCAATCAAGAAGAAGTCAGATGTGTTTCCAGTATTCAAGGAGTTCAAAGCACAAGTAGAGCTTGAAACTGGGAAAAGAATCAAGTGCTTGAGGACAGACAATGGAGGAGAATATGTAGACGGTAACTTTCTAGCATTTTGTAAGAAAGAGGGTATTATGAGACAATTCACGGTTGCACATACGCCTCAACAGAATGGTGTAGCAGAGCGGATGAACAGAACTCTCCTAGATAGAACAAGAGCCATGCTGAGAACAGCGGGATTGGCCAAATCTTTCTGGGCAGAAGCAGTCAAAACCACCTGTTATGTGATAAATCGATCACCATCAACGGCGATTGGTTTGAAGACGCCTATGGAGATGTGGAAAGGAAAGCCAGCTGATTATTCTTCTCTACATGTGTTTGGATGTCCTGTGTACGTGATGTACAACTCCCAAGAAAGAACAAAGCTGGATCCAAAATCCAGAAAATGTATATTCTTGGGTTATGCTGACGGTGTTAAGGGGTATCGCCTGTGGGATCCCACTGCCCGCAAGGTTGTTGTCAGCAGAGATGTAGTTTTTGCAGAAAATGAACTGCAAAGTGAGCAAACAAATGACAACACTTCAAAAGAGACTGCTACAGTGCAGATGGATAGAAATTCTCAAGAAGATGATTCTTCTGAAGCAGAACCAGAGCATGAGGTACCAGAACCAGTTGAGTCCGAGGCTGTAGAAGTTCGACGGTCAACTCGTGAGAGAAGGCCTCCAAATTGGCACACGGAGTATGTTACGGAGAGCAATGTTGCATACTGTCTTTTAACAGAGGATGGAGAGCCATCAACTTTTCATGAAGCTACTAGTAGCCCAGATGCTTCTCTGTGGATGACAGCAATGCAGGAAGAAATTGAAGCTCTTCACAAGAACGAGACATGGGAACTGGTGGAATTACCACGTGGCAGAAAAGCCATTGGTAACAAATGGGTCTACAAGATCAAGCGGGATAGCAATGATCAAGTAGAACGATATCGTGCTAGATTGGTTGTAAAAGGATATGCTCAGAAAGAAGGTATTGACTTCAACGAGATATTTTCTCCAGTTGTCAGACTTACTACCATCAGAGTAGTGTTGGCTATGTGTGCTGCATTTGATTTACATCTTGAACAACTAGATGTAAAGACGGCTTTTCTACATGGAGAGCTTGAAGAAGAAATTTATATGCTCCAACCAGAAGGTTTTGTTGAAACAGGCAAAGAGAACTTGGTTTGCAGGTTGACCAAATCTCTGTACGGTCTAAAGCAGGCGCCCAGATGTTGGTACAAGAGATTTGATTCTTTCATAATTAGCCTTGAATACAACAGACTGAGTTCAGACCATTGTACGTACTACAAGAGGTTTGATGATAATGATTTCATTATTTTGCTGTTGTATGTGGATGACATGTTGGTGGTAGGCCCCAACAAAGATCGAATCCAAGATTTGAAGGCACAGTTGGCTAGGGAGTTCGATATGAAGGACTTGGGACCCGCAAACAAGATTTTAGGGATGCAAATTCACCGAGACAGAAAAGACAGGAAAATTTGGCTTTCTCAAAAGAATTATCTGAGGAAGGTCTTGCGACGCTTCAACATGCAAGACTGTAAGCCAATATCTACCCCACTTCCTGTCAATTTGAAATTATCCTCAGGTATGAGTCCTAGCAATGAAGCAGAGAGGATGGAAATGTCTCGAGTACCGTATGCATCAGCGGTGGGAAGCCTTATGTATGCTATGATATGTACAAGACCAGACATTGCACAAGCAGTGGGAGCGGTCAGTCGATTTATGGCAGATCCTGGTAGAGAGCATTGGAATGTTGTTAAGAGGATCCTTAGATACATTAAAGGAACCTCAGATGTTGCATTATGTTTTGGAGGATCAGAACTTGTTGTCAGGGGTTATGTTGATTCAGATTTTGCAGGTGATCTTAATAAAAGGAAATCCACTACTGGCTATGTGTTCACACTTGCAGGAGGAGCGGTAAGCTGGTTATCTAAGTTACAGACTGTTGTAGCTTTGTCTACTACAGAAGCTGAGTACATGGCAGCTACCCAAGCATGCAAGGAAGCAATATGGATACAAAGGTTAATGGAAGAACTCGGGCACAAGCAGCAGAAGATTATTGTGTATTGTGACAGTCAGAGTGCCTTGCACATTGCAAGGAATCCAGCCTTTCATTCCAGGACAAAGCATATAGGTATACAGTATCACTTTGTTCGAGAAGTAGTAGAAGAAGGAAGTGTGGATATGCAAAAGATTCACACCAAAGACAACCTAGCAGATGTTATGACAAAGCCAATCAACACTGACAAGTTTATTTGGTGTCGATCCTCCTATGGTCTATCAGAAACGTAAGCAACATGGAATGGCAAGACAGAAAGAGTGGTGTGAAGATATGATTGGTTTAATCAAATCTTCAAGTGGGAGAATTGTTAGAATCCCACATCGGTGGGAGAATTGTTAGAGTTCCTCCTTGAAGGCTATATAAAGAGCCTTAAGGAGAAGTATTAAAACCATCCCAAGAATTATCTCTTCCTCTCTTGTATACTTTCTTATATTCTTTGTGAGGTTGTTCTCTCCTAGTATTTAGAGATAGGTGTTGTAATATTTTCTCATAGTGAAATTCTTCTAGTCTTGCCCCGTGGTTTTTCCCTTTATTCATTGAGGGTTTTCCACGTTAAATTTTGTGTGTTCAGTTCCTATTTTCTCATCTCTTATTTTAGTTGTGAGACACTATTCCGTCACTCTGGTACCTAACAACATGATCTTTATGAACACCCCCACATCAACGATCTTGTTTACATGCCTGCCACAAAATGTGGACGCTTTGGGTTCAATTTGCTGGTAGGTGGCCTCTTTAGCCCCAAGAGATGTGAAGAGGCCATTCCTCTTGATGCTTGGGTCTCAGCGGATGATATGTTACCAGTGTGCAAAGCTGTGCTAGAAGCCTATAGAGATCTTGGCTTCAGGGGCAACAGATAGAGGACAAGAATGATGTGGCTGATTGATGAACTAGGCATTGAAGTAATCAGATTCGAGATAGCCAAGAGAATGCCCCAAAAAGAGTTAAAGAGAGCATCTTTTGAAGTCCTGGTTCAAAAGCAATGCTTAGCTGGTGCATTTGCATATTGTTGGGCACAATCAAACACCAAAATGGCACATTTGTTGTCAACTTCATGCTCGACTTCCAAGTCACCCTTCAAAAGGCTTGTTTCTCAAGGAGACGGGGCATGAAGGAGTTGTGTGATTGGAACCTGTCGAGAAACAGGTGCTCTAAATAGAATAATTGATCGTGGTAGCCGTGCAATCAATTTTATTCTTTCATCCATGGTGTTCAATGTTGTACCCACCATTTTAGAGATATCTATGGTATCAGGTATACTACTAGCATACGAATTTGGAGCACCGTTTGCATGGATAACTTCGCTCTCAAATGCTGCATATATTGCTTATACTTTGACTGTGACACAATGGAGAACCAAATTTAAGATGGCTATGAATAAAGCTGATAATGATGCCAGTACAAGGGCCATTGATTCGCTTATCAAGTATGAGACTGTTAAAAATTTCAACAATGAAGCTTTCGAAGCTGAAAAGTATGATGAGTTCTTAAAGAAGTATGAAGATGCTGCCTTTAAAATCCAACGTAGTCTTGCTTTTCTGAATTTTGGCCAAAGTATGATATTTAGCACAACTCTATCTACAGCTATGGTGTTGTGTTCACATGGAATTATGAATGGCCAAATGACAGTTGGTGATCTGGTTACGGTGAATGGGCTACTTTTTCAGCTATCTCTCCCACTCAATTTCCTTGGAAGCGTTTATCGTGAAACCATACAGAATCTTGTTGACATGAAATCCATGTTTCAATTACTTGAGCTTCAACAGCTATATCCTCATTTTCATCCTTGAGGACAAGGATGTTGTCAAGAGGGGAGTATTTGATACGTGCTAAATGTATAGGGCTTGTTTTCCATTCAATTATAGTTGTTGTTACTATGCTTTTAGCCCAGTTGAATTAATCAGCTAATTAGTTCATTTAAATAGCCGTTGCTTTTTTAAGTAGGATTAGTTACAGTGATGTCATGTAACCGTTAGTGGCTTTATAAAAGGAAACATGTACACTGTGATAGCAAGTACGAAATGAACTAAAAAGAATTCTCCATCTCAAATCTCTCTTCCTCTCTCTTTCTCCTTTTTTATTACTCTATATTTCTTCTGCTCTTTCTCTTTTCCTTTCTACTATTTTCTGGACGGTATCAAATTGTAACATATTATAACATCAATTTGAAAAATTATATATATATATATTAAATATTACAACATATCTTTTCTTGTTCCTAGTCAAAAGTAATATATTTTCTAGTTTAATTGCGTTGACTCAAATTAGGTCGGATTTAGGATAAGATTTTTTTCAATCTGGACCAATTCGATCTGATCAAGATTACTATTTAATTAATAAATATATTTTTATATAAATTTAATTATAAAAATATATTAATAGTAATATAAAATAATTTTCTAAGCAATAAATGGGGTTTTTCAGGCCTGACGTGCCAGACTTTGTACAAGTAAATATTTTTATTATCTAGACTTGGCTTGACCCTGACCCATGGATAACTCTAATTGAAAGTAAGATAAATGCATTGAAAGGTAAAGGATAAAGGTATAAATTTAAGATAATTGAAATTGAATTATGTTTGTGTTATTTGGAATTCATTTTATATATTCAAAACTTATATTTATACATGAAAGAAGAAAACAAAATTCTATGAAATTCCTTAGCTAATTGCGGGCCATTAACTTTCTTGTCTTCACGCACTTGACCATGGTGATAATCGACCCTCATGGTTCTTTCTTTTTTTTTTTTTTTGATAAGTGTCAATTTATATATCCAAGAAGCAAAGAATATCTCTGCTACATCAAAACTGAAGAACTAGCTACTAAGCTAGCTTTACATCAATGAAAGAAAAATAGAGTTGCTTAAGCCCCAATCAGTACAGAGGTTAGCATTTACATTATCCAGTTCTAAGTTTTTTAAGCCTACCAACTTGAATCTGATCTCCTCTTTAATGGTTTCAAAAACCTGCAATGGAGACTTGCATGGACTTCCATGTATCCTTCTATTCCTTTCTTTCCAGACGTGGTAAATGGTTGCATTCCAAGCAAGCTTGAGAATAGTTGTAAGCAATGATCTACCTTTAAGCTTCTGCACAGCCCATTCAAGCACATTGTTCCAACTACAACTACGTACTTGCAACTGACATGACTGCATTACCTGCAACCAAACAAATTTGGAGAAGCTACATTCAAAGAACAAGTGATCCCGGGTCTCTTGTTCAGAGAGGCAAAGCTTGCAATTCACATCTACCTCGCTCATGGTTCTTTCCATTTCATATAACTATATGGTTTGATATGTATGTCAATTACTGCTGCATTTTTTGCTTTCAAGCCATGAACTTCTCTGTGCCTAAATACTATCAATTGTTTCCAGATTAACACTTGAATTTCTCCATTAACACTGAACTTTCTTTAGTACTAATTAAGCTGGACTCAGCAACTTTCCAAAGCGTCAGGAATTCAATCACGTTGAATTCTTCCTGATTCCTGAATTTTAGCCTTACCTCAACTATTGTGCTAGATATCCTTCTAGCACCAAAAACCTATCTGCTCCGACTTTTCATTTTTCTTGAAATATCCGTGTCCGACACCCTTATCTGATACATATTCGGACATAAGTATAAAAATATGACCCTCGAAATACATTGAAAACTTAAAATATTAAATATATCCTTGTCGAATACATATATGTATCCGATCCTCGCACAGTATCATAGCCAAAGACATAACCGTTAGTAACTCTCCAAGCTTACCACTACGTTAGATTTTTTCTAACAATTTGCCATAGAGTTCCGTTGACTTGGACTCTTTAAGCTCTCTTGTGTTGGGTTGGATTCATGTAATTATGGATTTTTTATTCTACGTAGGTTTATGGCAGCCCAAAGGCATTTGGCATCTAACGGTTTGGAGTCAAATTATTAACCATTCTATTAATTGATCAATTAATCAATATTAAAATCGGATTGGGTCTGATCCATACTTTATGGCTAAATTACTTGGCCCGGTTATGGATTATTTTTTGGTCTTAACGTATATTGACAAAAAATACCTTCAAATCCTAAAGAATTATAGGAAAGCTATACTTGAGTGGAATGAGAAGATAATAGTGGATTCAATTCTCTGTCTTGAAGATGATAGCCCTTTCGATGTGCAACCTTAGGGATTTGACCTAAAGATGTTGGTAATAACTCCAAGCGGGAGGGAAAGAACTAAAGATGAATTGAAGAGGCTTTTTTCTCATTGCAAAATCATCAAAATCCCTTTTTTCCACCCATCACATAAGCCTACGTCTGACTAGAGGTGGCAATTGGGCGGGTTCGAGCGGGTTCGGGTCGGTTCATTCGGGTTCGGGCTCATTCGGGTTCGGGTCCATCCGGGTTCGGGCTCATTCGGGTTCGGGTCCATTCGGGTTCGGGCTCATTCGGGTTCGGGCTCATTCGGGTTCGGGCCCATTCGGGTTCGGGCTCATTCGGGTTCGGGCCCATTCGGGTTCGGGTTCGGTCTGGGTTCGGGTATGTTTTACATCATTTTATTTTATATTAGATGTAATCATTTTTACGTAATTTAAATATTTATATCTAAAAACAAATTATTAATTTATTATTATTTTTATACTTTTGCTATTATATGATATTTTTAATTATATTTATTTTTTAAAATTAATATTTGTTAGCACCAAAAGAATAAGAAATTAATTTGTTATATAAAATCAAATTTTGAAATAATTTATTATAAAAAATATGATATATTATAAATTAATCATATTGATATTTAAAATAATTGATTTGATAAACTCGAATTTCAAAATATAAATACATTATAATTTATATTCACTATAAAATAAAAAAAACTTTTAAAATAAATCATGGCCTTCATCTATTCGTTTATATACTTATAAAATGCAAAACATTTATGCTTATAGTCAAGATATATATATATATATATATATATATATATATCGAGTACTTATATTTTTTTCATCAGTATAAAGTATAAATTATAAAGTAGTACTAAAAAATATAATTTATATTTAAATTATACGTAATAAATATATAATTAATATGATTATTTATTAATATATAATAAATATACCCAAAACCAAAAGGCCATAAAACCCAAAACCCCATTAAACCCACCCGCTAAAATAAAATCACATGAAAGCCATAATCCAATTAAACCCACCCTAACCTAACCGTATAAGTATAACCCAAAAGGCCAAAATAATTGAATTATTGTCAATTTTTTTACCCTTATAGATTAATTGAATTATTGTCAAATTTTTTTTCACATCTCTAAAATTTTCAAGAATTTAAAATATTTAGATTGTAAATTCATCATGATATGAGACGTTAAAGTTATAACTTATAAGTACAAAATATAATTTACTTTTTGATAAAATTATTATTTCATCATCACATATATATTGTAGCAACGGTTTTTAGCCCGGGTCGGATTCGAATCGGACCCGGGCCATTTGCAAACAGGGCCCGCTATTCAGCAGGCCCGATCTGCAGGCCTACTAGGCCTGCTGCCAAGCCCACCATCAGGCCACCAGGCCTACTACTCAGCAGGCCCAACTGGCCCAAATCCAACCCCTAACCTAACCAAGCAAACCTTAGCCTCCCTGCAACCCTAGCCACCATGGCAGCCTGCAACACGCCACCATTCCCCTACCCCTGCCAACCCCCTCCCAACACTCAACCACCCACCCATACTCAACCCTCTCCCAATACTCAACCACCCACCCACACTCAACCCCACCATAAAAACCCCCAAAATCGGTTTCCCAAGGAGGCCCCCAGATTCAGACCCCAAAACCAGATCGGACCCCCCTGTAGACACCTAATTTTGTCCGGGCCTTTTAAAGCAAATTTTGATTTGTCCCTCTCTCGGGTTTAATATTTTTGTAAAAGTCACGGTTGCGATTTTAGATTTTTAAAATGTTCTAAATTATATATATCTTTTTTAGCTTTAATTGTTCAAATAAAATCGGACCGTAAAGTTACCAATTTTAAACTTCAATTTAAACCCGAGGTGAAAAAAGTTTAATCTTGAGTGTTATTAGATTTTTAAATAAATATTTTAATTGAAAATATTAAAAAAAAAAAAAACAAAAAAAGACTTGAAAAAATAAAAGAGGGGGTAATTTAGACATTATACATTTTGATTAGAAATTGGCTATAAAAGGGTCGGTTTAAGAAAAGAGAAGGGGGCGGATTAAAAAGAAAGAGAGATGACGGCTAAAAAAGAAAGGAAAAAGAAAGCTTTGGTTTTCATGAAGCGCAGCTAAAAGGATAAAAGGAGAGGCAACTACAAGGGGTTTGAAAAAAAGAAAGAAAAAAATGATAAAGAAGGAAAACTCGAGATTTATTTGAAAAGAAAAGAGGAAGCATAAACCGTCTGGCGTTTCGTTTCATCTTGTCTCATCTGGTCACCGACTTGTTAAAACAAAGAAGCCAATCTCTACAAGCAAAACCAAACGAACTTCGGTTGTTTTCGATTTGGTGGCCAATCCATGGACGTTCGCGTGAAGGAAGAGATTATGGAAACCTTAAGTGCACAAAGATGGAAACTAAACGGCGTAGTACAGGAACAACCTGCCTCGGTCATCGAGCTCAGCAGCAGTAGCAGCGACTCAGACTCAGACTCGGACTCGAGCGATGACTCAAATGACCCGGATGAGAACAATAATGCAGACAGCATCGTTGCTGCAGGGGAAGGACCTGAAGGTAGGGCTTCGAAGAAGAGGAAGGTGAATGACGTTGATTTTTTTTGCTACCATTGGGGTTTTTGGCTCCTCTACCACCGGATTATCCAGCTCTCTTTCCGTTGGCCTCTGATATGGCGGTTGAGGACGTTCCCGTGATTCTGGGACAGGCGATCTGATGAGGAGATGTTTGAGATCATCCGTAGTGCAATTTCCAGTGGTATCCTCTCTTCTAATACATCTGTTTTTGCCTGCACAGTTGGTCAGAAACCTAGCAAAGCCAAGTATTGTTTTAATGACCCAGCTGAGGTTGTAATCATGCTCGATGCTCTTGCGGAAGCTTCAGACCCTGAACCCTTCTCGGATACCGAATCAGAAGGCTCCCTTTGAAATAATCCTCCATGGGTTTATATCAAATTTTGGGCCTGTTATCCTTTTGGCCAGTTGGGAAGAATGCCATCCTGAACTGTGATGAAGAAAAAAAAAACCAGTCATTTTAGTATGAACATCTTCAAGAAGAAAACATCTCCCAAAGATGCTTTGCGGACGAGCAAGAGAGAAATGGCCGTTGCAACCCGAGGCATTGAACGGGAGATTGCATCTCTTCAGCTGGAGGAAAAGAAATTGGTGGCAGAGATCAAGAAGACGGCCAAAACTGGAAACGAGGCTGCTACTAGAATTTTAGCTCGCCAGCTTGTACGACTGCGGCAACAAATAATTAATTTGCAGGGGAGTCGTGCCCAAATTAGAGGTGTCACAACTCATACACAGGCATTACATGCCAGTACCTCAATATCTACAGGAATGAAATGTGCAACTAAGGCAATGGTGGCGATGAACAAGCAAACGGCTCCCATGACTCAAGCAACAGTAAAACCTGAGCAAGTTGAAAGAACAATAGAGGAAACTGAGCAACAGTCTATAGATAATCATGAGACTACCGATGCCGAGTTAGGTAAAGTTGAGAGTTTCGAAGCAGATATTGATATGGAACCTGCTAAAGAGGAGAATAAGCAACCTTCTGATGAGGTGCCCCAGCAAGAGGTTGATGATGGTTCAACTGTTACTCGCAAAATGGAGGTTCCTAATGCTAAGGTTGGTGTTCTCATTGGCAAGGCAGGGGATATTATAAGGTACCTGCAATACAACTCTGGGGCAAAAATTCAAATTATGAGGGATGCAGATGCTGATCGGGGTGCTCCAACAAGGCCTGTGGAAATAATAGGGACTTCGAGTAGTATAATCAGGGCTGAGAAGCTTACAAATGCTGTCATAGCAGAGGCTGATGCTGGGGGTTCTCCATCCTTTGTAGCTAGGGGTCTTGGTACCGCACAGGCTATTGGAACTGCTGATCATATTGAGATACCAGTTCCAATTGAGAAGGTTGGTTTAATCATTGCTAGAGGTGGGGAAACCATCAAAAGACTGCAGTCCAGGTCAGTGGCTTGCGTTCAGTTGATACCTCTAAATCTTCCAGAACGGGAAGCTTATCTGCACTTTTGCATGTGACGACATTGGAGTTGCAGAGCTTGGTTTCACCAAGATTCGAAATTTATTGATGAATTCTTGTAATGTTGCTAGAGGATATCTCTGTGTGGGGGGAGTTAGTTTATGGAAAAGCAAAATGAGAAAGAAAAGGGAGTTGCATGGGAGCTTGTGAATGAGTCCAGGTGCCTCTCGATCCATTTAGAAAGATCATGCAGTGGCGTTGGAAGTTGTGCATAATACCCACGCATATATATATATATATATATATTTTCAAAATGGATTTATCCTTTACCTGTCTCCAATATTCAAATATGCGGTGGTGGTAATTTAAGGAGTCATTTGAGGGTGTTGTGCACCGGGATCTTAAACCTGAGAATTTCTTGTTTATGTCAAAGGATGAAAATTCACAATTGAAGGCTATAGACTTTGGCTTGTCAGATTTTGTGAAGCCAGATGAAAGGCTTAATGACATTGTTGGTAGTGCATATTATGTAGCACCAGAAGTTCTACATAATTCTTACAGTACGGAAGCAGATGTCTGGAGTATAGGTGCGATTGCATATATTCTGTTGTGTGGTAGTCGTCCATTCTGGGCCCGAACAGAGTCTGGGATTTTTCGAGCTGTTTTGAAAGCTGATCCAAGTTTTGATGAAGCATCTTGGCCACATGCTGTCTTCGAGAAGTCCCTCCAATGCACATTTTCAACTCTTGAAGAGTACCTTGAGTTGTTCCTCACCTGAGTAGATGGCTTGAGGCGTAGAATTTCATCAGCTAGAGGAGACGATGTGTTGAACTATTCATTGATTAGGGAATCTTTTAAGCAAGCAGCAGATTACTTATCATCACACATGAAGAACTCTGATGGTTTATTGCGTTTGCATGCTTATTGGGCCCGTTTAGAGTTGAAATTGGGCAATGATTTAATTGCAGCTCGTGGTGTTTGGGAGAGCTTGCTTAGAACCTGGTTTGACTATTCAAAGCTTGCATGAATTATTTTTTAAGTTATTTAACTATGTGATGTTTCACAGGTTTTATGAACGTATCCGTCTCTACAGTGGTTCAATGTTGGAAGCATGGCAAAGTTATATAGCAATGGAAATTGAATTAGGCCATATAAATGAAGCCAGGGCCATATATAGGAGATGCTATAGCAAAAAAATTTAGTGGAACAGGTTCAGAGGAAATCAATGCAATCTTGGGGGAGAAAAGAAAAAGAGGATTTTGTATGGGAAAATAGGAAGTGGTTTTTGCTAAAGGGACAAGTACAAGGTAGTATTCTTTTATTTTATTTTATGTTTATTGTGCTTGCTTTGGACATAATATATTATGGTGTATATTTGGTGTTTGATAATTTACTCTTATACGGCTAATGTTGCTTGCTTTGGACATGGTCTATTGTGGTGCATGCCTTAATGTCATTTTCCACATTCATAACATTTTAATAAATAAGGCAATATTCTCGAGTTCAATAATTCATGGTTTTCTCTGCCGGGTCTGCCGGAGAGGTTATCATTCATTATTAACGAAGGAATACCCTTTTCTAAAATAAAATGATTTGAATTTTTTTTTTGAAATGAATAAAACTTTCTATGTTTTGTCGGATCTGCCGAGGAACTTGAAAAGATTTTGGTATTAATAAACTCCGAGTCATTTTAAGCCATTTCACATGCCATATCATTTTATGTCATCCATATGCCATGTCATTTTGCTTGTCATGTCAATTTCATTCACATGCCATGTCATCTTATGCCATGTCACATGCCATGTCATTTTATGTCATCCATATGCCATGTCATCTTGCTTGTCATGTCGATTTCATTCACATGCCATGTCACATGCCATGTCATTTTATGTCATCCATTATGCCATGTCATTTTGTTTGCCATGTCGATTTCATTCACATGCCATGTCATCTTATGCCATGTCATTTAGGTTTAAATCCATGCATTTCATGCATTATGTTTGCCGCATTATTTCATGCATTTCATATTCATGCCACTTGAATAATGACTTGAGCCAATTAATGGTTCAAAGTCATGCTCTCTTGAGCACATTTGTGGAAAATTAAGTTTGTCAAATTGATTATTCTACCTTTGTGATTTTTTTATTTAGCCAATTTTTATCTAACTTTCAAAAAGTCCTAGCTATTGTTTGTAAATCATTTTATGAGTTTCAAATATTTTACTTTGGTTTTTAAATGATTTTATCAAAAGCAAAATGTGTTGACAAAGCATTTTTTTCTCCTCCAAAAACTCGTACATATCTGATTTTTCTGGGAATTCATCTTTGATCAGAAAATTAAGCCAATTTTTTATCGTGTAGTTTTACATGTCCTGAGTCTCCAATATTTGTTTTAAAATTTTTAAAAATAGGGTAAAAAATCGTGGATTAAAACTGGGCAGTGGAGTCAGAATTGAATTTAAAGAAAAACAAAGTAGTTTTTTTTCCTCCAAAAACTCGTACATCTATGATTTTTCTGGGAATTAATCTTTGATCAGAAAATTAAGCTGATTTGTTTTCGTGTAGTTTTACATGTCCTGAGTCCCCAATATTTTTTTTTTTAGAATTTTTGGAAGTTTTAAAAATTGGGTAAAAAATCATGGATTAAAACTGGACAGTGGAGTCAGAATTGAATTTAAAGAAAAACCATTTTTCTGTTTTGGTTAATTTACTTAGAGTGGGCTGATTAGGAGGGTTAGCTACTGACTTAGGATAATTTCTAAGCCTTTTTAGACTTTAAAAATGGTTTTTCAAGTCCCGGGTTAAGGAGAGTCAAGTCCGGATTTTTTTAAACTTAGGAAATTAGAACCATTTAAAAAAATTTTAGCCCAGTTTTTTATTGTTAATTCAAGCTTTTCAAAATTGTTTTCAAACAATCACAAGGTATTTTGGCTTTAGAATATTTAATTTGACATATTTTCTTAAGGTAGCCGGATATCTTTTTAGATATACGGATTTCCTTAATTAAAGGAAAAAAATACATTTCATGCATTGCATTTTTATATTCATGCATTTTATATGTGATTCTTGCCATAATAATTTCTATGATATTGTTGTTATTTTGATTTATATTTTTTGATGTTACATAGTTTATTATATGGTTTTGAATATTTCATGATATCCTATGCTTTTATTTAGTTATTTTTATTTGGTATACACTATGTCATGCATATACATATTCATTTATTTTAAATGTTTTCAAAAAGATAATGGTTTTCAATAAAAATAAAGATATTCCCGAGTTAAAATAATTCATGAGTTCTCTACCGGGTTTGCTGGAGGGAATTTCATCAATTATCATTAATAAAGGAATATCTTTCTTTCAAAAAAAAGAATGATTCGGAAAGTTTTTTAAAACTAATAAAAATTTCTATATTTTGCCACGTTTGTTAGGGAATATAGGAAAATTTTGAATTTATAAATTCCGGATCATTTTCAATAAAAAAAAATAAAATTATTTTTCTTTAAATTGGGAATTAATTTGAAATACTAAATTTAAAACCAACTTTTACCGAGACTTGAGATAACACACGATTAATAAGGTACCGATTTATACGGGCGTTGTGGGGGTGCTAATCCTTCCCCGCACGTAACCGACTCCCGAACCCGCTTCTTTGATTTCTCTGGTTTAAACGCAGACTTGAAATTGGTTTTAAAATGTTTTAATTAATTTTTAAAATATTTTATAAAACCGGTTTTAATAGGTGGCCGATCACACCTAGCTAAAAAAGATTGGTGGCGACTCCATGTCTTTTTCAAGGTCATTTTCAAAACCTTCATTTTTTTAGAGGAATTAAGTCGACTTTTTCTCGATTTTTTTTTAATGTCATGCCTAAGGAATAATAAAGTCTTGCGATGAGACGTCGTTATTTTTTTTAGGTTGCGACAGCTTGGCGACTCCACTGGGGAAATATTAGAGAGTCAGGCCTAGAATTAGTCGTGTGTTATCAAAGTCTCGGTTTTGTTGGTTTAATTGGTATTTAATTTTAATTCCCACATTTTTTTAATAAGGAGAATTTTAAAAATAATAAAATGTTTTTAAATATGTTCATACTCATGTGCATGCATTTTATTTTTGTTCTCTAGTATTTAAGGTTGTATATTATAATTGCTTGTCGGTTAATGCGTTACACTATTCTTGAATGTTTTAATTGCTAGGGCATTTAGAATAAGGTTTGTAGAATAGGTAGTGAAAGGTTTGATATTCCTCCACACACACTACACGTGCATTTGCATAACATGAATCCTCTACCCGGATTCCGTCCTTTTAAGTGGAAGTAAAGTAACTACGCCTTCGTGATTAATCCTCCGTATGGGCTAGTGAAACACTTCCGGAGTATAAAGTACCTAATGCCTTCGTGATGATCCTCCGCATGGGCATGGGAAAATATACTCTAACGAATTGAACCCGCTTTTATCGGGGTGCCTTACTAGCCTTCACCGGCGACAGTGAGGAACAATTCGGGGCCTTAGAACCGATTCACCCTCATATAGTGAACCTAAGCGAAGCCATGCCGGATTTTCGTTAGATATACCGAAAATAGGAACACATGGAGGGACATTTCTAAACTTTTTGTTACCTATCTTACACTCCGAATAAGTGTGGTAGATCGGGCAACGATGTACGTACATCGCCCGTAATAAATGTGATACTCCGCCTCGAAGGCATCGTGATGCCTAAATAAGCAGATATTGTTGGGGCAGATGTTCATTAGCTGTTTTTTTTATAAAATAAAAAAAAAATCCTTTTTCAAACATTTTTGCATGTTGCACATTTCATGCATGTGTGAATAGAGCATGTACATTTTTGGTTGTATTATTGATCTCATTCTTTGCAATAAACAGTTGGTAATTTCACTTGATGATTTCATAAAACCGGTAGTGTCACATGAACATTTGCATATGGTACCATAGTGGGATCCACCCTGAAATTCTTTTGAAAATAATGTGATTGGTTTTTCATAAATAAAAAAAAAAACACAAAAAAAACATGTTAAAAAAGAAATCATAAATTTGGAGGCAAATCTTGCATAATGAGATTTTTGAATAATCAAGGTTTAGGTCCCACCAATTTCGTGTAACCATTGATTTCTTTGTATATACCTTTGTGTTAATTCATTTATTTTTGCATGTATCATTTTGACATCATGTTGTAGTCATAGCATGCATGGTCATTCATTGTAAGATACGTTTATGACATGCACAGTCATTATCTGTATATACCTGGCATTAGATTGCATCCATAGCATACATAGTCATCATAATTTCTCTGTATATGTTCATGCATTAATCATCAGTTTATTCATGCACATAGGAATAGAGCATGTACATTCATAATTGTATTATTAATCTCATGACATTTTCATTTGCATGGAAGGGGTTCGAGATATGAGGAATGAATCGGAGGAACGATTGGTTGCTTTGGAACGCAATCAAGAGGAATATGGACATGAAATCTGAGAGGTGAAGGAACAACTTGCCAAATTGCTGAAAATGGTTGAGGATATGGGTAACAGTAAAAAGGAACTTTCTCAGGGCTTCGCATCATCTTCGGATCAACCAAAACCATTAGGTCCAGAACATACAATCTTTGCTGGATCCTGCACTTGTCAATGTCACAAAGGTTGCAATCCTGATGAAATTGTGGACAAAATCATGAAAATAATTAAACCTGAAAGCCTGATACCAAAGACAGAAACCTCGAATCCAGTACCATACCTGCAAACTGTTCTAGGTCCAAACCAGTATCCCCACCCTACTATGGTCCAATCGTCCATTGGGATGACCACTACGGGATTCCAGAATCCCACACCATCACCAACAACTGCCAGTTCATACTATTTCCCTCATCAATCACCTTATCCAGTACCTGGGATAGGAACCTCGAGCTATGTACAACCTCCAAAGGCCCCGTGTCCAAATCCATACCCTTACCATGCTGTTCCGCCACATCCCCATGTAAACACTCCGGTTCGAACCTTAGTGCTACCACCAAGTGCCCCAACTCCTAGGCCATGTGTGACTAAGAAACAATCCCAGAATAAGACCCAAACGCATTTTGATCCCATTCCAATCAGCTACCAAGAGCTCCTCCCTATACTGATCCAAAATCACATGGTTGCCTGTGTCCCATTGAAACCCCTGTTACCACCATATCCAATGTGGTATAATCCAAATGAAAGATGTGATTATCACTGTGTAATTGTTGTCCATAGCATCGAAGATTGTATAGCAGTCAAAAGGAAAGTGCAAGCTCTCATAGATGCCAAGTGGTTGGATCCAACGACACTGATTGATAAAGGACTGGGAAAACGCCATTAGGATTGGGAGATTTACAGCATTGAGGTGGAAAGACTTCGGTCTTATATGATGTAATAGGATTTCACTTTTTCAGTAGCCGGCTCTTATAGCCTTAGGATGCTAGGAAGAATAAAGTGCTTGTAAAGACAGTTTTAACTATTGCTCAAATTTTGTAAAACATGGTTTATACCATTGTGAACATTGATATGGGAATGAATTGAGTATGCTTCAAATTTATAAGATGTTGATGATTAAGTTCCTCCGATTCTTATTTCCTCCGTGATATCTTCCCCTTTGCATTTTGCATCCCATCAATTATTTGTCAGGTTGCATTCATAACAAACATAGTCAGCATAATTTCTTTGTATATGTTCATGCATTAATTTGCTTATTACATACATCATGTTAGCATTAGGTCGCATTCATGACACACATGGTTAGCATGATTTTCTTTGTATATACTCTATATCAATCATTCATTGTTTGCATGTATCATAATTGACACCGTGTTGCATTCATAGGATATATGATCATTCATTGGGAAACATGCTAAAATGCACATGATCAGTCATTGCATATATCCATGTGTTGATTTGTTTATTCTTTGTTTGCAACATGTTGGCATTGTGATTGCATTTATCACATATATGGTCAGCATGTTTCCATTGTACATATCCATACATCATATTGTTTAGGCTTCACATGCATCAAATTGCATTCATGGCTCATTCATCATGACATACATTTGGGGGAAATAAAATAGAAGTTGGCTTGGCTTTAGGAGTCTTTGAAAGAATTTCCATTTCAAATCAGAAGAAGTACTGAGTACACTTTTAATACAGGCTGGTGCTATGGAGGATGAACAAGTTGCCCGAATGGAAAAAATGGAAAGGGAACAGAGAGAATTGCGAGAACAGCTAGCAAAATCTCAAGCAGAATCTAAGGATCAGATGACTAAACTGATGGAGCTAATGTCTGCTGTAATCAAGGGAAAAGGATACACCGAAAACTTTGTCACCGGAGAAGGGTTAGAGGTACAAAAGGGCCAAGATGAGGTCGCAATAAGTGATGCCCAGAACACTGTTAACCCCGTCAATGTCCTAAACTCAGATGATCCAGCTGAACAGGCAAAGTTGAAAAGGGTTGCAGTAAATGAGGTTGAGTTGGCAGATTCTCAAGGGAAATATCAGTTGTTAGATGAAAGGCTCCGGGCAATAGAAAGAACAGATGTATTCGGGAGTGTGGAGGCGAAAGAACGATGCTTGGTCCTCGATTTAGTCATTCCTCCTAAGTTCAAGATCCCTGACTTTGTGAAATATGACGGGACGACCGATCCATCAGCCCACATCACTATGTTCTGCCGAAAGATGACAAGTCAGATAGATAATGATAAGCTTTTAATTCACTGCTTTCAGGATAGCCTCAGCGGGTCCGCAATTAGGTGGTATAGTCAGTTGAGCAAGGATCAGATTCGCTCTTGGAATGATTTGGCTGGGGCTTTTCTAAACCAGTACAAGCATATGACCGACAGGACACTTGATCGTCTCACTTTGCAAAATATGGAGAAAAAAGCTACTGAGAGCTTCAAAGAATATGCACAACGGTGGATGAGCCTGGCTGCCCAAGTACAACCGCCCTTGACACAAAAAGAAATCACTATCCTTTTTGTGAATACACTGCAGGCCCCGTACTATGACAGACTCGTCGCCAATGCTTCGAAGAATTTTGCGGACATGGTAATTTCAGGGGAGATGATTGAGAATGCTATCAAGAATGGGAAACTTGAAAGAGAAGGAACATCCAATACCGAGAGAAATAAGGCACCAAGAAAGAAAGAGGAAGATGTCCAAACTATGGAAGATTTCATCCCATATTCCCAATTTCCCTCATACCAATCATGTTACCCTACTGAGGTATCTCCAAGCCTTTATCCTTACCTACCTACCCAAACACCTAATCCTATACCAGCCCTTGCAACAAGGCCTACTTCTAGAAAACGACCGCGAGAAAATCAAGAAAGAATTCCAATCCCCATCCCGGACTTACTGCCATTACTAATAAAGAATCAGTACCTTACCCCGGTACCTTTGAAAATAGCTCCGAATCCATCAGCAAGGAGTTATGACCCTGACAGCAAGTATGATTATCACCTAGGGGTAGTTGGGCATTCAACTGAAAAATGCAGACAACTGAAGGAAAGGATTGAAAGTCTTATCCGTGATGGTATTTTGACACCGGAGCTTATCGATCAATGGAAGGCCACTTAGCCCTAAATTAATTTCTTTCAGGGTTTTAGGGGGAGAATTACTACCTTTGAAGGATGTCAATAGGAGCATTTTTGACGCATGTAGTTTTATACACTGTGATGATGAAAGAACTTGTCTCATGTTAACATCTACATGAATTAAATGAATTTTAAATGCTTTGTGTTTGTTGTGTTTTAAATAAACGTGAATTTACAAAAACAAGCATTAAGGAAGTTTTAATAATGGATAGTCTCAAGAAGATTGATGATCAGTGTTAGAAATGACCCAACACCATCCCCCTCTTTTTTGGGCTTCTCTATACCTAAACCTTGAATCAATAACACTTGAAAGACCTAATGCTTCAAGGAAAAATGAATGAAAAAAGAGAAGCATTGTCATTGCAAAATAAGCAAGGATGTAAATCCTAGTCTAGGCTATGAACAAAGGAACGAACTTTTTGAAATTTTTCGAATTCCTTGAAATTCAAACAAATGAGACATTCTTTCAAGAGTCTAGATTTTGATAATTTGGTGTGTGTCAAGATTGTGCTAAAACCATTCATGACCTTTCCCAATAACCACAAAACACTAATTGCCCAAACATCACTTCATGATTGACATCATGGGGCACAATGATTAAACTAGATTATCCCTTGTCCCAGAGAAAACCTGTTTTTGGGTCGTATTTTCCTTGTCTCTTCAAAGAACTCAGATTGGAAACTCAGCCTTTTCAAAACAGACCTAGACTTGCCATGTTCCTCGTTGATACAAATTCTAATGGTGAATCAAATTGGGGCATCATATGTGGAAATGATGGATACATGGTGAATAAGGATGGACTAAACGCATGAATCATTAGGGCATGCGACGAAAAAAAAACAAAAAAAAAAAAGAAAAAAGAAAAAAAGAAAAATTATGATATCATGCATATGAGAATTCGGATGATTCCAAAGTGCAAAATGAAATTCTGAATATCTATTTCCCCTGAGGATTGCTTTTCAATGAGAATATTTGGGCTTGATATGATGAATGGCCATCTTTCATATCCCTTTCACAAGAAAAAAATTATTATCCATAGTCACCCCTTTTGAGCCAAAAGAATTCTTTCTTCTTTGAACCCTGATCAAGGATCACCCTCTACACTGGGGGGCAAATGCGAGAAAATATCTTTTTAAAGATCATTTAAAAATGAGTCCTAGCTCAAAGACAGATGCAAAGCAAATGAAGTTTCGAATAAATACAGGCTCACTTTGTCAAAGAAAAAGGAAGAGATGGCGAGATGAAAGCCAAGAAAAACAAAAGAAAACAAAAAAAAAAAGTGTGTGAAAAAGCGATTACAAATGAAAGCCAAAAGCAAGGAAGAAAAAAGCAAAGTCAAAAGGAATGAAAAGACCAAAAAGGACATGCTTCAAAGAAAATCCTCTTCAAGAAAGGATCCTTGATCTGATTACCCTCAAACACATATTTTGGGCCTATTTATCCTTTCTTTCTGAACCCTGAGCCATGGCCTACATTACGTGCTTTAAAAGTCCATTTTGATCAAGCATGAATGTTTAATTTGAAGGGTTTTCCTCAGATTTTATCCCTTCTCATCAAATTCTCATTTCACTAAGGAAGAATTTAGAATTCTCAAGTGCATGGTAAAAAAAAAAAAAAGAGAAAAATTGAAAAGAATGGGACTCTAGGGCGAAAACCCAAAAAACGGGCGGTCTAGAGTAGAATGGGAATTTTTGATGCCATCGATGATAGTGCCGATACCCCAAAAGAAAAGATCTTATTAAAGGAGTGGTCATCGAGGAACATCTAGGAATTCCTGAACCCCCCAAATTGTCAGCTCTCATTCGGATGATTGTCTTCAAAAACTAAAACGTTGTTCCCAAGATTAAACTTTCCGGTTTAAACATCCCAGCCAATCTTGATGCTTGTCAAAATGCCTTGATATGGAAACTAAAAGAATGTTGAATTTGTTTGGTTCTCAATGAATTCATGATTTATAAAACCTGTTCCATTTGTGAGCCTAGAAGGGATATACATTTTTGTCATGAAGTTTTCCTGGAAAAGACAGAATCTAGTTATACCAAGCCTTGCCAATCCCAGTTAAAAACCCCAGATTGACACTTAGAGAAATTTCTAACAATAATCATCAATCTTCAAAAGATTTGTACATCACACATTGTGGGGTTAATATTTTTTGTTCAGAAGTTTTCAAAATGCGAAAACAAATAATGAGATTTTTTTAAATACCCATTTTGATGTTGACATGAGACAAGGATTTTTCTAACCCAAAGATATAGAACTGCCAGGATAGGTCTTGACTTACAGATATGAGAAGAAGATATCGAACCCAGTTCAGATCTCTGTTGATGAAAGTTTGAAAACTGTTGGGGCAAAGAGAATAGCCAAAATGAATTGAAGATATACTCTGATTTGAAGAGGAAAAATGAATTTGAAAGGCTAAGCCAAAGTCTAGAAAAACAACCGGGGGCATTTGCATCACTCATGAGCACTCATCTCTTTATCGAGCTTTTGCATCTGCATAGTGTCGGCAAGCATTTGCATCATTCATGGGTATTTTCATTGGCATTATCCATAAGCATTTGCATTTTACCTTTACATTTACATTCTTCATGGAATTCGCATTTGTGTCATCTCAAGCAATTGCATCATTTCTAGAATCATTGCATTTTCATTATTGTGTGGTAATTGTAGTTACACCATTCATAAACCAGTTACATGAACACAATTAGTAGGGGCATCTGCATCATGAAACATGGGCATCAATCCAGGCCATTTGCATTTGCACTAAGAAATATTTTACATTTGCATATTGAAGCATGAGCACCTTGTTAAAAGACATGTGCATCTGCATCATTTCTCAAAGCTTCTGGTGGGGATATCCAGAATTTTCCAGTTTTAAAAGTGAACAAGTCTTCGGTGGTGATAGCTGAAGCCTCTGTTGGAGATATCCAGGGTTTTATAATTCTGAAAAATGAGAAATCTTCTTTTGGAGGAGTTACCAAGAATTTTATTCAACATGTGCATCTACATCAAGAAGCATTTGCATCAATCTAAGTTAGTTGAATCTGCATCAAGAAAGTTTACATCAAATCAAGTCATTTACATTTGCATCAAAGACATTTGCACCAATCTAAGTCATTTCAATCTACATCAAGAAGCGTTTGCATCAACTAAAAACATTTGCATTTGCATCATGAAGCATTTGCATCATCTCTTAAAGCTGTCAGGTATAATCGAACTCGTTTTGCTTCTCAAATGAGTCGAGCCCCGAGATCATCGTCGAGGTACTCTTTTTTTTTATTATTATGAATAAGTCTTCGGTGGTGATAGCTGAAGCCTCTGGTGGAGATATCCAGAGTTTTAAAATCCTTTGAAAAGGTAGAAAGTTTTCGGTGGTGATAGCTGAAGCTTCTAGAGGTGATACCCAAAATTTTTTACAGTTTTAAAAATGAGCAAGACTTTGGTGGCGATAGCCGAAGCTTCTGGAGGTGATACCCAGAATTTTTTATAGTTTTAAAAATGAGCAAGACTTTGGTGGTGATAGCCGAAGCTTTTGGAGGAGATACCCAGAATTTTAAACACAGCTGAGAAAAAGACAGGTTAAAGCCTTGAGATCACCGTCGAGGTATTTCCTTTTGTTTTAAATCGAATTCATTCTGTTTTATCAAATGAGTCGAGCCTTGAGACCACCGTCGAGGTATTTTCTTTTGTTTTAAATCGAATTCATTCTGTTTTATCAAAATGAGTCGAGCCTTGAGACCGCCGTCAAGGTATTTTCTTTTGTTTTAAATCGAATTCATTCTGTTTTATCAAATGAGTCGAGCCTTGAGACCGCCGTCAAGGTATTTCCTTTTGTTTTAAATCGAATTCATTCTGTTTTATCAAATGAGTCGAGCCTTGAGACCGCCGTCAAGGTATTTCCTATTGTTTTAAATCGAATTCATTCTGCTTTATCAAATGAGTCGAGCCTCGAGACCACCGTCGAGGTATTTCCTTTTGTTTTAAATCGAATTCATTCTGTTTTATCAAATGAGTCGAGCCTTGAGACCGCCGTCAAGGTATTTCCTTTTGTTTTAAATCGAATTCATTCTGTTTTATCAAATGAGTCGAGCCTTGAGACCGCCGTCGAGGTATTTCGTTTTGTTTTAAATCGAATTCATTCTGTTTTATCAAATTAGTCGAGCCTCGAGACCACCGTTGAGGTATTTCGTTTTGTTTTAAATCGAATTCATTCTGTTTTATCAAATGAGTCGAGCCTCGAGACCGCCGTCGAGATATTTCCTTTTGTTTTAAATCGAATTCATTCTGTTTTATCAAATGAGTCGAGCCTCGAGACCACCGTCGAGGTATTTCCTGTTGTTTTAAATCGAATTCATTCTGTTTTATCAAATGAGTCGAGCCTTGAGACCACCGTCAAGGTATTTCCTTTTGTTTTAAATCGAATTCATTCTGTTTTATCAAATGAGTCGAGCCTTGAGACCGCCGTCGAGGTATTTCCTTTTGTTTTAAATCGAATTCATTCTGTTTTATCAAATGAGTTGAGCCTCGAGACCACCGTCGAGGTATTTCCTTTTGTTTTAAATCGAATTCATTCTGTTTTATCAAATGAGTCGAGCCTTGAGACCACCGTTGAGGTATTTTGTTTTGTTTTGAATCGAATTCATTCTGTTTTATCAAATGAGTCGAGCCTTGAGACCGCCGTCGAGGTATTTCCTTTTGTTTTAAATCGAATTCATTCTGTTTTATCAAATGAGTTGAGCCTCGAGACCACCGTCGAGGTATTTCCTTTTGTTTTAAATCGAATTCATTCTGTTTTATCAAATGAGTCGAGCCTCGAGACCACCGTTGAGGTATTTCCTTTTGTTTTAAATCGAATTCATTCTGTTTTATCAAATGAGTCGAGCCTCGAGACCACCGTTGAGGTATTTTGTTTTGTTTTAAATCGAATTCATTCTGTTTTATCAAATGAGTCGAGCCTCGAGACCACCGTTGAGGTATTTCCTTTTGTTTTTAAATCGAATTCATTCTGTTTTATCAAATGAGTCGAGCCTTGAGACCGCCGTCAAGGTATTTCCTTTTGTTTTAAATCGAATTCATTCTGTTTTATCAAATGAGTCGAGCCTTGAGACCACCGTTGAGGTATTTTGTTTTGTTTTGAATCGAATTCATTCTGTTTTATCGAATGAGTCGAGCCTTGAGACCATCGTCGAGGTATTTCCTTTTGTTTTAAATCGAATTCATTCTGTTTTATCAAATGAGTCGAGCCTTGAGACCATCGTCGAGGTATTTCCTTTTGTTTTAAATCGAATTCATTCTGTTTTATCAAATGAGTCGAGCCTTGAGACCATCGTCGAGGTATTTCCTTTTGTTTTAAATCGAATTCATTCTGTTTTATCAAATGAGTCGAGCCTCGAGACCACCGTCGAGGTAGTTTCTTTTGTTTTAAATCGAATTCATTCTGTTTTATCAAATGAGTCGAGCCTCGAGACCACCGTCGAGGTATTTCCTTTTGTTTTAAATCGAATTCATTTTGTTTTATCAAATGAGTCGAGCCTCGAGACTACCGTCGAGGTATTTCCTTTTGTTTTAAATCGAATTCATTCTGTTTTATCAAATGAGTCGAGCCTTGAGACCATCGTTGGGGTATTTCCTTTTGTTTTAAATCGAATTCATTCTGTTTTATCAAATGAGTCGAACCCTGAGACCGTCATCAAAGACCGTCGGGCACAATTTCAAAGACCTCCGGGCACCTATTTTAAAGACCTCCGGGAACCAGTTTTTTTAAGACCTCCGGGCACAATTTTAAAGACCTTCGGGCATAAATTTTTCTTTTGAAAATCGATTTCGTTTCCTGAAGACGAATCGAGCCTTGTTTAGGCAGGGAATTCAAATTAAGGACAAAATCTTCAATTTATTGTTTTAAAAAAAATAAAATAAAATAAAAAAGAGAAAATTTGAAAAAAGAGAAAAAAATAGAAAAAAAAAAGAAAAAAAAAAGTAGAAAATGAAAAATGAAAAATGCAAAAATGTATGAAGAAATGAAAAAGAAAACCCCTTTCCTTTCCTTCACATGTGATTCTATAGACCGGACAAAATTGTTGTCTATTTTATCTTTGCCTGATTCCTGATTCTCAGCAATAGCCAAAGAGGGGCAGCTGTAGACACCTAATTTTGTCCGGGCCTTTTAAAGCAAATTTTGATTTGTCCCTCTCTCGGGTTTAATATTTTTGTAAAAGTCACGGTTGCGATTTTAGATTTTTAAAATGTTCTAAATTATATATATCTTTTTTAGCTTTAATTGTTCAAATAAAATCGGACCGTAAAGTTACCAATTTTAAACTTCAATTTAAACCCGAGGTGAAAAAAGTTTAATCTTGAGTGTTATTAGATTTTTAAATAAATATTTTAATTGAAAATATTAAAAAAAAAAACAAAAAAAGACTTGAAAAAATAAAAGAGGGGGTAATTTAGACATTATACATTTTGATTAGAAATTGGCTATAAAAGGGTCGGTTTAAGAAAAGAGAAGGGGGCGGATTAAAAAGAAAGAGAGATGACGGCTAAAAAAGAAAGGAAAAAGAAAGCTTTGGTTTTCATGAAGCGCAGCTAAAAGGATAAAAGGAGAGGCAACTACAAGGGGTTTGAAAAAAAGAAAGAAAAAAATGATAAAGAAGGAAAACTCGAGATTTATTTGAAAAGAAAAGAGGAAGCATAAACCGTCTGGCGTTTCGTTTCATCTTGTCTCATCTGGTCACCGACTTGTTAAAACAAAGAAGCCAATCTCTACAAGCAAAACCAAACGAACTTCGGTTGTTTTCGATTTGGTGGCCAATCCATGGACGTTCGCGTGAAGGAAGAGATTATGGAAACCTTAAGTGCACAAAGATGGAAACTAAACGGCGTAGTACAGGAACAACCTGCCTCGGTCATCGAGCTCAGCAGCAGTAGCAGCGACTCAGACTCAGACTCGGACTCGAGCGATGACTCAAATGACCCGGATGAGAACAATAATGCAGACAGCATCGTTGCTGCAGGGGAAGGACCTGAAGGTAGGGCTTCGAAGAAGAGGAAGGTGAATGACGTTGATTTTTTTTGCTACCATTGGGGTTTTTGGCTCCTCTACCACCGGATTATCCAGCTCTCTTTCCGTTGGCCTCTGATATGGCGGTTGAGGACGTTCCCGTGATTCTGGAACAGGCGATCTGATGAGGAGATGTTTGAGATCATCAGTAGTGCAATTTCCAGTGGTATCCTCTCTTCTAATACATCTGTTTTTGCCTGCACAGTTGGTCAGAAACCTAGCAAAGCCAAGTATTGTTTTAATGACCCAGCTGAGGTTGTAATCATGCTCGATGCTCTTGCGGAAGCTTCAGACCCTGAACCCTTCTCGGATACCGAATCAGAAGGCTCCCTTTGAAATAATCCTCCATGGGTTTATATCAAATTTTGGGCCTGTTATCCTTTTGGCCAGTTGGGAAGAATGCCATCCTGAACTGTGATGAAGAAAAAAAAAACCAGTCATTTTAGTATGAACATCTTCAAGAAGAAAACATCTCCCAAAGATGCTTTGCGGACGAGCAAGAGAGAAATGGCCGTTGCAACCCGAGGCATTGAACGGGAGATTGCATCTCTTCAGCTGGAGGAAAAGAAATTGGTGGCAGAGATCAAGAAGACGGCCAAAACTGGAAACGAGGCTGCTACTAGAATTTTAGCTCGCCAGCTTGTACGACTGCGGCAACAAATAATTAATTTGCAGGGGAGTCGTGCCCAAATTAGAGGTGTCACAACTCATACACAGGCATTACATGCCAGTACCTCAATATCTACAGGAATGAAAGGTGCAACTAAGGCAATGGTGGCGATGAACAAGCAAACGGCTCCCATGACTCAAGCAACAGTAAAACCTGAGCAAGTTGAAAGAACAATAGAGGAAACTGAGCAACAGTCTATAGATAATCATGAGACTACCGATGCCGAGTTAGGTAAAGTTGAGAGTTTCGAAGCAGATATTGATATGGAACCTGCTAAAGAGGAGAATAAGCAACCTTCTGATGAGGTGCCCCAGCAAGAGGTTGATGATGGTTCAACTGTTACTCGCAAAATGGAGGTTCCTAATGCTAAGGTTGGTGTTCTCATTGGCAAGGCAGGGGATATTATAAGGTACCTACAATACAACTCTGGGGCAAAAATTCAAATTATGAGGGATGCAGATGCTGATCGGGGTGCTCCAACAAGGCCTGTGGAAATAATAGGGACTTCGAGTAGTATAATCAGGGCTGAGAAGCTTACAAATGCTGTCATAGCAGAGGCTGATGCTGGGGGTTCTCCATCCTTTGTAGCTAGGGGTCTTGGTACCGCACAGGCTATTGGAACTGCTGATCATATTGAGATACCAGTTCCAATTGAGAAGGTTGGTTTAATCATTGCTAGAGGTGGGGAAACCATCAAAAGACTGCAGTCCAGGTCAGTGGCTTGCGTTCAGTTGATACCTCTAAATCTTCCAGAACGGGAAGCTTATCTGCACTTTTGCATGTGACGACATTGGAGTTGCAGAGCTTGGTTTCACCAAGATTCGAAATTTATTGATGAATTCTTGTAATGTTGCTAGAGGATATCTCTGTGTGGGGGGAGTTAGTTTATGGAAAAGCAAAATGAGAAAGAAAAGGGAGTTGCATGGGAGCTTGTGAATGAGTCCAGGTGCCTCTCGATCCATTTAGAAAGATCATGCAGTGGCGTTGGAAGTTGTGCATAATACCCACGCATATATATATATATATATTTTCAAAATGGATTTATCCTTTACCTGTCTCCAATATTCAAATATGCGGTGGTGGTAATTTAAGGAGTCATTTGAGGGTGTTGTGCACCGGGATCTTAAACCTGAGAATTTCTTGTTTATGTCAAAGGATGAAAATTCACAATTGAAGGCTATAGACTTTGGCTTGTCAGATTTTGTGAAGCCAGATGAAAGGCTTAATGACATTGTTGGTAGTGCATATTATGTAGCACCAGAAGTTCTACATAATTCTTACAGTACGGAAGCAGATGTCTGGAGTATAGGTGCGATTGCATATATTCTGTTGTGTGGTAGTCGTCCATTCTGGGCCCGAACAGAGTCTGGGATTTTTCGAGCTGTTTTGAAAGCTGATCCAAGTTTTGATGAAGCATCTTGGCCACATGCTGTCTTCGAGAAGTCCCTCCAATGCACATTTTCAACTCTTGAAGAGTACCTTGAGTTGTTCCTCACCTGAGTAGATGGCTTGAGGCGTAGAATTTCATCAGCTAGAGGAGACGATGTGTTGAACTATTCATTGATTAGGGAATCTTTTAAGCAAGCAGCAGATTACTTATCATCACACATGAAGAACTCTGATGGTTTATTGCGTTTGCATGCTTATTGGGCCCGTTTAGAGTTGAAATTGGGCAATGATTTAATTGCAGCTCGTGGTGTTTGGGAGAGCTTGCTTAGAACCTGGTTTGACTATTCAAAGCTTGCATGAATTATTTTTTAAGTTATTTAACTATGTGATGTTTCACAGGTTTTATGAACGTATCCGTCTCTACAGTGGTTCAATGTTGGAAGCATGGCAAAGTTATATAGCAATGGAAATTGAATTAGGCCATATAAATGAAGCCAGGGCCATATATAGGAGATGCTATAGCAAAAAAAATTAGTGGAACAGGTTCAGAGGAAATCAATGCAATCTTGGGGGAGAAAAGAAAAAGAGGATTTTGTATGGGAAAATAGGAAGTGGTTTTTGCTAAAGGGACAAGTACAAGGTAGTATTCTTTTATTTTATTTTATGTTTATTGTGCTTGCTTTGGACATAATATATTATGGTGTATATTTGGTGTTTGATAATTTACTCTTATACGGCTAATGTTGCTTGCTTTGGACATGGTCTATTGTGGTGCATGCCTTAATGTCATTTTCCACATTCATAACATTTTAATAAATAAGGCAATATTCTCGAGTTCAATAATTCATGGTTTTCTCTGCCGGGTCTGCCGGAGAGGTTATCATTCATTATTAACGAAGGAATACCCTTTTCTAAAATAAAATGATTTGAATTTTTTTTTGAAATGAATAAAACTTTCTATGTTTTGTCGGGTCTGCCGAGGAACATGAAAAGATTTTGGTATTAATAAACTCCGAGTCATTTTAAGCCATTTCACATGCCATATCATTTTATGTCATCCATATGCCATGTCATTTTGCTTGTCATGTCAATTTCATTCACATGCCATGTCATCTTATGCCATGTCACATGCCATGTCATTTTATGTCATCCATATGCCATGTCATCTTGCTTGTCATGTCGATTTCATTCACATGCCATGTCACATGCCATGTCATTTTATGTCATCCATTATGCCATGTCATTTTGTTTGCCATGTCGATTTCATTCACATGCCATGTCATCTTATGCCATGTCATTTAGGTTTAAATCCATGCATTTCATGCATTATGTTTGCCGCATTATTTCATGCATTTCATATTCATGCCACTTGAATAATGACTTGAGCCAATTAATGGTTCAAAGTCATGCTCTCTTGAGCACATTTGTGGAAAATTAAGTTTGTCAAATTGATTATTCTACCTTTGTGATTTTTTTATTTAGCCAATTTTTATCTAACTTTCAAAAAGTCCTAGCTATTGTTTGTAAATCATTTTATGAGTTTCAAATATTTTACTTTGGTTTTTAAATGATTTTATCAAAAGCAAAATGTGTTGAC
Source organism: Fremontodendron californicum (assembly GCA_030761205.1). Classification (NCBI taxonomy): domain Eukaryota; kingdom Viridiplantae; phylum Streptophyta; class Magnoliopsida; order Malvales; family Malvaceae; genus Fremontodendron; species Fremontodendron californicum. The sequence continues at coordinate 5,819,357 of JAULJL010000025.1, read as the reverse complement.
AAAGCATTTTTTTCTCCTCCAAAAACTCGTACATATCTGATTTTTCTGGGAATTCATCTTTGATCAGAAAATTAAGCCAATTTTTTATCGTGTAGTTTTACATGTCCTGAGTCTCCAATATTTGTTTTAAAATTTTTAAAAATAGGGTAAAAAATCGTGGATTAAAACTGGGCAGTGGAGTCAGAATTGAATTTAAAGAAAAACAAAGTAGTTTTTTTTCCTCCAAAAACTCGTACATCTATGATTTTTCTGGGAATTCATCTTTGATCAGAAAATTAAGCTGATTTGTTTTCGTGTAGTTTTACATGTCCTGAGTCCCCAATATTTTTTTTTTTAGAATTTTTGGAAGTTTTAAAAATTGGGTAAAAAATCATGGATTAAAACTGGACAGTGGAGTCAGAATTGAATTTAAAGAAAAACCATTTTTCTGTTTTGGTTAATTTACTTAGAGTGGGCTGATTAGGAGGGTTAGCTACTGACTTAGGATAATTTCTAAGCCTTTTTAGACTTTAAAAATGGTTTTTCAAGTCCCGGGTTAAGGAGAGTCAAGTCCGGATTTTTTTAAACTTAGGAAATTAGAACCATTTAAAAAAAATTTAGCCCAGTTTTTTATTGTTAATTCAAGCTTTTCAAAATTGTTTTCAAACAATCACAAGGTATTTTGGCTTTAGAATATTTAATTTGACATATTTTCTTAAGGTAGCCGGATATCTTTTTAGATATACGGATTTCCTTAATTAAAGGAAAAAAATACATTTCATGCATTGCATTTTTATATTCATGCATTTTATATGTGATTCTTGCCATAATAATTTCTATGATATTGTTGTTATTTTGATTTATATTTTTTGATGTTACATAGTTTATTATATGGTTTTGAATATTTCATGATATCCTATGCTTTTATTTAGTTATTTTTATTTGGTATACACTATGTCATGCATATACATATTCATTTATTTTAAATGTTTTCAAAAAGATAATGGTTTTCAATAAAAATAAAGATATTCCCGAGTTAAAATAATTCATGAGTTCTCTACCGGGTTTGCTGGAGGGAATTTCATCAATTATCATTAATAAAGGAATATCTTTCTTTCAAAAAAAAGAATGATTTGGAAAGTTTTTTAAAACTAATAAAAATTTCTATATTTTGCCACGTTTGTTAGGGAATATAGGAAAATTTTGAATTTATAAATTCCGGATCATTTTCAATAAAAAAAATAAAATTATTTTTCTTTAAATTGGGAATTAATTTGAAATACTAAATTTAAAACCAACTTTTACCGAGACTTGAGATAACACACGATTAATAAGGTACCGATTTATACGGGCGTTGTGGGGGTGCTAATCCTTCCCCGCACGTAACCGACTCCCGAACCCGCTTCTTTGATTTCTCTGGTTTAAACGCAGACTTGAAATTGGTTTTAAAATGTTTTAATTAATTTTTAAAATATTTTATAAAACCGGTTTTAATAGGTGGCCGATCACACCTAGCTAAAAAAGATTGGTGGCGACTCCATGTCTTTTTCAAGGTCATTTTCAAAACCTTCATTTTTTTAGAGGAATTAAGTCGACTTTTTCTCGATTTTTTTTTAATGTCATGCCTAAGGAATAATAAAGTCTTGCGATGAGACGTCGTTATTTTTTTTAGGTTGCGACACCCCCCTCTCGGACCCCATGCCATCCCCTAATCAAAACCACCACACACACACAACAGTCAAAAACACAAGAAAAACATCAAAAACAAAATCCACAGAAACAAAAAAAAAATGCCCTTTCAAATTCGTTTTTGTTTTAGTGGGTTTTTGGAAAGATTTCGAGAGTGAGGAGGAAGGAAGGGTGGAGGAGAAGCCCCGGGTGCAACTTGGTGGCAGCCTGACGATGGAAAACGCCAGATTTGGGGAGGAGGAGTCGAGGCTTTGGGCCTAGATCTAGGTCATTATGGGTATTTTTTGAAGAATCTAAGGTTAAAAAGGGAAAGAAGAGAGAAAGAGGAACAGTTTGGGCTAATTTCGGAAGTGATCGGCCGCCGACGAACGGCGGCCGACGACGGTGGACGGTGGACGGTGCGGTGGTCTGGCATCGATTTCTGGGTTGGGGGTGGTTTCTGGGATTTTGGGTGTTGAACACTTAGAGAGAGGAGGGAGGAAAGAGAGAGAGAAGGGAGGAAGAGAGAGAAAGAAAAAAGAAATGAGAAAAAAAAGGTGTTTTATAACCCCTGGAGCGGGTCGCGGTGACCCACGCATCGACCCAGGGTCCGCGCACCCGACCCGCTCCCTGGAGCGGGTCGCGTCGACCCGCGGGTCGACCCAAGGTTCGCGCACCCGACCCGCTTCAGGTAAAAAAAAAAAAGAACCGGACCCGGCCCAACGCCAGACCAGGCCCTGGGCCCAGCAGCCCAGGCCTGATTTTGGGCCAGGGAGGAAAGAAGGAAAAAAAAGAGAAAAAAAAAAGAATAAAAGAATAAAAATAAGAAAAAAAAATTTAAAATAAAAAAAAAAGAGGAAAAAACTTAAAATAAAAATAAGGAAAAAATTTTTAAAAAAAATAATAATAAAAAAAGAGAAAAAAATTTAAAATAAAAAAGGGAAAAAAAGGAAAAAAAAAAGGAAAATATAAAATAATAGAAAAAAAAGGGAAAAAAATAAATAAGAAAAAAAATTAAGTAAAATTATAAAAATTAAAAAATAAAAATAATAATGATACAAGAAAAGGAAAAATTAGAAAAAAAAAACAAAAAGAAAAAAAAGATTCACGATTATCGATTTTGACGTTTTGATTTTTTTTGGATTTTCGATATTTTTCAGGTGGTCGAGAAAGAACAAAGAATTTTACGAAGATCAAGTTCAGCATTCTAATTTTCTGATTCTCGACATTTTTCAGGTATGATTTTAATTTCCTTATTTATTTTTATTTTTATTTATATTACTATTTTTATTTATTTATTCTTGTTCAGCATTCGATATATTTTTATTGTTCAGTTTCGATTTAAAAATTATAAAATAATAAATCTTCTAATTATTACTTGTCTTTTAAATTATTTTCGGTAAATAAAATTCTCTAAAAACGGATTTCTTTCTCGAGATGGTCGGAGCATCAATCGTTCTTTGAAATGGTTCGAGTAAGAATAGTAATTGAAATACTATCGAAAATATCGGAGTGATTCGAGAATTATTCTTACATAGATAATTTCTTTTATTTCTGAAATAATTATTAAAAGCATTTTAATTTACTTTTCAAAAAGAAAAAAGGTTTTAAGAAATGTGAATTACCGACGACGGAATTCAAAAGACGTCATGGTAGTGATTCCTAAGATATCTTGAGGTGAGAGAATTTCGTTAAATATCACCACGAGTGGTGGGAGTATTTAGTGACAAGCTCAATACAAAAATTCATAAAAAAATGGAAATAATAAAAATGAATAAATAGTGAATGTTATACGCTCGATATGTCGCCATGCTCGTGTTTTTAACATTATGATTTGCATTTTTAATCTTATAGTTCGGTATTTAATCATACGTCTTATATGCTAAGTCGTGTGCATCCGATATTTAAATATTCGCATCATACGCATTTAAATAAAAAAAATGGATATAAATTTCCGACGACGAAATTCGAAGGATATCACGGTTGTGATTCCTAAGATATCTCGAGGTGAGAAGATCTCGTTAAATACCACCAAGAGTGTTGGAAATATTTAATGAGTATTTTCGATAACAAATTTATGTTCACTTTCGTTTTTAAAAATAATAATAATAACAGTTCAAAAAATTCAAAAAATAATAAACATGTTTTTTTTAAAAAATAAAATAAAATAAAAATAAAAGAGAATTATTTTTAAATAGCGATGTCAAGTCCATTAAATCGACATTTAAGATAACACGTGATTAAATGGTACCGTTTTCTAAACGGGCATTGCGGGGGTGCTAATCCTTCCCCGCATGTAACCGACTCCCGAACCCAATTATGTTTTACTCTCTGGTTCAAAGCGCGGACTTCGAAATTGGTTTTACAAAATGTTTTAATTAATTTTAAAATATTTTACTAAAACCGATTTTAATAGGTGGCCAATCACACCTAGCAAAAAAGATTGATGGCGACTTCATTTGTGTTTTCAAAAACGTCTTAACGGACGAAAAACCGTTATGACATATATATAATATATTAAATTTTAATTAAATTATTAAAAAAATTAGAATAAAATTAATAATTAAAGTTATTGCTTTGTAAAAAAAAAAAATAATTGCAATTTGATTAATTTTTATTTTTAGTATTAAATTCAGGTTCGGGTTCGGGCCGGTCTCGGGTTCGGGTCCATTCGGGTTCGAGCTCATTCGGGTTCGAGCTCATTCGGGTTCGGGCCCATTCGGGTTCGGGTTCATTCGGGTTCGGGTCCATTCGGGTTCGGGCCCATTCGGGTTCGGGCCCATTCGGGTTCGGGCTTTTTCGGGTTCGGGTTTTTGACTTTTTGGTCAAATCGGGTTTGGGCGGATTCGGGTTTTCTTGGACGGATTTTCGGGTTCGGGTTCATTTTGCCACCTCTACGTCTAACTTTAAGTGGGCTTGTGAGATGACAAATAAGGGGTCGTTTCGCTTCCAAAAGGCAATTTTTGGACGTCAAACACACCCACCAAACATGGTGTGGTTTAACCTAAAAGCTATTTTTTACAATAATTTTCAAACCCACCTCTAAAGCATTTAAGGAGGTGCTTTTGCGATTTACAAATTATGGTTCGAAAGAAAAATGATTAAATATTCTCCTTATTTTAAAATTGGACAAAATTATTTCTTAATTAATTTTTTTAAATAGTATAGAATTCATATCTTTTGGTATAGTGATATATTTTGAACTTAAAATGAAAATATAGTGAGAATATAACTATTTATATGAATTAATTTATTATTATTTTTTTAAAATCTAAAAATTTCATTTTTATAAATTTTTAAAATTCTCACAATTAGTTTTTATTCATCATAATATATTTACTTGAATAATATTAAAAATGAAATTCTATAATTTTAAACAAAATATCTTTTTTAAATATTTTAATACTTAACAGCAATGTCCAACACTAAAAAATCTCAAACAATAAATTTTGACAACATTTTTCAATCATAATATATGAAAGGCCATAATAAAGGTTCGCGATTAACCTCTATATTACGTGGTCACGATCATTGATCTAACTTTGAATTTAGTTGGACTAAACTGAAAAGTCCAAGGATTGCAAAATCACTCCAACTAGAGACATTTGAAGCCTAGACGACCATGTAGTTGGACCAAAATGCAATGTTAATTTAATATATTCTAAAAAGGTACATGTTACATTTCTAATTTCGTTAATAAAATTTAAAAATTTTATTTACGGTTAAAAGATATTTTTTTAAAAAAAATATTTATTTTATATGAAGTTAAAATCAGATATTTTATTTTCTAAAAAGAATAACATTTGTATTTTTAAGTACTTTTTATTGTATATCCAAATGCACTTTTTTGATTTGCTTATGAATATTGAAAAAATAAATACTAACATGAAACAAATAATATAAACACATTGATAAATTCATAAATATTACTCATGTTCTCAGGCCTGATCCAGCAACTAGAAAAGAAAACATGGAGCGTTTATGCCAACTTATGTAGGTCCAATTTGCTATTTCCTTATATCTCATTCAATCCCTTTGAACATGTCTCTAGCGAATCGCAGTTAATGTTTTTTTTTTTTTTTTTCTCTCTTTTCTCGCTCTCGGATTTCTTAAATTCAAATCAGTGGTTGGTTGGGTTAAAGAAATAGTGTTATAAAACTTTTCAATAAGTGGCATTGTTATGTCCAGAGTTGTCTCCTCTATATGCAAGACATTTGACGTCCCTCTTTAGTAGACATAGACCTGCTCATGGCCGGGCAGTCCGCCCGGCCCGGCAGGCCAGATCCGTATTGAATCGGGTCTGGACAAATTTTTTTTTTCGACTCGGTCTGAAACAGTATTTTTTTATTATAATAATATTATTTTATTTAATTTTAATTATAAAAATATTAAAAAAATTAAAATATATTTTTTTTAATCTGATTAACAGTAAATTCGAGCCTACCAGGCCGGGTCGGGCCTGGGCAAAGAAATTAAAAAAAAAAACGGGTCGCGGCCCGACCGATGAACAGGTCTAAGTAGACATATGTCCTACATCTGTCAAATTCATAAATACATAAAAATCATGTATATAAAAAAGATTTATATTTAATGCATTCAGTGAAGCAGATGATACTAATTCATTAAAAGTTTTTAAAAATAAATATAGATGATTTTAGTACAATGATATCATCTAATTAATTAATAATATATAAATTTATACACTGTCAATATATCAAATATAAATCTATATAAAAATAAATAAACGTTGATCCAAATAAATTCTCCAGACAATATAACATTCCACCCATTATTCATTTTGCCTCCTATCAAAACTCTTTCAAATCCTTAAATTTAAACTAACTCAGTTATCGGAATACGTTTTGAAATTCAAATTGATGTTTTATTTTTTATTTTTTTCGTGTTTGACAAATCTAACTCACTTCCAACAACAACTCTGAATTCATCAGCTTTACTTCCTTCAAGACATCAACAGGCCTCTTGTCCAACGGCACCACCGCACCAGCTTGCTGGTTTACCGCACCCGGATTGTAGTTCAACCGGGCTAGTAAATTGTAAAGTTGTAAAGAAAAAAGAAACAATTCTAGAAATTTTTTCTGAAATACTTGCAAAGATGGAACATTATCCAATTATTCCTACCATAATTGGATGCTAAAATATATATTATATAGATAAACAAAACTCAATCTTGGAAAGTGGAAATGCACCCAATCAAGAAGATACAGAGAGGAGTCCCAAATTCAACACCTGGTAGGCTTTCCAGCCGTCGGAGTGGGTGTTGAAGTTTATGACTGCTAACTAAAATCCAAGTGCCATACAACCCATCTGCCCACGCCCACATTGACTTAAAGGAGCCGAAAGGCCCATGTGTAGTGCAGGTGATGTTGGCTGGATGTTGCACCCTCCAAGTCATTGTTTTTTTTTTTTTTTTTTTTCTCTAGTAATTTATAACACTTGGTTAGTGGTTGCATTTATAAGATCAAGTCTACTGATGTTATGCGTCTGGATAGGTTGTGGAATCGTGGGGTTTCCCATTTTTTTCTCGCTAAATCTAAAAGTGGAAACCATATTAATTGCAGCACTCAAGAAAAGAAGGGAGCTTTGAAAATTCATTTGAATTTTGTTAGATGCATGTGACATATGCATATGGAATATAGTTATTTATTTAGTAATCCAGATATGAGTTTAAAGTAATGGGAGAGTAGTTTGGTTTGTGTCAAATATTATTAAATTCTAATGGAATGACCATTAGTGCAATACCATAATAAGGCTATGATCAACTTTAATTTGTGACCAATTCAGAAGATAAACTCAATCCAAACCGAACGATTTAAATTGCAATTGCGAATGTGTTATCAGTCACGTCGTGTTTATCACGGTTATGAACGTAATAAATGTTACCGCGATCAATTATGATAAATATTAACATTGAATATCGACAACAACAAAAAATCGAAACCACAAAATAACAATCATAACATGCTGCCCACTATTTAAATCACTATCCAAACCTCTAAACCCACCTAACTCCTATATGAAAGGAAATTTTGTGCATAAGTTTGCAAATTTTCACTTTCAAGTTCGTGTACAAATCATCTAGAGACATGCTGGTCCACCGAAGTTATTACAAACTAGTACTCTAATGTCATTATCAGAAGAGATATGGAAATTTAGCTGACTTTATTGTAAGCTTCAGTGTTAGAAAGCTATTAAAAGCAATCTGAAATCAACATATCAAACGCTAAACCCCATTTTATCGTGAAAAAATCTTTCAGATTGATTGTCTTCAATCAATTTTAGACCGAAAATACATTTTAATTTGAAACCAAAAATTATGCTAAACCGGGTGCAGCTCATGGGTTGAAAGTTGATTATCAGTATAAATTACTCGTTGTTTTATTTTATCCACACAAAAACATGCTGAAAATGAGACGTGTGAGCTAAATTAAGACGCGCAAAAGAACCTCTTATTTTCAATCTAAAATTGCATCAACGATTCTAATTAATCAAGTTCACGCCTAGACGTACGCTGGAATGAAATAAGAGCAAGGATCATGTTATTAGTGCTAATTCTGTGTAGTTGGCAAGCCAATTAACGTGCCCTGATCATGGAAACAAAAGCTATAATCTGCCTGTCATCCAGCCGGTGCTTTTACTTGCCTTGAAGAGTTTGAGACGTTTATCATTTGCCTGTGGACTTGGATTTGAGTACGAGAGAGGGAGAGAGAGTTTAGCCCAACATCGCAATCTACCCTAGTCTAACCTTTAAGTCAAGTAATCTAAAAATTCTAAGGTAAGGCAATTTTATTTTAATTTAATTTAGAAATGTAATTTAAGCACCCATGATCCTGATATAAGTTGGTAACTTGGTATGCATATGTTAGCATGCAATGCTAAGTATGAAAAATTATACAAAAGACTCCAAATTAAGTCTCAAGTCAACATTAATAATCAATCTTTGCATATTTTGCTATAGGAAAAACAATTTTCTGTGGGGAGGATATTGTGAGACTGTGGGGGCATTTTCCACATCTTCATTGGCTCTATAATGGTCAAGAGAACATATCATGCAAATCCAAAACAAGTTTCAAAAGTTTAAGAGCTTTACTTTTCTGTACCTCTCAGACCTCACACCCATTTCTTTACAATAAAGCCCACAAACTGGCTTAAAACAGCTGCAAAAATAAAGGGTAAAACTCAAGATCACATACCCTCTGCTGATATCCTGTAAAGGCTGGCCTCAGACTGGACGGTTGAAAGGGTATCGATAACAAGTGCCAACCACAATGCTCATAAGCTTAAGGCCCTATTACTCCAAGCACAAAACCAGAAATTCTAAAAACCTGAAAAGAGGGTTTTCTTTTTTTCTTTTTCTTTTTTGATAATAGTGAGCAGTCAGTCACTTCCATGGGGTTCTCAGAGAAAAATACTGCAAGTAATTATGTCTAGCCACGTCGAATCCCCGTGAAGAAGTTGAAGTCATGGTGCTGGACCCTGAGTTGCTTTAGCCACGAATCCGCCACGCCTAAAAGTGAGACTAGCCTTTCTTGGTCCTGTCCACAATTGCCCGAGACCCACACATTTCCTTGCATCTTGTAAGTGGCCAAACCAAACGGTGGAAGAGAGATGTCGTCCCCTTCCTTTCGCTTCCTTTCGGGACTCTCAATGTCATCCTCGGGGTCCATATCTGCACAGAGAATAAACATCAGCAAAACAAGCCTATATAACTTGGAAACAAGCAACTGAACGTTGCTATTTTTAATAGTATTATCATTATTATGATTATTCTAACCAGTGACAGAGAAAGGTATTTTAACAAAAGCTGAAAGAAATGGACAGAATAGAGCACCTTGGAAAGAAGACGATAGAGTGTGGTAAGTTAAGAAGCATGTGGACAAGTCCTTTATGGTCCTTCCCATGGGAATGTGATAAATTGGGTACCTGATATCATCGACATCAAATAATAATCCTTTGTCAATAAATCAGAAACTATATATATATATATATACATATATATATATATATATTTTATAATGAACAAAAACAATCACTAGATTAGATAAACTGTTTTTCTTTCTTTTATCTGGTTATGAATTGCTTGTCGTGTGTGAATTCGATCGAGAAAGAGAGGAAGAGAGATAGAAAGAGACCAGGCAACTGCCATCCAACTAGCTGGAGAAAGATCTACGCTCCTCAATGACATCAAACCAGGGTATCTTCGAGATAATCCATTAATCTGTAAAAGGAATTTTCATATTTAAAGGTCAAAAGGTTTTATTTTATCTTTATAAGATGCTTATATTCTGACAAATCCATAGCTGTTTTATGAATCTTACAATAAGGAAAACCCAGAAGGCAGATAAAATGAAAATAGAAGTAAAGAGACATTGCAATCAGTAAAAAAGATATTACAAGAAAGGCTAAAAGTAAAAACAGAAAAGAACAAGGAGTAAGAAAAAGTACCTTATCCATGAGTGGAACTCTTCCATAAGGAGTTGATCTATCGAAATACTGAAAGTAAAGGTAACCCAACCTATTATTCACATGCCAAAGGCTGTCTTGCTCGGACCCTCCGTCCTCCGATGAGCATCCGTCCCATCTCCATAATTTGTCACTCTCGCTCTCATCGCTGTATGAATCACTAAAAGAATCCCTCTCCCCATCACCTGATTCTGTCTCTTCCCTGTAAAAATTTCAAGCCCAAAATTTTATCACATTTGCTTGCAATGAATTAAATCCCCAGAATTATCTAATTGCTCAATGTAATTGCATAATCTGGATCAAGGTATTAAACAATTCAATTGCGTACATCCAGAGGGTCGCAAATTAACAAAAAATTCAATGTTTCCCATGAATTTCATGCGAATTCAACTGCCAAAACATTTTTTTCTTGAAAAAGAAATTACCTTAATCCGTTGACAGAAGAATTGCTGGTAAATATTTGAATGGCAGAGAGATAAGGAACATAGTACTGGACTAAGGTTTCGCTGTTGTTTAACCCGATGGGAACTCCAGCCCCATACGCACTCCATTCATCATAACAATTCCAAAGATCACCCAATGTAAAATATTCAACCTTTTCTCTCTCCCAAGGGTGCCATAAACGATTAAGGTTCCTAATCTCACTCTGCAATACAAACACAATTAATAATCATAATCACATAGGATCAAACCATAATTAAGAAACTGAAAAGTTTTTTTTTATATATATTTAAAATAAAAAAAAAAAAAAAAAAACAGAGATTGCTAACCTTGGGAAGGAATTGGGATTTGACTGTTGGTGTTGTGCAATGGAGAAAGCACCCAAGGTTTGATTGCGTTGACCCAGTGTTTAAAATCATGATTCCAACAAGAGAGAGACAGAGAGAGACAGAGATTGGTTTCTCTCTACCCCAATCCTGAAAACAGAGGAAGTAGAAGAAAACAGAGGAGAAAAACAGAGAGGAGAACAAGGAGAGAGAGGAAGAGAGAGCTTGTCGCAATTTGGTTAGATTATGCAAATTTGTATCAAAAGAGGAATTCTAAATTTTGATGTTTGGAAAGCTAAATTTAAGGAAACAGAAAAGGAGAGAAAATAAATAAATAAATAAATAAATAAATAAATCTCTCTCTATTGAACCAAGTCTTTATTGGTAGTTGACAATGTTGTCTAATTCAACTCGGATTTGGATTACAGTTTCTCAGAAAAACTAAGAATGAAACAACAAGCGAAAATAAAAGGGGATTCCACTCTTCTTCTTTTTTTTTTCTTTTCTTTTAAACTTAAAGAAAACTCAAGCCTACTCTGCTTTGATCAACAATGAAGTAACAATTTTGTTCTCTCTTTGCAAAAAGTCACGACCATTCAACGTTTAATTCTTCAAGTTAAATCCAAAAACACACTACGCAAAACCTGCCAAATTAAGTTGAAAACACCCAAATTTCACGCTAACTTAGAAAGAAAAAAAAAAAAACAAAGGGAAGTCCGAGAAAACGAGGGAAAATGAGGGAAATTTTTTTTTAATGGCAGAAGCCAGAAAATTTTCAAGTTTTCTTGGTTTCAATAGAAACGCATGATTTCTGGGTAAAAGATTTAATGGTTTTGGGTCTTTTCACTTGGATAGAGAAGATTTCTATAACCGAAAATGAAAAAAAAAAAGAAAAAAATCAACTTTTCGAGTAAGAAAAGCAGAGAGCACAAACAAAACAAAGAGTCGCAGGGGAGGCGAAGAGAGAAATATCAAATTTATGGAACACAACTTTTGGTTTCTACTTTCTTGAAAGCACTAATAAAGAGAGAGAGAGAGAAAGAAAGAAAAATTAGATACCAAAGCCAAAAATAATTAAGGCATCCGATTTTGATATTTATATTTCAGACACAATCATCTGTCTCTCTCAATCCTACTTTAAGATTATTATATTTGATAATTTTTTTAATATATTAAAAATAATAAATAATATTAATTTTTATAATTAATATAATATTATTATTATAAATAATATATTAATTAATTTTAAAAAATATCCTAAAGATATTCATTAATAAAAAAAAATTTAATCATTTTTTTATTGTTTTAATTTTTTTTTTTTTTTTAACATAACCAGATCTATGACTTTGTATGACAAGAAAATTGAAACCTTTGCAAAATTATCAAAATTGAAATTTTGTTATAATTTTTTATGAGAAACAATTCGAGTTTTGCAATTAGCCAAAATTTGAGTTTTTTTTAGAATTCATGCTTTTATTTCATTTATTTATTATTTGCTCAATTCCTTAATATTTTTAGAAAAAAAAATCTAAAAATTATATCTTTTACTTGTAATGGTAAATTAGTTTTTCAATTAATTAACCTACATATTCAACGATTAAAAATTTAAAAGCAATTTTTAATTGGAATACATTTAGAATTTTGATGTGCACTTTTAAACTTTCTGTTGATTTGAGCAAGGTTGAAACAATCAGATAAAAGATTAAATTGGTGAAATTTTTTTATTATTGGTTTGATTAGTTGGATTGGTCGATTCAATTAAAAATTTTAAATATTAAATAAAATATTTTTTTATTAAACAAGTAATAAATATAGTAAATAATTAATAAAAATATATATTTAACTTTATGGTATAATCTTTAATATAAAATTAAAAGATTCACTTACCAAAAAAAAAAAAAACCTTAAAAAATAATAAAATAAACTTAAAATAGATTTTCATCGATGTTAAGTATCATATAAAATCGAACAAATTTTCGATTCTCAATTAAATCAGTTTACTGATCACATTTTTTCAACCATGTATTTTAGTGATTTTGCTAATCTCTTGATGTAATCATGTCATTTCATGCTTCACTCGATATTTTAAATTATTTCTTGCCAAACCAAAAAATACATTTTAAGTACAAATGTATAATTTTTTTTTTTTAAAGTATTGTGCTTGAATTTAATACAAATTTTGAAATCTACTTGTAATTTTTTTTTTTCATTATTCTAAATTTATATGAGATAACAATAACAAATTTATCATTTTTTTATTCTAATTTTAAAGTAAATTTGAAATAAGATATTTCATTATTAATCTTATTTTAGTTGTAATAAAAATTTATAAAAAATTTTATATCTATAAATAGTTACTAATGGATTTTGGATAATAAAACTAATATTTGATACGAGTTCATATATATGTTACTTATAATACCCATAATATGATACTCGTAAAACCCCATAAGAAGTAAATTTTATTATTGGTTTTTTTTTCATATTTATTTATTTTTTTTTTGTTAATTTGAATTTAATGTGTTACAATATTAATATTAAATTTTTTTTTTTTTAAAAGTAATGAGTATATTCCCTCTATTACTTTTTTGTTTCTAACATTTATTTCGTATACCACTAATGAAATTTTTAAACACAAACGAGATTAAAAATGTGACACATATTCTTAGAGTATATTAAAATTAATTAAAATAAAGTGAGACATACAATACTCTTTTAACTTCAAGAGCAAAATTTAAAATTTTACTATTAGTGTATGAAAAATGCATTTTTTTTTTAAGTTTTTTTTTGTTTCATTAATACATTTTTTACCAAATTCAAATATATATTTTTTAGTTACAAATTTTACTAAATTTATTGTTTATTACTGAATGAATAAATATACTAATATATATTAAAATTTATAAAAAAAAATATTTAAATAAATAATAATGATTTAATTTTCATTAATTTTTGAAATTATTTGAGATTTTTAGTTCAATTTAAAAGTTTTATAAATATTCTAAAATGATTTCCCGACGAAGCGGGTGCAATATTTTTTTTTTTACCCATAACAACACATTTGTCATTGTGAAGAATATAAAACATTTTCTCTCTACAAAAAAAGTTTGAATTTTTATCATGATCTATTTTTGTTATTTTAAAAACATTTAATACTAACTTATAATATATTATAACTCTTATCTTAAATTACTATCAATCTTGCATTTAGTCACTTAATTGGAGTGCAAATTTTGTAAAAAAACTGAAATTTTCAAATGTGATTATATATTATTTTATCATTTTAATTCTCTTTTTATTTTAATATTATATATTAAAGTCCCACGGAGGTGAGTTCTAACACTAGTACTCTATTATTATACCATTAATTTGTTTCTTGTTAGGATAAATGGCAAGTTTTAGGCTTTTGACTATGAGCATTTAACTAAACGTGTTAACGTATTAGTAAAAGCACTGTTAAAATACACGTGAGAGGTTATGTGAGATATCTTAAAAGTGAAAACTCAAAAATAAAAATAAAAAATCAACTTTCTCAGGTGAAAAAAGCAGAGCACTAACAAAATAAAGAGTCAAAAGATTTTGAGACAAATATCAAATTTATCTTATTGGAACAAAATTTTTTGTTTCAACTTTCTTGAAAGAATTCAAAAAGAGAAAAAAAGAAATTAAATAGCAAACACAATAATAATTAAGGTATTTGATTTTCAGATTTATAATTTACACACACTCATCCTGTCTCTCAATCTTAACTCTTAAAAGATATTTGTGCAAAAAAAAAATTTCTTTTAATCTTTATCTTTTTAATTGTTTTAGTTTTTTTTTTTTTTTTTAATGGATTAAGTTTATGTTTTGCATGACAAGAATATTAAACCTGTATACAATCATGAAAATTGAAATTTTGTTATAATCATTAACTAAAAACAATTCGAGTTTTCACATTTAACCAAAATTTGAGATTTTTTAACTGTTCAGACTTTTATTTTATTTATATCAACTTCTTAACATTTTTAGGAAAAAAAATAGGGTAAAAGATAACCTCTAGGGTTTAGTGAAAATTTCACTTACCTCCTAAAATTTTAAAAATTTCACTTTACCCCTATTCAAGTTATAAGAGAATCAAATGACAATTTTATCTTTCAAGGATTTTGGAAATAACCTACGATTAGAGGTGATAACAGTTCGGTTAAGTTCGATTTTAGACAAAAATTGCTGTTAATATGCAGTATTCTGGTTTTTAAGACTTTGCGGCTACCGAATCGAATAGAATCAAAAACCGAATCGATCCGAACCGAATTCCATCAGTTCGGACCCGAACTCGATTTTATTTAAAATTTTAGCTCCCGACCCGACCTCCTTTTAGATATACTCGAAACCGCCCCAAACCCATTTTATTTAAAATTTTAACCCCCGAACCCGATCTCGAAAACCCCTCAATCCCATCCTTAATAGACTGAACTAACCGACCCTTTTAATTTTATTTTCAATATAATTATTTATATAATAATTTAAAATTATATATAATATATCATTTATATTATATAATAAATTATAATATACAATAAAAAATAAATTATTTTTTAAACAGTTAAAATCGATTAAACCGACCGACTTAAGTTGGTTTCAATTTTTTTGGTTTTAGAATCTTTGTCGATCGGTTCGGTCGGTTTTATAAGTTTAGTCAGTTTAATTGATTTTAGAAATTTTAAAATCGAACCAACCAAACCGACTGAATGCTCACTCCTAATAATATATAGAATTAACATATATCAAAAATTAAAAGTAAGAAAAATAAAAAAATTATCGGGGCGAGTCAATTCGGGTTTATGATAAACCCGAACCTGACTCGAACTCGTTATTTTTTGAAATTATCTGCCTGACCGACGGTTCGAATTATTTTGCAACTCTAGACATGTTCTATGTTATAGAATGATAATTTTGACATAATATTAATTTTCAAGGAAAAAAAAGTATTATTCAAATCTCGAGGGAAAAAGTATTATTCAAACCTTAAGGAAGTATATGAAATTATAACCAAAGGATTTTAATACTTTTCCCAAAAAATTAAAAAGATATCTTCTCATATCTTTTATTATTATTATTATTGTCTTGTCAATGATTAGTGATTAATTTTTGTTTGTTTGAATTTAGTGTGGTAGGTTATTAATATTGAATTTAGGTGGAAACTAATATTACATTGTACTAATTAAATTGTATTTTTTGAACCTTTAATTCTTTCTTTTCATGTCATGTGACAATTTTTTATTGGACCTTTAATTCTTTTTTTATTCTTTGAAGAATAGCAAAAAAAAAAAAAATTTAGAGAAAATTAATTAAAAAATAAAGGTAGCACAAGAAGGAACTGTCTACAGCCATGATCGTCGGAGCCAATTCGATGCTCCACTATCTTTGGCAGCCACGACCAACAACATCAGTCATAACGCAGCACAAAAAACACAAATGCAAAAAAAATAAAAAATAAAAAATAAAATCAAAACAAAACAAAACAAAGAAAAAAGAAGATTTTCTCTCTTAGGGTTTCAACTTGAGAGATTTACTAAGATTTTTAAAATCTCAACGGTAAAAAAGAAAGATAGGGGGAGGAGGATTTGGTGAAATTTTAAAGGTGATCGGACGGTGAACGACGAAGGAAAAGGCAGCAACAGTTTACGATATATATTTTTTTGGTTTTTTTTTTTTTTTGAAAAATTAACTGGAAAACAAGAAAGAGTGCATCGAAAGGGATTTTTGAGCATAATTAGGGCCTAAGAGATTATTGAAAAATAGCGGAGGATGGCATCGCCGTCGTTATATTTTAAGTTATGTTTGGATAGACAATAGTAAAGGAAAAAGAAAGGAAAGTAAAAGAGAGAAAAGTTGAGGAAAGGAAATGTTACATGTATCTCTTGCTCGGATAATTAAAATTAATAAAGGAAAGGAAAAGAAAGGAATTCTAACATTCATTGTTTGGTTAAAGAGTGGAAAGGAAAGGAAAGAATTTATTATGATAAAAAATTTCAATTATAACCTCTTTATAAAATAACATATAATATCAAAATTATTTATAAACTAAAATAAAAAAATAATATCAAAATTATTTATAAAAAATATATGACTGAAATTTATTAGGATCAAATTTATTATAAATTTATATATGTATTATCAGTATTTTATTATAGTTCTAAATAGCTCCATTATTATAGATATTTTTTATTTTTACATGTGTTTTTGTCTTTTTTATTTTTTTAATAAAAAATATGAAATAATAATAAAATGAGAGAAAATTAAAATCAAGTATAAAATAAAGAAAAAAAATTGTTCAATGAATTAAAAAGGTAATGAATTATAATGATCTTTGAAAATTGAAAAAAAAAATCATTAAGGATATAAAAATCATTTTATAAGTAAAAATATTTTAACCCTTTTCTTTCGGTTTTTTTACCATAATATAGCAAAAAAAAATTTACCAAATTACCGTTGATTTCCGATTATTTCCCAAAATACGGCCTTTTTTTTTCTAGCTGAGAAATCGCCATCCCCCATGGCGATTTCCCAGCGTTATTTTTTGAAATTTTGTAAAAAACACCAAGGGAAATCGCCATGGGGGGTGGCGATTTCCCTTGGTGTTTTTTGCAAATTTTGCTAAAAATACCAAGGGAAATCGCCACCCCCCATGGCGATTTCCCTTGGTCATTTTAGCAAATTTTACTAAAATCATGAAGGGAAATCGCC
Organism: Fremontodendron californicum; assembly: GCA_030761205.1. Classification (NCBI taxonomy): domain Eukaryota; kingdom Viridiplantae; phylum Streptophyta; class Magnoliopsida; order Malvales; family Malvaceae; genus Fremontodendron; species Fremontodendron californicum. Next base: position 5,801,733 of record JAULJL010000025.1, on the reverse strand, counting down.
ATGGGGGTGGCGATTTCCCTTCATGTATATATATATTTTTTTAATTAATAAACAAAAATTAAATTTAAACAAAAATTTAATTTAATTTGATAAATTTATTTTTAAAAATTATAAATTAAATTAAAATATTTTTTATAATTTAAAAAAAATTAAAAATTCGTAAAATATATTTTAGGTTTTTTATAATTTAATATTTTGAAATTTTTTTTAAATTTTAAATTTGAAATTAGAAAAAAAAAAATTTGAAAGTGGGGCAACGGTCATATGACCGTTGCCCCCCCCCCAAATCCCCCTTCCCCCACGTCCCCCCTCCCCCCACACCCCCACCCCACTAATTTTATCTATAAATACCCCTCTCCTCTCCTTCAAATTTTCATTCCTCTCATTCAAATTTTCATTTTCTTTCAACAATTTTTCATTCTTCTACCAAAAAAATTTCTTTCTACAAATTTTTTTTTTCTACAACAATATTTTGAAATGGCTTCACCATTGAGGTTACAAGAAAATCACATCTCGGAGGTTATATTTAACGAGGTAAGTAAATTGTTATATTATTATTGTTTTTTATATTATTATTGTTTTTTATATTATTATTGTTTTATATTATATTATATTATTATTGTTTTTTATATTATTATTGTTTTATATTATATTATATTATTATTGTTTTATATTATATTATATTATTATTGTTTTATATTATATTATATTATTATTGTTTATATTATATTATATTCTTATTATTTTGTTATTTTATAGTTTTATTTATTAATTTTTAATTGTTATAGTTTTATAATATATTAATTTTTATTATTATAACAGGAAACTCGTCACGTGTTACGTACGAGGAAATTTACATTGGAGGACCCGTATCCATCTATTATCGACCACTTAAGAAGAGCCGGATTTTATCACGCAAGTCAAATTCGACGACTTGTGATACAACCCGATTTAATCAGTGCGTTGGTCGAACGATGGAGACCCGAGACGCACACTTTTCATTTTCCATGTGGTGAATGCACGGTCACTCTCGAAGATGTTGCGCTGCAACTTGGACTTCCGATCCATGGCGATGCAGTTACAGGCGGAAGCCTGCTAGATTGGAATGAAGTGTGTCAAGATCTATTGGGTGAGGTACCTCCAGAAGACTATGTATCTGGCTCAACGGTGAGACTAACTTGGTTGAAATCGTTTCAAAATCTGCCATTACATGCAACCGAACAACAAATACAATATGCTGCTAGAGCATATATTTTACGTTTGATTGGAGGATTACTGATGCCTGACAAATCGAGCAGTCGGGTACATTTAATGTATCTTCCATTGCTACGTGATTTAGAGCAAGCAGCAAATTATAGTTGGGGTTCTGCGTGTTTGGCGGTTTTGTATAGAGAACTTTGCCGAGCTACAGTTCCAAAAATCCATGACATAAGTGGATATTTAGTGCTTCTACAATCATGGGCTTGGTATCGGCTACCATTTCTTGCTCCGCGCGTGGATATTTCGGCTGTATACCCCCTTGCAAGCAGGTAATAATCTTTACTATTTTATTAATTTTGTACGAACTTGTATTTTTATAGGTCATTAAGATATTATATGCATTTTAATAGGTGGAGTAGGAGTACGAGTAGAGATTTTACAGAGACTCCGAGCGATCTTGCAAGTATAAGACTACGACTAGATCGACTAGGATATGATAAGGTAAATATTTCGATTGTTACATTGAAGTTTTTTTTTTTTTATTTAATCCATATGAAACTAATAATTTGTAATAATTATTCGCAGTTTCTGTGGATGCCATATTCCTCGAGTGAAATTATGGCATGTCTCCCATCGGATGCCTACAATAATTTTAATATATGGAAAGCAAACACAGCATTGATATGCTTTTCATATGTAGAGTGACACCAAACTGACCGGGTGTTGCGACAATTTGGGATGCAACAACCAATTCCTGCAGCCCCGGTGAACCTTGATAAGCTTCACAAGGTCGACATGCGTGGTCGTAATGATGAATTCTGGCCTGCGAAGCATGAACATTGGATCCAATGGTGGAACATACGTTTTCAACGAATTCCGACAGGTTACCCGATTGTTGGTAATAATTTCAACCCATTTGCTGATTACATAAGATGGTATAGAAATGAAGGTCGGCCTTTCGTTTGTCCACCGTCGATGCACGAGGATGTTAGGAGTATGTCATTTACCGGACAAACTTCAGCTCCAGTCCCTCCTACACAGGATATGGATGCTCCTAGACCTCACCGACAACGTGGGCAAACGCGTCAACCGACCTCATCGGAGTTCACAGCACCGAGGATGTCATTTGATCATCCTGAACCTGAACGGGATCATGGAGTACCATCCAGCCATCGTTATTCCGTAAGTCACCCCGGATATGACGTTGATGAGTGTTACCGACCATCACCGCCAAGAACGAGGTTAGATGACCAGCTCCCCATCCTAAGTCCAAGTTCAGCATATTTAACATCCATGTATCAGTTTGGAACCACTTCGTCAGCATTTGATGCTACATCATTTATGGGTGGGTGAACTAGGTGTTGGCTCATCCAGCAGTGGGTTTCAAATTTTTGATACGGATGAAACGACTGATGTCATACAACCGGAACCAGTGGCGGTTATAGCAAGAGGTCGTGGTGGACCGCGAATACGTGCCACTGACGAGGTTGAACGACGGGTGCAACCACCACGCACTAGAAGAGCTCGACACTGTTGCTCTACACCACGCAATAATTAGAATAATTGTAATATGTTTTAATTTCTAATATAAATTTATATGTTTTGCATTTCATGTTATTTATTTTAAATTTGTTCGGAAATTAATTGTTATATTTTATTTTAATTTATATCTTAATGTTGTTATTTAATTTTAATATAATAATCCAAATTACATGATAAGTTGCTTTTCTTTTCTTTTTTTCATTTTAATTTAATTTTCTTTTTAAATTTTAATAAGAAATAAAATTTTAATCATAAATTAAATTAAAATTATTTTATCAAATATCTAGTTTTAAACTGTAACAATCTATACTATTATTAAAAACAATGATTAAATTGATGTCACGAGTTAATCGAATACCAACTCAAAAAAACTAATCAAATTAAAAAAATTATTTTACGATACCAACTTAAAAATAACTTCTTTATTTAAAAAAGTGACTCCATAAATTTCTTTAAAAAAAAAATTTACATCATTAAATTATTTTTGATATAAATTAAATTTTCTTTTTTATAATATTACAAAATTATAAAAAATAAAATTTTTGATATAAAAATTTAATAAAAAATATAATCTTCTTTTTAAATTTTAATAATAAATATATTTTTATTTTTTATAAAATTGTAATAATAAATTAAATTATATTTTTAATATATATTTTTAAAAAATAAATAACCAAACCTATAAAAAAATATTTTAATTTAATTTATAATTTTTAAAAATAAATTTATCAAATTTAATTTAATTTTTGTTTAAATTTAATTTTTGTTTATTAATTAAAAAAAATATATACATGAAGGGAAATCGCCACCCCCCATGGCGATTTCCCTTCATGTTTTTTACAAATTTTCAAAAAATAACGCTGGGAAATCGCCATGGGGGATGGCGATTTCCCAGCTAGAAAAAAAAAGGCCGTATTTTGAGAAATAATCTAAAACCAACGGTAATTTGAGAATTTTTTTTTTTGCTATATTGTAATAAAAAAAACCTTTTCTTTCCCTACCATTTCTTCTAATTTGGAATAATTAAAAAATTGAACATTTGAGGGAAAGTGAGGGGTGCTCAACTCCCCTCACTTTCCTTTATTAATTTTTTTTTTAATATCCAAATAAGAAAAAGTAAGAGAAATGTTTTCCATTTTTTCTTGCTTAATTCTGAGTTTTTTCCGTCAAAATTAGATTTTTTCCAAAAATTGGATTTTTATGTTTTTTCAACGAAAGTTTGAGTGTTCAGAGAGAGGAGAAAGAGAGAGGAAGAATAAATGGAAAAAAAAAATGGCTCTTTATAATCGCTCCAAAACAAAGTTTTGACTGGGGTGAGGGGCAGCGCGCGGACTTACGGCCCCGGTTGGGATTTACAAGCCTGACCTGGTCCCGCGGGAAAAAATGAAAAAAAAAAAAAAAGTAAAAGAAGAGGGAAAAAAAACCGACTTGCTATTTAAGTCCGGCCTACGAGCAGCCTAGGTTTTGGACTTTCGATACCTTTAAATAATATTTCTATCACTTCAAATTTTAGTTGTATTTATTTTTTTTCTACTTATTTAAATATAAATTTTTATTTATCGCATATTTAATTTCATAATTAACATAATATGATTATATTAATATTAATATTAATCTGTCTATAATATATATATATATATATAAAAGCACGAATATGGTTGAACTGACGAAAATAATCATTGTTATTCATTATATTTTTAAATTACCACTATAAATATTTTTTATTATTAATAAAATTTATCTAATTTATAAATAAGTTGTTTAATTTCATTAAAACACTTTCGTTAAAATAAATTAATTTGATAATAAATAAAAAAGAACTAAAATTTTATATGAAATTACTTTATCTTAAAAATTCTAATTTTTCACTAACCTTAAAAATTAAATTAATTTATTTAATATAAATAAAAAAATTTAAAATTTAAATTGAATTTTTTATATTCATAATTAATTTTGCATTAATATTAAAAATAATAAACTTTAAAATAATTTGATATAATTTGTACATGAAACAAGTTTTACATGTTAATACAAATTTTAGTTAAAATACACTTTATTAATTTTATTTATTTTTAAAATATGCAATTATATATTTAAAATAAATAAAATAACGAGTATTTAGGTGTGAATGCACGTGATAACAAACAGTAGTATATATTAAAATATATAAAAAATAAAAATGTTTAAATAAATAATAATTTTTTAAGTTGCATTAATTTTGAAATTATTTGTGTTTGTTAGTTCAATTTAAATATTTAAAAAAAAAAAAATATCCCGATGAAACGTGTGTAATATTTTTCTTATTTACCCAGCTATACATTTGTCATTGTAAATAATATTAAACATTTTTTTGATATTTGAAGTTGTCAGATTCCTAATCACTAAAATATTAAACATTTGTCATTGTAAAGAAAATGAAACATTTGGCTAAACGCAATAACGTATTAATAAAATCACTGTTAAAATATACCTGAGAGACTACGTGAGATATCTGAAAGGCGAAAAATTCAAATAATTAACAAGGAATCAACAAACAAAGAGTCACATAAGAGCGAAGAGGGAAAATATCAAATTTATCCTATTGGAACAAAAGTCACTTTTTAGTAACAAAGAGAGTCTAAGAAAAATTAGATACCAAAGCCAATAATTATTAAGACATCTGATTTTCATTTTTATAATTTATACACACTCATCTGTCTATCTCAATCTCAGCTCTTAAAAAATGTGTGTAAATGTTCTTTTTCTTTTAATCTTTATTTTTTTTAATTGTTTTAATTTTTTCTTTTTTTTTTCTTCTATAATTTTAATAAGACTAAATTTATGACTTGCATGACAACAAAAATTAAACCTTTACAAAATCATTAAGATTGGAATTTTGTTATAATCTTTGACAAGAAAGAATTCGAGTTTCGCATTTAGCCAAAATGTTAAATGTTCTTTACAATTCACACTTTTATTTAATTTGTTATTTACATCCACTCCTTAATTGTTTTAGAAAAAAATCTGAAAAGATGTTTTCTCGTATCTTTTACTAGTACTAGTATTTATTATCACATACATTCGCATGTAAATATATTAGCTAAAATTTGCTTTCAAAATTTGTTTTATATAATATTAATGTAAAATTAATTATGAAGATAAAAAAAATAATTTAAACTTTAACTTTTTGTTTATATTAAATAAATTAATTCACTGTTTAACATTAGTGAAAAAGTAAAACTTTTAAGATAAAGCAATTCTAAATAAAATTAAAATTAATTCACTGTTTATTTATTATCAAATTAATCCATTTAACGAAAGTGTTTTAATAAAATTAAACTTCTTACTTATAAATTAGATAAATCTTATTAATAATAAAAAATATTTATAATGACAATTTAAAAATATAGTGAACGGAGAATGGTTATTTTCGTCAGTTCAAAAGATTCTTCACATTCATACTTTTATATATATTTTATATAAATTATAGATAATTGTTTTGTCAATGATAAATTAGTTTGTAAATTAATTAACCTAAATAATAAATATTCAACGCTTAAAAACTTAAAAGCAACTTTTAATTAGGATAAATCTAGAATTTTCATGTCTCATTAAAGGGCACTTTTAAGTTTTCTGTTAATTTGAGTAAAGTTGAAAAAATCATTGGAGATCAAATTAGTAAGATTTTTGGTCACTGGTCTGATTGATTGGATTGATCGATTTAATTAAAATTTTTAAATATTAAATTAAATAAATTTAATGTTAATTAAGTAATAAATATAGTTAATAATTAATAAAAATATACATTTAAAGTAATGGTATATTTTTTAATATAAAATTAAAAGGTTCACTTACAAAAAAAAAATTGAAAAATTAATAAAATCATTTTAAAATTATTTTTATCGATTTAATCTGATTTTTAACCGATTGAATTAGTTTTTTTTTATCATTTTGATAAATTTTCGATTTTAAGTATCATATCGAATCAAATAAATCTTCAATTCCCAATTGAATCTATCCAAATTGATCGATTTGGTGCAAATTTTTAAACCATGTATTTTAGTGATTTTGCTAAAAACTATTTTTGACTAAACCTAAAAAAAAAAAAAATTATGTACAAATGTATTATTTGTTTTTCAAATGTTGTGCCTTGATTTTCATACAAATTTTGAAACCTATTTGTAATTTAATTTTTTTTCTTTATTCCAAATTTAAATGAGATAACAATAACAAATATCATTTTTCTTTTTTTTGTTATTTGATTTCAAGGTAAACTTGAAATAAGATATTTGATTATTAAGTTTAGGTTTGTGATTTTGAATATCTTTAAATAGTTAGCGATGAATTTTGGATAATAATTAAAACTAATATTTGATACTTTTTTATATATATCATTCAAGTTTGAAAATTAAGATATCTTTTCTCTCTAATACTTTAATGGTTACATTTTGTTTGTTTGAATTTAGTGTGTTAAGTTTTTTTTTTATGAAAATAAAATTCATTCTAACTCAAAATATCAAGATTACAAACTAAATCCGGAAAAGATTTCCACCAAATTTTTTTATTCCCGACTTAACATTTTATTTTTGAATTTATTTTGTAAATTTATTATAATAGGATTTTAATCAGTTTTGGTTAGATTTAATTTGGTTTGATTTTGGATATGATCAACATAAAACGTTTCCATTCCAGATTTATCAAAATAAGAAGGTACCCTAATGCTGTCTTCATTATTTTAACTGTTTTTTTCCAACATTTGCCTTAGAGAGGTTTTTTTTTTTTTTTAAATTATTAATAAATTGTTTACTAAATTAAAAAAAATAATACCGTAGTTATAATTTTTAATACATTTATTGTTTATTACCGGATAAATAAATATAAATCATGTTAATTCTTTTCTTAAAATAAATACTCTATTATTATACCATTAATTTGTTTCCTTTTTTTTGGGGGGGGGGGGATAGGATAAAAGTAAAAGATAAGTTTTAACCTCTTAGAAGCGCCTGTGAGCATTTGGCAAAATGAGTTGACGTATTAGTTAAAGTACCGTTAAAATATACGTGGGTTGGGACTGGGAGACTACGTGAGATATCAGAAAGTAAAAAACTTTATAAAAAAAAAAACTATTAGCGTAGAAATATTCAGTGATTTAGCAACTAGGCCACGCAATAAAAAAAAGAAAAGAAAGATAATCACAAAAAAACTATAATAAATAGACACGTGGGTTACCATTACGGCATGCCCACATGATAGCGAAAAGAGCAAAATTTCATGTGTTTTGATGTGTAAAATAATATTTTTGATCCCCTTTTGACTGCTCTAATTTCTTCTAGCTTGCTTTAGATATGTTCTAAGCCCGAATTTGTTAGATTTAAGATATTATTTAATTAATAAAAATATATTTAAAATTTTAAATAATATAAAAATAATTTTTTAAAACTGTCGAGCTTATTTAGGCCTAATCAAATTGAATTTTGAACAAAACTTTTAGAACATTATATTAACATGACTCGATTCAATTTGATTCATGAACATTCTTATTTGTTGTTGTGATTGTAGATTAATTTTTTTTTTAATTTTATAATATCATATAAAAATTAAATATATTAAAATTTTACATTATATTTTAGAATTTTCAGTTCAAATTTTGAGATAAAAAAAAATGAAATTTCTAAGATGGGAGATAATTATTTCTCATTATGTTTGTTTATTTGTTTCGATAGATAATTATTTTTCATTACGTAATTCAAATATAAGGTAAAAAAAAATTCTCCCTTTATTTCAAATTGTTAATCTCTTTTTTTTTTTTTTTTTAAGGACCATAAATATTATTTTATACATCAAAATTTAGGGTGAGGAACGGTTCAGGGTGGCTTTGAAACTTGATGGGTGGTCTATGATCCAATATTTATAGGATTGATGCTATTAGGATGGTTTATAGTCTTAAATACTTAGATCTATTTGATGTGCGGTGAGATTAAAAACAGCGATGAAGGTGAGATTAAATACTGTAGCTGTGAGATTCACTACAAACAAATTGCCATATACTGACGCTCATCTATACCGACGGTCAAAATCTGTCGGTATAAGGTATCTATACCGACGGATTTCTGTTACCGTCAGAATATGTTTACCAATACCGACACTTTATTTTCCGTTGCTATAGATACCCCATATACTGACGGTTTTTCATTGACCGTCGGTATACACTACAAACAAATTGCCATATACTGACGCTTACCAATACTGACGGTCTAAATTAGTAAGTAAAAAGTATCTATTCCGACGGATTTTTGTTACCGTCAGAATATGCATAACATATACCGACGCCCAAATAATCCGTTGCTATAGGTATACCTATACCGACGGTCAATGAAAAACCGTTGGTATAGGTATAATTTTTACCAACGGTTTTTTTCTTTCCGTCAGTAAATTTCCCAAAAAACCCATTTTTTTCTAATTGGCCGGGATTTTCATTTTTCTTTGTTTTTTTTATTTCATTTTTAATTAAAAAGAACCTATGATACCCTTGCTCTTCTTCCTCTCAAAACCTTAGGCTTCCTTCTCACTTCTCTCAAATGGACCATCTCCTCCACTCTTTCCTTTCCCTCGCCGACTCCTCTCCTCCTATTTCCCTCGACCTTTCCTTCGACCGCCTCCTCGAATCCTCCCCTTCCGACGCTGACCAGTCTCTTCTCATCGATCGCGCTCATAATCTCGGTTCCCTCCTCCTCTGTGCCGCCAATCGCTCCGCTAGGAAACGTGCTTCGCTTTATAACTCCATCGCCTGGGCCTCCCGCCTGATCTCACCATCAAGGTGAAACCCCAATTCTTCCTCATTTTTCATCGCCTGGGCCTAACTTTTATTCCATGTCATTGTTGATCTAAGAGTCACCGTTTCAAGCATTATTCTTAAAAATAGAGGAAAATCGCCTCTATTTTTAAGGTTTATCTCTTTCAGAATCACAAGGTTTATCTCTTTCTATTGTGCTTTATCCGTAATGCCTGGTGACCGATGCTATTTACACTTTGTTTACTGCTAAACAAAATATATTAATTTTTCTGTCTTACTTTTGCATCTATATAGAGGACAGTCATATACTCGTCTCATTCGACATTTTCGGACACATAAAATAGTTCTTTATTAACTCATATCTGCCAAATTCTATCATACTTCTTCTAGCATTGTTGTTTTGCAGATTGTCGTACCCATTATTTATATCTCCCTAAACCCTTATTGTTCATTTAACAAGTGATGACTGATGTTCTTAATTAAAGGGCTCATGCATATGTGTATACTGTAGTTAAATAGATCTTGCTTGACATAAGTCTTTCATATTTCTATCCAGGAGGATTGTAGCAACTCTGTCACAATTGGTGTTTCAGACGGGCATATGGGGCTGGTTCTTGGTCGTGGTGGAAGGAATATCTTGGAAATTAGTCAGGTTTATAAATGATAAATAGATATGTTTTGGTTTCATAATTTTGCTTATGTTCAGAATTTGAGCACTTTGTCATTGCAGGTAAGCGGGGGCAGGATAAAAATATCGGATAGAGGCGATTTCATGTTTGGAACAACAGATAGGTATAACAATCCTGGTTTTATCAATCTGCTACCTAAGCATTTGAGTTCTGAGGTAATTTTTCTGAAAATCGTTTTCTATCTTTACCTTGTGCGGCAGGAAAGTGACAATCACGGGATCACAGAGAGCAGTCCGTCAAGCTGAGTCCATGATAATGCAGAAGGTAGCGTACGCCAGCGAGAGGGTGATGCATTAGTTTCTTTCTCCGGTTATCAGAACCATTCTTGTTGAGTCTTTTGATGGAACTGCTTACGACTTCCTCGTATAGTTTGGTTAGAAACATATCCACATTGATTGGCAAACTATGAGTCGACAAAGCTGGGAGTATAACGATAGCAGCAAGAACGGGAAATTTTATCGAGGCAGAGCTCTTAATAGGTATTCTTCGGAACATACAGACAAAATTTATTGATTTAAAAAGAAAGAAAGGAAAAAGATGTTGGAATAGGCTAAGCATTGGTTGACTGAGAATTCAAATTAGCATAAATTCATTTGGTTATATAATTGTAAGAGCTAGCTGTTGCTTACTTCTGGTATTTTAGCTTAAGAAGGCTGCTTCATTCATTATCGAACATCTGAGTTACAATAATTTTGAGATGATAGCTTTTTTGACATTATAATTTATGCGACTTTGAGTTGGATGATCCAATTCCATTGCTTTTGTTTTGTTTATTGATGATTTGATTGCATTGCATCTCTTTCCTCTATTTAATGCTTTCTTTGTTTTCCTGTAAGTTTCTCTCAGATGGTTGTAACAAAAGAAACAAAAGTTTCAGTCCATCTGCAAGATATCATTCAAACTATAAAAATTTGGTTGCAGAGAAGAGTTCAGAATAGTTTACAAACAAGAGCATCCAAAAGTGAAGGTTGTCTCAGCTGTAAGTAGCAAATATCTATGACCATGTGTTTGCTTAATTAGAAAGTGTTGTTGTTAAGTGTTAAATTCTTTATATCTTTTTATCTGGAGTGTCAAATTGATTTTGTTACTCGATATTGTGACAAGGTGGGCAAAACGGGGGGAGAAAAGTGGAAGTCCATGTCTCATGCAGTAAGTTCTTCTCAATATCACCTAAAAAATACTTGTGTTTGGTTGGGATGTGTTATGGACAATGAATTATATCAACCAATCTCCTCTTGATGGTTGCCTTTAACTTGGAAAATACCATGGATTCTGTTTGTAAAGGTGATGCATAAAACTTCCATTGTGGCTCATCTGGACCTGGCTATGCACCAATCACATGTTCGACGACTTTGGAATTCTATTCTGGCATGGTTCAAGCCAATGCCAGTCTTTGTCTAAACTACAAGGGACCTAGATATATGGTATTGCATAGGGCTGGATGGTGGATTTTGAGATATGCATCTCCTGATTGATGTCGCAAGTCCGAAATTTATCACATATATGAATTAAGTCAAATTAACTAGTTATGGGAAATGGAATATAAAGTTGTAGTAAGTTCCATTCTCTTATCTGTGGCTTGATTCTTAGCATTTTGAAAGTCATGTGCCTCTCAAATCCTTATATAATCCTCTATGGGTTGCAATTTGAAGGAGAAAGCTCCATATGAAGCAAAAGCATCAAAAAGGAAATCAGATTATGAGAAGGTCATGGCAGCCTACAAGAAGAAACAGGTAAATTAATAGCCATTCCATTCTTGAGAAAGAAATGCTTAATTCTGTCTTATTTTAGATTTCTCTCTTGACATTATTATGTCTTAACTCAGGAAACTACTGATGATGAAGAAGAAGCTGAGCCCGAAACGTCAAAATCTCAGGTCAGTGACAAAGATGATGAAGAAAGTGAGGTAATCTATTTAAAGCTAATAAGAAACTATTTTTAGGGTTGATTTCTAAATTTTTATTTTTATGGTTAAGCTGGCAAATTTGTTTTTCCTTTCAATCAAAGCAAAGGTTCTTTAAATAAAAAGTGTAAATAACCTAATTATATCAACTGTCATTTGGGTACTCTGTCAGTTGGAACCTGAAAGCTATGAATTGGTGGTCATACTTTTCTTCATTTTTATTCTATTAGGTCTTTTATGCTAGGCATTTTGTAAGGTTTTCAGTTATCAACTTCATGTTGTGTGGAAATGTTCTTATTTATAATTTTATTTTACATGCAAACTCTTGCTTACTATGCTTGTGAAAACACTAGGGTGGTCCTTTTGCTGGCCCTTCAGAGGGTTCTCTTCCTGGCCTTGCAGTTTCATCTTCGTCTACTTCACTACAGGTTTGTGAAAATTGTATGTATTTTGATGCTTTCGTAGTCTTCATATTCCAGATTGAATTAGGTTTGTTTCATTTCAGGGATTTAATCAATCTTCATCACAAGTTCCAACAGTTGGCACGCAAATTTCACCTTTACAGAAGCCTCTTCAATCACCCATGAACATTGCTTTTAATTGTATAATATTTGTCAATTTTATGCAGATGTTGCTCCATAAGAAAATTCATGAGATTTGGAGAGCTTATTTTACTTTATGTATTTGGATTGCTTATTTATTTTGTATTTGGACAACTAATTTTCAATTTTAAGATTGTATTATGACTTTAGTTTGCGACTTCTATTTAGTTTGTAAAAATTATATAATTAAGACAATTTCTTTGTAATTTTATTTTTAATATTATTAAATATTTTGTACTTTCTTATGATTTTTTTTATATGAAATATGTTGGATTAAATTATAAATAAATCAATATTAGTAATTGAAAATATGATAAAATTTTACTTTTACCGACGCTTTGACCTCTATGTATATTGACGGAAAAAATCGTTGCTATAGGTTAGTCATATATTTTACACGTACATCTATACTGTCGGACGCGGAAAAAACATCCGTCGGTATATGTATACCGACGGACAAAATAATCGTCGGTATATGTATATTTACAATATCTATACCGACGGACGACATAGCCGTCGGTATAGGTAAAAACAAAAGTGACTAACCCAACATAGTCTATACCGACAGTAGTAACAATAGTGACACCCAAAACCGTCGGTATAGGCTGTACACCCTATTCCGACGGTCGCTTTTTCGTCGGTATAGATCTATACCGACAAGGGTTTTACCGTCGCTTAGATTTTTGTCGGAATAGCCATTTTGACCGTCGGTATAGGGTTTTAGGACTTTTAGCGACGGATTTTTAGGTTTTACCAACGATTTTTGGACTGTCACTATATGGCAATTTGTTTGTAGTGATTGGATATTGTAGCGGTGAGATTAAAATCAGCGATGAGATATGTGTTTGGATGCAAAAGCAACAGTGAGGGTAAAGTGAATTATAATAAGAAAAGAAAATGACTATTAAGGACATTAGATAAAAATGTGTACATATATAATAAAAATTTTAGTTTATTTGATATTTATAAAATTAATAAATAATTAAAATATAATATCAAATAATAATTTTATTAATAAAAATTACAAAAATATATCAAATAATATTTTTATATTTATTATTCATATAATTATTTATTTTCATTTAATTCCGATTAATTTTATAATAATAAATCTTATATATTTATTAAATTATTATATAAAAATAAAATATATATTTATTATATAATAATAATATTTATTATATAAAAAAATTAACCACAAAGGTTAATTTTGTAAAAGGCCCTCCCATTAATAATTTTTTTTTTCACTGGAACATAAATGCTTTAGTGAAAAAAAGGGGCCAACACGGTAAATCGTGTTAACCCTATTACTCAAACATTAAGTACGATGCGATTGGATCAAAAAAGTGTCCCAATCGCACCGTATTGGGCTCCCTTTGAATCCAAAGGGAGTTTAATCGCTCGTCTGACCAAAAGATTGGATCATAGACCGTAGGACCGACATTTGGGCCAATTATAAACATGTAAAATTTATAAAATAATATTATTTAGAATGGAAATTATTTTTTGTTTTAGTATATAATTTAGTTTTCATATTTTTTGTATCCTATTAATTTTCTTATTAATTTATTTTTTCTTATTGTAAAGTCAATATAAATGCACATTACAATGTTTGAGCTTGAAGATTTATTTTATAAACTTGTGGATGTTTGTAATATTTAATTTTAATATAAATTATATGTGGATTCCTTAATTTGAAATATGTGATTATAATTTTTATTAATGATACTAAAGAATTATTATTTAATTATATATTTTAAAAAAAACTTAAAATCTAGGATCGATCTTGAATCGTACCTGATCGACTTTGCATGGTGATCCACGGTCCTAAAGAGTCTTGGACTTTTAAAATTGATCCTATATAAGTAATCCGCTATCCTACTTTTAGAACCATTCAACCGGACCATGTCACCCTTAATCAAAACAAATTAAATTTTGCTCCTCTTTTCGCTAATCATGTGGGCATGAAATGAAATATATTAGAATTTGTCATTACATTTTAAAGTTTTGAGTTCAATTTTCAGATAAAAAAAGAAAATTTATAAATGAGAATGTGTTTTTTATGTAATTCAAATCAAATATATATCAAAAACTGAAAATTAATTATTATCTAAAAGAATTTCAAGGGGAGTTTATATTTTTTGGTCAAATTACACAATTCATCCATGTACTTAAGCTAAAATATCGATCTAGTCCCTGTGATCAAATCAAGTCCCACTCGCGATTTGAAATTTGAATCAAAATATTAATTCTGTTAAATATTCTTCCATTAAGTTGGCTGGCATGACATTTTTTTATCCACCGGCATTTCTTCTTATCCTCATTAAGTTAGCAGGATTAAAAAGGCAAAAAAGTTAAAAAGACAGAAATGAAAGAAAAAAAAAAGGAATCTTTTCGGTGGTTTAAACCTAAAAGATTTTAGAAAAATCTAACTTGAAGGAAGCAAAGAGGAGAAAGGGGGGAGTTTTCGAGTAACTTTTGGGAGGAATTTCGACTCCAGCGAGCGACGATGACACAATGAAGGTCGGTTGGATTCTGGGTAGTAGTGGCCGGTTATTTGAGACAATTTTTTTTTTTAAGTGTTAAACGCACAATTTAAGAAAATTAAAAAAAAAAGTTACGAAAAAGCGATTTGGGTAAGCACATCAGCAAAATCAACAAAATTAATGCCACATCAATAAATTTAATGGTGAAAAATAAACATTGTTAATTATTGGACTAAAATTGCAAATTCGAAAAATACAAAGATTAAAATACTTCTAATTATTACAGAAAGATTAAATTTACATTTTAACACAAGTACAAACATCAATATCACAATTTGATTTTTTTTATATTTTGTGAGAATAAAAAAAAAAAAGCCTTCCTAGGCCTTTGCCCTTTTGTCTTGCAGTGTCACGTGCTCGGACCCAAATAGTACAGAAATTAATTTTTAAAATTATTAGAAAGAGACTAAATTTGCATTGTGACATAAATACAGGAATAATAACATAATTTGACCTTTTCAAAAAAAATATTTTTGTAATAATAAAAATGAAAGGGACTGGTCATTTTGTCTGGCAGTGTCATGTGCTCTGAGCCCTAATATCAATCCTAACATTTATTTTGTTTGTTAAGGATATTTTATTCTGTTCACACTTGACATTCACATCACAGTCAAGAGTTTAATATATAAAACACAAAATGTGAAACACATGACATGATCTAACATAAATTGGCCTAGATTTACTTCAATCTATGTGGTACCATCCTAAGTCAGATTTTATTGTTGTATTACGAGTATTTCATTTTACAAGCATTGATTTTATAATAATAATAATAATAATAATAATAATAATAATAATAATAAACAACTCTTGCACCATTATCCCTTCAATTTTCTCTTTCTTTGATATTTAAATGAAAGCAATCCCTTCAATTGATTATGCAATTGAGGGGCAATTATATAATCAGTCCTTGTCACATATGTGATAGGTTTTGAATTTCTTTTATAAAGAAAAAAAAGGAAAAAAAATATTTAAAAATTTAAAAATAAAACCGTAATAACGTGTGAAATTCACTCTAATTATATAGTTATATGTTAAAGAAATCAGGATTGGTGTAAGGATAATTATTATTTATAAAAGAGAATTTAAATTAAAGTTCAAATTTTCTTCCTCCTACATTTTATGTGATTTTGATTTTTTTTCCCCTGTATTAGCATCATATAATTTGTCTTTTCTCAAATAGCATCATCTGATTAGTTTTAGTTTCGAAAAAGTTTCCGTTCATTTCATTAGTAAAATTATCAAAATACGCTCAATTAAAATATTATCTTAATTATTTGTTTATAATACCTAAAGATATTTTGGTAATTTTATCGGATAATAGTAACCACGTAACTCTATAAGAATAGAACTTATCTGCACAGTTCCGATTGAGAGAAAAAAAAATCATATGGTATTATGTGATAAATATCGATACCACACGTAAAACTAATCAAGGACGGATTATTCGTTTAAATTTGAAAGTTCGTTCATATTTAAAAGAGTTTGGATAAAAATATTATACCCAAAATATGTACTTAGGAAAAAAAATGAGGTCTGTTTAAAAAATTGACCGGATCTTGACTCGAACAATCAAAGTCCGAGTTCGGCCAGACCCATTTTTCAGTTATATAATAATAATAATAATAATAATAATAATAATAAAAATAAAAATAAAAATTTTATATTTATATATTTTATGTAATTTATATCATATAAATAATAAATATATATAATATTTATAGTGTAAATATTTAAAAATATGTTAAGTTATACATATTTTAAAACTTAATAAAAAATAAAATTATTAAATAAAAAATAACATATTTATTTAAATTTTTTATAAAAATAATATAGGCCGGCTTAACAATATTTGAAGCTCATATTTTGATAGGACCAAATTTAAATAAATATATATAATGTTAATATTATGAATACCTCTAACACAAGACATGCACGTTAAATTTATCCAAAACCTAATTAAAATTTCTTTAAAATACTACACGGTCAGTTTGTAGAATTGAAGTATAACACGCACGGCTATCACAACTAACTTAAAGCTAATCTATAATATATATTATACGATTTTTTTTTTTAAATTAATGAAAATAGATATTTTTTTATTTTTAATTTTTAAATAATTTTTTAAATTTCCATTTAAATTAAAATTTTAAATTTCTATTTGAATTAAAATTTTAATTTTTCCATTTTAAAATTTGATAATAAGATTAGTTTTGTAAGTAATTTTTTATTATTATATTAAATTATTGTTATTAAAAAGGATAATGTCATATTTAACTTTATATTATATAAATTTTTTCAACGTATATCTTTATTTTTAAAATGTATAATATGATATATATACTTTTTTTTAGTGTGTCTATATGATATCCAACATTAACACCGCTAAACAAACTCGTTAACGTAACTGTAGATCAATAAAATAATAACATGTAGCATTTTGTGTAACATTAGGATGCCATGTCAAAAAAAAAAATAGATAATTTGTACACATGACCAAGATGTAATTGCCACGTGTGCAATGAGAAAAATTGACCGGCTTTTGGAGGCCTTTATACAAGATAGAAAAACAAGAAAAAAAATGTTTCCGTTGTAGCTTAAAACTCAAATCCCAGATACCGAGATAACCCTAATCTGCCAACTCTTATCTCTAAAAATCAAAGTTTAAGCCAAAATCAATCCCAACATTTCATCAACACAAATCAATCTCAAAATATTTTTTTGGATACATAAAAATTTAGGTGAGAAGATTATCCAATCTAAGATTAAAGCATATCACAAATCTAAGAAAAAAATTAATAATGATAATTATATATCACTAATTATTCAAATAAAATTATTGATGAGATTTAAATTTTAATATTTATTAATACATTAATAAATATTCAATCAACTAAATTAATCTACGTTAACCAATCCTAAGAAAGTTGAAAAGCGAGTGCTGGATTTTCATTTCTTTTACCTTTCTTTTTTCTTTAAGTTCCAGAAATGGGCTTTGCTCATCCTTTCACTAGCCTTTAGTTGAAAAGTGGAACCTTTTGGGTCGTGTCGGAATCAGGTTTCATGAACACATGGCTCTTTGGATCTTTAATAAATTAATAAGGTTTGTTTCTTGAATCATTTGGGAAGACGAAGTAAAAAAAAAAAATTGAAAATAATTAAGCTCTGTCAAATATTTTGCCATCCATTTTCTTTTTCCTACTCCAGATTTCTTGTTCAAATCCTGTACCCCACAAAATTGGTAGCCCCAGGGGACCACCGTTCTATACTGCTAGATATATATATATATATATATATATATATATATATATATATATATATATTTGCATTTTTCTCACGTTTTCTTCACCTCCTCGGACCTCTCTTATTACCTACAAAGAGAAAAACAAAAATTCTTCCTCTATCACTATCACCATGCAAACATTAGTTAGTTAAGTTTAATTGATACAAATTTCCATGCAATTAGATTAAGAATCTAAAATTCAATTTCTTATAGTCTTTGGATGATCCAATGAAACAGCAGAAATTATTGAATTGGTACAGAAATGATGATGTACTTTTTATTCATTTGTACCTAATAAAAAAATAATGAGTGAACATAATTTGTATGGCATTCGTCTCATCTAAATCAAAATCAAAGGAAAAAATAAAAAAGGAAAATTAAAAACCGTTTGCCTTGCTTAAATATGTGTAAGGGTTGAATTATTCATTAAACTTATATTGAATTGGATTTGGATAAATTTTTTTAATTTGAATTGACTCGATCTGATTCGAATTACTTTTTATTAATAAAAAAATATTTTTATTTAAATTTTAATGTAATTTTTTAATATTTTAATATTATTTTAAATAATGATATGAATTTTCAGACTGACTAAAACTCGACTCAATCTAATCTAACCCAACCCAAATATGTAAAAAAAAAAAAAAAATTAGACCGCGGCCCGATCCGCCAAAGCGGTCTAAGTTGCCCCACTCATCAATTATTGTCAAATGAGAAGGAATCCATTTACACTAGTGTAAAACTAAATTAGTTTTACACACTTTCATAATTTTTTCTGCGATTTATATTTGTCTAATCCGACCATCATATTTTATGTTTTATTCACGTACGTCGAGTTTCGAGTAAATTAAAAATATTTAAATATTTTTTTGAAGTAAAAAACTTTTAACCGTTAAATATATATTGAAAAAAACAGTATTCTCAATCGATATGATACAGATATCAGATCGATTCGAAAGTTTACATACACAATGAGTATAATTATATTGTTAAATTCAATGATAATTTATTAAAATATTAATCATATAAAAATTTATAAAATTATAAAATATATAAAATAAATTTAATTTTATACTAATATAAATAAATCTTTTCACTCATCAAATTGTATTGGAATTTGGAAGTTGAAAGGTAAACAAACAAATTTACAAATTTGAAGCTTATCCACAGTACTTTTTGTCTCGTGCATTTACCATTATCACAAAACCTTTGAGTGGCCACGCCGCCACGTCTCAAAAGTTGTCCGGCTTATCCTTAATATTAATATTATATATATATATATATATATATTTTACAGGTTTGAATTTGACTTTTGAGCAAATTAATTAATTGATTGATCATTGGGTTGTGTTCGTAGTTAGGGGCAAAAGTTATTTGCTAGATTTGGTAATTAAGAATATTATATATCAATATAATATAAATATGATATGTTTAATAAATATAAAAATAATATAATAAATATAAAATTTCATATTTAAATCGTATTAGTGTTTAAAATTGTATAATCAGAAATATACGTTTAATATAAGTCAGGATTTGTTCAAGAATTATAGGATTCAAAGAACACTTGGGTTGTTAGAGCAATTAAATTAGTGCTGGTTATATTTTTTATTATTCATTTTTTGTTTTTCCCATGTTCGTGTTTCCTCTGTCAGATCTCATGGCATCAATTTTGTCTTAAATTAATTACTTTATGGCTCTTTTGAGGTGGATAAGCTGCTTATGTTATGGTGAGATCTTAAGTTAATTAATTGCAAGCCACGCCCTTGAATTAAAGATATAAAGATGACAATTTAATTATCATGGGTTACAAATTAAAAAATAAATTCATAAGAGGTCGATTCGCATTATTGGTTGTGATTTCTCTAGTGTTGTTGATGAAAAAAAAAAACCCTGAAAGGCAACCATGTTAAAGTTGAAAAACTGAAGTTTTAACCTAGACTAGATAATTAAAATAAATAATTCAATTGGCAATCATTTAAGATTTTAAGATAATATTAGATTTAGGGTCCAATTCCTTTCATTATTTTTCAGTTCATTATTTTTTAATAAATTTTTATTATTATTCATAAACATGATTTTCATAATTAATAAATAAAAACGAGATCTGAGATCATAGGGGCATGTTATTTGCAATTATCACAATATAATTAATCAAAAACAATAATGATTTTTTTTTTTGATAAGCTGTAAAACGGTTTTTTTATATAAATATAGCCAAAAAAAAATCTCAAAATACCGATGCTTTTAGATTAATTCCCAAAATACGCTGGTTTTAACACTAGCTGGGAAATCGCCACCCCATGGCGATTTCCAGCATCAAAATATTGATTTTGGCTAAAAATACCAAGGGAAATCGCCATGGGGGTGGCGATTTCCCTTGGTGTTTTTTTCAAATTTTGATAAAAATACCAAGGGAAATCGCCACCCTCCCATGGCGGTTTCCCTTGGTATTTTTAACCAAATTTGTAAAAAGGATGAAGGGAAATCGCCATGGGGGGGTGGCGATTTCCCTTCATGTAATTTTTTTTAATTAATAAACAAATTTTATTTTTATTTTTTAATTTGTAAATTTTATTTTTTAAATTTAAAAATTATAAATTAAATTAAATTTCTTATTAAATTTAAATATGGAAAATTTTGTTTCTTATAAAAATTAAAAAAACAAAATAATATTTCTTCTTAAATTTGTATATCAAAAATTATATTTGTAAGTTTTGTTTTAATTTTAAAAATTTGTAAGTTTTGTTTTTTAATTTTAAAATTTATAAATTAAATTAAAATAATTTTTTTATAATTTTAAAAATAAAGAAATTTCGTAAGGTACATTTTATTATTTAAAATTTATGAACAAATTTTTTTAAATTTTTTTAATTGATTTGTATTAGATAAAAACAAAAAACAAACAAAAAAACTTGCATTACATTTTCCCTTATAATCCAAAGTACATGATAAGTTGAGAAAAACATGTAATTCATTTATTGTTGATGCGAAGTCTCCCCCAATGTGCCAAATCGATGCGGACAATTTCGACGGTTATGACCTTCGTTTCTGCATAATCCACAACGTTTTGGTTGGCCTTTCTCCCTGAGGTCCATTTCATTACGAATACGACTTGATTTTGGCCGACCATGTGGATTTCTCCGCATTTCTTGATTGGGACACACTTCTGGACCATCATATTGAGGCCAGTAACCTTCATTTCCAACAGCTTCGAACTCATGTCTATAAACATTCAATATAGTTTCCAGTCTTAGACTTTGTCCACATGTTGCATGCAATCTACATGGACATGTGCACAGGCAGCAACTACATGTGAACAAGGGAACCTTTGTGCTTGAAACTTTCCACAATCACACCACATGTCACTGAGGTTGACTTTGTATTTCATTGCAGAAACACCCTCTTGTGGAGCAACTAACTCTTCAACCAGAAAAGATTGATTTGTTCGCGTAAAATTACGAACAATGTGGGAGTTAGCTTTCCTGCGATTTTCTTGCATAGCTTGTGTGACTGTTTCACAATATGTGTGCCCTCCCTCCATCATGGCAATTTGCTTGTTCCCCATCTTAACAAAAAGTGCAGCCAACCTATAATATGTTGATTGCACTAAAGCAATAATAGGAAGATGACGCGTTCCCTTCAACACCGAATTGATAGATTCAGCTAGGTTGGTTGTCATATGGCCATAACACCTTCCTTGATCATATGACTGCGCCCACTTCTCCTTGGGGATCCTATCAAGCCAATTAGCCGCCTCTGCATTTTCTCCACGAAGATTGTCATACATGAAATGAAAATTCGGTCGCCTCAACTCGTATCCTAATAAATTTTAAAACAAAAAACTTGTGAATTTCAATATTATTTTATATGCTAAACGAAATATAAGAGATAAAATAACTATGATTTGATTCCATACCCATGTTAACAATTTGTCAACGCAATTCCTTATTGTTAAACTTTTTCATAAAGTTCGCTGCAATGTGTCGAATGCAGTACACTGAATATGCATGTGGAGGATTCCATCCACCATCGCGTCTAATCGCAGCTTTGATGGCTTCATGTCGATCAGACATCAAGCAAATGCCAGGCTGTTTTGTCACGTGTCTGCGCAAGTTACTGAGAAAGAATGACCAAGCCTCTGTTGTCTCACCCTCCACAATGGCAAAGGCAATTGGCAGTATGTTTCGGTTGCCATCTTGTGCAATAGCTAACAATAATGTGCCTTTGTATTTTCCATATAAGAAAGTACCGTCTATTTGCACAATAGGTTTACAATACGGATACCCTTCAATGCACGACTTAAATGTCCAAAATAGTCGATGGAATATTCTCTTACCCTGGACCAGTCGATCACCGTGATATGCAGGTACCGTTTGCAATTCCACAATTGTACCAGGCACGAAATGTTGCATTGCACCTAACCATTTAGGTAGCTCATTGTACGATCTTTCCCAATCGCCAAATACTCGAACAATTGCCTTTTGCTTTGCTTGCCATGTTTTCTTGTAGGAGGTGATGTATCCATACCGGATTCGCATCTCAGCGATCAAAACTGAAACGGAAATCTCCGGATTTGCTTGGACCAATGACAAAATGCATGAACAGATCATGTTACAATCTAACTTGCAATGATCTTGTGAAATCCTCCCCGATGTGCAAGTATGAGGCTCTTCATATTTTCTAATCTCCCATAGATGTTTCTTCTTCATAAAAGTTGCCCTTATTCTCCAATTACACCCATTCCCATACATTACGCACTTGGCATAATATTTCGTCGGCTCAGATTCAATTACTCTGTAATCTACAGAGTTTTTGATGTTATAGTGCTTGATAGCTGAAAGCACAGCCTCTTTCGTTGGGAATTGTAACCCAACACACAGATCAACTGCAGATGGATCAAATGTTAGAGGCATAGCTAATGTATGAGCATACTCTGGAAATTCCGGCACATGCATTGCCTCCAGATCCAGTGTATGCATATGGGATGCAGCCTGATATGGGGGAATATCTCGATGAGTGTTGATATCTCCATGAGTGTTGATATCTCCATGAGTGTTGATCTCAGCAGGGACGACGTCTGGGTCAGAATCAGTATTGTCATCACTTGCGAATTCAGCATCCTCTTCCTGCTCACTAAATTCACCAACATCTTCACCATGGACTCCACGTGGACGAACAGGATCAACACCAGCTGGCTCATCTTCGAGGGTAGTAGGAATTAGGGTTTGTGAGACTAATGAAGTCTGAAAAGTTGTAGCTTGAGATAAGGGCACGACTTCTTCTGTGGGAACGTCGTATGTAGTGTGAACATAGAACGACCCAGAATCATAATCTTCTATGGGAAAGTTTTCTGTTGTGCGAACATTTGAAGGGCCGCAATCATCGTCAACATCATCTATGTCAGCATATAACTCAAGGACACTAACATTTGCAAATGTCTCATGAGCATAAAACATGCATCTGACATCATCATCATCTTCAAGTGGAAATGTTCTATATCGAACACATCCTTCACCAATAGAAAGAGGATGCCTGTACTTAACCTCTGAAACTCTTTTTCTAGTTCCAGCTTTAATTTTTGTATGAATTTGCAGCTTCAGTTCCTCTAATGTGACGTCGTCTTCAACACGAAAACTTTTTGGACGTTCACAATCAAAGGTAGCACCTTCGTCAGTATTATGAATTTGGCCATTATAGTAGACCAATGCGATCACTCTATTGCTCATGTTGTGTAGCAAAAGAAAGAAGAAATATAGAAGGATGAGAATGAGAATGAAGAGGTTTTAGCACTCAGGAAAAATCTGATTGAAAAACGGTTGTAGGGGGTATTGTAAACCTTCATAAGTATTATGAATTTATAATGGTTCATTATGTTGTACCAGATGACAAATCCCATCTTTTGTATAGGATGGAATCTGATTCTGATATTCTGCCTAGGACAATTTGACTGAAAAAGTTATAACTTATTCAATGCAAAATGTGATTGATAAATCCCATCATTTGTCTCATCCATTGCAGAAAGAATCAAGTTCCAATATTTTCTGCAGCATTTGATGGACTGGAAAATAGCTGAAACCTGTCTAAAAACCTATATCATCAGTCTTATCCATTGCAGAAAGAATCAAGTTCCAATATTTTCTGCAGCATTTGATGGACTGGAAAATAGCTGAAACCTGTCTAAAAACCTATATCATCAGTCTTATCCATTGCAAAAAGAATCAAGTTCCAATATTTTCTGCAGCATTTGATGGACTGGAAATATAGTTGAAACCTGTCTAAATACCTATATCATCAGTCTTATCCATTGCAGAAAAAATCAAGTTCCAATATTTTCTGCAGCATTTGATGGACTGGAAAATAGCTGAAACCTGTCTAAAAACCTATATCATCAGTCTTATCCATTGCAGAAAGAATCAAGTTCCAATATTTTCTGCAGCATTTGATGGACTGGAAATATAGCTGAAACCTGTCTAAAAACCTATATCATCAGTCTTATCCATTGCAGAAAAAATCAAGTTCCAATATTTTCTGCAGCATTTGATGGACTGGAAAATAGCTCAAACTTGTCTAAAAACCTATATCATCAGTCTTATCCATTGCAGAAAGAATCAAGTTCCAATATTTTCTGCAGCATTTGATGGACTGGAAATATAGCTGAAACCTGTCTAAAAACCTATATCATCAGTCTTATCCAGAAATTTTTTTTTCTGCTTTCCAGAATTTCACTTGTTTGCTTATGAAAATGTAATGCAAGTTTTTTTTGTTTGTTTTTTGTTTTTATCTAATACAAATCAATTAACAAAATTTAAAAAAATTTGTTCATAAATTTTAAATAATAAAATATACCTTACGAAATTTCTTTATTTTTAAAATTATAAAAAAATTATTTTAATTTAATTTATAAATTTTAAAATTAAAAAACAAAACTTACAAATTTTTAAAATTAAAACAAAACTTACAAATATAATTTTTGATATACAAATTTAAGAAGAAATATTATTTTGTTTTTTTAATTTTTATAAGAAACAAAATTTTCCATATTTTAATTTAATAAGAAATTTAATTTAATTTATAATTTTTAAATTTAAAAAATAAAATTTACAAATTAAAAAAAAATTAAAATTTGTTTATTAATTAAAAAAAAATTTACATGAAGGGAAATCGCCACCCCTCATGGCGATTTCCCTTCATCTATTTTACAAATTTGGTTAAAAATACCAAGGGAAATCGCCACCCCCCATGGCGATTTCCCTTGGTATTTTTAGCCAAAATCAATTTTTTCATGCTGGGAAATCGCCATGGGGGGTGGCGATTTCCCAGCTAATTTTAAAATCAACGTATTTTGGAAAATAATCTAAAAGGATCGGTATTTTATGAATTTTTTTTGTTGCTATATTTATATAAAAAAAAACCGCTGTAAAACAATACAAAAAAGCCTTTTTTGATCATTGACTATTATTCTTTTTTTATCAGCCTTTCAATCTAAAGGAAATTAAATAAAAAAAATTATAAAAAAAAAAAAGTTTGTTAGAACATTTTTCCATCTTGGTCTTTTATAACATGTGAATGGTCCTAAACATTATATCTTAGTGTAACAACCTTTTTATTTGATCCTTTTTGAACATATGTTAGTTCCTAACTACTTTGTTTTTGTTTTTTTTTTGCTTTTTTTTTTTCGGTGAATGGAGGATGTAAGCTCGGGTTTCAATAATTCAGGATCAAAAAGTACTTTGTTTATAATTAATTTTAAAAAATTATTTATTAAATAGTGATTAAGACCAAATCAAATCAGATTTAAAATATTTTATCTTAAATAAAAAGTTTGATGTGTCCTCACAAATATCACAACTAGACCTGTTCAAGCATCGAGTTACTTGT
The DNA here is from genome assembly GCA_030761205.1 of Fremontodendron californicum. NCBI lineage: Eukaryota > Viridiplantae > Streptophyta > Magnoliopsida > Malvales > Malvaceae > Fremontodendron > Fremontodendron californicum. Next base: position 5,775,315 of record JAULJL010000025.1, on the reverse strand, counting down.
TCAAACCCGAAAGTCCGTCCTATATTTGGAAAGGTTTGGACAAAAATATTATATTCGAAATATGAGTTTAAGTAAAAAGAAAAAATGAGATCCATTTTAAAAAATGGGTAGGGTCTTAGCTCCAACAATCAAGGCTCGAGCTCGACCCGGCCCGACCCGACACATTTTTTAAATTTGTATAATATATTATTTTTATATCTATAAATATTATATAATTTATATCATATAAAAAATAAAAAATAAAAAAATATTATATTATATTATATTGTAAATATTAAAAATATGTTAAATTATCAATGTTTTAGAATTTAATAAAAGAAAAAAATTAAATAAAAATAACATATTTATTAAAATAAATTTAGAAAAAATAATATTAGCGTATCTAAATGGGTTTTGACTACCCATTTATAAATATGGCCGAGTTTGGACAGAATTTGAGACTCATATTTCACACCGAGCTAAATTTGAACAAATATATATGACGTTGATACTATACTTACATTCGACCCGATCCATGAACACCTCTAATTACAAAAACAAGTGAAAAGTTTGACATGTTACATTGACTATTATAATTTTTTGATCAATCTTTCAATCTAACGGAAATTAAATAAAAAAATTATAAAAAAAAAAAAAGTTTGTTAGAACATCTTTCCATCTTGGTCTTATTCAACATGTGAATGGTCCTAAACATTATATCTTAGTGTAACAACCTTTTTATTTGTTCCATTTTGAATTTATGTTTACGGATGGTAAAATTTAATCCGATCAATGGATTTTACACTGATCTACTCCGAATGGAGAGTTTTTTTTTTCTTTGAAAAGCGGGGATGGGGTGGAGCGAGATGCTTTTGGTAAATACTTACTCCGTTCTACTTTTTAAAATTATTATCTTACCCCTTAAAATATTATATATATATTTTATATTTTTAGTATATATTAGATATATATATATACTAAAATCATATAGATATATTAATATTTTATATATATACTTTTAGTATATATATGTATATTATATATATATATATATATATTTTAAAGAAGTTTATATACTAAAATTATGTTAATGAATAAATTACAGTATAATTTTTTATAATATTAAATTAAAAATAATTAATAAAAATTATGGTGTAACAAAGTGGAGTACCGTGAAACGGTTATGAATGTAATCAATATCCATAAAGAAAAATATTTTCAATATTCATATAAAAATAAAATAAATAAAATAAAATAATTTTTGTTCCCGTTACCATCACTACATATGTTAGTTCCTAACTACTTTGTTTCTTCCTTTTTTTTTTTTTTTTTTTTTTTTTTTTTGTGTGGTGACTGCCTGAAAATGAAAGCACGGTTTCAATAATTCAGGATCAATCCTGCCAGCTGCCATCTATACCATCTAAAACCTTCATGGGACTAAAATCGATAGTTATCCATTTTAAAGATGTCCATATCCAAAGGCAATAATTCAGGTCATTGTAGAATGTTGTTTTTTTTTTTATAGATTGATTGGTTGAATCGAAAATTAATAATTTATCAGATCTGATACATATAAGAAAAGATATGTAAAAAATCGATAAAAATCAAATTAAATAGATAAAAATTTGGTTTTCTGTTAATTTTATTATTTTTTATTAAAAAATTATTTGAAAATGATAAAAATTAAATTTTTAACCTTTTAAATATATTAAAAACTATACTATTAAATCAAACATATTTTTTTAATTAATTAATAACTATATTTAATATTTATTTAATATTAATATTAATATTAAATATTAAATATTTAATTTATTTTTAAATTAAATAATTAAATTAAATTAATAATTTAAAAATATATTAATTTAATTTTTAATTCGATTTTTTCAATATTGGTTCTTATACCGGGAGTGGAAGAACGGAAATTAAGACTCTGGTTGCTACCATAAAGGCAATTATTATACTCTTTAAAAGACTGCGATAATTAGTAAGCAAGATATTTATTAGTAATTTATTCCTAAAAAATTAAAGAAAGAAGATAGAGAGATTTAACAGGCTAGGCTGGAAGATTTATAATGTGCAGTCATGTAGTGGCAGTCAATTTAAGTACACGTCAACTAGCCATAAATCTATATTAAAAAAATTGTCATCGAATTTGCAGTAATTAAAGATGTTTATGGATAATGTCCAAATAAAAAAAATTTATTTGTTCAGATTCAATTCGAATTTATTCGTCAAGTTTGAAAACTTGTTTTACTGTTTGATAAATGTTAAAATATTAAAAGAAATTATTTTTATTTTTATATTAATATTAATAATTATATATTTTTATAATTAAATTTAAATAAAAATATTTTTTATTGATTAAATTATAATCCAAACCGGGCTAGACCTACTTGAATTATAAAAATCATATCTCAGACCCGACATAATTTCGACTGAACTTATCGAACTAGATGTATAACCTTGTTTGTGTACGGATTTAACAAACAATATATATATATATATATGAAAATAAAAAATTAGTAATTGAAATCAGTAAATTTTTTAGAATTCAAAAAAAAATATTATCAACGTGAAGATTGAAACTGTGCTTTGAAATGAGGAAATTAAGAGAAAGAGAGAGAGATTTTGGAACTGTGATGTCCTTAAATTAAAGGAGCTATATAGTAGATGAAATTGTGGGTAGATTCGTATCCAACATATCTTTATTACAGTATAGAGTGAATATTCTTTACATAATAATGAGATTAAATCATTCCCATTTCACTAAAAATAAGCAAGCCTATAATAATCTCCATGGTGAGACAAACCATTTCCACGACCAAAAGCAATAAAAATAAAAATAAAAATCAAGTAGGAAATGGCAAATGGGTGGGTGATTCACTGTCTTTTGTTAGATATGATAATTCGTATATTTATATTGTATTCATATAAATTTTACATATCATAATTATGTGTAAGATATTATATATTTATATAAATTTAAATATGTTAATAATTCGTAGTATATATATTTTAATATATTTTTATTTATGTGTCATATTTATATTATTTTTTATATCATATTATATTTTAATTATTTTTATATCATATAATCATATTTAAAATTATTAAATTTACTTTTTCTCATCTCCCATTAAACTGCACATTATAGAGGCTATGACCTTCTCCTTTTGTCATTCTAATAAAGGTCAATAATGCATGTACGATAAATTACATTATTATATAATAGAAGATAAAGTTCAAAAGAACATAAGAGCTTTTTCCGATAAAAAGCTTTTCTTTCCTCTCGGTTAGGAAGCAAAAAGGCAATTTCCCCCCATAATTATGCAAGGTATTTAGATTTGGGTAAATTTGAAAAACGTGCTGTCAATAATAAATTATTGTTAAATAATATAATAAGTAAAACTTATTTGAAAAAAAGAAATGAATAATTAAAAATTATTAAGAAGAAAATTGTAAAGATAAAATTACTCTTGATAAAAAAACCTTCTCCTTCATTTTTCTCTTATTTTTTAATTTATTTTTTAAGTTTTCTGAAAATAATTTTTTTTAATTTTAAAAAATATTTTTTTAAAATTTTAAAATTACTTTTTTTTAGTTATTTTTTTTAAAAAAATAACATTATTTTTTCTAAAATTAATTTTTCTTTATTTTTTTAAATTTAAAAAAAATAAATATTTAAATATTTTATTTTTTAAATTTATTTTTAATTAAAATTTTTAAAAAATAATATTTTCTTAATAGAAGAGAAAAAAAAAAAGTAGATTTTTTCATTAAGGATAATTTTATCTTTACAATATCCTTTATAATAATTTCTAATTGTTCATATTTTTTTTTAAATAATTTTTATCCATTATACCATTTAACAATAATTTAACTATTCACAATATGTTTTTCATATTTATCCTTTCGATTTTCAACCTCAGTTTACATCTACTTAACCCCTTTTTAAGTGAAAGAGGTTTTTATTTTGTGGGGCGGAGGGTTATGTTCTAAATTGGTTTTTTATTTTGTGGGGCGGAGGGTTATGTTCTAAATTGGTTTTTTATTTTGTGGGACGGAGGGTTATGTTCTAAATAAGATACTGCGAACGTATCGTTTTTGTTTTGATATTTGTATATATTGGTATCGATATCGATATATTTTAGCGTATCGTTTTGGATTTATCGATATTTTTCAAATAATTTTTCATATATATATATATATGTATAGCTTATTTTCAAGTTTTTTTAATAAAATATATATTATATACACATGAAAATATACATTCATTACATGTATATATATGTTTTTATACAAATATAAAATTTAAATATTTAATATCTAAAATTTTTAAACATCAAATAGGTAAAATAAATGTTAAAAAATATAGTAAATTATTATTAATTATGTTTAATAGCTTAATTTAATGAATATATTTTATTTTTAAATATAATTATGAAAAAAAATAAAAATCATGACACAGAAAATATTGAAATTGATCTAAAAAATCAAATAAGTGAATTTTTTTTAAAAAAAAATTAAAATCTTGTATCAATCGGTACGGACCGATATTGATCGATACGGGTTGGTACAAAAATCAAAATAGTACGAAATTAATACCATTTTTATTATCTTAAAAACAGTACGTATCGATAACATTGGTTCTAAAACATACCATAATTTCAACCATTACGATCTAACTCTATGTGTTGATGTAAAGATTTGAAGGTATGACATGATCTCTTTTATGTTGATTACTAAATTTGAGATTTTTGTTTCTCAATACAAGCCCTTTATAAGGGCGTGGACTATGTTTTTTTTTTCCTTCACAAATTGTGCCGTATGTTGATTTAAATATTGTTAAACTGTGTCTGCTATAAGTTACTGTTCGCTTCACAGGTCTGACACGTCTTCTCTCAAATTTTGTCATTTGAAAAAAAAAAAGAAAACACTTTAATAAAAGAAATGTGAGTCATTCTTTATAAGACACATTCCAATCCTTGATTATTAAACGTGGATCCTTTCCCCTCAATACTCTGCAATTGTAATATTCTAGTCAATGGATTGGCGGCATTTACTCAAGAAAACAGAAGGGGTGATGTCCTTGTCTCTCCGCAATCAAAGGAGTTCCTTGGTTTCAAGTATACGGTGGGTTGGGCCGAGCCAGACTGTGATCTTAAATTTTTTCATTATTTTTGTTCAGGTCCGATCCGTCGATCAAGATTATTATTCATAAATTAATAAAAATATAAAATAAAATTATTTATTTTTATATTAATATTAATATATTTTTATAATTAAATTTAAAAAATTTTATTTTATATTATGTGAATAGTGATTCAGTCCGGATCAAGCCAACCAAGATCATAAAAATATCTATCTAAATTCAACCTAATATGAGTCAGATCTGTCAAGCCGGACAAACTGTCCGATCCATGAACAGTACACTCCTAAGTAAATCCTGGTTTTCCGCTTCTATCTTCTTCCCAAATGAAATTAAAATGTTGGTTATTTTAAGCCAAATCAATTTAAAATGATTGAAAATCTCATGTACTTTGCTTTAATAATTTGAAATTGTGATAATTTTGTTCGTAGAAATTTATTCCATAAATGAGTTTCCTATGGTTCTGTTTTCTCACGTCATATCCTCTTGAAGCTCATGTTTGTCCTTTCATTCTTGGTAACCCTGCGGAATGAAGGGATAGCGACATGATTTGTTGAATTTGATGACAATGTTGAGATAATAATAATCCATATAAAGAGTAACGTAAAAAATTAAGATAAAGATAATATTAAACTTATAGCCTATATCTGCCAATGTTGGCTGGTCAATTGTAATGGAATCGAGTTGAAAAATCGCTAATAAGAACAATGAGAAAAAGATAATTCTTTTTTTCTCTGCCATGCTTCATGCAATAATTCCTTGAAAGATGTCTCCAAGATTAACATCTTACATTGCTCCTTGGTATCCCTTCCTCCATCTTAGCCAAAATGTCATGAAAGTTGTACTCATAATGGTATTGATTTATGTTAAGCGATATTATTTAAGATATTTTAAGTCTTGGATTTTTTATTATTTTCTATTTAAGTTGAGTTTCTATAAGTAGAAAGATTCAACTTAGATGTAAGATCATATAAAATCTAAAAATTCAGAACTTTATAGATGTGAATAACACTACTACTTAACAAGATAATTATATGGTATTTACAAAAAAAAAAACAATTTTCTTCTATGATTATTGTTTACCCATGCGCTAATTACATGCTTTAAACTCAGCCTAGGCAATGCCTGATAAACCATCCAATGGGCCTAGTTGGCAGCGCAGGCTTGGTCCATTAACATGGTTCAACAGAAGAAAGATTTTGGACTCAGCCTTACTGAGAAGACAAAAATGACTAAAGGACCCATAAAATTACTTCATAATTTCATATAAGGTTCTGCATTTCTTTTTATCTGGGTTTGTTTGGATTTCATTGCACCTCCGGTGCGTAGAATCCAATGCACCCACTAGTGCCAAATACACCTTAGATTGTATTTGGATAGTATTTTACTGTGCATTTATTTAAACTGCTCCTCCGGAGGTCATTGGAGACGTCAGGTCCAGTGATTGGACCTGCGTTAGGGGTAAAGTGAAATTTTAATTTATTTTAATTTTTTTTAAATAATTCTCATTTTTTATTTTTTTAATAAAAAATATAAATATAATTTTTTTAACTTAATAAATAAATTTATATCTTAATTAATTAAAATATTTAAATAAATATATAAATAATATGTGTTAAATTTGTTAGTGAACATAACTTATCCGTAGCTAATACTTTTTTGGTATAGGCAAATAGCATAATCAGTTTTTTAGAAGTTATTGCTAACATAAGGAAAGATTGTTGGTGGCCAGATCATTGGTATCGATGCTCTAAAAAAGATTTGTATGTAAGTTTATCTTTAAATTAATTAGATATTTTCTTTATATTTATTTATTTTTTTGTTATATTCTGTTATACTAAGTTTTATTTTGTTTTCTGTTTGCGAGTGAAATGCTAGCAGCATTATTTTAAACATACTTCTGTTATACTCATATTATATATAGAGTTAAGGCCTAACACCATACCAAGCCCAAGAGACAGGCGGATAACCCAATTTTTCATGATCCCAAATATAAAAGACATGAGATAAGTCAAAAACTCCTAGATCACATTTTATCATCTTCTTTTTTGCTATTTGGCTATTTACTTTTTTATTCTCAGAACCCTTACTGATTTAAATATCGAAACACTGCTCGAAATAAAAACTTTGATGCCCTTCTGATCCCTTTCTCCATTTAGGTCATGTTCGACTGCTCTCCAATCCTCATTTCCACCATGGAACCACTAACCTGCTCAAGAAGCCATCAACAACTTCCCTAAAGTTTTATGTAGATTTTTATTGATGTCTATTTGTTGACAATGTTTCAAGTCTTTTTTTTCTTTGTGCATATAGGTTAGGAATGAGTCTACATGATCCTGTTTTCCCCTGTTGATAAGAGACGTGGCAGATTCTATTGAATCTCTTGATATTGTGTTCTTTTAAAAAATATGAAAAACGTCATGTATCGAAAAAGTGAGTAGCTTTATTTTTTTTAAAGGATTTCTCGTTCCTGTTTGTAGTCTTTTAGAGAAAGGATAAGGAAGCTGATTGAAAATTGGATGAGAAATCCTATTACAATATATATCTTTAAAACAAAAAAGGAAAACGAAACGGAGAAGAAAGGATATTGGAGCTGCAGGAAAGGTTAGGTCCCGTGACTTATATATATCTATGGTATCTATATTCTTTAAGTCTTAATGAACTTTCATTTTGGGAATATTAATTTCATATATCTTTTTTTTTTTAATGTTTTCTCAGCCTTTTCTTTTGGTTCTTTGTTTCCTTTATGTTTAATAGCAAATAAGACCTACCACTTACCACTAAAGTCTTAAGGGAGTATTAGAAAAAGACTGATCTTTTAAATTAGTTTTGGCCAAGATGAACTTATAAGCAATATTTTCTAATTTACACCCATCATAATTACTTCTACTAATGAACAAATAAAAGAAAAGTTGCCTTTAGACTCATCATTTGTACCACAAAGATAACATGAAGCTATTATAATTGAAATGCTCTAATATTTTGGCTTTCCCAATTTATTAAACTTTGAACAGTTATTGCTCAGGCTATAAACAAATGCCAAGGGATAAAATTTTGGAAGTAAATAATTTTTTTTGTCTTCCTATTCTTTGTTTCTTATTGCTCCTCCAACCCCAAGTTTATGCCATAATAAAGATGCTGGGTTATTATTTTTGTTTTGTTTTTGTCATATAATTATTACTTACCAATTACCTTACTTTCTTACTTTTGTTTATTGAAATAATCAATGAGTAAAAGTTTAATGAATTGACATTACATAATGTTTTCCATATGTAGTCAAGTTAGAATTACCAGCTATTTTTCCTTCTTTATTCCTTTCTGTTATAGTTTCAGAGTTGAGTGTTTTAGATCACCATTCAAAGATTATCCATTTATTACACTGGCAAGGTCTTAAAAGGTCAAGCTGAGGTTTGACAGCAATCTCAATCTCAATCGCCTTCTCATTTTGTATTTTTATCTTTCTTTAATGGATTATATTTATATATCTATATATATATATTAATGTGTACATGTCTCACATTGCATGGCAAGCAAGGGCTTGTTAAGAAAATCTGCAAAGGGACCACATTTTTGTCTGATTAGAATGAGACAGATAAAGGTGGTTTTTATTTTATTTTATTTTATTTTATGTAAATCACAAATATGTTAGAAAATTGAGAAACTTTGATGCATGACATTGAGAAAATTGTAAGTAAAATGAGACCTCCTTCTCACCCTCTCCCCTTCCTCTTTAAATTGCTATGATCTATGATGATTTTTTTACCATTCTCTTCTAAATAGAAGGTTGAGTTTGACAATATATGCTATAAGCTTGGAGTAAGAATTTTTAAAATTAACTTGATGAAATTGATGCCTTATAATTTTCTTTTTCGATCTTTGACTTCCTAATTAATTGTTGCATTCTTTCAAGGTGTTTATCTTTCTCCGCTATGGTATAATGTGTCTTACAATTTGTGTTTCAGCAATGGAACTTGCATTGTCTGATCTGGAAAAGCTGAACAATGAGATGCTTTTGAATTTACGAAAAGTAGTTCTCTCTTTTCTTTCTTGAACCCTAAATAAATTTCCTTTTGGCTTTGCAACTTTCATAACTATTGTTAATTTAACCTGCAACTCATCCGAATATCTCATATAATTTAATGACATGAACCATATAACTTAGATTTTTTTTAATCTTATAGATGGCTAACAAACTCAATGACATGCATTTAAAAGACTTCATTACAACTGAATAGTTGACTGAACAGGTGAAGTAACTCACCTTTATGCTTTTTTTTTTTGCTGTATCCAGTTAACTAATTACGTTAATTTGACCTCGTAAAGAAATATTACATACGTCAGTTATCTGATTACATCAGTTTTGCACATTGAAAAATTACATCTATCGTCTTCTTGAGGTTGAATCCATTAAAAACTCTCAGAAGATGTCACTTAGTTGAGGAAGGTGGGCAGAGGACATGGTAATTCTTAATTGCACTAATTTAGATCATAATACCTTGGATGAAGTTATTTTCATCATGCCCTGAACACATAAATATGGTAAATCCAGCATTTGGTTTTTTATTGACTTCAAATTTTTTTGTAGGTGTTTGACACTTTGATTTGATGCTCAGCAATTATCCGGTGGCTACATGATGAAGAATTATAGAATAAACTTTAGTAGTATCAATTTTTCCCCCATTTACACCTTATCTCATTTTTTTTACCCCTAACTTTCCCTATTTTCTGTTTTTTAAGAATTGGTTTGATATAATTAACAGCTGAGAATGGTGGATGGAATGCATACACGACAGCATTAAAAGGAAAAATTACAAAAATGGTTATTTCTAATGGTGAAATAGTTTTATTACCAGTATCTTGGATGCCTAATTCTGGATAGGATAAGCATTTGAGTTAAAGCATCAATCACCGTTTAAAATATTATCAAAAGTTATATTTGAACTGTTTTACACTAATTAAACATTTCAAATGAGTTTGATTTTTTTCCTCTATTATTTTTTGACTTAGACACTTAGTTAGAGTAAACTTGATTTTCTTCCCAATTGAGGGAATGTTCTTATCATGTGATTTTCAGTTGTCTGTTAGATTGTAGTTATAACAGTCTTACGATGCTAAATTTCAAATAATCCTCTCATTTATCGATATTAAATACCATGATATTGAAACAAATTAGTTTGTGATCCGCGCGATGCACGGATTATTTGTATGTATTTATTATTATACATACAAACAAATATTTTTAATACAAATTGTACATATATATATATATATCTAAATGACATTTTTAAGAAACAAAAATTAAAATATTTAACGATAGACATTGTTAAAGAAAAAAATAAATATATCTAAAAAGCAATATCTAAAAGTATTTATCCAAAATATATATATATATAGATATATATATATATATCTTAAGTTGTTTCATTAATTTTGCATTATATATATTTATTCTTGTTAAAGATAAGTTAATTTTATATTTTAAAAAACAATTAAATTATATTTTAGATTTATAAGAGTAACTCACTCTCATGTAGATACTTTTTGGAGGAATTTCAATAATATCTTAATAAATATGATTTATCTCATGTTAAAAAATTTATATGAAAATATAATATTATCTTTTGAGCTATTTAATTTAACAAAGAAAATTTGTTTTCATTGTTACAAATAGTATTTGTTACTGATCTTGATAACTTTATACATTTAGTATGTATTTATTAGATCAGTTGTAGTATACAAAAGAATTGCTGCATCAATTTTAGTATATACATTTTTATTCTTCAAAAATTTCATGTACTTTTTTAATAATTTAGATTTATTGTTTTAAATACATGTTTTTTTATTGATGATAACATATTAATACGCATCTATTAATAAAGTAAATTCCTATATATATCCGATGAAAGTTAAATTAGAAGCATTCCTATCTCTCACATATTTATTTATTTTATTTAAAAGAAAATTAATTCATTTTTCTATAAATTTCATTATTCAATTTATTAATTAATTTGTTAAATATTTATTTTTTATTTAAAAAAAATTATATATTGCAAATTTGACACAGGTTAGTTGCTTATTAAATCTAAATCCTAAATCTTGTGCTAGTAGGAGATATCTTATATATACACTTTAAAAAAAAGGTTGTTAAATAAGATAAAAGGTATCGGTAACATATTTTTTACCTTTTTTCATTAATTACTATATTTGCATATATAATACTGAACAAAATTTTAAATTTAATCCTTATAATAAATGAAATGAAAATATTTACCAAATAAAATATAGGTTGGTTGTTTAGCAAACAAAGTTATGTATATTTTACTAATACCGTCATTATATTTTATAAGAATAAAAACCTAATAGGAAAATTATGGATTAACAAATAATATCACATAAAAAGGGGACAAACAAAAATGCTACAAAAACTTGTTAAAGGAGATTAACATATGAAAAAATGGTTAAATAACAAAGAAAACTTCAATAACATATGATAGCTACATATTAAACATCTATATTATAGCAAAAAATATTTTTAGAACACTTGATATTGACAAAGTTCATTCACCACCCTCAAAGTTATAAAAAAAAAAAAAAACTCAACCCATCACGAATCTAAAATTAAAACAACCTTTTTATTAGGCAGAAAAATATTTTTATCTCTCAAAAGAATCGAAAATACGAGCAACAAAAGACAATAGATCAAATTCTAAGTTTCAAAGTAAAAAATCCTAAGGAAAAAAATGTTAAAGAACTTAAAGAGGAACACCTATTTATAAGGTTGTGGTTAAGATTTAATTTTTAATGTATTCAATTTTCAAATTAATTTTGATTATTTTTAAAATTTTAATGATAAGAGAATTTAAAAAATTAAATTTGTTTTTCAGATTCTAAATAGTAAGAAAAAATTTAATTAATTTTAATTTAGATATGCATTCAAAATTATTATGGAAATTGGTTAAATTCAAAAGGAGAAGATAAGATGATTGCAGCGCTTACATGATTAAGTAGATAAGATATTTTGGACATAAAATATTTGAATTTATTTTGAATATGTTTGTTAATTCAATTCTATAATTTTACCGGATTATAAATATTTAACTTCAGGAAGATATGTTTAAAGAATAAGTATACAAATTTTCACGGATATCCGTTTGTTACATATGTTTAATCATATATATACAAATTATTCATTGGATTAGATATGTAAGTCTAATGGAACGGATATATAGTTTGTATACTTTAATTCTTTATTAGTTTTACAAAATATTGCTCATGATTAACAATTAGATATTGCTCATGATTAAACTCTCAATATTAACTCACATAATTATTAATCCGGTAAGTGATGAATATGACTAATCCATGTATACAAATTTTTCTATAAATATTTATTTACCTCACGGATTAATTTATAATTATGAGATGCACGAATTTGTATAGATAAGATATTTTGGATATAAAATATTTTAATTTTCCTGAAGTTATCCGTGCCATGCATCTCAGTATAATCTATACAAATAAATATTTTGGATATAAAATATTTGAAGATTAAATAAGTAGATAAGATTAGTTAATATAAAATTGAAAATTTTGGATAAAATTTTTTAATTTAAAATTGAATATAATAATAATTAAAGAGAGAATGTCCATGTAAAATTGACATGTCAATAATGCTTACACAATCAACATGTACCTTGTTAATATTATATATATATATATATATGATCTGTTTACGGTCGTTAGTTCAAACAGACCCTTGATTAATTGAGTTAAAACTAATAATTTTCACCATAATTTTAAATGCAAATACGATGTAAACAACTAGCGCTTACTGCCTACTATTTCTCACTTCCTATTTCCTCTGATAACAAATTGGCGGCAATCCACCCAAAACTTACCTCCTTAAATCCTTCGGCTGCATGCGGCGGTCAGCCGGTCACAAATGTCCATTTTTATAATAAAATATTTTGTGTCTTATTTTACGGATGAAGTGTCGACACGAATACAGCCACTATTAAATTACCAAATGTGGCTTAAGCATTTTTCTTCTTCAGTGTTCAATGCCGAGATGTTAACAATGATATCTATAAACTGACAATCTGGAAGACTGTCAATATACAATTCCTAATAAAAATATATAGTAAATCATTGAAAAAACCTACCATTAAATTGGAGGTTTCCCTTCTCACAATTCACAAACTGAACCTCAATTTGCAATCTCAAAACTAGATAAATTAAATACTATTTAAGCAGCTAAATCTCGAAGTTTAAGAGAAAAAATCAGGCTTCCCTTCCTGAGTCGAAATCACCAGCAGTGTTTATCTTCCTCGCAATAAGGCTTTCTCTGCAGTGTCCATTTCTTCAAGAATCCTAGCCTTTCTCTTTGCTGGGATTGGAGCAGTTGGCCCAAAGCTAATGTAGTGCCCAGAAACAGCATTCAATGCCGAGTAAATATCACGGAAAGAAACTCTACCGAGCAAAGCTTTCTCTCTTCTGTACTTAGCCACCCAAGAATTTGATGTCTCTCTGAGGTCAGCCACAGCAGAAGCGACGTTGGGATCGTTCTTGTCCATACTGATGGTGCTTCTCACTTTGTTGATAACTTCTTCAGTCTCTTTCACGTACTCCTCATCCGAGGCAGCAAATGCTGGTGTCGCAGCCAGAAGCCCTGCAAGAGACAGACTTGTGATGGTGGTGGAGGTGGCGGCAGCAAGAGACAAGAAGTGGCGCCGTAACGGTTGCTGTTGTGGTGACGTAGGAGACGGTGATTGGGCGGCGGAGGTGGCTTTGGCTTTGATTGGAAGGAGGGGTTTGAGTTTGGAAGTTGGGGTTAGCAGTGTTTGGGAGGCCATGGATTTTGGCTATATGATGGGGAGAAAGGGTGAAAGGGTAAAGAAAATTTGTGTTGGTGTTTGTAGTTTGGGGAATGAAGAGAAGATAATTGTGTTTGCGCCACGTGAGCTTATCACCTTATCTAAATTTTAATTTTATGGATGAGAAAAGGCCCAATGATATCTTAGATATAGATCCGCCATCTAGCAAATGCCCAGGCGGCACGAGAGTTGAGGCTTAATTTCATGAAATATATTGTTATTGAATCTCATTTTATTAAATTAAAGTTATGAATTTTTAATAAAATAACATCATTTTATTTATTAACAAAATATAAATATATATTATCAGTCTATCAAATATAAATTTAAATATTTTAAATCTCAACCACATGGAAACTTGTTTCTCTTTTTTTGTATTTTTGGCAATCATGGGTTTGAATTAGAGCATGCAAAATTCACTCAAACTTGAATTAGTTGTTTAATTCGTTCAAACCTAAATTCAATGGATCTAATTTTATTAAAAAAAAAGTTAATAACCCAAAATTGTTTAACTCGAATTTAAATTAATTTAAATTTAAAATGATTCAAATTCAAATTTTATTAATTCATTATTATCTATTAATAAATATAAATATAAAAATTAATTATTAATTTTAAAGTAAATTAATAATATTCATTTTAATTATTAAATATAATAATTTTATAATATTTAAATATTTATTTAAACGATTATTTTCGTTCATATGTACTAAAAAAATTAATTGTGGTAAGCAAATAAACTTCTTAAGTTTTTTATACACAAAATTTAAAAAGGTTATATAATATATTTTATACTTATGCTATTACACATAAAATTAACACTCAAAATCCAATGTTATAACTTAAAAGTTAAAACAAAGCCAATCAAGTCATGTCACATCATAGCATGCCAATAGGCAATAGGCAATAAGCCATCTCCATTTTGCATTTTACTATTTGCTATTTAAATGGTCAATTATTAAAATTAAATTAAAATTTTGTCAAGTAATTTTGATATTTTAGGAAAAAAATTAAAGTACTAACTACTAAGCTTAGACCATTTGAGGCTTTGAGCCAATTACGTAATCAACACCGATAGTACATTTTCTTTTTTACATTATTTTACTCTTTAGTGATGATTCTAGTGAGTCTTCTAGTACGAAGTTAATTTTATATTTAACCTAACATAATTTTATATTATCAGCAAATGATTTTTAATTTATTTAACTTGACATTTTAATTTTTATATAATTTAATTATATTTATTTGATTTTAAAAGTTAACAAATTAAACATGAATGATTTTAGTGTTAAAATTTGAAATGATCCAAATCTAAATGACTCGAGAGTTAAACTCGAATAATCCGAAACTAAAATGATTCGAGTCTGAGTTAATATAAATACGAAATAATCCGAATCCAAATTAATTTAATTTAAAATAATTCAAATTTTTTTTTAATCCAAATCCAAAATAATTTAAACTTTTTCTTAACCCAAAATTACACAACTTGAAATGATCTAAATCTAAAGCCAACCCGCCATTTCCCAGCTTTAGGTCGAATGCTCGGAGTTACACGATCCTGGGTCAGAACCTCAGGGCTTTGAAAGCTTCTTCCTTAGTTATTAGGTTAGTATTATTAGGTTAGTAAGCTAGAGCTAGAAGTCTTACGAAGCAAAGTTCGTATAAGTGTCTTTCTGTTTGTGCTTAAGGACGTAAATACTCAGCTAGAGTTTAAACTTGATATCACATTAATATTATTTCCGAAAAATACTTAAAGTTATCAAAAATTAAATTATTAAAATTAAAAATTCGACACACTGTTAACAGCATCATTGCAAATTTTAAATTGAAATTTCAATTATTGTTCTTCTTTTTGTCTTTTGGTACATACAAAATATATAATATATTTTACTATGGCTCATCTATGAACAAATTGGGCTTTTTCTATCTAGGGCAGTAGCCTAATTTCTTCCTCTAAAATCATTTCAACTTTAAAGCGGGCTTCTTAAAAAGATGATTAAATGGGGCCTAAAAGAGGGCCTTCTACAGGTTCATACGCGTTGAACCTGCAGCAGACTGGCAAATT
Organism: Fremontodendron californicum; assembly: GCA_030761205.1. Taxonomy (NCBI): domain Eukaryota; kingdom Viridiplantae; phylum Streptophyta; class Magnoliopsida; order Malvales; family Malvaceae; genus Fremontodendron; species Fremontodendron californicum. Next base: position 5,759,246 of record JAULJL010000025.1, on the reverse strand, counting down.
AATAGCAAGAATAGATGTTTTATTTCATAATTTATCCTATTATTTAGAGGTGGCAATTGAGTGGGTTCGAGTCGGGTCATTTTGGGTTCAGATTTTTTTGATTCAGAATTTTTCAGGTTTGGATTATTTCGGATTCGGGTTTTTTCAAGTTCGGGTATGTTTTATATCATTTTTATTTTATGTTAGATGTAATCATTTTTACGTAATTTAAATATTTACATCTAAAAATATATTATTATTATTATTTAAAATAATTTTTTCTTATGATATGATATTTTTAATTATATTTATTTATTAAAATCAATATTTGTTAGAACTAAAAGAATATAAAATTAATTTGTTGTATAAAATCAAATTTTTAAATAATTTATTATAAAAATATGATATATTATAAATTAATCATATTGATATTTAAAATAATTGATTTGATGAACTCGAATTTCATAATGTAAATACATTATAATTTATATTTACTACAAAATAAAAATAAAAAATTTAGGGACAAATCTCGCATTCAACTATCTCTTTATATATTTGTAAAATACAAAAAATTTATGCTTATGAAGAGAGTTGAACCTAACGTACAACTCTGATTGGTAAGAATATTATCAAGTGAACCAATCATGATTTTTGATATGTTACCAAAAGTAAATTATATTTTAAATTATATCAAGTGTAATGAAATATAATAATAATTTAAAAAATACTTATCCAAAATAAAATAAATAATAAATCAATTACAAAATTAAATTAGCTAATTATGTTAAAAACTTTTTAAATTTAAAAACACATGATATTTTTATAAATCAATATTTGATGACTTTATCTAATAATATGTCTAAGAAAACAATATATATATTGCAAAGAGCAACACAAAATTTTTAAAAAAATATTTTTTATCTTTTTTTTAATATAAAAAAATACTATTATATTAAAGATAAATTAAAATGAATTAATTATTGTTAATTAATGTTAATATATAGGAAACACTATATACTGTTATAAGTTTCTCTTAAAATATTGTTTTAAATAATTTTTTTTGGACACTAAAAAAAAATATTTCATATATTGATGGTCAAATTTCGGAAGTAAAAGAGTGTTTTTTTGATAGATTTTAAATACCGTCAGAATAAACGCAATATATACCAACCCCTTATTTTTCCGTTGGTATAAATCTCAGATTCAACAAGAATGCTTAATTTAGAATTTAAAGGCATTGTTTTGCTAACAACTCAACTTAGACATTAATTATGAATTGAGGAATAATTAGGGAATTGCATGTTAAATTTGGATAGACTTTGACTTCTGAGTAAGTATAAGAAATAAGAGAGGGAAAGAATAGCTCTATGCGACGAAAAAAAAAAAAAAAGGAAAGGGTCAATATTGACGAATTTTACGTGTTATTAGAATAGGCACAACTATAAATACATCTTATTTATCCATAGGTATAGGTCTAAATTTTACTGACAGACCACCATTATTTGTCAATATTGTCAAGATATATACTTATAACTTTTTTTTTTCATCAATATAAAGTAGTACTAAGAAAATATAATTTATGTCAAATTTTATGACATAAACAAAGGACAAGTAATATTTTATGTCAATTTTTTTTTCACATCTCTAAAATCTTCATGAGTTTAGAATCTTTAGATGGTGGATTCATCAAGATATATGACGTTAAAATTATAATTACAAAATATAATTTATTTTTTGATAAAATTATTATTTCATCATATATAAAAATATATATTAAATTTTAATTAAATTATTAAAAAAGATATTAGAGTAAAATTGATAATTAAAATTCTTACTTTATAAAAAATTATTTAATTACAATTTGATCATTTTTATTTTTAATATTAAATTTGGGTTCGAGTCGGTCTCGGGCTCGAATTTTTTTGGGTTCGGGTAATTTTGGTCTCGGATCATTTTGGGTTCGGTTTTGATATTTTGATTAAATCTAGTTTGGACAGATTCAAATTCGGTTCTGAACGAGTTTTTAAATTCGAATTCATTTTGTCATCACTATTATTATTATTATTATTGGAAAGAATTTCTATGATTTTGTAGTGGTGCAGGACTGGATAATCCATGGGCCATGGAATTCTTGTTTTTATTTTTCAATTAATTATTTTTAAAACCATAATTAATTCCTTCTGACTTCCTTTCTCTAAGTTTGAAGTTTCCATTTATAAACGTTCTTTTCACTTAATAGAAGAGTTTGAGCTGCTGAACCTTGTCGACTTAAAAGCCTAATTTCAAAGCCCACATACATAGCCTACAAATAAGATGAAATATAATATCAACGCCCCCACCCACCTCAACCACCTATTCTTTTCATTTCAATCATCACTGCTTCAAATGGAGAACAATAATAATATTTTTCAGACTTGGAGCTTGGAGTAAATCAGCCTCTTTAGTTTAATACCACTCATAATCCCCAAATTTTGGAAAATTTAATGTTTTGGTCCTAATAAATTAATCCCGTCCATTAGTTTTTTTTTGTTATCTCTACCGTTAGCAGCCAATTAATAACACGTGTCATCAGTTGACTGCTAACAAATGTCTTTTGATTTTTTTTAATAAATAAATACAAAGAAAAAAATAATTTATATTATAAATTAAAATATTTTTTAATTTAATAGTTAATTTTTTAAAATATAAAATATTTATTTACTTTAATATTATAAAAAATATTTTTAATTTTTTCGTTTGTTCCTCTTTTTCTTTTTTACTTTTCTCTCTTTTTATAAATAAATACTAAAAATGAATTACAATTTAAATTAATATTATAATAATCAAATAATTTATTAAAATATATATAACTATTTATTTACATTAATTTTATAAAAAAAATAATTTTTTCTTTCTTCTTCTTTTTTTCATTTCTCTTCTTTATAAACAAATAGAAAAAATAAATAATAATTTATATTATATTTTAAATTAGTTTTCTAAAAATTAAGTAACGTATAATATATAAAATATTTATTTACATTAATTTTATAAATTTTTTTTTATTTTGCCTTTCTTATCTTTTTTCCCTTTTCTCTTGTTTATAAATAAATAAAAATAATTTTAAATTAATTTTAAATTAATTTTAAAAATAAAAAATAAAAAATATTTTATTTACATTAATTTTATAATAAAAAAGAAAATTGAAAGAAAAGAATGAAAGAAAGAAAAGGAAAAGAAAAGAAAAAAGAAAAAATATATTTGTAATAAATGAATGTAAATAAATATTTTATATTCTATAAATAATTTATTTGTTACAAAATTAATTTATTTATAAAAATAAATAAGAAAAAGAAAAAATATTTTTATAAAATTAATGTAAATAAATGTTTATATTTTTATAAATTATTTAATTATTAAAAAAGTAATTTAAATTATTATTTATTTATAAAGAAGAATAAAGAAAAAAGGGAAAATGAAAATTTAAAATATTTTTATAAATTAATGGTAATAAATATTTTTACAAAATTAAATTAATTTATAATATAAATAATTTTTTATTTTATTTTTATTTATTTATAAAGATGAAGAAAAGGAAAAATGAAAAAGAAAAAAAAAAAGGAAGAGAAATGTGTTACAGTCGGCTAGTGACACACGTTACCAGACCAGCTGGTTGCTAACGGAATAGTAACAGAAAAGGTGACTGAAGGGATTAATTTGTTATGATACACTTAATCAGGGATTAAGTTGTTACGTTTTAAAGTTTATGACCAAAATGATATATGACCCAAAGTTTGGGGAATATATATATATATATATATATATACACACACACACGAAGAGGGATACTAATTTTGTTTTACACGTTTTTGTAATTTTTACACGATATATATTTGTATAATCCGATCGTTATATTTAATGTTCTATTCATATAGATTGTACATGTCAAATTTCGAGTAAATTAAAAATGTTTAACTATTTGTTCGATGTAAAAAAAAATCAACAATTAAATATATATATATATAAGACGATATTCTCAATCGATATGATATAGATATCGAATCGATTCAAAAATTTACATGTACAATAAGTACGATTATATTGCTAAATCTAATAATCAATTTATTAAATATCAATCTTACACGATGTTATAGAAATGTGTAAAACTAATTAATTTTACATCACTTTAACTTGATCCCTAGTGTATGTGTATATATATACACACTTTCATAACTTTTTATACTATTTATATTTACATAACTTTCATTAATTAAAAATGTTTAACTTTTTATACATGCTATTTACATAACGTTATCCACTTACATAGTATAAAACTAAATTAGTTTTAAACATTTTCATAATTTTTTATATTGTTTATATTTAACAAACCGACCATTTGATTTATTGTATACGTAAAATTTCGAATCGATCCGATATTTCTATCATATCGATTGAGAATGTTGTATTTTCTAATATATATTTAATGGTTGAAAGCATTTTATATCGAGCAAATAATTAAATATTTTAATTTACTCAAAAATCGACATGCATGATTTATATAAATAGAACATAAAATACGATGATCAAATTAAATAAATATAAATTACATAAAAAAATTATATATTTTATTTTATTTGATTTTTCCTCTCTATATATATTTGATCCCACCGCCTTTGTCAATCTATAAAATATTGAATGATGCAGTCTTTTCTCCGTAAAGAAGATAAAGCTAAGGTTAAAGTTTGTGAAACTGCTTTTAATCATTTTAATTTGTAGTGGTTCATTAGTAAATTACAAAATGTAGGCTTCTTTTTGACTCACCAAAGCAAAAGCAGTCAAATGTCAATGTTATTCTGCTAATTTCTCCTTTACTATATAGGAGTAGGAGGGATCATTAAGTGCTCAGAATATCATTTAAAACATTATCATTAATTCACTATTTATGTGAAAATCATATAACTCTTGCTTCTTCTCTTGAATATATTTATGTTAATATTAAATTTTTTGTGTTAGTGTACTTTTATTAAATTTAAAAAAATAAGAGAACTTTTTTAAATTAAAAAAATTAGCATTTTTTTTAAATCAAAATGTAAGTGTATTTTATAAAAATATATATATTTTAACAAACACTTTTTGGTAGAATTTTAACAATATTCTTTTAGTACTATATCTCTGACCGGTCAAATATACGATTTGCTTCATTCACAGTTCTTCCCCTCTCACATTTCATTTTTACCAAAGAGAAAAAAGTGTACTTTCCCTCAAGTACATTTTCCTCCCACTCTTTTCTTTACGTTTTCTTATAAAAAAAAAAAAAAACTGATGACGTGAAAATGCTAACATGACGTTGGCTTAGACATGCAACACTTTTTATTAGTCGATCAAATCACGTCAGTATTAATGTAATGACGTTAACCACTTGGGATATAACTTGGTTGACGGAATATAAATTCAGGTACCTAATTATGATTTTTTTTTTAAATACCAAATCGTAAAAAAAAATATAGTACAGGAACCAATTTATGCATTAACCCAAAAAAAATTATAAGATTTTTTTATAAGTTATTTATGAGACTTTATAGAATAAAGAAATGCAAAATATGAAACGAATTGGGAGGAGATAAATAGTAAGGATCATTCATAAATCATAATAAAAAAAAGTGTAAGATTTTAGCCGGGTTGCTTCAATCTTAAAGAAAGTATCATAATATGAATCAAAAGCTGGCATTTTATAAATTTGAAACTCAAATTTTAATATCTACAATTTTTTTTAACTCAAATTTTAATATCTACAATTTTTTTTTCTTTCAAACTACGTCTTTATATATATATATATATATATATATATATATATATATATATATATAAAGCACCATAATCAATTAATTATTAAAAAAAAAGGTGCCTACAATTTCGACTATTTGTTGTAAAGATGGGAAAGCATTAGTATTGCCATAGCAAAAAGGTTGTGGAAAAGATATTACTTCCCAATCACCTTTTGAACAAGAAAAAGAACAAAAAAGGAATGGAAAGAAGAAAAGAAATTCGTGATCCACTTAGGTGATTTTTTTTGTTATTTGTTTACCATAAAGAAATATGGAAGGAAAACTAAAAGTCTTTGCAATTGCAGAAAAAAAAAAAGTTGGTGGATTGTTTGCCCACTTTACTCATTGTGGAAAGAGTTGGATCTCATCATTCAATATTTTCAAATAATAGTTCAAAATTGAATTTGATTACTTCTAAATTCTTCCTTATATTATAGATGTGGAAGATAAAGTTGTAAATTTGGAAAATTTTGTCAAGGTATTAAAAGTTTCAATCGTTGCATGATCAAATATGAAAGATATATATGAAAATATGCAAGAAAAAAAAATATAATCTATAGCAAACATTAAAAGCTATGCTCAAACTCGCTCTCATGCTTTGATTAGGAAAATTGAATTCATGTTTTTCTGCCACCTTAGCAATGAGTTTGATAATTTTTTTTAGGGGTTTTTGGGTAGTTAGGTTATATCTTAAGACATATTCATGGGTTTAATTTTACGTGAGGCATAAATTAGTTCGGTATTATTGGCCTTCACTTATAGGTTAATAATTGATAATGTAATTAATTTTTTTGATGAGATTTTTTAGTGTATTTATGTTGTGTTCGTGTTATTTTTTCATGTGCTTAAAATATTCGTGATCGTGTTATTTTTTCACGTGTTCAAAGTATTATAAATTTACATAATTTTTACAAGTTAATAATTCATTTTATGTAGATTTTGACATATTCGTGTAGTGTCCATGTTATTTTTCATGTCGTGTTTATATTACTTTTTCTTGTGTTCAAAGTATTATAAATTTATATAAAATTATATAAATTTTTACTTGTTAATAATTCGTTTTATGTAAATTTTGACATGTTTGTGTATTTATTTTGTGTTCATGTTATTTTTTGTGTCGTATGGTATTTTAATATATTTTTTTTAAATTGTGTTCGTGTCGTGTTTCAATTCATCCAAATATTTTTCATAATTTGTCATGGTAATTCAATTTAGAAATTTTTTTGTGTATTCGTGTCGTATCTCAATTCATCCCATATTTTACATAATTTGCCATTATGATTCAATTTAGAGAAAAATTGTATATTCGTAACGTGTTCGTGTTATTTTATTGTATTTTTAAAGTATTATAAATTTATATAAATTTTTACACATTAATAATTTGTTTTATGTAGATTTTAATACGTTTGTGTATTTGTGTCGTGTTCATGTTCATGTTATTTTTCGTGTCGTGTTTGAATTATTTTTTTCATGTTATGTTCGTGTCGTATAATCATGTTGTATTCGAAATTACCAACTCTAATTGACACTATTCAAATAACTCCCAATTTTCTGTCACGTGTCATCGTGTTCGTGTATTTTTCTATCATAATCGTATTCAATGTATTACATATTTATAAAAATCTTGACATGTTAATAATTCGTTTTATGTACATTTTGACACGTTCGCGTATTTATGTTATGTTCATGTTATTTTTCGTGTCGTGTCGTGTTTTAATTATTTCGTGTTTTAATTATTTTTTTCATGTTATGTTCGTATCGTATAATTATGTCGTGTCTGAAATTGTCGGATCTAAATGACCATATTCAAATAACTCTCAATTTTATATCAGGTACCGTATAATGATTAGAGTTATTATTTGGCATAATGACAAATTTGGCCCTCGAAGTACGCAGCTAAAATCATTTTGGCTCTTATACTTTTTTTTGAGTCAATTTGGCCCTCAATCTATTATTTTTGTCGATATCGTGTAAATTTAACGAAAACTGATAACGTACGAGTATGAGACTAATAAATTCGTTAAATTTAGGCTAATTTTATATGAAATAGATAAAAAAAATTAACCAAAATAAACAAAAAGTTGATCGAAAATTGATCAAAAAGTAACGTTTTCATTAAATTTAGGCTAAATTGATTGAAAATAATAGCATGAGGGCTAAAGTGGTCCAAAAAAAGGTTAGGGACCGAAATGACTCAACTGATATAGTTCGAGGGCTAAATTTGTCATTATGCTTTATTATTTTTTTAAATTATCTTTATTTCTCTTACTTTTTATTTTTTAAATTTATTATAAAATATAAATTTAAATCCGATAACATGCTTGCAATGAAACGCAGACATTTATCTAGTATACTTAAAGATTCAAGTTTATCTTTTAAATTAACGAGTTTAAATTCCATCATATTTAGATATTATATTTTTTCTTTTTCTATGTAACTATCATATTTAGATATTATATTTTGACGACAAAAGATGGGTGTCGAGTGGAAATCATGAGAAAGAGAACCAATTAAAAACTCAGTATTATAAATATATATTATGAGTACTATCAAGCTAATTTCAACCCTTTTATATAACTCGATTCATGAATTATGAAAGAAAAAAAAAAAGAAGAAGCTTGCCTTGTTAAGAAACTGGGAAAAAATTAAGGGTTTTTTTTTTTCTTGGTGTGGACAAGATTTGAAAATTATCGATACGATACGATTATACAATACCCAAAAAAAATTAAAATACGATATAACACAAATAAATAACACGAACACAATACAAATACATGAACATATTAAAATTTATATAATATAAATTATTAATATATCAAAATTTATATAATATATAATATTTTAAACACAATTATAGAAAATATATTTACCAGAGGAGGCATACAAGTGGATATAATAACGAGGCTAGGTTTGGATTCCCACTGTTATATGTAGGCCAAGAAAATTAAGTTAAAAAAATAGTATGAAACTTTTTGTTAAAGTAACCCAGTACCCACCTAAGTTTGGGTATGGGTTTAATATATATAAAAACCATGGAAAATCAGTGGCACAAAGTAGGGGTGTAAACGAGACACCTGTGCTCGCAAGCTACTCGAGTTCGACTCGAAAAAAAAACTCGAATTCGATTCGGTCATTATCGAGCTGAGCTCGAGCTCGAGCAGCTCGAGCTATCGAGCGAGCCGAGTTCGAGTATCTTAATACCCGATTCGAGCAGCTCGCGAGCCTAATCGAGCTTTTTTTATTTATAATATTTTTATTATTAATTTACTATTTTTACCCTTAATATATATATATATAATACTTAAAACCCCTTAATTCGAGCTCGAGCTCGAGCTCGAGTATATAAACGAGCCTAATCGAGTCGAGCTCGAATAGTTTGATTTTATCTCGAGCCGAGCTCGAGCTTAAAAAATGATACTCGATCGAGCTCGAACCGAGCTTCGAGCCTCGAGTTTCGAATCGAGCTCGAGCTCGAGCTTCTCAGTGTTCGAACTCGGCTCGGCTCGATTACAGCCTAGCACAAAGTAAGGGGGAAAGATAGATTAAATTGAAAATCTTTGTGTCGGTAGCTTTAGAAGCATATCTAGTTGACACAATAATATTAAGGGCAGCTCCTGTTCTGAGTCCTGTAATGTTTGTCCACAAATTTAATTTGAAGAGTATGGGAGATTTTTGTACAGATTTGAAAGCTCTAGGATCACATGGCCAACCCGTTGCAACTTGCAAGTTAGTCGATTCAAAAGTTTAAAGTTGCGGGGTCTCGACTCTCAACTACATGCACAGTTGTAATTCAAGAAAAACGGATTACTTGTGACAAGTTTTGAGCAGCAGCTATTAGAGGTGTTCACTATTTGGGTTTAACCAAATTAACCGACCGAATTTTTTTCAGTTCGGTTAATCGGTTAACCGAACAAAGTTCGGTTCGGTTAACGGTTAATGTTTTTGGAATATTTCGGTTATCAGTTAATTCGGTTCGGTTAAACGAAAATAACCGAATTACACGAATTAACCGAACAATAGTAAATTTTGTATGTTTAGTTGTTTAGTATGTTTAGTTGTTTAGTATGTTTGATGTTTGAATTTTGAATTTTATAATAGTTTTATTATGCTTTGTTTTTGGATTTTGGTTGGTTGGATAGATTATTTGGATATAAAATCATGTATTAAAATAGGTTGCAAAATAAATTAGGTAAATATTTCGGTTAATTCGAAAATAAACCGAATTAACCGAAATAATTTCGGTTCGATTAATTAACCGTTTTAACATTTCGGTTCGGTTAACGGTTAATGAAAAAAAAATTCGGTTAATTCGGTTAATGATAATTCGGTTCGGTTATTAACCGAATTAACCGAATGAACACCGCTAGCAGCTATGGTAATAGAGTAGGATAGGATGGAAGTGAATATTGTAAAATTCATCTCCAATCCGTTATTAAAATATTTTGTCCTGTTTCGTTTTATTATAGATGTTGAAATTTTAATATTACTATCATCTTCATGAATATCATTTATATCCATAACCGTCCCATTTATTGATTCATCCGATATTTATTAATTTTTTCAAATAATAAAATATTATAAAAAATTTAAATATAAATTTAATATAAACATTTGATAAAGTATTAAATTTATATTTTTTAAAAAAATAATAAATAATAAATTTACTTGTATTATTTTATTATTTTTTAAAAAATAAATATTTAAAAATAAAATAATAATTTTAATATTCAGAATGAGCAGATAATTACTCCATTTTCATTGTTAATTTTTTTTTTTTTTTTTTGTATTCAAAACAAATCGATTCAAGGACGATTCGAGTTTTCCCTTTCTTAATAATAGTAAGCACACTCCGAAGTTGGTTATCCTAGAATGGCACTTATCGGCCAGCCTAGCTAGCTACCCTTGGCCCCTAAATTCATGTCCTTGTTGAGTATTTCCGATGCTAATTATGATTTTTGATGTACCATAATTTCTCGTTTGAGGACAAATGTACTTGGGGTTGAGGGGGTTGGGTTTTGTCATGAAAAGTTGGCCTAATGTTGTTGTCAAGTGTCAAACGATAGAAGGAGAGATTTATTTAAATATATCCTTACAATTCCACCTTTGAATTATACTAAGTTGAATATTGATCGTGTTGCTTGATCCAATTCAAAAGAATTAGCTTGTAAAGATCTTTGTATGGATAATAACCATTTTTAACTCTTTAAAATTTTTAAAAAATTTGGTTGGGAATATTTTGAAAATAAAAGTTTATGCTATTTTTATTGAATTGAGCTTAGCGTAAAAATATAATTGCAAACATTTAATTATTGAATCAGATTCATTCTTAGCGGTTTAAAAGATTTTACAACCGTTTTCTAAAAAGGATCTTTTTTATCAACTAATTTATGATTGTAAACAATTGTTGAATCGAGATTGGATTTGTGAACTATATCATATCGTAAGGGAGATTTTTTTTGCAGATTGTTTAGCTTTTTTCAGGTCACAATGTCGGTGTTGAGGTTACTAAGTTGAATGACTCATCTGTTACTCTTGTAAGACATTTACAAAATGATTTATTAAGTGTAGCACGACCTAAAATTTGTGTTATTTAAACGATTATTTTCCCTCATATATACAAAAAAAATTAAACATTTTGGATAGCATGAAAGGTGTTCACGTGGCACCACTTTTTACATTTTTTTTTTACATTTAAGTTTTAGCTTTTTTTTTTAATTATTTTTAATTATAGTTATTTTATTGAATATTTAAAAAATAAAAAAATATGATGGAGATAAATGAAAGAGTTAGTGAAAAGTTGGTGAGAAAATTTAAGATATTTCAGAGATAATTCGTGTATTTATGTCGTGTTCGTGTATTTTCATGTGTTATAATCGTATTTAAGGTATTATATATTTATATAAATTTTGATATGTTAATAATTCTTTTTATATGGATTTTGACATGTTCGTGTATTCGTGTAGTGTTCGTTTTATTTGTTCATGTCGTGTTTTAGTTATTTTACTGTGTCCCTTTTTTTATTATTTTAAATTTAAGTTTTAGTTATTTTATTAAAGATTAAAAAAATAAAAAAATTTGATTGAGATAAATGGATGAGTTGGTGAGAAAATTTAAGTAATTTTAGATTTGAAAATTTGTGTATTTATGTCGTGTTTATGTAATCGTGTTTAAGGTAATATATATTTATATAAATTTGATACGTTAATAATTCGTTTTATATAGATTTTGACATGTTCGTATATTCGTGTCGTGTTTTAGTTATTTTTTCATATCGTATTTGTGTTATAGTTATTTTTTCGTATCGTATTCAAAGTTATAATTATTTTATTAAAAATTAAAAAAATAGATAAAATAGTAATAAACAAATGATGTTATTATCATATATTTAATATTGAATATCCAACATTGAATATCCGCCATAACGGGAGGGTTGTTTTTCCTAGTATAGCATTATTGGTGAAGGGTGAATGGTGATCATAAGCGGTAAACATAGCATTTAAGCTCAATTCCATATAACCACAGCTTCCTACCACCACCAAATCAACTCTCATAGTTGGTGCAAAATAAATGCATTCATAACTCATATTCTTACCCATCATTTCATATCCGAAATTGGTTGTACATACTCCGAATACATCTCGAAGTTGAGAGTATTTTCTTTAATTTTCCGCTTAAAATTACTGTGTTGGGGGAAAACGTTGGCTACATCATGTTTCACTATGAACTATTTATATAGACCCACATATATATATTTGAAATGTTGAAGCGTAGGGCTTTGATTTGAATGATTCCTCCATCGATGGTAGATGTTTTTATTGACAAAATTAACAATGTTTTTCAAGTTGAAATGTTTGGAGTTAAATGAAATATATCATTATATAAATTGAAACAATTTGTGATTGTCATATTTGTATTGAGTTCAAACTTGATATAAATGTATCTAATTATCAAGCTTGAAAGTTTTGAAGGTCACGCTATTGACTGGTGCCGTAGGTTTCTCTTTTCTTGTGAAGAACATTTGATGGCCAGTACATCTAATCACTTCCTCATTTTCCTCAACATTAGAGAGAATGATGCAATGGTGGGGATGAGAGAAGAAGAGAATTTCGGTTGAGAAGATTAGGATCATGTGCCGCACGAGAATTTGGCTGTTTTTGTTGAGAAGACTGGAGACTGTGGCAGAGCTTTAAAGAGTGGAATGGACAATGTGTGGGTAATATTCAGTCTCAGATTGATAGTTTTAAAACGCGGTAGCAGATTTCGTTATAGATGCGGTTGCGATGTCTCGGGCGTTACGTAATGTGTTGCGGTTGTTGCGGGCAAACGTGAATTTTTAATAATGTTTCAAGGAATTTAATAGTATCGCAGATATAACAGATAAAATATGATGTGGAGATTTCAATTTTTATTATATCGCGACCTTTACTTTACGTTGCGTGACGGCCGCATTTTAAAACTATGGATTGAGCGAAAGAATGCTAACCTGGAAAGGTTATTACAGAGGGCTAGAGGAGTGGAAATGCGACGGATTTTCACTTTTGTAAAACAAAACGGAATGAATTGCTGTTGCAGGAGGTGATCCTTTGGAGGCAGAGGTCGAAAACACTATGGCTCAAAGAAGGTGAACTTAACACATCTTATTTTCACGCAGTAGCCACTCGCCGCAGGCGGAACAATATCACCCCAAAGATCAAAGATGATAGTGGAGTATGGAAGTCAAAAGAAGGAAAATTTGAAAACACCGTTGTAGATTATTTTCGACACATTTTCAATGAAGTGGGGGTGAATGAAGCTATGTTCCAAATGAGTCTTAGTATGTCTCCTACTCTCCTGGTCCTAATGGAATGATTGCTTTATTTTTCCAGCATTATTGGCATATAGTCGGCAGGATATAAGGCGAGCTATTTTGGGGGTTTCTAAAGCATGGAGATGCTATCCCAGGGATAAATCACACTCTAATATAGTGTTGATTCCTAAAGTCAAATCCTCGAGCACAATGGAGTACAGATCTATTAGTCTATGCAAGTCTAAAGTGATTTTCAGTAGGTTGAAAGTTATTATGCTCCCGCGGATTATCAAAGAGAATCAAAGTGCTTTTATCAGACAATTATGATTTTCGATAATGTCATGGTCGCTTATGAAACAATTCATCATCTAAAGAATAAACAACTAGTAAGATGGGTCAAATGACATTGAAGTTAGACATGAGCAAGGCATATGACAAGATTGAATGGGATTATTTAAAAGGAATAATGACGATGTTTTTTGATAGATACGTCTTTGTAATTATGATTTGTGTTGTGTGCATACAATTACTTATTCGATAATTTCTAATGAGAAGCAGAGGAGTATTCCGACCATGGGAATTAGACAAGGGGATCCACTATCGCCTTATTTATTTCTTCTATGCATTGAAGGCTTATCCTATTTGTTAAATCGTGCAAAGACATCGAGATTGATCAAAGGAATAACTGTTCCTAGGCAAGCTCCAAGGGTCTCTCATCTTCTTTTTGCAGATGATAGTGTTCTCTTTTGTCGAGCTAGTGTACTCCGGAGTGCCATGCTATTTTGGATATTCTTTGTCGATATAAGGCAACCTCGGGCTTGCAGGTCAATGTGGATAAATCAATAATTTTGTTTAGCTCCAATAGACCAGCTGCCTTGAGGAATTGCATTATGGAGTTTTTGGGAGTTCCTAAGGGCTAAGACGCTGGAGAGGGATCGTTATTCAGGTTTTCCAATCTTGCTTTGTTAGCAAAACAGAGTTGGAGACTTCTTCAAAACGATTCTACATTATGGTATAGGGTTTTTAAGGCAAGATACTTTCCTAATAGCTCTATGCTTCATGCTAATCTTGGTTCTAACCCTTCTTTTGTATGACGGAGCTTATTGGAGGGTAGGGGAATGGTTAATATATGAACATATAGATGGATAAATAAACCACATTGTTTTAGACCCTCTTACCTTGATAGGTTTATTGGTAATTATATGAGAGTAGAGGGTTTGATTAATCAGGAGAGTAGAACCTAGAACATATACATTTAATACATGTGAGCTTTTTTTAGGCAGATGATGCGGAGCATATCACTGCATTCTATGCCCTTGAGTCGAAGGGTGGTCCCTAATAGGTTGATTTGGTTGAAACTCTACTTGGTAATTTTATTGTAAAATCTACCTATTATGTTGCAATAAGGAAGGTTCTTTGGGAAGGAAGACGTTCCTTTGGAGAATGATATAGTTAGCCAAGATACTACCGAAGGTTAAGTTCTTCATGTGGAGACTAGTTTAGGTTATTCTGCCAACAAAAAATGCACTTATATATGAGTAAGTTTATCCAGGTTGATGATAATTGCAGCTTATGTGGTAGATTGAATGAGTTATTATATATTTCACACTTTTTCCAATGTGATTTTACTACTGATGTGTGGGGTTATGCATGTTCTTTTGTTCATGTTGGGAGAGTTACCAATCAACTAGCCCATAATTTAGCCAAATTAAAATGTGATGTTGGGTCTCGAAGAATTTGGGAGGGATCTCTACCCAATTTCTTTTGTAATCCGGATTCAATTTGATGATATTAATAATATTTTACCATTATCAAAAAAAAAGTTTTGAAGTCACGCTGAATTGAACTTGATTTTTTTCAAGGGTGATTAGTAGGTTTCCAATATTCAAAGTCCATAACTTAATTACATTTCAAATGATTTTGTTTTTTCTTTTGTTGAGGAATAAATGATGGTTTATTGATTTTAGTTTTATAATGCAGTTAAGGCATCTTTAAAATTTGTTTAAATTAAATTTTTTTTTAAAAACGATTTTAAGGATATATTTTTTTATATCAACATAATGTATTCAATATTTTATTTTTTGAACATTTTCTACTAAGATCAAACCCTATCCTTGTGAGTTTTGTTTTACAAAAATGGTTTTCAGCTAAATTATGTCTCATGGTAAAAATTGAGAAACATCCCTGTCTTTAGATCTGCTCATATGTCGGGTTAGGTTGCGGCTCAGATTTTTTTGTTTCTTCCTTATTCAAGCCCGATCTTGGATTAGTTCGGATCGACCTGTCGGTCCGTTTCACTATTCAAAAAATAATTAAAAAATTAAAAAAATTATTTTTATACTAATATTTATAATTAAATTTAAATAAATTTTTTAATGGTTAAACAGTGATCTGGGTCGGACCGGCCCAAATCATCAAACTCCTGTCCAGACTCGACTTAATACAGGTCGAGTCTGTCAGACCGGATGAGCAGACCAACCCATGAGCAGGTCTACCTATCTCTTTCTAATTTCTATTATGAACTGGCTATATTTTGAAATAATTTTAATATTGATTCATTCAATTCGTTCATACCTTTATGTTAAATCTTTTGCTCCTTAATGCTCTAAAGTCTAAACCTTGATCATTTTGAAGTAAAACAAAGCTAGCCATGCCGTATGAATGAAAGTAGCAAAATGAACTACGGTATTATTGAAGTTTAGATTATTAGGGGAATGGTGGTGTTAAAATTTATTCTATTATTATAAAATAAAAACTACTTACGAGAAATTAAAAAAGAAAAGTTAAAATACAATTGATTGGTGGACAAGTCATATGATTGGAGGGAATAAAAGAAATGAGAATGTGCATGGCATTAATCATTGTGGCAATACTGGCATGTTTCATTGTGTTTGTGGACACCCTCATCCAAGGCAAAAGGTTATCTTCAGCTCAGGCCCACACTTTTTTCTCCAAATTAAATATAAAAATAATTAAGGATTTTGTTAATTTTATAATATTTTTAAAATTAATTAATATATTATTTATAATAATAATTTTATATTAAATATAATAATTGATAATTTTATTCATAATTTTTAATATATTAAATAAAAATATTATTATATAATAGTTTTAAAAATATTTTAAGATATTTATTAGCAAAATTTAATAGTTAATTATCTTATTTATATATATATATATAAAAAAAAGAAAAAAAAAGGAAAATATGAAACCAGAAAGGGGAAAAAAAAAAAAAAGAAACGCGGAGTACTAAAAAAATATGAGTGCCACGTCAGACGGTCCCCAAGGCCTGCATATCAGTTTGGCTTCCTTTTTTCGAGTTTCACGTTAGTCTCAGTTTCTCACCTTCCGGAGAGCGCGTGCGTTTGCTTGTTTTGTTGAAACTTTTACATAAGCTGTATCCAAATTAAAAAATATATATACATTTTTCTTGTTCAGATAATTAAAATGTGTTAAAAATATATATATATATTAGTCATCATCGTTTGATTAAAGTATGAAAAAAAAAAAAAGTTAGATTATAATATATATTTTCAATTATACCCTTCATTTTTAATTAAAATAATAATATAATTATTATAAATTAAATTAAATAAACATTACATTATATTACATTAAAAAAATATGAATGTAATGTAAAAAAATGAAAACAAAAAACTGATAAGAAAAAAAATTTATTATAATTTTTAATGTTAATTACGTGAAGTATATAAGTTTATAAATATTACTTGTAATTTGATAAATATAGAAGGGAAAATATGAACATTTTATATTTAATTTTTTTTTTTACTTTACTTTTTTTTCCCTTCTTTTTTCACTAATTTGGGGTTTTGAAAAATTGAGCATTTTAAAGGAAAGTGATGGGTGCTCAACTCCCCTCACTTTCCTTTATTAAAATATATTTTTTATCCAAATAAAAAAAAACAAGGGAAAGGTTTTTCATTCTCCCTTATTTTCCTTTCCTTTTTCTCCCCCTACCCCAATCCAAACATAGGCTTAAGTAAAATAAAATCATTCATTATTGTGGTTAGGAATGGCAATGGAGCGGGACGAGGTGAATTTTGCAGTATTCATCCTCGCCTTGCCATTGGACTGCTCTGTCCCGTCCCCCGCCCCGCTCCGCCGTGGATGTTGAAAATTCAATACTACTACCACCTCCATGAATATGGGTTACATCCATAACCGCTCAGCCATGCTCTGCCCCATTCGATATTTATTAATTATTTTTATTTTTTTCAAATAATAAAACATTGTAAAAAATTTTTTTTAATATAAATTCAACATAAACGAGTTTCTAATCTAGGAAGAGACAAAAATAAAATATTAGGTTTAAGTTTTTAAAAAGACAAGAATAAGTTTAGTTATATTACTTTATTATCCTTTTAAAAACTAAATATTTAAGGGTAAAATAATAATTTCAGTATTCGGGGCGGGACGGAGCAGGCAATTACCAGATGTGCTTCATCCCCGCCTTTCAAAAAAAAAACCCTGCCCCACTCCACTTCCACTGTTCAAAAAAAAAAAAATCTCTCCATTTGGAGCGGATCGATTCGAAATCCATCGAACGGTTCGAGTTTTGCCATCCCTGATTGTGGTTAATTTGGCAATCGCTCGATTCTTTTTAAAAGTTTTGTCAAATTCGGACACGATATAATTAATATTAAGAGAAATTAATCATAAATTGTCAATGAAATTTTTAAACTTCACCGTTAATAGGGTGACACCTACCTTTAAGATATAATAAAAATAAATAAATAAATAAATAAAAGAAGTGAGACATGTGAAAACTTCTTAATCTACTTGTGGAGTTAAAAAAATTTCACTGTGAGTGTATTAAAAACGAACTCATATATTAATATATAAAAATTTATATAACACGAATTATTAATATGTTAAAATTTATATAAATATATAACACTTTAAATATAATTATGATAAAAAATAATACGAACATGAAATAAATATTTATGAATGCACCCGTCTGATGAAAGGAAGTTGAGAAAATTGTTTGGTGTACAGGCCAAAAAACTAGAGCGTGGGGGAAATACGTAAGGAGATAGATCGTGCATGATTTCGGGTGGGGGAGTACAGCTACAGCTACAGTGCTAAATCAAAATCCAAACCAAACGCCAAAGTAAACTGGCCTGCTGCCGCCCACACCAAATCTCCACTTCCATGTTCTTTCCCTTTCCCTTTCCCTTTCCCTTTCCCTTTCCCATTTTCATTTTCCCTTCTTTGTTTGAAATTTCAATTCCATCGCCCCAAGGCAACTAGGGCAAGGCAACCCCAAAAGTATTTGATTGATAATTCATGAATGTTATATTATATATTATATTTTTTTAATTAATTATGTAAATTTAAATATAATAAAAATTATTAAATATTTATAAATCTTAAACATGAATAAAAAAAATATATACATGTGGTATATTATATTTTTATATTTATTAAATATGATTTTATCAAATTTAAAATTATTAGATCTAAAAATAACAGGAAAAAAGAATCATAAAAATCTCTCCTTTGCTAACTAGACTAGTGAGTGATTACAAAGACTTTAGCTTTCTCTCTCTGTTTTTTTTCTTTCTTTGGTTTGCTCTGCTTTTGCAATTAATGAATGCACCCATCTCTCCTACGCTTACTCCTTGTTTGTAATTACTCTCTCTCTCTCTCTCAAGTCTGGTCCTCTGCTTCTGCTTCTGCTTCTTCTTCTTCTTCACAGAACGTGAAATTTCGCAAACAACACAGGTACTTTCTTTCATTTTGGTGTTTGTCTCTGATAAATGATAACCTTAAACACTTTTCATTCATTATATTTCGTCTGTTAGCTACGCTTCTCTTTCTGGGTTCTTTTTGGACCCATTATTTTAGCTAAATTAAACCATTAGCCATGCAACAAAGCTTCAATCTTGTTGTAAGCTTGTAAGATCCTTTTTCCTTTCTTCTGAGAACTTGAGGTAAACCACAAAGCAAAATAAAAAAAAGGAAGAAAGTTTTTTTTTTTTTCTTCTCTTGATTCTGGTTTTGACAAAATCATTCTTTTGTTTCGTCTTTTTTCTGCTTTTTTCCGATTTTGCTTTATCTCCTTCTTTTGGTTTTCCCCCAACTCACTACTCAAACTTTGAAACGATTTTCTTCCCTTTCCTTTATCTCTCTAAAAAAATCATTCTCTGTTTGGTCTGAGAAAACTCAAATCAACTTCTTCTTTTTCCTCTAGTTTTCAACTTTATCTTTCTTGGTTTTCTCCTCTCCTGATTGACATTCTTTTTTTCAAACATCATTAGGCTCAGCTTTTTTTGGCCCCATTTAAGTAAAATTTCCAATAATGCAATATTTGGTTCCTGATGTGTAATTTCTTTTCGTTTAGTACGTTTTTTCAGCTAGCCCTTAGTCTTTGTTTTGATCTCTCTTTTGAGTTCTCTTTTTGAGCAGAGAAGGTAAAGCTTCAAACATGATCTTCAGATTCAATGCTTTTAATTTTTGTTTTCTCCTCAATCTCTCTCTCCAGCAATACTACTTATAATTTCCAAGCATGCACGAGCCATGGAGAATTAAAAAAAAAAAAACTCTGTTTTTATAGGCTTCTGTGAATGAGAGGTTTGCTTGATGTTTTTTAAGTAAGATCTTGTTGGATTTACTTTTCTTTTTTTGCTTTGTTCTTTGTTTGAAAATACAGATGGGTTTTCATTGTGATTGAAAATGCTACTAGGGAAAGTAAATTCCTTGGTTTGCTTTAATTGTTTTAAAAACAAGACATTGGTTTTTGTTTTGTGGTTTATATGCTCCTTGTTTTGCTGATTTTTCTGTCTTTACCGCCTTTCCTTTTTCTATAAGTAGTTTATGGATTAATTTACATAAGATCTCACCATCTGAATTGTATCAATGTGTTTCTTATCAATGACAAACTATTAGGACAGACTTTTAAGTATATTATATTCTGATGTCACATGGAAGATTTCTATATGCATTTTTGTTCAATTTTATAGAGTTTTTTACATGCAGCCATATCTGGAACTATGAAATAAACAAATCAATTAACTAATATCTTGTTTTGTTAAGCTGGTTTTGTCATCGATCTATGGAGCCCTCAATGGATTACATATGACCAAGTTTTAAAGATTCCCAGTTTTATACATTGAGGTGTAAAGTGGCCTGTGGTCTGATGTGTGGGAATCTTTGGTGTCATAGTATTTGGCTTGATTGAGCTTTCCAGCAACTACATATTAGTTTCAAGTGAGATCTGGTCTGGCTCAAGGAGGAAACTTTTCCCTTTCAACATTATCAAATATCTTCTTTCTGGAGCTGAGGAAATATGGGGTGTTGTGTCTCCACTAGTAGTCGGAGTACTTGCAGTAGCAGGAGCCATGGCGAAGCAGTTTCTCCGACGTGTTTCGAAATTGGAATTTGTGGGCAGAAGAGAACTAAGAGAACATTCTCAGATCATGTTATTGCACTGCAGCATTTACCCTCAGTACCCAACAGGATTTTCACAAATGGAAAGAGCACAAGTTCTTGCATATTCACTCAGCAGGGTCGCAAGGGAATAAACCAGGATGCCATGATTGTATGGGAAGTAAGTTTTAGATGTTACTTAGAATTCTGAGATTCGTTTATATTTTGAGATTAACTGCTCAATGACATTTGATAAAATTAAAATTCCTGTAGGATTTCATGTCAGAAGATGCGAGTTTTTGTGGTATCTTTGATGGTCATGGTCCACATGGTCATCTCGTTGCTCGCAAAGTGAGAGATGCCCTGCCCCTTAAGTTGCTGTCCTCCATGGATTCTTGTCAGTCAAGGCAAAATGGGTCAAGCCAAACATGTTTCAAGGGGAATTCAAAGAAATCAGATGGTGGAGATTCTGAGAAAGATGGCTGTGCTGAGGAAAGATTAAATTCTTTATGGAGGGAAGCATTCATGAAGTCATACAAGGCCATGGATAAAGAGTTGAGGTCCCATCCTAATTTGGACTGCTTCTGTAGTGGTAGCACTGCTGTCACTATAGTGAAACAGGTATGGCAGAAGCACTGCTTGCCTATGTTGTTGCTCCGACTTTTCATTTTTCTTGAAGTATCTATGTCCGACGCATATCCGGATATGAGTATGAGGATATGATCCTCCAAGTACCTTCCAAATACATGAAAATCTTAGAAAAAATTGAACATACCCATGTCGGACACATACTTGTGTCCGACACTCACACCGAATCCGAGTAACATAGTTGCTTGCTTCTCTTCATGTTCATCTTAAAGTTTTTTAGCTTTCATCTAACTCATGTGGGTTGGTTTTACTATTTCAGGGCTCCAATCTTTTCATGGGATATATTGGGGATTCTCGAGCAATTATGGGATCTAAAGACAGCAACGATTCGATGGTGGCAATCCAACTGACAGTTGATCTGAAGCCTGATTTACCAAGTACATCTCAAACCAATTTTTTTCCTTGCGGGCATACTTAAAGGGATGTAATCCAATATACTAAAATACTAAATTTGAATGCTTCAGGGGAAGCTGAAAGGATTAAAAGGTGCAAAGGTAGGGTCTTTGCATTGCAAGATGAACCTGAAGTACCTAGAGTATGGTTGCCATTTGATGATGCCCCTGGCCTAGCGATGGCTCGAGCTTTTGGGGATTTTTGTTTGAAGGAATATGGTGTTATCTCTATACCTGAATTTTCCCACCGCTTCCTTACAGAGAGAGATCAATTTATTGTCCTCGCCTCAGATGGGGTAATTTTTTCACCTCTACTTTTTCATTACTAGATTTTGAATCACATGCGTTGATTGTGATTTGACACGTTAATTCAATTGACATATAAATATTAAAAAATTTATTATTTTATGAAAAAATTTACTAAATTAAAAAGAAGAAAAGCACATAAATATTAATTTAATTTGCATAAATATCAATTAGTACAAATAAGAATGAATGAAATCGAAAGGTTAAACAATAAATGTTAAGTATTAAATATAAAAATTTATAATATTATTGCGATATAGATGACTTTTTAGTAGATGATATATCAAGAATTTGTAGAGCATAAAAAATAAAAAATTTAAGTTTGAAATTAAGTTTTTATTTTTTTCTTAATTTATTTTTTACAAAAATAGAAAAAAAGTAAAAAGTAAAATCATTAAGATTTATTTTCAAAGGAATTGTGTGATTTATCAAACTTTTTTTTTTGTTGTTGTAAATGTGTTGTTCCAAAGTTCACTGTGAATTGTTTTTTCAAAGCATTATCATGTACGTATAAACTATTGCCTTATTGTTTTGATCGGAACTAGAAGTTAGTATATATTTTTACTGCATAAATGATATTTAATGGGCAAGTACTAGAGTTTCAAATTTTGCTCACCTTGGCTTTTACCTATCTAAATAGCAATTTTCACGTTGTTTTGAATAAGAGCAATTTAAAAAAATTTTACGAAAATAAATCCCATGTAAGGGTTCATCAATTTGAGAAATTCGAAACATCAAGCCTTTTGGGACCATAAGATTATGAATTAAGGATTTATTTTTCCTTTGTATTATAAAATCAAACACCTTGCAATCAACAATCATAAGATTTTAGCTCTAAATTTGAGGTGATTCAGTATACTTAAAAAAAAATTGTAAATATTTTTTAATTTAATACTAAAATTATTAACCTTTTAGAAAAATATAACTTGCAAGTTCTTGCAATTTTATGAAGATAAGATTCAAATTTTTTAAATTCTCGTTCTAAGTGAATTCATCATTATAAAATCATAAAAAATAGTGTCATGTTAAACAAATGAATTTATAAACGAAAATTAGTTTTTTTTAAAACTTTTTTAATATATTTTTAAACTATAATTTTAAAATATAAATAAATAAATTTTTAATTAATAATTGCTTATTAATAAAGTTTTACATTATTTAAGATTGTAACAAATTTTATTTGTATGAAATTGAAAAATCTTATACTAAAGAAGATTTTAATTATAAAAGAACATTTTTATCAAACTAAATTAAAATACGAAAGAAATATAACTAAGTATATCAATATAAAGATATATTGTTAACTGAAAGACGTGCAAACCAATTAGAGAAATTGATTTACCATATTTTTGAACTTGAAAATTTCTCTAACTTTAAAACTAATATATCAAACATGTATACATGCAATATTCGTTACTATCAATATAAATTGCTTGAAGTCTAAACCAAAATCGATTAAAAAAATATCTTACTTACCAAAACTTTTTGTATTGAGATAATATTGAAACCAAAGTTGTCTATATATATATATATATATATATATATATATATATATATATATATATATATATATATATATATATATATATATGAGGAGGGATCCACTTACACTAGTATAAAATTAAATTAATTTTACACACTTTCATAATTTTTTATATAATTTATCTTTGTTTAATCCGACCATCGTATTTCATGTTTTACTCACGTAAATCATACACGTCGAGTTTCGAGTAAATTAAAAATGTCTAACTATTTGTTCGATGTAAAAACCTTTCAACCATTAAATATATATTGAAAAAGACGATAATCTCGATCGATATGATAGAGATATCGGATCAATTTGAAACTTTACGTGCATGACGAGTACAGTTATATTGTTAAATCTAACGTCGGTTTGTTAAAATAGAAATCATATAAAAACTTATTAAAGTGTGTAAAACCAATTTAGTTTTATACTAATGTAAGTGGATCTCTCTCTCTCTCTCTCTCTATATATATATATATATATATGGGTTTGTATTTGATACACTGACAGTGTATAACTTCATACACTATCAGTAAACAAGATGATGCCACCTCATTAAAAAAATTTACAAATAAAAATAAATTATTTTATTTATAATGAGGTGGCATCATCTTGTTCACTGACAGTGTATGAAGTTATACACTGTCAGTGTATCAAATATTAATCTTATATATATATATAATGATATTTAATTATTTATAGGCTCTAACTTTACGTTTGATAAAGTTTAACCAATTAAAACTTATCTAAAAGATTCTATCATAATAACAGCAATTTAATATAAATAAAAATGTTTTCTATCTATAAAATAATTTTATTATTAAAATTCAAAATTATAATAAATAAAAGTTGATTTAAAATGATAACTTAAAAACATAAAAAATGATAATTTAATTATTCATGAACTCTAACTTTATTTTTGTTGAAATTTAACCAATTAAGAGTTATTTAAAGATTACTATTATCCAAAAAAATCTATCATAGTGATAGCAATTCAATATGATTAAAAAAATTTTATTTATAAAACTAATATTATTATTAAAATTAAAACTTATAATAAAAAATAATTAAAACAGCAATTTGTAAATATAATCAAAGAGAATGTCGGTTTTAATCAGTTCAAAAGTTTTTTCATGTCCGTACTTTTATGTATATTATAGATAAATTATAGATATAAATTCTTCATATATGAATTTTGTTTCCACATTTCTTTGGTTTATTCAAGATTGACCAGAACATTTTCTGGTGTATGTTAAATACCATTAAGTAAAAATAAGAGGAAGCTGCAATGCAGAAAAAAAGTTGCAAACAGAACCAGAGTAGCCTATCTAAAGAATCAAAATTTAAATACAGAATCACCAATCTAGACGAAAATGAGTACACACATTAGAGAGTGTATTGATATATGTGCAGAGGAAATCTGAAGCTGACTTGGGCTGTAGTTATCTCGTAAATTACAATAAAAATTTTACAAATGCTGAAATACATAAAACGGTAGAATAAAAGATCAATACAAATTTTTACTATCCACTGGCAACCGTTGTAGGAAATTAAGAACTATGATAAAATCAACCCAAAGTAGCAAATCAATGTCTTTTTGAGTTGCATGGTCCATGGCTTATAAGGCACCTTCTTTGTCAAGGAGAAGAAAGAATATGTTGGTTGGATTTCTTTCTTCTTTGTACAAAAAAATTTAGGTAAAGGGAGGTTACCTTAATCCAGGATCAGGGCAGGTCACAGGTCTCAGAGAAGGTTAACAGTGGTACTTACAGATCACTCACCAAGTGGGACTGTTAGTGAGACTCGAATTTAGGTGCTTGTCAAAACGCTAATGAGTACTCAAACAACTGAACCAACCCATGTTGGCAAGTTGGATTTCTTTTTGATGTGTCTAGATAGGGTACCAAGTGTTGGCTATTGTTGATAGGGTTTTCTGAATAGCAGGGCTCTCCTTTAACCTAGACCTTCAATTCAACTATGCCTTAAAGCCCATAGAAGGGCCATGATATATAACTGAATGTCCTTGAAGTGATGTAAAAAGAGGAAACAGCTGGAGTAATAAGAATTTTGTCATGAATCCTTTTTAACTTGAAACTTTCTTGGAAGACATGGAAAGGTCCAGTTAATGGTAAAAAGTTTGGTGTTGTCATCCTTGCATGGGCTCTATTAGGTTTAAAATTGTACCCTTGCAAATCCATGGCACTTAAATACATGGTTTATTAGGAGTGCTCCTGCAGTTAGAGCTAACTGAGATAGTTACATCACATTAAAATTGAGAGTCAGTTCCGGTATAAATGCGATTAGTATTCGGTTAATATGTAAACGAATAACTTCTGATATGCTAGAAAAGGATTATCCTAAAAGAGATTCCTGGGTAAGGAAGCTAAAGGTCAAGTGCCAGCACATTGGAAAACTAAGGAATTTCACAAATAAAAAAAGGAAGAAAAAAAAACATCATTTAATAACCTTTTCATTCAGCCTTTTAATCCTTCAAGAAATGCAGGGTTGCCATGATATGGAAAAAGCTTAAGATAATTCGAATTTTCTCCTTAACATTTAAAATGTTATTAACAGGTTTGGGATGTATTGAGCAATGAAGAAGTGGTTGAGATTGTATCCTCAGCTCCTACCAGGTCATCAGCTGCCAGGATTTTGGTCGACTCAGCTGCACGTAAATGGAAATTAAAGTACCCTACTTCAAAGATGGATGATTGTGCAGTTGTTTGCTTGTTTTTGGATGGGAAAATGGACTCAGAATCAGATTATGAGGAACAGGGTTTTTCTTCTGCAACCCTTCAGAGTAATCATTCTGGTAATGCAGTTGAATCCGACGACGGTCAGAAGTCAGAACCATCTCTGCAGAGGAATTTTACCGTTAGATCATCAGAAGAAAGTGATAGTTACGGAAGACTACAACCA
Source organism: Fremontodendron californicum (assembly GCA_030761205.1). NCBI lineage: Eukaryota > Viridiplantae > Streptophyta > Magnoliopsida > Malvales > Malvaceae > Fremontodendron > Fremontodendron californicum. Next base: position 5,732,495 of record JAULJL010000025.1, on the reverse strand, counting down.
GAGTTTGAAGGAAATGTGGATACAGTTGCAGGTGAAGATCTAAACTGGTCAGGTTTGGAAGGTGTCATACGAGTTAACTCACTCATCCAACTTCCTAGATTTTCCGAGGAAAGACCAAACCCATGAATTTTGTATTGTCTGGAACAAAACTGGACTGGTTTTATTGTAACATTTTGGCTTTCCAGCCTACATTACATCCAAGGAAATGAAAAGTCCTTGCGAATTGGTGGCTATGTGTTCATGTTGTGCAAGTGAATCCATTGCCACAGCAATTTGTTCTGTTGTATTTCACAAAAGATTTTAGGGGGAAAAAAAGCCTTGTCAAAGTTATTGCACTTGATCAGTACAGTTCTGCAAAATATGATTCCATTCCCTTTAAATTATCCAAACTCTGGTGGCAGTCAATCATTTTGTATTAATTCATGTATTCCTATTGTGTTTTTATTATTTTTTTCGTATCATAATTGTGTTTCAAGTGTTATATATTTAAATAAATTTTGACACATTAATTATTTGTATTATATAAATTTTTGACATGTTCGTGTATTCGTATTATTTTTCGTATTATTTTTCGTGTCGTGTAATTGTATTGCATTTAAAATTGTTAGGATTAGGAATACTAAAACCCTTAGTTAAAGCTAGATAGAAAACTAAACTGGATGCGGTCTGAATGTTGATTTCTCTCTCAGCGCCTTCTAGGTATAGCTCTACATTGTCTTATCTCAGCCACAAATAGGAAATGGATAAGAAAGAAAAAAAAGGCTCTAGAATGATAAATTTACAATTTTACATTATAAGATTTCTTCAAAGCCACACTGAGCAAGGATGAGTTGAACTAGTTTGACTTATTTGGATGATGATCGACTATTGAGATTTCTTGGGCACAGGAAACTAAAGGAACGGATCTTTATCAAATTTATTAATATAATATTTATATTTTAAAAATATTTAATATGGTATTTGTATTATTAAATTGTGTATCAATGTGATACTTTGACTTAAAACCGTTAAATGTAAATGATGATGTAATATTAACCAATTAGGTGATGACACATGGTAGCACCTAATTTTTTAAAAGTAAATATCTGAACTTTTGTAAAAAAAAATTTTAAAAAAAAAAGAATTTTTTTTTTTTTTAAAAAATGTTCAAAATATAAAAAATATTTTTAAAAATTAATATCTATTTGTTAAAAAGAATTTAAAAAATATATATATTAAAAAATTAAAAATTATATTTTTTAAAATTATATTATATTTTTTAATTTAAAAAATTACAAAATTAAAATATTTAAATAAAATTATTTTTAAAATATAAAATATTTTAAAATTACTTGTTAAATCATTTATAATATCTAAAATTAAAAAAAAAATTCTTAAAAAATTATTTTTAAAAATTACAAAAATTAAATTATAAAATAAATATTTTTAAAGTACAGATATTATATTGATAATATTTAAAAAGTTTGCCTTTAAAAAAAATTTCAACCCAAAGGGTACTCGGAGAGCATATTCAGATGTAGACTAGATGAATTAAAGGCTGCTGTTTTTGTCAATGAGATGCATCACACAGTTGTCTTATATACAGGTCCTGACCAATTTTAGCTGTAGCCCCTGATTCCAACTCTGTGCCACTAAATTTATTGCATTTATTGGGCAACAAAACAACTTGGAGTTATCGAGAATGATTCTAATATGCTGAAGTACCTATGTAGAGCTGTTGGTGATAGAAATGAGAATAATCAAAATAATATAGCATTGAAATAGAAAGTAAATGAAGTAGAAGCAAAACTTTGCTTGTAAACGGCTTTTTACTAGCAAAAGCCTTCAGTTTTTGTCAGCTACTGAAGGAACAAATGCTTTGTTTAGGAAATAGACTTATACCTACTATTGTGCACTGGCAATGGCTATGCATATATGCTACATAATTACATGCTAGCTTCTTTTTTTTGCTACGTCTCCTTCAATGGTATTTTCACAATGGAACCCTCTTTTAACTCACTGCCAAATGTTCAACCTACTCACTTAAACACTCACCTGTAGAAGCGTGCGTTATTCTCTTCGCTCTTTCCACCATCCTAGAACCGATCCTATATCTTCACTGTTCACTCTCAGCTTTCAAATACTTCTCTGATAAATGGCTTACAAATTTAGTTCCTTGCTTCTTGCTCGAGTTTTCCTCATCAGCACTCTGTTTGCTATTGCAGGGCAAGCAGTTGCTGTTGGAATATATATGCTATATACTACATATAAACAGAATATAAATATATGAACAGAATATAAAGACACTTACAGTAATTGATTTGAAAAAATCAATATCGAGTCAAGGTTAGACCTCTAACCTTAAGACGTTTTTTGCCTATCTAAGGTGCTTACAGTATCAATGCAAATCGTCTCCCAAGTTTCCTCGATATACGTTGCAAATGAGAGCACATTCGGATGCAATACGGAGAACAGAAGAATGCTGAAGTCTCTCTCTCAGAAGACAAGAATATTTTCGGTGAATTAGTTTTTAAGTTAATTATATAGACACATGAAGTCTGTATTTATAGGAGCCAAAGAACCTGTTCGGAAAAGACACATCAATTGGATGGAATCTGTTTGATCAGAACAGACACATCCTTTGGGATAAAATTGGTCCGAACAGACATGTAATGATCAGACTTCTTTATCTTCAAGTGGGTACCTTTGAGATTAATTTTTCATTCAAACATGATATCAATTGTGTACCTTAATTATATACCGTGTATCTAGTTACGATAATCTACGTATTGGAATATGTATTTCGTATATATACACCCAAAATACATTGATATCCAACCGTTGCAACATGTGACATCCCAAGAAACCCAAAGAACAATGCTCAAATGAAACAGCCCGCCGAGTGGCTGATTGAAACATGATTACAGCGTGCTCATTCTAGGTATTGGACGAGTGATGCTGCCACCAGTTTTCAAACCTCACAATCCGTACACTGGCAGCATTGTTGCCAACATCGGTGGCAGTTCCAAACCCTGGTTTTGAGGTGCCGATTCCTGGCCTTGGTGCTGGCGGCGGTGCAGGAACAACTCACATCCTTGAGCATGCTTGGCTATGAATCTTTCAATCAATTAGAGACTAAAGGCAATTAGTTATCTAGATGGAGTCTTTTGGGGTCCCCTTGTATTCAGTCCAGTCTTATCAAATTCGAGTTTCATTTCAATGGAGTCTAGGATTCATAATCTTTTTGTGTTCAGGATAAAACAAGCGTGCTAGAATTTTCCACTCGGAAAACTGTTTGTTGCCAAGTAATCATGTATTTCAATTTCCAAATTAATTATGGTCTATGCCTATTGCCTACTACCCTGCTTTCTTATTTGATCATTTTAGATCCTATGGGTGCTCCTGCCTCCTAGCTTGCAGGCTTAAATATATTGATTTGGTCATTTGAAATGCCAACAATGATTTGCCCATGAGCACTATCGTTGTCCAGCATCAATGTTATCAAATGTCAAAGGAAGAGAATTAATATTCACTAAAAAGTATGCTCTGCTACTCATACTTCATTAACTGCAATGAGATGGGATAAATGGTGGTAATTAAAAAAAGGGTTTTGCTAACGAGTGCCCTTAGGGTACTCTTTAAGGTTAGTTAATATATTATTTATAGTAATAATATTGTATTAAATGCAAAAGTTAACAAATTTGTTCATCATTTTCAATTCATTGATTAAAGAGATTACTATATTTAGTAACCTTAAAGAGTGCCCTTAGGGCACTCGTTAGCAAAATCCTTAAAAAAAATATTCAATCTTAAAACATTATTTTCCATGTAAATAATTGAAATGTTAATTATGTTATTCGAATTCTTTATTTTTTTTAAAATATTTGAATTCGATGTCAATGTTCAATATATATTCGAAATATATTCGAATATGAGTATAATTTTTTAAATATATGAAAAAAAATTAATTATACTCGTGTTGAACATATACTAACACTTAAATCCAGATAACATTAGATCTGAATGCCTTTACAATTCAAAGGGAAAGCTGAAGAGAATGCAAAGTCGCTAATCACTAAGTGAAGAAACAATTAGACCCTCCTCAAGCCTTTAAACAGAAAATTGATATACCGATGTAGCCAAAAGAGGAACAAAATTGAATCTAATTTATCCCCAGGACCACTGACTGTAAAATTACATTCATCATTCCCTTGAGACAGAAATAAAAATGCCCACAAAATTGAATATAATTATTTAAAGATAAAGAATAAGCAGCTAACAAAAACAATTTTCTAATAATTTCCTTCCCAAACTGTCATTGCTCATGTAATTTTCAAGCAAGAATTACGAAAAAAACACTTGGCATTGTTCTGTTGTAAATCAAACTTATATTTCAAGAAAGATAACATAATAGTACCAATTGATTCAGAATAGTTAAAGAACATAATCTCTGGAACAAACCAATGTCTGAAAATGTCTCAGCTTTGGAACTGAAACTGACATGTAAAGAATTATCCTGAAGAAAAGAGTAAAAGAGTTGCAGTTAATTAAATGGGCAGGGAAAGATTATGAAAAAACTGTAAAAGAAAATACGTTTTTCAATTGAAATATGGCCAAATGGGTATTTAATAAAAGAAAGAAAAGAGTTACCTGATTGGCCGAAAGGTGGAAGAATAATCAGAAGAAATGAAGCATCTTAAAGAGAATGAAAGTGAGGAAACCGAAGAAGATGAAGAGGAAAATGTAGTCCACCATTACGAACAACTTGGTCGACCCATGATTTTTTTTCTGCTTCTTCTTCCTCAATTCATCTAATGCTTCGAGTTGCGCCATTGAACCGATGGATCTAGGGATTTCGCTGGAACCAAAATTTTGGATCTAGACTTTGGACTTCGCTTTTTTTTTTTTTTTTTTATATTTTTTTAAGTAAATTGTATTTTGTTTTTTTACGTTACTACTTTACAATTTCTGCTTCGTGGATGAAAAAATTGTATAAAATCGACTGATCCGATTGATTTAATTAAAAATTAAAAGTTTATATGATTTGATATGATATATAAAATAAAAAAATTATTAAATTATTAAAAAATTGATAAAAAAAATAAATTATATATAAATTTATTAAATTTTTTTATAAGTGATAACATTTTAATCTTTAATTTTTTAATTTTATATTAAAAATTATATCATTAATATATTTTTATTAATTATTTATTATTTATCTAATATTAAATTTATTTTAAACAAAATAGATTTTTTACTATAATTGAATTAAAATTTTAATATAAATCAAATCAAAATAATTAATACATAAGATTATATAAGATATTAGATAATATGAAAGTTTGCCATGAATTAATATGTATTGTGCGAGATATGAAAACAAAATTAATCTATTATTTGTTCATATCTATATAAAAGATAAGTCAGTTAAAAATGTCAAAAGAAATAAATATAATTTATTATAATATAAAATATTTTTAAATTTAAATTAGATCAAAATAATTAATTGCAGGACAAATGTCAATTATTAATAGTTATCTACATGTCAAAAAGTTAAGGTATCCATATAGGACATTTTTCATTTTTGCCAAAAGCTTTAGTTTTTATATATTTATATAAGATTAATAAGATTAATAAGATTTTTATCATCACATTATATTCCTTCCATATGCGTCCAAAATTGCTATTAATAATAAGGTTTAATAAATATATCAATGTGATTTAAGGTATATTTTATAACAACAAAATAGATTTTATTATAAATTGAATTAAAATTTTAATATAAATCAAATCAAAATAATTAATATATAAGATATTAGATAATAGATAATATGAAAAATTGACCATGAATTAATATGTATTCTGCGAGATATGGAAAGAAAATTAATCTATTATTTGTTCATATATATATATATATATAAAAGGTAAGTTAGTTAAAAATGTAAAAATATATATATATAATTTATTATAATATAAAATATTTTTAAATTTAAATCAAATCAAAATAATTAATTGCAAGACAAATATTATTATTAAAAGCTGTCCACATGTCAAAAAGTTAGGGTATCCATGTAAGACATTTTCATTTTTGCCAAAATCTTTGGCTTTTATATATTTATATAAGATATAAGATTTATGAGATTTTTATCATCACATTATATTCCTTCCATATGCATCCAAAGTTGCTATTGATAATAAAGTTTAATAAATATATCAATGTGATTTAAGATAAATTTTATAACAACAAAATAAATTTTTACTATAAATTGAATTAAAATTTTAATATAATCAAATCAAAATAATTAATATATAAGATATTATATAATATGTAAAGCTGATCATGAATTAATATGTATTATGCGTGATATGAAAAGAAAATTAATCTATTATTTTTTCATATCTATATAAAAGGTAAGTCAGTTAAAAATGTAAAAAAGAAATAAATATAATTTATTAGAATATAAAATATTTTTAAATGTAAATCAAATCAAAATAATTAATTGTAGGACAAATATCGATTGTCATAGCGGTTTTTTTGACCGCCAGACGATTTTGAAAACACAAATGGAGTCGCCACTAATATTTTTTGCTAAGTGTGATTGGCTACCTATTAAAACCGGTTTTAGTAAAATATTTTAAAATTAATTAAAATACTTTTTAAAACCAATTTCGAAGTCTGCGCTTTAAACCAGAGAGAAAACAAAATTGGGTTCGGGAGTCGGTTACATGCGGGGAAGAATTAGCACCCCCGCGATGCCCGTTTAGAAAACAGTACCATTTAATCACGAGTCATCTTAAATCTCGGTTTAATGGACTTAACATCGGTATTTAAAACTAATTCTCTTTTATTTCAATTTATTTTTTATGAATTTTTTCAAGAATTGTTTTTATTTTTTTGAAAACGAAAGTGAACGTAAACTTATTATCGAGAATACTCATTAAATATTCCCAACACTTTTGGTGGTATTTAACGAGATCCTCTCACCTCAAGATATCTTAAGAATCACAACTCTGATATCCTTCGAATTCCGTCGTCGGCAATTTGTATTTACTTTTTTATTGCGTATTATGCGAATATTTAAACATAAAGTGCACACGAATAAACATATAAAACATGTGATTAAATACCGAGCACGTGCAAAATATCGAGCACGTAAACATTCATTATTTATTCTTTGATTACTTTCATTTCGAAATGAAAACGAATTTTTGTATCGAGGATATCGCTAAATACTCCCACCACTCGTGTTGATATTTAACGAAATTCTCTCACCTCGGGATATCTTAGGAATCACAACTGTGACATCCTTCGAATTCCGTCGTCGGCAAATCTGTATTCACCCCTTATGTTTATTTGTTAAAAATAATTTCTTGCTATAATACTTTAGTCTTTCTACTCCGAACTCGTTTTTAGTGACACTAAAATATTCTATTATATTTAAATAAGCGGTAAATGCCAACAATAAAACATACTAAATAAGATAATAAATAATAACCACAAATAATATGATATATTGAAAGACACTACAACACTAAAACCAGAATAATTCAATATATTAAAATAATATAATATTAAAAACGAACATAACATGTTAAAATAATGCAATATTAAAAAATATATAATGTTTAAAAATATTACTACATTAAAACACTAGTAATATGAATTGTCAAACTATACTATCACATTAAAAATGAATGAAGATAACAAAATATATTAAAATATATTGTGACATTAAAATAAAATAAAAAATGGAATATATTAATATACACTATAAAAAAATAAAAAATATGCTTAAATATGTTTCAATAATTAAATAGATAATTAAAAAAAAAAAATTACCTAATCGGGCTTGAAGTCGGGCCTCGGTTTGAAGGAGTTTGGATCCAAATTTGATGGGCTTGAGCCCAAGTCTTTTGGTTTTTTTTGTTCTTCTTTTTCCCTTTTTCCTTTTTTTTCCCTTTTTTTTTTCTTTTTTTTTCCTTTTTTTTCCTTTTTTTTTTCTTTTTTTTTCTTTTTTTTCTTTCTGGTCGGGTCACAGCACTTGGATCGGACCCTCAACGGGTTGAAGCGCGGGTCACACGCGGGTCATCTCGACCCGCTTCCCTTTTTTTTTTTTTGTTTCTGCCCCACCAAAACGACGTCGTTTTGGGCATCTATAAAACCCCCAATTTCCCTTTCTTTTTTTTTCTTCCTTCTCTCTCCTCTTCCTGCTCTTCTCTCTAGTTTTTCCTTTCACCGAAAAGTTCAAACTTTCCCAGAATCCGACCGATCACTGCTGCAGGCATCGCCGTCCGCCGCCGTGCCGGAGCTCCGATGACCCTCCAAAACCCCACCCTAGCTTCTTTTCGACTCTCTCTTTCCGATTCTAGGCTCTGTTTTGCCCGAATCAGAGCCAAATACCCTAGATCTAGGAAAAACTCTTCGGTTGCCAACTTCAAAATCACCGTGAACAGCCACCGGATCGAGACCGAACCACCAACAATCTTTTTGTGCTAGCCTTCAACCTTGTACGAGCGATTCGAATCTTTTTAGAAAACCTCAGATCCGAACCTACAAAACTGAAAGCCCTCTTTTTCTTTTTTCTTTTTGGGTTTCTTTTTTTGTTTTTTAATTGGTGGCTTTTGTGTTGCTGTTTTTTTTTATTGGTTGGTGTCTTCCGAATCCTCTGGCTGTTAGGGCTCCCTTCATTTTTGAAGGACTTTGGTCCCAATATCCCAGGATTTGGGATCCGTGTTTTCGGATTTTGGGGATGGGGTTGTTGCTGTCACTGGCGTAGGTTTTGGGTTAGGTTGGAAAGGGTATGGTGTGTTTAGGGTGTTTGTGGCTAGGGTTGGCAGGTGGGTTCGGTTTGGGGGTGGCGTGTATGGGGGTTCGGTTTTGCAGGGCTAGGGGATTGGGGGTTAGGGTGGTGGCGTGTGGTGGTGGGTTTGGGTGGTTGGTGGTGGGCCCGGATGTGGGCTGGTTCGGTTGGGCCTGCACAGCAGGCCCGTAGGCTTGTTGGGTGGCCTGCTTGGAGGCCTGGCATTGGTTGGTGATTGGGCTTGCTAAGTAGCAGGCCCTGTTGCAAATGGCCCGGGTCTGATTCTGATCCGACCCGGGCTAAAAACGGTTGCTACATCGATTATTAAAAGTTGTCCACATGTCAAAAAGTTAGGGTATTCATGTAGAATATTTTTCATTTTTGCCAAAGCTTTGGCTTTTATATATTTATATAAGATATAAGATTAATGAGATTTTTATCATCACATTATATTCCTTCCATATGCGTCCAAAATCGCTATTATTAATAAGGTTTAATAAATATATCTATGTGATTTAAGGTAAATTTTATAACAACAAAATAGATTTTACTATAAATTGAATTAAAATTTTAATATAAATTAAATCAAAATAATTAATATATAAGATATTAGATAATATGAAAAATTGACCATGAATTAATATGTATTCTGCGATATATGAAAAGAAAATTAATTTATTATTTGTTCATATCTATATAAAAAGTAAGTTAGTTAAAAATGTAAAAAAAATATATATATAATTTATTATAATATAAAATATTTTTAAATTTAAATTTCAATCAAATCAAAATAATTAATTGCAGGACAAATATCGATCATTAAAAGTTATCCACATGTCAAAAAGTTAAGGTATCCATGTAGGGCATTTTCTATTTTTGGCAAAAGCTTTGACTTTTATATATTTATATAAGATTATATAAGATATAAGATATATGAGATTTTTATCATCACATTATATTCCTTCCATATAATGTGATGAATTGCTATTAATAATAAGGTTTAATAAATATATCAATCTGATTTAAGACAAATTTTATAACAACAAAATAGATTTTTACTATAAATTGAATTAAAATTTTAATATAATCAAATCAAAATAATTAATATATAAGATATTAGATAATATGAAAAGTTGACCATGAATTAATATGTATTCTGTGAGATATGAAAAGAAAATTAATCTATTATTTGTTCATATCTATATAAAAGGTAAGTCAGTTAAAAATATAAAAAGAAATAAATATAATTTATTATAATATAAAATATTTTTAAATTTAAATCAAATCAAAATAATTAATTGCTTGACAAATATCGATTATTAAAATCTATCCACATGTCAAAAAGTTAGGGTATCCATGTAGGACATTTTTCATTTTTGCCAAAAGTTTTGGCTTTTATATATTTATATAAGATATAAGATAAATGAGATTTTATCATCACATTATATTCCTTCCATATGCGTCCAAAATTGCTATTAATAATAAGGTTTAATAAATATATCAATGTGATTTAAGGTACATTTTATAACAAAATAGATTTTTACTATAAATTGAATTAAAATTTTAATATAATCAAATCAAAATAATTAATATATAAGATATTAGATAATATGAAAAGTTGACTATGAATTAATATGTATTTTGTTCATATCTATATAAAAGGTAAGTCAGTTAAAAATGTAAAAAGAAATAAATATAATTTATTATAATATAAAATATTTTTAAATTTAAATCAAATCAAAATAATTAATTGCAGGACAAATATCGATTATTAAAAGTTATCCACATGTCAAAAAGTTAGGGTAATCCATGTAGGACATTTTCCATTTTTGTCAAAAATTTTGGCTTTTATATATTTATATAAGATATAAGATTACATGTAATAATTAAATGATTTCAGCAATTCATTAACGATTATTGTAATAAATAGTTGACTTTTTCTAAAAATTTGATTATGTGACATGATTTGAATGGAAAGAATATATGCTGATGTAGAATAACCGTTTCATACAATTTTTTCTCAAAACGAGAAAGCAATCAAGCAAATTCTACAGTGTTGACACTTGACACAGACCAAAGCTTGCAACATTGGCATCAAGGAATAAAAACTGGATCGAAAGTCAAATCGGTTAGACTTTCAATTTTCGATTCAATTGATTGAATTGATAGGTTCAATTTTAACAACAAAAAAAAAAAAGAAAAGAAAACACAAATAAATAGTACAAGTTATTACTTTTGGTTTTAGCCTAATCTTTTACTTTTTAATTTGTAATCAATTGGGTTAAAAAAATTCAAAAATAATAAAAAAATAATTATTTTCGATTTTATTGATTTTTTCCCTGTTTTTTCGATTCTCGATTTTTTTACTGGTTTGACTTTTTCTCTGTTTTATGAATGTTATTGAACTGTCGGACCAATCGATTCTCGGTTGTACTGACTAGTCCAGTTCGATTTTTTAATCATTGATTGGCATCCTTTTTTTAAAAAAATTATTTGATATGGCCAAAAAAATCCGGCTGCAAGAATACTTGTGTTTAAGGATACGTTTAGAAGAGAGATTTCAAGGAGAGAATTCATTTGTAAAGAGACTTTAAAATTTCTAAAATAAAATTATCTTTTTTGGTAAAAAAAAAATTTAAAATTGTTAAAAATTTTGAAATTTGAAAGAAGAATTTTAAAATGCTCAAATTTCTTTTTCAAATTCCACGTTTAGAAGTGAAATTTGTGAATTTTTGTATTAATAAGATATTAACATTTTTTTATATAATTTTTATTTTTTTCAATTCTAACTACAAAAACTCATTTCAATTTTTTATTTTTTATGTTATTATTAATATTTATACATTTTTATAAATCTAATGGCACTCATATTGCATTTTTTTCAATATTTTTTTTATTTTATCTCTAACATTATTCTTTTTCTATTATAATTATTTTTTTCCTCATCAAATTTAAATATTTATTTTTAAAAAAAATTTATTTATTCAAATAATATAATAACAAATACTAAGGTTCAAAAAATTACTATTACTAAAGAAAACGTGGAATTGGTCCAAAATTTGACTAGAGTCAATAAACTAAAAGCAGTTCAATCAAGCCCATCACGAAATCGTATTTAAATCCCAGCCGCGGCCCGCGCGAAACTCTTTCGCTCTGGTTTTTCCTCCCTTCCATTTTCTCTGGAAACAAACACCGTTCATACCAAAAATTAACTACATCCACCCGTTCGTGTAATCAAGCACCTCGGCCCCTCCCCTCTCTCATTCTTCCTTATTCTTCTCTCTATATTTTCTCGAAATCGATCTTTTCTTTTCTTTCTTTTTTTCTAACACTAATTTTTTTCACCAAATCTTCTCTCTCTCTGTGTGTCTCAAATTCAGATCTATTTCGCATTGTTTTAGTGTTAGGAATTTCATTTTTCGTGATTCAATGAGTCGCTACGATTCTAACCCTTTCGACGAGGAAGAGGTCAATCCTTTCTCGGTAAGTTCCGTTCGCACGCATTTACGTCTTCGTATCCGACTTTACATAAATGGCAATGCCTCCCGTTGCGGATTTGCATATTTTTCTGTTTCCTTTTTGCGAGATTTGGTCGTCAGGTTTTGTTGATTTGGATGATTGGTTGATTAAATTGCTATATCTATTTCATTTCCGCTGCCTATCGGAATTCTTTATGTTAGAATTAATCAATTTCGAGATAGGAATTCTTGTTTTCAATAATGTAGCTCTAGTAACTGTGTTCATTTGATTTTTTTTTTCTTCATTGCGCGGAAAGAAAAACAACGAATTGAAAGAAACTGAATGTTAGACTCTACTTATCCAACAAAAAAAAAAAAAAAAAAAGAATGTTAAGGCTCTAATAAATAATAATGCTATTCTTCTGAGATGTACTTTTCAAACATAGACAAATTGATATGAATGTGACATGGTGATTTTTTCTTAGAAAAATAAGATAAATAAGCTTTGTTTCTGATACATAAAGGTGATACATATGAATTCATGGTATATGGCATTTCTTTGGTGAATATTGTCTATTTGTTTCCCTTAAGCTAGACCAAATGGAACTTTGTGACTGTATATTATTAAAAATTACAAGTAGTAATTTAATTTATGCAAGATGAATTGTTGTTGAAGTTCTTTATTATTGATTTTGCTTATAAATGACATATATGTTTCCATTTTATTTATTGAAGGACCCAGCAGTTAGGAAAGGATCAGGGCAACCAAATTATGGTGGAGGTGCCTTTTATACTACAGTAAGTACTTTTTTCCTACAGTTGTTTGGTTACCTCTACCTGCATAATGTTTGATACTGGGATTTCAATTGTTGAGAACAGCAAAAAATGGTGGCAGATAGAGAGTGGTTAACATACTGAACTTTTATGTATGTGTCTATTATACGCATAGGTTGGTTGCAATGACTAGTGAAAGTAGATCATTGATTTTTCTCATGATGGTCATGCCTTGACTTGGTTCTAATGATTGGTAATGGCACTAGAATTTAAGCAGTTATAATGGTTGCAATGATGAGATTGATTGTCATTACGCTGAAGATGCTAGCAACATTTTATGCTAATGAACATAATCATGGAAATACCTTGATTTTTAAATGGTCTTTATGGTGGTTGCTGCTACTGTTAGTATTGGTAGTGGTACCAAAATTCTTTTCAAGGATGAATTCATAATACTTCCTAGCCACTGCTTTTTATCTTGTTGGATTTCAATAAATTCCTTTCTTTCCCCGCTTTTCAGTAGCTCATTTACTTATAATGGAAATCATATAGATCCAAAAAAAGGTGCTACATGAAAGGAAAAATTACCCAGAGCGAGAATGCACACAAAGCTCAAGGAGAGCAATTATGGAGGGATAAACTTGCTTTCTCCCTGAGACTGGAGACGTGGCTTGAAAGTCATGTATATCATGATATTTAGGAAGATGGCTTGTTGAACCTGACTGTAGGTGCAGTTTTTGTGCGTTATTTTTTTTTATCTCAAATTTGTATGGGACTCATTTTCCCATTAGCTTATATACCTTGCTTGCTTTGTGAAACTTTTATGCAAGAATGCTTGTTGACAATGTATTGTTTCTCATGTGACTGGTTTACTTTCTTGTCTTGCATATTCTGTTACGTTTATGTGTTGTGCTTGTGTATGCTTATTGATCTTCTACAAGAGCTTATGATCTTGCTTGTGTTTCTTTTAATTATAAATATACAAATAATAGAATCCTGGTAGTATTCCTGCAACATCAAGGCTTTCACCCCTTCCTCCTGAACCATATGACCGAGGTGCAACAATAGATATTCCTCTTGATTCTGCCAAGGTATCCTAAAACTTTCCAGATATTTAATGACTATCATGTTTCTGAATATTCTATTTAAGCAAAGACTTCTTTTGATATTTTCCGTCTTCTCAACTGTAGGATTTAAAAGCAAAGGAGAAGGAACTTCAAGCAAAAGAGGCTGAACTGAAAAAGCGAGAACAGGTAATTTCTGTTGTCTGTTTTCATTTGAGCATGGCTGGCTGATGAATTATAAATCTGGTGCTTCCGAATAATTATTTGAGGTATTTGGTATCAATGCTGATAAGGTACTCCTTTCATATTGCAGTTTTGGTTATACACATTTCTGAAGTACTTTAATTAGGATAACTTGGCACAAGAAATAAAAACCATAGTTTTTGAATCTCAATTTCTGAATCATATTTTAGTTTAATTTATTTCTTTCCGTCTGAATGCCTGTAAAATATCTTATGTTCTGACTTCTGAATTGTTTTCCTTTTCTTTGTGAAAATTCTAAATTCTGCAAAGACTTGATCCTTAAATATAAATTTGGATGTCATATGTAATTGGTGTTGTCTGTAGGGTGATTTTGCAATTCCTTTTGCTTTTAGAATATATTGTCCTCATAGTAACTGAGTGTTATCTTTATATTATTCAGGAACTGAAAAGGAGGGAGGACGCAATAGCACGATGTAGGTTCTTTTTTATTTTTGATGACTTGATGCTTGTGCATTACCAATTTTATTTTGACATATGTTCTTGCCTTCGTCTTGGCAGCTGGAATAGTAATAGAGGAGAAAAATTGGCCACCATATTTTCCTATTATCCATCATGACATTGCAAATGAAATACCAGTCCACCTACAAACGATCCAGTATGTTGCTTTCACAACATTGTTAGGTGAGTTAAAGTTCAGGTTTTTTGTTTCTTTTGATAAAGGTTTCAATAGTTTAAGCATGAAAGTGCTTCGATTTTGTTTTTGGATTGTCACATTGGTTCAGTCTATTTTTCTCTGCATATTTATTTCTATCTTGCTCTTTTTAACCTGTAAGCCTTATGTGAGTCCTTCAATTAAAAGGTGGATCGAATTGGTTGTGATGTTCATTTCCTGTTCATGTCTTGAAAAAATGTCTAAATTGCCAATTTATTATGGTGGTCTATGCTGGCTTAAGTCTATAAATTTATCTGGACATGGGCAGGTTTGGTTCTCTGTCTCTCATGGAATATAGTAGCTGTTACTACAGCCTGGATCGAGGGAGAAGGTGGGTTTTGAAAGTTACTCAGTATAGCCCTTAATTATTAAGTATTTAATTGCTATTTTGGCATCTTTTATCATAGTATGAATTTATACTTTGTTCCAGGTCCAACAATTTGGTTTCTTGCCATCATATATTTCTTAACTGGCGTCCCTGGAGGCTATGTGTTGTGGTATCGCCCTCTTTATCGTGCAGCGAGGTACTACTTTTGGGTTGTTCCTTATTTGGTTTATGACTTGTTAAAACTGTATCTATCCAATTATTATTAGTTATGAAGATTATAGTACTTTTTTGCGATTATTTCTACTATCTTAACTCCTATGCCGTGAGCAAATTGGAAATTTAGATCCAATGATCATAGAACATGTTTGCTGCTTCTAGATGGTGAGAGATGATATTAGGATACACTATGCATGAACCATGTTCCAGCGGAATTTACTTTAAACAATGTAACTGCAAGTTGAAAAAAAAAAAAAAAACTATGAGAATTATTTAGAAATGCCACTTGTAGTCATGCACTTAGATGTACTATATATATACAAATATAAATTTTTATTCCGATCCTTAATATCGTATGTAGTTATGTTCCTATTCCTTTTACAGGACTGATAGTGCATTGAAGTTTGGATGGTTTTTCTTGTCTTACGGGGTAAGCTTATTGCTTTCTCATTGTAATTGTTCTATATTCAGCAAAGATATGTTGGAAAACTCCTCATTTCCGACTCTTCTTTTCCTCCTTGCAGGTTCATATTGTGTTTTGCATCCTTGCTGCAGTTGCTCCTCCAATTATTTTCAAGGGAAAGTCTCTTGCGTAAGTTTGTTTGCTTGTTATAATTTTTTTTCCCTGCTTCTCAAAATAAGGTTATTCTTTGCTTAATCTTTTATAGAGAAGGTAACAATTTTGAGAAAGAGTGGATGTTTGCCTCTTCAAATTTAAGATTTCCATGGATTGGTTTGAATATTTCTCCTTGAATATTCAGCCACATTTTGTATTCCACACTTTTACAGTTTTACACAATCTGAAGGGAAGCAAAGTCTATCTCTGAATATCCAACCACATTTTTACCATCTCTTAATTGTTCTGCTGGAAAAGATGTTTTTATCATTCATGTAGGGACAGCTTTAAATAGACTTGGCAATTAGTGTATCTGTGTCGTATTCGTGTATTTTCTCGTGTCATAATCGTGTTTAAGAAGTTTTATATTTATATAAATTTTGACCCGTGTTTCTTTTTCGTGTCATATTGTGTTTTAGTTCTTTTTTTTTCATGTCGTGTTCGTGTGGTGTAATCGTATCGTATTAAAAATTGTCAGGTCTAGCTTTAATATTGTATATTTGTTGTTCTTCTATGGTAATCTATAGCTGATGTCTTAATGGTGTAATTCTTTGTGCAGAGGTATTTTGCCTGCAATAGATCTCTCGAGCCAACATGCTATGGTGGGGGTAAGTTCAAGCCATTAGGATGCCATAATTTTCAATTACATTATTTCCGTTATCAATACTGTTTATGATCATGATTTTATGAAGTATATAGCCTTGAGTAGAATTATACTAAATTTAAAATAAATAAAAAATTGTCTGCCATTTGCATGCTTCTGGATTACTATTCATTGCGCCTTCGAGAATGCTTGACATTGTGCATGCTTCATTTGGACTTGCAGACATTCTACTTTATTGGTTTTGGATTATTTTGCGGTGAATCACTTCTCAGTATCTGGGTTATTCAGGTTCACTAATCCCTCTTCTTTCATTAGCTATGTTACTCTAACTCTTCTTTTTTCTTTAAATATCCATGTCCGACATCTGTGTCTGATATATATCCGGACAGGAGTCAAAAACCCTCCAAATACATGAAAAACTTAAAAAAATTGAATATACCCGTATCGGACACATACCCGTATCCGACACTCACACCCGAGTCCATGGGATGTGACCCTCCAAAAATCCTCCAAATAGATGGAAAAACTTAGAAAAAATTGAATATACCCGTGTTGGACACATACCTGTATCCAACACTCACACCTGAGTCCGAGTAACATAGTTCCGACTCTTCATTTTTCTTGAAGTACCTGTGTCCGATGCATATTCGGACATGAGTATGGGGATATGATCCCCCAAGTACCCTCCAAATACATGAAAAAACTTAGAATAAATCAAACATACCCGTGTCCGACATTGGCACCCGAGTCTAAGTAACATAGTAGTTCATTACCTTTCCGGCGAAACTGCTCTGCTCGAACTTGGTTTCTTCTAAAGCCTCTCTGATATCTCTTTTGATCAATTTGCAGCAAGTTTACATGTATTTCCGAGGTAGTGGTAAAGCTGCTGAGATGAAGCGTGAGGCTGCAAGAAGAACCATGATGGCAGCACTATGAGATTGAGGTAAGGGTGTAGCAGAAGAAGATGGTATTTGCAATTGCAGGTGGACTTTGGATTTGGCTAAGCCAAGTTCTTCTTCTTCTTCCAATACCATAGCTGGCTTTCTTGCGTGTTCATTTTATTGATGTGTTGTTTAAAAATATTTGCTGAATGAAGACTCTTGACAAATCAGATAAAGTTGGATAGAATGAGGATCAAAGTGTAAGATTGTGGTTAGAAAGGCAGTTTCATTTATCAGGCTAACCTTAACATTTGTTTTGCCCATAAGTGTTGTTTGATAAATTAAAAAAATTAAGTATTGAATTTTAGTATTGAATTTATAAGTATTGAATTTGTATATTATTGAAATTTAAGTACTAAATATAAATATATTGTTTGATAATCGTAAATTTTAAAATTTGAAAATTATTTAGTTCACAATTTTAATCTTATTACCATAATATTTTATATTATTTTGGATAAAAATTAAATGAAATAATTTATTTTTTGTAACAAAAAAATTTATTTAATTTAAATATAATTTTTTAAAAATAAAATTAATTTAACATTTTTTGCATTAAGCGATAAATAACTTTTCATTTATTTATACTTATTTTTGTTAAAAAGTTTCTATTAAATAAAATTTAATATGAATTATCAAATACATTAAACAAAATTAAATGTTTTTTTTTTTTCAATGCTTTATCAAATCTATTACACAAAATAAAAAAGTGTTATCAAATGGGGTCCAATTAATTTTGATTGAAACATAAAATTATTGTATTTGTATATCACTGGATACAATTGTAGGATAAAATAAATTAGCAAAAAATTAAATTAAAGCGTGCCACTGCCAATGCTATGTAATTTGGGCTTTTTTAGTTTGGTTTTTTTAGGTTGGAAGCTTGGCAAGCCTAACAAAAAAAAAAAAAAGCAGTCGCAAGCACCGTGTCACGGATCGTGCGTTCCCTTAACTGAAATGGTACGATCGTGCGGCATCAAGACTACTCCTAATCGAGGTCAGCCTATCTCATGTCCATTTTTCCGCATGGACTATCCACATTTTAACGCAGCATGCTCAAGAGCCTTTCATGGCTCGGCCCTGCAAGGCCATACACAAGACCATACGCAACTCATCTAGGGCGGACACCCACTCTCATCGGCCATCCAACATGCCTGTCCGCAAGAGGCCCCGAGCACCCTTCCCGCATGAGTGTCCCGAGCACCGACACATGAGGTCTGCATATGGGGAGCTCAGCCCCACTTCTCATGATGATATCACATCCTAACATGGTGAGAACCCAACATCATGTCAGCATGCATGTCTCGAAGCTCTCGTTCCTTGAACCTTGAGGCACTACTCCTTAGCTGGATTGCCACCAACAAGAGCCATACCAGGCTCAACTCGTTTGCCCACGAAGGCCACTCTTAGGTCATGCTCCTAGCCTTGTTCCAAGCTAGTTCCACACATGATGGACACCCAACATCAAGTTCATTTCTCAATGCTCAAGTGTGTTGTCCCAACTCCAACAGACTCTCATGCTTGCTATTGATAAGCCATACGGGACTAGCAGCTTGTCTGCCTGCTAGCCCATTCGTCCCACAATCTTGTCTAGGTGTCCCTCCTACGCAAGCACCATCACATGATCCCAAGCTACCCTTTGGACTTTGGATGGAGGAGCCTGTGGGGCATAACGATGCTTTGGTCCAACCCCACACTTCAACCCACTGGTGCGATATGAGGCCTGCTGGCCTCGAACCGTCCTTGGGATTACCTTGTCCCAAGGAAACACCGTGCCATTCTTTTGGTCTCGATGTCCGCCCACCTAAGCACCACATGTGCCTAGGAGTAGCTCATTTGCACCAGGCAAGCCCCGCCCACTTGCTAGGTGAGGGGTGGTGGAGAGCTGACACTAAACGTCCCCTTATAAAGAGTATAAGAGCTTTAAGAGCTCTACCACCAAAAACCATTGGAATGTCTGAAATGGGGACACTTTTTCTCCAAGCCAACTCAAGCCACTCCATGCACAACGGTCTTCCTCTTGATCCCAATGTTGCTAGAATTCCACTCATTGCTCCACCAACTCACTTGAATGCTTCCGTACATGGCTCACCCGGGAGCGCACACCAGGCTGACAGGCTCCAGGGTGGCCACCAGTCTGCCTGCTCTAGGGCCCGTGCCATTCTTGGCACCATCAGGGTCACTTATCCCATGGACAAGGTCTCATTTGTTGCTCCACATCGAGGTAGTTATGGTAGCATCAAGGCATGCCGATGCCAGACCATGACACACCGGCAGTAACGCCGGTAAACTCGATGTAGGCGTCATTGTTGGCCGCACAAGAAACACAAAAATTTTAAAACAATAAAAGCGAATTTCAAATAGCAAATTTTATTTTTCTTTTAAAAAAAGAAAAATAAAAAGTCACCTAGCAACATAAACCAAATAAAAAAGATTAAAAATCAGTAAATTCAAAAGACAATAATGTAAAATTATTGCTTTAGTAAATCCTA
The DNA here is from genome assembly GCA_030761205.1 of Fremontodendron californicum. Taxonomy (NCBI): domain Eukaryota; kingdom Viridiplantae; phylum Streptophyta; class Magnoliopsida; order Malvales; family Malvaceae; genus Fremontodendron; species Fremontodendron californicum. The sequence goes on along the minus strand of JAULJL010000025.1, from coordinate 5,712,303 downwards.
AAATTCAAATCAGTAAATAAAACAGGATTTTATTAACAAGGTCTTTAAAGCATTTTTTAAGATTACTAGTATTTGTTATTACATATATTCGCATGTGAATATGTTCGTTATGTTTCAAAATAATGAATGAATTGATAATATGGTTTTGTATTGATCATAAAAAAATTGATTTTTTATTTTTAACAGATTAAGTATTCATAAAAAAATTACACAAACACGAATTAAACAAACAAAATAAAAAATAGACAAATCAGAGACAATAATAACTGTAGAGCAAAACTTAGTAATTATGAAACAATATAAAAACCAATGATTAAATTTAAATCAATGAAAATATCGTTATCTTATTTTGACCGAATATTGGATAAAAGTTCAAAGAAATTATAATCTCATACACCTTATAATATAATATATAATAATAAAATATTATTCTAATGTCAATTTAATAATACAATAAACAATAATGTGTATTTTTGTGAGTTTAAAAGATGTCAAATACCTTTGTAATGAAAGAAATTTTTTAAACCTAGTGGATTTGCAATATGCCAAAATCTGTTTAGACCAAAACAAATCTAAGAAAAAAATAAGAAGCAAGAAACCATATTAAAATGATGTATGTAATCGATATGTATTAATACCAGAACAAAAATGATATGTTCACCGATGCTGACTACTTTGCTTTTATTCATGATTTTCAATAATTTGATAAAGATATTATTTTTTATACGATTTATATTTGTTTAGTTCGACTATTGTATTTCATACTCTATTCATATAGATCGTGCACGTCAAATTTAGAGTAAATTAAAAATGTATAACTATTTGTTTGATGTAAAAAAGTTTCAACTGTTAAATATATATATAAAAGACAATATTCTCGATTGACATGGTATAGATATCGGATCTATTCGAAATTTCACGTGCATTACGAGTGCAATTATATTGCTAAATTCAACAGTTGATTTGTTAAAATATCAATCATATACAAAGTTATGAAAAAGTATTAAACTAAATAGTTTTACACCACTCTAAGTTGATTCCTCCTTTTAAATAAAATATCAAAATGTTAAAAATAAAGTAATAATAAATAAATAAATAAATTCAAAATTATATCAAAATTATTATAGAAAACTTTTTTTTTTATATTTTTATTGTAAATATTTTAAAAAAATATTTTTAATTTAAAATAAATTGAAAATAATAGATTTGATCAAATAATTCATAATTTTGAAAAATAAAAACTAACATGAAAAGCCAACAACAAAAAGTAATAGAAATATATCTAATATTTTTAATTTTGATATATTATAATGCTCAACATGTGAATTAAGTTTTATTCTTATTTCTATATTAAAAATAATTATAAGCACATTAAAAAACAATGAAATTTTTTTAATGAAGAATAACTGATCGGTCAAAATCTGGATAAGAATTATTTCCAAAAAAATAAAAAATAAAAAACCCACTTTTGGGCAGGTTGAAGCCCATCCAAAGGTGCGGCTAGACGGGACTCCCGCTTATTTGGGTACATTGGGCGGGCCGAACTTAGGCCTTGTGGCAAATGCCAAGTGCCAAAACCCAAGAATCAGAGAAAACTCTAAACGCAAAAAGCTTTAATGGCTGACAAATAAAAAGCTAAAAACAATCTTGAGCACAACTAAAACCCTACGAAAGCACTGAGCCTAAACCCTAAATCTTCACGAAAAGAAGAGCAAAAAGAAAAAGAAAAAGAACCCATACCAACAAAATGCTACAGAGTTACAGTTCAAGAGAATTGAGGCATGAAAGTTTCCAGCCTCACATCTTCGTTTCGCCAAGTAAGCTTCCTCACCTCCATTTTCCTTGCGTAGCTAGAGTTTTTTCGGGGTTTAATTACACTGACCGAAGATTTTCTAAAAATCAAAACTTTCTTGAGCAAGGCCTAAGTGCAAGCGTAAACTTATATTCCCAAAAGCAAAATTCAAGAGGATGTAGGGTTTCTCTAGAGTTTAAGCTACAGTGTCACTCTAAAACCCTGTTTTTGCCCGCTAGAAGTTCTTCAAGTAATGTTAAAAAGAAGAGGTATGGAGGTGTTTTGCCTTCGATTCTTAGGTCTTTGGGGTCCGATAAGGATGTAGAGAAAACCCTTAGTTCAGCTTGTGAGAATTTAAGTCCAAAAGAACAGACTGTGATACTCAAAGAACAGAGTAACTGCGAGAGAGTTATTCGGGTTTTTGAGTTTTTCAAATCACTGAAAGACTATGTGCCAAATGTAATTCATTATAATATCGTGCTTCGAGCACTGGGGAGAGCTCAAAAATGGGACGAGTTAAGGCTTTGTTGGATTGAAATGGCGAAAAATGGTGTCCTGCCCACGAATAATACTTATGGAATGCTTGTTGATGTTTATGGGAAGGCTGGTATGGTGAAAGAAGCACTTCTGTGGATTAAGCATATGAGACTCAGAGGACTTTACCCTGATGAAGTAACGATGAATACGGTGGTTAGGGTTTTGAAGGATGCTGGGGAATTTGATAGGGCAGATAGGTTTTATAAGGATTGGTGCATTGGGAGGGTGGACTTGAATGATCTTGAGTTGGATTCGATGATTGATTTTGAAAATGGGTCTGGTTCAGCTCCCATTAGTTTTAAGCATTTTCTATCAACTGAGCTTTTCAGGACAGGTGGTAGAAGTCCTGTTTTGGAAACTTTAGGTTCATCAGATACAGAAAGTTCTACGAGAAAGCCACGACTAACGTCTACGTACAATACTTTGATTGATTTGTATGGAAAAGCTGGGCGCCTCAAGGATGCAGCTGATATTTTTGCCGAAATGTTAAAATCTGGTGTGGTGATGGATGCCATCACCTTTAACACTATGATCTTTACTTGTGGAAGTCATGGCCACTTGTCGGAGGCAGAATCCTTGCTTAGTAAGATGGAAGAAAGGGGAATACCTCCTGACACAAAGACTTATAACATCTTTTTGTCTCTGTATGCTGGTGTAGGAAATATTGAGTCAGCCTTGGAATATTATAGGAAGATCAGAAAAGTAGGTCTTTTCCCTGATATTGTAACTCACAGAGCTGTTCTTCATATATTGTGTGAGAGGAATATGGTTCAAGAAGTGGAGAATGTGATTGAAGAAATGGACAAATTTGGTATTCACATTGATGAGCAGTCTCTTCCTGTTCTTATGAAGATGTATATTGTCGAAGGGTTGCTTGACCGGGCGAAGATTCTTTTTGAGAAGTTTCTTTTGGATTGTGAGCTTTCATCCAAGACACGTGCAGCAATTATAGATGCTTATGCTGAAAAGGGGCTTTGGGCTGAAGCTGAGGCTGTATTTTATGGCAAGAGAGATTGTCCAAGGCAGAAGAGAGGTGTTGTTGAGTACAATGTCATGGTCAAAGCCTATGGCAAAGCGGAACTTTATGATGAAGCTTTCTCTCTCTTCAAGAGCATGAGGCATCATGGGACTTGGCCTGATGAATGCACTTATAATTCCCTTATTCAAATGTTTTCTGGAGGTGATTTAGTGGATCAGGCAAGAGACCTCTTAAGTGAAATGCGAGCAGCAGGATTAAAACCAAAGTGTCTAACCTTTTCCTCTCTTATTGCATGCTATGCCCGTCTTGGTCAGCTTTCTGATGCTGTTGATGTATACCAAGAAATGGTCAGTGCAGGGGTGAAGCCCAATGAAGTTGTTTTTGGGTCATTAATCAACGGGTTTGCCGAAATTGGTGGTGTTGAAGAAGCTCTTCGATATTTTTGCATGATGGAAGAATCTGGAATATCAGCAAATAAGATAGTACTAACTTCGCTGATTAAGGCATATACCAAGGTTGGGAGTTTGGAAGGAGCAAAACATGTGTATGAAAAGATTAAGGATCTGGAGGGTGGTCCAGATACCATTGCATCAAATAGTATTTTAAATCTTTATGCAGATCTTGGGATGGTATCTGAAGCCAGATGTGTTTTTGACAATTTGAAAGAAAAGGGTGGTGCAGATGGGTTTTCATTCGCAACTATGATGTATCTGTACAAAAGCATGGGTATGCTTGATGAAGCGATTGACGTTGCAGATGAGATGAAACAGTCTGGTTTGTTAAGGGACTGTTCTTCATACAATAAGGTAATGGCATGCTATGTTACGAATGGCCAGTTACGTGGGTGTGGTGAATTGTTGCATGAGATGATTAGCCAAAAGATTTTGCCTGACATTGGAACCTTTAAAGTACTGTTCACTGCACTCAAGAAGGGAGGCATTCCAATTGAAGCTGTAACACAGCTAGAGTCATCATACCAGGAAGGGAAACCTTATGCAAGACAAGCTGTTATCATTGCTGTTTTCTCTTTAGTAGGCTTGCATGCTTATGCACTTGAGTCTTGTGATGCCATCACAAAAGCTGAAATACCTCTCGAGTCTTTTGTGTACAATGCTACCATATATGCTTATGGATCATCAGGGCAGATTGACAAGGCTTTGAACATATTCATGAAAATGAAGGATGAAGGCCTGGAGCCAGACATTATTACCTATATTAATCTTGTGGGTTGTTATGGGAAAGCTGGCATGTTTGAAGGTGTGAAAAGAATATACAGCCAATTAAAATATGGAGAGATCGAGCCCAATGAATCCTTGTTTAAGGCTGTCATAGATGCTTACAGAGATGCTAACAAGCCAGACCTTGCTGAATTGGTCAACCAAGAGATGAAATTTGCTTTCGAAGTACAAGAATATTCCGGTTCTGAGGTTGAAGGTGAAAGCTTTGAAGGACAAGATTATTCCGATTCTGAGGTTGAAGGTGAAAGCGAAGACATTGTTTTAGACCTGTAGAATTCGAATGTATATTTACCGAGAGATGAAATTTGCCTTCAAAGAACAAGTTTATCACGAGCCCGAGGCTGAAGGAAAGAACATAGTACGTTCTCTAGACTCTTAGAATACAATCTCTTAGACTCCTGTATTCAAATGTATGTTAGAATCAACTGTCTCTATTAGGGCGTATACTGTAGAGTGACAGCAACGTAAAAGCTTCTAAGATATAGTTTATGTAAATAGTAGAAGTCAAAAGTGATGGAAGAATGTACAATGTAAATACTGTCTTCAGTTTATACCAAAATTAACCTGTTCTTTTAAGTTGATCGTAGTTGTGTTGTGGCTGTCTGGTTCGTTGTTGAGCCCCCATGAATAAATTCAAATGATAGCTGCTAGATCTTTCTCTACCTATATATATGTGCCTTGTTGCTTTGAAATATTGTCATTGGCATTCAAAGCTGTGTTTTGCCATCCCAACTTTTCTTGATTTGTATACTTTTAGCCTGTTGACTACATGTGGCAATTGGGTGGGTTCAAGTAGGATCTTTTCAGGTTTGTGTTTTTTCGAGTTTGGATTTTTTGGGTTCGGGTATTTAACTTTTTTGGTCAGATTGGATTTGAGCGGGTTTGATTTTTTTGGGGACAAGTTTCGGGTTCAAGTTCATTTTGCCACCTCTGCCGTTGACCCAACATCACTCTCAGCAATGATACTGTGTAGAGTTTCTGTGAGAATCCTAGGCATTGAAAAAAAAAGAAGGGATATTTATCTGTTGAAACTTGCTGAAGGTTGACATGTAAATATAAAGCTGAAGGTTGGATAAAGCATTCCTTCAAATGTGCCTTCTAAGTCTGTATGAGGAAATAAGCAACAGTGGACAGAAATGAATTTCAGCCATGCAAGATACTATGCTTGACTACTTTAACATAGGATCTATCAAGTGCAAAACAGGAATATTGGGTACCTTAAATTTTGGGAAGTTGCCTTAGTTTTTCTTCATTTTGACTTTTGGGAATAGGAATTAACCCTAGACATACCCAAACACTAACTAGACCGGCATCATATTATCCAATTTCGATGAAAAACCCGATTTTTTTATCCGAATGAGTATGATTTTGGAATATTTGTCAGATACGGAAACGGTATCAGATAATATAGCACCTGCCCTGCCTGTTAAAAAAATTTCTTACAACCCCAATTAACCAGGTAAAAGACCAAGAGAAATCATAACCAATATCTCATGATGCTGGAATATGGGAATCTATGAAACTCTCTTTCACCAAGAAAATTTGATTTGCATATATGCATGGTCTGCGTTTGCTTACATGGTCATTAAACAGTCTGTCAGCAGGTCGTTCAGTGATTCTAAACCTTTAAGAGCACTATTTGATGAACAGCAGAGGCCAAAATGGAAAATCAAAGCTGTTTGATCAAAGACATTTGTGACTTCACCAACTTTGAACCAGGTTAGTAAATTGATTCACACTGATTTGTTCTCACCATCAGATTGGGTGCCTTGAGCGTAAATATAATCTTTTTTACTCTTGTCTTTCATTAGCTTCCTAACCTTTATAGCATCATTCCACCGGCCAGCTGCTCTACATACATTGGCTTGGAAAAATGATCGGAACTCAGCCCAACAAACTGTTGGGTAAAATTATACTGATTACATATAAAAAATAATAATATAAGAAAGAAATTACAGAAAGAGAAATTTCAATATATAAAATATCAACTTACAAGAAATATAATACGGACTTCAAACAAGCACAGAGTCGAATATACGAAAAACTTACAAAAATTGATTTGAAAAAATCAATATCGAATCAAGGTTTCATCTCTGACCTTAAGACGAATTTTGTCTGCCTCAAAGGTGCTTGCAAATGTATGCAAATCGTCTCCCAAGCGTCATCGATAAACGTTGCTTTAGAGGACACACTCCAAGCAACTCAGCGAACCAAGAAGATGTCGGACTCTCTCTCAACACAACAAAGAAAAGAACCGGAGGAAGAGAAGAAATATAATAAATCTGAATGAGTGAAAAAAAACAAACACAAAAAGTCTGTATTTATAGAGGGCAGAAAACCTATTCGGAGAAAGTGCATCTGTTGGGAGGAATCTGTTCGACAAGAATAGACAGGTCCCAAGCACCGAACCGTTCGGTCATGCACATCACTGAATCGGCTTGACCAATCCGAAAAGGCAATCTTCTAGAAACACCGGTTCGGTCAAGGACCGAACAAACATAATCATTAGGACAAAAAAACTAGTTGGATGGTTGGGCAGTAAAAAAATAGTTAATGAAATAAGCCCAAGCCCGATTTGATCCGACCTAGCCCAACCTAGCTTAGCGGCGTGCACATGTGGTCCAACTCAAGTTGTATAAGTCCTCACCCATCCAAAACTTGGATAACCCTTGGAACCCAACTCGACATGGAACACTAGCTTATATAAACTATAAACTAAAGTTAAACTTTGTTCTATGTGGGATATACAACCTACCACACATCTTTAAGTGGGTGTCCAATGAGACTAATTTCTCATTCAAATTAATATCAATTGTGTATGTAATTATACATCGTATATGTAGTTACGATGACCTACGTATTAGAATACGTATTTCATATAAATATACCTAAATAAATACATTGATATCTAACACAAACATCAACAGCAGTGGGAGAAGAAAACTTCTTCCAAACTCCAAAGTTTTAGCATCTTTGGATGATCATAGTTGTTCATCTTCTGTCGTAGGAGAATAAAATTTTGTTGGAGGATCTGGCTTTGTTCCACCATTTTCCGTCATGCCACAATCTTCTAGTTTTGTTACACCTTCAAAATTCAAATGGAGTTTGGAATAATGGGATGCCTAGCCAGCAACCACAAAATGCTATTTTCCCGAATCGGTTTTTCTGCAGAAAGCATGTCATTGCTTTCACAGAATTATCAACAGCAGCCTATTCTTTTGCCAACCATGATGCCATATAAGCAGCTGCAATTTAATCCTTGTTTGAGTACACTTCCTAATGTAGTCTTACCAGGTGGCCAGTCAAAATTTATTTGCTGGACCAACCTGTGCACCTTGGCTGGGGATTGCAGGTCAAAATGGCTTTAGCCAAACCACATTTGGGGTGGGCATGCAGGGAAAACAATTCCTTAATACGCAAATGGACCAACGATTGATGGGAATTGTAATTTGCAACCTAAAGGTGTTCAAGGCAATTTTGAAACATCCCTGAATTTTAACATGGGTACATCATCTAGTCGTGAAAAGAAAAACCATTATCATAGAGGTCGTGGTCATTTTACCGACGGAAGTGGTCATCAGCAATCCTAATAAATTGTCGTTAATCTTCCAGAATTGCTAGATTTATGTAAACTATGTTTTTGTTGTGTAATTTATTGTTGAATGTTTGCAATTTAAGTTGAAGCAATATGTGAGATATATAAGGAATCGACCATTGCCTGTTTCTGATTTAATCTGGCTCTTTCGAGTTTCAATGTAAGATGGAATTTACCAAAAAATAAGAAAAATAAGGAGAATCCATATTGTATTTGTACCTCCTCCCTCCCCCATAAAAAAAGAAAACAATTCAAGCCAGATACTACTATATTCACTCACGGAGGCCCACTGAGCTAATAGTGATTGGACTTTAGCAAACCCCGACAGGCGTTTTTTGTCTTGGTACATAAGAACTAGGTGGGTGCAGCGTTGGACAGGAGCCCAACTAGCTGCAGGATGCGGGCATGGAAGAGCTATATATTGCTGCTCTTCCTTGGTGGTTTGTTTTTTGATTAAAAAAAAAAAAAAAAGGGAAATCCAACAGATAAAACTCTGAAAAGTCGGCTTAGAGTCAGGCGTTGAGATTGAGAAATATGGAATCTGTCAATTATATCAATGAATAAACAAATAGTAGAGCAGTAAAATGGCAATATGGACCAAACATCAATGTGGAGATCAAATTTAATTAATTTAAAGTTTTTAAACCAGTCAATGAGCACCATGAATGCTGAACTCAGGGACTGGCAATTTAAAAGTCTAACATGAAAGAGAATTGTCTTTGAAGGCTTCTTCTGTGGGGATGGACTCAACTAAAGCAACCAAAAAAAAAAAGAACCCACCCTAAAAGGACTGCACTGCAGACTCAAACTTTTGCATTCCTAGTGAAGTCAATGCAAGTTTGGCAACTGCAATCAGTGAAACGACAGATTTCACACCCAAAGCACACACAGGAAGTACAACCCTTGCATGTTGGAGAACGGGTGCAGCCCCTGTATACCCTGCGACTTGCTCGCTCTTCATCGTCATCACATGTTATTCTGAAATGTAGAAAACTAGTTAATTATGAGCTACAGCGAATGTTGCCAACTTGCAAACATATAGCAGATGATGAGAGTATTCTACATTTGCAGGCAAGCCCGCCTATGTTACCTGACTCTTCATTTTCCCCGAAATACTCGTATCAGACACTCATGTCCGACGTATATTCGGACAAAAGTATGGGGGTATGATCCTCTAAATATATGAAAAAACTTACAAAAATTGAACATACCCGTGTTGGGCACATAACCGTATCCAACACTCGTTCCGAGTCCGAATAACATAGAAGCAAGCAAATTCTGCATAGCTACAATTATAACCACTTGAAAGAATTAGTCAGGCTTACATTTCTGTGCGAAACCTTTAACATGTTCATATAAAATCCTACCAATATGAGGAAAGTTCTCTCAGCATTTGCTTTCATACCATTACTAACAATAGCAATTCTACAAATCTGACCATCATGAATTAAAATGGAAAACTGTCTACATTGTCAGAACTCTGTGCCCCCTCCCCACTCAATTCGAAAAATAAAAGATGGTGGTATTCAAGAATACAGCTCAAAACAGAGCCAGGACATTTCAAGCTTTGTCAGCCAATTTATAGCAACGATTGCATGTTCTGGTAGATTATAATTTTTATGAACTTGCCAACCAAAAGCATTTCCGGCACAAAAAGTGAGTTGAAACTTGAAAGTTAATGCATAAGTTGAGCAAAACACCAACAACCAAACAAAAATGAAAGCAAGAACGGTAGGACTTAACAGCATGTAAGGAAAACATAGATAGTTGTTATAAACCTATGGCTTCTACTTAAAAATTTATGCAAGATACCCAAAACTGAGAATACCAGGCAGCTTTTCTAAGATACTACCAATGAAACAAATCTCGCACATCAGGAAAAGAATGGTACTGCTTGAATATGTCAAATAGGATATGTAGAACCCTTCCTAGACAAAGACCTATCTATCTCACAACCCAACTTTTATGAACTTTGAAAAATAACATGTCACCATTTCACATGATGGAGTCATGCGCCAAAACAGTAAAGTGCTTGACCACAAATTTTCCTCTGATCTAAATGATACTTAATCAAGCCCAATTCATTTCTTATAACCTCCTTATCCGGTGGTTCTAATACGAGCATATAGGAATGCCATTAATGTGTTCCAATAGATGAAACAGTAAGATTTGATACTTCTCATTGTGGCATCCAGCTTTACACAAACCCAGGGGATTAAATGAAGCATAGCTGTCTAATTGCCTAAAAAGTGAATAGTCAAGAACTACAGTTGGACCAAAACTATACTTTATGTGAAGTACTAGGTTCTTCACCCAAAATTACATGTTATGTTTCTCAACATTCAGTCAAAAGATTTTAAGTGAAAATCATGCGGAATATTGGTGCTTATTACATTAGAAAAGATTATTGATAATTTTCAGATGCTGTGACCACATGGGTGTTTATGAGTTGTAAAAGATGCTATCCATTTTAACTCAACTAAAGGCATATTAAGCAGAAGAAACAACTCCATATGAAGGGGCCAAAATGATACAGACACAAGAAATAAGTTCAGCAAAGCAAAGTTCAAAAGAAGTTAACATGCAAAGAATGAATTAATCATTGGTTTCCTGTAGCCATATACGGAGCTACAGCCCATGAAATGGTTTCTTGATAGAGAAGTAATAAAAACAGATCATGGACGAATATTTTGGAATTAAAAAAGTTGTACTTCAATATATATCAAATTGGAGATGAAGAAGAACTTTGTTACCACATGCATCATCTACAAGTTACATTTTAATTGTTAACGGGATTTTTTACTGAAAAAAAAAAAAAGAATTTAAGTCATGATGCATGTTCTGGAATAAATAATACCTTAATATGTAATAGGCAACATGCTTGGACGTGACAAACCCAATTTATCAAATAAGAACATAATCAGTAATGGGGAGACAAACCTGTCATATGGAAGATCAGCACATGTCCAGTTCACATCTGCTAAAGCATCATGGTGAATACGACATTCCTCTTTCGTCCGCAATCGGAATCTTCTCTCCTTGTTACACCTGCTACAGCAAACAAATTCATCACGATGACAAACTCTTCCATTATGGGATCTATGAGTACCATTGGCATATTTAGATGCTTGGTTGTAGTATTTCAGCAATGCAGTCTTTGATAATGAAACCTTCTCCCCATTAACTATCACCCAAACATTATTTTTCCACTTTCTAGCTGTCTCTCTTCCAGAATGCTTCTCAAATGCAGCAGGAGTCAACTTGTCTAGTCATCGAAATTAAAATTCACACAATTAGAAAAGGACAAGAACTTAATAAAAAAGAAAGCTTCAAGTTCAACATTTAATTAGAAAATATTAAGGAACTAGGACAATCAGAATAAGGGGAAAAGATGATATCATATGCACCTGACATTGGAAGACTCTATTAAACAGTAAAGGAAGAGATAACAGTACAGACAGCTCAAGCCAGTTTTAGTTATATTTAGTTGTAAGAAACCCACTGTGTTCTTTTAACAAGCCCCAAAATGACCAACGTTTTAAAAAGAAAAGATTCACCTGACTTTGGGCTCAAAGTTGCGGTGGATTCACGAGATGAAGGTTTACCTTCAAGGTTTGAAGTGTATGACCATTTTTTTTTCTTTTCATATGACATGGGTATTTTTTTCTTTCTTACGAACAAAACACAGCCTCCTTACAGGCCTAAGTTTCCTTCACATGAAGACAATATACAAGTATGCAATCTACTCCTAACTAAACATCCTTTGGATGAGAAATATTTGTAACATTAATCATTGATCAAACTTCAAGAGTTGACAAATGTTTTAAAGCTTTCATTTTGCCGAACTTGATTTCCTCCATAACACTGTTTCAATGATAAATAAATTTTACGCAATAATTGGGTGGCATGTGCTAAAAGTAATAGAATACCAGCTACTAGAAGTACTATTTGAACCTCCGAGCCATATTCGTACTAGCATTATGTAAAGAAAAAGACATGCAAACAAAAAGAACACATAAAAAAAGACGTTCATCCCCTGAAAACATAGATGTTTTTATGACACCAAGCATGAATATGCTCAAAAGCATCCCTCACCAGCCAAACTTTACAATGACATGCCATCAGAACAGGAAGAACTAAAACATACGCAGAACCCATATGACTAAAAACGTGTCTTCAAAAAATTTTACTCTGTCTAGCGGCAAGAAACAGAACTGAAACTTTGAAAACCATATTCTGAAAAGACTGAATCGAAGACCTCAGAATCACAACAATAAAAGACGAATGCAGGAGTTATTCTGAAGATACAAACTCAGAGATAAGATCTTTAACCAACAAAGTCACTCATGGAGTGTCCCAAAAATTGTAAGAACATCATCTTGTTGTGTTACAACCAAGGAAAGGCAAGTCACTGAGAGAAAACAACATACACAAACTGTGTGACAAAGAAACCAAAACGAAAGGACTCAAGCTTCCCCATAATCCGCTTCTTAACCTATCAAAAACTCGATTAAATAAGAGAAAGAGACAACCATCAACGTCATATGCACCATAACTTGAATAAACACACATTAAACATGCACAAAAATCAAAACCCATTTTCCCAACAGCATCGAAGGAAAAGAAAAGGATGGAGAAAGAAAGGAACAAAGGATGAAAAAAGGGCTAAAAAGAGAGAGACCTTCATTGCAACCAGGGGTGCATTCACAGGTGATTTCAAGGTCACCATTAGAGAAAACCCTAAGCTTGCCAACAGCATCACCGTATTGATGGCTAGTACACCCACATGTCACTTCTATAAAATCTCCTTCTTTCTTCAATCCACTTACCTCTCTCAACTCCTCCTCGCTAAACATCATCGACCCATTTTCTCTGTCTACCCCATTCTCCATTTTCTCTCTAACAAAACCCCTCAGACGCTCACATACACATACACATACACAAACACTCTCTCCCTCTCTTCCTTATTAGGTTTCCTCAAAAAAGAGAACCCAGAAACCCCAAGGAAGAGAAAAATCGAATCAACAAGAAAAAAGGAGCATATGGGTCATGTTGAAAAGAGTTGATTGCTGTCTGAGGAGATTTTATAAGAGGTCTAAAGTCTAAACCAAAGAGAGGGTTCAAAAGGCACGAATCTTTATGGGGTTACTCCCGGAGATCTGGTGGAGAATACGTTTTGAGAGAGAAAAGAGAGAGAGAGAGAGAGAGAGAGAGAGAGAGAGAGAGGGGGGTTGGGTTGGTGTTGGAGTTGGGTGTGTTTTGTGGGGATGTGAATGAGCTGGCCAAGAGAAACAAATGTCGTGGGTGCTACTTGCATGACATGACATGAGAGAGAGAGAGAGAGAGAGAGTGGCTTTGGGGTCAGGGCCTTTTGGTTTCTGGGAAAAATCCCTCTCATGGGAAGGAGACGAGGTTTATTGAAATTTGTGTTGGGGAGTGGGGACTAAACATTTATTTGCCTTCTCTTTCTCGTTTTTTTTGTTCTCCCAGTCTACCCTTTTGACTATTTAGGTGGTGAAAGCACTATTTTTCATTGATAGAACTTTTGCAACTTCACTGTGCTCGCAGTGAATTTCTGCATTGCGTCATACTCCTAAGCTATCCAGTCTTGTAGTAAAGTAGTGAAGGGTCAATACATGTATATAGTATATCCAGAACCAGAACCAGAACCAAAACTCTAAGTACAACTATTGTGGCAAACTCAACTCAGGTTTTGTTTCTAAACAGGAATTCAAGGGGTTTTTTCCCCCTTTATTATGTAAACAGAAGTAGATTCCATAAATATGTGAAACATGTGGTGGCCACACAAATAATAATAATAATAATAATAAGATTGATAATTTGATTCCCTAACTGATATTCATGTAATTCAATTTATAGAGTTGTGTTCAAAATCCCTTTTCCCCAAGAAAAATGAGATTGACTTAACTAAAGTATTGTCTCGGCCAAAAATATTGATACCAAAAATGAAAGGTTACCATTAAGAAAAAAAAAACTGAGAGAATCAAGCTTACTCACCTGTGCTTTGCAGATGATCTGCTGATTTTTGCAAAGGGTAACTTGGATTCTGTTGTGGGCATACAGGGTATTCTCCATTACTTTTATACCATTTCTGGTTTGCAATTAAACCCTTCCAAGAGTGAAGTCTTCTCCTCTGGTGTTAGTAGGACCACTCTACTTGAGATGCAAGAGTTGACAGGGTTTAAACTTGGCAAACTACCTGTTAGGTACCTTGGGATCCCTTTGGTCACAAGAAGACTCTCTGAAAAGGATTGTTCTCCTTTGATCGATAGAATTACTCAGAGAATCAATGGCTGGGCAGCACGCATGTTATCATATGCAGGAAGGCTTCAGCTCATTCAATCTGTTCTTTTTAATGTGTCCAATTTTTGGTGCAGGCACTTTGTATTGCCTAAGGCTGTTCTTAAAAGAATTAATCAATTATGCAGCAGGTTCTTCTGGAAAGGAAGAGATGACTCAGCTAAGGGAGCAAGAGTCAAATGGAGTTCCATTTGCTGTCCAAAGTCAGAGGGGGGTCTTGGATTAAAAGACTTGGGAATATGGAATAAGGCTTGCATTATTCAGCACCTATGGGCACTTCTCTCTCAGGCAGGTTCATTGTGGATTGCATGGCTTCATGCCTATGTGCTGAAAGGAAGAACAGTGTGGCAGGTTCAACCTTCCCCAGGAAGCAGCTGGACATGGCGTAAAATGCTTCAGCTGAGGGCTTTGGCTTTGAGGTTCACCTCCAACCAGAATGGTGCTCTAACTTGGAAGTTCCCTGGGAACAGATTTATGGTGGCTAAAGTCTGGAATGATCTCAGGCCTAGGCAGGACAAGGTGGAGTGGGATAAACTGATCTGGTTTCCATTTCATATTCCTAAACATGCACTGGTAGCTTGGATGGCTATATTGGACAAACTGCCTACAAAGAACAGATTGATGTCATGGGGCATGGAGGTGGATGGCAAATGTGAGCTATGTCAAACTGAGCAAGAAACCCGGAATCATATATTTTTTGAATGTGACTATTCAAAGGAAATCTGGGGGCATATACTATGCTTATGTCAACTTCATAGAAGCATAAGGAGCTGGCAAGCAGAGCTGCAATGGGCAGTAAACAGAATCAGAGGAAAAACTCTCATTTCTGTTATTTTGCGTTTATCATGGAGTGCCTTTCTTTACTCGATCTGGAGGGAGAGAAATAATAGGTGTTTTAATCGCCTTCAATCCACACAAGGAGCCATCATTGAGCAGATAAAAGAGATCATCAGAATGCGATTGTTGGGGCTCAAGAACATTAGTCCTGATGAAGTGAACCGAAGATTGGATGCAGATTGGGGACTGTCACTTTTTTCCTAGGATCTTTGTCCATTCTGGAATAGCTTTAAGTATTGCTGAAGTATGTTGCTATTGTTCCCTGATTGATTAGTGGTCTTAAGTTTTGTTCAAGTATTGTTTAAGTATGTATAGCTTAAGTACATGTTGCACATGATGTTGGATGTAGCAGTTTAACTGTTTTCTGGATAAATAAAACACTTACTTATCAAAAAAAAAAAAAACTGAGAGAAATGGAGTCAACAATTTCGTGGGAAGAGATATTATATTAGCAGGGAGCAATAATAACAAACGCTGGCGATATTCAGCTGTGCATAGTACAATATTGATATTGCGAGATGGTATGGTAATGAAAGCATGTGAAGCCAGTTATTGTGCTGATTTCAACCTTTACCAGTGAGGGGTATAAGAACTTTACAACAATTATTAAAGATCTCTTTCTTGATATAAGATAGTATATAGTTATAACACCTATATGAAGCCCACAAGGATGTAGAATCCCGGCTTTAAACAAATTGATTCGTACAACTACTTTTAAAAAATGATACTTAGCATGTTTAAATTTAAATTTCAACATCTGTAACTTATTTTTTATTTTCAAATTGCTATATTTTTTTTATATATATATAAAAAAAAAACCACAAGTATAAAAAGACACCAAAATGGACACCCTATACCACAAGCTTGTGATTATTCCCTAATTTTTATTTTTTTTTTTAGGTTGTTGGTCATGAAGGTAAGGGCTTGAGGCATTATTATTAATTATATTAAATAACTAAACCAAAAAAACAATGTATAATACAAGTAATACATCATCTTGCTCTACCTTTAGAGCCATTAATTGGAACATGGCTGGCATAGTGTGGATCACAGAAGCTTACAAGTAAGACAGGTTCATACACTGATTCTATAAAAACAATCAAAATTGTTTATTAGTCAATGAAAAAAAGCAGGCCTTTAATATATGCGGAGGATATATTATTGAAAACCTTTGAGGTAACTTTTAAAATTTAAAAAACATCCCCTACAAAAAAAGAAATAATCATTTGTTCCAATGGGCAAGAATAATTTAAAAATTAAAAATTGTTAAGTGGAACATTATAAAGATCAATTTACTCTTAAAATCTAATATAATTTCCATTTGGCCCTTGGTTGACTTCAACTTTATCCCTTGCCTGTGGTTCTTTGATGATGTTAATTTCATGGGCTACTAGGATTGTTGAGACCCCGAAAACACATTTTGAGTTTTGGAAGACTTTGTTTCCGATGAATTTTTTCCCTTTTTTGTTTGATTGGTGAGAAAGTGAGGGAAAGTGAGAGAAAAAGATAGAAAGTCGTGCTGGTTGGGTTGTTGGTTTTTTAAGGTTTTGATGTTACTGTTGTAGTATCATTTTTTTTTATGTTGTTTGGACGGTAGGATGTGTTGGATATCATAGCTTATAATTTTGTTTATATATACGAAATATATATTTTAATACGTAGATTATCGTAACTAAATATACGATGTATAATTAACGTACACAATTGATATCAAAATTGAATAAGAAATTGTTCTTATTAAACACCCACTTGAATAGGAATAAGTTGGTTAAAATTGTGTATGGTAATCAATCTCATATAGAACAAAATATGACTTTTGCTTGTTTATATAGACTTTGTTTCAATGTAGGGTTGGGCCTCAAGGGGCACCCAAGTTTTGTGGTAGGTGAGGATCTACACAAACTAGGCTGGACCATACACGTGTGCCACCAAGCTTGGGTTGGGTCGAATCGGACCTGGGCCAATACTATTCTTTTTGTTGCCTAGCTCGACCAACCAGTTTATTCCAGTCTGATTAATTTCTTGCCAGTTTGGTTCTTTACCGAACCGTTTGTGTTGTTTCACAAAGGCTTCTTTTCGAAAAAATCATGCTGGTTTGATTCTGTCTGACCGAACCGGTTCGTTTCAATGGATGTGTCTGTTTTGATCAAACAGACTTCATCCATTTGATGTAATTTTTTCGAACTGGTTCTTTGACTCTTATAAATTCAAAGTTTAAGAGTCCGTTTTTTACTCACTAATTCATTCATAAAATTCCTTTTTCTTCCTCTGCTATTTCCAATTATATTTGAGAGAGAGTCGTACATTCTTTGGTTCGTCGAGTTGCTTTGAAGTGTGCTCTCCATAGCAATGTTATCGAGGAGGTTTGAGAGACGATTTGCATCAAACTGTAAGCACTTTTTAGACAGGCAAAATTCGTCTTAAAGTCAGAGGTTCTATCTTCACTCGATATACTTTTCTGTATTCGGATTATCCTATATGTGTTATTAATATTTGGTTCTGTAATCTGTTGGTATATTTATATGAAATTTTCATATTTTCTGGTGATCAAATATTTATTTCTTTTATTTATATATTCTGCTAATTTTAATATATAGCATCTAACATCTTAAGACGAATTTTTCATTTTTATTTGTTATATACTATATATTATATATATATTTATTTATATACGTTTAATAAGTAACATATTAATTTGATGTTACTTACTGTTTGTAGTACATAATTATATATAGTGCATATATTTGTATATAAAGAGTACGGTTCTTTATAGTTACTTTAGACATACTGACTTCATATAGATATATATTGTTCATACTTTTATTTGTTGCTTTATATTGCTACTGTCAGTAGAATATATTATAAGCATAAATATATATATATATAGTGACTTCACGTTATATATATATATATATATATATATATATATATATATATATATCTTTGGCAACATTTTTGTGATTATATATTAGTTTGATACTGTAGTATTTATATATTTTTTGTTTCATCATTGTATATATATACTTTGATATATGTAATTACATGCAAGTTTAAAGTACGCGTGTGTATATATATATATATATATATATATATATATATATATATATATAAAGTTTCATTTTCTGTTTTTATATTCTGTTTATATATAATATAGTATATAGCAATATCTAACAGGGAGGAAAAAGTTAGAAGTGCAGATGACCTGGGTTTTGTAAGGAAGAGGCAACTATTAGGTATGCCTATTTTCAATCTCATTGTCGAGAGAGTGAGGGTATGGGAATGTGAGAGAAAAAAAGGGAGAAGGGTCTGGAATGGGAAAAGAATAGGAAGAGAAGGTTTTTAATTAAGGATAATTTTATTTTTATAATTTTTAAATAATTTTCGAAATTTTGAATTCTTCATTTTTTTTTATAAATTATTTTAATTTATAAGATCATTCAACAATTATACATAGAGTGTATGTTTTTTAAATTTACCCCTTTTTATGTTAAAGTAGGGCTATTATACTAGTAGTTCTTATTAGGACAGAACAATTATCTTTGTTTGGTCTGACAACAGACAATAACCAAATGATCATCACGATGTACTTGACTAAAAATTTTGTTATAATACTTTGGATTTAGTTTAATTGGTTTATCCAATTAATTTTAAAAGATAATAATCAGTAAATTTGGATAAAAATAAACACTAGTTGGATGAATCGACTAAACTGAACCGAATGAACCGATTAAGATCGGTTTCGTTTGGTTTAGTTAATTTTGGTAAAATTCGATTAAGAAAATCGTTTTAAATAATTTTATTTGATCAATTTATAATTTTTTATTTTTTAAACTGAACCAAATTGATAATCTGATACCTAATTAAAAAATAAATAAATTATATATTTTTATTTATATTTATATTTATATTTATATTTATATAAATGATATCCAACCCAATTATCCTACTCAATCCATAACTATATTACCCAATTTCATAGACCCAAAATAAAACCCAAACGACATAACCGGCCGGACAGATTAATTTCAGTTCGGTTATTTCGGTTTTTTGTTTATAGTTAAGTTGGTTTTTCAAATTCCATATTTATTCGATTTTTAGAATTTTAAAACCGAAATGATCGAATGCTCACATTTAAATTTAAGATTCAAATCTCAACATCTTGAATCACTTTTTCTACTCTTAAACTGCAACCTCTTTGTATAAAAAAAAAATTGTTACAGTTAATTCATTTTGCTTGAAGGGTCATATAATATTTTGATTTTCAATGTAGTTGTGGTTGGAAATTCCAAATGACAGCCTAGGAGGCACCATTTAAAGAACTATTCTTATGCAATTAATAAAAGCAATCCAACATTCAGTCATGGATATCATTCCATGTCTCCAAGAGAGGGAAAAAAAAGGATCTTTACCTATAATTCTTTTCTTTCCCTTTGGCGTGTATGTCGCTTTTACTATCAAAGCATCCATAATTTTGTCTTTTGTCTCCAAGGATAGATTTGAACATTCTTTGAACAATCTATATTCAGTAAACTATAGTAGAAATATTTAAAGCTAAAATTGGTTACTCATTCTTAATTAACTTAACATAAACAATGTTTAAGCATATGGCAGGATCTTAGAAATACAGAGGTTCAAACTAGGAGCTCTGCAGTCTGCGGATAGAGTGGGATTTAACCCCTAGCCTTTAGGTATTTCGACATTCCTTTCTGTATTATTACTATTAAATATCGACTGAATGATCATTACAAATGTCTTGTACGCTATGTTACTCGGATTCAGTCGTGAATGTCGGATACAGGTATATATCAGACACAAATATGTTCAGTTTTTTCTAAGTTGTTCATGTATTTGGAGGGTTTTTGGAAGGTCATATTCGTATGGTATCTATGTTCGAATATGCGTAAGATACAGATGTCAGACATGTATACTTCAAAAAAAATAAAGAATCTGAACAACATAGCTTGCGCGTATGAAGTCGACCTCATGCTATAATCTTCACGTTGTAGTTGCGCTGCTCAAGATTTGCTTCCTAAAAGAACATTTTAGTTCGTAAGCATTTATTTGAATTGACAGCAGTGGAAGATAATCTTCATTACTGAAGCTCAAGTACTCCTGATGAGAGCAGTAGATTAATCTGTAAATTCAAAGGAAAATCATTTCTTTTGCTTGAGTTTTGCGAATATATATATGGAGGCTATACAGTGATAAATAGTAATTTTCCATCTGGCTATAAATGCAGCGAATATCCATCAGATTAATATATCTGCTTGTTGTGCTTCCAGAGTCAAACAAAAGGGCATCATTTGCTTAGCTAGGATTCTGGACCGACTGTGCTATGCAGTCATCATACTACATCTTACACAGCATTTGGAGATTAGCTTTTCCAAGCTGGCATAATTTTAAAATGCGATAGTTACGTAACGGAAATTGAAACTTTTATATCGTATTTTACTCGTTACGTAATGTCTGTAGCGCTATCAAATTTCTCAAAACATTATTAAATTCACATCCACGATGTATTACGTAACGCTCTCAATACCGTAATCGTATCCGTCGACCGCGATTTAAAACTATACAAGCATGATCATGTCAGGAAAGAAATTCTGCACCTTCACGGAATGGACAGCATTTCAACTGTTTGCTGTCACCTTTATTTGTGGTATGGCTCCCCTTTATCCATTAATACCTTGAAATATGCCTTGAATTGATTCGGTTAATCTTAAGAGGAATCTATAAGCTTGTGCATGTTTCTGCAATTAGCTTTATATTCCTCTAGTTGGCATGTCAGTCGGGATTTGCTTCAGCTTTAGTACTGATTTTGATTCCATATTTTCTGCTTTGAAATCTAATAAGATTTTTGGTTGGTAGAAGTTATATCTTCCTATGCATAATTTGCGGCACTTGAAATCTCCACATATCTTGTGGCTCTGCAGGGGCAGATATTCTATACTAACTTCCTGCTTTTGTTCTATTACTTCATTTCATGACAAAAAAGTTAGGTTGATTACAAATTAACAAAAAATGTAATTGTCAAATGTGATTTATGAAAATAATGGATTAAGCTTAAACGGTCTGCATCCATTGAATCACTGCTGCATAACATGGACTGTATCGTTTTTTTATATATACTAATGAGGTCGCAATTTGGAATAGAAAAAAAAAATTGCAAACATATGATAATGAGAGCTTGGGAAGCCTTGGTCCCTACGTACCCTCACTTTATATATATATATATATATAGAAGAGGGGTCAACTTATATTAATGTAAAACAAAATTAGTTTTACACACTTTCACAATTTTTTATATGATTTATATTTTAACAAACAACCGTTGGATTTAACAATATAATTGTATTCGTCGTGCACGTAAAGTTTCGAATCGATCCGATATTTCTATCATAATGATCGAGAATACTGTCTTTTTCAATATATGTTTAACTGTTGAAAGTTTTTTACATCGAACAACTAGTTAAACATTTTTAATTTACTCGAAAATTGACGTGCTTGATCTACATGAATAGAACATGAAATACGATGGTAGAATTAAACAAATATAAATCGTATAAAAGATTAAGAAAGTATATAAAACTAATTTAGTTTTACACTAGTTTAAGTGGATCCCTCCTCATATATATATATTAAATAAATTTAAATTGGCACCTCAAATTAAAACTTTTATTTGTTAATTTTATTTATTTATTTTGTAATTTAATTTTATGCACTGTAATTTAAAAAAAAAAGTTAAAATTATATTTTTATTCGTCTATTTCTTGTACCCATCAATTATTCTTCATACAATCTTAAAATCAATAAATTTGTCATAGATATTAAATCATAATCATGTAAATTTTTTTATTTAAAAAAAACCTAATTAAATTTCTAATTTTCTAAACAAGACCTTAAGTATTGTTCGTACGAGAGATTGTAAGACATTTAATTTAGAATCATTTTTTGAAGATTTTCTCTCTTTAAAAGAACTTCTCAATATTTTAGGTAAAATTATTTATTTGATTTATTTTGTTTCCTTATGTTTTTGTTTATGAATTGATAAAATTTATAATTTTATAAGCTTATTAATTTTTATTATTATATCGCTTGCGACCCTTCAAAATTAAATATCAAGATCCATCATTTTCTTCAGATCTATTAGATGTTACCTTTTAAGAATGATTGTATGAACCAACTGAATTAAATTCGGGATTCAGATTATATCGTTATGCCACTTCCAAGCAAATATTTGGTAGTAGCATGGCTAATGCAGCGGTCCTTATAAGATTGATATGCCATCATAATCTCAACGGAAAATAGGAGACATGACTCAATTGTCTCAGCTTCTAGCATACGCGATAAACCAGTGGCGATTCAATTAATAATTTGCTAGATATAAATAAAGATCAAAGTGGCCTAATATTCTCGCAAAGGAGGAGACTCCTCTGCGCGCACTTGAAAAAAGGTTTTGCCCAGTCAACCAATTATTACCCCAAGAAGTGCAACATACATGCAATTATTGGTGCGTATGTGAAACATTTAAATTAGGTTCATATATATCACTTTACAAATTTAATATTACATCATCTTGCTGATTACAATGATTGCTTGCGGACGTTGAAGCAGCTAGCTAGCTTTGGGCTTTGGCTTTGACGTTGGGTTCTGACTCTGAAGGACCACTTCAATTTTATCTTTGGTAGATGGCCTACCATTTTCAAGTACCCACACTCTTTGCTATCTAGTGCCATATTCTTTGACATTTCATTGGTGCTTTGGCAAATGTTTGGTGGCCTGGCCACCAACTTAAGCTTTGTCCCTTTTCATAGAATCCAATGAGAATTGCTTGAATGTTGAAGAGGCGCCTGAAGCAGCTCATATCACAGGGTCAGGAGTGGAATTGACTCCCAATGATGCCAACCTGTTGAGGAGACATTAATATTGTTAAAGTAGAGAGTTCTCTTGATAGATAGAGGAAACTTTGTAAATTAGTCAAATGGAATGTAGTGAAAAATATGAAGCAATGGAAGATTAGAGTATATCATGAACCACAAATGTGGTGACAAGTGATGGTGGTAAAGGTTACAGATAGCTGAAGAAAGCGAAAAATGTGATGATTGGGATAATTTTAGAGAAAAAATTGCAGTGGGAATTAAAAAAAGCTCAAGTTGTCAAATTATCAAAAGATTTTAAAATGAAATCTTTGGATCACTATTTATAATTCCACCAAAAGAAATTACAAAAGTGAGTGGCTAGTTATTAAAACACCACTTACGTGAAAATGGCACAGAACGTAGGTTAATGGGAGAGAAAAGTTACAAGGATTTAAAGACTATCACGTGAGAATTCTAGGTGACAAGCAGTGAAGGTTGGTTACATAACAACACAACTAAAGAAGTGCCACTTGTTCAAAAGGGAAAATAAAAACACTAGTATTCTATAAAAAGGTTAAGAAAAGATTTTTTAACAATCTCTATATATGAGCTTACAAGTCATGCACTCTATGACATCTCAGAAGTGAAGTAAATTCAATAATCATGCCACTCATTTCGAGATTAGCTCCACTACTCATAGTGAATTAACACGTCTTGGCCAACTGTTTCAGATTATCTTCATTATATGTCACACAACTTGTATATTGCATTACGTTATTAACGAGCGCGTAGCGCTAGAACATTGTCGTCAATGAGCACTTGAGTTGTCTGTAGAAGGAGAAATTTTGACCAATTGTAAATTGGCATATGTCAATTGAAATTTCTTTTAATTAAAGAATTTTCATCCAATCAGAATTCAACTATAAGTCATCCAATTTATTTTAAAATTAAATAAAAATAATTTAACCATAAATTCAAATTTTGGCTAATCAAATTGCAAGAATTTATGGATAATTCAATTAAAGTTCTTTTAGAACTCTTTTGCAAAAAGTTTAGATCCTTTAGAACTCTATCTCACTTAGTTGGCTACCATTATAAAAATGATACTCTCAAAGTTACAATTCACAATTGAGAAGCCTAAACATAATAATAATAATAATAATAATAATAATAAGAAGAAGAAGAAGAAGAAGATTTTGAAGATCCATGCCTCTCCAAAATCCCAAAAATCAAGTTTTAGAGCATTGAAAAAGTTGAATTTTTGTTGAAGAACATAGCATTTGGATTTCAAGAAGTTTCTTTTCGATCTTGTGTTGATCCAAAAAAGAAGATAAATAATGTTTGCTCAAGATCAAGTCGCGAAAAACCCTTAAAGCAAGTCGTGTGTTCAAGGTCAAGTCATCAAGACCCTTAAAGCATAATTTGGGAAAAAGAACCTAAAGATATGAAGAATTAAAGTCTCCAGAATTCTAACAGGTAAATTAAAAAAAAAAAAAAGATCTAAAGATCAAAGTCTAAAAATCCAAAAATTCCATACTTTGGACCAAATTCCAAGAATCCATGCTTTGGGATTAAATTCCAAGAAGCCCTAAATTTGAGAGCACGTTCAAATATTTCCAAAACTCTAAATTTGGGATAATTCAATTCAAAATCAAGTTTCAAAGATCATGTGAGCAAATTTCAAGATCAAGCCTCAAAGACTCTTGAAAAAAAATTCAAGATCAAGTCTCAAAAATCTTAGAAGCAAATTTCAAGATCAAATATGAAAAACCCTTGAAGCAAATTTTATTCAAGAATAAGTCAAAAGACGCTTAAAGCAAAATTTTCCTATAAAAAAAACCATAGGATTTTTTTTATCTTTAAGAATTCACAGAGACTGTAATTTCAACGTATAATAAATAAAATTATCATTTGACTCTAAATTTCTTTGTATTATTTTCATCACGAAATTTATGTGTAAAATTTTTTGGCACGCCTGGTGGGACAATTCTATCTTTCAAATATTTTTTTTCAAAGTTCAAGTTTTAAAATTCCAAGAGCCTCACAAATTGATTTTTTCAACAATCCAAATCTCAAGATTTCTCCAACTCAAAAGTTAGAGGAAAACATTTATGCATCATCACTTCATCAAAATTCATCATCAAATGAGGTGGTGGTTGTTATGACCACTAGCACAACTTACCTAGAAGAACAAGTTGCATTTCTTACAAAATGTGAAATTCCTTGCAACAAGCATCAAAGAAAGAGATGACCAAATTGTTTCCATTATGGCAAAAATTGAAAGCCTAAATGGAAACAACCCACATATTGCAAACCAAAATCAACATCAAATTCTTCAAGAAATTGATGAAATTTCTACCAAAGCAGCTAACGAAAAACTTCAAAAAATTTCTTCTAACCAACTCAAGGAGCTCATCAAAGAAGTTATCAAAAATCAAGCTGAAAGTTTTGCTCCACTTTCCTACACTCATGCAAAACCTTATTCTCAAAGGATTGATGGCATGAAGATGCTTGAAAATTATCAGTCACCAAAGTTTCAACAATTTAATGGCAAAGAAAATTCACGCCAATATTTGGACACTTTGTGAAAATTTGCAATAATGCTGGCACTGATGGATATCTTATGGTCAAGCAATGCATTCGCTCTCTAAAGGGCAATGCTTTCAATTGGTATATAGATCTTTAACCTTGCTTAATCATCAGTTAGGAGCAACTTGAGCGTGGATTTTAAATCGTTTCAATTCGCTATATTCTTCGAGACATTAAGTCTAAAACTTTTGAAGAATTAGCCACTCGTACATATGATATGGAACTAAGCATTGTATTTGCTGAAAATCAAGATCCACTAATTCAAGAGCTAATGAAAGACAAATAAAAGCAAGACGCTCCAAAAAGAGGCAAAAATTTTACTGAAGAAGTTGGAAGCAAACGATTCATGGTTGTGTTGGATATCAATGTATTATTTTGGGTGTATATATATGAAATACATATACCAATACGTAAGTTGTCGTAACTACATACACGGAGTATAATTAACATACACAATTGATATCAAAATTGAATAAGAAATTAGTCTCATTAAACACCCATTTGAAGATGAAGAAAGTTGGTTGAAGGTGTAATTGGTTGTCAATCTCACATAGAATTAAGAATGACTTTTGCTTATAGTATATATAAGCTAGTGTTCCATGTTGGGTTGGGCCCCTAGGGGCACCCAAGTTTTGTGGTGGGTGAGGACCTACACAACTTGGGCTGGACCACACACGCGCGCCGTCGTCGTCGGGCCGGGCTTGGGCTGAGCTGGGTCGGGTTGGATTTGGGTCAGTAATTAATTTTTTACTGCCCAACCGACTTAATTTTTCGGTTCAAACTGAACCAGCTCGACCAACTAACCAGTTTTATTTAGTCCAAATAATTCATGTTTGTTCGGTCATGTACCGAACCAATTTGTATCCGTTCGGTTTGAACCGAATCGGTTCGTGTTTGTTCCAACAAGGTTGTCTGCTGCTGAACCGATTCATTCAAACAGACTTGACTGTTCCGAACAGTCCTCTGTACATCTATAAATACAGACATCCTGTGTCTGTTTTATTCACTAATTCAGAATACAAATTGCTTCTCTTCCTCCAGTTTTCCTTTTCTGTGTTGAGAGAGAGTCTAACATTTTCGGTTCGCTGAGTTGCTTCGAGTGTGCCCTATAGAGCAACGTTCGAGGAGGCCTGGGAGACAATTTGCATACAAACTGCAAGTACCTTAGAGGCAGGCAAAATTCGTCTTAAGGTCAGAGGTCCAACCTTGACTCGATATTGATTTTTCCAAATCAATTTCTGTAAGTCTTTTTATTTTCGATTTTGTGTAATCTGTAAGTTCAAGTACGTATATAAATATATCAACTTTCATTTCCTAATTATATGTTATATATATATATTTGTTTAATATAGTATATTGCAACCAACAGGTTGCAAGTATAAGATCATTCAAGACATCCAATGATTTCAAAAAGAGTCAAAAAGTGAAGCCTAATTCTTCTCAAGGGAAAGGAAAATTCAAAATCTCTTTGAAGAAAAAAAGAAAAGAAAAGAAATATCCATTCCTCGACTCTGATGTTTAAAGATGTTAGAAGAATTTTTGGAATCCAAACTCATCCAACTGCCAGAAATGAAACGACCTAAAGAAGCTAATCAAGTAGGGATGGTAATGGAGCGGGGCAGGGGCAGATTTTGCAATATCCGCCCCTGCCCCGCCATAGGATTATTCTACCCCGCCTAGCTCCGCCGTGGATGTTGAAATTTCAATACCACTACCACCTCCGTGGATGTCGGTTACATCCATAACCGCCCCTCTCCACCCCATTCAAAATTTATTATGCAAGTATAGTTATAATATATTTTGATATTCATAAAACATAAAATGAAAAAAGTATAGATTGGTATTCATAAAACATTAAAGTAACAGAAAGCAAAAACATTGATGCAATTAATTAATAGAAGATTTCTGCATAAAGAGAGAGATCGAGAGGATAAGAACAAAGTGGAACAATGCTGGTAAAATAAGTAGAGTATTAAAGCCTTTGCAAATACAAAAATCCCAATAAAATATCATTTGAAGAGAATATAAAATAAAATAAAAACAAGAACCCCCATGGCAACATTCCAACACTTAAATAGAATTAACAACACAAGCTTCGAAAAAAACACCTAGCCCTTAAAATCTTATAATCTACCAACAATGAAACACAACTTTTTCTTTCAATACACTTGCAGGAATAAGAAAAACACAAGTTCAAAAGATTGAATTTTTTAAAAGGAAATAAACCTGAAAATTATGTGACACGTGATTCTCAGACTGAACGCCTTATCTTTTCCGTCGTCTAGGATTGTAATGAGTTAAGGAAGAAGATCTAAGAGGTGATTTTGGGAGAGAATGAAGGAAGCTCATTAGGTTTTGGGGTTTTGGTGTTTTGTCAAAATGTCGACTGCGGGGAAAGAAGAAGAGTTGCAGCTGAAATGAAAATTAGGGAAAGAAATTAGGTTTTGAGATTTTAAGTATATATATAATAAGGGTAAAATAGTAATTTAATATTAAAAATATATATATTTATAAATAAAAAGCTAGGAGAAAGTATTAGGTTAGGTTTTTAGAAAGAAGAATAAAAAATAATAAGTTTAATTGTATAATTACTTTATTATCCTTATAAAAATTAAATATTTAAGGGTAAAATAGTAATTTTAATAATCGGGGCAGGGCGGTGCAGATCAGGCAAATACTGGAACTGCTCCATAACCGCCTTTCAAACAAAAAAAGCTGCACCGCCCCGCATCCATTGTTCAAAAAAAAATCTCTCTATTTGGACCGGATCAGTTCGAAATCCATTGGGCGGTTCGGGTTTTGTCATCCCTATAATCAAGTGAGTGACCCAAAGTACTGCAAATTTCATCGCTTGACTAGTAACCAAGTTGAAAAGTGCTTCATTTTGAAAGATAAAATCATGAAACTCTACAAAGATGAAAAAATTGAGTTTGAAGAAGAAGTAGCAACTTCTAACATGGCTATGGTAACAAGTTTAACTTCTTTGGCTTTAACTCCAACTCCGGCTCCAATCATAAAATTTGGGTCTTTTGATCATAAAGAAGTAAAAGCCATGTCAACTCCAAGTGAAGATGCACAATATGCCAATAAAAGCAATGCTTGCTCCTAAGCACGAGCTTAAACTGCCCCTTCAAAAAAAAAAATTGTTGTTCCAAAGCAAGAGCTTAAACTGTTATGTTGCTCCTAAGCACGAGCTTAAATTGTCCCTTTAAAAAAATATTGCTCATAAGTAAGAGTTTAAATTGTCATGTTACTATTAAGCACGAGCTTAAAATGCCCTTTCAGAAAAAAAAAATGAGTTTGCTAGGTTGAAAATCCTTCCTAAGACAACTTAGGTGAAAGTTGAGACGAAAAAAAAAATTTTGAACTACGTTATGACTTGATCCTTCAAATATGAGGGTACGTAGGCAACTTGTTCCAAATTACCAAATTCAGTCTAACCAAAAAAATCATTTTTAACTAAATTTTGGTTCGATTCTTCTAAAGTCACAAGTTTAGCAAAATGGAAGCTTGCAAATTTTCTCAAGTCAATGCAAAGGTGCAAACAAATCTTGGCATTAAAACCAAATTAAGTTTCAAGGCTTGCCTACTTGCTACACTCAAGAATTGTGTACGTAATCAAGTTTTGAATGGGACATTTGTAGAAGGAGAAAATTTTTACCAATTATAAATTAGCACATGTCAATTGAAAAAAAAAATTTAATTAAGGAATTTTCGTCCAATTAGAGTTCAACTATGAGTCATCCAATTTATCTTTAAATTAAATAAAAATAATTTAAAGATAAATTCAAATTTTGGCCTATCAAATTATAAGAATTTATAGGTTATTCAATTAAAGTTCTTTTAAAACTCCATTGCAATAAGTTTAAATCCTTTTAAAACTCTATCTCACTTAGCTGGCTAGCACTATAAAAAAGATGCTCCTCAAGATACAATTCACAATTGAGAAGCCTGAAAAGAAGAAGAAGATTTTAAATTTCTAAGTTTCTCCAAAGTATCAAGAATTAAGCTCTAAAAAATTGAAAAATTGAAGAAATTTTGAAGAACACCGCATTTAGATTTCAAGAAATTTCAATAAATTGCTCTTCGATCCTGTATTGATCCAAGAAAGAAGATAAATCATGTTTGCTCAAGATCAAGTTGTTAAAGACCCTTGAAACAAGTCATGTGTGTTAAATATCAAGTCATCAAAATCCTTGAAGCATAATTTGAAAACTAAAACATAAATACAATCTGTGCAAAAAAGATCTGGAGAATTAAAATTTCCAGAATTCCAACAAATAAATCCAAAAAGGAAGTTCTAAAGATTAAAGTGTAAAAATCCAAAAATCCATACTTTGGACCAAATTTCAATAATCCCTACGTTGGGATCAAATTTCAAAAATCTTTAAATTTCGGATCAAGTTCAAAGATTTGCAAGACTCTAAATTTGGGATAATTTAATTCAAAATCAAGTCGTAAAGACCCTCGGAGCAAATTTTAAGATCAAGCTTCAAAGACCGTTGAAGAAATTTAAAATCAATTCTCAAAAACCCTTGAAACAAATTTCAAGATCAAGTCTCAAAGACCCTTGAAGCTCAAGATCAAGTCAAAAGACCCTTGAAGCAAATTTTATTCAAGAACAAGTCAAAAGACCTTTAAGCAAAGTTTCACTATATAAAAAAAAAGAATCAGATGATTTTCTTTATTTTTAATAGACTAATTTTCACGTCTGATAAATAAAATTATCATTTGACTTTAAATTTTGTCTTATTTTCGACACAAAATTTAAGTGTACACTGTCGTCAAGGAATGCTGTCTTCATGAAGTGCTGTCGTTAAGAAATGCCCTTCTAGTAGACGTTGTTGCTACCAAAAAACGCTGCTATAATTAACTCTATTATAAGTCACATCCACAAACTTATTCACAATAGCAGCCTCAGAGAATCGCTTTGTAGCTTGTTCTATCGACTCCAAAGCTGCTCTATCTCGCTTTCAGAAATGTACACCTTGCCATAAGCCAACATCTTGTTCAACATATTTTTTCTTATCCTCCTCTTTCTGCTCGCTTAAGAACTACAAACAAAATATGGATATTTTGATAGATAGAGATAATAAAATGAGATAAATAGATATTCACAGTCACAATCTATATTATCCGGACTTTTCATTTTTGTTAAAGTATTCGTGTTTAACTCTTCATTTTCGCTAAAGTATCCATATCTGATACCTGTATCAGATACATATTCAGATATGAGTATGAGATATGATCCCAAATATATGAAATTTTAAAAAAAATTGAATATACCTATATTGGACACAACGTAAAATGCATGTAACATAAGTCAGTTTATATGGAGAGTAGGGATCACAAAGGCTACAAACAATTAACTACAAAATATGGATATTTTGATAGATAAAGATAATAAAATGAGATAAATAGATTCACAGTCCGGACTTTTCATTTTTGTTAAAGTATTCGTGTCTAACTCTTAATTTTCGCTAAAATATTCATATTTGATACTTGTATCCGATACATATTCAGATATGAGTATGAGATATGATCCCAAAAATATGAAAAAACTTAAATTTTTTTTAATATACCCATATTGGACGCACAACGTAAAGTCCGGGTAACATAAGTCACAGTTTATATGGAGAGCGGGGATCACAAAGGCTGCAAACAATCAACTACAATAAGTTTGCTTACAACTACAAAACAAACGGAGAAAAAGTAACAGATGCAAACATAAATGAGAAACAGATCAAGCCTGAAATTTTTTAGCACTACTTAAAATGTGGGAAAAGGCCAACTCAATGATTAATGAAAAACTGGGCTACAATTAAGGGCACATAAAAAGAAATCAAGATAGAGTGCTTGATATGGATACTAAAAATATAGCTGCTTAATAACATTATTGGTGTATGCTTGCAAAGGTTAATTAGTTTGTACCAAAAACAGAAAAAACTTCTTAGATAATTGGTTTTCAAATTCAACAAATTTGTTTACACTATTTTTATGCAAAAAGAAAAAGAAAAAAACCCAAAGAACATCTATTAGACTGTTACCTACGATTAAAATACCTAGAAAAAGTAAGTACCTTATGTAGACACCTAATTTTGTCCGGACCACTAAAACAGGTATGTTTTCTTCCTAAATTGATGTTTCAGAATGTAAAAAGACTTTTTTCATCCTGCAGGTGGTACTCCGAGACTTAGTTTAACAGGGCGAGCATAAAAAGTCAAACTTGAAAAAAGTCAACTCGAAAAAGTCAACCCCAAAAAAAGTCAACCCTAAAAAAGTCAACCCCAAAAAGTCAACTACTGAAAAAATAAACCCACTTTCAAAATCAAGATTTTAAGTTCAATTGAAAAATGGCGAAAGAATTTTGATAATCCAAGGTCTACATCGAAAGATATGGAGTTCGGAAGTTGGGATTTGGAGATTCAGTAGAAAAAAAACCCTAATCCGAGAAATTTGGGGAAAAGTGCTTAAACGATCGAATTGGTCAAAATTGAAGGTTCCAAATGAAAGATAAGCACTGAGTACGGGTAATGGAGAAGCCATTTGAAAGAAAAACCGAAAGAAAAGTCAATCCGAGAGAAAATCGAGAATTAGGGTTTTTGGTGGATTTCGGTGAAATCAGGAAGAATTACAGAAATGGCTCGACTTGGTAAGACCAAAGCCCCCAATGGATGAGGAATGATTAAAAAGGGATAGCCCAAGGCTCAGCTTGAAGAAAATCTGAAAATCGGACTTGTTTTGAGCAAAACCGGGTTTCAGAGGCAAAAGGGCAAAATTAGAAAATTTGGGAAAAATAGAAAATGAGCTCCAAATCTTCTAAAATTTTGCAAATCTCATTTTTAAATTATTTTAAAGAGATTGGCGAAATAAAATCTTGATTCAGAATTCGTTTGCAAAATGGCCAAATCTCGGGCTTCTTATGTAGTAATTCAAGAAGGAAAATCTCGAAAAAATAGCAAATGAGCACCAAATCTTTTGAAATTTTGCAAATCTCATTTTTAAATTATTTTAAAGAGATTGGCGAAAGAAAATCTTGATTCGGAGTTCGTTTGCAAAATGGCCAAATCTCGGCCGCCTATGCAATAATTCAAGAAGATAAATCCCGAAAAAATAGCAAATGGACTCCAAAAATTCTGAAATTTTGTAAATCTCATTTTTAAATTATTTGGAAGAGATTGGAGAAATAAAATCTTGATTCGGAGTTCGTTTACAAAATGGCCAAATCTCAAGCTCCTATGTAGTAATTCAAGCAGATAAATCTCGAAAAAATACCAAATGAGTTCCAAAAATTATGAAAACTTCCAGATCACACTTTTAAATTATTTGGAAGAGATTGGTGAATAAAAATCTTGATTTGGAGCTCGTTTAGAAAATGGTAAAATGTGGGGGCATGAAAAGGCATTTTTGGAAGAAAAAATCCAAATAAATAGCAAACGGACTCGGAAAATTTTGAAAACTTCCAGAATTCAATATTTTATTATTTTGAAAGTATTAAAAAAATAAAATTTTAATTTGGAGTTCGTTTGATATTTATTTGCATCCGGGGGGCAAACCGGTCATTTCACCCAAGCAACCGAAAATGGCTTCTTTTGGCCTTTCAAAAAATCAGACTTGGGCTGAAAAAGAGAAGTACTGGCCTGCCAAGGCCCAAAGGAAAGAGGAAGCTTCTGATTTTTCAATCAAATGGCCAAGAACTAAGAGTTAGTTAGAGATTCTTTTTAATCAAGCCATTGTGATTAAGCCACATAGGCCAAGGGAGAGTGTCAACATTATTCTTGAATAGCTGTAATTATGGACAGTTTCCATGCTAATCTAAGGGTGGGAATTTCATGATTTTTCACCTTGAATTATTAGCCATTTGATGGAAAATTGGTTGGGAAAAAATGACAACATTTCTTGGAAGAGAGAGGGGGAATTCAGCTGGCTTAAGGAAAGGTTCAGAATTTATTTTTTCACACTTCATTTTGCTGATTTCTCTTGGTTTTTACTTGGTTTTTTTCTCTCTTTGGTTGAAAGCAAAAAGAAAAAGTTTAGAAAAGAAAGGAAAGTTTGAAGAGATAAAGCTTGAAATATAGCTTCTTGAGGTTGCTCTTGAGCACCAACTCTTGCACTTTCTTGATTTTCCATTCTTGTTTTTGCTATTTTGATTATTATTTGGTGAGTTTCCTTTTTAAATAAGTGTTTTTTTTTATTGTTCTTCTTAAGTTCTTTCTTCATCTCTTTCTTAAATATTTTTTTTACATTTTTCTCACCATGGCCGAATGGCCTACATTTTTATTTAATGTTGCTGTTTTGTTTATTTTATCATGTTATTTATGTTATTTTCTTTAATCTTGATGTTTTAAGTGTTATTCTACTTCATATACTTGAGTCATATTTTAATTTGGTTGCTTTGTTTGTTGCAATTTATGATTTAAATATCATGTTCTTGCATTTTTAATTTTCTGTTTTCATAATATTTAAATTTGTTGATGTTTTATATTTAGTATATCAAGTGTTTGTGAAAATGCTTGTTTGGTTTTAGTATTTCTACTTTGTGTTTGCATGTTTTGAGTGTTATATTTTAGTTGAGCATGTTAGTATATCAAGTGTTTGTGAAAATGCCATGCTTGTTGGAGCTTGAGGTCATTCGGCTACTCCATGTGTTTTGCATTGTATGTTGCATTTTTGCCATGTTAGTTGGTAGGTTTTTGCATTTGCATGACATTTGATTGAGTATTTAGTTTAAGTATACCAAGTGTTTGTGAAAATGCCATGTTTGTTAGGAACTATAGGCCATTCGGCCACTCCTTGTATTCTAGCATCATGGTTGCATTTTTGCTATGTTAGTTGATAGGTTAGCATTTGCATGATATTTGGTTGAGTTTTTAGTTTAAGCATGCCTTGTGTTTGTGAAAATGCCATGCATATTTTAGTTATTAGGTTTGGTTTATTTTCCATGCATGTTCATCCATTTTAGACCTAGGTTGCATTAAATGCCATGCAAGTTCATTTAGGTCTAGGTTGTTATATGGATGCCATGCATTTTTTCATGACATTTAGGTTTAAACTCATGCATTTCATGCATCATATTTACTGTAATTTTTCATGGATTTCATGTTCATGCCACTTGACTAATGACTTGAGCCAATTAATGGTTCAAAGTCATGCTCTCTTGAGCACATTTATGGAAAATTAAAGTTTGTCAAATTGATTATTCTACCTTTGTGATTTTTTCTACTTAGCCAATTTTTATCTAACTTTCAAAAAGTTCTAGCTACTGTTTGTGTGTCATTTTATGAGTCTTAAATATTTTTACTTTGATTTTTAAATGATTTTATCAAAGGCAAAAATGTATTTTGGCAAAACAGTTTTTTCACCCAGTACTCGTAATTTCTCGATTTTTCTGGGCATTCATCTTTAATCAGAAAATTAATCTGATTTTTTCCCGTGTATTTTTACATGTCCTGAGTCTTCAGTATTGTTTTCAGATTTTTTTGAATTTTTAAAAATAGGGTAAAAAATCGTGGCTTAAAACTGGACAGTGGAGTCAGAATTGAATTTGGAGGAAAATCATTTTTCTGTTTTGGTTAAGTTACTTAGAGGGGGCTGATTAGGAAGGTTAGCTACTGACTTAGGGTAGTTTATTAGCATTTTTTAAACTCTAAAAATGATTTTTTAAGTCTCGGGTTAAGGGTAGTCAAGTCCGAATTTTTAAACTTAGGAAATTAGAGCCATTTAAAAAAGGGTTTAACCCAGTTTTTTTTTTTTTTTTTAACCTAAGCTTTTCCAAATTGTTTTCAAACAATCACAAAGTATTTTGGTTTTAGAATATTTAATTTGACATATTTCCTAAGGTAGCCGGATATCTTTTTAGATATACGGATTTCCTTAATTAAAGGAAAAAAAATACATTTTCATGCATTGCATTTTCCATATCATGCATTTTATATAATATGTGATTTTTGCTATGATAATTTCTATGATATTGTTATGATTTTGAGTTATGTTATATTGTTTATTATATGATTTGGAATATTTCATGATATCATATGCTTTTTATTTAATTTTGTTTTGTTATATTATTTTGCATATACTATGTTCATGCATTATTATTTGCATTTTTATTTCCATGTATTATATGATAGCATTATTTTATATTCCATGTCATTTAAATTATATACCATATCATTCATGTTTGCCATGTCATTTAAATTATTTCATTTCATATAGAATATGTTATGTTACTTAGGTTATTTTATTTCATTTAGAATATATCATGTTACCTAGGTTATTTCATTTCATTTAGGATATATTATGTCACCTAGGTCATTTCATTTCATTTAGAATATATCATATGACTTAGGATATTACATTTCATATACAATCTATTATGTTACCTAGGTCATTTCATTTCATTTAGAATATGTTATATAGCTTAGGACATTTCATTTCATTTAGAATATGCTAAGGCATCTAAATTATATTATATCATTTAGGATGCATTATATTATTTAGATTTTGCTATGTTATTTTATTTATGTCATGCATATACATATTCATATCTTTTAAAATATTTTCAAAAGGATAATGATTTTTCAATAAAAAATAAAGATATTCCCGAGTTAAAATAATTCATGAGTTCTCTACCGGGTTTGCTGGAGGGAATATCATCAATTATCATTAATAAAGGAATATCTTTCTTTCAAAAAAAAAAAAAACGAGAATGATTCGGAAAGTTTTCCAAATTAATAAAAATTTCTATATTTTGCCACGTTTGTTGGGGAATATAGAAACATTTTGAATTTATAAATTCCGGATCATTTTCAATTAAAAATGGAATTATTTTTCTTTAAATTGAGAATTAACTTGAAATACTAAGTTTAAAACCAACTTTACACCGAGATTTGAGATAACATACGATTAATAAGATACCGTTTTATACGGGCGTTTTGGGGGTGCTAATCCTTCCTTATACGTAATCGAGTCCCGAACCCGTTTCTTTGATTTCTCTGGTTTAAAATGCAGACTTGAAATTGGTTTTTAAAATGTTTTAATTAATTTTTAAAATATTTTATAAAATCGGTTTTAATAGGTGGCCGATCACACCTAGCTAAAAAATATTGGTGGGGACTCCATGTCTTTTTTAAGATCATTTTCAAAACCTTCATTTTTCTAGAGGAATTAAGTCGACTTTTCCTCGATTTTTTTTTAATGTCACGCTTAACGAATAATAAAGTCTTGCAATGAGACTCGTTATTTTTTGGGTTGCGACACCTTAAATCAAAATTCGATGTCCTTGGGTTTTAGGTATCCATCATATTCCAATTTAACACCCAAAGTTGCACGAAGAACCCTAAACTTAAGCCTCAAAGTTTCCATAATTTCTTGGACGCTTTCATTTTTCGGATCCATAACTGGGTATTTTTGGATCAATTCCTGCATTTTCTTAATACCCTTTTGGACCCGAGTGGAGAACCGGGTCGGGTCAATTTGGATGGCGGAGTTCCACACATCGACACAGCCCTTGTAGAAACCGAGCTCTTCGCCTGTTTCGAAGCCCGTTTTAAGACCCACTTGCCTTGCCTCTTCCTTTCCGGTCGTTATGCCTTGGTTATAACCTTCTTTGTAACCTTCTTGGTAATGGGTTTCTTCTAGATTTAGCGATGAATCAAATATATCTCCGGCAGAGTCCATGGAAGAAGAACCTTTCGCATGTATGAACGCCAGCTTCAAGAATTTGTGACAAGGATTTTTTGTGCGGGGCATATATAGATCGAGTGGTTCAAAGCAAGTTCAATGGGCTGGAAGCCTTGCCTTGGCTCAATGGGCGACAACTTGTTATTTGGACTGAGCCGTTCTGTTGAGTCGTTGATGGACAATTAAAAGCTTTGTGATATGGACTTTTGGATAACCACAACCCAAAAGCTAGCTATTGAGGTGGGAGAGCCTAGGTCTATATAAACCCCTCAAGAAAGTCTTTTATTTTCCAATATGGGATCGTAACAAACCACTACGCTTGGAAGATCAACGTCCTCGTTGGTCACGGTCACGTTGGTCACGAATGTGTTGGTCATGGTTGGCACCTTTTTTCTCTTTTTTTGGGTCCAGGCCACCACTCCGTGAGGCATGATAACGCTAGGAAATATAGTTATTTTGCCACCTTTTATGCTTTTGAATCGGCTAAGTCCTTGAGGATTTTATTAGGATTTGATTAGTTTTAGATATTTTTATATTTATTTTAATTATCCATTTTATGTTTAAGAATAGTTATTTAGTTGTTATTTATGTGTTTTTATAGGTTCAAGGTGATCTGGAACTTCGAGGTGCAAAATGACAAAAATCGATGCATTCCAATAAGTAGGCAGATTCTTCCTTCGGAGCTTCTTTCAAGAAAAACTCAATCTTAAAGATATCAAATGAGAAAACTCCCTTCTTGACTTTTAAATCTGACTTCCATACCTTTCCAACGGTATAAGGCACATCAAAATCAGACAAGATTTTCCCAGTCAAAACAGCTGATTAAGTTCGAGAAGCCGACAGGAACCAGTTCGGACAAAATGAGGAGAAACACCAAGGAGGCAGTAGCAGTGGCGCCGCGGCGCCCGAAGCTCATGAACAGTACTGGAAAAATGTAAAAAAACATAAAACTTACCTATTTTGCTTGGGAACGAAGTTTCGGACTCCAAGAGGCCTTGGACACTTTAAATATGACTCTTTTATGTCAGAATAAAGAGGATTAGACATCTAAAAACCTAATTCTCTCTCAAGAAGATAGTCATCATCAAATTCTCTCTCAAGAAGATTGAAGATTTGAAGATTCAAGAACTGACAACTCTTAGTTTTCTCTTTTCTCTTCTTTATTTTTCTTGGGTTGTTGATGATGTGAAACTATTTGAATATTTGTTTTCATTAATTATCATGAACTAATTTTCTTTTACTAGGATTTCAATTGAACTCAACACATAGTTTGAATTTACTTTCTCTCTCTAGCTTGATTTAATGGTTTGTTGAGTTGTTTGTTTATTCTTGTTCTTAATACTTCTAATTGCTTAGCTACCAATTAGATTGATTTGTTAACCTAAATACAACTAGACATAGGGAGTTGAGTGTTAGACATGGATTGAATGGCACATGTTTCATATTCATTTATTAGGATGAATTGATCTGCAGGTAGGATAGAAATATACTTACTTGTCATGTGTAACCATTGTTAGAGCCTAAGCTTAATGAGTTCTTCTTTAATTCAATTATCATAGACATATAGTTAATTGGTTAAGAGGAATATTTTTATAAGACCATCGACCGATGCTTATAAATAGATTAGAACTCTAGGTTAACAACTCAGGATCATTAATCAAGTGAAGAGGTAGAGAGAGATTCAAGCGAAGTGTTGAGGGAAGTTGTAATCCTAAGCTTTTATTAATTAATTATATTCATCTTTATAATTGACTTTCTTTTAATATTACTTTCTTTTAATTTAGTTTTTGACTAACATCTCTATTTAATTTTTTAGATAAGATTAAGTGTGTTAATTTTAGTATTTAGCAAATATAGTAGCAATTCCTCGTGGGTTTGACTCTTTACTTTTCATTATATTACTTGTTACGATATGTGCACTTGCATGGTGAAAATCGACAACAAGTTATTGGCGCCGTTGTCGGGGAATTGTTTATTGTTTTTGTTAATATTAATACCAAGCAACCTTAGTCATAATTTAAACTTTCTTTTTCTTTCTTATTTTCAGGTATAATGACTGAAGCTAACGAAACAAAGACTTTGCGAGAGTATGGGGTTCCTCTCATGCAACATTCAGACTAGTATTCAGAGGCCTGCCATCCAGACCAATACATTCGAGATAAAGCCAGCCATCCTTCAAATGATCAATACATCAGTTCAATTCAACGGCTTATCGAACGATGACCCGAATGCTCACATCGTGAATTTCCTGGAAGTTTGCGATCTTTTCAAACAGAATGGTGTTAATGATGATGCCATTAGATTGAGAATATTCCCTTTCTCACTTAGAGATAAGGCCAAGAGTTGGTTGAACTCTCTTCCTGCTGGCTCCATTACCACTTGGGCTGATCTAGCCCAGAAATTTCTTGCCAAATATTTTCCTCCTGCCAAGACAGCTAAGATGCTGAATGATATCACATCTTTTATGTAGTATGACTCAGAATCATTATATGAAGCTTGGGAAAGGTACAAAGATCTGCTTCGACGATGTCCTCATCATGGGATACCTGACTGGCTTCAGGTAAACACCTTCTACAATGGGTTAA
This sequence comes from Fremontodendron californicum, assembly GCA_030761205.1. NCBI lineage: Eukaryota > Viridiplantae > Streptophyta > Magnoliopsida > Malvales > Malvaceae > Fremontodendron > Fremontodendron californicum. The sequence goes on along the minus strand of JAULJL010000025.1, from coordinate 5,672,289 downwards.
TGGGTCATACTAGAAGTTCTATAGATGCTGCAGCAGGTGGATCATTCATGGGCAAAGAAATTGATGAGGCTTATAATTTAATTGAGGTGATGGCATCTAATAATTATCAATGGTCCACTGAGCGAATTTTGCCAAGGAAAGCTCCAGGCAGTTATCAGTTGAATGAGATCAGTGCCTTATCGGCACAGATGGAAGCATTATCCAAGAAAGTTGAAACCTTGAGTGTACAAGCAGTCCAAAGCCTGTTTGTATCATGTGAATTATGTGGTGAAGGATATACCAGTGATAGATGCCCAACCAATGTCAAATCAGTTCAATATGTTGGAAACTACAATAGACAACAAAACAATCCTTATTCCAACAATTACAATCCAGGTTGGAGAAATCATCCAAACTTTTCTTGGAATAATAATCAAGGGCCTACTTCCGCCACTAAGCAAGCATCCCCTCCTGGGTTTTCTTCACAACAAGCCCTTGCTCCTGTCCCAGAAAAGAAGCCATCTATGGAAGAAATGCTTATGCAATACATGGCATCAAACAATGCAACACTTAGAAGTCTTGAGACACAAATAGGCCAGCTTGGTAATGCAATTAACAATCGTCCCCTGGGAACTCTTCCAAGTGATACTGAAACCAATCCTAAGGGCCATGGGAAAGAACAATGCAATGCCATTACATTAAGGAGTGGGAAAGAAGTAGAAGTGGGTAGCCAAAAGCATAATGAGAATTCAAGAGAAGACACCTCAAGGTTACCCACCACCACCCTTTCCTCAATGTCTTCAAAGAAAAATGCCAGAATTGCCACCCAAGCCTCTTGAAGTGGAACATTTGGAGGGAAAAGAAATTGAAAAAGCACAAGAAGAAGAGAAGAAGCCTCCATTCTATCCGCCACCACCTTTTCCTCAATGTCTTCAAAAGAATAAGCTTGACAAACAGTTTCAGAAGTTTCTTGAGGTATTCAAAAGCTTCATATTAATATACCTTTTGTTGAAGCTTTAGAACAAATGCCTAAGTATGTCAAGTTTATGAAAGAAATTTTGTCTAAGAAGAGGAAATTGGATGAGATTGAGACAGTTGCACTTACTGAAGAGTGCAGCGCTATTCTTCAAAAGAAACTCCCACCCAAACTCAAAGATCCGGGAAGCTTCGCCATTCCATGCGCCATTGGTGATAAATTTTTTGGTAAAGCTTTGTGTGATTTGGGGGCGAGTATCAATTTAATGCCTCTTTCTATCTATCGCAAGCTTGGTTTGGGGGAAATAAAGCCCACTACAGTGATGTTGCAATTTGCTGATAGATTCATCAAACATCCAAGAGGCATGGTTGAAGATGTGCTAGTCAAGGTTGACAAATTCTTCTTTCCTGCTGATTACATTGTGCTTGACATGGAGGAGGATAATGAAATACCCATAATTCTTGGGAGACCATTCTTAGCCACCGGTAGAACTCTCATTGATGTGCAAAAAGGAGAACTTACCATGAGAGTTCTAGATCAACAGGTAACTTTTAAAGTTTTTAAGGCTATGAAGTTTCCTAACAAATTTGATGAATGTTTCGCAGTCAAAGTGGTGAACAGGGATTCTAAAGAAGTATTCAATGAAAATTGTTCCACCACACCACTTGAAGCAATTTCATATTCTACTTCCAAGATGCATGGAAGCCACAATTTTGTGAATACAAGGCCTCATAAAGCAAAGAAAAAGGGGGGGCAATGGTTCAAGTGGAAGGATGCCGATTAATGGACATGAGATAGTCAAGCCGATGACTATAAATCAAGCGCTTCTTGGGAGGCAACCCAAGTTCTAAACTTTTTATTTTTTTCTTTTAATCTTTAGAGTATTTTTATTATTATTAATTTATTTTTACTTTGTTTTCTTTTGTAGTGACTACTCACCCAACTTGGACAAGCATGATGAAGTCTAAGAGAAAAACTAAAGCTTCTCCTATTTTGCTTGCATCGATAGGGGAATTTTCTTGTTCTTACTCTTTTTATTTCTAAACATTGAGGACAATGTTTGTTTTAAGTTTGGGGTGTGTCTTTAGATTTATTTTAGTTTGTGTGATTGTCTAAATTTTTTTAGGAGTCTAATTTTTTTTTTTTTTTTGCTTGAGATACATTGCACTTAGAATGATGAAATCCTTATCCAATGATGAATTTTAGTTATTGATTTATCTTGATTTTTTGGAAAACATAAGCATGAGAAGAATTTGTGTTAAATTCTTTTGTTAGTTTCATGTTAGGATGTGATTTTCACAAATTGAGCACTTAATCTCTTGCTTATATTTGCATTGCTTATTTAAAGACTGCTTATGTTGATGTGAATTGCAATTATGTCTAGACCCTAGAATTTGTTTGATTCTCTCTCAAGGCGAAATCCTAGATAACACTAAGTTGAGGAAGTGATTTAGGCCATCTTTGGATCGTTTGAGCCTTTCGAGCTTACCTTTATACATTAATATCCTTAGTCTACCTCTTTGAGCTTAATTGATATATCTATTTTCTTTTATTGCTACATATTTTAGCCTATCCAAATAATAAATAAAAAAACATGATTAACCCTTACTACATATGCATGTGATGATATTACAGGAAATAACTATGAGCCATGTCGAATTTGGGTGAAATGGTGATGTGAAATTTCTCTATAAAAAAAAAGTTATGATTCTTCGAAAAGGAAGAATAGAAAGAAAAAAAAAGGGATAAAGTGGTGAAGCAAAAAAAAAGTGTATTCAAAGAATGGAGAATGTAATTTAAGGAAAAGACTATGGCTCTCAAAAATCTTGATAAAAATGTAAAGTGTCTAAAGGTGAACTTAAATCGAAATATATCTTTATCCTACCTTAACCCTAGCCTTAAAATACAAGCTTAATAAAGACCTACTTGATCCTTGATGAAGTATTAGTCTACATTAGTGGAGAGAGAGATGAAAAACAAACATATGAGAATCTAGTACTAATTTGTATTTTTGCATTAGCATAAACTTATTTAGATTGCATGTGATGCTTTGCAAAGAGATTATATACACACACACACTGAAAATCCATTCAAGCATGAAGTTTACGACTGAATTGAATCATAGATTTGGATTATGTTTATGTTCTACTTTGAATCAGGATTTTGAGATAACTTTTGAAGAAGAATAAAGAAATCATTGTTTGAGTGCATTTATCTTGAGTGATGTTTTGTGTCATGTTATTTAGTTAGTTAGTTTTGTTTTGTTTTGCTCGAGGACTAGCAAAATATTAAGTTTGGGGGTATGATAACTCTAGGAAATATAGTTATTTTGCCACCTTTTATGCTTTTGAATCGGCTAAGTCCTTGAGGATTTTATTAGGATTTGATTAGTTTTAGATTTTTTATATTTATTTTAATTATCCATTTTATGTTTAAGAATAGTTTATAGGTCCACGGTGATCTGGTGCTTCGAGGTGCAAAATGACAAAAATCGGTGCATTCCAATGAGTAGGCAGATTCGACCTCCAGAGCTTTTTTCAAGAAAAACTCAATCTTAAATATTTGAAATGAGAAAACTCCCTTCTTTACTTTTGAATCTGACTTCCATACCTTTTCAACGGTATAAGGCACATCAAAATTGGATAAAGTTTTCCCAGTCAAAACAGCTGATGAAGTTCGAGAAGCCGATAAGAACTAGTTAGGACAAAATGAGGAGAAACACCAAGGAGGCAGTAGCAGTAGCGCCGCGGCGCCGGGAGCTCCTGAACAGTACCACAAAAACGTAAAAAAACGTAAAACTTACCTGTTTTGCTTGGGAACGAAGTTTCGCACTCCAAGAGGCCTTGGACACTTTAAATAGGACACTTTTAGGTCAGCGTAAAGAGGATTAGACATCTAAAAACCTAATTCTCTCTCAAGAAGATAGTCATCATCAAATTCTCTCTCAAGAAGATTGAATATTTGAAGATTCAAGATTCAAGAACGGACAACTCTTAGTTTTCTCTTTTCTCTTCTTTATTTTTCTTGTGTTGTTGATGATAGTGAAACTATTTGAATATTTGTTTTCATTAATTATCATGAACTAATTTTCTTTTACTAGGATTTCAATGGAACTCAACACATAGTTTGAATTTACTTTCTCTCTCTAGCTTGATTTAATGGTTTGTTGAGTTGTTTGTTCATTCTTGTTCTTAATGCTTCTAATTGCTTAGCTACCAATTAGATTGATTTGTTAACCTAAATACAACTAGACATAGGGAGTTTAGTGTTAGACATGGATTGAATGACACATGTTTCATATTCATTTATTAGGATGAATTGATCTGCAGGTAGGATAAAAATATACTTACTTGTCATGTGTAACCATTGTTAGAGCCTAAGCTTAATGAGTTCTTCTTTAATTCAATTATCATAGACATAGTTAATTGGTAAGGAGGAATATTTTTATAAGACTATCGACAGATGCTTATAAATAGATTAGAACTCTAGGTTAACAACTCAGGATCATTAATCAAGTGAAGAGGTAGAGAGAGATTCAAGCGAAGTGTTGAGAGAAGTTGTAATCCTATTTATTAATTAATTGAATTCATCTTTATAATTTACTTGCTTTTAATATTAGTTTCTTTTAATTTAGTTTTTAATTACCATATCTATTTAATTGTTTAGATAAGATTGAGTGTGTTACTTTTAGTATTTAGCAAATTTAGTAGCAATTCCTCGTGGGTTCGACTCTTTACTTTTCATTATATTACTTGTTACAATACGTGCACTTGCATGGTGAAAATTGACAACAAGCCACCACTCAGAGTGCCGGTCCCACCAAGGGTGGGGTTGGCTCTGATACCAATTGATATGGACCTTTGGAGAACCTTTGGAAAACCACACCCCAAAAGCTAGCTATTGAGGTGGGAGAGCCTAGGTCCATATAAACCCCTCAAGAAGGTCATTTATTTTTCAATGTGTGATCGTAACACTTTGTTGCATTTTGATGGATTTCTACTCAGGAAATTTTAATTAAGAAAAAGTAGTCATTTTTTTAATACTCCTATAAGATTGGCAAATTGAGTTTAATTTAAGCACAAAATAGAAAAGCAAATTCGGAGATGGATTGAGTGACTGTTTTACAATCATTTTGAAGATTGATTTAAGTAGAATTAAAGAGTTTAATGAATCAATTATTTGGTTCAATAATTTTAACCTGCACTATATATATTGCTTTCTCAAATATAAAGTTGCTATGAGAATTTTAAAGCAAATTCATGTACCTTTTGTGTGCCACGAATAACAAGCTTTGCCTTTGCATGACTTGGCAGAGGGGTCTTTTTTATAGTTAAAGTGAAAGACAAGGGCTTTATTGGCAATGCACAATTTATTTTTGCGATTTCTGCAAGACTATGGCTTCATTTGGATCCCACTGGTGCTCTAGTCCAGTGGGATCCAAGAGTAAATTATTTTTCAACTACACCGTGGGGTGCATTTGGATTGCACCCCACGGTGTAGTTGAAGCATATCCCCTCCAGTGGGGCATTGTTGGGGAGAGGGTCTAGTAAAAACTGGACCCATGATGGAAACTATAATTACTATCATGCCCTTAATTTTTTTTTCAATAATTTTTTTATTTTTTTATTTATAAATTTTTTAAAATTATTTATTTTGTTAATTATCTCATATTTATTTCTATTTTTTTAGTTTATTTTTTATTTAAAGATTTTTAAATTATTTAATCAATTAATATAATAAATAAATTATATAACAATTAGTTAATTAATTAAAATATTTAAATAAATATATAAAATAATATTTTTAAAATAAATTTAAATATTATTAAAATATATATAAATAATTTATTAATACACTCTTATATTAATATTCTTAATGGTCATTTTTATTCTCATCTCACCGCCCGCACTGCTTTTGCAACCAAACATATATCCCACCACTGATTTTAATCTCACCGCTATAATAACTAATTTCACCGTCATCGTTATTTTTAATATAACCGGAATCAATCTCACCACCGTCCATATGAACCCTATCTGTGGCATGGTGTGACTAGCTGGTACAGGAGTAGCTTTACTCAAAAGTCAAAACCTGGCAATTTGCTTGCAGTTTCATTGTTTCAACAACGGAGGGTATTGTGGTAAAAAAAAATAGCGGAGCGTTGAAACTTGAAAAAGAATGCTTAATTTCCAGAATCAGCACCTGGAAACAGTTCCCATGCTTCTACAACCATGAACCAACCTTGTTTACTCCGATCCATTGAGAGAGATCAGAGAAAGAGCTAGAGTAGTTGCATGGTTTTTTTTTTTTTCCATGACAATAAACAACTAAACCCACCTCTCCTTTTAAACATCGATCTTAGTTCACAAAAAGAGAGAGACTGATCCGACCGATTCTTTCTTATTGTTTCTTTTCCTTCGCCAAATATATAGGGGGGAAGAGAGAATTAAAAGAAAGGATAGATGGCAATGGGAGGAGGGTTGATTTCTCACAAAGGAAACCATATGGGTTGATGCAATTCTTTTGGCATTTGGGGCGCCGGCATTGGTTGGTGTTATATATGGCGCTGCACAAGCTCAGGGAGAGACGCATCTTCAACCTCCTTGGCGGAGAGACGCTCTTTCTCTCTCTTTCCATCATGCATGCAAAAATGTTACTTTTTACGTCTCACTCTCTTTCAATGACAAATCAGAAACATCATGCATTCATTCGAAAAGATTATATTTATGTAAAAATTATAGGATTATTATCTGAACATTAACAATTAAGTTTTTCAACTTTACAAATAAAGTTAAAAAATTATCATATATTTTTAAATTATATTTAAAATAAATAAATAATGAGATGATTTTTAACTTTGCTTGTGAAGTTAAATACTACAAGAGAATGGAGATTTAGCGACGGAAGTATTTCCGACGGATTTAGTATTATCGACTTAAGAATTATTGATGAAATTATCCAACGAAATATTTTGTCACTAAAAATCTGTTCCCTTGTAATGAAAAAACGTCACTGTCAGTGTGTAGGATAATAATCTAAAATTGCATATGTCAATTTAATTTTTTTTTCTTCTATTAAATAAAGAAAATTAACCTAAGTTGTGCAAATTTCATATTTACATCAACAAAGGGTCACTTATGAAATTTAAACTTAGAATTATCACATAAGAGAAGAGAATAATAGTGAAGAAGAGTGGGATTTTCAAGCATCTATTGCTATTGAAGAATGCGAAGAACTTGCAGCTGCTTGCATCATCGAGTCAGAAGAAGAATGTTCACTCGCATCGGTGAGTAAATTAATCGACTATAATAATGATTGGATAGTTGATTCTGGATGCTCAAATCACATGACTGGAGATAAGGAGAAGTTGACTAATACCTCAACATACAAAGGAGAACGAGTTGTGGTAACTGCAAATAATTCAAGGTTACCTATTACTCACATCGGCCAAACAACTATTGTGCCACGATTTAGTCCACACCAAATCGAGCTGCAAAACGTATTCCATGTGCCAGGTATGAAGAAAAATCTGCTATCGGTTTCACAACTCACTGCCTCAGGAAATTATGTCGTGTTTGGTCCAAATGATGTGAAAGTATATCCAAACTTAAAGCCAACAAGTACACCAATAATGGAAGGGAAGCGTCTGGAGTCAGTCTACGTTATGTCCGCTCAGACTGCATATGTGGACAAGACAAGAAAGAATGAAACAGCTGACTTGTGGCATGCAAGGCTTGGGCACGTGAGTTATCTCAAGTTAAAGGTAATGATGAAAAAGTCTATGCTCAAAGGTCTTCCTCAATTAGACATTCAAGAGGACACAGTATGTGCCGGGTGCCAATATGGGAAAGCTCATCAGCTGCCATACAAGGAGTCAAAGTTTAGAGCTAAGGAGCCTCTTCAGCTAATTCACTCAGACGTGTTCGGGAAGATAAAACAACCTTCTGTCAGTGGCTGCCAATACATGATAACTTTCATTGATGATTTTTCAAGGTACGTCTGGATTGATTTTATGAAAGAAAAATCAGAGGCACTTACTAAATTTATAGAGTTCAAAGAAAAGGTGGAAAAAGAAGTAGGCCGAAAGATACAATGCCTACGCACAGATAACGGGGGAGAATACACATCCAAGGAGTTTTCAGAATTCTTACAGGAATACAAGATACGCCGACAATTGACATGTCCGAACACTCCACAACAAAATGGAGTTGCCGAGAGAAAGAATCGACATTTGGCTGAGATATGTCGAAGCATGTTACATGCGAAGAATGTGCCACCTCGTTTTTGGGCAGAATGCATGAAGACTGCAGCTCACGTGACTAATAGGCTTCCACAAACAAGGCTTGGTTTTATCTCACCCTTTGAGAAACTATGGAACATCAAACCCACGGTGAGTCACTTTCGAGTATTTGGTTGCGTATGTTATGTATTTGTACCAGATCATCTACGCAGCAAATTCGACAAAAAGGCAATTCGTTGCATATTTGTGGGATATGACGACCAAAGAAAAGGGTGGAGATGTTGTGATCCAACAAGTGGCAGATGCTATGTATCCAGAAATGTTGTGTTCGATGAAGCTTCGTCATGGTGGTCACCACAAGCAGTTCTGTTGCCAGACTCAAAAGAAATTGAAGAAAAACTTCAAGAAAATATGGAGGAACAAATTGAGCTTAAAAAGACTCAACCAAGTGACGAGTATTCAGAAAAAGCCCTTGATGAGGAAAAGTCATTTCGAGAAAATGAGTTCGATGAAAGAGATTCTCAGCCACTTCTGCGCAGGTCATCACGACAACGCAAACCAAATCTTAAGTATGCTAATGCTGCTCTAATTGAAGAAATAGAGCCAACAACTTATGAAGAGGCATCTGAGAAATTGGAGTGGAGAAAAGCCATGGAAGAAGAAGTTCAAGCCCTGAAACAAAACGAGACATGGGAGTTGGTGCCAAAGCCGAAGAAGATTGAACCCATCTCATGTAAATGGGTTTATAAAATAAAGACTCGACCCGATGGATCGATAGAAAGGTATAAGGCTCGATTGGTGGCTCGCGGATTCTCTCAAAAGTATGGGGTGGACTATGATGAGACCTTTAGTCCGGTTGCAAAGATTACAACAGTACGAGTATTACTTGCCCTTGCAGCAAGCAAATCTTGGAAGTTATGGCAAATGGATGTGAAAAATGCCTTCTTGCACGGAGAGCTAGATCGAGAGATTTATATGGAGCAGCCCGAAGGATTCACAAGTAAAGTTCATCCGGATTATGTGTGTAAGTTGAAAAAGGCACTCTACGGATTAAAACAAGCACCGAGAGCATGGTACGGTAAAATTGCCGAATTCCTAATACAAAGTGGTTACTCAGTTGCAGCAGCAGATTCGAACTTGTTCGTGAAAGAAAAAGGAGGTAAGTTGGCAATAGTCTTGGTTTACGTGGATGATCTAATCATCACCGGAGACAACGAAGAAGAAATCAAACAAACTAGAAGCAATCTCTCAGTACGTTTTCAAATGAAAGAGCTTGGAGAGCTGAATCACTTTCTTGGGCTAGAAGTAATCCGTACCAAAGAAGGAATATTCTTATGTCAACACAAGTATGCAAAAGATCTTATACACAAATTCAGGATGACTGATTGCAAGTCGATATCTACGCCTATGGAAGCCAATGCAAGACTCTGTAGTGAAGAAGGCAAAGAATTGGAAGACTCAACAAGTTATAGGCAACTAGTGGGTAGTCTAATCTACCTTACATTAACAAGACCCGACATTGCATTCGCTGTTGGAGTAGCTAGCCGATTCATGGAGAAACCAAGGAAACCTCACTTAGATGCGGTTCGACGAATCTTGAGGTACGTAAAAGGAACTATTGATTTTGGACTTCTATACAAAAAGGGAGTTCCGTGCCAAGTTATTGGATATTGTGATGCCGATTATGGTGGAGATCATGATACAAGACGATCAACAACTGGCTACATGTTTAGCCTTGGATCCGGCATAATCTCTTGGTGTAGCAAAAGACAACCTACGGTATCATTGTCAACTACAGAAGCAGAATATAGAGCAGCAGCTATGGCAGCACAAGAAAGCACGTGGTTGATACAGCTGTTAAAGGACCTGCACCAACCGATTGGCTCTCCAGTACAACTCTATTGTGATAATCAGTCAGCAATAAGCTTAGCTGAAAATCCAGTCTTTCATGCCAGAACCAAGCACGTAGAAATACATTATCACTTTGTACGTGAAAAAGTACTTCAACGGGATGTTGAACTGAAATACATCAAGACTGAAGAACAAGTAGCTGACTTGTTTACCAAGGGACTTAGCGGTGCAAAATTCGATGAGTTCAGAAGACAACTTGGCATGACTACCAAAGCGAGCATCAAGAGAGAGTAGTCGTTGAGGGGGAGTGTTGAAAGTTACACCAACTCCTCTCTCTTATCTCTAGAATCATCTCTATCTTTCTTCTACTCAAGTTTTCTAGATTTCTCTTCTTTGTTCTTTCTCTAGATTTTTCTTTAGAATTTCTCCTTAGTCTTCTAGTTCCAGAAATCTCTTCAGTTTTCTTCATTGAATAATCAAAGTCTTAGCTATCTAGAGAATTCTAAGTTGGCTACAACACCAACTTGAAGAGCTATAAATAGAGATGTGTGTTGTGTGATAGAAGTGTGGTGAGTAGAGAGAAAAAGAAAGAAAAAGAGTGAAGTTGTGAGTGCATATTAAAAGAGTGTGTCTAGTGTATATTTGGTCTTTTCTCATATTAATAAAAGAGTTGTTTTTCGAAAGTTACTGTAGCGTCCCGAGATAAAGTTACTGTAGCATCCCGAGATAAAGTTACTGTAGCAAATCGGCACTGTAGCACAAAACTACAATTGTTACCGAGAGTCAAAAATCAACAAAGTATATATATTAACATCCTAATAATCAAGTGTAATTGAATCATGGTGTGTTAAAGAAGTAATAATTGACATCCCTTACCTGCATTAAGATTTTTTTCCGAAAATTTTGTAAAAAAAAATACAAATATATAGGCCTTTTTACTCAATGTGTTGACACATATATATGGTCGTATATCAATATTTTTCAATTTGCATTTCCTTTGGACTCTCTTCTTGTATTAAACCCTTTTTTTCTCAGGCTCGCTGGTTAACTAGAAGAAAATAAGTGCCATCACTTTCGTTGATTTTTCCATTGTCCTTTTCTAATTATAGTTATTTTTTGTTGAACTTTGTTGCACCTATAATCGAACCATGCATTATTAGATACTAGCTTATCTTCATAAGTTGGTACAGCCTTTTGATTTTTATATTTTATCGCAAATGCATCCATTTGCAGTTGATGACAAATGAGATATATATTTATATTTATTTTCCTTTCCTTTCCTTTCATTTAATTTTTCTCTTTTTCTTTTTTAAGTCCTTCAGGAAAAGAGCTTTAGCACTAATATTCAGAAAAAAAAAAATAGTAAATATATACTTCTTGTATTAATTATTTATTCTTTAATAAGATTTCACATTTATTTTTGAAAAAAAAGAAGAGAAAGAAGATAGTGGCAGATAATAGATAATATTATATCCCGGAAATGAAGGATGACTAATAAAACATAAAATATTGGGGGAAAAAAATACCAAAGGTTAGAAAGTACAAACCCAAAACCAAAAGCCACAAAATAAAAATAAAAAATAAAAAAAACGTATCTAAAATCACAAATAATGATGGTGCATTCCTTTTTACAAGTCCAAACTCTGAGGCTTTAAGCTATAAACAATGTATATATATTTACATAAAATCATTGATATCCAAACTCTCTGGAATTTCAAACTTGAGCAAGGCAAGACTAACGTGTTGATTAATAGGGTGAAATGTCGAAATCTTACATGAATATCTAATTTTCTAGAAATTAATTTCAACGCAAAATATGAAGAGTGCCTTTATGAAATTATTATTGTACCAATGAATGAAAGGTAAATATCACAAGCATTTATCATAAGAATAATAAAATTAATATATATATAAAAAGGGGTAAAACCTCAAAACTTTGCCGACTGATGCAGGAGCTGCAGGATGATAATAATTTCCTTTGCCTTTTACAATTCAAACTATGGTGAGGAATCTATTTCTGGTTTAATTCTTATTGACTGCATAAACAGATAAGCAAAAAGTGAAGAATTATAGAAAGAGATGGTCTGCAGCCATGCCAATGAAACATGAAGGTGCATAGTTTTAAATTGCGGTCGTGAATTTTATCACAGATGTTGTTAAGGGTGTTGCGGACGTTATATGTAATGCATCACGGACGTGAATTTGATAATATTTTAAAGAATTTGATAGTATCGCGAACGTTACATAACGAATAAAATGCGATACGATTGTCTTAATTTCCGTTACATTGCATATCAACTGCATTTTAATGCTATGAGCTGGAGTAAGAACAAAAACTGCCCAACCCAAAGTCAATTTTTTACTCAATGTGTGATTATCATCCATTTTGAGTACCTAGATTTAGCCCCCCATTTGCCATCATCTATTTTAGGGTAAACTCAATTTTCCACAATACCTTTTGTCTTCGTCTATCTTTATTTCTCAAATCCCTTAATTTGTCATATAGAAAATAGACAAGCTTCAGCAATCTGCGATTTGGCGGTGTAGTCGTACATCACCGATCTTACAGCATGTTTGGTCAAAGAAACGGAGAGAGAAATTTTCTCTCCTAGAATTTTGAATTATTTGACTGTATGAGGTTTTGAAACTTTAATTTTGATGGGAGGAAGAAAGAATAACATATTATAAAATTATGAACATTAAAGCGTCGGAAGGAAGTGATTTTTGAGATTTTTTGCTGGCTTTAATTTTTTATTTAGGCTTCTAAGAATTGATTTAAGAAAAATTAATTTGGAAAATATGGTGTTTTCTGGATTGGCATGATTTTCAGTTGAATGTGATTTTTTTAGAGAGAAAGGGAGTGAGGTAGAGAAAGAGGGACAAAAGAAATGAGAATTTTTATTATTTGTCTTTTATAAGATTAAAAAAATTATATTAAAATATCATGTATAAAAAATTTCATAATATTTTAAATATTATTTTAAATATAAATTTAATATATTAAAATATAATACTTTAAAATATTATTTGTCAAAATTTTCACCAATTTTTTAACATATAATATATTAAAATATTATTTATAAATATGTTTTTGAATGTAATATACTACAATATTTTAAAATTTTATTTTAAAATTAATATTTTTTGTCATAACGGATTTTTACCGCTAAGACGAATTTTGAAAACGCAAAAAATGGAGTCGCCACCAATCTTTTTGCTAGGTGTGATTGGCCACCTATTAAAACCGATTTTAGTAAAATATTTTAAAAATAATTAAAACATTTTGTAAAACCAATTTCGAAGTCCGCGCTTTGAACCAGAGTAAAAACAAAATTGGGTTCGGGAGTCGGTTACGTGCGGGGAAGGATTAGCACCCCCGCAACGCCCGTTTAGAAAACGGTACCATTTAATCACGTGTTATCTTTAATCTCGATTTAATGGACTTAACATCACTATTTAAAATAATTCTCTTTTCTTTTCTTTTTTTTATTTTATTAAAAAACATGTTTATTATTTTTTTGATTTTTTTGAACTGTTTTTAATTTTTAAAAATCGAAAGTGAACATAAATTTATCATCGAAAATACTCATTAAATATTCCCGACACTCTCGGTGGTATTTAACGAGATCTTCTCACCTCAAGATATCTTAGGAATCACAACCGTGATATCCTTCGAATTCCGTCGTCGGCAATTTACATCCATTTTTTATTCAAATGCGTATGATGCGAATATTTAAATATCGGATGCATACGGCTTAACATATAACTATAAAATTAAACATGCGAATCGTAATATTAAAAACACGAGCATGGCAAAATATGGAGCGCAATAAACATTCGCCCTTTATTCATTTTTTTTATTTCCATTTTTTTTAAACGAAAACGAATTTTTTTATCGAGCATGTCGCTAAATACTCCCACCACTCGTGGTGATATTTAACGAAATTCTCGCACCTCAAGATATCTTAAGAATCACTACCGTGACGTCCTTCGAATTCCGTCGTCGATAATTTACATTTATTAAAAAAATCTTTTTTTTTTAAAGTAAAAATGCTTTTAATAATTTTTTAAAACCGAAACCGAATAATAAAAAATACGTCGAATACTCAGCAAAAATAAATAAACAAAAATATTAATAAATAAAGAAATTAAAATCATACCAAAAATGTCGAGAATCCGAAAATTAAAATGTCGGACTTGATCTTCGTAAAATCACCTGAAAAATGTCAAAAATCAAAACTTCAAAAAAAATAGATAATCGTAAAAAAATTTTAAATTTTTTTCTCTTTTTTTATTTAATTTTTCCTTTTTTTTTATTTTTAGAATTTTCTCTTTTTCTTTTTCTTTTTTATTTTAAAATTTATTTTATTTATTTTAAATTTTTATTTTAAATTTTTTTTTTATTTCATTTTTTCCTTTTTTTTTCTTTTTTTTTTCTTTTTTTTCTTTTTTTCTTTCTTTTTTTATCTTTGGCCCAAAACCAGGCCTGGCCTGCTGAGCCAGGCCTGGCCCAGCTTTATCTTTTTTTTTTTGGGCCGAGGGGGGACCCGCGCGGACCCCGGGTCGGATCCGGGTCCTGGTGCGGATCCTCCCCGCGTTAAAGGCACCGTTTCGGCGCCTCTTTTTTTTTTTTTGACCCAGGTCGGGCGCGCGGACCCCGTTTCGACCCGCGGGTCCACACGCGGGCCCTGGGTCAAAACGGCGCCGTTTTGGCGCCGTTTAGTTTTTTTAAAAATAAACGGGTGACCCTCGCGGACCCCGGGTCGACCCTCGGGTCCAGGCGCGGGTCACCTTGACCCGATTCAGGGAGCTATATAAGACCCTTTTTTTTTAAAATCATTTTTCTTTTTTTTTTCTCTTCTTTCTTTCTCTCCTCCCACAGAGACCCCCCAGCCCAGAATCCGGCGCTCGGACCGCCGTGCCGGCCGTCGCACTCCGTCGCCGGCCGCCGTTCGCCGGCGGCCGATGGGCTAAAAAATAACCTTTTTCGAACCGCCCGAATCTCCTCTTCTCGGATTCGGGCTCCGTTTTGCTCGAATCCCCATCGAGATCCGTAGATCTAGGTTTTTGAAATTTTTTTTGGCGATGGTTTGATTTTTGTTTTGCAGGTATTTTTTTTGGTTGTTGTGTGGGTTGCGAATCGGAAGGGGGCTCAGATCTGGGTTTTTGCCCAGGGGGAGTCCTGATCTGGATTCTCCTCCCCTCTTTTTTGAGGATGCATTGATAAAAAAAGGGGGGGTCCGATTTGGGGTCTCGGACCCCGGATCTGTTTTTTTTGGTGAAAGGGGGGGTCCGAACCTGTTTTTTTTCGAATCTGGGGGCCTCCTCCCTTCCTCTCCCTTTTTTTTTTGTTGGTGATGGGGGCTTTATGGAGGGGTTGAGGGGTGGTGTGAGGTTGAGTGTGCAGGTGGGTGGCGTGTGGGGATGGGTTGGCTGGTTGCAGGGTTGGTGGTGGGGGCAGTTTAGGGTTGGTAGAGGCGGCAGGGCAGGGGTAGGGTGGCTGGTGGCAGGGGATAGGGTTTCAGGGTTAGGTTAGGGTAGGGTAGGGTTTGGGGAAATGGGCCAGTGGGCCTGGGTTGATGGGTTTGGGCTGGGTTGATGGGTTTGGGCCCAAATTGGGCTGGGTTTGTAGATTGGGCCTGCTGAATAACAGGCCCGGTTCGCACCTGGCCCGGGTCGGATTCGGATCCGACCCGGACGAAAATTGGTTATTACAGCTGCCCTTCTTTGCACATTGCTGAGAATCAGGAATAGGGCAAAGACAATATAACCAATTTTGTCCGGTTGTAGAGATCTATTTTTAGCAAGGCTCTATCATTTGGGAAATAAATTGCTCCTCTAATCAGAGGCTCTATCACTTGAAAAATAAATTGCTCCTCTCATCAGATCTCCATCACTTGAAAAAATAAATTGCTCCTCTCATCAGAGGCTCTATCACTTTGAAAAATAAATTGCTCCTCTCAGCAAAGGCTCTATCACTTGAAAAATAAATTGCTCCTCTAATCAGAGGCTCTACCACTTTGAAAATAAATTGCTCCTCTCATCAGAGGCTCCATACCTTTTAAAATAAATTGCACAACTTTGAAAATAAATTGCTCCTCTCATAAGAGGCTCCACAACTTTGAAAATAAATTGCTCCTCTCACCAGAGGCTCCACAACTTTGAAAATAAATTGCTCCTCTCATAAGAGGCTCCACAACTTTGAAAATAAATTGCTCCTCTCATCAGAGGCTCCACAACTTTGAAAATAAATTGCTCCTCTCATCAGAGGCTTCACAACTTTGAAATCTAAAAATGAACTTCGATTTTTTGACAATGAGTTTGAACACAACTTAGATCATCATCTCACTTACTACCTTAGTCTTACGAAAGTGAAGACTAATTCTGGATATCCCATCTCTTTCTCATTCAGTTTTGAAATTCCTTGTCAGAATCTTCGGATATCGCCACTTGACTAATCATACCGAGGCTCGACCTTTCTTAAAGTAATGAATTTGACTTCGCAAGAATTGAAAATGGTACCCGGAGGTTTTGAAAAATGTCACTTTGAAAGATGTTACCTGGAGGTTTTTGAAAGCAGATACTTGGAGGTCTAAAAATGTTACTTCTTTGAAAGTGGTGCCTGGAGGTCTTATTCTTGACTTTGAGAATGGTGTCCAGAGGTCTTTATCAATGATTTTTTTAGAAAGGTGCCCGGAGGTCTTGAAAACATAACTCTTGAGAATAATGCTCGGAGATCTTGAAATAGGTGCCCGGAGGTCTTTAAAAAATGTCTTTTCCTTGAAAATGGCGCCCGGAGGTCTTATCCATGATTTTTGATAATAATGCCCGGAGGTCTTGAAACGGGTGCTCGGAGGTCTTTAAAAATGTCTTATCCTTGAAAATGGCGCCCGGAGGTCTTATCCATGATTTTTGAGAATAATGCCCGGAGGTCTTTTTGAAAATGTCTTTTCTTTGAAAATGGTGCCCGGAGGTCTTATCCGTGATTTTTGAGAATAGTGCCCGGAGGTCTTGAAGATCGTAACCCGGAGGTTTTAAAAACGATGCCCGGAGGTCTTTGAAAAAGAGGTGCCCGGAGGTTTTAAAAGAGGTGCCCGGAGGTCTTAGAATAGATGCTCGGATGTCTTCTTTCTTTCTAATTTCCCTTTTTCTTTCGCTGTGCCGGAAGGATTTAAAAGAGATGCCCGGAGGTCTTAGAACAGGTGCCCGGAGGTCTTTTTCTAATTTTCTATCACTTTGAAAAATAAATTGCTCCTTTAATCAGAAGCTCCACAACTTTGAAAATAAATTGCTCCTCTCATTAGAGGCTCCACAACTTTTAAAATAAATTGCTCTTCTCATCAGAGGCTCCACAACTTTGAAAATAAATTGCTCATTTCATCAGAGGCTCCACAACTTTGAAAATAAATTACTCCTCTCATCAGAGGCTCCACAACTTCGAAAATAAATTGCTCCTCTAATCAGAGGCTCTACAACTTTGAAAATAAATTGCTCCTCTAATCAGAGGCTCTACAACTTTGAAAATAAATTGCTCCTCTCATCAGAGGCTCCACAACTTCGAAAATAAATTCTTTTCCTGTGCCCGGAGGACTTAAAAGAGGTAACCCGGAGGTTTTAAAAGAGGTGCCCGGAGGTCTTGGTGATCATGCCTGAAAGTCTTTCACAATCACATCTAAGAAAATCTCACTGAATGCTCAAATTCAAATGTCAAAATTTCAAATAGTCAATGTCATGCATGAAATGTGAATGTCATGCGATGTCAATGCATATGCCCCTGATGATGCATGTGCAAGTACCCATGAATACTGTACACATTTTACGACACGATGCAGATGCAAAACTTAATAAACATGCGAATGTTCATGAATGATGCGAATGTTCCCAATTTTTTCCTGATCTTGGTTTAGCTTTTCAAATTGTTTTTCCTCTTCGAAACAGAGTGTATCCTGAAATGCTCGTGCCTCGTACGAGATCAACCTTTTTCTTCACTTTGGAACTATCGCTTTACCCCGATAGTTTTTCAAAATTTTATCAACTGGAGTCCGAGCCAAATGTTCATTTCTCCTACCTCAATAGTTCCATACCTCTGGGCCAGAAGAACCTTCGTCTTATGCCAACATCAGAAATGGTTTCTTCCAAAAATATTTTCATTTATCTGCTTTTGCTTGCTTTTTTTTTTTTTTAAATGTTTGCTTATTTACTGAAAACTTTTGAGCTGAAAATGTCATCCTCATGTTGTGATATCCAAATCTCTTGAAGATTGACGATCACTGTTATAAGTTTTTCTGAGTGTCCATTCGGCTTTTTCAAATTAAGTCGAAAGGTTTGGTACAACAAGATTTTGATTGATCCAAGGAGACTTCGCAACAGGAAAAATGTATATCCTTTTTAGACTCACAAATAGAACAGATTTTATAGAACATGATTTTTTGAGCTCAAACAAATTCAATCTTCTTTTAGTTTCCAAATTATGGCGTTTTGACAAACGTCAAGACTAGCTGGGATGTTCAAACTGGAAAGTTAATTCTGGAAAGAAAAACGGTCTCAGTTTTTAAAGTCAACCCTCCAAACGAGAGTTGACAGTTTTGGGATATTTTGGAATTCCCAAATGTTCCTTAACTTCTTCAAAATGACCTCTTATTTCGTTATGACATCGACAATACCATAAGCAGCACCGAAATTCTCCCATTTTACTCTAGACTGCCCATGTCGGGTTTTCACCCTAGAGTCTCCTTCTTTCCATTTTTTCAAAAAATTTTTTTTCATTAAATGTTTCACCATGCATTCAAGAAATCAAGACTTATCCAAAAAGGATTTTTAACCAAAAGGAGACCGAAGTCTCATGCATTTCTCTAAGAATAAACTCATCAATTTAAATGACCATGCTCGATCAAAATGGTCTTTTTCAGGTATGTAATGTAGGCCGAGGTTCGAGGTACTGAAAGAAAAGGTAAATAGGCCCAAACATGTGTTTAAGGTGATCAAATCAAGGATAATTTCATGAGGAGGATTCTTTTCGAAACATTTGTCTTTTCTGAGCCTTCTCTTTATTCGATGATTTTCATCTGTTCTTTTCTTCCTTTTCTGTTTTTTTGCTTTCCTTTTTCTTTTTATCTCCCTCTTTTTTTTTTTTTTTTTGCATTTCTATTTTGACAAGGTGAGCCTGTAGTCATTTGGAAGCTCAAATTTCTCTTTGATTCAAGACATTCTTTTTTTTTCGTTTTTGAACCAAGACTTCACTATCTGTGACCTTTAAAAAAAATCCTTCCTCGCATTTGCCCCCTAGTGTGGAGGGTGATCCTTGACCGGGGTTGAAAGAACGAAAGTATTCATTAGGCTCAAAAGGGGTAGCAAAAGGATATTTTCTATTTTGTGAAAGGATGATGAAAGATGGTCATTTTTCATCTCGAACACAAGCACGTAAATCGAATAGTCATTCCCTAGAGAAAAATAATGAAAATGTTTTTTCTTTCTTGAAACCATCTTGAATTTCATAAATGCATGATGTCACACTTGTTTTTCATTTTTCTTTTCTCTTTTTTTTCATTTTTTTTCTTTTTTTGATGCATGCTCCGAAAATTACTTCATCTTTATCCACCACGTGTCCTCCGTATCTACAAATGATTCACCATTTGATTGGTCATGAGAATTCGTATCATAACGAGGAACACCTCGAGTCTTTTTTGCTCTCCGAAGGGACAAGAAAGAATATGGCTCGAAAACAGCTTTTTTCTAGAAACACGAGAAAATCAGGTTTAATCATTGTTACCCGAGACGTTTATCATGAAGGGACGTCTGGGCAACTCTTGTTTTGTGGTTACGGAAAAGGATGTGAATGGTTTTGGAATAACCTTGACACACATCAATTTATCATAATCCAGATTCTTGAAAAAGGTTTCACTTGTTTGAGACACAAAAAGCTCGGATTTTTTTCAAAAAGTTTGTTCCATTGCTCATAACCTAAACTAGGATCTGCATTTTCCTTATTGCACTGACTATGGTTTCTGAAATTCAACAATATATTACTGCAAGCATTGGTTTTTTCAAACTCAAAAGATTCAAGCATGGGCAAGTTCGAAAGAGAGATGGAAGGATGTTGGGTCATTTCTAACATTGATCATCAAAAATCTCAAGATATCTCATCATTTCTTAACGTGAAGAAAGACTTTTTTCTTTTAAGAACACATTCTTCAAAATCAAGAATTTCAAATTATCATTAAAACACAATAAACACAAAGCATTTGAAATTTGAAATTTATTTATTTCATGTGGATGCAAACATAAGACAAGTGCTTTCATGATGAGGCATAGAACTACATGCATATTCCTTGATGCTTGTCGACATGCTTTTAAAGGTAACCATTCTCATCCTCCAAACCCGTGGCGAAGAAACCGATTTATGGCAATGCGGATTTCCACTGTTCGACTAGCTCTGGAGTCAAAATGCCGTCATGGACAAAAACCTTCAATCTTTTCCTTCAGTTGTCTGCATGCTTCAGTTGTCTGCATCTTTCAGTTTTCAAAACTAAACCGATTTTTTTTTATTCCTCAAGTGTGCTTCATGATACATGAGCTATGAATGTCGTGAATGTAACACGATGCCCATATGATGCATGTAAAGAATAAACAAATTAATGCATGAGTATGTACAATGAGTGACCATGTATGTCACTAATGCAAGACCTTATTGTTATGAATGCAATCACGATGTCGATATGATGCATGTAAAGAATATATAAAATGATATACTGGTATATACAGAGAACGATCATGTATGTCACTAATGTATTCTACAATGAATGACCATACATGTTATGATTGTAATATGATGCGAATTTGATTTGTCTAAAGAATAAACAAATTAATGCATGAATATATACAGAAAACTATTCATGATTTGGACTGAACTTGGTCATTCAACAATTTATTGCACAAACTTTGATCTCCAAATTCAATCCGCAAAATTTTTTGTTTTTTTTTTTGTTTTTTTTTTCTTCGTAAAAATAAAAATATTATAAAAAAACCAATTTTTATCAAAAACTTTTGTGGTAGTGGGTCTTATTACGGCACAAATGTCCGAGTATTTATTCAACACTACCGGTTTACAATTCTCATTTAATCAACAACAAGTGTTTATGCAATTTATCAAATGAGATTATTATCACCGTGAAATCAAAAATACAACTATAAATGTACATGCTTTATTTACAAATGCATCAATGCATAAAATGTACGAGATGTATGAAAAGAACGAATTTTTATATTTACAAACTCAAAAAGTTAACGAACATTTGCTCCGACAGTATCAACTTATTTAAGCATCACGGTGCCTTCGGAGCGAAAAATGAAACTTATTGCGGGTAGCACGGTGTACGTTCATCATTACCCGATTTACAGTGTTTGTTCGGAGTGTAAACAAATAGCGAAAGATCACAATGTTCCTTCCTAATTTCGAGGATATCCGATCGGGAATTCGATATGGCTCAACTCAAGTTCACTACATGAGGTTGAGTTAGAATCTAAAAGGCTCCAAATTGCTCCTTACTGTCGCCCGTGAAGGCTAGTAAGGCATCCCGATTTAAACGGGTTCAATTTGTTGAAGTATATTTTCTAGGCTTATGCGGAGGTTATTACCTCACGAAAGCGTAGGTACTTTATTACTCCGAAAGTGTTTCGCTAGCCCATGCGGAGGTTATTGCCTCTCGAGAGCGTAGGTACTTTACTTCCACCTAAAAGGATAAAGCTCGGGTACAGAGCTTATGTATGAAATGTACGTGCTCGTGTGTGAGAAGGAACAAGCAAACCTTCGACTATTCGTCTACGACTCTTTATTCTAAACATTCCACGATTTAAAAAAAATAAACGACATAAAAACAATATGAATCAAGAATTAACAAATATCAAAGTGTAATTGCAAGCAAAATAAAAATAAAGAAAGAAAGAAAGTAAAGAGAATTAAAATTAAATACCGATTAAATCCATTAATTCGAGATTTTAAAACAACACATGATCAATTTGTGGCTCGACTCTCAAAGGGTCACCAGTGGAGTCGCCAAGCTGTCATAACGGTTTTTTTTACCGCTAAGATGAATTTTGAAAACGCAAAAAATGGAGTCGCCACCAATCTTTTTGTTAGGTGTGATTGGCCACCTATTAAACCGATTTTAGTAAAACATTTTAAAAATAATTAAAACATTTTGTAAAACCAATTTCGAAGTCCGCGCTTTGAACCAGAGTAAAAACAAAATTGGGTTCGGGAGTCGGTTACGTGCGGGGAAGGATTAGCACCCCCGCAACGCCCGTTTAGAAAACGGTACCATTTAATCACGTGTTATCTTTAATCTCGATTTAATGGACTTAACATCACTATTTAAAAAGAATTCTTTTTTCTTTTCTTTTTTTATTTTATTTTATTAAAAAACATGTTTATTATTTTTTTGATTTTTTTTGAACTGTTTTTAATTTTTAAAAATCGAAAGTGAACATAAATTTATTATCGAAAATACTCATTAAATATTCCCGACACTCTCGGTGGTATTTAACGAGATCTTCTCACCTCAAGATATCTTAGGAATCACAACCGTGATATCTTTCGAATTCCGTCGTCGGCAATTTACATCCATTTTTTATTCAAATGCGTATGATGCGAATATTTAAATATCGGATGCATACGGCTTAACATATAA
Source organism: Fremontodendron californicum (assembly GCA_030761205.1). Lineage (NCBI taxonomy): Eukaryota > Viridiplantae > Streptophyta > Magnoliopsida > Malvales > Malvaceae > Fremontodendron > Fremontodendron californicum. The sequence continues at coordinate 5,649,557 of JAULJL010000025.1, read as the reverse complement.
CTATAAAATTAAACATGCGAATCGTAATATTAAAAACACGAGCATGGCAAAATATTGAGCGCAATAAATATTCGCTCTTTATTCATTTTTTTTTATTTCCACTTTTTTTAAACGAAAACGAATTTTTTTATCGAGCATGTCGCTAAATACTCCCACCACTCGTGGTGATATTTAACGAAATTCTCGCACCTCAAGATATCTTAGGAATCACTACCGTGACGTCCTTCGAATTCCGTCGTCGATAATTTACATTTATTAAAAAAATCTTTTTTTTTGAAAGTTAAAATGCTTTTAATAATTTTTAAAAACCGAAACCGAATAATAAAAAATACGTCGAATACTGAGCAAAAATAAATAAACAAAAATAGTAATAAATAAAGAAATTAAAATCATACCAAAAATGTCGAGAATCCGAAAATTAAAATGTCGGACTTGATTTTCGTAAAATCACCTGAAAAATGTCAAAAATCAAAACTTCAAAAAAAAATAGATAATCGTAAATTTTTTTTAAATTTTTTTCTCTTTTTTTTATTTAATTTTTCCCTTTTTTTATTTTTAGAATTTTATCTTTTTCTTTTTTATTTTAAATTTTTTTTTCTTTATTTTTCTTCTTTTTTTTTTTATTTTTTAATTTTTATTTTAAATTTTTTTTATTTCATTTTTTCCTTTTTTTTTCTTTTCTTTTTTTCTTTTCTTCTTTCTTTTTTTTTATCTTTGGCCCAAAACCAGGCCTGGTTCTGGCCTGGCCCAGCTTTATCTTTTTTTTTGGGGGGGAGGGGGGACCCGCGCGGACCCCGGGTCGGATCCGGGTCCAAGCGCGGATCCTCCCCGCGTTAAACGGCGCCGTTTCGACGCCTCTTTTTTTTGACCCGGGTCGGGCGCGCGGACCCCGGGTCGACCTGCGGGTCCACGCGCAGACCCTGGATCGAAACGGCGCCGTTTCAGCGCCGTTTAGTTTTTTTAAAAATAAACGGGTGACCCGCGCGGACCCCGAGTCGACCCTCGGGTCCAGGCGCGGGTCACCTTGACCCGGTTCAGGGGGCTATATAAGCTTTTTTTTTTAAATCATTTTTTCTTTTTTTTTTCTCTTCTCTCTTTCTCTCTTTCTCTCCTCCCACAGAAACCCCCAGCCCAGAATCCGACGGTCGGAGCGCCGTGTCGACCGCCGCACTCCGTCGCCGGCCGCCGCTCACCGGCGGCCGATGGGCTAAAAAATAACCTTTTCCGAACCGCCCGGATCTCCTCTTCTCGGATTCGGGCTCCGTTTTGCCCGAATCCCCACCGAGATCCGTAGATCTAGGTTTTTGAAATTTTTTTTGGCGATGGTTTGATTTTTGTTTTGCAGGTATTTTTTTTTGGTTGTTGTGTGGGTTGCGAATCGTAAGGGGGCTCAGATCTGGGTTTTTTCCCAGGGGGAGTCCGGATCTGGATTCTCCTCCCCCCTTTTTTGAGGATGCTTTGATAAAAAAAAAGGGGGGGTCCGATTTGGGGTCTCGGACCCCGGATCTGTTTTTTTTTTTGTGAAAAGGGGGGTCCGAACCTGGTTTTTTTCGAATCTGGGGGCCTCCTCCCTTCCTCTCCTTTTTTTTTTTTGCTGGTGATGGGGGCTTTATGGAGGGGTTGAGGGGTGGTGTGAGGTTGAGTGTGCATGTGGGTGGCGTGTGGGGATGGGTTGGCTGGTTGTAGGGTTGGTGGTGGGGGCAGTTTAGGGTTGGTAGAGGCGGCAGGGCAGGGGTAGGGTGGCTGGTGGCAGGGGATAGGGTTTCAAGGTAGGGTTTGGGGAAATGGGCCAGTGGGCCTGGGTTGATGGGTTTGGGCCCAAATTGGGCTGGGTTTGTAGATTGGGCCTGCTGAATAGCAGGCCCGGTTCGCATCTGGCCCGGGTCGGATTCGGATCCGACCCGGACGAAAATTGGTTATTACATTTTTAATTATCATTTTAAATATACTATTTAAATTATCATTTTAAAAATTAATAATATATATTAAATTATGATTAAAGTATAATTTTAATTTTTATAATAAAACATTATTTATTGAATTCAAAAGTAAATTAATCATTTTATAGATATTCTTTACATATATTTTTAACTATTTTACCTAAACAAACAATATAATAATATTCGTTATTTATTTCATTCAATAAATCAAATTATATAATATTTATTTCTCTTTATTTTATTTCCATCGAATAAACATTTTATTTTTTTTATATTTCATTCAGCAAATCAAAAATAATATTAACTTATTTTCCACGTCCAGATGGAGCTTCGTGTGCTCTTCTGCTACCAGATAAACAATATGAGGAAATGTTAGTAATAAATTTGTGAATTTTTTTGATTTTTTTAATAAGATATCAATATTTTTTTTTACGTAACTTTTTTTTTCCAATTATAATCATGAAAACCCATTTCAATGTTTTTTTCCCATGTTATTAGTAATATCTATACATTTTTACAAATCTAATGATACTCATATTGTATATTTTTTTTCAATGTTATTCTTATTTTATCTATAATATTATTCTTTCTCTATTATAATTATTTTTTACCTCATCAAATTCTAATATTCAAAATTTCTTTCTAAACAATATTTATCCAAACAATACAATTACATTGAATTGATGCATTTTAAAATACTAGCATTTTAAATTTGTTTAAAATTTTAAACTTACTCATCCAAATGCAGTGTTTGGATGAGGAATTTTAAAATTTTGAATATTTTTGAAATGCTAGTATATTAAAATGGAATCAATTCAAAATACTAGCATTTATAATTGTATTGTTTGGATAAATATTTTTTACAAAGAAATTTTAAATATTGGAATTTGATGAGGTAAAAAAATAATATTAGAGATAAAATAAACAAAATATTGATAAAATTATGCAATATGAGTGTCGTTAGATTTGTGAAAATATTTAGATATTACTAATGACATAAGAAAATAATAAATGATTTTTGAAATGATTTTTCGTAGTTAGAATTGAAAAAAAATAAAAATTGCGTAAAAAAAAGAAACATAATAAATGTTAATATCTTATTAAAAAATCAAAGAATTTCACAAATTCTACCTCTATAGGTGGAATTTGGAATGAAAATTTGAGCCTTCTAAAATTTCTCTTTCAAATTTCAAAATTTTTGAAAATTCTAATTTTTATTTTACCAAACAAAGTAATTTAATTTTAAATTTTGAAAGTCTCTACAAATGAAATTCCTTTTTGAAATCTCTCATCCAAACACACCCTTAATGTTTGAGCAATCTTGATTGAGTTTTTATTTCTAAATATAAATAAATATGGTAGTTTATTTTTTGTTTATCTATATATAACTGATCAGGTTACAGGATATTATTAAATTTAGGCAAATTGAGATCGAGAGTTTAAGCCTAAGTTTGTGGATGAGTTGGAACGAGTTTTTTAATTTTAATTTTGAGTTTGTTTTTCGTTAAATTGACAGCAAAAATTTTTAATTTCATAAATAAAATTAAAAATTATCATATATCTTATTTTAAAATTTTTTATATTTTAATATATCTTAAAAATATATATCTAAAACCTTTGCTGATAATAAATGAGATGATTTTTTTTTTAATTTATCAACTTGGATTTTCCTTCAACTAAATATTATTATAGTTTCCAATTTTCGACATGAGTAATGGAATTTAATTAGCTCTTTCTGGAGCTCCTTATTTAGCCCAGCCCAGCCCCTTAATTTTGGTTACCTTTGTTTGAAATCATAACAGTAATGACTAAAGAGAGCAATTAGCAAAATTATTTTGCATTAGTGAGACAGACAGCAATGCACTTTTTATCTCTAAAGTCTAAACACAAAAAGCTTTAAGAGGAGAACAATATTTCGCAGGAAAAAAGGTCATCAAAGATAAGAAGAGGACGGAAGGCAAAGCGAAATTCAAAAACCAAGCAAGCAGAAAATAATACTCAAATATCAGTCAAAAAAGTCGACTACGTCTTCAAAAACAAACCAAAATAAACAGCAACCCACTCAAAGGTTCTTTCCCATTTCTCTTGAACCCATGAAAATGATGACAATTATATAAACCGAGAAAAAAAAAAGAAGCATGTAGGACAACATAGCACTTTTTATACATAGCTTTGAAATCAAAGCTATTGAATTTTTGGTGGGACAGCATTGTGCTTTGTTTTTGCTTGAAGTTGAAGAAGAAGAAAAAGAAAATAACGATGATGATAGTGATAGCGATGCATGAGGAGAAGGAAATTCAAGGAAGTAATTTTGATCATATATACTTCTAGAATGTGCTTGCGTTCGCATACTATTTTTTTTCTAGCAGTAAACTTTCACATATTTATCTATCTATTTTAAAGAGTGATTAATTAGTACTCATCAATTAACAAAATACGTAATTCAGCTATCTTCTACAGCTTATAAAAGTTAAAATTTAGAATTAAGCATAAAGGGCTATGTTATCAGTGCACTATGAATGAAGGTTGAATTTTGACATTTTATTTTTATTTGATTAAATTGTGTCATTGTATTTCAATTTTTGATTGAATTTTGTTACTGTATTTTTATTTTTAGTGTAATATGGATTGCTCTATTAATTTCTGTTCTTAATTTGGCTAGAAAAATATCACTTATTGTAATCGGTTTGGTGAGCTATATATTATTTTCTTTTATATAAATATAATTCGCTTTACTTCTCCAATTACAAATAGAAGTACACTTGCGTTTTAACATGACTTGATATACACCATTGTTAAACAAATTTTTGGAAAAGTCAAGTATTTATTACATATTATATGTAATAATTAAATGATAAATATTTATTTCAACAATTCATTAATGATTATTATAATAAATAATTGATTTTTTCTAAAAACTTGATTACGTGACATGATTTGAATAGAATGAATATATGCTAACGTAGAATAATCGTTTCATACAATCCTTTCTCATAATAATTGACATCCTTTACTTGCATTAAGATTTTCTCCGAAATTTTTGTAAAAAAAAAAAAAAAAATACAAATATATAGGCCTTTTTACTCAATGTGTTGACACATAAGGTCGTATATCAATATTTTTCAATTTGCATTTCCTTTGGACTCTCTTATTGCATTAAACCCTTTTTTTCTCAGGCTCGCTGGTTAACTAGAAGAAAATAAGTGCCATCGCTTTCGTTGATTTTTCCATTGTCTTTTTCTAATTATAGTTAATTTTTGTTGAACTTTGTTGCACCTATAATCGAACCATGCATTAATAGGTACTAGCTTATCTTCATGAGTTGGTACAGCCTTTTAATTTTTATATGTTATCGCAAATGCATCCATTAATTTGCAGTTGATGAAAAATGATATATATAATAATTTATCATTATCTTTATTTTCCTTTCATTTATTTTTTTTTTATTTCAAAAAAAAATTCTTTTTCTTTTCTTCTTTATCTTTTTCAACTCCTTCGAAAAGAGCTTTAGCACCAATATTCAGAAAAAAATATATAGTAAATATATACTTCTTGTATTAATTATATTCTTCTTTAATAAGATTTCACATTTATTTTTGAAAAAAATAAATAAAAAGATAGTGGCAGATAATAGATAATATTATATCCCGGAAATGAAGGATGACTAATAAAACATAAAAAATTGGGGGGGGGGGGGAAATACCAAAGGCTAGAAAGTACAAACCCAAAACCAAAAGCCACTACAAAAAAAAAATTAAAAATTAAAAACGTAAAAGACCAAAATCACAAATAATGATGGTGCATTCTGTTTTACAAGTCCAAACTCTGAGGCTTTAAGCTATAAACAATGTATATATATATATATTTACATAAAATAATCATTGATATCCAAACTCTCTGGAATTTCAAACTTGAGCAAGCTGCTGAATCTTTCTATCTCCTCATCGGTACTGCTGCCGTTGATGAATGTAGATGATGTATTCAAAGGAGTTGGACTTGATATCGGCGTTGACCTCAAAGAATCAAAGCTAAAATTCTGGCTGCCATCCTGTGATTGGAAGTCCGAATTTTCAGATACAAGGGGAAATGTTGGATTTGGGCTACAGTGCGCATAATTTGGTTGCGAAACAAATGCATTAGTCAAATTTTCTTGGGAATTTGGGTAGCTGCAGTTTATCATATTGGAAGAAAACCTTTCACCAGTGGCTTGCAGGAGTTCTGTTTGGCTTAGCACCGAAGTACAAGGAATAGTAGATGTGGTGCAAGTTGAAGCATTTTGAATGGGAGCTTGAACTTGAAGCTGACTTGGTTGTAACGTGGGAACTAGATTTTGTTGAGAATTGGAAAGCTGGTTTTGCTGGAGATATTGTAGCAGTATTTCTGGGTTTTCTTGTTTCAACGATGAGAGGGTGTTAGCTAGCCTTAGCAGTTCAGGATTTAGGAGAGCTTGTGTACCTAACAAGTTTGACACATTGAGAAGAGATTGGTTGCAGCACAAAGTTGAGCTGAGAATGGAGGAAAGGTCAAGAAAATCAAGGCGTTGAGCATGTGTCACAGGATCAATTCCATTTCTTAGAAGCCTTTTCCTGATATGAGTGTTCCAGTAATTCTTGATTTCATTGTCGGTCCTGCCTGGCAAGCGAGCTGCAATAGCCGACCACCTGAGAAAGGAAAATGTGTAAGGTTCAAGGTCATCAATCGACATGAAAATGATTACCGAACAATATATATATATATATATATATATATATATGCTTTATTAGGTTTTAATGAAAAATTGAAATTAGATAGAAGAAAATTTGTAACCTACTTGTTTCCTAAAATACTGTGTAGTTGAATTATAGTCTCTTCTTCTTCAAACGAAAACCTTCCTCTTTTGATATCAGGTCTAAGGTAGTTTGCCCATCTGAGACGGCAACTCTTTCCACATCTTTGGAGCCCTAAACAGTTCAAATAAAAGCATCATCATCAGAGCATGAAACACAATAAAAATATTTAAATGATCATTGCGCAGATACGAGAGAAATAATTTTATACCAGCATTCTTAGGGAGTTTACGCCAGTTTCCGGGGCCATGAATCTGAATATAATTACTAAGCATAAGATCTTCCTCGGGAGTCCAGGGACCTTTCTTGAGGCCATTATTCTTGTCGCAGCAAGGTGTTCTCCCCATTGATTTTCCTTGAAAAAGAAAAAGAAAACGAAGTATGCAAATGTAACGGATGGTGAAGTTTACGTGAAGGAGTGAGATGGCTAGCTAGAAGAGAAGATGGAGAAAAGTGTAAGGGGTGGATCCAAAGTAACGATGACCTCCATATATATAGTTGGAAACAGGAAACAGGAAACAAGAAGAAGCGTTACCAAGATTGAAGTCAATGGAATTTGGCGCCGGCCTTCAGACACGTACCTGTTCCTCTACGTATTACATATGTACGTTCATATATAACACTATTTATCCATTAATTTATGTTGTATAAATGCACATGAAATTAAGTATAAACTAATTAATTATGCCATGATAGTAGGTCCATAAATATACTATAGTATATGAAAAAAATATTATATATTTATATATCCCTATTCACCATGAATACCTTACTTGCAAAGAATATATATGCTCTAAATCTATCTTGTAAGTATAATATAGTAAAAACTGTGTTATCATAGTTGAAGTTGAGTAAAATGCACTAATTATTCATGATTTTTGAATAATATATTTTACGTTTAGTTGTGACCTTTAAAGTTCAACTTTTGGATCTATAATTTTTAAAAATGTTCCAAATCCATTAATTCAGTTATGTTAGTATCACTAGACTTGTTCACAGGTTGGACAGCCCGTCCGGCCCGTATTAGGTCAGATTTGGGCAAGTCTTTTAGTGATCCGGGCCGATCCGATCCGGCTCGGATCACTGTTCATCTGATAAAAAAATAATATTTTTTAAATTTAATTTTAAAAATATATAGAAAAAAAATAATATATATTTTAATATAGTGAACAGTAAATATGGACCGGCGGGCCGACCCGGCCCTATCCGACTCAGATCCAGGCCTGGACAAAAAAATAAAAAAAAATTCGGACCGCGGCCCGACTCTTATCACGAGACATCTACGTAGGATAAGATTTCGAGCTCAAAAATCAAACATCCTGCTCGTAGACATTCATGTGAAAGTGCATGTGGTGCTGAGATGGCAAATTATGCATCATTAACTGACGAGAATGGATGAATTTAAAAACTTTTAAAAGATCATAAACCCAAAAATTGAATTTTAAAGATATCACAGATAAAAATAAAATCTTGCACAAAGATCATGATATGTGCTGTAATTTATTCATTTGAAGTTTTTATTAAACTCATTAAGCACTCAAATTAAATAAATTTCAATTTTAACCCACAAGGGATTAGGTTAGCTGGTAAGGAAGGAGTTTTTTTTTTTTTTATTTTTTTTGTCAATCCGCATTCAATCCTTGTAGAGAACATTTCAGGAGTAAAATCCTAAATGCACTAGACAGAGGCAGATATGGGGAGTGCACATTCAAGATCGTTCAGAGAGATAATTATGATCAAATCAAAATTCCTAACCTTATTACTATAAAATTTTAATTTTAAATTAATTGAGATCAATTTAGAATATATATATATATATTAATAAATAGCAAGATTTTTTGAAATTATGTAGATGATTTTTTTTAGATGGAAATAGATGGTGGTGTGATATAAAGCTATTATTATTTATTTGATCATAATTGCCAATGTGAGTACTAAAAGTCAAAGCAATTATGATTGATGCAAAATGTTGATCCCCATTGAAATTTTAACTTCAATCAATTCATAGATTATATCTTGAGATATATATTTTTTCTTATGCTGATTTGTTATAGCATCTACAACTTCCCTATCTAAACATTTTGACAATGGCTTGCCACCATTTTGTTATTAAATTGATTGGTTGAATTATTAGAGGTCCTTAATTTGAACAAGTAATTTACATTGAGTGTAGAAAAATGTTGCTAACTAATTTACCATGAAACGAAATTGGATAATAGTGATAAATGATAAGTACGATCTTAGCTTGACCGTATTTGTGCATCTGAAAGTTGATAATGATTGGACGGTAAGGTAGTTAAAGCATGCTATCGACAATAGAAGAAAATTTGACACAGTGTTCATTGTCCATTGAATTATTTCCACATAAAAGTGCTCATCTACGTTAGCTTTCATCAGCAATTTGGTCTAATCACTACAAAACTTTCCATATAACCATAAGTAAATCACATTAATATTCTTGACGTTTGCAAATTGATTAAATGTCTATTTGGATCAATGGTTAGATTCGTTTTCGTGAAATTAAAAATAATAATGACAATGAAATTAATTAATTAATGTATTGATGAAATTGAGAATTATTGTAGTGAAATTAAAATTAATTGTGAAATATGTGTTTGAATAAAAAAAAAACAGTTACGATGAGATGAGAATGAAAGATTATTATTAAAGATACTATTCTTTAAATGTATTAATAACTTATTTTTTATATATGTTTTAATGTTATTTATATCATTTAAAATTTTGAAAATTTTATTTAACTAAAATATTGAAACATGTCATTTTACATTAAAATAATAATTATAATTTTAAGTATTAAAAATTATAAAAGTAATTTGAGATATTTAATACGTATTTAAAGAAATAATACTTATAACAATTATAAATATTATTTAATAATATTGAACATATCAATATAAAATATATAACAAAATTTGTGGTCTTGCTTAATTTTGACAATTGTTACTCTAAAAAGGGTGAAAGGGCGCGTAAGCTGCGTTTTGTTGAGAAGCTAGCATTAAGGCCAGCACTGCAGCTAGGAAACTCAATTCAAAGACATTGAAAATCAGGTGCATAATTTCATCCACCCTATCTAACCTAACAAGATTTGGTCAAATGCTTTTATATTATCTTTATAATTTTGTGCTAAGGTCAAAGCCCTGTTGCTTTCTTCCTTGCCTTTGCATTCATATATTTTTTATTATCCCTCAGATATTGTTCTTGGGGTACAACAACATATTGTTAGGAATATATATTTTACAAAATATTTTTTATTAATTTTAGAAATAAAATTAAGAGAATAAAAGGTAAGGTAAATAATATTTTAAGGGGAGTAGATAAATATAAAAAATTTGATTTTGAAATTGATTTTGTTTTATATTTGGGCTCTTCAGATATATTGGTTTTATTTTATTTTTTTGGAGCTTTTGTGTTAAAAGAGAAATTTTTTTTGTATTAAAAAGAAAAAACCAAGAGAGCAAAGGAAGAAGATTGAGAAATCAAAAAATTTTAAAAGAAATTTCAAAACACAAATGTGAAAAGACAGAGAAAAAAATAAATTTTTTCAAATTCTAATTTCACATAGTTAAAAACTATTCTCTTCTGACTTTGCCTAACAAACTATTCATTTGTTCTTTGATATTGGGAAAGGATTTAGAATCAGAAAAAAGAGTTCACACGTTACTTGTGCAAATCGAGAGTAGGAATAGCGAAAAAGGTCTTTCAATGTGAATATTATATAGTCAAGACTCAATGAAAAAATTCCGAAAAATTATAATCTATTGATTAATTACTTTGTTATTATGCAAATAATATTATTTAACATGATATTTTCACAATTGTATATGTTAATTTATTTAAATTAAATTTTAAATTGGACAATATCACAAGCTTACACAATTTTGGATATAAAACGTCACGCATAATAAAATGTTAAATAGATAGCTAACGTTATTTCAATTTTGTCACATAATGATATAAATTTGTGATATAAAAAACACACGTCATTGAATAAATTATCACAAATAACCAAATTTCTTGTAGTGATACGAAGTAGGTTTGTTGTTAATACAAAAGGTTCATATTAATGTATTATATTTATGTTTTAGATGGGTGACATTAGGATTATTTGATATCATTTTTTGTTGAATGATGGTGGCTTTGTTAATTTATGGTGGTTTATAATTTTTTTATATTTTGGTTAGTCTCAACCCTTTAGGTTGTAGCAAGATGGGTGGTCTATCATAATGTTTCTCTCTTGTTTTTTCTTTCTTTAATTTTTATAGAATTTTTGTAAACTCTCGAAAAGAGTGGTATAAGAATTTTCTTGTAAATTCATCGATTAATTTCTCTTGATCCTATGTAAATTTACTGGTATAGTTTATCTACATTGAATTAGATATAAATGACATTTAATTAATCTTAAATAACTATCATCGATTAATTTCTCTTGATCATATGTGAATTTACTGATGTAGTTCATGTTTACATTGAACTGAATCATAAATGAGATTTAATTAACTCTTAAATAACTATCGGAGTTATTAAATTTCATAGTTATTGATTTTACTTCAATCTTATTCTTGAGTTAATTATAATTTCATATTTGTAAATGTTTATTCATTTGAGTTGTTAATTGGTGAGATTTATTCGCAAGTCAATAACTTGGTGAAGATATTTATAACTAGTGAAAGTTATTAATTAACAATATGAAATTCGTACAATATATCTCTTGACGGATTTTCAATACTTGATCATTGAATTTTCTGGACAAAGTGTAAGTGTGTCAATAATAATTATGAATTAAGTTTCGTAATAAGATTATTGAAATGATTATTAGATAAAACCAGTAAAAGTCAAGGCACAAGATGTAATTAAATTGTGTTGCAACCGTTTTTAGCCTTGGTCGGATCCAAACCCGACCTGCGCCATCTGCAGGCCCAATGTCAGGGCAGCCCACCCAGGCAGCCAAGACACCAGGCCTGTTGCCTGGCCTCCATTCCCATCACGCCCATTCCCATCAGGCCTAAACCTTAGCAAACCATAAACCTAGCAACCCTAGCCTTCGGCAGCCACCCCCAGGCAGCCATCCCCCCAACCACAGCCACTCCCCTTGGTAGCCACCATCATTTCTCCAGGTAGCCATCCCATTCACGCCACCCCAAAAAAAGACTTGCCACAGACCCTAACCCACTAACCACACGTACACACAATCCCGATCCAGCCAAAACCAACCCCAAAAGCAAGCCTCACATCCTAGAAGATCTGTGATCTTCTTGGAACCGGGATTCAAAACCCCATAAAAGGGGGCATCAGAAGAAAAAGATTTTTTTTACGGAGCCCAAGAAAAAAAAAACAAGAAAAACAATCCCAAAAGCAACAATCACTAGTCAAGAAAAAAAAAAACAATAACAAAAAAAAAAAACAAAGCCAACAAAAAAAAAAATGAAGATTTTGTTTTTGGTTTCAGATCTGGAGTTTAGAGCGATTCGAATCGCTCGTGTTGGGTTTAGGTTTAGTAAGAGTCATCGGAGGGGTTTTGGCCAAGGTCAGCGGAGGTTTTGAGGGATCGAAAGTGGAAGAGTTTCGAGGTTTTGGGCTAAAATCTACGATTTAGGATTTGGTTTCGGTCAACACTAGTGGAGAGGAGAAGAAACCGATCATTTTGGGCCCTTATCGGATCGGAGAGGAGCTCTGGCACAACGAGGCAGGACGGTCGGCACGGAGGTCCGGCGCCATTTTTTGGGCTGGTTTGAAGAGAGAAAGAATAGGGTTTTGGGTTAGAGAGAGAGAGTTCTGAATTTTAAAAAAAAAAATCATTTATTTTACTTTTATAACGGTGAAAACGCACCGTTTCACTTAAAGGAAGCCAGGATCCGCGCGTCCACCTAACCCGGGTCCGAAACCTGCGCACCCGACCAGCTCATAAAAAAAAGACAAAAAGCCAAAACGACGTAGTTTTGGTATATATATATAAAGAGAACGGGCAGGATCCGCGCGGGTCACTAGGAGAGGATTCGACCCGCGTAGCTGACCCGGTACGGGCCAGAAGAGAAGGAAAAATGGAGAAAAAAGAAGAAAAAAAATGAAAAAAATGAAAAAAAAAAAAGAAAAAAAAAAGAAAAAAAGAAAAGAAAAAGAAAAAAAATTTGGGCCCAAACCCTCTTTGCCATCCGTTGGACTTCCTAGCCTACCCAGCCCAGGTCCAAACGCCATCAAACTCGAGCCCGACCTCAGGCCCAATTAGGTAATGTAGCAACGGTTTTTTGCCCGGGTCGGATTCGAATCCGACCCGGGCCACTCGCAAACAGGGCCTGCTATTCAGCAGGCCCGATCCACAGGCCCATCAGGCCTGCTGTACAGGCCCAATTTTCTGGCCCAAACCATGCCCAATTTTCTGGCCCATTTCCCCTAACCAGAAACCCTAGCCCCAACCTAACCCTAACCTGCCACTAGCCTAGCCCCTGCCACCAGCCACCATCACCCCCGACAGCCCTCTGCCACACGCCACCCTCACCCACACTCAACCAGCCACCCACTCCACCCAACCCAACCCCAAACACTCAACCCCCCTCCATAAAACAAAGCCCCCAACACAATCACGAAAAGAAGCCAGAACCACCGATTCGGAGACCCCTCACCCGGATTCAGACCGCTCCCAAAAAAGACCCCCACTGATTCGGATCTCCCCAGGAGGAGGAACCCACCAAAAAACCCAGGTCGATCCCCACCAAACCAAAAAAAATCCCTGCAAAACACAAAAACCAAACAGCAAACACAGAAGAAAAAATCAAAAAAAAAAAAAAGAAAAAAAGGGGAAGAAAAGTCGAAGAGTCCCCTTTAGATCTACAGGATTCGGCTCCGTTTCGGGCAAAACGGACTCAGATCTGAAATTTGGGAACCACCGGCCGCCGGCGAGGCACAACGACCGGCGCGGTGGCCGGTCGCCGGATACTGGGAATCTGGTGAGGGGGCTGGGAGAGAAGAAGGAGCAAAAAAAAAGGAAAAAATGAAAAAATCAAAAAAATGGAGCTATTTATAGACCCCTAACGCGGGTCGAGGTGACCCGCACGTCGACTCGCAGGTCGACCCGGGGTCCGCGCGAGTCACCCGCCTTTTTTTTTAAAAAGAAAAAGAACGGCGTCAACACGACGCCATTTTGACCCTGAGTCCGCACCTGGACCCACGGGTCTACCCGGGGTCCGCGCGCCTGACCCGGGTCCGTAAAAAAAAAAAGGGCGCCAAATCGACGCCGTTTTGGCCCCTGGAAGCGGGTCAGCAGGACCCGCGCGCGGACCCGCGGGTCGACCCTGGGCTCGCGCACCCGACCCGTTTCGGGCGAAAAAAAAAAGAGAACTGGGCCAGGCCCTTGGCCAGCAGGCCAGGTTCGGACCTGGCCCAGCAGGCCAGGCCTGATCCTGGGCCAGGAAAGAAAAGAAAAAAGAAAAAGAAAAAGAAAAAACTAATAAACATTAATAAAAATTAAAATTAAAATAAAATAAAATTAAAATAAAATAAAATTAAATTAAATTAAAATTAAAATTAAAATTAAAATTAAAATTAAAATTAAAATAAAAAAATATATATAAAAAAAAGAAAAAAAATAATAAGTAAGTAAAACTAAAAATTAAAAAAAGAAAAAACATTTAATTAAAAAAATAATATAAATAAATAAAAAATAACAATAAATAAATTTTACGATTATCGATTTTTAAGTTTTGATTTTTTTTATTTTTGACATTTTTCAGGTGATTTTACGAAGATCAAGTCCGGCATTTTGATTTTTCGGATTCTCGACATTTGTCAGGTATGATTTTAATTTTCTTATTTATTTTCATTACTATTTGTATTTATTTATTTTTGTCCGGCATTCGATATATTTTTGTTATTCGGTTTCGATTTTAAAATATTAAAATAATAATTTTTCTAATTAATACATGTCTTTTAAAATTATTTTCGGTAAATAAAATTCTCTAAAACGGATCTCTTTCTCGGAATGGTCGGAACATCAATCGTTCTTTGAAATAGTCCGAATAAGAATAATAATCGAAATACTATCGAAAATATCGGAGTGATTCGAGAATTATTCTTACATAGATAATTTCTTTTATTTCGGAAATAATTATTAAAAGCATTTTAATTTACTTTTCAAAAAAAAAAGATTTTAATAAATGCAAGTTACCGACGATGGAATTCGAAAGACGTCACGGTAGTAATTCCTAAGATATCTTGAGGTAAGAGAATTTCGTTAAATATCACCACAAGTGGTGGGAGTATTTAGCGATATGCTCGATATAAAAATTCATAAAAAATGAAAATAATAAAAATGAATAAATAGTGAATGCGCTCGATATTTTTGCCATGCTCGTATTTTTAATATTATGATTTGCATGTTTAATTTTATAGTTATATGCTAAGTCGTATGCATCCGATATTTAAATATTCGCATCATACGCATTTGAATAAAAAATGGATGTAAATTGCCGACGACGGAATTCGAAGGATATCACGGTTGTGATTCCTAAGATGTCTTGAGGTGAGAAGATCTCGTTAAATACCACCGAGAGTGTCGGGAATATTTAATGAGTATTTTCGATAATAAATTTGTGTTCACTTTCGTTTTTGAAAAAAAATAATAACAGTTCAAGAAAGTTCAAAAAAATAATAAACATGTTTTTTTAATAAAATAAAATAAAAAGAAAAGAGAATTATTTTTTAAATAGTGATGTCGAGTCCATTAAATCGAGATTTAAGATAACACGTGATTAAATGGTACTGTTTTCTAAATGGGCATTGCGGGGGTGCTAATCCTTCCCCGCACGTAACCAACTCCCGAAACCAACTTTGTTTTTCTCTCTGGTTCAAAGCGCGGACTTCGAAATTGGTTTTAGAAAAATGTTTTAATTAATTTTAAAATATTTTACTAAAATCGGTTTTAATAGGTGGCCAATCACACCTAGCAAAAAAAGATTGGTGGCGACTCCACTCCATTTTGCGTTTTCAAATTAACGTCGTAGCGGTCCAAAAAACCGTTATGACAGGTAAAATTTATTTTTATTTATTTATTTACTTATCAAAGTATATATATATATATTATGTTTTTCTTGTTTTAAATGTTGTAATATATGTTAATAGGTTTCATTATTTTTGTGTATTTTAATGTCATAACATATTTTAACATGTTTTGTCACTTTTGTTATTTTTAAATATGTTAGTATATTTTAATAATATTATTATATTAGTATTTAAGTATCATAATATGTTTTAATATATTTTGTTATTTTTTTTATATGGTAGTATATTTTGATAATATGTTTAATGTAGTAACATGTTTAAATAGTACATTATTTTAAATATTGCGTTATTTTAGCATATTATATTATTAGCGTTTTTTAATATTGTATTATTTTAATATATTATATTGTTCAGATTTTAGTGTTGTAGTATCTTTCAATGTATCTTATTATTTGTGGTTATTATTTATTACCCTATTTTAAATATGTCTTGTTATTGGTATTTACAATTTGTTCAAATATAGCATAATATTTTAATGTCACGAAATACGAGTTTGTAGTAGAAGGCTTGAAGCATTATGGTTAGAAAATGTTTAATAAATAAACATAAAGGGTTGAATACAGATTTGCCGATGACGGAATTTGAAGGATGTCACAGTTGTGATTCCTAAGATATCCTGAGGTGAGAGAATTTCGTTAAATATCACCACGAGTGGTGGGATTATTTAGCGATATCCTCGATACAAAAGTTCGTTTTCATCTCGAAAATGGAAATAATCAAAGAATAAAAAATGAATGTTTACGTGCTCGATATTTTGCCATGCTCGTGCTTTCCTTTTTACATTATACTTCGTATGTCTAATCGTATAAACAGGTATTTAATCATATGTGTTATATGTTTATTCGTGTGCATTCTATGTTTAAATTTTCACATCATACACACACAAAAATGGGTGTAAATTGCCGACGATGGAATTCGAAGGATGTCACAGTTGTGATTCCGAAGATATCTTGAGGTGAGAGGATCTCGTTAAATACCACCAAAAGTGTTGAAAATATTTAATGAGTATTCTCGATCATAGATTTACGTTCACTTTCATTTTTCAAAAAAAAAAAAAAGAAAATTCTATAAAAAAGAAAAAAGAATAGACATGTTATGAAAAAAATAAAAATAAGAATAAAAAAGAGAATTATTTTTAAATAGTCAAGTCCATTAAGTCGAGATTTAAGATAACACGTGATTAAATGGTACCGTTTTCTAAACGGACGTCGCGGGGGTGCTAATCCTTCCCCGCACGTAACCGACTCCCGAACCTGATTTGGTTTTCTCTCTGGTTTAAAACGCAAACTTCGAAATTGGTTTCAAATTTTTTTAATTAATTTTAAAATATTTCACTAAAACCGATTTTAATAGGTGGCCAATCACACCTAACAAAAAAGATTGGTGGCGACTCCATTGTTTTCAAAATTGTCTTAGCGGTCGAAAAACCGTTATGACAGCTTGGCGACTCCGCTAGGAACTTCGAGAGTCGAGCCATACATTAATCACGTGTTATCTTAAAATCTCAATTTAGTGAATTTAAATGGTCTTTAATTTTAATTCTCTTATTTTTAATTCTCTTTATTTAATTAATTTAGTTATTCATTCATCATTATTATTTTTTTCTTTTCTTTATTTTGCTTACACTTATGTCTTGGTATTTGTTTTTTTTTACTCATGTTTTTAATTATGTCCTTTATTTATTATTTTTAATCATGGGATGTTTAGAATAAAGGGTCGTAGAAAAATAGTCGAAGGTTTGTTTGTTCCTTCTCACACACGAACACGTGTATTTCATACATAAGCTCTATACCCGAGCTATATCCCTTTAGAAAAAAGTAAAGTACTTATGCTATCATGAGGTAATAACCTCCGCATGGGCTAGCGAATCGCTTTTAGAGAAAGAAAGTACCTACGCTCTCGTGAGATAATAATCTCCGCACGGGCTAGCGAAAAATCTCTCGCTCATATTAAACCCTTTCCATTGGAAGCCTATAACGGGTGAGGATCGGGGTGCCTTGCTAGCCTTCACAGACGACAGTGAGGAACAATTTGAGGACTTTTAGATTATGAATCCGAATTTCATGTTAGAACGCCATAAGAAACTCACCCTAAGTAGAGCCTTTCCTACCCGATATCTAGAAATTCACCTGAAATTAGGACACGCGAAGAAACGCCTCTTACCCTTCACTACTTTTGTTTATTTTTGAACCATGAAGTGGGTAATGACCGGAATGGCCCAAATGCCCGCATTGGTTCATTTTGTGACCCTTAGGGTGAACGAACACCCAAACTAAGTTCTTTGTAGGTAAGGACCAAAATTTTTCCTAAAATGAGTTTTTCTCAAAATATTTGATATTTTATGTAATTAAATAATGCCGAACTTCTTCATTCTTTTATTTATTTGATTTTTGAATTCTTTCAAGTGAATATACTGACTAATTTTCCTCTTATGTTGTTCTACATAACTTATATTGGCATCACATTAGCATTCCATATCGAGGTATTATTCTCAAAAGTATCTTTCAGCAAGTTAATTTGTCATGGAACCCAACGAGCGTCAGATTACCTTAGCATCAGTAAGCGTCATGTGTGAGTCGCCTGTAGATGTGCAAGAAGGAGCAAGAAATATGCAACAGAAATAGGGGGATTGTTTAATAGAAGGTTATGTCCCGAGTCTACCCGAAAGGATAAACTTGGAACTTACATAGAATAACTTGACTGGGTTGGCCGATATTTGGGAACGAATGACTTGGGAAAGGAAAAAGAAATTTTCTGCAAAATATGACCAGATTGCTTCGCTCATCCCAGTGGTAATTGAGGAGTCAATGATCAAAGCAGCCATCCAGTTTTGGGACCCTTCTTATAGGTGTTTTGCTTTAAACAAAGAGGATTTGACACCGACCATAGAGGAGTATTCAATTCTTATCGGGTTAGAGCTCCGTTTTCCAGATAAGGTGTACGTCAGAAAGCCAAAATTTGGCTTCCGTAAAAAGTTGAATAAGCTCATTGGGGTAGAAGTAGGAGACCCAGATTTGAAACAAAAAGGGGAACATGTCTGCATCCCTTAGGATTTTTTTGGAAAATTTATTGAAGGGCATCTCGATGACGAGCAAGGGATCATCGCTTTTGCTTTGGCTATTTGTGGGATGGTAATTTTTCCTAAGGTTTCGGGGCATATTGAGGTGGCAGTGATAGATTTCTTCGAGCAAGTTAAGAACCACGCTAATCCCTCACCGGCAATCCTGGCTGAAACCATAAGATCATTGAACTTTTTTCGTAAGAAAGGGGAGGGTCGTTTTGTGGGATGTACGCCACTACTGCATATATGGCTCAAGAGTCACTTCATGTGTGAAAATAGTGCCTTCTCCATGACTTATTTGAGGAATTGTGCCCTTATTAGAGAATTCTACGAGAGCAAATGGCCAAAACCCAAATCCAAGAAATAATAGGTAGCATTCCTACGGTATGGATGGCGCCATGGATGCCTCATGGTCCAATGTTATACCGATATGGAGAACTGTAGGTACAACTTTTGAGACCATGAGAAGCAGTAAGTTATGCTCCATTGATGGTACTGAGACAGTATGGGGTAAAGCAATTCGTCCCAACTACGCACAGACTCGATCAGGTAGAATTTTCTTATGGAGATTCGAATATGTCAAAGAGAGTGGAGCCAATAGTTCGAGCTTGGAAAGAGAACCAAAGAATGAGGTTAGGGTCCCTCAGTGAGAGTGTCACTCTGAGGTACCAAGTGTGGAGAGCAAATCGGGTTAACAATGTGGTTCTTCCCGAAGAAGAGGTCACGTATCAGCCAGTTCCCGCTCCACCTAAGAGAATATCAGAGTTCGAAATCGCTGAGCAAGGTTTCAGTATTGAAAGAAAGAAGATGAAGCAAGAAAGTCAGAAGTTCCAAGTGGAGGCTGAGAATTGGAAAGATAAGACC
Organism: Fremontodendron californicum; assembly: GCA_030761205.1. Taxonomy (NCBI): domain Eukaryota; kingdom Viridiplantae; phylum Streptophyta; class Magnoliopsida; order Malvales; family Malvaceae; genus Fremontodendron; species Fremontodendron californicum. The sequence goes on along the minus strand of JAULJL010000025.1, from coordinate 5,629,794 downwards.
GAAATACAAGAGATTAGGATCCATAAAATAATAAAGGAACGTGACACTGCATATGCCGACTTGAAAGATTTGCACTTGGAAAACAAGAAATTAAGGACACAACTAAAGGTCGGAAGTATACTCGGACCAACTTATAGACGAGAGAGGGAACTTAGTCGACTTCAGGAGGAAGTAAACCAGTGGAAGAGAAAGGTACAAGAAAACGAAGCAAAAGCCGCTCGACTGTCTCGTGATAAGCAGAAATGCAAAGACATGTATTCCTAGGCTTCCGTGAGTTTAGCTGAGTCTCTGCATACAAACAAGAAGCTAAAGGCAGAACTCGAGAACAAGAGGGAGAGTTGTTCTCGGATGCAAGAAGAGAAAAGTTCCCTACACCAAGTAATCTGAGACCTAGAGCGACAGCTATATAGCCAAAAAATCACATCGACGAGATTGTGAAGGAATGGAGGGATAGAGAAAGTGATTGGATTTATACATGTGATTTGGCTACGGATGCTAGCAAGAGATGGGAAGCCGAAAGTTTTGGAAAGCAACAATACATAGAACACTTTGGTGTAGGAATCGGCAAAACCGTGAGAAAGGCCGGCTGGATGATCGAGAAAGTGGAAGCTCTGAGGCAAAGAATCCAGCCAATCGGGGAATACAGACAGCAATTGCTTAGTTTCTTGAACGAAGCCAGAAATCAGTATAAACAGAGTAGCTGTTTTTATGGACACGATTCTAAGAAGTTGTGTTGATGTAATGTGAACTATATTTGGGATCAATGAAAAATCAACTTCTTGAAATTTATCTTTGAGTATTTATACCTCGGATGCAATTTTCCATTTATTTGTTTGCTTATTCATTCATTCATCCATTCATTCATTCTTTCATTCTTTCATGCACTCAATAGAGAATAAAGAAATAATATGTCATGAGGTTCTAACCCGATGTGTTTGAACTAAGGTATAAAAATTGAGCGCTTACTAAAGTACCCTGACAAAAGTACTCCACACTTGTATAATACACGAGCACACGCAAAGACTATGGACAACAAACAAGCAACAAGGATTGAGAGAATGGAAAAGGCACAGAAAGAATTGCAAAAATAGCTGGATAGATCTCAATAGGAAGTACGGGAACAGATAGCAAGGTCCCAGGAAGAGTCACGAGAGCAAATGGCCAAGATGATTGAAATGATGATGAGTCTGACAAGAGGAAAAAGGGCAGTCGAAAGCTCAGTGGTGAGGGAAGAACCCTGACCCCGAGAAAGCAACAACGGAGATCCTCTATACCCACCGGGTTTTACCCCGACCCACGCTCAAGTGACACAAGACGAGCATCCACAGGGAGAACCTCTAGTGGGAGGACAACCTTATGTTTACATCGGCAAGCCAAGTCCCACAGGACAACAAGGTCAAGGACAATTCGCATCTGACCCAGGGACTAATCCATTGAACCCAGTCCACGTCCCAAACTTGGATGACCCCTTAGAGCAAGAAAAGTTGAGAATAAGTGTGACGGAACAAGTAGAGGATGCCGGGACAAAGCATAAGTATTATATGCTAGAAGAAAGACTCAAAGCAATAGAAGGGATGGACGCCTTCGGAAAAGTTGATGCAAGTAAAATAAGCTTAGTTCCGAATTTGGTAATACTGCCAAAGTTCAAGGTCCTGGAATTTGAAAAGTACGATGGGACCAAATGCCCTTCATTTCACATCACCATGTTCTGTCACAAAATGACTGGGCACACTCATAATGACAAATTATTAATCCACTGTTTTCAAGACAGACTGCAAGGATCAGCCGCAATATGGTATAACCAACTAGATCACAGTCGCATTCATACTTGAACAGCCTTCTTGGCCCAATACAAGCACATGGTTGACATGGCGCCTGATAGGTTATCCCTGCAGAACATGGAAAAAAAAAAGACAGGAGAATGATTTAAAGAATACGCCCATAAGTAGAGAGACTTGGCTGCTCAAGTACAACCACCTCTCACGAAAAAGGAAACCACTGTATTGTTTATCAATACATTGCGAGTGCCATACTATGACAGGTTGGTCGGAAATGCTACCAAGCATTTTGCTGATATGGTCATTTCTGGCGAGATGATAGAGAACACCATAAAAAGCAGCAAGATCGAGGGAAGTGAAACCGCCAACAGTAAAAAAAAGTGAGGCCAACGAAGAAGAAATAAGGAGAAGTGCAAGTGGCCTTATAAGAAAACCGACCACCATAAAGCTATACCCAGTATCCTACAAGCCGACCCTATAATTACTCCCCCAACCCATACTTCTACCCTCCTACGTAACCCTAATACCCAATGAGTTATTGACCATCAGCACCAGAGTATACACCATCACCCATGCCGGCACCCGTATACACGACACTTTTACCTGCTCCCAACCCAACCAATCCAGTTCACAATGTGAGCACTAATCAGAGGGTGCCTCAGCCAACTCAACAAAGACCACCGTTCGACCCGATTCCCATGACATACCGCAATCTCTTCCCCAAGTTAGTTTAAAACCATCTAGTGGCAGCCATGTTCCTTGAACCCATGAAACCCCCATACCCAAGGTAATACGACCCAAACGTGAACTGTGATTACCATGGAGGCAACCCGGGTCACTCCACGGAGAACTGCACTACACTTAAGCACAAAGTGCAACATCTAATCAGGGTCGATTGTTTGAGTTTCACAACCAAAGAGGAGCCTAACGTCACGGCAAATCCGTTACCCGACCATAGGAAAATGGGAGAAAATACAATAATAAAAGAAAAAGGATACCGAGTGATATCCAAGATTGAGAATGTCCGGACTCTTATGGAAAAAAATTTGGATGCTGTGATTGAGGCCGGGCTATTTAAACCAGTCAGCATAGGGCAAAAATCCTCAGGACCAGAATCGAATTTTGAACGCTTCTGCAGGTATCAGGAAGGTTTGGTGGGACACACTGTCAATCAATGCTTTGATTTTTGAGCCAAAATTCAAGAATTGATGGATATCGGTGTAGCAGAATTCTCCACAGAATGGGAGAAAAAATTCGTGGATGTAGTGATTGAGGAAACCTCGAAAGCCCCTAAAAGATGGGTTAAGCTTAAACCTTTGGTTATCTACTGTGGGGAAAGCCAGAACTCGCCGGCAAGGGAAACACCAAAGGTGCCAAGGCCGATGGTGATTATTGAAGTGCCAAACCCGTTCCCCTACAAGAATGATAAGGTTGTGCCTTGGAGGTACTAATGCAAATTCGCGTCACCAGAGCCTGTTAACACTACATCAATTTTCAATGCTTCTGCGACTGCCGTAGACATAACCGATGTTGGGGGTTTCACTAGGAGTGGGAGATGCTATACACTGAAAGCATCAGAGAATGTCAAAAAAAGTAAAACTAAGGCCGATGAAGAGGAGATCAACCCTAAAAACGTAGTTGAGCGAAAAACGAGCAAGCCTGTGACAGAGGAAGAAGCTTGTGAATTCCTCAAATTTATCAAGCACAACAAATACAGCGTTGTTGAACAATTAAAGCGCTCACTGGCTCGCATATCCACAATAAAATTATTGATGAACTCGGAGACCCATCGAAGGGCGCTTTTAAAAGTGCTGATGCACCCAAAAGAGTGTATCTTATTTAACCTTGCACTAAAAAGATAAATTGTAAGTATAGTAGTTAGCAAGGGTCGAGTCCTCAGGGATTGGGTTTTAATCTATGAGTTATTAGTTTATAACTTACGTTCAAAGAAAACAATAAAAGAAAAGGGGTTTTTGAAGCCAGATTTAAACTAAAGTAAATAATAAGAATAAGATGCAAGGCGGTATAACCAGCCAATAAAAATATATATACTAAATTAGGCGGTATAACCAGCCAATAAAAATATATATACTAAATTAGGCGGTATAACCAGCCAATAAAAATAAAACAAAGTTAATATACAAATTAGGCGGTATAACCAGCCAATAAAAATAAATATACTTTTAAAAATAAGCAAACTAAAAGTAAGAAAACAAGTAAGTAAGAAGAATCAAATATGAAAAATATGGTTAAGGTTTCATTCTCCACCACTAGACATCATTAAGAATCAATTTCAGATCTATCAATATCAACCAACTATCAAAGTTAACAACCGTAGATAACAACAAGCTCTGTTATCCCAATCTTTCCTTAGTTTGTCGTTAAATAGAACAAGCTCTCTATTTAATCTCTAACCATTAAACAACCTAGAATAAGCTCTCTAAATTCAATTTAATGGCAGCTTTATGATGAGAAAGATAGGTTGATCTAAGCAACAAACACATAAGCTCGGATTGTTCAACTTAGGTTATGTTCCACTTTGCAATTATTGAAAACTTGACCATAATCATTAATCACAAATTGCCACTTATGAATAGGAAATCAAGACAATTACACGGATCAAGACTCCTAAACTAGCAATAGATAATTATCAAGATCTATCTAGTTGTACACCTAAATAAATCAAGACAACATCATGAACAATTCTTGTAGAAGAACATAAGCAACTTTGATAGAAAATTAATGATAGATAGAATCTGAAAATCAATCACAAAACATGTCTAGGGCTTTGAAATCACCCTTAACCAAATAGAAGTTTAGCCTAGCATAGGCATTGTAAACATAAACATAAAATTAAAGAGAATCTAAGAAGGAAATAAAAGAAAGAAAGAAAGAAGAAGAAGAAAATAAAGAAAAAGAAAACTAGAGAAAAGAAAGAAGAAGAAAACTTAGAGAATTTTATTACAATGGCTAATATCCTACCAATGTATAATATGATCCTCTACAATCATCCAAGGCCCTCTATTTATACACATTTTGGAGGGCTAAATGACAAGAGACAAGCTTTACAAATTTCAAAGGTAGGTATAATAGGTGGGTGCATTTTTCTAACAATTTTCGTCATATTGTATGACAATTCTGATTAGCCCGCTTGATGGTCGATTTTGTCAATATTGGAGGCCTGATCTGATCACATGGTCTTCTAGAAAAATGTTCCCCTATCAGTTACTGATCCATAGCCGTTGGAATCAGCTCATTTTCTGATGTGGATAAGAAGATATGGGCAAAATACGAAAACAGGTCAGCACAGACGTCATTGCACATCAGCCAACTTGATGGTCGATTTCACTAGGGAAAACGACTCCGTTTCAAGAAGTGTAAAACATGAAAAAGATAGATATGCCTCTTAGCTTTGCACGGCTACAAATTTCAGCCTTATTGCTTCAGTGAAACTCGAGATATAGCTGATATGGCAAAAGGTGTCGGAACTGGAACTGAACTGGATTTGCCCTTAATTCTAGTAATCTGAAATCACTCAAAGAAACTTGTGAAAAACACCAAATTACATAAAAATATAAAAGATCATAAACACAATTAGACTAAACAATAATAACTCGTATTTGACACAAAACAATAATAAAACATAACTAAAAACTATATAATTATACGAGTTATCACACCCCCACACTTAGATTGTTGCTAGTCCCTAGCAACGACTCAATAAAAATAAAATAAGAAAATCTAATCTAATCCATTTTCGTAGGAAATCACGGTGGCACTTAGCATGTGACACAAGCCTTTAAACCCCTAGGTGTCCCTAGTGGACGAGTTTAGTCTCGTGAGGGTTTACTAGAACGATACCCACAAACATTGAAAAACTAAAATATAAATAAACTACATATACTAAAAATATTTACTCCTAATCCTTTCAATACAAATTAGAGACAATCTTTGAACAAGTCTTATAAACTAATCAATAGCTTAAAAAATTTCACAAAAAATCATGCTTGAATGTAAATTGTTTGAGTTAAGCCAATATTAGCATAACATATCTCAATCAAAATAGCGCATGTTCAAATTTAATCTCAACTTCTCACATGGGATACCCTCATGATTTTCACTCTTTAAATTAGTGGTGAAGTGTTTACACTCAATCAATCTCATGAAAACAGTTCTACCATATTCTTGCTTGTCCACCTATTCTCCACTATTTAGATCATACAACTTCATGAATCAAGAGGTCTTTAATCAAGGTTGTAATGGGGCCAAGGGGTTTGTAATGTGGTTGAAGAACAAAAGGATAAAGATATCACAAAGGTTCCAAAGAGTTCATAAAGTTTAGAGACATAAAAAGATCATACAAAGAAACTTCTCAAAACTCTTTACAAGTACATAGTCACCTAGGCCGGATATTCATGTTAGGCCTTTTCTTCATTCTAAACAACTTTGTAACATCTTTTTCTTTTTCCACAAATTCAAGAGATGATTCATATTTTTTTTTTTTTTTTACATAGGAATGTATTTGCCCGTATTCCATTTCTTTTTCTCTTGACTTTTCTTTTCTTTTCCCCCCACACTTATTTCTTGTTTCTAACCCAAATTTTCAATAGATCTTCCTTGTCTTTGCAACTTGTCTCAAAACATGCTAATTCATCTTTGGAACAAAGGTAAAGATATAAGTATATTTAGGTTAGGGACAAGTTATGGTTACCAAAGAGATAGCTTATTCAATGTAGGCTCAAATTGGTTCACTAAGGGTGTGTTCTCTTGGAACATCAATAAGGGATGGCTGTTTGGCCCTGGCTAAAAATCCTAATGCCTCTATCATATTCATGTTGTCACATGCTTCAATATAGTCTCAAATGGTTTAAAGCAAGTTCTAGAGAATCATGTAATCATAAGAGCACTCAAGAAAGAAATTAGATTGATATGTATAATGCATCAATCATTATAGGCTCAAAAACTCACAAGGATGATTATACAAGTCAGATTAAGTCTAAACATGCTTCTTTCTCAATCAACATATCATATTAACATTGGCTCATAAAAAGGTTGACATCAAGCTCAATTCTCATGAAAATCTTCTCACTAATAAATCTGTTTTAGACTTATGCAATTCATATCTCATCATTGTATTAAAAAGGAACTAAAACACACTAAAAAAATAATAATAATAATAAAGACTCATAAAAAAAATAGTAAACAAAAATAAAAGAAATCCTAAATCATTCCCCCCACACTTAATTCTTACATTGTCCTCAATGTAAGTCTATTAACCCAAATGAAAGAATCATGTGTAAGAGAAAAGAACTAATAACATAAGAATAGGAACAACTAAGACTCAAAACAAAACAAACTCATGCAACCTAAATAATCCTAAAATACTAAACAAAAATTAACAAGTAAACATAAAAAGATTAAAATCAAACTGACAAGGTATGTCTCAAGTCTCCCTTACTCAGACCTTGTTCAGAATGAATACTTCTAAATTGCTTAAAACACAACAAACTTTTTTTTTTTTTTAAATTAGCAAAATATGTCCCTTACCCCCTACTAAAATATGACATTGTCCCCAATGTTAAATTTTAAAGATAGAATTTAGGAGATATTACCTGCAGAGGTTGCTAACCACTTATTATAACTGAGACACAACAAGCAAAATGTTAGATAATGTCACAAAGACAAAGTGCAATCCACTCCTTGCTCGTCCATATCTCTTTTTCTTTTTCCGAGCGTTTGCGAAACAACCGTAGCAGATAAACACTCATAAGCTTGGAGCTTTTTGAGTAAATCTTCAATGGTTGTAGCAGAAGTTATGGTTCTCCTTGCCTCTGAAAACATGAATCCATTATCCACAGCATTATCTAAATATGAAAGTAAATTACTAAAATAATCATTAATATTAAGCAAACCAATGGGTTTCTTATTTGTGACCAAAGATGACCAAGAAGCCACGCAAGCTATTTCTTCCAATGTATCCAGACCTCCTGGTAAAGCAATGAATGCATCGGCAGAATGGTACATGATTGTTATCCGTTCAGGGATACTCCAGACTTGTATTTCCTTACCCACGGTAGGTCCACAAAAATCTGTGAATAGTTTTGGCACGACTCCTAGAACTGGACTTCCTCCGACGTGTGCTGCTGTAGCGACTGCTCCCATTAAACCCGTACTACCGCCTCCATAAATCAACTGGATCTTTTGTTGGGCAAGTATTACTCCAACTCTTATGGCTTCATCAGCGAATATGTTATTTTTCCCTGGATAAGCACCTCCAAAGACACAAATTTTTTTAATGCGTTGGGACGAAGTACTTTCCATTTTTTTTTTCTTTTTTTTTTTCGAGTGCCTGAAAGAGAATGAGTACATGGTGTAATATATAGAGGACTGAGTAGTGAATCAGACAAGAGTAATAATGTCGCCGAAAGTGTATTTGACCTGTCAGAAGAAAATGTTAACCTAACAAAAGATTTTTGCGTGATTTCAGGAAGAAAATCAAAAAGAGAAGAAAAATCAACCGTAAAAGTCAAGAGTAATAATGTCGCCGAAAGTGTATTTGACCTGTCAGAAGAAAATGTTAACCTAACAAAAGATTTTTGCGTGATTTCAGGAAGAAAATCAAAAAGAGAAGAAAAATCAACCGTAAAAGACCAATGCAAAAAAAAAAAAAAATGAGAATAATTACACAAATCGAACAACACGTAAATTAAACCGAAATGAAGTTATTGCAAATCAAACCAAAAGCTGAGAAGTTATTTATTGTAGTTGTGATTGTGGCTCACATCTTCCTCTGGTTTTACGTCCAGAAACGGCTTAAACGCCTTCTATGAGTCGAGGATATGCTTCCCATCCAGTTTTCTTACAAGCTGGCAAACAGGGTCTTTTAACATCAGATTCCCAAGATGTTGCCATTCACTTTGGAATTGCGGCCATAAATCAAGAATTTCTCTTTGTACGTCTCCACTAGGATGCGTCTCAAGAGAAAGTTGGATATTACCCAAATTCTCCTTACTCAGTCCATCCTTAATGAATTCAATTTTATCATCTCGATTAGAGGACGGAATCCCAATAGAACGACATTTACCGTTACACGTCCATCGTGCACATTTGTGGCAATTTGAACTCATGCGCTTTGCTCGTCGCTTCTTTGCAAAAGTGCTTCTACCTGTACCTGGTAAATGCAAAATAGGAAGATATTCATCTTCACGTACCTTGGCTTCAATTATCCAACGTATGTCGTCAGGAATCCCTTTGTGCATAAGCATTCTTAATCTTTCAAATCGAACTTGGTAAAGCTTCAGTAAAATATTTCGAAGAAAAGGAGGAAATCGTTTCTGCAATCTTGTGAGAATATCATCCATCCTGAAAAAAAAAATGAAAGAGAAATTTATATACAATATCAGTTTTGTGGGTAGCTGATGGAACCGACTTAAATAATCACGGAGTACCGTTATCCGCCATTTAACCGGGGTCAAAAAAATAAAAATTATATTTACATCTAGTTATTTTCAAAACAATGATCAGAAAGAAAAACAAAAAAAAAAAAAAAAAAAAAAAACTCAAAAACAAAACACTCTAAATAAAATCCTAAATTCTTCCCCCCACACATAATTTTTACATTGTCATTAATGTAATGCTATTATCCCCCAATGCAAGAATTATATGTAAGAGAAAAGAACTATTAAACAAAAGAAACTTATGCAGCCTAAATGAACTTAAAAACAGTAAACACAATTAACAAAGAAACATAAGAAATAAAAATAAAAACAATAAAAATAATAAAAGAAAAAGGAAAAGAAAGAGAAAGAGAAAGCAAATCTGAATATGGAAGGTTGGCAATTTCATCTTTAATTGGGCTGCCTTCCCAATTAACACTTGAGTTAGTGTTTTGAATCTAACCAACACCCCTTCTTGGCTTTTTAGGCTTGTCAGGCTCATACATGAAATTTCCCAAATTTATGCGTTTGAGAGGAAGCTTTCTTTGCACAACAGTGGATGCATTCTCCATTACAAGTATTATTCCATCATCCTTGGTGGTGCATATCTCATCGAGGAATGGTGCATCTTTTGGTACTTGTTGAATGACATCCACAAACAAACTGTTTAAGGTTTCCAGCGTGTCTTGTTCATGTTCATCCTCCTTGAACTTTGCGAATCTACTAGGAAAAGGTGGAGAAGAAACATTAGTAAAAATTGGAATCTCAAACGTTACCTCAGGTGCCGAAATACTCTTATTTGGATCATTGGCTTCATTATCATCAAGAATAGAATTCATCTCTAATTTTGTCTCATCCTCATCTTGTTCCTCATTCCTCAAGGTCACAATAGTAGCATTCTCCTTTGGGTTAATCATCGTTTGGGCAGGGAGTTCTTCAGATCTTTGTGCTACCCATCCCACCATACTACTAGTCAATTGGATCATTTGCTTTTCCAAACTCTGGATGCTTGCCCTTGTTTCCTGTTGAAATTGCAAAGTATCAGTAACAAGAGAATACACAAGATCTTCTAGAGAAGTACCTGAGTTTTGAGTCATATGTGGTGGTTGAAAAAGATCTGGTTCTTGAGACCATGATTGATTGAAGCTAGATGGATGAGTGTAATTGGCATAAGGATCTACTTCTTGGTGATTTTTCAAGTAGCCATAATTAGTATGATCCCACCATCCCTCATGGTAAGTGTTGGAGTAATGATCATGCGGTTGGTCTTGGAACCATTGATGGCCTTGACATCCTCCCATGGCCAATTGTTGAACTGAGGGAGTGAGATTGGCTTGTTGATTCTCCATGTTCATGTATGCCACCAACTCTTCAAGTGTTAGATTGCTCAATTCCATCGTTGTTTTTTTTATTTTTTTATTTTTTTTTATTTTTTTCTTTTCAAAATTTGATAAGAAAAACCCGTATGTACAAGAAAATAAAACTCATTAGAACTGAAAATAAGAATAAACCAAGTAACAAATAAACTAAAGAAAGCAATCCCCGGCAACGGCGCCAAAAATTTGATGCACCCAAAAGAGTGTATCTTATTTAACCTTGCACTAAAAAGATAAATTGTAAGTATAGTAGTTAGCAAGGGTCGAGTCCTCAGGGATTGGGTTTTAATCTATGAGTTATTAGTTTATAACTTACGTTCAAAGAAAACAATAAAAGAAAAGGGGTTTTTGAAGCCAGATTTAAACTAAAGTAAATAATAAGAATAAGATGTAAGGCGGTATAACCAGCCAATAAAAATATATATACTAAATTAGGCGGTATAACCAGCCAATAAAAATAAAACAAAGTTAATATACAAATTAGGCGGTATAACCAGCCAATAAAAATAAATATACTTTTAAAAATAAGCAAACTAAAAGTAAGAAAACAAGTAAGTAAGAAGAATCAAATATGAAAAATATGGTTAAGGTTTCATTCTCCACCACTAGACATCATTAAGAATCAATTTCAGATCTATCAATATCAACCAACTATCAAAGTTAACAACCGTAGATAACAACAAGCTCTGTTATCCCAATCTTTCCTTAGTTTGTCGTTAAATAGAACAAGCTCTCTATTTAATCTCTAACCATTAAACAACCTAGAATAAGCTCTCTAAATTCAATTTAATGGCAGCTTTATGATGAGAAAGATAGGTTGATCTAAGCAACAAACACATAAGCTCGGATTGTTCAACTTAGGTTATGTTCCACTTTGCAATTATTGAAAACTTGACCATAATCATTAATCACAAATTGCCACTTATGAATAGGAAATCAAGACAATTACACGGATCAAGACTCCTAAACTAGCAATAGATAATTATCAAGATCTATCTAGTTGTACACCTAAATAAATCAAGACAACATCATGAATAATTTTTGTAGAAGAACATAAGCAACTTTGATAGAAAATTAATGATAGATAGAATCTGAAAATCAATCACAAAACATGTCTAGGGCTTTGAAATCACTCTTAACCAAATAGAAGTTTAGCCTAGCATAGGCATTGTAAACATAAACATAAAATTAAAGAGAATCTAAGAAGGAAATAAAAGAAAGAAAGAAGAAGAAGAAAATAAAGAAAAAGAAAACTAGAGAAAAGAAAGAAGAAGAAAACTTAGAGAATTTTATTACAATGGCTAATATCCTACCAATGTATAATATGATCCTCTACAATCATCCAAGGCCCTCTATTTATACACATTTTGGAGGGCTAAATGACAAGAGACAAGCTTTACAAATTTCAAAGGTAGGTATAATAGGTGGGTGCATTTTTCTAACAATTTTCGTCATATTGTATGACAATTCTGATTAGCCCGCTTGATGGTCAATTTTGTCAATATTGGAGGCCTGATCTGATCACATGGTCTTCTAGAAAAATGTTCCCCTATCAGTTACTGATCCATAGCCGTTAGAATCAGCTCATTTGCTGATGTGGATAAGAAGATATGAGCAAAATACGAAAACAGGTCAGCACAGACGTCATTGCACATCAGCCAACTTGATGGTCGATTTCTCTAGGGAAAACGACTCCGTTTCAAGAAGTGTAAAACATGAAAAAGATAGATATGCCTCTTAGCTTTGCACGGCTACAAATTTCAGCCTTATTGCTTCAGTGAAACTCGAGATATAGCTGATATGGCAAAAGGTGTCGGAACTGGAACTGAACTGGATTTGCCCTTAATTCTAGTAATCTGAAATCACTCAAAGAAACTTGTGAAAAACACCAAATTACATAAAAATATAAAAGATCATAAACACAATTAGACTAAACAATAATAACTCGTATTTGACACAAAACAATAATAAAACATAACTAAAAACTATATAATTATACGAGTTATCAAGTGCTGAATGAGGCATACGTGGTTCATAACGTGTCTGTAGAGAAATTTGACCAAGTAGTGGGGAATGTGGCTGTTAACAACTTCATAGACTTGAGTGAGGATGAGATCATGCCTGAGGGAATGGGTAGTACCGAAGCCCTTCACATCACTGCCCGCTGCAAGGGCCATATCATTGCAAAAGTCCTCATTGATAACGGCTCCGCGCTAAACGTCATGCCAATGACTATACTGGCCAAACGGCCAGTCGACGAGTCCCGAATGAAGAGCAGTCATATGGTCGTACTAGCATTTGATGGAACCTGTAGACAAATGGCATGGCAAATCGAGTTACCAATGCAAATTGGTCCTTGCACATTCGACATTGTCTTGTAGGTCATAGATATCGTTCCTTCATACAAGGTCTTGTTGGGAAGGCCCTGGATCCACATGGCTGGTGCTATTCCATCCACTCTGCATCGGAAGGTGAAGTTTAGGGTCGAAGAGCAATTGATAATCGTCGACGGAGAAGAGGATCTCCTTGTATCAAAGCCCTCGAATATTCTTTACATAGAAGCTACTGAAGAAGCGGTGCAATGCTCTTTTCGGACCTTGGAGTTTGTGAACGCTACATTTGTAGGTGAAGGTTCTAAGATACCTATACCTCAGTTGTCCTCTGTTACTCAAAGCGGCCTTGCTCAGGTCGTAGGGAAGGGTTGCCTGGCCGGGACAAGTTTGGGAAGGAATCTACAAGGAATTCGAAAGAGCATAAGTATGGTCGGAAAGAAGTACAAGTTTATGTTGGGATACAAGCCAACTAAGGAAGATAGAGAGAGACTGATAAGAGAAAGGATAGAGCAGAGGATCACAAGGCTCAGGGGCTATGAGATAGAGACCCCGAGAATGTACATCCCCCATCTCTATGAGACATTTCGGTTAGTGGGTTTTATTTTTCCCGATTCACCAGTTGGGACCAAACCTGCCGTAACTTTGGAGGGAATGTTTGCGGGTTTCTGCATCCAGATGATGGAACGAGAGGAAGAGGAGGGAAACAAAACCGAAGAAGTGACCATCTACCCGTGCCCCCCAGGATTTGAATTGAAGAGTTGGCATGCTGTAGATTTACCTGCTGTGTTTAGATCTCTTTCTGGTTAACAAACTAAGTCCTCAAACACTTTTGCCCAAGAGTGTTATGAGAGTTTCTTTTGTGCACGGGCTTTTTTTATGAAGTTATCTTTCTAATAAATGATAATTATGATGCATTATGTCTCGGTTCATTTGTCATTTCTTTTATAATTCATCTTTTATTTTGTCTTCCTATATGACTATCTATATTATTTTTGCTTATGCCTTTCCAAGTCTCCTAATAATGAATGCGAAAATAATCCCATCAATGATTCGAAAATCAATTTTGAGAAATGTATTGACATTGGTGAAATTGACGACGAAGCGACTGCAGAAAACTACGACTTACCACCTAATTTGCTAAGATTGATAAAGTCAGAAGAAAAGCAAATTATGCCTCATCAGGAGACAATGAAAGTTATTAATCTGGGAAATAAGGATAATAAGAAGGAAGTAAAAATTGGCACTTCACTACCATTGGCAAAGTAACAAGAATTGATAGAGCTGCTCCACGAATACGCGGATGTGTTTGCATGGTCCTATCAAGACATGCCGGGACTCGATACGAATATTGTGGTGCATCATTTGCCTTTGAAACCAGAATGCAAGCCTGTGAAACAAAAGTTGAGACGAATGAAGCCTGAATGTTGCTAAAAGTCAAGGAAGAGGTGAAAAAGCAGTCGAGGCCGGATTTTTGGAAGTCGCCAAGTATCCTAAATGGGTAGCAAACATAGTCCCAGCCCCGAAGAAAGATGGGAAAGTACAAATGTGTGTCGATTATCGGGACCTAAACAGGGCTAGTCCAAATGACACCCTCCCGCTACCCCGTATCGATACTTTGGTTGATAATACCGCCAAGCACTTACTGTTCTCATTTATGGATGGATTTTCAAGCTATAACCAAATCAAGATGGTACCAAAAGATATGGACAAGACCACTTTTGTGACGATGTGGGGAACATTTTGTTACAAGGTTATGCCGTTTGGGTTAAAAAACGCCGGTGCAACTTATCAAAGAGCGATGGTTACCCTCTTTCATGACATAATGCACAAAGAGGTGGTGGTTTATGTTGATGGTATGATCGCAAAGTCACGGGAAGATGAGGACCATGTGGTTAATCTAAGAAAGTTGTTCGGGCGATTAAGGAAGTTCTATCCCTATTCTGTCTTTCTTTCTTTTTTGATTAATGCTAGTATGTTCCTTTTTCGCTAAAATGAAAATACTTATCCCAATTCATAAAGTTTTGTCATTGAGTTATCTTTATTTCTTTGAAATTTTCTTTACATAATGCATTATGTTGGCATGAAATTTGAATGATGATAAATAAATGAACACTGCATAAACGGAGCTTTGATGAATACTCTAGAGAAATTTGAGAATGGGAAAATCAGAAAGAGAGAAAAGGATGATGAGGAGATGATGAAGCAGTATGAGACATTGATTTATTCATAACCTTTGGAAGCTGATAAAATAACGATTGAAATGATGACTGATATATGAAATTATTTTGAGGAAAATGTGCAAAGCATTGACTCCGGCCAAAAAAAGATCGTGAGAAAGTAAGTCGCAGACAGCTAGTCAACTTGAAGAGGGAGAAGAGAGGAAATTGAAAAAATAGATTTTTTTTTTTTTAGAATGGGTTAAGAAGCTTAATCAAGTCGAGTTTTGGAAGGATCACTGGTTGATAAAATACACACAGGGGCATCTACCCATGATTCGAGCTTTAAGTTATGCATTCCATTATCATAAACATGCATTGCATTGCCATGACATTGCAAACAATTAAGAATTATTATGTTGCAAAAGTATATGAATGATAGGTGGACAGAGAAAGACGGAACTCACTGTGGCGGGAAAGTGAAAATCACCATGACGACCAGAGGAAAGGTATCAATTTATTTTTCAAGTGATAGAGCCTCTGATGAGAGGAGCAATTTATTTTCCGAGTGATAGAGCCTCTGATGAGAGGAGCAATTTATTTTTCTAGTGATAGAGCCTCTGATGAGAGGAGCAGTTTATTTTTCAAATGATAGAACCTCCGATGGAGAGAGCCCTTTTAGAACGAGTGCATGCATAATCCGAGACAAAAATGTTGCTCATATCTTTGTCCTATTCCTGATTTTCAGCAATGCGCAAAGAGGGGCAGCTGTTGCAACCGTTTTTAGCCCGGGTCGGATCCGAATCCGACTCGGGCCATCTGCAGGCCCCTATCCAAGGCCCGTTTGGGCCTGATGGCCTAGCAGGCCCACCCAGGCAGCCAGGCCACCAGGCTTGCTGCCTGGCCCAACAGGGCCTGCTACCTAGTAGGCCCATTCCCATTAGGCCCATTTCCATTAGGCCCAAACCCTAGCAACCCTAGATTTCAGCTGCCACCCTAGCCTTCAGCAGCCATCACCCCTGCCACAGCCACTCCCCCTGGCAGCCACCACCATTTCCACAGGCAGCCATCCCATTCACGCAACCCCAAAAAAGGACCTGCCACAGACCTTAACCCACTAACCACACGCACACACAATCCCGATCCAGCTAAAACCAACCTAGAAAGCAAGTCTCACATCCCAGAAGATTTGTGATCTTTTAGGAACCGAGATTCAAAACCCCATAAGAGAGGGCATCAGAAGAAAAAGTTTTTTTTTACGGAGACTCAAGGAAAAAAAACAAAAAAAAAATCCTAAAAGCAACAATCACCAATCAAGAAAAAAAAAACAACAGCAAAAAAAAAAAGAAAAAACAAAGCCAACAAAAAAAAGAAATAAAGATTTTGTTTCTTTTTGGTTTCAGATCGGGAGTTTAGAGCGATTCGAATCGCTCGTGTTGGGTTTAGGTCTAGTAAGAGTCATCAGAGGGGTTTCGGCCAAGGTCAACGGAGGTTTGGAGGGATCGAAAGTGGAAGGGTTTCGAGGTTTTGGGCTCAGATCTACGATTTAGGATTTGGTTTCGGTCAACACTAGCAGGAGATCAGTGGAGAGGAGAAGAAATCAGTCATTTTGGGCTCGTATCGGAGAGGAGCTCCTACATGGCGGGGCACGACGGTCGGCACGGAGGTCTTGCTCCATTTTCTGGGCTGGTTTGAAGAGAGAAGGGAGAGGGTTTTGGGTTAGAGAGAAGAGAGAGTTCTGAATTTTAAAAAAAAAATAATTTTTTTTCTTTTATAACGGGCAAAACGCACCGTTTCACTTAAAGGAAGCCAGGATCCGTGCGTCCACTCGACCCGGGTTCGAAACCCGCTCACCCGACCCAGCTCATTAAAAAAAAAGAGGAAAAGCCAAAACGACGCAGTTTTAGTGTATAAAAAAATAAAGAAATAATAAAAAAAAAACGAGCAGGATCCACGCAAGTCTTCAGGAGAGGATCCGACCTGCGTAGCCGACCCGGTCCGGGCCAGAAGAGAAGGAAAAAGGGAGGAAAAAAAAAAGAGAATAAAAAATTTGGGCCCAAGCCCTCTTTGCCATCCGTTGGACTTCCTAGCCCACCCATCCCAGGTCCAAACACCATCAAACTCGGGCTCGACCTCAGGCCCAATTAGGTAAATTTTGTTTTTTTTTATTTATTTATTTATTTACTTATCAAAGTATATATATATATATATATATATATATATATGTGTGTGTGTTTTTCTTGTTTTAAATGTTGTAATATATGTTAATAGGTTTCATTATTTTTGTGTATTTTAATGTCATAGCATATTTTAACATGTTTTGTCACTTTTGTTATTTTTAAATATGTTAGTATATTTTAATAATATTATTATATTAGTATTTCAGTATTATAATATGTTTTAATATAATTTGTTATTTTTTTTTATTTGGTAGTATATTTTGATAATATGTTTAATGTAGTAACATGTTTAAATAGTACATTATTTTAAATATTGTGTTATTTTAGCATATTATATTATTAGTGTTTTTTAATATTATATTATTTTAATATATTATATTATTCGGATTTTATTGTTGTAGTATCTTTCAATATATCTTATTATTTGTGGTTATTATTTATTACCCTATTTTAAATATGTCTTGCTATTGGTATTTACAATTTGTTCAAATATAGTAGAATATTTTAATGTCACGAAATACGAGTTTGTAGTAGAAGGCTTGAAGCATTATGGCTAGAAATTTTTTAATAAATAAACATAAAGGGTTGAATACGGATTTGCCGACGACGGGATTTGAAGGATGTCACAGTTGTGATTCCTAAGATATCCTGAGGTGAGAGAATTTCGTTAAATATCACCACCAGTGGTGGGAGTATTTAACGATATCCTCGATACAAAAGTTCGATTTCATCTCGAAAATGGAAATAATCAAAGAATAATTAATGAATGTTTACGTGCTCGATATTTTGCCATGCTCGTGCTTTCCTTTTTTACATTATGCTTCGTATGTCTAATCGAATAATTAGGTATTTAATCATATGTGTTATATGTTTATTCGTGTGCATTCTATGTTTAAATATTTGCATAATACACACAAAAAAAGGGTGTAAATTGCCGACGGCGGAATTCGAAGGATGTCACAGTTGTGATTCCTAAGATATCTTGAGGTGAGAGGATCTTGTTAAATATCACCAAAAGTGTTGAAAATATTTAATGAGTATTCTCGATAATAGATTTACGTTCACTTTCATTTTTCAAAAAATTAATAAAAATTCTAAAAAAAAAAAAGAATAAACATGTTTTGAAAAAAAATAAAAATAAGAATAAAAAAGGGAATTATTTTTAAATACCGATGTCAAGTCCATTAAATCGAGATTTAAGATAACACGTGATTAAATGGTACCATTTTCTAAATGGGCGTCGCAGGGGTGCTAATCCTTCTCCGCATGTAACCGACTCCCGAACCTGATTTTGTTTCATCTTTGGTTTAAAACGCAGACTTCGAAATTGGTTTTAAAATATTTTAATTAATTTTAAAATTTTTGACTAAAACCAATTTTAATAGATAACCAATCACACCTAATAAAAAAGATTTGTGGCAACTCCATTATTTTCAAATTGTCTTAACGGTCGAAAAACCGTTATGACAAATTGATTGAACAATTGAGATATCAATTTAATTACATATAGTACAAAGGATTGCTAATTAAAGATAATAATGTGGCAAAGGCATAGTGTCGAACAATTATGATATCCACTGAAATATGCATATAATTTTGGGTGCAATTTTGATCCTTTAGTGGAATTAATGAGTTTCTAAAGTAATAATTGGGCTAATTAATTAATTTTAGGATTCAATTAATGAGTTTCTCAAGTTAGCATGTTAAAGTCAGTTGTATGTGCTTAAATCCTAGTGAATTGAAAAATAAATTACCCAAATTGTTAAAAGAGACTTCCTTTTGAATTTTGGTTTTTGTATTAAAAAGAAAAAATTAAGAGGGCGGAGGAAGACGATTGAGAAAAAAAATTCAAAAAAAAAAAAACAAACGTGAAAGGAAAGATAGGAAAAACAATTTTTTTCTTACTCTAATTTCAAATAAACTATTTCCTTTTGAAATTGTCTAATAAACTATCTTTTGGGTATTTGATTTTTTCTATTCGAAAATAATTTGAAAGCAAAAAAAGAGCCGACACATTTTTGTGCAAATCGACAATCGGTATAGCAAGGAAGGTCTTTCGATATGGATATTATGCGGTTAAACTCGATGACAAAATCCTGAAAAGAAGTAATCTTATCAATCCTTTATTATTATACAACTGATTTTATTTAATCTGATGTTTCCACAATTTATATATGAATTTATTAAATTCAAGCTAAATATCAAACGTACTTTTCATCTGATCAACATGAAATAGGAATGAATTGTTGATGAAGAGTGAATAACATGACCACATTTTTACAGATGTTACCCAAGGATTTTTCAATAGTTAATTTGCTGATAACACATTAATTATTAAGAAATTTTGTAAAACAAGATCTTAAATCTTAATTAATCTCTTATCCCCCTGTTGCTCGTCTAGAAACATCTCATTTTCTATATAATTATAAAGTTGAGAGTTGAGATAAGCTCAAGAAAAGTGTATCATGATGACACATGCATGCTTTGTTATATGAATTTAAAACCCCCCCAAAAAAAAAAATTTGAGAATTATTCGGCCCATAAATTTTAATCCTCCTTTTCCATATATATATATGTGGCTGCGGCAATGTCCCCCTGGACCTTGGTCGGGGAAACCTGGTGCATTAGTTTGTCACATTGATTTCTTTTTTTAAGCGTTGGTTCATAATTTTAGTCGATGCTTGCATACTTGATTCTAGCAAAGGTAATTACTTGTCGTAAATCTAAGGTTTGCTTGTGCATGGATATTTGCCATATATAGACATCAAATCTCCAAGAGTTGACCATAAAATATTTTATACAAATATAAGTATATATATGCTAGTTATAGATAAAAAATTTGTTTGTTAATTTCTTGGTGTAAGGTGTCCAAGATTTCCAACAAACTTTGAATATTAATGTAGTTTTTGTTCAATCTTCATAGGCAGCATTTTTAAGAGTTCACATTTCCATTTGTAATTGTAAGATTTGATTAAAAAAAATACGTTAGCTAAAGTTGTTGTAATAGTATATGAGAGTACGAAACCCTATAGTCCATTATTTAATGCACTTCATCCACATTTTTTATGCTACTTACGCAAGCAAAAACTCCAAATTCTCATAACCATTTTTTTAAGTATAGATTAAGGAGATTTGAAAAACCCTCCCTCGGCTCGATCGTATCGGAAGTTTGGATTTGAGGACGCGTAAATGGTAGAGGTGTAGAGAAAGAATGAGAGAATTACACGTAGAGGATTAATCGGAGTTGTTGGCTGTTGGCGTCGATGTAATATTTATGGACACTTTGTTACGGCCACCGTGATGCACGTTGATATGTATGACCATTGGAATTAATACATTATTATTATTATTATTATTATTATTATTATTATTATTATTATTATTATTATTATTATTATTATTATTATTATATGGTTTAAAATATGGTGAATCCATGCATCGATCTTCTTATGCGAATGAATGTTGTAGATTTGAAATGCATGTTTGGGAAGAGGGAACGGGGTGGTAGATTCACTCATGACTGAGCTAGCTAGCTGTCTCTCCATTTTAATTTAATGACTTTGCAAATTCAATGTAGATTTGTCTAGTGCATCAATAAAAATTTGATCAGTTTGGAAAGGACAATAGAAGTGGGGGTAAACATGTAGGATTAAGGATGTCAATTTTATCTATATCCAATAAAAAAAATCTGATTTTTTACTCGAATGGATACCGTATAAATATTAAATTTTGGACGAAACAAGATAGGTACGAATTTAAAATATTCAATGGGGATGGGATAAAAACTGACCGTATCTGATATATTTAAATATATTTAATGTATGTATTGTATTGCTTTAATGCTTGTGCTTTCCTTATAAATTTTTATTTACTTTAATAATTATTAAATATTTTTATATTTTATATTTTTAACGGAAATTATCATACCTATTAAATCATCACAGAGACGAGAATGGATGGGTATGAAACATTGGTCTATTTTGTAAGTAGCTGTAGGGGAAGTTTTAAAAGCCCAACTAGTCTTAACCCATTAAACATTGGTGGACTCAGGCTTTTAACTGCTTCCGATTGAAATTTGTGTTCATTTTCTTGATTGCCTTGTTAATTATTGGTAAAAAACACTTATAAGTAGAGGTACTCATGAGCCGGGCCGGGTCGGCCGTGGCCCGATTTTTTCTCAAATTCTTTGCCCAGGTTCAGCCCTGGGTCGGGCCGGCCCGGAAGGCCCGAATTCACTGTTCATCATATTAAAAAATTATTTTTTATTTTTTTATATTTTTATAATTAAAATTAAATAAAATAATATTATTATAATACAAAAACACTGTTCCGGGCCGGGCTGCCCGGTCCGGATCAAAATTATCTTGCCCAAGCCCGGCCCATGAACAGGTCTACTTATAAGTATAATTACGTGAAACACATTTAATAATGCTTTTTTTTTATGAACAATCTACTTTTCTTTTCTTGAGGAATATTTCTTCGATGATGTTTAGAGAAATTCACAATCATTATTGTAGCAATCCCGAGTTGAGAATAGTTCGAGCGTGAGATTTGGATGTTAAATGAACCCCGATTCTTGTTATAGTCACTCGTTCAATTAAGTCAGTTCAAATTATCTGAATTATCCTCGACATGTTAAATTCAATTCGAATTGATTGAACCTGATCGTTTTTCATCTTCATTGTTTTTCATCTCTAAATGTCGTAATACGATTCCAGTACAGGAATTTAGTCAGAAAGATTTTAGAGTCAATTTAGGATTAGTTTTTATTTACCTATTTATTTATTTTTATTATTTTTCTTTTCTTTTCTGTTGAAGAATTGGACCAGTTCATAGATTATTGGGTTTTGAGGCCCAAAGAAAAAAAAAAAAAAAAAAAAAAAAAAGCAGGCTAATCGGGTTTGCTTGCCTAGCTGGCCCAGGCAACAGGTAGCCTCCCCCTGGCACTAGCCATTATTGCCCCCATATCACCACCTTAGATAACCCCTTCCCCACGCCACCACCAGCTAGCCACCCTAATCTATCCCCCTCTACACTACACACTACACACACTAACACAACACATCCCTTGAAGCAACACCCAAAATCTCAGAAATTTTGGGATTTTCTAGGATTTTGGCTACTCAAGCTCTATAAAAGAGCAGCAATACAGACACAAAGGGGCCCTTTTTAGGATTCTGAAGTGGATTTCGAAAAAAAAAAAATCAAGAAAAACTAATACCAGTTCCACAAAGACACCACCCCAAAACCTACCCTAGACCCAAAAAAACACACACACAGCAAAAACGGTCACCAGCAACCAATAACCAAAAAAACTATAAAAAAAAATGAAAAGCCAAGTAAAGGGTGAGAGGAAGCCATGGTGGGAGTTGGGACCCGATCCAAAGGCTGTCGGAGGAGATCGGGAAGGCAAGGCTCTCGGTCTTTAGGCTTAGATTTGTGAGGTTCGGGGCATTTTTTTGAGAAACGGAGGTCAGAATCGAGGAAAAATAGGGTTGGAATTGATAAGTGGGTGAAATTTGGTTGAAAAATGAGTCCGGCCACTAGAAGAGACGGCGACGATACGGTGGCTACCAACCGAATTCTAGATTTTTCATTGAATCTGGGTTTTTTTGTGTTTTCCGATGAAGACTGTTGAATAGGGTAGAGAAAAGGGAAAGGGTTTGGAAGAGCGAGAGAAAAGTGAAAGGAAAAAATAAAAATAAAAAGGATTTGGGGTTTTTAAAAGCGTCCAAAAAGACGCCGTTTTGAGAAAGAAAAAAAAAAGGGCGGGTCAAGATAACCCGCGTCTAGACCCGCTTCTAGACCCGTGGGCAGTCCAACCCGTATGTAACCCGGTTCAGGGCAAGAAAAGAAAAAAAAAAAAAAAAAAAAAGAGGAAAGTGAACCACCGACATGACCCGCGACCCGTTGGAGCCAACCCGACCCTTCAATAGCAAGGCTTGGTTTTGGGCTTTCAAATTTGCTTGCTGGACCTCTTGCATTGGCCTCTCTAATTGATCCTAGTTAGGTATAATTTTTCATTTCTTGATCCTTTCATTATATAAATATTCATTTATAAATTTTCATGTACCTATAATATAATTTCTTGAAAAATAATATCATTAAATTTCATGGGAACATAAAAAAAAAAATACAAAAAAAAAAACTTTATTTTTAATCACTCCTAGAAATATTTTGGTGACTTTGTAAGGATGAAAAAAAAAATCTTTGCTATCATCAATGTTATTTTGTTTTTATTTAATTTTCATGTTAGTTTATAATGTTATTTTTTTTTTTTTTGGCCACCCTTGTTATAATAGTTTTATTATTACTATTTTTTATTATCTCCTTACCTTACCTTATTTTATTTTTATTCTTTATCTGAATGCATTATCAATCTTTTAAAAAATATATATAAAAATGGTATTTTGGTGCATAAAATAAGAAAGGGTGAATGTGAATTACCGACGATGGAATTCGAAGGATGTCATAGTAATGATTCCTAAGATATCCCGAGGTGAGAGAATTTCGTTAAATATCACCACAAGTAGTGGGACTATTTGGCAGTATTCTCAATACAAAAAATTCGCTTTCATTTCAAAAATGGAAGTGATAAAAATGATAAATAAATAAATAAATAAAAAATGAACATGTACGTGCTTGATATTTTGCCATGCTTGTGTTTAGAAATGATATGTTTCATATGTTTAATCGTACAATTATGTATTCAATCACATTTGTTATATGCTTAACCATGTGCATCATATTTGAGTTATATGCATTTAAATAAAAAATGAATGCAAATTACCGACGATGGAATTCGAAGGATGTCATAGTAATGATTTCTAAGATATCTCGAGGTGAGAGGTCTCGTTAAATACTACCAAAAGTATTGAAAATACTTAATGAATATTCTCGATAAAAGATTTGTGTTCACTTTTATTTTCAAAAAATAATGACAATTCTTTTTTAAAAATTAATAAACATGTTTTGGAAAAGAAATAAAAAGAGAATTAATTTTAAATATCATTGTTGAGTCCATTAAATCGAGGTTTAGGATAACACAAAATTAATTGGTACCATTTTTATTAACGGGCGTCGTGGGGGTGCTAATACCTTCCCCATGTGTAACAGTACTCCCGAACCCGACATGATTTTTCTTTGATTTTAAATCGCAGATTTTAAAATTGTCTTTTTAAAAGGGTTTCAATTAATTTTAAAATTCTTACTTTTTAAAATATAGATTTTAATAGGTGGCCAATCACACCTAGTCAAAAAATATTGGTGGAGACTCCATTTTGTTTTTGAAAAATCGTTTAGCGATCGAAAAGCCGTTATGACAGCTTGGCGACTCCATTGGGGATTTTGAGAGTCGAGCCATAAATTAATCATGTGTTATCTTAAAATCTTGATTTAATGGATTCAATGGATATTTAATTATAATGTTCTTCACTTTGGATTTTAACGTTTTATTTGATTCCACTTTGCATTCGTGTCTAGATGCATGTCACTTATTTATGATTATTAAAATTATGTTCTCTCTTTACTATTGTATTATTTATGCTCATGATTATGGGATGTTTAGAATAAAGGGTCGTAAACAAATAGTCAAAGATTTGTTTGTTCCTTCTCACACACGAACACGTGTATTTCATACATAAGCTCTATACCCGGGCTATATCCCTTTAGGAAATAGTAAAGTACCTACGCTTTCGTGAGGTAATAACCTCCGCATGAGATAGCGAAACGCTCTTAGAGAATAAAGTACCTACGCTCTCGTGAGATAATAATCTTCGCATGTGCTAGCGAAAAAAATCTGCTCGAATTGAACCCTTTCATTGAAAGCCTATAATAGGTGAGGATCGTGGTGCCTTGCTAGCCTTCACGAGCGACAGTGAAAAACAATTTGGGGACCTTTAGATTCTGAATTCGAAACTCATGCTAGAATGGTATAAGAAACCCACCCTAAGTAGAGCCATTCCTGCCCGATATCTAGAAAGTCACCTGAAATTACACATGAAGGAACGTTTCTTACCTTTTACTACTTTTGTTCAAATTTTGAACCATGAAACGGGTAATGACGAAAAAGTCCCGAATACCCGCACTGGTTGGTTTCGCGATTCTTAGGCTGAACGAACACCTGAACTAGGTCTTTTGTAGGTAAGGGCGAATTTTTCTTTTTAAAAAGAAAAAGTTTCTTTTCTCTCTCTTGAACCAATTTTCAAAGAAAATTTTTATTTTTGTGTGATTAAATAAAGCCAAATTCTTCTATTCGTTTATTTGAGTGTCAAATTCTCTTATATGTAAATGTACTGATAGATTTTCTTTTTATATTGATGTGCGTAATTCGCATTGGCATCATTAAGCATTCCACGACGAGGTATTGGTCTCAAATTATCTTTCGGCAAGTAGATTTCTCATGGAGCTCACTGAGTGTCAGATTTGTTCCTCGTCCGTAAGCGTCATGTATGAGTCACCTGTTGATGTGCAAGAATGGGCAAGAAATGTGCAGCAAAAAGAGGGGGATTGTCTGATAGAAGATCATGTCTCGAGTCTACTTGAAAGGGTAAATTTGAAACTTACATAGAACAATTTGGCCGAGTTGGCTGATATTTGGGATCGAATGAATGGGGAAAGAAAAAGGAAATTTTCTAAAAAGTATGGCCAGATTGCTTCGCTCATCCCGGTGGTAATTGAGAAGTCAATAATCAGAGCGGCCATTCAGTTTTGGGACCTTTCCTATAGAAGCTTTGCTTTTAACAATGAAGATTTGACACCAACCATAGAAATTTTACTCGATTCTTATTGGGTTAGAGCTCCGTTTCCTAGATAAGGTGTATATTAGAAAGCAAAAATTGGATTTTCGTAAGAAGTTGGACAAGCTTATCAGGATAGAAGCAAGATATCCAGATCTGAAACAGAAAGGGGAACATATCTGCATCCCTTAGGATTTTTTTCGAAAGTTTATTGAGGGGACCTCGATGATGAGAAAGGGATGACCACTTTTGCTTTGGCTATTTATGGGATGGTAATTTTTCGTAAGATTTTGGGGCATATTGAGATGGCAGTGATAAATGTCTTCGAGCAAGTTGAGAACCATAGTAATCCCTCACCGGCGATCCTTGCTGAAATCATAAGGTCATTAAACTTTTGTCGCCAAAAAAAGGGAGGACTGTTTTGTCGAATGCGCGCCATTACTGCATATATGGCTCAAAAGTCACTTCGTGTATGAAGATAGTGCTTTCTCGAAACCTTACTTGAGGAGTAGAGCCCCTATTAGAGAATTCTGCGAAAGCAAATGGCCAGAACCCAAATCCAAAAGAGAATGGATAGCATTTCTACGGTCATTGACCAGCAAGCAACTAAGATGGATGGCTCTTAATTAGAGGTGGCAATTGGGCGGGTTCGGGCGGGTTCGGGTCGGGTTCATTCGGGTTCGGGTTTATTCGGGTTCGGGCTCATTCGGGCTCGGGCTCATTCGGGTTCGGGTCCATCCGGGTTCGAGCTCATTCGGGTTCAGGTCCATTCGGGTTCGGGCTCATTCGGGTTCGGGCTCATTCGGGTTCGGGCCCATTCGGGTTCGGGCTCATTCGGGTTCGGGCCCATTCGGGTTCGGGCCCATTCGGGTTCGGGTTCGGGTTCGGTCTGGGTTCGGGTTCTGTCTGGATTCAGGTATGTTTTACATCATTTTATTTTATATTAGATGTAATCATTTTTACGTAATTTAAATATTTATATCTAAAAACAAATTATTAATTTATTATTATTTTTATACTTTTGCTATTATATGATATTTTAATTATATTTATTTTTTAAAATTAATATTTGTTAGCACCAAAAGAATAAGAAATTAATTTGTTATATAAAATCAAATTTTGAAATAATTTATTATAAAAAATATGATATATTATATTTTAATCATATTGATATTTAAAATAATTTATTTGATGAACTCGAATTTCAAAATATAAATACATTATAATTTATATTCACTATAAAATAAAAAACTTTTAAAAATAAATTCTGGTCTTCATCTATTCGTTTATATACTTATAAAATGCAAAAATTTTATGCTTATAGTCAAGATATATATATATATATATATATATATATATTGAGTACTTATATTTTTTCATCAGTATAAAGTATAAATTATAAAGTAGTACTAAAAAAATATAATTTATATTTAAATTATACGTAATAAATATATAATTAATATGATTATTTATTAATATATAATAAATATACCCAAAACCAAAAGGCCATAAAACCCAAAACCCCATTAAACCCACCCGCTAAAATAAAATCCCATGAAAGCCATAATCCAATTAAACCCACTCTAACCTAACCGTATAAGTATAACCCAAAAGGCCAAAATAATTGAATTATTGTCAAATTTTTTTACCCTTAAAGAATAATTTAATTAGTGTCAAAATTTTTTTCACATCTTTAAAATTTTCAAGAATTTAAAATATTTAGATTGTAAATTCATCTGACGTTAAAGTTATAACTTATAAGTACAAAATATAATTTACTTTTTGATAAAATTATTATTTCATCATCATATATATATATATATATTAAATTTTAATTAAATTATTTTAAAAAATTAGAATAAAATTAATAATTAAAGTTATTGCTTTGTAAAAAAAAAATTAATTAATTGCAATTTGATTATTTTTATTTTTAGTATTAAATTCGGGTTCGGGTTCGGGCCGGTCTCGGGTTTGGGTTCATTCGGGTTCGGGCTCATTCGGGTTCGGGCTCATTCGGGTTCGGGTCCATTCGGGTTCGGGCCCATTCGGGTTCGGGCCCATTCGGGTTCGGGTTTTTTCGGGTTCGGGTTTTTGACTTTTTGGTCAAATCGGGTTTGGACGGGTTCGGGTTTTCCTGTGCGGGTTTTCGGGTTCGGGTTCATTTTGCCACCTCTACTCTTAATCCTTCTGTTTCCTTTTTCATTTTTTTCTTAAAAAAATAAAACTTTTTCCAAAATAAAAAGAAAGTCGAGCAATTAAGGAAAGATATGATAATTAATTTATGTTCTTAAACTCAAATAATTAAGTTTCAAATGGTATTCTTTACTCTTAAAATCTTCTTCTTTATCTTAAACCTTTTTTTAAATACTTTATGGCTTCAGATTTAATTTTGATCTTTTGTCTTGTTCAAAAATATTTTTATCTAAACTTTTTTTACTTTCAAGTATTCTTTGATT
This sequence comes from Fremontodendron californicum, assembly GCA_030761205.1. Classification (NCBI taxonomy): domain Eukaryota; kingdom Viridiplantae; phylum Streptophyta; class Magnoliopsida; order Malvales; family Malvaceae; genus Fremontodendron; species Fremontodendron californicum. The sequence goes on along the minus strand of JAULJL010000025.1, from coordinate 5,601,341 downwards.
TTCAATCCTAAATTGTCACCACAACTGAGAAAGAAAAAAAGAAAATAAGATTTATATAAAGATTAAAAAACTTTGGAGCCTTAAAGATTCATAGCAACTTATTAACATATGTATATAATACATGTAAATTGTAATATTGGAATGGTGAACTGAGCAATGAAATTTCAAGCAATGGTTTTGATATTGACATCATATATTTATTGTGATAACTAAATAACCCAATTAATATCTAGTCAAGTGTCCAGCTAAAAAGAAAATATATAATTGAAAAGTAAAGTTTGAAAAGAACTATACTAAAATAAACTTTATACGATACGAAAGGCAAAAAAAGAATTGAAAAATAAAATTCATGTTCTTTATTTTCTTTATCTACTCCATCGAAGTAAAATTTCATTACAATCTTAAAATCACTTTAAATACAACCAATAAAAAAAAGAAAAAAAGGTTTTATTGATTAAAATAAAAGCTCCACCCAGACAATCTTATCATGTTCAATATATTGATTATATGAAAAATATATATTATAAGATGTGCAAGTTATAATACAAAAGGAGTTGTACGTACAAAAATAAAAATTATAAATTAAGAGCCTAACAGACATATAACATATCAGATTGACACCTGCAATAGATAATTAATCTAAATAATCAAGAGGAAAATAAAATAGAAAACATGTAACACAAAAAATAAAATAATAAAGTTGATAGTTGTGCACCATAATTTTTTGCTTTGAAATATACAAAGCTGGAAATATAATATCTCAAATGTTACAAAAAATGATAAAAAAGATATCAAATTATGATTTTATGACATAAAAAAAGCATTATTATCTAAAACAAAAAAATAAAATAGAAAACATGTAACACAAAAAATAAAATAATAAAGTTGATAGTTGTGCACCATAATTTTTTGCTTTGAAATATACAAAGCTGGAAATATAATATCTCAAATGTTACATTGGATCATTCGGGTTGAACGAAATTTAAGTTATTTTCGGTTTTGATCATTTTAGATTTGGATAATTTCGCGTTAGAATAATTTTAGATTTGAGTCATTTCGATTCGGGTTATCTTAGATGTAGATTATTTTGGATTCGAGACATTCGGGTTTGATACACGGGCTATTTAGGTTTGTATCATTCTCGGGTTCAAGTCATTGACTTTTAAAGTCAAACCAAATTAAATCTTGAATGAATTGTTTAGATAAAGTCAAAATTTATTAACTGTAATTAATTTATTTAAAGTTACATTTTTATCAACTTGTAGCATATCTTCAATTTTGATTTCTTATATCATAAAATATTTTATTTATGATATATAATTATAGGATCCAGTTAATGGTGCTTATAGGAACCTATTAAAGATTATTTAATTATTATTTTAGAAATTTTTTATATTTAATACATTGCTTTTACTAAATTCAAAAAAAAAATCAGTAATTACACTTTTCTTTTGATAAATATTACCTTAACCAATGTCACACTAGACACTTATTAATATTTGTCATAATTATAAAAAATAAAAAAAAAACTTTTATTTATGGTGTATAATTGTATAAATTGAATTTAATTATAATAGTAGAATTTTTTTTTTAATCTTTTTTACTCATAAATAAATAAGATGATACTCATCATTAAAAAAGATAACACCAAATGTTTACAAAAATATAAAAAATAAAATAAAAGATAACTTAAAAGTTTTAAATATTAGTGGGCTTATTTTGTATTATATTTATTATTTTAACAAAATTACTATTTTAAAAAATAAAATTATATTTAATTTAAATTAAATTCGAATGATTTTGGATTTGTTTTTCGAGTCATTCGAGTTTGGATCATTTTGGGTTCGGATCATTTTGAGTTTAGATTATTTTTGGGTTCGGATCAATTCCAATTTAGATCGTTTTTGAGTTCAGATTGGCTGGATTTGAATTATTGAATTTTTTAATCAAATAGAATTCACTCAAATTTGGATTCGAACGAATTGATTGTTTCGATTTCGGGTCAATTTGAGAGCTATATTTGTATCATATTGACCTAAAAATGTGTTTAATTATGAGTTTTTTTTTTTTCTAAATTGATACATTTAATTATTAGTTTAGGTAAGTTAAACCGTATTACTCAACACGTTTTAATCCATTTAAATTCATTTGTTGTGTTTCTAAAGTAAAAAAATATTAAAATTTAGCAATTAATTAATCTTGTTTAAGCTTTAAATGGCTAAACTATAACGTACCGGGTAATACTTAATTTTAACATTCTTATTTAATCAAAACAAATCGTGTCATTATCATATGATCTTCTTAAGAAATATGTCATTATCATATGATCTTTGATAAATATGTCATTATCATATGATCTTTGATTAATATGTCATTATCATATGATCTTTTTGATAAATGTGTCGTATCCATGGCAAAATCTTACAATTAGGACACAACTACATGAATTAACACTTCTAATTAAATATAAATTAAAATATTTTTAAAGTATAAATTTGAAATATAAATAATTGAAAATTTTATAGTATTATATAACAATTATAAAACAAATCCACTCTCTCCCTCAAATTTATGTTGCCGCTTGAGGTTACTTACATTAAAAAGTTAATTTTCATTAATGACTATATTTACATCTATATCACTTATGTATGTATACATAAAAAGGGACTTTAAGCTTTACTACATTTCGAAATTTCAATTGAGTTTATATATTTAGTTAATAGTTAAGAATACAAAATATCATTTTTTTTTTTATTGTTGGATATAAATGAAGAAAGTTAATTTACTCTTTATTTTGCATGAATTACTATTATATATGTTAGAAGTTAATTCTTCTCTATTAAAGTAAATCAGTATAGTTATTGACTTTTTTACATTTACAAGTAATTCCTATTATTAATTAATAATTTTAATTAAATTGATAATTCAAAAATATTAACTACAATTATGTTCATTTTTGTTGATAAAAAAATTTTACACACATTCTTTTATATATATCTATATATATATATATATATTAAGCCCAGTCTCCTAAAAATCAAAATATGTAATTTCTCTCCAATTTTTAGTTTTTACAAACAAATTTCTATTTTTTAATCATTTTATACAAAATAACTTATGTGACCCTTAAATAAGAACATGTTAATAACTTTTAATTATAGTCATCAAACTTGATTCATACTTATTCCTTATAATTTTTTATAAAACAATGAATTATTATTTTATAAATTTTTCATTCAATAAAACTAAACTTGTTGCTTTCTTTTAAAATCTTACTATTATAAATAATAAAGTTAATATTGGTGTTTTATATTCGATAATGTTTTTTCTTATACACTACCAAATACAATAATTTATAATATTACATCAAATACAATAATCTAAAATTATTTAATGGTCAGATAATCTATAATCTTATTATCATGATAATTAAATCATCTTAACATTCTTAAAATGATACCAAACATTACTTAAAAAAGGCACTCACAATGACCAATAACATTACCAATAAATAAATAAATAGTAATACAAAAGATAAGAATATTATTTTATATTTTTATTTTCAAGGCCTCATGCTGAAAGGGATGACCGTGATAGTGCAAGTGCAATAAAGGAGATACGGTACAAATGCTCCCAAGTAAAATCTGTCATTTTGAATGTCGATACCAATATATTATAAAAAAATATTTAAAAAATAATGTAAAATATAATATATTATAAAAAAATAATTAAAAAATAATGTAAAATATAATATAATATAAAAAAAATATGAATATATAAATATATCAAAATTTATATAATATCAATTATTAATATATTAAAATTTATATAAATATATAATATATTACACACGATTATAATCATATAGATCCAACCGCTAACACCAATTGGTTTTCGTCCAAATCATAAATCAACTTTATTAAAATAGAAATAGAACACACTTGATTTATTATTTATTTATTTATTATTTATTTCAAATCATGAAATTCTTTTCAATCTCCCAAAGACGAAGCACGCAACGAGCACACGGTGGGAGTGTACTAATCAGGCACCCTTGAGCAATGCATCAGCCCCTTCCATGATCAACTTCCACGCGGCAACCACGTGGCGTTCCTCTGTCAGTGTGGCCCCCACCGCAAACCTCAGTATGTATACCCCACCGACTTTTGTATGGGTCATATAAACCCGCCCTGTTGAGTTCACCCACTCCAATAGCTTCCGGTTCAACATCTCGGTATAATCCGACCCGATATGCTTATCCGGTTTTAACCGAAAACACACCAGCCCGAACTCTCTCGGCACCACCATTTCGAACCTTGGGTCGGATTTTACGAACTCCTCGAACATTTTGGCCATGCCAACGTCTGACCGGATGTGACGTTGTAGGTTCACAATACCGTAGCTTCGGAAAATGAGCCATAAACGTAACGATTTGAATCTTCGACCTGTACCAACTTGCCAATCTTTAAAATCCACAACCGAATCCGATTCGCTTTGTTTGTTTCTCAAGTACTCCGGGTTTGTACTTAGTGCTTTCACTAGCAACCTAGGCTTTTGAACCCACAGGCAGCAACAATCCAAGAAACTCAATAGCCACTTGTGGGGACTCAAACTCAGTGAGTCAACTCGCTCTATCCCATCAAGGTGATGCCTGAACTCCGGGCATATACATGCACTACCCGCGTAGGCAGCATCCACGTGCACCCATATGCCATGTTCGTTCGCCACGTCAGCAAGTGGTCCTACTGGGTCAACGGCTGTGGTGGAAGTTGTCCCCACAGTTACACAAAGATATAGTGGGACCAACCCGGCTGCCACATCAGCTTCCACAAGCCTTCGGAGGTGAAGGGGAGATAGAGAGAAACCAGTGTCGAGAGTTGTCGGAATTGACCTTATGTTTCGAGGAGCAATACCGGCTAACTTACAGGCTTTGGCAAATGTAGAATGAGTTTGGTCAGATGCGTAGACGACAAGCTTGTGCGTGTTGTCGGAGCCGAGAACATCGAGAGCTTTGTCCCTGGCTGCAATGAGAGTAACGAGTATAGCTTCGCTGGTGGTGTTTTGGATTATGCCACCACCAGTGCCTTGAAACGTGAATGACTTTGGTAACTTCAGCATGTTAGCTAGCCAGTCCATGACGGTCATTTCCAGCTCGGTCGAGGCTGGAGAAGCTAGCCAGTTGAACCCTACGGAGTTAAAGCCAGTGCAAAGCATTTCTCCAAGAAAAGCAGCAGTGCTAACAGTGGAAGGAAAAAATGCAAAGAAGTTAGGGCTTAGCCAATGGGTCATGCCAGGGATTATCTGGTTTTCCACGTCTTTTAGGATTGTTTCGAAAGGTTCGGGGAGATAGGGTGCGTTTTCAGGGAGCGTGGTGCGGAGATAGCCTGGTTGCACCTGACTTAGAACTGGGTAGCTTTCGATTTTTTGGTAGTAATCAGCAATGAAATCTACCATGAAATGGGCTTGTTTTCTGAATTCTTCAGGGTCTAAGGGATTGAAATGGCAAGTCTCTGGCAAGTTAGATTCAAGGCTACCCATAATCAGGAACTTTAAAACACAGAGAAAGAGATTGTGTTATTTTAGAGAGCGGGGCTATATCATATATATATATATATTGGTACATACATTTGTCTGTAATCATACACAAAGAGATTGTGTTATTTTAGATGTGACACGAATAATTGATTAAACAAAATGAATAACTGAACGAGCACGTTTAAAACAATCCATTTTACATGGATACAATTAACACGATTAAACATGGTTAATACAATTGTTAATCTATTTATAACTTATTTAAATCAAAACTTTTTATTAATAATATAATTTTAATTTAAATAAAATCATAACTCCATTATTTAAATTTAAAATTAATAATTATAATTTATAAAATAAATATATCAAAATTCGTGTTACATGTTTTACGTACAAATGTTAAACGTGTACTCGTTTGACACGGTTTAATTAAACGTATTTTATGCATCTTACATGTGTTAAACATGTCAGACATGTTTAAGACACGAATAATACCGTACCAAATATTTGTCGACACAGTTAAACACGGAATACGTTTTTGCCAAATTCATATACGATTTCTTTTGTATCATTTTTATATCATGTAGGGGCGAGCATTAATCGATTTAAATAGGTTTAATTGACCGAATCGATTAAATCTAGTTAATTCGGTTCAATTTATTTTATTTTGAAATTAATCAATTTTGAAAATCGATTAATTCGATCGATTATTGATTTTTAAAATTAATAACCGAATAAATCGAACCAACCGAAACGAAATGCTCACCTCTAATATCATGTCACTGTATCCTGTCTAAAATGACCACATCTATATACCGCTAGGGAAACAAACTTAGAGAGAAAATTGCACGATTAATATTAAAACACAGAGAAAGAGATGGTTTTATTTTAGAGAAGTGGGATATGTTGGTACAATTAGGGGGAGTTTGTTTGGCTTTATATATATATATTTGTCGATAGAGAAACAAACTTGGGGGAAATACGTTGATATTTTGCTATTTTTGATGATCATATTAGGTGTATAGATATAAATATATGATAAATGCTGGTAAGTATTTCTTTTTCCTTGTCTATATTTTGGTAAATTTGGAAATGATTTTGATAATTATTGATATATATAATAGTAGTATTTTTTTCAAATGAGAAATCGAGAGACAAGAGTACGGGTTGGTAATAACAGCAATCTTATTTGGTAGGTAATTTATAAGTATCACTATTAATTTTTTCTAAGATTTGTGACATACCCTGATTCTTAACTAAGAGAACCTTCCCTCACCTAAATTTTTTTGTAAAAAAAAAAAAAAAAAACCAAGAAGTAGAGTGCTAAAAAGATCTTAAAAAAAAACATATAAATCATTTAATCTTTATAACTTAAAAAAAAACATATAAAAACATATAAATCATGTAATAACTTAAAGATCTTAAAAAAAAACATATAAATCATGTAATAACTTAAAAAAATTCAATCTTAAATTTTCAAAAGATCTTTTAATCTTTATTATGTGTAAAAAGAACATATAAATCATTTTTCATCAACAATCTAGATTAATTACTCCCTCCTAGAGGTGCTCATAGCCGAGCCGCGATCCGAATTTTTTTTTATTTCTTTGCCCGTGCCAACCCTCGAGTCCGAATTACTGTTCATTTTATATTAAATTTTTTTTTATAATTAAATTTTTAAAAATAATATCTTTTTTAATATATGAACAGTGATCCAGGCCGGACCGGATCGGATCATAAATATTGAGGCCCAGGCCCAGTCCAATACGGGCCGAGCTGTCCGATCCGTGAACAGGTCTACTCCTTCCGTACTGTTTTAAGTATTTTTTTTTATTTTCACCCATATTAAGAAGTATATTTTGTCTTATACGTATATAGTGTTATAAATATATTTTTTTATAATATTGATGCATATATTTTCTATTGTCAAAAACTAAAAATAAATTTTAAATATAAAAAAAGTAAAAGTATTTTATTTTATTTTATTTTTATTCAAATGACACCTAATTTTGTTATAAAAAAACGTGCACCGTATCCTGTAAAAGTGTTGATTATAATTAAAGCTATTGCCTTCTGTCATTGGCCAAAATGTAATCTCCTCTGCCAAAACTTACACTTTTCTTGTCGGCCTCTTCTCCTTTTAAGTTTTATTTTTCTCTCTCTTATCATTGACCCCAAAAAAAAAAAAAATTTAAAGATTACAATGAGAATTTATTTTGTGAAAATTAAATGAGAATTTTTTTTTTATTTTCGATAAACATGTAAAAATTAAAATAAAGTTATTAATTAAATAAAATTATAAAAAGGGTAAAAATAATTTATTTATTCATAATAAAGGTAATAATGAAAAGAAATTATGTATTCTTCCATAATGAATTAATAAAAATAAATATTTTAAAGAAAATAAAAGATTAAAAAATAATTAAATTTGTGATTAGATTTATTCACGAATTACACTACTTGTCAAGTTTATTAATATAATCGATTCAACCCATGATATTATTTTATAAATAAATAACTAAATAAATATTTTAATTTAATTTAATTTAATTTTAAAATATTAATATAAAAATATTTTTAATTAAATAAAATTTGAATGAACTATTGAGCCAAATTCGATTTCAAATTTAAAAATTAAAGGTATAGGTCGAGTGTGATGCGACTTGATTTATAGACATCTTCCAACAGTCAATGTCTAAATCAAAGTTTTTTTCTTACTTTTTATGTTTGTTAAGACAATATCTACTAAGCATTTGAGTTACTTATTTCAAATGCTTTTCCTTTTTTTCTTTGTGTAAGATAAATTTTATTTTTTTTCGTGAAATGGGTATTTGGGGTAACTCAGATGCTTTTCAATTTTTCGTGAAATCATATTGTTCAATAAAAAAAATTTGATGTTTTTATTTTTAATTAATTTTTATGTCAGCTTTAAAAAATATTTTTTTTAGTGCCATGTCAGATGTGTTATGATACATCAGCATTTTTGAACATGTCAAATTGTCTAGTCAGCTTTTTACCATAAACTATTATGGATGTTAACAATTTTACTTATTTGCTTCTATTTTAAAAGTAAATTGATCAAATTACTTACAATTTTGGTACATGGACTAATTTACACCAGACTCTAAAGTATAAGGATCTGATAAGTACTTTGACCGCTTATTAGATATTATCTTAAAAAACATAAAAAGTAAGAAAAAAACTTTGATTTAGACATTGACTGATTAAAAATGTTTATAAATCGAATCGCATCACACTCGATCGATACCTCTAAAATTTAAATTTGAAATCGAATTTGACTTAATAGTTCATTCAAATTTTATTTAATTAAAAATATGTTTATATTAATATTTTAAAATTAAATTAAAATATTTATTTATAAAATAATATCATGGGTTGAATCGACTATACTAATAAGTTTGACAAGTAATGTAATTCGTGAACAAATCTAATTATTTTTTAATCTTTTATTTTCTTTAAAATATTTATTTTTATTAATTCATCATGTAAGAATACATAATTTCTTTTCATTATTACCTTTGTTATGAATAAATAAATTATTTTTACCCTTTTTATAATTTTCTTTAACTAATAATTTTATCTTATTTTTTACACGTTTATCGAAAATAAAAAAGAGTTCTCATTTGATTCTCACCAAACAAGTTCTCACTGTAGTCTTCACCCAAAAAAAAATAATCTTCTCTGTCGAAAATTTATCTTTTTGAAATCCTTGTGATACTAAAAATACTTAAATTTCTTCAATAATTTACTTTTGCCAAAAAAATTATTATAAATTCTTCTTACCAAAATTCTTAATCTAGACCAAACCTAAATTTAAAGAGAGCAATCTCATGACACACCAAACACCAACAAATTCAAAACTTGGACCAAAAAAATTAAACAAAGAAACTAATGAAAAAATTGGAAACAAGAGGAAGTTTATAGAATAAAATTTAGGATTGAATACATATTTAATCCCTAAACTATAATACTTCTGTCAGTTTGGTATTGAGAGAATAAAAACGATCAGTTAAGTACTCGAACTTTCATTTCATCATGCACCTTGACCCACTGGACTAATATCGTTTAACTAAATGATTGATGTGGCAAAAACATCCAATGAAATCATGACACCTGACAAAAATACCACGTCAATGTCACATCATGGATACCACTTCATCATGAATAAAAATTTTAAAAATATATAAAATCAAAAGAAAAAAGAAAATTTCAAAAAAAAATCAAAATTAAAAACTAAGTTTTTTTAAAAAATGAAAATAATTTTTTTTTTATAAATTTGGAAATCTCAAATTTTAAAAACAAATTTGGAAATTAAAAAAATATAAAAACCAAAATTCAAATCAAATTATAAAAAAGGAAAATTCAAAAAAAAATAAATATGATTTTCTAAATTCAAAATTAAATTTTTTAAAAATATAGAAATTTCAAATTTTAAAAAAAAAAGTAAGGAAATTCAGAATTAAAAAAAATTCAAAATTCAAAATTAAAAAAGAATGGAAATTCAAAATTTTAAATAGAAAATGTTTCTTCTTTTTTTTTTAAAAAAAAAAAAAGAGAGGGGAAAGAGAAGGATGGGAAGGGAAGGAAGGGGGTGAGGCGCCACTGACATTGATTAGTCGGCCAAGGGCTGACCTGCCCATGATCGGGCTGGTCGGTGTTGATCTGCCTGAACCGAGGTAGATCGACGTCGATCTACTTAGACTGAGGCAGATCAGCCCCTTACCCACTGACCGGCGCTGGTGGCGCCTCCCCCTTCTTCTTCCTTCTCTCTCCCCATTTCTTTTCCCTCCTCTTTTTTTTTTTTTTTTAGTTTTTTCTGTTTTATTTTATTTTGAATTAAAAATATTCAAATTATATTTTAAAAAATATTTTCAATATTTAAAAAAAATTGAATTAATTTTTTTTATTTTTTCTTTATGCTGACATAGCACTAATGATGTGATATTGACAAAGCATTTTTTTTGCCACGTGTCATGCTCTCATTGGATTTTTATTACCATATCAGCCATTCTAACGATGTTAATCCAAGGGACCAATGTGCATGATGGAATGAAAATTCGAATATCTAAGTTATCGTTTTTATTCTTTAGGTATCAAACTAAAAGAAGAATTCAGGGACTAAATATGGAATTAACCCTAAAATTTAAAAAGCAATTTTCTGGTTAGAGGAAATGGGAAATTTTTTTTGATGAATGATGATTTCGTACTTTTACTACCATCAAAAAAATCTTGCCAAGAAGAACCTTTCAAATAATCTAGTCAATGGACGCTTTAATTTTTTTTACTTGAAACTTCTTGATGTATCTTCTTATTATGAAGGAAAATTATTCTTTCTTACAAGAGTTGCTGAGTTTGTAAGGAGAGCAATCAAGATATTCAAAAATCACAAGTGACAGTCATGAGTGACCTTAAATTGTTTTGTATTCATTTTTTATTTTGCTTTACTTTCTCACTATTTCATTTATGGAGACTACTAATTCATCTCTATCAAATGTCTTTTTTGTTGACAAAAGAAAAAAAATGAAAGAGATATCAATATGGTCACATACAAGAGTTTCAAAGAGTTATAGAGAATGGAGGATTGGAAGGAAAGAGTGACCTGGAATTGTTATGTTGATGTGGAATCAATTATACAACATTACCTACTTTGGAGAATAAAATTTAATAGTACTCCAATTAAGTAAATAAGATTATAAAATACCTTAATTTAGAAAGAAAAAAAAAAATCTCAAAACTGAGTCATATCTCTTCCCATTGAGCTTCAAAATGGAGTTTTAAAGACATATTTGAATTCCATTACACTTTCGGTGCTTGGAATCCGATGCACAAAAAGGAGCTAAATGTACCGCATTAAACATTTAGATAGTTAACTACCTCTTCAGGGACTCGAGGAGCCAGGGTCGCGCTTTATTTTTTGCCCTTTTCAATTTTTTTATTTTATTAATTTTTTTACTTATTCTTTTTATTTTAACTCTTTTATTTTTTAGTAAAAAATATAAAACTATGTATATTTTATTTAATATAATATATAAATTTATATAATTATATAATAATTAGGTAATTAATTAAATATTTAAATTTATATACAAAGTAATATGTGTTAAACTTTTAAATGTTAAATATTACAAAAATATATAAATAATTTATTAATATATTTTTATATTATTGTTCATACTGATTATTTTTCTTTTTCATATCACCATCACAAACAAATATTTTATCATTGACTTCAATATTAACCTATACAAAACTCAATCTCCCAATCACAATAACTAATTTCACAATCATTAGTATTTTCAATCTAATCAAAATTAATTTCCTGTTTATTCAAATGAAGCCTCAATTGTAAGTACCTAGAGCCAGCGGGTTTGCAAATTTTTATCTAGAATGTTTCAAGTTTCCTTGTACTGATCAATTCAACTACCATTCCATGTCAAAGTTTGAATATTAGTTTAGAGAGTGTGCAGAACAATGTATAATTAATGGTTGTGACTTGTCACTTCTCACTTCTGTCACTTCTTACTTGTCAGACTTGTTTTAATTTGGTATCTAATGTATTCGGCTTCTTTCAGATCCATTTAATAGATTGAAGACATCAATTCATATATTCATAAATAAAAAAATAAAAAAAATTATATTTTTATTATTTTAATGTATAAATCTAACAATAAGGGTAAATAAAAATCTAACTTTTAGAAAAATTTCTCTCTTTTTCATGAATTGAAGGTAAGATTCAGAATCACATAAAAAGTGCAGCTCTGTCGAATCGTTTTTCACATGCTATCATTCCCATGCAACTTTTTTTTTTTTTTTTTCATGACACAGTCGGATCTAAAATTAAACTCATAAAAGTAATTAATGAGATAATAATTTTTTTTTTTAAGTTTTGTGATGCTTTTTGTCTACAATTAGTTTAAACAATTAGTTTTTCACATATTTTGTTTGTTTTATGTTTTATTAATATTATTATTAAACAAATCTCAATCTTTTATTATTATTATAAAATAGGTGTTATAATCTTAGATATGAACTACCTCTTCAGTCCATTTAATGGACTGGAAAGGATCCGAATCCGTATCTAATAATGATCTTACGGGTTATGTCTGAAAACAGACAATAAAAATTTGAAATGAAATAACAAATTTTAATTTATCATGATCATAAAGTGCAATTTTTGATAATTCTTTAAATCATAAAATTAAATTTATTTTTTAAAATTTAATTCAAAAGTTTTGATAATTTATTTTTGAATTAAATAAATATGATTCAAAATTTAGAAATTTTTGGATGTTGAAAGTTGATCTTAATTTAGGAATTATTGAATCTTAAAATTTGGTTCCAAATTTGAAATTGACTTCTTGAATTTTCAGACTTTGATTTTAATTTTTTTTTTTTCCAATTCTCGAAACTCTAGATATTTTATTTTTCAAATCTTTCTTCTTGATTTTCCGAAACTGTAGAAATGTCGTTTTTCATATTTTTTTAGACTTGTGAAAACTTTGAAGACTTCAATTTTTTAAATCTTCTTTTTTCTCAATTGTCGTTTTAGACTTCTTTTTTTTCCTCAATTGTATGTGTCAAATGGTTTAGAGAATCCTCTTTTGATAGTGATATTGAGAGAATTCTAAAAGAACTTAATTTTTTTTAATTTTATATTTAAATTATTTAAATTTAATTAAAGATAAAGAGGATAACCCATAAATGAAATCTGACTGGATCATCAATGAATTTTGAAGATTGACTGAACAAACTTTGATTTTATCTTAAATTACTTTAATTTATCTAAAGATAAAAATGGTGACTCACGGTTGAATTTTAATCGATTTGATTATGAATTTTTTAGTTTTGATCTACGTTGCATGGATACGGGTACGGTACCGGTACCCGGTACGGATACTGGTACGAGATACGGTAATTTTTTAAAAATTAAGGTACGGGTACGTTAATATTATATATATATTTTTATAAAAAAATTGAAATTTCACATGATAAAATGACACAACATAATATAAAAGATAAAACACACAAATTTCAACATGACAACATCTCAAATTAAGAAACTACAGTACTTAAATTGTTCAACATGACAACATCTAAACATGACTATGAAAATCAAACTCTAACAGTGTTTATCTCATTATTTCCTTGCCCATCTTCAGTGAAAAGAACAGTCTCCAAATATGTTTTAGGACATACTAATGCTATTGATAATGAAAAGAAGGGAAGGGAAATATGCTTTAGGGCATTAAATTGCTGAGTTTTAGTGTAAAATTTGGCCAAGCCGTACCCAAGCTGTACCCATTCTTTTTTTTTTTTTTTTTTAAAAAATTGGTACGTACCCGGTACGTACCCGATGAGTACCAGTACCCGGTACGTACCCGGTACGGGTACTCATGCTTCAGAGCCGTACCCATGCATCAGAGGTTTTGATAGATCAAATCATATTCTATCTTGATTTGTCAAATGATTTGAGAAATTTTCAATTAATTTATTTAGCTCACATAAAAAATTAATTGGTCACTAATATAATGAAAATATTTTTTTTTCCAAAAAATATGTCACCTTATAATTGATCAAAAATTTTCTCATTTTACAAATTCAACTAGCAACAAAAAAAAAAAAAAAAATTAAAAGGAAATTGAACTGTGTAGATATATATGGGAGTTATGAAAAAGGATTATTATCTTATTATATACCAACAATAAAAATTTCAAACTTCACAGTTGAACATTTAGAATTTTCATATGTTCATTAGGTTATACATAATCAATTAAAAAATTAATTTTTTTTAATAAATTTACTAAAATAACATAATGAGTTTATTTTATACATCTATTTATGAAATTTACAAATACTATCGTTAATGTATAAAATTGAGAGAAAATATTAGATACTTGCATGTTAGCTCTTACATTCTTCATTGGTAAACCGAAGATTGCCTCCCATCACGTTTCTAAATGAAAAAAAAAAAGCAATTAGGTTATGCATGTGGCATTTAGAGCCAACAGGAGAAGCGATTTGTGGGCCAGAAATGAAGATTTCTGATCAGACCAAGGCCCACTAGGAGAAAAAAAATGTAAAAAAGAAAAATAAAATTCAACAAATTTTGTAATCATGATATTTTTCAAATCTTTCTTCTTGATTTTCCGAAACTCTAGAAATGTCGTTTTTCATATTTTTTTTAGACTTGTGAAAACTTTGAAGACTTCAATTTTTTAAATCTTCTTTTTTCTCAATTGTCGTTTTAGACATTCTTTTTTTCCTCAATTGTATGTGTCAAATGGATTAGAGAATCCTCTTTTGATAGTGATATTGAGAGAATTCTAAAAGAACTTAATTTTTTTAATTTTATATTTAAATTATTTAAATTTAATTAAAGATAAAGAGGATAACCCATAAATGAAATTTGACTGGATCATCAATGAATTTTGAAGATTGACTGAACAAACTTTGATTTTATCTTAAATTACTTTAATTTATCTAAAGATAAAAATGACGACTCACGGTTGAATTTTAATCGATTTGATTATGATTTTTTTAGTTTTGATAGATCAAATCATATTTTATCTTGATTTGTCAAAAGATTTGACAAATTTTCAATTAATTTATTTAGCTCACATAAAAATTTAATTGGTCACTAATATAATGAAAATATATTTTTTTTCAAAAAATATGTCACCTTATAATTGATAAAAAAAATTTCTTATTTTACAAATTCAACTAGCAACAAAAAAAAAAACATTAAAAGGAAATTGAACTGTGTAGATATATATGGGAGTTATGAAAAAGGATTATTATCTTATTATATACCAACAATAAAAATTTCAAACTTCACAGTTGAACATTTAGAATTTTCATATGTTCATTAGGTTATACATAATCAATTAAAAAATTAATTTTTTTTTAATAAATTTACTAAAATAACATAATGAGTTTATTTTATACATCTATTTGTGAAATTTACAAATACTATCGTTAATGAATAAAATTGAGAGAAAATATTAGATACTTGCATATTAGCTCTTACATTCTTGATTGGTTATATGCCAAAAATAGAGATGGAGACAAAGAGATACAGAGTAAGAAAGAAGCAGCAAGATTCGAGAAAAAGTGTTATATGCCAAAAATAGACTGGCTAGTGGGTGTCTACTAGCATGAGAATTTTTACAATCAGAACAATAAGAACCCTTTAATTATAACCATACATTTATTTCAACATATTTTTGTCAAGTAAAAATGTAAGAAAATTATAAAAAAGGGTTAATAATTAAAATTTATTTACTAATTATGTATTCTAACAAAACAATTTATTACGAGAAAATAGAATTGGTATTTTAAAAATGATTTAAATAATATTAAAAGCATCTTAAAAAGTAGATCT
This sequence comes from Fremontodendron californicum, assembly GCA_030761205.1. NCBI lineage: Eukaryota > Viridiplantae > Streptophyta > Magnoliopsida > Malvales > Malvaceae > Fremontodendron > Fremontodendron californicum. The sequence continues at coordinate 5,585,404 of JAULJL010000025.1, read as the reverse complement.
ATTATTAATAATGAAATTTAGTACTCAAATATTAATATAATATTTATAATAATATTAAATTTTTTTAATAATAATACCATTTAAAATATTAAAAAATATATGTATATTAATATTAAATATTTTTAATATTGCAAAAATATTATTTAAAATATAAACTAGTTGAATATTAATATTTTAAAATATACTTTTTCTATAAATCATATTTTTTATGTTTACACTATAATATTATAAATATATTTATTCTTTATATAATATAAATTATATAATATATTTTATATAGTTGAAAACTGGATCGGATCAGGTCGAGCTCGGACCTTGAATGTAGGAGCCAAAGTCTAACCCGTTTTTTAAATGCGCTTTATTTTTTTGTCCAAGTTCATTTTTTTAGCTTAATATTTTTGTCGAAACCTACTCAAATATTCGACAAGTTTTCGGGCTTGGACGAATAGCATAGCTCGTGGATAGGTCTAGATTGTAACATTTAGTAGTATTTGATTGGCTGGACAAAATTTTGAACCTGAATTTTTGATCAGCTCAAGCTTGAGTATGCATGTAAGGTATTGATATCATGCCTAGATTTGGCATGAACTTTGCTTGACCAAAAATATATAATTTTTTATAATTTTATCATTAAAATAAAATGGGTTAAAATTTAAAAAACTTTATCTACTAAAATCAACATATTGACAATGTTGAATACGACACCAGAAAAATAACTAAAATATGATGTAAAATATGACATGACACAAAAAAATTACACGAACACGATACGCATACACGAACATGTAAAAATCTATATAATAGAATTATTAACATGTCAAAAATATATAAACATATAATAGCATAAACACGATTATGACACGAAAAATAACATGAATACGATATGAATACGCGGATTATTATACCTACATGTGTTAAGTTTGTTAAAATAAAAAGTATTTTTTTACTAAAATAATATTAAAAATTGAGTCGAGCTTAACAAATTTATTCTTGAATTGACCAAACTCGTAAGCTTGATAAATAGCTTGATCCATAAATAAATGTAATGATAATATTTTATTTAATTAATTTTTAATATTTCATTTTATTCTAATAAAGTTTTTGTTATGATAGTAACCAATAATTATTTCATCATTAGTCTTTTTTTATAATTCTCTTAAAAGTTAATTTTAGCTCATTATTCAAGGAGTTCTCAGTGAGTTTCTACAGTAAAAGTTCTTACCGTAGCACTCACCGGCTAGTGCCATCAAATACTGAAACAACATATCTGAAATCCGAAATTTAAAATAAAAATATATTTATTAAATATATAAAAATATATATCTCGGATATAGGTAGGAGATTTGATAATTAGTGTATTCATATTGTGTTCGTATATTTTATTGTGTCATAATCGTGTTTAAAATATTTTATATTTATATAAATTTGAAACGTTATAAATTTTGAGATATTCGTGTATTCGTGTCGTGTTCGTATTTTTTTTTATGTCCTGTTTTTAGTTATTTTTTTCGCATCGTGTAATCATGTCGTGTCCAATATTGTTAGGTACTTACTCATACCCATTTCCAAATGAATTAGATTTGATAATTTTAAATATGATACAAAAAAATAATTAAAATATGACAAAAATACAATACGATGCGAAAAAATAAAATCAATATATCAAAATCTATATAAAAAAATTATTATAGCGTTAAAATTTATATAAACATATAATATTTTAAATACGAATATAACACGAAAAAATAACATAAATATCATATAAATACATAAGTTACTAAATCTAAAACGAATATTTTAAAATTATACACATCCTGATCTCCTCTCAAAATTTAATATCCATGTCCCATTAAAGTTTATTTAAGTAGAGATGGACGGACGTTTTTGTCTCCACATAATAATTGTGCATCCACGCCACCTACTAAGGAGGGCTAGTTTAATATTATTATTAAAAAAAATTTAGATTAAAAAAATGTGTTTAAAAAATATAATAAAAAATTATGATTTAAAAATTTTAAATGTTTAGCATTGCTATGAAAAAGTATTGTAGAAAATTAAAATGTAAAAAAAAAATATGTTTAAAATAATAAAAGTGTAGAGATATGATAATAATAAAATTATTTTATTCAAAAGTCAGCTTTTAAAGCTCAAAAACTATGTTTTCTGATTTTTTGGTTTGGCTTTTCAAACCATAGTCTCAATAACAAAAGCCATTTTTTTTTTCTGTTTAGCATTGCGTTTGTTGTGAAAAACAGTTTTTGACTTCAAAAACTGTGTCATAAGTAATGGTAAACAAAGCCTAAAAATTATTAAGTTGGGGTAATCGGCAAATCCAAATATAAAATGGTTATGGATAATAAATTAATAATGCTCTCATTATTTATTTTTTTTAATTCTTATTCTTTGCATTTATACTTACGTTACTACAATATATTCATATTAATTCTGGAAATTATTCATATTAATTCTGGAAATTAATTTCATTTATGTCCATGTTATGTTTTTCTTTTTAAATTATTACCCACAAATATATATATTTTTAAATACCCCTAAACCTATAAATTGTAGTTTATATTAATACTTTTAAGGGAAAAATATTTTTAAGTACTTAATATTTTAATTATTAATTTATATAAATTAATATGTGTCAAGATTTTTTAATACCATATTTTTAATATATTAAGTAGAAAATATTAAATAAAATTACAATAGTACATGAAAATAATTTATTAATACCTTTTCAGCTTAATGTATTTAATATTTTCTTTTTCATTTCATCATCATCGTTGTTTTTGTCAAATACTCAAATGCATATTTTCTCATCGTTGATATTTATCTCATCGTTATTTTCAATATTATAGCTCATCCAAATGAACTTTAAATATATTTAATAAAATAATAATTGTAGTTCAATGTGTTTTATTGGATGGGTATTGGCTCCGATGAGATTGTGAAATTAATTATTGTAATAGTGAAATTGAATATTGTAGCAGTAATATTAAAATCAGTAATGAAATATGTGTTTGGATAATAAAATAGCGGAGGCAGTTAGATGAAAATGAAAAATGAGAAATGAAAAATGACCATTAAGAATATTAATCTAAAATATATTGCTAAATTCTTTTTGTTATATTTTAATGATATTTAATATTTAAATTTTTAGCACATATTATTTGTATATTTAATTAAATATTTTAATTAATTAATTGTTATATAATTATATAAATATATTTATCTATAATATATATATATATATATATACGAATATGGAGAATCTTTTGAACTGACGAAAATAGTCATTGTTATTCATTATAATTTTGAATTACCATTATAAATATTTTTTATTATTAATAAGATTTGTCTAAATTATAATTAATAAGTTTAATTTTATTAAAACACTTTCGTTAAATAAAAAATTTAAAAGTTTATATGAAATTATTTTATCTTAAAAGTTTTAATTTTTTCACTAACTTTAAAAAGTAAATCAATTTATTTGATATAAATAAAAGTTAGATTTACATTATTTTTTTTATCTTCATAATTAATTTTGTATTAATATTAAAAATAATAAACTTTATAATATACACTTTATTAGTTTTATTTATTTTTAAAATATACAACCAAATATTCAAAAATAGATAAAATAACGAGTATTCACATGCAAACGCATGTGATAACAAATACTAGTCATATTAAATGAATAAATAATTTAAAAACTTTTAAGTAAAAAATTAAAAAAGTAAACTAACAAAATACTAATAAAAATGAGAGATTTAATAAAATAAAAATTTTGCTAACGAATGCCCTAATGACACTTTTTAAGGTTACCATATATAATAATATATTTATTAGATATATTGAAAATAATAAATAAAATTATCAACTACTACGATTAATATAATATTATTATTATAAATAGTATATTACTAATTTTAAAGAATGTTCTTAAAAGTATTATTAACAAAATCCATAAAATAAATGATTTAAAAAAAAATAGCAAACCGACCGCAAGATCCAATTACATCCTTACATTTCTAATTTAAAAATTGAAAGGCAGTTGATTTAACTGCCTCACGAATGCTCAAAATACAATTAAAGCAAAAAAAACAAAAACAATTATATTCTATCACATGGGTTGCGATGGAATTTAAATTTCAAATAAAGACTAAATAAAGGGACAATATCAAATACCAACCTGCCATTCCTCGCGCCAACTACTCATTTGGATAATCGGATATTGGGAGTTAGGACTCTGCTAATTGTAGGTCAATCTGCAAGTCAAGGGACACGTTTTCCAAATGCCAACTCACCTTTCCTCGCGCCAACTACTCTTTTGGATAATTGGATGTTGAGAGTCGGGAGCTGTTCATGGATTGGACAGCTTGCCTAATCGATATTGAATTAAATTTGAATAAAATTTTTCATGATTTGATTTGTTTCGATCTGAATTATTATTTAATTATTAAAATATTATTTAATATTTAAATTTAATTTTAAAAAATATAAAAATATTAATATAAAAATAATATTTTAATAATTTATAAATAGTAAAATAAATTTAGGTAACTTGACCCGAAATAAATTTAGATAAAATTTTTTTTCGAGTTGGGTGCATTAGCACCTTGGGATTCTGCTCGTATTTTTGCTGCATTATTTTTTTCTTTTTATGAATTTACTGCATTTCTTACATGCCTTTAAATGAGCGGATTTCCTTTGATTTGGTAGGGAAAAGAAAAAAAAAAGTGAAAGGAAAATAACATTATTTTATTTGGGTTCGCTTATAGGTACATATAGGTGACAAACGAGCGGATTAGGTTGGATTTGGATTGAATTATTTTAAATCGTGTAATTTTGGTTCAAAAAAAATTAAGTTATTTTGGATTCGGATCAAGAAAAATTCATATTATTTGAATTTGGAATTATTCCGATTTAGTCAATTTAGATTCAGATCGTTTCAGATTAAAATTATTTTGAGTTCGGATCAGTTTGGTCCCGAATTATTTCAATTTTGGATTATTCGGGTTTATTTGGATCATTCAAGTTTTGATTATTTCGGGTTTAACACTCAGACCATTTATGTTCAATTTGTTAATTTCTAAAATCAAATAAATATAATTAGATTATATAAAAATTAAAATGACAAAATTAAAAAAATTAAAAATCATTTGCTAATAAGATGTAATTATGTTCCGTTAAATATAAAATTAACTTTGTTCATGATAAAGAATTAACTTTGTTTATGAATTTGGGTTAAATTTTTCATTTTTCTTTTATTATAAGCAAGTGATGATAATTTTTTCATTTTAATTGGATGGTCTCGTTTGTTATAGTTAGCTTTATTGACTTATTATTAATATTTTTGTTTATTAAATTTTTTTTTTTGGTTTTTTAAAGTTATTATTTATCTATTGAATTGTTTTTTATTATATTGTTAGAGTAAAAAATAAGCACGGGATTTTTAATTTTTTAAACATTTTAATTTTTAATTTCCTTTTTGGGTCCCACTTTTTAGGTTAAACAAGGGGAAGTTACACTTTTATTACTATCTTACAATCCAATATAAAGAGCATATTTGTTTACTCTCACCCCTAGTTATCTGGTAATTTACTCAGCTTTGTTTCTAACATGACAAGTCGACGACTGGTTAACTTCTAGAGGTGGTCGTGGGCTGGGCCAAGTCGCGGTCCGAAACTTTTTATTTTTATTTTTTTGTCTAGATTCAGTTTTGGATGGGCTCGAATTATTGTTTATTTCTTAATAAAAAAAAATATTTTTTATATATTTTTATAATTAAATTTTAAAAAAATAATATATATTTTTTAATACGTAAACAGTGATCCGAGTCGACTCAAATCACAAATATTAAAACCCAAACCCGGCTCAATACGAGCCGAGCCGAGCTTGCCGGGCTGGGCGGGCTGCCGTACCCGTGTGCAGGTTACTTCATTAATATTGCTGTAATGTTGTCTATAGGAATGGATAGTCTTATTCTCTTTCAGCTTTGATGACAATCTTTTTCGAGAATTAATTATTATGTTATTTCGACTCTTCATTTTTTTTAAAGTATTCATATCCGACATCCATATCCGTTACATATTCGGATATGAGTATGAGATATGATCCTCCAAATAAATAAAAATTAAAAAAAAAAAAATTAAGCATATCTATATCCAACTCTCGTTCCCGAATCCGAGTAACATAGATTAATTATGTTACTATCCATAACTGAGAAACTGTTAGTTTTTCAACATACACAACATTTACAAAGAAACTGAAGGAATTAGAAACCGCAAATGACGCAGAAGATTTGTTGGTCTTGTCAAGTGCATGTGGCCAATTTCAATGGATAACGGTGTGAGGATATCCAAATGCTGGAAGATGCTGTTGAATTAGTAATTAACTACGTCTTTAGTTGCATTGGTTTTGTTGAGAAACTAATGCACATTATAGGTGTTGCAGTTGCATTGATCGGCTGTCCAAACAAGGATGGTAAATTTATAGGCAAAGCCCTACTTGAGGAGTGATGTATTGTAAGCTAAGTTGCTAACTTTGTTAGAGTGGGAACTAAATTCAAAGAGGAGGTGAAATGCCTTGTTCAGCACAATCATGTGAAGAGTTTAAGAAAGAAATTTGAAGCTAATAATTAATGCATAAATTAAATTTGAAATTAATCTAGCAGGCAGCCATAATAGAGCTCTTGAGTTTTCATTTGCAGGGTTGGTTTTCCTGGATTTGAACTACTTTAATGTCTATTCTTACACAGCAATAGCATTTTATTTATTTATTTATTTTTTTTTGCATTTGATCCTCAACAGTTTCAATCTTCATAAAAGTAGCTTTTATGAACTCCTCCACAACGTTTTTCCTATGTTGACTCTTCATTTTAGCTGAAATATCCATGTCAAACTCTCGTGTCTGACATATATTAGGACATGATATGAGGGTACGATCCGTCAAATATATGAAAATCTTAAAAAAAATTGAGCATACTCATGTCGGACACATACCCGTATCCGACACTCACTCCCGAGTCCAAGTAATATAGCGTTTTTCAGCTATCTTTCTTTGCGATTGAATCCAGATTCATGTTCTGTAATTATGGAATATATACATGTTTGTATGGCTGTGTTTAATTCTATGTATATAGATATATGTTATCTGGATCTTGCTTGTCTTTGATACTGAAATTCTTCATTAGAAAGATATACCTTTTACTGAATTTTTCATGTTCCCTATTTTCTTTCCAATAGAGCACTTATGCAAAGCTTGGTTCTTCAATGTGAGCTTGGTCTGTTTTTATATCTTATGTATAATAGTAAAAAATTTATTTTTTCAAATCAAAGATTAGGCTCACGCTCAAGTTTCAACATTCTATAGAGACAGAGTTACGGGTGAATAAAAGGCTCTAATTGATTTTTTTCAATCTGTTGTATTTATACATCTCTCAATAACGATAAGATGATCTTATCTCAAGCTAGACTATATCCTAGGTGTAAACATATCTTGATGTACAGATCAGATTACATTTGAAATACAACATCTTAGCTAACAACCTTAGTTATAGTTTCTCAACCTTATCAGACTGGGTTAGTTTGATTTTGACAGTCACTGGAAGTGTGTTGCTGCTGAGGCAGTACAGCTGGAGCGATACTTGTCTTAATATGCCCCCGCAAGACTATGGAGCCATCGGTGACACCAGTCTTGGTTCTTAGAAAAAGAAATTTGTGCCTAGCCAGTGGTTTCGTAAGGCCATTTGCCAACTGATCTTTGGTGGAGATATAGGAGACTTTGAGCTTACCTGCTTGAACATGTTGACGGACAAAGTGATAGTCCAAAGCTAGATGCTTCATTTTGGAGTGAAAAACAGGATTGGCACTAAGATAAGTAGCACCAATGTTGTCACATAGGAGGCGTGGTGACTGCTGAGGAGGAAGGTGAAGTTCAGCCAACAAATTAGTAAGCCAGGGAATTTCTGCAGCAGTGTTAACAAGAGCTATGTATTCTGCTTCAGTGGATGATCTGGCAACAGTTTTCTGTTTGATTGACTTCCAAGAAATAGGATTGACACCTAGAAAAAGAATATAACCAGTGGTAGATGTTCTATCATCGAGATTGCCAGCCCAATTAGCATCACTGAAGGCAGTAAGATGTAGAAATGAGTGTGGTCGTAAGAGTAGACCATGAGTAACATTCCCTTTCAAGTATCGTAAGATTCGTTTGAGGGTTGACCAGTGGAGCTGAGTAGGTGAGTGCATATATTGAGAGAGTCTGTTGAGTGCATAGGCTATATCAGGTCTGGCTAGAGAGAGATATTGAAGTGAACCAACCAATTGTCTGTAAGCGTCAGCAAGACCAGTGCCATCAATGAGCTGAAGGTGGGCATTTGTAGCCATTCGTGTAGTGGTTGCTTTGGCATTGGACATGTCAAATTTTTTCAAGAAGGTCTCTGAATATATTTTTGCTGAGAAAGAAACAGACCATTTGTAGTAGGAATCACAGCATAAGGTCGATCATATGTCTCAACTTGCCCAGTTTTTTCTGGTGGTCTAAATCCTTGGGGGAACGCCAAGTGGCAGAAAACTGGGCGATGTTAGTTCCTATATATGTCATTTGGTGATTTGTTTTGGTTAAGAAACATCAACTAACTTTGCTCGTAAAAATCTGATGAAAATTTATTCTCAATTGATTTTACGGAGAGACTTGACTCCACCTTATGTAGATGATGGCCTTCTTGAAGTTGTTGGTTTTAGAAATGCTTGGCATGGGCTTGTGCAGCTGGCTCCAAATGGACATGGAACTCGTCTGGCACAGGTAATAATTAAAGAAACCATAATCCAGTAGGCAAACCTCCCGTTCAGAGCGGACATCCCTAGTTCAAATCCTTCTCCCCCAAACTATGGAAAAAATTTATGAAAACAATTTCTCAAATCATTGATTTTACTTCTCCCCTATATTTTCCAGCAATATTACAAGGATCTAGATGTGTTTAAAAAACTGCACGAAGAGAAATTAGTTAAATTGATCTATTGGTATAAATATTTTGTCTATTATTCAGTATTTTACTATTTATTATTTGTTATCTAGTGGCAACTAGGCACACCGAATCCGCTTTGAGTTTCACAAAGGTGCTGCTGATTGAAATTTGAAAGCATTGCAGTTCCTTCTATTTAGGTTTAGATGGGACACTGATATCTGTCTGAAACTTTAAAACCCTGAAAGCTTGAACCAGCACAATGAGGATTCCTATATAAATAGGCAAATGGAATGAACCAACATTTACAGAATCTCATGTACATATTGTCCGAAGGAAATCAAGAGATGGGATTTAATCTTCATGAGTTCAAATTGAAACTACCATGTATGTTTAAATAACTGCAAGACTAACACTGCAACAGTTGAAGGTTGAGAACGAATATATTAATTGAAATGTGAGACAAATTTTATGATACCATAAGTAGTTGATGGACTATGAGCAAAAGATACATTTGGAAGAGTAAGACTGTACTGGAAAAATACATATAAAGGTTTAGATGTATCTCAAGCACAAGCTGATAAACTGTGCCTAAACCATGGAGGTCACAGTTTTTACCTCAGAGCAAACAAAAACGGGATTGAAGTATCACAAAAGATGATAAGCACATTGGGAGTAGATGGATCGAATTACTGGCTCAGGTATTGGTATTCGCCCAAACATTTTTTGACGGCCTCATTGGCCTTCGGTGATTCTGATCTTTCTTCTCTTTTCTTCTTCTCCCTGGAGGTCAAAAACATTTCAGACAACAGCATCAAGTAACAGAATTTAGCAACAAAGACTGAATTACATTAATAGCTTAAAATTAATTAGCTATGAATCACATCTGTAAGGTGCAGATCATTTCAAGTACATCCATAATTTGGAAAAGATACAAAGTGCGGGGTACGTTTAGAATTTAAGGTATCCTTGCAGGAGGTTCACACTTAAAAATAGCTTTCTTGCAGGACGTTCATATTTAAGAATTGCTTGTTACTGCAAGAAGTTCATATCTAAAAGATTGGTTGTTATGTTACTTGGACTTAGGTGTAAGTGTCGGATATGGGTATGTGTCCGACACGGGTAAGTTCAATTTTGTCTAAGTTTTTCCATGTATTTGGAGAGTCCTTGGAGGATCATATCCCCATACACATGTCCGGACATGCGTCGGACACGGATGTCAAACACTGGTACTTCAAGAAAAATGAAAAATCGGAGCAACTGAGATTGGCTGTTCTTTCAAGAGGTTTAATAGCAAGAATTTAAAGTGTAAATGCTCTACCTCAGACTGATTATATCAGTTGAACAGCATCACAGAATACAGAGCAGGCAAAAGAAATAGCGTGTAATACTATGAACTAGAAAAAGTTAACTAGGAGGAGAGAAATTTACCTATCAACATACTCCTTAAGCAGCTCTTTCGCTTGAACCAGCTTGGAAAGCAGATTCCTATACACATCAAGATCTCGATCCACGCTTCGTTTGTTGATATTTAAGGCTGCACAAAGCTGTTGTACAGATGTCATAGTTAATATACTAGGTGCAGTTGTTCGTTATACTTTATCATTACAAGCTTCATTTGTGAATTGTGATATATCCAATTCTCTTGCCATTGTTTTTTCTATCCTCAGATTCTTGCAAATACAAGTTAAAGGTGATTTGGTTAAGCCTTTACTGATTTAATGAGCGTTCACTTATCCTGCCGAACAATCCTACAATAGTGGTCTTAGGCCTGCGCCTGATAAATTCTACTTGAGCTGAGGTGTGATTAATTCAGAACTTAGTGTGACAATGAACCAATAGATGTAAGGAAAGGAGGATTCTACCTTTTCTAACACTGTAGGTTCAGTTGCATTGGCCAGCTCAAGCAGACGAAATAACCCAACAGCAAAGAAACGGCTATAGCTGAAACTCCCCTTACCCCCAGCTCTTTCTGCAATGTCTTTCAGTATCGCTTCAACTTCTCCATCTCTTGATGGAAACTCAACTAAAGAACCGGAAGTTTGAGCACGCGCCCACTCTTCCAACTTCTGTGCATCGATTCTGTAAAAAGAGAACATTAAAGGGAAACCTTCTTCTCAGTTACTTCAAGATTTAGTCCGAAAAAATGCACACATTATAAGAAATGTAATCCCAGTTTCATGAACAATACCGTAGTTAAGATCTTGGAACACGTGAAGAAATTTCAGCATTTCCTTTTTACATTCTACTTGCTATATTTCAGCATAGTTTTTTTGTATTTCTGATGCAAAATTCCCTAATCCATATCACGACTTCCTAGCCATACTAACTAGTATTTGCATCATTGGTTCGAATCGTAAATGAGGGCTAGGAAACTCGATAAACAAACCTGTACTGTTCGGGGTCCTCTTTTAATGCTTTGATATAAGCTTGGAAGATGGCATCCCGATCCTCATCACTCGGATATCCTTCCATCAATTGATCATACACAGTAACAAAACCAAGGGCGAAGACGGCATCATAACGATACGTCCTCTTGTACCTCATCAAATGTTGCTGCACAATCAGCTCCTGCAAAACCGTGTTGTACACACTTGGGATGGGCCGTTTATATGCTTTTAAAAAATTCGACTTTGTTTCAGATACAGTTGGGACATCTGAAAATCAAAACTCAAAACAGACAAACAAACAAATTACCCGTCAATAAAAACATTAATAAAATCGAATAATTTCTATAATTTAATTCCGTAGCAAAGTTCCAGCATTGCAAAGCAAAAAAGAACCCCAAAAAAAGGGGAAATTTAACTAACCAGTAGCAGTAGACATGCAGTGAACAACGGAAGCAGAAGCAGTAGTGGAAACTCGAACTCCAACGGACTGATATAAAAGGGTTGTGCGGAAACGGAATCCTTCGAAATTGGAAGCCAGGCAACGAGCCGATGAGACATTGACTTTTCTGTCGCCGGAAGTTTGACCGATTGCCGAGAAAGACAGTGAACTAACTGCCGCCATTGGTTTTTGAAACTATCTGTATACGTAGTATTGCCTATATATGAATATAAAGAAAGAGAGGGAGATCTTTGGGAAAGTTTGGGTTTTGGAAATTGGGATTAAATCATAGTGGAAATCTGAGGTTTTGCGTTGGATTTTGGTTCGGAACTGAAGGGAAAGGGAGAGAGGAGAGGCTTATCCAGTGTTAGAAGGGAAATAGGGGGATTTTTGTGAATTTGGAGAGGAGCTTGTGAGCTTTTGACACGTGGCCTTTTGTTACTTGACTTCCCTTCTTTCTCTTACTTGTGTGGTTTAGGTTTCCATGAAATGGAAAGCCTTTGAAGCAAGATAGTCCTTTTATTTTTGTAATGATATTGATAGGCAGCATTTATTGATATTTTTAAATACTTTTTTCATATATGTAAAATTTATTTTCAATTTTTTTAATATATATTATATTATATTATATATACATGTAACTATATTTTAATTATATATATTTATATATATGTAAATATATATTTTCAAAATTATAAATATTTAATATTTAAAAATTTTAAATATCAAATAAATAAAAATTATTAATAAAAATATAATAAATTATTATTAATCAAATTCAATAACTTAATTTAATGAAAAAAATTATTTTTAAATAAAATTATAAAAAATTAAAAAGTATCATGAGAGAAAAAATATTATAAATTAAATAAGTACATTTTTTTTTTTAAGAAAATAAAAAAATTAAAATTTTATAATGAATGATACGAATGATATTGATCAGTTTGAATCGATATAAATCGATATAAGTTAATACAATCGTTATGCATTAATACAAAAATAATATAATATTAATATCATATTCATTTTTTTAAAATTGATTCGTACGATCGATATCACAAGTATCTATACGGTACCGATAACCTGCTTTGAAGTAATATATTCGAAAGCCCAAAGATTGTTTCTTTTCTTACACAATAACAGTGTTACACACTCCCACTAAGGGTGTTCATTGGTCGGGTCAGGTCAGATTGGGTTTGGGTCGAATTTATGTATGATATAAATATCATATTTATTTGTTCAAGTCCGATCCAAAAAATGGGCCTCAAGTTCTGTCTAAGTCCGTCAATATTTATAAATGGATAGTTTAAACCCGTTTAAACCGATCCATATTTTTTTATTTTTTAAAATTTTTTTTATTTAATTTTTAATAATTTTATATATTTTTTCTTTTATAAAGTTTTTAAACATGAATAACTTAACATATTTTTTAATGTTTAAACTATAATATTATATATATTTAATTTTTATATGATAAATTACATAATATATATATATAAATAAAAATATTATACTATATTATATTATAGTATATAATTGTAAAATGAGTCGGACTGGATCGGGTTCGGACTTTGAATCTTGGAGTCAAGATCCGACCCATTTTTTAAACGGATCTCATTTTCTTTTTGTCCAAACTCATTTTTTGGATCTAATATTTTTTTTCAAACCCTTTTAAATATGAGCGGGCTTTCGGGTTTGGACGGTTAACCTGGCTCTTGTCTAACTCACACTCTCCTTGAAACGCTGCGTTTACAAAAACTGAATCTCTGAATTGCCTCTGCAATTTTACAGGATTTCGTTGCGTAGAGGGCCAATTTACAGTCTGGGTAGTCTTTTTTATGAGTTAGACAGATGGCTGAGCGGCTACGCTACAAACAACCTGTTTAGAAAGGAAGCGTAAAAATGGGACTCATCAGTTTAGGTTTAGCAAGCAAACAAGGATCAATATTTAAATTGACTCAACTTCCTTGTTAGTAGTTCTCAAGCCTGATGGAATATGGCCCACTGTGGTTTATCTTATTCAGGAGATGATAAGGTTTTGGCAAAAGAAAAGACCGCTATAAAATGATGACATTTTCTTGCTTAATTACTCAACCAGTAAAGTGGGCTGCTGTAGCCTGGATCTAAAATATCTGATAAGTAGGATTTAAAAAACGGTCTTACGTGAGGTTATGATAATTATTTTGTGATTTTGATTTTTTGTCATCAAAATTTACAATCCGATATTTATCGCAATTGATTGTGATCGCATTCATTACGTCCGCAATCACAATAAATATCAATGCGACCGAAAATACATCCGCGATCGTAATTTAAATCCTTGTTGATAAGCAAGAAAAGTCAACACTCCAACATGTTTTGATTCCTATAAACTCATAACAATGGAATCTTGAAGAGAGGGGTAGCGAACTGATTCTGGACTTCAAACTACAGAGTGAGCAATGCTGCCTGTCATTCACTCAGGTTTGCAGAAATAACTCTTTCTTGTATAAAAGAAAGCAATAATTAACAACTTAACAAAGATAACTTCACAATTAGAATTTGCCTGAAATGTCACCCCAATATCAATGGTAATAAATTGTATTTTAAAATTTTGGATTTGGATATCAAATGCAAGTTTTTATAGTTTAGCTAATAAGTCTTTGATTCGAAGTAGTAACCAAAAACTAAAATGCAGCAGGATACAGCTTAAACCGAGATGCAGCAGGTAATTCAGTCTTTTACTGGTTTTCATATAGACTCCCTCACTGTTAGATATCTTGGAGTTCCTCTAACTTCCAAGAAATTATCTGCTAAAGATTATTCTATTTCTCTTGGAGAAAATCTAAAAAAAGATTAATGGTTGGACAGTACGAAAGTTATCCTATGCAAGCAGATTACAGCTTATTCAATCCGTGTTGTTTAGGTTGCAAAACTTTTGGTGTAGAAACTTCATTTTACCACAGAAAATTATCAAAAAGGTGAATCAAATGTGTTCAGCCTTCTTTTGGAAAGGAAGTTTAGAAATCGGCGAGTTGAGTTGGTAGCTCATCCTTAAGGATCTAAAAGCATGGAACATTGCATGTATTTTAAGGAATCTTAATTTGGGCCTTGCTAAGCTTATGCACTTGAGTGCAAAATCTTGTGGCAGATTCAACCTTTCTAGATATAGCTGGTGTTGGAGGAAACTACGTTAAGTTGAGGAGCACTGTTCTTTCTTTTATCAAGCAGCAGAATGGGACGATTATTTGGATGCATTCTGGCCACAAATACAATGTAGCTAAAGCATGGGATGAGACTAGGTATAAGCTGGAAAAAATGGAAGTGGCATAAAGTTATATGGTTTAAGTACAACATATACCAAGGCATATGCCATTCTAGCCTGTATGATAATTCTGGATAGGCTACCTAATAAATCAAAGGATTATTGATAACTTTAGGAAATATAGTTATTTTGCCATATTTTATGCTTTTGAATAGGCTAAGTCCTTGAGGATTTTATTAGGATTTGATTAGTTTTAGATATTTTTATATTTATTTTAATTATCCATTTTATGTTTAAAAATAGTTATTTAGTTGTTATTTATGTGTTTTTATAGGTCTAAGGGGATCTGGAGCTTCGAGGTGCAAAATGACAAAAATCGGTGCATTCCAATGAGCAGACAAATTCGATCTCCGAAGCTTCTTTCAAGAAAAACTCAATCTTAAAGACTTCAAATGAGAAAACTTCCTCTTGACTTTTGAAACTGACTTCCATACCTTTTCAACGGTGTAAGGCTCGTCAAAATCGGATAATATTTGCCCAGTCAAAACAGCTGATGAAGTTCGAGAAGCCGACAGGAACCAGTTCGGACAAACGGAGGAGAAACACCAAGGAGGCAGTAGCAGTGGCGCCGCGGCGCCGAGGGCTCGTGAACAGTATTGCAAAAATGTAAAAGAACGCAAAACTTTCCTGTTTTGCTTGGGAACGAAGTTTCGGACTCCAGGAGGTCTTGGACACTTTAAATAGGACTCTTTTAGGTTAGAATAAAGAGGATTAGACATCTAGAACCTAATTCTCTCTCAAGAAGATAGCCACCATCAAATTCTCTCAAGAAGATTGGAAGCTTGAAGATTGAAGACTCAAGAACTGACAACTCTTAGTTTCTTCTTTTCTTTTCTTTATATTTCTTGTATTGTTGATGATGGTAAAACCATTTTATTATTTTGTTTTCATTAATTATCATGAACTAAATCTCTTTTACTAGGATTTCAATGGAACTCAACACATAGTTTGAATTTACTTTCTCTTTCTAGCTTGATTTAATGGTTTATTGAGTTGTTTGTTCAATCTTGTTCTTAATGCTTCTAGTTGATTGGTCACCAATTAGATTGATTTTTTAACCTAAATACAACTTGGAAAAGGGAGTTTAGTGTTAAACATGGATTCAATGACACATGTTTCATATTCATTTATTAGGATGAATTAGTCTGTAGGTAGGGTAGGAATACACTTACTTGTCATGTGTAACTATTGTTAGAGCCTAAGCTTAATGAGTTTTTCTTTAATTCAATTATCATAGGAATATAATTAATTGGTTAAGAAGGATATTTTTATGAGACCATCAGAAGATCTTTATAAATAAGATAGAGCTCTAGGTTAACAACTCAGGATCATTAATCAAGTGAAGAGGTAGAGAGAGATTCAAACGAAGTGTTGAGGGAAGTTGTAACCCTAGGCTTTCATAATTAATTGAATTCACCCTTTTCAATTTACTTATTTTCAGTATTAGTTTCTTTTAATTTTAGTTGTTAATTACTATCTTTAATTATTTGTTTAGATAAAATTAGGTTGTTTTAATTTTAGTACTTGGCAAATTTAATAGAAATTCCTTGTGGGTTCGACACTCTACTTTTCATTATTTTACTTGTCAACGATACGTGCACTTGCGTGGTGTAAATTCGACAACAAGTTTTTGGTGCCGTTGCCGGGGAATTGTTTATTATTTTTGTTAATATTAATACCAAGCAACCTTAGTCTTAATTTAAACTTTATTTTTCTTTATTTTCAGGTTTTGTTGATTTGGATGCGCTATGTGGGATTATAAACGGGATGCAATCAATGCCTTATCTGCACAAGTGGTTGCACTTAACAAGAAGTTTAACACTTTGTGTGTACCTTCTGTCCAAAGCCCGTTTGTAATTTGTGAACTCTGTGGGGGTGGACATCATAGTGATTTGTGCCCAACCTATGCTGAATCAACGCAGTATGTTGGAAACTACAATATGCAGCAAAATAATTTTTATTCCAACGACTACAATCCAGGTTGGGGAGATCACCAAAATTCTTCTTGGAACAACAATCAATGGTCCTCATATTCAGACAATCAAGCATATCCTTTTGAGTTCTCATCACAAGCTCAAGCACCGATTCCAGAAACGAATCCTTCATTGGGAGAGATGTTTATGCACTACATGGCGGAACAAGAAGCTATCAATCAGAGTCAAGCAGCGACACTCAGGAGTCTTGAGACACAAATAAGCCAGTTTGCTCATGCCATTAACAACCAACTTCAAGAAACTCTTCCAAGTGATAATAAACTTAATCCTATGAGCCAAGAACAAGAGCATTGCAATGCCAATACACTTGGGATTGAACAAGAGATAGATGAGGATAGCAAGAACCCAGAATTGTCAACTGAGCTTATTGAAGAAGAATTTGTGAAAGCTTAAAAAGTCGGGATTCAGTGCGACCCACCACCACCAACCAAATTTCTTGAAGAAGAAATTGTGGATGCAAAAGAAGGTGAAAAAGTTTACATAGAGGAGACCCAGTGTGACCCACCACAGCCTGTTCCCCAATGCATTCAACAGCCAAAGCTAATCGATGGGATAGATAGTGCTAACAACGAGGAATTCATAGAGATATACCTCATTGATCCACTTAAAGCATTCTTGAATTTTACCACGGAAAGGGATGAATTTCGCTTTCAAGCCTGCAAGACTGCTAAACTGTTCAAAGAAAGAACAACCAAATGGCATGAATCGAAAATCATCAAGTGGTTGGATACTGGATGATAAACATGAGATAGTCAAGACGATGACTATAAATCAAGCTCTTCTTGGGAGGCAACCCAAGTTCTAAACTTTTTATTTTTCTTTTAACTTTTAGAGTATTTATATTATTATTAATTTCTTTTTACTTTGTTTTCTTTTGTAGCGACTACTCACCCAACTTGGACAAGCATGATGAAGTCTAAGAGGAAAACTAAAGCTTCTCCTACGTTGCTTTCATCGATAGGGAAATTTTTTTGTTCTTACTCTTTTTATTTCTAAACATTGAGGACAATGTTTGTTTTAAGTTCGGGGGTGTGTCTTTAGAATTATTTTAGTTTGTGTGATTAGTCTAATTTTTATTAGGAGTCTAATTTTTTTTTTTTTGCTTGAGATATGATGCACTTAGAATGATGAAATCTTTATCCAATGATGAGAGTTAGTTATTGATTTATCTTATTTTTTGGGAAAACATAAGCATGAGAAGAATTTGTGTTAAATTATTTTGTTAGTTTCATGTTAGGATGTGATTTTCAAAAAAATAGAGCACTTAATCTCTTGTTTAGATTTGCATTGCTTATTTAAAGACTGCTTATGTTGATGTGAATTGCAATTATGTCTAGAACCTAGAATTTGTTTGATTCTCTCTCAAGGCGAAATCCTAGACAACACTAAGTTGAGGAAGTGATTTAGGTCATCTTTGAATCGTTTGAACCTTTCAAGCTTACGTTTATACATTAATATCCTTAGTCTACCTCTTTGAGCTTAATTGATATATCTATTTTCTTTGATTGCCACATCTTTTAGCCTAGCCAACTAAGAAAAAACATGATTAACCTTCATTACATAGGCATGTGATGATATTACAGGAAACAATTATGAGCCATGTCAAATCCGAAAACAATTACTTCGTTTGGTTTGTCCCTTGTTAACATTAATCATGTTTTTTGTGATGATGTGCTGGATATTAGAGATAATTTATTTTCATCTTGTTCCTTCTCAAAACATATTTGGCAGCAAGTACTCCAATTGTGTGGCATTCATAGACAGCTTTGGGATTGGTCTTATGAGTTTAATTAGATGCAACGAAGATTTAAGAGAAATGCACTAATTACAATTGTGCTAAGGCTAGCATGGTACGTCTTTCTTTATTTTATTTGGCTAGAAAGAAATAGCAGGATTCATGGCATGAAGGCAAGTTTTACGAATGCAATTCTTGCTTGAATAAAAGAAGTGGTTCGCCGTAGAACTAAGGGATTGCAAAGTATAGTTAGTGACAGAGTCAACAGAATGATAGAACATACTTGGGATCTAGAGAAAACAATATTAATTTAAGTGTAGTATTTGTTTTTTGTCAATCCTTTGTTATTTTCTAACTATTTACTGCTAAGCTGTTATTTTGTAGTACATCTGTTTACTTATTTAAGATGAATAAAAAATTTGATTTTTCAAAAATTATATATAAAAGAGTGTGTGTCTGTCTTATCCGACTGATGAACGTGTCAAGGGTATTCAGCAATCACATGCATATATGCCTTCTGCTCCATTAATGTCTAAGGAAGAAACGTGTTCGGTATCTTTCACAATCTGCAAACAATTCCAACTGAACCTTTTTTTTTTGTTTTACTTTAATAGTAAAGCAGAACCTCCCAAAAGAATCAGGAAGAAGGGAGAATGTAAATATTGGCGAGGAAAAAAAACGAAAAAAGTGGGAACCGTGTTAAAAGAAAAATATGATAAAGAGTTTCCAGGAAGATTGAGATCCGATTAAGGGATTGATTTTAACTTTAGTCAATTCTGTCTTTCTAATGGAATCTAGCCACTAACATGCATTAGTACCTAGATAACCAGGCAGAGCTGCATTTGCTAATCACTTTTATGCAGAGATTTAAAAAGAGGTTTCGGATTTTTTTTTCTGATATTTACTGTCAATATTCATTATAATTGATCACGATAATATTTTTTACGTCAACAATTACAATAAACGAGACACGACCGAAAAGCCTTTGCGATCGCAATTTAATTAAATCCATGCTTCTATGTAACAGTTCAGATACTAAGGTAAAACTACAGCAGCAGAGGTGATAATAACTAATAAGTCGCAATAAAATACGACCAACTGATGCTTTTGTGGGGAAAATCCATTTTAATAAGATGAAAAGACATGAAATCTTTACAGGTAGCATATGATAAAGTGAGTGCATTTTTCACTTGAAGCATAGGTGGGAATAAAGTTAACTCTACACAATATTAAATTTTGATGGAATGGATTTCACCGGGTGGATTAGTCAGATGAATCAGATCTTCATTGGATTAATCTAATCGATCCATCATCCATGGTAGGTGGAAATCATTTTCAATAAACATTTTCTTTTCAAAAACAACCAACCACCAAGGTAAAATGGGTATTCTCCCTGAGGTTTTGCTGGTCTTTATATCAAGAAACCTATTTTATTCTAATTCGAAGATAAGTGTCGGATATAGGTATGTGTTCGATATGGATATACTCAATTTTTTCTATGTTTTTCCATTTGTTCGGAGGATCATACGTTCATACCCATATCCGAATATATATATTTACTTGTGTCAGACACGAATACTTAAAGAAAAATAAAAAATTCGGATAACATAAATTGGAACATCGTTTCTAGGCTCTCTCCCCCGCCTATTAGTATAGTTAAGTACAAGGCCACTCTCTTATCATATGCTTTTTCTCTCATCTTCTCTTCTCCAGAATTCCATAGCTCTTTCTTTCTTTCTCTCTCTCTTTCTTAATTTTCTTCATTCCAGATCACACGCACCCAAACACAACTGAGCAAGAAAGCATTTGGTTGGTTATAGAAGAGGAGCCAGAGATGAGTTTGAGGAACACAAGCAGGGAAATCTTCCAAGTAGAATCACAGGTTATGCAAGGAATGAAAGAGCAAGCTCCAAAAATTGAATCGGTTATGAAATCTTCTTCTAAGCAAGTGATGAGAAGCATTTCAGGATCCTTTAATCCCATGAATACCGATAAATCTGCTCTAAGAAGTTATGACAGCAAGCTGCTTAAACAGGCTGAGGAGTCCCTTAGGACTGTCATGTACTTGAGCTGCTGGGGTCCTAACTCCTAACTAATGTCAACAAAACTTGCTCAACAGCTTCAAGTCTTTAAACTCCGAGTCTGAGTGTCTTTTTCTAGAGCTGTTTCAAAGGCAAATCCAAGCAGTCCAGGGTTCACAGAGTATAATATGCACATATAATATCTTCCTTATTGTACATTAGAGTTGCCTGGATAATTAGGTTTCTGCCTCTCTTGTACCAAGAAGTATATTATCTTAAGAAGTTAAGTGGGAAATGTAATTAATTTAATAATTTTCAAGTCCTCTTCAGCAGAGCACATGATCTAAATTGACCAATTCACCGCACCACAATTAATTGCGATAGCATTTATTATGTCTGCAATCGTAATAAATGTGACACAACCGAAATCGCATCCACAACCACAATTTAAATCCCTAATAAATCCACTGTCCTTAGATTTTCGATTAGAGCAATATCAGTGAAAAACCTTTACTTCTTGCAAAATGTCTTCACTTTTTGACCTTGATCTCACATAAAACTATATATATATATATATATATATATATATATATATATATTATTGCTCATGCTGCAAAATCTGTTAAAATACGGTTGTCTAATTAACAACTGAAGCACTCATTTAGAAAGAACTTAGCAGTTTCAGTCCTGGAAAAGGAATTCTATTGAAATTAATGCAGGTAATCACATTGCAGAGGGCATTTGGTTTCATGAAAAATAATTAGTGGGAATGTGATTCCCATGTTTGACATACTAAAAACTGCTTACTTTTTTTAGAATGTAACTTTCTTTGGAGAGTTACTTTTCCACAAGCGTTGAAATGTGATTCTCATGAGAAGTAGTGGAAAAGTAAATTTTTCATGTAGTTGAAAAGTTATAAAAATATTAAGATAAAATTATTCTCTTCCTATTTGATTTAAAATTATCAATTTAAATATTATTTTAAAATATTTAATACAAATATTTATTAATAATAAATATTATTAAAATATTTAAATAATATTTAATTTTCATCCAGTCTTTTAATTTTTCAATTACTTGAGAGTAACTTCAAAATTTTATTATTAACAAATATTTTTTTATCATAAAAATAACTCAAATTACCAATTAAAATATTATTTTTAAATATTTAGTATAAATGTTTGTTAATAATAAATATCATTAAAATATTTAAATAATATTTAATTTGCATCCAGCCTTTTAATTTTTCAACTACAGAATAATTTCAAAATTTTATTATTAATAAATATTTTTTATCCTAAAAGTAACTCAAATTATCAATTAAAATATTATTTTAAATATTTAGTACAAATATTTATTAATAATAAATATTATTGAAAAATTTTAAAATTAATAAAATTTACATTTTCTTTTATAAGGATAATTTCGAAAATTACATCACATTCCCAAGATTTTAATCAGTACTTTTTTATGTATATCAAACACTGTAAAATTACATTTTCAAAAATCACATTCTCAAGAATCACATTTTCAAAAATTATATTTCATAAAATATGATTCTTGAAAAAGCATCAAACATCCTATAAAGGCAGAGCTAGTCCGAATATGAATCAACATGTTATGCGAATACCGTTTGTAAGAAGTACAAAGAAAATTGAATCACCCAGCTTCCACCGTGTTAAATCACTGGAGCCATTCCTTTTATTTACGCAACGAAAATAAAAATGCTGAAAACATTTAAAATTGCCATAAATAAAAATTTATTAATCTAAGAAATTGTTAATTAATACACTCGAGAGATAATTTTAAGGGAGACTACCATACAATCACATAATTTTTTATTTACCTTATTTCGGTTCCACATGTATTTTTTTAATCATAATCAAAGCCTTACACCAAACCGGACTCAGATTCTCATTATCTCTTCTAGGTTCACTCAACCCTAAATAAGATAAGATATTTATAGTAAAATTTTAAAACCTTAAAAAATCCTATAATGAAATAACTCTTAATAAAATATTAATTATAGTAAATAAAATAAATAATAACAGTAAAAATATAAACTTAGTTTAATACCAACATGCTTCTCTTAAATCAAAATTTTCAATTTCAATTTTTGACGATCGAATTTTTTTCATGAAATTTGTTTTTTTTTTTTTTCTTTCACCAACAAATTTATTACCATAGAATTGATACTCCCGATAGTTAATGGAAGAGAACAAGTTAAAATACAATTCTATGATATTTTTTATAACAAAAAATTTCCTTAGTTTTCTACCAATATCAATAATGCTAATAAGTGATGCTTCAATATATTTGGATACACACCTTCTAAGTCGATATTTAGTTCTTCTCATTTTCATGGTAAATCTTTGCATTTTTTGATGGAATAATCCAATCATTCCGTGAAAAGGGTGGTATATAAGACTTCTTTTTTCCTTCATTTATAAGTTGGATATCAATATTTGGTAAACGTATACTTTTTTTATTAATTCATTTATTTAAAAGTTCAAAAACCTTTTTCATAGAACATGAAAATGATGATGATGTAGAGATTTGGTCATCATAGCTAAATTTGGATCTCTTATATAATTTTTTCTCATGTGAAAAAAGAAAACACCTTCTCCCTTGTGGAAGTGATGAGAGAAAGTGATAACATATCATATAATAATCATCCATTGCTTAATCACCCTACAAACTCAATGAATGCAACTATACAAAACTATGTCTTAATCTTAAATAAATAAATGAGCTCTTTCTGCTTCATATAATCATCTTTATTTATTTATTATGGATTACGTAAATAAAACAATTTCATTATTTATTATACAATTAATATTAAGATTTAGAGTTCAGAGTAGTGAAATAAGATTATTATTATACTAGTACCAGTACTACAATAATTGAGTAGGGTAAAGAGCAAAATAAGATAATTATCATACTCAAAACAAACAAACAAAAAATGAAAAGAACTAAATTATTTAAGCAATCAAAGAGATCTTTTAATTGTAACCAAAGAAAAAGAGATCCTTTTATCGAATTTTCAGTATTCGTATTTAACACTCGTGTTCGACGCATATCCTAACATGGATATGAGGATATGATCCTCCAAAAACCTTCCAAATACAAATAAATTTAAAATAAAAAAAAATTAAAAATACTCATATTCGACTCTCACAAGTTCGAGTAACATAACCTTTTAATGTCATTTAAATTTAATTCAAACGGTAAATATGAGATGAGATTTAAGTAGAAGAATTATTTATAAATTTCTAGTGGGTATATGGTAATACTTCATTCACCCAAAATTACAAATACTATTATCATATCATATAAGTTTAAAGTTTTGATCATCAATGTCATTTTTAAAATTTACGGTAAAGAAAGCTGTAAATGGGGATGTTTGTAACAAAAAAACACTAATGTGTGAGTAATGAGCGATGTGTGGAAGTGGGCTTCGGTGTCCTATCCAATTGTGGTGGTGTACGTCTGTTCCCTTATCTCACATCGGTGACCAAAGTGTGTGGTGTGTGAATTTATAAGGGATTCCGCGCTTAACAAAATCACCATGGTTTTGTTAAGTGGCGTGTTCTTTCTTTGAACAAAAAACACTAATGTGTGAGTAATGAGCGATGTGTGGAAGTGGGCTTCGGTGTCCTATCCGATTGTGATGGTGTATGTCTGTTCCCTTATCCCACATCGGTGACCAAAGTGTGTGGTGTGTGAGTTTATAAGGAATTTCACGCTTAACAAAATCACTATGGTTTTGTTAAGTGGCGTGTTTCTTCTCTGAAAAAAAAAATGGGGATGTTTGTACAGAGGTTGATGGAAAAGGGTTTTGCTTGAGATGTAAATAATTGGAATCGCAGCCTTTTTAAAACTGTAAATCGGCTGTGCAAGAAAACTTGGAACTGATCTAGACAAACAAACTTTAGATTTTACTACAAAACATGCCTTTATCAAACAAAGTCACATGATATCTCTGCTTTGGTCATGGGAAAAATCATTCCTCGGCTTGCTGACAATGACATGCATAAATCTGGGAAATACTTTGGATACTTGTAAATTATTCTAATCCCACTAACCTCACCTATAATGAGCTGCTGGATTTAACTTAAAAGTTTAATGTCTTGCAAGGCAGCCCAAAACTAACACATGGGAATTATTGGAAGATGCATTGATAACAAATGACATTGGCAGATAACAAATGCAGGGAAAGCGACTTAAAAGGGGAAAAAAAGAAGGGGCCAAGGGGGGAAGTGCAAATGAACTGATATACTTGAGAGGAAAAAGGGAAAAAAATGGCACACATCAATGCACACCCATAATCTAATCACACAGGCAAAGAAATGCTTCTTTGGTTTCCAAGATTTTGTGGTTTTATCTCCCATGAACTAACCTGTTGGGCTTCCTCTGGCAGGATAAAAGGCAAAGAGATTTCACGGATCATTAACTCACCACAAAATGGGCATTCACTGGCCACTGCATCATCTAACTGTGATCGGAGCTGCACCAATCAATCAGAAATCTTAACTAAGCTACTGAGTTTTTGTCTGCTATTAAGGCAGTCCGGCTGATGAATTTCCAGCAAAAACATAAGCCATAGATTCAAGCTGTTACATTACATGGAAGTGACACCTATGCTATTCGGACTCGGATGTGAGTGTCGGGACACGGGTATGTTCAATTTTCTCCAAGATTTTCATGTATTTGGAGGGTACTTGGAGAATCATATCCCCATACCCATATCCAGATATGCGTTTGACACAGGTGTCGTACACGGGTACTTCAAGAAAATTGAAGAGTCGGAACAACATAGAGTGACATCAAAATTGAACAACAAAATGGTAAGTGATACATTATCTGAAGGGTTCATGCTGGTTATGGATTCATCTCTCATACCTCCATTTGATTCCCTTCTGGCTTCACCACCAAGTAAGGTCAGTTGCTTCTGCAAATCCAGTATATATTCCGCCTGCCAAACATATTTTACTCTTAAGTTGGACTGCTAACCTAAATGTCAACAAAACTTTAACAAGGCCAATAAGAAAGAAACTATCCATAAATTGTGATCTTTCAGCCAAAGCATGAACATGTGCAACAAACATATAAGAACTGAAAGAAATGCAAAAACAAAAATTTACTTGAGATTCATTGGTGCAACGTGTCACATGAGCAATCAGACAATGGGCATGAAGGGCATGTCCACATGGAAAGACATAGAAAGGAGCCATTGGTCCTACAGGTGTATAACCACGAGCCATTCTATAATCCCCGCCAACAGCCAAAATTTACGTCTACAGACCTGATAATTCAGATAAAGTGACTAATCAAGAGCAAACCATAGGTTGAGGAATAGGAGTTTTCCTATAGTATTGCTAAAATTAAAGCAAATTAAAATATCAGACAAGCTAGTGTCAATAAAATTAATATTCACGGACTCTCAAAGTCTGTATGGAGACAGACAAAAGGGGTAAAAGCAAGCCAAGATGTCTCCATTGTGTGCTTAACTCTTAGGTTTTTGCAGAACTACACAGATCGCCACAGCAGACTGAATCAAGCATGTAAGGGTTCAGCTCCATAATCCATTTAAATTGGGAAAAAGAAATCCAAGATGCTATCAACTTATCAATGGAAACTAGACATCAGGATGATCAATATCCCACATTCCTCATCACGGTCAATCACCGCATATCTTTGAGCTAATGCACTAATATCATTTCTAATGTTGTCTGCACCATGTGTTTCATCATTCATCTCCTGCTTCAGTTGCTCAATTTGATTGTTGTAATCCTCCACTGAGGAGCAAATTGCCTCCTACATAAAATTTAATGGCAGGTAAAGATACAGAATAAATATCTGGACTTGGAGGACAGACTAGCATACATTCAGACTTTCTCAAAATAAAAGAAATAAAATAAGAGTATTTCCATTGAGACCCAAGAAAACTTATCCTCAGGTTCAAAATTTAAAATGTATGTATGAGTAGCCAAAATCAGGTGCACACACACGAGAGAGAGAGAGAAAGGTACTCTGAATGATATCATCTCGGTAAAGAAATAAGCATGGACAAAATCAACATGCTAAAATCCTACCTTGAAGTCATCAATTAGGGCAAAGTCAGGAAAGAATGGCAATATGTCCTCTATCTTTAATAGGCCATCTGTTTCCTTGAGAAATGCTATTGCCTTTCTTATATTCTCCCTTTTAGTACCCTTTTCCTGCTCAATAACATGCTTGGCAACCATCAGCCAGAGCTTCTTTCTCAAGTCTTCATCATCTTCAGCCTTATCAGCTTCAGCCATTGCAAGCTCTGGATCAACCTAGACAAACCAAAAGTAGAATACATATTAATGTTGAGCAAAGATACCACTATTATACATCATATAGACAAATGACAAGTTTGAGTAGCTGCCAACATCCGTTTTCAAAAGAGCAATTTAAATGATAGTTGAACATGACTATCTCATCCAGTCTGTCCCATGCAACATGTCTGAGTGAATCCCACAAATGCATGCATAGATGGCCCCAATTGAACAGTCCACTTGTGATTGTCCTTTATAGTCCATACCTTCAAAATAGACAGCAAAATATGCCTAACCAAGGGATTAATTAGAATCCCATAATAGAGTAATTTAAACTAAGGATTTGCAGGTGATCTCTGAGCAAAACCATTGCTAACAGGATGAGCCAACTTCTAATCATCATGGATTTAAAGACTTTTAACATTCAGCCTGAACAATTTTCTTAAACACAGGTAGACAATTACCTTATTTCCCTAAATAACACCAAAAAGAACTTTGCTCAGTAAAAAGTTCCCATAGAATGCTATGTAATCACTTTTAAAAAAATAAATAAATAAATCCATACCTAAAAGTCCAAAGAAAGAGCAAGTGTCAGGTGGAGAGAGAGAGAGAGAGAGAGAGAGAGATGCTTAACATGTCTGAGTACTAATAGGAGCCAATATGCCTAATTCCAGGATGAATTTTATCAGGATGCTATATGGTTCTAAATCAAAATTCTCACAACAATAACACACAATAGAAATGGTATAAAATAATTGTTACAAAGCAAAGGCATTATCAGAAGCATTGACAGAGACCTACGTTGCATGGATACGGGTACGGTACCGGTACCCGATACGGGTACGGGATACGGCAAATACTAAAAAACTAGGGTACGGGTACGTTAATATTATATATATATATATAACTGAAATTTCACATATGACACAACATAATATAAAAGATAAAACACACAAATCATCAAATCCCAGAAATGGGTGCAGGTGCAGCAATAACTAGAAGAAAAAGGAAATTCTTAATCCAGAAACATTAGTATTTGACAATCACTATTTCATACCATATCGTAGATGAGTCAGGAGCAAAACCCAAACACAACAAAATCAAAATAGAGAGAGAAAGTCAGAAACATACATTTGGAGGCTATGGGCTATGGCTGTCGAAGTGAGGACTGAGGAAGGATTGAGGGAGCAATCGCCGAACCCACCACTGTCGAAGTGAGGACTGAGGAGGGACTGAGAAGACTGAAGAGCCAATCGACAATGAAAGAAAAGAAAAAAGGGGCAATCGACAATGAAATTGAAAAGAAAAGAGGGAAGGGAAATTGGTTGTCGACTGATAAAGAAAAAAAGAAGTTGTCGTCGAGCTGTTGATAAAGAAAAAAAATGAGTTTAGGGCAATAAATTTGGCCAAAAGGCGTACCCAAGTCACCTGAGCCGTACCCAGGCGTATCCAGCCGTACCCAACTTTTTTTTTTTAAAGTCAGGTACGTACCTGGTACGTACCCTAAGCGTACCCGTACCAGGTACGGGTACACCTTCAAAATACACGTACCCATGCTTCATAGACAGAGACATTACCAGGAGAGCAAGAGCAACAGCTTCCTCATGCATTGACATCATGCTGTATATATGAACACAGGCACGCATTTCTTTTTCCTTGAGGCAGAGACGCAGGGCATACTTAGGATCATAAAAGAAATCAGGACCATTCTCTTGCCCTTTTCCAAATTTACATTGCAGGAAACGCAAAAGGGAACTATCATCTTCCTAGATATAATATAAAGGAAAATCAAACAACAAATAAGAAGACAAGGCAAACACATATCCTTAACCTATTGAATATCCATGATTAAAGAAAAGCATTTACATGTATTAAATGGAACAAATTAGACATAGTCTGAAATCATTGTATGTTAGATCTTTCAAGAACCAATAAATCTAAAAGGTCAAGTTGTTAGACGAGGGTCCAAGAAGATTTTTGATTTACTAACATGCCCCCTGCTGGAAATCAGAGATTGACTAACTGAAATCCCAAGGCTGAAAATCAGGGATTGACTGCTGGAAAGATTGAAGGCTGGAAAGATTGACTGCTGGAAATCAGGGATTGACTAGCTGAAATCCCAAAGCTGGAAATCAGGGATTGACTGCTGGAAATTAGCTGTAAATACTATCAAATTCCTATCTTTTAGGGATTTAGTAAACCCTTCCTTCATGTATAAATACCTTGTAACAGACTAGTTCAGAAAATAATACAACAAAACCTTTCTACATGGTATCAGAGCTATAGGCTCATTTTTTTCTGGGATTTGAAATCTGTCTAAGAACAGAATTTCTGCTTAATTTTTTTTTCAGCCTTCATAGCTGAATTTCTGGTCACTGATCAGCAGCCTTCATTGCTGATTTTTCTTTCAAAAACAATCTCTTTACAAAATGGCCTCCATTTCTTGGGTTATTGACTCTGGGGCAACCGATCATATGACTCATTCTTCACACAAATTTCTCACATATAATCCGTGTCCTAGCAACAGAAAAATAGTCATTGCTGATGGATCCTTGGCCACTGTTGCAGGCCAAGGAGACATTGTTCTAAGCCCATCCATTATTCTTAAAAATGTGTTACATGTACCCAAGTTATCTACAAACCTTGTGTCTGTTTACCAACTTACAAAAGATCTAAACTGCAATATGATCTTTTCTCATATTTCTTGTGTATTTCAGGACCAAGTTACGATGAGGACGATTGGACATGCTAAGGTGAGACATGGCCTTTATTATCTTGAATTACCTAGTGAACAAGTGAACAGTGGAAACAAATCACCTATCTCGTTTCTCTCCAATAACTCTCCTTGCAATAAAGACCAAATTTGGCTTCACCACTTTAGACTTGGGCATCCTTCCTTTAGTGTTCTTAGTGTCATGTTTCCATCTTTGTTTAAGAATGTTAGTTTAAATGAGTTTCACTGTGAGGTTTGTGAATTTGCTAAACACCGACGTGTGTCCTTTCCTTTGAGTAATAAAAGAACTATTGTTCCCTTTTCTTTGATTCACAGTGATATTTGGGGTCCATCTCGAGTTCCCAACATTTCGGGGGCTCGTTGGTTTGTCTCATTCATAGATGACTGTACTCGAGTTTCATGGATTTATTTGTTAAAACAAAAATCTGATGTAAGCAACATTTTTCCTATTTTTCATACAATGGTCAAAACTCAATTCAATGTTAGAATTAAGAAGTTGAGGACTGATAATGCTAGGGACTACTTTAATCAAACTTTGTCTCCATACTTTCAAAATGAGGGAATTATTCATGAATCTTCTTGTGTTGACACACCCCAACAAAATGGAGTTGCCGAAAGGAAAAATGGTCATTTGTTAGCCTCTGTTCGTGCTCTTTTGTTTCAACAAAATGTTCCAAAAACTTTTTGGGGGGAAGCAGTCCTTACTGCAGCTCATTTAATAAATCGTATCCCCTCTCGAGTTCTTGATTTTAAAAGTCCAATGGAGGTGTTTTCTAAGTATTTTCCAGATTTCAATATGTCTATGAAGTTAGTCCCTAGAGTTTTTGGATGTGTCTCATTTGTTCATGTTCACTCTAATAGTCGAAGCAAGTTAGATCCTAGAGCAGTCAAGTGTGTATTCATAGGATATTCACCTACTCAAAAAGGGTACAAGTGCTACAATCCTATTACTCGTAAAACCTATGTCTCTGCTGATGTTACTTTTGCAGAACACGAAAGCTATTTTTCTAGCCCTTATCCTCAGGGGGAGGCATCATTTATAGAGGATAAGGATTTGTTCTTGAGAGAACCATCAATGGTGGTTAAAATATCTCCTGTACAAACAGAACCCACTTCTGAAAGACAACTTACCTCTGAACCTTGTGAACTCATAAATCCTACTCTCACAAAGCCACTACAGGTCTACTCAAGAAAGATAAAGCCAGTGATCAATCCTGTGCAAGTTCAAGAAACCAAATCGTCACTTGGAACTGAGGTAAGTCCTTCTACTGAGATATCACCTACTGTTCTTGATTTAGATTTGCCCATAGCCACAAGAAAAGGTGTTAGAAAATGCACACAACATCCTTTATCCCATTTTGTGTCATTTGAAAAATTATCAACCCCACACAAAACCTTTCTTACCCATCTAAACACTGTAGACATCCCACAGACCTTATCGCAGGCACTTGGCAAAGAGGAATGGAAGCATGCAATGAGAGTAGAAATGGAGGCCCTGGAGAAAAATAAAACATGGGAACTAACAGAATTACCAACTGGAAAGAGACTAGTAGGATGCAAATGGGTCTTCACAGTGAAGTATAAGTCGGATGGATCCATTGAGAGGTATAAAGCAAGACTAGTAGCCAAGGGATATACACAAACCTATGGGGTGGATTATCAAGAGACATTTGCACCAGTGGCGAAGATGAACACAGTAAGGGTATTGTTATCCCTAGCAGCAAATTATGATTGGCCTTTACAACAATTCGATGTGAAGAACGCCTTTTTACATGGTGATCTTGAGGAGGAAATTTATATGAAAGTACCACCTGGTTTTGGAATAAATCTGGATAAAAACAAAGTGTGCAAACTGAAAAAAGCATTGTATGGGCTCAAACAATCTCCCCGGGCATGGTTTGGAAGATTTACCAAAGCAATGGTGAATATGAAGTACAAACAGAGTCAGGGTGATCATACATTGTTTATCAAGCATTCGGCTTCAGGGGGAGTCACGGCATTGATAGTTTATGTGGATGATATAATTGTAACTGGGAATGATCCAGATGAAAAGGAGGCTCTTTGGAAGTATTTAGCAAAAGAGTTTGAAATAAAGGACCTTGGAAAATTGAAGTACTTCTTAGGAATAGAAGTAGCTCGGTCCAAGGAAGGAATCTTTGTTTCACAGCAAAAATATGTTCTTGATCTGTTAAAAGAAACAGGTAAGCTTGGTTGCAAACCATCAGATACGCCTATCGAGCCAAATCATAGATTAGGAGAATCTATGGAAGGAGAACCAGCTGACAAAGGCATGTACCAAAGACTTGTGGGGAAGCTAATCTATCTATCACACACACGACCTGACATTGCATATGCAGTGAGTGTTGTGAGTCAGTTCATGCAAAATCCTAAGGGTGTCCATCTCGCTGCAGTATACCGGATCCTACAATATTTGAAAGGCAATCCAGGAAAAGGGGTTCTCTTTAAAAAAGGCACAAGAATGGAACTAGAAGCATACACAGATGCCGATTATGCTGGCTGTGTTACTGACAGAAGATCAACATCTGGGTATTGTACTTTCATTGGCGGAAATTTGGTAACCTGGAGGAGTAAGAAACAACCAGTTGTAGCAAGATCTAGTGCTGAGGCAGAATTTCGATCAATGGCACAAGGTATTTGTGAACTGTTATGGCTCAAAATTATACTAGATGACTTGAAGATTAAATGGGAGACTCCAATGAAGTTGTATTGTGATAATAAGTCTGCAATCAACATAGCTCACAATCCAGTTCAGCACGACAGAACTAAACATGTGGAGGTTGACAGACATTTCATTAAGGAGAAACTTGAAAGTGGATTGATTTGCACTCCTTATATTTCTACAAAGAACCAGCTAGCAGATGTCTTAACTAAAGGACTGATGAGTTCAGCATTTCAGCAGATTGTAGGCAAGCTAGGGATGAAAAATATCTACTCCCCAGCTTGAGGGGGAGTGCTGGAAATCAGGGATTGACTAACTGAAATCCCAAGGCTGGAAATCAGGGATTGACTGCTGGAAAGATTGAAGGCTGGAAATCAGGGATTGACTGCTGGGAAGATTGACTGCTGGAAATCAGGGATTGACTAACTGAAATCCCAAAGCTGGAAATCAGGGATTGACTGCTGGAAATTAGCTGTAAATACTGTCAAATTCCTATCTTTTAGAGATTTAGTAAACCCTTCCTTCATGTATAAATACCTTGTAACAGACTAGTTCAGAAAATAATACAACAAAACCTTTCTACACCCCCTTATGTACAAGCCACTGTAAATTTAAAGAAGTAAAGCTTCTAAATTCTAAACCAATCAACTCAATTTTCTTAGCATACAAAGAGAGCAACAAGTTGTGGATTCCTGGATCCTCATTATGCAAACGATGAACACAGAATTCCAAGTATTTAATTACTTCATGGGTTTCACTCCTGCATGTTGCACAAAGTTGCTATAAGAAGTCATTCAAGATCCATAAAAGAAAAGAATGATTAAATAAGCAAATATGGGAAGACCAGTACTTTCCATGAGGTTCACTTGAATAACGCATCATTGCAGGAATAAGTTTCCTTGGGTTCAGGTTGTTTGAGGCCATCCATGACTCCACAGTCTCGTATGCATCAAGAGTAATAAGATCTGGGGCAAACTTGTACTGCAATGTGCAATATTATTACTTGTATTCGATAAGTATGAACTAGAAATGAGAGGTTGTATGCTATTACAAACAGAAAAGATCAACTAGCTTATATAGGATAAAACCAAAAGAGGAATTCAGTGACATGAAAAAATGAAGTAAATCATATAAGGACCTGCTAACCAACCAGCAGAAAGTGATGGGAAGAATGTTGGGAACCTGATCTGTACCTGAAGATCTACTAGAACAGCAGGTTTTCGAAGCACTTCCAATGCCTTCTTTGCTTCTCATTGCTAGAGGAAAAAGTAGAACAGCTTTAAGGGTGAAAAAAAAAAAAAATAGAATAACAAAGTACAAATATCTAATTAAACATCACTTGTAAAAAGTTAACAAAGCCTCTCTCTTTTAATCTTAATCAATAAATGACTAATAATGTCTACTGTGTTAGCTCCTTTTCTTCTGTTACTTAATAAGCCACCAATAGAAGAGAAAAAAAGAATGAAGGAAATAAGTCTATTATCCATCAGAATGAAGACAAATGAATGAAAAGTTTCCATAGCAAAATTATACATCCTATCATAAACTTAAGGCTTGCTCAAACAAACCCACAAAAAGCTTTATGTGCAGTGTCCAGAAAATAAAGCATTAAGACCCCCCCCCAAAAGAAAAAAGAAAAAAAAAAATGCCAGCATAAGGAAAGAAAATTTGTACATCAAGTGGCATGACCGAAAAGAAGAAATAGGTAGCGATGACAATAAAAAAAGAATGCTAGCACCTGAATATAGTAGTGAACAACAATTTCATATTGTTCCTTCAGACTAGCGAAATATACTAATTCTTCAACCCTCCCGTAGCTGCAGAGTTTTGCAAAAGAAAATTATTATTGTTGGTAATGCTTCAATACTAAAAGAGGTGGCTCATAAAAAAAGCAAATAAAGAGTCAACATAAGCATGGTAATGCTTCAAAACTAAAGTGTAGAGACTGCGGAAAGTAAAGTAGACATGTAGTCTGATGATATTTAAGCAACAGACAGGGCCTCTTGTCCAAACAAAATCATGTAACATTATGGGGTATAACCATCAGGAATCCAAGAAAAGCTGTCACCTCCTGAGAATTTGTCAATTTTCTGTTGCTCGTCTGGCACAATGCACAAGAATATAAATCCTTGCAAACACCTTGATTCTCATGAATGCAAGGGTTGCAATTCCACTTCCATAACTAGAAAATAAACTTTTAACTTCTCTTGCCTTATGGACTTTATGATACCAAGAACGCCTTTTATGTTAGAGTAGCTGAGAAGTAACCCATGTTATTATTGACCAAATATGGAAATTAACTTAGATTGTTTTTTTAAAAGAGTCAATACTGTTTTATATTTGCACTAAAAGAATTATCACTAGTGCCATGTTTTCTCACGAGATAAACCTCAATTGTTGAATGGAGGCTCAAAAGTGAAGAACCACTTCAAAAAGTCTTCACCTTATGCTAATATGGCAGGTCCTTTATCTTCCTATGGTAACATTCTTTAGAATTAAATCTATATAACCATTTACGACAGAAAAAATTGTAAAACATAATGTTAAAAAACCATGAAAGATTAGTTACATAATAATGTTGACAATTAGAAGAGAATAACAAATGGTTTATGAATCACAGATAATTACCTCTCTAGAAGTCTCATTGTAGTCACCTCATCCAACACATCTTTGCAGTCACTAAGGAAAGCACGAAACTCTTTAATGATTGACTGATATTCTGAATTATGATTCTCTAAAGCTGTATCATCTTCTAAAAGAAGTCGATTTATCTAAAATGTTGGGATACAAAATCTAGTATTAGAGATGCAAAATGGTAAAATATCAACTACTGCTCCATGGTATTCTTGCACAAAGGGAGAACTTAGTCATCTTAGAACAGTCCACAAGGCAAGTAATGAACAGTGTTAATTTCCCAAAAAGCAGAGGCATTTCGAAAGTTGCTTCCAAGAGTTTATGCCCATTACTCATCAAGTTCAGGACCAAAAACAATGCTAATATTAATTTTTGTTTGCTTTAGACATAGCAGGAAGAATATGAGGATGGTAAATGACCTAAAGATGCAACAAAGAAAGGAGCAAAAGCAGAAAATGGGTTGAAAAGGACAATGAAAAAAACATTTATAGTGGGCACTTATCTCATGTAGCCATTATCTATTATCATTATAGGAATGGAGAAGAAAATCATTCAGAACCCCATCTGATGTTATAAGAAGTATCATGTTACAAGACATTCTAACCTGTTGCTAATCACACATTTCAGTTTTATAAAGTCACTAGCATATCATAGAAGGCAAAAAAAGAAACTATGAAGATAGCTAGGTTATGTATCTACTAGTCATGCAAGGAAGAAATTAAAACCTTGTCCAGGTACAGTTCTGTCGCCCATGTGGAAATAATTGTTATTTGGCATTTGTCATCCTTTGCAAGATTGTCAAGCTTCCGTAATAAGAAAGTTCTCAAAGCATCCTGTAACCAAAAGCACATATTAGTTTGCCAACAAATTTCTAACACAAATCCTTAGAGAGTGAGAGAGAGTGTGTGTGTGTGTATAGAATATAATGGAGTAATGTCGCCCTAAATATTATATTCAAATTGAAAAGAAAAAAAAAAATGAATCTACGGATCCTTTAGTTTTGTTTTTGTTTTATGCATAGGCATAGCAATTGAAGATAAATTGTTAATTCAGCAGTCAAAACAACTGTTATCATATTAAAGAATAAAAACCACTCAACTCAGCATATTTATACTTCTGTCACTAACCCCTGACAAAATTGCTGCCTCAGGTTGCAGCAAAAATAATATGGAACAAATAAAAGTGAAAATCAGCTTGACTAAGTTTGTACAACATCTTCACAAATATAAAATATAAAAAAAAAACAATCAGTATTTTTTTTGCCAATTCTAAAGTTATCAGTTCAAGCTTTAAAAAAAGGTAGATTCTGAATAGGGTTCTTTGCCGAAAAAGGGAAGAATGAGGAAATGAGATGATCCAGATTTATCATGGCTATCCAATAATTTCAATCTCTGAATTGAGGGTTTGCTCATAGTATAAGACCTATCTGATCTTTTCAAATGCTAGAATCTTTTTCTTGAATAAATCATGAACTTTACTAGGGCAGTATTAGATATCTCATCAAAAACTTATAGCAGCATGCCAAACAAAGGCTAAGATGAAAAAGAGAACAACTATTCCTGGCATAAAATCTATGGTTGGATTCAAAAAAGCATAGGCCTTGGGCACAAATAAAAAACTACTCGAAAAAAAGGCAAAATGGAAACAGATACTAGATCAAATTAAAGATACAGCACTTGCCTGTTCGCCGACACTGATAAACTTCAAATGATAATATATAGTTAATCTGCAAAACACCCATATCAGTTAAAAAAAATTCCTTTGCATGGAAAATAGAGAACTACACACACAAACACTCTGCCAAGATTAACAGAGAATTAATGCTTTCAGGTAATAAATAAAATACATGAATAAAACAAAATCAAGAAAAAGGGAATTCACTTTTGCATAAAAAGATGCTGCCCTGAGGAAGTCCCCGGAGGTGAATGCAGCTTCAGCCTGCATAAAACAATAAATGTTCCAGTCATAGACAATTAAGATGATAACAAGATTCTCTACACACAAATCTGCAACATCGGGTGGCAGCTCATTTAAGCTTTGTGTTATGAAACTAAACTAGATCTCTATAACCAAAACAGCAATTACTTGACAGAGAAGATGTAAGCTAGACAGGACCTGAACCAAATATACTTGGTCTCTTTGGACCGGGTCAAGAGAATTAGCTAAAGCTGCAGCATACTCTTTCATATCTAGATAGACCTTCCACATATCTCGTCCTTCATCATTAACAGAAACCTACAAGATGTTTTCAGTCCCAAGGCCAGAGAAAATTAGCCTTGTACAGTCTGGAACAAAACAGAAGATGAAGTCAATTGTAAGATACAAACCTGAAAGATAGAGTTCTCTGGTCATATGCATAGAACAAACCTGCAGTTGCATCACTACATAGTCCGATAAGTCCTCTTGAACTAGAGTCTGATGCCTGATCAAACTGAAGTTCCTCTATAATTTGCTCACTGATTCTGTTTACAACCTATTTAGCATTTAAGGAACACAAATCACACGACTGTAAAAGCTAAAAGAACAGGGCAAAAGCAAATTAAACAAACCTACACAAACACTAACAAATATGATCCCAAGATCTTTCAAAACATAAAATATAGGTGGCCCTTAGAACTCAAAGTGACTCATACTCGTTAGAAAACCCATTACCAGAATAGATGTAACTGAATTCAGAACACTGCCAATGGAGCAGTTAAAATATAACACAAGTGTTTATCACAACACACCTTAACCTTATTCCCAATAAGAAGCAATAAATGAAATTCGGACACTGCCATGGAACTGGGTTTGACCACTTCCGCACCATTAGACAACTGTGTAGTCCAGCAGAGCCTTGTTCTCCACAAAGTTCTCATCACCATTTGGAGAACTAGATCAAAATATCATTATATGTGTAAATAAAATAAACTGAAATACATCCTAAAATATACTCAAAGTCAAAGCCTAACAGCAACTGAAGTATCAAATATGAATTTAATTTGGGAGAAGGCAAGATAAGAAATTGAAAAATGCAAGAATGTAAATAGATGGTTGACAAAAGAAGGAAAAGTTAAGGATTTAAATCTTTACCTATGCTGTGCTCCAAAATTTAGGCCACCATGGTAGATACCTGCTCCAGAAAGCCACGCAAAATGAACAGCTCTTCTTTGCTTGATATAGAAATGCAGTTCACTGAAAGTATTAGATGGCAGCAGCAAAATCTCATATTCAGGGAGTACCATAACTTTATCTATATACTATATATAAAAGCGCCGACTCCAAAATTATAAATAGTGATATATATACCTTATTAATTTTTAAAATTAATTATATTATCTTTATGTAGAATGGGAAATACAAAAATTAAAGATTCATTTTAAATTCGCGGGTCTTCAATTCAAAATCATTCTCTTTATTTTCAAATACAAAAATTAAATAAATAATATTATTATACCTTATTAATTTTTAAAATTAATTATTTTATTCTTAATGTAAAAATTTAATTATTTTATTTTTAATAATATGATTTATTAATTTTTTCATTATTTTATCCTTGATAATGATTTATTAATTTTTTTTTTTAAAATCTATTTTCTTTTAAGGCTATTACAAATTATTAATGAAACTTAATTAGTTTAGGCCTAATTATTATTTGCATCTTTCGATATAGGCCTAATTATTTTATTAGTAATTATTATTATTTGCATCCTAATCAAAGTAATAGAAAAATCCTAATTAAGCCTCCGTATATAAAGATTTAAATTTAGTATTATTAGAAAGAAATATTATCGATTGCTTTCACTGTGAAAATTGGATCTTAAGGTAGTGGTTAATTATTACATGAATAGTTTCATCAGAAATGGTGTGTAATAAGCACAATCATTAATTATTATTGATCATTTTTCAAATTATTCAATAGAAATAATTCAAATATAAGGGGACACAATCATTAATTATTATTGATCGTTCTTCAAACTATTCAATAGAGGGAATTCAAAATATAAGGTGACTGTATCTACCAATGCATTATTAATTTGATTATATAATCCATAAATCATTGTCTATTTTGTCAACTTCCTCCTATGTATAATCATATGTCAATTGATAAAGCTAAATGAATTCATTATTTTACTTTGCTATTTATTAAATCTTAGAGTTTTTTAAAACTATTAATTACATGATATATCATCCACGTGCAACGCACGTGTAGCTAAACCTAGTATATATAAAGGACAGATAGTAATTCCTTACCCGTAAAAATATGTCATTATTTTTTTCAAAGTCATCTATTCTGTCAGTTTCTAAATTTCACTTAAACAAAAAAATTTGACACGCCATCATTTTTTTCCAATTCATATATCTATCATTTTCACATGTCCACGTCAACATTTAAACGGTTTCTATTAACGCTATTATCAATTTTACTTTTTTGCACCAATTTTAAACGTATAAAAATTAAATTATTTACTTTTATAATACAAACATTAAAATATATTTTTGACTATAATACAATTACTGTCTAAATATTTTAACCGTCTATTGTCTAGTAATGTCACATACGTAATGGAGATGCTTTATTTTTAATTTAATTACAAAGTCTTTTTGGATGATTTTCCAATTAAGAAGATTTTAATAAATTTGGCTAAGGGATTAAATGCATACTAGATTAAACCCCCGCGCGATGCCGCGGAAATCAAATGTTAAATATACGATGACAACATTTTTAAAAACAAAAATTAACAATTAAACAAAAAAAAATATTTTTTAAAATAGCAAAAGAGAACTGTTATAACAGTTTAAAGTTATAAAGATTTTATAAAGTCAGTTTAAAAGATAAATCTAAGTGAAACAAATTTTATTTTAAATTGAATCACAATGACAAACTATGTAAAATATAAAATGAATTGAGACACGACACGAACACAATATAGAAAAAATAATTAAAACACAACACAAAAAATTCAATAAGAATACACGAACATGTAAAACTATACATAAAATGAGTTATTAACGTGTAAAAATTTATAGTACTTTATATATATTATTAACGTGTAAAATCTTATAATACTTTGAAGGGGAAAAAAATACGAACACGTCAAGAACACACAAATTTTTCTCTAAATCAAATCACTATGACAAATCATGCAAAATATGTCATGAATTGAGATACGACACGAACACACAATTTTTTCTCTAAATTGAATCACAATGAAAAACTATGTAAAAAATTAAATGAATTGAAACACGAATTATCAACGTGTAAAAATTTATATAAATATATAATATTTTAAACACAAAAAATAATACGAATAACAAATTTTTTTTCTTTTTTTTTTCTACCATTTTTTTTTATACATTAAAATAAAGTGAGATCCACTTTTTATACACTAAAATAAAGTGAGGCCCACAACAAAGTGGGGCTCACAAAAAAATTTGGAGGGGGAGTGGGGCTCAAAAAAAAAATTTTGGAGGGGGCGACGTGGCCACCTCTCCTTACATCAAAAACAACA
Organism: Fremontodendron californicum; assembly: GCA_030761205.1. Taxonomy (NCBI): domain Eukaryota; kingdom Viridiplantae; phylum Streptophyta; class Magnoliopsida; order Malvales; family Malvaceae; genus Fremontodendron; species Fremontodendron californicum. The sequence goes on along the minus strand of JAULJL010000025.1, from coordinate 5,544,705 downwards.
AAATTTATCTTTAGGATTTTGTCTAGGATTGTGTTTTTAGAAAATATTTCGCCTAAGATACATATAACCTTTTAAATATTGTTTTGGTTAATAAATTTTTGAAGCACATCGAGGTAATATAATTCGATCCTTTTAATTATTAAAATTTTGTTTTGGATTTACTTGATGATGACTTCTATTTAAGAAAGATTTTAAAAAATATTATATATAATTGATGAGTATTTAATATTTAAAATTCAATGTAATAGATAATAAATTTAATTTGATATCAAATATACATATATTAAAAAAAATTAAAAAAATTGATAAATTTAAAATAATACATCGATATATAATATAGCAAAAAATAAAAAATTGATATGCGGACTACTTTGCTAAGAAGTTTTAAAGAATTGAGTAAAAAGAATACCCTTTCCCCGACCCGGCCCGGCCCAAGGAAAAAGAAAATAAAAGAAAAACGGAAAACGGAAAACCAAGAAAACCAACTCTTCCTGAAAAATGGATTTCCTCGGCGCTGTTACCTAGCACCAAAACCTGCGACCTTCAGTCCTTCACCCAGCCTAAAACCTAGCATTTAACCTCAGTAACGCCTCAAGACCCCAGAAACTCCATTTCCCTTGCTCCCAAAGGAAACCCAAATAAAAAAAATAAAGTGGAAATAAAACTGAATAAAATTATTTATGGATTCCTTCTTAAATTTCAAAATTCCAATGGTTGCTGCTTCAAGGTGCTTCAAGATTCTCCTTCGATGCAAAGGCACTTTCAATTTCAGAAGTTCCAGTTTGGTTCGAGGTTTGGGTAACCGTGTAGTGATCGGACATTATCCTCCCGATGTAAGTCAAAACGCATCCTTTTCTTTGTAAGGCAACACTTGATCGCGTTTACTTTTGGGTAAAAAAATTGTACATAAGGCAAGAATTGGGTTTTTCTTTCTTTTTTTTTTTTTAAATAAAAAATAGAAGCTGCTTCCTTAGAAATTTATTTGTTCTTCGTTTTAAGCCGAGACTTTAGTTAAACATGTGACTTGGATTTAGCGGTGTAATCGAGCCTATCTGAGCTCAAGTGGTAAGAAATTTGAGCGAAGCTCGACTCAAAATTCGAGGCTCGAAGAATTCGATCGAATTTTATTTTTAAAACTCGAGCTCGAATCAAGATCAAAATCAAACTGTTTGAGTTCGTTCGATTAGATTCTTTTACTTAGTAAAAAAAAAATGAGCTCAATTCCTTGACTTCAAACTCGATTATTTATGTTCGAGTTCGAATTGAGATTTTTTTCGATACTAATTAAAAATAAAAAAACTCGATTAGTTTCGCGAGCTACTCGATTCAAACATTAGTATATTCGAATTCAGCTCGCTCGATAGCTCGAGCTTGGTTCGACAATGATCGAGCCGAATTTGAATTTTTTTCATGCCGAGCCCGAGTAGCTTGCGAATACAGGTGTCTCATTTACACTCTTATTTGAATTGATTAATTTCTTATATTTTCGTATCTGTTTAGCTTGTAATTGATGGCAATGCTTCTATCCCAGAATTATTTCACATCCATCCCAGTTGGATTCCCTTGTATCCGCCTGTTTTACCCCATTGTAAGTAAAATCATCGGAAATTATAATTCGCTTGCAACTCAGGCTGCTCCAGATGAAGAGGAAGTGACAGATGAAGTCTTGAATCAAATTCTCACTACCTATCAAAACACACCAAAGTCGAGCAGGGAAAGATGTAATGCTTATGTTCATAAGCTGTGCAAAGCAGGAAATCTTTCTATGGCTATTAGATTACTGCAATATTTGCGTGATAAAAATATCTTCATCCCCAATGCATATAATACACTTTTGGCAGCAGCTGCTGAAAGAAATCAGATTGACCTTTCTTTTCAGATATTCAAAGATTTATTGGTGTTTCATGGACCCTTGAGCTCAACTTGTTATCTTAACCTTGCAAGGTCTTGTGCTAAGACTAATGACTGTACAGCATTGGTTGGATATGTCAAGCAAGTATCGGAGTTAGCTTTCCCGAGTAGCACGACAGTTATAAACCGAATCATCTTTGCCTTTGGTGAATGTAGGCAGATAGAAAAGGCTCTTTTGATATTTAATCAGATTAAGAGTTTCGGATGTAAGCCTGATGTGATAACATATAATACTATTTTGGATATCTTAGGTCGTGCTGGTCGGGTGGATGAAATGGTCCATGAGTTTACCTCTATGAAGGAAGCTGGCTTTGTTCCAGATTTCATTACTTATAATACGTTATTGAACAATTTGAGGAAGGTTGGGAGGTTGGATATGTGCTTAGTGTTTTTCAGAGAAATGGGTGATAGTGGAGTTGAACCAGATTTGCTTACTTATAGAGAAATGATTGAGGCTTTTGGCCGATCAGGGAACACTGAAGAAGCATTAAGACTCTTCAGTGAGATGAAGCAGAGGAAGATCCGTCCATCAATCTACATATATCGATCCCTAATCGACGTTTTGAAGAAGGCAGGGAAGTTGGATTTGGCAATGTCTTTCTTGGAGGAGATGAATTTATCTCTTTCAGACTTAGCTGGTCCAGAGGATTTTAAACGAAAACGTAGGTAGTTATGTAATTGATTCAGGGATTGAAGTTCCAAAGAATTTTTTAATGTCATCTTGAGTACTTCAGTTTGGCTCAAAGCAGAACAGGGATGTGTTATGGACGTTCCCTCGTGAATTCCTACTGATATTGGTACGTGTATTCTGCAGTCCACCTTTTCTTTTGTACTTTTGTTTAATGATTTGTGGCTGCCATCCTTGTAAATTTGTAATGTAACATGTTATTTGTTTTAGATGATTGATAACATGGATTTGTGTTATGCAAGATTATGCTTTCACTGCGTAACTGCTGTAACATATATGACAGATTGTCTTTAACTATGCTAATGATATGTTGTTTTCCCTTCAGGTATTCTTAGGCAAGCAGAGCTTATGTTACTCGTACTCGGATGTGAGTATCGAATATGGATATGCGTTCGATACGGGTATGTTCAATTTTTAAAAAAAACTTCATGTATTTGGAGGACCTTTGTAGGGTCATATCTCCATACCTATGTCCGCATATGCGTCGAACACAGGTTTTGTATACGGGATACTTCAACAAAAAAAAAATGAAGAATAGAACATAACGAAAGTCCAAGCCTCAACCGTGGACAATATATGGTGCAAATTGGCTGAATGATTGTGCATTTAAGCATGGCATTTATATTCCTTGTAATATAAATCAGATGTCAGTTTGCCAATGGTTGACATGCTTCAAATTCATGGCCGCATTGGAAAAGGATTGACAGCAATCATCAATCATCATAGATTTGAGATTTTCTGAGTAGTTTGCACGTGACAATACCCATTACCTTTGCTATGATAGTTGAAGCAAAACATACTTTCGCACTGCATGATGAAAGTTAGGCCACTTGTATTATTTTGACTCAAATAGATTTCAATTAGCTTCATCTATGCGTTTTTTATGTGGTATAAAAACACCAGTACTTGATAATGACCCAAAATAATGTGATACTAGACTTGGTAATTTTGTAATTTTGGAAATGATACGGTTATACGACTTGAAAAAAATAACTAAAACACGACACAAAATAAAATACGACATAAAAAATAACATGAACATAATATGAACACAAAAATGTCAAAAATTATATAATATAAATTATTAAGATATCAAAATTTATATAAATATATAATATTTTAAACACGATTATGATATAAAAAAATAATACGAATATGATATGAATATACGAATTGTCAAATCTATGTGATACCCTCTATAATGGTGGTCAGTGAGCTTTGTGACTTGATGCTTTTATTTTGGACTTTAAATCACATATGAAACAAGATGGACATAATACGAAAACACGATACAAAACTAAAATTGAAGTGGTAGAACTAGCAGGAAGTTGAAGCTGTGGTGAAAAGAAATTTTTATCTTCATGCCTATGACATGATTAATTTCAGGTTGTACCTGAAGGGATGAAGTTGCCTTTTGTTCGAATCTTCGAGGCCTTCAGGATTCTATTTACATTTCTCCATACGATTGAAACATTTTGCAAGGTACTCACCTTGTTGAGCAGCGACCTTTATTGTATCCAAAAACCTCAGCATTTAACATCACATGATTGAACTGGCAGAAGAACCAAATTTTCCCGAAAGGAAGATGCACTTCCAAACTTACCTGAGCTGTTGCAGGCAGATTTTTCATCTGAGAATCCACTTCTCAGAGAGCTTTCATAAAATTTTCAATATCAATTTCTCCTTCATATTACTCCATTAAAGCATTTGTTGATTTTTTATTTTTTTTGGTAACGAGCTTATTAAGCTGTTGGGAATGTCAGGTAAAGGGTAGGAAAACCTGAAAAGGCAAGAAAATGTCAGATGGCGGTGGAGTTATTTTCCAGGGTATGTTCTAATACTTAAGGAGTAGTGCTGCACGATCCATCCCGTCTGATGTTTTATTTTATCAAAATTTTGCTTTATTTTAGTTTTTATAAAATACGTAATTTTCATATTGTTTACCCTCTTTGCCACGTTAGGCGAGATGTTAGGCGAGACATAAAAAACAGGTCGTGAAGCATTTTCCATACTTAATAAACTTTAGAGAATAATAAGTGAGAAGTGAATTTGGCAGAGTTTCAATAGACATAACTCCGTGCCCTCTGATATTTTCCTATTTTCTCAAGTTTTTTCAGCTTTTGCCTAACATTTCCAACAGCTTAGTTAACTCGCCGCCAAAAGATATCAACAGCTTTACCTTGCTCGTCTTCAAATAAAGACCCACTTGAGAGTACCTCTCTGTGATGTCAGGAGGTTAAATTTCTTGAACTCTTGTTTATTTAAAAGATTAGTATCATCCTTTTTTGCCTGGCCGAAAAATGGCTGATATATCCTCCTGATAAATTGTCAATAACAACAAGCCAAATAACAAAACTTATTAGCAGATTGAGGTTAAAGGCCTGAAGGGAGACCAGGTCTACAAGGTAACAACTGAAATGAAATACAAGATATCAAACAAGAAAAACGAACTGTTGAGAAAAAGTTGCATTTAATGAATTAAAAAGTGGAAAATTAGTCATGTCGACATAAATTTACCATGACCTTCCGTTGATTTATCATAGCACAATCAACTCTCAACTTATGTTACTCAGACTATTTATTTTTTTTAAAGTATTTGTATTCGATACTTGTGTTTGACATATATTCGAATATGAATATGGAAATATGATCTTCGAAATATACAAAAAAATTAAAAAATTGAACATACTCGTATCCGACACTCACCTTGAGTCTGGGCAACATAGCTCTCGGCCATTCTTCTGTTGCTAAACACGCCTGTTACCCTGTGTTCGCAAAATTAAAAAGTGGTTAAAATCATCTTCAAAATCAGAAGAGATGGCCTGAATGGAAGAGTTCAAAACTTAGAATTAGTTTAAGGGAAAAAATTCTTCTATTTAAACCTGTTCGATTTGCTTCATGAAGTACAATTTGACAGGACGAGGTGCAATACCAATGGACAACCAATCCATATGGAACCGAACCACATTGGCTAGTTGCTCTATCTTTAATGGAAACATCCTTTTCAGACACTTTTGTGACCATTGACCCTGTCTTCAAATTAATACCTTCTCGTTGGAACTTTGTTTCAGCAAATTTGGTAATCCTTTTGTCATACTTGCTGAAAGAAGAGGTGATGGTATTACTCATCAGAACTAAAATGAAAATGCAACCAAAAAAAAAAAAGAAGTGATTCAAGACATCAAACTGTTAATACTTGAATAGAGTAGAAAACAGGACTAATTGGAAAACAGGATATAGTTTAGCAGTTTAGCTATATCCTGAACTACAAATGTCTTGAAGCTCTGCAGCAAACTCAACACCTATGTTGCTCAAACTCTTTATTTTTCTTGAAGTATCCGTATTCGATATCCGTGTCCGACGCATATCTAGACATGAGTAGGGGGATATGACCCTCCAAGGATCCTCTAAATACATGGAAAAACATAGAAAAAATTGAATATACCCGTGTTTGACACATACCGTATCCGATACTCATATCCGATTTCGAATCGGGTAACATAGCTCAACACCAACTGGATCACCATCAACTACAACAAAATGAAAGATTCTCTTCTTCTCTTCATCACTTACCCTAGGAAGACTTGCCCTTTCAAAGCAATCAACCACTGTGTTACGGAGCTTCAGAGCATCTTCTGTTGAGAAAAATAAAACCTGGTTACCCAAAAGCAAGCATTCTAATAAGAGAAAAAGACACAATATTTTTTACGTGGTTCGACCCTTCTTGGCCTACATCCACGATCCCATAAGGATAACATCACTACAACAAGTAGCTTTTGCACGGATAAAACTACAAACCCTCATACAAGTAGCTTTTGCACGGATAAAACTACAAACCCTCATACAAGTAGCTTTTGCATGGATAAAACTACAAACCCTCATACAAGTAGCTTTTGCACGGATAAAACTACAAACCCTCATACAAGTAGCTTTTGCACGGATAAAACTACAAACCCTCTTACAAGTAGCTTTTGAATGGATTAAGCTACAAACCCTCAAATTAAAACACTATGACTCACCACCGGATAATCCTAATACAAGAGTATAGACTATCTCTCACAAGGGTGGTGGGTGAGTTCAACCAAAGCCTAAGCTCTCTACTTATAAGGTGAAAGCCCCCTTGGCTTAACATAAGCAAGCTATGTGGGATTGGGACTTGACTCAAAAATACTCAACATATCCTCCCTTGAGTCAAAGTCCCAATAACCACTTGGCAGGAACTCGACAACTCTTTTTCCTTGAACAAAGCTTCTCTCCTTACTCGAACTCGAACCAAAATTGGCAGCTGGCAGCATCTCTCCTTGCTTGAACCAAAAGCTTTTAGGCAACTCCTCCCTCGAACCATAAGCTCTGATACCAGTTGTTGGGAAAAATAAAACCTGGTTACCCAAAAGCAAGCATTCTAATAAGAGAAAAAGACACAATATTTTTTACGTGGTTCGACCCTTCTTGGCCTACATCCACGATCCCATAAGGATAACATCACTACAACAAGTAGCTTTTGCACGGATAAAACTACAAACCCTCATACAAGTAGCTTTTGCACGGATAAAACTACAAACCCTCATACAAGTAGCTTTTGCATGGATAAAACTACAAACCCTCATACAAGTAGCTTTTGCACGGATAAAACTACAAACCCTCATACAAGTAGCTTTTGCACGGATAAAACTACAAACCCTCTTACAAGTAGCTTTTGAATGGATTAAGCTACAAACCCTCAAATTAAAACACTATGACTCACCACCGGATAATCCTAATACAAGAGTATAGACTATCTCTCACAAGGGTGGTGGGTGAGTTCAACCAAAGCCTAAGCTCTCTACTTATAAGGTGAAAGCCCCCTTGGCTTAACATAAGCAAGCTATGTGGGATTGGGACTTGACTCAAAAATACTCAACATATCCTCCCTTGAGTCAAAGTCCCAATAACCACTTGGCAGGAACTCGACAACTCTTTTTCCTTGAACAAAGCTTCTCTCCTTACTCGAACTCGAACCAAAATTGGCAGCTGGCAGCATCTCTCCTTGCTTGAACCAAAAGCTTTTAGGCAACTCCTCCCTCGAACCATAAGCTCTGATACCAGTTGTTGGGAAAAATAAAACCTGGTTACCCAAAAGCAAGCATTCTAATAAGAGAAAAAGACACAATATTTTTTACGTGGTTCGACCCTTCTTGGCCTACATCCACGATCCCATAAGGATAACATCACTACAACAAGTAGCTTTTGCACGGATAAAACTACAAACCCTCATACAAGTAGCTTTTGCACGGATAAAACTACAAACCCTCATACAAGTAGCTTTTGCATGGATAAAACTACAAACCCTCATACAAGTAGCTTTTGCACGGATAAAACTACAAACCCTCATACAAGTAGCTTTTGCACGGATAAAACTACAAACCCTCTTACAAGTAGCTTTTGAATGGATTAAGCTACAAACCCTCAAATTAAAACACTATGACTCACCACCGGATAATCCTAATACAAGAGTATAGACTATCTCTCACAAGGGTGGTGGGTGAGTTCAACCAAAGCCTAAGCTCTCTACTTATAAGGTGAAAGCCCCCTTGGCTTAACATAAGCAAGCTATGTGGGATTGGAACTTGACTCAAAAATACTCAACATATCCTCCCTTGAGTCAAAGTCCCAATAACCACTTGGCAGGAACTCGACAACTCTTTTTCCTTGAACAAAGCTTCTCTCCTTACTCGAACTCGAACCAAAATTGGCAGCTGGCAGCATCTCTCCTTGCTTGAACCAAAAGCTTTTAGGCAACTCCTCCCTCGAACCATAAGCTCTGATACCAGTTGTTGGGAAAAATAAAACCTGGTTACCCAAAAGCAAGCATTCTAATAAGAGAAAAAGACACAATATTTTTTACGTGGTTCGACCCTTCTTGGCCTACATCCACGATCCCATAAGGATAACATCACTACAACAAGTAGCTTTTGCACGGATAAAACTACAAACCCTCATACAAGTAGCTTTTGCACGGATAAAACTACAAACCCTCATACAAGTAGCTTTTGCATGGATAAAACTACAAACCCTCATACAAGTAGCTTTTGCACGGATAAAACTACAAACCCTCATACAAGTAGCTTTTGCACGGATAAAACTACAAACCCTCTTACAAGTAGCTTTTGAATGGATTAAGCTACAAACCCTCAAATTAAAACACTATGACTCACCACCGGATAATCCTAATACAAGAGTATAGACTATCTCTCACAAGGGTGGTGGGTGAGTTCAACCAAAGCCTAAGCTCTCTACTTATAAGGTGAAAGCCCCCTTGGCTTAACATAAGCAAGCTATGTGGGATTGGGACTTGACTCAAAAATACTCAACATCTTCCACTTCCTACATGACAAACGAATTAAATAATCTTTATTAAGACAGTTTTAGAACAGCTTCAACTTCAGCTGTAAACCAGAATTCTGACAAATTATTTTCTTGGTGAAAAAAAAAGCACCTTAATATTATTAAGCAGAGAAATCTGTAAATAACTAAACAAGTATATAATGTACCTTCAAAAAGTGTGCATATTCTGAATCACTAGGGGTTTTAAATGTATTTACTTGAGCTCCCACAGCAGCTATAATCAAGATGTCATAATCCATGTCGAATTCTTCTTCTTTGCCTCCTAAATTGGTGACTTGAGCATAGTTACAAATGAAGTATCTTCTTGCTTGCTTCGATCTTAAAACACTTAGCTTCCTTGAAGTCAATTTGACAAGGTCTCTGCCATGACAACTAAAAAGATAAGCAATTAACATCAGCCATTCACACTAACAGTACTTCAGATAGAAAATTTATTGTTACCTCAATAGTAATTTAATTATTTGTACCTTACCTCACAATGTTGCCAACAGGCTCAACTAGGGGTGTAAACGAGACACCTGTGCTCGCAAGCTACTCGAGTTCGACTCGAAAAAAACTCGAATTCGATTCGGTCATTATCGAGCCGAGCTCGAGCTCGAGCAGCTCGAGCTATCGAGCGAGCCGAGTTCGAGTATCTTAATACCCGATTCGAGCAGCTCGCGAGCCTAATCGAGCTTTTTTTATTTATAATATTTTTATTATTAATTTACTATTTTACCCTTAATATATATATACATACTTAAAAACCCTTAATTCGAGCTCGAGCTCGAGTATATAAACGAGCCTAATCGAGTCGAGCTCGAATAGTTCGATTTTATCTCGAGCCGAGCTCGAGCTTAAAAAATGATACTCGATCGAGCTCGAACCGAGCTTCGAGCCTCGAGTTTCGAATCGAGCTCGGCTCGGCTCGATTACAGCCCTAGGCTCAACAATGCTGCGTGCTTCTACTGTTCCATTAGTCACACTTGGTAACAAAGGAGTCAAAGCAAAACAACCTGACAATATTGAACACGACACGAACACGATACAAAAAAAAAAAAAAAAAAAACTAAAACATGATACAAAACACGACACAAAAATATAATATAAACACGATACAAATACACGAATGTCTCAAAATCTATATAATACGAATTATTAACGTATCAAAATTTATATAAATATAAAATACCTTAAACACGATTATGACACAAAAGATACGAGCACGTACGACACAGATACGCGAATTGCAAGGTCTAGGTGACACCACTTGAACCTCAGAGGACTCACGTTTCAAATTCTGGTGGCTGCCCAACCTAGTTCCAATCACCAACACCTTCTTTTTCTTAGATTCAGGTTGCTGACTCAATGAAATTAAAAGGCTTTCTTTGTCATAATAGAATAATTATATTGATTAATTGAAACTTAAAATAACTTTCATGTCCTTAATGATTTGCTAATTTCAGTCTGCAATTTTCATGGTCTTAGTCTAAAATATCCCCAGGAGCCACTTGTTAAAAAGGAGGCTCGGTTTCTTGTTTATGAATCTCGATATTCTTAAAAGAAAATCACCCCACAAAGCATAAATATGCACTTAAACAACTCATCAAAACAACAAAGTAAAAACAAAAAGAATGCTAAATGTAAGTCTCGTTTTAGATATACCAGACGATGGAGACAATAAGAAGCTTAGACAATGAAGGCTACGCCTGAAGGTTGAAAGCCTGAATTACAGCGTCGAGACCTTCGCGTAGAACGTGTAGCTGCGCATTTTGTTTTGTTACTGCAAAGAAAAGAAACCCTACCTTTATTTTGTTAGGTATCAGAGCGACGGAATAGTGTCTCACAACTAAAATAAGAGATGAGAAAATAGGAACTGAACACACAAAATTTAACGTGGAAAACCCTCAATGAATAAGGGGAAAACCACGGGGCAAGACTAGAAGAATTTCACTATGAGAAAATATTACAACACCTCTCTCTAAATACTAGGAGAGAACAACCTCACAAAGAATATAAGAAAGTATACAAGAGAGGAAGAGATAATTCTTGGGATGGTTTTAATACTTCTCCTTAAGGCTCTTTATATAGCCTTCAAGGAGGAACTCCTTCGTTGCTACCACCGATGTGGGACTTAAGTTCTAACAATTCTCCCACTTGAAGATTTGATTAAACCAATCATATCTTCACACCACTCTTTCTGTCTTGCCATTCCATGTTGCTTACGTTCCTGATAGACCATAGGAGGATCGACACCAAATAAACTTGTCAGTGTTGATTGGCTTTGTCATAACATCTGCTAGGTTGTCTTTGGTGTGAATCTTTTGCATATCCACACTTCCTTCTTCTACTACTTCTCGAACAAAGTGATACTGTATACCTATATGCTTTGTCCTGGAATGAAAGGCTGGATTCCTTGCAATGTGCAAGGCACTCTGACTGTCACAATACACAATAATCTTCTGCTGCTTGTGCCCGAGTTCTTCCATTAACCTTTGTATCCATATTGCTTCCTTGCATGCTTGGGTAGCTGCCATGTACTCAGCTTCTGTAGTAGACAAAGCTACAACAGTCTGTAACTTAGATAACCAGCTTACCGCTCCTCCTGCAAGTGTGAACACATAGCCAGTAGTGGATTTCCTTTTATTAAGATCACCTGCAAAATCTGAATCAACATAACCCCTGACAACAAGTTCTGATCCTCCAAAACATAATGCAACATCTGAGGTTCCTTTAATGTATCTAAGGATCCTCTTAACAACATTCCAATGCTCTCTACCAGGATCTGCCATAAATCGACTGACCGCTCCCACTGCTTGTGCAATGTCTGGTCTTGTACATATCATAGCATACATAAGGCTTCCCACCGCTGATGCATACGGTACTCGAGACATTTCCATCCTCTCTGCTTCATTGCTAGGACTCATACCTGAGGATAATTTACAATTGACAGGAAGTGGGGTAGATATTGGCTTACAGTCTTGCATGTTGAAGCGTCGCAAGACCTTCCTCAGATAATTCTTTTGAGAAAGCCAAATTTTCCTGTCTTTTCTGTCTCGGTGAATTTGCATCCCTAAAATCTTGTTTGCGGGTCCCAAGTCCTTCATATCGAACTCCCTAGCCAACTGTGCCTTCAAATCTTGGATTCGATCTTTGTTGGGGCCTACCACCAACATGTCATCCACATACAACAGCAAAATAATGAAATCATTATCATCAAACCTCTTGTAGTACGTACAATGGTCTGAACTCAGTCTGTTGTATTCAAGGCTAATTATGAAAGAATCAAATCTCTTGTACCAACATCTGGGCGCCTGCTTTAGACCGTACAGAGATTTGGTCAACCTGCAAACCAAGTTCTCTTTGCCTGTTTCAACAAAACCTTCTGGTTGGAGCATATAAATTTCTTCTTCAAGCTCTCCATGTAGAAAAGCCGTCTTTACATCTAGTTGTTCAAGATGTAAATCAAATGCAGCACACATAGCCAACACTACTCTGATAGTAGTAAGTCTGACAACTGGAGAAAATATCTCGTTGAAGTCAATACCTTCTTTCTGAGCATATCCTTTTACAACCAATCTAGCACGATATCGTTCTACTTGATCATTGCTATCCCGCTTGATCTTGTAGACCCATTTGTTACCAATGGCTTTTCTGCCACGTGGTAATTCCACCAGTTCCCATGTCTCGTTCTTGTGAAGAGCTTCAATTTCTTCCTGCATTGCTGTCATCCACAGAGAAGCATCTGGGCTACTAGTAGCTTCATGAAAAGTTGATGGCTCTCCATCCTCTGTTAAAAGACAGTATGCAACATTGCTCTCCGTAACATACTCCGTGTGCCAATTTGGAGGCCTTCTCTCACGAGTTGACCGTCGAACTTCTACAGCCTCGGACTCAACTGGTTCTGGTACCTCATGCTCTGGTTCTGCTTCAGAAGAATCATCTTCTTGAGAATTTCTATCCATCTGCACTGTAGCAGTCTCTTTTGAAGTGTTGTCATTTGTTTGCTCACTTTGCAGTTCATTTTCTGCAAAAAACTACATCTCTGCTGACAACAACCTTGCGGGCAGTGGGATCCCACAGGCGATACCCCTTAACACCGTCAGCATAACCCAAGAATATACATTTTCTGGATTTTGGATCCAGCTTTGTTCTTTCTTGGGAGTTGTACATCACGTACACAGGACATCCAAACACATGTAGAGAAGAATAATCAGCTGGCTTTCCTTTCCACATCTCCATAGGCGTCTTCAAACCAATCGCCGTTGATGGTGATCGATTTATCACATAACAGGTGGTTTTGACTGCTTCTGCCCAGAAAGATTTGGCCAATCCCGCTGTTCTCAGCATGGCTCTTGTTCTATCTAGGAGAGTTCTGTTCATCCGCTCTGCTACACCATTCTGTTGAGGCGTATGTGCAACCGTGAATTGTCTCATAATACCCTCTTTCTTACAGAATGCTAGAAAGTTACCGTCTACATATTCTCCTCCATTGTCTGTCCTCAAGCACTTGATTCTTTTCCCAGTTTCAAGCTCTACTTGTGCTTTGAACTCCTTGAATACTGGAAACACATCTGACTTCTTCTTGATTGGGTACACCCATAATCTCCTGGAATAGTCATCAATGAATGATACAAAATACTTTGCTCCACCCAGGGATATTTCTGGTGACTCCCACACATCAGAATGGATTAAGTCCAGTATGTGTTTGCTTCTTGTAGTTACTTTAGCAAACTTCAATCTATGCTGCTTGCTTATCACACAGTGCTCACAGAAAGGTAAATTGACCATCTTGAGCCCGGGCAGGAGATTGCGTTCTGCAAGGACTTTCAAGCCTCGCTCTGACATATGGCCTAATCTGCGATGCCACATCATCGTCGTTTCTTCTTGGCTGGCTGCTGCAACTGATGCATCTGCCTCTTGCAACGTCTCTCCCAAAAGCATGTATAGATTGCTTGTGATCTTCTCTGCTTTCATCACCACAAGGTTTCCTTTCACTACTTTCAATATTCCACATTCAGTGTGGATCTTGCACCCGAGGTCATCCAATTGTCCAATTGACAATAAGTTCTTCTTTAAGCCCTTCACATGTCGTACCCCTTGAATTTTGCGAACAGTACCATCATGCATTTTTAATCTGACGGTACCGACTCCAGCAATATCTAAGGCGTGATCATTTCCCATGAACACAGATCCTTCCGAAATAGGTTCATAAGTGCAAAACCAATCTCGGTGTGGAGTCATGTGCCATGTCGCACCTGAATCCATTATCCAGACATCATTGAGTTTCTTTCCGCCTTTAGAACTAGTCGCTGCTTCACTATACAAGATTTCTCCATCATCTGAGGTACTTGCAACACAACCTTGGGAGGTTGATGTTTCAGAATTCTTTTCTCCACCCTTCTTATTATGCCAACACTCCTTCTTCGAGTGCCCTCTCATGCCACAATTGTAGCATTTAAGATTCTTCCTTCTTCGAGATTTTGATCTACCATGATTCTGACTCCCACTGGAGCCACGTTCTGTTGATCTGCCTCTCATCACCGTTAAAGCCTCTGCTTGCTTTGAATTTTCTGACCTTTCCTCCTTATTCTTGCGCCTGGATTCTTCTTCAAGAATAGCACCGGCAACATCATCAAAGTGAAGAGAGTCACTAACATTGTTATTTGTGATGTTGATGATGAGTTGATCATACGAATCTGGTAAACTCTGAAGTAGAAGTTCCGCACGTTCATTTTCCGCTATTTTGAAATCTGATGCTGTGAGTTGAGCAAATAGCGTATTCAGAGTGTTGATGTGATCCGTTACCGACGTGGATTCACTCATTCGAAGAGTGTAGAGTTTCCTCTTCAAGAATATTCTGGTGTGAAGTGATTTCACCTCGTACAATTTGTTTAGAACATCCCAAATCTCCTTTGCAGTCTTCTTCTCTGCAACACTTGACAAAACTGAATCCGCCATTGCTAGGTGCAGATTGGCAACAGCATTGTCATCCTTCTCTTTCCACTTTTCATCAGTCATTTCTGTGGGTCTACTTTCAATTGCTTCTAGACAATTATCCTTCCTCAAAATTGCTCTTATCTTCAATTTCCACAAGGAGAAATTTCTCCCACTGAACTTCTCTATCTCGAATTTTGCTGCCATAGTTGTACACGAACTGAAGCGAGTTACACTATTTCATCGTGAATAGTACCGTATACGTGAACAGTATTGTACGTATGTCGTACACTAGAACAAATCCAGTATACGTTAACAATTACTGCAAAAGTATACAACCACACGTATGAATAATAACTATATCTGTGAATAGTACAGTACAATTGAATAGCCCGTATGCTGGAACAGTGACCGTAGCCCGTGAATAGTGCACCAGATAGGTTCCCAGGAAAGAGAGGTGGGTCACTGATAGACACACTTAAATACCAAGTCTTTCCTAGCCAGAACTTCCCTAGACACTTTCACACTACCACACTTTATTTCCAGCAACAAGAATAATTCTTTTCTGATGTGGAAGATCAGACAATACTGCAACCACAGAGCATACTAAGAACCAACACTTTCACTGCAGCGGAATAAGGATCACGAACCAATGGCTCTGATACCACTGTTAGGTATCAGAGCGACGGAATAGTGTCTCACAACTAAAATAAGATATGAGAAAATAGGAACTGAACACACAAAATTTAACGTGGAAAACCCTCAATGAATAAGGGGAAAACCACGGGGCAAGACTAGAAGAATTTCACTATGAGAAAATATTACAACACCTCTCTCTAAATACTAGGAGAGAACAACCTCACAAAGAATATAAGAAAGTATACAAGAGAGGAAGAGATAATTCTTGGGATGGTTTTAATACTTCTCCTTAAGGCTCTTTATATAGCCTTCAAGGAGGAACTCCTTCGTTGCTCCCACCGATGTGGGACTTAAGTTCTAACATATTTTTCTTTTCAAAGAAGCAAGGGAGAGAGAGAAGATTTAAATAGAGAGAAAATTGGAGAATCTGTGCATGAAAATGGAAAGTGTATCAGTTTCTTCTATAGAAAAATTTTACAGTAGCGAGGGTTAGGGAAGAACTGCCACGTAAATAATTATAGCAAACATTTTTTTTTCCTCTTGAGTTTTGAAAACCAAAGAGAATAAATATACGTGCCTTTTTGTTCAGAGACAAAGATCTCCTTCTCGGCTTTTCATAAGGAGTTTTGATACATGTTGTCATGGCTTAACTACTTAAGAACGAATCGTTGGTAAGCCGTCTGATAAAGTTTGGACGGTGATGATTTATGATATATTTTTTTGTATAAATTTAAAAAAAAAAATTGTAAATATAGGTCAAATAAATTTTTCTTGAAGTTGTTAAAAGAAAATTGACATATAAGTAACACTATTAGAAAAAAATAAAAAACTGAAAATTCAAAAATAAAAACTAAAAAAGATAACATACAGAAAATATTTGACTCGATTGATGTGATTCTCAACCGAAATAACAATATCCAAAATTTTATATATATATTAGATTATGTCACATGTGAGTGAAAAAAAATTGTGTAAAATTATATATATAAACAGTTTTTTAAAATAATGTTAATTTTTTTTTAAGAGAATTTAGTTTTTAAATTAGTGGTATTTTTTTTAAGGGAATGTTAGTTTTTTTAAGAGAGTAATTATTTTTTTAAGAAAGTGAATAATTTTAAAAAATATTATATTAAAAATTGAAAGACAAAAACACTCTTATAATATTATTAATTAATTTATTAACTATTTAATATTTTAGTAAAAAAAGTGTCTGAGTTGGTGTCACTTAATTCAGTGACACCAACTCGACCATTCATTTTATAATAGTATATAGATTTAAGATTTAAACTGAAATTAAAAGATTTGCTACTTTTTATCTTTCCTTGAAAAACCTAAATCTATGTACTAAGAAAAGTCTGATCGGGTTTGGAAGGTGATGATTTGCTGACATTGTTTTTAATTTGAACTCCATAAACTACGTCCGGGATTTAAAGAAAATTTTCCTTATTTATATCAAATAATTAAATGTGTTATTTCTGAAAGAATTATTAACTCATCGAAAGATATATAGTTGCTTTTAATTTCCCTCCCATTCACAATTTACAATCCCTTCCTATACTATTCACAAAAACAAAAATGCCAATAGTTCAACAAGTAAATACTAAGAAAATTTTATCAAAATTGAACCCAAACTTAACTTAATTAATTCATGACCCATAAAAAGTGACATTCAGAAAACTTGAAATTCGAATTCTAACACTTACAGTCTCGTCTTTAAATATGAGCTTATCGAAATCATAAATGATTTAAGTTATTTATGAGAAACCAATACAGATTTTGGATAGAAAGGAAAAGGTGTTGCGGACTGAGGTGATTCCACTTGTGAAAGTATTGTGGCAGCATCATTCTACTAAAGAGGCTACTTGAAAACTTGAAAGTGAAATGAGAGAAAAATACCCACATTTGTTTTGATACTGCTAGGGGTGTTCAAACGGTTAATTCGGTTAATAACCGAACCGAATTATCATTAACTTAATTAACCGAATTTGTTTTTTCATTAACCGTTAACCGAATCGAAATGTTAAAACGGTGAATTAATCGAACCGAAATAATTTCGGTTAATTCGGTCGGTTTTCGAATTAACCGAAATAAAAACCTAATTTATTTTGCAACCTATTTTAATATATGATTTTATATCCAAATAATCTATCCAACCAACCAAAATTCAAAAGCAAAGCATAATAAAACTATTATAAATCCAAATATCAAACATACTAAACAACTAAACATACTAAACAACTAAAAAAGCATGATAAAACATAATGAACATTACATAAGTCTCAAAACAAAAAATATTTCGGTTAATTCGTGTAATTCGGTTATTTTCGCTTAACCGAACCGAATTAACCGATAACCGAAATATTCCAAAAGTATTAATCGATAACCGAACCGAATTTTGTTCGGTTAACCGATTAACCGAATCGAAAAAAAATTCAGTCGGTTAATTCGGTTAAAACCGAATAGTGAACATCCCTAGATACTACAGTGATCTGATTTGGAAGACCAAATTCCCTAAGGTGGGGAGGATGTGATAACCGAAAAATTTATAGCAGTTTATATCTTATAGAAATTAAGGTGCTTACTTGTAAGACTTAGAACCTAAGAGGTCTAGCTTTTAATTAGCATAAGTTTAAGAGTTTAAAAGTAAATTAGGATTAGTTTTAACACCTCACGGTCTGATGTCCTTTTGCAAAGTTGCCAGATTATAAGTTTTGACACCTCATGACCATGTCTCCTCTCCAAAAGCCACCTGAATGTCTAAGCAAGCACCTGAAAGGTTTTTAAATATCCTAAAAGCAGCTCAATTAACTTTCCCCTTATATAAAGAAACCCAGCAAACTGATTTTGGTGTTTTTATGTTGTTTTTGTTGTCTTGGAGCTCATTTTGAAACTTTTGAGTTGAAAGCTGAGTTTTGAAGGTATGAGGTGTTCTCAGTACTTGCTTTTAAGTGTAAGTAGCTAACTATAGTTAATTTCTTAGGTTTTGTTGATTTCAACTTTTGTTATTAGTTTGAACCTATTATTCTTAGTTCTTTATTTCATATTCATCCGGAAGAATTCTTTGAATCCATGAACTCTAAAGCTATTCTTTAGTTTAGTATTTTGTTATGAATCTCATAAACTATGATTTATTGTACTCTTAGGTCTAGTTTTGTATGCTTTAAGTTCTAGCTTTACCAAACTAAGCTGATCTTTCTATTAAACACAAATTTGTTTTTTAGAGCTTTTAGAATCCTAAAGTATCACTCTTGTCAATTCCATTCATTTAGTATACTAGTGTTGTTCTAAGTTTTATATATATATATATATATATATATAATTTAAAATGGTTTATGAACATCATTTGAAGCTTCTACTATGTAAATTAGAAGTTTAAGTTTTCATTTTTTTTATTGAAAGTTAATGTTTGGAATAAAATTAAGATCCAACTACGAGATTTTGAAATGCTATGAACTATTTGAACTATAATCACTCATGTGAATTGTATAAGAAAGTTATAATTCTGACATCTTTCGTACATTAGCGAAGCCTATATTTAATGTACCCATTTGGATTTGACCAATGGAAATTTGACTCGTACGATTCATCGGCGGGAGTTTGGACCCATCTAGTGCATAGGTAGGGAATATATATATATATATATATATATATATATATATATATATATATATATATATATATGGACCTCTAGCTAGTAGGTAGCGCCCTTTGACTCGTTTAGATGCATCAACGGGAGTTTGAACTTCATTGAATTGTGTCGAGAAGGAATTGAATATGAATCTTTTAGGATATTTGAACTTGCTGGATCACTAAATGAAGCATTTGAACTATGAATCTTATTTGAATAAGTTTTGATTATCTATTATGTATTATGAATATGAATGATAAGTTCTGAATTTAAATGTGTTATCAAAATGAACTTGTAAAATGCATTATGTATTTTATACATTTTGAATATTTGAATCATTGTTCCGATATATGTTCTCAATTGATCTAATATCAGTTATTTAGAAATTTTTTGGACATTTCGATGCTAGAATGTTAAAAATGCACCAAATTTGGTTTCGTTCCTTTGATCTGTGCTCATTTGAGTGTTATTTCTTTAAGTATGATTAGATTATTTGTTGGGCTTCGTAACTCATTAAATTGTTCATCTTTTTCAAATTAAGCCTCGAGATGTTGGTGTTCTCTACGAAAATTTTCGTAGAAGTATTTTGGGTGGACATATAAAACCCCGTTTGGCTCTCCAAGTTACAGTCTACTTCTACCAAATCAAAACAATATCAAAATTGGTTTGCTCACGCTCATTGCTTCTCTTGGCAAGCAGGATTTGTAGACTTTGCCGGTTTGCCCCATGCAGGATCCATGGATTCTAATACGTAATCTCCATAATTGCTTCTAAAATGGCAATAGCAGCATATATTATTATTATTATTATTGTTTTCTGTTCTGGTTGATTAAAGATGATAAGCACACAATAATACAGGGAAATAGCATAGTGAAGAGGTTCAAAGCCCCCCCTACATAATCGACACGAATAATAACATTCATATACAACAGAATGCCAATGCAATGTAAACACCATACAATGGAATCATATTGGTGAGTCATCCCCCCAACTTATTGACAAGGTTCTCATGTTGCTTTGCTGCCTCAAATGCGGCTTGAATCTCTTCCGAAAACGAATCTTCGAGTCCAATCAGATACCACCA
Source organism: Fremontodendron californicum (assembly GCA_030761205.1). NCBI lineage: Eukaryota > Viridiplantae > Streptophyta > Magnoliopsida > Malvales > Malvaceae > Fremontodendron > Fremontodendron californicum. The sequence continues at coordinate 5,524,455 of JAULJL010000025.1, read as the reverse complement.
ACACCCTAGTACGCCAGCTCACTTGTTTGCTGAATGTGTGAGAAAATTATGTCAAAAGAATATGCACATGCATAGCCAAATTACATACTATAATTTGCTGAGCACTATGAAGCACGGGCATTTTTGTCAGGAGAGTATCCAAGTGTCGGACACGTGTCCGATACGGATATGGCTCCGACATGGTGGAATACGTGTCAGACATGCGAGGACACACCAAAAAAATAGAAATAAAATCGGACACGGTCAAAACATGGTCAAGACACGGCTGAACACGTCCGAACACACGATGAAGGGTTTTTCTTGTTGTTGCATTTTTCTCCCAAATATGGAATCAACAATGAACAATTTGATTCTAATGGATAAATTCAAAAATAATTTTGAAATTTTGAAAAAACTATTGCATGTTAATATTTAATTGAAAAATATCAAAATTATATTTTTATTGTATATTATTATATAAAAAAATATATTTTATTCTCGTGTCCTGCCATACCCATATCTTAATTTTTTAGAAATTTGCGTGTCGTATCCGTATTACGTGTCCGTGTCCATGCTTCCTAGCTGAGCAGGCAAGCAAATGTAAAACAATAGGAGGAGCAGGAATCACCTTGCATATACAGAATACCAGAGCCACTGTGTGCTATGACCCATCGAAACCCAGTCTCCAGGTAGCTCAGCAGCTGCTTGCTCCCCTCCTAAAGGAGCAAATTGCCCAAGATGTTTGTATCTTGCAGTTGCAAAGAAAATCAAATTAGAGAGCAAAAGAGAAGAAATTGGTACCAATTAATTTGATTCTCTACATGCAACATTATTAAGCTATTAGGGGTAATTAATTCATTCAGTCAGGCCTCAGCTCTTATGCACTGGCCACAAAAATTAAAAACCCACTAAGAGATGAACCTGGCATGCTGCCTACATGAAGATCAATTTCAAGAAAAAATTTCCAAACTCATTTCATTTTGAGGCAGAGAACTTAAGAGATAAATGGCTTTTTGCCAAAATTTTCAGCTGGTTTAAAGATTTAGCTCCACATCCATTACCTTCAAACTAAATAGAGCAACTTAACTAGCTATTACACTGTCTATAGCTTTGAATTGAGAACAGCTTATTATGCTGCCATATGTTATATAAAATGCCTAACAATCCGGTCAGAAGATCTTGAGAAACATTATGAGACAGAAAGAGACATAGAAAAGAATGGCCAGAATACATCATATATGACCATAAGTTTAGCCACTAGACTAATACACTGATTAAGGTCACAATGCCCCGGTAACCAACTACTATTAATGTGTGCAAAAGACAAGCTCAATAACAGCTGATGGTTCATTTGTACTTTATCAACAAAATTTTCATTTTGTCCAAGAAATATGAATATTTATGGATGCACTCATATAATGGTATAATGTACTTCATCTAAGTACTTGTACAGAATACAGCTAAGAGCACATACCGAAATGGTTGGAATTGATGACGACCAGACCCTTTGAAACGCCGTGGGCCTTCAGGATTATCTTCACACTGATGCCTGCGGTTGAAGCATTTAGAAAGATATGCACCTTGTTGTGCCGCAACCTGAATATCAAGCGATGAGATCGTGTAGTATCTACACTACCTATTGACAGTGAAACCAATAAACCCAAGTGAAAACCTAGTCTAACTTGTATATCAAAGACAAATACCTGGGCTGTTGCAGGCAGATTCTTCATTTGTGAATCAACATGAGAAAGGGCTAACTTAAACCCTTCAATGTCCACTTCATCTCTATCATTCCCCAGGGAATCTTTCAACAGATCAGTCACATCACTCAGGTGCTTGCTCTTCAAATAATGTTCCACTTGAGGATACCTTTCAAGGATGTCATTTATAACATCTTTAAATTCTTTAATAGTTAAGAGACCAGAGTTATCTTTGTCTGCAGCCTTAAATATGGTAGCGATATCTTCCTGAAGGAACATAATGGCAAATTACAAACTAGAATATTAGTGGAAAGTACACACACAGACATAATATGGAATAATAAGAACTTCAAGCACCCATCACTAGCATAGGTGAGAAAAAGAAAAGCTGAAAAACACTAAAACTGCCTTTGATTATGTTTGCTAAGAAGAATTTCTTCAAAAGTACTTGGTGAGGCTGCCATATTTTTTTGCATTTCATTACTCTTGAATGGTAGCCTTGCATCCATCATTCACTTTATAAAGAAACACAGATCACAAACCAGCTGCTGTTTGGCTTAGTAACAACAACATCTAATATTTGATATGATCTGAATATTAAAATTCAAAAGCTTACTCACATCAGTTGAAAGTTACTCTGTTCTTCAGTAAAAAATCATTGTTCCCAAAGTAAACATGTACCACATATCACTGTTGCATCAGGTATATCAAGACATACTTTTGCTCATTTACAAAGTTAAGATTTCTTCGTCATGAGATGATATCTAGTTATTTAAACTTCCACCAGTTGAGGAATGAGGATACATGTTGATTGAACTCCTAATGAGATTACTTGCATAAAGAGTTTGGTGGTTTCAACTTTCAACCAATACAAAATTGATATTACTAAGAGATGCTTCTGTAAAGTGGAACAACAAGATGCAACTGAAGCCTAACAGCAACTAGCTAAATCTGATCAGTGATCATTTCACAAATCAGAAAATAAACTCAAATGGTCAAAGGCAAATACCATGATTTTACGCTGATTTATAGAGGCACAATCACCAAGGGCATACACATCTTCACATCCTTTTACTCGCAACCATTCATCAGTTGCTAGAACACGTCTGTTAGCCTGAAATGTGAAATCTTATCATAAGTGACTCAATTGCAAGATAATCATCAATTTCAAACATAACAACTGAAGACAAGAATATAAAAGGTAAGTTTATCCGAAAATAACATGCAATTAGTTCTAGGGATTAAAGATAAAATCATCATAGACACTTAAAACTTCAGTCAGAGTCATTACAATCACCTCTCTTCAATCAGGATTTGGACTCTTTTTTATCTTTTTGAACAGTAACTTTAACTTCAAAATATAACTTCTGATAATGGCCTTACTGTTGTTAAGCATTGTGGGTGATTTTGGTCTTGTGATTTTAGTGTTGCGGTTGAATGCTAATCCTGGATGAATTTGGATACTCCAACTTCTGCTTAGCTGTGTTTTCTAAACAATAGGTGCATGATGATTTGCTCCTTAGGAAGGCACAGCCTATTTTGGGATATCTTGTTATGAGGTGTCTTGTTTTTGGGGTTTTTGCAAAGTAGAGTGTTATTTTTGGGTGATTTTGTAATGGTACATTGTGCCTAAATCTATTCAATAAAGATAATTTCGCCTTTCCAAAAAAAAAAAGTCATTACAATCACAGAATTTTTGCACCTGCCCAATTTGCCCCATGAAGTCCTTCAAAATAGGGCGAGTCTCGACACCAGTAGACCAAACAACCAATCCATGGGGTACAGAACAAATCTCTCCTTTTGACTTGAGCTTCATAGTGATTTCCTTATCGGAAACACTAATAACACGACATCCAGTTTGAACTTCAATACCATCTCTGCAAAATTTCTGCTCAGCAAAATAACTTATTCGTTCATCAAACCTACAGAGATAGAGGGTAAAATCTGCTAAGTTCTTATTGTGATTTTGTCTATAAACTGCAGTGCAATTTATAAGCAACACAGCAAGTACCTCGTGAGGAATAAAATGGAACTGGTATACTAACATGTTTGGATATAGAATATGACAGAGTAATTAGTACATACTTTTTCATAATATTATAATTCATATTGCAACTACAGAGAATGAGAAGAGTAAGATAAACCGAATAAGTGACATAAAAGATAAATGGAAGAAATAGTAGAGTTCAGTCACTGAAATTCAAAAACCGTAAGAGGAAATAAAATGAAAAATTGTATCCCCTTACATGTTCAGAATATGGTCCCCTGATTGAATCACCGATATTTTCACTAGATCTTTAACTGTAGGATATAAGTTGACCAAATCCTCCTGAACATAGTCATGCAACTCTGCTGCAAACTCCACACCAGTAGGTCCCCCTCCAACAATTACAAAATGAAGGTTTATCTTTCGTTCTTCTTCACTTAGTCCAGGAAGGACAGCCTTTTCAAAACAGTCAATAACGCTCCTGCGTATCTTCTGTGCATCCTCTACTTCCTGCATGCAATTTTACAGTTCTCCACAAGTTAAAAGAAATTTCAGTATCTCATTAATTAATGCTAATAGAAATCTAATGCCATTCAAAAGTTTCAAGAGGGGACCCAGAAAGATTTTTTTTTTACAAAAGGAAGAGCTTTGGAATGTTAACTAACATCCATTTTACTATGATATGTATGATATATATGATTAAAAATGACTCTACCTTCAGAAAGTGGCAGTTCTCCAGGACACCAGGGGTGTTAAATGTATTTACTTGTGCTCCCACTGCTATAACCAAATAGTCATATTCCAATGAGAATTCTTCATTTCCCAAGTTATTGTCAACAGTAGAACGGCACAAAAGTTTCTTGTTTGCAGCATCAATCTTCATACATTCTGCTTCCCAAAACTGTATTTCTCCATTTCTCTGTCAGCAACAATATAAATTGCTTTTCAATAACATTTCTATTCTCTTACAATTATTCTGATCAATTAAGTAAACTATATGCCAAAACTAACCCCTCGGTGCAATTACAATGTGGTCACAGCAGTGCCAAGCCATTTGCCATATGCAATGTAGAAAAGTATCGGTAGTATGATAGTAACTAGAACACTTCATCACGAAATGAAATTATACTATATGCCTTCTTCAACGGTATATATATTATGGAAGTCAAAAAGTGTCAAAATATTGCAATTCAAAGAACCAAAATAAAAATGCCCATATACCCCAATCAGTACTTTTAATCCCAAACTAGTCCAAACATTGCTGCCTGCACAAAAAAAGGAAAACAAAAAGAGAAAAAAGAACAAAGAAAATAGAACACTGGAATTATCTCAAATATTTTTTTCCTTTATTTTCCAATAATATCTTTTAACTTGACAATAGAAATGCATAAGATATGTCAATATCCACGAAAATGTAACTATGTATGTATGTATGTGCATATACGGACATGTATATCATTTAGCACCTTCCATACAATTAAAGAGAAGAGGAAAAAAGATTTTGTGCAGCTCTAGTTTCTTTCATCTACCTTCTTTATAATGTTTCGGACAGGCTCTACAATGCTCCGTGCTTCAATAGTTCCACAGGTGACACTAGGCAATAATGGGGTGAATGCAAAATAATTTCGGGGTGAAACAACCTTAACATCATATGCTGAAATATCAAGATCTTTAAGGAAACTAATACCAGCCCATCCTGTTCCCAGAACCACCACTCTCTTTTTCTTGCTGTCATTTTCTTTCACTTGAAAACTAGTTTTGCTAACATCTTCTTGTGATTCTGAGTAGGCCACAAGACCTCCACTACTGCACTAGGTCAGAAGAAAGAATGCAAACCATATAAAGTAATTAGTGTTACTTTGTAAAACAATGTGCTTTATCTAAAATTTACATAGTAGAACATGTGGAAAAGCAAAGTAAAACTTCAACATGTCTAAGGATTTCGTTTTTTCTATTCTCAAGGTCTATGTTGCTCCGACTCTTCATTTTTCTTGAAGAACCTGTGTCTGATGCATATTCAGACATGGGTAATGGGGATATGACCCTCCAAAGATCCTCCAAATACATGGAAAACCTTGGAAAAAATGGAATGTACCCGTGTCAGACACATACTCGTATCCGACACTCACACCCGAGTCTGAGTAACATAGCTCAAGGCCATAATGTTTATAATTCTTGTCTTGCTTTAAAATAGCAGCAACATATGACTGAGATATGAAAAAGAAAGATATAAATCATTTACAAGGATACAAATTTGCCTCTTTAGTAGGGAGTATGGGACTATTCCTCATTTTTAAATACCATAATTCCTGATTATTAGATCATTTTGATAAACTTTAACCCTGCACCCTTAAAATGAAGCAGGGTGTCCAAGCATGTAAGCACCTTTCTCAAATAAATAAATAAATTTTGAAGATGGATGATTTTCTGCTGGAATTAAATCAGTTCCCTTCATATTTAACTATAGATACCAACATTTTAAAGCAGAATCACCCTTTTGGCGTAGTAGCTATCAAATCAATGCATATGTTTAGCACTCACATTTCCCATTATGATCAGCAAAGTATAAAGAGAAAAGAAAGGCTATTTGATTACTTTCCACTTAACAAGTAAACAATTAAAAGAAAACAAAAAGGAAAATATGGAAAATGACTAAAAGTTAAAGTGTAGCAGCTAAGCTAAACAAAGATTAAACCTAAAATTTTAGTAAATTAAAAACCTAAGCTTTATAGTACTATCAGATTTACCCTGTTTTGATCCCACAAGACAATCTCCTGATCTAAACTAAGCACTAAGAGCTGGGCAAGTCAAAGTTCAAAGTTTTGGCTTGAATGTTGACAATCTACAATTATCAAAAATAAAATTAAATCCAAAATTTCACTTTTCACTATTCCAGTCCAATGTCAGCAATCAAACAGAAGCCAAAAGAACAAATAATAAACAATAAAAGAAAGAAAAGGGGTATTTCCTCAAACAGTGAAAAAAGAAGGAACCTGAGAGTACAGAGAAGGAGAAGCTTAGAGGAAGCAGGGTAGACATTGAAAGCCCGTGAAGCTCTGGCGAAGAAGGAGAGAATTGTCATTTTTAAAGAAAGAAGGATAACTCTTTGTGATCTTTCAAAGAATCAGAAGAAATTTAATCACTCTTGTTTTCTAAACAACAAGAACAGAGGAGTGAAGAAGCTTCAAAGCTTTCAGTTGACATCAAAGAGAACATACGAGTCATAATTTAATTGCTCATCAGATTTTTCTGAACATAGGTTGACTATACACGTGCTAACTTTTTAGTAGTAATAGTTATTAAGTGCAATCATCATGTTTAATTGTTTATTCATAATCACCTATTATTATTTTATGTTATAATTATATTTAAAATATTATATATAAATTTTAATATGTTTATGTATTTTTTATAGTGTTTGTATTATTTTTTTATTATATTATGTTATATTATATTATATTATATTATATTTTGTATTGTATTGTATTATATTATATTATATTTTAAATATTTATATTCTTATGATTTTAATATTATCAAATTTTTTTTAATCATTATAAAGAATAAAATTTTCAATTACTATATCTTGTGAAAATTATATTTTACCTGTAAACTCATTTCTATTAACAAAAAAATAAAATAAAAAATAATTACTCCAATCACTTGAAACTTATAGATTAAGGATCCATTTGGATGAACGGTAAGATTAGTTTTGGTGAGATTAAAAATGACGATGGAGGTGAGATTAATTACTGTAGCAGTGAGATTGGGTACTGTAGCGGTGAGATTAAAATTAGAGGTGGAATATGTGTTTGGATTCAAAAGCAGCGATGACGGTGAGGTCAATTATAGTGAAAAAAATAATTATTAAGGACATTAGATTAAAATTTGTATATATAATAAAAAATTTAGTTTATTTTATATTTATAAATTTAATAAATAATTAAAATTATATTTATGTCAAATAATAATTTTATTAATAAAAATTACAAAAATATATCAAATAATATTTTTATATTTATTTTTATTATTCATGTAATTATTTATTTCCAATTAATTTTATAATAACAAAATTTTTATATAAAAAATAAAATATATATTTATTATATAAAAAATTAACCCTTCTTATACAAAGGTATTTGAAAATCTTGAAATGAAAAAAAAAAATTGAAAAATGAAATAACAAAATAGAAGAAGAATAAAAAAGTCAAGATAAGGGTTAACGGTTAAGTGGCAGGGACAAAAAAAAAATAATAATAATAAAAAATAAAAAATAAAAGACTGAAAGGGGTATTTTGGGGAAGGGGACTTGCGGTAGGAAGCAAAATTTTCACTCGACCCCAAATGATCCAGTGACAAGTGAAGCTCCAGTGTGGCAACTGGTGCTCCAACTCTGTCGGAGCATGTTATCCAAACAGTCTTCGGGGGTGGTTGGGAGCTCCAAACGTGCCGTAATGGGGTTAAACAGGGATTAAGGATCTATTTGGATGGACGATAAGATTGAATATTATAACGTTGAGATTAAAATTAGTGATCGGATATGTATTTGGATTCAAACGCAGCGGTGACGGTGAGGTGACTAATAATAATAAAGAAAAATAACTATTAAGGATATTAAATTAAATTAAAATATATATATAATAAATAATTAAAAATATATTTATATTAAATAATAAAATATATTAAAATTATATTTATGTTAAATAATAATTAAAATTTTTAAAATATAATTTTATATTAAAAAATAAATAAAAATTAATTAATTAAAAACTTAAAATAAAAAAATAATTTAAAATTTTAAAAAAAAATAATGAAGGGGATAAAAAAAAATTATCCACTTTACTGAAACTCCAATCCATAACTAGAGCCTACATTCCGGTCAGTGTTCCACTGAGGTGACATCCAAATGCCACCCCAGTGGGACAGCGACCAGTGATGAAAAAATCCCCCGACAATTTTCTTTGGAGGCGATAGAATTCAAAAAGAGCCTAACTCTATCCAAATGAATAGTCTCTATAGTTGACCATATTATTTATAAGCAAATGAATTAAGAACAGCTAGAAGAATAAAGATCCACGACTTTTCTTTTAAAAAAAATTTCCCTAACGATGATTGACTTTTAAATTAGTATATCTCTCTCTCAATTCTCAAACCAAGAAAACCAATTACCTTCTTCCGTTCGCTTAAATGCAAAAGCAGATTATGCATGTGCGCCAGCGTGAGCCCCGAGAATTTATGATTATTTAGGGGTAATATTTAAAAATATTGAATCGAAAATTAAATTGATAAATTTTTTGATTTAATTAGTTTGATCAATTGAATTGGTTGAGTGATCATTTATATTAAAAAAAAATTTAATGTTAAATAAATATTAAATATAATAAATATTTAATTAAAATATGTATTTGATTAAATAATATGATCTTTAATATTGATTCAAGTGATTAAAATTATAAATTTCATCACATATAATACTTTTTTTAAAAAATAAAAATAAGTTTAAAACCGATTTTTTCTGATTTTTTACAGGTTCAAAAAATTTTCTATTTTATGATATATATCAAATCGAACATATCACCGTTTATGATTCAATCGATCCGATCAATTAATCTAATCCGATTTTTTTAACACTGTTTAGGGGCATACGAGTAATCAAGCCAACATCTTCAAAGGTGAACAAGTTCATTAATCATCTCTATTTTCCACTTTTAGCTGTGATGTTCAATCATATCTGCTACCTTCAATGAATAAAGGGGTTTTTATTCAATCGTATAAATGTTTTCAAAAGAAAGATTTGAATCCAAACCGACCTCCAAAAACCAACCATTTGGAAAGTACATTGCCTTTAACACCCTGCAAAAGATAACACTTTGATCCTTCACCTCCTGCAGACGCTGCCACAACCTTTCCTTTATAAGCTGGAATTCTCTTTTCTTAGCCCTCCCTACCAATATAAGCAAACCCAAATACATATCCCTCTACAAAGTCTTCGTAACCCCCCAATGGAGACTCATTATCGAATCTTTCAAAGCTAATGGTGTCATAATTCTAAATCGCGTATGTGGTTGTAGGCGTTACATAAGTGTCGCGATTGTTGCGAACGTGAATTTGATAGTATTTCAATAAATTTAATAATGTCGCGGATGTTACATAATAAGTAAAATGCGATTCTGAAATTTTAATTTTTGTTACGTCACGATCGTTACGTTGCGTAACACATACAATGTATTGGAGCTAAATAACACTACAGACTTCTCCACATTTAATTTGTTGACTTAAAGTTGTCTCATATTGTCTTGAGATATCAAGAATTTCAAAGCTATATGATAAATCCCACCCACTCTTATTTTTCATCTGGTAAATGATCTTATAAAGCAACCAAAGCATATAAAATTGTATATATCATTTTTCCCGGAACGAAAACACTTTGATTATCTCAAATAATTTTTGGTAATATATAGATGCTTTAATCTATTAGCAAGTGTCTTAGAAATAATCTTATATAAAACATTACAAAGATCAATTGATCGAAAATCCTTAACCATGATAGGTGATTTAACCTAAGGAATAAACACTATATATTAGTGTGATTAATCTTAGGGACCTCACTAAACCTAGCGCTTTACCCGCACGCATCTGAATATCTATCTGATAAAGTTATTCCCTCACCTCAATAGCCGTAAACTTCCTATCTAAAGACCCCTCATATCTGCAATGACCTGAGGCTAGCTCTATAAAATCAAAAATAGACTTCATATTTGTCGGCTACGATATGACGAATTTCTATCCCCTTCCTTTAACCAAAGAGCTTTAAATCTCTACTGCCACATCAAAAAGTCTCCTCATTGTGAAGTAACTCATTTAATTCATTCCTCATTTTAACGAATTATTGAAATAAAGGAGTGAGCTCAAAATCAATTTTGATGCGATTTCGTTGGTATATATGGTGGCTCTATTCTGCCATTCGTTTTTAATCTGCATCGTAGGCTCTCTATTTTGCCTTTCGTTCTTAATTTACATCGGACTTCTTCCGATTTAAGGTATATAGACTATGGAGTTGTCCTTGCTGACATGTTGTAAGCTCTCAAATTCCATTTTCTTTCGACTTATTCGATACTTAAGATTCTCAAAGGCCTCTATATTCCCCTGTTAAGTATTTTCCCACACGTTCATTAAATCTCAAACAAATGCCATGATAATTTTCTAACGTCCATATGTTTTCAAATATGAAGCTGGGTCATCGTTTACTATTCGTTTCCATCTAAAGCAAATCAGAAATCAACACAAGTTTGATAAAAAGAAAATATTAGACACTTGCATTTCATTGCTTTATTGTTTGAACTTTGAATACAATTTCCTCTCGAAAATATATATCATCAAATCTTACAATCTTTCTCAATATATTAAAATATAAAAAAATTTAAAATTATGTTATCTTAAGTCTGAAGTTTTTATATTTTTTTAAAAAATATCTATGTCCGACACTTGAATCGACCCATATTCGAGTATGAATATAAAAATATCATCCTTCAAATATATAAAAAACTTAAAAAATTAGACATACACATATCGGACATATATCCGTATCCAACATTTATCCAAATTCGAATTGATAATATAGATTTAAAGTGCAACAATCTCTACATAATCCATACAAAACCTGGAAATTTTACAAAAGAAGAAAAATTTAGTGCTGTTATTTAACTCCAATCTCGTGAAAATAAATTGCAAGAGAAGAAGTTGATGACAACACAACACTATTTGATTTTTTCAGACTCTAAATCTAGTAAAAGGTTTAGAGTATAGTTAAAAGTTAAACTCAATAAAAACAATAGAAAACACATTAACTAAGTATTTTATCAGTCGAAGCCATTTTATATCATTGAATTACAGCTTCTACTTTCTCCCTTATGTTATCCGGACTCTTCATTTTCTTCAAATACAAATGTCCGGCACATATTAGACATATGTATGGAGTATCCGACACTCGCTCTAAGTCGGAATAACGTAAGTTCTCCCTGTTACTTGGCTCCATTGCACCAAATCCAAAGTGGATTAAATCATCATAGGCAAACAAAAAATGTATATATACTGTAAATATAACACAGTTTATATTGATTAAAATGCAGAAAAAAGTTTATTATTATCATTATAAATAACATCTAAAATGAAGTCTCAGGAAAATCCAGTAATTTCATGAATGATGTAGCACCCCAAGTAGGTTCTACCTGAAAACAGGGACTTGAGGAAATCTACATTTCAAACAAACGGATAAATCATCATACACCTGCATGAATCATCGTCAACATAGCGGATGTTTTTAGAGGCGAAATCATAGAAAGACATGCCCTTTTGAAAACAAGCTAAAGGGGTAGCGAGGCAAGCAAAATAAAACCCAAAAATAAAATAAAATTATAAACTATAAACTATAAACTATAAAGATGGAGATCTAGCCGCCGATTTGACACAGAAGAGCCAGTAGAGAAGCAAGGCTATTCCGCAACACGTAAAACGGCATGGTTTTAGCACCAACGTTGGGGCTTTTTTCTTCAAAGGTAGAGATTCAGATAAGCCCGAGAGAGTTCGTGCAGAGATCAACGTTTTCTATCTATGACTTCACTATCGTATATAACAATTAAATGACAATAGTTAAAGAGGAAGCCGAGGATAGAAGTTCACACACCTTTGGGTCTGGAAGCTCTAAGATGAGATTGAGACAGTGAAGAAGAGAGGCGAGCTTGATCTTGATTCGTTTATACTTTATATGCCAAGAGCTCTTTCTTTTATCATAAAAGTTTTTATCATTACCAATTCTTTCTTTCCTCTGGATGACATGAAGATAATCAAATTGGAGGAATTATGCCATTCCATAGTCCTATTGTCATAACAAACACAGAGCAATACAGAAATAGAGGAGACTCTACCCAAAATCATGAAAAGATAATTAACAGGATACAAAAATTATTTCCCGAAAGATACATGTAATACTACATTAGCCATTAGAAAACAGACAAAAGATCACTGTTTTTACAAACAATGTATGAAACTGATTCTCTCTGCCCTTACACTATCATCCATGTCAAATGCCGGTAACCAGCCCACTTAGCAGCAAGATGGATTCCAATGGTCAAGGCTGCACCAAATAATGGCATTGGAAGTCGCTTCTCTGTGGCTACACCTTCCGTTTGCTCCTTTACTTCTGAAAGCTTCTTTGAATGGTAAAAAATAGCTAGTGCTAGATAAGAAGTTATCACCAGGATCCTAACCCAAGGCTCCCCAATGGCAGCCATTACAGCTGCAACAGGCATTGCTGATGTAACATCATCACGCTTTTTAATTAGGCGTGAGAAAGCATATAACCCCAATAGAAGAGTCCAGTAGAGTGGCTCGGAAATGTAGCCAGTCACAGCTGCATAGCCAATTAGACCAGATATTGTGAGCATATATGGTTGACAGCTTATAGAGTTTGGAACAGTGGCCTCAGCAATGGCAAGCACTGCTGATGAAAGCACAATGATCACAGTCAGTTCTTGAACAGGGGCATATGCCACAATCCCGGAGTAGAAAGCTCTAATACTGTAGATCACAGTCTCTATACATCTGATCATGGAAGTGATTGGATCTCCTATGAAATGGAAAATAAGGGCAAGTGCAAGTTTCAGGAGGTATCCCATAAAACGAACAATACCAAAAGCAGCCTTTCTCCAATTAGAAAGCTCCAACAAAACTACCCTCCATGCATAGAGAAGGAATGCCATTGCTGCACATAGTCCAAAGAGAAAGTGAATTAGTTAGCATTATGTACAATCCTTTGATTTAGACTAGCTTGAAATAAACTTAATTTGATGTCAATTATTAGTAGCCTTCTTTGGCCCCCTCCAAATAAAAGCAAGTAAAATGATCACCTTCTTCCCTTCTAAAGAATCCATTAGAGATGAAACTATCAATTACCAGCCAGTTCCTCATTACATCTCTTTGCAACAAGAACATGTTTTCCACTTTTCCTTTCTTCAAAAGTTAAGCAATGGTGCCATCCATGGTAGTAATTACATTACAGCCTTTAACAACATCCTAAAATAATCCTAAAGCTTATTAGGACAGATTACATTCGCTTCATTCCCATTATTATGGTTGCTAATCAGCCAATCTTTTGCCCCCTACACATGTAAGATATGCATGGCTTACAAGTCTTCTTTCAATTGAAAAATATGCTTCAAATTTTAACTTTCTAGGAAGATATCAGTCTTTTCTTCTATTCAAGACAAAAATGTTGAGTTTCATAGCTGAAATTTTACGGGAAACAACAGGCCGATGAGAAGAGAAACACCATAAATTACTACTAAGAATAGAGTAATAAGACAATGAATCTAAACAATAACCCTTAGCCTCTACAGGAATATCATGATGTAACAAGAATCCTATACTGATATAAATAAATGGTTATATACTTATATTTTCCTATAATAGTCTTCTTGGGATTTTCCCTAATTACCTTGTTAACAGAGATATAAATTTCGAAATGTCTAATATTAAACAAACTCACTAGGGCAGACGAAGAAGCTCACCAACAAAGAAAGGCCACCTAACAGGAGGATCAGGAGCTTCTTTGGTCAAGTATCTGAACCTCTCGGGCATTGTACTCTCTCCTCTTGCCAATCTCTCTGCTTCATCAACACCGCCATCTTCTCCTCCATTGCCAGCATTAACATAAAACTCGGATTTTCCATTGCGAGAAAGCCCCAATCGTTTCCCGGAAAGTGTAAGAAGATTGAGGGCCGGCTTGGGGTTGAAAGCTTGGATTTTTGAGGGAAATGAAGAAAAGGTTAGGACAGTGTGACGAGAAATTGAAGTAGTTTTGAGAGGAAAGAGAGAAGGGTTGAGTGAGAAGTTAGAAGCAATTGTGGGGATTGTCATTGAAATTATAGGCTGGATTGGGTTTAGAGAGGTTTTGCCATTACCGTTTACAAGAGAAATGAAATCCCAGGATTGAGGAATTGAGGTTTTGTTTTGCAGAGGTTTTTTTTTTTTCTTCCTGTTAACTTGGGCTCTTCTCATCTCGGGTTTCATGGGTATTGCCGTTTAGGCCCATGAAAATAAGACCAGCAAAAAACTTTCTCCTTGTTTTTTTTTGGGTGCTATTGTTTCGACTTTCGAGCCCTGAACTTGAGCCAGCGAACCTTTTCTTTTTATCAATTTGCTTGAAAAGGTTGAAAATCAAAAGGGTAGCTCTGCTTAAGCCGCCTTTGGTTTGGTCCGACAGAAGATTTAAAAGCCCGTCATTAAGTAAAAATACAGCTACGCGACAGGTTCAAGAACAACCCAGAAAAAAGGTTCTTTCTCTCAACGCAACAGCCAGGCCCTGACTATAAATAGTAAATACCATATGTTTCTTGCATGTAAAGCAACATTCTTTTCTCTTGTGTAGAGTCGCTCTACCGAGAGACTCCTAAAGATGGCTCCCCCAACAGCTATAGTCTCTGCCCCAAGCTACCCCAAACTCGCCAAACCTTCTCGACTTCTTGCTCCAGCCGTCTTCTCATCCGTTGCCGCTCTTCGGTAAACCCTTTTTCATTTTTTTTTATTTTAATTCGAATTTATTTACTGGGGTTTCTTTTTTCATCGACGGGGCCGTGAAGCTTCTCATTTTCCAGTTGATAGAAAAATTTCGTGGTTTCAGTAGTTAATGGACAAGATCATATATATTCGGTTCGGGTTTAGCCTTTCTAGGGTCTTCGGGCATCTTGGGTTATGCTTTTAGTTTCTTTTTTCTTCTTTATTTCTTTTATTTTTATCTCTTCATTTTTTTTGTGTCTTTATAGCTAGCTATGTCGTTATTGTTTCTATGTTTTGCAATTTCATTTTCCCTTATATGCAAAACGGAAATTTTGGTCGCTCCAGAATCCGGATATCTTGTTTCTTTTCTATGTTTTTGGGTCTCTCTGAAGATTGAAAATGGTTCTTATTTTATTCATTTCAACGTTAGTAAGCAATGGCTCACAATTGTTCTGCAACGTAAATAAACTAGCTAGTGCAGTGTCTTTGTGATGAATAGATTTCCTGCAAAAAAATTTCATCTCTCGTTCTAGTTGTATCTGATTGCTGAGATTCTTAGGCTTTTGTTTTAAAGACTCTTAGTCCCGTATAGCATTGCTGTTGGTACAGTTTTTGAAGTCAAAACTTGTATTTTTTCATAACTTGTACATTTTTTTACTTTTGCCGTTAAAATCATAATTTAACAATACAAAAAAAAAAAATAGAGTTTTTACAATTTGAAAATTGACTTTTGGATAAAATAATTTTATTATTTTCATATTTATAATCTTTTATTATTTAAATTTTTTTTTTTTGACATTTCGTTATTCATTATATTTTTTTACAGCAATGTCAAATACTTGAAAGTTTTTGAATTACATTTTTTCATCATTGTTTAAATATATTTTTTCTAACTCAATTTTTTTCTAGCTCAAGCTTTTTTCAACAACAATGTTACATTAGCCCTCAGTAAACAACTTAAGTCCAATCTGGACCATTAATATTGATCAGGGCCCTTTGCTAATAGTTACAATTTCTTACTGTTATAATTCTTTGCCTAACTTGGTGCAAATAGTTCTTCAGCTTTCTAATGTTGATGTTATTTCGGTTTGAAGTAGCTTGTGAAGGTAAAAAAACTCAATTTTCTCACTTAGATATTTGAATGAAATTTTCATAGTTAATTGTGAAGCTTTTGGTCGGACTCGGATATATTCTTGTGCGCGCTTTTCGCTGTTATAATCCTTCCCCTGTTCTAATTTATGGGGAATAATTAATCGGTCATCCCATTCAAACATACTTGTTTCTTGTTTGCTTCTTTTGTGTGCTGAATTATGTCCTGCCCTGGTAACATTTGTATTCAACCAGGTCTAAGGATTTGATTTTAGAGCGACACGGCAGCATCTACCTGGGATATAAGCCCTTGGTTGTTGCATTGAACTCAAGTTTGCAGACCAATCCTATGTTGTCAAGCAACATTGGTGCACAGGGTTTCTTGTCTTCTACAGGTAGACTAATTTGCATCAAGTATCTTTGTTCTTTGCCAGGCCAATCTTTTCATTTTTAATGAAGTTCTGATTACTGAATAATTGATGATCACTAATGCAGTTTTTACTGCTAGAGTAAAGGGAAAAAAGGATACTTAGAAGCAACTTCTGAAACTAACTGTTGAATGATATGTTTTGTGGAGAATAAATGAGATTTACACTCTGAATCCATGGCTCTTCTCCTTACTACTTTCTCCTCCGTCTCTCTTAAAAAAAAATGGGTGCTCTGTATCTTCTGGATCACTGCATCATTGAGAAACAGGAATTATCTGTTTATTTCAGAAAACATCTTGACATAATTGTTAGGGAGCACTCTGGTCTACCATCAAAGTTGGCTTTCTGCTTCGCCAATATCTTGTTAAAGCTCAAAGCTCCTAAGAATTTTCAATTAAGTTACAAGTTCTCTAGGACCCAAAAGAAATGCTGCATACTTCATTACTTGTGATTAGGCTTTAAGCATTATTTATGAAGTTTTATAATATGTTAAACGAACTCTGGTGTGAGTGTCGGATACGGGTATGTGTTCGACACAGGTATGTTCAGTTTTTTCAAGTTTTTTCATGTATTTGAAAGGTCTTTGGAAGGTCATATTTTCATGCCCATATCCGAATATACGTCGGATACAGGTACTTTAAGAAAAATGACGAGTCGGAACAACATAGTTTATCATATTTTCTATCTTCCTTCCTTTTTCTTTTCCCTTCTTAGAAGTAAGATTTTTTCTTTAATAAAGTTTTGATTAATTTATATTTTAATAAATTATCCATTGGCAGGCACTCAGTATAAACACCTTGCTGCCTTATCATCACAGTTTTTAGGTGAAGATGAAGGTGACTTGTGGCGTAAGAACCACGTCTTACCTAGACGGCAGAGATGTCTTTTTTCACCAAGAGCATATAAGGATGATATATTCAAATTTCGCTACCCTGCAATAACCGAGAAGCCGGAATGGTGGTGGAGGACTTTGGCATGTGTTCCTTATTTAATAGCTTTGCAGATTTCCGATGCTGGATATTTTCTTCAGCCCTTCCTAGAACATTATGAGGTTTTCGAAAACTTGGTTTATTTTGTCCCCGGAGCCATAAAGAGATTACCTCCATGGTTCTCAATGATATATTGCTACTTTGGGTATATTGGAATTGTGAAGAACAAAGATTGGCCTCACTTCATTAGGTTCCATCTGATGATGGGCATGTTATTGGAAACTGGTTTGCAGTTAATATGGTATACAAGCAATTTTGTGCCGCTCATACACTTTAATGGCAGGTTCGGGATGCAGTTTTGGGCTGGCATTGGATTCTGCTACATCTTCACCTTGTTGGAATGTGTTAGGTGTGCTCTTGGTGGCAAGTATTCTCACATCCCTTTTATTAGTGATGCTGCATATATACATACTCTGTTTAATATAGGAAGTTTTCAGAGGCCATTCTAGGAAGCCACCCAGAAATTCAAATAGCAATGCCTGGGGTTGATTTTCAAATGACAGAGCAATTGCTTAGGCTATTTGAGGAGTTCTAGAGGATTAGAACATATGAGTTTGGTTCTACGTTGTTCTTTTCATTTTCCTTGTTGGTAAAAATGTTGTATCAAATACAATTTTTTTAGAGAAACTTGTGGACTATGAATGCAGATCGAATAATCTCTGTATTTTTTAGGGAAATTTACCCTTTACTTTTTTGAGACTAGACCTGCTCACGGGCCGAGCAGCCCGCCCGGCTCGGCAGGCCCATATCGGGTCGGGTCTGGGTAGGATATTTTATGTTCCGGTCCGGTCCGAAGCAGTAATTTTTATTATAATAATATTATTTTATTTACTTTTAATTATAAAAAAAATAAAAAAAATTTATTTTTTATTCCAATGAACAGTGTTTCGGGCCTAACGGGCGGGCCGGGCCGATCTAGGGCCGGGCCTGGGCAGAGAAAATAAAAAAATACCGAGTCGCGGCTCGGCCCGGCTCGGCCCATGAGCAGCTCTATTTGAGACCGATGATGAGCTTAATTTAGCAGATTATATATGGTACTAAGTGCTAGAGGTGCTCATAGATTTGATTAGCTTAGGTTCGGATTCTTGTTTTACTATTTATAACTATATTAAAAATTTAAATAAAAGATATTTTATTAAATAAATTATAATTCGAATTAGATCAAGTCAATTTGAACTCATTTGAATCAGACTTAATGAATCGGATTATTTGTTCGATCGTGGGAAAGGTGACTTTAAAATAATTTGGTTGATTCGTATATCATCAACGAATTGACCTCAAGATTTTAGGTGTTTAGATGGCTAATGTATTAGGTTAAAGTATTTAGGTAGTAGTTGTATTATAGTTAAAAATGTATTTTAATTTTTGTATTATAAAAATAAGTAATTTAATATTTGTATTTTTGAAATTTGTGTAAAAAAATAAAATTAATAACAGCATTAATGAAAAATTATTAGCAGGAGTAGAAACTGCGGCGGTTAAGAAATTGCAGCCTTCCAAATAAGAACTGGCCAATCCATGAGTATACCATGAAGTTACAAAGGTTGTACCTGTAAACCAACCTCCTAAAGCGAAATAGGCACAAGGAAAGAGCAATAGGCCGGACCAACTTACAAAAACGAAACGGTCCCTACGTAACCAGTCATCCATAATATCAAATAAATCATTTTCATCTTTGGTAAATTTACCAAGGGCTATAGTCATAGTAATCCTCCTATTCAACTACTTCAAAATTGAAAAAAAATGATATGTTTTTACAGGTGAGATTTGAGTAAAAAAAAAATTGTATTTTTTAAAATTTTACTTCAGTAAAAATATTTTACACGTCTTATTTAAAATCATTTTTTTTATCCATTTCACATATTCATGTCAGTATTTAGATAATTTCTCATTAACATTATTATTAATTTTATTTTTTATTAATTTTAAATGTATAAATTAAATTATTTATTTTTATAATAAAAAATTAAAATACATTTTAATTATAATATAAAAATTATTTAAGTGCTTTAACCTTAATATATAGTTTACCAAGTGAGACAATGACGTCGGTGCGACATCTCTGTCAGGTTGCAAAGCATTATTGAGTGATGGGCCTTGGCTTGTTCCTAGAATCAACGCTAAGATGTGATACCTGACCACTACTTCGATTGCATTTGGAAACAATCATTTCCTTTTGATTTTACTTAAACCTATCAATTTTGATTTGAATTTAAAAATTTTGATCAATTTATCTAAATTCAAATTTAATTCAATCTGATTTAATTTGAAAAATCAAGAATTTGAATTCAATTCAACCCTAAATTTAAAAATAATTCAAATTTAAAATCATTCGAATTCGAAAAAATTTAAACTTAAATTAAATACAATTTTATTTTAAAAATATTAATTTAATAAAATAATAATTATAACATAAATTATTAATTTATTTTAATTTAATTTTATAACTCGTAATTACTATTTTTAATATAATAAAACATGCTATCATGCTATCAATGATAGTGGAGAAAATTTGGAAATAGAAAAAATTTGATATTATTATATGCAGTGATAAGGAATTACGAATTAAAATTTTAATTAATAGTCTATAAATCAATTTTAATATATTTATTTTAAATCAAACTATTAGATTAAAAAAATAGTTAATTTATTGTAATTTTTTATAAGTAAATTGTTATATTATTATCGTAATAACCTCCTTAAATTAATTGTTCAATACTTCAAAATAATTGTTCAAAAACTAAAATAGTCTTTTAAATATATAATAATATCAAATAAATAATAAAATATTATATCAAATAATTGATATAATAGATTTAAAATAAATTATATATTTTAATTATCATGGATATACTTATGATAATCTCATAACATTTTTTATTGTTATGCATATTATTTAATATAAATGTATTTTTTTTTTATTTTAAAAATATTATACGTTCTCATGTAACTTAGAATAAAGTATATAAAATAGGTTGTTAATAATGATACGTGTATTTTATCCTAATGATTTGTACGCTATGTTATAATAATATTTTATCATGTAATTTAGATCAAATAATATAATTTATTATCGTTATACATGTTATTTTTATGGTAAATATGTTATTTTTATTTTAATTGTAAAATTTTATTTTATCATGTTATTTTTTTAAGTATATAAAATAAATCATTGATATGTTTATTGTATTATTATGATTTGTACATTGCGTTATGACAATATATATACAAATATGTAAATGGATTGAGTTAACGATTTTAGGTATATAATAATACTCATTTAAGTAAAACAAATACTTGAATTTGAAAAATTATCGGATTATGTTCGAATCTAAAAAATTGAGTTAGATAGATATTTATTTTTAAATTAAAAATTATAATGCTATATTTATTTTTTATATTTCAATAAAATTTTAATTAAATTTGACTCGATCAAATAATTTATTTAAATTATATCTTATTTGATTTTAAAATTAAAAAATTGGACCTGAATGATCTAAACCTAAATAACTCGAGTGTCAAATCCGAATGACTCAAATTCGAATAATTCGAATGTCAAATCCGAATAACTTGAATCCGAAATGATCTAAATCTAAAACAATTTGAACTCGAAAATGATCTGTAAATTTTAAAACTCAAATTAACTTAATCCGAATTAACTCGATTCGAAATTAATTCGACCCGTTCAATTGACGGGTGTAATTTTACTAGTGTGAAAATGAGAGTGAAAAGCTACAATTCTTAATCATGTAGTTGAATATGATTCCTCACCTTACCCAAGCTAATTCAACTCAGGTATATATATTTTTTAAACCAAAATGTCATATCTTATGAGCAGGACAGAAAAAAATTGTAAATGGTAGAATTCGAATGGAGCTAAACTCTGAGTGTACATTTTCTTCTTTGTTTTATTTATTATTCTCCCATTTGTTTTCCTTTTTCTCTGTTTGAATACCTCCCATAAATAACAGCATAAAATTTTACTCCACAAACAAATTATCAAATAAACATTATATGCGCTTACTATTCGGTCTACTGAAAAACCAAACCTCAAATCTCAATCGATTGTGAATAGATTCGATAATTTTGATTACGATATAAAAATATAATATAAATATAAAAATAATATAATAAATATGATATAATATGATTAACACGATACGTTTAATATATTTATCGTATTTGTTTTAAGATTTTAACATATTTAATAACGGATCTGATTTTTTTTTAATGAGTTTTGCTAACGAGTGTCCTTAGAGCACTCTTTAAGATTAGTTAATATATCATTTATAAAAAGAACATTGTATTAAATGCAGTATTTGATAGTTTTATTCATCATTTTCAATACATTGGATGAAGATATTACTATATATAATAATCTTAAAAAGTGCATTTAGAACATTTGTTAACAAAATTCCTTTTTAATTTATTTATTTATAATATATTTTTAATTATCGTTCATAAGTATAACTTTTAGAATTAATAAATAGATCATACACATATAAATGATAATGATAAATGTATTAAAAAATAATTGATTGAATCTTAAATTTACATAGCATAGGGCAATAGTTCTAGATTATATTGCGGATGTGATTGTAATGTCGTAATTGCAGATGTAGCAGATATTATATAATGCATCACGATTGTTGTTGAAGCAAATTTAATAATATTTCAAAAAATTTAATAATGTGACAAAAATTACGTAAAAAAGTAAAATATAATATGAAAATTTTAATTTTGGTTACATAGTTATGTTAGATAACGATCGCATTTTAAAACTACAGTTCATGCACAGAACTTAAACTGTAAAATTAATCCCCCTAACCGGCCTGGCTTAGGGGTGTAAACGAGACACCTGTGCTCGCAAGCTACTCGAGTTCGACTCGAAAAAAACTCGAATCCGATTCGGTCATTATCGAGCCGAGCTCGAGCTCGAGCAGCTCGAGCTATCGAGCGAGCCGAGTTCGAGTATCTTAATACCCGATTCGAGCAGCTCGCGAGCCTAATCGAGCTTTTTTTTATAATATTTTTATTATTAATTTACTATTTTACCCTTAATATATATATATATATATATACATACTTAAAAACCCTTAATTCGAGCTCGAGCTCGAGTATAAAAACGAGTCTAATCGAGTCGAGCTCGAATAGTTCGATTTTATCTCGAGCCGAGCTCGAGCTTAAAAAATGATACTCGATCGAGCTCGAACCGAGCTTCGAGCCTCGAGTTTCGAATCGAGCTCGAACTCGAACTTCTCAATATTCGAGCTCGGCTCAGCTCGATTACAACCCTAGCCTGGCTGCCTTTGACTACATGGCTTGTTTCTTATATTTCTTTTTCTTTTATTTTTTCTGTCATCAAAAACAGGAAAAAGAAAAGAAAACTGAAGTACCGGAGGCTTTATAACTGTATCAGAATGAATCAGAGACGGCAGCCACCTCTGACATGGCAAAATCAGAGCCACCGTTTTGAAAAACGACCAACTATATAATGACCTTCACTTTATTACACAACACAAAACGCCAATCTTAAACATCAATAACAACAACAGCTGTTAAATATGATCCTGTTCTTCACTGCCCCCCAACTCTTCCCTTCACTTAAATCCACATGAAAACAAACAACTCTTTCCCTTCCATTTCCCATTTTTAATTTTTTCTTTTCATTACCCAAAAACCTTTTTTTTTTTTTTTAATGAATCCAATTCCCTAACCTTAGTTAGATCTCAGTCAACTATTGCAAGGAAGGTCATAAAATTTCCTGGGAAAGTAGTGGTTCCTTGGGGAAGTTATTGTCCCTGGACTGTGAAAGATGAGGCGGAGAGGAGTAGATTTTAGGAGACCAGTGAGGAGGAGGTTTTCCAATGTGGTGTGGTGGATAGTGTGCGGGATTGTGGTGTTGGTTTTCATCGTGATTTTGAGCAAAGAGGGTCAGATTGAGTCAAGACCCACTATTTCTAAGGTAAAGATATACTTTTTTTTTTTTTTTTTTTTCTGTAATGAATTTCTTATCGAGATTGAAAACTCTGCTCTGTTTTTTGTAATTTCTGGACATATTTGAACAAATTTCTATTTTGGGTGACGGTTAAATTAATTGATTGAGGTGAATTTAGGAAAATAAAATTTGCTTCCCATCATTGGAACCATTAATTGTCTCCAGTTCTGTGTATAATGTGAATGGGAATTGAGATGGCAGTTTGTGTTTGTATTTGCTTGATCTGTTTCTGCAGTTTCTCATAGGATCTCGGGCATGTCTCAACTTTCAGAGATTTATATACTACATAAATCTAACTGTTTTGTTGGGACATTTTTGTCAGGAGAGTTGTGTAGAATTAGTTCTTTGTTTGACACATTACTTTGGATGGATCTGTTTAGCTAAAACGGTCTTTTTCTTTAATAGCTAAAATGGTTTTAATTATGCTAATGTTAATTTTGGCCAAAAAAAAAGTTAGTTTGGCATGTCAATTATCATCTATGCATGCTAAAGCAGATCATTTAGATTTAATCTGTTTTTGTTCAGGACTAACTCACTAGAATCACTTGACCTCGGTAGAAGTAGTAGTTTGGCACTGTCATTTCGCATACTAAACTTATTTAAGACAAACTTTGGGAAGTAAAACCTAAACTGAAGAAAGTTTAGTGGCTGTGTAAGGACTGAGTAACTGAGCCTGTAAGGAAGTTGAATGATAACTTCAGACTTAAAAAATGGTAAGTATTATAGGTTTGATCTTATGAGTTATGATGTGGTGGCATATGCTTCTCTGTTCTTGGAAACATGCCTTGAACAACAAATGAGTGTTTTAAACAAAGGGGGTCATATAATTTTCGGATATCATATTTTGTTTTCAGGAATAGCTTGGAGGTTTAATCACCTCATCTCTGCAGTGACATATGGCATGTTTCTGTTCACATCAAATATGTGGTTTAGAAGAGTTATACGTGTTAATTATATGCCGTTGAGGAGAAATAGTCCGGTATATCTTTTTTATAGCAGCTGAGTGAGCATATTAGGATCATACTTCTGTAGCGAAGAGGATTACTCTTTG
The DNA here is from genome assembly GCA_030761205.1 of Fremontodendron californicum. Classification (NCBI taxonomy): domain Eukaryota; kingdom Viridiplantae; phylum Streptophyta; class Magnoliopsida; order Malvales; family Malvaceae; genus Fremontodendron; species Fremontodendron californicum. The sequence goes on along the minus strand of JAULJL010000025.1, from coordinate 5,499,681 downwards.
ACCCCTGTATAAATTAGTTGTTTTAGGCATCTTGAAGCTGTAGGACAGAAAGAGGAGAAAGAGGTGTTTAAGAACCATACATCATAACTTTTATGGAAATGAATTGATCTTTAATTAGAGAAGGAGAAAAACTGGATAACCAAAAGCAAGGCTTATCAGCAATGGTGTGCTTTCTGTCATGGTACCATTTGCTTTGTGCTATAGGTCATCAGGATATAGAAGTAAAGAGTACATGATCATGAGACCGGGAGTGGATAGCTATTACTTTCAAGAACCGTGGTTTTTTATAGAAGCAGAAGTCCGGAATTCATGTTGATGTAAAGCAACAATTTTAAAGATATTTTGATCCTGTAAAAAGTATTAGTGTTGGTGCTTAACATACTGTGCCGACATTAATGGGGACAGGCCATTCGAGATGAGATAGTCTAGGATATGCCAAGTTGCATAATGATGCTAAAGTTTTTATTTATTACCTTTTACTTTTGCCAAGTTCCTTCTAAGTGCTGGATCTATATGAACTGTGTTTACCTTCTCTGTTCGCGATAAACTCAATTGCAGTTGATAAATCCTGCTGTAAATCATAGAATAACTGTTGCCTGGACAAAATCTGGTTGAAAGGTTGTACTTGCATGTAGAAAATCCCTTTAAAGGTGGAATGGTGTAAGATCTAATGGATTATTAATTTAAACATAGTAACCTAGTTTCAAAGGTGCTCTTGCACTTTATCTACTGTTATGAATATGATGTTTCAAGGGACCTCAGTTTCACATTGCTTTTGGTAATTCCTTCAATTTTGTAGAAGATAAGACCGAAATCATTTTTTTTGTTTTCTCCATCTCTCTCTCTCTCTCTCTCTCTCTCTCTCTCTCTCTCTTTTGTCTAGTAGCAAAAGGTCTTCTTGTTAAACGGTATCTGTTCTTTTCTTTCCTGCACACATTGTGTTGACACTTAAACTCACTGGAAGAAATTAAGAAACAAAATTGATTTAAACCACGGAATAGTTGGAGTACTTTGTCTCACATTCTGAATGGAAATTTAGCATGACTCAAATCATATGACTATATAAGATTGTTAGGATGCCTCTGTTCTCTAGTGGCTCTAATTCCATTTATAGTCATATTGCTAAAAGGAAGTAGAAATTCTCTTTTGTTCCCCGCCATTCATTTATCAACTTTTTCTTTGCGAAGTTCTCAAAATATGTGTTTTTATTCCTTGTTTGCAGAGACCTTATCGGCATGACAGAATTATGGAAGGCCTAATCATCACTGATGAAATTTTAAGCCCCAACTCTGTCACTAGGCAACTTAGTGACCAAATTTCTCTTGCAAAGGCTTTTGTTGTGATAGCAAAAGAAAGCAACAATCTCCAATTTGCTTGGGAATTAAGTGCTCAGATCCGTAATTCACAGGCCCTTCTGTCAAGTGCTGCAACTAGGCGAACTCCATTGACAGTTGGGGAATCAGAGACTGCAGTTCGTGATATGGCACTTTTGCTCTACCAAGCCCAGCAACTCCACTATGACAGTGCAACTATGCTCATGAGATTGAGAGCCAAAATCCAAGCTCTTGAAGAACAGATGAGTTCAGCGAGTGAGAAAAGTTCGAAGTACGGACAAATAGCTGCTGAAGAAGTCCCCAAAAGTCTATACTGTCTCGGTGTTCGGTTGACTACTGAATGGTTTGGAAACCCAAAGTTACAAAGGAAACTCAGGGAAAGAAAGCAATTGGAAGCAAAACTTAAAGACAACAGTATGCATCATTTCTGTATCTTCTCTGATAACATCCTTTCGAGTTCTGTGGTGGTTAACTCGACAGCTTTAAATTCCAAAAATCCAGATAAGGTTGTCTTTCATCTTGTAACCGATGAAATAAACTATGCTGCGATGAAGGCCTGGTTTGCCATGAACAGTTTTCGGGAAGTGACTGTTGAGGTTCAGATGTTTGAGGACTTCCAGTGGCTGAATGCTTCTTATGTTCCAGTTCTTAAGCAGCTCCAAGATTCTGAGACTCAGAGTTATTATTTTTCTGGCCATAATGATGATGGCCGGACTCCAATCAAGTTCCGAAATCCTAAGTACCTCTCAATGCTTAATCATTTGAGGTTCTATATTCCTGAAGTTTTTCCAGCACTAAAGAAGGTGGTATTTCTTGATGATGACATTGTGGTTCAGAAAGATCTGTCTGGTCTATTTTCCATTGATTTGAATGGCAATGTTAATGGAGCGGTTGAGACATGCATGGAGACATTTCACAGATATCACAAGTACCTGAATTACTCTCACCCTCTTATAAGAGAACATTTTGATCCTGATGCATGTGGTTGGGCATTTGGGATGAATGTTTTTGATTTGGTTGAGTGGAGGAAGAGGAATGTGACTGGCATCTATCACTATTGGCAAGAAAGGAATGTCGACCGGACGTTGTGGAAACTCGGGACACTGCCACCGGGACTGCTGACATTCTATGGATTGACAGAGGCATTGGATCCTTCATGGCATGTACTGGGGCTGGGCTATACAAATGTTGATTCCCAGTTGATAGAGAAAGGTGCTGTTCTACACTTCAATGGAAATTCGAAGCCGTGGTTGAAAATAGGGATAGAGAAATACAAGCCCCTTTGGGAGAAGTATGTTGATTATTCTCACCCTCTATTGCAAAACTGCAATTTTCATTGATAAATTGCCATGGAAATCTGCAGTCTTCCACGACAAGTTCACTGTCTTAGAAGCTTCAAACTTTGAGGTCAGGTATGCTTGCACAATATTAAAGAGGTCAAGCATGGCTGGTGGGTGTAACATGGTATTTAATTCATTTCAACTAGTTTGTTGTAGTATAGATTGTTAATTAATATCAATTATTTAAAGATCCTTCATTAAAAAAAAAAAAACAATTTTGATCTACATCATTTAGGTCAAGCTGTAAACTTATACATCGTAATCTGCAATAAATCGACCTTTCCAATTTTAGGCATATGCATATCTTTGCTTCTAAGTATGGAACCTCTGATCTAATGCATTATAATGTTGTTATCGATTTGATCCAATGTGTGTTTGCACATCATTTTTTTGTTACGATTACATTTCCTTTGGAAAAATGGATTAGGCTAAAATACTAAAAAAGCCTTGAACTATGTAATTTTCCTAAATAAGTTTTTATTTCAAATGAAAGGTTGATTTACGTTAAGAGTTTTTTTTTTATACAAAGGAGGCCGTAGCTTAGGGATAGGGGAAGAGATTGCAGATGTTGGAATTCGAACTCCAGACTTATTAGATGCCACCTCTTAAAGGTGACTGCATGAACCAACTGAGCTAAGCTTCGGGTTCATGTTAAAAGTTTATTTGGGTACAAATTAAAAGTTAAGGGTTTATTTGGGTACAAATTAAAAATATAGGGGTTTATCTAGATAAATGGTATAGTTCAAGTTTTTCTTTAATTATTTTAGCTAATGAATTATGATATTATTTGGTTAGATCAATGATATATATATCTATATATATATATATTATATTGTATATTCACATTATTTTTCAAGATAGCTGAACATACATCACTTTCTTTCTTTGATGCATGCCTTTCTTATCTCATCTTACTTAGAAAGTTAGATTCTTCTTTCTTATTCTTAAGCAAGTCCCCAGAGAAATATATTGATCCGTGATTTATGTTTCATCTTTTGTTTTCTTTTATTGGTTTTGAGAAATATATTGATCACTTTTTTTTTTATTTTTTATCGAGATGTACGAATCCATGAATCTATGCCTATCATTCTTGATTTTTGTGCATGGATTAACGAAAATATGCAGAAGCTTCTGCATATGCCATTCTACAAATCTCTTCCTTTTTGTGTATGACATTTTCACTTCCTTTGACAAACATCCACTAATTCCAAATTTAATTAAAGGTCATATTTCGACCCATACGATTTCAGGATCCCTCTATATAACCAACGAATGGCAAGTGCTTTTCATGCCTTAAATTCCCAAGTTCCCAGTATATGTTCATTCTTACATTGGATGGCCGTTGGAATGATAAACAGATAAAGTGGATGACATTAATAAATGTATCATAAAATCTCGTTCATCATATCATTCACCATACATTCTTAACAGCCAACTATAATAAAAGGGTTGTCCGACATCAGTTTTTTTTGCAGCCCAATCTATTCTACGTCATTAGTAATTGGATGACCACAACTTAGCTTTGCTATTGTTCTATTAGATCGACTGAAGAATAACAACTGAAATAGAATAGGCTGACGCAAAATTCTATTCTCATAATTGTTATCAAATAATAAAACTTGCGTCCCGTAAGCATCCGAGTCGTTGTAGTATAGTGGTAAGTATTCCCGCCTGTCACGCGGGTGACCCGGGTTCGATCCCCGGCAACGGCGTTAAATGTTTTCTTTTTCCTCGGTGAGAGACTCCATTCCTGACTCGGTGAACAAGACAACCGGTGTTCCGCTTCTACCTCCTCCCTCCAATATGACTATTTTCCTCTGTTTATCAGTTTATCTCCTCCAGCCAGGTACTTTTTGAATGAATCTAATCTACCAAAAAGATTTTAAAAAATAACACAAGAGAATCCTTGTCGAACAACAACACTCTGTCTTGTCTTCTTTCACTCTTTCACTACTCTTGTCTGCTAATGCCCAACCTTTTTTCCAAGACTCCAACCGCTTGTAAGAAGAGCATATCAATAATTCACATAAATCCCATCCCATGTCACTCGCCGGTCAAATTCCTTGTTTGGCTAAATTCTCAGATGTATGCATAAGATACTCCCCCGTAGAAGCTCCTCGGAGTCTTCAACACCTGTGCCGTAGATCGTGGCATGATAGCGTCGAGGACTACCCCAAGCCAGTGGATCTGTAGACAGATTGAAGATAGTCAGTAGTTATAAAGATATGACTTCGGAATGGGCGGTGACAGGCGGTCAATCCTCTACTTTAAAAATTGTAATGTATATTATAATTTTTGTTAATTAATGTGATATTTATCTTTGTTAATTATTAAAGATGTTTAACAATAAAATATATTAAAAAATTATTTTTTTTTAAAAAAAATTAAAAATAATAATTTTTCGAAAAATAAAAATAAATAATTTTTTTTTCTTTCTCTCTCCCTCCTCTATTTCTCTCTTTGAAGCCAAATCCAACCCGTCATGTTTAATGTTTCTTCTACACTTCTATTTTATATTTTTTGGTCAAAATATGTTTTGGCAATGCCAAAAAAGAATGAAGACACTGAACATACGGCCAATTACTGATAATTTGTTATCACAAAGTGAATCAGCTACAATAAAAATACTTGAAAAATAATAAAATTTTCATTTATATTGTTGCTAGGCCTAGCCTGTTAATTGCAGATACATTGACCCTAATTATCATCAGGAAGAACGCAAGACCAAGTAAGAATGTAATCTGAAATCTAGTCCAGGAAGGACAAGTTGCCATTTGGCATGTTATCTACTATAATCCTTAATAATAACGATCCTCTCCATGTTGATTTGGTTTTTAACAAACTGAAAATTAAATAATCTATGCAACCCTCTAACTAGATCCAACACTCGTGTAAGTCTTACCTACTAAACATGAACCTTAGTGCGCTTCCCTTGATGAAGGACTTACTTTTGTCGCCGTTTCCTCCAAATGTCCTGGGGAAGAAGCCCATGACACGTTAGCAAGTATTTAAATAGTAACTGTAACGCGATGTTACGGTTGTTATTTTGTGATTTCGACTTTCTTCACCTCTGATATTTAGTGTAATTGATAGCAATAGTATCTATATCTGCAACCACGATAAACACGATGCGATCGAAAACGCGCACGTTAGAACCTAACTATAGCAGGAGCAGCAACAGGAGGAAAGGTCATCGAAACTAAAGTCCTTCTCAAGCCATAAAGACCTGTTTGAGACTCCAGAGAAGGACATTGATTCCATCAAGGCTGCAGAAATTATGAAATGATCTCCTTTCTAGTTCATTCAAAAAATATTCAGAGATCTCAAGCAACAAGTTCAATTGGATGACTTAAGAGGCTGCTGGGGAAGCTGGGAAAGTGACAGTGAACCTTGATAAGTTCTTTGAAGATGTAGACAATGTCAAGGACGATATGAGAGTGGTGGAACAGCTCTACAAGAGGTCGCAAGAAGAATCAAATGAAGACAACAAAACTACTCACAGTATTGTTAAAACCGTGAAATTTGTAGTTGAGATTGATTATGTGAAATCTAAAGATTACAGTTTAAAGTGTTTCCACTGTTCGCATCGTAAAAGTTCTTACGGAAGTTGTCACCGAAAAAAGGAAAAAAAATTTAATCAGGCCCGAAGGAAAAAAAGTAAAAAATCTTAGTCTGATCCAAAGAAAAAATTTTAGTTTGACCTAAAGAAGACAAAAGTGATTTTAAATTTTTTATATATTGATTTTTTATATTCTTATAAAATTCAATATCAAAATTTATAAGATTTAAGATTACTAAAATAAAATATTTAAAATTAATATTAATTATAAAAAATTAAATTTAAGTAATTAAAAAAAATTAATGATTTTTGAAAAAGATATTAAAAAAATTATTTACAAATAATATTGTATTAATATATTTTTACGATATTTTTACATAACGTATCTTCGTACTCGTATTTTATTTTTGGACACTTTTTAGACGAATCCGCGTGTCTAAAATTTTGAACAAATGACGAGTCTGATCCTTAGATACATATTTATGTAGGATATTCGAATCTGAATCCGAATCTATGTAACGTAGATATCAGCTTCTCCTTCCTTAATATAATCTCTCTTTTTTTTTTTTTTTCCTCTACAGTAAATGCCAAAAGTGGCTAGCCCCCTTTTTCACAAACTAGAAGAATAACATTTTGATGATTCCCAAGTGAAAGCCAACTCTCACACGTAGAAAATGCTGAACCAGAGACAATGGGAGTAGGGGACAACCCTCATATTGTCGTGGATAATCCAAGACAGTAACATCGTATTCACATAAAATTCCCACAAAATTACTTGGTTTTTCACCATCGCGAAAATTGAAAGCGAGAAACGATGACTCTGGAAATTCAAATCGCGAAAATTGAAAGCGAGAAACAATGACTCTGGGAATTCTTCATGTAACTCGGTTACAATTCCGTTCAGATATACTTGGTACATACCGTCGGGCAATCACTGGAGAAGCACGAATCGAAAAATGCATTAATTTAGATTGAATTAATTAAATAATCAGGGTTCAAGGAAAAAAAAAAAAAGATTAAACAAAAACACAAAGAAACTACAAATGAAACAAGTTGAGGTTACAGGATTTGAGCAAGTACCATATACTCTCTCAACAAATTCAAGCAAGCCATTGAAGTGGGGTGAAACCTGGGAATCAATACAATTTTTGAGCCATCATGATAATATAAGAATCTCACTGATCGTATATGTGAAAATTATTTTTCATGGATTCATTTGAGTAGAAAATATATTACTCTAATTATTTTTCATGTATATTCAAAACTTAATGATTATGTCCAAAACAATTACCCATATGACTAGAACAGGGTGCCTAAATAATCTTTTATGTCTATTAATTAGAGCTATGTGAAACTTTTCTACATTACCTTTGGGCTGTCAGAACCTGGAGTGATCATATTAGGATTCAAAAGGGTGCCTCGATTGGTCTTTGGTTTATTGCTTTGGTTTTCAACATGAACCCTCGATTCCTTTCCATCTTTGGTTTATGTTAAAGGTTTGACATAAATTTCATCTCTAATAACATAACAATATTCATCCAAATGCACCCAATTACAGATTGAAAAAGAAAACTTTATATTCTTCATGTTTTATATTGATTGCAAAATCATTCATTTATCAAAACTATTACACAAACCCATCAATTTTAAGTCACCAAAAGAATCATCTTTGACAACTACGAGTAAGAATCGACATGATCTAGCTTGAGAAGAAGCAAAAGCGCGAAAGAGAAAGCAGGCTATGCGCTGCCAAAGCCTGCGCCGACTTCAACACTCTTCTCCAACTCATCCTCCTCTTCTTCTTCTTCTTCAAATTCCCCCAAAGCAATAACTTCTAACTCAGACGCAAAAACATAAAAGATAGGAGAAAAAAAGGGAGTATTTTTGACAAAGATAAAAATGCATTTACTATAGAGAAGAAGAAAAAAGAGCGATTATTTTAAGGAAGGAGAAGCTGATATGAATAAAATGCTGATGTGGAAACCAACTAAGCTAAAGTAATTTTTTTTAGGAATAAAGTTTAAAATTACTCTGGTTAGGGAAATAAGATTATAAAGTGCTTTAATTTGGAAAAAAACTCAGGACTCCACTTTTTAATTTCCCAGGCCACAATTGGTTTCCTTGATCGTTAAACTTTTACTTTTTAAGTTTGTTGTTTTACAAAGGGTGAAAATTGATTATAGTTTCACGGAGCATACACACAGGACAAAGATTGATTAGTTATTAATTATTATAGTTACTCGATTTTTTTTTTTAATATTTGTATTCGATATTAGTGTTCGATAAATATTCAGATATGAATATATGATTATGATCTTCTAAATATATAAAGTTTTTAAAATAAATTAAATATACTCGTATGAGACAGATATTCATATCTAATATTCGCTTCCAAATACAGATAACATGTCATTATTCTTCCTTTTGTGATCATGGGATGATTTCTTCTGATTGTCTATCCTTCCACTCTGCTTTACTTTGAGTATTATATTAGAGTTCCTGGGTCTTCTGATTTTGTAGTAATATCATATATACTCAGTAAATGTATTTTTTTACCAAGTTTTTCACTCTCTTTATACTACCAATTAAATTAAAGGTAATCTACATTTATATATATTGTTTGAATGTTTCTCACCTAGCACTATTTGTGTGTGTGTGTTTTTTTTCTTCCAGATAATATCTTTTAATAAAGTTTTTTCTCTCACAGGAATTACACTATTTTTTATTTCATTTTATAAAATACAAATTATCATGGTATTTTAATAAATTTATCAAATAAAATTAACGATGTAACTATATAAAAACCTAACTTTATCATAGGACACTATCTAAAAAAACAGAAAAGTGTCACGTGAAAATGTCCAATCAAATGAGATGTAAGTGTTTACCCTTAAATTAAATATTAAAATTTAATTTCCAAAAAATAACTACTAAAAAATAAACAAAATGTAAGTATTAGATCTGTCCAAAAATTGGGTTACCCGTTCGATCCTACAGGTTCGGCTCGAAATAGGTCGGGTTTGGACAAAGATTTTAATAATTTGAATCGGCCTGATCCAAATTACTATTCACTAAATAAAAAAATATTTTTTATTTAAATTTAATTATAATATATATTTTTTAATATTTTAATATTAATAATCAATAAAATAGATTTTCGGGTCGATTCGATCTGAACTTGAATAAAAAAATAAAAAAAATTTCGAATCACGACCTAGCCCGATCCATAGATAAGTCTAGTAAGTATATTAGTAGGGTTTTTTTACCAAATAAATGTATTTTTTGCCAAACAAGTAAGTGTATTATTATATATAATATTTTTGGCCAAAAAGTAAGTGTGTTAGTTTAAGAATAAATAAATAATTCCAAAATAACACCTACAAATAAAAATAAAATTACATTTAACTATTTACAAAACTCAAATTTTGAGTTAGAGTTTTATAATAAAATTAACTTTTACCTTTTAAAATGTTATTATATTTAAATTAACACGTAATGAAGGGTTTATATTTGATGCATGGATAATGTATAATTTTATATATTATCAATAAACTATATGATACAACTTTATTAAAAAATTTTAAAAATAAATATAAATAATTTTATTTTTTATAAAATAATATCATGTGATTCGTTGATAGTTATAAATTTATAATGTGCATCAAATGTAAATTGGGTATTTTACTTTAACAATTGATGCATGAACTTTCCATGCTTAATTATCTATAATTTATAATATATATAAAAGCATAAATGTAAAGAATCTTTTGAACTAAAAGAAAATAGTCATTGTTTATTTATATTTCTAAATTAAAATTATAAATATTTATTTATTATTAAATATTTATCTAATTTATAAATAAAAAATTTAATTTTATTAAAATACTTTCGTTAAATGGATTAATTTGATAATAAATAAAAAATTAAAAGTTTATATCGAATTGTTTTATCTTAAAAATTCTATTTTTTCACTAATATTAAAAAGTAAATCAATTTACTTGATATAAATAAATAAAAAAGTAAAATTCACATTGAATTTTTTACTTAATTACTTTATAATAATTTGATATAATTTACACATGAAACAAACTTTACATGTTAATGCAAATTTTAATTATTATACATTTTATTAGTTTTATTTATTTTTAACATATAAAATTATATATTTAAAATAGATAAATCAACGAGTATTCACATGCGAATGCATGTGATAACAAATACTAGTATATATAAAAGCACGAATGTGAATTTTTTTTTGAATTGACGAAAATATCCATTATTTTTTATTATATTATTAATTTGCCATTTTAAATATTTTTTATTATTAATAAGATTTATCTCATTTTTAAATAAGAATTCTATTTTATTGAAAGTCTTTAGTTAAATGAATTTATTTGAAAATAAATAAATAAAAGTTAAATTTACAATAAATTATTTTATCTTCAAAATTATAATTTTTCATTAAACTTAAAAATTAAAAAAGTTATATTAATTTAATTTTAAATGTTCATGCTAATCAAATATCTTCAAAATTATAATTTTTCATTAAACTTAAAAAATAAAATAGTTATATTAATTTAATTTTAAATGTTCATGCTAATTTTGATTATTTATGTAATATTTAACTTTATGCTCAAAGTTTTTTTAAATAAATAAGTTTTTTATAATATAAAATTTTTATATTATATTATAAATAGTAATAAGATTTATTCCATTCTTATTTATAAATGTTATTTACTATTAATAAGATTTATTCAATTTATAAACCAGAATTCTAATTCTAGACTTTAATTAAGTGAATTTGTTTGATAATAAATAAATATTTAAAATTTATATTGAATTATTTTATTTTCAAAATTATAATTTTTCATTAACCTTAAAAAAAATAAAAAATTATATTAATCTAAATTTAAATGTTAATACAAATTTAATTATTTATGTAATATGTAACTTTATACTTAATATATAATTTTTTTAATAAATAAATAAGCTTTTTATAATATAAATATTTTATATTATACATAATAATAGATTTATACCATTCTTATTTACGATTTTTTATTATAAATATTAATAAAATTTATTATTGAAAATTTTAATATCATGATATAATTATTAGAACATTTAAGCTAATGCTTTTAACAATTAAATTATGTGTAAAAATTTTAGTTAAATTTTATCAAACAATAATTGCAAAGTTAAGATTTACTAATTAACTAAATCCCATGTGATTATATATATTATGACAACTTTTGATTTTAATTTATTCATTACATAAAGTGTCAAAAAAGTTTGAGAGTTTTGAACTTTTAAGAATATATAAATGTTTATGATTTTTTTTTATTTGGTTTATTAAATATAAATTATTTAATAAATACAAAATAATTAACGTATAATATCATATGCAACTCATGTGACACAATGGTTAGTTAAAAAAATAATAAGAAAAGTTTTCCAAATAAAATAACAACGGAACACACCGTTTTAGATGTTTCATTTAGGGGTGAACATTCAGTCGGTTCGGTTTCATTCGATTCGGTCGGTTTTTTTATTCTTATTCAAATTATATATTATTTTTTTCAAACTTTAAAGAAGTTAAAACCAATACAAATATCTATAAAAAAAAAAAAAAAAAAAAAAAAAAAAGCTGGAAAGGAAATGCCTACTTTCTACATTATGAGGGCAGAGAAAGGAGAACAAAGCAAATTCATCATTTCTTTGACAAAGTGCTGACCTTGAGGAGGTTGTGGCGATGGTGTCGAGGATGCAAAGTCGGTGAGAGAAGATGCAAGCGGAAGAGGCAGACGGCATACGAACACTGAAAAAGCAAGAGGAAGGAAGATTGAAGAGGCAGTGACCATTGAGGCACGCGGCTCTCGACAGAAGAGAGAAGAGAATGGAAGACTGAAGAAAAACTCAGAAAAGAATATGAACTAGACTAGGGTTTATTTTATTTTTCGGTTTTAGTCTGACAGAATTGTTAAATTTGTTTTGTATTGTATGGGTTTTGGATTGAGTTTTGTATTGTATTTGTATGATTTGTTTGGGTTGGGTTGGTAATTTAATTTTAGATCGGATTGGTTTGGCTGGGATTGGGTTGGATAATGTTAATTGGGTTTGAATATGTTTAAATAAAAATAATTATAATATATTTATTTTTAAATAATTATCGATTTATTCCATCGATTCGGTTTAAAAATAAAAAAATCATAAATCAACAAAACAAATCGAATTAAAATATCGAAAAAAATTAAAAATTAAATAAATCGAACCGTGTTAACCGAATTAAATCGGTTTCGATCAAGTTCTTCGATAAACCGAGATTTTGCACACCCCTAGTTTTACCAGTTCACCAGGCAGGGAATAATTGACTAATCCAAACGAGGTCGTTTAAGTTCCATATATCTCCATACAATAGCCGATTTCTTCCTAGTCGTCCCGTCTCTGCTATTTCCGTTATAAAACATCATTGATTCCCTTACGCTCGCTCCCTCATTAAAGAAATAACCCTAGACAGAGAAGAAAAAAAGCAACTACCAAGATGGCTACTTTGGCAGCGGTTGCAGCTCGTAGAGCAGCGACACTAGCTCGAACACCGGCTCCGTCTCAAGCCGCTTCTCTCATTCCTCGCCGTGGTCTTGCCGGCGCCGCAGGTATTCTCCATGAACCCATTTTTATTTTTATTATATTCAATAAATGTAAAATTTGTTGCTCGATTCACTTCAATTTTAATCTCACTCACCTTAGATCGTAGTTGAAACTAAAGGATCTTAGAAGTTAATAACAAGCTTTTACAGAAAATTTCTTGAACTCCTTTTCTTTTGCAGATCACCATGGACCTCCAAAGGTTAATATTTGGCAAGACCCAGGGAACCCAGCTAATTGGAAAGATGAACATGTCAGTTTGTTGCTTTTCATGCTTTACATTTCAGTTTTGCCCTTCATTTTCATACCCTATTTCCAAGTTTTTTTTTTCTTCTTCTTTTTCTTGTTGTTTTACTTTGCAGATTCGGAAATTGGGGTATTTTTGGTTTCGTTTTATATACCTAATAAGTCCTCTCCGTGGTCAATGCTTCATTTCATTTATTGGAAGTTAAAATTTTGTTGAGTTTGAGCAGCTGTTACATTACAGCATACAATCTGATGTTTTTCACTTAATGTCGTATTATGTACAAGTTCAAAGGCACTGTTTCTGAATCAGTGTAATGTATATATTGGTGAGAAAACAAACTTAGCGGAAATTAGAGAAGGCGTAAATATGGAAACTGTATTGACTTTTTTGTATGGTTGTGCAGTTTGTTATCGTCTCTTTAACTGGTTGGGGTTTGGTTTTCTATAGTGGATACAAGTTCTTCAATAGAGGCGAAGGCAAGAAGGAAGAGGTACTTTTATATACTCCGAACTTTGCTTGTAATTAGATTGGAATCTCTGCAATTTCTTTTCCATTGCCCATGATATGATCGAAGTCAAAGAATGGCGGATTGTCGTGTTGATCAAAATTTCCTTTTCCAGAGAATGCCTTAGGTCAATGTTTGTTTGTTGTGGCTTTTCTGTTGAGTCAGGCATATATCCCATTTTGTTGGAGATGTCTCTACTTTCTACCTTCTAATTGACTATTTTGTTTAATATTTTACAAGTTTTATCTATATCTATAATCTATAATATATGTAAAAAGTTAATGAATTTATTTTATAAATAAAGAAGAGTTAAATTTACTTTGAATTTATTTGTGCTCATAATTTAATTTTACATTAACATTAAAAATAATATACTTTATATTAATTTGATATAATTTGCACATGGAACAAACTTTACATGTTAATGCAAATTTCGGTTAATATACACTTTATTAGTTTTATTTATTTGTAAAATATACAATTATATGTTCAAAAATAGAAAGCAACGAGCATTCACGTGTGATGCACATTTATGTTACCCAGACTCTTCATTTTCCCTAAAGTACCCATGTCCGACACATATTCGGACATAGGTATTGGGTATGATCCTCGAAATATATGAAAAAACTTAGAAAAAGGTGAGTATATCTGTGTCGGACACATACCTGCATCCGACACTCACCCCTAAGTCAGGATAACATAGACGTGTATGACAATAAACTAAATACTAGTATGGCCAAAGTTTATTTAATGCTCAATTTACAACTATAAATTGTTGATGGTCATTCTATCACGCTAATTCTCAGTTCACTCAATTTCCATGCCATGACTATTATTACCTGCAGTGAATATCCAGGTCCATAAATTAGAGCTATCAGGATAATCTATACTTTATAGAGGAAAAACCATATGAAGTTTTTCGTACTATATGAGCTTATGTTTATGTTTTGGATCTCAAGTGCAGTCCCTGTACCCTGTCACTCTTCCCCTTGTTAATGGTCTTTACCAGGATAACCCTATTTAATTGAGCATCTAACAAGGAATTGATAATAGGGTTGCTTAACAATTTCTCAAAACCATGATGGAATGCCCAAGTATAAATCGGATTTTACATTATTGTTATATATTTACTATAGCTTCTCCCCTCATTTTAACTTTTGTTTTGTTGCAGAACGTGATGGAAACTGCACAGTAATGAGGTTGGAGCTTTTATTCTTTTACAACATTCCAAGTAATAATGTGTGGCTGGAACTTTCATGCCCTTGGATATTGTTTTTTTTATTTGTTGGCAAATTATTCTGTTTTCCTGTTCATCATTTCTTTTATGATGAGTGAGTAAACTTGGAGGTCAGTTCGATATCAGTGAACACACAACCTGTTTCGTTAGCTTGTCATGTCGATAATGGGATGTAACAGTTTTTAAGACCCAAAATCTGTTGATGGATTCGAAAAGTTAATGAACTATACATTTGTGCATGTCGTCCTGGTTTTTTATGATCATTCATGAATTCTGATGGAAAACATAAAATTAATGAGTATGAGTAATCTTTATTTAAATTTTCTTGTTTATTTGGATCCATAGTTATGATTAGTATTATGTGATACAATAGGTTTGATATTACTTTTTGCATTCTAGTCCCGAGTCAGGAAACTGGAGGTATGCACAAACAATACTTTCAGGGAGAGTAGGGTTTTGTTGGCCATGGTAGTGTTGGTCCAGCCAGCAACTAGTATTTCTTTAGAATTACTGAAGTATTGAACTTAAATGTTTGATCATGCCTGGTAGTAAGAGATTGGGGATGTTTTGAACTCCTGGGTTTGGACCATACATTGACATTGTGGACCTTTGAGTTCTCAAATTGCCTTGGATTATTTCCAGATTGGCCTTTTTAATCTGGGGTTCGGCAAGCAATGGGCGTTAAGCGGAAGAAGACTGTTTTGATGACATGAAATTCATTGTGTTCGTATGTCTTCCGGTTTCCCAATAAAATTTTAACACCTGTGAAATAAGCCTAGTGAGCAAATAACTCCCGATTCCCTCAGTTAACACTTAATGTTCTTTTTATTTTTTATTTTAACCTTACTTCTCTCATTTTTCTCATTCCTTACCCTCTGCCGCTGTCAGCCTCTAATTACCGGCTAACAAATTGGTTCTTCTCCTAAAAAATTTCTCCTTCCTCTCAACTTCTTCTTTTCATATATCGGTTTAGGTTTAAAAAAAAAACTTATTTTTCACAAAAGATCTAAAACCCAAAACCTAAAAATTATATCATTGAAGGGATTAGAATAGATGTCAGTTACCACGCCTCGATAGGGAAAGGAAAGAGAAAGATAGGAGCATGCCAAGAGACAAGTAGACCTAGACGATAGAGAGTAGGACGTAGTTCCTGGGATTGTTTACAAAACTAAGCTAGTCACTCCTCGATAGGGAAAAGAAAGGAAGGAGCACGCCAAGAGACAGGTAGATCATTCTCATTTTTTTTAAAATATTTTTTATTTTTCCAACCAAACCCACTAAGATTATAATTTTGTTTTTATTTTTTCCAACCAAACTCACTAATGAAAATGTCAAGATACGTATTTTCAACTTTTCAAAGTAGAGAAGAGGCAATAAGTCTAGAGGTTGGACTCAAACTCTTGAAGCTAATAAATCTCAAGAATAATTATCTCTAAGCTTTTTCGGAAGAGATAATTCGAAAAATAATCTCATGTTTACTTAGCCTTACTCTAATCCTCCATTATAAATAGGTCGACTGATATTCATTTTCACATACACATAGAGAAATCCATATAATCTCCAGAAACCTCGCTTAAAACCCTAGCCAAATTATCCTTCACTTTCTCCATTTCCAAACCTCTTTCAGCTATCTTAAACCGCAAAAACACTCCCGAACCTCAGCCTAAACCATTATCTAATCCCGAGCCTCTGCTCGACTTTTCACCAAAAACTCCAAAATACTCACCTGCGATCGCCAGCCAATCGACACTATCCCGAACCTTCACCTTCTCACTTTTTCTCCTTATTCTCTCAATTCAACCCTTCATCTTTAGCCTAATTCCTTAACCAAACAACTCTACTTCCACGCAAACAATCTTTTCAAGACCCATTAGAGTACAAAAGCCTCTTCGATAGAGTTATTGGTATTGGATCGACATGTAGCAGTTTTGATCTAAATCAATACAACTAACTTCAAGTACCGTTTTGATTTAAAGTATTGATCATATCGATCATACCAATTGGTACAATATTTTTTCTTTAAATTTTTTTTTTAATCTTTTCACCTATTTTATTCTTTTAATCATTTCATAATGCTCTCTCATGATATTTTTATATTTTAATAATTTCATTAAAAAATAATATATGTTTATTAAGTTAGACTATTTAATAATAATTTATTATATATTTTTTAATATTTTTATACTTATTTCATTTATTTGAGATTTAAAAATTTTAAATATTAAATATTTATAATTTTTCAAATTTATATATGCATACACACAAATAAATGTATGTAATGAATATATATATATATATTTTATAAATAAAATATTAGATAATATTGATAAATCCAAAATAGTAAATTGAAATATATAGATTAGTATGGTACCAGAAACACATCCATACAGCTACGTACAACCTTCACCGGAAAACCAGAACCTACCCTCACGATTGTCGATCGGCACCCCCGTCCATCCAACCTTGCCCATTTTACTCCTCTTTCAACCTTTGGCCTAATTCGTCAGCCTTCTTCATCTCGGGTCTCTTAATCACTTATTAAACTACTCAGAATCTCAAAAAGCCTTCCTGATCTTAGCATAGTTCTCCTAAAAATGCCTGAACCCTTTTTCTTGAACTTTTATGGTAATCTAGTCCTCTACAACACCATAATTAGTCTCTATTACCAAAATTCCTCCAATCCATCTAAATAGCTGCTTGAAATTCTTCACAACCATTCTAAAATATTAAAAGCATTCCTTGATCTCAAACCGAACCACCAGAAACACCTGGATTCTATCCTTGTCCAAATGCCGAATTAAAATCCTACCTGTCTCCCTCACCCGATCGACATCCTAGACAGCCGATCGGCTCGTAGCTATTTCCACTTTTGATGCTGCCAATGTTCACCAGGTCATTTGCTGCTGTGTTGCTCACCTGATCATTCCGATGTCTCACCATTCATTTGGACCGGATTAGATCGACCTTGTTCCCTTCAATCACTCCGGATATTGAATCAAACAGATCCGTTAAGGTAAATTCTAAAATCTCTTAGTCATTTCTAGGCCTCTTGTTATTTCCAGAATGAGCATGTGACATCCATTGTTCATGGTCATGCATCATGTAATCTTAACAATGCATGATGATATGTCATTTAGTCATATTTAAGATTTATCTATTATTAAAAACATCATATTTAGGATTTATTTATTATTATAGACGGTGGATATTTTTCAATGTTCTGTTTTAGCTTTCATGGTAACTGCAACTCTTTTCTTACTTGATAGCTTTCTCATTTTTTATGTTTTTAATTAATCTATAAGATGCATAGAAGGCATATAATGATTTCTAATAAGGTGATATTTTAAATTTTTAATAAGTCCAAAACCACGTTTATGTTGATCTTTTACTTGTCAAAAAATCAAGAGAAGTGAGAGAAAAGGAAATAAATAACTATTGTCTTTTTTTTTTTTTTTGGACAGCAGTTCATCAATTCTGGGATTTTAAATGGTCTTGTATGTTTGAATCCTGGAATCTTTATTGTCGGGAGCTTTATTTTTGTGTGTGTCTTAGTAAAATTCCATCTTGTTTTTGTCTTTAGTAGGCCCTAATCTGCTTCACTAATTCATTTTTCATGGGTTAATTTATTATTTTTCTTTAAAAATGAATTTGCCATTTAAATTTGTAATCTTTCTTCTCTGTTTTTGTTTTAAGCAATACCAAGTGGAGCATTAGATTAGAGAACCTTTGTTGTCAAGGATTTGAAGCAAAAATGTACAGAATATTGGAGATTTATTTACAAGCATCCTGCATAATTTCTTTCCTTTTCCCCGTTATCATATCATATCATCTTGTGGCTCTACACTCAGCTGATTCAATTTTTTTATTTTCAGATTTTCGATTTTGCTTGTTCTATGTCTACCAAATTGGCTCTGGAAAGTGAGGAATGGAAAGAAAAGGAAAAAAATTTACTTTGCCTGTTACCTCCATTTGCTTTGCATGCATTATCTCACCAATGATTTTAATACAGTATTCAATCTCACTGTTACCTTTGTTTTTAATCTCAATGGAATTAATCTCACCGTCCATCCAAATGGACCCAGAGTCACTGGAAAGGTCACTATTGGCTGCTTTTGTCACCGCTACAGTACCCAATCTAACTGTCACCTCTGTTTTTAATCTCACCGGAGCTAATCTTACCGTCCACTCAAATAGACCCAGAGTCGCTGGAAAGGTCACTATTGGCTGCTTCTGTCTCTGGCTCTTGTTTATCTGCAACTAGGGGTGTAAACGAGATACCTGTGTTCGCAAGCTACTCGAGTTCGACTCGAAAAAAACTCGAATTCGATTCGGTCATTATCGAGCCGAGCTCGAGCTCGAGCAGCTCGAGCTATCGAGCGAGCCGAGTTCGAGTATCTTAATACCCGATTCGAGCAGCTCGCGAGCCTAATCGAGCTTTTTTTATTTATAATATTTTTATTATTAATTTACTATTTTACCCTTAATATATATATACATACTTAAAAATCCTTAATTCGAGCTCGAGCTCGAGCTCGAGTATATAAACGAGCCTAATCGAGTCGAGCTCGAATAGTTCGATTTTATCTCGAGCCGAGCTCGAGCTTAAAAAATGATACTCGATCGAGTTCGAACCGAGTTTCGAGCCTCGAGTTTCAAATCGAGCTCGAGCTCGAGCTTCTCAGTATTCGAGCTCGGCTCGACTCGATTACAGCCCTATCTGCAACCTCCGTGTTTCATATTCTGTTTGATGTCGGCCGCTTCTTCAACTTTCAGCTGCTTGGCTTGGCATCATGTGTATAATAATTACTGGCTTCTCCATTGACACCCGTGTTCTCTGGTACTACTCTTGCCAGAGAGTTATCAAGGTTTCTTGACATTGCATTTTTCCCTCCGTCTGATGATTTCTGTGTAATTCATATCTTCAGAATTCTGTATAATCTATTTCCAGCTTCCTCAGACCTGTTTCTGTTTCTTCTTTTTCTGCTTTCCCCTCATCAGAAACTGCTCCATCTTCCCTGCTTCTTACAACATCTTTATATTCTTTTGAAAATCTTACGCTTCTCATGCTTTTCACTCCATCAATTTCGGAATTTACATTCTTGTTTAGGAACCTATTCCTAGCAAGAATTCTCCATCTTTTCCCCTTTATTCTGCTTAAATGGCCAAATCTCCCTGGCAATCTTGAAGTTCTAGAATTCTCATCTATTTCCAGTTTCTTCCCACCTTTGTGAGTTCGCTGTAGTTTTTGACTCTCACCTTCTTGATGGGGATTTTTAAGTTTTTCAAGCTGCACTGAAGTGAAGCTACTTTTCTTTTCTTGTTCATCCACGTTATCAATTATATCAGTAGCATTTGCATGATTCTTTTCCCCATCTTTTTTAGAAGTACCTGTATGTTCAGAATATTCATTTTTCATTTCTCTAGCGGCTCCCTCATTTCTGGCATTTTGTCCCAAACTTTCCAGTTTCTGCAGTTGTCCTCCTCCAGTCATGTCCATTTTAACAGTAGTACAACCCTTTTTCTCACTTCCATCTTCAACCCTTTGTCTTCCTTTTGAGAAAAAAAATGGATTTAATTAGTCTCATTTCCATCCTGATATTTTGTTGAATTCTCACCGCCCTTAAATGAAGATTTCATGTACTCGCCCTCCCTCCTCACGGCTGAACTCTGCCATTTCCTTTTGTTCCACACTTACAGGCAAAACTCTAACGGGTGATTTAAGACGGTGCTTCAAGTCATCAATTTCAGCCACCTTTTGCCTCAAAGTTGCTGTTAGAGCTATCACCTGAGGATTTTCATTTCCTGAATCCATGGCTTTATTATCTCGTGGAAGTTTGACCTCGTTTTGCTTCTCCTCCAGTTCAGAAACCATGGTCTTTTGCTCATCTTTAAGGGAATCAATTGTAGATTGCATTTCCTAGAGCCTACGATCAAGCTCCATATTTTGGTTTCTAAGAGAGTATATCTTTTCTTTCGTCTCTTCAGCTTTCCTTTCCTTTTCATTTCTTTGGTGTGTATTCTCTTTCCTTCTGCAATTGAAAAGAATATAACTGTGTTAATATATATTTAGAATCTTAATAGTGTGAAAACGTCTCTTATTGTATTTAACATCTAATGTCATCCACTGTTCAGCTTTCTCTTTGTATTTATATGGACATTTACATCCTTATGTGCAAACAGAAAGCTCAGGGCCTGCCGCTTTCGAGAGTCTGCAATCATGTGACCCGGGTGCTTGCAATAGTGATAATCTTGGACATGTTTCGTTGGCTTGATATGCACCAACAAACAACCGTCCAGGCAAAAGCTATGTTAAGTATTCGTATTTGACATATTCGAATATGGATAAGAAAATATAATTTTTCAAATATATGAAAAAATTTAAAAAAAAATTAAATATACTCTTATTGGACACATACGTGTTATCCGACACTCGTCTCGAATATGAGTAACATAGGGCAAAAGGTAAGGAAGTGTTGTAGGTAAACTTTGGATTTTTTTTTTTGGGGGGATAATTGGTAAACTTTGGAATTATTTGAGTTGTAGGTAAACCAAATGATTAGGTGGAGGAAACTACACATGAAAATGTGAAATTATTAGGTGGAGGAAACTACACATGAAAATGTTGTAGGTAAACCAAATCATGAGTTAACCAAATGACTTCCTAATAATTTCACATTTTCATGTGTATTTTCATGGGCATCATTGACTACAAATTGCCTTTAGGATTTCACAATGCACAAGATATTATGTTTCTTACTAAACATTGTAAACCAAGAGATTTCCTCCATGAATTGCTAAAAGTAATTTTTATTTTCATTTTAAAATGGAGCGGTTTTACCCATTTTTCCCCCTTAAAAAACATAAAAAGAAAAAACGAAAATCCAAAGTTACCCTCTTGGTCTTGGATCTTCAAACTTTTAATCTCTCTTTATATACTAGTGAATCAAAACTTGGTAATCCACTTTTAACCTAAAGAATCTAAAAATCTATATATGAATTTCCTTTTCCTATGAAACTTGATTGTGTTCTAGAATGTCTCTTTCAATTTGCTTGAGACTTTGACAATGAATTAGATCTGTCCAAGGATCGGATTTGAACCGGATTTTTTCCATTCGCACTGACTTGGCCCTACTTAAATTACTGTTTATTCAATAAAAAAATTATTTTTATTTAAATTTAATTATAAAAATATATAATATTAATATAAAAATAATTTTTTTAATATTTTAATATTTATGAACAGTAAATCAGATTTACAAATCGACCCAGTCCATGAACAAGTCTACAATGAATCAAGCCAAAAATCTCAAACTCTTATGAGTTTGAAAAGGCATTTTCATGCTTCCCTCCCTACCTTTTCATAGCAGCAAACTTTTATATTTCAATTAAAATGTTCTTTTCCTATTTCTCCAAAAGGAAAACCATCATGATAATAAAAAAATTACTTAAGAATGAATTCAATTGATAAGTTTTGACGAGGTTGCCGCGTTGCCTTGGACTTGCTTAAACCGACAGTCTCGAGCAAAGTGACCAGGTTTTCCACAGTTGTAACACTGATTGTTTTGACGACGATACCTATTTTCATTTTTGTCTCTTTCTCGAACATGCTGGGCTCCCTCTTGCCGAAAGCTCCTTCCCCCTTGCTTTGACCATGTTTCTTGCCTTCGAAATTTATTTTCTTCCACGCCTGGCTTTGTAGCAACTTTGCTTCTTTTATTAAAGCCTCTTTTATTACTAAAGAGTGCTTTCTCGTCATCTTTTATCGAGACTTTAGACATTTGTTTATCTAAAGTCTCTTGATTGGCTAGGATATTTTCCAACTCAGTTAAAGTTGGTTCTTTGCTCCAACCACGGGTTGCAGTAACAATCCCGTTGTATTCAGGTCGCAAGCCATGGATGATAATTCTTCTCATCCTCGTTTCGGTAATAGCATTTTCTGGATCTAATTTTGAAATTTCCTCACAAAGAGTTTTAACTTTAGAGAAATATTCGCTTACCGACATATTTTGCTGCGAGATTGACAGGAGTTCATTCTCCAATTGTTGGAGCCTAGCATCATTTTTCCTTGCGAACAGCATTGTGAGTGTGTCCCAGGCTTCCTTCGGTGTCTTTGCATCCTTGATGCGTTGTAATAAACCATCCTCAATGGTGACTGATAACACGTACATGGCTTTACCGGCTTTGATCTTCCATTTTCTTAGTTCTCCGGTATAAGTTGGTGGTGTTGAAGCTTCACCGTTAACAATATCCCATAAATCTTGCCCGAGCATGTAATATTGCATCCGGATGCTCCACGTATTGTAATTGTTTTCATTGAGCTTCTCGATGTTGCTAGCGGAATTAGAAATATCTGCCATAGTGTCTTGAGAGTACCCTGCACTTACCTCAAATTTAATTTCACAGTCCCTGACCGTGTACCGGCAGAATTTCCACGTCTCCACGAACTACGATCCTCGATCGTCTTGGTATCGGACCAATAATCTTCACAGTCCCAGACCGTCTTTCTCCGATATGCGTACTCCGGTCCCTGACCGTCTAGCTCTGATACCACTTTGTTGATTTTTGACTCTCGGTACCAATTGTAGTTTTGTGCTACAGTGCCGATTTGCTACAGTAACTTTATCTCGGGATGCTACAATAACTTTATCTCGGGACGCTAC
The DNA here is from genome assembly GCA_030761205.1 of Fremontodendron californicum. Taxonomy (NCBI): domain Eukaryota; kingdom Viridiplantae; phylum Streptophyta; class Magnoliopsida; order Malvales; family Malvaceae; genus Fremontodendron; species Fremontodendron californicum. The sequence goes on along the minus strand of JAULJL010000025.1, from coordinate 5,476,154 downwards.
AGTAACTTTCGAAAAACAACTCTTTTATTAATATGAGAAAAGACCAAATATACACTAGACACACTCTTTTAATATGCACTCACAACTTCACTCTTTTTCTTTCTTTTTCTCTCTACTCACCACACTTCTATCACACAACACACATCTCTATTTATAGCTCTTCAAGTTGGTGTTGTAGCCAACTTAGAATTCTCTAGATAGCTAAGACTTTGATTATTCAATGAAGAAAACTGAAGAGATTTCTGGAACTAGAAGACTAAGGAGAAATTCTAAAGAAAAATCTAGAGAAAGAACAAAGAAGAGAAATCTAGAAAACTTGAGTAGAAGAAAGATAGAGATGATTCTAGAGATAAGAGAGAGGAGTTGGTGTAACTTTCAACATACTTGACAATGGTGCATATATTGGTGATAGAAATTCATGTTAAAACGCACATACACTTCTGTTTGTAATTGGAAAACTAAAACAAATTATATTTATATAAAAGAAAATAATATTATAGCTCACCAAACCAATTACCATAAGTGATATTTTTCTAGCCAAATTAAAAACTGAAGTCAATAGAGCAATTCCATATTACACGAAAAATAAAAATACAGTAGTAAAATTCAATCCAAAATTAAAATACAGTGATACAATTTAATCGAATCAAAATAAAATGTCAAAATACAACCTTCATTTATAGTGCATTGATAAAATTGCCCTTTATGCCTAATTCTAAGTTTGATTAGTATATAGTACTCTTTATTTTACGATATCAATTTGATACAAAAAAAGCCACAGTTTGAGAATAAGGAAAAGAGTTGTAAATACTGAAATTCTAACACCAGACTTGTTGGATGTTATTTTTTTAAAAGTAATTGTATGAACCTATTGAGCTAAACCTTCGATTCCAACTTTTACAACCTCTAGAAGATAGCTGAATTACGTATTTTGTTAATTGATTATTACTAATTAATCACTCTTTAAAATAGTATGTGAACGCAAGCTCATTCTAGAAGTATATATGATCGATAACTTCCTTGAATTTCCCTTCTCCTCATGCATGGCTATCTATCATCATCGTTATTTTCTTTTCTTCTTCTTCTTCTTCTTCTTCTTCTTCTTCTTCTTCTTCTTCTTCTTCTTCTTCTTCTTCTTCTTCTTCTTCTTCTTCTTCTTCTTCTTCTTCACCTTCACCTTCACCTTCAAGCAAAAACAAAGCACAATGCTGTCCCACCAAAAATTCAATAGCTTTGATTTCAAAGCTATGTATAAAAAGTGCTATCTTGTCTTACATGCTTCTTTTTTTTTTTTTCTCGGTTTATATAATTGTCATCATTTTCATGGGTTCAAGAGAAATGGGAAAAGAACCTTTGAGTGGGTTGCTGTTTATTTTGGTTTGTTTTTGAAGACGTAGTCGACTTTTTTGACTGATATTTGAGTATTATTTTCTGCTTGCTTGGTTTTTGAATTTCGCTTTGCCTTCCGTCCTCTTCTTATCTTTGATGACCTTTCTTCCTGCGAAATATTGTTCTCCTCTTAATGCTTTTTGTGTTTAGACTTTAGAGATAAAAGGGCATTGCTGTCTGTCTCACTAATGCAAAACAATTTTGCTAATTGCTCTCTTTAGTCATTACTGTTATGATTTCAAACAAAGTTAACCAAAATTAAGGGCTGGGATGGGCTGGGCTAAAATTAAGGAGCTCCAGAAAGAGCTAATTAAATTTCATTATTCATTTCGAAAATTGAAATCTATAATAATATCAATTGAAGCAAAATCCAAGTTATAAATTAGAAAACATTATCTCATTTATTGTCACTACAGTTTTATACATATTTTTTTAAGGTGTATTAAAAAAATAAAAAAATAAATTTATTTTTAAAAAATAAGATATAAAATCTTTTTTATTTTATTTATGAAATTAAAAAAATTTACTTTCAGTATAACAAAAACAAACTCAAAATTAAAAAAAAAAAAAAAAAAAAAAAACTCAAACTCAGTTTCCATCTCATCCACAAAACTTAGCCTTAACTCTCGATCGCAATTTGACTAAATTTAATGATTATCCTGTAACCTGATCAGTAGTAATATATAGATAAACAAAAAATAAACTACCATATTTATTCACGCTTAACAAAATCAGCTAGCTTTTCTTAATTGTGTGTTTCTTCTCTGACCAAAAAAAATAATACCATATTTATTTATATTTATAATTAAAAACTCAATTAAGATTGCTCAAACACTAAGGATGTGTTTGGATGAGGGATTTGAATGAGCAATTTCATTTCAATCAAGGTTTCAAAAGTCTAAAAAAGAATTTACTTGTTTGGGTAAAAAAACAAAGAATTTCAAAATTTATAAAGAATTTCAAGAGGGGATTTGAGCACTTCAAAGTTTCTTTTGAAGTTCCACCTAAAGATGTGATTTTTCAAAATTTTTCAAAATTTTCTCTCACTTTATTCCAAAATGGCCCACTATAAAATACAAAACTAAAATAACAAATTATCATTTTATTTAATTATGATATATATTTTTTTATTTTTATATTATTAATAATATTTATATACTTTTATGAATATAATGATACCCATAGTGTATATTTTTTTTTTATACATATATGTATTTTTATTTTTAATATCATTATTCCTATTTTATAATTTTTTTTTTTTTATTTCATGAAATTTCAACTGCTTAAAATTTTTTCTAAAAAAAATTATCCAAACAAAACAATTACAAATTCTAACATTTTGAAATGATGTATTTTTAAATGCCTTCATTTTAAATTTCTTCAGAATTTTAAAATTTTTTGTCCAAACACACCCTAAAAGGTGCATTTGGATGAAAAATTTTAAAGTTTAAAAAAAAAAATTAAAATGTTAGTATTTTAAAATTCATCCATTCAAAATATTAGTATTTGTAATTGTATTATTTGGATAAATATTGTTTAAAAAGAAATTTTGAATATTGAAATTTGTTGAGTTAAAAAAATAATTATAATAGAGAAAAAATAATATTAGAGATAAAATAAAAATAATATTGAAAAAAATATGCAATATGAATGTCATTAGATTTGTAAAAATGTATAGATATTACTTGAAAATTAAAAAATAAAATAAATTTGAAATAAATTTTCATAATTATAATTGAAAAAAATAAAAGTTACATAAAAAAATAATAATAAATATTAATATCTTAAAAAAAATTTAAAAATTTATTACCTAACATTTTCCTCGTGTTGTTTATCTGGTAGCGGAAGAGCACGGTCTTTTTATTTTAATATAGCTAAAAAAAATTATTTATCAAAATACCGCTCTTTTCAGATTAGTTCTCAAAATTCGCTTTTTTTTAATCAGTTGGGAAATCGCCAATTTAATTTTTTTTTTTTAAATATCAGTTAGAAAATCGCCATGGACCATAGCGATTTCCCAACTACAATTTTTAAATTTTTTATTTTTTTTCATTGGGAAATCGCCACCCACTCCCCCTTGGGAAATCGCCACCGTATTTTTTTTTTAATTCTTTTAATAAATAATAAAATAAAAATAAAAATAAAAATTATATAATTTTAAATTTTAAAAAATAAAGATTTAATAATTTTAATATATAATTTTTATCCTATGGTGGTAGAAGTGTCCATGGGCCAGGCCGGGCTCATGTATGGTATCAACACCACATTTGCTTACCCAAGCCACGGTGGCAATTTTTCAATCTTTATTTATTTTTTTTTTAATTTCATAAAATAATAAAAATTATATAATTTTTAATTTTAAAAAATAAAAATATAACAATTTATCAAAAATTAAAAAATTATATTCGTAATTAGACCTGTTCATGGGCCGGGCCGCGACCCGAAATTTTTTCCCTTGCCCAAGCCCATTTCGAGTCGTGCCGGCCCGAAAGCCCATTTCACTATTAAAAATATATTTTTATATATTTTATAATTTTTTGAATTTTGTTATTTAAATTTTTTTAAATTAAAAATTATATAATTTTTATTTAAAATTTATTATTTAATAAAATTACAAAAACACTTGTCCAAGTCCAGACTAATACGACACTCTGGTTGGCCTTTCTCTCGGAGGTCTATTTATTACGAATACAAGTTGAAAGAATTCGATTGACATTACGGATAGACCTGCTCATGGGCTGGGCAGCTCGTCCGGCCAGGCCCGGATCACTATTTATATATTAAAATAATTAAATTCAGGCCCACGAGCCGGGCCTTGGCAAGAAAATTAAAAAATTTCAGGTCGCGGGCCCGGCCCATGACTCATTAAAAAACTAAACTAACCTTAACTCTTAACCGTAATGATTAATCACTAACTTGACAGGTAACATTGTAAGATACATTATCAGTATAAACCTATGCATTGACAATACATCTAATATAAATCCAATATCATATTTTCCAAAATTCGGTGGCTTCTGTCACTGTTGACCGGCGTCTTTTTCGATGCAAATTTTACCATAAATCGGTCTTAACCTTCTTTTTTTCAATTTTCATTTAATTTTTCTTAAATCAATTCTTAGAAGCCTAAATAAAAAATTAAAGCCAGCAAAAAATCTCAAAAATCACTTCCTCCCGACGCTCAAATGGTCATGATTTTATAATATGTTATTCTTTCTTCCTCCCATCGAAATTAAAGTTTCAAAGCCTCGTACAGTCAAATAATTCAAAATTCTAGGAGAGAGAAAATTTCTCTCTCCTTTTCTTTGACCAAACATGCTCTGTGAAAAATGTCTATTTTCTATAGTGATAAATTAATGTAAAATATATTTTTTGATTTGGTTAACGGACTGTTAAAAATTATTTAATTATCATTTCAAAATTTTTTTATATTTAATATATTATTTTTACTGAATTTAAAAATAATAATAATACATTAATTATATTTTTTTTATATAAATATCGCATTTAATACATTTCCTTGTATTCTTTTATCCAAGAAACACACCAACAGTTAGAAACTAACTGAGTGTAAAATATTTTTAGAAAAATGTCAATTGTCTCTAGTGATATTAGTTAAAATAATATTTAAAGAAAAACTAAAATGCAATTAATAAAATGTTTTCTATTGAATTTAACAAAAATAGTATATTAAATGTAAAAACCTTTTTTAAATAATAATTAAATATTTTTAACTAGTGCCTATAAATAATTATTAATCAATCTATACCTTTAATTCCACCTAAATTTAACTTTTTCTTTCTAATTATCAAATACCAACCGACAGATTGTGGTAATTAGGCCCTAATTATCACTATAATTATAAGACAAAAAGAAAAATCAGCTGGGGCCTACGCTGGGTCGTCCATAGAGGTGGCAAAATGAACCCGAATTTGAAAATTCGTCACGAAAAACCCGAATCCGAACCCATCCAAACCCGATTTGATCAAAAAGTCAAAAACCCTAACCCGAAAAAACCTAAACCCGAAATGGTCCGAGCCCGAAAGAGCCCGAACCGGAAAAGATCCGAACCCGAAATTACCCGAACCCGAAAAACCCAAACCCGAAAATACCTGAGCCCGACCCAAACCCGAACTCAAATTTAATACTAAAAATAAAAATTATCAAATTGTTAATTAAATAATTTTTTTATAAAGCAAGAACTTTATTTATCAATTTTATTCTCATATCTTTTTTAATAATTTAATTAAAATTTAATTTATATTATATATATATGATAAAATAATAATTTTATCAAAAATAAAATTATATTTTGTACTTATAACTTTAATATCTCATATCTTGATGAATCCACTATCTAAAAATTCTAAACTCATGAAAATTTTAAAAATGTAAATTTTTTTGACATAAAATATTACTTGTCCTTTATTTATGTTATTTTAAGAGCACCCTTATAATAGTATAATAGTATTTCTATATATTAAAATTAATTAATAGCAATTCATTCATTTTAACTTATCTCTAGTATAATAGTATTTCTTATATTAAAAAATAGATAAAAACTACTTTTAAAAAAATATATATATGTTGCTCTTTGCAACATATATATAGTTTTTTTAGGCATATTATTAAATTAAATTATTAACACCATATTCACTTGTCCAAGCAAGGACCGATCTGAAATATAGGCCTGAAATTCTATCCAAACCCGTCCATATTTGTAAATGGGTAGTCCAAACCTCTTTAGGCGTCAAAGTTGAATGTTAGGGTTCGTCTCTAAAAATCTCTTATTTTGTAGTGAATATAATAATGTATTTACATGTTGAAATTCGAGTTCATAAAATCAATTATTTTAAATATTAATATGATTAATTTATAATATATCATATTTTTTATAATATATTATTTTAATATTTTATTTTATATAAAAAAATAATTTTATATTCTTTTGCTGCTAACAAATATTGATTTTAATAAATAAATATAATTAAAAATATCATATTATAATAAAAGATTATTTTTAAAAATAATAATAAAATAATAAAAGTATTTTTAAAAGTAAATATTTAAATTATGTAAAAATGATTACATCTAACATAAAATAAAAATGATGTAAAACAAACCCGAACCCAAATCCGACTGGACCCGAACCCGAACGGATCCGAATCCGGACGGATCCGAACCCGAACAAACCCGAATTCAAATGGACTCAAACCCAATTAAACCCGAACCTGTCCGAACCCGCTTAATTGCCACTTTTAGTCGTCCAAAAGGATAATAATCTCAAGGCCCATAGTGACATGGGTACCTCTACTGACTTACCTTAAACAAGAAACATTAGATTCATCTTACGTGCATTTCGAAAATAAACTTTTTATTATATTAAATCGATGATCATAAAATATATGTTAAAATCGTTCAAAATAAATTAAATTCAGATAAAATTTAAAGATACTTGACCATTTTATTAAAAAAATATTAAATTATAATGTTGTCTGAAACATAGACATGTTTATGAGTTTATTCCAAAATGTTTTAACTTTCTTACCCAAGTTCAGTCCGGGTTGAGCCCGGACCAGTTCGAAAGTTCGGATTATTATTTAAAAAACATTAAAATATTAATAATATTTTTTATTAATAAATAAGAATTTGGACCGGCTCGTCCTCAATTGAAAAAAAAAATATATATCCAAACTCTACTCGTGTATCGAGTCGAGCCTGGCCCTTGAACAATCTACAGTGCAACATGAAAACTTTTTTTTTCTCTTTAATTGTATTTAATTATGTTGTTCAGGTAAAGAATGTATTTAGATTTTCTAACACACTCACTGGATTGAAATGTTAATACCAATCCTAAGAAATCAGTATTCTCTCATTAATTAATTAATTTATGCTATTTTCTTTGGTGGGCTCTGCATTGTGTATAGTCTTTCTCTGTTTTATTGTGGGCTGCCTTCCAATTCATATCTGAACTTAATATTCTTTATTCCAGTTCTAACTTCTAAGGAACACTTTCTAATTCTCTTTTTAATCTTCCATAATTTTCAAATCATTTTGCTTTTAGGTATGGTTGGACGTTGGAGATCTGCATGATTTTTTTTTCTTATTTTTTATTTAAATATGAATATAATAATATAAAAAATATTTTAAATAAAATTAATTAAATCCAAAAAAACATATTAAATATGAATACTTTATACAAAATTATATAAAAAATAAAAAAATTTATATATGGTATTTATATTATTTGCATTTATATATCTTTATTTAAGACATTTTCATAAGATCCAATTTTTGAATTTTTTTTAATTGATTTCATGAGTCCAAAATTTGAAATAAAAGATGAATTAAACATACGGACATATACTAGTGTCCGATATCGATACTCGAGTCAATGTAACATATTTGTGAAGATATCTCCTAGGAGAAACAAAAGAAGCAAATTTCCCAATAAGATTCCAGCTTAGCTGCGAAATAAAATGTTGGGATGAGCTGAAAACGAGAAAGTATTACTGTTGTGAGACCTTTCCATGATTCCAGCTTCAACAATTTTACTAGTGGAATGTATCTCCCAAGAAGATGCCATACATTATACATTGCTATCAAAACAAGAGCATACTTGAAATGTCACGAAATTCACGAATAATTCTGGTGTAAGTAATATACACGCTTAGATAATGAATTGAGAATTACTAGGAGCATTTTATATATGACACTAGCTAGGCAGAAGGACTTACATTTTGGGGAAATGTTTGGATGCCAGCAGCAGTCAGGTCAGCTGCAAAAGTTTTAGATCCTTAGAAGACTGCCTTTGAGCGATAGTAGTTCACAATGGCTAGTTTTGGAAATTCATATGCATAGATAAGTACATAGAGAAGCTCAAAAAATGTAGAGATGGCAAACAATAGAACTGCACTAGGGTGGGGCCTACTTAAATTACGGTCTTACCCTATTTTTGATCGTATCTCGTTTATCATGATTGTAGATGTGATGAACGCTATCGTAATTGTAGACACCCGTTTTTAGCTCGGACTCATAGTCCGATTCTCGGGTTGGTTATTAATCCGAACATTTTCACATTTTTTTAATTATTATTTATTTATATTATTTATCATTATTTTGTTTTGTTTTATTATTATTATTATTATTTTTTATTTTTTTCTTTCTTTCCTTTTGTTCGTTTCTGCCAGTTTTCTCCCACCAGTGTGTTTCTCGGAATGCTCGGCCTCCACTCAGAAATGGGAGACAAATTTTGTCTCCCACCACCGAAAGGAAGGGAATTGATTTCCCTTAAATCTGGCCATCCGGATTTGGATGGAGGATGGTGGATTTCTCTGATAAAAACACAAGCAAAAAATCACAACGAGGGGAAGGGGATTCAGCAGATTCGACAGAGGGGGAGCCAAACCAAAAAAATACACAATCAAGAGGAGGGAAATTGGACAGAGGGCGGTAATCAAACAAAAAACAAACAAAAAATAATCAAAGATTTATACACCAGCTGAGAGTTAGGTTTTTCTTTTTTTTGGATTCTAACGTTGGAAACTTAGAGGCGGACTAGGGAAGGGTCGTATGAAGATCCGGTGACCATCCGACGCTTGTCGGAATAGATCGAGAGTTTGGAAGTTTGAAAGTTCAAGCCTAGATCTAGGCTTTCTCGAGCCAATTTTGGGAAAACTAACTAGATATTGGGGTAGAGGAGATCAAAACGAGCATTTTGGGTGAATTTGGGAAAATTCTGGGTTTTTTGCCGGCGATGAACGGCGGCCAGCGGCGGAGGCGCGGTGGTGATTGACCGAATTCTGGGTATGTGTTCTTGGCTAATTCATGGAGGGAGAGAGAGAGAGACAGTTGGAGGTTTTTTTATGGAGGAAGGTAAAAATGAAAGATTTTTTTTTTAAACACTCTCCCCGGGCTGGGTCGTGCGGATCCGTGTGTCGACCCGCGCAGGATCCGCGCGGGTCGCGCAGGGTCCGCACGTCGACCCGTGCGAGTCACTTCCTTGACCCAACCTGTATGTTCTTTTTCTTTCTTTCTTTTGTTTGTTTGTTTGTTTTTATTTATTTTGTATTTATTTATTTATTCATTATTTATTTTGTTATTTATTTATTGTTGCTTATTTTGTTTCGTTTATTTATTTTGATTTTTTAATTAATCTTTATTTATGTGTAAATTATTTTATGAGTTGAATTTTTTATTGTTATGTTTGTTAATTAAAACATGTAAATAAATTTACTTAGATTTTATTTTTATAATATGTTTTCTTTATAATTTTCAATAATTAATCAAGGAAATAAATCAAGAATTTTTCGATGATGGAATTCGAGGAAGTCGCAAACGGTTGACTTCTAAAATTTTCCTAGGTGAGAAAAATCCTTTTAAATTCCAACAACACGATAGAGAATTTAATTGGAAATTTCAATATAATAAATCAAGATTTATTTTATTAGTTATTAATAATTTTTAATATAAAAATAATAAAATAATTTTTAATTAAGGAAATAAATCAAGATTTTTCCGATTATGGAATTCGAGGAAGTTGCGAACGGTCGACTTCTGAAATTTCCTAGGTGAGAAAAATCTTACTAAATTCCACCAGCATGATGGAGAATTTAGTTAGAAATTTCAATACAATAAATCAAGATTTATTTGATTTGATAATTAATGATAAAAAATAATTAGGAATTAAATGTATAAAAATAGAGAATAAATCGAGATCTTTCCGACGACGGAGCCTCTTTAGGAGAGCAAATGGTTTCTCTTAAATACTCTTGAGGTGAGAAGATTTTCCTTAGAATTCCACCAGCATGATAGAGAATTTCTCAAAAAAATTTCTAACATTTAAATATTAAACTAAGAAACAAAAGACCATTAAATTTAAGGACCTATAGGATAACATTAGGTTAACTAGGTATTATCTCTGGATAGGCGTCGTGCGGGTGCTAATCCTTCCCCACGCGTAACCGTACTCCCGAACCTAGTTCTGAACGTAGACCAAGACCTATTTTTTTTTTAAAAGTACCTTAGTCGAGCTTAGGATCACTTTAGAAATGATGGATTCATGTAGGTGACTAATCACACCTAACAAAGATGATTAGTGGCGACTCCATTGTTTGCGTCTGGCATGTCGAATTCGCGTTTAGCACGTTATGACAGTTTGGCGACTCCACTGGGGAAATTAGAGAGTCGAGCCATAGTTAGCCTTGTGATTACTTTAGGTCCTAATGAATGATCTTAATTTGCATTTGTTTTATTTTTGTGGTTATTTTTGTGTGTTTATTATTGACGTTCTTATTTTAATTCCATGATTGGGCCATTTAAGTTTGAATTAAAGGTTGTTCATTCCTTCTCACACACAACACATGCATGTGCATAACATAAGTCCTCTACCCGGGCTCATCCTTTTAGGAGGGGGTAAAGTAACTACGCTTTCGTGAGGTGATAACCTTCGTATAAGCTAGCGAAACACTCTCAGGGTGTAAAGTACCAAAGTTTTCGTGAGGTGATAACCTCCGCAGCAACGTGGGAAATACAACCACTCAAATTGAACCCTTTCCGTTTGAAACCTGTAGTGGGTGAGGATCGAGGTGCCTTACTAGTCCGCGTGGACGACAATGAAGAGCAATTTGGGGACCTTCTTAGATTTGTTAAATATCTCGAACCCAGCATATAGACAAGACTTAAGAGGCCAACTTTAAGATAGAGCCATCTCAACCATTACATAGAGAATAACCCAATTCAAGACACATGAAGGATTGTTCTTGCCTTTTTCTCACATCATTGTGTTATAATATTTTATGAAATTCAGTTGTGTTTTAATTTTTCCTAGTCCATTTGCATTGATAGAATAATATTTTGCTCACCCATAATCTATGCACATATTCGTTCATAATGCTCATGCATCACATAAGAAAAAAGAGCATTCATATTTCATTAATTCATTATGCTCATGTATTCATCACCTAAAAAAGAATGACTTGGAAAATAAATTCAAGAGACACGGGTGATCAAGTAGAAGTACTAATCAATGCTTGAGAGAAAAATATTGAAGAGGGACATGACATTTGGGGCAATCTCCAATGATATTGGAATGAATGGATTCTTAATGGAAGCTTCAATTCTTGTGCATCATATCAATTTGTAAATGTGCATTTGATTTCTTTCAAATCTCTTTTTATAGGATCCTTGAAAAATGAAAGATGAAAAAAAGGCCCCATATAGCTTATTTCCATGATTTTAAACAAATTTTGTCCTTCTTAAAATAAGAAAGAATTTTTGTACAATGAAAATTGTTGAGGATTTCTAAGGAACTGGAGATTAGTACAAGCCAATTCTAACAAACATTTCATGTTAGAAACCATTCAAAAGATTGATTCCTTTGATAGGTAGAAGTACATGAAAATTCCTCCATTCGGCATGAATTCCAAAAGGATAATGTTCTTCATCTGGGCTTTGAACAATAAAATGGTTGATTAATTTACAAAACATTTTTTGAAAAACCAATGCATGAGGCACTCTCTTGAAAGAATCTGAATTTTGGTAATTCGATAAGTGTCATGATTATCCAGAGCTTCAAACACTTTGCTTCTAAATTTCTCCACCATACCTGAACCTTTTCCTTTCCAAATGTTGTCCCTTACTTGCATATGGGGCAACATTATCGGAAAACCATATTTTTTAGCATCTGTAAATATCCGAGCAATATCCAATTTCTTCGCCCACATCTTGGGGCAAGACTACCAAGAAGCTAAATCGCCCAAATGTTTATGCAAACTTTTTCCTTTGTGATTGAATAGAAATTGCATCGACATCTTGAAAAAAAAAATTGGGTTGAGCTTTCACTTGGATGGCACATTGAAGTGAAAAAAAAAACTGGGTTGAGCCTTCACTTGGAGGGCACATTGAGGTAATGAAATTTACATGAGTTGCGAAAAAAAAATTGATTGTGATATCATGCATGAGAGATATTTAAACAATTCTAAAAGAAAAATGAAATTTTGATTATTTATTTCCCTGAGGATTGCTTTTCAATGAAAGTATTCATGCTTGATATGAGAAATGGCCATCTTTCATATTCCTTTCACAAAAAAGAATTTACCCTTTGCTACCACTTTTGAGCCTATTAAATTCTTTTTTGAATGAACCCTAACCAAATATCACCCTCCACACTGGGGGCCAAGTGTGAAGAAAGATCATGTAAGTGATTGGATCTTATTTTTAAGCTTTGAAAAAGAATGCATTGTACTATTGGGGCAAATGCTAAAATGGATTGAGTTCCAAAATTTTGAACTCACTTTTTGGTAGAAAAGTCTGGAGAAAGAAAAAAAAAAAGAAAAAAAAAGCAAAAAGAAAAAAGGAAGAATGAGAAAATAAAGATGTGAAAGGTTTTGAGAAGTTTGAAATGATGAAATCCTTATGAAAAGAAATGATCCTTGGTTTAATCACCTTTAAACACATTTTTGTGCATGATTATCCATTCTTTCTGAAACCTAAACCCTGGCCTACATTACGTACTTTAAAAGTCCAATTTGATCAAGTATGAATGTTTAAGTTGAAGAGTTTTTCCCCTTGGATTTAACTTTTTCGAATTGTCATCTTGTTTTTAAAGAAGTTTGAATTCTCAAATGCATGGTAGAACAAAGAAAAAATGAATGAAGCTCTAGGGTGAAAACCCAAAAAAAGGGCAATCTAGAGCAAAGATTGGAAATATGAAAGCAACTCCAGAAAATTTGTGCAAGATTATGCAAATGCTTCAACAAAGAACATCGAAGGAATTGTGCCTTGAGCCAACCAGTGTGCATTAAACACTTTTGAGAAAGCTAAATAAGCCAAACACTGTTTGGATGGCTTATTCCGAATTGAAAAATTCTTTCCCTTTCTTTTGCAAATTCTGAACCCGTCGTAGATAGTCTTGACATTTGTTGAAATGCTATAAATCAAGAAACTAAGATAGAGTGCTTAATGAATTGTGTTTTCAAAACAAATCCTTTTGTGAAAACCTTATTTTTATTGTGAGTTCAGATGAAGAAACATTGGTCTTCCCTTATATGACGAAGTCTATCTTGATGACCAAAACCTTGATAGATTGAGAAACCAAATTCTTGAAAGAGCCAAATTGTTGATTCACCTTGGAAGTAATCACCAGTTTTTTTTTAGAGATTCAAAATTGCATGTTCCTTAAGAAAATGGAGATTTGATTTTTGAACATTGAAAATAGTAATGTGGGGCAATTTTCGTTTACCATGGGGGCATTATTGAAAGAAAAAAAAGGGGCTTTTTGGACAAACTCTTTCTTTTCAAAGAATTTTCAAAACTAAAACCTGAAAAACATTCAGATTTGGAATGATGCATATTTAAAGCTTGAACCAAGAGTGATAGTTCTGGAAAATGAAAAGATACAAACACTTGGGCTCCTAAGCTGAGAATATACACTTTGAGAAAGGGGCAAATGTTGCAATTGAGGATTGAATTGGCAAAGGACTAGTCCAGTGGATGAAAGTTGTTAGCAAGTTCTAAAGCCATGGAAATGATAAGAAGATGAAATAATGAGCTTGAGAATCCTTGTTACCACCATTTAAGGTACATGATTTGTGGAGCATTTGTATTTCACGCATTACATTGTATTCATGACATCCGTTACATGTCATGCATTACATGGTATTCATGACAATCATGACACCTGTATGTCACGCATTGCATTCATGTCATTCATCGCATGCATATAAGAAAGATTCTAGTTTGAATTTTTAAAATTTGAAATGATTTTTTGAATCTCAGTTTGAAAGATTTTTTATAGTAAAATGTTTTAATTTCAGTTAAGGATATTTTTAAGAAAAATTGCAAGATAAACTTTTTCGAAAATCAGATGAGATTTTAACCTCTCTTGAGGAGTATTTTTAATAGATGAAATTTTCAAAGCCTCCAGGTGTAATTTCAAAACCTTCGGGTATCCTTTCAAAAGCCTCTAGGTATAATTTTAAAACCTCTGGGTATCATCTTAAAATCTCTGGGTATTGTCTTTAAAACCTCAGGGTATCATTTCAAAACCTCCAAGTATTATTTCAAAAACTTCCGAGATCATTTCAAAACCTCCGAGAGTCTTTTAAAAACCTCCGGGTATCATTTCAAAACCTCCGAGTATCTTTTCAAACCTCCGGATATCTTTTCAAAAACCTCCGGGTATCATTTCAAAACCTCCGGGTATCTTTTCAAACCTCCGTATATCTTTTCAAAACCTTCGGGTATCATTTCAAAACCTCCGGGTATCTTTTCAAAACCTCCGGGTATCTTTTCGAAACCTCCGAGCATCATTTCAAAAACCTTCGGGTATCATTTCAAAGCCTTAGGGTATCATTACAAATTTTCGGGTACAAAATTTAAAGCCTCCGGGTATAATCTCAAAGCCTCTGTGTATAATTTCAAAGCCTCCGGGTATAATTTCAAAGCCTCCGAGTGTAATTTCAAAGCCTCCGGGTGTAATTTCAAAGCCTCCGATTATAATTTCAAAACCTCCGGGTACAACTTATAAAGCCTCTGGGTATAATCTCAAAACCTCCAGGAATATTTTTTTAAAACCTCAGGGTATCGTTTGTCAAAACCTCCGGGTATCATTTTCATCGTTTGGAAAAATTTAAAGTTTATGCCTCGTCGGGAGGAGCACTTTCATCGTTTGGAAAAATTTAAAGTTTATGCCTCGTCGGGAGGAGCACTTTCATCGTTTGAAAAAAATTAAAGTTTATGCCTCGTTGGGAGAGTATTTCTAAAAGAGTCAATGATCAGAGTGATGTCTAAAGGATGGTGTCTACGTCTTTGTACACTTCCTGTTTCACAACAAGTGCACAAAGAGGGGCAACTGTAGACACCCGTTTTTAGCTCGGGCTCATAGTTCGATTCTCGGGTTGGTTATTAATCCTAACATTTTCATATTTTTTTAATTATTTATATAATTTATCATTATTTTGTTTTATTATTATTATTATTATTTCTTTCTTTCCTTTTGTCCGTTTCTGCCAGTTTTCTCCCACCATTGTGTTTCTCGGGATGCTCGGCCTCCACTCAGAAGTGGGAGACAAATTTTGTCTCCCTCCATCGAAAGCCACCAAAAACAAGGGAATTGATTTTCGTAAAATCTGGCCATCCGGATTTGGCTGGAGGATGGTGGATTTCTCTGATAAAAAAAAAGCAAAAAATCACAACGAGTGGAGGGGGATTCGGTAAAGGGGTAGCCAAACCAAAAAAAATAACACAAACAAGATGGGGGAAATCGGACAGAGGGCGGTAATCAAACCAAAAACAAAAAAAAAATCAAAGATTTTGAATACACCATCTAAGGGTTAGGTTTTTCTTTTTTTGGATTCTAACGTTGGAAACTTAGAGGCGGACTAGAGAAGGGTCGTATGAAGATCTGGTGACCATCCAACGCTTGTCGGAGGAGATCGAGAGTTTGGAAGTTCGAAATTTCAAGCCTAGATCTAGGCTTTCTCGAGCCAATTTTGGGAAAACTAACTAGATATCGGGGTAGAGGAGATCAAAACGAGCATTTTGGGTGAATTTGGGAAAATTTTGGGTTTGTTGCCGGCGGTGAACGGCGGCGATGAGCGGTAGAGGCACGGTGGTGGTTGGTCGGATTCTGGATATATGTTCTTGGCTGATTCATGAAGGGAGAGAGAGAGAGTTGGAGGTTTTTTTGTGGAGGAAGGTAAAAATGAAAAAAAAAATCTTTTGTTTTTTAAACACTCTCCTCGGGTCGGGTCGCGCGGATCCGTACGTCGACCCGCTCAGGATTCGCGTGGTGACCTTCGTGGGTCGTGCAGGATCCACGCGTCGACCCACGCAGGTCACCTCTTGGACCCGTCTCGTATGTTCTTTTTCTTTTGTTTGTTTGTTTGTTTGTTTTTATTTATTGTTGCTTATTTTGTTTCGTTAATCTTTATTTATGTGTGAATTATTTTATGAGCTGAATTTTTTATTGTTATGTTTGTTAATTAAAACATGTAAATAAATTTAATTATATTTTATTTTTATAATATGTTTTCTTTATAATTTTCAATAATTAATCAAGGAAATAAATCAAGATTTTTTCCGATGATGGAATTCGAGGAAGTCGCAAATGGTTGACTTCTAAAATTTTCCTATGTGAGAAAAATCCTTTTAAATTCCACCAGCACGATGGAGAACTTAAATGAAAATTTCAATATAATAAATCAAGATTTATTTTATTGGTTATTAATAATTTTTAATATAAAAATAATAAAACAATTTTTAATCAAAGAAATAAATCAAGATTTTTCCGATGATGAAATTCGAGGAAGTCGCGAACGGTCGACTTCTAAAATTTCCTAGGTGAGAAAAATCTTACTAAATTCCACCAGCACGATGGAGAATTTAGTTAGAAATTTCAATACAATAAATCAAGATTTATTTGATTTGATAATTAATGATAAAAAATAATTAGGAATTAAATGTATTAAATCGAGAATAAATCAAGATCTTTTCGACGACGGAGCCTCTTCGGGAGAGCAAATGGTTTATCTTGAATACTCTTGAGGTGAGGAACTTTTCCTTAGAATTCCACCAACATGATGGAGAATTTCTCGAATTTTTTTTTAATATTTAAATATTAAACTAAGAAACAAAAGACCATTAAATTTAAGGAACTACAGGATAACATTAGGCTAACTATGTACTATCTCTGGATAGGCTTTGTGGGGATGCTAATCCTTCCCCACGCGTAATGTACTCCCGAATCTAGTTCTGAACGCAAACCAGGACCTATTTTTTTTAAAGCACCTTAGTCAAGCTTAGGATCACTTTAGAAATGATAGATTCATGTAGGTGACTAATCACACCTAACAAAGATGATTAGTGGCGACTCCATTGTTTGCGTCTAGCATGCCGAATTCGTGTTTGACACGTTATGACTGTAATTATTCTCTTAGTAGGAAGCATTTTAAACATTAAAAAATTACTCATCATATATAGTCGCAACATCAATGGTTCATGGAAATAGAATTATGCAAAATCACACATAAGGAACAAGTAAGGGACACTAATGACTTGCAAGTTGATTAATTGTCAAGCTTAATTAAAATTTCAGATCTTTAGCCTTTAATTAATAATAATACAAACAAAAATTCAACAGCAAAGAGGGATGTTTTTTTTTTTTCTCTTCTTTTGTGATAGGGCATAAAAGATAAGGCAATTAGAACTAGGGATGGCAATGGAGCAGGGCAGGGGCGGATTTTGCAATATTCGCTTTCGCCCCGCCAATGGACTACTCTGCCCTTCGTCCCGCTCTGCCGTGGATGTTGAAATTTCAATACCACTACCACTTCCATGGATATCGGTTACATTCATAACCGCCCCACCCCACTCCACCTCATCCGATATTTATTAATTATTTCTAATTTCTTTCAAATAATAAAGCTCTCTTATGCAAGTATAGTTATTATATATTTTGATATTCATTTACAATGTACTTGATTAACATTTTTACATTATATTTGCTACATATGCTGAGCTTCTTAGTAATCAACTATAACTAAGACCAACAAATTATCTTATGACTTCTGAAGGAGGTCTTTGCAAGCCAATTGATTGGGAAAACTGATTGTCCGGCCAGCTCAACAAGTGTAGTTTTATCCCTGCCAATTCAGTTGTAACTTGTAAATTGTATTAACCAAGCCAAGCATGATATACTGCTTCTTTCATACTACTATCAATATTTGCCGTTGAAAGATAAAGATATTCACTGCAAATGATTCAAAGATAAAGATAAGTAAAATAAACTTCATTCTCCCTTTTACTCAAAGACAAAGATCCCTTTAATAAAGATAAATGATTCAAAGACAAAGATCCCTTTAATAAAAGCATGAAGATATAGTAATACTTTATTAGTAAGCATGAAGATATAGTAATACTTTATTAGTTTAGGTGCAGACCTATTGTTTAACGGTCAGATCCAAATGTGGTAAAGAGAAGTCCTTAATTTCACCGAAGAAATATTCTTCCCAGGGTGCAATCAATAAGATACCTTCTCCATCCTTGTTTTCCCGTCGCCGTATATACTGCTCTCAGTCAGAAGGAATACCCAGCTGGTAATAGTAAATAATTTCATACATGTTATATTATTAAAAGAAAAAAGGTCTACATAAACAAAAATAAGGTATGTATTTCATAACCAGAATGTTTCTTTAATTTCCATAGCTACATAAACCATATAGGTAATTCAAGAGCTGCAAGATTTCTTGACATGGAAGGACACCACCAAATCAAACTTTTTTTTCTTAAAAAAAAAAAAAAAGTAAATAATAAATTAAATATAGTAAAATCCATAACTTACTGCAATTTTTGAACCGACTGGAGTGATATTCTCCTTCTTCTGTCAAATGGGTAAACAAAATTTGAAGGGAAAAGGTTCAATGTGATATGGTGAAGAAGAGGCAGAACGGAGGCTGCTATTGTTGGTTGGAAAGAAAAGGAGAAAGTATTAGGTTAGGTTTTTAGAAGCAAGAATACTGCAACTGCTCCATTCCCGCCTTTCAAATAAAAAAAACCGCACCGTCTCATCCCGCATCCATTGTTCAAAAAAAAAAAAAACTCTCATTCGGATCGGTTCGAAATCAATCGTGCGATTCGGGTTTTGCCATCCCTAATTAGAACATACTGGCTCCTTTGCAAAGACCATCTTGTGAATTTTCAAATGCTGCTTTTGTGATTAACCTCAAAGCAGAGGTTATAGCCCCTAAAGCAGCCAAACTGCATAGTAAGTCCTCCTTCTAGTGTTTATTTTTTGCCCCATAGTAAGCCAGTATTGCAAGTGTTCCAAGTGCAAATGGCTGATAAACGAGAGTAAGGACCCTTGATGGGTGATAATGCTGCACTAGGGAAAAGAAACTCGGTTAAATGACGAAAGCAATTATAATTATAACTACATATTTTCAGCTAATAAAAAAAAGGTAACTTTGGAGATTGGAAGTATTCTGCAAGATAAAGTAGCATGAGTTGCAAAAATTTATAGAATTTGACAGCTCGATGGAAGAAATATAATGCATTATGAACATGAAGATTACATTTAAGAAAAAAGTAATAATCATACATCACCAGCCAAGAATCAGGATATAATCAGGCAGTTTGCAATCAATCTATAAACTTTGAAGTGAGAGGAAATCCCTCGTTCGAAAGAAAAATTTGCAGGCAGATTGACAAAGTGCTTGGTGCCCTTGCTTTTTGTTACTAAGGTCTCCCAATTTATGAATTGAATGGAAGTCAGAAGACATTGGTCATTGTCTCATTGACATAGTTTTCAAATGACATGCTATATTTAAAGCTTGTTTAATGTCGATGATTTTTTTCATGAGCTAGAACTTAGAAGCGTAAATTTGACTGTTTCGCTACAGAATACAGAGTGATACAGAGTGGCAACAAAGTCTGTTCAACCCACATAATTGAAGTTTCTTTATTGCAGACTGAAACAAAATCAGGTGCAAATTGTTCTAGGCGTGCATTTATATAATGTTATGTTACACGGACTGCGGTGAGTGTTGAGTCTGTATTCAATACGGGTATACTTATTTTTTAAAATTTTTTTATGTATTTGAAGGATCATACCCCGTACTCATATCAAAATATGTATAAAACACAAGTGTTAAATACGGATATTTTAGAGAAAATAAAGAGTCGAGATAATATAGATGTCAGGCCATCAAAATACCACAACCATTCGAAAAGCCAGCACAAAAATGTAAAATTAGGATAATATCAAAATTACTGGGAAGTGGGAACAAATAACCGTAGTAATCTTCTATTGTCAGCAATCAGCATGCTCACGGAAAGAGGCAGCCATTTCCAAGAAGCAAACACCATTGCTGCATAATTTCCCAATGTCACAGCAAACAAAATCAGATTCAATGGAGTTTCTCATCCTGCAAATTTTCTTAGTTAAGAGGAATTTTTTTTGAATGATAAACCACAAGTATTTGAGAAGCCTCCAGGATGTGAAGTGTGAACAAACTTTTATAAATCATTCTTATTTAACAAATCGTTCAAATTTCAAAGGGACGAAAATGAAAAATGACAAGAAAGGAAAGCAAATATTTTTATACTTCATCTTTTAACAAAGTTCCAAAGGCCCATTAATTCTGAGATAAATTCTAAACACAATTCGAGCCTAGCCTGCTAGAGAAGTTGGCCTATTGGGCTCTTCTTCGGCCTTAATATATACAGCCAGTCAAGACTTTGGTCCAATCACCTAGCCGCCCCTTCCTAAGCCACCCAAAATATTGAACATTTTTTCTAATGAGGAAAATGGTACATAATAATTTTGTTTTGTTGTCATATATATATATATATATATTTTTGTTTATATAGGTATTTTATATAATAAAATAAAAGCAAATGGTAAAATTTACAGTAATATTTGTTGAAAATTGAATAAAAGGTTATCATAAAAATAGGAGGTAAGCATTTGATCGATTCTAAAATTCTAAAAACCGAATAAATCAAATAAACTTGAAGAACAGACCAAATCGATCAAAATATGTGTGAGAAACTAAAATAACCGAACCAAAATTAATCAGTTCGGTTAGGCCTTTTTATTTCGGTTTCTCACTCATTTTTTTGTTGATTTCTACAAAATTAGCATTGAAAGATGGAACCATGAAAATACTTAATCAATTGGAACAATCAGATTTACTGTGTCCAAACTCCCCACAATTGTAACACTTTCCAGTAAACCCTCCTCTTGAACCATCCCTTGAACTACTCTATTCATCATCACGACCCCTTCTGAAAAATTCCTTCCAATCCCCAACATTCATAAACTTCGTGCAAATATTGTCCAACCCCAGGACCAAAAGCGAAAGGAACACTGAGGTAGGCGGCAGAAAAGAATAGTTCAAATTGTACTATTAATCCCTGTACTATAGAGAAAATACGGATTTAGTTTCGCTACTGTAATTCGAAAAATTTTGCTATCTCCACTTTTTGAGATTTTGAATTTTAGTCCAATTACAAATGTTTTTTGTTTTTTCTGTTAATTTTAATGATGTGATTTTTACTTTACTTATGTGGCATTTCCAACTGAACAAAAAATAAACGTTGAAGTGAAAAGATATTTTCCACATATTTTTTCCAAACCAAAAACAAAATAAAAATTATTCATCCCTCTCTCTTTTAACTCTCTCCAAATACACTCAAGAAAACCAAACCCTAATCCCTAAATCTCAAAGGCTACCCTATCGAAGGCTGCACAATTGATGAATCAAAATAATCACTTTCATAATAATCAATTTGGGTGACCAGAATATCCACTTAAATAGCCCCATGAGCACTCACTCCTTGTGGGTTTGAAAGGACTTCTCCTAGCACTACTTCCAGGTCTAGATGATGCAGAAAGCACTTATGGGATGTTGTCAGCAGTCCTTAAAACTGCTTCATCTTTCCCTCCAAGATATTTCACAGAATTTAATGATAAAACTTCTGCTGAAGAGAGATTTGGTATGGGATTTGAAGCTTTTCCTGATAGTTTTTTCGGGGAGTCATAAGCCATAAAGCTCTTGTATAATCCAAAGCTGAAAAATGCTGAGATGCCTTAAAGATTCTGTGACTCTGTTGGAAGTTCAAGCAAGGTTTCCAAGTATCCATTTCAAGGATTTGTCACTCTTCTCATCATCAGCATGCCTATGGCTAAGCGGAGCATCTCTACGGTTGTTCCATAAACTTTCCTCCATCCAACGGTCTAACCAATTTGAACCCATCCGTGCTTTCTCTAGATCAATGATGTCCCTCAGGTTTGAATTTGAACCACATCTCTGCATGACCAAAAGCAAAATTCAAGACTGATTCGAAGATCCAATTTTATACCCAGGTGCACTTATATTTGTTATGGAGTAAGGTTCAGTGCTCAATTGATTTGGGAACACTACCTATGACTTTCAATTCATGTTTAAAAGTTAAAACTAATACATATCCTAACATCAAGAATGAAATTCTTTCCTACTTTGAAAGGCTATGCAGAAGGCTATCTTCTGGGCTATGCAGAAGGCTTATTTTGATTCATCAATTGTGCAGCCGATAGGGTAGCCTTTGAGATTAGGGATTAGGGCTTGGTTTGCTTATGAGTCTTTTTAGAAAGAGTTAAAGAGAGAGTTAACAGAATAAAATTAAGTTTTGTAAAAATAAAATGATGAATAATTTTTATTTTGTTTCTGGTTTGGAAAAAATATGTGGAAAAGAATTTTCCATTTCAGCGTTTATTTTTTGCTCAGTTGAAAATGCCACATAAGTAAAATAAAAGCCACATAAGCAAAGTAAAAGTAACGTCATTAAAATTAACGGAAGAAACAGAAAACGTTTGTAATTTGACTAAAATTCAAAATCCCAAAAAGTAGAGATAACAAAATTCTTCGAATTACAGTTAATGGACTAAATCCGCATTTTCTCTATATTATAGGGACTAATAGTACAATTTGACCAAAAGAATATGAACTATTGAGTAGGTTTTTTTTTAGTCTTTCACATAATTGTTGAATTTGTTTAATTGTATTGTATGGGTTATGATTTATTTGGGTTATGGATTGTTGGATTGGGTATGATTAGTTTAATTTTGGATTGGGTATGTTTAAATAAAAATAATATTATTTATTTTTTTTTTAATTAAGTATCAATTTGTTCGGTCGGTTTGGTTTAGAAATAAAAAACCGCAAATCAACCAAATAAACACGTTAAAATTGATCAATCTAACCGCATAAAACCAAAACTGAATAAACTGAATTTAATCGGTTTCGATCAATTTTTTCGATTAACTGAAATTTTGCTCATCCTTAATAAACGCAAAGCATAAGTAGTTAAAAGGTTCTCTAATATATATATATATATATATATATATATATATATATATATATTTTAAAATCATATAAATTTCTTCACTAGCATTAACATGTATATGAAATATTAGTTATGCATCTCTCACCTCACTTTTTCACACACACATATGTATATGATTAATAATTTTATATAGTATCATTCTATGGTGTGGTGAGTAGGAGACACTAGATAAGATTTCATGAATCTTAAATTAGTTACACAACAAAAATGCATCACATAAATCCCAAAATGATATTTAAGGTTCTAAATTTGAGATGGCCAAATTATAAATTAGAAAATTCATTTTCAAAAGTATTCCCTTGAATATAATAAAGAAATAGTTATGTATACTAAAAAAATCGGTCAAAGTACCTAGAAAATCCTTATGCTATATCATCTAGTATGAATTGGTTCCTCAATTATAAAACTGGGTAATTTAGTCATTGTTCTTTAAAAATTGAAGCAAAAAGGTAAAATCACTAACTGATGTAACGTAACCATTTAAAAGCTAACGTGGCATTTAACCTCTATTTAGTTGATTCCGTGGATGTCAAATGCTGACGAGGCACCAATAAAATATATTATTTTA
The DNA here is from genome assembly GCA_030761205.1 of Fremontodendron californicum. Taxonomy (NCBI): domain Eukaryota; kingdom Viridiplantae; phylum Streptophyta; class Magnoliopsida; order Malvales; family Malvaceae; genus Fremontodendron; species Fremontodendron californicum. The sequence continues at coordinate 5,452,312 of JAULJL010000025.1, read as the reverse complement.
AGGTGACGTGGACAAAATAAATAATATATTTTCAATATTTGATGTGGCATTTTCAACAAATTGGTTACTTATTTTGTCCATATCATCTTAAAATAATATACTTTATTGGTGTCATGTCAGCATTTGACATTTAAGTCATCAACTAAATACAGGTTAAATGTCATGTCAATTCTTTTAATGATTCACGTTACACCGAGTAGTGATTTTATCTTTTTGCTTCAATTTTAAAAGAATAAGGACTAAATTATCCAATTTTATAATAGAATGACTAATTTGTATTAGATAGTATAGTACAAGAATCTCTCAAATACTTTGACATGAAAAAATCAAAGACTAATAGGTGAGGAACCACTTTTTATGTTGATCATTGGATAACTGTCCATTTTATGAGGCTTTTTTTTTTTTAATACTTAGGACTGTTCCAAGTTTTGTTTGGACTTAATCTTCTCATCGAGTAATCTTAAAGATGCACTCCCACATCGATTTAGTATATTCAAGATTTTACTTTTGAAGTGTTTTCAACAAGGATCAAATATTAATTGCTAAGGAAATTGAGTTATTTTCCTTACTAATTGAACTAACTCTTCTAGGTGAGACTTAAATTTGAGATTACCAAATGAAATTAAAAAAATTTCATTTTAAAATATCACTTTAAAATATAAAACAAATTAAAGAACAAATACATTGAGAAAATTCAATGACTAATAGGTGGAACCAACTTTCTTTACGTTGAAGATTGGATAATTGTCCCTTTATGTGGACTAATCCAATCATCAAAGGTTAGTTAGATGTATTTATGTCTTGAAGGTGATGGTGTCGCAACTAGGACTATAATCGAGCAGAGCCCGAATACTGAGAAGCTCGAGCTCAAGCTCGACTCGAAATTCGAAGCTCGGCTCGAGCTCGATCGAGTACTATTTTTTAAGCTCGAGCTCGGCTTGAGATAAAATCGAACTATTCGAGTTCGGCTCGATTAAGCTCGTATTTACTCGATTTACATATTCGAGCTCGAGCTCGAATTAAGTTTTTTATATACAATTTTTTTTATATTAATTGAATTTAATAAAAAATAATTTTTTTAAAAAATGATAGAATGATAAAAAAAATTATTAAAAAAAAATACTATTTTTTTTTTCAAAGTGAAAATATAACTTTTATTGTAAGCCTCTTTACTGATTTTTTTTAAAAAAATCTTTCATGTCTTATATATTATTTGTTTTCATTTTTTACAACTAAGCATTATTCCATCTCGTCTTTCCCCTATATTTATTTAAAGAATCTTGAGCAACTCTTTCTAAAAATGTAGTTACGACTTCAACAATTGTTATTTTTTACGGCTAAATCTAGTTATTCTAAGCCGCTTAAATCAAGGACGGCAAATTAATCAAGCAAAGTAAACATAAAGGGTTATTTATCATATGGGTCATAATTTTACAAGATCTAAGCAAGGAGTAGTGTGGTGGAAAGTGAGTTGTGTGTGTGGTAAAACGAAGATGCACTTGTAGCAAAAGGGGTTGTTTTGCCGCAGGTGGAGCTACAAGTGGAGGCGCAAGGAAGAGGCTAGAGGTGCAGACTAGAGGATGGGGATGCAAGCCAGAGGCGCAAGTTAGAGGTTGGGGTGGGAGTGGGAGAGAAAGTGAGACTGGAGAGGAGAAAAAGAAGAGTAACGGGTGATAGCCTTTGAGGAGACAAGGGAAAAAAATCTAGGGTTTTAACTTAAAGATAATAAGGGTAAATTAGTAAATTAATAATAAAATATTATAAATAAAAAAGCTCAATTAAGCTCGCAAGCTACTCGAATCGGGTATTAAGATACTTGAACTCAGCTCGCTCGATAGCTCGAGCTCGGCTCGATAAATACCGAATCGAATTCGAATTTTTTTCAAGTCGAACTTGAGTAGCTTGAGAGTACAGGTGTCTCCTTTACACCCCAAGTCGCAACCTTAAAAAAAAAAAAAATTCGAAATCGTCCCGTCGCGGGATGTCGGCTCGTTAAAGTGTGACATTTAAAAAATAATAGAGGAAAAGATGACTTAATTTCTCTTGAAATAAAGGTTGAGGGTTTGGAAACAACCTCGAAAAAGAAATTGAGTCGCCACTAATATTTTTTTGGCTAGTTGTGATCGGCCACCTATTAAAACTGATTTTTATAAAACATTTTAAAATTAATTAAAACATTTTTTAAAACCAATTTTGAAGTCTGCGCTTTGAACCAGAGAAAACAGGTGTGGTTTCGGGAGTCGGTTACGTGCGGGGAAGGATTAGCACCACCACAACGCCCGTATAAAACGGTACCTTATTAGTCATGTGTTATCTCAAGTCTCGGTGAAATTCGATTTTAAATTTGGTGTTTAAAAATAATTCCCTTAAAAAACAATCATATTTTATTTGAAAATGATTCAAAATTTATTAACATAAAATTTTCTATGTTTCTCGACAAACTCGGCAAAACATGGAATTTTTCCTTGGTTTTGAAATTCTCCGAATCACCCTCGTTTTTTGAAAAAAAATATTATGTCATTAATGATAATTGATGATATTCTCTCCGACAGACCCAGCAGAAAACTCATGAATTATTTTAACTCGGGAATAATCTTGTTTTATAAAAACAATATTTATTTTTCATGTATTTTAAAATTAAAAAAAATGATCATGACTATGCAAAAATATTACTAAGACAAAAATTAAACAACATGCATATTTATCCTAACATGGCGTAATCTAGATGACATGACACATGAAGGAATGACATGGCATATAAATGAATGACATGACATACTTGATATGACAAAAATCCAAATGACATGGCATATGTATGAATGACATGACATGCTTGACATGGCAGAATCCAAATAACATAGCATATGTATGAATGCAAGACATGCTTGACATGACAAAATCTGAATGACATGGCACATTAATGAATGACACGACATGCTTGATATGGCAAAATCTAAATGACATAGCATATATATGAATAACATGGCATGGCATGCTTGACATGACAAAATCTAAGTGACATACATATGTATGAATGACATAGCATGCTTGACATGGCAAGATCTAAATAACATAGCATATGTATGAATGACATGGCATGGCATGGCATGCTTGACATGGCAAAATCTAGATGACATAGCATATGTATGAATGGCATGGCATGGCATGCTTGACATGAAAAAATCTAAATGACATAGCATATGTATGAATGACATGGCAAAAATCACAAAATGACATCATCATAAAATATTCATAATCACATCATAATCACACTAGCAACATGGATATAAAACGACATCAACATGGAATATTCATGAACATAGAATTTTCATAATTAAGATGGCAAATGTAGATATCATGGAATATGCACACATCACCATTTTTGAAATTGATTTTTCATGTGAGGAATCACATAAATGGCATATGTCGAAAAAATATTACCATACTCCCCCAGCAAACCCGGCAAAGCTTGGAAAATAATTCTTTCATATGATATTTACATGATTCCGAGTAAAACGAAAACCATATGTTTCGATTTCATAAACACGTGCGTTGAATGATTTCTGGCAAACCCGACAAAGATTAGGAACTAATTCTCGCCAAATGTTTAGGAAACCGAAAAATATGTTTTTATGCCAAATTAAGTAAAAACATCTTTAAATATGCAATGCATGAAGATGTATTTCTCCCTTGAAGTAAGGACATCCGTATACCTAAAAAGGTATCCAACTATCTTTGGAAGAAACTTAAATTGGATTTTCAAAAACCGAAAGACTTTGGGCTCGGGTTTAAAAAATAATTCGATTTTTTTTATGGATTTATTTATGTCATTTGCCAAAGTTGAAACAATAGGATCGGAGGTCAAACCAGTGTGACATTCGATTCCCGGTTGAACCGGTTGGATCTGTTGGACACTTTAAATAAGATTTTTAAATATTTTTAATGTTAAATAAATATTAAATATAGTAAATAATTAATAAAAATAAGCATTTAGCTTATGGGTATGGTCTTTAGTATAATTCCAAGAGGTTATCTGTTCAAATCTCATCACTTATAAAAAATATTTTTGAAAAAAAAATAATTAAAAAAAATTAAACAGTTTTTTTCTCGATTTTTTTACCAATTTTTGGCTGGTTCGATTAAATTTGATTTTATTAAACTCGTCAAACCGGATAGGCCATCGATTCCCGATTCATTCGGTTCGACCGGCCGGTCCAGTCCTATTTTTTTTTTTCAATGTCATTTACTTATAGTACTTTATATAATACAATTGTATGAAATATGTATACATTAATAATGTTTGTGTCAGATGTACAGGAAACAGAATGGATAGAGGTAAGCAGCAGAAATACAGTCACACTAGTGGATCAAAAAGCTCTGCCAGAAACGCTAATGATAAAGTAAGTTTTCATTCATAATATATTATTATATTAGTGTTTAGTACATTTGATTCTGTAATGGGACAAAATTATCAATTAGTTTGTTTAGTTCACTTTAAGTCTCGTAAAAAAATTATGAAATAGCGGCGTTTCTATTCGTCAAATTAGTGGTGATTTTTCAAAGAAACGCCGGTAAAGTTTATGTACATACAAACGCCGCTGATTTAGCGGAGTTTTTGTCACAAATGTCGGTAAAATCCTCAGCGTGATTTTCAGCGGTGTTTTTTGCGACATTTTTTTAGCGTCGCTGGTTGTTTAGTGGCGTTTATAAACACCCCTAAACTAAGAAAAAAATGTCATTGAAACACTCATCTAGTGTAGTGAGAGAGAGAGAGAGAGAAGTGGTGCAATTAGGTTGGCTGGCCTGATGCGGTACGTCTCCCGCTATGTATGGATGACACGCGTCCATGGTCAGTTGTTCGAGGTGAGACAGCCAGCGACGATCACACTTGACCTTGCTAGTGCATTTGAGGCATGACGTGGTACGTCCCTTGTCCTGCATGGATGACACGCATCCATGGTCAGTTGTCCGAGGTGAGGCAGCCAATGGTGATCATGCCTGTATACCTGACTTGCCAGTGCGCATCTGAGGTAGTGTTGAGCCATTTGTTTATCTCTCTTGACCGAGATAAAAGACTAAAATGCCTTTAAAGTAGTTAAAAAATCTTTATTGAGCTTTAACCTTTGCATTCTTAAAGTAGTTTAAAAATCTTTGTACCCTCTTATCTTTTTCATTCTATCTATGTAAATAATATTGTTCTCATTGTCTTATATATAATGTTTGATTTTGATTTTTCAATATTTTTTTTTTACAAAATTACCTTTAACTTGAAAAAAAAATGAAAAAAGTAAGTGATTACAGTTAAGGATGTCACAAAAAATTAAAAATAGTTTTCAATGAGATATTAATTTGAGACAATTTATTAACAAAATTATATTTATTGGACAGAAAGAATAATATATAAACTACAAAAAATGTTGGATATCATTGTATTATTTTGGGTGTATATATACGAAATACGTATTTCAATACGTAAGTTATCGTAATAAGATACACGATGTATGATTAACATACACAATTGATATCAAAATTGAATGAGAAATTAGTCTCATTAAACACTCACTTGAAAAGAAAGATAGTTGGTTGTAGTTGTGTGTGATATTCAATCCCACATAGAACAAAGTTTGGCATTTGCTAGTTGTTTATAAAGACTTGTGTTCCATGTTGGGTTGGGCCCCAAGGGGCACCAAAGTTTCGTGATGGGTGAGGACCTACACAAACTGGGCTGGACCAAACACGAGCACGCGCCACCATCGTCGAGCCGGGCTGGGTCGGGTCGGACCAGGCCTGGACTTGGGTCAACACTGTTCTAATCTTTTTGCTTCCCAGTCGGACCAACTTGCTACTGGTGTTTGATTAATTCATGCATGTTCGGTCCAGGACCAAACCGGTTCATGTATATTCCAGAATCTGTTTTCGGTAAAGACATGCCAGTTCAGGTTCCTGCCTGAATAAATTCGTCACCAATAGGTGTGCCTGTTCTGATCAAACAGGTCCCTTCCATGTGGTGTGTCTTTTCCGAACAAGCAGATTGTCTACTATAAATAGAGACTTCTTGTGTTTGTTTTTAATCTATTATTCACTCAAATTATTCTGTGTCTTCTAAGAGAGAGACTTAAACATTCTTCTGGTTCGCTGTGTTGCATCCAAGTATGCTCTCATTTGCAACGTTATCGAGGAAACCTAGGAGACGAATTACAATAAGACTGTAAGCACCGTAAAGACAGGCAATAATCGTCTTAAGATCAGAGGTCCAACCTTGACTCGATATTCTAATTTCTGGTTCTACCGAACTGTGAGTGTCCGTATACTCGTATTATATATATATATATATATATATATATTCTGATATACCGAATTTCTATATTTTGTTCTTCTTATTTTTATGTTTAACTAGTAATGAAATTTTCACTAAGTGCATACAAGATTGCTAAAAAAAAAGTAAAGCAAGGAAATTATTTTTTTGACACGTATCCAAAATTATTTTTTATTTATAAATAATTAAACATTAACATTTTTTATTTTGATACATGAAGAAAAAAAAAACATTGAAAGGATACCAAAAGAATACAAAAAAAAAATGACAAGAGGAAATCTATTCGTCTAAACCACGCAATAATCTCGATTGTGGATGACAAATTAAAATCATCTTTCACCCAACCCAAAATTTTAGTCCCAGTTTTTTTTCAGGGCCATTTAATAATTGACCACTTAACAATTATGTTATATGGATTGAGATACGAGTATTCTTTACGAATATATATTTGTGTTAAAATTATTTTTTATTAAAATATTTGAACTCTCAAATTCGACTAAAACATATTCAAAAATAAAATATGGATACGAGAATCCTTACAAAAATTTATAGAAACATAATAACACTACTTATATCAATTAGAAATTTAAAAAAATAAAAATCAATTTGAATCTAACAAAATCTTGTGGTTATAAGGTTTAGTATAAAAAAATTAAAAACAAATTGGATCTATATATCTTATCTCAAAATCAACGTTCAACTTTTTTTTTCCTTTCATTTTTTTAAAGAGCTTACGATGACATAGGGGAGTAATCAAACCGACCTCAAGCTCTAAGAAACTCGAGTTCAAGCTCGACTCAAAATTCTAGGATCAAAGCTCGGCTCGACCTCGATCGAGCTTCAGTTTTAAAGTTCGAACTCGATTCAAGATAAAAATTGAACTGCTTGAGCTCGCTCGATTATGCTTGTTTACCTAGTAAAAAATGAGCTCGATTCTCATGCTCAACTTCAAACTTGATTATTTGTGCTTGAGCTCGAGTTTGAATTGAGATTTTTCAATACTAATTAAAAATAAATATATATATTAAAAATAAAAAAAAATTCGATTAGGCTTGTGAGTAGACCTGCTCAAGGTCGGCCTGGATCCATCCAGGGCCGGTTTGAGTAAGAAAAAAAAAATTTCGGGTTGCGGGCCAGTTCTTCCCATAAGCAAGTCTACTCGCGAGTTACTTGAGTCAAGCATTAAGATACTCGAATTAGGCTCTCTCGATAGCTCGAGCTCGAACTCAACTCGACAATGATCGAGCCGAATTTAATTTTCTTAACTAAACCCTAATAATTTACAAACACAAATATTTCGTTTACACCCTTAACATAAAATACGGACTTGGATTGTGGTTTTTCGTCTTTAACAAAAGAGTTTAAAACTAATTAAAAGACAAAAGCAACGAAAGTCAACAAAGTGAACTAATGTCATAACTCATATGTCTATACATATAAATTCTTCTTGTCCTCATCTCCCTCCTCTTCTCCATAACAATTTACTTCCTTATTATTATTTTTTTCATATTTTTTATCCTCTTTCTATCTCTGTCTTCTAAAAATTTCTCTTTTCGTGATGCTATTTGATTATCTATCTTTTGTTCAAATTTTGAATTGATTTTTTTTTTATTTACTCTTTACATGCAGTTAATAACACCAATAGTCTCTAAACTTTAAAGCATATTTTATATTGGTCTCAAAACTTCAAAACGTATCAATCAGATTCTTGATCTTATAGCTTTATATCAATATAGTCCTTCCATTAGCAAAACCGTTAAAATAGGTATTAAATGACAGATGGCATGTGACGTATAAATTACAAAAATGTCATCCTGCCGATGTGTCCTTTTTTTTGTTTTATTTTTTATTCAAATTTTTTATTTTTTTCTCTTTTTTATAAATAAATAAAAATAATAATAATTTATATAATAATTTAAATTAATTTTTAAAAAATATAAATTAATTTATAATCATATAAAAATATTTAGTTCAATTAATTTTATAAAAAACGTAACAATAAAGTATTTTATATTTTATTTCTGCTTTATTATATTTTTCTTTTTTCTCCTCTTTATAAATAAAAATAATAAGATATTATAATTTAAACTAATTTTATAAAAAATTATAAAATATTTATTTTGCAAAAATATTATAAAAATATTATAAGTTTTTTAATTTTTTTCTCTTTTTTTCCTTTTCCCTTTTTCTTCTTTATAAATAAATAAAAATAATTTATATTATAATTTAAATTAAATTAAATTAAAATTTCAAAAATAAAATAATTTATAAAAATATAATATATTAATTTACATTAATTTTATAATAAAAAATTTATTTTCCTTTTTCTTATTTCTTTTTTCCTTTTTCTTTTACAAAATAAATTATTTTTTACAAAAAATTAAATAATTTATAAATATAAAATATTTATTTATATTCATTTAATTAAAATTTTTATTTTTTATGTCTACTCCAATGTTGAAGTTGAGGCAGCTACTACCTTGACTGAATCTGTCTTAAAACTCCAAATCAGACCTTTTTCGATCTAGCGCGAGGGATCAAATTTGTCCTCTTGCAATGCCTATCGAGTTTTATGAATAGCAGTCTAATCCTTCATAGGGTCGGACTGGCGGTGAGAATTCAAATTTTTCTTTCTCGATCGATGAGAGTTAGGTGGAGAGAATAGAAAAAAATTAAATAAAATAAAATATATTTACAGAAAAATTAATGTAAATAAATATTTATATTTGATAAATTATTTAATCTTTTACAAAATTAATTTATTTATAAAATAAAGAAAGAAGAAAAAGGAAAATAACTTTTTTAATTAATTAAAATAAATAAATTATTTTTAATAAATTATTTAATTATTATAAAATAATTAATTTTTATTTAATTATTTATAATAGTAAATAAAAAATAAAATAAATTTTATTTTTATAAATTAACATAAATAAATATTTTATATTTTTTATAAATTATTTAATTATTTAAATTTAAATTATGTTATAAATTATTATTTTTTCTTCTTTGTATTTATTTATTAACAAGAAAAAAGGGAAAAGAAAAAAGAGAAAAGAGAAAAAAGTAAAAAGTAAAAACAAACTTAAAATAATTTTTATAAAATTAATGTAAATAAATATTTTATATTTTTAATAAATTAATTTAATATAATATAAATTATTATTATTTATGTTTTAGTTTATTTATTATAAAATGAAAAGAAAAAAAAAAGAGAAAAAGGAAAGAAACAAAAAAATTAAAAATAGTTTTTATAAAATTAATTTAAATAAATATTTATATGTTTATAAATTAATTATATTTAAAAAAATAAATTATAGTATAAATTAATTTTTATTTTTTGTATTTATTTATAAAAAAGAAAAAAATATAAAATTTGAAAAAGAAAAAGAAAAAGAATAAAGGAATAAAGATAAAAGACAAGAAGAATGACCACATCACCAGATGACATTTTATAATTTACACATCACATGTTATCTGGCATTTAACGCCTAAAGGTTTTGCTAACGGAAGTACCACATTGATATAAAACAATAAGATCGAGGATCTGATTGATACGTTTTGAAGTTTGGAGACCAATATAAAATATGCACTAAAGTTTGGGGACCATTAGTGCTATTAACTCGTTTACATGAGAGCGAATGTGAATAAGAAAAGCCATATCCGATACGTATTTCACACGTGTCATCTCGGGATATGGGAGTATAAATCGAGCTGTAAATGAATCGAATTTGAATGAATAGATATCTGTTCGTATTCATCATTTATTTTTGAGTTTGTTTGTATTCGGTTTGTATTCATAAAAATTTCAAAATTGTATTCGAGTTTGATTCGTTTAAAATTGAATGTGTTCGAGCTCGGTTCGTTTAAATTAAATGAACTCATTCTTGAACATTAAACGAATATGTTCATGAACATATAATCGAATATGTTCGCGAACAATTAAAAATATGTTTATGAATAATAAATAAACAAATCTAAACAAATTTAAACAAACAAATAAATAAATAAATCAATCAAATTTAAGTTATTATTAAATATAAAATACAAATATTATTAAATTTAAGTTATTACTAAATATAAAACTTAAAATACAAATACTATTAATTTATATTATAAATAAATAAAATAAAATAAACATAAACATAATAATATATAATATATAATCGAACAATAAACGATTTATTAAATGATTCATAAACGAATTTATTCGTGAAATAAATGAACTAAAATATTTTGTTCGAGTTTGATTCGTTTAATAAACGTTATAATCTTATTCATAATAATTTATATTACGTGATAAACAAATAAAAATCAAATAATTCATTTACAACCTTAACTATAACGCGGAGTCCACGCCGTAAAGAACTCCCTCCTCTTTAAAATCATCCTATTGAGATAGACAAGACAACACTATCACGTAAAGAATGAAACACATCTTGAATATTTTTACTAGCAGCTTACATCTATTTGGTTGGTACTTGCACTTTTGATAAGAACTGCTATTTAAAAATAAAAAAAAAAAAGCAACGTCATAATATTGGTAAGTATTTGGTACAAATGTAAAGCATGATTTTAAATACTACATGATATATAGTAGTAAAAATTTTGGATAGAAAAAATTAATTGCCTACTAAACATTTTTTTTCTTCCATATATTTATCATATTCAGACTAACATTATCGTCTAAAAAACCATTTAATTACTTACTAAAATTTGGTACACTCATTTTATGGATTCTTTTAAAAAATATTAAATAGAGTTTTTTTTATTAGATATGAATTTTTTTTTAAATGAGTACTTTTTTAATTTAAAAAATGTATGCGTGTAAAAATAAATTAAAAGATCAAAACTTTTCTAATTTTATTTTATTATTTTATTTTGACTTAAATAATTTATTCAACTGAATTGATATCACTTGACTCGTGACACTAACTCAATCACACACATTATATATACTAAAATTCTACACACTCACAATGTGAGTGAATATATATATTTTTAAAAAATAATAAATTATGTTTTAAAAAAATTAAATATAAAAAATTTGGTAGTTTTTGTTAGTGGATAATTTTTGTAAGTGGGTAGTTTTTAGGAAAATGGGTAATTTTTTTTAATTATTATATAAAATATTAAAATATGCAATTATCCTTTTTTTTTTAATATTTAATGATTTTTTGTATTTTCACCAACTGAGTTGGTGTCACTTACTCAATGAAACCAAACTCAACCATTACCTTTATAATAGTATAGATAGTATAATTATGATACCAAAATATTTGGTTCAAGTTGTAGGTTCGTCACATACCGTTCGTGTTTCCCTGCTCAAATGGTAGAGTTCGAAGATCCCTTCCTTTAAATCATAAAAATTATTTTTAATGTGAATGATATATGTTTTTTTAAGGAAAAAAAAATTCCATATATATATTAACTCAATATTCTCTCTATCCTGCCATTTTTTTTATATTTTAAAATAGTTTTTTTCATTTTTAAACATCTTATACTCTTATTTTCTATATTTAATTTAATTTTTTACTTTTTGACAATAAAAAGCATGCTACATCATATTATAAAAATTAAATTTATAATATTAAATACATAAAAATCAAATACCTTTGAAAATAAAATAAAAAATTAAAATGAGATGGATGGATGGATGGAGTAATAAATCTAAATTGTTGATATTTTACCAATCCATACTCCTGTCCCTTGATTTTTCATTAAAAAATATAGTACTACAACTACGTACATCAATAATTTATAATATTAAATGCATAAAAATCAAACTACCTTTCCTAACATGCATGAAAAAAAAAAATAACATTTAAAATGAGATGGACGGAGTAATGAATCTAAAATGTTGATATTTTACCAATCCATACTCCTATCCCTTGATTTTTCATTAAAAAATATAGTTCTACAAGTCTAAAAGACTACAACTAGGTACATCAATAATTATCAAAATCATTTCCAAATGATTATAAGTAAAAAAAAAAAAAATACATACCAGCATTTATCATATATTTATATCTATACCTAACATGAGATCAATGTAAATACATTTACTATTAACCGCGCAATTTCCCCCCAAGTTAATTTGTTTCTCTAACGAAAAATCTATACCTATCTATTATTACTTACTATAAAAACTATCCCTAGAATGCATAAGAGAAGAAAATTCTAAATTCTGAATCCATGCTTAATTGACAATTATGTATTGGTATTAAAGGAGTTTTAAAAAAATTTGATTAAGAATAAAAGAAAAGAAAAGAAAGAAACGAAACGAAACGAAAGAAGAAAAAAAAATGGAGAAAAAAATTGTATTTTTGTCGTTTTTGTGTTTAAAATATTATAAATTTATAAAATTTTTACATGTTAATAATTCGTTTTATGTAAATTTTGACACCGTCGGATATTCGTTTATGTTGATATCACTTTTTTTGTTGTGCTTGTGTTATTTTTTTGTATGTTCAAAATATTATAAATTTATATAAAATTTTACATATTAATAATTCATTTTATGTGAATTTTGACAGAGTCGTGTATTTGTGTTGCGTTTATATTATTTTCGTGTAGTGTTGTATTTTAATTATTTTTTTATGTGTTCGTGTCATGTTTCAATTCATCCAAATACATAGTTTGTCATGGTGATTCAATTTAGAGAAAATTGTGTGTTCATGTCGCATCTCAATTCATCCCATATTTTGCATAATATGTCATAATGATTTAATTTAGAGAAAAAAATTGTATGTTCGTAACATGTTCATGTTATTTTATCGTTTGTTTCAAGTATTATAAATTTATATAAATTTTTACACATTAATAATTCGTTTTATGTAGATTTTGACACGTTCATGTATTTTTGTCGTCTTCATGTTATTTTTTATATCGTGTTTTAATTACTTTTTTCATGTTGTGTTCGAGTCGTATAATCATGTTGTGTCTGAAATTGTCAAGTCTAATTGACACTATTCAAATAACTCACAAATTTGTGTCGCGTGTCATCATGTTCGTGTTATTTTTCTTGTTATAATCGTATTCAAGATATTATATATTTATATAAATTTTGACACGTTAATAATTCGTTTTATGTAGATTTTGACACGTTCGTGTATTTGTGTCGTGTTCATTTTAATTTTGTGTCATATCGTGTTTTAATTATTTTTTTCATGTTGTATTCGTATCGTATAATTATGTTGTATCTGAAATTGCCGGATGTAATTGACCATATTCAAATAACTCTCAATTTTATATCAGGTTTCGTATAAGAATATAAATTATTACTTTTCTAAATTATTATCTTTACTGCTCTTGCTTTTTTTATCTTTCAAATTTATTACAAAATATTAATTCAAATCCGATAACATTCAGTAGTGAAACGCGGGCATTATCTAGTTATATTAAAAATATCCCTTGTGGGGATACTGTATTTTTTTTTTTAAATTACAAAATGAATTACTAAATTAAAAATATTTATATTGTTTAGTCATTATAATAAATAATTATAAATATATATTTTTTTAGTTTTGTGAGTAATAGTAATAAATTGGATAACCGATATTATTCAATTCGTTATTTGTTGATTCGGATAATTTGCAGATTCAGATATTGAGTTTATTATTCGCAGTGAATTCGAAAATAAATTCTTGAATATCCGTTATCCGAAACCACTTTGATTTTGGTTTGGATAGTATCAGATATCTGAATCCGTTATTCCAATCCGATTTATTTATGCGAATAAAAGATTGGGCATTCAAATTTGATATCCATTTACATATTTAGTTTTTATTTAATTATATATATATATATATTTTAAAAAATGATTTAATAAATTCAGATATTTAGTAGGTTCGGATATACTGAGGATAATGCTCTTTAAATCAGATATAGATTCAGATACTGATATTCAGATAGTAAAAGGATAATAAACGGATTCAGATTTCAGATAAATTAAGTGGATTTAGATTCGAATATTTTAAAAAATTGTTGATATCCGATCCGTCGTCATCCTATTCGTGATAATTTATTTTTTGAAATAATTACAAAATTAACTAAAAATATTTACTATTTATTATCATAGTAATAAATAATTATTAATAAGGAAAGAGAATAATTTTTTCTTGAAAAGCCTGTAATTAGAGGTGTCTACGGGCCAGGCCAGGCTGGGTTCGGGCCGGGCCCATGTATGGTATCAACATTATATTTGCTTGCTCAAGCCAGGCTCAGCCCGAAATATGTGCCTCAAATTTTGTCCAAGTTCACCCATATTTGTAAATGGATAGCCCAACCCTGTTTAAGCCCGCCCATATTATTTTTTACTAATTTTTTTTAAAAATATATATTATTTTTTATTTAATCTTTAGTAATTTTATATTTTTTTCTTTTATTAAGTTCTTAACGTGGACAATTTAACATATTTTTAATGTTTACACTATAATATTATATATATTTAATCTTTATATGACATAAATTATATAATATATATAAAAATAAAAATAATATATTATTTAATTAGAAAACAGGTCGGGCCGAGCTCAGACTTTGAATGTTGGAGCCAAGGCCCGACCCATTTTTTAAACAGATCTTATTTTTTTGTCCAAGCCCTTTTTTTGAAGCTAATATTTTTGTCCAAGCCCTCCCAAATATGGGTGGGCCTTCAGGCTTGGGCGGATAGCCGGGCCTTGGACAGGTCTACCTGTAATCAAGAGTGAAATTGTTTTTTTTGAAAGAATTATAAAATGAACCAATAAATTAAAAATATTTATTATCTATTATTATACAATAAATAATTATTAATAAGAAAGTAAAAAAAATTATGTGAAAAAAAGATTTTATAATATTTTTTATCTTTTGAAAAGAAAAAAAAAGAAAAGAAATATCAGCAGGAGTAATTATTCGGTTTGGACTCTTACAATCGAAGAAAATGAAATCTGATTGATAAAAAAATCGATTTAAGATTTATTTTTGGATGAATTTGTCATTTTATTTTAAAAAATGTTCAATTTTATAAATTTATGTTTTTATTTAAAATTGATTTGATAATACATTTTTTTATTTATGAAGAAGATGTAATTTGAAATATTTAATTTTTATATTAAAAAATATAATTATTTTAATATATAAATATAGATTAAAATATTTAAATAAATAATATTATTTAATATAATTAAAATTATATAAAAAATTTAAGTCCCTAACAAAATGGGATGAAAAATTAGACTTGTTCATGAATTGAATCGAAATATTAAAAGTATTTGTGTTTGTCCGACCTGGCCTCGCTCAAAATATTGGCAAGTTTTTTTATCCTTGCCCGGCGTATTTTATTAAAATGATTCCCGGCTCGGCTCGCCCAAAAGAGTGAAATGTGAAAGTGACGTGATAATGATGGTTGATGGCGTTGTGGGGTCTACTGATCATGAAATTAAATTTGACTTGGATGCCAGTAAGGGCCATTCGGAAAAAGCTGAGAAGAACTACACTTCTATGAGGACTCTGACATTAAAAAAAAAAAATAAAAAAAAAAAGCCCAACCCTCTTGAATTCAAGTCAAATTCTTGCAAAAAGACATCTGTTCGTACAAAAAACGGGCTTTCTTTTGCCAAGAAACTTATTCCTCAAGTTGGAGAGGATTCACGTCAAATCAGAATGCTACAGCAAGTGAGTATTAGGGCAGGGCTAGAACCGATCCGTTTAAAAAATGGAAAAAATATGAAAAACATGTCTTCAATAGTGAAATTATTATGGTGAAATAAATATAAAATGGTATAATGAATAAAAGTTATTTGAAAAAGATAAATGAGTAATTAAAAATTATTATAAAGATATTGTAAAGACAAAATTACCTTTAATGAAAAAACTTATTTTCCTTTTTCTTTCATTAAGGAAATATTATTTTTTAAAAATTTTAATTGAAAATAAATTTAAAAAATAAAATATTTAAATATATATATTTTTTTAAAATTTAAAAAAATTTAGAAAAATAAAGAAAAATTAATTTTAGGCATATTATTTTTATTTTTTTAAATATTTTAATTAAAAAAAGTAAATAAAAAATTTGAAAAATTTATTTTTTAAAATTAAAATGTTTTTATTTTCAGAATATTTATTTTTTAATTAAAAATTAAATTAAAAAATAAAAAAAAAGGGAAGAGAAGAGAAGAGAAGAGAAGATAAGGTTTTTTTTATCAAGGATAATTTTGTCTTTACAATATCTTTATAATAATTTCTAATTATTCATTTCTCTTTTTCAAATAACTTTTATTCATTATACCATTTCACAATAATTTTTCTATTGAGTGCATGTTTTTCATATTAACCCTTAAAAAATTAGCCTAAAATTTTGTATAAGTTTTATTTTTATATAATATTTTTGTTTAATTCTTAAATATCGAACGAATTTCAATTTGAACGATTAATTTAATTTATGAGCAAATTTAGGAGAACTATTCTAGTATATATAAATCCAAACAAACTCCGCCTAATTGTACCAACATATCCCACTTCTCTAAAATAACGCAATCTCTTTCTCGGTGTTTTGATATTAGCCCTGCAATTTTCTGCCCTAAGTTCGTTTCCCTACCGGTAAATAGATATGGCAATAAGAACAAAATAATACGAAAATTGTATATGAGTTTGAGAAAAATGTATTCCGTATTTATTTGTGTCGATAAGAATTTTGGTACGGCATTATTTGTGTCTTAAACGTATTCGACACGTTTAACACATGTAAGATACAAAAAATACGTTTAATTAAATAGTGTAAAACAAGTTTACGTTTAACATATGTAAAACACGTGTAAAATGAATTTTGTTATATTTATTTTATAAATTATAGTTATTATTTTAAATTTGAATAATGAAATTAGGCTTTTATTTTTATTTATGTCAAAATTCTACTATTAATAAATTTTTTGATTTAGATAAGTTATAAAATAACAATTACGTTAATCGTGATTAACCGTGTTAATTGCATTTAATCTTATCGTGTAATAAAAGCAAATTACAAGCAAATTACATTTAAGCCTATGTTTGAATTGGGGTAGGGGGAGGGAAAGGAAAGAAAAGCAAGAAAAAATGAAAAACCTTTCTCTTATTTTTTCTTGTTTGGATAAAAAAAAAAATTAATAAAGGAAAGTGAGGGGAGTTGAGTACCCTCACTTTCCCTTAAAATACTTATTTTTTCAAAACCCCAAATCAGAAAAAAAAAATAGAAAGGAAAATTTAAAAAAAAGTTTAAATATAAAATATATATATTACCCCTCTACATTTATCAAATTACAAGTAATATTTTTAAATTTATATACTTCCTGTAATTGATATTAAAAATTATATTAAAATTTTTTTATTATCTTTTTTTTTTGTTTTCCCTTTTTTACATTACATTCATATTTTTTAATGTAATGTAATGTAATGTAATGTTTATTTTATTTTTTATTATTTAATTTATAATATTTATATTATTATTTTAATTAAAAATAAAGGGCATAATTGAAAAAGTATATTATAATTTTAACATTTTCTTTACTTTTCACACTTTAACCAAACGATAATAGCTAACATTCTTTTTTTTTTTTTCTTTCTCTAACATATTTTAATTATCCAAATAAGAAAAAAATATATCATTTATTTTTCTTTAAAAACCCTTCTTTTTCTTTTCTAACATTCATCCAAACCTAACGTAAATGTGTTAATTATATTATGTCGTATATGATACATATATGTATCATATTTGTATTTAAAATTTAATATATTTAATTATTCATATCATGTTTATGTTTTATTTTTTCATACATATATCGTGTATGATACGAAACACGATGCCAATATACTTTTACCCACAAATATATAAATACCAATATATCCCCGCCTCTCTAAATAACACAATCTCTTTCTCTGGGTTTTAAAGTTCGTGATTATGGGTACACTTGAATCTAACTTGCCCGAGACTTGCCATTTCAATCCCTTAGACCCTGAAGAATTCAGAAAACAAGCCCATTTCATGGTAGATTTCATTGCTGATTACTACCAAAAAATCGAAAGCTACCCAGTTCTAAGCCAGGTGCAACCAGGCTATCTCCGCACCACCCTCCCTGAAAACGCACCCTATCTCCCCGAACCTTTCGAAACAATCCTAAAAGACGTGGAAAACCAGATAATCCCTGGCATGACCCATTGGCTAAGCCCTAACTTCTTTGCATTTTTTCCTTCCACTGTTAGCACTGCTGCTTTTCTTGGAGAAATGCTTTGCACTTGCTTTAACTCCGTAGGGTTCAACTGGCTAGCTTCTCCAGCCTCGACCGAGCTGGAAATGACCGTCATGGACTGGCTAGCTAACATGCTGAAGTTACCCAAGTCATTCACGTTTCAAGGCACTGGTGGTGGCATAATCCAAAACACCACCAGCGAAGCTATACTCGTTACTCTCATTGCAGCCAGGGACAAAGCTCTCGATGTTCTCGGCTCCGACAACACGCACAAGCTTGTCGTCTACGCATCTGACCAAACTCATTCTACATTTGCCAAAGCCTGTAAGTTAGCCGGTATTGCTCCTCGAAACATAAGGTCAATTCCGACAACTCTCGACACTGGTTTCTCTCTATCTCCCCTTCACCTCCGAAGGCTTGTGGAAGCTGATGTGGCAGCCGGGTTGGTCCCACTATATCTTTGTGTAACTGTGGGGACAACTTCCACCACAGCCGTTGACCCAATAGGACCACTTGCTGACGTGGCGAACGAACATGGCATATGGGTGCACGTGGATGCTGCCTACGCGGGTAGTGCATGTATATGCCCGGAGTTCAGGCATCACCTTGATGGGATAGAGCGAGTTGACTCACTGAGTTTGAGTCCCCACAAGTGGCTATTGAGTTTCTTGGATTGTTGCTGCCTGTGGGTTCAAAAGCCTAGGTTGCTAGTGAAAGCACTAAGTACAAACCCGGAGTATTTGAGAAACAAACAAAGCGAATCGGATTCGGTTGTGGATTTTAAAGATTGGCAAGTTGGTACAGGTCGAAGATTCAAATCGTTACGTTTATGGCTCATTTTCCGAAGCTACGGTATTGTGAACCTACAACGTCACATCCGGTCAGACGTTGGCATGGCCAAAATGTTCGAGGAGTTCGTAAAATCCGACCCAAGGTTCGAAATGGTGGTGCCGAGAGAGTTCGGGCTGGTGTGTTTTCGGTTAAAACCGGATAAGCATATCGGGTCGGATTATACCGAGATGTTGAACCGGAAGCTACTGGAGTGGGTGAACTCAACAGGGCGGGTTTATATGACCCATACAAAAGTCGGTGGGGTATACATACTGAGGTTTGCGGTGGGGGCCACACTGACAGAGGAACGCCACGTGGTTGCCGCGTGGAAGTTGATCATGGAAGGGGCTGATGCATTGCTCAAGGGTGTGTGATCCTCCCTGGCGTAGTGGCGTGCTTCGTCTTTGGGAGATTGAAAAGAATTTCATGATTATAGATAAATAAATAATAATTAAATAGTAAATCAATTGTGTTCTATTTCTAAGTTCATCTATGATTTGGGAAATAATCGGTAGTTATCAGTTGGACTTGGGAGCATTTCTATTGTCCCTTTCGGCATAAAGCCTTTAAAATAAGAATGGAAAATAATAGATTGTATTGTAATTTTTTTTTTTTTTTGTATTACTATTTATTTATCGGTAATGTTATCGGAGCTTATGAGCAACTTTTTAAATAATGTTTGGTATATTTTTAAGATCATTATGATGATTTAATTATCAAAATGATTTGATTATTAATAATTTTAAATTATCATATTTGACAAAATATTGTAAATCACTATGTTTGATATTGTATCAAAAAATCATCGAATATAAAACATAATAATAATTTTATTATTAATAATATTAAGAATTTAAAAGAAAGTCACAAGTTTAGTTTTTATTGAATGATTCATTTATAAAACAATAATTTATTGTTTTATAAAAATTATAAAGTACCAAGTATGAACCAGTTCTAATGATTATAATTTAAATTTATTTACATTTTCACATTTAAGGTTTGCATAAATTTTCTTATATAAAACGATTAAAAAGTATACATTAAAAACTAAAATTTTGGAGATAAATTACATATTTTGATGGACACTACTTCAAAGATAAATTTTAACTAAAATGATTTTGATGATCACTCTTTTTAATGATAAAACTTATCGTTTTGGATGAGTTTAGATTATCCACAATGCAGTGATTTAATTATTCTTGTTGATCTAAAATTACTATCATCTAACATTTTCAAATTATTACCAAACACGATAATCTAATCACGATGATTAAATAATCATCGATTTTAAACAGATCAACGCATACCGAATGTAATTTTGGAAAATTTTAATCTTATAAAAAGACTTTATTATGTAAAGGCTTTTACTTTTTACCTTTTTATTCTATTTGCAAAATATAAATAAATGCTAATAAAAAAAAATTGTTGTCATTGCACTATTTGTTAAAAGAGTAAAAGTTAGGTCAAAAAGTTTTTATATGACTAAAATGCTTTAAATGGTTTATCCTCGAGTTTTTTTTTTTCTCAAACCAAGAATCTAAGATGAATTATATTTATATATAAAGTACCTTGTTTCGAAAATTAAGCTTAAAATGAAATATCTTAAAATTTGAGAAATAATATTAAAGAGTGGCTTCATAAATTAAAAAAAAAAAACTCATTTATATATACACAATCGGAACGTATTTAATAAAAGATGAATTTAAATTTATATGTAGTTGATGCATTGACAATGTATATATCTATACGCTATTAGTGAATCAGATGATGTCACATTATTAAAAAAATTAAATATAAAATTTATATTTAATATACTGTCAATATATAAGTCTATACACTGACAATGAATCTTACGATGACACATGTTAAAAGTTAGGGTTAGGGTTAATGGTAGGGTTATGGCCTTGAGGAATTTGGTTTTGAATTGGAGGCCAGAGATGGTTTTTATTCAGGAATCAAAGCTTCAGTCTATTGATTCAAAGTTTATTAGAAAGGTCTGGGGATGCTCCCCTGTTGAGATGGAATTCTCGGCGTCGGTGGGTTCCGCTGGGGGTCTCATTATCTTCTGGCGAAAGGACTTCTTCTTAGTTGAGTCGAAAATTATTTCACCTCGTTTCATTCTTCTGATTGGCTCGTTAAAGGCGAACAATATAAGATGTGGGTTCGTGAATATCTATGCTCCAAATGAGGATGGTGAAAGAGCTGCATTTTGGGATGAGCTTGTGGGTGTGTTACAGGGTTATGACTGTCTATGGTGTCTAGGGGGTGATTTCAATGTGGTTAGAAGCCCTGATGAGAAAATCGGATCAGTGTTCAGCACTACTCCTATGTTGCTATTTTCAAACTTTATTAATCAAGCTGAACTCATGGATCTGCCGATGTCAGGAGATAAATACACTTGGACCAGTAATAGGGCCGTTCCGTCTTTCAGCAGATTGGATAGGTTCCTTTTATCGCCTGGTCTGGTTGCTTTATGGCCTTCAATCAAATAAAAAGCTCTTCCCCGTTCTCTTTCCGATCATAATCCAGTGTTGATTGTTGAAGAGAGCGTCAATTGGGGGCCAAAACCTTTCCGGTTCTTCAATAACTGGTTGGAAGATAGGAGCTTTCATTCTGTTATCCAGAATGCTTGGAATTCTACAGGATATTCTCGGCCTTCGGGGTGGGGTTTATGGTTCAAGTTGAAAAATCTCAAACCAGCCATTAAAGACTGGTCTGTTAGGCACCATAAGGCCGGTTTCTACAACATCGTGGAACTTGAAAAGGAGATTGCTGGCCTCGAACAGAGTGTACAACAGGGGCAAATGGGAAACCAGCTGCGAGAAGAGGTATGGAATAAGAAGGCTGATTTATGGTCACTGTATCGTATCGAAGAACAAACTTGGCTCCAGAAATCGAGATTAAAATGGGCACAAGAGGGTGATAGGAATACTAAATTTTTCCATATTGTCGCCACAGCTAGGAGTCGAAAGAACCACATTGGGAATTTGTTGATTGATGGGAAGGTGTTCGATGAACCTAGGGTTCTCAAGAAGGCCATTGGGTCGTATTTCAAAAACCGTTTCAACTCTACAAAGGTAGCCAGGCTCAAAGATCTCAAGTGCAGTTTTAAGTCATTATCTGCGCAAAGTTCGTCTAATCTTGAGCAGCCTTTCTCGGAGGAAGAGGTTTGGGGAGCCATCCAAGGCTGCGATGGCAACAAAGCTCCGGGTCCGGATGGTTTTAATCTGAATTTCTTTAAGTCCTTCTGGGTCACGGTGAAGGGTGAGGTTATGTCGTTCATGAATAATTTCCATAGCACTGGTTGTATCGATAACTGTTTAAATGCGTCTTTTATTTCTCTTATACCTAAATGTGACTCTCCGTGCTCCATTAGTGATTACCGTCCTATTAGCTTGGTGGACAGTGTTTATAAAATTCTAGCCAAAGTTCTTGCCAATCGCCTGAGGCAATCGGTAGGGGAAATTGTTGGGCAAAACCAGTTCGCGTTCATCCCGGGGCGTCAAATTCTGGACTGCTCCTTAATTGCCAATGAGGTTATCCATTCTATGAAGACTAATGGAGAGGGTGGTATGATATTTAAGGTAGATTTCGAAAAAGCCTATGATTGTGTGGATTGGTCCTTTCTTTATTTTGTTATGGGTAGAATGGGCTTTGGGGATAAGTGGAGGTCTTGGATTCAGTCGTGTTTATCTTCAGCTTCATTATCAGTCCTAGTTAATGGGGTGCCAACGGAACAGTTCAGGATGAGCAGAGGGTTGAGACAAGGCTGTCCCCTCTCCCCCTTACTGTTTAATCTGGTTGCTGAAGTTTTGAGCTTATTTCTTAATAAGGCTACTTCCATTGGCCTTTTCAGGGGTATGGTTATTGATCAAGGGTCTGTGTCCTTATCTCATCTTCAGTTTGCGGATGACACAATTATTTTCTGTGAGCCTTTGGAGGAGCAGGTTAGGAATGTTAAAAGAATTCTAAAGTGCTTTCAGTTGTTATCAGGCCTCAAAGTTAATTTCAAAAAGAGCAGTCTTTTTGGAATTGGGGTGGAGCAAAGTGTCACTGATCGGTGAGCTTCGAATATCCGTTGTCTGAGCAGTCGTCTCCCCTCCCTTTATCTCGGTCTCCCCTTGGGGCACGGAGCGAACTCTATCTCATTGTGGAGTCCTATCATTGAGAAATTCAATAAGAGGCTTGCCGGCTGGAAAGGTAATTTACTCTCCATTGGGGGCAGATTGACCCTTATTAAATCGGTGTTGTCTTCTCTGCCCATTTATTATATGTCTCTACTTCAAATCCCTCGTACTGTATCTGATGAGCTGGATAGAATGGTCAAAAGTTTCCTTTGGGATGGTTCTTCGTCGGTGAAAAAGATGCATATGGTTAATTGGAAGTCTGTCTGTAATACCAAGGAATTTGGAGGACTCGGTCTAGTTGATTTAAGGCTTAAGAACAGAGCGATGCTCAATAAATGGATCTGGAGATTTGGGAATGAGCGTTTCTGTTTATGGAGGTCAGTCATAGCCGGGAAATATGAGTCATCGGTGGGAAATTTGCTTCCTTCATGCAGCTGGTATCGGAAAATGTCCCCAACCTGGAGAAACATTATTCGACCCCTTATGCCTTCAAATTATTTTCATCCTTTTTTGTCTGCTGGGTTGTGTTTTCTTCCAGGTGATGGCAGCTCCATTAATTTTTGGCAGGATGAATGGATCGAAGGCGTTATCCTTAAAGAGCAGTTTCCAAGAGTCTTCGCGGTAGCTGTTTCTAAAAGCGGGAAAGTAGCGGATTTTGGCAAATGGCTTAATAATCAATGGCATTGGGAGGTTAACCTACGAAGAAGATTGTTCGATTGGGAGCTTCAGCAGTGGGAATCCCTGTTGGATCTGCTGGGAAATCAAGTGCTCTTCAGAAACTCCTTTGATTCAGTTGTTTGGAAACACACCTGCAGTGGCGTTTACTCGTCTAATTCTTTCTGCCATTCTGTGTTGAGTGAGTCCTCACTTAAATGAGATCATTGGAAATTTATATGGGCCGGTTATGCGCCTCCGAAGGTGGAAATCTTTTGCTGGCAAGTTTTGAGAGGCAGCGTTGCTACCAAAGTTGAACTCAGCAAGAGAGGTCTTATTATTAATGGTCCGATTCTGTGTCCACTATGCAATCTGATGCCTGAAACTACAGAGCATCTGTTTTTTACATGCAGAGTCTCATGGTTTGTGTGGGCTCATTGCTGTCTTTCTTGGGGTATTTCTTGGTCCACGCAAACGAGTGCCGTGGGTTTTTTTTCTTGCGTGGCAGCATGCGCTCCCAGCAAATCATTGCAGCAAATTGTGGAGAATGTGTTTTTTTGTTGCACTTTGGTCTATTTGGCTGCACAGGAATGATATTGTTTTTAATAGGAAAAATGTTGTTGTTTGGCAGTTACTGGACTCTATTAGACTTAGACTCGCTTTATGGTCCAAGGCTAAATGGCCTTGTGAGGAAGGGCTGCTTTCGCAGTCCAAGTGGTCACCTGCTATTTGTCGAATGAAGAGGGAAATGAAAGTTGGTGTTGATGTGACTTGGAGTAAGCCATTTGCCGGCTGCCTTAAGTTCAACGTCGATGGTTCGGCGCGTGGTAACCCCGGTCCTGCGGGGATTGGTGGTATTTTGCGCGACAATCAAGGTATGGTGAAAGCAGTTTTTTCTAAATCTATCGGTTCTGCTAAGGCATTTGAGGCTGAATTAAGGGCCGTCAAAGAAGCCTTCCTCATTTTTGGTGCTTCGTCTTGGGTGCTATCGCATAAACTTATAATTGAATGTGATTGCCAGATGGTTGTTGCTTGGGTTAGGAATCCGAGTAGAGCCCCATGGCGGATTTTGAGAATTATAAGATCTATAGAGTTTGTTCGAACTGCGGTTCAAAACTGGGAAATTGTTCATATTTTGAGAGAGGCTAATGGTGAGGCTGATAAGCTAGCCAAATCTGGTGTTAATAGGGTGTCAGATTTGTTGTTTTATAGTCCTTAGTTTTGTTTTGCAGCATGCTGTTTTGCTGGTTTGTAAAAAGGACATCTTTTTTGCAATAAATCATGCTTTTCAAAAAAAAAAAAATGGTAGGGTTAGGGGTTAGATTTTAAGGTTTAGAGCTTATTTATTAATGAGGTGTTATTGTAAGATTCACTGTCAGTGTATAAACTTATACACTGACACTGCATTAAATACAAACCCTTAAAAATAAATATAAATAACTTTATATTTAATGATATGACGTCATCTGATTCATTGATAGTGTATAAAATTATACACTGTCAGTGCATTAAATATAAATCGATGCATCAAATATAAACCCTTAATAAAAACCCCTTATCTAATAATAAACAAATACCTAATGTTACCATACTGGACGCAATTAGAAGTGCCGTGACGATTAGTCTCTCCTCGAGCACTACGGTTCTTGTGAGAATAGTTTTAGACCTTTAGTCTTGTATGAGACGTATGAAGCACGAACATTTCTATTAGGGAAGTGTTTAAGTGTCGAACACGTGTTTGATGCAGACATAATTTCGACACAGTTGAATATATATCGGACACGCAATAACACATAAAAAAGAGAATCGAACACGGTCAAAATATGATCAAGATAAGGTTGAACACATCCAGACACACCTGGACATGCGATAATATATATATATTTTTTTTACTTTTACATTTTTCTTGTAATACGAAATCAACAACGAACAATTTAGTTCTAATGGATTTTTTAATGTTCAAGTTTTTTAATTCAAAAATAATTTAAAAAATTTGATTAAAAATAATCAATTTTACATTTTTATTATATATTATTATATAAAAAATATTTTTTTTATTGTCGTACCCGTATCCTAATTTTCTAAACAATCTCCATACTGTCATGTTCGTATAGTATCGTACCCGTATTACGTGTTCGTGCAGACAAGAGTTATATTATCTTTAGATCGTCTTTTCAGGTGCACTACAGTAGAATAGTTCTTCAGCGGCGATTTTAAATACCGCTAAAAATTTAGCGGCGTTTCTAAAAAACGTCGATAAAAGTGCCGCGAAAAACGACGCCGGGAAATTTTTCGGCATTTGAAACAAAAACACCGCTAATGTAGTGGCATTTGTAAGGATATTTGTCGGCGTTATAAACGCTAGCGTAAAACTGCAGCAGATGGTATTTGAGTATAAATTAGCGGCGTTTGTAGATAAAAAACGCCGCTAATTTTAGAATTTCGTTCTTTAATATTCATAAATATAACGGCGTTTGTGTTCTAAAAACACCGCTAAATTTCCAAAATTTGTAAAAAAAAAATATAATTTCTTTTATTTAAAAATTATAATAAATAATATTATTTAATATATTTACATTATAGTTTACAATCAATACATAACAGAAATATATTAAAATTTAATAGTATATTATAAAGTATCATTATACAATAATTATATTAAGAAAGCACAAAATAATTAACATATAACAATTGGAATAAAATAAAAATTAAACAAGACAAAGTAGTATAAAATTTAATTTGTACCTGAAAATATATAACAATTGCAAGGTTCAAAACTCTTATTGCCAATCTTGCACTAACATTACAAGTTATTACAATTTTTTTTTTTCCAAATTTGTAAAACAACCAGTGATTAAAGTCAATGAAAAGCAAAAGTAAAAGAATTGACCTCCGAGCTTCATTATCTGTCAAAATGCCTCTTCCAATTTAATCTTTAGAACCTAGAAAAAAAAAAGGCAAAAACTTAAATTAAAATCCCCAACTTACAAAATGCAAAATTATAAAATTGTTACCTTCAAACAAGAATCTTCTAGGAATGAAAAGAGGTTAACAAAATTTTGCTTAAATCTTTGACCTAGAAGCTGGTGGGTGTGAGAGGGTGGAGAGAGAGAGGGAGAAAAAGTGAGTTTTCTGTTTTGAGTAAAGAGGAAGAAGGGTCTGTTACTGATTATACTTTCAGCAAATAGCGGCGTTTGTCGAAACAAACGCTGCTAAATTGTAAATCTATTCATCTCTTTAAAAAAAAAAAAGCGATAAATTTTGCCGCTCGATTTTTTTAATATTTAGCGGTGTTTGTATACTAAAAACGCCGCTAAATTTATTCATTTAGCGGCGTTTATGGAGACAAACGCCGCTAAATGTTCTCCTCTGATTTTTTAAATGTCATACATTTAGCGGCGTTTCTCAGACAAGCGCCGCTAAATTAAAACATTTAGCGGCGTTTATGGAGACAAACGCCGCTAAATGTTCTCCTCTGATTTTTTAAATGTCATACATTTAGTGGCGTTTCTCAGACAAACGCCGCTAAATTGTTTTAGCGATAAAAACGAACTGCGTAATTTGAAAAATATTTAGCGGCGTTTTTGATTCTAAACACAGGTAATTGATCTCATTTAGCGGCGTTTCTTCCTTACAAATTTTAGCGACGTTTAGGGGTAGAAACGTCGCCCCCTTTACAAAAATTAAAACGCCAATAAAACCCAAAATTGTTGTAGTGGTGGTCTTTGAAGGTCGTTAATTAAATTTTCCTTAGTTTAGATTGGAGTAGTGCTGAATGCAGATGACTGAAGAGTTGCAAGGTGTGTGGACCGTGGAGGCATCTGACTTTAACAGAGTGTTGAATCAGAAGAACCACATATGGTGGGAGAAGTGGGAGAGGAGGAGAAATGTACGGTGGGGAAGCTTCTCACTCACCAACCATTTTAAAACGATGATATGATGAGAACATTTAAATTGGTTTGGAGATTTGGCGAAACCAGTGGAGATAATTGCCTTGGAGGATAATTTATTTTAATTTAAGTTCTCATCAAAAGCAGACAAAAACAGAGTGCTCGAGGGAGCACCATAGTCTTTTGATACCCAGATCGGAAGAAATATTGGTTCTCTTTTGGCATGGATGCAAGCCTTGAGATATATGGTCTCGTTTTTATAGAATTAGAGTTGAGATAGACGTCACCAAACCTTTACGCAGGGCTGTTATATATGATTGATGGTGGGACTAATAAGGAGATATATGGGGTCTGCTGGGGTATGAACGCGAACAAATTTCTTGTCCTTTTTATATGTCTTTTTTGATGTCTTTCAATAATTTTTTAACACGTGTTTATAAACAATTAATTAAGTGAACACATAACAGGATTGTAATGAAGGGACACAAAAAAGATATGAAATAAGGGCAGAGGATATCTATTCGTATGAACGCCTCTCTACTTTCTGTTGCGTGCCTCACCTCTTAAGAGAAGGAATTTCTTTAATGGCATCTAGAATTTCTTTAATGATATTTTTAGTAGTGAATCGAGGACCCGCTCATTACATAATTTTAAAATGTAATCGTTACGCAATGTAACGATCACAACGTAATTATAAAAATTAAAATCAAATTCGATAACCATGACACGTTATGTAATGCCTGTAACATCCACAATCGTGACACCGCAATTATGTTCGCGATGAAATCTGCTATCGAGATTTGAAACTACGCCGATTACAATCAAAATCGCACTAGCTTTGGCAATAAAGGAGAGTTAACGGAATCAGAAATTATAGCCAACTTCAATGCAAAGTCAGCGCTTATTACTAAGTAGGGAAGGAGGAAATAAGGGCAGGAATAATTTGAATTTCACAAGTCAAGCGCATGGCGTGTTTAAAGGAGGACATGCTGGCATGGCACAAGCTGCTGATGTGGAAAAAATGTTGACGTGGCAAATCGAAAAGAGCACACCTGCATTTGATTTAGGTCACCAATAGAAGTGGAAACATGTTTGAAACAAGTACGAAACCCTAAACCTACTGGTCTGACGAGAAATATTTATTAAAATATTATTTTTAAATATTATAAAAATATTTAATATCATTAAAATATTTAAAATTTCAAAATATTTGATATTTTTAAATATATTATTAAAATATTATTTTTTAATATGTATTAGTAAAATACATAATATTGAATAAAATAATTAATATATTAAATATATTATTAAGATTTTGAATCGAACACTTAATTAGTCCAGATTTGATTAAAAAAGTACCAAACAAGAAAAAATTTTAATAGCAGAAGCTTGAGGAAGAAAGGGTTTAACTTTTAAGCATTAAGTTTTATGATTTTGTTTTGTAGATCTAGACTTTTGGTAAGGTTTTTCAAAATTTTGATTCCGGAATAACAAAGAAGGGTTCAAGAATAATAAGAAATAGGATTTTTTGGGTTTTTTTTTTTTTTTTTTTTTTTTTTTTAAGTTCAAAGTTTTCTGGGAAGATTTGAAGATTTCGGTGATCGGAATCTGTGCTCATTAGTTTTTTGAATTTTGGTTTGGGTTGATTTTTCGTCAACGACGAACGGCGTACCATCACCGGAATCTTGGTTTGAAGGTGGTTGGCGATGGTTTAGTTGAAGAAGGTTAGAGAGAGAAGAAAATAGGTAAAAATGAAAGAAAAACCAATTATTTTTCCTTTTTAAACAAAATTTGAACGTGTCATTTCGGGTCAGGCAGGATTCGAGCGCCGGCCTGGGCCCAACACAAGACAGATTTAAATTTTTTTTTTATTTAATTACATTTGTTTTTATTTATTTTTAGAAATTTTAATTAATTAATTTAGTTATTTATTTATTTATTTGCTTATTTATTTTGTTTGAATTATGTATTATTTATTTGTTTAATATTTTATTTACTTATCTCTTTTAATTTGCTTGTTTATTATTTAAACATGTTTTAAAATAATTGAATTTAATTAAGGATGGTGAAAATTAATAAAAAAAAACCTAGCATAATTGAAATTTTAAAATAAGATAAATTAGTAAATATTTAATTAAAAATAAGAATAAATTGAGGTTATCCTATGATGAAATTCTAAGGAAATTGCAATTAGGCAATTTCTAAAAAAATTTAGGTAATAATATTTTTCTAAATTCCACTAGCTTGATTGAGAGTTTAAAAAAAAAAATCAATATCAAAGATCAATATTTATTTATTTTCGAATAAAAATAAGATATAAAAAGAACAAAAATTTTAAAAACTGAAATAATAATTAAAATTAGATTTGAGATGTCTCCATAAAATTTAATAATAATTAATCCGACAATGGAGCCTCTTCAGGATAAAGGTTAGTTTCTCTTGAATAGTCTTAAGATGAGAAAATTTCTTTTGAAATTCTTCCAGCTTGATGGAGAAAACCTAATGAAGTTTCTAATATTTATTAATAATTTAATTTAATTTAATTATGAAAGACCATTTATTTAATACCATTTTAGGAGAACAGAAGACTAATAGGTATCTTCCTTTGGATGGACGTCGTAGGATGTTAATCTTTCTCCACATGTAACCGTACTCTCAAATCTAGTTCTAAAGATATAGACTAGAACTTTTTTTTTTTTTAAGAAGTCTTACTCAATCTTAGATTTCTTTAAAAAAGATAGATTCATCTAGGTGTCCATTCACACTTAATAAAAAAGATTGATAGCAATCGAATTTTTGAATTTGCACGTTATGACACTTAATCTTAACCTGTTAAATTATAATTAATACTTATTTAGCTCAAAATTAGTGCATGCTTCCTTGCTCAAAAAATTAAATTCAAATCTTCGGTTTCTCAATAAAAATAAAATCTAATTACACATCGTGCAACTATCATGTTATTAATGTATCACAAATGATTGATTCAATTGGAAGACCTCTATACAAGTTGTAAGTAATCAAAGAGATGATCTTAGTTCAAATAAGACAATTGTCAACTATCTTATAATTCAGTGTCAAAATCTATTTAAATGATTAATTCCCTAAATAGTGGTTATAGTTTGTTAAATGTATTGAGTTATGAGACTTTTAACTTGCAAAAATTGGTAATTAAAAGTGTCAATACATATAAAAATCATTTTCATATTTCATAATTGAGTTGAATAAAACTTGTTTTAAACACCATATGGTTTTCATTTCCTAATCGAGTTTAAGTATTTATGACACAAATATGATTATGTTTATACAAAACCTGCTAAATTATACATCGTGGATGTAATTAATTTGTTATCATGTTAAAGTCACAACTTGAGAGACCTCTATACGAGTTTCAAATAATTAATGAGGCGGCTCTACTCCCCCTTGGGACCACTTCAAAATTTCAGCTAGAACTTAGAATGCAGAAAATGCAAGCAAGCAAATTCTTTTTTTTAACCCATATGACTCAGTATAATTGGTTCATGTAATTATCTTTAAGAGATAGTATCCGATAGGACTGAGATTTGAATCTCTATATCTACAGACTACATTCCCTTCCTCTATTCTCAAATTACGACCTCCGGTCAAGTACTATATATAAAAACTATTATTTAATTATTTACTAAATATTAATTGGAAATACAAATTATTATTTTTAATACAAATTCATATTAATTATTTACTATATTTATTACTTATTTAACATTAAAATTATTATTTTTATATATTTAAAAGTATTTTGATCAAACCGGACAGTCCAACTGATTAAACCGATTGAATCGAAAATCAAAAGTCTAATCGATTCAACCATTGTTCGATTTTTTTAACCTTGATGACTTCCTTTTTATCAAAAAAAAAAAAAAATCTTTTTTTTAAGCTCTAGCCAGTGTTGTTGAAACAGGACCGAACTGGTCGGTTGAACCGAGAATCGATGGCTTGTCCGGTCTGATGCATATCATAGAATCGGATTTTTTCGAACAGGTTGAACCGATAAAAACTCAGAAAAAACTCAAAAAAACCGGTTTTACACTTATTTTTTTAATTTTTTTTAAAAAACTTATTGTATGTGATGAAATTTGAACCTTTAACCTCTTGAATCCATATTTAAAATATACCATTAGCCAAATACATATTTTATTAAATATTTAATATATTTAATACTTATTTAATATTAAAATTATTTATTTAATATTTAAATTTTTTTTAATACAATCGACCGGTTCAACCGATTGAATCAGTAATCGAAAATCTCATCGGTTCGACCTCTGTTCGGTTTTTTCAACATTGACTCTCGCCCGTGGATCTCACAATAACGGAGCTAAGGGTGAGTTTGGCATCGAAAATTGTTTCATTTTTCAGCCAAACACAATGCTAAATATCATCTAGTCTAGTTAGGTTTAAAAGCATTTTTATAACATGGTTGTTCTCCAATCACGTAAGCATGAGAGGAGAGGTACTTTTTCCAGCCAAGCTTTTTTATTTCAAAATTTTCAATCACAATAACATTGCAAACTTAAATTTTAATATCGTTATTTTGCGAATTTGGAGAAATACTGACTTAAATATATAAAAAAAAATCTAAATTAAAATTAAATAATTGTCCACACCCTTATCATTTTATTACAATCAATTAAACCTTCAAATATCTATTTTCACCCAATTAAACTCTTGATCGGACAAAAATTGATTAAAGGCATCATCAATTTTCGTCCAATTTAGGTCTCAATTAGGTGAAAATAAATGTTTGAGGGCTTGGATGAAAATAAATATTTGAGGGCTGAACTGATTGCAATAAAATGATAGGAGTTTAGATAATTATTTAATTTTGGGATAATGTCATGAATGACCCTTGAACTTTATCAAATTTGTCAATGTGGTACCTATATTTTAAAAATTATCTATTTTGGTACATAAACTTTCACTCAGAGTGCTATTGTACTACCTATTAGTAACATCGTTAAATATTGGTGACGTGATTTTTGTATTAAATAAAAACTTGACACGTGACACCACATTATGACGACACGTCAAGAAATGAAGAAAAAAAGAAAACAAAAAAAGAAAAAATTTAATAAATATTTTTAAAAAGTAAAATAATTTTTTTTAAATTAAAATAATATATATTTTTTAATTTTGTTAATAAATATTTTTTAAAAGAATTGAAATAATGAAATATTTTAATTTTTATAATTTTTAAAAATAATTTTTCTTGTTTAAAATATTTTTTAAAAAAATTCAAATATTATAAATTGTTTCAAAAGTAATTTTAAAATATTTTATATTTTAAAAATAATTTTAGTTAAATATTTTAAAATTTAAAAAAACATATATTAATTTTTATAAATGTAATTTTTATTTTTTATTTTTTTAATATAATTTTCTTAAAAAATTAGATATTAATTTTTAAAATATTTTTTCTTTTAATTTTTTTTTTTTTACAAAAATTAAGATATTAATTTCTAAGAAATCAGTTACTGCTACGTGTCATCACATAATTGATCAATGTCATATCATCATCTATATTTGATGATGTTAAGTCAAGGTAATACATTGATACATGGTTTGATAGTACAAGTATCACACTGACAAATTTGATAAACTTTAGGGGCCATTCATGATATTATCCCTTTAATTTTAGTTGAGTAGTTTTTTTTTATACTTAGGCCAAAACTATATAAATATTAATTTACACTTTATTTATTAATAACTTGAGCTATACATATTATACTAGAGAGGATCAACTATACTTTCATACGTTTCCAATTATTTGTTTTTCTATTTCACTACTTGTAAAGGCTAGGAATAGAAACTAGTGAAACATCATGATATATCTTCAAAGAAGTGGATGAAGATGTCAAGCAAGGATGAATAATTTGTCTAATATTGTTGCTGCAAAGGATTTTTGTGAAAACTGGGGTATTAATTTGTTGGTTTAACCTGTTTAAGTCTGGCTTCTGTTTCTGTTGCTTTCTAGTCTAGTTTCAGGAGCTTGTTCTGAAACTTTTTTCTATTGAAGCTAGGCTCTGCTGCTGCTTGGGGATGAATGAATACTTTATTCAGAAAAAGAAAAAAGAAAATGGTGGAAAAGTGAACAGGAACATACAAATTACATAAGTTTAATGATTGTTTGTTTGTTGTCTGCAAAAAAGATAGAACAGAAAATCATTGTGAAAAATAATTAAGAAAATCTTCCTACACTGAGATCTGCTTTAGATTTTTATTAATTACATCAGACATAAAAATAGGTTAATGGAGAACTCGTGTTCAACTCAATTGGTTCAAATTTCAAAATCTACAATTTCTTCTCTTATTCACATACTACGATCTCTTTTGTAGAAAAGAAAAGTTATGGCTGAGAAACAAAACTGAAGAAATATTTGAACAATTTAACTACTTTAACCATTGAAAACCGACAAGTATACTTTCCTCAACAATTATTTAGAAAATTTATTTTCGATGACATGTTGGGTAAATTAACTACTTCCCAACACATATACCATGTTATTTCTCGTACCATTTCAATTTTGTTATCTAATTGGTAGGGCTGTGCATTTTTTTGGTGAAAACCGAAATAATGATTGAACCAAAAATTTTCGGTTAATTGATTGGCGATCGAAATTATTTCGATCGATGATCGATACATTTTTTCTTTAAAATTTTGATTATTGGGTAAATCGGTTCAGTTATACAAAAATACCCGAAAAATCTAATATAACCGAAATGTACTAAACGACATTACCCTATGCCATTTAGTGTATGTATTTTCTCAATTAAATAAATTTACAAATTATTAAAATATGAAAAAAAAAACAAACAAAAAAAACAAAAACCCTAATTTCCTAAATCTTTTTCCTCTCTGCCTCTCGATAACCGTCTCAACCTCCCACACTCAGTCACTCTCACTCTCTCAGGCAACAATCCTCATCGCCAGGCCAGCCTCTCACTCTCCATCCCCTGGCCTTTGCTACACCCATTCCTCTCTTCTCTTCTTGATCGCATTGCACCCACATAGTCACCCTTTCTGTTCCTTCTCCCTGTTGCCTTTTCCGGTCGGTCCTTGACACACTTTCAGCGAGTCAGCCCTCAACCTCATCGTCTCCTTCCTTGCTGCATCCTCTCTCTGTCAGGTTAGGCCTCTGAAATTGTTTTCCGTTAGCTTTGCACGATGTAATAACTAGCTCTAAAATTTCTTTGTTGTGTTTTTTGTGGTTCTTTTTAACTGAGTCTTGACACAAGACTTGAGTGGGTTCAACTGTTCAAGAGCTTTGCCTCTTTACAACAGCTTAACATTCTCTTCAAACAATGTAAGTGTTGTTTTTTTAACTAAATTGTTAATGCTAATTTCTTTTTCCTCTGATTAATTAACTTTAATTTGTTTTCTTATTTCTTTGTATATGTCCACTCAAGTAGACTCTCTTGAGGCTAGTGCTATTCCTCCTAGTCCTTTTAACACATATCATCATGGAAGTTCAACAGCTAAAGCTTCAAGTCAGACAACAAAACAAACTGGGAGTGAGGGAGGAAATGGAAGCCATGCCACCAAGGTCACAAATAGGGTTTCATTTTACTAAATTTGTTAATAGTGAAGGTGTGACAAAGGGTAGATGTAATCATTGTGCTAAAGAATTTTTTCTGATGTAAAGAGAAATATCACTGGATTACTAAAACATTGCATGAACCAATGCAAGAAAAATCCTACTAATGTTGACATTGCCCAAGCCCAACTAACTTTACCTAGTAGGGATCTTGAAGGGAAAGGGCATATTACAACTTGAAAATTAAATCAAGATGAAAATAGGAAAGGTTAGCACAAATGGTTGTGATTGATGAATTACCTTTTAGATTTGTAAGAAATGAAGGCTTTAGGAAATTTATGTCTATGGCATGTACTGGGTTTCATATTCTTTCACAAATTACGGTGACAAGGGATGTTTATCAGTTTTACTTATATGGGAGGATGAAATTGAAATAGTTTTTGAGAGAATCATGTCCAAGAGTTTATAACTACAAACACATGGACATCTTTGCAAAGAGTTAATTATTTGTGTTTCACAGCTCACTTTATTGATAATGATTTGAAATTGAATAAAAAAAATATTAACTTTTGTCCAATTTCTATTCATAAAGATGAGGCCATTAGCAAGTTGATAGATAAATGTTTACTTAATTGGGGGATTGATAAATTGTTCAATATCACACTTGACAATGCAAGTGCAAATGATGTTGCTGTTGGTTATTTGAGAAAAAAGTTTGGGCATCAGGGGGTTTCATTTTAAATGGTAAATGCTTTCATATGAGATGCATTGCACACATTTTGAATTTGATTGTGGTTGAAGGTTTGGAAGAAATAAATAGATCGGTTGCAGGTGTTAGGAGGCTATGAGATATTTGAGGCAATCTCTAGCTAGATTATAAAAATTTAAAGTGTGTTGAGATGAAAAAAATAGAAAGCAAAAAATTGTTGTATCTCGATGTTGGTACTATGTGGAACTCTACCTATTTGATGCTAGATAGTGTTCAAAAATGTGAAAGAGCTTTTAAGAGATTCGAAGAGCAAGATAACAACTTTAAAGTTAAACTTGAGTTGGGAGATGGTTAGACTACTGAAGAGGATTGGACTAGTATAAGAAACTTGAGGAACTTCTTAGAACACTTTTATGAACTCACTTTACAAGTTTCTGGCACTTTATATGTCACATCCAACACTTTTTTTTTTATGAACTTGCTGAAATAGATTGTCTTTTGCGAGATGCTCAATTAACTAATAATATTAAATTTGGTACGATGGCCATGAAAATGAAAGATAAATATGATAAGTATTGAGGCAACATTGAGAAGAGAATATGCTTGTTTTGTTGCGGTTGTTCTAGATCCTAGACACAAATTTAAATATTTGAATTTTACACTTTGAGAAATGTATGATGGTGAAAAAAGTTTGGAAATGGTGCAAAAATTTAAGGAAGTTTTATATGAATTGTATGATAAGTATAAAACCTCCACTTCAATATGATAGTGGCCAGTCAAGTGTGACAATACATACTCCTATAGGAGAACCAAAACAAGAATGAAAAAACGTATGAAATCTTTGTATAAGAAGCATGTCAATGAATCTGGTGGTGGGGATCAAAAATCAGAATTAGATAGATATCTAAATGAGGCTAACGAGGATGATATTGATGATTTTGATATTTTAGGATGGTGGAAACTTAACAGCCCTAGGTTTCCGATCCTTTCATAATTGTCAAAGATGTGTTAGCTGTTCCAATTTCTATTGTTGCTTCTAAGTCTGCCTTTATTACCGAGGAAAGTGTTATTGATTCATTTAGGAGTTTTTTAACCCCTACAGTTGTACAAACCCTTGTGTGTACTCAAGATTGGATTCATAAATCATTAAATGAAGACACCAACATTAAAGAAGAATTCCAAGATCTTGACAAAATTGAAAATGGTATAATTATTATTTTTCTTTTATTTTATGAACTATAAATATTTTTGTGAATGTTAATCTTTATTTGTTTTTCTTTGGGGTGTTTAGATTTCTCTTGGAATCTAGTATAACCTACCATTAATTTATGAGCTATTGGTAGTTGAAGGGTAAGATATTTTTTTTAATAAGTTACAATTAAACCTGTCCATGGGTCGAGCCGTGACCCGATCTTTTTCTTAGGCTTCATTTGGTTTAAACTGAAGCATCAGTTAGCTTCAGTGCGGTGCATTAAGCACCCAAAAATGCACTAGACATCCATTTGGATGTCTTCCTCTAGTGTTGAGATGTTTTCAATTGCACTGGAGCCAAATTTCCACTGGACCCTTTATTTGCTACTTTTTATAAATATTAATTATTTAAGTGATAAATAAATTTATATTGTTGATCTTTTTATTATTTATGTATTTTTAATTTTTATTTAAAATTTTTTATTTTTATTAACTCTCTCAAATTTTCAAATTTATACTGTATCAATATTTTTGAGTGAATAGTTTTTTTAAAATTTTAAAATGTTAAATAAAATTAAAATATTATAAAATACATAATAAAATATTACTTTACTAAGTTTTAATTTGTGTAAATATATTATTATCAATTATATACAAATTTTATTCTAATGTACTTAATAGTTATTTTCCTTTTTTACTATAATTCACCTCACCGTCATCGCTGCTTTTGAATCCAAACATATATCCCACCACTGATTTTAATCTCACCGTTACGGTATCCAATCTCACCGCTACATTAACTAATCTTACCACCACCGCTATTTTTAATCTTGCCGCCCATCCAAATGGACCCTTATTCTCTTACCCAAACGGTTTACTATTCATAAATATTAAAATATTAAAAAAATAGTTTTTATATTAATATTTTATATTTTTATAATTAAATTTAAATAAAAAATAAATTTTTATTTGACGAATAGTAATTCGGGTTAGGTTGGTTCGGCCAGAATTGAAAAAAAAATCTTGTCCAAGTCCAGCCCAATTCGGGTAGGGCCTGTTGGGCCGAGCAGGTAGCCCGGTCCTTAGGCAGGTCAAGTTACAATATAGTTCATGTTATTTTATACTATTATTTTCTATTTTTACATATATTTTGTATGAAAATTAGATATGTGATGGAGGTGAAGAGCTTTTAAATGGATGGAGGTGGACAACTTTTGGTTTATGGGATAGTTATTGTGAAACATTTGATATTTCTGTTGGCTGTTGCTCCATTTGAAGATATTTTAAGTTTTAATTTTTTATGTTGTTGGAGTCTTGGAGATTTTTACTTATTACTTATTATGGATGTAGTATTTATATATTTAGACTATTTAGTTTGAATGTCTTGGTTCTACAATGCTACTTTCTAGATATTGCCACTACCCAGAAACTATTAAGTCTATGACTCTATGTATGTTCTGCCTTGGCCCTTGGTTGTAGTTGGTGAAGATGTTTAGACAATGTTTGCTTTTAGATTTTGGTTGGACTTGAAAGGGCTTTGTGAGTTAGATGAAAATATGTATTGCCCTCATTTTTTTATGCTTTCTTAATTTCTTATATCTTGGTGGATAATTTTGTGGAACATTTATTTTTAATTTTGTTAGTTGTTTTATTATGGTTGATATTTAAATATTATTAGAAGTTTCTTATGTTTTACTTTTGGATTTTGGTTGGATATATTATTATGGATAGAGTATAATTAGCTTGTAAATTGTGAAGTCATATAAAATCATGTATTAAAAATAAGTTGTAAAGCTCATTTTGATATTTATTCCGGTTAATAAAAAACGGACCGAATTAACTGAAATAATTTCAATTCGATTAATGTACATTTCTTCCAATACTACTCGGTTAACAATTAAGACAAATAAAAAATCGGTTATTTCGATTAATGCTAATTTGGTTCGGTTATTAACTGAACCGACCGAATGAATCGTCTACTAATTGGGGACCAATTAAGTTAAAACAGTACCTACGCCTTCGTGAATAGATATAAAAGAAAAGTTTTGAGTATCACAAGAATATCAGTGGCATACCATATCACAAACTATATTATACAAGGAATAACTCTATGGTACAGGATGTTTTAGCAACTCAACGTTGCAAAACATACTGGCTGAATATAAACCTTAAATATATTCAAACCGCGAATGAATTGTGAAGATGTTTAAGCCCACCATGGAGCTTCACCAGTTCTGAAATCTGTTTCGACCCAAGGAACAAAGACTACCTTCCCGTCAACAACATCAACTTCAGCATGAGCCAATGCCAAGGACTGTTCCAACAAAGACAATAAAGTTGGTCATTAACTCATTATAAAGGAAAGAATAATATAAAAACTGAACAAAACGATACACAACATATATATTTTGAGAACGAAATTTTGGATATGTAGAAACTTTTGACTACTAGACTAAATGCACGTTTGCATTTCTTTGCCAATGAGTTCTGTGCATCATGAGAGCTCACTAAGTTTCACGTTTCTGAATGTTCATCATCATGGATTTACCTATTCTGTGATTCTTTGATAAAGAAAAGCATCGTAGAGCAGGTACATGATATTTCCAAGCTACACTACTTGGATTCGGGTGTGAGTGTCGGATAAAGGTATGTGTCTGACACGTGTATGTTCAATTTTTTCTTAAGTTTTTTCATGTATTTGGAGGGTCTTGGAAAGTCATATCTCCATACCTATATCCGAATATGTATCGGACATGGGTGTCGGACATGGATAATTCAAGAAAAATGAAGAGTCGGAACAACATAGTTTCCAAATGATTATTATCACGACCGAATTTTCCTGAACTTGAAGAGTGAAATAACTGAAATGTATATTTTTTTCACTGTTAATCTCACTCACCAGGGGGGCAGGTCCTCTCACGACTCTTCCTTGATCGTTGTACTGAGATCCATGGCAGGGGCATATGAACTTGTTCTCAGCTTGATTCCATGGAACAACACATCCAAGGTGAGTGCAGACAGCATTTATACCATATGTTGCAAGAGTTCTGTCTTTCTCCACCACTAGGTAGGTGGGGTCTCCCTGAAAATTCATAAATAACCAAAATGTCTTTAAAATCACGTACTTTTTCACAATGTCCTGATATTAGATTTTTTTTTATTTTATTTTAAAATGACACTTTTTATTTAACAAAAAATGATAAAAATCTAATTTAACCTTTGCATTTTTTTGGTGCTTCTTCTATGAGAGGAAGAACCACTATGTTATTCGGATTCGGGTGCGAGTGTTGGACACGGGTATGTGTCCGACACGGATATGTTTGATTTATTCTAAGTTTTTTCATGTATTTGAAGGGTTCTTAGGGGATGATATCCCCATATCCATGTCCAGATATATGTCGGACATAGATATCAGATATGAGTACTTCAAGAAAAATGAAGAGCCGGAGCAACATAGAAGAACCGTTCATCTCTTAAAATATCTTACTATATGACATTGGCTAAAGAATCAACATGCATGATGCAGTTAGTACTCTTATTAATGTCTTATCATGCCAGACATTAGCAATAGGTAGAAAACCTCAACAGAAAAGAAGATTGAGCTCAATCAATTGCAAGCATAACTCATCTTTGCAAAAGTCACCAATCACCACCAAAACCTTGCATTCTAAGTGCTTACATGGCAAAAATTTTCCAAGAAGAAACCGGAGCTCTTAGAGTTTTCATGCTGAATGCTCACAGGATGGTATTCAACATTCAATTAGAACAAATTGTAATTAACAATATCCTATAGTTACCTTCAATCCTTGAGTCAGGGTTCGGTCCCCAGGGCCATGATTCTCAAGCCATTCAGAAGCAATGACGTCATTTCCAATTGCATCCTTGGCAATGGTACCACCACCGGCACCTCGCCCCCTGTTATTGCATTTTAA
This sequence comes from Fremontodendron californicum, assembly GCA_030761205.1. Lineage (NCBI taxonomy): Eukaryota > Viridiplantae > Streptophyta > Magnoliopsida > Malvales > Malvaceae > Fremontodendron > Fremontodendron californicum. Next base: position 5,410,888 of record JAULJL010000025.1, on the reverse strand, counting down.
TAAAGGTTTAATACCAATAGAGATAATGAGATCGCCTATAAAGGAAACCCTTTTTATGAAAATTTATCGACCACTTATTTAGGGGAAAAAAACATTGACACGGTTTATATTTTCATATTTGATGCCAATCAATTGAATGGACTAAGTTCTCCAAGGTTTCAAAATATGCTCATAAATGATGAAACAAAGGGTCAATTCTAAATTTACTATCAGAAAATCGGTTAAAGTACTTAAATAGTTCTTATACTATATTCAAAAGTGCATTTTAGTCCCTGTACTATAGAAGTGAGTAATTTAATCCTTGTACGGTTAAATTTGGTGTAAAGAAGTAATATTGATAACAGTGTTAAAGGAAAACCGTCTAAATGCTAACATGGACATGAGAAACTGACAAAAAAGATAACTTGGAAAAAAAAGATGACGTGTTAAATTTTTTTACTCCAGTAAAATTTAGAAAAACATATATATATTTTTTTACCCAAATCCCTCCCTTACCCGTAAAAACATGTTATCATTTTTTTTCGAAGTCATCTATTCTATCAGTTTCTAAATTTCACTTGAGTATAAAAATTTGACACGTCATCATTTTTTTTTTCAAGTCATCTATTATGTCAGTTTCACATGTTCACGTCAGCATTTAGACGATTTTTCATTAATACTGTTATCAATTTGACTTATTTGCACCAATTTCAAACGAATAAAGATTAAATTACTCACTTCTATAATACAGAAACTAAAATGCATTTTTGACTATATTACAGAGACTACCTAAATACTTTAACCCAGAAAATCGAAGCTAGCTATAATGAGGAATTTGATTCAAATAAACTAGGGGACCATAAAAACTACCTAGATACTTTAACCCAGAAAATCAGAGCTAGCGATAATGGGGAATTTGATTCAAATAAAGGGGGGGCATAACCACTATAGCCGGTCTATTAGGTGAAACTAGATCTCGTAATATTAGATATGATACGATTACACGACACGAACACGAAATGAAAAAAAAATTAAAACACGACATGAAAAAGAAACATGAACACGACTCGAATATACGAATATGTCAAAATCTATAAAACACAAATTATTAACACGTCAAAATTTATACAAATATAAAACACCTTAGGAGAAAATGCAATAAGATAACATGGATATACGAATTGCCAGGTCTAGATGAAACACACCCAATTTTTTGCTTCTGCTCATATCATACTACAATCATGTTGCTACAATGCTACTGTCTTGAATTTAGCATATGTTGAGATTTATCAATTCAAAATTTATAAACCAATAGTAGTAACCAAAATTTGACAAATAAATCAGCTATAGGAATCAGATGAATAATCTAAGGCATTAATTACCACCCTCATTAGGAACTGAACAAGGAAAGAGGAGGAGGAGGAGGAGGAGAACTTACCCAGGTGGGACAAAGAAGGCTCCATAAGGAACCAACATGAAACCTGAAGGGAGTGAAAGAGCCCCCAACAGAAGCAGATTCATGAGCTGCCTCTTGCCCATGTCTGGCACTCTATCAGCAGCGACGCTAGTGGCCTGGCAAGTGAGTCTCATTCCTTTGTCCTTTTTAACCATCTGGGTCCTTGTTTGTTTCACAAGAAAAGCTTGTGATGGGCAGAACATGCCACTCTTGCTGGAGCATAGCTGTTAAAAACACACAAAAATTGAGTTTAAAAAGAAAAAGTTTCGAAGAAGGAATTTACAAAGTAATTAAATACCCAACAAGTGTTGGTATATACCTGCGAAGGAGCTGAAGGGGAGAGAGCTGAGGAAGCCATGATTGAGGATACTGGGTATACTTGTGAGGCTGTTGGCGTGTGTTTTCCATCCGATACTATGGAGATCCGCAACAGGCAAGTAGATAAGGCACGTTTGCAAGCTATGGTGCCACATCAGCCACATGTTTGTGGATTATGGATTATGCTTCTCTCTCTTCGTTGGAAGTGGCTCATCAAGTCTTGGGCCTAGTCCAAAAATTCAAGACTTTGCTCGTAACAAAACCCGAATCGTTCGGTGGATTTTGAAAGTGATTCACTTCAAATGAAGAAATTTTTTTTTAACAGTAGAGACGGAGTGGGGCGGATGGTTTTTTTTTTTTTTTTTTGAAAAGTGGGGATGGAGCGGTTTTGATAATCACCTAAACTGTCGCGTCCGTCCGAATATTAAAATTACTATTTTACCCTTAAATATTTGATTTTTTAAAAAAATAATAAAGTTATATAACTAAATATATTCTTTTTATTCTTTTTCAAAAAAAAACTTAAACCTAATATTTTATCATTTGATGCATATGTTGAATTTATATTTAAATTTTTTTACAATACTTTATTATTTGAAAAAAATTAGAAATAATTAATAAATAATAGATAGATAGAGCGAGGTGGGGCGGTTATGGATTTAACCGATATTCATGGAGGTGATAGTGGTATTAAAATTTTAACATCCATCGCGGAGCGAGATAGGGGAAAGAGTAAAGTATTCCAATAACGAAGCAGAGATGAATTTTACAATATCCGTCGTTGTCCCACTCTATTACCATTCCTACTCACGGCAACGTCAATCAGGGTCGTCGTCCAACTAAATGGGCCAAACAAGTAGCTTAAGCTTCAGAAATTCTTTTTATATGATATAAAATCCAACTTAGGTGGCTCAAGTGGTTAGCATATATGTTCCTGAATCCTGATCCCCTTCTCTGTTGTGCTTCATTGTATCACCTAGATTTCATTCATCTTCAGCTTAGTTTATCAGTTTATTAATTATTAATTTAGAACTATTATAAAATGGTACTACTTGAAATACGGAAACATTGTCTTGTTAGTATTTCATGGCTAAGTTTCTGGATTTATGAGCCCAGAATCAGTTCCAGTGGGCAGACGGCAAAAAGGACTGCCTCCTGGATGACCATGATCTGCAAAAATTTCAGGCCAAATGTGACGCGACATTATACGCTAATTAATTTCAGCCCACTTGTTCCTTAGCATGATACGTTCACATCTAGTTGTATACAATATATATATATATATATATATATATATTGAAGATCTTTTTATTTAGATATTGCTAAAATTTTTTTTTATCAAATTATCAACGTTTTCAAATTATATATCAAAATACGCCTATTTTAAAATCAGTTGGAAAGTCGTCATATGATATGACGACTTTCCAACTAAAAATTTTATTTTTTTAAAAAAATTTTGCTCGGAAGTTGCAATATCGTATGGCGACTTCCGAGCTTTAAATTTTGTAAAATTAAAAAAATTGCACTTGAAAATCCCCATATCATATGGCAACTTTAAAGTGCAATTTGTTATTTTTTTTTTATATAATGTTGGGAAGTCGCCACATGATATGGCGACTTCCCAACACCATTTTTTTTTTAATTTTAAATTTTTGTAAAAAAAGTAATTTTTTAAAATTATTTTAAAAACCTAAATAATATTTTTTTATAATATTTTATATATATAATTAATTAATTTTTTAATTTTACATTATTTAATTAATTAATTATACATTCAAGTATGTTATTGTTTTAAAACGGTAAAAAAAAAAAAAAAACTTTGAGTTTTTATTTTACAAAATTAAAATTTTAAATAATAAATTAAAAAAAATTTAAAAAATTTATACCCTTTTTCAAACTAATTTTTTTAATATATTTAAAAATTAATAATAAAATTTAAATAAAAAAATTAATAAATAATCATTTAAAATTTTAAAATAACGGTTAATTTTTACATTTAATAAAAGAAAAATACAAAAAATATATGATTATTATACAAAACGTACATTATTAAAATCATCTTCTAAAAATATACATGATTATTATACAAAAAGTACGTTTATTCTAATTATTTACGGAGGAGCTCCCGTATCGCGTGGTGTTGAGCAACAATGTCGAACTCTCCTATTATGTGCTGGTTACACCCGTCATTGAACCTCGTCAGTGGGACGTATTTGTTGTCGACCTCGTCTTCGACCTACCGCCACTGGTTCTGGTTCTATGTGATCCGCATGCTCACCCACATCAGTCGATGGGAACGCACTACTAGAGGGACCTACATGTTTTGCATCAAAAAATGGAAACCCACTATTCGAGGAGCCAGCACCCATAAAAAGAACCTGACTACTAGATGGATCCACAAGTGATGTAGTACCAAATGCTGACGTAGGGGTTTCAAACTAATACATTGTAGTTAGATATGCTGAACTTGGACTTGGGGTGAGGAGCTGTTCATCTAACCTCGTCATTGGTGGTTCTAGTCGGTAACACTCATCAACATCAAATCCAGGGTGATTGACGGAATGACGATGACTGAATGCTACGCCATGTTCTGGTTGAGATTCAGGATGACTAAATGACATCCTCGGTGCAGTGAACTTCGACGCATGTGATGACGCCGGTTGACGCGTACCACGTTGTCGGATAGGTCTAGAAACTTCCATTTCGTGTGTTGGATTTGAAGTCTGTCTGGGAAATGGAATACTCCTAACATCCTCAAACTCCGACAGTGGACAAACAAAAGGCCAACTTTCATTTTTAAACCATCTTATGTAATCAGCAGATGGGTTGAAATTATTACGAACAATGGGTATACCTGTCGGAATTTGTTCAGAACGTTGATTCCACAAATGGATCCATTGTCGATGCTTCGTAGGCCAAAATACTTAATGGCACCTACGCATATCAATCTTGTGAACCTTACCGGTGATTGCGGAATTGATTGTTGCATTCCAAATTGTCGCAACACCCTGTCAGTAACATGCCACTTTACATATGCAAAGCATATCAATGCTGCATTTGCTATCTATATATTGCAATTATTAGTTGTATCTGATGGAAGATATGCCATAATTTGATTTGAAGAATATGGCATCCACACAAACTGCGAATAATTATTACAAATTATTAGTTTCATATGGATTAAATACAAAATACTTGAATGTAACAATCGAAACATTTACCTTATGATATGCTTCTCGATCTAGTCGTGATCTTATAGTTCGAAGGTTGAGCGAAATATCGCTACAATCTTTAGGAGGACTCCACATGTTAAAAAACATATAAAATCTTAATAGACTTAATAAAAATACAAGTTCGTACAAAATTAATAAGAATAGTCAAGATTATTACCTGCTTGCAAGGGGGTATACAGGCGAAAAATTCCAGCACGAAGTAATAAATGGCAGTCGATGCCAAGCCCATGACTGCAGAAGCAGTAAACATCCACCTATGTCATGGCAGTCAGGAACTGTAGCCCGACACAGTTCTCTATACAAAATCGCCAAACACGTAGAACCCCAACTATAATTTGCTGCGTGCTCTAAATCACGAAGCAATGGAAGATACATTAAATGTACCCGACTGCTCGATTTGTCGGGCATTAGCATTCCTCCAATCAAACGTAAAATATATGCTCTAGCAGCATATTTTACCTCTTCTTCGCTTGCGTGTTCGTGGAGATTTTGTAATGACTGCAGCCACGTTTTTATCACCATTGAGCCCTTCAGACACTCTTCTAGAGGTACAACGCCCAATAAATTTTGGCACTCTTTATTCCAATCTAGAAGACTTGTGCCTGTAACTGGCATGCCATCCACTGGTAGTCCAAGTTGGAGCGTAACATCTTCTAAAGTGATCGTGCATTCACCACATAGAAAATGAAAAGTTTGTGTCTCGGGTCTCCATCGCTCAACCAACACACTAATTAAGTCTGGCAGAATTATACATTATCGAACTTAACTTACATAATAAAATCCGGCACTCTTTAAGTGACCGATAATAGATGGATGAGGATCTTCGGAAAAAAAATTACTCAATCGTAAGACGCGAATAAGGTTTTGTTCATAATTAATTAAATTAAATAATTATATAAAAAAATAATAATACAATCTCTTTGAAATATAATTAATTATAAAATTATTATTATAAGTAATAATTTTATAATTTTATAAAAATTAATAACAAAATTAATAAAAATTTAATAATGATAAATTATAAAAAATTATAAAAAAATATGATAAAAAATTATAAAAAAATTTACTAACCTCTTGATATATAACCGCAGATATATGCTTATCTTGCAACTTTAATAACAATGAAACCATTTAGAAATCACTAAGAGAAAATTTTAGAGAAAGAGTAGTCTTTGAAAAATTTAGAGAGAGTGAGAGAGTAGTTTTGAAATTTTGTGTGAAAAAAATGAAGGGAGGGGGTATTTATAGCCTTTAAAATTATTTTTTTAATCTTAAATTTAAGACGGTTAAATTGAATTTAATTTTTTTTAACCGTTGTAAAACGTTCAAATTTTAAAAAATTTAACAAAATTAGTTTCGAACTATGTTTTCAACAATAATTTCAAAATAAATTCATGATTTTTCAAAAAAATTTTAAGATAACCATGGGAAGTTGCCTTATCATATGGCGACTTCCCATGATATTTTTTTTAGAGCATTTTGATATTTAATTTGCAATTATAGGTATTTTGATAATTTTTTTTTAACAATATTATGATAAATTTGCCATATGTTGAATTGTTTTCAGTTCCGTTCAATTTTGTTTCTTGAAACAATGTATTATGTGACAAAATCACCTATCTAAACTTCCATCGCATCCTTTTCTCTTGTTCTTTTGGTTGTGATTTCTTTTAGGAAAGGAAAATAGTTGATGACTTAATATATATATATATATATATATATATATAATGGAGTAAAAAAAATATGGATAATTATTTGGCATTTTTTTTTTTAAGTTTTAGCCCGTTTCTTAAATAGAATACATTAATCTTTATATTTTGCATATATTCTTTATAGTTGTACACCATAAGAAAGTATAAAAAATGCTATTCTTTATTTTCTGTTCAACCATTGAATTAAAAAAACGTATCGAAAAGTAATAAGTCTTTAACAGCTTTTGCAATGCTTCATGCTTGGTATTCGAACTTTATGAGTTTACTTTATATTATTACACCAATACAGTGTTCATTTTGCCGATAGCCTTTTTTTTTTTTTTTTTTTAATCTTTTGGTCTCCGTAAAAGAATGAGAATTACTTATCAAAAAAAAAAAAAAAAAAAAAAAAGAATGAGAATTTCATTAAACCTATCAAACACAAATATAACCGGGGATTTAAATTACAATGTCGCATTTTTCATTTCATTGGGTTTATTATTGTTGCATACATAACGAATAAAATAATGACAATCACGCTCATCATGATCGTAAATTATTTTTTTATTTTTACACAACTCACTACAAAATGAAATAAACAATAATTATAATCATAGAAAGTCTAATTTTATGATATTTAAAATGATTTGAATATTTTAATTCCTTTATTTATATGATAAAATAAATTATTTATATATTTTATAGAAACTATTAAAAAATTTTAATATTATAGCTCAATAGTCAAATGCATATCTAATATCAACATTATCATATTATACTTATTATAAAAAATAAAATGCATTTAATGCAACAAATATATAATGATGCAATATTGGAATTAAACGATGCAAAATATTAATTTAATAACTATAAATTTTGAAAATATTTGGTTGAAGAAAATTAGTCATTGTATTTCAATTAATTTATCCAATATTTGATTTAAATTTTATTTTAAAAAAATAATAATTATAAAATTTCCAAATATATTTTAAATGATAACTGATTTAAGACCAAATTTCAAATTAGCCAAATGGGCTTCTGACAGGCTGGATCTACGCTAGGCCTGGATCGAGGTTGGGTCATGGCCCAGATGGTATCTTCTTCCTTTTTATTAAATTTTAATATCCTTTATACTCTTTTATCAATTCTATTTTTTATTGTGCTACATTTGATTTCTTTTATAATTAGAAATTTGACACTTATGACATTGAGTATATATTGTGAGGACAAATTAATTAGATATTGTGGAATTTTTAAAGAAAAATCAATTTCGAAATCTTGAGCTTACTACCATGGCACGAGATATCTTAAGCATTTTTGTTTTTACAGTAGCATCCGAGTATGCTTTTAGTGTTAGTGGTAAAGTTCTCGACTAATATCACAGCTCGCTTGAGTCAGATATCGTGGAGAGAATTATTAGTGTAAGGATGAACTATTTGGAGAAATCGGTAATGACAACTTAAATAAGATAATATATGTTATTATTCAAGGTTAAAAAAATCAAATCGGAGGTCGAATCGGTCAGACTTTTGGTTTTCAGTTTTGAACTGATTGGATTGACCGATTTGATAATTTTTTTTATACTTAAATACTAAGTTTAATGTTAAATAAATCTTAAATATAGTTAATAATTAATAATAAAAAAATGCATTTGGTTTAATGGTATGGAGGTTAAAAATTCAAATCTCATTAATTACAAATAAAATTTTAAATATATATATATATATATATAACTGGTTCAATCCGATTTTGTACCGGTTCAATTATTACCCGATTTTAATATACCCGTCGGACCGAACAGGCCATCGACTCTCGCTTCAATCGGTCCGATCTACTGATCCGATTCAGTTTTTTAATTCATGGTATTATCAACTTGAATATTAGCAAAGAAGATTCGTCATCAGCACAATGCTTTACATCTGTCCAAATTAATGCATCATGTTTAGGACTCTAAGACTCCATTTGGATGGACGGTGAGATTGACTCCGGTGAGATTAAGGGTCTATTTGGATGGGCGGTGAGATTGACTCCAGTGAGATTAAAAACAGCGGTGGCGGTGAGATTAGTTACTGTAGCAGCGAGATTAAATCAGTAGTGGGATATGTGTTTGGATTCAAACGTAGCGGTGGCGGTGAGATGAATTATAATGAGAAAGAAAAATAATCATTAAGGGTATTAGATTAAAATGTGTATATATAAAATAAATAATTAAAATTTATTAAAATTATATTTATATTAAATAATAAAATAAATATTAAAATTATATTTATATTAAATGATATTAAAAATTATTTAAAAAATATTTAAGTTTAAAGAATAAATTAAAATTTTAAAAATAAATAATTTAAAATCTAGAAATTAAAAAATAAATAAGTTAAAACTTCTACAAAAAATTGAATAAAATTTAAAAAGAAAAAAAAAATAGTGGAGGGGTAAAAGGGGGTTTTCCCCCTCCACTGAAGGTCTAGTAGCTCCACCCCTCCAATTAAACAGGAGGGGTTAGTAGCTTTTGCATCCCCAGTGGGGGTGCGTTCAGTTGGGGGGATTTCCCCCAAAAATAATTTTGGATGTGCAGTGAAATCCAAATGGACCCTAAAAACAGCGGTGGTGGTGAGATTAGTTACTGTAGCAGTGAGATTGGATACTATAGCGGAGAGATTAAAATCAGTGGTAGGATATATTTTTGGATGCAAAAGTAGCGGTGGTGGTGAGATGAGAATGAAAATGACCATTAAGGACATTAATGTAAAAGTGTATTGGTAAATCTATATATATATATATATAATATATTTTAATAATATTTAACATTTAAATTTATTTTAAAAAATAGTATTATATATTTTAATTAATTAACTATTTATTATATAATTTGTTTATTATATTAAATGAATAAATAATTTAAAAGTTTTTAAATAAAAATTTTAAAAATAAACTAAAAAATAAAAATAAAGATGAGATAATTAACAAAAATAAATAATTTATAAATTTTATAAATAAAAAATAAGAAAATGAAAAAAAAATTGTTGAAAAAAAAGGACATTATAGTAATTAAAATACCCACTGGAGGTTCCAGATAATAACTGGACCCTCAATCCTCAAGTGCCCCACTGGAGGGGTAGTGAGTTGAACTGCACCGTGAGGTGCAATCCAAATGCACCCCATGGTGTAGTTGAAAACAAATTTGTTCTTGGATCCCACTAGACTGGAGTACCAATGGGATCTAAATGAAGCCTAAATGATCCGGGTTTGAAAAAACAGATCTTTGTTCGTATTCGTTCGTTTATTTTTGAGCCTGTTTGGTTCATGTTCATTAAGAATTTTTAGAATTGTGTTCGAGCTCGGCTCGTTTAAAATTGGATGTGTTCAAGCTCGGTTCGTTTAAATTAAATGAATTTTTTCACGAATATTAAATGATTATGTTCATGAATATATAATTGAAAATGTTCACGAACAATTGAAAATCTGTTCATGAACAATAAACAAACATATCTAAACAAATTTAAATAAAAAAAATAAATCTAATTTAAGTTATTATTAAATATAAATATAAATATTATTAAATTTAAATTATTATTAAATATAAAACAATAAAAACACAAATATTATTAAATTTAATTTATTATTAAATATAGAATAAAAAACATAAATATTTTTAATTATATTATAAATAAATAAAATATAAATAATTATATTAATCATATTATAATCGAATAATAAATGAGTTTTAAACGATCTATTAAATGAGTTTTAAACGATTCATAAACGAGTTTGTTCATGAATATAAATGAACTGAACATATCTTATTTGAGTTCGATTCGTTTAATAAATGAACCTTAAAATTTTGTTTATAATCGTTTATTTAGCTAGATAAATGAATATAAACAAACAAAAATCGAATTGTTCACGAATCGTTCATCGAAAGCTTTATTCATTTACAATCCTAATCATGTTGAATTGTTGATAGACAATATTTGAAGATTTTAATTTTAAACATATGTTATAGATCGTGGATATTATTATTTTGTTATAATTATTTTATAAATTATAACTATTAATTTTAAATTTTAAATTTGAATAATGAGTTGTGGTTTTATTTTTATTTATGTCAAAATTATATTATCAACAAAAATATTTTTTGATTTAAATAGATTATAAATAGGTTAATAGTCATTTTTTTTTTTTGGTGTATTAAACCCAGGGTGTCCCCCCATCCCCATTTTATGGTTGATGGAAGACTAATCCCTGTCGGGTTGGGAGTGTTGGTATAGCAAAGCCCTCCCAACATTGGCGACTTCCTGGATTCGAACCTTGTTCTCATCCAAGAGGAAGGAGCCACTAGCCACTCCTTCCAACCAAATGTTGGTAGGTTAATAGTCATGTTAATCGTGTTAATTGAGTCTAATTGTATCGTGTCATACAACATTTAAATGAATTAATTTTAAACATGTTAGTTCTCAACCGAAATGTATTAATGTGCTCAAATACAACTTGAATTGGATGCCCCTCCTTTTATTCTTTTATACTCATATATAGAGAGAGAGAGAGGTGGCAGGCAAAGGCTCGGGGCTCCTTAAATTTTTTTTATTTTTTTTATATAGGTAAAATTATGTTTGATCCCTTTAAATTTGTTTGACCTTTTAATTTGGCCCTCTTTTAAAATATTTTAGATTTTTGAAATAAAGTAAAATTATGTTTGGCCCTTCCAAATTTTATTTGACCCTTCAATTTGGCCTTCCATTTGTAGAATTTGTCTGATATAATAAATTAAATAACATTTTTAGTTTAAGCCCCATTCATTATTATTATCTTAATTCTCTCTATTTACTTTTTCAATCAATTAAATAGATATTTTAAATTAATTATTTTGTTTAATATTTTTATTCTATGCTCATAAAGGAAAAATAAATAAAGAAAGTTAAACAATTACAATATCTAATAGGAATTATGCATTTAACTTATTTTATTTTTTTAAATATATGTAATCTTATAATTTTCTTTTATAATATGAAATAATTTTATGCATATTTTAATTAAACAATACTTTTTTTTGACGTTGAGACTTTATTTTTTACTAAATTTTTTTCATATGCAATATGAATTATAATATTTAAAAATTAAAAAAAATTATTTCATTATAAGAAATTTATATATTGTTAGAAAATATCATACATAATATTTAAATTTAATATTTTTATACTAGAGTTGTCCATAAAATGAGTCGAGTTAGGCTCACATTGCAAAAAAATTTACTTTTCCAAGGCCCGACCTGATTCGAGCCGACGAATAACGCTATTTGATGCGAACCCTTAGGTTTGAACCCACTAACCATTTAGGATACCTAACCTAGAAAAGTCAAGATTCAGGTTGTATAACTTAGACCCACTGAAATCTTGTTCTAAAGAACCTAGTTTAAGGTAGATCTTATGAACTCTTGTTTTAAGAATCCAAGTTGAGATGTGAACGTCACAAAGAAAAATCTTTGATAAGTTCAAGAATTAGTTCTGTCAAGAACTAAAAAGAGCAAATACTCTCAATGAATAAAATTCAACTCAATTGATTAATTGTTAAAGAGTAGGCGACTAAGACATGTATTTATAGCCTCCCTACATAGCCTAATTCAGCTAGCACTCAGAATTCTAATACTAATATAAGTCCTTGACAGCCAAGGATTTCTATCCTAGTTACAATAGCTTTTGGCCAAGCACTACTAACCTAATTAAAAGACTATAGTCGGTCAAACCTAAAAAACATAAGAAATAATGCTTTAAATATGGACTGAACATGCTCAAGTCCAAGCCTAATAAATTAAAAGATGTCCAATAAATTTAATGAAGGTAGACCCCACTAGCCTATTGGACATATTACATAATATAGGCTCAAATGCCTAAGTAATTAAAAGACTTAAAATTAAGCCTTATCTTGCTTGCCACATCATTAAATGAGATGGTCCCCACGAATGTCATGTCAATTAATGAATTAAAGAATAAACCCACTTCAACTCTTCTAATGCCGCCACTTGCAAGAATGCTTAAGCCGCCACATGTGAAGCTTAGATCACATGATTTGCAACATGGCGCAAGTGAATTCCACCCATGCTTGCAATGTTTCCTTGATCTCTTTGGATCTTGGCCCATATGGAACTTTCCATGAATCTTTATGAATTGGGCCATCTTGGATCCTATCATTCCCCTTTCCTCGAAAAGATTCGTCCTTGAATCTTAGCCTTGTGTGTAACACTGACGGTTCTAGGTAAGAAAGCAATGTGATGCGCAATATCTCTTATGAGTGGCAACCCATCCTGCATCTCCTCCGAAAATAACTCCTTGAAATCCTGCAATGAAGAAATAGCCAAACTAGAAAGAGATTGGTTAGCTTCATCAGGATTAAGAACCTCACTCTCATTTGCATTAAAACTCGTGTTTGTCTCGTCTTCTACCTCAGCAGGAACTTCTCTTTTTCCTCTCGTGGCTCCATTCTTTTTTCTTGATTTTCAACCACCTTTATTTCGTTTTCACTCTCACTTTTTCTTTCTTGTTCGTCTTGTGGCTCTACTTTCTTTTCTTTATTTTCAGGCACCTCTCTTTCTTTTTCTCTCTCTTTTTCTTTTTTTGTCGACCTCACGCTTTCTTTTTGCTCAAACTCTTTTGTCATCTCTCCCAATAACAATCCTATTTGTTTCATCTCTTGCATAGCCTGCCTCATAAGATCACCACTTTTGTGAGACATCATTAATATGCTGCAAAAAAAAAAGATGGTTAGAAAAAAAAATCTTTCTTTCTTTTCTTTTTCTATTTGAACTCTTTTTCTTTCTTTTTTTTCCCCTTGAGACTTTCTTGATTTTTTTGAAATCTCGGATTACTTTCTTTCTTCTTTCTTTGAACTAGTTGAACTGTCTTTTCAATTCTTGATTTTATTTCAAGAACAGATCAAGAACGACTAAGAACGAATTTTAATAGATCAAGAACGCAAGAAGCAGATTCTTGATCTAAACCAACTTCCAAGAACAAAACCCCAAACGAGGCTACCTAAAAACTGTAACCAGGATAAGAATACCTAAAACTATAACCCCAAAACAAGAATGCCTGAAACTCCAAAATCTTGTTAGATTGATTCAAATTCCTGAGTTGAGGATGAAACCCCAAAGTAAGAGGTAACAAACAATAAATCAAAGCGATAACTATAAAAATCTGATTGGAAGCCTTAACTCTAATACCAAGTAATGTGAACCCGTAGGGTTGAACCCTTTGAACCCACTAACCATTAAGAATACCTAACTCAGAAAAGCCAAGATTCAGGTTGTATAACTTAGACCCACTGAAATCTTGTTCCAAAGAACCTAGTTTAAGCTAGACCCTATAAAATCTTGTTTTAAGAACCCAAGTTGAGTTGTGAACTCCATAAAGAAGAATTTTTGATAAGTTCAAGAAGTTCTGTCAAGAACTAAAAAGAGCAAATACTCTCAATGAATAAAATTCAACTCAATTGATTAATTGTTAAAGAGTAGGCGGCTAAGACATGTATTTATAGCCTCCCTACATAGCTTAATTCGGCTAGCCTTCAGAATTCTAATACTAATGTAAGTCCTTGGAAGCCAAGGACTTCTATCCTAGTTACAATAGCATTTGGCCAAGCACTACTAACCTAATTAAAAGACTATAGTCGGCCAGACCTAAAAAGCATAAGAAAGAATGCTTAAATATGGGCTGAACATGCTCAAATCCAAACCTAATAAATTAAAAGATTTTCAACAAGTTTAATGAAGGTAGACCCCACTAGCCTCTTGGATATATTACATAATATAGGCCCAAATGCCTAAGTAATTAAAAGACTTAAAATTAAGCCTTATCTTGCTTGCCACATCTTTAAATGAAATGGTCCCCATAAATGTCATTTCAATTAATGAATTAAAGAATAGGCCCACTTCAACTCTTCTAATGCCGCCACTTGCAAGAATGCTTAAGCCGTCACATGTAAAGCTTAGATCACATGATTTGCAACATGGCCCAAGTGAATTCCATTCAGGCTTGCAATGTTTTCTTGATCTCCTTGGATCTTGGTCTATATGGAACTTTTCATGAATTTTAATGAATTGAGCCATCTTAGATCCTATCACTATCATTGGACAGGTTTATTTCATACACAATTTTTATTTTTACTTTAAATCTTTATATGTATATTTTGACCCTCCCTCGTCAATATTTATGGTTTCAAATATATATAAGATGGCATAAGCGTGAGCACCTAGTAATCAGCTCAATTAGATCCAATTCATTGGATTCCTTTATATTATTAGGAGAAATGTTAACCAAACTAGGTATTTATTAAGGTGTTATATATAAAAAGAAAAATATAATTAATAATGTTTTTTAATTCAATAAAAAAATATATTAAATATAAAAAACTTTTCTAAACTAATAATTAGATAAGTTTTATCTGGTGTTTAGAAACATCGATTATGTGGACCTATTATTAGAACAATAGAGTTGCTTAGATCACTGAAACCTATGTTTAAATATCAAGCTATTCAAAATTTAAGCTCAATTTAAAAAGAATTCGGTGCTCAAGATGACTTAATTTCACTTGTACATGTATGCATATATCTTGATCATCCAATCTGATGCTTCAATTGCTTGATATATCAGCTTAACTTCATGATCTTTGCATCAACCATCATATATAACTTGAAATCCTCTTAATTAATTCCCACGATAGAAAAAAATTAAGAAAAAAATCTTGTAAGTTGTGAAACCTTTTGCAGTAATTCAGTAAGTAACTAATGCCTCGCCCTCCTTGTTGGCTAGCTTGCAGGGATTGGGGGCTGGCAGTTATCTGCATGGTAGGTTTAAAGATTTTGTCATAATGTCGAAAAAAGGCCACTTGGGGCATTTTGTCTACATTCTAGTATTATAAACTGAGGAATACAATGATGGTGTTATCTTCATGGTGGTCTGGCGTGAAACATGCACTCATCATGTGACTGCAATGCATGTCTGTGTCTCTGTCTTCGTCTCACCTCCCATTTTAAATTTTGCACTCTTCTCTTCTCTATACTAAACTAAACAATATTATCACTCCAAGCGTGCAATTTTCCCCCTCTGATCACCCTCCTGCAGTTCTCATCCTTTTTTACAATTCTTCACTTAGATAATTATAGTTAATTAAATCGATTTGTATATAAGGAGAGAGAGAAAAGAAAAGTAAAAGGGCAAGTCTTCCTTCCAATGAGTGGAAATGGGCTTCTTTGGGTTTTCTTTAGACTTTCTCTTCCACCAATGTAGAGAAAGGAGAATCCATTTTTATCATCAAAGAGGAAGAAGACACCCAACAAGAAAAGTAAAAGAAGGAAAAGGAGAAAAAATGGTATAAATAAATGAATAAAGGAGATGGAGCAACCCCCGAGAAAATGGAACGTTCTCCAAAGGCATTTCGAAGTTATGAACTCTCCGAATATTTATTTCGCTTCTTTTGAAGAGAACCCCGTTTTACAGATTGGTTACTCGTTTAAACTTTTGAATTGAGTTAAATTTGAAATAAATTTTTAGTAATTCGAGTTAGATTATTAATAATAAATATAATATAAAAATATTAATATAAAAATAATATTTTAATATATATTTTAAATAATAAAACGTAATTTTAAATAAATTCGAATTAAAACTGAATCTAACCCAAACAAGTAAAAAAAAAATTATTCGGGTACGAGACATGACCTAGCTTAATTGTGGACACCTTTACTTCATATCACTAGCTTTTTATCTCCCTGCTTATTTCTATCTATTTTGTAAGGCAAAACCCTGCATTTACAACAGACAAATTGGATTATTTTAACATCTAGGATTACGAGAGTGACTCATTTAATTAGCAACGAATGAAAAAAAAAAAAGCAGACTCATTTCTTAAGAAGAATCCTATGCAGTGTTGAATGAATTACAGCGAAAAAAGTTAAGAAAAAAAAAAAGGAATATTAGCAGAAGATGCGACAAAGTATAATTTAAAAGTTATTGTAAACTTGGTTAATTTGGGCATTCAAAAAAAACGATCGGCCATTTGCTTATACAAGGACCGTGCTTCGGATTCCATTAAGGATTTAGGATTTCACAATTAAGTATGAACTGTTGAGTTTTTTTGAAGTTAATGCCCACCAAAGGGTGGAGTACAATTTTTTTTTTTTTTTTGAAGTTCTTAATTTACCTATAACTCTTAATCTCTATCTAATTAACTTATTTGAGTAGGACATTAGGCGTTTAAGTCTTTTCGAATCCATAACTTTTAAAAGTCTATCAACAACATGCATGCTATCTGAACTAATACTCAATTGACGATGAAATTCAAAATTTAAATGCACGAACAAGTAGTTTAATTTGTATCCTATATGTTAAAAGTTTACAATAAGATAACACTACATATGGCTCAAATTTTAAGATATTTATCCAGTTTTACCTTCTTTAAATAACTGTTCTAAGTGACAATCAGTTGTATATGGTTACTGATAGGTAAAGTTTACGTTTAATCATTCAATTTAGGTTATTTTTTTTTTATTTTGATCATTTAATTCTGAAAAATTTGTAATTTAATCACTAACATTTATGAAAAAAAAAAATTGTCACCCAGCTGTTAGAGACCAACAATATATTGATGTGTCATTGTTACATTATCCATAAGCTGCCACATGGTATTGTCGACGTAATGTTATAAATTAAAAAAAAAAAAATGAAAATTAAAAAATAAATTAAATTTTTTGTCACTTAACGTTTTAAGAATTTCTATTTTGTTCATCCAACTTTAAAATTTTCACAATTTAATCAACAAATGTTTGAAAAATTATTAATATTTTAATATCTTCATTGTTAACGTCTCACTTTGATGTGGCTTTATAACGATTTAATTATCAATATTTGTGAAATTTATTTTAATAATTATTTTGTTAGTTCTTTCATTTATATTTATTTTAATATTTTATTGCATGAAATTAAATTTATGAACTTTCTGATTTTTTTTTTTTGGATAATTTATTCGTATTTAAGATTTTGACACAAAATTATGAACTTTTATTTCAATTAAAACCTTGAAGTTATGAATTAATTTATATTTCATTAAAAATTTCTTGATTGGCTGATATAATATATAAAAATACTTACATGAATTTATTTTGATGAGCTGGATGACAAATGCTTAAAGTAATGCTATTTTAATAATTTTATAATTGGGTTTACTCATTCATTTTTCAAATTTAAAGAATATAAGTATAATAAATAAAAGTTCATATTTTTAGTTCCAAACAATAAAAATATCAAATGCTTATTTTATTTTTTGTAAATTTTTTGGATTTATTTGAATATTATCACTAGATATTTCAATATAAATAATACAAATAATAAAATAATTTATTATATTAAATTTCAAAAACGTTGATGATCAAATCATTATAAAAGCTAAGTCGATAATGAGATGTTGACAATGGAGACCAAAATATTGATTAAATTTCACAAAAATTGATGATTAAATTGTGAAATTTTCAAAATTTGGTGATCAAAATAGATATTCTCAAAAATTAAGTGGCCAAAAATTTACTTTACCTATTTTTAATTTCTATTTTTTCCAAAATTTATAATGCCATGCTGACAATGCCATATGACATGTTAGATGATGTAACAATACCACGTAGCATCTAATAGATGACGTGACAATATCACGTCAGCATATCGTTAGTCTTTAATGATTGAGTGACAAAAAAATAATTTCACAAACGTTAGTGAACCAAATCATAACTTTTCATAATTAGATGATCAAAATAAAAACACCCAAAAACTTTAGTAAGTAATCTTGTAATTTACACTGTAGTAATTCGTATTTTAATACCAAATCAATGAGGAAAAAAAGTAGGAGTAGATTTTTTTAACATAATTTATCAAATTATATAATGGTATTATTAGTTTAGAATTGGCCTTGATTCAAAATTAGAAGTATATACTAAAAGTTGTGTTTGGAGAAATTTGAATTAATTAGACTCCATTTAGTAAATAATTTTGTTTTTAATTTTCTAAAAAATGAATAGAAAAATAAAATAAAATTTAAGCATAAAACTAAAGGCAAAAAGCAAAAATATTTACCACTCTTAACCTAGTAAACAAGAGATAATTTTAACATGCTCCACACATTTCTAAAATAATAATTTGACAAATTTAATTATACACAAGATTGAAGGTATATAGTCCTTTTGCCAAAAAAAAAAAAGAAAGGTATCAGCCTATGAATTTATGAAAATGACCACAGAATTTGAAGGCCACCTATCATCAGATTAGAATGACAGTAAAATAATTGAACGAAATTTACACTCATCATATGTTTGTTTATTGGCCAAAAGAATATAGAGGATTGTCACCCAATTATTAAGATTTGCAGGCTAATTATCAATAGAATTTGGGGCCTACTTATCAAATAATTAGCACACACCCATTTACAAAGATAAACTGCTTTTATATTCCCTAATATCCCTCCCCGCCCCCAACTTTTGCATTCTCGAACCAGGTCTTGCCCCGAAGGCATCCACGCTAGGAAATTATTAGAGATTTAAATAACGGTTACAATACAATATTATGATCATTAATTTATGGTTTTAGTTCCTTTCATCATTGATATACACTGTAATTTGGTGTGAATGATTAGCGTTCTGTAACGATTAAACTCACGACTGTGAATTACATGTATATAGATTTAATTTACAGTTTGTGAATTTTTTTTATATAAATAAAAAATCAAAGAATATCGTAAATCATTTTAAAAATCATTAAAAAAATTATGATTATAATTACTATATTTTACAATAAGTTGTACAAAATAAAACAATAATTCATGTCCGCAATAACATCTATTATATCCACAACCGTAATTTAAATATCTGATCTCACCATCAATTCCATATAATTTTTCTAAGAACAATTGAGATCTTTCCCCTGGTATGGCTCCTTTCTGCAGTTGTGACTAATTTGCAGGCATTATCAATAAATCTGCTCTAACATAGATCTGGCAATTCGTGTATCTATGTTGAGTTCGTATATTTTTTCGTGTTATAATTGTATTTAAGGTATTAATATAAATTTTAACGTATTAATAATTTGTATTATATAGATTTTGATACATTCGTGTATTTGTGTCGTGTCAGTGCTTTTTTTTTGTGTCATGTCGTGTTTTAATTATTTTTTTTGTATGATATTCGTGTCATGTAATCTTGTCGTGTCTAATATTACCAGATCTACTGTCTAAATGTTTTTTTTTTGGATAAGCAAAGTTTTTATTTATCCAAAAGCAGCATGCACTGCTACATCAATACAACCAGCATAGCTGGCAAACAAATGCACTATTTTACAATGTCTTCTTTACATAGCTAAGAACCAATTATGCTATCAGTGAGCTTTTTAACCCCCATGCAACATGCAAATCTCTATTAACAGTATCATCCTTTATGGTTTTCATCCCCCCTAGTCTATAGCTAACCTCCTCCTTGATTTTCTCAAGCATTTGCATACATTGCTGAGATTGTTTACCAAACCTGCGATTATTCCTCTCCCTCCATACATGATATATGAGAGCATTCCAAGCAATTCGAAGCACTGTAGCAATAAGAGATTTTCCCTTTAGCTTCCTCTTTGCCCATTGAAATTCAAAGTCCCAGCTTCTGATGACTCTATGAAGCTTACATAGGTGCAGAATCTCCCTCCATACTGCCTTAGAATACTCACACTCAAAGAATAAATGGTCTCGAGTCTCCATTTGTTGATTACACATATCACAAGTTCCATTAAGCTCCATTCCCCATTCCATCAATCGATCTTTTGTAGGGAGCTTGTTCTGAATTGCCATCCATGATATTTGGGAATGCCTTGGAATATGGTAGGCATACCATACCAATCTATCCCAATCCACCTTTGGCTGCCTTGGCCTGATTTGCTGCCACACTTTAGCCACTGAAAACCTGTCCCCAGGAAATTTCCAAACTAATCTTCCATTATTCTGATAGGTAAATTGAGCTGCTAATGGTCTCAATTGTAGGAGTTTCCTCCAAATCCAGCTACTTCCTTGGGTGATTGGGAACTGCCAGAATGAGGTGCCTTTTAGAACATAGTTGTGGATCCAAGCAATCCACCATGAACCTGCCTTAAAAAGCAATGTCCATATTATCTGCATTATGCTTGCCCTGTTCCAAGAACCTAGATCCTTCAGGCCAAGTCCCCCCTCTGATCTTGGACAACAAATTTCCTGGCAGCTCACCCTTGCTCCTCTGGCTTTTGCATCTTTCCCTAACCAATAGAATCGAGAACAGAGTTGATTAATTCTTGAGAGCACTGCCTTAGGTAGAATAAAGATTCTACACCAATAGTTTTGTATATTGAACAAAACTGATTGAATAAGCTGAAATCTTCCAGCATAGGACAGAAACTTTGATGTCCAGTGAGTGATCCTAGCAGTAATCTTTGAGATAAGTGGGACAGTCTTTTTCTGTCAGCTTTTTTGTTACTAAAGGAACCCCCAAATACCTCACTGGAAGCTCTCCTAGCTTGAAGCCTGTCACCCCCTGGATTTCCTGAAGCTGAGCTCTACTGATTCCAGAAGAATAAAGTTCACTTTTGGCACAGTTTAGCTGCAAACCAGAAAGTTTATAAAAACTTTCCAGGATATCCTGCACTCCTTGGATGGATTTCAGGTGCCCTTTAGTGAAAATCATCAAGTCATCAGCAAAACATAGGTGAGTGAGCCCAATCCTTTTGCACTTAGGATGGAAATCAAAGACTTTATGCTGTGCAGCAGCATCCAAAAGCTTAGAAAGTGCATTCATAGCAAGCACAAACAGATAGGGGGAGATAGGATCTCCTTGCCTTATACCCCTTTCTCCCTTAAAGTAGCCCACCAAGCCTCCATTAATTGATAGAGAGAACCTAGGACCAGTGATGCAACTCTTGATCCATGTTATAAATTCTGTTGGAAAATTCAAAGCTGCAAGAACCAGCAACATGAAGTCCCAGTCAAGTGTATCAAAAGCCTTTTGAAGGTCAACCTTTATAGCACTTCTAGGTGACAGAGTTTTCCTGGCATAGCCTCTTACTAACTCCTGTGCCATTAGGACATTATCTGAGATATTCCTTCCTTCCACAAAGGCACTTTGACTTTTGCTGATGATTGTTGGCAGGAATTTTTTGAGTCTTCTTGCCATCACAGATGTAATACTTTTGTAGACTACTGAACAACAGGAAATAGGCCTGTAGTCTTTAATACAAGTAGGATTTTGGTTTTTTGGCACTAGAGCTACAATTGTGGAATTAAAGCCTGCCAGCAAATCTCCTGTCTGGAAGAAATGAAGAATGGCATCAATGTACTCCTCCCCTACTACTGCCCAAGCTTCCTTAAAGAAGTGAGATGTGAAACCATCTGGCCCTCGAGCCCTGTCCCCCTTGATGGCAAAAATGGACTCCTTGACTTCCTCCCTGGATATTGGCTTTGAGAGTTCAAACTTCTCTGCATCCGAGAAGGAGAACTGCAAAAGTTCTCGTAGAAACTCCCTTGTACATCCCTCAACATTATAGTCCTTAGTGCCAATAATTTTCTGGAAATGAGAGACTGCTGCCTGGGATATCTGTGAAAAGGTTTCAAGCCTATTTCCACTATCATCATATAGGACTCTCATTGTGCCCCTATTCTGCCTAGCTGCAACCATCTTGTGAAAGAATCCAGTATTCTGATCTCCTTCTTGAAGCCATTGAACCCTTGACTTCTGCCAGAAGTGACTCTCTTCAGCTTTCCTCAGTTCATTATACTCTTGAGCTAACATCCTTTCCTTTTCTACCAATTCATCAGAAGGATGGCTGAGTAGATCTACTTGGACATCCTCTAATTCCTTCCTCTTAGTTGTAACCTTCTCAGATATGCTACCATAATAAGCATGATTAAAGTTCTTCAATACTGACTTTAATCTCTTCATTTTGGTATGCAACCTAACCATGGGATTACCACCAGTAGGTACCCTCCAAGAGTTCTCAACAATGTGCATAAACTCTGGATGTCTGGTCCAATAGTTAAAAAACTTGAAAGGTTTAGGTGGAGAGGCACTCACCATATCAAGCTTTATGAATGCTGGGCTGTGATCAGAGATTTCTGGAGCAAGGAATTCTACATGAGACTCTGGAAATGCTGTGAGCCATTCTGCATTAATAAGCACTCTATCTAACTTCCTTGCCAGGAAACCTTCAATTTGCTTGTTAGACCATGTGAATCTAGGCCCTATGAATGTGTGATCAAAACAAGATAGAACTTGTAAGCAATCAGTAAAATCCCTTATATCAGTGCTAGGTGCTTGAGATCCATCATAACTTGAGCTTTCAGAGGGGTCAATGATAGTGTTGAAGTCTCCAGCTAGCATCCATGGAAGGTTAGACAGTGTGCTATTTAGATGAACTAAATGGCTCCATAACCTTCTCCTTTCAATGCCCTCATTAGAAGCATAAATGGCAGAGAATAAGAACTTCTTGCCTGTGTAAGATATGCTACATGTAAGGCTTTGGTCCGTTGAAGCAACCAGACTCAGCTGCACATGGCTTTGGTAAAGAAACCAGATTCTTCCATTATTGGCCTCAGAATAGTTATGGAACATGCTCCATCCTGGAAAACTTTTATCTAAAATCTGCTGCATATTCTGAAGCTTGACATGAGTCTCAATCAGACAGACAATGTCAGCTCTTAGCTTTCTTATTCTACTAACTACATCTTTTTGTTTAAGGGAATGATTGAATCCCCTTACATTCCATATGAATAGATTCATTAGGATTGGTTAGGC
The DNA here is from genome assembly GCA_030761205.1 of Fremontodendron californicum. NCBI lineage: Eukaryota > Viridiplantae > Streptophyta > Magnoliopsida > Malvales > Malvaceae > Fremontodendron > Fremontodendron californicum. The sequence continues at coordinate 5,387,386 of JAULJL010000025.1, read as the reverse complement.
AAGGAACTTCCTGAGGTAGTGAGATTTACCTTTGCACTGGTCCTTTTTCCTTTGTCAATAGGCCCTCTCCTCTTTGTCTTCAGATTCTTCATAAGATCTGCTACTCCAGCAGAAGCTGCTCTTGGTTTCCTAGGAGAGTACTCTGTCCTGTTTTCATCTTCAGTAACTGCCCTTGTATCATTCCTGATCTCAGGCTCAATTTCTTCCTTATCCTATTCCTCAACTACTTCTTCCAAAATGGCATATCGATTGAGTGAACTTGCCTTCCTGGTTTCAGTATTTGTTTTCTGGTTTGGCATCATAACTTCCTTATTGATGAAGCTTGACATTATATTTTGATTCTTGGGGCTTACTAATGAAGTTCCAGCATCACATTCAACTCTTTTGCCATTCTCCTCAATAATTTCCTCTGCTATACATTCTTCCTGTCCTTGCTTCTTTTCCTTTGGCCTCCAAACCTTTGCTACAGCATTAACAGTCTTAACAGTCTTAGATGGGCAAGCTTTATCCAAATGGCCAAAAATCTTACAGTTTGAGCACCTTTGTGGCAGCCAAGGAGCTTCAACTGTTATGGACGCAATGGATCCATTCTCCAACACAACATCTATAGTGCTTGGAATGACAGTTGTGGCGGCAATTTCAATACACACTTTGGCATAGGCCAATCTCTGCTGGCTGGATGTTATTCTGTCCATGTAGAGAGGAGTGCCCAGCGCACTTGCTATATAGCTCAATCCTGTTCTTGTATAAAGCTCCAATGGAACTCGACCTAAATGAATCCAAATAGGGAGTTTTTCCATACTGAAATCCAGTGTTTCCATCCCTGGTTCCCATTTCCTGACAATAAGTGGCTTATTGTGGATATGCCAAGGGCCAGCTTCAAGAACTCGATCTCTTGCCTCTGAGTTAGAGAATTGAATCACAAAAAGATTTAGCCCAGCTGGCTTAATCTCTACAGTGCTATCTTTCCCCCATAGCAGTGTGACCATTCTCTGAAATTGACTGAAGTTTGGAATTCTTCCAATGAACTGAGCCACCACAGAGTTCTTCCAATGCTGAATTCCTTCTGCAAAAACCTCACCTGGAGGCTTTACTGTCACAGCTCCATTGTAGATCTGAGGCGGAAAAAACTGCAAAGTCTGATCAGCAGAGGCTGAGAAAAGTTTTCTCCAATCAGCTTTTGCCACCTCATCAGAAATTGTTGTAACTGCCTCTGTCCTTTCCCCCTTTCGAGCTCCCCTCTGCTCTTGATTTAATTGTGTAATGTCACCATGAACAATCGCATGATCTGAATTTTCCATCCATGTCCGCGCCTGATCTGAAGCCATTGAAGAAACGAATCTGTCCTGACAAACTTGTTTGGAGATGGTGACTGGATCGCAGAGAAAAAACAGCACCAGAGATGAAAACCAGCAAATTAAGTTCCTTACTGATGATGATGGCAGACTAGACTACTAGAAAAGAGCCACGAATCGAGAACAAGGGGAGATCACAGAGGCAGCAAACACAACAAGCACACAAAAAGCAAAAAAACAAAACGCCGTGCAAAAATATTACTCCTTCTACGACTAGCACGTGCACTCTGCGAACCTGCTCTCACGCAAGCACCTCCGCTCTCAGATCTGATTGGAGAAACGCGTGGAGGGAGGAAGAGATTCACGATCGGAGCTTTTGTTAAACTAGTTTCTGTCTCTGTTTTTTTTTTTTTTTTTTTTTGGGTGGTCCTCCAACCCCGACTACCTTAACAATGGCAATGCCGGCCAGACATCAGAGAGAAAGCCAGACGTTTCCGATTTGGACTCAGATCCGGGTCGATCTAGATCTAGGTCAACCCTATTTGCAGCAACGTATGGGTTACCTTTCCTTAGCCATTCCAAAACTGAATGTGAGGACGCCGTCTGGTTTGTTGTTTGGGGAAGGTAGAAACATTCGTTTGAAGAAGAAAAAGGAGGGGAGATTGGGTTGGGTTCTGTCCTCACACGCCCTTTTTACTCATTTTGGGATGGAGATTGGAAGCAGGCAGTAGTGGATTTTGAGGGAGCAGATCTGATTGTTGTTGGTTTCTGTCGACTGGACGACTGTGGGGGTTATGATGGTGGTGGTGGTGGATATGGAGGAAGCAGATCTGATTGGGTTATGGTGGTGGTGTGGTTTCCTATGGAGGAAGCAGATCGGAAAGCAAGAGTTTCCGATAAAGAAAAAGAAATACCCTTTTACCTTATCTCACCCTTCTCTGATCTTGAGGATGGTTTTTGTCGACTGGGCGACTGTGGGGGTTATGATGGTGGTGGTGGTGGATATGGAGGAAGCAGATCTGATTGGGTTATGGTGGTGGTGTGGTTTCCTATGGAGGAAGCAGATCTGATTGGGTTATGGTGGTGGTGTGGTTTCCTATGGAGGAAGCAGATCGGAAAGCCCTCTATGGCTATACCTTGTTATAGACAAGTAAGAAGGAAGAAACTACAAACTGCTTCCTCCCGGAGGGGAAGGTTGAAGAAAGAGAAACTATGACTGAGAACCTGCACTCTGCGAACCTGCTCTCACTGCTGTTCTTGCAGTCAACTATCTTGATAGATTCTTGTTTAGCTTCCGGTTCCAAAGTGAGAAGCCATGGATGACTCAACTAGTTGCTTACTGGGATACTTGTTCTGGTTCCAATCACAGTTTTTTCCTTTCGAAGCAGCTATGGTTGAGAGTTGCTTGCTGCCACTGCAGTCGTTTTCCTCTCCACAATGCACATTTTATCAGTTTTGTATTTTTTGGTCTTTTTGAATACTGTCTAAATGTTGCTCCTTAATAAAAAGAAGAAAAAAGAGACTAGCTCCATGGGTTTCAAGCACAAAGGCATGAGTCAAAGTAGTTAAAGGGATTGGTATATAATTTCAAAAGTAGGTGCATTTGAGAGTCTTGTTGGAATCCTTTATCTCACTTAAAAACGACCATACAATATTCCATTGTTTGGTCTATTGAGTTAGCCTGTTTGTCCTGTGTTCCCATTAGCTTTGGGTTGAGACATTTAGACTGAAACAGGGCAAAGAAAGGGACCAACATTTTTGGAATATAATAAGAAAACAAATTTAAGAATTTTTTTTATTTATTATTTACAAAGTTGTTTTAGGACTTTTTCTCTATCCGAAAGATGTAGAATCAACTATAAAATGAAGGTTTATTTTACATCCTCATAATTTGGGTTAACCTGACTCAAATTATTATTTATTAAATATTTTTTTTAAAATTTAATTATAATATATATAAATATTAATATAAAAATAAATATAAAAATAAAGATAAAGATAAATTTTTAATATTTAATATTTAATAAATAGTGAAATGAACTTTCAGGCCGACTCAGGCTCTGATAAAGAAGAAAAAAAATCTTCCAGACCACGATCCGGCCCATTGACAGATCTAAAGTGGAGCATAGGAAAATGATTGCTTTTGTATTAAGCAAGCCATACGATTTGTACTTGTAAACTGTAAAACCAAAAGAAAATGAAATCCATTTACAGATATGAATGACTTATTCCATGGATTTCATTCTAAAGTTCTTTAGAAAAGAAAAAAAAAACCTCATTCTCTAATATATATTTTGGGGAAAAAATAAAAGTGAAAAGTATCATGTTAAAAGGAAAGTGGTCCTGATTTATGCCCTATCCTTAACAAGTCAATGGCATGGATTAGGGTCAATTTTAGTTGTAGGCCCACAATAAAACATAAAGAAAACATGATTTAATGAATTTTAGTAACCATTAGTCCTTAAACAACATTTTAGCATAAGCACAATTTTCTTATAAATCCTTATCCACTTTGGAGTTTTAAGCCTAAAGGGTGTTAATTGAAAACTATAGATTTACCCGCGGCAGATAAAAACTGTGTATGTAGAGTGTATTTTTAATAAAAGAATGAATAATAATTAAGACGTGATCATATTTGATAGTCAAGTGATATTGATAAGAGATAGGATAATAATCAAATCTTTATGATTTGATTTACTTTACTTTGAATTGATAAGAGATAAGATTTACTTTAACTTGAATTGATAAGAAATAAGATTTACTTTGTAACTATCTTATCCTATGCAAGTGTATATATATTTGTACTCAGCTAGACAGAAATACAACAACAGATTACTCAAGTTATTTCATGGTATCAGAGCCTTTTTAGCTTAACAGCAAACTCTTTGAGGTACAATGGCATCATCTTTTTCCTCCAACGGTGTTGTTGTAACCTCCAAGATTTCTCCAGTTCAATCTTCCTCGTCTCTTCCGAATCAAACGCAGGCTCTTTCTCTTAAACTCACTACTGGAAATTATTTGTTATGACAAATGCAGCTCACTCCGATTCTTCGTGCTCATGGCCTTTATCACTATATTGAAGATCACAATGCTCCACCAACTGAAACTCTCTCTTCTGGCGATCCAAATCTTGAGTATGCAACATGGTTCAGAAATTATCAGCTTGGTCTATCATGGATTATTTGTTCTCTCTCCGAGGCCATTCTTCCTCAAGTCATTGGCGCAACAACAGCAAAAGAGGTATGGATCAATCTTCGCTCGTATTTTGCATCAGGCTCCAGAACTCAAATTCGTAGCCTCAAAAATGACTTGCACAGTCTTCATTGCAACAATGATAGTATTTCTACATATGTTCAGCATGCCAAGTTAATCACTAATCAGTTGGCAGCCCTCAAAAGTCCAGTTTCTGAGGATGATCTGGTAGACTACATTCTTAAGGACTCGGACCGGCGTTTCGACTCTTTTCTCGAGCCTTAAAGGCTTGCCTACAGAGTGTTTCTTTTGAGGATTTGTATGGTTTACTTCTCAGCGAAGAGAAGCAATTGCAAATGGACTCCGACGGTGTGGTTAATATGCCATCAACAGCAAACTTTTCTGGTACACAGTCAACACCCGTGGACGTGGTGATCGATTCAAGGGTTCTCGTGGTCATGGCTCCTTTAATGGTTCTGTACGTGGCTTTGTTCAATCTCCTTCACATGATACCAATATTGTGATTTGTCATGTGTGTCGTGGCTTTGGGCATTTTGCAAAGCAATGCCCCACTACAAAAAATCAAAATGAGTTTCGTGCAAGTACTTCTTCCATTAAGCCAAACAACAACCTTGCTCAAACTTCTCATTCGCAGAATAACAATTGGGTGGTGGATACTGGTGCTACACATCATCTTACGTCCGATTTGGAAAACTTTGGCATCCACACTAACTACACTGGTCTCGAGGAAGTTATAGTGACAAATGGTAATACCGTTCTTATTCTCTCCATTGGCTCTTCTATTTTGTGTTTATCTTATAAAAATTATCATTTAAATGAAATCTTACATGTTCCAGATGCCACACAAAATTTACTTTTTTGTGAGTTCTTTCACTAATGCTTGTCATAACGGTTTTTCCGACCGCTACGACGAATTTTATGAAAACACAAAAAAAAAAATGGAGTCGCCACCAATCTTTTTTGCTAGGTGTGATTGGTCACCTATTAAAACCGGTTTTAAAAAAGTATTTTAAAATTAATTAAAACATTTAGTAAAACCAATTTCGAAGTCCGCGCTTTGAACCAGAGAGAAAACAAAATCGGGTTCGGGAGTCGGTTACGTGCGGGGAAGGATTAGCACCCCCGCAACGCCCGTTTAGAAAACGGTACCACTTGATCACGTGTTAGCTTAAATCTCGATTTAATGGACTTGACATTGGCATTTAAAACTAATTCTCTTTTCCTTTTATTTTATTTTATAAAAAGAACATGTTCATTATTTTTGAATTTTTTTATTATTATTATTTTTTGAAAACGAAAGTGGACACAAATTTATTATCGAAAATACTCATTAAATATTCCCGACACTCTCGGTGGTATTTAACGAGATCTTCTCACCTCAAGATATCTTAAGAATCACGACCGTGATATCCTTCGAATTCCGTCGTCGGTAATTTACATCCATTTTTTATTTAAATACGTATGATGCGGATATTTAAATATCGGATGCACATGACTTAGCACATAATTATAAAATTAAACATGCGAATCATAATATTAAAAATACGAGCATGGCAAAATATCGAGCGCAATAAACATTCGCTCTTTATTCATTTTTTTTTATTTAGATTATTTCCGTTTTTTTTTTTAAAAACGAAAACGAATTTTTGTATCGAGCATGTCGCTAAATACTCCCACCACTCGTGGTGATATTTAACGAGATTCTCGCACCTCAAGATATCTTGGGAATCACTACCGTGACGTCCTTCGAATTCCGTCGTCGGTTATTCGCATTTATTAAAATCCTTTTTTTTTAAAGTTAAAATGCTTTTAATAATTTTTTTTAAAATCGAAACCGAATAATAAAAATACGTCGAATAGTGAGCAAAAATAAATAAACAAAAATAGTAATAAATAAAGAAATTGAAATCATACCAAAAATATCGAGAATCCGAAAAATTAAAATGTCGGACTTGATCTTCGTAAAATCACCTGAAAATGTCAAAAATAAAAAAGTCAAAAACTTCAAAATCGATAATCGTGAATTTTTTTAATTTTTTTATATTTTTTTCCTTTTTTTTTTATTTTTAATTTTTTTGATTTTTTTTAATTTTTTTTTTATTTTTTAATTTTTTTTTTATGTATATATATTTTTTATATTTTTATTATTATTAGTTTTTATTTTAATTTTTCTTCTTTCTTTTTTTTTTCTTTTTTTTCTTTTTTTTCTTTTCTTTTTTTTCTTTCCATTTCTTTCTCTTTTCTTTTTCTTCTTTTTTTTGGGGGCCCAGAATCAAGGTCTGGGCTGCCAGGATCAGGCCTGGCCTGCTGGGCCAGGTCCGATCCTGGCCCAATTCTTTTTTTTTTTTTTTTTTTGGGCCGAAATGGGTCGGGTGCGCGGACCCCGGGTCGACCCGCGGGTCCGCGCGCGGGTCCTGTGGACCCGCTTCCAGGGACCAAAACGACGTCGTTTTGCGCCCTTGCCTTTTTTTTTTTTTTTTTTAACAGACCCGGGTCGGGCGCGCGGACCCCGGGTCGACCCGCGGGTCCGCGCGCGGACTCTGGCTCCAAAACGGCGTCGTTTTGACGCCGTTTATATTTTTTTTAAATGGGTGACCCGCGCGGACCCCGGGTCGACCCGCGGGTCCAGGCGCGGGTCACCTTGACCCGGTTCCCTAAACGGTGCCGTTTCGGCACCGTATAAATACCCCAAACCCCTCTTTTTTTTCACTTTCTCCCTTTTTTTTTTTCTTCTCTCTCTCTCTTCTTTTTTTTCTCTCTCTCTCTCTCTGCTCAGCCGCCCCAAACCCAGAAACCGGCGGCTGGCCACCGCGCCGGCCGCCGTCCACCGTCGCCGGCCGCCGTCCACCGTCGGCCGGCAAACTCCAAATTTCATACCCGAGGGGGTTTCGACCCCCTCGTCACGGATTCGGGCTCCGTTTAGCCCGGATCCCCACCGAATTTCGTAGATCTAGGTTTTTTTTGTGTTGGCTGTGTGGTTCTTTTTTTGTTTTTTCTTTTGCAGGTTTTTTGGTTTCGAGGAGATGGGGGTCGGGATCTGTTTTTTTTGGTTGTCGGTGGTGGAGGAAGGGGGTCCGAATCGGGATTTCGGAACCCGATCTGGGTTTTTTGATGAACGTGGGGGGGGTCCGAGCCTGGTTTTTTTGAATCAGGGGGCCTCCTCCTCCGTGGGGGATCGGATCTGGGGGGTCCGAATCGGGGGGCCTCCCTCCTCTCTTTTTTGGTTTCTGTTCGGATTTGGGGGGTTTTTATGGTGTGGGTGGAGTGTGGGCTGGTGGTGGCGTGTTGGGGTGTCTGTGCAGGGTTGGTGGTGGCTGCCGTGTCTGGTGGCTGGCGTGTGGCAGAGGGCTGTCAGGGTGATGGTGGCTGGTGGCAGGTTAGGGTTAGGTTGGGGCTAGGGTTTCTGGTTTAGGGTTAGGGTTTCTGGTTAGGGTTAGGGTTTCTGGTTAGGGTTAGGGGAAATGGGCCGGCTGGGCTGATGGGTTTGGGCCCACTGGTGGCCCAGTTTGGGGGTTGAGGGGTTGGGCCAGTTGGGCATTGGGCCTGGTGTTTACAGATTGGGCCTGCTGAATAGCAGGCCCGGTTCGTACTTGGTCCGGGTCGGATTCGAACCCGACCCGGACGAAAATTGGTTATTACAGCTGCCCCTCTTTGCACATTGCTGAGAATCAGGAATAGGGCAAAGAAAGTATAACCAATTTTGTCCGGTTATTGAGATCCATTTTTTAGCGAGGCTCTATCATTTGGAAAATAAATTGCTCCTCTAATCAGAGGCTCTATCACTTGGAAAATAAATTGCTCCTCTAATCAGAGGCTCTATCACTTGGAAAAATAAATTGCTCCTCTAATCAGAGGCTCCACAACTTTGAAAATAAATTGCTCCTCTCATCAGAGGCTCCACAACTTTGGAAATATAATTTGCTCCTCTCATCAGAGGCTCTACGACTTTGAAAAATAAATTGCTCCTCTCATCAGAGGCTCCACAACTTTGAAAAAATAAATTGCTCCTCTAATCAGAGGCTCCACAACTTTGGAAATATAATTTGCTCCTCTCATCAGAGGCTCTACGACTTTGAAAAATAAATTGCTCCTCTCATCAGAGGCTCCACAACTTTGAAAAAATAAATTGCTCCTCTAATCAGAGGCTCTATCACTTGGAAAGATAAATTGCTCCTCTCATCAGAGGCTCCACAACTTTGAAAATAAATTGCTCCTCTAATCAGAGGCTCCATCACTTGAAAAATAAATTGCTCCTCTAATCAGAGGCTCTATCACTTGGAAAATAAATTGCTCCTCTTATCAGAGGCTCCACAACTTTGAAAATAAATTGCTCCTCTCATCAGAGGCTCCACAACTTTGGAAATATAATTTGCTCCTCTCATCAGAGGCTCTACGACTTTGAAAAATAAATTGCTCCTCTCATCAGAGGCTCCACAACTTTGAAAAAATAAATTGCTCCTCTAATGAGAGGCTCCACAACTTTGAAAATAAATTGCTCCTCTAATCAGAGGCTCTATCACTTGGAAAGATAAATTGCTCCTCTAATCAGAGGCTCCACAACTTTGAAAATAAATTGCTCCTCTAATCAGAGGCTCTATCACTTGGAAAGATAAATTGCTCCTCTAATCAGAGGCTCCACAACTTTGAAAATAAATTGCTCCTCTAATCAGAGGCTCTATCACTTGGAAAGATAAATGAACTTCGAAATTTTTTGACAATGAGTTTGAACACAACTTAGATCATCACCTCACTTACTACCTTAGTCTTACGAAAGTGAAGACTCATTCTGGATATCCCCTCTCTTTCTCGTTTAGTTTTGAAATTCCTTGTCAGATTCTTCAGATATCGCCACTCGACTAATCATACCGAGGCTCGACCTTTGAGTTGTTTGACTTCGCAAGAATTGAAAATGGTACCCGGAGGTTTTGAAAAATGTCATTTTGAAAGATGTTACCCGGAGGTTTTTGGATACAGATACTTGGAGGTCTGAAAATGTTACTTCCTTGAAAGTGGTGCCCGGAGGTCTTATTCTAGACTTTGAGAATGATGCCCCGAGGTCTTGAAAACATGACTTTTGTTTGAAAATGGTGCCCAGAGGTCTTATCCGTGATTTTTGAGAATAGTTCCCGGAGGTCTTGAAAGAGATGCCCGGAGGTCTTTAAAAATGTCTTTTCTTTGAAAATGGTGCCCGGAGGTCTTATCCATGCTTTTCGAGAATAGTGCCCGGAGGTCTTGAAACAGGTGACTTATGAGAAGAATGCCCGGAGGTCTTGAGACAAGTGCCTGGAGGTCTTTAAAAAGGTAATCCGGAAGTTTTTAAAACAGATGCCCGGAGGTCTTTTTTTTTATTTTTATTTTCTATCACTTTTGAAAAATAAATTGCTCCTCTAATCAGAGGCTCCACAACTTTGAAAATAAATTGCTCCTCTCATCAGAGGCTCTACAACTTTGAAATTTAAATTGCTCCTCTCATCAGAGGCTCTACAACTTTGAAAATATAAATTGGTTTCCTGTGCCCGGAGGACCTTTTTTTTTTAATTTCCTTTTTCTTTTGCTGTGCCCGAAGGACTTAAAAGAGATAACCCGGAGGTTTTTTTGAAAGAGGTGCCCGGAGTTCTTTTTTTTTTCTTTTCTATCACTTTGAAAAATAAATTGCTCCTCTAATCAGAGGCTCTACAACTTTGAAAATAAATTGCTCCTCTCATCAGAGGCTCCACAACTTTGAAAATAAATTCTTTTCCTGTGCCCGGAGGACTTAAAAGAGGTAACCCAGAGGTTTTAAAAGAGGTGCCCGGAGGTCTTGGTGATCATACCTGAAGATCATATCTTGGAAGAAAATCTCACTGAATGTTCGAATTCAAATGTCAAAATTTCAAATAATCAATGTCATGCATGAAATGTGAATGTCATGCGATGTCAATGCTTATGCCCCTGATGATGCATGTGCAAGTACCTATGAATACTGTACACATTTTACGACACGATGCAGATGCAAAACTTAATAAATATGCGAATGTTCATGAATGATGCGAATGTTCCCGATTGTTTTTTCTTGATCTCGGTTTAGCTTTTTCAAATCATTTTTCCTCTTCGAAACAGAGTGTATCCTGAAACGCTCGTGCCTCGTAAGAGATCAACCCTTTTCTTCACTTTGGAACTATCCCTTTGCCCCGATAGTTTTTCAAGATCAACTGGAATCCGAGTGTTCATTTCTTCTGCCTCAATAGTTCTGTACCTCTGTGCCAGAAGAACCTTCGTCTTATGCCAACATCGGAAATGGTTTCTTCCAAAACTATTTTCATTTATCTGCTTTTGCTTGCTTTTTTTTTTAAAAATGTTTGTTTATTTACTGAAAACTTTTGAGCTGAAAATGTCATCGTCTGATATTGTGATATCCTTATCTTTTGAAGATTGATGATCACTGTTGGAAGTTTTTCTGAGTGTCAATTCGGATTTTTCAAATTGAGTCGGAAGGCTTGGTACCACAAGACTTTGGTTGATCCAAGGAGACTTCGCAACAGGAAAAATGTATATCCTTTCTAGACTCACAAATGGAACAGATTTTATAGAACATGATTTTTTTGGACTCAAACAAATTCAACCTTCTTTTAGTTTCCAACTCATGGCGTTTTGACATACGTCAAGGCTAGCTGGGGTGTTCAAACTGGAGGATTGTTTCTGGAAAGGAAAATGGTCTCAGTTTTTAAAGTCAACCCTCCAAACGAGAGTTGACAGTTTTGGGATACTTTGGAATTCCCAGATGTTCCTTAACTTCTTCAAAATGACCTATTCTTTTGTTATGGCCTCGATGATACCATAAGCAACACCGAAATTCTCCCATTTTACTCTAGACTGCCCATGTCGGGTTTTCACCCTAGAGTCTCCTTTTTTCCATTTTTTCATTTTTTTTCTTAAATGTTTCACCCTGCATTCAAGAAATCAAGACTTATCCAAAAAGATTTTTAACCAGAAAGGAGACCGAAGTCTCATGCATTTCTCTAAGAATAGACTCATCAATTTAAATGACCATGCTCGATCGAAATGGTCTTTTCCAGGTACGTAATGTAGGCCGAGGTTCGAGGTACTGAAAGAAAGATAGATAGGCCCAAACATGTGTTTAAGGTGATCAAATCAAGGATCATTTCATGAGGAGGATTCTCTTCGAAACACTTGTCTTTTCTGAGCTTTTCTCTTTATTCGATGATTTTTATCCGTTCTTTTCTTCCTTTTCTGTTTTTGCTTTCATCTTTCTTTTTATCTTTTTTTTTTTTTTGCATCTCTATTTTGACAAGGTGAGCCCGTAGTCATTTGGAAGCTCAGATTTCTCTTTGATTCACGACATTCTTTTTCGTTTTTGAACCAAGACTTCACTATCCGTGACCTTTGAAAAGATCCTTCCTCGAATTTGCCCCCCTAGTGTGGAGGGTGATCCTTGATCGGGGTTGAAAGAACGAATATTCATTAGGCTCAAAAGGGTAGCAAAAGGATATTTTCTATTTTGTGAAAGGATGATGAAAGATGGCCATTTTTCATCTCGAACACAAGCACGTAAATCGAAGAGTCATTCCCTAGAGGAAAATAATGAAATTGTTTTTTTCTTTCTTGAAACCATCTTGAATTTCATAAATGCATGATGTCACACTCATTTTTCATTTTTCTCTTTTTTTCATTTTTTTCATTTTTTTTCATTTTTTTCTTTTTTGATGCATGCTCCGAAATTACTCCATCTTTATCCACCACGCGTCTTCCGTATCTACAAATGATGCACCATTTGATTGGTCATACAAATGAGAATTCCTATCATAACGAGGAACACCTCGAGTTTCTTTTTTGCTCTCCGAAGGGATAAGAAAGAATATGGCTCGAAAACAGCTTTTTTTCTAAGAACACGAGAAAATCATGTTTAATCATTGTTACCCGAGACGTTAATCATGAAGTGACGTCTGGGCAACTCCTGTTTTGTGGTTATGGAAAGGGATGTGAATGGTTTTGGCATAACCTTGACACACATCAATTTGCCATGATCTAGATTCTTGAAAGAGGTTTCACTTATTTGAGACACCAAAAAGCTCGGATTTTTTTTTTTTCAAAAAGTTTGTTCCATTGCTCATAATCTAAATTAGGATCTGCATTTTTCTTATTGCACTGACTATGGTTTCTGAAATTCAACAATATGTTCCTGGAAGCATTGGTTTTTCCAAACTCAAAAGATTCAAGCATGGGCAAGTCCGAAAGAGAGATGGAAGGATGTTGGGTCATTTCTAACATTGATCATCAAAAATCTCAAGATATCTCATCATTTCTTAACGTGAAGAAAGATTTTTCCTTTTAAGAACGCGCTCTTCAAAATCAAGAACTTCTTTAATGTTTATTTTTGCAAATTCAACTTAAAGCACAATAAACACAAAGCCTTTGAAATTCAAAATTTATTTATTTCATGTAGATGCCAACATAAGACAAGTGCTTTCATGATGAGGCATAGAACTACATGCATATTCCTCAACGCTTGCCGACATGCTTTTAAAGGTAACCATTCTCATCCTCCAAACTCGTGGCGAAGAAACTGATTTATGGCAATGCGGATTTCCACTGTTCAACTAGCTCTGGAGTCAAAGTGCCGTCATGAACAAGACCTTCAATCTTTTCCTTCAGTCGTCTGCATTTTTCAGTTGAATGTCCGATTGCCCCCATGTGATACTCACACTTGCTGTTTGGGTCATAACTCCTTGCTGATGGGTTTGGAGCTGTTTTCAGAGGCACAGGGGTGAGGTATCGATTCCTCATTAGTAATTGCAACAGGTCAGAGATTGGGACTGAAAATTTCTCTTGGTTGCCCCTCGGTCGTTTCTGGGAAACATGCCTAGTTGCAAGGGCTGGCATAGAATGATGTGTTTGAATATCTGGAGGGTAAGGATAATGACTTGAAGAGACATTGGTAGAGTAACATGATTGATACGGAGAGACCCGGGGATACGGAGTGAATTCTCCCATAGTCTGGACATGTTCCTCCTCCCTTTCAGGTGTCTCGTTTCCCTCGGTATTGGATGTCTCATCTCCTTCGAGTTTTCCGTTCTTGATAGCATTTTCAATCATCTCTCCTGAGGTTAGCATATCTGCAAAATTCTTTGTGGCATTGCCAACGAGTCTATCATAGTACGGAGCGTGTAGTGTACTCACAAAAAGGACAATAATTTCCTTTTGAATTAGAGCCGGTCGTACTTGGGTGGCCATGTCCATCCGCCTCTGAGCATATTCTTTGAAGCTCTCAGTGGCCTCTTTCCCCATATTTTGCAAGGTCAACCTATCTGGTGCCATGTCGATCATGTGCTTATACTGAGTCTTGAAAGCTTTTGCCAAATCTTTCCAAGAACGGATATGGTCCCGATCCAACTGATTATACCATCTTGTAGCTGGCCCTGTTAGACTGTCTTGGAAGCAGTGGATTAACAGCTTGTCATTGTTGGTGTAGCCAGCCATTTTTCGACAAAACGTCATGATGTGGTTTGATGGACATTTCGATCCGTCATACTTTTCAAATTCAGGGACCTTGAATTTTGGCGGATTCAACAAATTCGGGACCAAGCTGAGCTCATTTGGATCCGTATTCCCAAAAACGTCTATTCTTTCTATGGCTTTGAGTCTTTCTTCAAACAGATCATACTTATGTTGCACTTCTGCGTCTTCCACTTGCTTTGCCACACGTTTCTTCAGCTTTTCTTGTTCTGGTGAACCATCTTGGTTTGGAATGACAACTGAGTCTGAGTGGTGAAATTCCGAGTTCGATTGAAATTGTCCTTGGCCTTGTTGACTCGGTCGATAAATCGGATCTTCGTCGTTGTTTACTTGAGGTCGAGGTTCTTCCCCTATGATCGATCCTTCAGCAACCCATTTTCCTCGGGTCAACCTAGTCATCATTTCAATCATCTTGTCTATTTGCTCGCGTGACTCCTCTCGAGATTTTGCTATCTGTTCTCGTATTTCTTGCTGAGATCTGGCTAACTGTTCTTGTAATTCTCTCTGTGCTCTTTCTACTCTATCCAGTCTATTTTGTTCATCCTCCATGCTTCCGGCCTGTGTCATAGAGGTATGCAGTGATTCTTATACCTCTGATTCGGAAGAGGAATCCTTGCAAAGCTAAACCGACTTCCTTTTTTATTCTCCAAGTGTGTTTCATGATGCATGAGCTATGAATGCCGTGAATGTAACACGATACCCATATGATGCATGTAAAGAATAAACAAGTTAATGCATGAGTATGTACAATGAGTGACCATGTATGTCACGAATGCAAGACCTTATTGTAAAGAATGCAATCACGATGTCGATATGATGCATGTGCAGAATAAATAAAATGATGTACTGGTATATACAGAGAACGATCATGGATGTCACTAACGTATTCTACAATGAATGACCATGCATGTTATGAGTGCAATATGATGCTAATTTTGATTTGTCTAAAGAATAAACAAATTAATGCACGAATATATACAGAAAACTATTCATGATTCGGACTGAACTTGATTATTCAATAATTTTATTGCACAAACTTTACCCCCAAATTCAATCCGCAAATTTTTTTTTTTTTTTTGAAACATTTTTTTTTTCGGAAAAATCAAAATATTATTTTCACAAATCAATTTCTATCAAAAAAAACTTTTGTGGTAGTGGGTCTTATTATGGCACTGATGTCCAAATATTTACTCAACACTACCGGTTTGCAATTCTCATTTAATCAACAACAAGTGTTTATGCAATTTATCAAATGAGATTATTACCACCGTGAAATCAAAAATACAATTATAAATGTAAATGCTTTATTTAAGTGCATCAATGCATGAAATGTACGAGATGTACGAAAAGAAAAATTTTCATATTTACAAATTCAAAAAAAAATTAACGAACATTTGCCCCGACGGTATCAACTTATTTAAGCATCACGGTGCCTTCGGGGAGAAAAATGAAACTTATTGCGGGTAGCAGGATGTGCGTTCATCATTACCCGATTTACAGTTTGTTCGGAGTGCAAACAAATAGCGAAAGATCACAATGTTCCTTCCTAATTTCGAGGATATCCGATCGGAAATTCGATATGGTTCTACTCAAGTTCACTACATGAGGTTGAGCTAGGTTCTAAAAGGCTCCAAATCGCTCCTTACTGTCGCCCGTGAAGGCTAGTAAGGCATCCCGATTTAAAACGGGTTCAATTTGTTGGAGTATATTTTCCAGGCTTATGCGGAGGTTATTGCCTCACGAAAGCGTAGGTACTTTATTACTCCGAAAGTGTTTCGCTAGCCCATGCGGAGGTTATTGCCTCACGAGAGCGTAGGTACTTTACTTTCACCTAAAGGGATAAAGCTCGGGTACAGAGCTTATGTATGAAATGTACGTGCTCGTGTGTGAGAAGGAACAAGCAAACCTTCGACTATTTGTCTACAACTCTTTATTCTAAACACTCCACGATTAAAAAAAATAAACGACATAAAAAAAATATGAATCAAGAATTAACAAATATCAAAGTGTAATTGCAGGTAAAATAAAAATAAAGAAAGAAAAAAAAAATAAAAAATAAAGAGAATTAAAATTAAATATCGGTTAAATCCATTAATTCGAGATTTTAAAACAACACATGATCAATTTATGGCTCGACTCTCAAAAGGTTCCCCAGTGGAGTCGTCAAGCTGTCATAACGGTTTTTCCGACCGCTACGACGAATTTTATGAAAACACAAAAAAAAAAATGGAGTCGCCACCAATCTTTTTTGCTAGGTGTGATTGGTCACCTATTAAAACCGGTTTTAAAAAAGTATTTTAAAATTAATTAAAACATTTAGTAAAACCAATTTCGAAGTCCGCGCTTTGAACCAGAGAGAAAACAAAATCGGGTTCGGGAGTCGGTTACGTGCGGGGAAGGATTAGCACCCCCGCAACGCCCGTTTAGAAAACGGTACCACTTGATCACGTGTTAGCTTAAATCTCGATTTAATGGACTTGACATTGGCATTTAAAACTAATTCTCTTTTCCTTTTATTTTATTTTATAAAAAGAACATGTTCATTATTTTTGAATTTTTTTATTATTATTATTTTTTGAAAACGAAAGTGGACACAAATTTATTATCGAAAATACTCATTAAATATTCCCGACACTCTCGGTGGTATTTAACGAGATCTTCTCACCTCAAGATATCTTAAGAATCACGACCGTGATATCCTTCGAATTCCGTCGTCGGTAATTTACATCCATTTTTTATTTAAATACGTATGATGCGGATATTTAAATATCGGATGCACATGACTTAGCACATAATTATAAAATTAAACATGCGAATCATAATATTAAAAATACGAGCATGGCAAAATATCGAGCGCAATAAACATTCGCTCTTTATTCATTTTTTTTTTATTTAGATTATTTCCGTTTTTTTTTTTAAAACGAAAACGAATTTTTGTATCGAGCATGTCGCTAAATACTCCCACCACTCGTGGTGATATTTAACGAGATTCTCGCACCTCAAGATATCTTGGGAATCACTACCGTGACGTCCTTCGAATTCCGTCGTCGGTTATTCGCATTTATTAAAATCCTTTTTTTTTTAAGTTAAAATGCTTTTAATAATTTTTTTTAAAATCGAAACCGAATAATAAAAATACGTCGAATAGTGAGCAAAAATAAATAAACAAAAATAGTAATAAATAAAGAAATTGAAATCATACCAAAAATATCGAGAATCCGAAAAATTAAAATGTCGGACTTGATCTTCGTAAAATCACCTGAAAATGTCAAAAATAAAAAAAGTCAAAAACTTCAAAATCGATAATCGTGAATTTTTTTAATTTTTTTATATTTTTTTCCTTTTTTTTTATTTTTAATTTTTTTGATTTTTTTTAATTTTTTTTTTTATTTTTTAATTTTTTTTTTTATGTATATATATTTTTTATATTTTTATTATTATTAGTTTTTATTTTAATTTTTCTTCTTTCTTTTTTTTTTCTTTTTTTTCTTTTTTTTTCTTTTCTTTTTTTTCTTTCCATTTCTTTCTCTTTTCTTTTTCTTCTTTTTTTTTGGGGCCCAGAATCAAGGTCTGGGCTGCCAGGATCAGGCCTGGCCTGCTGGGCCAGGTCCGATCCTGGCCCAATTCTTTTTTTTTTTTTTTTTTTTTTGGGCCGAAATGGGTCGGGTGCGCGGACCCCGGGTCGACCCGCGGGTCCGCGCGCGGGTCCTGTGGACCCGCTTCCAGGGACCAAAACGACGTCGTTTTGCGCCCTTGCCTTTTTTTTTTTTTTTTTAACAGACCCGGGTCGGGCGCGCGGACCCCGGGTCGACCCGCGGGTCCGCGCGCGGACTCTGGCTCCAAAACGGCGTCGTTTTGACGCCGTTTATATTTTTTTTAAATGGGTGACCCGCGCGGACCCCGGGTCGACCCGCGGGTCCAGGCGCGGGTCACCTTGACCCGGTTCCCTAAACGGTGCCGTTTCGGCACCGTATAAATACCCCAAACCCCTCTTTTTTTTTCACTTTCTCCCTTTTTTTTTTCCTTCTCTCTCTCTCTTCTTTTTTTTCTCTCTCTCTCTCTGCTCAGCCGCCCCAAACCCAGAAACCGGCGGCTGGCCACCGCGCCGGCCGCCGTCCACCGTCAAACTCCAAATTTCATACCCGAGGGGGTTTCGACCCCCTCGTCACGGATCCGGGCTCCGTTTAGCCCGGATCCCCACCGAATTTCGTAGATCTAGGTTTTTTTTGTGTTGGCTGTGTGGTTCTTTTTTTGTTTTTTCTTTTGCAGGTTTTTTGGTTTCGAGGAGATGGGGGTCGGGATCTGTTTTTTTTGGTTGTCGGTGGTGGAGGAAGGGGGTCCGAATCGGGATTTCGGACCCCGATCTGGGTTTTTTGATGAACGTGGGGGGGGTCCGAGCCTGGTTTTTTTGAATCAGGGGGCCTCCTCCTCCGTGGGGGATCTGATCTGGGGGGTCCGAATCGGGGGGCCTCCCTCCTCTCTTTTTTGGTTTCTGTTCGGATTTGGGGGGTTTTTATGGTGTGGGTGGAGTGTGGGCTGGTGGTGGCGTGTTGGGGTGTCTGTGCAGGGTTGGTGGTGGCTGCCGTGTCTGGTGGCTGGCGTGTGGCAGAGGGCTGTCAGGGTGATGGTGGCTGGTGGCAGGTTAGGGTTAGGTTGGGGCTAGGGTTTCTGGTTTAGGGTTAGGGTTTCTGGTTAGGGTTAGGGTTTCTGGTTAGGGTTAGGGGAAATGGGCCGGCTGGGCTGATGGGTTTGGGCCCACTGGTGGCCCAGTTTGGGGGTTGAGGGGTTGGGCCAGTTGGGCATTGGGCCTGGTGTTTACAGATTGGGCCTGCTGAATAGCAGGCCCGGTTCGTACTTGGTCCGGGTCGGATTCGAACCCGACCCGGACGAAAATTGGTTATTACAATGCTAACCAAGTGTATATTGAGTTTTTTCCTCAATTTTTTGTTGTCAAGGATATCAACACTCAGGAGGTCCTTTACCGCGGCTAGAATGAGAATGGCCTCTACACCATCTCCAGTGTCTCCAAGTTGTCCCCTAGTCGTATATTCGCAAATGTTGCCACACTTTCCACTTGGCATGCTCGTTTTGGTCATGCATCAAATAAAATTGTGAAGAATGCTCTTCAACATAAAAAATTAGATTACATTGATAATAAATCTGTTGGCCTTTGTCTTGCTTGCAGTGTTAGCAAGATTCATAAACTTCTATTTCCAGTGTCTGAATTTCAAGCTGATAGTCCCTAGATTTAATTTGTTCTGATGTTTGGGGCCCATCGCCTGAACTCTCTAGTGAAGGTTCAAAGTATTATGTAGTGTTTTTTTATCATTATAGTAAATATAGTTGGATTTTATTATTATTATTATTATTTTTTTTTTTTGCGTTATAAATATGAGGTTCTACAGTTTCGTCAGGTTGTTGAAAAATTCTTTGATCGTTCCATTAAAGCTTTCCAAGCAGACTAGGGTGGTGAATTTCAAGCCCTCACTAAATATTTAACCGATAATGGCATCTCTCAACGTGTTTCGTGTCCGCACACCCCTGAACAAAACCGCGGCGAAACGTAAACACAAACACATTATTGAAACTGGTTTGTCTCTTATTTACCATGCTTCCGTCCCCTTAAAATACTGGACTCATGCATTTGACACTGCTGTTTACATCATAAATAGGTTGCCTACCTTGCGATTAAACAATATGACACCTTATGAAAAACTGTTTGGCCTTCAACCAGATTACAGTCACCTTAAAGTCTTTGGATGCCTCTGTTATCCATGGTTTCGTCCTTATGCCTCTCATAAACTAGCACCGCGATCCACCCCATGTCTTTTTTTTTATTGGTTATAGCAAAATTCATAAAGGATTTAAATGTCTTGATTTATCCTCTGATCGATTGTATATCTCACGTCATGTGTTGTTTGATGAACAGGCTTTTCCATGTTGGGTTTCTGATAGTGTTTCACTAGTATCCCCACCATCTCTACCACCATTTTTTATTCCACAGTGGCTTCTTTTGTCTACTCCTTCGGTTCCTGCTGCACCAACTCAGGTTACTGCTCCACAAACTCTACCACAGCCACAAGTTTCTCAGTTGACTGCCCCTAGAGACGACAACTCGCCTAGTCCTCATGGTGTATCACTTCCAATGATGCTAGATACCAGGCCCTTAGCTACTCTACAAATAGATTCACATCCTCCCAAAAGGCACACCATGATTACTCGACTTCAGATGGGCTTATTAAAACCAAAGCACTTCTCAGCTGCCGTCACGTCACCTTCCGAGGAACCCACATGTTACACTCAAGCTGCCAAGTTCCAAGAGTGGCGCGATGCAATGACTTCTGAGTTCAATGCTCTTATCACAAATGGTACATGGAAATTAGTTCCTCATGATTTGTCACAAAATGTTATTGGCTCCAAATGAGTTTTTTGTATTAAGCGTCATCCTGATGGCACGGTGGATCGCTACAAAGCACGTTTAGTAGCTAAAGGATTTCATCAACGATCGGGTATGGACTATACTGAAAACTTTAGCCCTATTATCAAACCAGCAACAGTGCGTTTGGTTCTCTCATTGGCAGTTTCTTTGAAATGGGATGTACAACAGTTGGATATCTCCAATGCTTTCTTACATAGAGACTTGGAGGAGACCGTATTGATGGAGCAACCATATGGATTTATTGACAAATCCAATCCTAATCATGTTTGTCACATGCAAAAATCTCTGTATGGGTTAAAACAAGCACCTCGCTCATGGTACAAATGCCTCACAGATGCACTGTAGTCCTTAGATTTTGTTGGTAGCAAAACAGATACATCTCTCTTTTATTTGACCAAGAATGGGAGGTTGGTTTATCGCCTTATTTATGTTGATGATATCTTGCTTACTGGTAATGATAAGTCATTTATCACCTCTGTTATTAAGGGGTTACAACACCGGTTTGCTTTGAAAGAACTTGGCTCACTTTCTTATTTTCTAGGTGTTGAGGTCACATAGCGTGAGGATGGCTTGCTTCTGACGCAACAGAAATATATCCGTGACCTTTTACACAAAGTCAATATGCATGAGGCTAAAGGTATATCCTCTCCTGCATGTCCCTTTACTGGTTTACGTCTTGGTGATGGTCCTTTCTTTGATGATGCAAGCTTGTATCGGTGTGTTGTGGGTAGTTTGCAATACCTTCAACTAACTAGGCCGGATATTGCTTTTTTCGTTAATAAAGTCTTGCAATTCATGCATCAGCCTACTAATGTTCATTGGAGTGCTGTCAAGCGTATTTTAAGCTATTTCAAATGTGACCTCCAGCTTTGGTATTTTTCTCCGACAATCCCTGTATTTTCATATCTTTGCTTACACTGATGCTGATTGGGGAGGTTGTTTTGATGATCGAAAGTCAACTTCTGATTTTGCTATTTATGTGCGTAACAATCTTGTCTCTTGGAGCTCACGAAAACAACGAACGGTAGCTCGTACATCAACAGAGGCAGAGTATCGTTCATTGGACATGGCTACTTCTGAATTAATTTGGCTTCAATCTTTGCTCAAGGAAATTGGTATTCCAACAGAGAAATCGCCTACTCTATGGTGTGACAATATC
Source organism: Fremontodendron californicum (assembly GCA_030761205.1). Lineage (NCBI taxonomy): Eukaryota > Viridiplantae > Streptophyta > Magnoliopsida > Malvales > Malvaceae > Fremontodendron > Fremontodendron californicum. The sequence continues at coordinate 5,365,767 of JAULJL010000025.1, read as the reverse complement.
AGTGCTATTTACCTCACCGCGAATCCAATTTTTCATTCGCGTTCCAAAAACCTGGAGATTGATTTTCATTTTATGCGGGATAAATTTGCAAAGAAAGAATTGTTTGTCTCTTATATTTCAACTAAGGATCAAATTGCAGATGTTCTCACCAAACTGCTTAGCAAGAAATGATTCAAAGATCTTCGGTCCAAGTTGACAGTTTGTCCAAAACCTGTTCAACTTGCAGGAGGGTGATAAGAGATAGGATATTAATCAAATCTTTATGATTTGATTTACTTTACTTTGAATTGATAACAGATACGATTTACTTTACTTTGAATTGATAAGAGATAGGATTTACTTTAACGTGAATTGATAAAAGATAGGATTTACTTTGTAACTATCTTATCCTATGTAAGTGTATATATATTTGTACTCAGCTAGACACAAATACAACAACAGATTACTCAAGTTATTTCAGATATTATTAACGGAGTGATTAAGTATTTAGGGACAATAATTTAGAAAGGTAAAAAGATTGATGAAATCATTGAAATGTTAAGTATAGGACCAAGATTGGGTGGTTTTAAGTGGAGAAGTGCGACAAGAGTTTTGTATGATTACAATATACATTTGAGTTTGAAGAGAAAGTTCTATATGATATGAAATGTTGGGCTAACAGACCTGTTTTGCTATATGATATGAAATGTTAGGCTAACAAGAAGCAATATGTACAAAAGATGAGTGTAGACGACATGCGAATATTAAAATAGATGTGTGGTAAGATTAGGAATGACAGAGTTAGAAATGAAGATATTCGTCTCTAAGTTGAGATAGCTATTAGAAGATAAGATGAGAGAAAATTGTTTATAATGATTTGACTATATAGGATGTAGATCGAGGATGCATATTTTAGAAAAGATTGAACAAATTAACGTTGTACTTGGTAAGAGGTTGAAGGAGAGACCAAAAAAAAGACATGGTTATAAATAATAAATAGTGATATGAAACAATTTGAACTTGAAGAGAGGACGTTGATGGATGGGAATGATTGAAGGAGAAAAATTCGTATATCCGATTTAAATATTTCTATTTCTTGATTCACATAGCCGACCCCAAATATATTAAAATTAAAGTTTGTTGGATTGGTTTGATTTTGGTCTACCCGACCTGTACCTACTCACCCTTGTCTTTTTTGTAAGTGAAAGAAATTAAGACACATCGTATGAGTTCACTTTAACAAAATTCAATACACAACAACTTCCATCAATTCTAATCTATAATAATAATAATAATAATAATAATATATAATATATATATATATAAAAATACGAATGTGAAGAATCTTTTGAACTGACGAAAATATTCATTGTTGTTCATTATATTACTAATTTATCATTTTAAATATTTTTTTATTATAATAAGATTTATCTAATTTCTAAGGAAGAAATTTAATTTTATTAAAATATTTTCGTTAAATAGATTAATTTGATAATAAATAAAAATTAAAGTTTATATGAAACTGCTTTAGTAGGTATAAAAAAGAATTTATTGTAATTTTATATTCATAATTAATTTTTCATTGATATTAAAAAAAATAAATTTGATATAATTGTATAAGAAATAAATTTTATCAAATTTTAGTTAATATACATTTTATTAGTTTTATTTATTTTCAAAATATAGAATTATATATTCAAAATAGATAAAACAACGAGTATTCACATGTAAATGCATGTGATAACAAATACTAGTATATATAAAAGCACGAATGTGGAGAATCTTTTAAACTGACGAAAATAGTCATCGTTGTTCATTATATTTCTAAATTACCATTATAAATATTTTTTATTATTAATAATATTTATCTAATTTATAAGTAAGAAGTTTAATTTCATTAAAACACTTTTGTTAAACAGATTAATTTGATAATAAGTAAAAAATAAAAAATTTATGTATAATTGTTTTAACTTAAAAATTTTAATTTTTCACTAATCTTAAAAAATGAATTAATTTATTTGATGTAAATAGAAATTAAAATTTACATTAAAATTTTTTATCTTCATAATTAATTTTGCATTAATATTAAAAATAAAATTATAATATGATATAATTTATACATAAAACAAATTTTACATGCAAATTTTAGTTAATACACATTTTATTATTTTTATTTATTTTTAAAATATATAATTATATATTCAAAAATAAATAAACGAATGAGTATTCACATGCGGATGCATATGATAATAAATACTAGTAGATAAAAAAAAGATAGTTACACGTTTCGCATCTGAATTTAAGGGAGATGATGAACAAATTGATAATTGAAAAAATATATATAGAATTTATAATTTGTATTCTTAAATTATGTATCATATTAATTCAATTTTTTTATAATACGCTTAAAGGTATCCTCAAATTTTATTTGACCCTAATTCTCTCCTCATGTAATTTTAAGAATGCATTCTTTTACATGGATTTAGTGCATTCATGATTTTATTATTGAAGTGTTCTCCTTAAGCATTGAACCCAAGTTGATAAAAAAAAATTGAACTACTCCTCTTACCAACTAAACTAACCCCTTATGAGTATGTTAGTCCAATGTTAGTCCAAACTTTAACACTATAATTAACCTAACCAACTTATATATGCGATATTTGACAAATATTATATATCGAGTTATGTATACATCAAAATTATCAACATCATTTTAAACACTAATTAATTTTATTTTTTTTTTGTATTTTTCATTTAGATAATAAAAATTTTATCCAAAATTCAACCAATTGTTGGATGCCAAGTGGCATCCATATGATATCCACACGAAATTTTCACAAAATATTTAATTAACCTATGACATCCATATAGACTAGACATGTTCAAGGACCACATGTTCAAGGACCGGGCTACCCATCTAAACCCAAAAGTTTGCCCAATATTGGGAGGGTTTGGACAAAAATATTAAGCTCGAAATATGGGCTTGGGCAAAAAAAATGAGGCCAGCTTAGAAAATGGGCCGGGCTTTGGCTCCCATAATCAAGGCTCGAGCCCGGCCATCCATTTTTCATTTATATAATATATTATTTTATATTTATATATATCATGTAATTTATACCATATAAAAAATAAATATATAATATTATACTGTAAACATTTAAAAATATGTTAAGTATCTATGTTTTAGAACTTAATAAAAGAAAAATAATTAAATTACTAAAAATTAAATAAAAAAATAACAAATTTGTTTAAATTTAAAAAAATAATAATAATATGGGCGGGTAAAAACGGGCTTGAACTATTCATTTACAAATATGGGCGGGCTTGGGCAGAATTTGAAGCCCATATTTCGGGCTGGGCCAGGCTTGGGCATGTATATGTGGTGTTGATACCATACTTAGGCGACCCGAACCATGAACACCTCTAATATAGACCTGTCAATTGGGCGGGTCGGATTGGTTTCGGATCGGGTCAATCCGGGTTTTAAAATTTTCGGGTTCAGATCATTTTGGGTTTGAGTCATTTCGGGTTTGGGTCATTCGAGTTCGGGTCATTTCAGGTTTGACATTCGGGTTATTCGAGTTTAATTTTTTAATTTTAAAATCAAATCAGATCAAATTTAAACAAATTATTTGTTCGAGTCAGATTTAATTAGTATTTTATTGAAATATAGAAAATAATTAATAAATAATTTTTTTAAAAAAATCATTGTAATTTTGAATTTAAAAATAAATATCTATCTAACCCGATTTTTTTGGATTCGAGCATAATCTGATAATTTTTCAAATTTGAGTATCCCTTTTACTTAAACGAGTATTATTGTATACTTGAAATGGTTATCCCAATCCATTTACGTATTTGTAAATGTATTGTTATAACGCAGTGTACAAATCATTATAATACAATACATATATCAATGACCTATTTTATATACTTTTAAAAAATCACATGATAAGACTTAAAGAGATTATACATTTAAGTTAAAAACAACACATTTACTCTAAAAATAACATGTATAACAATAAGATATTATATAATTTGATCTAAATTATATGATAAGATATTATTATAACATAACGTACAAATCATTATGATAAAATATACGTATCATTATTAATAGAGGTGCTCATAAGCTGGGCCGTGGCCCGGAATTTTTTTATTTTTCATGCCCAGGCCCGGACCGACCCACGGGCCCGAATCACTGTTCATTTCTTAATAATTTTTTTTAATTTTTTTTATATATTTCTATAATTAAATTTTAAAAAAATAATAATTTTTTAATACGTGAACAGTGATCCAGGCGAGCCCGGCCCGTGAGCAGGTCTAATTATTAATAACTTATTTTATGTACTTTATTCTAAATTAACGGATTATACTTTTAAAATAAAAATAATACTTTTATTTTAAAAAATATGTATAACGATAAAAAAATATTATAAGATTATTATAAATATATTCATGATAATTAAAATATATAATTTATTTTAATCTTACTATAAGATTATCATAATTGATATAATATTTATTTATTTATTTATGAGATTATTATATATTTAAAAGACTATTTTAGTTTTTGAACAATTATCTTGAAGTAACAATTAATTTAAGAAGGTTATTATAGTAATAATATAAAAAACTTACTTATAAAAAAAATAACAAACTTACTATTTATCCAATTCAACTGTTTGATTTAAAATAAAGATATTAAGATTGATTTAAAATTGATTGATCAAAATTTTAATTACTAATACCCTAACACTATATATAATAACATCAAGTTTCTTTTTCATTTTCAAATTTTTCCCACCGCCATTGCTTGCATAGTGCATACTTTATCATACTCAAAAATGGTAATTACAAGTTATAAAATTAAAATAAATTAATAATTTATGTTATAATTATTATTTTTATTAAATTAATATTTTAAAAATATAATTATACTTAATTTAAGTTTGGGTCATTTCAAGTTAATTGTTCGGGTCAATTCGGGTTTGGGCCATTTAAGGTTCAGGTCAATTCGAATTCGGGTTAATTTGGATTCAAGTCGAATTCGGGTTCGGGCCATTTAAGGTTCGGATCATTTTCGATTTCGGGTTGGATCGGATTCGGGTTGTTGACTTTTCTGAACAAATTGGATTGGATTGGGTTTGGGTTGGGTTGGGTGGGTTAATCAAATTTTTCGAATTCAGATCAGAATTAACAAATTTACATCCATATGGTATAATTTATACCGGTTATATACCATATAGACGAATTAGGTTAACATTAAAATTTGGATTAACATGATATACTATTGAAAGTTCAAGGTACAAATTATATATTTAATTGTATATATAAAAAATTGAAAGTTGCTCCCATGGTAGATTACCAAAAGTAATTATTGGGTGGTAATGTTTGGAGCTATTTTAATTGTATATAGGAAGGGTGGGAGGTGAAATATTTGAAGATTTCACCTGGAGTTGGTTACTGGTTTGGTGCGAAGGTAAACACAATTAAAAACTTGTCACTGTTCTTGTATTTTGTCCATTATAATATTGCTTGGGCGGAGGATTGGAGGTTCACCTGGTTGCCCGATGCTTGATATATATAGATGATATTTGTGGAATTTGTTTTTTGACCAATGGAAAAATATATCAAGGAACTTTGTCTTTTTCTTGTCCTGGAAAATTAATAAAGATGCCATTGGTTCAATATCTATTCATTAATTAGGAATGTATGTCAATTTTCTCGTTGATTTTTGTTGGATTAATCCATGGTCCATGCTTGACATTAGGGCTGTAATCGAGTCGAGCCGAGCTCGAATAGTGAGCTGCTCGAGCTCGAGCTCGACTCGAAACTCGCTGCTCGAGCTCGAGCTCGACCGAATACCATTTTTCAAGCTCGAGCTCGGCTCGAGATATAATTGAACTATTCGAGCTCGGCTCGATAAAGCTCGTTTACTCAATTTATGTACTCGAGCTCGAGTTCGAGCTCGAGCTCGTTTCACCACTATACAGTAGGGTAATATAGTAAATTATTATAAAAATATATATTATAAAATCAAAAGCTCGATTAGGCTCGCGAGCCGCTCGAATCGAGTATTGAGATACTCGAATTCGGCTCGCTCGATAGCTCGAGCTGCTCGAGCTCGAGCTCGGCTCGATAATGACCGAATCGAATTCGAGTTTTTTTCGAGCCGAACTCGAATAGCTTGCGAGCACCAGTGTCTCATTTACACCCCTACTTGACATTCAATCATAAGTAGGTGATTCCTACAGCTGAGTGCATTTAACCTTTTGACTCTTTTTTATTTGGTACCTCTACCTAATAAGGTGAAAAAGTTTAAACCGAAAATTGGAGCAGTTGTATTGATATTTAATTTTGAGCAGAATATACCTGGACAGGTAGCTTATTTTTAAATTATGTTATCTGAATTTTTTATTTTTTTTAAATATTTGTATTTGACATATATTCAGATATTTGTATGGGGTACGATCCTCCAAATATATGAAAAAATTGAGTATACTCGTGTCAAACACATACTCATATCTGATACTCACTTTGAATCCGGTAAAATAGTTTTGAAGTAAAAATTTTAAGTTCCTTAAGTTTTGATAGTTTGAGTAATACACGATAACCCCTCTAATTAGTATTTCTATTGCTCTTCAAATCTTCATTTAGAATACTTAAACCATATGTTACTGTAATTTATTAATAATTATACTAGTAGATTTTGTTTAATAATTAAGAAATCCAGTCAAGCTAGATAAATCAATAATCACTGAACTATATTTTGTTAGAATTAGAACTTTAAGAAATTAAACCAAATTCTACAATAGTTGAAGGAAGTCACATTCTACTTCTCCTTAGTTTATCTGAACTTTTTGAGTCTGTCAAGTTACTTTGGTTTGTTGGCCAAAAAGCAAGAGTTAATTTGATTGTATCACAGTAGGATTTCTATCAAATAGAAAATACAAAATTCATTAAATGAATTCAGAGTACTTAATTCAGTTGATTTATGCAGGCATTCTTAAGTAATATTTAAAAAAACAAATTAAAGGTCAAATCGGTGTGACCTCCAGTTAACAGTTCAACCGGTCATATCGATTGAACCGGCAGATTAAATTAAATATTAAATAAGTAAATTTAATATTAAATAAGTATTAAATATAGTAAACATTTAATAAAAATATATATTTGACTAAATAGTATGATCTTTAATATAGATTCATTCATTTTTATTTTTTATCGGTTCGAAGAATTCTCAATTCTATGATATGCATCAGACCAGATAGGCCACCAGTTTTCGGTTCGATTGGTCCGATCGGTCGGTCCAATCTGATTTTTTAACACTACCCCTAAGAAATGAAATTCAGTATATTTAAAGTTCGAATCTCAGTATATATAATTTTTTCCCTTATTCTCAAGACTACGGCTTTTTTTATACCAAAAAAATCATTGAAAACTATTAATGAATCCATCCAACAACGTCCTCTTTAACAAGGAAAATCTTGAAATAAAAATGATATGTTAAAACTTTTTCTGCAGTGTACTCTTCTAAGTAGATTTACATATATGAGCCTAGAATTATGGGTATTTTATGTTTAACTTCACTGAATATAGTTTATACTTCATTAATTTGATGCAATTACCTTACTATGAAAGTGTAATCACCAAATTTTGTTGGAACAGGGGTTAATTGTCTTGGAAAACTGTTCTTTTGCATAAAATAGGCAAAGCATATTTTGAAACGTATTAACTTCTCAAAATTGTGAAAATGGTTTAAATTGTCCATATCTTGAACAGCAATTACTCTTCCACAAGTTTGTTGATCACTTATTAAATACTTAATAGGGTTCTTTTCAGGTGGACAATGAAATTAACAGTATAGTAACTTCTAACGGGAAAATATAGTGGGGAATTGAAAGCTAAGGCAGTTACCCATGTATAGAAACATTTAGACATTTATAGCTCTATACTTCAATGCAAATATACAAAACTAGAATTACTCAAGCCTTGAGGACATGAATATGTAGCTTAGCTTAGTTCAATTGATTTATGCAATCATTTTTAAAAATTAATTTTCAGCATGTTTAAAATTCAAATTTCAATATCTACAGCCCTTTTCTTATTCCCAAAATATCACCTCTGTTATATTTATAAAAAAAAAAACCTTTGGAACATGGATAAAATTGAAAAAGATTAAAAAACGTTTCAGCGACCATAATCTAAGTCTAACCATCATCTTGTAAAGAACATAAAGACTAGCAATGAATTGAAAATATAGTGATTGATTGCCTTGAGACTGAGACCCTGATTAAATCTGGCTTTTAAAACAAAATATAAAACACGATACGATACAAAAAAATAATAATAAAAACACGACACGAATATATAAACATATCAAAATTTATATAATATAAATTATTAACATTTCAAAATTTATATAAATATATAATAATTTAAATACGATTATAATACGTAAAAATATATTAACAGAATACATAAATTATCAAATCTCGTGAAAGGTCAAAAGTCAAAACAATTGAGAATGAGTGAATGACGAATTTGGACCTGCCATTTTTTGATTCACCAAATGATCTTCTTCTGACATCTACCCTCAAACCTTGCACAAAGTTCCTGACCTTATCTGATCACTTCCCTATTTTTCCCCATTTAAAATTTTTTGCTTCCCTTCTAAAGAGAGCGAGAGAGAAGAGAACAGATGTCAATACAAAATGCTATATAAGATATAGCAGCAAAAAAGTGAATTTCCAAAGCCACCCCATCTTTTGAGAAAGATAAAAAAAGAACTAGTAAACTCTCTCTCTCCGTGCTTGTTTTATCATCATTGCACTTCTCTTTTAACAATGTACATAGAGATAGCGGTGCTTTCTTCTCAACGCCACTCAACTGACCTTTAACAGACTATATTCAATTGATGGAGTTGGATCTTGAAAACCCATTAACAAACTCCAATGACTTCTCCCATGCTACTACTATTATCCCTTCCCTCTTCCTGATTGAATCTGATCATATGCCCAAAGAGACTTACATAAGGACTCTCAAAGCTAGAGATCTTGACACTTCTATCAGACGAGAAGCTATCTCTTCAATCTCGCTGGTAAGTAAACAACGAACTTACTTTCTGAGAACAAAGAGTTAAACTGTGTATTAACTTCGTTTATGCTTAATTGCTTATGCTTTCATGCTGAATTTGCTTTTTGTTTTCAGTTTTCTTGCAAATTCAGTCCCTTTTTATCATATCTTGCTGTCAATTATCTCGACCGGTTCTTATCAAGCCAAGGAATACCGGTAAAGAAAAAACCTTAGCCTCGTTAGTATTATTGTTAACAACATTTATTCAGTTTATAGAAGAACTGCAAAACTAACAAAGATATGACTGAGCCTTGATGCTTGCAGCAACCCAAGACATGGGTTCTAAGACTTGTTGCAATCTCTTGCGTCTCTTTAGCTGCCAAGATGAAGAAAACAGAGTTCTCTTTCACCGACTTTCAGGTAAAATTCGTATAGAGACGTACTGACGTAGACAACTGTAACATTGCCAAAGAGAAAATTTAAATGGTAGAGTAGGCCTTCTCTGAATCTTTTTCTGTGGAATATAATGTATAGGGCGATGGAGGTTTCATATTTGACGCACAAACATTAAAGCGAATGGAATACCTAATATTGGGAGCACTAAAATGGCGAATGCGTTCAATTACTCCCTTCTCTTTCATCTCCTTTTTCATTTCATTATTTAAGCTCAAAGACCCTCCATTAAGGCAGGTCCTCAAAGCTCGAGCTGTTGAAATCATCTTCAAATCTCAAATTGGTAGCTCTACTTCAATGAAATGCCAAGAACACATACTTTAATTTCCTTCTCTCAAAACTCACAAAAATTTAATTTCCAATTTTTTTCGTGTAATAACAGATATAAAGGTTTTAGAGTTCAAGCCATCAGTAATTGCTGCATCGGCACTTCTCTCTGCTTCCCATGAACTTATTCCCTTGCAATTGCCCTGCTTTACAAAAGCAATTTCCAGCTGTTCATATGTAAATAAGGTAATCCGATGTCCTTAGGCATTAAATAAAAACCAACCAACAGATTATTTTAGTTTAGTACTTTTTAATAAATGCAATACAATATGCTTTGAAAATGATAATTGAACATCTAATTTATTTAAGTATGCTATATGTGGTAATAATTTGGGTGCAGGAAAACATGTTAAAATGCTACAATTCGATGCAAGAGATAGTGAAGGAGGGATACGAATCAATATTTGATATGGTTTCGAGCTCCAACACGCCCGTCGATGTGCTTGACCACGATTTTTCAAGCTCAGAAAGTGAAACAACCGCCACAACCTTTACTGTGAGAACAGAGAGAGACATCAAGAGAAGAAAAATTAATGATTACCGGAACAATCAAACGGTCCCCCTCTCTCAGGTCCAACACTGTTGATGACAGTGGATCAGAAGTTTCAATCAATGGGCCATTTTTGAGAGTGACCCTAGCTAACTCTTACCTTCGAATAACAAAGCAAAAGAAGAAAAAAGAAAGGAAAATGAGAAATGGGTGGCAGAGATAAATATGAGGAAGTTGATGTTTCGTTCATAGCTAGCCAAATCACTGCTAGGCTACGTGACTGGTTATGGCTAAGGCTAATCCACTCTCTTTCTTAGCTAGAACTGAAGAGAGGAAAATCGAAGAGAATTTTGTTTCATTTGGTTCTTTTCTTTTAGGTACCAAACAAAGACGACAAAACATAACTTTTGTAGGGTTAATTGGATTTTTGTTTGTCTGTTTGTTGTTACTGTGGTTGTGTCTCTTAGTTCTGGCAGAAGAATAATAGTGACAGTAGTAATACACCAATATTAATAATATATTCTTGGTAAATGAAAATGCAATCTTTTTAACTTACTTTTTGTTTTAATACTATATAACTGCTGGATCAACACAAGTTACAACATGAACTTTAAATTTATTTATTTTTTAATTAGGTTTAACTATACGTGCATTGCATGTGAGTGATATATCATCTAATTAATATTTTTAAAGAAATTTAAGATTTAATTAGTAGCAAAATAAAAGAATCAACTCATTTAGCTTTATCAATTGGCATATAACTATTCATAAGAGGAAGTTAACAGAATAGACAATAGTTTAAGGATTATATAATCAAATTAATCATGCAATGATAGATACAGTCATCTTATATTTTGAATTCTCTCTATTGAATAGCTTGAAGAATACTCAACAATAATTCATGATTGTGCTATTCTACACTCTTTTTGATGAAATTATTCATGTAATAATTAACTACTACCTTAGAATCTAATTTTCATAGTGAAATTGACAATAGATAATATTTCTTTCTAATAACACTAAATTTAAACCTTGTCTAATCTCCAATTGAAACTTTTTCGAGTATGTGTTAATCGAGCAAATAATTGCTCTTAGGAAAGCACCAATCAATACAATACTCCCACAATTAACTAATTTATAAGTTCGTGAAGTTATATCCTAAGCCTTAACATGATATGATCACTATAGCTAGCATTCTTGATAGAGTTGGTAAGAAATTGAGATTTTCATGGATGCAAGTCAGATAGGCAAATGGACAAACTATATATTTTAGACACGTAATTGTATTGATATTATAATTTATAGCAAATAGTCTCTTCCAATACATGCAGTAAAGTATAATAAAACTCATTAGAAATTTTGTGCTTAAAATTAGACTAATTCAACTTCTAAATCAACTCATTTTTTGTGAAATTAAATTAAGAAAAGCATAAGAATAACTGTTTCCACCCGATAACACAAACAAACAATTACATATATGTATATTAGTTTCTTAAAAGTTTTTGCATCAATTATAGAGCAACTTTGGGTCTTTCTACATTTCAACTAATTTATATATGTTAACCACAAAATGAAGTCTAAGTTTTCAAGTTACGTGTCTACCAGTTAAAGAGTCTACTAGCCTGTCCACACACATACGCCATTTTTCGCTAGCTTTCTTCACCATTACCACATTGACCAACCACTCTGGATATTTGACTTCCCTGATAAACCCTGTGGCGAGGAGCTTCTCGACCTCCTCCCTCACTTCTTGTATTCTCTCATGGACGAATTTTCTTTTCTTCTGTTTGACTAGCTTGGCTGTAGGATCAACATCCAGGGAATGGGTAATGGTCCATGTTATACCCTGGCATATCTGTTGCCGACAATGCAAAGACGTAAGCATTAGCTTGCAACATTTGTACCAGGGACAGCCTTTCTTGGATACTCAAGGACAACCCGACCTGGATTACTTTCTCTGAGTATTTTTCATATAGGGGGATCGCCACCGTCTATTCTGTTGATTCTGCTTTATACTGGTTGGTTTCTGCGCTAGTATCTAAGCTTTCTAGGGTAAAGGTGCTTCTAAGTTCACCTGCGCTTCTTTAGGTTTCCCCCCAGCCTCTATTTCCATCCCCTTGGATTCTATCATCTGCCCTCCAGACTCTGTATTCTTGATATTTTCGTCAGCATATGGCTGTAATTTCCCTTGGTTCTTTCTAGTGAGCTGGATGGAAAATATGTGACACTGTCGTGCCGTCTGCTGGTCCGTCTTCATGTATCCAATTCCCATTGGGGTTGGGAATTTTACTATCAAACAGTAAACTGCTGCGACCATTTTGGTCTTTCTCATCAATGGTCGCCCCAAGATAGCATTGGACGTTGAGGGCTGGTCAACAACCAAAAAATTTGTCATCACTATGAGGACGTGGTCACCATCCCCGTTTGTAACTGGTAGGGTATAGAACTCTTGACATTGATCGGTTGATTGGCGAAACCGAATATAGGGCTTGTCGGCTTTAAATCTGAGTCTGGGAAGCCTATTTTCGAAGGCTTCCAATTGGAGAACTTCAACCGCACTGCCACTATCAATCAGGACTCTCTTGATCTGAAAATTCCCAATCGTGGCGGACACGGCAATCGGGTCATTCCCATTGTCCTCGAGAATGTTGATGTCTTTATCCGTGAAATCTACCAGCCAGTCTTTACTGTGTTTTATCTTCTTGTGGGCGACATCAACTGCTATTATACTTCTAAAGTACACCTTTCTCTTGGAGCTACTGCTCTCGCACTCTTCTGTTCCACCTATAATCATATTGATAACCCATTGAACTAGCTTTTTTCCTTCTGCTTTACTGCTTTTCTGATTCCCTATTGAGGTCTGCCCCTACTGGGCACTCATTCTCTTGACAAACTGTTTAATCTGTCATTTCCTGATGGCACGCTCAATAGCGTCCTTCAAGGATCGACAATCTTCTATACTATGTTCCACATCGTTATGGTACTGACACCTCTCTTTAGAATTCAAGCGAGCCTAGTTATCCCTCTTTGGGTAAGGTGTACCCAAAATTCCTTCGTGAGATACAGCATTTAGAATGTACGCCCTGGAGGCGTTGAGGGGGGTATAGTCTTCAAACTTGGAATAAGGGGTTCTTTCTGCTCTTCTACCATAGCCCTGACTAGGGCGAGCCTGTTGATTCTAGGAAGCTTTGTCTGGCGACCTTGACCTTTTACGACGCGAGTCAAATCTAGACTGACTTCTGTTATCCTTTTGTCCTTGTCTATTCCCCTGAAATTTGTCTTGGTTCTGGGATTGGTTTCCCATTCAGTACTCCTTTCTACCATTTCCATTTCTTCAGTTTCGGCAACCTCTGGGCCTTCTCATAAAGGTTGTAGAGCTTCTCTAGTTTTTTATCTGTCAAGGCATATCGTAGGTGCTCATGGAAAACACCGGAGATGAACGCATGTATGGCCCAATCATCATGCAGGTCTTTGATTTCCATTGTGATGGAATTGAATCACCGAATGTATTCTCTTAGAGATTCACTTTCTCTCTATTTCACTACTAGTAGGCTGGCGGGGGTCTTAAAAGTTGCCTTATTGGCGAGGAAGTGAGCAATGAACTTCCTGCCCAATTTCTCAAAGTTGTCGATGGAGTTCGCCAGCAACGAGTGGTACTAAGTCCTGGCGTGCATCCGTACCATTGTGGGGAACACTCGGTATTTGAGGGCGTCGCTTGCCCCAAGTAGGTCCATGTAGTTTTTATACTGAATAAGGTGGTTTACAGGGTCCTTGGTACCGTCATAAGTTTCTTTTGGCAATTTTGTAGACGTGTGCACCTGCTCCTGTCAAATCTGAGCGGTCAAAAGGCTATTGTCATCGCTTATCCATTCTATCTCATCCGTCTTATCCTTCATCATTCCCTAGACTTCCATACTCAAGACCGCCATTTGGGCTTGAACGTTCGCGGTAGCTGTCCCCACAGTATTCATTCTAGTTCTCCTGTTTTGTGGCCGCCCCCTCTCTTGGTTTGGACTCGTCTCTCGGGGGATTCATCCTGGTCATTTCTCCTTGTCCTGTCACGGCCCTCCTGACGGCTTCCTCGCGAAGATGAGCTACTACTCTCTTCTTGCTGGTCTCGGTACTGATTTTTTGGGAGGTCATTGATTCGTTGAGTAGCTTGAAGCATGGTTCTGTGTTGCTCCGCCAACTACGTTTGGAGTGTCTGTACTTGATTCATTAATGCATGTTGCATCGGATTTGGGTATGGCAATGGTGGTGGCATAAAGGGGGGAAAGTTAGACGACCCCAAATGTGGGTCAGCGGTTGTTGTTGGATAGCCGGAGGTGATGAACGTAAATGCTGGTTGGGGGGTTGGTAATTTTTGGTTACCCTGCGATGGGTCGACATCGGGTGTAAAGGTAATGCTAGTACGTCCAGCTTCGGCCTAGGGGCCTATGGGGCGACTGGCAGAGGGTCCCGTACCCAAGAATGGGCGACAACCTCGCTGAGTGTTTGAGGCGGTTTCATGGACCAAGTCTGGAGTCGTGGATAGTATTGGGGAATTGGCTGCTTGTAGGTTTTGGTAATAACCGTGCGGAGGGTAAGATTGGTGGTACTAGGGATTAGGGAGGGAGTAGTTTTGGTAATAATTTGGTGCTGGTATGTAGGGGGATATTCCCGTTGAGGAGAATCCGTAACTTGCTGTTGTTGAAGGTAACTGAGGGCTGGTGCATCGGTGCTTGAAGTTTCTGGGGGGTTGTTTTGCTGGGATGAGGGTGATAAAGACATGACTCTCGTTTCCCACAGACGGCACCAATTGTTGATGGAGTTTTTGGTGGTAGATGGTTCTAAGGCAAGGAGGAGAAGGGAAGCAGAGCAACAATGATGGTTCTTTAGATTGAATGTGTCTAGAGAGTTTCAACTGATCTCAAAGGGCCTATTTATAGTTTTGTTGACGAGTCGTCACAAGCCACGTGTCAGGGCTTGGTCAAGGATAGGTGGGTCGAAACCCCCCACGTGGGTCTTGATGTAATGGGCAGCGATGTGATGGGTCGAGCGACTGTCAGAAAGGCCACATGGCTCTTTGAGGTGATGGGTTGGCGAACTTTTCTGAAATGATAGGTGATGAGGCTCGCCTGATAGTCTTTGTTTGGGCGAGTCCTAGTTGGTTCAAATAATTGAGAACATGTTAGGTCCAAGGCCCATTTGGGTTTGGAGACCTAGTTGGATTTAACAGTATCAATTAGGACGCTTTCAGCTTCACCTTAAGAATTGTGGGTGACCTCACTTTGGGAAGTTGTACTAGAGTAACCTTTCCCATCAGATTATGTTGGATTTCGCTTTGCACGCTTTTTACATGAGTGTGCCAATGGTTTTTTTTTTTTCTTTCTTTCATTGTCTGTTCTTCCAGGTAAACTTGCAGCGATCGTGGACCATCTGAATGTAAGAATATGTCATATATAGGTGTTATGTAATTTCTTCTATCCGCAAAATAACGATTAAATATGCTTGCGTACGTAAGCTCAGAAGACTTGTTTTTGGGAATAAGCTAATCCTTCGAGGACAAACTAACTCGGTATCCTTTTTCAATCTCAATTAATTCAAGCTTTAATATTTGCAAATATATATATAATTTTCATCCGAATAACGATATTTGATCTTACAGTTTTATCAGTACTATTAGTTTTATTGGACAATTTAAAGTGAAATCTATTTAAACAGGTCAATTTATTTGTAAATATAATGTTTAGAATTTAACTATCTAAGTTTTTGCAACATAAGAAAGTATAAATAGTAGGAAAAAATAACAAAGATAAATAAAAATAAGAAGTGTAGGGTGGGTCAAAAAGCTTTATGATTTCTTTTCAGTGATAGCTTATGTTGATCGTTGTTCCAAAATTACAGGTCCTCATTTCTTTTACATTAATTATGGATACTTTGAATTACATTAATACAGCTGTGGACAATTTAACTAACTAAAATCAAATATTAAATATTTTAGTTGTCGAATTTGCCACTTGTCGAAAATTCTGACGTATCAATTATCATAGTTAGGATGAGTTAGAATTTATATATATATATATATATATATTGATGAAATAGTTAGAAAATATTTTGCACCATCCGATCGCTAGCTACAAGCATATAATATTGTAGAATTTAATATTTTATAAAATTATCAAATATACATTTAAAAACAGATAATGTATCCTTTCTAGGTGCAAAGCAATCATAGGATAGGAGGGTAAATGTCATATCTATATGCTATCTGACTGTTTTTCACATTTAAAATTAGATTCAATAATTTTAAATATAATCTGATATTAAAAATAATTAAAATATGATATAAATTATAATATAATACGAAAAAATAATATAAATTTAACATGAATATATAAATATATCAAAATTTATATAATATAAATTATTAATATATTAAAATTTATATAAATATATAATATTTTAAACATAATATGCATATATGAATTATGAAATCTACTCAAAATAAAATGCTTTCAGTATTACTATATAATACAGCACAAGGTAAAATACTTTTCAACTTTTTCCGTTGTAGCCTTCCTTCTTTTATTAAAATATATATATATATATAAATAAAAGAAGGAAGGCTACAACGGAAAAAGTTGAAAATTATTTCACCATGTGCTGTATTATATAAAAGAATGATTCACTTACACTACTGTAAAATTAAATTAGTTTTATACTAACTCTTTATATGATTTATATTTGTTTAATCCGACCATCGTATTTTATTTTCTATTCATGTAGATCATGCACGTCGAGTTTCGAGTAAATTTAAATTGTCTAACTATTTACTCGATGTACAAATTTTAACCGTTAAATATATATTGAAAAAGACAGTGTTCTCGATTGATATGATAGAGATATCGGATCGATTCGAAACTTTACATGCATGACTAGTACAATTATATTGTTAAATCCAATTGTCGGTTTAAACAAATATAAATCGTATAAAGAGTTACGGAAGTGTGATTAGTTTTACACTAATGTAAGTGGATCCCTTCTCATATATATATGGGTCGGACCAAGAACCCGAGACACCAGGGTGAGCATATGGCGAGACGCTCCGAGACCATTACCTTTGTCAGCATTGCCCTCTTTTGATCCTACAACAGCAACGACGAGAAGGTTGCTCGCCTTAACCCTTAGAGATGCGCTCGCCTCTTCTGTACCCACCTCGCCCTGAAGAGAAACACTTGGCTCACCCGGAGGAACAACCTCTACTCCACCCTGACGAGAGGTGCCCACCTTCTTGCCCTTCTTGATAGGGTGAAGACGACCTATCAAGATCTTCGCCATGTCATCCTCGCCACCTTCAGGCCAGTCATTACCTTCTGGTGGAGGCGCGAAATTGGCAAACTTAGGCGCCACCCTATTTTGCTGATATTCTCCAGACATTATTTATAAATGAGGGTGTCCGACACGGTAGTCTTCCAATTGATCGTACGATCCGCGAACGCGTTAACAAAACATCCGGAGAGGGTTCGAATGCATTCGTGCCTCGAGCCCCCTCCATGCTCTATGCTCCTAGTGTGTGTTTGTGTGTGTGTATATATATATGAGGAGGGATTCATTTACACTAGTGTAAAGCTAAAGTAGTTTTACACACTTTCATAACTTTTTATACGATTTATATTTTAACAAATCGACCATTGGATTTAACAATATAATTGTACTCGTTGTGCACCTAAAGTTTCCAATTGATCCGATATCTTTATCATGTCGATCAAAAATACTGTCTTTTTCAATATATATTTAACGGTTAAAAATATTTTACATAGAACAATTAGTTAAACATTTTTAATTCACTCGAAAGTCTAACGTTCATGATCTACGTGAATAAAATATGAAATAGGACAGTCGGATTAAACAAATATAAATCATATAAAAAATTACGAAAGTGTGTAAAACTACTTTACTTTTACACTAATGTAAGTGAATCCCTCCTCTCTCTCTATATATATTAACTAATATCTAATGATGTTTGTTAAAATGATATATAAAAAATATATATTGTTTTTTTAATTTTATAAAATTAATATATTAAATATTTTTTTAAAATGATAAAAATAATTAATCTTTAACTAATATTTAGAGACATAGTTAAACGGACCCATGTATATATATAGGTTCGCTTAACCGGTGCCTATAGGCACTGGTTAAGGATTACTTTTTTACCATTTTAAGAAAGTATTTTACATTTAATACATTATTTTTATTGAATTCAAAAAAAATAATGCATTTATTATATTTTTATTTATATATATATATCACTTTAACCAATGTCACTAGACACTGATTAATATTTTCCTATATTTATGCTATAACGATTTTAATAACGAGTGCTTTAAGAGTACATTTTAAAATTACTAAATATAATAATATTTTTAATTAATACATTAAAAATAATAAATAATAAATAAAATTATCAAATTTTATATTTAATATAATATTATTTTTATAAATATTATATTAATTAATTAAAATATCTTAAGAACACTGATTAAGAAATTACATCCTACAATGCTGCACGAATATATTAATATCTCAGGGATGATGCTACAATGCTGAGCGGGTGACATCAGCCGCTGCTGATGTAAGTAATAATTAGACCAATAACAGCTTTTCCGAATCTTAAGAGGAGGAAGATAAGTTTTTAGAATATAAAAATATTAATCGATATTTAATGATATTAATTAAAATAATAATTATTTTTATTGTAAATATTATTTTGATTAATATCATTAAATATGGATTAATCAAAATAATATTATACTAAAAATATAATTAATATATTATTTTTTATTCAATCTTATTAAATATAAAACATTAAAATAATAATTAAATTATCCTTAATTAACATTAATATTACATCATAAGATTTCATTCTACACACTTTGCATTTAATAATAGAGTTTTGTTAACGAGTGTTCTTAAAATATTTTTTACTATTAGTTAATATATTATTTATAATAATATTATTGTATTAAATGCAGTAATTGATAATTTTATTTATCATTTTCAATGCATTAAAAGAAAATATTACTATATATGATAATCTTAAAGAGTGCTCTAATAATATTGGTGTAAAATTCACTTCTTACCAATGCTCAACTAGGAATTCTTTAACCAAACCAACAAAAAACAAAGAAAGAAAACTAGGAATTCTTTTTAATGTAATGTTTTTAGAAGTGAATATATTTATTTGTGCTAGAACATGCTCCTTTAAATTGTTTCTGTTGGTATTGATCAAAAAAGAAAAAAAGACAAATTTGTCTGTTGGTGGTTTTTGTCTTTGCATAAACTTTATTAGCTATAGTCTAGATTCTACATTATCATTATCCATATTTAAACTATGGACAATGTTATATATATCTAAAAACATATACATAATTATTTTATGATAATATATTTTTAAAAATAAATAAATAAGATGGTTTTTTTATTAGGTTAAAAAAAATTTGTATGAGAAAAAATCATTTATATTTACATATGCGTGTGTTTTTTTATGTGTATATAATATTTACTTAAACTATATACGACTTGGCAAAAAAAAAAATATACGAAAAATGTTAAATATTGTTTATAAACACTTATTAAGATGATATTTATAAAAAAATGTATATATATATCATTAATATATTATTTTTTAACAAATTTAATGAGAATAGTATTTGAGTAAACATATTTTCTAAAACAAAAATTTAACTAATCTTAATAAAAGAGAGAAAAAAAAAAAGAGATGCCAAAATATGCGTGTATACAGGAGTAGACTAACTTCATCAATTAATTGTTTGGGGGGTGTGATTCACATGTTAGAAATTGTTTCAAGTAATTATATTATATTTGTAAAACAATAAAAATAGTAGTTACAATCAGTCTCAGTCTCATTTAAATTTTTATTAAAAAATAATAATAATCATATTTATTAGCTTTTTTTTTATTGGGAACAAACTTTAAGTCCACTTGTTCTCAGGTCAATGTCAAATGCATGTAGCAATTGCGTATGTCTTTTGTTTTTTGTTTTTAATAAGTGAATTAATGCATTATTTAATCAGTTACTTATTTTCAGCATTCAAAAATATAATCGCACTAACGTGTGGGATATCAATTAACGTAATCCCATGAGTGAGGTCTAATTGGATGACATTTGTTATTCAATTAGATCTCAATTAAGAGATTACTTTAATAAATTTTTTTATTTAAAAAAATTAAATATATAATTATTTTATTTATTTATTTGTTTTCTAATTATTATGTGTATATTTTTATAAATATTTAATCAAATTAGTAAAGAATAATTAAAATTATTAAAAATAAATAATTTTTTCATATTTAATTTTTATAATTAAAATAAAATTAGTATATTAATATGTAAAATGTCATCCAAGTAACTACATAAGTGAGGTTGTCATCCAATTAGGCCTTCATTAAGAGGTTATTTTAATCAAATTTTTTTGTAATTTTTTATTATTTTTTAACAATTTTTTTTGTTATTTGTTTATTTAAAAAAAATAAAAAAAAATAAGAAAAATATAATTATTTTATTTGTTTATTTTCTTTCTAATTGTTATGTATATATATTTTTATTTCTACAATTATCTAATCAATTTAGTAATAATAATTAAAACAATTATTGAAAAAAATAATTCTTACATATTTAATTTCTAGAATTAATATAAAAAATATTTTTTTAATATATAAAAATGTCATCCAATTAGGTCCTCAAAAAAATAAAAACGCAATTATTTTATTTCTTTATTTGCTTTCTGATTATTATGTATATATTTCATTTTTATAATTATTTAATCAATTTAGTAAAAATTAATTTAAAAATTAATGAAAATAAATAATTCTTACATATCTAATTTTTATAATTAACATAAATTATTATATCAATATTAAGAATACTTAATACTAAATTGTAATATTTTTTATTTATATTTTAAAATTAAGACTTTTAAATACATTTGTATTATATAATTTATAAATAAATACTTTTATATATTTAATTTTTATAATTAACATAAAATTGTTATAGTATTATTAGGGATACTTAATACTAAATTATAATATATTTTTCTTTTTATTCTCTTTTCTTTTTTCTTTATTTTTTTTCTTGAGATTGAATTAGGTATTTTCGATTACTTAATTGAATATATTATCTTATGAAAGCAATCCCTACGTAATTGGAATCTCATCCTAATTACCGTAAAAATAGTAGAAATATTTTTAAACTAAAACTAGTCATATTTACTGGCTTTTTTTTATGGGTTTTGCTAACGAGTGCCCTTAGGGCACTTTTTAAGGTTAGTTAATATACTATTTATAGTAAAAGTATTGTATTAAATATAAAAGCTGACAACTTTATTCATCATTTTCAATGCATTGAATGAAGATATTGCTATACATAGTAACCTTAAAGAGTGCCCTTAGGGCACTTGTTAGCAAAATCTTTTATTGGGAATAAACTTTAAGTCCACTTGTTCTCAAGTCAATGATAAATGCATGTAGCAATTGCATTCGTGTTTTGTTTTTGCTTTTTTTAATACGTGAATTAATGAATAGGTTTTTCTTTTTTTTTTTTCTTTCTAGAAATTAGGAGTTGCATTAACGGATAAGATTAATTACTACTTATAAAGCGGATTAAAAAAAAAAACATGTCATGCTGATCGCAGACACTAGCTAGCATATAGACGTGTTAATAATTAGTATAGACACATGCTTTTCCCTATCAAATCTTGAAGTATAAACAATGCTTGTTCCTTTCTTTGAATACTTAATTCTATTACTTTTCTATATTTCAAAATTATTTTTCATAATTTTTTACCTTTTTGTGTAAAAATATGGTACATCAGTTTCATAAAAATGAAAATTTTAATATAAAATACACGGAAATAAAATATTTTTTAAAAAATTACGTGAAAGTCACAAAGTAAAATGAGATGGAGGGAGCAGTAAAGAATATATTATAGTATAGTGATTGATAAATAATCTAGGGATAGGCTATTGATGAAATTTTTCAATAATTGATTTTGTGAGTGAAAAAAAAAGATTTTATATTTTATTTATTATTCGAAGAATAATATATAAAAAAAGAACAGGTTTAAATAGATATTTTTGAAAGAGAAAAGAAGTATATATTCTTCATTTTATATTTAATATTATTAGTATATTTGATTTTTAAATTTTTTTTAATTAAATTGTTGTCAAGTGACTCTTAATACCAATTTAAAGAGGAATTTTATAATAGTATAAATTAAATGTATGTATAAACTATACAAGTGTAGGGCAAAACGGGAATTCAATATTAATATCTATATTTAGAAGTTGCTTCGTTTCATGCTATCAATTTCATAAAAAAAAGAAAGTCTTGGTTTTGGTCTATACTAAGTGGCATCTTTAGCAAGAGATCCTTTCTTGAAAATTGATCAATCATGCTTGTCCCATTCAGGCTTCATCAGCTTCCGCTTCTTTTTTTAGGATGATGTTATATTGCTTACACTTACAAGGTTTACGACTAAATGTAAGGGGTTAAATATTGATTTGATCTTTGTGTTATATATATTTTTTATCAGTTTAATATTTAAATAATTAAAATTTGTATTATACCAAAAAAATAATTAAATTTCTTAATTATATATTTGAATTTTTATTTCGTAAAAAAGTTTGACTCTTGAAATTAACACTGTTAATTATAAATGATTAAAACTTTAAATAAAATTAAGACACATGGTAAAAAAATCTTAGTTATCACTATTTCATTTTGTTGGTCCATAGTCACATTAGTATGAAAATAAAATTAAAAAATGGAAATTCTTAAAAAATAGAAATTTTATTTAAAAATTTCAACCAAAAAAAAAAAGAAAAAATTCAAAATAAAATTTTAAAAAACAAAAAAAAATTGAAATATTTTCAGAATTTTTTTAAATTCGAAATAAAATAGAAAAAAAAATTGAGGGAAAAATTGAGGAGAGAGAAGGGAAAGGGATGACCGATCGTTGACTGGTCAATCTTGATCTGTAGTTGACTGGTCAATCTTGCTAAAGCAAACTAGATAAGCACCGATCTACCTGATCCAAAGCAAATTGACTCGGATTCGTCTCGAGACTGGTCGATCAGCATCATCTTAGCCCCCTCCCCTCCCTTTTTACTCTCCCCTCTTTTCTCTCTATCTCTCTCCTCGATTTTTTTTTTTTATTTTCTTTTCATATTTCAAAAATAATTTTTTTTTTTAATTTAATCATAAAAAAATAACGTGATATTTGTTTGTCATGTATTAGTATTCTATTGAATGTTTTCATCACATCATTCAATTAATTAACGATATTATTTTTCAAAGATTAAAGTATTTGACGAAATATAAATATAAATATTTAATTTTTTAAATATCAAACTAATAAAAAATATATAATATAAGGGCGAAATCATTGTTCAATCCAACTCTAAAATATAAGATCAATTCTTTCCCTTTATTTATTTTCATTGACGGATCATCTCCTTTATATTTTGCCCATTCGAGACAGCCTGAGGCCCCTAGTGATCAGACTACGACAAAAGCTGAAAAGCAGGCACTTGATTTTTTTCTTTATTAGATTTTTCCTCATCTGTTGTAAAAGAAAAAGAAAAGTAAACTCTTTACAAGTTACAACTCCATACATACTAAGGTCTCGTTTAATATTATGATATAATTTTTGAAATCAAAAGTTATTTTTTATCGTAAATGTAATGTTAAACAAATAAAAAAATTAGTTTTTGCTGTTGAAATTATGATTTGAAAAACCAAATCAAAAAGCCAAAAAATATAACTTTTGAGCTTTAAAAGTTGACTTTTGGATAAAATGACTTTATTATCCTTAAATCTCTACACTTTTATTATTTTAAACATATCTTTTTTTGACATTTCAATTTTCTATAACACTTTTTCACAATGCTAAACACTTAAAAAATTTTAAACCACATTTTTTCATCATATTTTATAAATATACTTTTTTCAACTTGAATTTTTTTAACCTAAATTTTTTTACTAGCCTAACTCTTTACAAGTTACAACCATACATATTACATCACTTTCAGACAAAACAACGGCTAAGATTATTTCGTAATACCCAAAAAAGCCCATCAAGAAGAAGTAACATATATAGGGAAAAATTATAAAACCAACAAATTAAAGCTGGTTTTACTGTTTTAATTAGAAGTTGAAGCCTTCAAGCTGATCGTAGAAAGCGGAAGGGCATGGGATTTCTCCATCAAGATATGGAAACTCAGCTTCATAGCCAGCAGGATCCATGATCATATAACAAGTACTGTCCCAGAAAAATGGTTCTGTCCAGAAATTTCCTCCACTATTTGCCTCGTAGGCTTCAAAAAAAGCCTTGTTATTATTACTATTATCATCTGAAACTGAGTCTTTGCAGGATACAACTGTGTTATTATCTGTGATGATGGAGGAGTTTTGATCGCTTGAAGCTGGTTGTGGGGATGATAGTGAGCTTTCAAGAATTAATGGAGGACTTGTGGGATTAATTAAAAGATGATTAATGTTGAGCTTTGTTTCTTCTTTTTCTTTACTTGTCCCACGCTTGAGTACTACTGGATCTTGACTGTTATCTTTACCATCTTTTGTTTCTAATGGCTTATGCTTAAAGCGCTTCTTTAGAGTTGTATGCCAGTGGTTCTTTATCTCGTTGTCTGTTCGTCCAGGTAACTGGGCAGAAATGGCAGACCACCTGCATATTGTGAATCGAAAGAGCATTAGACCCTTTTTTCAAAAAGGATTATTATTCAAGAATGTTGGGCAAATCATTTTTATAGCCAAATTACTATTATTCTAGTTAAACCCTTTATTTTTTTCACAGTATTTCAGTGGTAAAACGAGTAAACGGTTGAAGCCATTATTTTATGGGGTTGTGATTCTTGAGTTGTCGAAATCTATTCAATTTGTGAAGGACTAGTTACACGGTTCATTGTTTGTTGATCGTTTTTAATCATATGAACTTACCACGCAAATAAAAAGCATATTAAAGTTTCAACCTGCAGGCTGGAAATTAAGAAGTAATCAATCGATTAACAAGTACCTGTTTCCTAGAGACTCATGTAATCTGATGATTGTCTCTTCTTCTTCCTTGCTGTAATCTCCTCTTTTGATGTTTGGCCTTAAATAATTCATCCATCGCAGCCGGCAACTCTTCCCACACCTTGCCAGACCTGAAACAGGAGGATATTTAAAAAGCATATTTAAGAATGTTTGATTGAGCCACAAAACCTGTTCTTCCAAATGCAGAAGTTATAGATGAAAGACATTCCAATAATCGATTGCTTAAAAGAAGATTTACTGCTATAAATTAACCATTATTGTTAGAGAGATCTGCTTTCTTTCTTTTTAAAAGTTTTTAACTCGATATATATGGGCTAGCTTACCTGCATACTTTGGGAGCTGGCGCCAATTCCAGCAGCCATATCTGGTGACATAAGCCTTCAGTTTTCTATCTTCCTCCGGAGTCCAAGTTCCTTTCCTAAGTCCACTCTTATCACAGCAAGGTGTTCTTACCATGTTTCCTTGCCCCCTTCACTCACTCTTACTCTCTCTTTCTTTTTTTTCTTTCTTTCTTTCTTTCTTTCTTTCTATTTCCTAACTTCAAAGTTGCAGCTATTTATACTCTTACTAGACCAAAACGTGTTACACGTTTTATTTGTACTATTTAATATTATGATATTAGTTTCTCTGTTTTTAGAAATACCCATTTGCATTTAAGAAGTAAGAAGCCCTTTAGTTGGTCTAGATAGGATGGTCCATATCCAGGAAAGTTCACCAGATGTCGCTTTTCATTCCAGTCAAAAATTTATAGTATAAGTCATATTGTAACATTAAGCATGACATCGATCTCTTTAGCTGACCTTCGAGGAAAGATGATTATGATAAAAAGCATTGCCACCACAAAACGTGATATATGCACTCGATCGATCAAGCAAAACTTCGATGAAGGTCAGTTTAATTTATCAGCAGTTCAGCACGTTTTTTTTTTAGTCAAATTGTTTCTGGAAGTTGTTTGATCAAATCTGGTTTCAATTCCTTGTCAGTTTTGTGTTCGAATAGGAAGTGACAGGTTTAAAAACCACTACACCACTGCACAAAAGGTTTGGTTTTATTTTGAAACATCCAAAAAAAACATACAGTGCTGTTTTTCACTTTTTCGGTGCTACTCCATTTCATTTTGTAATTTTAGTTAGTATATGATATAAAATATAATATAATATTAAAAAAATATCAATACGATATAAAGATATTAATATATTAAGATTTATATAAACATAAATTATTAAAAAAAAACACAGGCATCATTCAAATATAGAAATTATGATATCTATAGTACTCCATAGACTTGTGAGTTGTGAGTACAAAGTACAGACAATAAATCCAATATCTGCAACATTGTGGAAACTAATAAAATAAAATAAAATATTTTTTTTGTGGTCTATATGCTGCCTTCAAAAAGTAAGACATTATTGGGATATAGATCTGTTATATTTCATGCTCAAATGCACTTTACATCGTTCATACCGGCCATAGGTATTCAATTAAATCTTCATAAAATAATGTAAAAAATAAAAATAAAAATCAGTGAATGGCCGGTGTTAGGGAAATGAAGTACTGATTCCAACAGGAGGACAGGGCATGCCCCTACAAATTTTATTGTTCATATAAGATATGATATATCTACTGAAGAGCTCGCTTTAATTTGCGGTTGGTTCCTTCTTATTTCCGGAGTCCAGTCTTAGAAAACTATTCAGTTGACTGGTGCTAAACGTGACTCAAAAATCCAAGGAGAATGGTCAAGTTCACACGCCATGTGGGATGCAACCTTTCAGTGTCACTCTTCACCTTTGTATGACAAATTTTTTTTCAGGTAATTCATTCAGATTCAGGAAACAGATCATGATCATAGTTAAAGCTAGATCTGTTCAACGTCCAACTATTTGTCATATAGTATTGGATCGAATTTGGATAAATATTTTTTAATTTGGGTCTGTTTAATTTGATTGAGTCTGACTCGAATTATAATTTATTAATAATTTTTTTATTTAAATTTAATTATAAAAATATAAAAATATTTTTAAATATTTTTTAAACATTGATTCGAACTTACAGGTCGGCCTGAACCTAATCCGAATCAAGATTGAATAAAAAATGTGAAAAAAATTCGAACCGCGATCCTACTCGACCCATGAATATATCTAATCAAGGGACAAAGCTAGGAATTTTTTAGGGCCAACCCCAAAAAAATTATTTTTATATTTTAAGTTATATTAATGTAATATTATTTAATTATTTTTTATAATTTTAAACTAAATAAATTAGTTTAAAATTTATTTGCATATGAATTATTAATATTATAAAAAATTGGATTATATTTACCCATTTCGAAAATTATATTAATTGATAGAAAAATATATTTGTATATTGATGCACCCAAAAGAGTGTATCTTATTTAACCTTGCACTAAAAAGATAAATTGTAAGTATAGTAGTTAGCAAGGGTCGAGTCCTCAGGGATTGGGTTTTAGTTTATAAGTTAATAGTTTAAAACTTAAATTCAAGAACAATAAAAGAAAAGGGGTTTTTGAAGCCAGATTTAAACTAAAGTAAATAATAAGAATAAGATGCAAGGCGGTATAACCAACCAATAAAAATATATATACTAAATTAGGCGGTATAACCAGCCAATAAAAATAAAACAAAGTTAATATACAAATTAGGCGGTATAACCAGCCAATAAAAATAAATATAAAAAATAAGCAAACTAAAAGTAAGAAAACAAATAAGTAAGAAGAATCAAATATGAAAAATATGGTTAAGGTTTCATTCTCCACCACTAGACATCATTAAGAATCAATTTCAGATCTATCAATATCAACCAACTATCAAAGTTAACAACCGTAGATAACAACAAGCTCTGTTACCCCAATCTTTCCTTAGTTTGTCGTTAAATAGAACAAGCTCTCTATTTAATCTCTAACCATTAAACAACCTAGAATAAGCTCTCTAAATTCAATTTAATGGCAGCTTTATGATGAGAAAGATAGGTTGATCTAAGCAACAAACACATAAGCTCGGATTGTTCAACTTAGGTTATGTTCCACTTTGCAATTATTGAAAACTTGACCATAATCATTAATCACAAATTGCCACTTATGAATAGGAAATCAAGACAATTACACGGATCAAGACTCCTAAACTAGCAATAGAAAATTATCAAGATCTATCTAGTTGTACACCTAAATAAATCTAGACAACATCATGAACAATTCTTGTAGAAGAACATAAGCAACTTTGATAGAAAATTAATGATAGATAGAATCTGAAAATCAATCACAAAACATGTCTAGGGCTTTGAAATCACCCTTAACCAAATAGAAGTTTAGCCTAGCATAGGCATTATAAACATAAACATAAAATTAAAGAAAATCTAAGAAGAAAATAAAAGAAAGAAAGAAGAAGAGGAAAAATATTAATTATCCAACCTCTTGCTCTCTCTAAAGAAAAAGAAAACTAGAGAAAAGAAAGAAAACTAGAGAAAAGAAAGAAGAAGAAAACTTAGAGAATTTTATTAAAATGGCTAATATCCTACCTATGTACAATATCATCCCTTACAATCATCCAAGGCCCTCTATTTATACACATTTTGGAGGGCTAAATGACAAGAGACAAGCTTTACAAATTTCAAAGGTAGGTATATGACGATTTTGATCAGCCAACTTGATGGTCGATTTCGTCAATATTGGAGGCCTGATCTGATCACATGGTCTTCTAGAAAAAGGTTCCCCTATCAGTTACGGAACCATAGCCGTTGGAATCAGCTCATTTGCTGATGTGGTTAAGCAAATATGGGCAAAATACGAAAACATGTCAGCACAGACATCATTGCACATCAGCCACCTTGATGGTCGATTTCTTCAATATTGGAGGCCTGATCGGATCACATGGTCTTCTAGACAAAGGTTCCCCTATCAGTTACGGAACCATAGCCGTTGGAATCAGCTCATTTGCTGATGTGGATAAGAAGATATGGGCATAATACGAAAACATGTCAGCACAGACATCATTGCACATCAGCCAACTTGATGGTCGATTTCGCTAGGGAAAACGACTCCGTTTTAAGAAGTGTAAAACATGAAAAAGATAGATATGCCTCTTAGCTTTGCATGGCTACAAATTTCAGCCTTATTGCTTCAGTGAAACTCGAGATATAGCTGATATGGCAAAAGGTGTCGGAACTGAAACTGAACTGGATTTGCCCTTAATTCTAGTAATCTGAAATCACTCAAAAAAACTTGTGAAAAACACCAAAATACATAAAAATATAAAAGATCATAAACACAATTAGACTAAACAATAATAACTCGTATTTGACACAAAACATTAATAAAACATAACTAAAAACTATATAATTATACGAGTTATCACACCCCCACACTTAGATTGTTGCTAGTCCCTAGCAACGACTCAATAAAAATAAAATAAGAACATCTAATCTAATCCATTTTCGTAGGAAATCACGGTGGCACTTAGCATGTGACACAAGCCTTTAAACCCCTAGGTGTCCCTAGTGGACGAGTTTAGTCTCGTGAGGGTTTACTAGAACGATACCCACAAACATTGAAAAACTAAAATATAAATAAACTGCATATACTAAAAATATTTACTCCTAATCCTTTCAATACAAATTAGATACAATATTTGAACAAGTCTTATAAACTAATCAATAGCTTAAAGAATTTCACAAAAAATCATGCTTGAATGTAAATTGTTTGAGTTAAGCCAATATTAGCATAACATATCTCAATCAAAATATTGCATGTTCAAATTTAATCTCAACTTCTCACATGGGATACCCTCATGATTTTCACTCTTTAAAGTAGTGGTGAAGTGTTTACACTCAATCAATCTCATGAAAATAGTTCTACCATATTCTTGCTTGTCCACCTATTCTCCACTATTTAGATCATACAACTTCATGAATCAAGAGGTCTTTAATCAAGGTTGTAATGGGGCCAAGGGGTTTGTAATGTGGTTGAAGAACAAAAGGATAAAGATATCACAAAGTTTAGAGACATAAAAAGATCATACAAAGAAACTTCTCAAAACTCTTTACAAGTACATAGTCACCTAGGCCGGATATTTATGTTGGGCCTTTTCTTCATTCTAAACGACTTTGTAACATCTTTTTCTTTTTCCACAAATTCAAGAGATGATTCATTTTTTTTTTTTTTACATAGGAATGTATTTGCCAGTATTTCATTTCTTTTTCTCTTAAATTTTCTTTTCTTTCCCCCCCACACTTATTTCTTGTTTCTAACCCAAATTTTTAACTAAAAATATCCCTTGTCTTTGCAACTTGTCTCAAAACATGCTAATTCATCTTTGGAACAAAGGTAAAGATATAAGTATATTTAGGTTAGGGACAAGTTATGGTTACCAAAGAGATAGCTTATTCAATGTAGGCTCAAATTGGTTCACTAAGGGTGTGTTCTCTTGGAACATCAATAAGGGATGGCTGTTTGGCTCTGGCTAAAAATCCTAATGCCTCTATCATATTCATGTTGTCACATGTATCAATATAGTCTCAAACAGTTTAAAGCAAGTTCTAGAGAATCCTGTAATCATAAGAGCACTCAAGAAAGAAATTAGATTGATTTGTATAATGCATCAATCATTATAGGCTCAAAAACTCACAAGGATGATTATACAAGTCAGATTAAGTCTAAACATGCTTCTTTCTCAATCAACATATTATATTAACATTGGCTCATAAAAAGGTTGACATCAAGCTCAATTCTCATGAAAATCTTCTCACTAATAACCAGTTTAGACCTATGCAATTCATATCTCATCATTGTATTAAAAAGGAACTAAAACACACAAAATAATAATAATAAAGACTCATAAAAAAAAATAGTAGACAAAAATAAAAGAAATCCTAAATCATTCCCCCCACACTTAATTCTTACATTGTCCTCAATGTAAGTCTATTAACCCAAATGAAAGAATCATGTGTAAGAGAAAAGAACTAATAACATAAGAATAGGAACAACTATGACTCAAAACAAAACAAACCCATGCAACCTAAATAATCCTAAAATACTAAACAAAAATTAACAAATAAACATAAAAATAAAAAAATAAAAAATAATTTAAATAATAAAAGAAAAAGGAAAAGAAAGAGAAAGCAAATCTGAATATAGCAGGTTGGCAATTTCTTCTTTAATTGGGCTGCCTTCCCAATTAACACTTGAGTTAGTGTTTTGAATCTAACCAACACCCCTTCTTGGCTTTTTAGGCTTGTCAGGCTCATGCATGAAATTTCCCAAATTTATGCGTTTGAGAGGAAGCTTTCTTTGCACAACAGTGGATGCATTCTCCATTACAAGTATTATTCCATCATCCTTGGTGGTGCATATCTCATCGAGGAATGGTGCATCTTTTGGTACTTGTTGAATGACATCCACAAACAAACTGTTTAAGGTTTCCAGCGTGTCTTGTTCATGTTCATCCTCCTTGAACTTTGCGAATCTACTAGGAAAAGGTGGAGAAGAAACATTAGTAAAAATTGGAATCTCAAACGTTACCTCAGGTGCCGAAATACTCTTATTTGGATCATTGGCTTCATTATCCTCAAGAATAGAATTCATCTCTAATTTTGTCTCATCCTCATCTTGTTCCTCATTCCTCAAGGTCACAATAGTAGTATTCTCCTTTGGGTTAATCATTGTTTGGGCAGGGAGTTCTTCAGATCTTTGTGCTACCCATCCCACCATACTACTAGTCAATTGGATCATTTGCTTTTCCAAACTCTGGATGCTTGCCCTTGTTTCCTGTTGAAATTGCAATGTATCAGTAACAAGAGAATAGACAAGATCTTCTAAAGAAGTACCTGAGTTTTGAGTCATATGTGGTGGTTGAAAAAGATCTGGTTCTTGGGACCATGATTGATTGAAGCTAGATGGATGAGTGTAATTGGCATAAGGATCTACTTCTTGGTAATTTTTCGAGTAGCCATAATTAGTATGATCCCACCATCCCTCATGGTAAGTGTTTGAGTAATGATCATACTGTTGGTCTTGGAACACTTGATGGCCTTGACATCCTCCCATGGCCAATTGTTGAACTGGGAAGGTGAGATTGGCTTGTTGATTCTCCATGTTCATGTATGCCACCAACTCTTCAAGTGTTAGATTGCTCAATTCCATCGTTTTTTTTTTTTATATTTTTTTTTTCAAAATTTGATCAGAAAAACCCGTATGTACAAGAAAATAAAACTCATTAGAACTGAAAATAAGAATAAACCAAGTAACAAATAAACTAAAGAAAACAATCCCCGGCAACGGCGCCAAAAATTTGATGCACCCAAAAGAGTGTATCTTATTTAACCTTGCACTAAAAAGATAAATTGTAAGTATAGTAGTTAGCAAGGGTCGAGTCCTCAGGGATTGGGTTTTAGTTTATAAGTTAATAGTTTAAAACTTAAATTCAAGAACAATAAAAGAAAAGGGGTTTTTGAAGCCAGATTTAAACTAAAGTAAATAATAAGAATAAGATGCAAGGCGGTATAACCAGCCAATAAAAATATATATACTAAATTAGGCGGTATAACCAGCCAATAAAAATAAAACAAAGTTAATATACAAATTAGGCGGTATAACCAGCCAATAAAAATAAATATAAAAAATAAGCAAACTAAAAGTAAGAAAACAAATAAGTAAGAAGAATCAAATATGAAAAATATGGTTAAGGTTTCATTCTCCACCACTAGACATCATTAAGAATCAATTTCAGATCTATCAATATCAACCAACTATCAAAGTTAACAACCGTAGATAACAACAAGCTCTGTTACCCCAATCTTTCCTTAGTTTGTCGTTAAATAGAACAAGCTCTCTATTTAATCTCTAACCATTAAACAACCTAGAATAAGCTCTCTAAATTCAATTTAATGGCAGCTTTATGATGAGAAAGATAGGTTGATCTAAGCAACAAACACATAAGCTCGGATTGTTCAACTTAGGTTATGTTCCACTTTGCAATTATTGAAAACTTGACCATAATCATTAATCACAAATTGCCACTTATGAATAGAAAATCAAGACAATTACACGGATCAAGACTCCTAAACTAGCAATAGAAAATTATCAAGATCTATCTAGTTGTACACCTAAATAAATCTAGACAACATCATGAACAATTCTTGTAGAAGAACATAAGCAACTTTGATAGAAAATTAATGATAGATAGAATCTGAAAATCAATCACAAAACATGTCTAGGGCTTTGAAATCACCCTTAACCAAATAGAAGTTTAGCCTAGCATAGGCATTATAAACATAAACATAAAATTAAAGAAAATCTAAGAAGAAAATAAAAGAAAGAAAGAAGAAGAGGAAGAATATTAATTATCCAACCTCTTGCTCTCTCTAAAGAAAAAGAAAACTAGAGAAAAGAAAGAAAACTAGAGAAAAGAAAGAAGAAGAAAACTTAGAGAATTTTATTAAAATGGCTAATATCCTACCTATGTACAATATCATCCCTTACAATCATCCAAGGCCCTCTATTTATACACATTTTGGAGGGCTAAATGACAAGAGACAAGCTTTACAAATTTCAAAGGTAGGTATATGACGATTTTGATCAGCCAACTTGATGGTCGATTTCGTCAATATTGGAGGCCTGATCTGATCACATGGTCTTCTAGAAAAAGGTTCCCCTATCAGTTACGGAACCATAGCCGTTGGAATCAGCTCATTTGCTGATGTGGTTAAGCAAATATGGGCAAAATACGAAAACATGTCAGCACAGACATCATTGCACATCAGCCACCTTGCTGGTCGATTTCTTCAATATTGGAGGCCTGATCGGATCACATGGTCTTCTAGACAAAGGTTCCCCTATCAGTTACGAAACCATAGCCGTTGGAATCAGCTCATTTGCTGATGTGGATAAGAAGATATGGGCATAATACGAAAACATGTCAGCACAGACGTCATTGCACATCAGCCAACTTGATGGTCGATTTCGCTAGGGAAAACGACTCCGTTTTAAGAAGTGTAAAACATGAAAAAGATAGATATGCCTCTTAGCTTTGCATGGCTACAAATTTCAGCCTTATTGCTTCAGTGAAACTCGAGATATAGCTGATATGGAAAAAGGTGTCGGAACTGAAACTGAACTGGATTTGCCCTTAATTCTAGTAATCTGAAATCACTCAAAGAAACTTGTGAAAAACACCAAAATACATAAAAATATAAAAGATCATAAACACAATTAGACTAAACAATAATAACTCGTATTTGACACAAAACATTAATAAAACATAACTAAAAACTATATAATTATACGAGTTATCATATATATTAAAAAAAACCAACAAACCAGAAAAAATACAATTTATATTAGAACAAACAAGTAAATTTTGAAAAAAAAAAAAAAAGGAGATTTTAATATATATATATATAAATTAAATGGAAAATTTGAAAAGCTTATAAATGTGAAATAAAAATTTTGAAAAATTGGAGGAGATTAAGTAAAGATTAAAATGAAATTTAAAAAAATAATTGAAAAATTAAAAAATGATTTTATAAAAGCCAGGGGGCCATAGCCGGATAGTAGGGGTGAGTTCGATTCGGTTCGGGTCGGTTATTTCGGGTTTTACAAATCGAACCGAGAAATTCTATTTTTTCAAATGGGTAACCGAAACCGAACCGCAAAAGCCAAAGGATCGGTTATAACTGAACCGTCGTATCTCAGTTCAGTTCGGTTCGGTTATCGGTTTTCCATATTTTTTTGGGCTTTTTGGGCTTTATTACATGCTATTTTAATATTTTATTTATACCTAACATGCTATTTCCACAATCAAAGTATCTTAGTTTTTAAAATTTTTAAAAATTATTTTTTTATAGTATTTTTAAATTTTTTTCACTAATTTAGGAATAAAATATTTATTTTTATATTATAAAAATTAAAAAATAAAATTTGGTTCGGTTCGGTTAATTGCGGTTTTTGGACTTACGAACCGAAAATCGAACCGAACCGAAAAAATTAAACTAATAACCGAACCGAATTTTAACCGAATTAAAAAAAAAAAAAACCGAACCGAACACTACGGTTCGGATCGGTTTTCGGTTTTCTCGATTTTTTTTGCTCAACCCTACCGAATAGGCCCCGTTGGCTCACCCTGACTCCGTCCTTGGTTTACGTGGGTTAATGGTAAGGGTGATAACTGTTCGATTTAATTTTGAAATTAAAATTAAAATTAAGATTAATGTGTAATATTTTAAATTTTAAAAATTAAATCAAATAGCATCAAAAATTGAATTGATTTTAATCAAATTTTATCGATTCGGATTAATTCAGTTTATCGATTTTTAAATTTTAAAAAAATTATATTTTTCTATAGTATATTTTTATTTTTTTCACTAATTTTAAAATAAAATATTATAAAAAATTAAAAAAATAATTAAAAATAAAATTCGGTTCGATTCGGTTCGGTTCGATTCGATTCGATTCGAATCGAATAATTATAATTTTTTAATTTATGAATCGAAAATTAAATCGAGCCGAATAAACTTAATTACTATCCAAATCAAATTCAAACCAAATTCAATAAAAATCAAATCGAAATAAAATCAAATATTACAATTCTAATCGATTTTTTTCTTAAACCCTACCTGATGGAAACGTAAATGTTAAAATTTGGGCGTCTCCATCAGGATCTTTTTAGTAGATATATCATATATATGAACAATAAAAATGATAGGGGCATGGCCTGTCTTGTTGGGATCAGATGATTACTTCATTTCCCTAACACCGGCCCTTCACTGATTTTTTTATTTATTTATTTTTTTACATTATTTTATGAAAATTTAATTGAATCCCTGTCGCCGGTATGGACGATGTAAAGTTTATTTGAGCATGAAATATAACAGATATATCCAAATAATATCTTACTTTTTGAAGGCAGCATATAGACCACAAAAAATATTTTATTTTATTTTATTAGTTTCCACAATGTTGCAGATATTGGATTTATTGTCTGTACTTTGTAGGGTTTTTTATACGAATATAGCAAAAAAAAAAATTAAACCCCAAAGTACCTATGCTTTCAGATTATTTCCCAAAATACGCTCGTTTTAAAATTAGCTGGGAAATCGCCACCCCCCATGGCGATTTCCCAGCATCAAAATATTGATTTTGGCTAAAAATACCAAGGGAAATCGCCACCCCCCATGGCGATTTCCCTGGTATTTTTAACCAAATTTGTAAAAAGAATGAAGGGAAATCGTCATGGGGGGTGGCGATTTCCCTTCATGTAAATTTTTTTTTTTAATTAATCAACAAATTTTAATTTTTTTTTATTTTTTAAATATAAAAATTATAAATTAAATTAAGTTTCTTATTAAATTTAAATATGGAAAATTTTATTTCTTATAAAAATTAAAAAAACAAAATAATATTTCTTCTTAAATTTGTATATCAAAAATTATATTTGTAAGTTTTGTTTAAATTTTAAAATTTTAAAATTTTGTAAGTTTTGTTTTTTAATTTTAAAATTTATAAATTAAATTAAAATAATTTTTTTATAATTAAAAAAAAAATTCGTAAGGTAAATTTTATTATTTAAAATTTATGAACAAATTTTTTTAAATTTTGTTAATTGATTTGTATTAGATAAAAACAAAAAACAAACAAAAAAAACTTGCATTACATTTTCCCTTATAATCCAAAGTACATGATAAGTTGAGAAAAACATGTAATTCATTTATTGTTGATGCGAAGTATCCCCCAATGTGCCAAATCGTTGCGGACAATTTCGACGGTTATGACCTCCGTTTCTGCATAATCCACAACGTTTTGGTTGGCCTTTCTCCCTGAGGTCCATTTCATTACGAATACGACTTGATTTTGGCCGACCATGTGGATTTCTCCGCATTTCTTGATTGGGACACACTTCTGGACCATCATATTGAGGCCAGTAACCTTCATTTCCAACAGCTTCGAACTCATGTCTATAAACATTCAATATATTTTCCAGTTTATAGACTTTGTCCACATATTGCATGCAATCTACATGGACATGTGCACAGGCAGCAACTACATGTGAACAAGGGAACCTTTGTGCTTGAAACTTTTCACAATCACACCACATGTCACTGAAGTTGACTTTGTAGTTCATTGCAGAAACACCCTCTTGTGGAGCAACTAACTCTTCAACCAGAAAAGATTGATTTGCTTGCGTAAAATTACGAACAATGTGGGAGTTAGCTTTCCTGCGATTTTCTTGCATAGCTTGTGTGACTGTTTCACAATATGTGTGCCCTCCCTCCATCATGGCAATTTGTTTGTTCCCCATCTTAACAAAAAGTGCAGCCAACCTATAATATGTTGATTGCACTAAAGCAGTAATGGGAAGATGACGCGTTCCCTTCAACACCGAATTGATAGATTCAGCTAGGTTGGTTGTCATATGGCCATAACGCCTTCCTTGATCATATGATTGCGCCCACTTCTCCTTGGGGATCCTATCAAGCCAGTTAGCCGCCTCTGCATTTTCTCCACGAAGATTGTCATACATGAAATGAAAATTCGGTCGCCTCAACTCGTATCCTAATAAATTTAAAAAAAAAAAACTTTTGAATTTCAATATTATTTTATATGCTAAACGAAATATAAGAGATAAAATAACTATGATTTGATTCCATACCCATGTTAACAATTTGTCGACGCAATTCCTTATTGTTAAACTTTTTCATAAAGTTTGCTGCAATGTGTCGAATGCAGTACACTGAATATGCATGTGGAGGATTCCATCCACCATTGCGTCTAATCGCAGCTTTGATGGCTTCATGTCGATCAGACAGCAAGCAAATGCCAGGCTGTTTTGTCACGTGTCTGCGCAAGTTACTGAGAAAGAATGACCAAGCCTCTGTTGTCTCACCCTCCACAATGGCAAAGGCAATTGGCAGTATGTTTCGGTTGCCATCTTGTGCAATAGCTAACAATAATGTGCCTTTGTATTTTCCATATAAGAAAGTACCGTCTATTTGCACAATTGGTTTACAATACAGATACCCTTCAATGCACGACTTAAATATCCAAAATAGTCGATGGAATATTCTCTTACCTTGGACCAATCGATCACCGTGATATGCAGGTATCGTTTGCAATTCCACAATTGTACCAGGCACGAAATGTTGCATTGCACCTAACCATTTAGGTAGCTCATTGTACGATCTTTCCCAATCGCCAAATACTCGAACAATTGCCTTTTGCTTTGCTTGCCATGTTTTCTTGTAGGAGGTGATGTATCCATACCGGATTCGCATCTCAGCGATCAAAACTAAAACGGAAATCTCCGGATTTGCTTGGACCAATGACAAAATGCATGAGCAGATCATGTTACAATCTAACTTGCAATGATCTTGTGAAATCCTCGCCGATGTGCAAGTATGAGGCCCTTCATATTTTCTAATCTCCCATAGATGTTTCTTCTTCATAAAAGTTGCCCTTATTCTCCAATTACACCCATTCCCATACATTAAGCACTTGGCATAATATTTCGTCGGCTCAGATTCAATTACTCTGTAATCTACAGAGTTTTTGATGTTATAGTGCTTGATAGCTGAAAGCACAGCCTCTTTCGTTGGGAATTGTAACCCAACACACAGATCAAGTGCAGATGGATCAAATGTGAGAGGCGTAGCTAATGTATGAACATACTCTGGAAATTCCGGCACATGCATTGCCTCCAGAT
This sequence comes from Fremontodendron californicum, assembly GCA_030761205.1. Taxonomy (NCBI): domain Eukaryota; kingdom Viridiplantae; phylum Streptophyta; class Magnoliopsida; order Malvales; family Malvaceae; genus Fremontodendron; species Fremontodendron californicum. The sequence goes on along the minus strand of JAULJL010000025.1, from coordinate 5,326,619 downwards.
CCAGTGTATGCATATGGGATGCAGCCTGATATGGGGGAATATCTCGATGAGTGTTGATATCTCCATGAGTGTTGATCTCAGCAGGGACGACGTCTGGGTCAGAATCAGTATTGTCATCACTTACGAATTCAGCATCCTCTTTTTGCTCACTAAATTCACCAACATCTTCACCATGGACTCCACGTGGACGAACAGGATCAACACCAGCTGGCTCATCTTCGAGGGTAGTAGGAATTAGGGTTTGTGAGACTAATGAAGTCTGAAAAGTTGTAGCTTGAGATAAGGGCACAACTTCTTCTGTGGGAACGTCGTATGTAGTGTGAACATAGAATGACCCAGAATCATAATCTTCTATGGGAAAGTTTTCTGTTGTGCGAACATTTGAAGGGCCGCAATCATCGTCAACATCATCTATGTCAGCATATAACTCAAGGACACCAACATTTGCAAATGTCTCATGAGCATAAAACATGCATCTGACATCATCATCATCTTCAAGTGGAAATGTTCTATATCGGACACATCCTTCACCAATAGAAAGAGGATGCCTGTACTTAACCTCTGAAACTCTTTTTCTAGTTCCAGCTTTAATTTTTGTATGAATTTGCAGCTTCAGTTCCTCTAATGTGACGTCGTTTTCAACACGAAAACTTTTTGGACGTTCACAATCAAAGGTAGCACCTTCGTCAGTATTATGAATTTGGCCATTATAGTAGACCAATGCGATCACTCTATTGCTCATGTTGTGTAGCAAAAGAAAGAAGAAATATAGAAGGATGAGAATGAGAATGAGGAGGTTTTAGCACTCAGGAAAAATCTGATTGAAAAACTGTTGTATGGGGGTATTGTAAACCTTCATAAGTATTATGAATTTATAATGGTTCATTATGTTGTACCAGATGACAAATCCCATCCTTTGTATAGGATGGAATCTGATTCTGATATTCTGCCTAGGACTATTTGACTATTTGACTGAAAAAATTATAACTTATTCAATGCAAAATGTCATTGATAAATCCCATCATTTGTCTCATCCATTGCAGAAAGAATCAAGTTCCAATATTTTCTCCAGCATTTGATGGACTGGAAAATAGCTGAAACCTGTCTAAAAACCTATATCATCAGTCTTATCCATTGCAGAAAAAATCAAGTTCCAATATTTTCTCCAGCATTTGATGGACTGGAAAATAGCTGAAACCTGTCTAAAAACCTATATCATCAGTCTTATCCATTGCAGAAAAAATCAAGTTCCAATATTTTCTCCAGCATTTGATGGACTGGAAAATAGCTGAAACCTGTCTAAAAACCTATATCATCAGTCTTATCCATTGCAGAAAGAATCAAGTTCCAATATTTTCTCCAGCATTTGATGGACTGGAAAATAGCTGAAACCTGTCTAAAAACCTATATCATCAGTCTTATCCATTGCAGAAAAAATCAAGTTCCAATATTTTCTCCAGCATTTGATGGACTGGAAAATAGTTGAAACCTGTCTAAAAACCTATATCATTAGTCTTATCCATTGCAGAAAAAATCAAGTTCCAATATTTTCTCCAGCATTTGATGGACTGGAAAATAGCTGAAACCTGTCTAAAAACCTATATCATCAGTCTTATCCATTGCAGAAAAAATCAAGTTCCAATATTTTCTCCAGCATTTGATGGACTGGAAAATAGCTGAAACCTGTCTAAAAACCTATATCATCAGTCTTATCCATTGCAGAAAAAATCAAGTTCCAATATTTACTGCAGCATTTGATGGACTGGAAAATAGCTGAAACCTGTCTAAAAACCTATATCATCAGTCTTATCTATTGCAGAAAAAATCAAGTTCCAATATTTTCTCCAGCATTTGATGGACTGGAAAATAGCTGAAACCTGTCTAAAAACCTATATCATCAGTCTTATCCATTGCAGAAAAAATCAAGTTCCAATATTTTCTCCAGCATTTGATGGACTGGAAAATAGCTGAAACCTGTTTAAAAACCTATATCATCAGTCTTATCCATTGCAGAAAAAATCAAGTTCCAATATTTTCTGCAGCATTTGATGGACTGAAATATAGCTGAAATTTTTTTTTCTGCTTTCCAGAATTTCACTTGTTTGCTTATGAAAATGTAATGCAAGTTTTTTTGTTTGTTTTTTGTTTTTATCTAATACAAATCAATTAACAAAATTTAAAAAAATTTGTTCATAAATTTTAAATAATAAAATTTACCTTACGAATTTTTTTTTTAATTATAAAAAAATTATTTTAATTTAATTTATAAATTTTAAAATTAAAAAACAAAACTTACAAAATTTTAAAATTTAAACAAAACTTACAAATATAATTTTTGATATACAAATTTAAGAAGAAATATTATTTTGTTTTTTTAATTTTTATAAGAAATAAAATTTTCCATATTTAAATTTAATAAGAAACTTAATTTAATTTATAATTTTTAAATTTAAAAAATAAAATAAAATTAAAATTTGTTGATTAGTTAAAAAAAAAAATACATGAAGGGAAATCGCCACCCCCCATGGCGATTTCCCTTCATTCTTTTTACAAATTTGGTTAAAAATACCAAGGGAAATCGCCATGGGGGGTGGCGATTTCCCTTGGTATTTTTATCAAATTTTGAAAAAAATACCAAGGGAAATCGCCACCCCCCATGGCGATTTCCCTTGGTATTTTTAGCCAAAATCAATATTTTGATGCTGGGAAATCGCCATGGGGGGTGGCGATTTCCCAGCTAATTTTAAAACGAGCGTATTTTGGGAAATAATCTGAAAGCATAGGTACTTTGGGGTTTAATTTTTTTTTGGCTAAATTCGTATAAAAAACCCGTACTTTGTACTCACTTAAGTCTATGGAGTGTAGATATCATAATTTCTATATTTGTATTGTGCTTGCGTTTTTTTTTATTATATCATATTATAAAATTTTATACAAATTTAAAATATTAATAATTTATATTATATAATTTTTAATATATTCATATATTCGTATTATATTTATATATTTTTAATATTATATTATATTTTATGTAAATATTTTTAATTATTTTTTTATATTATATTCACGTCGATATAGTAGTATACTATCTAAAAATACAAAATGAAATGGAGTAGCACAGAAAAAGTGAAAAACATCAAAATAAAATCAAACCATTTGTTCAGGGGTGTAGGGTGGTTTCAAATTTCTAAAAAAACCAACAAAGAGATCAATGCCATCACATTTGACTAAAAAACACACACACACACAAAAAAATGCTGAACTGCTGATAAATTAAACTGAGCTTCGTCGAAGTTTTGCTTGATCGAGTGCATACATCACGTTTTGTGGTGGCAATGTTTTTTATCATATTCATCTTTCCTCCAAGTTCAGCTAAAGAGATCAATGCCATGATTAATGTTACAATATGAAAATAAAAGATTGAAAAAAATTCGAATAACAATCCAACTCGATTCATAAATAAATCTAGTCAAAGGCTAGAACGGATTCTTTTAGGGCCAATCCCAAAAAATTATTTTTACATTTTGAGTTATATTAATATAATATTATTTAATTATTTTTATAATTTTAAACTAAATAAATTAGTTTAAATTTTATTTGCATATGAATTATTAATATTATCAAAGAAATTTGGATTATATTTACCCTTCCAAAAGTTATATTAATTTATAGAAAAATATATTTGTATATATTAAAAAAAACCAACAAAGCCAGAAAAAAATTTGAAATTTATATTAGAAAAACAAGCACATTTTGAAAAAAAAAAAAAAACGGAGATTTTAATATATATATATATATAAATTAAATGGAAAATTTGAAAATTTGGAGGTGGCAAAGTAAAGATTAAAATGAAATTTAAAAAAGAAAATTGAAAAAGTTAAAAGGTGATTTTGTAAAAGCCAGAGGGCCATAGCCCACCTTGACTCACCCTAACTACGTCCGTGGTTTCAGTGGCCTAATGGTAAAAGTTATAACGGTTTGATTGTGTTCGATTTTGAAAAAAATTATAGTTAATATATAGTATTTTCGTTTTTAAAATTGAACCGAAATCAAATAGAATAATATCAAAAATAGAATCGAATTTTACTGGTTTGGATTGATTTGTTCATCAATTTTTAAAATTTTAAAAAATTATCTTCTTCTATAATATTTTAAAGTTTTTTCATTAATTTAAAAATAAAATATTTATTTTTATATTATAAAAATTAAAAAATCAATTAAAAATAGAATTCAATTACAATAATTGAGATTTTTTAATTTATGAATTAAAAATTAAATCAAATCGAATAAATTTAATTATTACCTAAACTAAATTTGAACAAATTTAATAAAAATCAAACCGAACCAAATACTACGATTCAAATTGATTTTTAATTTTCTTGATTTTATTCTCAACCCGAGCTAATGGAAACGTAAATATTAAATTCTGGGCGTATCTGCGGGAAGCGCTTCCGGTAAACTTCCTCATATGGCAACAGTCTATCATGTCATATTATTTATTTTTTACTTGCTCATAACCAGATAATTGATTGGGAGAAAAGATAATTTTTTATTATTCATTTACTAATTCTTTTATCAAAACATTTAAAATATTTAGTATTATTGATTATTGTTACATTTACATTTGTATATTATCAAATTACTTAATTTCTTACACTTTTTAATAAAAAATGATATTATTGCATTTTATTATCATTATATTTATTAGTTATCAAAATATTTAATTTTTTACGCTTTTTTACATCTATCAATTATCAATTTATTTAATTTTTTATTTCTAATAAAAAGTAATATTACAGCATTTTATTATCTTTACATCTATTAATTATCAAATTACTTAATTTTTTATTTCTAATAAAAAGTAATACTACATCATTTTATTTATTTTTTATCTATTAGTTATCAAATTACTTAAATTTCTTGCTCTTTCTAATAAAAGTAATATTACTTCATTTTTATTATCTTTGCATCTATTAGTTATCAAATTACATAAATTTTTTACTCTATATAGTAAAAAGTAATATTACTATATTTTATTATCTATATACATCTATTAGTTATTAAATTACTTAATTTTTTATTTACGTGACACAAAATAGTAACACTGCTTTTTGTCACATTTTTTTTTCTCTTCTTTTACCACTTTAGGTAACAATAAATGATATTATCACATTTCTTTAGGTTTACATTTATTTGTTATCAATGTAATAACCAATTTTCGTCCAGGTCGGATCCGAATCCGACCCGGACCAAGTGCGAACCGGGCCTGCTATTCAGCAGGCCCAATCTACAAGAAAAGCCCGATTTGGGCCAAACTCAGAAAAACCCAACCACTGGCCCAATTTTCGGGCCCATTTCAACCAAACCCAAGCCCAAGCCCAAGCCCAAACCAATATCCTTCCCCCCTAAGTAACCCTAGCCGCCTCTCCCTTTTGCAGCCACCTAACCCGCCGCCAGCCGCCACCAACCTGACATCCAGAACCAACCCACCGCCACAACACCCTATAAAAGAGGACGTCCGAAAGAAAAAAAAAAAAAAAAAAGGGGAGGACGCCACGGATTCGGACCTCCCCCATATTCAGACCCCAAAAAAACCCAGATCTGGGGTCCGAAACCCAGATCTGGACCCCCCCTTTCGAAACCAAATCCCAAGAAAAAAACACCAGATCGACCCCCGTTCACTAAAAAAACCCAGATCGGGGTCCGAAATTCCAATTCGGATCCCCTTCCTCCACCACCAACCCCCCAGCAGATCGACCCCCCCTCATAAACCGAAACTTACACCAAAAAAAAAAAAAGAAAAAAAAGAAACCCCCATCAACGAGGCCAGATCTACCGATTCGGATCCCCCCAGGGAGGAGGAGGCCTCAGCCGGAGGAGGGCCATCAAGATCGGAATCCCCCTTCCAGGAGACCACCCCTTTTTCACCAAAAACCCCAGATCTGGGGTCCAAAACCCAGATCTGGGTCCATTCAGCAGATCCGAAAAAAAACCCCCCTTTTACCGAAAAAAAGATCCGGGGTCCGAAATCCAGATCGGACCCCCCTACACAAAAAAAAAACAGTCCCGACCCCCCACCTCCACCGGACCAAGAAAAAATCCCTGCAAAACACAAAAAACCAAACAGCCAACAAAAAAAAAAAGGGAGAAAAGTCGAAGAGTCCCGTTTAGATCTACGGGATTCGGCTCCATTTCGGGCGAAACGGAGCCCGGATCCGTGACGAGGGGGTCGAAACCACCTCGAATATAAAATTTAGAGTTCGCCGGCCGCCGGCGAGCGGCGGCCGGCTACGGTGGACGGCGGCTGGCGCGGTGGCCAGCCGCCGGATTCTGGACAGGGGTTTCTGAGCTAGAGAGAGAGAAAAAAAAAAAAGAGGGAAGAGAGAGAGAGGAAAGAAGAAAATAAAAAAATTGGGGTTTTGGGGGTTTATAAACGGTGCCAAAACGGCACCATTTAGAGAAGCGGGTCAGAGAGACCCGCGCGTCGACCCGCGGTTCGACCCGGGGTCCGCGCGGGTCACCCGCTTCAAAAAAAAAAAAAACAAACGGCGTCGTTTCGGCCCAAGAAGGGTCCGCGCGTGGACCCACGGGTCGACCCGGGGTCCGCGCCCCGACCCGTTTAGGGCCACCAAAAAAAAAAGGGCAATGCCTGGACCGGATCCGGCCCGCGCCGAACCAGGCCCAAAAGGCCTGGCCTCAGCAGGCCAAGCCTGGTTTTGGGCCCAGCAGCCCAAAACCAGGTGTTTTGGGCCAAAAAGAAAGAAAGAAAGAAAAAGAGAAAAAAATTTAAAAAAAAAAAAGAAAAAAAAGAAAAAAATTAAAATAAAATAAAATAAAGATGAAAAAAAAATTAAAATAAAAAATAAAAAAATAAAATATATAAAAAAATAAAAAATAATAAAAAAAAGAAAATAATAAAAAAAAAAGAAAAAAAATTAAAAATATTTTTATGATTATCGATTATCGATTTTCGAAGTTTTGATTGTTTTAACTTTTGACATTTTTCAGGTGATTTTGTGAAGATTAAGTCCGGCATTTTGATTTCTCGGATTCTCGACATTTGTCAGGTGATTTTGTGAAGATTAAGTCCGGCATTTTGATTTCTCGGATTCTCGACATTTGTCAGGTATGATTTTAATTTTCTTATTTATTTTCATTACTATTTGTATTTATTTATTTTCGTCCGGCATTCGATATATTTTTATTATTCTGTGTAAATTTTAAAATATTAAAATAATAATTTTTAATTAATATATGTCTTTTAAAATTATTTTCGATAAATAAAATTCCCTAAAAAACGGATCTCTTTCTCTGATGGTCAGAGTATCGATCGTTCTTCGAAATGGTCCGAGTAAGAATAATAATCGAAACACTATCGAAAGTATCGGAGTGATTCGGGAATTACTCTTACATAGATAAATTTTTTTATTTCGGAAATAATTATTAAAAGCATTTTAATTTACCTTTCAAAAAAAAAAAAAGAGTTTTTAATAAATACGAATTGCCGACGACGGAATTCGAAGGATCACGGTTGTGATTCCTAAGATGTCTTGAGGTGAGAAGATCTCGTTAAATACCACCGAGAGTGTCGGGAATATTTAATGAGTACTTTCGATAATAAATTTACGTTCACTTTCGATTTTAAAAATAAAAATAAAAAAACAATTCAAGAAAATCCAAAAAAATAATAAACATGTTTTTTTTAAGAATAAAAAAAATAAATAAAAGAGAATTATTTTTAAATACCGATGTTAAATCCATTAAATCGAGATTAAAGATAACACGTGATCAAGTGGTACCGTTTTCTAAACGGGCGTTGCGGGGGTGCTAATCCTTCCCCGTACGTAACCGACTCCCGAACCCAAATTTGTTTTTACTCTGGTTCAAAGCGCGGACTTCAAAATTGGTTTAAAAAAAATGTTTTAATTAATTTTAAAATATTTTACTAAAATCGGTTTTAATAGGTGGCCAATCACACCTAGCAAAAAAGATTGGTGGCGACTCCATTTTTTGTGTTTTCATCAAATTCGTCTTAGCGGTCCAAAAAAAACCATTATGACAGCTTGGCGACTCCACTGGGGACGCATTGAGAGTCGAGCCACAAATTGATCATGTGTTATTTTAAAATCTCGAATTAATGGATTTAATCGATATTTAATTTTAATTCTCTTTATATTCTTTCTTTCTGTATTTCTATTTTGCTGGCAGTTACATTTTGATATTTGTTAATTCTTTGTTCATTTTTTTTATGTCGTTTATTTTTTTTTAAATCGTGGAATGTTTATAATAAAGAGTCGTAGACAAATAGTCGAAGGTTTGTTTTTTCCTTCTCACACACGAGCACGTGCATTTCATACATAAGCTCTACACCCGAGCTTTATCCCTTTAGGTGAAAGTAAAGTACCTACGCTCTCGTGAGGCAATAACCTCCGCATGGGCTAGCGAAACACTTTCGGAGTAATAAAGTACCTACGCTTTCGTGAGGCAATAACCTCCGCATAAGCCTGGAAAATATGCTCCAACAAATTGAACCCGTTTTAAATCGGGATGCCTTACTAGCCTTCACGGGCGACAGTAAGGAGCAATTTGGAGCCTTTTAGAACCTAACTCAACCTCATGTAGTGAACTTGAGTAGAGCCATATCGAATTTCCGATCGAATATCCTCGAAATTTGGAAGGAACATGGTGATCTATCGCTATTTGTTTACATTCCGAACAAGAACTGTAAATCGGGTAATAATGAACGCACATCGTACTACCCGCAATTCAGTTTCATTTTTCGCTCCGAAGGCATCGTGATGCTTAAATAAGTTGATACTGTCGGAGCAAATGTTCGTTAACTTTTTGAGTTTGTAAATATGAAAATTTTTCTTTTCGTACATCTCGTACATTTCATGCATTGATGCACTTGTAAATAAAACATGTACATTTATAGTTGTATTTTTTGATTTCACGGTGATAATAATATCGTTTGATAAACCGCATAGACACTTGTTGTTGATTAAATAAGGATTGCAAACCGGTAGTGTTGAATAAATACTCGGACATTTGTGCCATAATAAGACCCACTACCACAAGTTTTTGATAGAAATTGGTTTTTGAAAATAGTATTTTGATTTTTACAAAAAAAAAAACAAAAAAAACAAAAAAAAAAAACAAAAAAACAAAAAACAAAAAAAAAAAAACAAAAATTTTTGCGGATTGAATTTGGGGGCAAAGTTTGTGCAATAAAATTGTTGAATGATCAAGTTCAGTCCAAATCATGAATAGTTTTCTGTATATATTCATGCATTAATTTGTTTATTCTTTAGACAAATCAAATTCGCATCATATAGCAATCATAACATGCATGGTCATTCACTGTAGAATACATTAGTGACATACATGATCGTTCTCTGTATATACCAGTATATCATTTTATTTATTCTTTACATACATCATATCGACATCGTGATTGCATTCATTACAATAAGGTCTTGCATTCGTGACATACATGGTCACTCATTGTACATACTCATGCATTAATTTGTTTATTCTTTACATGCATCATATAGGCATCGTGTTACATTCACGGCATTCATAGATCATGCATCAGGAAGCACACTTGAGAGGAATAAAAAAAGAGGTCGGTTTAGCTTTGAAAGGTTTTCTCTTCCAAATCAGAGGTATAAGAATCACTGCGTACCTCTATTTGTCAAGCCGGAACCATGGAGGATGAACAAAATAGACAGTTAGCCAGATCTCAGCAAGAAACACGGGAACAGATAACAAAATTTCAAGAGAAGTCACGCGAGCAAATAGAAAATATGATTGAAATGATGACTAGGCTGACCCGAGGAAATGGGTTGCTGAAGGATCGATCATAGAGGAAGATGCCAAATACACTTTCGGCGACATTATTACTCTTGACTTTTACGGTTGATTTTTCTTCTCTTTTTGATTTTCTTCCTGAAATCACGCAAAAATCTTTTGTTAGGTTAACATTTTCTTCTGACAGGTCAGATACACTTTCGGCGACATTATTACTCTTGTCTGATTCACTACTCAGTCCTCTATATATTACACCATGTACTCATTCTCTTTCAGGCACTCGGAAAAGAAAAAAAATGGAAAGTACTTCGTCCCAACGCATTAAAAAAATTTGTGTCTTTGGAGGTGCTTATCCAAGGAAAAATAACATATTCGCTGATGAAACCATAAGAGTTGGAGTAATACTTGCCCAACAAAAGATCCAGTTGATTTATGGAGGCGGTAGTACGGGTTTAATGGGAGCAGTCGCTACAGCAGCACACGCCGGAGGAAGTCCAGTTCTAGGAATCGTGCCAAAACTATTCACAGATTTTTGTGGACCTACCTTGGGTAAGGAAATACAAGTCTGGAGTATCCCTGAACGAATGACAATCATGTACCATTCTGCCGATGCATTCATTGCTTTACCAGGAGGTCTGGGTACATTGGAAGAAATAGCTTGCGTGGCTTCTTGGTCATCTTTGGTCACAAATAAGAAACCCATTGGTTTGCTTAATATTAATGGTTATTTTAATAATTTGCTTTCATATTTAGATAATGCTGTGGAAAATGGATTCATGTTTTCAGAGGCAAGGAGAACCATAATTTCTGCTACAACCATTGAAGATTTACTCAAAAAGCTCCAAGCTTATGAGTATTTATCTGCTACGGTTGTTTCGCAAACGCTCGGAAAAAGAAAAAGAGATATGGACGAGCAAGGAGTGGATTGCACTTTGTCTTTGTGACATTATCTAACATTTTGTTTGTTGTGTCTCAGTTATAATAAGTGATTACCAACCTAAGGGATGCTAATTTGTAAAAAAAAAAAAAATGTTGTGTTTTAAGCCATTTAGAAGTATTCATCCTGAACAAGGTCTGAGTAAGGGAGACTTGAGACATACCTTGTCAGTTTGATTTCTTCTTTTCAAAAAAAAAATAAATAAAAAAAAAAATTTGTGTTTTAAGCCATTTAGAAGTATTCATTCTGAACAAGGTCTGAGTAAGGGAGACTTGAGACATACCTTGTCAGTTTGATTTTAATCTTTTTATGTTTACTTGTTAATTTTTGTTTAGTATTTTAGGATTATTTAGGTTGCATGAGTTTGTTTTGAGTCTTAGTTGTTCCTATTCTTATGTTATTAGTTTCTTTTCTCTTACACATGATTCTTTTATTTGGGTTAATAGACTTACATTGAGGACAATGTAAGAATTAAGTGTGGGGGGAATGATTTAGGATTTCTTTTATTTTTGTCTACTATTTTTTTTATGAGTCTTTATTATTATTTTTAGTGTGTTTTAGTTCCTTTTCAATACTATAATGAGATATGAATTGCATAAGTCTAAAACAGATTTATTAGTGAGAAGATTTTCATGAGAATTAAACTTGATATCAATCTTTTTATGAGCCAATGTTAATATGATATGTTGATTGAGAAAGAAGCATGTTTAGACTTAATCTGACTTGTATAATCATCCTTGTGAGTTTTTTTGAGCCTATAATGATTGACGCATTATACAAATCAATCTAATTTCTTTCTTGAGTGCTCTTATGATTACATGATTCTCTAGAACTTGCTTTAGACCTTGTTGAGACTATATTGATGCATGTGACAACATGAATATGATAGAGGCATTAGGATTATAACCAGAGCCAAACAGCCATCCATTATTAATGTTCTAAGAGAACATCCCCACTAGTGAGCCAATTTGAGCCTACATTAAATATGCTGTTTTATTGGTAACCACAACTTACACCTAGCCTAAATATACTTATATCCTTACCCTTGTTCTAAAGATGGATTATATATTTTGAGACATATTGCAAAAAACAAGGGATATTTTTAGTTGAAAATTTGGGTTAGAAACAAAAGATAAGTGTGGGGGAAGAAAAGAAAAGAAAAAGTCAAGAGAAAAAGAAAGGGATCATTGTCAAATACATTCCCATATTAAAAAAAAAAATCTTCTCTTGAACTTCTAGTTAAAAAAAGAAAAAGAAAAAGATGTTACAAAGTTGGTTAGAATGAAGCAAAGGCTCAACATGAATATTTAGCCTATGTGACTATGTACTTGTAAAGAGTTTTGAGAAGTTTCTTTGTATGATCTTATTATGTCTCCAAACTTTATGAACTCTTTGGAACCTTTGTGATATCTTTATCCTTTTGTTCTTCAACCACATTACAAACCCCTTGGCCCTATTACAACCTTGATTAAAGACCTCTTGATTTATGAAGTTGCATGATCTCTTAGTGGAGAATAGGTGGACAAGCAAGCATATGGTAGAACTATTTTCATGAGATTGATTGAGTGTAAACACTTTACCATTACTTTAAAGAGTGAAAATCATGAGATTTTCCCATGTGAGAGGTTGAGATTAAGTTGAATATGCACTATTTTGATTGAAATATGTTATGTTAATATTGGCTTAACTCAAACAATTTACATTCAAGCATGATTTTTTTGTGAAATTCTTTAAGCTATTGATTAGTTTATAAGACTTGTTCAAGGATTGTCTCTAATTTGTATTGAAAGGATTAGGAGTAAATATATTTAGTATATGTAGTTTATTTATATTTTAGTTTTTCAATGTTTGTGGGTATCGTTCTAGTAAACCCTCACGAAACTAAACTCGTCCACTAGGGACACCTAGGGGTTTAAAGGCTTGTATCACATGCTAAGTGCCACCGTGATTTCCTACGAAAGTGGATTAGATTAGATTTTCTTATTTTATTTTTCTTTTGTTTTGCTAGGGACTAGCAACAATCTAAGTGTGGGGGTGTGATAACTCGTATAATTATATAGTTTTTAGTTATGTTTTATTATTGTTTTGTGTCAAATACGAGTTATTATTAATTTGAAAAAAAAATGAAAAAAAGAGAAAAATGAAAAATGAGTGTGACCCCATGCATTGATGAAATTCAAGATGGTTTCAAGAAAGAAAAAACCTTTTTATTATTTTCCTCTAAGGAATGACTCTTCGATTTACGTGTTTGTGTTTGAGATGAAAAATGACCATCTTTCATCATCCTTTCACAGAATATGAAATATCCTTTTGCTACCCCTTTTCAGCCTAATGGAATACTTTCGTTCTTTCAGCCCCGATCAAGGATCACCCTCCACACTAGGGGGCAAATGCGAGGAGGGATCTTTTCAAAGGTCACGGATAGTGAAGTCTTGGTTCAAAAACGAAAAAAGAATGCCGTGAATCAAAGAGAAATCTGAGCTTCCAAATAACGACGGGCTCACCTTGTCAAAATAGAAATGCAAAAAAAAAAAAGGAGATAGAAAGGAAACTGAAAGCAAAAAAAAATAGAAAAGAAAGAAAGGAACGGATGAAAATCATCGGATAAAGAGAAAAGCTCAGAAAAGACAAATGTTTCAAAGAGAATCCTTCTCATGAAATGATCCTTGATTTGATCACATGTTTGGGCCTATTTATCTTTTCTTTCAGAACATCGAACATTGGCCTACATTACGTACCTTGAAAAGACTATTTCGATCGAGCATGGTCATTTAAATTGACGAGTCTATTCTTAGAGAAATGCATGAGACTTCGGTCTCCTTTCTGGTTAAAAATCTTTTTTGGATAAGTCTTGATTTCTTGAATGCATGGTGAAACATTTAATAAAAAATGAAAAAATGGAAAGAAGGAGACTCTAGGGTGAAAACCCGACGTGGGCAGTCTAGAGTAAAATGGGAAAATTCCGGTGCTGCTTATGGTATTGTCGAGGCCATAACAAGAGAAGAGGTCATTTTGAAGAAGTTTTCATGTTCTATAAAATCTGTTCCATTTGTCTATGATTTAGGATTTCTTTTATTTTTGTCTACTATTTTTTTTTATGAGTCTTTATTATTATTTTTAGTGTGTTTTAGTTCCTTTTCAATACTATAATGAGATATGAATTGCATAAGTCTAAAACAGATTTATTAGTGAGAAGATTTTCATGAGAATTAAACTTGATATCAATCTTTTTATGAGCCAATGTTAATATGATATGTTGATTGAGAAAGAAGCATGTTTAGACTTAATCTGACTTGTATAATCATCCTTGTGAGTTTTTTTGAGCCTATAATGATTGACGCATTATACAAATCAATCTAATTTCTTTCTTGAGTGCTCTTATGATTACATGATTCTCTAGAACTTGCTTTAGACCTTGTTGAGACTATATTGATGCATGTGACAACATGAATATGATAGAGGCATTAGGATTATAACCAGAGCCAAACAGCCATCCATTATTAATGTTCTAAGAGAACATCCCCACTAGTGAGCCAATTTGAGCCTACATTAAATATGCTGTTTTATTGGTAACCACAACTTACACCTAGCCTAAATATACTTATATCCTTACCCTTGTTCTAAAGATGGATTATATATTTTGAGACATATTGCAAAAAACAAGGGATATTTTTAGTTGAAAATTTGGGTTAGAAACAAAAGATAAGTGTGGGGGAAGAAAAGAAAAGAAAAAGTCAAGAGAAAAAGAAAGGGATCATTGTCAAATACATTCCCATATTAAAAAAAAAATCTTCTCTTGAACTTCTAGTTAAAAAAAGAAAAAGAAAAAGATGTTACAAAGTTGGTTAGAATGAAGCAAAGGCTCAACATGAATATTTAGCCTATGTGACTATGTACTTGTAAAGAGTTTTGAGAAGTTTCTTTGTATGATCTTATTATGTCTCCAAACTTTATGAACTCTTTGGAACCTTTGTGATATCTTTATCCTTTTGTTCTTCAACCACATTACAAACCCCTTGGCCCTATTACAACCTTGATTAAAGACCTCTTGATTTATGAAGTTGCATGATCTCTTAGTGGAGAATAGGTGGACAAGCAAGCATATGGTAGAACTATTTTCATGAGATTGATTGAGTGTAAACACTTTACCATTACTTTAAAGAGTGAAAATCATGAGATTTTCCCATGTGAGAGGTTGAGATTAAGTTGAATATGCACTATTTTGATTGAAATATGTTATGTTAATATTGGCTTAACTCAAACAATTTACATTCAAGCATGATTTTTTTGTGAAATTCTTTAAGCTATTGATTAGTTTATAAGACTTGTTCAAGGATTGTCTCTAATTTGTATTGAAAGGATTAGGAGTAAATATATTTAGTATATGTAGTTTATTTATATTTTTGTTTTTCAATGTTTGTGGGTATCGTTCTAGTAAACCCTCACGAAACTAAACTCGTCCACTAGGGACACCTAGGGGTTTAAAGGCTTGTATCACATGCTAAGTGCCACCGTGATTTCCTACGAAAGTGGATTAGATTAGATTTTCTTATTTTATTTTTCTTTTGTTTTGCTAGGGACTAGCAACAATCTAAGTGTGGGGGTGTGATAACTCGTATAATTATATAGTTTTTAGTTATGTTTTATTATTGTTTTGTGTCAAATACGAGTTATTATTAATTTGAAAAAAAAAATGAAAAAAAGAGAAAAATGAAAAATGAGTGTGACCCCATGCATTGATGAAATTCAAGATGGTTTCAAGAAAGAAAAAACCTTTTTATTATTTTCCTCTAAGGAATGACTCTTCGATTTACGTGTTTGTGTTTGAGATGAAAAATGACCATCTTTCATCATCCTTTCACAGAATATGAAATATCCTTTTGCTACCCCTTTTGAGCCTAATGGAATACTTTCGTTCTTTCAGCCCCGATCAAGGATCACCCTCCACACTAGGGGGCAAATGCGAGGAGGGATCTTTTCAAAGGTCACGGATAGTGAAGTCTTGGTTCAAAAACGAAAAAAGAATGCCGTGAATCAAAGAGAAATCTGAGCTTCCAAATAACGACGGGCTCACCTTGTCAAAATAGAAATGCAAAAAAAAAAAAAAAGGAGATAGAAAGGAAACTGAAAGCAAAAAAAAATAGAAAAGAAAGAAAGGAACGGATGAAAATCATCGGATAAAGAGAAAAGCTCAGAAAAGACAAATGTTTCAAAGAGAATCCTTCTCATGAAATGATCCTTGATTTGATCACATGTTTGGGCCTATTTATCTTTTCTTTCAGAACATCGAACATTGGCCTACATTACGTACCTTGAAAAGACTATTTCGATCGAGCATGGTCATTTAAATTGACGAGTCTATTCTTAGAGAAATGCATGAGACTTCGGTCTCCTTTCTGGTTAAAAATCTTTTTTGGATAAGTCTTGATTTCTTGAATGCATGGTGAAACATTTAATAAAAAATGAAAAAATGGAAAGAAGGAGACTCTAGGGTGAAAACCCGACGTGGGCAGTCTAGAGTAAAATGGGAAAATTCCGGTGCTGCTTATGGTATTGTCGAGGCCATAACAAGAGAAGAGGTCATTTTGAAGAAGTTTTCATGTTCTATAAAATCTGTTCCATTTGTGAGTCTAGAAAGGATATACATTTTTCCTGTTGCGAAGTCTCCTTGGATCAACCAAAATCTTGTGGTGCCAAGCCTTCCAAATCAATTTAAAAAAAAGCCGAATGAATACTCAGAAAAACTTCTAACAGTGATCAAGAGATTTGGATATCACAACATGAGGATGACATTTTCAGCTCCAAAGTTTTCAGTAAATAAGCAAACATTTTTCAAAAAAAAAAAAAAAAGGAAGCAAGCAAAAGCAGATAAAAGAAAATATTTTTGGAAGAAACCATTTCCATGTTGGCATAAGACGAAGGTTCTTCTGGCCCAGAGGTATGGAACTATTGAGGTAGAAGAAATAAACACTCGGATTCCATTTGATCTTGAAACACTATCGGGGCAAAGGGATAGTTCCAAATTGAAGAAAAGGGTTGATCTCTTACGAGGCACGAGCGTTTCAGTATACACTCTGTTTCGAAGAGGAAAAACGATTTGGAAAAGCTAAACCAAGATCAGAAAGAAAAAAAAACAATCGGGAACATTCGCATCATTCATGAACATTTGCATGTTTATTAAGTTTTGCATCTGCATCGTGTCGTAAAATGTGTACAATATTCGAAGGTACTTGCACATGCATCATCAGGGGCATACGCATTGACATCGCATGACATTCACATTTCATGCATGACATTGACTATTTAAAATTTTGACATTTGAATTCGAACATTCAGTGAAATTTCTTCCAAGATATGATCTTCAGGTATGATCACCAAGAGAATTTTATTTTCAAAGTTGTGGAGCCTCTGATGAGAGGAGCAATTTAAATTTCAAAGTTGTGGAGCCTCTGATGAGAGGAGCAATTTAAATTTCAAAGTTGTGGAGCCTCTGATGAGAGGAGCAATTTAAATTTCAAAGTTGTGGAGCCTCTGATGAGAGGAGCAATTTAAATTTCAAAGTTATAGAGCCTCTGATGAGAGGAGCAATTTAAATTTCAAAGTTGTGGAGCCTCTGATGAGAGGAGCAATTTAAATTTCGAAGTTGTGGAGCCTCTGGTGAGAGGAGCAATTTAAATTTCAAAGTTGTGGAGCCTCTGATTAGAGGAGCAATTTATTTTTCAAAGTGATAGAAAATTAAAAAAAAGAAGACCTCTAGGCATTTTTTTAAAACCTCCGGGTTACATTTTTAAGACCTCCGGGCACAGCAAAAGAAAAAGGAAATTAAAAAAAGAAGACCTCTGGGCATTTGTTTTAAAACCTCCGGGTTACATTTTTAAGACCTCCGGGCACAGCAAAAGAAAAAGGAAATTAGAAAAAAGAAGACCTCCGGGCATCTGTTTTAAAACCTCCGAGTTACATTTTCAAGACCTCCGGGCACATGAAAACAATTTAAATTTCAAAGTTGTCGAGCCTCTGATTAGAGGAGCAATTTATTTTCAAAGTTGTGGAGCCTCTGTTGAGAGGAGCAATTTAAATTTCAAAGTTGCCGAGCCTCTGATGAGAGGAGCAATTTAAATTTCAAAGTTGTGGAGCCTCTGATGAGAGGAGCAATTTAAATTTCAAAGTTGTGGAGCCTCTGATTAGAGGAGCAATTTATTTTTCCAAGAGGTAGAGCCTCTGATGAGAGGAGCAATTTAAATTTCAAAGTTGTGGAGCCTCTGATGAGAGGAGCAATTTAAATTTCAAAGTTGTGGAGCCTCTGATGAGAGGAGCAATTTAAATTTCAAAATTGTGGAGCCTCTGATAAGAGGAGCAATTTAAATTTCAAAGTTGTGGAGCCTCTAATGAGAGGAGCAATTTAAATTTCAAAGTTGTGGAGCCTCTGATAAGAGGAGCAATTTATTTTTCCAAATGGTAGAGCCTCTGATGAGAGGAGCAATTTAAATTTCAAAGTTGTGGAGCCTCGGATGAGAGGAGCAATTTAAATTTCAAAGTTGTGGAGCCTCTGATGAGAGGAGCAATTTAAATTTCAAAGTTGTGGAGCCTCTGATGAGAGGAGCAATTTAAATTTCAAAGTTGTGGAGCCTCTGATAAGAGGAGCAATTTATTTTTCCAAATGGTAGAGCCTCTGATGAGAGGAGCAATTTAAATTTCAAAGTTGTGCAGCCTCTGATGAGAGGAGCAATTTAAATTTCGAAGTTGTGGAGCCTCTGGTGAGAGGAGCAATTTAAATTTCAAAGTTGTGGAGCCTCTGATGAGAGGAACAATTTAAATTTCAAAGTTGTGGAGCCTCTGATGAGAGGAGCAATTTAAATTTCAAAGTTGTGGAGCCTCTGATGAGAGGAGCAATTTATTTTCAAAATCGTGGAGCCTCTGATTAGAGGAGCAATTTATTTTTCCAAGTGATGGAGCCTCTGATGAGAGGAGCAATTTATTTTCAAAAATTGTGGAGCCTCTAAAGAGAGAAGCAATTTATTTTCAAAGTTGTGAAGCCTCTGATGAGAGGAGCAATTTATTTTCAAAGTCGTGGAGCCTCTGATTAGAGGAGCAATTTATTTTTCCAAGTGATGGAGCCTCTGATTAGAGGAGCAATTTATTTTCAAAGTCGTGGAGCCTCTGATTAGAGGAGCAATTTATTTTCCAAGTGATGGAGCCTCTGATGAGAGTAGCAATTTATTTTCAAAGTCGTGGAGTCTCTAATTAGAGGAGTAATTTATTTTTCCAAGTGATAGAGCCTCTGATGAGAGGAGCAATTTATCTTTCCAAGTGATAGAGCCTCTGATTAGAGAAGCAATTTATTTTCAAAGTTGTGGAGCCTCTGATTAGAGGAGCAATTTATTTTTCCAAGTGCTAGAGCCTCTGATTAGAGGAGCAATTTATTTTCCAAATCATAAGAGCATCACTAAAAATAGATCTCTACAACCGGACAAAATTGGTTATATCGTCTTTGCCCATTCCTGATTCTCAGCAATGTGCAAAGAGGGGCAGCAATCCGACCCGGACGAAGTGCGAATCGGGCCTGCTATTCAGCAGGCCCAATCTACAAGAAAAGCCCGATTTGGGCCAAACTCAGAAAAACCCAACCACTGGCCCAATTTTCGGGCCCATTTCAACCAAACCCAAGCCCAAGCCCAAGCCCAAACCAATATCCTTCCCCCCTAAGTAACCCTAGCCGCCTCTCCCTGTTGCAACCACCTAACCCGCCGCCAGCCGCCACCAGCCTGACATCCAGAACCAACCCACCGCCACAACACCCTATAAAAGAGGACGTCCGAAAGAAAAAAAAAAAAAAAAAGAGGGGAGGACGCCACGGATTCGGACCTCCCCCATATTCAGACCCCAAAAAAACCCAGATCTGGGGTCCGAAACCCAAATCTGGACCCCCCCTTTCGAAACCAAATCCCAAGAAAAAAACACCAGATCGACCCCCGTTCACTAAAAAAACCCAGATCGGGGTCCGAAATTCCAATTCGGATCCCCTTCCTCCACCACCAACCCCCCAGCAGATCGACCCCCCCTCATAAACCGAAACTTACACCCAAAAAAAAAAAAAAAGAAAAAAAAGAAACCCCCATCAACGAGGCCAGATCTACCGATTCGGATCCCCCCAGGGAGGAGGAGGCCTCAGCCGGATGAGGGCCATCAAGATCGGAATCCCCCTTTCAGGAGACCACCCCTTTTTCACCAAAAACCCCAGATCTGGGGTCCGAAACCCAGATCTGGGTCCATTCAGCAGATCCGAAAAAAAACCCCCCTTTTACCGAAAAAAAGATCCGGGGTCCGAAATCCAGATCGGACCCCCCTACACAAAAAAAAAAACAGTCCCGACCCCCCACCTCCACCGGACCAAGAAAAAATCCCTGCAAAACACAAAAAACCAAACAGCCAAAAAAAAAAAAAAGGGAGAAAAGTCGAAGAGTCCCGTTTAGATCTACGGGATTCGGCTCCGTTTCGGGCGAAACGGAGCCCGGATCCGTGACGAGGGGGTCGAAACCACCTCGAATATAAAATTTAGAGTTCGCCGGCTACGGTGGACGGCGGCTGGCGCGGTGGCCAGCCGCCGGATTTTGGACAGGGGTTTCTGAGCTAGAGAGAGAAAAAAAAAGAGGGAAGAGAGAGAGAGGAAAGAAGAAAATAAAAAAATTGGGGTTTTGGGGGTTTATAAACGGTGCCAAAACGGCACCGTTTAGAGAAGCGGGTCAGAGAGACCCGCGCGTCGACCCGGGGTCCGCGCGGGTCACCCGCTTCAAAAAAAAAAAAAAACCAAACGGCGTCGTTTCGGCCCAAGAAGGGTCCGCGCGTGGACCCACGGGTCGACCCGGGGTCCGCGCCCCGACCCGTTTAGGGCCACCAAAAAAAAAAAGGGCAAGGCCTGGACCGGATCCGACCCAAACCGGATCCGGCCCGAGGCGAACCAGGCCCAAAAGGCCTGGCCTCAGCAGGCCAAGCCTGGTTTTGGGCCCAGCAGCCCAAAACCATGTGTTTTGGGCCAAAAAGAAAGAAAGAAAAAGAAAAAGAGAAAAAAATTTTAAAAAAAAAAAAAGAAAAAAAAGAAAAAAATTAAAATAAAATAAAAAAATAAAGATGAAAAAAAAATTTAAATAAAAAAGAAAAAAATAAAATATATAAAAAAATTAAAAAAATTAAAAAAAGTAAATAATAAAAAAAAGAAAAAAAATTAAAAATATTTTTATGATTATCGATTATCGATTTTCGAAGTTTTGATTGTTTTAATTTTTGACATTTTTCAGGTGATTTTGTGAAGATTAAGTCTGGCATTTTGATTTCTCGGATTCTCGACATTTGTCAGGTGATTTTGTGAAGATGAAGTCCGGCATTTTGATTTCTCGGATTCTCGACATTTGTCAGGTATGATTTTAATTTTCTTATTTATTTTCATTACTATTTGTATTTATTTATTTTCGTCCGGCATTCGATATATTTTTATTATTCTGTGTAAATTTTAAAATATTAAAATAATAATTTTTAATTAATATATGTCTTTTAAAATTATTTTCGATAAATAAAATTCCCTAAAAAACGGATCTCTTTCTCGAATGGTCAGAGTATCGATCGTTCTTCGAAATGGTCCGAGTAAGAATAATAATCGAATTGCCGACGACGGAATTCGAAGGATCACGGTTCTGATTCCTAAGATGTCTTGAGGTGAGAAGATCTCGTTAAATACCACCGAGAGTGTCGGGAATATTTAATGAGTACTTTCGATAATAAATTTACGTTCACTTTCGATTTTAAAAATAAAAATAAAAAACAATTCAAGAAAATCCAAAAAAATAATAAACATGTTTTTTTTAAGAATAAAAAAAATAAATAAAAGAGAATTATTTTTAAATACCGATGTTAAATCCATTAAATCGAGATTAAAGATAACACGTGATCAAGTGGTACCGTTTTCTAAACGGGCGTTGCGGGGGTGCTAATCCTTCCCCGTACGTAACCGACTCCCGAACCCAAATTTGTTTTTACTCTGGTTCAAAGCGCGGACTTCAAAATTGGTTTAAAAAAAATGTTTTAATTAATTTTAAAATATTTTACTAAAATCGGTTTTAATAGGTGGCCAATCACACCTAGCAAAAAAGATTGGTGGCGACTCCATTTTTTGTGTTTTCATCAAATTCGTCTTAGCGGTCCAAAAAAAAACCGTTATGACAATCAAATTACTATTTTTATGTTAAATAATACAAAATGTTACTACTATGTATGATTATCATTGCACTTATTATTATTAAATTACGATTTTTTTAATTAATTATAATATATGAAAATTACAACTTAATTTTAATTACTTTGATACTTTTTTTGTTATCTAATTACTTTTTTTTATATATAAATAATGTAAAAGTGGTTTTACTATTTTATATAATCTTACTATATATTTTATTAATTTCACAATTTTCATTGTCATATCACTTAATTGTGTTACTCTAAGTAACAAAAAAAAAAGTATTGCTCTATTTTTATATTTTCTTGTTATCAGATTATTTTATTTATTAATTTATTTAATAAAAAGTTATCAAATTACTTAATTTCTTACTACTAATAACTGAACCTAATTGAGTCGAGTTCGAGTAGTTTGATTATTTCTTGAGTCGAGTTCGAGTACGAAAAAAGCTTTGCTAAATTTTGTAATTTCATTTGCCTTTGTTAACATATCTTGTAATCTTGTTTACCTTTTGCATAAGTGATAAGAAAATTATGTAATTTTTATTTTACATATTTTTCATAATTATATATTATTCTTATTAGATTACTAAATATCTTAAATGCTTTCATAACATATCTTGTAATTTAGTTTACCTTTTGAATATGTGATAAGAAATTTATGTAATTTTTATTTTACATCTTTTCTTTTTGAATTACTTATTATTCTTACTAGGTTTTTAAATTTCTTAAATACTTTCATAACATATTTTATAATTTTGTTTACCTTTTAAATAGGTGATAAGAAAATTATGTAATTTTCATTTATTTATTTGTAAATTACATATATTTTTATCACATTACTAAAATTCTTAGATAGTTTCATAACAAATCTTAGAAATTCTTGTACCTTTTAAATAGGTGATATGAAAATTATTTAATTTTCATTTTACAATTTTGAATTTCTGAATTACATATTATTCTTGTCAGCTTACTAAATTTCTTAAATACTTTGATAACATATCTTGCAATTTTGTTTACCTTTTGAATAGGTGATAAGAAAAGTATGTAATTTTCATTTTACATATTTTCTTTTGAATTACATATTATTATTTCTAGATTATTTAATTTCTTAAATGTTTTCATAACATATCTTGTAATTTCATTTACTAAATAGGTGATAAGAAAATTGTGTAATTTTTATTTTATATATTTTCTTTATAAATTAAATATTATTCTTACCAGATTACTAAATTTCTTAAATGCTTTCACAAAATATCTTATAATTTTGTTTACATTTTGAATAGGTGAAAACTATGTAATTTCATTTTACATCTTTTCTTTCTGAATTACATATTACTCTTACCACTTTACTAAATTTCTTAAACACTTTCAGAACATATTTTATAATTTCGTTTACTTTTGAATAGGTGATAAGAAAATTATATAGTTTTCATTTTAAATCTTTTCTTTGTAAATTACATATTATTCTTACCAGATTTACCTTTTGAATAAGTGATAAAAAAAATTATGTAATTTTCATTTTATATCCTTTCTTTTTGAATTACATATTCTTCTTAGATTATTAAAATTTTAAAATGCTTTCTTAACATATTTTGTAATATAAAAATGATAACTGATCAAATCTTTATGGGAAGCTCACCAAAGTGAAGCTTACTCTAGAACTTCCCCAAATTAAATCAGGGACAAAAAAATAAAAAAGAAAAGGGCTTCGTAGTTAGGGATGGCAAAACCCGATCCGATCGATGGATTTCGCACCGATCCGCTCCGAATGGAGAGGTTTTTTTTTGGAGCGGGGTGGAGCGGAGTGGTTTTGGTAAATGCTTGCTCCACTCCGCCCCGCCCCGACTTTTGAAATTACTATTTTATCCTTTAAAATATTTTATATTTTTCTTATATTTTTTAATATATATTAGATATATATATATATACTAAAATCATATATATACTAATATTTTATATCTATACTTTTAGTATATATGTATTCATATATTATATTAAAGATTTTTATATACTAAAATTATGTTCATGAATAAATTATAATATAATTTTTTACAATATTAAGTTAAAAATAATTAATATAAATTGGGGTGTAGCGGAGTGGAGCACCGTGGAGCGGTTATGGATGTAACCGACATCCATGGATATGGATGTTTCCAACATCCATGCAAGAGTGGTGTGGAGGTGGATAAGACAATATCCACCCCCGCCCACTCCATTGCCATCCCTATCCGTAGTCCCCAATGTGAAATTCATTTTTATTGAGGCATGTAATTTTTTTAAAAATTTTCTTCTTTGCTTCAAATCCAACAATATGTGGCCACAAACACAGCATTTCTAGACATTTACGCCATGTTTGATTGGGAGAATAGCTATTTCATTCTCCCTTATTCTGTTCCCAATAATAGTGCCAAAGTTTGGTTCACCATTTGGTCTATTCAACAGAATAGGCATCCCCACCCATTCCCCCTAGTTCCATAATTGCCATTCACCCCCCCCCCCCCCCCCCCCCCCCCCGGGAACAAAAAAATAGCTATTATAGGTTTCAGTGACGTTTCACATGATATAATTTTATTTTATATTACTGTTTTACCCTCGTTAATTTTATTAAATTCCAATATTGTCCAGGTGTTAAGAGAGAGAAAGCTTATCAAAAAGCTAAATGTTCAAATTTAATGGAGAGGACTAAAATATCAGGCGACAGAGAGCGAAAATTTTGGATTTTTGAGGGGTTTTTTTCGCAGGTTTAAGCTTAGATTTACAGTTTTAGAGGTTGATTTAGAAAAAAATTAATTGGATAATCGAAAAGATGAGGCGAAAAACAGTTTATAATGAAATTTTGCATTGAAAAAGACATCGACCAACAGCGGTGGAGGACGACGACTGTTGCCGAAATGTGGAAATAGCGGTGGTTCTGGGTTTGGAGTTTTTTTTTTTTTTTTTTGGGTTTAAGAAGGGGAGAGTTAGAGGGAGACGTAGAGAAAGGGAAGGGAGAAAATGGGGTGAGAGAAAAAGTTTGGAATTTTATAAAAAGAAAAAATAATTATTATTTTTAAATATAATATATTAAAATATCAAATAGTAAAATATATTTTTAAATACATTAAAATATTATTTAAATATAATATATTAAAAAAATTTAAACATTATTATTAAATATAATATTTTAAAAAATATTATTAAATATAATATATTTAAATATTATTTTAAAATATATGTATAATAGTTTATAAGAGATTAAAAATAAATTTAATTTTTATAAATAAATTTTTATTATTTAATTCAAAAATATAATAATATTTTTATATCTATTTTTTAATATTATTTTAATCAATAAAATATCTTAATAGTATTTTTCTTTTATTTTATTTTATGTACTAAATTATATAATAAATATTCCCTATTTATTTTATTTCTACCAAATAATTATTTTATTTTTTCTCTATTAATTCAGCGAAACTTACGGCTATCTAGAATCGTGGCTAAAATAATAAATAAAGCTCATGATCTTTATTACTTTATTTAGATAAATTTTTATATTTTTATCACATTTAAATAATTTTTTAATTTATATTTAAATAAATTTTTAATATTTAACTTGTATCCAAATAAATTTTTAATTAATTTATATTTAAATAACCTTTTAACATAAATCAATATTTTATTTGAAATAAAAGCTTATTTAGATACAAATAAAAAAAATAATAACTTATTTAAGTATAAATTAAAAAATAATAACTTATTTAATTATAATAAAAGTATATAAATTTATTTTAAAAAATAAAATAATTTAAGAAGTTTTTTTAATATTTTGGACTAAAATCTTCAAACATTTTTTCATGGAAAGCAAAAAAAGACATGTCAGTACTGTTTTTTTGGAAGCTTTGAAAAAGGTAGTTGAATTTTGAATGGCTTTGGAATATTATTTGGAATATTACTTGGAAAGAAGAAAAAAGGCAATTTAAGTGCAGGACAGTCACGATCAAAACGGGGAACCAATTTAATGAAAAACCCTCAAGTCTCAATTTTGGCTGCCTCGAACCTTCCCTTCCCTTCATTCAGTTCGCTGGAAAAGAAGATTATTACACAAAGAATAAGGGCATTAATCTATTTTATGTGAAAAAATTAGAATTTAAGATTAGTTTGAAAAACTTGTGTTATTTGAGAAATTGGATTATTAAAACAAGTACTGTAGCTGAATTTCAAAGGTTTGCTTCCAAGCAGTTGGAAGATAAATATTCTTATTGATTATGATATTAATAACAAGACTTCTTCGTCTGATTTTTTATCTTCTTCCTCATTTTTTGCCTGTATTCTATGCTATTTTAACATATGCTTAATCTAAATAAAATAAAATGTAACCTTAATTTAGTCAAGCAATTATTTTATGTCATCAGACAAGGAAAAGACAAGGGCTGATGATGTCTTCGTCTTCATCGTCACAATGCAACGAAGCATCAACATGCCACAGTCAGCTCCCTTTGTCCTTTTCTTGCGGGTTGATAATACTAAGTTTTATTTTCATTAGGGAATTAAATATATAGGAAGAAACACTTACAACTTATGCATAGTAGTTAATTAATACTATCACAGATGGGACCAAAAATTAGTCCAGCAAAGTGATCTAGTCAAGGTCGGTATACAAGCCTGATTATCCAATCCCACTCAAATTATTATTTATTAATAAAAACATATTTAGTTAAATTTAATTATAAAATATTAATATAAAAATATATTTTTAAATAGTGAAAAGAGTTTTTTGAGTCCAACTGATCAAGTTAAATCTTGAGCAAAACAATTTTTTTTATTATCCGAACTTAATCCGATCCTACTTATCCATATACAACGTTATAAATGTTGTGCGGAAGCGAATTGATATTACTAAAACCGATTTAAACACACTGAAAAAACACCGATATTTTACGTGGTTCGGCAACTGTGCCTACGTCCACGGGAGGAGGAGCTTGAAGCTTTGTATTAATGGAGTTTAGAGTACAAACATATACAGAATTCAAGGTGCTACACAAGCACTGAACTCACAACTCAACACAATACCGAATTACTCTATAAACACAGAGTATTTGCTTCAACAATTTAGCTCTAACTTACTCAACTCTACTCTACTCTCTCATCTCTACATGGCTATTTATAGCCATAATATCAAGGTGTGAACACTAAGCAAGTGGCAGCCACCATAGCCACCTTCCACCACCTATCTTGGTGTGAACACTTTGCAAGTGGTAGCCACCATAGCCACCATCCATTTGCAAGTGGTAGCTTCCATTATTGGTGGTGCAAGTGGTGCAAGTGGTAGCTCCATTATTGGTGCTAAGCCACCAAATGTGACTTTGAGCCATACCATATTCCAACAATCTCCACCTTGGCGAGAATCCACAGAGAGAATTCACAGATCAGAGCTTCCTCCTTCAGGTGTACACACCATTACTCACATATCAGGGCACCTACTGCATTGGCATGATTCATCAATGCACTGAGCCTGAGTCAATTTTTCTGTCTACTTCCCAGGAATTTTCTTAGCTTCTCCAAGATCATCTCGAACTCTGAGCTCAGTTGAGCCTTCAGCCTGTCGATCTCCACCTTGCCTTTTTCAGCAGATAGACAAATGATCCATCTTGAAGTTTCCGGAAATAAACACAGTGATCAAATTGACTGTGTGTGTACTTTTCATCCTGTCTTTGAAACAGTCCAACCGTTTGTACAGCTGTCACGGGATTGTTTCAGACCACAGTGATCGGTTCAACTTGCTTTTGTAATCTTTGCGACCGGGGACTCCAGAACCATCTGGTTGAGTCATACAAATTTCCTCCTCTACGGAACCATGGAGGAATGCAGTTTTTACATCAAGTTGAACTATCTCTAGGTTATACAGTGCTACTAAAGCCAATAAGATCCGAATAGATGCATGCTTAACAATAAGTGAAAATACCTCATTGTAGTCTATTCCTTATTTTTGAGCCTAACCTTTGGCTACCAATCTGGCTTTGTATCTGATGCTGTCTTTGCCGGTAGCACTCTCCTTTTTGGCAAAGACCCATTTGCACCCAATTGATATCTTGAGTGTTGGAAGTGGAACCAACTTCCAAGTCTGATCGCCTCCTTCCACTGGGCATGCACAGGGCTGTTTACAGCTTCTTTGTAATTGATCAGAACATCATCATCAATTACTGGAAGGGCGTATGCCACCACGTCTGTGTATCGAGCAGGTTTCCGAATATGTCTATTCGGTCTACTGGTGGCAACTGATTCAAATTGCTGAAAGGTTTCTGGTGATGACTCCTCCACTTCAGTTAAGGTGTCATCAGATTCTGGTTCAGATTCATCTGAATTTTGACCAGCATCTTCAAATTCAAAACTCCACCTGCTTTAGAGAATCTTGGTTCACATTCTCTGGAGTTGACAGTTTCAGCATTACAGATTCGTCAAAGGCAACATCTCGGCTTACGATGACTCTCTTTGACTCAGGGTTCCACAATCGGACTGCTTTTACTCCTTCACTAAAGCCCATGAAGACAGCTTTCTTGGCTCTAGGATCCAGTTTTGCATCCGTAACTACGAAGCCGATCATATTCAATGGCAGAATATCCGGACTACACCTCTATGGGAGTCTTCCCATCAATTGCGGTGGAGGTTAGTCTGTTGATAATGTGGGAGGCGAACAATAAAGCCTCCGCCCAAAATGCTTTGCTCAAGCTCGACTGGGATAACATGCAGCGAACTTTATCAACCAAAGTTCGGTTCATCCTTTCTGCAACTCCATTCTGCTGGGGAGTGCTAGGAACAGTGAAGTGTCGAATTATCCCATCATTCTGTGAGAGGCTGCTGCTCTGCCTGTCACGGTTTCTCTGTCAAGGAGATACAGATTTCCCTTCATATAACCCTTCATTTCTAAGAATGCTCCACGTACAACTCTCAGGACTCCATTCTGAATGGTCACCTTGTAACCATTTGAGTCTAAGACCCCCAGTGATATGAGGTTCTTCTTGAGATCAGGGACATACCTTACGTCTGTAAGTTGTCTGATTGTACCGTCATGCATTTTCAGTCGGATTGTTCCGATGCCTCTAGTGTGACAAGTATTGTCATTGCCCATATGGACAATCCCTCCATCAAACTCCTTGAAGTTTGAGAATCACTCCCGGTTCGGACACATATGGTAGGAACATCCGGAATCCAGAATCCATTGATCTGAAGAGTGTGTTGTTGTGGAAATCGTAAATGCAGAGTCTTCCTCTCCCTCAGATTCTTGAGCTACACTCACAATCGACCTCTCCATGTTGGGACAGTTATTCCTCCAATGCCCTTTCTCATGGCAAAAGGCACACTCGTCCCTCGAGAGTCGTGTTCTCGATGATCCCCTCCTTGAGCGGGATTTACCTCGCTTGTTTTCTCCGGCTCCTTGGTTGCTCGTCCTGCCACTGTACACAGTTAAAGCTTCTGGTGTAGTATTCTGGTGATCATGCTGATCCTTTTTCCGATACTCATTATTCACCAGAGCATTACTAACATTAACATATTCTATATCATTTTTACCATACAACAGTGTAGTGGTTAAATGATCATAGCTATCAGGCAAGGAATTTAACAGAGTAAGAGCCTTATCTTCATCAGAGATATTTGCATCTAGATTTTCAAGATCAGCGAGGATTTTGTTAAAACTTACTAGATGCTCCTGCATGGTGATACCTTGCATATACTGGAAGCGGAACAGCTTCTTCTTCAGATAGAGTCTGTTCTCCATGCTTTTTGTCATGTACTTGTCCTCAAGTTGTTTCCAGAGAGTTTTTGCATTATTCTCTCTCATGACAAAGTACTTCTGGTCCTTGGCTAGGCATAACCGGATTGTGCCACAAGCCTGACGGTTGACAAATTTCCAGTCATCTTCCGAAATATCTCTGGGTCTGTCTTCCAGAGCGATATATGAACCCTCTCGGAATAACAGATCCTGAACTTCGCACTGCCACATGCCAAAGTTGGTGGTGCCATCAAATTTCTCCACCTCAAACTTTGCAGTGGTCATCGAGTTCTTTCTGATATAAGAACTTGATCGTGCGCTGCTGGTTGTTTCATGTGTCTCTAATGATTCTGCCATTGTAATAAAACAAAATTACCAACAAAGTGTTTTTCCGGTACCTGTATGGAAAAACGGATGCCGCGGTTGAGTCCGGAATAATCGAAATAGCCAGGAACGGGTCCAACTGTGTAAATTTTGGACACACGGTGAATATTCTGCGAATATTCTGCTACAAGTGGCTCGAAATGGACTCGGTTTAGCTCAACCGGCTCGGAAAAGTCTCGGAATAGTGTTCTGAAACGGCTCAAAAAATAGCCCGAAAAAGTTGGTCGGAGCTACGGCGGCGCGTGGGGCCCGTGCGGCGGCGCGTGGGCGCGTGGAGGATACTGGCTCACCGGCGCGTGGGGCGCGTGGGGCGCGTGAGGCCCACTCGTCTTCAACCTCTGGCAGGCGCGTGCGGCGCGTGCGGCGCGTGGGTTTCACGCGTCTTCAACCTCCAGAGGCGCGTGCGGCGCGTGGGCGCGTGGGGCGCGTGAGCTCCTCTTCTGGCGGCGCGTGGCGGCGCGTGCGGCGGCTTCTGGCGCTCCGGTTGATTCTGCTGCACTCCTCTCAACGACCTCTTCAACCTGGTATTTTCAAAACACAAATTGGAGCACTTTTGAAAAACGGACAGAATCGAACAAACTCGGTTTTACGTAAAAATTGGCTCTGATACCAATTTGTTGTGCGGAAGCGAATTGATATTACTAAAACCGATTTAAACACACTGAAAAAACACCGATATTTTACGTGGTTCGGCAACTGTGCCTACGTCCACGGGAGGAGGAGCTTGAAGCTTTGTATTAATGGAGTTTAGAGTACAAACATATACAGAATTCAAGGTGCTACACAAGCACTGAACTCACAACTCAACACAATACCGAATTACTCTATAAACACAGAGTATTTGCTTCAACAATTTAGCTCTAACTTACTCAACTCTACTCTACTCTCTCATCTCTACATGGCTATTTATAGCCATAATATCAAGGTGTGAACACTAAGCAAGTGGCAGCCACCATAGCCACCTTCCACCACCTATCTTGGTATGAACACTTTGCAAGTGGTAGCCACCATAGCCACCATCCATTTGCAAGTGGTAGCTTCCATTATTGGTGGTGCAAGTGGTGCAAGTGGTAGCTCCATTATTGGTGCTAAGCCACCAAATGTGACTTTGAGCCATACCATATTCCAACAATAAATGCGTCAATCAAAACAGCAAACAAAAATCAAACCAAATGAATACCATATACAGCTCTATAAAGTCAATAGTAGTGTGATTTGTTGATAAGGTATTGAACTCTTAATTTTATTGATCAAAAATTAAATCTTGACAACTTCAAATATTAAAAAAAAAAAATTGAATACCCAAAAAATGGCTAATGTTAACGTTTTGGCTTTTAATTTTTTTTTTTTTAATGTCAATCAAATTCATTGAATGAGAGAACAGGGCAATATAAAAAACGACAGACGCGTTCCGTAGCTTTAACTGTTAGATTGATCTTGACTCTTACTTTATCTAATTGAAATATACTATAGTACAAGTTTTTATTCATATATCTTATTGCAATATTCTATTTCTGCTTTACATTTCTTTTGGAAATGCTTTTAAAGAAAAAACTATATATTCTATCATGGAAAGATATAAGATTAGACCAATGTGATTTTAGAGGTGGAGAATTTAGACCTAAGTCAAGCCTAAATTTACTTTTTATTTTTTATTTCAAGTCAAGCCTAAATTAATGCATATTGGCATGGAACATTGCTAGCCAACGTCAAACAAAGGTAGTTTCAATGCAGTGAAGTAGTTCACAAATATATGTTTTACGTGATAGTTGGAAATTAATTTGGACTTTGGCCAAATTTCACAAACAAAAACCTTTTGTTTAAAGGGTCTTGTTAATTGGTATTTATAACTTATAAGTATTGGTTAAAAATTATTAAATTATTATTTTAATTTTTTTATTTAAATTATTACTTTTATTAAATTAAAAAAAAAATTCATTAATTGTATTTTTGTTTCTTTAAATATTATCTTAATTAATATCATTAGTCATTAATTAATATTTTCCTTTTCTAAATCACTACATTTTGTTTTTTTTTTTTTCCTGAAAGAAGTGTACAAACCAAGCAGTCTTCTTCAACAATTCTGCTACTTTGTTGAATCAAAATGTTGAGACTTGGAAAAGTTAGAAGAAGACGAGGAGTCCCCGAAAGACGTGGCTCAAAATATATCAAAAAAATGAAGAAAGAGAAAGAGAGTCAAATGGTGAGTAAAGAATAAAAGCAGAAAAAACCCAATGGACTTGACTTGATGAAGCGCATTGGTCTGTTGTTCACGACATGGCCCAATAAGCAGCCCAGGCACTCACTTTCGAAATTACTCAATTTTTTTGATATAAAGAGACCTATAAGAAAATAGATTGTAGATGATGAAATTCAAATATCGATATGCTGAATACCATATTTTAAGAGTGGCTGTATGAATCAATTGACTTAAACTTCGAGTTTCGAAATTACTCAATTTGATTGCAAACTTGCCTTATCTTTGGTGGAATATTTGTTTGAGAATGCGAACCTATCACCTACGAATTCCAAACAATTCGAATTAACACTTTTCATTTCACAGATTTAAGGATTGAAGATCGATATTCGAATGAAGAGGGAGCGTCCACTCCAAATTACTCAGCTGCAGATTTCAATTTTCAAGTTGTGTTGCCTGAAGCTTAATGTATTGCCTAATCATTTAAGCTTTGATAACTTCTTTTCTTTCATAACAATTGGGAAACAAATCAAAGCAATTGTAACCAAAAGAGTTTTTTTTTTTAATATATATATATATATATATATATATAAAAGACCATGATATGTGGATAAAAAAAATGATCGCAAATATTAAGATTTAAAACTCAAATTTGTTGTTTTCAAAACAAAAAGAAAAAAAAATGAAAAACTTGTTGGATCTCTTAAATATGACCGAATGAACAAAATAAATTAAACTCCGGATTTAAAAAAAAAAAAAATTAATAACTAGCAAATAAGTAGATAGCAAATTAATAGTGTTATTTATTATCTCCATGCATCCAACCAAAAGACTTTTCAGTTATCCAAGCATTTTCATCCATTTTAATTAAATGAAAAAAAGAAGGAAACGCCTCTTAAAAATAGACTCAACAAGCAATATATGGAGACAATTAATCGATTGCAATATTTAGTGACTATATGTATTTTTGAGGTATGCTTTTATATAGTGATTTTGGTCGTTTTCTATAGTCCAACAGGTAAAACATCCATTTACTTTCGCTCGTTTTATTTTTTTTTTTAAAATAAAAAAATCACAATTTAAGAATAAAAAAAAATTATAGATATTGAGATTCGAATATTTAAATTTTAAATTTATTGAATATTATATTTTAAAAATAATTATATGAATCAACTGGATTAAAGTGTGGATTCTTTCACTAGTTTTATTTGACAACAAAGAAGATAATACACAAAAGAGGTGACTTATTCTTCCTCTCTTAATTATATTACAAAATAAGCTTAAATTAATCTTACCAATTTCTACTTGAAATCAGGAAAAAGAGCAAGTTATTCGCACCTATCTTTCTGACGAGAAAGGTACTGAGTCAAAGCTCAACTAGTCAAATGCCATGTTAAATAAAAAGTTTGAATCATCGATTAAAATCAAAATTTTAAAATTTAAAGATTAAAGAAGTTGATGGTTATCTAACTTCAACTCCCTGTAAATTTGCCTTGTGCCTTCTCCTCTGTTAATTCGTTAATTTATCATTATTTTAAAAATCTTATATAAATATATAAAAATCAAAAAATTTGGTAAAAAAGCAACTATCCAACGTGGATAACTTACATTATTGATATGTGGACGGTCTTGAAAAATTATCATGTGTCCTTTAATAAATGTAATTTATTTTATTTGATGCATTTTTAATATAAAAAATAATTCAAAAAGACTAAAATAATTACATTTACTTTTTATTATTTACCTTAAATACCTATCAATTAAAATTATATTAAAGGTAATAAAACGTTAATTGTTATCATTATACAAAGAACAATTTTATGACGTCTTTTTTCAATTATAAATATTTAATTTTAAAATTACATTGATGTAAAAAAAAATATTTGCTTTCCAACTTTTTTAACCTATAACTTATTTATTGGCTCCACCTTTTAAGCTATGTATATACATCTAATATCTAATATAAATATATAAAATTAAATTTTTTGGTAAAAAAAAAAAAGGTAATTGTCCCATGTGAACAATCTAACATTTTGACATGTGAAATATCTTGAATGAGGTAATTATCTCTAATTAATGAATTTGATTGAATTTTAATTAAAGTTTCAATTCCATTTAACACAATTTCCGGCCAAAATCTATTTAATAATTATTGGACTACCTTAAATCATACACATATCTTATTATTAGCATTTTTGGTAAAAGAAAGAATACAAATCTGATGAACTCTCATTGATTTAAAACATATAATATTCAAGGAAAAGTTTAATTATTATTACTTATTGACCATTATAATTATCAATCGTAAATTACTCTAAATTTAAAATTGCCATCTTAATTTGATTTTTAATAGCATAATATAAAAAAGGCAACTGTCCAATGTGGATAGTCTACATTATTGACATGTGGACGGTCTTGAAAAATTAATATGTGTCCTCTAATAAATGTAATTTATTTTATTTTATGCATTTTTAATATAAAAAATAATTCAAAAAGACTAAACTAATTACATTTACTTTTTATTATTATTTATCTTAAATACCTATCAATTAAAATCATATTAAAGGTAATAAAACGTTAATTGTTATCATTAATACAAAGAACAATTTTATGTGGTCTTTTTTCAATTATAAATATTTAATTCTTAAATTACATTTATGTAAAAAAAAAATATTTGCTTTCCAACTTTTTTTAACCTATAACTTATTTATTTATTGGTTCCACCTTTTAAGCTATGTATATACATCTAATATCTAATATAATAATATAATATAAATATATAAAATTAAAGCTTTTGGTAAAAAAAAAGAAGGTAATTGCCCCATGTGAACAATCTAACATTTTGACATGTGAAATATCTTGAATAAGGTAATTATCTCTAATTAATGAATTTGATTGAATTTTAATTAAAGTTTCAATTCCATTTAACACAATTTCCGGCCAAAATCTATTTAATAATTATTGGACTACCTTAAATCATACACATATCTTATTATTAAAATTTTTGGCAAAAGAAAGAATACAAATCTGATAAACTCTCATTGATTTAAAACATATAATATTCAAGGAAAAGTTTAATTATTATTACTTATTGACCATTATAATTATCAATCGTAAATTACTCTAAATTTAAAATTGCCATCTTAATTTGATTCTTAATAGTATAATTTAAAGTCAATTAATCCTTCAAAAATATTGAATTATTATCCGTAATTATCTCCAATCTCACCATATATAAACATGGTTTTTTGAAACTAAAATGCATTAGGGCAAACTATTCTTTTTGCATGCCTATTGTCCACACTCCTTAATTTTCCTAGGAGTACGACTACCTAAGGTGTTTTTCTTTCTTTTTTTCTTTTGTATTGTTATGTACAGATTTGTTATTTTTGTGTAGTTGCACAATTTTGCAAAAGTGACTTTCAGAGTTTCTAGGTTTCAATTTGTATTTACTTGAGTTGTTTGATTATTTTGTGTTTCTTTATTTTATTCTTTTTTTGTGTATTAATATATTACATACACCAAATAACACTGATGGAACAATTTGTTTTAATGAATCCATTTTGAGAGGAGATTCACTTTTGAATATGATTTGATATATTTGAATATATATTTAAAAAGTGAGAGGTCTAGGATCATATAAGCTGGTAGGATTTGGTTTGATAGTGAGCGTTTTATTGTGGTTGGTTGGTTCTCACATGTGACGATCAAAATGATTAACGATGAGTTTGAGAGTTTGAATTTTTGGTGATGACTTGGGCAATCAAGACCTATAAAAATGCAAAGGTTAAAAAAAATAATATTCATTAGAAAAGTTATGCATAATTTAGAATTAATAGTTAACCATTTTTCATTCCTATTTACTATTATATGATTTTTTTTTAGAATTAGTATATCATAACAATTATCACATAATGACAATTTCAGATTGGTTTGATATTCCTTATTTTTGGTTAAATATTTATTTGATCTTCTAATCAATTAAATTGTTCATAAATTTTAAAAATTAGTAATATATATTCATAATTAAATGATGCATTTTTAACAAATTTATAATTTTAAAAATCTTTAAACTATATTAATATTTATATAAATAAATAATATATTAATATGAAATAATCACTCAATCTAACATCTTATATCTTATATAAATATATAAAAATCAAAACTTTTCATAAAAAAAAAAAACAAAATATCCTATGTGGATGGATTCTATTTTTGACATGTGTACAACCTTAAATAAACGCTACGTGTCCTGCATTTATTTATTTTAATTTTATTTTTAAAATATTTCATAATAAATTAAATTTATTTTCTTTTACATTCTAATTAACTTATCTTTTACATTTATTTGGGATTACTATAAATAAAAGTCTTCTAATTAACAAAATTAATAATCTTTATTCCTTTCTAAATGTTCAATATTCTTATAATTAGTGATTTTGATTTGATATATATTTTTACTTCAATACATAATATTTTTGATTAAATTAAATACAATTGTCAATTTTTAAATAATAAATATTCTTGCCTTAAACAAATAAAAATCAAAACTTTTGGTAAGTGAGGAAAATTTCTAATATGGATGATCTATTCTTTTGACCCATGAACTTTCTAACCTGATGTTATCATGTGTTTTTAATTAATGCAAATTTTGTTATATTTTAAAAAATAGTTAATGGATAACGAAATCAATGAAATTTGTTTTCATAGATTAACTAGCAAAAAATTTCGAAATCACATTATTATTATTCCACTAAAAGTGAGATTTTGGATTTCAAATTGATATAATCCGTATGGTCTAATTTTCCAATCTTGAATATCCTTTATTAATAGCCAACATTAATTCCAAAATATATGATAATTTAATAACAAATTCAAATTTTAAAAAGTAAATAAATGATACATATTACAGAAAAAAACATTAATGAAAAATCATAGATGTACTTTATAAATATCACCATTTAGGTAGCGTTTCGTTTATCCTCAGTTCTTCACAAAAACAAGGTAGGCTTATATCTTTATTTTGCAAACTTTTAAAATATTTTTATGTTTTCTCTATATTATGTAAAATTCTTTGTATACATTTGCAAATCAAGATTTTGATCCACAAACAGGTAAATTCATGCTCTTATCTATTTTAATGTTTTTTATTTTCTTTTTTAAATTTAGATCATGAATGTCAAAATTTATATGATGAACTAAAAGTAAGATAAAAATGATTCATGCATTGTAAAAAGTTTTAATATAGAACAATTACCAAGATTAAAGTAAAAAGTTGTTAATAACAGAATATTATTTATAAAAAAAATTAAAAACATGTAAAAGATGGTAGTGGAACAAAACAAACTCAAGTTACTTAAGGAGTATATGAATAGTAGTCTAATGAAATAATAGTATTGTTAAATTATTTTCAAAAATTAATAAACTTATAAATGATGGGCAGAAACCGAACTTACCAATAAATCGGGAAAACACAACCGGTAGTTCTTTCTCTCCCAATTAACAGGATCTGTAAATATGGTACTAAATTGCACAAGATATATATAAATATATTCCAGCAACACAAATTCAACCAAGGATAATCACCAACAACCAATCACACGAGACACACAATTTTTACGTGGAAAACCCCTTTAAATCAAAGGGTAAAAACCACGGGACTTAGGAGTCCAGTCAAAATCTCCACTATAATGAGAGTGTGTTTACAATATCACAATAATTCAGCTAACACAATGAGTACACAACTCTAACTTAGCTATCAACAAGTGATATTAAAATCAAAGAGAGAAAGTTGAGAAATCACCAAAAACGTGACTACTATTCGGACACAAAACAGTACTTTATAGTGTTCAGATGAAAATTCTCACCGTACATAATCAGCATCTACGTATCCTATAGCCACTGCCAGAAAATCAAGAAGATCGGACCACGGATGAACCTCCGATCGACGACTTGATCAAAACTATGCAACTCACTCTTTTCTCTCTTTCTCTGCCGCCTCCCTTTTTTTTTTCTTTTTGTTTAGCTACTGACTCCCCATCTCAGCCAAATACAAAAGCCCTCAAATTAAAAGGGCTAAGGGCAGAATGGGTATTTCCTCCACATAGGAGGGACCCATGCCCAACAAATCTCCCCCTCCCGACTATGTGGAGGTGTTCGCCATCCCGGCGATCAAACAACATATTTCAAACTTTTCTCTTGGTAAGGCTTTAGTCAACATATCAGCACCATTATCATCAGTATGAATTTTCTCAAGTTCTAACAATTTAGCATCGAGAACATCTCGTATCCAATGATACCTTACATCGATATGTTTAGACCTAGCATGAAAGGTTGAATTCTTACCAAGATGAATAGCGCTCTGGCTATCACAAAATAAAACATACCTCTCTTGGGTAAAGCCAAGTTCTTGCATAAATCTCTTCATCCAAAGCAACTCCTTGCACGCTTCGGTCACTGCAATGAACTCTGACTCTGTAGTGGACAATGCAACACATTTTTGCAATCTGGATTGCCAAGCCACAGCTCCCCCTGCAGAAGTAATTAAGTAACCCGAAGTGGACTTTCTGGAGTCAATGTCTCCAGCCATATTAGAATCTGTATAACCAACTAGAACAGGTTTCTCATTGCCGAAACAAAGTTTCAAGTTGGAAGTACCCCGAAGATATCTCATAATCCACTTCACTGCATTCCAATGCTCTCTGCCTGGATTAGAAAGAAACCGACTGACGGTGCCAACAGAATGAGCTAAGTCAGGTCTTGTGCATACCATTGCATACATCAAACTACCCACGGCTGAAGCATAAGGAACCTTCTGCATGTCTTCCTTCTCTTCTCTTGTGGAAGGACTCTGCTTGACACTCAATCTAAAGTGTGTAGCAAGAGGAGTGCTCACCACTTTAGCTTTGTCCATACTAAACCTTTGAAGTACTTTTTCAATGTACTTCTCTTGTGATAACCACAATTTCTTGGCATTTCTATCACGTGTGATCCTTATGCCAAGAATTTGCTTTGCTGGCCCCAAGTCCTTCATCGCAAAGGATTTACTCAACTCTTGCTTCAACATATTAATCTTAGAAGCATTACGACCAACAATAAGCATATCATCAACATAGAGCAACAAAATAATAAAATCATCACCAGAGAATTTCTTCACAAAAACACAATGATCAGAAGAAGTCTTCTTGTAGCCATGCTCCCCCATAACAGACTCAAACTTCTTGTACCATTGCCTCGGAGCTTGCTTCAAACCATACAAGCTCTTCTTTAATTTGCACACATAGTCCTCTTTTCCTTGTGCAATGAAACCCTCTGGTTGCTCCATGTAAAGCTCTTCTTCTAAATCACCATGAAGAAAAGCAGTTTTCACATCCATTTGCTCGACTTCCAAGTCATAATAGGATGCCAAACTCAATATAGATCTGATAGAGGACATTTTTACAACTGGAGAGAATATTTCCTCAAAATCAATCCCCTTTTTCTGACTGAAACCCTTGACGACCAATCTAGCTTTGTATCGTGGAGTTGAAGAATTCTCATCTTGCTTCAACCTGTAAACCCATCGATTTTTTAAAGCTCTTTTACCCTTAGGCAATTTCACCAGCTCAAACGTATGGTTGTCATGTAAAGATTTAAGCTCATCTTTCATAGCATCAACCCACTGATCTTTGCATTCACTCTCCATAGCCTCTTCATAACACTCTGGTTCTTCCCCATCAGTTAAAAGAACATACTGATCAGAAGAATACCTCACAGAAGGCTGTCGATCTCTAGTAGACCTCCGAAGTGGAACTGCTGGTGGAGATATAGGTCCTTGGTGTTGATCATTCACAACACTATCCATGGGAGCATCAAAATCACCCATACCCTGCTGGCCATCATGGACATCTTCTTGCATGCCATCCTCAACTGGATTTGGCGGAGGGGTTAGAGGAATTGAATCCATGGAGGTCAAGTCATCACTATTCTGTGGATCGGTTTTCTCCGCCTTGTCAATGTCATCAATGGTCTGATCCTCAACAAAAACAACATCTCTGCTTCTAACAAGCTTCTTTTCAACTGGGTCATATAACCTGTACCCAAATTCATCTTGACCATAACCAACAAAGATACATTGACGAGTCTTGGCATCTAACTTTGA
The DNA here is from genome assembly GCA_030761205.1 of Fremontodendron californicum. Taxonomy (NCBI): domain Eukaryota; kingdom Viridiplantae; phylum Streptophyta; class Magnoliopsida; order Malvales; family Malvaceae; genus Fremontodendron; species Fremontodendron californicum. The sequence goes on along the minus strand of JAULJL010000025.1, from coordinate 5,286,172 downwards.
CCTCTCATCCTTTGGAACATGTACAAAAGCCTTGCAACCGAACACACGCAGGTGATCATATGACATATCCTTACCAAACCAAACTTTGTCTGGAACATCACCTTGCAAAGGAACACTTGGAGACAAATTAATCACATGTGCCACTGTATACAAAGCTTCACCCCAAAAAGATCTAGGTAACTTTGCATCTGAAAGCAAACATCTGACTCTCTCAATCAATGTTCTGTTCATTCTTTCGGCTAAGCCATTCAACTGTGGTGTCTTAGGAGGTGTCTTTTGATGTCTGATTCCCTGTGCACGACAATAATCATCAAATGGTCCACTATATTCGCCGCCGTTATCGGAACGGATGCACTTCAACTTCTTCCCAGTTTGCCTTTCAACTGAAGCCTGAAACTGTTTGAACACATCAAGCACTTGGTCTTTTGTTTTCAAAGTATAGACCCAAAGTTTTCTTGAATGGTCATCAATAAAAGTCACGAAATAAAGTGCACCACCATACGACCTTACTTTCAAAGGACCACAAACATCGGAATGTACCAACTCTAGCAAATCTGATTTTCTTGAAGGAGGATGACTCTTAAATGAAACTCTTCTTTGTTTTCCAGCCAAACAATGAGCACAATTCTTCAGTGTAGCATTCTTCAACCCAGAAAGTTGATTCTTCTTGGCCAGACAATTAAGCCCCTTTTCACTCATGTGACTAAGCCGTTTATGCCATAGCACAGTTGAACTATCATTTTCCGTCACATTAACAATGCCTCTGGAAATTGAAGACTGCATCAAATATAAATTTGAACACTTTTTTCCTCGAGCCACAACGAGTGAGCCTCTAGTCAATTTCCACTGACCATCACTGAAGGTGTTACAAAATCCCTCATCATCTAGCTTTCCCGCTGAAATCAAATTCAAACGGATATCCGGTGCATGTCTGACATTTTTTAGCGTCAACTTTGTTCCATTGTTAGTTTCCAAACAGACATCTCCCATGCCAACAACATGTGCCAAGCCATCATTACCCATCTTCAATACCCCAAAATCACCAGGCGTATAAGATGTGAAGAATTCCTTCCTAGACGTGACATGAAGTGAAGCACCAGTGTCTATTACCCAACTTGTCTCGTCGCATGCTAAGTTGATCACATTCTCATCACAAGTAACCAACAGATCATCAGAGGTAGCAGTAGTAACACGATCATTATTTCCATGATCCCTCTTCTCTTGTTTATCACTACCACCTTTGTTCTCTTTCCTCCACTTGTAGCAATATTTCTTGATATGGCCCATCTTGCCACAATAATGGCACTCAACATTTTTAAATCTTGATCTTGACTTGCTTCGGCTTTTATCTCTACCCGTTTCATTTTTGCTCCTACTTCTCCCCCTATTTTCAGTAACTAGAACCTCAGACTGTGATGAAGAACCCTGAGACTTTCTTCTCACTTCTTCATTCAAAACACCATTCTTGGCAAGTTCCAAAATTACTACACCATTAGGAGCAGAATTAATAAGTGAAACCCGAAATGTTTCCCAAGAATCCGGTAGAGTAGCAAGCAACCAAAGCCCTACTACTTCATCCTCAAATTTGATGCCCATACCAATTAACTGATTCATAACTCCTTGAAACTCATTCAAGTGATCAGCCACAGTTGTTCCTTCTTTATACTTCAGTTCCATCATCTTTTTAAGCATGAACAACTTGTTATTGCCAGACTTTAAAGCATACAAGTTTTCAAGCTTGTTCCACAATGTACGTGCATGTGTCTCTTGATCAATGTGATTGTAAACATTTTCCTCAACAAATTGGCGAATAAAAGCACACACCTGCTGATTCTCAAATTCCCATTCCTCATCACTTTTAGATTCGGGTTTTTGAGTAGCAAAGACAGGAAGATGCAAAGACTTCACAAATAACAGGTCTTTCATTTTATTCTGCCACAATTGATAATTTGTGCCATTCAAAACAATCATTCTACTTGTGCCAGCCTCCATAATTACACAACAACACAACCAAAGCTCTGATACCAGTGAGATGGGCAGAAACCGAACTTACCAATAAATCGGGAAAACACAACCGGTAGTTCTTTCTCTCCCAATTAACAGGATCTGTAAATATGGTACTAAATTGCACAAGATATATAAATATATTCCAGCAACACAAATTCAACCAAGGATAATCACCAACAACCAATCACACGAGACACACAATTTTTACGTGGAAAACCCCTTTAAATCAAAGGGTAAAAACCACGGGACTTAGGAGTCCAGTCAAAATCTCCACTATAATGAGAGTGTGTTTACAATATCACAATAATTCAGCTAACACAATGAGTACACAACTCTAACTTAGCTATCAACAAGTGATATTAAAATCAAAGAGAGAAAGTTGAGAAATCACCAAAAACGTGACTACTATTCGGACACAAAACAGTACTTTTTAGTGTTCAGATGAAAATTCTCACCGTACATAATCAGCATCTACGTATCCTATAGCCACTGCCAGAAAATCAAGAAGATCGGACCACGGATGAACCTCCGATCGACGACTTGATCAAAACTATGCAACTCACTCTTTTCTCTCTTTCTCTGCCGCCTCCCTTTTTTTTTTCTTTTTTTTTAGCTACTGACTCCCCATCTCAGCCAAATACAAAAGCCCTCAAATTAAAAGGGCTAAGGGCAGAATGGGTATTTCTTCCACATAGGAAGGACCCATGCCCAACAATAAATACAAATGTAAAATTTAAATAATCTACTAATAAGATAGTTCAATTTACTTTAAATTGCTCTCTATTAAATTCTCTATTATAAATTTCAAACATTCAGCTTCAACATGATTGCTTTGAACACATCACTATTCAATGGATGTAATTTTAATATTTAATAAAGAAAAAAAAATTATATATATTAGCTTAAGTAAATATATATAAACTATTTAATGTTAATAATGTTAGTTTCAAAAAATATATTGACGCCAAAAACATATTTATCTATAAACGAAAAAAAAAAAAAGCTATTAAGATTTGGAAAGGAAACCAAAGTTATTTCGTAATATTTTGTACAATATAGGTTACATTTTTTCTTTAGGTTTTTTTGGCATGATGGTCTCTTTGTTTTTTATTTTCAATCATTTGTATATTGTTCAACAATGCATTTTTTTTAAGTACTAATGTTGGTTATTTGTATTGTTTACTTTTCAAATAAGTAAAGAAATATGTTGAAAATCATTAACACATTTTAATTTTTTAGATTAATTTTCCTTGAATATATAAATTTGTATGCGTGATTCATTCTATTAAATTCATATTATTGAGAATATTTTTTATGCTATATACATAGATAATAGTTATTATTATTATTATCATCACTTAAAATTAATAAGATTAATTTAATATTATACTCTCAGGATCTAACTACTCTTCATAATTAAAGAGCATTTTTTGTCACTTTTTTTTTATTATTCTTTATCCTAATTTTATCTGTAAATATTATTAAAATTATAATTCATAATGGCTCTTAAAACTAACAATAAAAAATTAAAAGAAAAAGAAGTAATTGAAAAGTTCAATAAGTTCGATATTAATTGATGATCAATTAAATATTACTGTAAATATTATTGTTAAATAACAAAATCTTGAATAAAAAGAAACTATAACAAAATAATAAATTAATTAAATATTATTGTAAATATTAAAAATTCGTGCATCGCATGGGCTAAAAACTAGTTATTATTGATATATAATCTATACCTAATTTAAATCCTCCAAGAGGGTCAAAGCTTGACACATATCAAGTTTTCTTTGCTTGACATGTGACAAATTTTTTTTTTTTTTTAATTTTAGTTTTAATTTTTTTTTTAGTTTTATTTTTTTTATAAATGATGTATTTAAAGGGATCGGTCCGCACATTTTTGACTAACTGGTCGATTTAGGATCCGTACCCGACTCACTCGCGAAAAAATTATTTAAAAAAAAATGGATTTGTTGTTAACCAGTGTGAGAAAGCTAAAAAATTTCCTAATGGTCACGTGGCAAGCTTTTTTTATATATATTTTTAGTTTTATATTTTTAAGTTTTTGTTTTTTTAATTTATATTAGTTTATTTTATTTTTAAATGATATATTTAAAGGGATTGGTCCAAACGTTGACTCGCGGGTTGATTTAGGATTCATACCTGATCTGCTCAGAAAAAAGTTTAAAAAAAAAAATTGCTGCTAACTAGAATGAAAAAGCTGATCAATTGAGAGAATTAAATATAAATCATTATTTTATTTTAGTTATTCTTTTATTTGAATAATTAAATATGCAAAATAAAATATAAAAATGAGTTAGTAGTTCATTAATTTAACAAAAAAGAAAAAGAAAAAAGAACTTGTTGCTAATCTATTTGAGAAAATCGACCCAACGAGAGAATAAAATACAAACCATAATTTTATTTTTTTATTTTTTATTTTTCATTTATTATTTTTATCTCCTATAAATAAAAATATACAATAAGATCTAAATATGTTTAAAAAATGCATATAAATAATAATTGAAAATATATTTGTATTACGTAATTTATAAATAAATAATTTTCATAAACTTAATTTTCATAATTAAAAAAATATAATTATATTAATATTATTAAAAATAAAAAATAAAAAAATTATTATTTAATAAAAATTAATTTAAAATTAATTTTTTATTAATATTTTTTTATTTATTTTTTACCTCCTATATATAAAAATATGCACTATATAATAAGATCTAGATATATTTAAAAATGCATATAAATAACAATTTGAAAATGAATTTGTATTACGTAATTCATAGATAAATAATTATAATAATTTAATTTCATAATTAGAAAAAAAATTATATTACAATTAATATAATATGCACTATATAATAAGATCTAAATATATTTAAAAATACATATAAATAATAATTGAAAATGAATTTGTATTACGTAATTCATAGATAAATAATTATAATAATTAAATTTCATAAATAAAAAAACAATTATATTCATATTAATATTATTAAAATTTTAAAATAAAAAAATAAAAAAATATTATTAATTAATTAAAAAATTACAAAAAAAATTAAAAACCCCCAGTAAAACAGGGGGGCTTAATTCTAGTTTTATAAGAAACTATTCATTTATATCAATGTAAAATTAATTAAGTTTTACATTCTTTGATATTTTTCATATTATTTCTATTTTGTTAATTTAACCATTAAATTTCATATTTTATTATGTAAATTATATATGGATGTTAAATTTTAATTTGATTAAAAATACATACTTATTTTTTCACAATATAAAAGTTACTTTGTTCTTTTTTATGAATAATGGTAAGTTTCAAAATTTGCTGTTTTTCATCATTATATGTTCTCACTTATTTGTTAAAAGTTTGTTATTATGACATTACTTATGAATGCTTTGAGTTGATTTTTATTATTTGTTTAAATTACATTGATTAGTTAATTATTTTCAATCAGAGAAAGGTGATATTGTTATTATCCAATATGATTGAATCTTGACATTATAAGTAATGTAACATTCATAAAATTCAGGAATGTTATTGAACCAAAAGAATAATTTTATGATGAAATATAAGATTTAGGCTAGTAATATAATATTTTCCAAATCAAACGTCTCTTGAGGTAAAGAAGATTTTTTTTTTATTTTTAACATCTCACCAAAATGTTTGAAAGGCCTATAAATAAAATTCCCAATATTTAAATGTCAAAATAAAAATAAACAAAACTAATAATGCTAAACAAAATTCATATGGCAGAAGATCCTTCAGCTTTGCAATATTCATCAAGGGGTTTTTGATTGGGATTGCAAATGGATTGCTAGCTAGACCACCAAATAATGCTTTGCAAATGGACTGAAATTAACCTAGACCACCTTCAGACTTGGGATTGCAAATGGATTGCTAGCAAACACGAGCTCCCTTTGTTAAAGTCAATCACCGACTACCTCTCTAGTTATTTCTAGACTTTTCCCTATTGATCTTCTTTCTCTAGAATATTACAACTTAGCCTTTATACTAGAACATTGTAAGTTTATACTAGAACATTGTAGGTTCATACTAGAACATTGTAAGTCGGTTTACTAACCGACATAAAAGACTATAAATATTATAGACATGTAAGATGTTGTGTGTGGTGAGCAAGAAAACAAAGAGTGAATAGTAGAGTGAGAAAGAGTTTGTGTGAGGTTGTCTCCATTGTTAGTTTGTGTTCACACCATTTGTATTTGGTCTTTTCTCATATTAATAAAAGAGTTGTATTTCGGAAGTTACTGTAGCGTTCCGAGATAAAGTTACTGTATCAAATCGGTACTGTAGCACAAAACTACAATTGGTACCGAGAGTCAAAAATCAACAAATTGGTATCAGAGCTAGACGGTCAGGGACCGGAGTACGCATATCGGAGAAAGACAGTCTGGGACTGTGAAGATTATTGGTCTGGGACCAAGACGATCGAGGATCGTAGTTCGTGGAGACGTGGAAATTCTGCCGGTACACGGCCAGGGACTGTGAAATTAAGTGAACGAGAATCAAATTTAAGGTAAGTGCAGGGCACTCTCAAGACACTATGGCAGATATTTCTAATTCCGCTAGCAACATCGAGAAGCTCAATGAAAACAATTACAATACGTGGAGCATCCGGATGCAATATTACATGCTCGGGCAAGATTTATGGGATATTGTTAACGGTGAAGCTTCAACACCACCAACTGATGCCGGAGAACTAAGAAAATGGAAGATCAAAGCCGGTAAGGCCATGTACGTGTTATCAGTCACTGTTGAGGATGGTTTATTACAACGCATCAAGGATGCAAAGACACCGAAGGAAGCCTGGGACACACTCACAATGCTGTTCGCGAGGAAAAATGATGCTAGGCTCCAACAATTGGAGAATGAACTCCTGTCAATCTCGCAGCAAAATATGTCGGTAAGCGAATATTTCTCGAAAGTTAAAACTCTTTGTGATGAAATTTCAAAATTAGATCCAGAAAATGCCATTACCGAAACGAGGATGAGAAGAATTATCATCCATGGCTTGCGACCTGAATACAACGGGATTGTTACTGCAACCCGTGGTTGGAGCAAAGAACCAACTTTAACTGAGTTGGAAAATATACTTGCAAATCAAGAGGCTTTAGATAACCAAATGTCTAAAGTCTCGATAAAAGATGACGAGAAAGCACTCTTTAGTAATAAAAGAGGCTTTAATAAAAGAAGCAAAGTTGCTACAAAGCCAGGCGTGGAAGAAAATAAATTTCGAAGGCAAGAAACATGGCCAAAGCAAGGGGGAAGGAGCTTTCGGCAAGAGGGAGCCCAGCATGTTCGAGAAAGAGACAAAAATGAAAATAGGTATCGTCGTCAAAGCAATCAGTGTTACAACTGTGGAAAATCTGGTCACTTTGCTCGAGACTGTCGGTTTAAGCAAGTCCAAGGCAACGCGGCAACCTCGTCACGAGAAGAGAATAATAGCGAAGAAGAGTGGGATTTTCAAGCATCTATTGCTATTGAAGAATGCGAAGAACTTGCAGCTGCTTGCATCATCGAGTCAGAAAAAGAGTGTTCACTCGCATCGGTGAGTAAATTAATCGACTATAATAATGATTGGATAGTTGATTCTGGATGCTCAAATCACATGACTGGAGATAAGGAGAAGTTGACTAATACCTCAACATACAAAGGAGAACGAGTTGTGGTAACTGCAAATAATTCAAGGTTACCTATTACTCATATCGGCCAAACAACTATTGTGCCACGATTTAGCCCACACCAAATCGAGCTGCAAAACGTATTCCATGTGCCAGGTATGAAGAAAAATCTACTATCGGTTTCACAACTCACTGCCTCAGGAAATTATGTCGTGTTTGGTCCAAATGATGTGAAAGTATATCCAAACTTAAAGCCAACAAGTACACCAATAATGGAAGGGAAGCGTCTGGAGTCAGTCTACGTTATGTTCGCTCAGACTGCATATGTGGACAAGACGAGAAAGAATAAAACAGCTGACTTGTGGCATGCGAGGCTTGGGCACGTGAGTTACCTCAAGTTAAAGGTAATGATGAAAAAGTCTATGCTCAAAGGTCTTCCTCAATTAGACATTCAAGATGACAAAGTATGTGCCGGGTGCCAATATGGGAAAGCTCACCAGTTGCCATACGAGGAGTCAAAGTTTAGAGCTAAGGAGCCTCTCCAGCTAATTCACTCAGACGTGTTCGGAAAGATAAAGCAACCTTCTGTCAGTGGCTGCCAATACATGATAACTTTCATTGATGATTTTTCAAGGTACGTCTGGATTGATTTTATGAAAGAAAAATCAGAGGCACTTACTAAATTTATAGAGTTCAAAGAAAAGGTGGAAAAAGAAGTAGGCCGAAAGATACAATGCCTACGCACAGATAACGGGGGAGAATACACATCCAAGGAGTTTTCGGAATTCTTACAGGAATGCAAGATACGCCAACAATTGACATGTCCGAACACTCCACAACAAAATGGAGTTGCCGAGAGAAAGAATCGGCATTTGGCTGAGATATGTCGAAGCATGTTACATGCGAAGAATGTGCCACCTCGTTTTTGGGCAGAATGCATGAAGACTGCAGCTCACGTGACTAATAGGCTTCCACAAGCAAGGCTTGGTTTTATCTCACCCTTTGAGAAACTATGGAACATCAAACCCACGGTGAGTCACTTTCGAGTATTTGGTTGCGTATGTTATGTATTTGTACCAGATCATCTACGTAGCAAATTCGACAAAAAGGCAATTCGTTGCATATTTGTGGGATATGACGATCAAAGAAAAGGGTGGAGATGTTGTGATCCAACAAGTGGCAGATGCTATGTATCCATAAATGTTGTGCTCGATGAAGCTTCGTCATGGTGGTCACCACAAGCAGTTCTGTTGCCAGACTCAAAAGAAATTGAAGAAAAACTTCAAGAAAATATGGAGGAACAAATTGAGCTTGAAAAGACTCAACCAAGTGACGAGTATTCAGAAAAGGTCCTTGATGAGGAAAAGTCATTTCGAGAAAATGAGTTCAATGAAAGAGATTCTCAGCCACTTCTGCGCAGGTCATCACGACAACGCAAACCAAATCTTAAGTATGCTAATGCTGCTCTAATTGAAGAAATAGAGCCAACAACTTATGAAGAGGCATCTGAGAAATTGGAGTGGAGAAAAGCCATGGAAGAAGAAGTTCAAGCCCTGAAACAAAACGAGACATGGGAGTTGGTGCCAAAGCCGAAGAAGATTGAACCCATCTCATGTAAATGGGTTTATAAAATAAAGACTCGACCCGATGGATCGATAGAAAGGTATAAGGCTCGATTGGTGGCTCGCGGATTCTCTCAAAAGTATGGGGTGGACTATGATGAGACATTTAGTCCGGTTGCAAAAATTACAACAGTACGAGTATTACTTGCCCTTGCAGCAAGCAAATCTTGGAAGTTATGGCAAATGGATGTGAAAAATGCCTTCTTGCACGGAGAGCTAGATCGAGAGATTTATATGGAGCAGCCCGAAGGATTCACAAGTAAAGTTCATCCGGATTATGTGTGTAAGTTGAAAAAGGCACTCTACGGATTAAAACAAGCACCGAGAGCATGGTACGGTAAAATTGCCGAATTCCTAATACAAAGTGGTTACTCAGTTGCAGCAGCAGATTCGAACTTGTTCGTGAAAGAAAAAGGAGGTAAGTTGGCAATAGTCTTGGTTTACGTGGATGATCTAATCATCACCGGAGACAACGAAGAAGAAATCAAACAAACTAGAAGCAATCTCTCAGTACGTTTTCAAATGAAAGAGCTTGGAGAGCTGAATCACTTTCTCGGGCTAGAAGTAATCCATACCAAAGAAGGAATATTCTTATGTCAACACAAGTATGCAAAAGATCTTATACACAAATTCAGGATGACTGATTGCAAGTCGATATCTACGCCTATGGAAGCCAATGTAAGACTCTGTAGTGAAGAAGGCAAAGAATTGGAAGACTCAACAAGTTATAGGCAACTAGTGGGTAGTCTAATCTACCTTACATTAACAAGACCCGACATTGCATTCGCTGTTGGAGTAGCTAGCCGATTCATGGAGAAACCGAGGAAACCTCACTTAGATGCGGTTCGACGAATCTTGAGGTACGTAAAAGGAACTATTGATTTTGGACTTCTATACAAAAAGGGAGTTCCGTGCCAAGTTATAGGATATTGTGATGCCGATTATGGTGGAGATCATGATACAAGACGATCAACAACTGGCTACATGTTTAGTCTTGGATCCGGCATAATCTTTTGGTGTAGCAAAAGACAACCTACGGTATCATTGTCAACTACAGAAGCAGAATATAGAGCAGTAGCTATGGCAGCACAAGAAAGCACGTGGTTGATACAGTTGTTAAAAGACTTGCACCAACCGATTAACTCTCCAGTATAACTCTATTGCGATAATCAGTCAGCAATAAGCTTAGCTGAAAATCCAGTCTTTCATGCCAGAACCAAGCACGTAGAAATACATTATCACTTTATACGTGAAAAAGTACTTCAACGAGATGTTGAACTGAAGTACATCAAGACTGAAGAACAAGTAGCTGACTTGTTTACCAAGGGACTTAGCGGTGCAAAATTCGATGAGTTCAGAAGACAACTTGGCATGACTACCAAAGCGAGCATCAAGAGAGAGTAGTCGTTGAGGGGGAGTGTTAAAGTCAATCACCGACTACCTCTCTAGTTATTTCTAGACTTTTCCCTATTGATCTTCTTTCTCTAGAATATTACAACTTAGCCTTTATACTAGAACATTGTAAGTTTATACTAGAACATTGTAGGTTCATACTAGAACATTGTAAGTCGGTTTACTAACCGACATAAAAGACTATAAATATTATAGACATGTAAGATGTTGTGTGTGGTGAGCAAGAAAACAAAGAGTGAATAGTAGAGTGAGAAAGAGTTTGTGTGAGGTTGTCTCCATTGTTAGTTTGTGTTCACACCATTTGTATTTGGTCTTTTCTCATATTAATAAAAGAGTTGTATTTCGGAAGTTACTGTAGCGTTCCGAGATAAAGTTACTGTAGCAAACCGGTACTGTAGCACAAAACTACAATTGGTACCGAGAGTCAAAAATCAACACCCTTAGCTGTACACTCCTTCCCTTTTTCAAAAGAAACTAGAACATAATTGAGTGATCTTCTTAAGAACATGCTTTGGGAGGATGAAATGTCTGCACCAGAATAAGATATTAGTAAGTAATTAATGGAGATATAGTAACTACTAACTAGTAAGTTGCATAATATTGACATAAACATTATCAAATTTCAAACAACTATGATGGATTAATCTCGAACTTAATTCAAAGTTGAAATGTTTGAGGTCCATCATAATTTTAATTTGTTATTTCCATAAAATACTTGAGTTGTTCAATTAATATGTTTCTTTAGTCACAAGGAGAGATTCGTTGACCTCTACTGATCTAAATGTTTAAATTTAAATTCATTAATCTTTTTCATTCAATCCAAACTTTTTCCCTTAAACTAAATAATCCAATACTCTTTTAACTTAATATATTTGAAGTTTAAACCCAACAATCACCAGCAAAACCCCACCAATTTGAGTAAAATACATCAACCATCTAGATCTTTGTTCAATACTATTTTGGGTAAATATGCAAAACATGCCTTCAATAAAAAAAATAATTGTTAAATGATCTAATAGATAAAAGTTATTTGAAAAAGAGAAATGAACAATTAAAAATTGTTATAAAAGATATTTTAAAGACAAAATTACTTTTAATGAAAAAAATTACTTTTTCTTTTTCTTTCATTAAGGAAATATTATTTTTTAAAAATTTTAATTGAAAATCAATTTAAAAAATTAAATATTTATTTTTTTTAAAATTTTAAAAATAAAGAAAATTATTTTTTAGAAAAATTATTTTTATTATTTAAAATTTTTTAAATAAAAAAAGTAAATAAAAAAATTTTAAAATTTATTTTTTAAAATTTAAAAAAAATATTTTTTAATTAAAAAGTAAATTAAAAAATAAGAGAAAAAGGGAAGAGAATGTTTTTTTATCAAGGATAATTTTGTCTTTACAATATCTTTTATAATAATTTTTAATTGTTCATTTTTTTTTTAAATAATTTTTATTCATTAAATCATTTAATAATTATTTACTTATTGAGAACATATTTTTCATATTTATCCTATTTTATTTTCATCTCGTGTTTGTCCTGTCAATCATCAATAAAAATCGACAGGATATGCCACTTCAGCATCATGCGGCATAAATCCCAGTCAAAAAATCAAATGGTCCAACATTAATTTTTTTGCCACATGGACTTCCATATAGATGATGTGGTAATTGATGGAAAAGATGAATTTGAAATATTTTTAAAAATCATGTATCTAAAAATTAAGTTTTGAAGATCGCAACTGAAAATTAAATATTATTCAAAGATTATCAACAATTATGTAATTTATCGATAAAGAACTGAACTCTTAATTTTAATAACTAAAATTTAATTCCTTACAAAAATTATCTTTTCATTTTTTCTTTTTGGTCTTATATGATATAACAATTATATAATGATGAATAATAAATGAATTTTTTTTACGAAAATTCTTAGGCAAAAAGGACCTATTTTGCTGTTTTAAGAAAGGAAAAATCTTAAGTATAAAAAATATTATGCAAAGATCATGTATATCTAATGCAATTTACTGTCGCCCACCAATTTAATCTCTCATCAATTGAGTATTAGTTAAGATAATATGCATGCTAGATAGATTTTCGAAAGTTGTGGGTTCGATATGACATAAACATATAATATCCTTGTTAAGTAAAAAAGGGTTGGGATAAAGGTAAATTAGAAATCTCAAAAAATAATCTCTAAAATCTCCCCCAATGAATCAATTAATATCTTAATTATTCCAAATCAAGGATATTTGGCAATATATATCATATTTAGAATACTTTTTAAATGAAAAATTATCCTATATAGTGATAAATTTTTTACAAGCCATAAATTTCATTAAAATATATTTAAAACGATTATAATTTTTTTTAATAATTGCATTGACACATGACAACATTCTAATAGGTGTATAAAATACTATTTTTTTATATGTGTCATTTTATTAATCTGTTGATGAAGATAAAATAATTTCCCTTTTCCTATATAGATATATGAAAAAAAGATTCATTTATATTAATATAAAATTAATTTAGTTTTATACGATTTATATTAATATGACCATTATATTTCATACTCTATTCATGTAAATCATGCACATCACATTTCGAATATATTAAAAATATCTAACTATTTGTTTGATGCAAACAAAAAATTAACCGTTAAATATATTTAAAAAATAAAATATTCTTGATCAATATAATATAAATATCGAATCGATTTGAAACTTTACATGCACGACGAATACGATTATATTCCTGAATCCAACAATCAATTTGTTAATTAAAATATTAATCGTAAATAAAATTATAAAAATGTGTAAATCTAACTTATTCACCAATATAAATTTATTTATATATATATTTGCTCTACCCAAAATAAGATAAAGTTTTGGTTTTGACTATCAACTCTAAAAACCCTTCTTTTGTTTTTTTCTACATCATAAACTAAAGATATTTTGACCGCTGAATAATCAAAAAGTGAAACTAAAGATTAAACTCATTATCAACAAAGTCTAATTGGTAATATCAATTGTAAACTCTATTATGTTACTACTTCATTGTCTTTGTCCACCAAAAAGAGTTCAAAAAAAAGAAAAGAAAAGATCAACACTGAATTAATGGACGGCTATTCGGACCTCTTCTTCTTCAAATCCACCAACCAAGTCATAATTGCATTCTTTCTTTTTCCACCAACAATAAACCAAAGCCCCGAGTTATATCCTTCACCTGTCCCTCACGGGAAGGGCAGCACTGCATCAATGTTGCCCTCATCTTTTCCCTTTTTCTCCAACTCCAACAAATCCAAAGCCTTCTCTTCTAAACTTTTTCACTTGAGAGAGAGATAGAGATAAACCAGTTACTTACTCTTATATATATATATATACAGATAATGCCCCACTAATCACTTGTCTTAGTCTAGTGATTGGAAATATCTGATAAGGCACAAAGCCGGCTGTTTTACAGCCAAACTAGAAATAGATCACGGTGGCACAACCCCACAAACAAAACATAATTTTTCATGTTTCATTTCTTTCTTTGTTTCTTCCCTTGTTAAGACCGAAACCGAAACATTCCACATGTCTACCCACTGAAAACCATAACTATCATCTTCTTTACAAGCTCTAACTGTCAGTTACTACACTTACATTAAGAAAAAGTAATGAAGAACGTTTCGAGAAACAAGTTTTTCCTCTGTTTTAGACCCGTTGTTGATATGGACTTGATGCTCGAGTCCGAAGCAGTTGTTGTTGATCGTTCCCAAAATCATCAGACCTTGACGTATGTTGGCGTTAAAAACAAGGAAGATATGAAGCCTTCAACGACTAAGTCCTCTGTTTCTGATACAGAAAAGCCCATCATGATTCATCGTACTGGGAAGAAAACATTTTCCCAAGTGATCAGAGCTGTTGTCCTCGAGATCTTGTTGGTTTGTTCCTATTTCCTTTGTTCTTTTATTTTCTGATGAAGTGATTAGCTGTCACTCACCACTCATCAATATTTCTTATCCTATTAACAGGCTAAGGGGGTTCGAGATAGAAAAGGTCTTGATCAAGGATCATATTCATCAAAGCATAATTTCCCATTAAGCAGCCACGATAAGTTGTTGGATACAAGTTTTGGTAAATCAGTGAACAAGGTTTTGGAAATTTCCAAGTCCAACTCAGTCTCATCAATATCATCTTGTTTATCATCATCTTCCCCAAATTCAACGCAAAAACCTAAGAGGCAACAGCTGAAAAACGACAACAATACTTGCAGCAACCATCAAGAACGTGAAATGAAACCAAAACAAGAACTAACGGATAGGTGTTTAAGTTCAAACAGTGCTATACTTTTGCTTCTCATTAGTATGGCAGTGACAATCTTATGGGGCAAAATTTGTGCTATTCTTTTCACATCAATTTGGCTGTACTTTCTCCCTCATCGACAACCTACGACCGGAGTTATTGGAAACCTGGAAAACATTAAAAGAAGCTCGGAAAAGAAGTCAAGGGATTACAAAAAGAAGGTCATAATGGAAGGGCTACTTGAAAGGAACCACAACAGAGGGGCATTAAATTTTTGACGTGAAAATTTTCAGAACATTCATTGTTCCTTTAAATCTTTCATTCCATTTCCCCTGTTTTTATTCTTTTTTTTCTTCTGACAAAAGATATTGTTAGATATTCAATAGAAAATGAAAGCAATAGAATCTGATCCAAAGTAAAATTGGCTTCAACAAAGAGATATCTACATTTCTAAACCAGATTTATTGACTTACATGTTTTTGTTTCTTAAATAATGGATATTAGTATTCTATTATTGTATGATATTTGCACTGATTTCAGACAAATTTGAATGTGCTAGATAATGTTTGGCATGCTACCAAACAGGCAGGCAGGCAAGCAGTACAAGAAACTTGAATTCTTTCATCCTTAAAAGTACCTTACTGATAAGGTGAGTGTATCCAGAGGACTAGACCATTCAATCTGGATAAGAAATACTAGGAAAGCATGATGACTCTTAAAGTAATAAATGTAATTAGATATATTAGGGATTACGATATGATTACGATATATTAGAATTATGATATGATATTCTTGTTTGTGTTTTCAATAATATAAACAATGTAACTCTTTGGGTCTTTTCCCATAAATATAGGCCACCATAATTGGATCACATATTTTTTTGTGTTCTTGTAATTTTACTTTCTCTTTTATTCTTTTCTTCTAACAATAACCTTGGCAAGTTTCTAACTTTCTCCCCCCCTAATTTATGGTTATCCTGTCTGATACAACATTTAACATAGCAGCGTTAGCTTAAGTTAATTAAAAAGATATTTAAGCAGGGTTAGATATGTTGAAGATGGCTCAAAGATTAACCAAGGCCACCAACCAAGGTCAATAATGGAGGAGCCACCAACCAAGTTGGTGGATGGTAGACCAAGATAGTTGGTGGATGGTGGCTACTTTGTTTGCCACTAGCTAGGTGTTCCCACCATGATAGTTGGTGGATGGTGGCTACTTTGTTTGCCACTAGCTATGTGTTCACACCATGGATGGTGGCTATAAAAGGCCATGTAGAGTGAGAGAGAAAAAAAAAAGTGTGAGTTAAGAGTTTAAGAGTTGAAGCAAATACTCTGAGCTTATTAGAGTTTTCTGGTATTGTTGAGTTGTGAGTTCAGTGCTAGCATAGCACCTTGAATTGTGTATATGTTTGTACTCCATCTCCATTAATACAAAGCTTCAAGCTCCTCCTCCCGTGGATGTAAGCACACTTGCTGAACCACGTAAAATATCGGTGTTATTTCATTGTGTTTAAATCGGTTTTAGTAATCTCGATTTAGTTCCGCACAACAAATTGGTATCAGAGCCAAATTTTACGTAAAACCGAGTTTGTTCGATTCTGTCCGTTTTTCAAAAGTGCTCCAATTTGTGTTTTGAAAATACCAGGTTGAAGAGGTCGTCGAGAGGAGTGCAGCAGAATCAACCGGAGCGCCAGAAACCGCCGCACGCGCCCACACGCGCCGCCAGAAGAAGCGCCCACGCGCCTCACGCGCCCACGCGCCGCACGCGCCGCTGGAGGTTGCAGACGCGTGAAGACCACGCGCACCACGCGCCGCACGCGCCATCCAGAGGTTGAAGACGCGTGACCTCACGCGCCCCACGCGCCGATCACCAAACAGCCTCCACGCGCCCCACGCGCCGCCGCACGCGCCGCCGCACGCGCCGCACGCGCCGCCGTAGCTCCGACCAACTTTTTCGGGCCATTTTTTGAGCCGTTTCCGAACACTATTCCGAGACTTTTCCGAGCCGGTTGAGCTAAACCGAGTCCATTTCGAGCCACTTGTAGCAGAATATTCACCGTGTGTCCAAAATTTACACAGTTGGACCCCTTTCTGGCTATTTCGACTATTCCGGACTCAACCGCGGCATCCGTTTTTCCATACAGGTAACGGAAAAACTCTGAGTTGGTAATTTTGTTTTATTACCATGGCAGAATCATTAGAGACACATGAAACAACCAGCAGCGCACCATCAAGTTCTTACAACAGAAAGAACTCGATGACCACTGCAAAGTTCGAGGTGGAGAAATTTGATGGCACCAACAACTTTGGCATGTGGCAGTGCGAAGTTCAGGATCTGTTATTCCGAGAGGGATCATATATCGCTCTGGAAGACAGGCCCAGAGATATTTCGGAAGATGACTGGAAGTTTGTCAACCGTCAGGCTTGTGGCACAATCCGGTTATGCCTAGCCAAGGACCAGAAGTACTTTGTCATGAGAGAGAATAATGCAAAAACTCTCTGGAAACTACTCGAGGACAAGTACATGACAAAATGCATGGAGAACAGACTCTATCTGAAGAAAAAACTGTTCCGCTTCCAGTATGTGCAAGGTATCACCATGCAGGAGCATCTAGTAAGTTTTAACAAAATCCTCGCTGATCTTGAAAATCTAGATGCAAATATCTCTGATAAAGATAAGGCTCTTACTCTGTTAAATTCCTTGCCTGATAGCTATGATCATTTAACCACTACACTGTTATATGGTAAAAATGAGATAGAATATGCTAATGTTAGTAATGCTCTGGTGAATAATGAGTATCGAAAAAAGGATCAGCATGATCACCAGAATACTGCACCAGAAGCTTTAACTGTGTACAGAGGCAGGACGGACAACCGAGGAGCCGGAGAAAACAAGCGAGGTAAATCCCGTTCAAAGAGGGGATCATCAAAAACACGACTCTCAAGGGACGAGTGTGCCTATTGCCATGAGAAAGGGCACTGGAGGAAAAACTGTCCTAACATGAAGAAGTCGACTGTGAATGTAGCTCAAGAATCTGAGGGAGAAGAAGACTCTGCATTTACAATTTCCACAACAACACACTCTTCAAATCGATGGATTCTGGATTCCGGATGTTCCTACCACATGTGTCCGAACCGAGAGTGGTTCTCAAACTTCAAGGAGTTTGATGGAGGGATTGTCCTTATGGGCAATGACAATACTTGTCACACTAGAGGCATCGGAACGATCCGACTAAAAATGCATGACGGTAAAATCAGACAACTTATAGATGTAAGGTATGTCCCTGATCTCAAGAAGAACCTCATATCACTGGGGGTCTTAGACTCAAATGGTTACAAGATGACCATTCAGAATGGAGTCCTGAAGGTTGTACGTGGAGCATTCTTAGCAATGAAGGGTTCTATGAAGGGAAATCTGTATCTCCTTGATGGAGAAACTGTGACCGGCAGAGCAGCAGTCTCCCACAACAATGGAGGCGATGAATCTGACACTTCTCGACTTTGGCACATGCGCTTAGGGCATGTTGGAGAGAAGGCCTTGCAAAACCTGATAAAGCAAGGTGTACTGAAGAATGCCAAAACTGGAAAACTTGATTTCTGTGAGCATTGCGTCCTAGGCAAGCAAACAAGAGTCAAGTTTGGCACTGCAATTCATCGTACGAGAGCAACACTGGACTACATTCACACTGATGTCTGGGGGCCTTCCAAAAATGCTTCATTGGGAGGTAAACACTATTTTGTGACCTTTATTGATGATTACTCTAGATATGTCTGGGTTTATACTATGAAGCACAAAGATGAAGTTGTAGATATCTTCGTAAAATGGAAGAAGATGATCGAAACCCAGAGCGGGAGAAAGCTCAAGAGACTAAGATCTGACAACGGTGGAGAATACAAATCAGATCCACTGAAGGAAATCTGTCAGAATGATGGGATAATCCGACACTTCACTGTTCCTGGCACTCCCCAGCAGAATGGAGTTGCAGAAAGGATGAACCGAACTTTGGTTGATAAAGTTCGCTGCATGTTATCCCAGTCTACCTTGAGCAAAGCATTTTGGGCGGAGGCTTTATTGTATGCCTCCCACATTATCAACAGACTACCCTCCACTGCAATTGATGGGAAAACTCCCATAGAGGTGTGGTCCGGACATTCTGCCACTGATTATGATCGGCTTCGTATTTTCGGATGCCCAGCATATTTTCACGTAAGTGAATCAAAACTGGATCCTAGAGCCAAGAAAGCTGTCTTCTTGGGCTTTAGTGAAGGAGTAAAGGCATTCCGACTGTGGAACCCTGAGTCAAAGAAAGTCATCGTAAGCCGAGATGTTACCTTTGACGAATCTGTAATGCTGAAACTGTCAACTCCAGAGAATGAGAACCATGATTCTCTAAAGCAGGTGGAGTTTGAATCTGACGATGCTGGTCAAAATTCCGATGAATCTGAACCAGAATCTGATGACACCTTAACTGAAGTGGAGGAGTCATCACCAGAAATCTTTCAGCAACCTGAATCTATTGCCATCAGCAGACCGAAAAGACATATTCGAAAACCTGCTCGGTACACAGACATGGTGGCATTCGCCCTTCCAGTAATTGATGATGATGTCCCGATCAATTACAAAGAAGCTGTAAACAGCCCAGAGCATGCCCAGTGGAAGGAGGCGATGGATGAAGAGATGACATCACTTCATCAGAATCAGACTTGGAAGTTGGTTCCACTTCCAACACTCAAAAGAACAATTGGGTGCAAATGGGTCTTTGCCAAAAAGGAGGGTGCTACCGGCAAAGACAGCATCAGATACAAAGCCAGATTGGTAGCCAAAGGTTACGCTCAAAAGGAAGGAATAGACTACAATGAGGTATTTTCACCTGTTGTTAAGCATGCATCTATTCGGATATTATTGGCTTTAGTAGCACAGTATGACCTAGAGTTAGTTCAACTTGATGTAAAAACTGCATTCCTCCATGGTTCCTTAGAGGAGGAAATTTATATGACTCAACCAGATGGTTTTAGAGTCCCCGGTCGTGAAGATTGGGCATGTAAGTTGAATAGGTCTCTATATGGTCTGAAGCAGTCACCGCGACAGTGGTACAAGCGGTTTGACACCTTTATGTTGGATCAGAAGTACACACGCAGTCAATTTGATCACTGTGTTTATTTCCGGAAACTCCAAAATGAATCATTTATCTACTTGCTTTTATATGTTGATGATATGTTAATCGCATCTATAAGCAAGGTGGAGATCGACAGGCTGAAGGCTCAACTGAGCTCAGAGTTCGAGATGAAGGATCTTGGAGAAGCTAAGAAAATTCTTGGGATGGAAATCAGCAGAGATAGAAAAAATGGTGTGATCAAATTGACCCAGGCTCAGTATCTGAGCAAAGTACTTCAGAGATTTGGCATTAATGATAAGACCAAATCTGTAAGTACTCCTTTAGCGGCACATTTCAAACTCAGTGCATTGATGTCACCAAGAACAGATGGTGAGAAGAGACAGATGGATCATGTTCCATATGCCAATGCAGTAGGTGCCCTAATGTATGCAATGGTGTGTACGAGACCTGATATTTCACATGCTGTCAGTATGGTAAGCCGGTACATGCATAATCCTGGTAAAGGCCATTGGCAAGCTGTGAAATGGATTCTACGGTACATTCATGGTACTGTGGAAACAGGCTTAAAATTCGAGAGAAGTAAAACTATTGGCAAGCATCTTGTCGGATATGTGGATTCAGACTATGCTGGAGATCTTGATAAGCGTCGTTCAACTACTGGTTATGTGTTCACCATAGCAGGAGGACCAGTAAGTTGGAGATCAACTTTACAGTCAACGGTAGCTCTGTCTACAACAGAAGCAGAGTACATGGCTGTAACGGAAGCTTTCAAGGAAGCAATTTGGCTTCAAGGATTGATTGATGATTTCGGGATAGCACAGGAAAAGGTAGATGTTTTCTGCGATAGCCAGAGTGCCATTTGCCTAGCTAAGAACCAAGTTCATCACAGTCGGACCAAGCATATTGATGTTCGCTACCACTTTATCCGAGAAATAGTAGATGAAGGAAACATTCTACTACAGAAGATCGGGACTGCAGATAATCCTGCAGATATGCTAACAAAAATAGTTTCTGGGATCAAGTTTCAACATTGTTTGGACTTGATCAATATCTCTCGAGTTTAAAGCACCTGAAGGAGGAAGGAGGAAGCTCTGATCAGTGAATTCTCTCTGTGGATTCTCGCCAAGGTGGAGATTGTTGAAGATGGCTCAAAGATTAACCAAGGCCACCAACCAAGGTCAATAATGGAGGAGCCACCAACCAAGTTGGTGGATGGTAGACCAAGATAGTTGGTGGATGGTGGCTACTTTGTTTGCCACTAGCTAGGTGTTCCCACCATGATAGTTGGTGAATGGTGGCTACTTTGTTTGCCACTAGCTATGTGTTCACACCATGGATGGTGGCTATAAAAGGCCATGTAGAGTGAGAGAGAAAAAAAAAAGTGTGAGTTAAGAGTTTAAGAGTTGAAGCAAATACTCTGAGCTTATTAGAGTTTTCTGGTATTGTTGAGTTGTGAGTTCAGTGCTAGCATAGCACCTTGAATTGTGTATATGTTTGTACTCCATCTCCATTAATACAAAGCTTCAAGCTCCTCCTCCCGTGGATGTAAGCACACTTGCTGAACCACGTAAAATATCGGTGTTATTTCATTGTGTTTAAATCGGTTTTAGTAATCTCGATTTAGTTCCGCACAACAAGATATGAATCACTTTTCTCCAATTATTCCACATATTTTCCTTGCTAATCCAAACGTGCGGAATGCATCAGGTCAAAGACATCAAGTTTGGTTACCATTGTTAAAAGTCTCGCATTGCTTACCTCTTGTACTTGAGTATGAGTTGTATATCTTACTAAATTCTTCATCTTACAAGCTAGCTTCTGAAGTTGGGCTTGAATTTCTTTAACACAGTATTAGAGCTAGATTCCTTATCCATTCCGTTGGGTTACCTATTTTAGGCTTGTTTAGTCAGGTATTTATCGAAAGAGAGTTTTAAAAGTTCGACATTGCTTATCTCTTATATCTAAATGTAGTTTATATACCTTATTAGATTCTTCACCTTACAAATTAATTTTTGAGATTGGCTTTGAGTTACTTTAACAAGCATAATTGAATGATAGAAATTTTTGGTACTGTGTCTAGCTATTTTTGTATAGTTTTGAAAGTGCAAAATAATTTTTTTTTTCCCTTCCGAAAGAGTACTTTTAGAGGCTAGAGCTTATGATGAATCTTGATACAAAATAAACGAAGTATAATTAATCTGCAACACATACATTTTTTTGGCATTTTTAGAGAGATAGAATTATTGGTTTTCGGAATAAAAGACAGCTACATCCCCATTCTCATAACTATATAAAAGAATGCAATGCCAATGATGGATCACAAGCATAGGCAAATAAAGAAAATAGAGATAGTTTCATTGAATACTCATCAGCTACCTTAATTGATAAAACTAGTTTGTTAGGTTGTATCAAGAAATATATGGATCAAATTTTACTTTCATCCCTAACATTTTGAGGGGTGAAATTAAGAAACTGATCGTAATATATAGTAGCTAGATATTAATATTAGGAAAATGTTAAATTAATGTGTAAGTAAAATTAATATATTAAATGTAATTTTTTTTTAAATAATAAATAAATAATTATTAATTGGTGCTTACAAGCACGGTTAAGCGAACCCTTAATATTAAAGTTTGAGAGTGATCGAAGATTATACATCAAAAGAAGTATTTTCCTCCAAATTAATTTGTTTTTAATATGAACTAGTAAAATTCCCGCGCTACATTGCGGGGACTTCGGAAAAAACAATTTTTTTCTCTCTCTTAATTTTGGTAAATTAATAAAGATTTAATTAATTCATTGTTTTAAAAAATTAATAGTAAATGTATATATCCACCGTAGTTTGAGATTTGGGTTCAAATTTTTTTAACAAAAAATTAATTGATTGACAATATATTTATATTCGGTCAATTTTTTTAATTATTTGAAATTGTAAATTTTATTTATTATTATATTTTTATAATTATTTATAAAAGTATTATATTATATTCCTATATTATTTTTTATTAATGCTTCATTTATCTAATAAACTAAAAAACATTCTTAATGTTGATAATAAAAATGGAATTATTATTATTTTTATGATCATTTCAAATTAAATTTTTATTGGAATAAATTGTGAGAACTCTCCTTACACTTTAGTAAAGTTGACTATATTATTCTTGAACTTAATAAAATATTTTGAAAATTGTTATTACAAAATTCCCAAATAATTTTTATCATTGGAGAATTTTCAAATGATCATTTTTATTATTAACTCTATCTCTTTTACAATTTAAAGTAACATGTAAAATAAATAAAATATATGTAAATTAAAGTTAAAAAATATATATTTCTAATGAAGTGAAAATGTTTGCTAAAAAATGGAATGGAAATGAACAATTTATCTTTTCTATTGGACTTGTTTACTTAAAATGGGCTAAACCTTTATTATTTGATTTTTTTTCAGTCTCCTTTCATTTCATTTCAGTCTCCTTTCATTTCATTTTTTTTTTGTTTTATTAGCTTAAGCGACAATTTACCATCTTAATTGAAAATACCTAAGAAAACCATAAACTTTCAGTTCTCTCTCTAGCGGCCTCTTTTCCTCATTCTCTCTAAAATATGAAATCCTAAACTTAAGTACGATATTGTTTTTGAAAATTATTTTTTGGATTTTTTTTAAAAAAAGTATAATATTGTTTTTTCATATTTCAGGTTTTGTTTGTTCTTCTTTTGGGATACAGGATTTTTATGAAAAAAATTTAGAATTTTAAAAGAATTTTTTTGAAATAACTGGAATTTCTAGATTTTTTTGTTGTTATTTTCGATTTTTTTTTATTTTTCTTTATATAAAACATTGCTTTAATATTCAAGATGACAGCGGGTCAGATATCTGCATTTTTTGTACTATCTGAATCCGCAAAACTGTTTTAAAATCCAAATCCGCAAATTATCCGCATATTACTATCGGAATCCGAATTAAATAACATTATCCACCGGGATATCCGAACAAAAAATCCGAATTCAATAAATCATTTTTTTTTAAATAAAAATATAAAATCAAACAAAATTTATGCGTTTTACAAATAAGAGGATTCAGATATACGAATCCACTATCTGAATCCGCAGAAGTAATGCGGATTCGGATAATGGATATCCGAAGTTTCATATCCGCATCTGCTCCGAATTCGTTGCGGATAGTAATTATAATATCCGAATCCAATTTTTATCCAAATTCGCAAATTCGAATCCGCAAAAAACGGATCGAATATTCGCCGATATTCGAATTCGCATTTTAAATTGCCATCCCTATTTAATATATGGTAGAATTAGGTTTTTAAAAAATTCAAAACATTTAGAAAAAAAATTATGACGCAAAAATTGCAAGCGTGGCTAATGCAAAAAATGGTAAAGTTCATTGAGTCGCTTCTAAATTTTTAAAGTAGATTTAATGGGAAAAGGCTGTGTATTTAATGGGAAAAGGCGAAGAAGAAGAAGTTATTATTTTTTAAAAAATTTTAATTTACCAATAACCCATCTAATTAATTCATTTGAGAAAGATATAATTATAATTTCTCTTTATTAGGTAGATTTTTTTACCATATCAGTTATGATTGTTGTGCGGAAGCGAATTGATATTACTAAAACCGATTTAAACACACTGAAAAAACACCGATATTTTACGTGGTTCGGCAACTGTGCCTACGTCCACGGGAGGAGGAGCTTGAAGCTTTGTATTAATGGAGTTTAGAGTACAAACATATACAGAATTCAAGGTGCTACACAAGCACTGAACTCACAACCCAACACAATACCGAATTACTCTATAAACACAGAGTATTTGCTTCAACAATTTAGCTCTAACTTACTCAACTCTACTCTACTCTCTCATTTTCTCTCTTACTCTTATGGCTATTTATAGCCATAATATCAAGGTGTGAACATACATCAAGTGGCAGCCACCATAGCCACCTTCCACCACCTATCTTGGTGTGAACACATTGCAAGTGGTAGCCACCATAGCCACCATCCATTTGCAAGTGGTAGCTTCCATTATTGGTGGTGCAAGTGGTGCAAGTGGTAGCTCCATTATTGGTGCTAAGCCACCAAATGTGACTTTGAGCCATACCATATTCCAACAATCTCCACCTTGGCGAGAATCCACAGAGAGAATTCACAGATCAGAGCTTCCTCCTTTCTCCTTCAAATGTACACACCATTACTCACATATCAGGGCACCTACTGCATTGGCATGATTCATCAATGCACTGAGCCTGAGTCAATTTTTCTGTCTACTTCCCAGGAACTTTCTTAGCTTCTCCAAGATCATCTCGAACTCTGAGCTCAGTTGAGCCTTCAGCCTGTCGATCTCCACCTTGCCTTTTTCAGCAGATAGACAAATGATCCATCTTGAAGTTTCCGGAAATAAACACAGTGATCAAATTGACTGTGTGTGTACTTTTCATCCTGTCATGAAACAGTCCAACCGTTTGTACAGCTGTCACGGGATTGTTTCAGACCATACAGTGATCAGTTCAACTTGCTTTTGTAATCTTTGCGACCGGGGACTCCAGAACCATCTGGTTGAGTCATACAAATTTCCTCCTCTACGGAACCATGGAGGAATGCAGTTTTTACATCAAGTTGAACTATCTCTAGGTTATACAGTGCTACTAAAGCCAATAAGATCCGAATATAGATGCATGCTTAACAACAGGTGAAAATACCTCATTGTAGTCTATTCCTTCTTTTTGAGCCTAACCTTTGGCTACCAATCTGGCTTTGTATCTGATGCTGTCTTTGCCGGTAGCACCCTCCTTTTTGGCAAAGACCCATTTGCACCCAATTGATATCTTGAGTGTTGGAAGTGGAACCAACTTCCAAGTCTGATCGCCTCCTTCCATTGGGCATGCTCAGGGCTGTTTACAGCTTCTTTGTAATTGATCAGAACATCATCATCAATTACTGGAAGGGCGTATGCCACCACGTCTGTGTATCGAGCAGGTTTCCGAATATGTCTATTCGGTCTACTGGTGACAACTGATTCAAGTTGCTGAAAGATTTCCGGTGATGACTCCTCCACTTCAGTTAAGGTGTCATCAGATTCTGGTTCAGATTCATCTGAATTTTGACCAGCATCTTCTGATTCAAACTCCACCTGCTTTAGAGAATCTTGGTTCACATTCTCTGGAGTTGACAGTTTCAGCATTACAGATTCGTCAAAGGCAACATCTCGGCTTACGATGACTCTCTTTGACTCAGGGTTCCACAATCGGACTGCTTTTACTCCTTCACTAAAGCCCATGAAGACAGCTTTCTTGGCTCTAGGATCCAGTTTTGCATCCGTAACTACGAAGCCGATCATATTCAATGGCAGAATATCCGGACCACACCTCTATGGGAGTCTTCCCATCAATTGCGGTGGAGGGTAGTCAGTTGATAATATGGGAGGCGAACAATAAAGCCTCCGCCCAAAATGCTTTGCTCAAGCTCGACTGGGATAACATGCAGCGAACTTTATCAACCAAAGTTCGGTTCATCCTTTCTGCAACTCCATTCTGCTGGGGAGTGCCAGGAACAGTGAAGTGTCGAATTATCCCATCATTCTGTGAGAGGCTGCTGCTCTGCCTGTCACGGTTTCTCTGTCAAGGAGATACAAATTTCCCTTCATATAACCCTTCATTGCTAAGAATGCTCCACGCACAACTCTCAGGACTCCATTCTGAATGGTCACCTTGTAACCATTTGAGTCTAAGACCCCCAGTGATATGAGGTTCTTCTTGAGATCAGGGACATACCTTACGTCTGTAAGTTGTCTGATTGTACCTTCATGCATTTTCAGTCGGATCGTTCCGATGCCTCTAGTGTGACAAGTATTGTCATTGCCCATATGGACAATCCCTCCATCAAACTCCTTGAAGTTTGAGAACCACTCTAGGTTCGGACACATGTGGTAGGAACATCCGGAATCCAGAATCCATCGATTTGAAGAGTATGTTGTTGTGGAAATCGTAAATGCAGAGTCTTCCTCTCCCTCAGATTCTTGAGCTACACTCACAATCGACCTCTCCATGTTAGGACAGTTTCTCCTCCAGTGCCCTTTCTCATGGCAAAAGGCACACTCGTCCCTCGAGAGTCGTGTTCTTGATGATCCCCTCTTTGAGCGGGATCTCAATCGACCTCTCTGTCTGGACAGTCTTTCTTCCAGTGTCCAACACTGGGCACACTCGTCCCTTGCAGATTGTCGATGATACTTTTCTTAGACGGAATCTTCATCCATCTATCGGTCCTTCGCGGATTAACAAGATTCTTCTCCTGGATAGGATATCCACCGCCTACTGGACGGGATCTGGACATGATCTTCACCGTCTACTGGACTGGACTGGACAGGATCTTCACCTCCTACTGGACGGGATCTCCACCGTCTACTGGTCT
Source organism: Fremontodendron californicum (assembly GCA_030761205.1). Taxonomy (NCBI): domain Eukaryota; kingdom Viridiplantae; phylum Streptophyta; class Magnoliopsida; order Malvales; family Malvaceae; genus Fremontodendron; species Fremontodendron californicum. The sequence goes on along the minus strand of JAULJL010000025.1, from coordinate 5,258,651 downwards.
GGACGGGGTCTTCACCTCCTACTGGACGGGATCTCCACTGTCTACTGGTCCTTCGCGGACTCACAGGTCCAGTACTTCGCACTACCACATGCCAAAGTTACGTGGTGCCATCAAATTTCTCCACCTCGAACTTTGCAGTGGTCATCAAGTTCTTTCTGATATAAGAACTTGATCGTGCGCTGCTGGTTGTTTCATGTGTCTCTAATGATTCTGCCATGGTAATAAAACAAAATTACCAACTCAGAGTTTTTCCGTTACCTGTATGGAAAAACGGATGCCGCGGTTGAGTCCGGAATAGTCGAAATAGCCAGGAACGGGTCCAACTGTGTAAATTTTGGACACACGGTGAATATTCTGCGAATATTCTGCTACAAGTGGCTCGAAATGGACTCGGTTTAGCTCAACCGGCTCGGAAAAGTCTCGAAATAGTGTTCGGAAACGGCTCAAAAAATAGCCCGAAAAAGTTGGTCGGAGCTGCGGCGGCGCGTGGGGCGCGTACGGCGGCGCGTGCGGCGGCGCGTGGGCGCGTGAAGGCTACTGACTCACCGGCGCGTGGGGCGCGTGAGGCGCGTGAGGCCCACTCGTCTTCAACCTCTGGCTGGCGCGTGCGGCGCGTGTGGCGCGTGGGTTTCACGCGTCTTCAACCTCCAGAGGCGCGTGCGGCGCGTGGGCGCGTGAGCTCCTCTTCTGGCGACGCGTGGCGGCGCGTGCGGCGGCTTCTGGCGCTCCGGTTGATTCTGCTGCACTCCTCTCGACGACCTCTTCAACCTGGTATTTTTAAAACACAAATTGGAGCACTTTTGAAAAACGGACAGAATCGAACAAACTCGGTTTTACGTAAAAATTGGCTCTGATACCAATTTGTTGTGCGGAAGCGAATTGATATTACTAAAACCGATTTAAACACACTGAAAAAACACCGATATTTTACGTGGTTCGGCAACTGTGCCTACGTCCACGGGAGGAGGAGCTTGAAGCTTTGTATTAATGGAGTTTAGAGTACAAACATATACAGAATTCAAGGTGCTACACAAGCACTGAACTCACAACTCAATACAATACCGAATTACTCTATAAACACAGAGTATTTGCTTCAACAATTTAGCTCTAACTTACTCAACTCTACTCTACTCTCTCATTTTCTCTCTTACTCTTATGGCTATTTATAGCCATAATATCAAGGTGTGAACATACATCAAGTGGCAGCCACCATAGCCACCTTCCACCACCTATCTTGGTGTGAACACATTGCAAGTGGTAGCCACCATAGCCACCATCCATTTGCAAGTGGTAGCTTCCATTATTGGTGGTGCAAGTGGTAGCTCCATTATTGGTGCTAAGCCACCAAATGTGACTTTGAGCCATACCATATTCCAACAATGATCTCTCTTTATCAATTTATATAGTGTAATATTATTAAAAAGAATCATAACTGATGTAGTAAAAAAGACCTATTTAATAATTTTTTTAAAAATTCTTTTGATCTAAAGGTATAGATAAGATCAGATCTTATGAATAGTGTTTATTCATGCTTGCTAATTATCTATATCACAATTTATAATGATATTATTAATTAAATATCGTTGTTTGTATTTTTAATATATTGTATGATATAATCTTTGAACTCTTATATCAATTGTGATGTCTTAAATATAATTTGGCATTTTTATGTTTTTTCTTAAATATGAAGAAATTAATTATTTTAAGTAATTTGTAACATAATACTTGAAATCAATATCATGTATCAAATTGTTAACTTTTATCTTATCAACATGTGTTTGAACATTTGTTCCAATGATTATTTATAATCCATAACCTTTATCTCAAAAAGCATGATTGGAATTCCTTTTTTTTTAATTAAAAATATTTAAAAAATAAAATGATTCACTCACTTTATTTAAGAAGTAGATTTTTGTAAGACTACAGTTCGATCCAACATTTATAAAATTCTCCTTTTTTTTTTTTATCCCTTAAGATTCGACTTCTTTTATAAAATAAAACACGATTCAAATTTCTATTTTTTATATTAAAAAAATTGGCACCATTTTAAAATAAAAGTATAATTATTACAACTAATAAAAAATGGTTTTATATTTTCATTTGCTAATATTTTTTTTTCTCAAAATTTTCACAAACCAAACAAAGTCAAATTTTTTTTTGATCCTATAGACTAAAGACTGTTTGAGCTGGTGATAAATAACTTATTATTTTAAGACAAGTTTCCACGTGGCGTGCAGAGGAGTAAGATATCATCAATTCTGCTATAATACCATATTAAAGTTATGGTATTTTTTTCAAAGAGTGTATATTTGATGCATACATTTATAAAAGATTTTGTCAACTAGTGTTTTTATATTATTATTTTTTAAATTAATTAATATATTATTTATAATAAAAGTATTGTATTAAATATAAAAATGAATAATTTTATTCATTATTTTTAATGCATTGAATGAAGATATTAATATATATAGTAATCTTAAAGAGTGCCCTTAAGACACTCGTCAGTAAAATCCATTTATAAATTATCAATAAATTAGATGATGTCAACTCATTAAAAATAAAATGATTTGTATTTATTTTTAAAAAAATTTAATGAGATGATATTATCTAGTTCATTGATTGTGTATAAATATATAGACTATCAGTGTATCAAATATTAAAAAAAAAAATTAAATACAAATTGACGAAAATACAAGAAAAAACCAAAAAGATCCACATATAAAAAAAATAATAATAAAAAAAAAGTCCTATTAAAACGAAAAAAGAAAAGAAAGAAAAGGTAACGCTTATTTTCCTATTTGTTGCTGAGGTGTTGAAGGATTTTCATATTTTTCTCTCCCGCTCTCTTTAACAGTCACCTCTATTTCTTTCTCAGGTACTTTCTTGCATTTTCTTTTCTCATTCTTTTCTTTTCTTTAATCAAACACTGTTTACAGTAATTTGTTTCTTTAACACTATCCTTTAGTGTTTTCTTGTTTCATAATTTAATTTAAAGTTGGTGTCCTTTTGCTTCTCTTTAGGGTTTAAGGTCTGGTAATCACATTTTGAAACCCATATTTTTTTTAAAGCATTTTCGGCTTGTCTTCATCTTTTCTTTGTCTATCATGAACCCTTTTCTTTTTTGTCCTTTTTAAATGATCAAGATATGAGTCGAGAGTAATGAGGAGTTTACATAAACTAAGCATTCTTAGGTGTTTCTTTAATTCTATTATTCCAGGGCATATTCATTACTCAATGATTTGATGATAGGTCTCATTTGCTTCTTTAAATTCATATCTTTTGGGGTATAATTGTATAAAGAATCATTTTCATATAAAAAGAAATTTCTGGGTTTTGTTTATTAAACCTGGGATTTTCAGTTTCAGAATAAGATATTTTGATTGCTCTAATTAGTAGTTTCATGATATTTTAGGTTCATATAATAATAATAATAATAATAATAATAGATGTTGGATTTTAGCCGTTTTTAGTCAGAATTTGAGATAGTGAGAGAGGTGGGAGGACCACTGTTTCATATGATTAATGCTATTAATGGACATAAATTTGAGAGTTCTATCCATTTGGTAGTTCTATAATTAGTGTCAATATCTGTGGACATTGCAAACCTTTACATTGTAGGAGACCCTTGCCTTATTTTTTCTTTCATAGGGATCTTTATTTATTTGGAATTTGGCATTTCATTGCTTAGAAAAATGTCCTGTAGATGGGATCTTCCAAGACTTTGTCCTACATATTGAAAAGAGTTCTCAGGGGAAACTGTATTTGCAGGCACTCTTATCCTATAGTTGATGCTGGAAGTAGGAACATTCAATCTAGGTTGTGGAGTTTTATCTTATAAATCATGCGAGAGAGTCAGATGAATTTCGGGGAAGAATCTAAACATTGGGTTAAGAAAGGACCAATCTATAATTGTGTGGGAAGTGATGCAAGCTTGCTGGAAAAATCCTTGGATAAGCAGAATTTGTTCTCAGGTGAAGAGTTGTTAACCAACCCCTATGTTTCTTTCTCAACAAACATCAGTAGTGCTCATGGAATCAACAAGATTGATGAAGCACAAAAGATGAAATACAAGAACGATCATTTTACAACTCACAGCTCCAACTGCTTACATGCATATCCTGTTCCTACTGTTCATGTTCAGCAAAATGCCCAATGCAGAACAAAAGTTTGGATTCCAGCTCAAGGTGGATTCCAGACATATAACGGGATGAAGATACATAGGACGAGCCATGTGTTAGATAGGTCCTTTTGTGATTCTGTCTGCAGTCAACAGTTCTCTGGCTATCAAGTTCATCAGGGGTATAACCTCACAAAACACATTGCTTTTGAAGCAAAAGAAAAAAAATGGATTCCTGTTTGTAGGAAAGAGAGGATTGGCTTTGCTGGTTTCTGTAATGTCATTAATGATACCTTGCCCTTTCATGCTTCTGTATATAGTAAATCATTCTCTGGTTCTGGAGTTCATAAGGAGTATGATTTCAGGAAAAAGACTAATTCTGAAACAAAAGCAAAGAAGTGGGTTCCTGTTCAGACAGTGGAGAGAACTGGGTCTGCTGTTGTTTGCAATGTCTTTAGTGATACTTCGCCGTCTTCATGTGGAGAGATGAATGATAGAAATTCAAACGGAAAAGGAATTCTTACTTGTGGATCTGCTATTTCTATTGATTCCAAAGGCATGGAGCATATAGCCCTGCCAACACGCGAAATGACTTCTTATGCAAAGGCAGCCCCAAAATTTGAAAATGAGATAGTTCATGCTTCTGGAAGCACCAATGGAAGCATGATAGAAGAACCAAAAGGCACCTCTCAGTCAATTATTGGCTCACAAGTGACAGCTGAAACTTTGAATGCTGCTTACTTACTGCAATTAGAATCAGAGAGAGCTCAGTTTGAATCGGGCCAACCTCTTGTGGAGTTCGAAAGATTCATCCATTCTGCTTCTCCAGTTATTTCTTTTTCACATAAATGTGCTCCATGTGCAGTTTGCTCGGTTAGTCAGCTGTCCTCTAGTTTCCTCTGTAAACACCAGAAGGCTAATATATCACTTCGTGCTCTTTGGAACTGGTATCAGAAGCCTGGAAATTATGGATTGGAAATCAAGGCAGTAGATTATAAGAACCAAAAGGGAATCCTAACTGAAATGACACCATTTCATGCTCATTTTATTCCCTTCCTATCTGCTGTTCAATTGTTTGCCTATGTAAGGCCAGAGAAACAAGAAGTTGAATTGAATTCCTCTCCAGAAGCAATTCAACCCGGTCATTTTTCGATGGGAAATAAAACATCAGAGATAAATCTTGATTCTATTGAGGACGTTTGCATCTCAAATAATTCATCATCATGTAAAAGAGGAGACTCTCAAGGCTTCCTTTCTTCAATTAACTGCCCGGGTGATTCTGAACTAATATTTGAATTTTTTGAATCCGAGCTGCCTCATCAGCGGAAACCTCTTCATATTAAGTAAGCTTTTGCCTCACAGATCTAAATTTTACATTATTGATGTTGTAGCAACTTGAGAGTCATTTATTGGTTGTTTCATGCAAAAGAAGTTAGCAGTTGTATGCTATGTGGATTATTCAGGAATATAACTAAGTTCTCAGTGTATTTTGGTCATATTATATGTCATTGCACCAGAAGCTGCAGTACAATTCTATAAAGGCATTGAAGAAGATCTGGTCTCTTAACTTTCTAATCAATGCCAATGTGCTTGACTCAAGCCTGCATTACTGCTTGTTGATAAGTATTTTTCCTGATGCTCTAGAAGCAGCGCTAAATGGCTTATGTATGTGTTACTGCTAATCTCAATTGCCTTCTCATTCCTATTGAACTCAGTTCTATCTGAAAACCATCTCTTCATTTTTTCCATTTTATCATAAATAATAATCTTCTGACTTCTTTAACCATTGGTTAATCCTCAGACCCATGTCCTTAGTCTTCCTTCTTTTTTTTTATCTTATTCCTCTTACCTAGGTTTTGTAATCAGGCTTCCTCTTGCTTTCTTCACACATTTTCACACACTGCTTGCTTTAGGTACCACAATGAAGAGTTCATTTACCTTAATGCACTTTAAAAATCTAGGAAAATATGTTACTGTCTTGGAGCATGCTTTCTTTATCTAGCAGGCAGCCTATTCATGTGATAAGAAGGCGAAGCACAGGTCTTATGTAACTTGAGAGCAGCATAAGCAAAATAAAAAGACTGTAAAAAGGCTAGGTTGAGAAATGGAGAAAGAAAGACATGATGCATACTGCAGATGTTGTTTGTTTGATGAATTGACTTTTGTTATCTTCTGGTTTTTTTAGTTTATCTCCTTTTTTGCACATCTCAAGCAGTCAAACTTTAAATTCTCTGCTATTTTTGTTAATCTGTATATGGATCATTTTGACCCACAAATACTTGATAAGATCTACTGGTTAACGACTTAGAAATTGCAGAATTGCTGAACTCATTAAAGCTGGAAATTCCAATCTAGTATTTGGTGACCCATCAAAACTAGAGTCTTTGGATTTGCATGATCTACACCCTGCATCTTGGTAAGAGCCAGTATTGGCTGTCAATATTTGACTAATCTGTTTTTAGTTGGGGACTAATATACTAAAACCTAGATAAATTGCTTGCTTTCAGGTATTCAGTGGCCTGGTATCCTATATATCGAATCCCAGAAGGGAATTTCCATGCATCATTCTTGACTTACCATTCACTGGGACATTTGGTACAGAGATGTGTTCCTACTGAGTCTCTTCAAAATAATGCTACTTGTATTGTTGCCCCTGTACTAGGATTGGAAAGCTACAACACACAGGTAAAATTGTTCTTTTATCTTGATGGAAATTTCTTCAGGATTTATACTTTCGCATTGTTGAAACAGGAATTGCTGCAAAAGATGGAAAATGGGAATTTAATTATGAAGATAGTTGTGTGCTCATAATGCTATGTTTTTTCTTTATTTTTCTCTTTCGTTCTTTTATATATGAGAATATTTTAGCAGATTATGAAGTGCTATGCATTGGCCGGTAATATTACTTCCTGATATAGTCATAAAATTCGAATTTGGATTCAAGAATATTCTGAAGATTACTGATATGAAATTCTTGTACTGAAACATTGTCAGTGGATTTCTGCCATGCAAGGGCTGAAGGTTTAGGTTGCAAATATGCTGACTAATGATTTCTGTTGATGCTAGACAAATATAGTGATTAAAATTTTAATTGTATAATATGTCAAGTATATTTCTCTCTGCTTGTTATATTTTTTTTCCTATTTTTTAGGCTTTGTGTGGTTTTTCACTAGGAAAAATCTTTATGATTCATTTTTGAGAGCCATGGATACAGTGTTTATGCTCATGTTTACAGGGTGAATGCTGGTTTGATCTGAGAATACCCGTCAAAACTTCTTTGGAAGAATTTCCACAATGTAAGAATTTTGAAATTCTTGTGAAGCGACTCAGAACATTGCAAGAAAATGCCTTTCGTTTTGCCAGAGGTTGCGTTTGCAAAAACAATGTTAAGGTTTTTAATCAGCAGTCAGATTATGAATTCTTTATTTCCAGGAAACACTGAGGTTGCCCCCCCTTCTATTTTCTCCGAAAAGGCCATTTCACCAAGCTGTTGCAGATTTAGGATTGTTAAGCTTTTCTATGTCGTAGCAAACAGAATGATCTCTTGAATGAGTTGCTTCAGTTTTAGATTTGCCGAATTTGTTACTAATTGCATCAAAGTTCTCTCTGATATAACTTCTTTATGGTGATGTAAATATAAAGAATCTCACAAAGTTTGTGTTGGGAAAAATAAAACCTGGTTACCCAAAAGCAAGCATTCACCCATAACAAGCATTCGAATAAGAAAAGAAAAAGACACAATATTTTTTTACGTGGTTCGACCCTTCTTGGCCTACATCCACGATCCCATAAGGATAACATCACTACAACAAGTAGAACCCTCATACAAGTAGCTTTTGCACGGATAAAACTACAAACCCTCTTACAAGTAGCTTTTGAATGGATTAAGCTACAAACCCTCAAATTAACATACTTGTAACTTTTGCACGGATTAAGTTACAAACCCTCATACAAGTAGCTTTTGCACGGATAAAACTACAAACCCTCATACAAGTAGCTTTTGCACGGATAAAACTACAAACCCTCATACAAGTAGCTTTTGCATGGATAAAACTACAAACCCTCTTACAAGTAGCTTTTGAATGGATTAAGCTACAAACCCTCAAATTAAAACACTATGACTCACCACCGGATAATCCTAATACAAGAGTATAGACTATCTCTCACAAAGGGTGGTGGGTGAGTTTAACCAAAGCCTAAGCTCTCTACTTATAAGGTGAAAGCCCCCTTGGCTTAACATAAGCAAGCTATGTGGGATTGGGACTTGACTCAAAAATATTCAACATATCCTCCCTTGAGTCAAAGTCCCAATAACCACTTGGCAGGAACTCGACAACTTTTCTTCCTCGAACAAAGCTTCTCTCCTTACTCGAACCAAAAAACTCTTGGCAGCTGGCAGCATCTCTCTTTGCTCGAACCAAAAGCTTTTAGGCAACTCCTCCCTCGAACCATAAGCTCTGATACCAGTTGTTGGGAAAAATAAAACCTGGTTACCCAAAAGCAAGCATTCACCCATAACAAGCATTCGAATAAGAAAAGAAAAAGACACAATATTTTTTTACGTGGTTCGACCCTTCTTGGCCTACATCCACGATCCCATAAGGATAACATCACTACAACAAGTAGAACCCTCATACAAGTAGCTTTTGCACGGATAAAACTACAAACCCTCTTACAAGTAGCTTTTGAATGGATTAAGCTACAAACCCTCTTACAAGTAGCTTTTGAATGGATTAAGCTACAAACCCTCAAATTAACATACTTGTAACTTTTGCACGGATTAAGTTACAAACCCTCATACAAGTAGCTTTTGCACGGATAAAACTACAAACCCTCATACAAGTAGCTTTTGCACGGATAAAACTACAAACCCTCATACAAGTAGCTTTTGCATGGATAAAACTACAAACCCTCTTACAAGTAGCTTTTGAATGGATTAAGCTACAAACCCTCAAATTAAAACACTATGACTCACCACCGGATAATCCTAATACAAGAGTATAGACTATCTCTCACAAAGGGTGGTGGGTGAGTTTAACCAAAGCCTAAGCTCTCTACTTATAAGGTGAAAGCCCCCTTGGCTTAACATAAGCAAGCTATGTGGGATTGGGACTTGACTCAAAAATATTCAACAGTTTGTGGTTGTAGTTTCCTTTTCCTAGGGTGTTCTTGTGTGTGTACATTCAATTACAGCATTCATTTCATTTTTAGAAAACGACCTTGGAACCATCTCCCTCCTAAATGTTTGCTTTGTTTGATCTAGAATTATGACAATGGCTACTGTGCTCTTTAATCTGTAATACCAATATATATATATATATATATATATATATATATATATATATATATATATATTAGTAGGAAGCTTTTGCTTTGTTGCTTATCCTCTCAATTGCATTCCTATCAGACGAATTAAAACTAGAAAAAATTATGATGAAAGACTTATCATAACTTTGTCTTTAGGATTTAAATAGCAGTCACTATGCGATGTTACGATTGTTATTTTGCGGTTTTGACTTTTTTCGCTGTTGATATTCACCATAATTGATCATAATAACATTCGTTACGTCCGCAACCATAATAAATGTGACGCAATCGAAAACACGTCTGGCGATCAAAATTTAAATCGTTGTCTGTCTTAAATGAATTTTCTCTGCCACTTATAAGGTGTTAGATGGAAAGGGTAAAAAGGATGAAAATAGGGTCGATTTCTCCCAGCATCCAACAAGTGAACAAATAGACAACTTAAATGCAGTACAGTGAAGAAACATTCACGTCAAGTGAAACTGAAAAGTGAACCACTTTGGTCCCAGCATTTGAATCATTATAATAGCACCTCTGATTCTTAAATCCCCTAGTTTGATGCATTATTTTGCAAAATGAGTCAAGGCTAAAGCTCACCCTATGGAAATGGATCCTAGAAATATAGATAATGTAAACAAGCTTAGCAAGTACAGGATAGTCATAACTAGTCACAGTATCTGAAACCACGAGGCATCTGCTAACTTATGAGCGGATCATAATCCCAGCAAGAAATCAAGAAACTAGTAAGAATGATTTGGACATTAAAGGCCAAAAAATGGTAAAAAGAAAGCATAAGCTATATATTCATTGCCAAATTTAAACATCCTGAACGTGTTTTTAGTTTTTTCTTTCCATGCTTCATGAACTCATTCAGGATGAAATGCTCTTTAACTGGAGAAGCAGCAGCTAAAGCGATGCATTTGCCTTTGTACTAAAGCTTAAGGGTGAGTCAGTGAAGAAAAATCTGTCCTCCTGGCCATTAATAAATGCTTGTAGAAATGGTGGAATAGGGGCAGGCTTACATCCAAAACCCACTCAAGGATCTGAGATGGCCTCTGAGTTTTATCATCCTGGATGCACCAGCAAGCCACTTTACAAATTCTATAAAGCTCTTCTAAATTGGCATTTCCATTGAGTCTGCTTTGAGGACATCAGCGCCTTCAGTCACTTGTCTAGCAGCCCAAGTTGGAAAGAATGTACCCTTCTTCATCATTGGTGTAACATAAGGGAAGAGGAAGTCACTTATCAAAAATTTTAATGAATTTGATTTTTTGATTGACTTATATAAACTTGTTGATTTACATGGGTATTTATATTACTGAAAAGATGAATCTATATTTTAAAATATTACTTTTTATTCATTTTCAATTTTTTTTTTCTTTTACTTAGGTCGACTGGTCGGGCTTTGGACATTAAAATTAAATTCAAAAGATCAAGATAGCTTGACTTATTCCATGGACGGATCCACTTACAACCTGTAATATTATCAAATTTTAATTTTAATTTTTTATTACATAATAAAAAGTAGTATTATTACATTTTAGTCTTTATCTATATATTTTTACTTACATTTAGTTGTTATTATATATATATATATATATATATATATTTTGGATAGTTTGAGAGACGAGGGAATTCGATCCCTGCTCTTTTTACTTACATTTAGTTGTTATTATATTATATTACTTGATTTGGTTGTAAATAAATCAAGCTACTCATGACTCGTGAGCTTGGTTTTGTTATGACAATAACTATGTAATTATAAAGTTTACATCTTTATATTTTCCAATTAATTAGGATTTTACTATCTTTTATATTAAATTACTTGATTTTATTAAATATATTACAATGGGTGATAAGAAAATGATGTATTTTTCATTTTATATTTTTTTTCTTTTTAAATCACATATTATAATTCTTATCAGGTTACTAAATTTTTTAAATGATTCGATACTATATATTGTAATTTCATTTACCTTCGAGGTTTAAGATTTTACTACTTTTTTATATTAAATTATTTGATTTTGTTATGATTTTAAATATATTATAATAGGTGATAACAAAATTATGTAATTTTTATTGTACATAATTTTATAAATTATAAATTATTCTTATCATATTACTAAATTACTTGAATGATTAGATAATATATGTTGTAATTTCATTTACCTTTTGATTTAGGATTTTATTACTTTTTTTTATTAAATTACTTAATTTTATTATGATTTTATTAAATATATTACAATAGGTGATAAAAAAAATTATGTAATTTTCGAGTTAGGATTTCCTCCATTATTTTTCTATCCATTACTATCCACTATAACTTTAATCATTATTTATAATTATAAATATGATTTTCATAATTTATAGGTGGGTCCAATACATATGAATGATGCTAATGAGATTATTGAAAAGTAATTGAAAAAAATATATAATAGAAGGAAGTCCAAACTATAATTTTCATTTTTATATCTTTACTTTTTTGAATTACATATTATTTTTACCAAATTACTAAATTTTTTAAATATTTTGACAATATATCTTATAAATTGAAAATCATGTATATATATTATGGTATGAGTGTCATATAAACTCCCCGTTAAATCTAAGAGTTCTCAGTAACCGACGTGTCTTTATTTGTCCACTTGTCAAATCCTAATTAACATAAAAATTCCACGACAACCTCTTCCTGTCGTATCAGATTTTTCCTGCCATATGTTCTTTATTTATTGACCGGTGTGATTTTAGGGTAAACAATAAAAAATGCACTTATCCAAAATAAATAAATTTTAAAAAGAAAAAAAAGCTATTCAATATTATAGGACATAAAAAAAAAAAAAACACAATTGAATAAATGGCCTTCAATTTTCGCATGGCATTAATTGTGCATTGACATTTGACAAGATAGCCTTATCTTTTCCATTCCCCAAGCTTCATAATCCTGTAACTTCCGTATACCAATAGACAAATTGCCAAAATCAGTGGAAAACCATAATTTTTACGTTTGGATCTAAATAAAGAGATTAAATTATAAAGTTTTGAAATCAAAATAGATTTTTATCATTTTTTTTTGAATTAAATAATATTTAAATGTGAAGATAATTTTAAGGAGTAAGGAGAATTTTTTATCTCAATCGAGCCTCAGTTATTGTTTGGATCAGAAAGCAATTTCAGTGAAAAACAATGCCCTCTTATTAGAGGGCATTTTTCAGTTTTATCCTTTATTAAAATATATCATTTAATTTTTATTTATTTTTAGCATGATTTTTATATTATATAAAAAATAAAAATACATTATATAAAAAATTAAAAGATATAAATATCTTTATTTATAATTTATTTAGTTTTTTAGTTAATTTTTTAATTGAGTTGGTGTCATTAACTCGTGACACTAACTAAATCAAGAGCATTAATAATAGTATAGAATTTGACTTATAATTTATTATTCATGACACTAACTCAATCAGGAACATTAATAATAGTATAGATTTTAAAAGTTTTACTATTAATTAATTAGTTACAAGCCTACAACAATCATATTAATAGTCATACTACTAATTTTATATAAAATAATAAAATAAAATAAAAATCAATAACTCAATTAGTATGAGATCCAAAATATGATACTTATATAGTTAAATTATTAATTGTTTGTTTTTCTTTCATATCTAGACTTAATTAGTTTATTCATATTCCGTATTCTTTTAGTATTAACAATTTTTTTTTTAGGTAATTATTTTTTCTTTAATCACAACCTAATTAATTAATAAGATCATGATATTATCTTATATATCATGTGTCATATAATCGTATCGTGTTTAAAATTATCATGTCTACAAATCATTATATCATTTTATTTTCATTAATCATTAATCATTACTATTTAATATTTATTATTTAAATGATAAATTATTAAAATATATACTATATATGATAAGTGCTTAATTTCATACATTTTTTTATTTAATTTCCTTATACTTTGAGCTTTGATTCTTAAGTTTCTTGGCATTTTACTAAGTTTTTATGTTTTGTAGGTATTTTGGAAGAGATGAAGTCAAAATATGTAAATTAGGATGTTAAAGAGCTTACAAATTCACAATCACATGATAGAAGAAAACTTGGGAGTAAAAAAGATCAAATTGTTGGTGCAAAGCAAGAAGGGAGATTTGACATTCGGAGCTTGTTGCTAAGAAAACATGATATTAGAGTCTTTATTCAAAGAAATGTCCTTCTTGACTTTTGAAGTTGACTTGAATATCTTTCCAACAGTATATCATGCGCCAAATCGGATAAGAAATGTTCATCCAAATCGACGTTGAAATATCTCCTTAAACAACCCTAGTGGCAGAAAAATAGTAGCCACAAATCCCTCTTTAAAATCCTGAGAGCCCTAGCCGCAAATCACCTTTTGGAAGCCCTAGTTGCTGCCTATAAATAGAGAATGAGGGGGAGAGCCACAACACACATTGTACATATTATAGTAGTTAGATTTTATTGTTTTCTTAGAGAGTTTGAGAGAGCAAGAGGCTGAATAATACAATATTCTTCTTCTTCTCCATTCTTTTATTTTCTTTTTAGTTTCATGTTTATGTTATCAATGCCTATGCTAGGCTAAATTCTTCTTTGATTAAGGGTTATTTCAAAGCCCTAGACATGTTTGTCATTGATTTTCAGATTTTATCTATCATTAGTTTTCTATCAAAGTTGTTATGTTCTTCTATAAGAATTGCTCATGATGTTGTCTTGATTTGTTTAGGTACGCAACTAGATAGATATTGATAATTATCTAATGTTATTTTAGGAGACTTGATCTGTAATTGTTTTGATTTCCTATTCATAAGTAGCAATTTGTGATTAATGATTATGTTGGATTTTCAGGATTTGCAATGTGGAATATAACCTAAGTTAAACAATCTGAGCTTATGTGTTTGTTGCTTAGATCAACCTATCTTTCTCATCATAAAACTGTTATTACATTAAATCTAGAGAGCTTATTCTAGGTTGTCTAATAGTTAGAGATTAAATAGAGAGCTTGCTCTATTTAACGACGAACTAAGAAAGGATTGGGGTAACACAGGGTATTGTTATCTACGGTTGATAGTTTTGATAATTAATTGATGTTGATAAATATGATATTGATTCTTAATAATATCTAGTGGTGGTGAATGACCTCTTAACCATAATTTTCTCATATTTGATTTCTTTTTACTTACTTGCATCTTACTTTTCTTGTTTGCTTACTTTTAAAACTACTTTAAAACCCCCTTTACTTTTATTTTCTTTAAACTTAAATTATAAAGTAGTAACTTCTAAATTGAAACTCAATCCCTGAGGACTCGACCCTTGCTCACTATTATACCTAACAATTAATCTTTTTAGTGTAAGGATTAAATAAGATATACTCTTTTGGGTGCATCAAATTTTTGGCATCATTGCCGGAGATTGCTTTATTTAGTTTATTTGTTACTTGGTTTATTCTTATTTTTAGTTCTAATTAATTTTCTTTTTGTATATATAGGCTTTCTTTTCTACCCAATCAAAGACAGATGGCATGGGCTACATCAAACATTCAAAACCAACTAGTCAACCTCACATCCATAGTTCAATAATTGGCCATGGGTAATGTTCAACAATCAAGGAAAAGTGGAGTGTTCTTTATGATGGATCATCTAACTAATTTGTGCCCATACTTCCAAGAAAATAATTGTGAACAATCCTATGATTTAAAAGAATTTCAAAGCCAACAAGGGTTCCAAGAACAACAGTATGATCCTTACTCAAACACTTGCAAGGCGGGATGGTGGGATCATACTAATTATGGCTACTCGAAAAATTATCAAGAAGTAGATCTTTATGGCAATTACACTCATCAATTTGTCTTCAATCATCTATGGGATCAACAATAAGATCTTTTTGAGCCACCACCTCAAAACTCAGGTAATTCTTAGAAGAAATTGTCAATTCTCTTGTTATTAATACTTTGTAACTTGAACAGGAAACAAGGGAAACAAAGGCAAATATCCAGAGTTTGGAAATGCAAATGAGCCAATTGGCTATTAATATGGTGGAATTAGTAGCACAAATATCTCAAGCACTCCGTTCCCGATCGATGATTAACCTCAAGAAGAATACTACTATTGTGACCTTGAAGAATGAGGAACAAGTTAAGGATTAGACAAAACCAAAGATGGATTCACTTCTTGAGGATAATGAAGCCACCATTCAAATTAAGAGTATTTCAGTATCTCAGGTAACTTTTAAGGTTTCTATTTATACTAATGTTTCTTCTCCACCTTTTCCTAGCAGATTTGCAAAGTCCAAGAAAGAGGAACATGAACAACAAATGCTGGAAACCTTAAACAGCTTGCTTGTGGATGCTATTAAGCAAGTACCAAGAGATGCACCATTCATTGACGAGCAATACACCGCTGAGAGCAAATTAAAGTGTGATGACATAATAATTGTGGTGGAGAATGCATATGCTGTTGTGCAAAGAAAGCTTTCTACCAAACGCACAGATCCTGGAAGTCTCATGCTTAAACCCGAAAATCCCAAAAAGCCAAGAAGGGGTATTGGTTAGGTTGGACACATTAAATCAAATGCTAATTAGGAGCCAACCCAATTGATGAAAGTTTAGCCAACATGCCATATCAGATTTGCTTTTTCTTCCTTTCTCTCTTTGTTTTGTTATTATTTTTTTAGGTTTATTTAAGTTTCATTAGTTTTTTTTTTTTTTTTTGAGTTTTAAATATCTTTGTTTGTTTGTGTTTTAGTAAGTCAGGCTGAGGACACTAAACCAAGCGCTTAGAAGGAGGCAACCCAATGGATGGAGAGTACACATTATAATCAGATTTTCTATTTCTTACTCTCCATCCTTCTATCTTTTATAGTTTTCTTTAGTTATTTTTCTTGTTTTTTTTAGTTCTTTTCTCTTACACATGATTCTTTCATTTGGCTTAACAGTATTACATTGAGGACAATGTAAGAATTAAGTGTGGGGGAAGAATTTAGGATTTCTTTTAAGTTAGATGGTTATTTTGAGTCTTTTAATTTTCTTTTAGTGTGTTTTAGCTACTTTCAATACTATGATGAGATATGAATTGCATAGGTCTAACACTAGTTTATTAGTAAGAAGATTTTTCATGAGAATTAAGCATGATATCAATTTTTTTTATGAGCCAATGTTAATATGATATGTTGATTGGGAAAGAAGTATGTTTAGACTTAATATTGACTTGTATAATCATCCTTGTGAGTTTGAGCCTATATGATTGATGCATTATACATATCAATCTAATTTCTTTCTTGAGTGCTCTTATGATAACATATTTTTCTAGAACTTGCTTTAAACCGTTTGAGACTATATTGATACATGTGACAACATGGATAAGATAGAGGTATTAGGATTGACCACCAAGGCCAAATCAACCATCCCCTATTGATGTTCCAAGAGAACATCCCCCTTAGTGAGCCAATTTGAGCCTACATTGAATAAGCTATTTCATTGATAACCACATCTTTTACCTAGCTTAAATGTATTTATATCCTTACCCTTGTTCTAAAAATGGATTACATGTTTTGAGACATATTGCATAAACAAGGGATACTTATTGAAAATTTGGGTTAGAACAAGAAATAAGTGTAGGGTAGGAGAAAGGCAAATGTCAAGAAAAAAAAAGGGGAACATTGTCAAATACTTTCCCATATTGAAGAAAAAAAAATGAATCATCTCTTGAACTTTTGGTTAAAGAAAAAGACAAAGTTGGTTAGAATGAAGTAAGGCTCAACATGAATATTTAGCCTATGTTATTATGTGCTTCTAAAGAATATTGAGAAAGTTTTATTTGCATAAATCTGATTATGTCTCTAAATTCTATGAAGTCTTAGGAACCTTTGTAATATCCTTTATCTTTTATTTTTTAACCACATTAAAACCCCTTGGCCCCATTCCAACCTTGAATAAAGACCTCTTGATTCATGAAGTTGCATGATCTAAATAGTGGAGAATAAGTGGACAAGCAAGCATATGGTAGAGTTATTTTCATAAGATTGATTGAGTGTAAACACTTTACCACTGCTTTAAAGAGTGAAAGTCATGAGGTCCCATGTGAGAAGTTGAGATTAAGTTTGAATATGCACTATTTTGATTGAGATATGTTATGTTAATATTGGCTTAACTCAAACCATTTACTATCAAGCATGATTCTTTGAAACTCTTTAAGCTATTGATTAGTTTATAAGACTTGTCCAATGATTGTCTCTAAATTATATTAAAAGTAGATTAGATTAGGTTTTCTTACCTTGTTTCTATTTTGTTTGCTCGAGGACTAGCAAAAGATTAAGTGTGGGGGAGTTTGATAAGTGCTTAATTTCATACATTTTCCTATTTAATTTTCTTATACTTTGTGCTTTGATTCGTAAGTTCCTTGACATTTTACTAGGTTTTTATGCTTTGTAGGTATTTTGGAAGAGATAAAGTCAAAATATGTCAATTATGATGTTAAAGAGCTTACAAAATCACAATCACAAGATGGAAGAAGACTTGGGAGTCAAAAAGATCAAATTCTTGGTGCAAAGCAAGAAGGCAGATTTGACCTCCGAAGCTTGTTGCTAAGAAAACATGATGTAGATTCTTTATTCAAAGAAATGCTCCTTCTTGACTTTTGAAGCTGACTTGAATATCTTTCCAACAGTATATCATGCACCCAAATCGGATAAGAAATGGTCATCCAAATCGGCGCTAGAATATCTCTCTAAACAACCCTAACGGCAGAAAAACCCTAGCCGCAAATCCCTCTTTAAAACCCTGAGAGCCCTAGCTCAAATCACCTTTTGGAAGCCCTAGTTGCTGCCTATAAATAGATGATGAGGGGGAGAGCCACAACACACATTGTACATATTATAGTAGTTATATTTTATTATTTTCTTAGAGAGTTTGAGAGAGTAAGAGGTTGAATAATTCAATATTCTTCTTCTTCTCTATTTTTTTTTATTTTCTTTTTAGTTTCATGTTTATGTTATCAATGGCTATGTTAGGCTAAATTCTTCTTTGGTTAAGGGTGATTTCAAAACCCTAAACATGTTTTGTAATTGATTTTTCAGATTTTATTTATCATTATTTTTCTATCAAAGTTGCTTATGTTCTTCTATAAGAATTGCTCATGATGTTGTCTTGATTTGTTTAGGTGAGCAACTAGATAGATCTTGATAATTATCTAATGCTAGTTTAGGAGAATTGATCCGTAATTGTCTTGATTTCTTATTCATAAGTAGCAATTTGTGATTAATGATTATGTTGGGTTTTCAGGAATTGTAATGTGGAACATAACCTAAGTTAAACAATCCGAGCTTATATGTTTGTTGCTTAGATCAACCTATCTTTCTCATCAAAAAACTGCTATTACATTAAATCTAAAGAGCTTATTCTAGGTTGTCTAATAGTTAGAGATTAAATAAAGAGCTTGTTCTATTTAACGACGAACTAAAGAATGATTGGGGTAACACAGTGTGTTGTTATCTACGGTTGATAGTTTTGATAATTAATTGATATTGATAAATCTGATATTGATTCTTAATAATGTCTAGTGGTGGCGAACGACCTCTTAACCATACTTTTCTCATAATTGATTTCTTCTTACTTACTTGCATCTTACTTTTCATGTTTGCTTACTTTTAAAACTACTTCAAAACCCCCTTTACTTTTATTTTCATTGAACTTAAGTTATAAATTTATATTTCAACGTTTAAATTATTTAATAATAATTAAATTTAATAAAAATAAAAATGATTAAAATTCAAACCTAAAAAAGGTCTAATCCAAAAAAACTTGAACCAAAAAAATCCGAATTCAAAAAGATTCAAACCCGAAAAAATTCAAATCCGATATAACCTTAATCCAAAATAATTCAATTCAAATCTGTTCAATTATCACTTTTATTATTTTCTATCCACACCGTATAATTAAAAATAAAATAGCCCTTTTCTTGAAACACTTGGATACATAAAACCAGTGTGATATTGGAAACAAATTTCAGATACGTTCAGGCAGCGTCAAAGGGGCAAGTATAAGTAGTTAGTAATAAAGTTTGAAAGGTTTTGTCTTGTGCTTTGAAATAGACAGAGGAATACATTAACAAGTGTACAGCTAGCTTACGATTACTACCCTGATAAAAAGCCCCCATTCTGCGACAGATGTCCAACAATAGCCCGCTCATGTCCTGTCCTGTCCCCGTCTTCTAACTTCAAACCATTACTCAATCGCCAACACAGACCCTATTTAGTTTTTTCTTTTTTTGGATTTTTATGGACTTAATATCGGTCCCTTAATTTCTCTTTTGGTCATTTTCTCGAACAGTTTCACTCAAACGCTGGCAATCCACACAAAAAAAAAAAACACTACTATTAGTACAAGACAAGATTTGTAATCTGTATGCACTCTTCACCTGTCTGTATGGACTTCTATTGTCAAGAACTTGATATTGACTTCATAAACACTAGCTTTTTTTATATCACCATTCATATAAACTTTCAACTAGTATATAACAATGACTTTTCAAGATGATATAAAAAGTTTTATAATTTATCAGCCAAAATAGCATATATTGAGCTGTCAAATATATATATATATATATATATATATATATGCACGCAAACATGCACCAAACGGCTGACATTTTTCCGTTATCATAAATAAATGAAATGAAAATTGATGTCATTTTCGATCCTACTTGATAAAAAAAAATAATAATGATTGATATTCGTAATAATATGTGTTATATATATATATATATATATTTTTTTTTTTTATCAAACGGAATGTAAATGAACGAGGTAAAAATATATTTTTAATTTTTGTTTCTTAACTTTGGTCAGAAAGATGTTTTTAATCCATTAATTTAGGTGGCTGACCATATCCATTATGTGCACAAAGGAGATGTGAAGAGATAATTGGTTGGTCATGTCAATTATTATAAATTTTCCCCTAAATAATGTCTTTTCTTTTTTCTTCCCCCACTATTGCCTTATTCACATTTCTGTCTAGATAATCTAGAAAACTTGTAAACATTTTAAAAAAAAAAATTAACATCCAAATATATTAGATTTAGTTAATTAAAGCATGATTTTACGTTAAAAATATTCGAATTTCTTTTTTTAAATAAAAAATTTAAAAAAAAATATTAACTAATGTTTAATCGTCAATAAAATGATATTTATAAAAAATTTATAATTAATACATAATTTTTTAAAATTTAATAAAAATAATATATTAAATATAAAAAAATTTAAATAATAATTATCTATATGTATATGCATACGCAACCAAACCCTTAAAAAGATTATTTTATTTTCCACTTACTTCAAGTTGTTGAAATTTAGGCTCAATTAGCAATTATATTATATTTTTCTTCTAAAGTGCTTACATGTTTTTGTTTTTCAAATTTAAAATTATTTATCGTAAGAAAATTTACTGGGCTTGGGCCACGCTAAGTAACAGACGGATAAAAAAAATATAAAAAAGAAAAAAGTTGGCGTATCAATGTCGTGTTCATTAGTGGCGCAATTTCGCACTCTGTGTCAGCAATTTTATAGAGCTCAGCTCATCGCAATTTCTCTGATTTTCCGTCGCCGACGGTCAACCCATTCTTCAGTTTCCCTTATCTGATGAATCCACAGCAACAGCACCAATCCGACCCGGACCTTTCGGTTCCATCCCTGGCTTCTCTCCGAATCCAACCCACATCGTCACGTGTCCCGTTGACCACCACCGTCACCCTAACCCCTGGTTCCCAGCGTCGCATCGCCATCGCCGTCGACTTAAGCGACGAGAGCGCTTACGCCGTCCGATGGGCTGTTCAGAACTACCTTCGTCCGGGAGACGCCGTCATACTCCTCCACGTCCGTCCAACCTCCGTCCTTTACGGAGCCGACTGGGGCTCTATCCAACTCCAAATCACCCCTAACTCAACAAGTAATCACAACAATGCCACCGCCATCACAGCAGACCACTCTGACGAAGAGTCGCAGCAGAAGCTCGAGAATGATTTCGACATTTTCACGACAACGAAAGCGAACAAGCTGGCGCAGCCGTTAGTGGATGCTCAGATTCCGTTTAAAATCAACATAGTGAAAGACCATGACATGAAAGAGAGATTGTGTTTGGAAGTGGAGAGGTTAGGGCTGAGTGCGGTGATCATGGGGAGCAGAGGGTTTGGAGCCGCTAGGAGGACCAGCAAAGGAAGGCTAGGAAGCGTTAGTGATTATTGCGTTCACCATTGCATTTGTCCGGTGGTGGTGGTCCGATACCCGGATGAGGAGGAGACCGGAATAGGCGGAGCCGAGAAGGTGACGAAAAAGAAGATTGTTGCAGAAGCTGTGGATCTGCAGCCGGTACCGGAAGAGGAACTTGAGTATCATGATGCGGAGGAGGAGCAGAGAGGTTTGGATTTTCGAATTTGTAATTGATTATTATTTTTGCTTGGTGGTAATTAACTGGTTTAATTGGGTTTTATATAACTTTGTACATTAATTTGTGGAGTTTTTGGCTTTATGAAAATAATGAAATGCTTGTTATAGTTAAGACATAGCAAAAATGAGGAATGAATGTAGTTATGAGAAGTAAGAGGTAGCAGCACAAATTGAGGTTTTGCTTAGTTGCTTGGGTATTGACTGGGAAAAGATGATTGAAATAGTAAAGGTTAGTAAACCATTGAAGGGATGAACCTGTTACCTATTAGCAGCCAAGAAAGCATAAATATAGACCTTGAAAATAAACCTGATAGCTTGTGGCAACATGATGAAAAGACCTACGGACTTGGAGACGTGAAATGTTTGTATATCGCGAAAATTGGAGCAGATCCTTGTGCTAAATACATTGCTTGAAATGAATTTAAGGTTGAATTTGTGCTTTCTACATGCTTCTGGTCTAAACCCGAAGTTTATACATTTGAGCTATGTTGTATATTGCGAAAATTGGAGCAGATCTTTGTGCTAAATACATTGCTTGAAATGAATTTAAGGTTGAATTTGTGCTCTCTTCATGCTTCTGGTCTAAACCCGAAGTTTATGCATTTGAGCTATGTAGATCTATGTTACCCGGACTTTTCATTTTCCCTAAAGTACCCGTGTCTGACACATATTCGGACATTGGTATTGGGGTATGATCCTCCAAATATATGGAAAAACTTTGAAAAATTGAGCATACCCGTGTCAGACACATACCCGGATCCGATACTCAACTTTGAATCCAGGTAAAATAGATGTAGATAGAATTCAGAATCAAGTTGTATTTTATCTCATAATACTAGCCGCTATTGTTTTGGGATGTGGTGGATGCACATGATGTATTTTGTGTTACATTTGTTTCTAGAGGTGCAGAAATATGTATGGCCTATAATATGATGTGTTTTCTAATCTATAAGAGCTAATCTATAAGAGCTTTAATCTTAAAGTTAAACAATGAAGTATTACTATTAAAATTACATTTCTCATTGGTTCATATTTCTTGTTTGTAGATGCTTAATATGACTCAGAGCAATGACAGAGTGCCCTACTAATTCAGGTAATGTAATATGACTCAGAGCTTTAATCTGTTTGAGACCCATTTGTGATGTCTTTCCCTTCACCCTTTTCCATTACTCTTTCATGGGAGCAGAGAACTCAGTCATGGCTCTGAGTATAAAATCTGTATCAATCATGTGGTTTCTAATGGTTAGAGTACTTAGGCAGTCCTTATACTATAGTCAAAAGTGTATTTTAGTCATTGTACTATAAAAGTGAGTAATTTAATCCTTATACGTTTGAAATTGTTGCAAAAAAATAAAATTGGTAACGGTGTTGATGGGAAATTGTCTAAATGCTGACGTGGACATGTGAAAATGATAGAATAGATGACGTGAAAAAAAATTATGACGTGTCAAATTTTTTTGCTCAGGTGGAATTTAGAAACTGACAGAATAGATGAGTTGAAAAAAAATGATATGTTTTTACGGGGAAGGGAGGGATTTGGGATAAAAAAATTATTTTTTTCTAAATTTTACTTGAGTAAACAAATTTGACAGTTATCAATTTTTTTCACGTCACATTTTCTGTCAGTTTCACATATCCACGTCAATATTTAAGATGATTTTACATTAACACTGTTATCACTTTTACTTATTTGCATTAATTTTAAACGTACAAGGATTAAATTACTCACTTATATAGTACAAAGATTAAAATACACTTTTGACTATAGTAAAAGGACTGCTTACATACTTTAACCAGTTTCTAATGCATTATTTTTAAGTTTTCGAATCTATAGCTTGGCTGGCTTTACCCCTTTTATATGATATTTTGTAATGAACTCTTTTGCAAATCAAGTGTCAACTTATATTTTGATTTACTTGGATAGGGACGACTGATTACTGATATGCCCCTACTGCTCAAATGTTGCAGCAGAGGATGAAAGGAATGAAGACTTTGTGGTGGCAATTGGCAAAGAAGCATGAGAATCTTGTGTGGTGATGGATTTTTATGCTTTGTATAGATGGATAGTAATAGGGCTCTTGGTTTTTCTCTTTTCTGTGTGCTTTCTTCTTAATTGTCTGTTTTCGACAATTAACTGTTCAATGCTGTGCAGTACTGAATTTCTTTGTTACCGATGTCGTGGGAATACCAGATTATTCGTACTTTAAAACTGCACTTTTTTAGATTATCATATGATTTAAAATTAATGCTTTGATTTTAATTTCAATTTTATAATCTTTTATCATATAATTTAAATTAGTTTCGTCAATTGGTCCGTTTAGCTATACTTGCTACTATGTTCATAAAAATAAATAAATTTTTATTTTATTGTAAAGACTAAAGAGTTATAAAGAGAAACAAATCGACCGTTGAATTTAGCAATATAATTGTACTTATCGTGAACATAAAGTTTTGAACCGATTCGATATTTCTATCATATCAATCGAGAATATTGTTTTTTTCAATATATATTTAATGATTGAAATTTTTTTACATCGAACAAATAGATAGATATTTTTAATTTACTCAAAACTTGACGTGCATGATTTACGTTAAGACTTGTTCAAGGGTCAGGCTATTCATTCAAGCCCGAAGGCTTGTTCGATATTTGAAAATGGGCTTGGGCAAAAAAATAAGACTCGTTTAAAAAATGGGCTGGATTTTGGTTCCAACATTCAAGGCGAACCCGGCCCGATACGATCAGTTTTTCAATTAAATAATATTTTATTTTTATTTTTATTTTTTTATATCTTATGTAATTTTTGTCATATAAAAATTAAATATATATATAATATTATAGTGTAAACATTAAAAAATATGTTAAGTTATCCATATTTAAGAACTTAAAAAAAATATAAAATTATTAAAGATTAAATAAAAAATAATATATATTTTTATTTTTTTAAAATAATATGGGCGGGCTTAAACGGATATGGGCTATCCATTTACAAATATAGACGGGTTTGGGCAAAACTTGAGGTCCGCATTTCGGGCCGGGCCGAACTTGGGCAAGCTTATATTGTGTTAATATCATACATGGGCCCGATCCAGCCCATGGACACCTCTAATCTACATGATTAGAACATGAAATATGACGATCGGATTGTTAAAATATTAATAGTATATAAAATTATGAAAGTGTGTAAAACTAATTTAGTTTTACATTAGGGTAAAACAAAATTAATTTTACGCACTTTCATAAATTTTTATACTATTAATATTTTAACAAATTGACCGTTGGATTTAGCAATATAATTGTACTCATCGTGCACGTAAAGTTTCGAATCGATCTGATATCTCTATCACATCGATCGAGAATACTGTCTTTTTCAATATATATTTAACTGTTGAATTTTTTTTTACATCGAACAAATAGTTAGACATTTTTAATTTACTCAAAACTCGACGTGCATGATCTACGTGAATAGAACATGAAATATGACTATCGAATTATTAAAATATTAATCGTATAAAAAGTTATGAAAGTGTATAAAACTAATTTAGTTTTACACTAGTGTAAGTGGATCCCTCCTCTAATAAGAATGATACATTATACAAAAATATTATATATGTCAGTACTTCAATATGTTAAGAATTGTATCTTTACTTATTATAAATTTTTTATTAATTTAATTTTATACATTATGTTTAAAATTTAAAAATATTTAGCATAATTAACTAATTTAATTTCATAAATTATTATTATATATTTATTTTGAATAAATATTTATTACTGTAATTCATTACATTTGATAATTAAACTTTTAAGTAAAGTTCTAAAATCTAATTTCATTTTAGTAGAAATTCATTTTAACTTCTAAGATTGGTTCACTTAGTAAAACTTTTAGCATTGAGGGTTACTTATCAAGGTTCGAACCTTTCAACAAACATAAAATTATATATTTTTCAAATATCTAAATAGATTCATGTAATACTTTCAGATACACGATAATATTCTATTTATTTTTAAATATAATTTATTTATTTATTTTTATCTTTCAATAAAATTTGATTCGATCAAATAATCTGTTTAAATTTAATTTGATTCGGTTTTAAAAATTAATAAATTGAATCTAACATGACCCGAATCCAAATAACCCGAGTGTCAAACTGGAAATGACCCGAACCCTGAATAACCCAAATGTTAAAATCGAATGACCCGAACTTGAAATGATCTTACCCGAATTAACCTGACCTAAACCCAATCCGATCCGTCCAATTGACAGATCTACTCAAAATATATGCCAAATCTAAAAATAAAGGAGAAATGTGAAGAAACACATACTTAGTAAGGCAATAACATTTGAAGCATTTGTTCAACCAAATTAGTTTAACAATTCACAAGACGACATAAAATGGGGGAAAAGGTAAAATAATTGAAGATAGGCATATCCAACTAGATCGAATGGACAATGTCTACTTAACTTCTTGAATGAAGCACAAGACCAATATCTACAAATTATGAACTTTCTTAGGAGGTAGTAGAATTTTAGGACTTTAATGGATGTAAAAATGGATTTTTGTTTAAGAACACTATCAATTTAATTAAGATTTCTTCTATTAACAATTGTTATTTGGCAAATATTCCTTTATTCATTCATGTTCATAAGATTTTTGTATTTTTAGAAGAAAAAAAACCTGAGTCAAAATGATGAAATTTTTTGACATAAAGTTTTGAAAAATGGCATCTCGATTTTTAAAATTTGTGGTAATAAAAGATCAAAGATAGCTTAATCATCAAAGGCAATTCGCCATCCATACAACACTCACGCACGAGCAAGGATCATGAAAGAAGACTAAGCTATTCGGATGAACAAAATGAAAAAGGCACAAGAAGAGATGAAAGGGCAGTTAAAAAAATGATGAACTTGCAAATGAATCTAAACAAGGGAAAAAGACTGGTAGAGAAAGTGACCACCTAAGAAGGGTACCAATCACATAACACTGAAGACCCCTATACTCGCCTGGTTTTAAACCACATCACGCACAGGCATCCCAAGGGGCATAGTTACAACAAGCATCATTCATTGCAGGGTACCCTTATCCCGGTTTGCCATCAACCACAGGTCCACCATAATTTTAGGGGCATACCATTCTTGTGCCTGGCACAAAATCATCAAATCCAATCCATGTCCCTAACTTGGATGATACAAAAGTACAAGAAAAGATGAAAACAATTATTCCGTAAGTGAAGGAAGAATCGGGATCTCAAAAGATGAATCTTTTAGAGGAAAGGCTTCGAGTTGTCAGAGGAATGGACTTTTACAAATCAATGGATGCTGTCGGACTTTGCTTACTGCCCGATGTGGTAACCCCACCAAAATTCAAGACTACCGACTTCAAGATGTACGATGGAACAAAATGCTTAGTGACCCATGTCATCATGTATTGCCAAAAGATGGCTGCTCAGGCATAAGGTGACAAATTGTTGATTTATTTTTTCCAAGACAATCTCATAGAATCAGTTGTTAGGTGATATGTCCAATTGGATAGAACTCGCATCCATTATTGGAAGGAATTGGCAAGGGCATTCATCACCTGGTATAAGTATATTATGGCTCTTGATACCTATAGCGTATGGAGAAGAAAGCTATTAAAAGCTTTAAGGAATATACTCAAAGGTAGAGGGATGTTGCCGTCTAAGTCCAACCACCTCTCACCGAAAAAAAAAAACTATAGTTTTTTTGGTCAGCACTCTTCGAACCCTATATTATGATAAGATGATTGATAATACTATTAAAATTTTTACTGATATGGTGATTTTTAAAAAAAATAATATAAAATACGATAAAGAATGGGAAGCTCAGTGGAGGCGAGACACCCAACCCAAAGAAACGAGGCACCTAAAAAAAAAAGAAAGATGTTCAAGCTGTAAGCTGTGAAGAACAAGGAGTTGGAGGATTTACTCTACCATTCATACAAGATGTACCAGCCATACTATCTTACCATAAATAACATGGCATCAAATCTTTATCTCTATCCTCCAACTTTCAAACCAAACATTCGCTCTCAAGCACCTTCCCTAGTCTCACCACACTTCCGTACTTGCAACACAGCCTATTGCTTAGCCTAATAACCTAGCTATTAATCAGAATCCTGAAACAATCAAGGGAAAATCCCTATTGACCAAATTTTTATGCCTTACACTAATGCGTCCGCACCTTATCAAGAATCATTTAGTTGCACCTATTCATCTAGAACTGTTGAATCCTCGATATTCCAAATAGTATGATATCAATGCTTGATGCAGTTATCACTACAAGATCACTGGCCTTTTATTGTATATAAATAAAAAATAAAAAATTTATGAATTAAAAAATATTTTAAAATAAATAATTTAATGATATAAGATGTAGGTATTTTTTTTTAAAGAAAATTATTTGATGTAGGTATTTTTTTTTTAATAAGAATGTTATCTCCAATAATGTCATATGTAAAATAATTTTTTTAAATAAATTATATAAGTATCCTTAATCATATTGTACATTATATTTTTAATTTGGGTTTTTTTATATTTTTTCAATTGAGTTGGTGTCTCGTTAACTCGTGATACCAACTCAGTTATTGTTTTTAATAATAGTATAGATATATAATTATATAATTATATAAAAAATAATTTAAAAATAAATGGGTAGAATTAGACCTGCTCATGGGCCGGGTCGACTCGTGGCCAGAATTTTTTGAACTTCTTTGCCAAGGCTCGGCCTTGGGCGAGTCCGAGCCGGCAGGCGAGCTCGAATACACTGTTCACATATATAAAATAATATTTTTTTTTTATTTTTTTCTATTTTTGTAATTAAATTTTTTTATCACATGAACAGAGATCCGGGCCAGACTGGTTCGGATCATAAAATACTCACCTAAACCCAATCTAATACGGACCGAACCGGATGAACTGCCTTACCCGTAAGCAAGTTTAGGTAGAATGAAACATGCATTTATTAAAAGGATTTTACTATGGAATGCATCTAGTCACTCTTTAAATTAATTAATATATTATTTATAGTCATAATATTGTATTAAATATGATAATAAATAATCTTATCCCTTATTTTCAAAATATTTTAATGAGTATATTATTATAAATAATAATCTTAAATAGTGCTTATTGGCTGTAAGCAAATCCGTTATTAAAATTTGTTCACTCCATCCCGCTTTAGTCTTGAAAAAAAATAAGGTAAATTTGAAAAAATGCCTCTAATAAAAACAAATTTATAAATAGTCTAATGATAAAAAATAATTTATAAAAAAATATATATAAAATTATAATTATAAAAAAAGATATTGCAAAGATTAATTTATCCTTTCCTTTTTTTCTTCCCTTAGCTTTTTCTCTGCTTGCAATTCTTCCCTCCCTCTCCGTAATGATAGCATTAGAATCCCACCATTGAAGAGTTGTATATATGAAAGATCTGAAAACATACTATTTCTCTCTCGTAATCTTTTCTCTCACTCGCTTAACAAAACCCCACAATTCTCCAAACACCTATATTACCAAATTCAAAACCCATAACCAAAAATTAAAAATAAAATGAAAAAATGTAAAATAAAACAAAAACCCAACTAAAAAAACCCAATAAAAAACCTAAGTTATATAAAATGCTCCAAATATTGTTTCTTCATTCTTATGATTCTGCAACTTCTCAATGAACGTACTAGAGTAAACATAAAGAGGTGAAGTGTTCAAGTCTCCATACAAGCACAATCGTTATGATATTTTTACAAGAAACAATTCTTTCATCAAAGAATAGAAGATCTTAAATTATTTTGCTTCACTTATTTCTTTATCTTGTGGCAGACTTTATTTTTCTTTTAATCTTTTTCACTTATTTGATTTTTAATCAATTGTTAATTTTTTTCTTCATGAATATTTTATTTTATTTTAAATTAGTCTATTGAACTTGTCAAATAATAATTTTTTTATATTTTTATATTTATTTCAATAATTTGATATTTAAAATTTTTGAATATTAAATATTATAATTTTAAAATTTTATATTTGCATATAGATATATAGATGTATGTAATAGAGGTGTGTTTTTATGTATGTGTATATAATATATATTTTATTAGAGAATTTGGAAATGAACTATATATATGATTTTTTTTTTTTTTTTTTTTGAAAAGCATGATTTATTGCGATTAAGAAGATGTCCTTTTTACAAACCAGAAAACAGCATGCTGCAGACAAAACTAAGGACTATAAAACAACAAATCTGACACCCTATTAACACTAGATTTGGCTAGCTTATCAGCCTCACCATTAGCCTCCCTCAAAATATGAACAATTTCCCAGTTCTAAACCGCAGTTCGTACAAACTCTATAGCCCTTATACTTCGCGAAATCCGCCATGGGGCTCTACTCGGATTCTTAACCCAAGCAACAACCATCTGACAATCAGATTCAATTATAAGTTTATGCGAAGACGCCCAAGACGAAGCACCAAAAATGAGGAAGGCTTCTTTGACGGCCCTTAATTCAGCCTCATATGCCTTAGCAGAACCGATAGATTTAGAAAAAACTGCTTTCACCATACCTTGATTATCGCGCAAAATACCGTCAATCCCCGCAGGACCGGGATTACCATGCGCCGAACCATCGACGTTGAACTTAAGGCAACCGGCAGGTGGCTTATTCCAAGTCATATCAACGCCAACTTTCATTTCCCTCTTCAATCGACAAATACAAAAACAAAAATGATACGCCTACTAGTAGTGGTGAGTAATAATCAATTGGAACCGATTTAACAGACTGAAACCGATCAAAAGATATTAATTCGATTCAATTTATTCATTTTCGATATTAATTGGTTAGGAAAAATAATTTATTTGGTTAGTTCGATCGGTTATCAATTTTCAAAATTGATAATCGAAAAGTCTGCACTAATCGGTCCTATTAATTTATTTTTATATATAATATAAATACAATATAATTTATATAATATTTTAAAATCATATATACGATAATATATAATTTATCTTATATATATGATAAAATATATAATATAAATATAAAATAAATTTTATGTAATAATATAAATAATTTATTTTTTGAATAGTTAAACCAATCGAATTAATTGAATCGATGACTTAAATTGGTTTCGATTATTTTAATTAGTCATTTAATTTTATTTAATTCGATCTCTTATTTCAAGTGAGATCGGTTAGTTTGGCTTTCAAAATTCCAAAATCAAACCAATTGAATGTTCTTCCTTATACATCAATACAGTACTAACTATTTTGATTGAAAGAATTCTCGAAAGAATTTTCATTTTCATAGGATTAAAATATTAAATCAATTAATAGATAATTTTTTTTTGAGCTTACTAGTATTTTTCATCTTTTATATATTATATATTTTGTATAATATTCAAATAATTTGTTTTGGAAAAATATATATATATATACATAAAAATGTTTGGAACAATATCAATAGGGATGACAATTTAAAATGCGGATTCAGATATTCGCGGATATCTGGTCCATTTTTTGCGGATACGAATTTGCGGATTCGAATATTATAATTACTATCCGTAGAGGATTCGGAGCGGATGCGGATATGAAATCTCGGATATTCATTATCCGAATCCGCATTACTTCTGTGGATTCGGATATCCGAATCAATTTATTTGTAAAACACATAAATTTTGTTTGATTTTATATTTTTATTTTTAAAAAAATTAATTTATTGAATTCGAATTTTTAGCGGATTCGGATATCCGACGAATAATATTATTTAATTCGAATTCGAATAATAATATTCGAATTAAATACGAATAATTTACTAATTAAAATTTTAAAACAATTCTAAAAATTCAAATAATAAAAAATATATATTCGATTAGCTCTCATTCTTAAATACCAATGTCACGGATAGATTATACCGATGGTCTAAAAGTTCACTTAAGCAATATTTAAGAAACCGGATAAAAGAGTTAACCGATTATGATTAAAAAAACTCATGGTGCACAAACGTACGTGATTTCCTTTTAAAATCACGGACTGTGAGGGAAGGGTTTTCCAAAAAATTTCTACTTTTTCGAGAGTTAAAATTGTTCGAAAAATATTTTTTGAAAGTTCAAAACAAGCAGAGCCTTGAACCCAACCTCTTTCGGACTGGCGATTAGCAGAATTGATCGGCAATGGCTTCCAGGTTACCCCTTCTCAGAAGAATCTCTAAACTTCTCAAACCTCCGCCTTCCATACCTGTCCGCGCATCACGTGACTCACGCGCTCTTCCCCTTCTTCTTCTTCTCCTAACGACTCCCCTTGGTCCTTCTCTTCTAGAAGCTTCTGCTCTGGTCATATCAATCTCCCCCAGGATTCTCAGGGACTAGCCGCCATCGACTACCGGTAAATATCCCATCTTTTTAATTACCCATTAAACTCTGATTAAGAAATCGTTAAAATATGAACATTTTTTTTTTCTAATGATTAATGTGGAAACAGTTCGGTTCTGCAGGAGGATAATATTCATAGATTAGCTAATTCCACAATTCTTGACCTTCAAGAAAAATTACAGGTAAGTAACCCTTTTTTCATTTGAATTAACCTTTTTTTTTTTTAAATATAAATTTAGTGTTTGGTGTGTGGCAGGAATATTGTGATATTGTTGAAATCGATGGTTTCGATGTAGACTATGGGATAAGTGTTAAAACTTGTTTGTTGGTTTTGGAGGTTAACACATTGCTTACATTTGGTAGAATGAAAGTATAGACATGAAAACTTGGGGAGCTTTGGGCACCTATGTGTTGAATAAACAGACCCCTAATCGACAAATTTGGTTATCTTCTCCAGTAAGGTATGATCTTTCCTCTTTTTTTATTATTATCTGGTTGTGAGAGTCTTAGATTTGGAATTAAGTTCTTTGGAATTGAAGATGTTATTTTGTTTACATCTGTGTCTCCTTGAACTGCGCATAGTTCTTATTTAGTCTTTGACAGATTTCTTGATTGTTTCCTTTCTTTTTTTACCAAAGTTGCTTGCTCCATGCAAGTAAATTTGAGTATATAAATAAAGTTTACTATTTAACTTTCAGCTCTTAAGTGCAGTGGAATTAAATTAACCAAATGGTTGATATTACAGAAGTTGCATTTCTATTTGCTTTAATAACTTTTAGTGATAGAAGACAAGGTGAATCAAAGAGTTGGGATTTTGGCTTTAATTTGGTTGGTCCAAGACTTTAGATGTATTCAGGGAAAGGTGGTTTAGTTGCCAGAAGAATTTTATCATTTTTTGAAACTTTTCATGTAGATTTCAGCTGGTGATTATTTTTTAAGATAGAATTAAAATTATCAGGTTTTGGACCTGCTTGTGTTTTCAATGGTTCTTGTATGAGAAAAGTGATGAAGTGGTTGGGTCCTAGTCTCCTAGATGATTAATGAGTATACATTTGTAAAAAGTCAGATATGTTCATATGATTGACTTATCATAGGTACATTGCAACTGCTTTGAACCCTGTATCTAATTCTTTTATACAAAGATTGACTTTTTCCTATTTTGTGGGATCACTTAAATACAAAAGATTATTGTTTTTATATTCATATGATTTCCTGTTTACACTCTAGCTGACAACTATGTTTAACTAGCAACACTTCTTAGTAAGACTGCTTGTGTGTGTTTTACCCAATTCCTGTTGTGACCATTAATTATGTTTCTTGAAGTATAATGATGCCAAGTTTTTGTCAGTTTTCACGATAGCATTTTCACGAATTATTCGTTTTCTATTTTAAAGGTAATGTTTGTAAGTAGTGGTCCATCCAGATTTGATTCGGATCATAATGCTCAAGCTTGGGTTTATCGATGAACTAAAGCAAATTTATTGAAACTTTTGGACAGTGAATTGGAGCAACTGTGTGGTGGACCAGTCAATCTTTCATAAACTGTTGTGGATCCAATGATGTTAGCATATTTTCGATCTTGATCTTGGAAGCTTATTGACTTGAGGTTCTTCTACAAATTATCTTTCTAGATTCTTAAACCCCTTCTTTGGATTTAACTTTTACGATGTGTCCATTTTGAATTGGTCCCAAATAAAGTAGCCCAAGCCAAGGAACTTTATCAAGTACTAGAATAGAGAAGAACTGTAGATGCGTATGTGTTAAAGCTGCCTGGGCATTGACGTATTTGAGGCTAGGCAAGCAAGGCAGTAAGATGAGTAGAGCATCAAAAGACTCGTATGGTTTGAACAATGAGTGCGTTTGGTATGATAAAAAATGATCATTTTCATGAAAAATAATTAATGAGATGTGATTTTTATATTTGGTATGTTAAAAATTATTCTTTTTTTTTTGGAATGTAACTTTTTTTTTGGAGAGTTACTTTTCCAAAACATTGGAATGTGATTCCCATGAGAAGTGGTGGAAAAGTAACTTTTTCATGTAATTGAAAAGTTAAAAAATTATTAAAGACTAAATTATTCTCTTTCTATTTGATTTAAAATTATCAATTGAAATATTATTTTAAAATATTTCGTACAAATATTTAATAATAATTAATAATAAATATTATTGAAATATTTAAATAATATTTAATTTGTATTCAGCTTTTTAATTTTTCAATTAGTTGAGAGTAACTTCGAAAATTTATTATTAACAATTTTTTTTTTATCATAAAAGTAACTCAAATTACCAACTGAAATATTATTTTTAAATATTTAGTACAAATATTTGCTAATAATAAATATCATCGAAATATTTAAATAATATTTAATTTTCATACAGTCTTTTAACTTTAAAACTATATGAAAGTAATTTCGAAAATTTATTATTAACAAATATTTTTTATCATAAAAATAACTCAAATTATCAATTAAAATATTATTTTTAAATATTTAGTACAAATGTTTGTTAATAATAAATATCATTAAAATATTTAAATAATATTTAATTTGCATATAGTCTTTTAAATTTTTAACTACATGAGAGTAATTTCGAAATTTTTATTAACAAATATTTTTTTATCATAAAAATAACTCGAATTATCAATTAAAATATTATTTTTAAATATTTTGTACAAATGTTTGTTAATAATAAATATTATTAAAATATTTAAATAATATTTAATTTGTATCCAACCTTTTAATTTTTTAACTACATGAGACTAATTTTAAAATTTATTATTAATAAATATTTTTTATCCTAAAAATAATTCAAATTATCAATTAAAATATTATTTTTAAATATTTATTACAAATATTTGTTAATAATAAATATCATTGAAAAATTTTAAAATTAATAAAATTTATATTTTTTTGATAAGAGTAATTTTAAAAATTATCATCAAATTATTAAAATTTTAATCAGCATTTATATATGTATATCAAATTTTGAAAAATTACATTTTCAATAATCATATTCTTAAAAAATTACATTTTTCAAGAATCATATTTTAAACGCCCCCAATGTGATAAAGACTTGATGGCATCATGATTGAAACAATTGCACAGTGTTGATGCATTCTCTACCGCTGGGGTCTTATTAGATTGTTTTAATTCAGTGGGGTCTTCTGCCAAATTTGGATTGAAAAACGACGACTACTTTACTGCAATAAACGATATAAATTCAGGAAAAGATTTCATTGTTATCACAATGGTCAAGCAAACGGTGCTTTGGCATCAAAAATTGATCTGTAAAACCATCCATAACATCCTAAAATATAGGTGAAGATAAGGCAGGTATACCATCGATTTTAGTGTCTAAACAGGAAGCATAAAATAAAGGGAAATATTAACTAATGTCTATATAAGTATAATTAATATATTTTATTTTTTAATTTAATAAAAATAATATATTAAATATATTTTTTTTGAAATAACAAATAAATAATCTTTAATCAGTATGTATATAGACACCTATTAAGTGAATCCTAAAATAAAAGTGAATCGAGATTTAGTTTTCATTTTTAAAAAGTGATATTTAATGAGACAAGGATGTCACTTCTTCGAATCATCTTTAAAAAGGTGATATTCAAAAAATTTAAAATTCGAATATCAACGTTTACAACTTATCCTCGGGTAATTTACATTTTGAGTCACTGAACTTAACATCAATTTTTATATAGGTCATAAACCTTTAATTTCATCAAATTACATCACTAAACTTTTATTATTAGTAAATTAAGTTATTTATGCTAATTTTGTTAAGTAATTTTAACGAAAAAATTGATTCAACATGCATACATGGTTTATTTTCTCGAATCCTTATATTGATGAGATGTAAAAAAAATCATGTATGCATACTAAGTCAGCTTTTTCATTAGAATTATTTAACGGAGTTAGCATAAATGATTTAATTTATTAATAATAAAAATTCAATAATGTAATTTGATAAAAATAAAAGTTTGTGATCTACATAAAAATTAATATTAAATTCAGTGATTCAGAATGTAACTCCTCATTCTTTATCCTAAATTGTGATCTCTTTTATATCAATAAAAAAAAAATAAAAAGCAGCCTAAATTCCTCATTTGGAGCTTTTATTTATAATAAAACATCCAGTTCCCCTAGAGGATAAGGAGCTAAATTTAGTTGACAATTGCCAGAGTTGATCTAAAGATAGAAATTCGTCCTAATGTTGATGGGATGGTTTTGTTAAACCTCCCTTAATCGAAGGTGCTGAGGCAAAATTATAAATAATTCGAATTGATTTGTTTTTTTTTTTTTTTTTTTTTGTCCTTAGTTGAACAGCTTCTGTTCTTCAATTAGAATATAATTTTACAGCTGCCCTCACCCAAGTGAATGGCCTAAAGTTGAACCCATCATCCAAGGCCAGGCCAAGGGTAGTCAACCAGTAAAATCTATATGAAAAAGATAACCCTTCAAATATATTCTTCAGTCATTGTCTAAGATCAATCAAAGAACCCATAATATCTTGACGACTGTCGCAACCACCACCACAAAATCCAACCTTTACAACAAATCTCCACCACAAAAACACAAAGCTCACTTGATTTTTGTTCTTATTTTCACCCGAGTGATTCATTAATCTTTAAAGTTAATATCTATTTCGCCCTTCACTATAATAAATTGTTTAATATAATACCTGAATTTAAAAAAAAAAATTAATGTGGTATTCGTATTGTAATTTTTATTAATTAATTTGATATTTACTCTTAAAATCGTTAATTACTAAACTAATAAAATAATGACATGTGATCAATTTTTTATCATGTCATCAACTTAAACATTTTTTAAAACACACATGGTATTATATGACGATTGACACGTTTATTGATGAAAAACAAAAAATTATAATAAAATAAATCATTTTTTCTTTATCTCCTTATTTTTTCTCAATTACCATCCTTGAAGTCAAATCTGATCAGTCACAGATTGAATCTAATCAGAGAAGGCTAGTTACTGATCGGATTTAACTTGAAAAAGAAGAATCGAGAAAAGGGTTCTCTTTAAAGAAAGAAAGAAAAAATGAATTAAATATTTTATTTTTAAAAAAATATATATTTTAAAAATGAAATGTGAAAAGATAATCTGGTAAGATGATTTTTTAAAATATGTTATGTGTCATCATGTGATTTGATAATAATCATATTATCACTTTATTTAATGATATTAATTTTAAGTACCATATTAATAAACGAAATAATAATACAAATTCTATATTATAAATTTTTACATTTTTAAAATAGAGATAACACATTAAACAATTTACTACCAGCTCCTTCAACCAAAAATTTGTATTTGAGGATCACAATTTCTATATTTTCTGTGGGTTGATTATGATTAATTATATTGTACATGGAAATTTTAGAGTTTGTTACTACTTTCAATAAAGTTGCATTTCTTACACATGTTAAAGCTTTCCCCCCACCTGATGTGATATAATCTGTACATGAATTGAAAGATAAAAACCCTTTTCTTTATTGCATTAAATTCATGGTGGTGGAGGGTCATACCATAAACTCCCAGATATTTGCCTGAAATCATTAAACACAAAATATCTTCCTACCATATGTTGAATCAGGTAACTTAAACAAACCCCATGCCATCAAGAAGAGCAAGAAAATAAAAAGAGAGGAGAGATTACCGTACAAACACAAACACACAAGCCCCTCCCTTCACCAACCAAACTGATAAAATAGCTTTCGTCTGGTTGCACCTATCATCCTATATTTACCAAAGTTTTCTCATAAAATGACCCACTAGGCACTAGCTCAAGTTGCAATGGAAACCACTCAACGATAAAACGTGTGGGCACATGTAACGAACTTTATTGATGTCTAAATTTGCCGTAATCTTTTTTATGACAATTGATAAAAGGATTTACAAAACAAAAACATTCAGGAGGCATACGAGTTAGTGCTGCTCTTACCTATATATAAGGCATCTAGGTAATGTGATTACTAAAATGCCCTTAGAATAATTTATGGGCATAGTAATTACCTCATAACCGTGAAGGAGGTTGTAAAGTGGTTGTCTTTGAGCTTTTGCAAGATTTGTCGAGTGAATTATGCTCGCAGTTGGCGGGCGCACAATTGTTAGCCAATTATGAGATCACATTGGCGATTAGATTGGCTTTCAATTTCTCATTAACTGTCGTAGGATTGTTGTTATTAGGCGATGAAGCCTGTTTAAAAATAAAAATAATATAGTAGAATTTGAAGAAGAAAAAAAAAAAGGCTAAAAAACACTAAGTATGGAAAGTTATCGCCCAAACATAGATTAATATTGGCGACGAACTGAAAGCTACAAATACAATCCCACGACCTAAAGGCGACCGCCTGACAATGAACCTCCCAAGCTACAAAAATAAACTGATAGTTTGATCTCCAAAGCTTTATGGCGACGATTATAAAAAGTCAAAAATTTATTTTAAAGCTACATCGTCCACGGGCTAGAAATGTAGGGCAATGATCGATCAAACACAAGCCAATGACGATCATATCTCAATACACGCAAAGATGACCTCGTAAACAACTAAAATGTGCGTGATCCAGTAAGCGTCAACAATGACAACATATGCACAGAATTTCAGTATCCAGTAAGCGTCAACAATGACAACAATGACAACTTATAGCATACCTGAGAGCGGTCATTTTATTATGTCCGATAATTAATAGGAATGAAAGCCCAAATCAGGTTTAGCTCCAGCTTAACGGGGCTCACAAATTAAAAGAAAGACAGTCTTAATCATTATCAAGTATACAAAATTTTAGTTATAAAAAAAATAAGATAAAGATTCTGAAACTTATGTCACATTTTCATTTTTTCAACAGATTTTACTCTCTTGAGTTGTTATTCTATTTTTTTTTTTTTTGTTGGTAAATTTAAGCATCAAAACACCATCCAAAATCCAAGTTAACAATGCCCCTTTAATTGTTTGTTCTTCTTTACATGTCCTTGCTATCAAGTAAGCCTTTCCCCCGAACTCTCCTCTTGCTACCTAAAAATCCCTCAACAAGCTTGTCAGGCAATACACAAGTACATGCACCAATTATGTTATGGCATGCTTGCTGCTTGTTTTGGGAAGATGGGTTGCGTGTTTGATTTTTCGGGACGTGAGGTTGGCAAATTCAATTTCAACTGTCTTTGGAAGGGCAACGTAAAGGTACCTCAATCGGCAATGGCCCTATCCTGTGAAGCATGGACACGGGAAACTCTTTGTATCAGTATTTACGATGTTCGACATAGACACACCGTTGACACGATAAAATACCTACAAGACATGTTGAGACGCAACAAAATAAAAATAAAAATTGGGCATGGTAAAAATACAGTGACAACATGCTCAAACACGGTAACCATAGTTACCACTTACCAGATTTGGTTCCCCCTGGAACCACAAATGAAAAAGAAGAAGAAGAAGAGGAGAACGACGGTGACAGAGATAAATAAGAGGAGATTAGGGTTTGGGTAAGTGACCTTTGGATTCACTCTTTTGGCTAATTAATGAAATTTTAATTTTTAAACCTCTTTTCGATGAAACAATATGTCTACTACCAATCACATATATATATATATATATATAATTTATTATCTTGTTTTGCGTAATGTATTCCGTAATCGTATTAGATTAAAATTTATATATGATAAAAAATTTAAATTATTTAATATTTATTAAATTATTTTAAAAAATTATGTTAAATAATAATCTTGTTGATAAATTAATAAAAATGATAATAATATATCAAATAATTTTTTATTTTCTTTATTATTTATGTAATTATCTATTTTTAACTCATATTAGTTATATATAATAATGAAATTTAATTTTTTTACTATCATTTATTATATTAAATTAAAAAATTACTTTAAATTTTGAAATTAAAAAACAAAAATGAAAGAATCAAAAATGAAAAATTAAGTTGATATTTTCATCCCATCACTAAGGGCACAAAATAAAATACAGAGACATATTCGAAAAGTAGGAATTCGTTGGCGAAGAATTTACAATGGACATTTTCTCAGCCGGAAAAATGGAGTGTGTCAACGCTTGGAATGACTACACCTTCCCGCACAGATGTTATCCAAACACCAGATTCCGGTCCAGATGCCATGCAGCCTAACAGATTCAGGAGTTTTTTACTGGATTTTTTCAGGCTCTAGTTTTTTTTTTCTTTTCCTAATGACTCCGTACTCCCCGGGCCTCTCGCATCGGACTGAAACTGAACCGTATCCTCCGGTTTGATCTGTTGGTCTTTCGACAGCCTCATAGAGTCAACAGAAATGGCTTCCTCCTCTGGTCTGCACCGAGTCGCCAAAACAGTACGGTAACCGTACCTCCGTTTAGGAGATAAACGATCTAGATCGTTCTGTAAATACCAAGGACAAGAAATCTTAACCGTTAATTTCTTGAGAAAGATAAAACAATCAAAAGGAGAAGAGATCAAATGAGAAAATTACTAACCCGAGAGGGAAGATCTGAAGCATTTTCTCTCAACCTTTTCAATGAAAACAAATTTGTTGATCTAGAGAGCTCTCTTTCACCATCACAAAAATCTTCGCTGCTAGATGAACTGGAAGTCGGCGGAGGTGTATTTGCTACTGTTGACAACGGCACCACCTGATTATCTCTGTCCTCCTCCACATCATCACCAACTGACACGCCATTATCAGAATCAGCTTCTTCTTCATCATCGTCTTCGTCGCTATTTTCTACGGCGCTCTCTTCTCGGTCGTCACCGACGTTAACGCACCTCTCACAGACGGAGACCGTGTGACCAAGCATGGAACCAGCGGCTCTCCACGGAGTGAGAGACTGGCACGCCTGACAGAGAAGACACCTCACGTGTCTCGCCACAAGGAAGTTGGCTCCGTGAACTTTAGCGTCGCAGTCCCAGCACAAACTCGCTTGGTCCGATTCACAATACGTCCTTGCCGCCAACTTGCAGAGCTCACAGCTCTTCATTTCCCTTCCTTTGTTTCAACCAAAACAGAGGGAGATGTTATGGCTTACTCTGTCTGCGAGTTTTTTCTTCTTTCGTTTTCTTGGAGAATTTTTTTCTTTCGTATTTTCCCAGGATTTTCTTTCTTCTGTAATCTGTATGCAGAGAATGAACGATTGAGAGGGAAGGGAAAAGAAACGAGCAAGTTGCAGTCGCTTATAGGAACAGCCTTGCTTTTGCTTCAAATTACAAAATTGCCTTTCGAATCCTCCTCGTTATTAACTTATTATTATTATTAACCAAGCAAGCACCACCACTGGCATGAAATAGTGTTTTTCTTTTTTTTTTTTCTTTTTTCTTTTCCAAAACATACTAGAATTAATTAATTAATTAATTAATTTTTTAATTATACGAGTTATAAATAAACAAAAATACGTTTTCAACCTGCACTTTTATTCTAATCATCATACAAAGGTAGATGTCAATTGTCATTCTTAAATTATCCAATGAAATTTTACTATACCGAAAGCAGAAAAAATGTAAGAACGAATAGTATTATTTTATAATTAATAAAATCATTCATACGTTTTTTTTCAAAATACATAATAAAAAATAATGAGTATTTTAGAAATTTAAAATTATTTGATGAATTATTTTAAATTATTGAAAATTTTATATATTTTTAAAAAGTGTATATACCATCAACTTATGATAAACATGCATATTAAAAGGGACTTTAAAAATGGTTGCCAATGAAAAATCCTTTGAAGAGATAGATCACTTTCAAAGGAGCACAAAAAAGATATTAAGATCCATTTGGATAGACGATCAGATTAAAAACAATGGTGACAGTGAGATTAGTTATGTAGCGGTGAGATTGAATACTATAGTATGAGATTAAAATCAGTGATGAAATATGTGTTTAGATGCAAAAACAGCGTTGACGGGGAGGTGAAATGCAATGAATAGAGAAAATGAAAATTAAAGACATTAGATAAAAATGTGTATATAATAAAAAATTTAAATCATTTGATATTTTTAAAATTAGTAAATAATTAAAAAAAAATTAAAATTATATTTATATCAAATAATAGTTTCATTGATAAATATTAAAAATTAATAAAAATGATAATAATATATCAAATATTATTTTTCTATTATTTATTTTTAATTAATTCATATTAATTATATAATAATAAAAAATATTTATTATATTAAAAAATATTTTACATTCATTTATCAAGACACTTTTTCATTAATATCCTTAATGATCATTTTTATTCTCATCTCACCGTCACAATTGCTTTTGCATCCAAACACATATCTCACCGCTGATTTTAATCTCACCGTTACAGTATCTAATCTTACCGTTACAATAACTAATCTTATAGTCACTGCTACTTTTAATATCACCGAAACCAATCTCGCTGCTCATCCAAACGGATCCTAAGGCTACTATCTATAGATCAACTAATAAAGCATCATTTGGATGGGGGGTGAGATTGGCTTCGGTGAGATTAAAAACAGCAGTGGGTGAGATTGATTACTGTAGCGATGAGATTAGTTACTTTAGTGGTGAGATTAAAATCAGTGGTGAGATTTGTATTTGGATTCAAAAGTAGTGATAACGGTGAGGTGAATTATAGTTAGAACCGAAAATGACTATTAAGGACTGATAAGTTCATAAATTACACATTTTATGCCTTTCTATTCTTAATTTTCGTAATTTTTCTATCTTTATTTTGATTACTTATGTTATATTTTTAAATATTAGGTATATTTAAGAGAATGGATCAAAAACATGTCAATTATGATGTTAAAGAGCTTACAAAATCATAATCACAAGATGGAAGAAGACTTGGGAGTTAAAAAGATCAAATTCTTGGTGCAAAGTAAGAAAGCATATTTGACTTCTAGATCTTGTTGCAATGAAAACATGATTTTAAAGTCTTTATTCAAAAAAACTTCTTTCTTGACTTTTGAAGCTAACTTGAATAGCTTTCGAACGGTATATGACTTGTCCAAAACGGATAAGAATTGGTCATCCAAATCGGCTGAGAAAGGACGAGAAGATGCAGTAACAAAATATAGAGACCAGTGCCGCGACGCTGGAATCTGGCGCTGCGGCGCCGGAAAAGGTCAAGAGGTAGAGCTGAGAAACTTTCCAAAACGAATCTATTCATTGCCATCCCTATACTATGACACTTGTGTTTTCGGGATCTGCTCTGATCTCTCTTTTCGCTATTTTTTATGATATTCTGTGTTATTGATTTGTAACGTCTCCTCACCTCATAAAAAAATCTTTTACATTTTGACAACTCCACTTAAAAAAGCACTTGCATTTAGTGAAACGTTGATTTTGCGCTTGATTCATCGAAAAATATATATAGAGGAATCCGATGGAAATCAAGATACTCTGGTTCCATCTTAAATTTACAAAGCAAAATTTAAAATTCTTGGGAGGAATAATTAGCAATTGTCCAAATTAGCTTAGGAAAGCTCTGTCAATGCCAAAATTAGTGCTCAAGATTAAAGAATGAAATGAGCCGCTCCCGGTGATCTCTTGTCTCAAGAAGGAAATCTCAGCATCCCGATCTTGTAGTTGTGGTTCCTGCTTGAAGTGTTGCGCTGTTTTGCAACTTTGGGT
Source organism: Fremontodendron californicum (assembly GCA_030761205.1). NCBI lineage: Eukaryota > Viridiplantae > Streptophyta > Magnoliopsida > Malvales > Malvaceae > Fremontodendron > Fremontodendron californicum. The sequence continues at coordinate 5,214,735 of JAULJL010000025.1, read as the reverse complement.
TCATGAAATCAGCAGCAAGCAGATCGACAAGCGCCGTATATATTAAGATCCCTGCTGATGCCGCGTTGAAGACCCCTACTTCTTTTCACTAACAAAAAGGTGTGAAGATTTATTTTCGGTCAAAGGTGAGAATTCTACATTTGAGTTGTTAGATGATGATTGAAGCTAATTGGTTCACCGCATCGACCAAGCTCTGCACCAGCGCTACTTTCTCTTCTTCCATTCTGAATCCAGATCTTGCTTAAAAGCAGCGATTTCAAGATCTTGCTTAAAAGATCTTGCTTAAAAGCAACCTCAGATCTTGCTTAAAAGCTGCTGCATCTCAAATCCAACCTCCTGTAAGCAACAAGAGCAGTAAGGACAGGCACACCAAGGTGGAAGGCCGAGGCCGCCGCATCTGCATGCCTGCCACCTGTGCTGCTAGAGTTTTCCAGTTAACAAGAGAGCTTGGTCTAAGTCTTGCAATCCTTGTCAATTGGCCCTGGAATTCGAGGCATGAACAGCACCCCACTCTTCACCTCGTATAAGTTTCAGATCCAGATCCAGATCCAGAAGAGATCCAGTTTCAGCTCCATTAATAGCTACCAACAGTGAAACAGTAACTGCTGCTACAGCTAACAGATCAAGCCTAAAATCACCACAGCAACAACCTCCTCCAACGACGTCACAGCTCTCAACAGTAGCGGCGGATCCAACATCAACAACTATCAGGGGCTCTACTATCTGCTAGTTCACTCATAATCCGATCCCCTAAACTTTCACCTCAGCCTGCCTCAAAGAACCGAACCTCCGCCCGATTTACCAATCGGAGCCAAAATATGAATGGTCGAAATATGAATGGTCGCCAGTCCCTTGGAACGTCGAGCAACCCCCAGGTTTCCCATCATCGGATCGCGTCGTTTTATCACCGGGATAATAATCGGCGTTCGGGGCAGAGTTTCATGGGGAGTTTATGGAGGGATAGCTTACACAATGTCTTTGTTGGGAACTTGAGTCCCAGGGTCTCTAGACAAGCACTATGGGAGTTGTTCGGGCTGTTCGGGAAAGTGGTGGATGTTTTCATTTCCAGGAAACAACCTAAGAGACCTTATACATTTGTCTTTGTCAAATACAAGCTACAACATGAGATGGAGGAGGCCATCAAAAGAAGGAAACAATAGGATGATCGATGGTCGAATGATAAGAGTGAATAAAGCCTCTCATAGCTGGTCGGATAGCAGAAGATACCATTCGGATAACCCATCTGTCAGAAGCGTGGAAGGCGGAGGGCCTCAGGTTTTGGTCCATGATCATTCCGGTATTAACAGAAGTAGATCTCAATCGAAACTTCCATCTGTCCGATTTGGGGAAGGCGTTGGGTCTAAGGGTAAGGTTTCCGTTCATGCTGGTGTCAATAGATCGTATAAAGAAGTTCTTGTGGGCTTGCCTCATAAGGAGGCTGTTTATATCGAAGTGGAAGACCTTCTGCCGCCTGGGTTTCCCAACCCGACTCCTCATATGAATCGGGTCAATTTGTCCGAGAGGGAGTGCAGTTTCAATCTGCAAATTCCTAAGACTGAAATGGAGTGGTTATCAAGGAGTGCTAAAGGAAGACTGATGAAGGAAGCTTATATCGAATCGGTTCAAGAGGCCATGGTTTTAGAAGGTATCCACTGTCAGGTATGTCCGATGGGGGGTGTCTCGGTTCTTGTTATTTTCGAAAGTGTAGATCATATGGATCTTGTCCTAAACGATAGAAGTGAATGTTTGGCCCCCTGGTTTGAGACCATTGAATCGTGGAATGATGTCGTCCTCAACAAAGAGATTGCTGTCTGGGTAAACTTGTTTGATGTGCCGCTACAGGTTTGGCATGAAGGGTTTTTCAGTTCTTTGGGTAACAGATGGGGTTCTTTCATCAGACTTGATGATAACACAGCAAATAGGAGGAGATTCGATGTTGCGTGCATGTTAATCTTGGTTGATAGCAAGCTGAGTATTCCGTCCTCTGTGTTAGTCACGGTGAGGGATAAATCTTTTAAAATCTCAGTTTCAGTTCTTGAGGTCCCTGCTGGTGTTGCTAACACGAGAGCTCGAGTTGGCTCATTTTCTGTTCCATTGCCGCATGAATCACCAGGCTCCTCTCCTAACAAGGTAGTTACCGAAGAGATCAGGGGTAAAGTTCCGGTGTCAGAGGGCATTCTCAGATGCATGGAGATTCAGTGCACGGCTCCCTCCGTACGGCGCAAAAACATTGATGAGGTAAGCAAAGCTTTTTCGATTCCTGTGCAATCTGGCAGTTTGGTGGGCGGGTTGGTGCATGCTGTCTGCCCTGTGTCCCCAGTTAATGAAGGTATCAGCGAAGGCTCAGTATGTGGTTCGCGTGTTGCCGACTCTCTCCGTGATTGGGAATGGGATGGTGGGGCTCTCGTGAATGGGGGCCATAAAGGGGCTGTTGGGTCATCTGTTGAAGTGGGAGTGGGTTTTCAACTTGTGGAATCTAATGGGTTGGATTTATTGGGCCCTGTCAATAGCTCCTCCCCTACTCTGTTGGTCCGAGAGTTAAGCCCTTCCATTGTGTGCCCTATGGTTTCTGCTCCTATGAAGCGACTGAGATCGAGTAGGAAACTTAGGAAGAAGGAGGGTTCCAAAAAATTGAAGAAGAACTATAAGAAGAGTAAGGTTCCAGTGCCGAGGAAGTCCACCATTTCTGCAGTGAGGAAAAGGAGGCAAATTAGGAATAAGTGATCTGCGATAATGTTAGTTGCGAGGACCTAAACCACCTTGAACTATCTGTTTCGGATAGTGACATCAGATCAAGGAATAAGAATATCTTGAAGGAGGCTGAGGTGACATGGCTAGTCAGTATTGAGCTGGGGATCGAATTCCATGGGGAGAAGCAGGATATCATCGATGGTTTCGCTCAACTGGAAAAGGAAGATCGTGAGGCAAAGGAGTAACAGTCCACTGCGTTTTTGGTTCGTTATCTGGTGTGTTTCTTTTCTTAATGAAGATTATTTCTTGGAATGTTAGGGGACTGGGAGGTAGTATTAAGGTTATGGCCTTGAGGAATTTGGTTTTGAATTGGAGGCCAGAGATGGTTTTTATTCAGGAATCAAAGCTTCAGTCTATTGATTCAAAGTTTATTAGAAAGGTCTGGGGATGCTCCCCTGTTGAGATGGAATTCTCGGCGTCGGTGGGTTCCGCTGGGGGTTTCATTATCTTCTGGCGGAAGGACTTCTTCTTAGTTGAGTCGAAAATTATTTCACCTCGTTTCATTCTTCTGATTGGCTCGTTAAAGGCGAACAATATAAGATGTGGGTTAGTGAATATCTATGCTCCAAATGAGGATGGTGAAAGAGCTGCCTTTTGGGATGAGCTTGTGGGTGTGTTACAGGGCTATGACTGTCTTTGGTGTCTAGGGGGTGATTTCAATGTGGTTAGAAGCCCTGATGAGAAAATCGGATCAGTGTTCAGCACTACTCCTATGTTACTATTTTCAAACTTTATTAATCAAGTTGAACTCATGGATCTGCCGATGTCAGGAGATAAATACACTTGGACCAGTAATAGGGCCGTTCCGTCTTTCAGCAGATTGGATAGGTTCCTTTTATCGCCTGGTCTGGTTGCTTTATGGCCTTCAATGAAACAAAAGGCTCTTCCCCGTTCTCTTTCCGATCATAATCCAGTGTTGATTGTTGAAGAGAGCGTCAATTGGGGGCCTAAACCTTTCCGGTTCTTCAACAACTGGTTGGAAGATAGGAGCTTTCATTCTATTATCCAGAATGCTTGGAATTCTACAGGATATTCGCGGCCTTCGGGGTGGGGTTTATGGTTCAAGTTGAAAAATCTCAAACCAGCCATTAAAGACTGGTCTGTTAGGCACCATAAGGCCGATTTCTACAAGATCGTGGAACTTGAAAAGGAGATTGCTGGCCTCGAACAGAGTGTACAACAGGGGCAGGTGGGAAACCAGCTGCGAGAAGAGTTATGGAATAAGAAGGCTGATTTATGGTCAATGTATCGTATCGAAGAACAAACTTGGCTCCAGAAATCGAGATTAAAATGGGCACAAGAGGGTGATAGGAATACTAAATTTTTCCATATTGTCGCCACAGCTAGGAGTTGTAAGAACCACATTGGGAATTTGTTGATTGATGGGAAGGTGTTCGATGAACCTAGGGCTCTCAAGAAGGCCATTGGGTCGTATTTCAAAAACCGTTTCAACTCTACAAAGGTAGCCAGGCTCAAAGATCTTAAGTGCAGTTTTAAGTCATTATCAGCGCAAAGTTCGTCTAATCTTGAGCGGCCTTTCTCGGAGGAAGAGGTTTAGGGTGTCATCCAAGGCTGCGATGGCAACAAAGCTCCGGGGCCGGATGGTTTTAATCTGAATTTCTTTAAGTCTTTCTGGGTCACGGTGAAGGGTGAGGTTATGTCGTTCATGAATAATTTTCATAGCTCTGGTTGTATTGATAACTGTTTAAATGCGTCTTTTATTTCTCTTATACCTAAATGTGAATCTCCGTGCTCCATTAGTGATTACCGTCCTATCAGCTTGGTGGGTAGTGTTTATAAAATTCTAGCCAAAATTCTTGCCAATCGCCTGAGGCAATCGGTGGGGGAAATTGTTGGGCAAAACCAGTTCGCGTTCATCCCGGGGCGTCAAATTCTGGACTGCTCCTTAATTGCCAATGAGGTTATCCATTCTATGAAGACTAATGGAGAGGGTGGTATGATATTTAAGGTAGATTTCGAAAAAGCCTATGATTGTGTGGATTGGTCCTTTCTTGATTTTGTTATGGGTAGAATGGGCTTTGGGGATAAGTGGAGGTCTTGGATTCAGTCGTGTTTATCTTCAGCTTCATTATCAGTCCTAGTTAATGGGGTGCCTACGGAACAGTTCAGGATGAGCAGAGGGTTGAGACAAGGCTGTCCCCTCTCCCCCTTACTGTTTAATCTGGTTGCTGATGTTTTGAGCTTATTCCTTAATAAGGCTACTTCCATTGGCCGTTTCAGGGGTATGGTTATTGATCAGGGGTCTGTGTCCATATCTCATCTTCAGTTTGCGGATGACACAATTATCTTCTATGAGCCTTTGGAGGAGCAGGTTAGGAATGTTAAAAGAATTCTAAAGTGCTTTCAGTTGTTATCATGCCTCAAAGTTAATTTCAAAAAGAGCAGTCTTTTTGGAGTTGGGGTGGAGCAAAGTGTCACTGATCGGTGGGCTTTGAATATTCGTTGTTTGAGCAGTCGTCTCCCCTCCCTTATCTCGGTCTCCCCCTGGGGCACGGAGCGAACTCTATCTCACTGTGGAGTCCTATCATTGAGAAATTCAACAAGAGGCTTGCCGGCTGGAAAGGTAATTTACTCTCCATTGGGGGCAGATTGACTCTTATTAAATCGGTGTTGTCTTCTCTGCCCATTTATTATATGTCTCTACTTCAAATTCCTCGTACTGTATCTGATGAGCTGGATAGAATGGTCAGAAGATTCCTTTGGGGTGGTTCTTCGTCGGTGAAGAAGATGCATATGGTTATTGGAAGTCTGTCTGTAATACCAAGGAATTTGGAGGACTCGGTCTAGTTGATTTAAGGCTTAAGAACAGAGCGATGCTCAATAAATGGATCTGGAGATTTGGGAATGAGCGTTTCTCTTTATGGAGATTAGCCATAGCCGGGAAATATGAGTCATCGGTGGGAAATTTGCTTCCTTCATGCAGCTGGTATCGGAAAATGTCCCCAACCTGGAGAAACATTATTCGACCCCTTATGCCTTCAAATCATTTTCATCCTTTTTTGTCTACTGGGTTGTGTTTTCTTCCAGGTGATGGCAGCTCCATTAATTTTTGGCAGGATGAATGGATCGAAGGCGTTATCCTTAAAGAGCAGTTTCCAAGAGTCTTTGCGGTAGCTGTTTCTAAAAACGGGAAAGTAGCGGATTTTGGCAAATGGCTTAATAATCAATGGCATTGGGAGGTTAACCTCCGAAGAAGATTGTTCGATTGGGAGCTTCAGCAGTGGGAATCCCTGTTGGATCTGCTGGGAAATCAAGTGCTCTTCAGAAACTCCTTTGATCCAGTTGTTTGGAAGCACACCTACAGTGGCGTTTACTCGTCTAATTCTTTCTGCCATTCTGTGTTGAGTGAGTCCTCACTTAAATGGGATCATTGGAAATTTATATGGGCCGGTTATGCACCTCCGAAAGTGGAAATCTTTTGCTGGCAAGTTTTGAGAGGCAGCGTTGCTACCAAAGTTGAACTCAGCAAGAGAGGTCTTATTGTTAATGGTCCGATTCTGTGTCCACTATGCAATTTGATGCCTGAAACTACAGAGCATCTGTTTTTTACATGCAGAGTATCATGGTTTGTGTGGGCTCATTGTTGTCTTTCTTGGGGTATATCTTGGTCCACGCCAAGGAGTGCCGTGGGTTTTTTTCTTGCGTGGCAGCATGCGTTCCCAGCAAATCATTGCAGCAAATTGTGGAGAATGTGTTTTTTTGTTGCACTTTGGTCTATTTGGTTGCACAGGAATGATATTGTTTTTAACAGGAAAAATGTTGCTGTTTGGCAGTTACTGGACTCTATTAGACTTAGACTCGCTTTATGGTCCAAGGCTAAATGGCCTTGTGAGGAAGGGCTGCTTTCGCAGTCCAAGTGGTCACCTGCTATTTGTCGATTTAAGAGGGAAATGAAAGTTGGTGTTGATGTGACTTGGAGTAAGCCACCTGCCGGCTGTCTTAAGTTCAACGTCGATGGTTCGGCGCGTGGTAACCCAGGTCCTGCGGGGATTGGCGGTATTTTGCGCGACAATCAAGGTATGGTGAAAGCAGTTTTTTCTAAATCTATTGGTTCTGCTAAGGCATTTGAGGCTGAATTAAGGGCCGTCAAAGAAGCCTTCCTCATTTTTGGTGCTTCGTCTTGGGTGCTATCGCATAAACTTATAATTGAATGTGATTGCCAGATGGTTGTTGCTTGGGTTAGGAATCCGAGTAGAGCCCCATGGCGGATTTTGAGAATTATAAGATCTCTAGAGTTTGTTCGAACTACGGTTCAAAACTGGAAAATTGTTCATATTCTGAGGGAGGCTAATGGTGAGGCTGATAAGCTAGCCAAATCTGGTGTCAATAGGGTGTCAGATTTGTTGTTTTATAGTCCTTAGTTTTGTTTTGCAGCATGCTGTTTCTCTGGTTTGTAATAAGGACATCTTTTTTGCAATAAATCATGCTTTTCAAAAAAAAAAAAAATTAAAATTCTTATTAGAATTTACTAGCTAATTTTTAAGCTCTTTAGAAATATTGCATTTACTTAATACGATGAGCATATGGTATATTAGTATGTTTTAATTTTCATGATAGTAGCTTGGCATCCATGATATTGCAACATATAAGGTTTGAGTTCTTTAAATTTCTCCTGTTAGTCTTCAGCAGTAGTTTTCTGCACTAACTTATTGAACTCTTCAATCACATAAGTTCAGGTTTTATCACAAAATCTTTGACACAAATCAGTAACAAACTCTTACCATGTGGCTCTACTTCTTTGCATAGCATCTTCATCAAACCAAGTTTCAACCTTTCCAACCAAATACATGGTTGCTATTTCTAGTTTCTGATGATCAGCAACAACAAATATAGTAAAATATTTCTGATTTTTTTTAAACAACTCCTTGGGTTAGTGCCATCAAATAGAGGTAGCTCAATCTTAGGTCTAGGTGCCAAGGCATTTAAAGTTGTGGATAAGCTAGGAATAGATATGCAATCATTAGCTTTGTAATAAAGTAAGTTCTGTTGGGATAGATGGTGTTGTTTGTTTTGTAATATAACAGGTTCATCAGGCTTATAAGTGAACTTCCCATGTTCATCAATAACATTGATTTGAACAGGATTTTTACCTTCATTGAGAAACTGGAGAAGGTTGAATGTTGCTTGAGTTGGTGGTGCCTTCAGACTCATAATGAGTTTGTGTTTCTTCTTTCTAGGCCAGGAACTCAAGAACTCTACTAATATAACCTTATTTTTTTGCAAACTTCGATAAATTTTTTATTGCTCCTCCCACCATTTAGGAAGAAAGCTGTTTGCTGTTTTGAGGGATTCTAGCTGAGTTTGCAAAGCTTGAACTTGTTCTTACAATGTATTCAATCTAGTTCCCTCAGCCATGATTTGAAGTTTTTTGTGCTTTCCTAGCTCTACAATTAGATCTTTGCAAGCTCATACCAATTTGTCTCAGACTAAAACTGTGACTTAAATGGCAATATGTATTAAAAGAAGGAGAAACATAGGATAGAGAGAATAGAAGAGAAAGTTGATAGTTTTCATTTATAATGCAGTATGTTACGTAGTTGTCCTATATAAAGCGCGACCTATGTTGACATACTAACAAAATTTACTGAATTCTAGAAACAAATTATTGACAACTGTCTTTTTTACAGAATCTGCCTAAATTAGCTAATGGCATGCTATCAGTTCAGTTGTAATGGTTACTTCCATCCTTGTCCTCATCTCCATTGCCAGCTCTCAGCTCAGCTTCCAGCTTCCTCCCATAATTCTTGTCAGCTCTCAGCTCAACTATCAGCTTCCTCCCATCTTCCTTGTCAGCTCTCAGCTCGACTTTCAATTTCCTCTCGACCCTCAGCTCAATCTCCAGCTTAATTTCGTTTCCTTTCTTCTCCTTTCCATGGATCTTCTGTCCCTATATATCCACTATGGTTGCAGTGGTTCATCTTTAGGTAATGAACTTAGTGGTGTGGAGATTGCTAGGAAAGCCAACAAAACCGAAACGGTGAAGTAGACTGGCGCACGCCACCAATTTGAAGAAAAAGCCACTTTTCTACTATGAATGTTGGTTTTTTAGAGGGATAGAAAAGTATTGAAGAAAGAAATAAATTGCGATGCATAACATAGTCACACCATAAATTATTTGTTGGGCTGACTTGATTTTCACTTTGGACTAGAAAAAAGACCCCGCATAATCGGGGCATTTTTAATTTTTTTATAATTTTTATAATTAGTTAATAATAAAATTTTAATTTTAGTTTATATTTTATTAAATAATTATTATTTACTTAAATGTTTTATTTTTAAATTGTAATAATATTAATATAATTATATTTTTTTAATTATGAAAATTAAATTTATGATAATTATTTATTTATAAACTATATAATAAAAATGCATTTTCAAATCTTATTTATATGTATTTTTGAAAAATATTTAAACCTTATTTTACACTGAATATTTTTATTATAAGAGATAAAAAATAATAAATAAGAAAATAAAATTATGATTTGTATTTTATTCTCTCTTAGGATCGATTTTTTCACATAGGTTAGCAGCAAGTTTTTTTTTTCCTTTTTTTTTAAATTTTTTCCCGAGCAAGTCGGGTACGAATCCTAAATCGACTTACGAGTCAACGTGCAACCACTTTAAATTCATCATTTAAAATTAAAATAAAAATAATTAGTAAAATAATTTTTTTTTTTAACTTTTTTCTCGAGCGGCTCAAGTATGGATTCTAAAAGGATCCGCGAGTCAACGTGCGAACTAAACCATTTAAATTAAAATAAAAATAATTAATAAAATAATTTTTATTCTTTTATCCGAACAGATTAGGTACAAATCCTAAATCAAAGAAAAAAAATTCTAGAATATATATTCATTAATAATAATATATTTATTAATTTTTTGCCAAAAAATATTTTTGCTCCAAATAAAAAACAAAATAGAATAAATAAATCTTGAACATTTAAAGAAATACTCTTTGGATCCTTAAGATTTTTTTTTAAAAAAAAGTAAAAAATATCCATAAAATGATAAAATAAGATAATAAAATCCTTTAACTAAATTTAATATTTTATAATAGATAAATCAAAAGGCCCATATTCAGGCTTCAGCTTCTTGGGCCTTAGGCAATTTAAGACCTAAATAGCCCCACAATTTTCATATTATCTTAAACTTAAATGCTTGCGGTTAATAAATTTCATAAACAAATAGTGATGGTAAAATAACTCCTACTTAACGAGTTTTTCTTCGCTCCGATACGATAGGGTGCATTTTTTATTTGAAAATTGGGAATTAAGGATTAAAAAGCATGACCGAGTTCGGGTCGGATTTAAGGAATTTTGTACCTCGTCCTGCCTCGAAGGTATTTATAATAATAAATTTTTTAATTTTTATTTAATTTTTTATTTATAATATATTAATAAATTTATTATTTATCATTTAATATTATTTTTAACTTAATAATATACATTTTTTTATCCTTACTTTGAGAATGTTGGTCAATAGAAAAAAATTGGATCGAAAGTTAAATAAGTGTGATTTTTGAATCATCGATTTAATCGATTGAATCAGATTATTCTATTAAAAAATAAATTAAATATTAAATATATGATTTTGATATTAAATAAATATTAAATATAATAATTAGTTAATAAAAATATATATTTATTTTAATGATATGTTCTTTAATATATGATTAAAAAGTTAAAGATTTAAATCATATCATTTACAAAAATAATTTTAATAAAAAAATTAAATTTTTATCGATTAAATCGATTTTTGATTAATTTATTATATATTCGATTTTTCAATATATGTCGCACCGAATAAACCTTTTGATCGATCCGATTTTTTCAAAACATCTGATTATTCATCCATTGATCAGGTAACTACTTTGCGCTTTGAGAATGAACTTAACTTCGACTAAATGAAAGTTAAGACATGATAGTGACATCTAGAGGAAGTTGATTAAAAGAGCACTTGATTCAGTAAACCTTCTAAGGGAGACTCGGTGGTCTTAGGGCCTAATTTGGGCAGTCTAAAACTAGGCATGCAAGGCTGCAACCAAACGATTTAGACATCGCTGTTTCGAAAATCCTGAAAGCTTTCGTAAGCATTAATTTGATTTGTGCTGCTTGACAGGTTCCCTATTTAATTAGCAACGCCATAAAAACAACCAGAGACAGCTTACAGCTATTATTATCGCATCCTGTGGTGGCATGGTCTGGTAGGGCAAAATTGGGTGTTCTGTTTCAGCTTTCCTTCTTTCTATAGTGCAGTACAGGCATAATAAATTTACGCCTCAAATTTTCAATTTAGCTGAAATCATGAAAAAGCTCGCTAATCTATAACGTACTTTAAAAACTATCCCCTAATTTACTGTCAAAGTAGAATTTGGTTTTAACACCCTTTCATTATTTGCCATTTATTTATGTCATTAAATCATAATTTTGGGTAAAAATGAAAAATCACTTTTATTATTATTTTTTTTGTTATAAAGAGGATTGGAAGGGCTATTTTAGGTATTTTAATTTTTTAATGGAGATGGAAAGAAAAAAAATGAAAAGAAAAGAAAGAAAGGAAAAAGAAATGAAGGAAAAAAAATTATGTGTTCATATTATTTTTGTGTTCGTGTTATTTTTATGTGTGTTCGTATCGTATTATAAATTTATTGATGAGAACCAAGCTGGTATTGGACTTCAAGATCCATTGCATGTTCCTATTGGGCCTATTACAAGGTCAAGATCCAAGAAGCTCAAGAAAGCTATGCAAGGATTGGTAAAAAAGACTTGGTAAGAATTTACAAGTCTTTTAAGCAATGTCAATCCATTCAAGTTGGGCTGCTTGAATGAGTAAGACCAAGAATTGGTCCATGTGATCCAAGCTTCACATGATGGGCCATAGCGGAATTCAAGGGGGCGACAATCTTAATGAATTAGTGGGCCTGTTTTTAGTTCATTATCTAATATGAAGTGGGGACCAATTCATTAATGTTGTGGCGCCTAAATTAGAAGCTTTAGTTGGGTCTTTTAATTACTTAGGCTTTTAGGTCTGCTTTATGTATTATGTCCATTAGGCTTGTGGGGTCTATCTTCATTAAACTTGTTGGACATCTTTTTAATTATTTAGGTTTGGGCTTGAGCATGTTCAGCCTATATTTTACATATTATTACTTAGTAAATTAGGGTTATTGTAGGGAGGCTATAAATATATGTTTTAGCCGCTTACTTCAATTATCTTTTGATCAATTGAGTTTGAATTTATTCAAAGTGAGTGTTTCACTCTTTTTAGTTCTTGAAAGAACTTAGGAACTTATCAAAGAATTCTTTCTTTGTAGCGTTCAACCTATCAAACTTAGGTTCTTGAAACGAGAGTTCTTAGGGTCTAGTTTACATGCTTAATCTAGGTTATTTGAAACAAGCTTTTAAGGGTTTAAGTTTTCTTTGCCTGAATCTTGACTTTTCTGGGTTAGGTATTTCAATTTGTTAGTGGGTTCAAAGGGTTTAACCCCTAGGGTTCACATCATTTATATAATTTTTACACATTAATAATTCATTTTATGTAGATTTTGACGCGGTGTATTCGTGTCATGTTCGTGTTATTTTTTCGTGTGTTCAAATTATTATAAATATATATAATTTTTACACGTTAATAATTTATTTTATGTAAATTTTGACACGTTCGGATATTCTTATCGTGTTCATGTTATTTTTCGTGTCGTGTTCAAAGTATTATAAATTTATATAAGCTTTTAAATATTAATAATTCGTTTTATGTAGATTTTAACAAATTTGTGTATTTGTGTTATGTTCATGCTATTTTCGTGTCGTGTCGTATTTTAATTTTTTTTTTATGTGTTCGTTTCGTGTTTCAATTCATCCAAATATTTTGCATAAATTGTCATGGTGATTTAATTTAGAGAAAATTTTGTGTGTTCGTATTGTGTCTCAATTCATCCCATATTTTGTATAATTTGTCATAATTATTCAATTTAGAGAAAAAATTATATGTTCGTAACATATTCGTGTTATTTTATCGTGTTTTTAGAATATTATAAATTTATATAAAATTTTACATGTTAATAATTTGTTTTATGTAGATTTTGACTCATTCGTACATTTCTATAGTGTTAATGTTATTTTTGTGTCATACTTTAATTATTTTTACTATGTTATGTTCATGTCGTATACTCATGTTGTGTCCGAAATTGTCAAGTCATTTTTTTGCCCAAAAAATTGTCAAATCTAACTGACAATATTCAAATAACTCTCAATTTTGTGTCGCGTGTCGTCATGTTCATGTTATTTTTCCTGTCATAATCGTATTCAATATATTATATATTTATATAAATTTTGACATATTAATAATTCGTTTTATATATTTTTTGACACGTTTGTGTATTTATTACGTGTTTATGTTATTTTTCATGTTATGTTTTAATTATTTTTCTCATGTTTTATGTTCTTATCGTATAATAATATTATGTCTGAAATTGTTAGATCTAATTGACTATATTCAAATAACTTTTAATTTTATATTAGGTGTTTTATAAGGATAGGAGTTATTATTTTTTTAAATTATTATAAAATATCAATTCAAATATAAAAATAATTTTTTTGAATTTTTAATATTAAATGAACAGACCAACAAACTGGCCAGAATTGGACTTGGATAAAGTTGAAAAGAAAATTTTGAGCCGTAATCCGGTCCAAAAATAGATCTATCCGCAAAGAAACGCGGGTATTTATCTAGTACACTACAGTGGAAACGAGGAAACTTTTGAAATAAGGAAGATTTTGAAGTTAGGAGATTCCTGCTGTAAAGAAATTAGATCAGACCATGGAGTATCAGATCTAAGCACTCCAATAACACCCAAAAATTTCATGTGAAAGCTGAAAAGCAAGAATTTCATGATATAAAGATGCAATTTCAATCTGATATTCACATAATATTACAAAGAAAAGAATAACAATTCCTCTTCTAGTGAAATGCTTGTGTATGAAGATCACTACTTTATTTCTACCTAAAGCTTTATGAACCAACGGAGGGAAAAAAATGTGAAAACTAAAAAGTTAAAAAACAGAGAAATCCCCAGAGTCAAGAAAGACACAAACAAAGCTCAGTGTTTAACACCATCCCTTTTTCTTGTAACTCGAATGTAGGCAAAAACAGCTGCGAAAATAGCGGTGACAAGTCCACCAATGATGACACCACCACCAGCAACAGACTTATCTGATGAATGATGCTTTCCCAGCCGTCTGATTTCTGGTGCTTCAGCCTCTCTGGTTTCTTCAGATGACTCATGAGGACTTTCAGCTGGCTCATCTGCTTCTCTGGGCACCACCCAACCTGGCTTATCCTCACTATGAACCTTAATCTCAGATGGTTTCACCTCTGATCTATCAGCCATTGCATGGACCAGCAATACCTCCACAAAAACCAAGGAAACCAAAACAAGCTTACCCACACCCATATTTTAGGAAATTAAAATGTTGAGATGTTGATTAGTGTATTTGGAGTCTTTTTTCTGAGAGCCAGAACTGTGTTTATGCACACAATGCAAGGGATTTTGCTATGCTATGCTATGCTATGTTCTTGTTATGTGTTGTGGGTTGCTGAAGCTATATATATATATATATATATATATATATATATATATATATATATATATATATATATATATATAAAGAGAGAGAGAGAGAGAGAGAGGGAATGGATAGTTAAGAATTTGGTGTGGTTTTGACTTTTGATTTTGAAATAGTAACAAAGAAAGTTTGATTTCCAGATTTTGGGCCAGCTGCTGTAATCAAGTTGGGATTTAATGGATGGGAGGTGGAGTTTGGTTTCTGGGAGGAGAGAATAAAATAAATTGTTTGGGTTGGCTGTTTGGGTTACATTTCAATTCAACCTAGGCAAGTGAAAGCGTGAGCCAAAGACACTTGTCACCAATGTGTCTATAATATTTTAAAATATGACACGAAACTACCATTTGATTCAGGATGTAATTAACAGAGTTTTTTAAAAATACTTATATTTGATACACTAAAAATATATATTTGTATACTATTATTAAATCAAATGCTGTCAATTTATTAAGAATAAAACTATTTATATTTATTTTTAAATTTTTTAATAAAATAACATCATTTAATTTATTTATGATGTATAAATTTATACAATATCAATACATTTAATATAAATATTTTTTTTTAAAAATGATTTATAAATAATTTAAAAAGTTAAATAAATGATTATAAATAAAATTCTAAAATTTACTTCTTAAATAAATTAAACATAAATAAGTATATTTAATTCATTATATTTACGAAGGAACGAATTCGTTTATGAATTCTTTACTAGCAACCTTTAATAGATCCTTTAAAACATTAAAGAACTTGTTTATTGCTTCACCTTTTCACTGTTGTGAAGATGGAGAGATTTTTTTTTTTGAATTTTGTTAACGAATATAATAATTGATAATTTTATTTATTATTTTTAATATATTAAATAAAATATTATTATATATAAAATATTATTATATATAATAATTTTAAAAAATACCCTAAAAAACTTTATTAACAAAATGCTTTTTTTTTTTTTTTTACTACAACTGGATTTCCTCGGGACCTCGCTACTGTAATAAATTCATTTCAACCACTGTATTCCCACCGAAGTATTTGACTCGACTTTGTCTATTCTTTTTTAAAGCATTCGTTGGTATTTATTACAAGATAATAATTTTTTTTTTCGCAGATTTTTTTTTAATATTTATAAAATTTTAATTAAATTTAAAATTATAAATAAATATAAATTGAATTATATAAAATAATTGTTATTTTTTAAATATTTTTATATTTTAATATTGTAAGGAAATGAATTTTGAATTAAAATCGAATCACTATAATAAATTATACAAAATATGAAATGAATTGAGATACGACACAAACACAATATAAATAAAATAATTAAAATACGACACCACACGAAAAATAACATGAACACGAAACGAATACACGAACATGTCAAAATCTATAGAAAACGAATTATTAATGTGTAAAAAATTATATAAATTTACAATACTTTACACATAAAAAAAATAACACGAACACGTCACAAACACACACAAAATTTTCTAAATTGAATCACTATAACAAATTATGCAAAATATGTCATGAATTGAAATACGACACAAACACACAAAAAATTTTCTAAATTGAATCACAATGGCAAACTATGTAAAATATAAAATAAATTGATATAAGAAACGAACACAGCATAGAAAAAATAATTAAAACACAATACGAAAAATAACATGAACTCTACATGAATATACGAACGTGTTAAAATATATATAAAATGAATTATTAACATGTAAAAATTTATTCAAATTTATTATACTTTAAACAAGCAAAAAAATAATATGAATACAAACACACAAATTTTTATCTTTTTTTTTTCTTTCTCTTTCTCTTTCATTTCTTTTTTGAAAAGATTACCACATGTTAGTGTACAGAGAATTTGGGTAGTCAAAAATATATGTATGTATAGATAGATGTTAGATATAAAATATATTAATTTAAGAAAATTATGTTATACATTGACAAATAAGGTTTTAAGCTTTGCAAACAATGTTTTTTTGTGAGTGATTGCTAACATGTGTATTTTATGGATATCTACATGGATTAGATTTTAGTTTTGATAAAGAAATGAACTTTTTTTCAAAAAAAATATTTAAAAAGAATTTTTAAATTTTTTGATAATTAAGATTCAAGTCTTGTGAATGTATTTAGAAAGTAAAATTTTAAATATACCATACTAATATGAGAAATACACCTTTAAGATTTTTTATAGAAGAAATTAGGTTTAGACACATCTAATAAATACTTTTAACCGTATTATCAAAATAAAAATATTTTATTAGTATATATTTTTAAAAATTATTGATAAAAAATTAATCAAAATAAAGATATCTTATTAATATATATATATATATTTATAAAAATAAATTACTTATTAAATAAATAAATATATGACATGTTTTTGGAATTTAAAAATTTTAGTATATGTGCATAGAATATTAATACTTAATCTAATTATTGAATAAAAGATAATTACAAATTTTAGTGATGTGATAGTTGTCCTTTTTTGTCATTATAAATTATTACATATTCCTTCCTCTCCCCCGAATAGTGTTTTTTTGTTTATTCAATGATCAAAGTTGAAAACCTTTTTTATCCTTATAAACTACCAAAACCCCTTATAAGTTTTTTAGACAAGTGTCAGAACATCAAAACAACTTGTAGTCCATTTTATATATACTAGAATTAACCCCCCATTTCATTGGGGGGTTATTAAATTTTTTTTGTAATTTTTTTAATTAATTAATAATAAATTTTTAAAATAAATTTTATTAAATAATACTTTTTTATTTAATTTTTTATTTAAAAATTTAATAATATTAATATTAATATAATTGTTTTTTCATTATAAAATTAAATTATTATAATTATTTATCTATGAATTCCGTAATATAAATTCATTTTCAATTGTTATTTATATGCATTTTAAAATATATTTAGATCTTATTATATAGTGCATATTTTTATATATAGAAAAATTAAATTTATGATAATTATTTATTTATAAATTACGTAATACAAATGCATTTTTAATTATTATTTATATGCATTTTTTAAACATATTTAGATCTTAATGTATATATTTATTTATAGGAGGTAAAAAATAATAAATAACAAAATAAAATAATGGTTTGTATTTTATTCTTTTGTTGAATCAACTTTCTCAAATAGGTAAGTAGCAAGTTCATTCTTTTCTTTTTATTTTTTGTTTAATTAATGAAGTACTAACTCATTTTTATATTTTATTTTGCATATTTAATTATTCAAATAAAAAATAACTAAAATAAAATTATGGTTCATATTTAATTCTCTCGATTGATCAGTTTTCTCATTTTAGCTAGTAGCAAGTTTTTTTTTTGAAAAAAAATTCCGAGCGGATCAAGTATGGATCCTAAATCAACCCGCGAGTCAACGTTTGGATCAATCCCTTTAAATACATTATTTAAAAATAAAATAAATTAAAAAAAACTAAAACTAAAAAAAATAAAAATAAAAATAAAACTATAAATATGAAAGCTAAAAAACTAAATATATATATAAAAAAAGCTTGCCACATGATCATTAAAAAAAATTTCGACTTTCTCACACTGGTTTTAAAACATAAAAGATACTCTTTTTTAATTATTTATATGTTTTAAAATAAAATTATTTAGCTTAAAACTTCTTTGCATAAAAATTTGAGTAGTGATTGATTTTATACCATTCAAATAATATCTACAAATAAGCCATCATTTACTGAATTTTGGTTACAAATTTTGGTTTATGGTATAGGGAGACAAAAATTTGCACTTCCATGAAGAAGAAAAAAAAAAGTAGAAAGGAAAAAGAAAAGAGTTACTAACACTTAGCATTATCTATCAAATTTGAATTATTAATTAAAAGTGGGAGGGAGGGAGATGATACCTACCTTTTAAGAGAAATTGGTACTTTTAATTTGAAAATCTAAAGTGTGAGCTGTGAAAGAGAGTGAAGATAAAAGATTATATATATCTATAATATCTATGAGTAAAAATGTAAAATTAATTAATTTTACATGTTTTTATAATTTTGTATTCAATTAATATTTTTATTTACCGTTAAATTTAGCAATGTAACTATACTCGTCATGCACGTAAAATTTCGAATCGATCTGATATCTCTATCATATCGATCGAGTATTTTTTTAATATATTTAATAATTTTTTTTTTACATCGAACAAATAATTAGACATTATATATATATATATATATGTTTTATGTATAAACCATGTATACAAACAAGGAGAGGGTGAGCTAGAGAGGATTGCGATGGTTGTATTGTATGTAGGGTGTTTATTCGATTAATTCGATTATTTTTAAATTTTTACTAATCGATCAAAATTATTTCGATCACAGACCGATTAACTAAAACAATTTCAGTTGACTAATTATTTTTACTAAAATTGAATAATGCACACCCAAGTTGTATGGTACAATACAATTCAAAAATGTACAACTCAAAAAGGTTGCTAGTAAATGCTACCACAAAAGAACCAAACCAAACCCTAACGACTAAGTCAAAATATTCAAAGATACAACAAACAAGAAACAAAATCCAATGACCAAAGCAATTACATTTACTCCAAAATAATTCCTACTGCTTTTGACTCTCAAATGGTACTAAACTACCAGCAATTTGACTAGGCAAGACGCAGAATTTTCTTTATTTAGTTATTTTCTTTATTTATATTTCCTTTGGACCTGGAATTTAAGTCCACATTGAAACATATAACTTAAAAAAATAAGTATATATTATTTTTCTCACGTTGGGGTAATTTTTTTATTTTTAAAAAATATTTATTTATTTTCGCATATCTTAATATATATTAGTTTAAAATTATTATATTTCATTAATAATGAAAAAAATTAAATTTTAAAAAATAAATATGTTGAAAATAAATATATATGAACTATATAATTTTTATTTTAAATGTACTAATAAGTGAAATTGATACATATTTTTATTTATTATATAACTTAACGAATATTAAAATTCATGTTATTAAATAATATACTTTTTAACTCTTAGATAAGCCATCCAAAAGGAGTGAATTGGATAGGCTCTAAAATTTTCAAAAAATTAAAGTTCAATAAATATTTGTGAGAAAATAACAATAGAATAAAAACATATGAAATTTATGTACAAATAAATTTGAAATTAAATAGAGGACAAATAATAGCGCTTTTTTATTACAATATAGGTAAAAAAAAAAAAATTACCAAATTACCGTTATTTTTTGATTATTTCCCAAAATACGGACCTTTTTTTTTCAGCTGGGAAATCGCCATCCCCCATGGCGATTTCCCAGCGTGTTTTTTTGCAAATTTGTAAAAAACACCAAGGGAAATCGCCATGGGGGATGGCGATTTCCCTTGGTGTTTTTTGCAAATTTTGCAAAAAAATACCAAGGGAAATCGCCACCCCCCATGGCGATTTCCCTTGGTATTTTTAGCCAATTTTGCTAAAAACATGAAGGGAAATCGCCATGGGGGGTGGCGATTTCCCTTCATGTATATATATTTTTTTCAATTCTTAAGAAAATTTAAAAAACATGACTCAATAGTGAATTTATTGTGAAAGGGTATAATGAATAAAAGTTATTTGAAAAAGAGAAATGAATAATTAGAAATTATTATAAAGGATTAGACCTGCTCACGGGCCGGGCAGCCCAGCAGGCTCGGACCGTATTGGGCCGGGCCCGGGCAAGATAATTTATGTTCCGGGCCGGCCCGGCCCGGAACAGTGATTTTTATTATAATAATATTATTTTATTTAATTTTAATTAAAAAAATAAAAAAATTATTTTTTTATTCCAATGAACAGTGATTTGGGCTTAAACGGGCGGGCCTGGGCAGAAAAGAAAAAAAATACGGGCCGCGGCCCGGCCCGTCCCATGAGCACCTCTATAAAGGATATTATAAAGACAAAATTATCCTTGATAAAAAAACCTTCTCTTCTCTTCCCTTTTTCTTTTATTTTTTAATTTAATTTTTAATTAAAAAATAAATATTCTGAAAATAAAAATTTTTAATTTTAAAAAAAAATTAAATTTTTTATTTACTTTTTTTATTTAAATATTTTATTTTTTAAATTTATTTTCAATTAAAATTTTTAAAAAATAATATTTCCTTAATGAAAGAAAAAAAAAATAAGTTTTTTCATTAAGAGTAATTTTGTCTTTATAATATTTTTTATAATAATTTTTAATTATTCATTTTTTTT
Source organism: Fremontodendron californicum (assembly GCA_030761205.1). Classification (NCBI taxonomy): domain Eukaryota; kingdom Viridiplantae; phylum Streptophyta; class Magnoliopsida; order Malvales; family Malvaceae; genus Fremontodendron; species Fremontodendron californicum. The sequence goes on along the minus strand of JAULJL010000025.1, from coordinate 5,194,107 downwards.
TTTCAAATAACTTTTATTCATTATATCATTTCACAATAAATTTACTATTGAGTCATGTTTTTTAAATTTTCCTAAGAATTGAAAAAAAATATATACATGAAGGGAAATCGCCACCCCCCATGGCGATTTCCCTTCATGTTTTTAGCAAATTTTGCTAAAAATACCAAGGGATGACGATTTCCCTTGGTATTTTTTTGCAAATTTGCAAAAAACACCAAGGGAAATCGCCATCCCCCATGGCGATTTCCCTTGGTGTTTTTTACAAATTTGCAAAAAAACACGCAGGAAAATCGCCATGGGATGGCGATTTCCCAGCTGAAAAAAAAAGGTCCGTATTTTGAGAAATAATCAAAAATTAACGGTAATTTGGTAAAAAAAATTTTTTTGAGTATATTGTAATAAAAAAGCCCAAATAATAGAGAATTCAGATACAACAATTCATAGAGATTTGGTCCTTCTCAAAGCACTTACGTCCTCTCCATTCACTTCCTCCTGTCAAAAAGTTCAAGCAACTATCTTTTCAAGCCTGCAAATATCTTTTCAAAACTTAGGTGTAAGATTTACATTAACTACCTTTCAAAACTAAAGTAAAAACTTCTGAACCCAAAATAAGTTCTTACAAAAACTCATAAAAACATTCAAGATGATACGTCACCCCATGATCCCATATAATCTTTAGGTTTTACTAATGATTTTGCAATCTATATTACCTTTCAAACAGTAACAGATTTTGATATTTAATTTTAAAAGAGTCAATTAAAAGATTAAATATATATTATTTGAGATATATCATAAATAATTAAAGCAAATTAATATTATATTATATTATAACAAAAATTAATAAAAAAATATATCAAAATTTTGACTAATCATAAAAGTTTTAGCATTATACATGCATATAATAACAAGATCATATAAACATATATTTTAAAAAATAAAATAACAATCTTAACTAGAATTTTATTATTTTTGCTTTGTAAGGAAGTTGACAGTGACAAAAAAAAATAGATTTATAATAAAAATTTAAAAATAAAGATAAAAGTAAACATAATTACTAACTAATAAAAGGAGATCTTTGGGACTCTTAGTATAATCTTAATTTTTAAACTTGATAACTCAAACGACAAGCACCAAGTTACAAACAAAATTGATTGAATTTGGAGTTGAAGAATAGAAGAAGAAAAGTTATAGGAGTAAAAGCAACATGCAGGAAAAATCTAATTTTATAGTTTACAATATTCTATTCAAATCTTGTTGTTGAAAGCTGATATTTAAAAATTAATTTAGGTTCACATGATTGTGACTTAATATTTATAGCAAATTAATTAATTTGAAAAGTTATGAATAATAATTGATGGATAAATAAAAAAATAAATAACAATGTAATTTTAACTTTTTTAAAATTATAATATATAAAATTAAATTGTAGACAAAAATTAAAAATTAAATAAATATAAATTTTATTTTGAAGGGGTTAATTTAATTTTATTTAATAAATAAATACATATAAATATATATACTAAAAAAATTTCAAAATTCTTGGGGGGGCAAGCTAGAGGTGCTCATGGACCGGGCCGCGGCCCGAATGTTTTTTCAATTCTTTGCCCAGGCCCGGCCGACCCATATTTACTATTCATCATATTAAAATATATATATTTTTTAATATATTTTTAAAATTAAATTTAAAAAAATTATTTTTTATTAAATAAATAATGATCCGAATCGGTCCGAATCACTAAAGGACTTGCCAGGCCTGACCCAATATAAGCTGGAGGGTTATCCGACCCGTGAACAGGTCTAGGCCAAGCCCCCTGGCTCCAAGCATGGTCCGCCACTGCTCTCAAAGATTGGATGTTTGCTAATTTAGTACAATGAGATACAAAATGGAGAATGAAAAAAAAAAAATTGAATACAAGAATTAAAGCACTAAATACTTGAAAGCTCTTAAATTGCTTGGAGGTATTGATTGAATGCTTTTGAAATGATGTCTCTTCACTTGAATGGTGTTGGAGAAATCCCTTTTATAGTTGAAGAGAGTTTGGAACTGTTTGCGTTGTGTTAGTGGTGGAAAATGTTGTTGGGTTGCACTTTTGGCACTATTTGTTGGAGGCTATTAGGCACTATGAGATCGATCCCTTTTTGGAGGGATCGATCAATTTTCTTGCCAATTCAAATTTTAGCCTTGAAGAAGGTTAAGTGATCGATTTGTTTAGGTTTGACAGCTCTTGGAATCATTTTATCTTACAAAAATCAATCATTTTCAAAAAAATAAAAAATTTACACATTTTAACTGTCAAAAATATTGAGTTTTACTTAATTCATATTCGACTAATATTTTTCACTTGAAAATTTGTATTTTTGGTAAGAAAAATTGGGTCTAAAATATTAGACAAACATTTTGAAATTTCAAAATAGTTTTCAAGTTAAAGAATAAATATTTATAATCAAAATGTTGGATTTTATTTTAATTTAAAATCAACTTAAAAGATTGGATTTTATTTAATAACAAAAATAATATAACTTTGTTGATGTGGTTTTGGATTGTGGATGGAGAGCTTAAGGATCACAAAAGAGCATAGAATACAACAAAAAGAGCATCGAAGTTTGGATTTGAGACGCGTTTCTATGCTTAAATCAGCAAAAATTCAAAGAAGAAGAATGCATAAAATAATAGAGGTTGTATAATGTTAGAGAATGTGATATAAGATTTGGTACTTTTATCTCATATCTTTTATAATTAGATCATATATCAGCTAGTAATGATTAGGGTTTTTTTTTTTTTTTTTTTACATGTGGGCAATATCTGTTTAGCGACTGGGCTTATTCTTGGATCATTGGCCGAGGTTAGTAGTGAGTAAAACGATTGTCTTTGGCGCGAAGGAAGTGACCGCTTATGAACCTGTTACAAAACTTATGTTGATTGAATTATAGTCTCCATTGACGTATGTTATGCCGCGCTATTGTTAGCCACTTGTAATGTTGCATTGGCAATTAAATTAATTTTTGAGTTTGTCATTAATTAGGATTAATTATGTTATCGATCTCTATACTTATTAAATATTTGAATTTTAATCTATCTACTATAATTCATAAACATTGAGTTCTCGTATTATTTTTATTTAAACATAATGATCCGAATAATAACGGTGTTAATTTTATCCGTTAGAAAATGCTGACTTACGTTTTCATTGCCTAAAAGAAGAAAAAAAAAACTGAGGTGCCATTTTTTAATCCACGTCACCTTTAACCCATGACAAAAAAAAAATGCAAACTTTATTTTTTTTTTTTCCAATTAATGAATTATTGAAAATAACAAAATTTCAAAAACTGAAAAGAAAAAAAAAATTATCAGACTGGCAGTTTCAACTCAAATTCCCTAAATTTCCAAATTTGTCAAACCCTAACCCTAACCTAAACCGAAAACCCAACCGAATCCCCAAATCCCCTAAATACCAAAACAAAAACGATACCCACTGATAAGGTATTGACTACCTTAGGTGCAAGTATTACGGTATAGCTATTGAGCAAGCTCATTGAAATCGAAAGAGAGTGGGAATGCCTAATGAGAAGGATTCTAGGAGTGCTACAACTAGACATGTTGGTTCATTTAAAAAGTATTTGGTAATATCCAGAAAAATTTACAAACTCAATATAACATGATCCTCAAATTAGAGAGAGGAAGAGAAAATGAACCCTAGGGGTTAAACCCTTTGAACCCACTAACAAATTGAAATACCTAATCCAGAAAAGCCAAGATTCAGGCAAAGAAAACTTAAACCCTTAAAAGCCTGTTTCAAAGAACCTAGATTAAGCATGTAAGCTAGACCCTAAGAACTCTCGTTTCAAGAACCTAAGTTTGATAGGTTGAACGCCACAAAGAAAGAATTCTTTGATAAGTTCCTAAGTTCTTTCAAGAACTAAAAGAGAAAACTCTCACTGAATAAATTAGACTTAATTAATCAAAAGATAATTGAAGTAGGTGGCTAAGACATATATTTATAGCCTCCCTACAATAATCATAATCTACTAAGTAATAACATGTAGAATATGGGCTGAACATGCTCAAGCCCAAATCTAAATAATTAAAAGATGTCCATGTTATATAATATAAGCCCAAATGCCTAAGTAATTATAAGAATTAAAATAAGCCCAAATAAGCCCTCTTAATGTGTCACATTGTGTTCTTGAATCACATGGACCAAACTTGGATGCAAGCCCATCTTGCATGTTGAAGCCTTTCATGAATAACTTGCAACATGGCCCAAGTGAATTCCACCCATTCTTGCCATGTTTCCTAGATCTTCTTGGATCTTGGCCCATATAGAAATTGTCATAGAATTGGGTCATCTTGGATCCTATCATTCCCCCTTTCCTCGAAAAGATTCGCCCTCGAATCTTAGCCTTGTGTATGAGAATGACGGTGCAAGATACTAAATCAAGGTGATGGACAATACCGCTTATGGGTGGCAATCCATCCTGCAACTCCTCCGAAAATAAATCCTCACAATCCTTCAACAAAGAAACAGGAAAAATAGGAAGAGATTGGTTATGAGCATCAAGAATAAAAACCTCACTCTCCTTTGCATCAGTAAAATTATCAAATTCTTTGTTTTCCTCGGCAGGAATTATCCCCTTTTTCGGTAGTGGCTCCTCTCTTACTTATTTAATTTCAGCCACTTTATTTCTTTTTCTTTTTTTCTTCTCTCTTCTTTTTTTTTCTTTTTTCTTCTCCATCTTTCTTCCTCTTGTTGCACAAACCTCCCAAACAATGAGGTGAGATTTTTCATCTCTTGTAGAGCTTGCTTTACTTCGTCGCATAAAGTGAGAGACATCTTAAAGTCGCTGCAAAACAACTTTGATTAGTAAAAAAAATGAATGTCGATTCTTTCCACTTCTTTTCAATCTTTTTCGAATCTTTCTTTTTTTTTTCTTGCTGTACGAACACTTTTTTTTTTTTTTCAAGAACGAGACTTCTTGATTTTCTTAAAATCTCGGATGAACTTCTTTTTTTTTTCTTGGGACTGTTCGAATGCCCCTCTGAATTCTTGAATTTTATTTTCTCAAGATTCGGATCAAGAATTAATAAGAAGAAATTTTAATTGATCAAGAATTCAAGAAACGAAATCTTTTAAAACACTTTTCAAGACTGAAACCCCAAACTTAGACTGCCTAAAAACTATAACCCTAGAAAAAATTCCTAAAGCTATAACCCCAAGACAAGAATGTTGAAACCCCAAAATCTTGTTAGATTGATTTGATTCAATTACAAGAAACGAAACCCCAAAGCAAAACTGCCTAAAAACTATAACCTAGGGCAAAAATGCCTAAAGCTATAACTCCAAGACAAAAATGCCTAAAACCTCAAAATCTTGTTATTGATTTTGCTGTGATAGTATCTGAAACCCCAAAAAGAAGTAACAAATAACAAATCAAAGCGATAATTATAAAAACTTGATTGGAAGCCTAAGCTCTGATACCAACTGATATGAACCCTAGGGGTTAAACCCTTTGAATCCACTAACAAATTGAAATACCTAACCCATAAAAGCCAAGATTCAGGCAAAGAAAACTTAAACCCTTAAAAGCTTGTTTCAAAGAACCTAAATTAAGCATGAAAACTAGACCTTAAGAACTCTCGTTTCAAGAACCTAAGTTTGAATGGTTGAACGCCAAAAAGAAAAAATTCTTTGATAAGTTCCTAAGTTCTGTCAAGAACTAAAAAGAGTAAAACACTCACTTTGAATAAATTCAAACTTAATTGATCCACGTCACCTTTAACCCATGACAAAAAAAAAATGCAAACTTTAATTTTTTTTTCCAATTAATGAATTATTGAAAATAACAAAATTCCAAAAACTGAAAAAAAAAATTTATCAGACTAGCAGTTTCAACTCAAATTTCCTAAATTTCCAAATTTGTCAAACACTAACCCTAACCTAAACCGAAAACCCAACCGAATCCCCAAAATACCAAAACAAAAACGATACCCACTGATAAGGTATTGACTACCTTAGGTGCAAGTATTACGGTATAGCTATTGAGCAAGCTCATTGAAATCGAAAGAGAGTGGGAATGCCTAATGAGAAAGATTCTAGGAGTGCTACAACTAGACATGTTGGTTCATTTAAAAAAGTATTTGGTAATATCCAGAAAAATTTACAAACTCAATATGACATGATCCTCAAATTAGAGAGAGGAAGAGAAAATGTGTTAAAGAGAGGCGCTAAAAATGGTGTAACAAAAAATCAATAGTTTGGGTTCTCTGCCTAAGAAACAAAAAGAATGATTTCTCAAAATGATAATCTTCTAGGGTGCATTTTTTGCTGGAGCAGGGGTATACAATCCATGGTGGATATCTATATAACCTTCTTTCTTCGAGCAAGACGCGACTTTCTGCGAGCTCCGGTGTTCCTATGCAGTGTTCCAACCTTCACTGCTTTATCGATCACCGAATAAGCCTCAGCAATCAGTTTCTCAATTGGGAAGATTTCTTCAGCTTGTGCATCAGGTTTCTATCTAAGCACATCCAGTGCCTCCAAAACCTTAAAAAAAAAGAAAAGAAAGAACAGAAATAAAAAAAGTCATTAGGCACTTTTTGGAACATTATGAATCATCTTAGAACAGGCTATAAAACAGATCTGATAAAAAAAAAATTCGCACCCTGTTTTATAGAACAGGTATCGTTTTTGTTTTGCTATTTATGGGATTTCGGTTGAAGGTTTCAAATCAGTTTTGATTTGGGGATACCGGTTGGGTTTTTGGTTTAGGTTAGGGTTAGGGTTTGATAAATTTGGGGATTTAGGGAATTTGGATTGAAACGGTCGAAAGACTGGTGATTTTATTCCTTTCAAATTTTAAGTTTTATTTCAGTTTTTGGAGTTTTGTTATTTCTAATAATTCATTAATTGGAAAAATATTAAAGTTTGCATTTTTTTTTGTCCGAATGGACTAAGCGGTCGATGGGTTAAAGGTGACGTGGATTAAAAAAATGACACCTCAGTTTTTTTTTTCTTCTTCTTCTTTTAGCCAATGAAAATGTAAGTCAACATTTTCTAATGGATAAAATTAACACCGTTACTATTTGGATCATTATGTTTAAATAAAAATAGTACGAAGATTCAATATTTATGAATTATAGTAGAAAGACTAAAACTCAAATATTTAATAAGTACAGGGACCAATAGCATAATTAGTCTCATTAAGTACCATGTCTTAGTTTCCTTTAAAGTAACTTTTAGTATCACTTGCAAGATCATCGTGGTGATTTAATTATCATGATGATAAGATTACCAAAGTGATTTGATTATTAGTGATTTTTATATTACCATGTTTGGTATAACATTATAAATCACGAGTTATATTAAACTACAATATTTGGTATTATAAGAAAAAAAAATCATCGAGTACAAAATATCCAAAATAATTTTTCCAAAAAAGAAAAAAAAAATTAATTTTCTTATATGGATATTTTTTCACTTAATTTTTTTTTAATGTTCAAATTTTTGCTTTTAAAAAAAATATTTATGGATAAAATTACACAAAACTTATACCATAATAAAGATAGAATACAAAAAATATTAGACAATAAAACTACTGATGTCATCACTTTAAAACACAAAAGTCATAAATTTTTGACAAAGTTTAGAGATCAACGCTAAAGATTAGTTAGTTTTTCACACGTGTTTTTTCTTCTATTATCAGGGTAAATTGGGAATAAAATAACATAGAAAATTATTTTTTCATGGTAATAAAACTTTCTCATCCTTTTGGATGGGAATTAAATCACTCCTTAAGACAGTGATCTTATCACTCTAATGCTTTAAGATTACTACCACATAAAATTTTTAAATACTAATAAACAAAATAATATAATTACTGAATATAAATCCTTTTATTTTTAAAATGATGATCCCATATCAAACACCTCCTCAGTCATATTAAGGTTTTTTTTTTTGAAATTTTTGGCCGGTATGTGGTTTTCACCATAAGGTGAAATGATTAAAGCTATAGAGCCTGCAGTTGTTGGCAATGCATTGTTTTCATTTGGTCTATAAAGCCGACTTTTTTGATTTGGGCAGATTGTCAATTTTTGATAGCCTTCGAGCGATGAGATATTGTACTTATATTTTTATTACTTCATTGTGATTTTTAATTTTGTCGCTTTTTGAGATACTGTATAGAGTTTATCAATCAAGTAAATGCATTATTAATTTTGATATTCAATAATATCTATGAAACCCAACTTAATCAATTTATCAAAACAACTAGCTATTAATATTTTTTTTCTCCATTTTATGGATCAAAGTGAATATAGATTTTCACCCAAATAACGGATAAGCCAAATTTATTTGCATTAATTCTACTAATCTAACTTTTTCATCTATTAACATTTTCGTTTAGGTTCAAAAATATATACAGTCAACTAAACGTTTTGTGTATTTTATCTATTATAATGATTTTTGAGTCCTTAAAATTCAATGGGTATTTTTGAAATAGACTAGAAACAATTTTGTCTTTCTTTATTATGAGTTTAAGTTTTTTTTATAAGTTTTTTTTAAACATTTTTAGTTTAATTTTTTTTTATTTTTAAATGATATATTTAAAAGGGTTGATCCGTACGTTCATTTGCAGGTCAATTTAGGATCCGTACAAAATTCGTACCGGATCCGTTCAGAATTTTTTTTAAATATATATTTTATTTATTTATTTATTTATTTAAATCATGTATTTAAAAGGGTTGCTCCGCGTGTTCACTCACTAGCCGATTTAAGATTCATACTCGACTAGCTCGAGAATTTTTTTAAAAATTTTTTTTATTAATTATTTTTAGTTTTATTTTTATTTTTAAATGATGTATTTAAAAGTTGATCCGAATATTCACTCGTGGGTCAATTTAGGATTCGTTCCCGACCAGCATGAAAAAAAATTAAAGAAATGAAAAAAATTATTAATTCTTTTTCTAAAAATTTTAAATTATGTATTTAACTGGGTTGATCCGTATGTTGACTCGCGGGCCGATTTAGGATCCATACCCGATTGAAAAAAATAAAAAAGTAATTTATTTTATTAATTATTTTTAGTTTATTTTTTAAATTTTTTTAAATGGTCTATTTAAAGAGGTTTATCCGTATATTGACTCGCAGGTTGGTTTAAGATTCGTACCCGGCCCGCACGAAAAAAAAAAGTTAAAGAAATAAATTTATTTTATTAATTAGTTTTTTATTTTATTTTTTAATAATATATTTAAAAGGGTTAGTCCGCACATTGACTTGGGATCGATTTAGGATCCGTACCCGACCGACTCGGAGAAAAAGTTAAAAAAATTAATTTTATTTTTATTTTTAAATGATGTGTTTAAAGGAGTAGGTCTGCACGTTGAGTAGCGGGTCAATTTAAGATCCGTACCCGATCCGCTCTGAAGAAAAAAAAAGTAAAAAAAAGGAAAAAACGAACTTGCTGCTAACCTATACGAGATAATAATCCTATGAGAGAATAAAATACAAACCATAATTTTATTTTTTTATTTATTATTTTTTACCTCTTATAAATAAAAATATACCGTATACAATAAAACCTAAATATTTTTAAATATATATAGAAATAACATTTGAAAATATATTTATATTACGTAATTTGTAAATAAATAATTTTCATAATTAACAAAATATAATTATATTATTATTAAAATTTAAAAATAAATAATAAATAATAAAAAATTTAAATAAATAATAATTATTTAATAAAATATAATTTAAAATTAATTTTTCATTATTAATTAATTAAAAAAAATTATATAAAAAATTAAAAATACCCCGGCGAAGCGGGATCTTTTTTCTAGTTTATTAACAACAATTTACTTATATAATAATAATAATAATATGCATCGTTAATAATTAATAGACTTGGCAATTCGTATATCTATTTTGTATTCGTGTATTTTATCGTATCATAATCGTTTTAAGTTATTTTATATTCATATAATTTTGATAAGTTAATAATTCGTATATATAGATTTTGAGACATCCGTATCGTGTTCGTGCTATTTTTTGTGTCGTATCATGTTTTATATCGTGTTTTAATTATTTTTTCATGTCGTGTTCGTGTCGTGTTTAAATTTTCAAGTTTAATAATTAATATCCCATCATATTATAATATTTATATCAGATTTAAACCAATGAAATCATTGAAATGGAACGAATCAACTATTTCCTTCCTCTCTCATCTTGTAGGTAGAAATGATGGATGCTTACATATCGATTGTCTTTCAATACTGTAATATTTTTATATTTATAATTAATTTTTTTTTATCCTTTTGCTAAAAAAAATAGTTAATCCTAGATAAAAAAAAAATGTATTTTTATATAATTATACTAAATCATCATAAAATCTAGCTTATTAATTCCTTATAAAAAGGTTTAAACTTATAATTCTTTCTTCAAATATTCATTTACCTTATAATTTTAAATATTATTTATCATAATAGTTTATCTAAATTAAAGTTCAAATCACATCAAACCAAGTGAGATGCCTAATTGAATTCAATTTCATATTAAAATTAATCTAAAAATAGTCACTACAAACTAATCTCACTATCTATTTCAAAACTTGTAAGCACAAGAGGCATATTGGCACAGAGTGTATGTACCCATGTCTAAAAATAATCTTTTTAGTGATCAACTTTTGTAATTATTTATAATAATTTTTTTTTTTTAATGTTAGAAGCATATAAATATCTAATTTAATCATTTTTTTCTTTTCAAATCGGGTAAAATTCAAAACCCCCTAAGGATTTCTTAAAGGACATTTTAGTCCTCTTATTTCAAAATGCATCTTTGGAGTTTGGACTCTTTGACCATCACCATCCAACATCATTAATGAACCGTTAATTAATAGTTAGTCAATTGTTAATTACAAATTAAAAATATATAATTACTCTTAAATAACTAAAAATTAAAAAAATATTAATGAAATAATGATAGTTTTTTTTTTTATTCAAGTTCATCAATTCAGAAGCAAATAAAAAAGAGACTCATTATTATGAAGAAAAAAAAATGAATTAGTTAATATTATTTTATTAAAAAAATTCAAAACCCCCTAAGGATTTCTTAAAGGACATTTTAGTCCTCTTATTTCAAAATGCATCTTTGGAGTTTGGACTCTTTGACCATCACCATCCAACATCATTAGTGAACCGTTAATTAATAGTTAGTCAATTGTTAATTACAAATTAAAAATATATAATTACTCTTAAATAACTAAAAATTAAAAAAATATTAATGAAATAATGATAGGTTTTTTTTTTTTTTTTATTCAAGTTCATCAATTCAGAAACAAATAAAAAAGAGACTCATTATTATGAAGAAAAAAAATGAATTAGTTAATATTATTTTATTAAAAAAATTCATAATTTTGAGGTAAAAATATAAATCTAAATAAAATAGTTATTCTAATTAAATTAGAAGGCAAAGAGGAAGAAACATAAAATGAAAAAAATTAAAAAATTATACCTAGTTTAAATAATTAGGTGTAATCTTAACTAATTAGAAGTGTCCATGGCCGGGTCGGGCTGAGTTCGGGCCCGGCCTATGTATGGTTCAACATCATATATGCTTGCCCAAACTCGGCCTGGCCCAAAATATGAGCCTCAAATTTTGCCCAAGCCCGCCAATATTTATAAATGGATAGCCTAAACCCGTTTAGACCTGCCTATATTATTTTTTTCCTAATTTTTTTTAAAAATATATTATTTTTTATTTAATCTTTAATAATTTTTTATTTTTTTCTTTTATTAAGTTTTTAGACATGGATAACTTAACATATTTTTTAATATTTACACTATAATATTATATATATTTAATCTTTGTATGACATAAATAGCATAATATATATTAAAATAAAAATAATATATTTTTGAATTAGAAAACGGGCCGAGCTGAGCTTGAGCTTTGAATATTGGAGCCAAGGCCCGACCCATTTTTTAAACGGGCCTCTTTTTTTTGCCCAAATCCATTTTTCGAATCTAATATTTTTGTCCAAGCCCTCCAAAATATGGGCGAACTTTCAGACTTGGACGGGTAGCTCGACCATTAGACAGGTCTATAACTAATTCATATTTGTTCTTTTTAAAATCATGGATCTCTTTTTTATTTTCTTATGAGTTGATAAAGTTGAAAAAAAATGTTTTCATAATTATTTAATTATGAAAAATATTTTCATAATTATTTAATTAACATTTTTTATATTTTTAATTATTTAAGGATAATTATATATATTTTACATTTGTAAGTAAGTGTTGATTAACTGTTGACAAATGGTATAGGATGATGAAAGGGCCAAAAGATATATTTTGAAACAAGATTTCACCCTTGCAAATCTTCATTCTTAATTAATTAAGAAAAATTTTCTTTAATAAAGAGTCCAAGGTAAATAAAAAAAAAATACATAAAAATTAGTCAATATTTAATTTTTTTAAATCAAATAAAAAATTTTCTTTAATAATTAAGGATTTAAATATTAAAAAGAATATAAATAAAGAGTAGTTAATGAAAAATCATTAATTAAAAATAAAATTAGTAATTTAAAATTTTATTAAAGATATATATTAGGCTTTTGAAATTAAACAAAACATTTTATAAATAGCATTTGAAATCAGTTCAGTACTACGAAATTTATACTCAATTAATTAACCAACCCTTATTACTACTACCATTCATTTTTTTTTTCTTTTTTGTCCAAGACTATATCATTCATGGTTACTGTTTAGGAACCAATAAAACCATACTTTGTCACCTTGCGCTCAATTAATTAGTTTTGCAGTCGGTTTCATCTGAATTCTGATAATCGGTTAGATTTTTTACCCTAGTTATTAAATACAGATCGATTCAGTGGTTGGATTGGTTGATCCGGTCATCCGATCTTTAATTCGGATTAGTTTTTTAAATAAATCGTTTTTACAATTGATCAAAAAAATTGAATTGATCCGTCGGATTTATGAAAAATCTGATGACTCGACAGATTTGTTATTGACTCAGATCAATTAAAAATAAATCTTTTAAAATTATTTTTGAATTATATTTAATTTAATTTTTGCATACTAATTAATAATTCTTTTATCATTTTCACTAAAAAAAAATTTTCTTGAAAAATTAGAAATAAAAATGTAGAAAAATACTTTGTAAACTATTTTTTTTTCTAATTTTCTAAATGGTAATAAATATTTTTAATTTTTATATCATCATTTTTAAATTATATAACTAATAAAAGTATTTATATAATTTATAATTTTATTTAAAATATTTTTTTAAATCAATATTAATTCGAATGATCCAAAACTTAAATCAATTAGCCCAAAATTTAAAATCTTCAACGAATCAATATTCCATCCAATTATGATAATTATGCTGTTTACACTTTATCTTAATTTTTTTTTTTTTTATATCCTAGATAAAAGGTAGCATCAGTCATGACAGATTGAAACCTTATCAAAAGTCGAAACAACAGATAATTAATGGGTCAAAACCCAACCCAAATAGGCCCATAGATTTCTGGAGTTTGGGTTCTCAATTCTAGACAGAACTCGAATGAACTGTAGCCCTCAAAACCTAAAAAGGGCCTACATCTGACTTAAACTGCACGGCCATTATGATGTTATGGAAAAGAACTTTCAGCAAATGCACTGTGTATCTATATATTGAAGGTGGGGTTTTTTATACGAATATAGCCAAAAAAAATTAAACTCCAAACTACCTATGCTTTTAGATTATTTCCCAAAATACGCTTGTTTTAAAATTAGCTGGGAAATCGCCACCCCCCATGGCGATTTCCCTTGGTATTTTTAACCAAATTTGTAAAAAGAATGAAGGGAAATCGCCATGGGGGGTGGCGATTTCCCTTCATGTAATTTTTTTTTTTTAATAAATCAACAAATTTTAATTTTTTTTAATTTGTAAATTTTATTTTTTAAATTTAAAAATTATAAATTAAATTAAGTTTCTTATTAAATTTAAATATGGAAAATTTTATTTCTTATAAAAATTAAAAAAACAAAATAATATTTCTTCTTAAATTTGTATATCAAAAATTATATTTGTAAGTTTTGTTTAAATTTTAAAATTTTGTAAGTTTTGTTTTTTAATTTTAAATTTTATAAATTAAATTAAAATAATTTTTTTATAATTAAAAAAAAAATCGTAAGGTAAATTTTATTATTTAAAATTTATGAACAAATTTTTTTAAATTTTGTTAATTGATTTGTATTAGATAAAAACAAAAAACAAACAAAAAAACTTGCATTACATTTTCATAAGCAAACAAGTGAAATTCTGGAAAGCAGAAAAAAAAATTTCAGCTATATTTCAGTCCATCAAATGCTGCAGAAAATATTGGAACTTGATTTTTTCTGCAATGGATAAGACTGATGATATAGGTTTTTAGACAGGTTTCAGCTATTTTCCAGTCCATCAAATGCTGGAGAAAATATTGGAACTTGATTTTTTCTGCAATGGATAAGACTGATGATATAGGTTTTTAGACAGGTTTCAGCTATTTTTCAGTCCATCAAATGCTGGAGAAAATATTGGAACTTGATTTTTTCTGCAATGGATAAGACTGATGATATAGGTTTTTAGACAGGTTTCAGCTATTTTCCAGTCCATCAAATGCTGGAGAAAATATTGGAACTTGATTTTTTCTGCAATGGATAAGACTGATGATATAGGTTTTTAGACAGGTTTCAGCTATTTTCCAGTCCATCAAATGCTGGAGAAAATATTGGAACTTGATTCTTTCTGCAATGGATAAGACTGATGATATAGGTTTTTAGACAGGTTTCAGCTATTTTCCAGTCCATCAAATGCTGGAGAAAATATTGGAACTTGATTCTTTCTGCAATGGATAAGACTGATGATATAGGTTTTTAGACAGGTTTCAGCTATTTTCCAGTCCATCAAATGCTGGAGAAAATATTGGAACTTGATTCTTTCTGCAATGGATAAGACTGATGATATAGGTTTTTAGACAGGTTTCAGCTATTTTCCAGTCCATCAAATGCTGGAGAAAATATTGGAACTTGATTCTTTCTGCAATGGATAAGACTGATGATATAGGTTTTTAGACAGGTTTCAGCTATTTTCCAGTCCATCAAATGCTGGAGAAAATATTGGAACTTGATTCTTTCTGCAATGGATAAGACTGATGATATAGGTTTTTAGACAGGTTTCAGCTATTTTCCAGTCCATCAAATGCTGGAGAAAATATTGGAACTTGATTCTTTCTGCAATGGATGAGACAAATGATGGGATTTATCAATGACATTTTGCATTGAATAAGTTATAACTTTTTCAGTCAAATAGTCAAATAGTCCTAGGCAGAATATCAGAATCAGATTTCATCCTATACAAAGGATGGGATTTGTTATCTGGTACAACATAATGAACCATTATAAATTCATAATACTTATGAAGGTTTACAATACCCCCATACAACAGTTTTTCAATCAGATTTTTCCTGAGTGCTAAAACCTCCTCATTCTCATTCTCATCCTTCTATATTTCTTCTTTCTTTTGCTACACAACATGAGCAATAGAGTGATCGCATTGGTCTACTATAATGGCCAAATTCATAATACTGACGAAGGTGCTACCTTTGATTGTGAACGTCCAAAAAGTTTTCGTGTTGAAGACGACGTCACATTAGAGGAACTGAAGCTGCAAATTCATACAAAAATTAAAGCTGGAACTAGAAAAAGAGTTTCAGAGGTTAAGTACAGGCATCCTCTTTCTATTGGTGAAGGATGTGTCCGATATAGAACATTTCCACTTGAAGATGATGATGATGTCAGATGCATGTTTTATGCTCATGAGACATTTGCAAATGTTGGTGTCCTTGAGTTATATGCTGACATAGATGATGTTGACGATGATTGCGGCCCTTCAAATGTTCGCACAACAGAAAACTTTCCCATAGAAGATTATGATTCTGGGTCGTTCTATGTTCACACTACATACGACGTTCCCACAGAAGAAGTCGTGCCCTTATCTCAAGCTACAACTTTTCAGACTTCATTAGTCTCACAAACCCTAATTCCTACTACCCTCGAAGATGAGCCAGCTGGTGTTGATCATGTTCGTCCACGTGGAGTCCATGGTGAAGATGTTGGTGAATTTAGTGAGCAAGAAGAGGATGCTGAATTCGCAAGTGATGACAATACTGATTCTGACCCAGACGTCGTCCCTGCTGAGATCAACACTCATGGAGATATCAACACTCATCGAGATATTCCCCCATATCAGGCTGCATCCCATATGCATACACTGGATCTGGAGGCAATGCATGTGCCGGAATTTCCAGAGTATGTTCATACATTAGCTACGCCTCTGACATTTGATCCATCTGCACTTGATCTGTGTGTTGGGTTACAATTCCCAACGAAAGAGGCTGTGCTTTCAGCTATCAAGCACTATAACATCAAAAACTCTGTAGATTACAGAGTAATTGAATCTGAGCCGACGAAATATTATGCCAAGTGCTTAATGTATGGGAATGGGTGTAATTGGAGAATAAGGGCAACTTTTATGAAGAAGAAACATCTATGGGAGATTAGAAAATATGAAGGGCCTCATACTTGCACATCGGCGAGGATTTCACAAGATCATTGCAAGTTAGATTGTAACATGATCTGCTCATGCATTTTGTCATTGGTCCAAGCAAATCCGGAGATTTCCGTTTCAGTTTTGATCGCTGAGATGCGAATCCGGTATGGATACATCACCTCCTACAAGAAAACATGGCAAGCAAAGCAAAAGGCAATTGTTCGAGTATTTGGCGATTGGGAAAGATCGTACAATGAGCTACCTAAATGGTTAGGTGCAATGCAACATTTCGTGCCTGGTACAATTGTGGAATTGCAAACGATACCTGCATATCACGGTGATCGATTGGTCCAAGGTAAGAGAATATTCCATCGATATTTTGGACATTTAAGTCGTGCATTGAAGGGTATCCGTATTGTAAACCAATTGTGCAAATAGACGGTACTTTCTTATATGGAAAATACAAAGGCACATTATTGTTAGCTATTGCACAAGATGGCAATCGAAACATACTGCCAATTGCCTTTGCCATTGTGGAGGGTGAGACAACAGAGGCTTGGTCATTCTTTCTCAGTAACTTGCGCAGACACGTGACAAAACAGCCTGGCATTTGCTTGCTGTCTGATCGACATGAAGCCATCAAAGCTGTGATTAGACGCAATGGTGGATGGAATCCTCCACATGCATATTCAGTGTACTGCATTCGACACATTGCAGCGAACTTTATGAAAAAGTTTAACAATAAGGAATTGCGTCGACAAATTGTTAACATGGGTATGGAATCAAATCATAGTTATTTTATCTCTTATATTTCGTTTAGCATATAAAATAATATTGAAATTCAAAAGTTTTTTGTTTTTAAATTTATTAGGATACGAGTTGAGGCGACCGAATTTTCATTTCATGTATGACAATCTTCGTGGAGAAAATGCAGAGGCGGCTAACTGGCTTGATAGGATCCCCAAGGAGAAGTGGGCGCAGTCATATGATCAAGGAAGGCGTTATGGCCATATGACAACCAACCTAGCTGAATCTATCAATTCGGTGTTGAAGGGAACGCGTCATCTTCCCATTACTGCTTTAGTGCAATCAACATATTATAGGTTGGCTGCACTTTTTGTTAAGATGGGGAACAAACAAATTGCCATGATGGAGGGAGGGCACACATATTGTGAAACAGTCACACAAGCTATGCAAGAAAATCGCACGAAAGCTAACTCCCACATTGTTCGTAATTTTACGCGAGCAAATCAATCTTTTCTGGTTGAAGAGTTAGTTGCTCCACAAGAGGGTGTTTCTGCAATGAACTACAAAGTCAACCTCAGTGACATGTGGTGTGATTGTGGAAAGTTTCAAGCACAAAGGTTCCCTTGTTCACATGTAGTTGCTGCCTGTGCACATGTCCATGTAGATTGCATGCAATATGTGGACAAAGTCTATAAACTGGAAAATATATTGAATGTTTATAGACATGAGTTCGAAGCTGTTGGAAATGAAGGTTACTGGCCTCAATATGATGGTCCAGAAGTGTGTCCCAATCAAGAAATGCGGAGAAATCCACATGGTCGGCCAAAATCAAGTCGTATTCGTAATGAAATGGACCTCAGGGAGAAAGGCCAACCAAAACGTTGTGGATTATGCAGAAACGGAGGTCATAACCGTCGAAATTGTCCGCAACGATTTGGCACATTGGGGGAGACTTCGCATCAACAATAAATGAATTACATGTTTTTCTCAACTTATCATGTACTTTGGATTATAAGGGAAAATGTAATGCAAGTTTTTTTTGTTTGTTTTTTGTTTTTATCTAATACAAATCAATTAACAAAATTTAAAAAAATTTGTTCATAAATTTTAAATAATAAAATTTACCTTACGAATTTTTTTTTAATTATAAAAAATTATTTTAATTTAATTTATAAAATTTAAAATTAAAAAACAAAACTTACAAAATTTTAAAATTTAAACAAAACTTACAAATATAATTTTTGATATACAAATTTAAGAAGAAATATTATTTTGTTTTTTTAATTTTTATAAGAAATAAAATTTTCCATATTTAAATTTAATAAGAAACTTAATTTAATTTATAATTTTTAAATTTAAAAAATAAAATTTACAAATTAAAAAAAATTAAAATTTGTTGATTTATTAAAAAAAAAAAATTACATGAAGGGAAATCGCCACCCCCCATGGCGATTTCCCTTCATTCTTTTTACAAATTTGGTTAAAAATACCAAGGGAAATCGCCATGGGGGGTGGCGATTTCCCTTGGTATTTTTATCCAATTTTGAAAAAAATACCAAGGGAAATCGCCACCCCCCATGGCGATTTCCCTTGGTATTTTTAGCCAAAATCAATATTTTGATGCTGGGAAATCGCCATGGGGGGTGGCGATTTCCCAGCTAATTTTAAAACAGGCGTATTTTGGAAAATAATCTAAAAGTATAGGTAGTTTGGGGTTTAATTTTTTTTTTGGCTATATTCGTATAAAAAACCCATTGAAGGTGTGTATCTTATTATATTACTTATTAAAAATTAAGTGACAAGATTAGGATTAGAGTTAGGTTAGGGGTTAAATTTAGAGATTAATTTTTTAATGAAGTGTCATTGTAGGATTCACTGTCAGTGTATAAATCTATACACTGACAGTGTATCAAATCAAACCCCTTATCAAATCATATCCACGACCATGAGTAACCCTCTCTTATAATTTATAATTTTGAACACGACAGAACATGAATATGATAAATATAATAAATACGATATGACATGTTTAAATATAATTAACACAATACATTTAATTATACGTATCGTATTAATATTTAAAATTTCGATAAATTTAATAATTTTTATTGTGTTTATATTTACATGTGTAAGAAAAGATTCTACTTTTTTCGATGCTGGAGAATTGTTAATGGGCTGATGAGCTACGTGAAATGGGAATGAGAACGTGATTAGGTGCCGTTCTATGTCACATCAAGATAGGCGATGATGTGATTTTAGGAATAACATATTTAGGAATAACATAAATTAACTTTCTATTGTTACATGCACCTTATTTTTCTTTGATTGATTAAGGGGGAGATTATTAAGATCTTAAAAGATTACTTAGGAGATAACTTTTTACACGAGGAGATCAGCCAACATTGTAAACATGATTCGCCATAAATATTCCTATCTATATCTCATTGTTTTGCTTTCAATATTTGATGTGCCTTTGCTGTTGAGTCCCTTTAGCGCACATCGTAATAGCTGCTGTTTGTTTACATGATCATCCAGGATAAACGAGTTTTTATAGGTTGGTTTGACCCTGATGACTGTAATTTGATTGTTAATTAGAGAACTTTTTTTTTTTTTTAATCGAAATTTATTTGCTTAACTCTACAAGCAAATGTGTAGCATAGTAGGTTTTAGGATCTGGGAGATGTTAATAACTCAGTGCAGCTTCTGGAGGTTCCAAAAATTTCCAAGAAATTAACAAGGGATTATTTGGTTGACATTTCCGAATTCAGTTACCAATAGTCATATATTTGAGATGGTAATGGATAGTAAAAAATTGGATATCCGACATTATTCGATTCATTTTTTTTGAATTCGGATATTAGATTTATTATTCGTAGTGGATTCGGATATGAACCCTTAGATATCTGTTATTCAAATCCGTTTTGATTTTGGTTCGGATAGTGTCAGATATCCGAATCTTTTTATTTATAAGGATAACGGATTCGGGTATCCGAATCCAATATCCATTTATATATTTAATCTTGTTTAATTTTTAAAAAAAATGATTTAACAAATTCAAATATTTAGCTGATTCGGATATTCTTTAAATTGGATGTGGTAAACAGATAATAAATGAATTCGGGTTTCAGTTAAATTAAGCAGATTTGAATTCGAATATTTAAAAAATTACATATATCCAATCCGCTACCATCTCTACGTATACTCATAAGCATATATGGATGCTCGATAGTATTAAACTTGTTAATCCTATTGATTGGTATAAAATTGGCTAGATGGTAATGGATTAATTTGATGATAAACATGTAGAATAAACCATCTGCCTTGATGCAGGGATGTATGGAAATTGGAATTTCTTTTCAGGGGAGTTTCTCCTAAACCCTAATGAGTTCATTGGCTATGCTAGAAGCCTAGAAGGCCATTTTCAATACAGACTGTTCTAGCTTACATCTGATAAATGTAAGCTGAATAATTGGTTTCTTTTAGATTTGTGAGGTCAAATAATGTTAATTTCTATAATGTTATTATACAATTAAAATCATGTAAAATATTATTATACAATTTATTATAATTTTTATAAAAAAATAATAATGTTAATTTCTATATAAATGCAGTTACCCTTTGTTATGGAATATTGCTATTAATATCTGATACCCATGTCTTCCAACGACTTTTATTTAACATTGAAAGAGTGCCTAGATCTCCTCTAGTTGATTCCACAATTGGTTTGTCCCCCACCTTAAACCTGTCTCTTCTAATCCCTTCAGCCCATAGCCCCATACCAAATTAAACTTCTACCCCATTAATTTATGGCTTGTCTGCATGTTGATGCTTCACTCGTTTTTGGACTTGATTTCCATAGCTCTTTATGTTTTTAACATTTTCATTGGGATTCACTACAGCCCTCGTGACATTGATAGTACAATGATTCTTGCTGTGTTCAATTTTTTCCCCTTGCTTTGTTTGTTGTATAACATTTACTGATTCTGGTCTAAGCTGGTGCCTTGGTCAAGTGTCTATTTGCTATCCGTTTAATAACGGTTCAAATTCTAAAAACAGCATCTCTATGTAAATAGGAAACAAACTGCTTACATTGAGACCTTTCTTTAGATCCTGCTTATAATGAAAGGGTCCGTTTAATCGGTGTCAATAAACATCAATTAAAAATTATTTATTTATTATTTTAAAATTTTTTATATTTAATATATTATTTTTACTAAATTCAATAAAAATATTATATTAATTATATATTTTTTTATATATAAATTATTAACTTAACCGGTATCACTAGATACTTATTAACATTTTTTTCTAATGGAAACCTTCTGCACTGAATACTGTTGAGAAAAATTTAGAGTAGATAACTCTAATTTTACCACTCAAAGAAGAAAGTTTAAATTTTAGGAAAACTCACAAATGCTCACACTTCACTCTAGACTACACTCTTTAGAGAAGAACTCCTTAGGAAAACTTAGAACTTTTATTGCTTATTGAAGCTTACTACTTGATGATTTACAAATGCAAGGGAGGGGAGTATTTATACAATACCAAGACAAACACAAGCCACACAAATATAAAATCTAAATAAATTACAATCACCCATTGTTGTTTAATAACAACCACACATTTAAATCACACAACTACAACCACACATTAAACCACACAATTGCAACCACACATTGTTGTTTAATAACAACCACACATTTAAATCACACAACTACAACCACACATTAAACCACACAATTGCAACCACACATTGTTGTTTAATAACAACCACACATTTAAATCACACAACTACAACCACACATTAAACCACACAATTGCAACCACACATTGTTGTTTAATAACAACCACACATTTAAATCACACAACTACAACCACACATTAAACCACACAATTGCAACCACACATTGTTAGGCTTTTATTTTTTTCTTGGGCTGGTATTGGACAATTTAACACTCCCCCTCAATACCAGCTCTTCCTCTTTGCACCATGTTGAGTTGACGACGAAACATTTCAAATTTGTTGATACTCAAACCTTTTGTGAATAAATCTGCCATTTGATCATCTGTCTTGATCTGCTTCATTTCAATCTCTTCTTGTAGAACCTTTTCTCTGATAAAGTGATAATGCACTTCTATATGTTTGGTTCTTGCGTGAAAGACTGGATTTTCTGCCAAACGAATTGCTGACTGGTTGTCGCAATACAACGGAACTGCATAATCTACTGGTTGATGTAGATCACTCATTAGTTGTATCAGCCACGTACACTCTTGAGCTGCCATTGCTGCTGCTCGATACTCAGTTCGGGTAGTTGACAATGATACCGTTGGTTGTCTCTTACTGCACCAAGAAATTGTTCCAGAACCAAGTTTAAACATGTACCCAGTTGTTGATCTCCTGGTGTCATGATCTCCTGCATAGTCAGCATCACAATAACCAACTAACTTACAGTCTTCACCTTTCTTGTACAAAAGACCATAATCTATTGTACTTTTCACATATCTCAGTATTCGTCGAACTGCTTCTAAATGGGGCTTCTTCGGATTTTGCATATACCGACTCATCACACCAACTGTATAAGAAATGTCAGGTCGAGTCAAGGTTAAGTAGATCAGGCTACCTACCAATTGTCGATACATAGTTGCATCTTCCAAGTCTTTGCCTTCAAGTGCACACATCTTGCCATTTGGTTCCATCGGTGTTGAAATTGGCTTGCTCTCGAGCATTCCAAACCTTTTTAGCAAATCTTTAGAATATTTTTGTTGACAGAGAAATATTCCTTCTTGTATGTGATCAACCTCTAGACCAAGAAAGTGCTTGAGTTGTCCAAGTTCTTTCATTTGGAAACGAACTGATAAATTCTCCTTGGTTTGAAGAATTTCTGCCTCATAATCACCAGTTATGATTAAATCATCCACATATATCAATACGATAGCTAGCTTTCCTCCATTAGCTTTGACAAACAAGCTGGAATCTGCAGGTGTCACTGAATAACCACTATGAGTTAAAAATTCAGCAATCTTACCATACCATGCTCTAGGTGCTTGTTTCAATCCGTAAAGTGCCTTTCGCAGCTTACACACATGCTCAAGATGATTTTGGTTTTGAAATCCCAATGGTTGAATCATGTAGATTTCCCGATCTAGCTCTCCATGAAGGAATGCATTCTTCACATCCATCTGCCACAAGTTCCAGTCTTTGTTGGCTGCAAGGGCAAGTAGGACTCGTACGGTTGTAAGTCTTGCCACCGGACTAAACGTTTCATCATAGTCTAGCTCATACTTCTGAGAGAAACCACGAGCCACCAACCGTGCCTTGTACCTTTCAATCGACCCATCTGGACGATGTTTTATCTTGTAAACCCACTTGCAGGATATGGGTTTCACATCTCTTGGTTTTGGCACTAGATCCCAAGTCTGATTCTTCTCAAGCGCAGTGATCTCTTCTTTCATAGCCATAATCCACTCAGAACTCTGTGATGCTTCTTCAAACGTCTCAGGTTCTGTTGCAATTGGTTCTTCCACTATGGCTGCATTAGCATATTTGGGATTTGGCTTCCGTGCTCTTGTTGTCCTTCGGATTTGTGATTGTGGAGATGGTTCTTCCACTTCACTCGATCTAACATCTGGTTGATACACACCAGTTTGCCAAGGACTCTGGACTAACACTTGCTCGTCATCGTCATCATCACATAGGTCTTCTACTTCATCTGAAGTTGATTGAAGTTGGACAATATACTCTCCCATTTTCTGTTGTAGCATGTCTTCAAATTCTTTTGAATCTGACAACACCTCCTTTTCTGAGGACCACCAAGAAGATGCTTCATCGAATACCACATTGCGTGAAGTGTAACATCTTCCACTCGTAGGATCACAACATTTCCACCCTTTCCTTTGGTTGTCGTATCCCACAAAGATACACCTAGTTGCTTTCTTATCAAACTTGCTACGTAAATGATCAGGAACAAATACATAACATACACAACCAAATACTCGAAAGTAGCTGACTGAAGGTTTCATTTTCCACAATTTCTCAAAGGGTGAAACAAACTCTAACCTTGGTTGAGGAAGTTTGTTGATCACATGGGCTGCGGTTCTCATAGCTTCGGCCCAAAATCTTCCGGGTACATTCTTTGCATGCAGCATACTCCGACAAATTTCTGCAAGATGCCGATTCTTTCTCTCTGCTACACCATTCTGTTGTGGTGTATTGACACAAGTATACTGATGACGTATGTTGCATTCTCGTAGGTATTGAGAGAATTCGCCTGAGCTATATTCTCCTCAATTGTCTGTGCGCAAGCAACATATCTTCTTTCCCACTTCTCCTTCAACTATCTCTTTGAACTCTTTAAACTTTGAGAAAGTGTCAGACTTTTCTTTCATAAAGAAAACCCACACATACCTGGAGAAATCATCAATAAACGTCACCATGTACCGCATTCCACTAATTGATGGTTGCTTAACGGGCCCAAATACATCAGAGTGAACTAACTCTAATGGTTCTTTTGCTTTAAACTTTGACTCCTCGTATGGCAATTGGTGTGCTTTACCATATTGGCATCCTGCACAAACTGTGTCTGTTCTTATGTCAAGCTGAGGAAGTCCCTTAAGCATCGACTTCTTCATCATCATACTTAGCTTGGAATAACTAACATGACCTAACCGCATGTGCCATAAATCTGCTGTATCGCTCCTTCTTGTCTTGTCTACATATGCTGACTCTGCTGACATCACGTAGACTGACTCCAGACGTCGTCCTTCCATCATCGGCTGTCCTGAGATTTTGAGATCACGATATACCTTCACATCCCTTGGACCAAACAGAATATGGTGACCTGACGATGTTAATTGTGCCACTGAAAGCAAATTTTTCTTCATGCCTTGGACATGGTAAACATCTTGTAGTGGTACCTGATTATGACTATATCGAGGTGCTACTACCGTCTTACCGATGTGAGTAATCGGTAATCTTGAATTATCAGCTGTCACAACAATGCGATTTCCCTTGTATTCTGACAGGTTCTGCAACTTCTGTTTATCGCCTATCATGTGATTTGAGCAACCTGAATCGACAATCCAGTTATTCTCATAGTCAATTCGGTCAGCCGTTGTTACTGTGAGAGCTAACTCTTCCTCTTCCATAGCAAAAAATGCTTCAGCGTCCCAATCATCTTCGCTTTTCTCCTTTGTACTAGAAGTAGCAGCATTGCTCTCAGCGGGCCTTTTGTTAAACCAACAATCTTTTGCCATGTGACCTTTCTTGTCACAGTTGTAACAGTTACCTTCAAATCTTTTATTGTTGCTACGATTCTTTGAAGCTCCCCCTGGACGAGAGCTCCCTTCTCCTTGATGACTTTTTGTCTTGTCACCATACTTTTTAGATCCACCACCGACGTGCTGTTTGAATTTGCCTTTTCTTTTGTTGGTGTAGAGTGCTTCCTCTTCACTTTTCAACGAGACCCCTCCCATTTGCTTGGCCATAGATTCTTGACCAACAAGCAAATTTTCAAACTCTACAAGTGATGGTTGAGTTGGCCATCCTTGTATAGCGGCAACGAAGCTGCGATATTCGGGCCTCAAACCAAGGATAATTATTCTTTTTACCCCGGTATCTCTAATAGCAGCTGTAGGATCTAAATCAGAAATTTCACGGCATAACGTTTTTACCTTGTGAAAGTATTGAGCAATCGGTATATCTCGTTGTGCAACTGATAACAATTCATTCTCAAGAAGTTGAAGTCTTGTGTCATTCTTTCTCGAAAAGAGTGCATCTAAAGTATCCCACGCTTCTTTTGGCGTTTCTAGCTTTTGTATGTGTTCCAACATTTCTTCTTCAACTGTGGTCTTAAGGGCAAACATGGCTTTACCCACTTTAATCTTCCATTTGCGCAAGGTTCCTTGAGCATCTTCTTGCTCGGGCTTCGTAACTTCACTACCACCAACGACTTCCCAAAGGTCTTGACCTTGTAGGTAAGACATCATACACGTCTTTCATGTGTTGTAATTTTTGTGATTGAGCTTCTTGATTCCTCCAACTACTTGAAGATCACCCATCGTGTCGGCAAGACTCTAACAATACCGAACAAGCTTGATTTTGAGACACAAACTTGTAGAGTACAAAATCCTCACGACTCAAGAACGCTCAAACCAAAAATAGTACCTGAATAACTATTTCACCGTGAACAGTACCGTATACGTGAATAGTATCGTATACCATATACTTGAATAAATCTCGTATATGTTAACAATTACTATAAAAGTATATAGTGACACGTGTGAATAGTAACTATGGTAGTAACTCACAACCTAGCTCTGATACCAATTGTTGAGAAAAATTTAGAGTAGATAACTCTAATTTTACCACTCAAAGAAGAAAGTTTAGATTTTAGGAAAACTCACAAATGCTCACACTTCACTCTAGACTACACTCTTTAGAGAAGAACTCCTTAGGAAAACTTAGAACTTTTATTGCTTATTGAAGCTTACTACTTGATGATTTACAAATGCAAGGGAGGGGGTATTTATACAATACCAAGACAAACACAAGCCACACAAATATAAAATCTAAATAAATTACAACCACCCATTGTTGTTTAATAACAATCACACATTTAAATCACACAACTACAACCACACATTAAACCCCACAATTGCAACCACACATTGTTGTTTAATAACAACCACACATTTAAATCACACAACTACAACCACACATTAAACCACACAATTGCAACCACACATTGTTGTTTAATAACAACCACACATTTAAATCACACAACTACAACCACACATTAAATCACACAATTGCAACCACACATTGTTAGGCTTTTATTTTTTTCTTGGGCTGGTATTGCAACCACATATTGTTAGGCTTTAGATCCTGCTTATAATGAAAGGGTCCGTTTAATCGGTGTCAATAAACATCAATTAAAAATTATTTATTTATTATTTTAAAATTTTTTATATTTAATATATTATTTTTACTAAATTCAATAAAAAATATTATATTAATTATATATTTTTTTATATATAAATTATTAACTTAACCGGTATCACTAGATACTTATTAACATTTTTTTCTAATGGAAACCTTGTGCACTGAATACAACCATTAATAGCTGTAGGCTAACTTTCATATAGTGTAACAAGAGACATTTCTGTGGGCTTCTATTACCAATTATTAAAAATTATGAATAGTTTGTCTTACAAATTCACACCCCAACAAGCTTTCCATGAGCTTGTTCTTCGCAGTCAAGACTCGGGAGGGTCCCCTAATGAATCATTTGATTCTTTAAATCGACCCACATCAACTTTTTCCCCATCCATCATTTAAGAAAGGGCCAGATGCATTCCTTTTGAGTAGATAGTCCTCACTTAGCTACTTCCCATCCTGCCCATATCCTACCTTTCTTTCTTCTACGGGATCAGTGCGTTGAATTATTGCGATCACAAAAGCATAATATAAAGGTAATTAGTAGTCCAAGCAGACATGGATGAAGTCACTAACCCTAAAACTAAACCTCTGTTGTCCTTTTATATTAGGACCCACCATACCAAATTTTGTTTTAAACACCTCGATTATGCCAACTTATCGACAATAATTATCCTTTTTCAGCATGGTTTCCTCATTTTGTACATGGGGAAGGAAAAGCATAGCAATTTTTGCAATACACGTCTTGCTTTTATAGATAAGCCCTATTACACGTTATGGAAGTAGTACTTTTCGATTTTATATTTTCAAAAGAGGTATTAAATTTATTAATATGTTACTTGTACTTTAAAAATGTTCAATGTGGTATCTATATTATCAAACCGTGTATCAATGTGATACTTTGACTTAACACCGTTAAATATAGATGATGATGTGGCATTGATCAATCAGGTGATGACACGTGACAGCACCTGATTTTTTAGAAATTAATATCTGAATTTTTGTAAAAAAATATAAAATTATAAAAATTATAAAAAAATTAAAAATTAACATCTAATTTTTTAAAAAACTTAAACAATTATATTAAAATAATAATAAAATTTAAAATTATATTTTTTAAAATTAAATTCTATTTTTTAAATTCAAAATTTTAAAAAATAACAAAATTATAATATTTAACTAAAATTATTTTTAAAATATAAAATATTTTAAAATTATATATTAACTCATTTATAATATCTAAAATATTTTAAAATATATATATTTTTTTAAAAAAAGTTATTTTTGAAAATTACAAAAATTAAATTATGAAATTATTTTAATTCTTTTCAAAAAATAATTATTAAAAAATTACAAAAATTAAATATGAATTTTTTTTTAAAAATTTAAAAAAAAAAATAATTTTAAATTTTTAAAATTTTTAAAATTTTTAAAATTTTTATTAATTTTTTAAGTTAATACACGTGGCATCATTATATGGTGCCACGTGTCATCATTATATTTTTAAAATAATATGATTTTTATTTTTAAAATTAAAATCATATTTTTTTAGTTAATACACATGGCATCGTTATATGGTGTCACGTGTCAAGTTTTCATTGAATACAAAAGCCACGTCATCAATTTTTAACAGTGTTATTGACAGGTACTACAATAGCACACGAACGGTAAACTTTAAGTACCAAAATAGATATTTTTATAATACAGGTACTACATTGACAAATTTGATAAACTTCAGGGACTATTTATGATATTATCCCTTTTCAAAATAAACCAAACTAACACTAACAACTCTTAGTCTCAACATATTTGAGGCCGGCTACAAGAATTAAGATATAAAAACATTTACATCGAGTACCCAAATTCTCCTCCAATCTTTCTTATCCATAACTATCTTCTCTTCGAATTCTAATAGTTTCATACATTATTTATCACCTCAAACCATGTCTTTTTGGTCCCTCTTTCAATTTTTTTTTTTTTTTGTGCAACATCAATTTGCTCCAGCCTGCTAATAAGTGCAACCTTTAATCTGCGTCTTATGTGGTCAAATCACCGTAAACAATTTAATCTCACCTTATCCTCTATAGGAGCTTCCCAACTTAGAGACGAATATTCTCATTTCTAACTCTGCATGTCCCGATCTAGGTGTGCTACCCAAGCCCAACAAAGAAGCCTTGAGTGAGGCTTAGGGACCAGGACAGGGTGCTGATGGTATTGGAACTAGCCATAAGGTTCTAAAGATCTTGTAGTGGGCAAACGAGAAGCTTCTAGAACAGTCTGGTGCCTCAACTAGGGTCCGAGACCAGGAAAACAATAGAAGGCCTTGGTGTGTCCAGCAGTCTCCTAGGCACCAGAAGGGACTAGACCCATCTACACCCCAGAGTATGACTTAGGAACTCTCTAGAATACCTTAGTCTCTAAAAGGTTTGGAGACTAGACCAGAAAAGTTCCAACCCTGGTGCTCTAGAAGCCTTGTACTTGCCACACAAGTGGCACACTCTTAGCCACAAGTTGTAAGAGGGCTCAACTATAAATAGGGTGCCCTCTCCTCATTTGTACGTACATACTGATATTTCAAAGTTAGCTCCAATAATATAGAGTGTACAATATTCTCCCAACTCTTTCTACTTTCTTCCTTAACTCTAGTAACTTGTTAATTTGAGTTCTTTAGTGAGTTTTAATAAGTGTCACACTCACTTAGAGTGATAGAAGGTAGAATTAGGCATATTAGGATCGAAGTTTTAGCCTAAGACGCACGGTTTTCGACTACAGCTCAGGACTCGTGACAGTTGGTATTAGAGCCCTGGTTCATGTATTGCTAGTGTACTAGTGTGTTGTTGCAAACAAGTGGTGTCGGCATGTTGTATAAGTGTTTGGAGTGGTGTTTTGATGTGCTATCAATCGCTGGTCATGGATGTTGTGTAAGATGCTTAACTGTAAGTCATTTAAGTGCTAGTCAAAGGGTTGAGGTGAGTTTCTAGATTGTGCATTTATAAATCGTTGGTGTGCGTGCATGACTAGTGAGCATCAACCTGAAGGCATGAGTGATGTGTTGAGAGATACGGGGAAAGGGAGGAAGGCAAGCTTGAGAGATATGTTATCATCCATGGGCACTAGTTTAGTGAAGTGTGGGGTGACCATGGGAAAGATGTGGGAACGATTTGTGGACATCGAGTGAAACATCAAAAAGCTCGAGTCCACACGAGAGGAGCTCAAGGTTGATATGCAAGGTCCCTTGAATGAGGCAATAGACGTGCTTATGCAGCGCAACGAGACTCTAGATACTATGGTGGTGGCTTAAGAGGGGAATTAGAACAGCTCAGGGTGAGCTTACTCCGTTGCAAGCAGCCATGGTTGCTGGTCCGATCTTGGGTGGGTCCAAGAGTGGAGGTGCCTAAGCCGAAACTATTCGTGGGAAGTCATTTTGCCAAGGACGTGAAAAATTTTGTGTGAGGTACAGAGCAGTACTTCTATGTGGCCTAGATAGTAGAGGATGCGAAGCATCGCTGCAATGTATTTAAGTGATGTTGCTTTTTTGTGGTACCATAGGTGGTACGATATGCGACGCAACGAGTGTGCAATAATCAGAAGTGATGAGCTTGTAAGGGAACTAAGATAGTATTTCAAGCCGGAGTATGCGAAAAATAAGGCTTCAGGGAATTTCCGCCAGCTCACTCAAAGGGGAAGAGTGTGAGATTACTGCAAAAAATTCTCAGAACTGTTGCTTATAATCCTCGATCTGAGTGAGAAAGAGGCGTTATTCTCCTTCATGGATAGACTGAGTCTGCGGGTGAAGATTGAGCTGCAGCGACAAGACGTGCATGACTTTAGTAAGGCCATTGCAGTTGCTAAATCATTGATCGAGTTTGAGCACACCGAGTATCCCAAGACTCAGAAGAAAAGCAAGAGTGGGGGCGAAGAAGATAGCAACTCATTCGAGGAGAAGGCTGATGAGAAGCCCTAGCATCATAAGGCCGAGACTAAGGGAGCTATCAAGGATAAGGGCAAAGAGAAGAATCCTTTGAACTGCTTTCAGCAATCGTACAAGCTAATAAAGAGTCCGAAGGTGAAAACATCAATGGTGAGAGGTACCATGAAGAACCCAAGAAGGTCTTGCGGTTGTGTGCCATATGGGTCAATCATGAGAAAGAGACCCCTCGATCAGCGAACAAGGGAAGCATACAGATGGTAACAGAGAGCCAAAAATTGAATCTTAGAGTGTAGCCATACCCTTCCCAAGAGGGTGTGCAACGTACAACTCTGAGGAGGAAGATGCGTCGACAATGCAAAAGAGGAATTGGCGTATGCACGAATATCAGACGCAACATTCTCATAGCAACAAGGAGGTTGCTACATTGAGTGGGGAAGAATGTCATAAGTCGCGCAAAGATCCCTGTCCAAGTGTGCTACCTAAGCTTAACAAGGAAGCCTGTCCATGTAAGAGTGGGCTAAAAAGTCAACTGAGTGATGCTCAGGGACCAATATAAGGTGTTGATGGTGTTCGAACTAGAGAGAAGGTTCTAGAAAACCTGCAGAAGGAGACCAGGTAGCAAGCAAACCCAAAGCTTTTAGAACAATCTGGTGCCTACCATGGTGCTAGATCACGAATACTCTAAAAGGTCCTAGTGTGTCAAGCAACCTCTGACTCACCAAAAGGATCCAAAAAGGGTCAGACCCATATGCACCCCAGAGTAGGAACTAGAAACTCTCTAGAGCACCCTGGTCTTAAGTCTGAAGACTGACCAATATAAGGTGTTGATGGTGTTCGAACTAGAGAGAAGGTTCTAGAAAACCTGCAGAAAGAGACCAGGTAGCAAGCAAACCAAAAGCTTTTAGAACAGTCTGGTGCCTACCATGGTGCTAGATCACGAATACTCTAAAAGGTCCTAGTGTGTCAAGCAACCTCCGACTCACCAAAAGGATCCAAAAGGGGTCAGACCCATATGCACCCCAGAGTAAGAACTAGAAACTCTCTAGAGCACCCTGGTCTTAAGTCTGAAGACTGACCGAAAAGGTTCCAAGCCCTAATGCTCTAGAAGCCTTGCGCAGACCACACAAGTGGCACACTCTTAGCTACAAGTTGCAAGGGCTCAACTATAAATGAGGGTGTCCTCTCCCCTCTTTGTACAAAGTAAATTTTAGAATTAGCTCTAGTAATATTGTGTATAGCATTCTCTCAACTCTTTGCTTTCTTTTTTAATTTCAGTAACTTGTTAATTTGAGTGTCTTAGTGAATTCCAGTAATAGCATACTCACTTAAAATGATAGGAGACTGACTTAACCGTATTAAGACTGAAATTCCAGTCTAAAAGCGCACGGTTGATGGACTATAACTCAAAGCTGGTGACATAAGGGACAGGGCGGTCAGATAAACCTCAATTTCACTATGCTTTGGGGTCCATAACGCCTGAGTTTTGTCTGGTATACGTCCACCCCGTCAATCGTGATTTATCTCTTCTTAGTCCCCGCATGTCCATGAGTAAATATACCTGCAGTCAAAACATAGCCACAGGAGAGGATCCACTGAAATAATATAAGAAGTCATAATACATGCCAACAAGTACTGCAGCAACAAGTCTAAACAAGTTTATGCAACAGAAACTAAAAAAAAAATTATATCATACAATGTGGAAACTAAACGAACCAAAGTACGAACCATGGAGTACCATGTTTTTTTTTTTTTTTTTTTTGTGGAAACATGGAGTGCATATTTTTATGACTATGATTCATTCCTGTCCATACACAAACTTTTACAATGTACCCAAAAGAACCCCCTTTCCATAGCCATCAACTAAGCACCACTAGTGGCGGTGGTGCTCACACTCTACAGGCATAACAGGGAACCTAGCAGTATCAGTACAGTAGTCATAGACCAAGTTTTTGGCCCTGACCCACATCAGTTGGTGGCTCTGGTGCAAACTTAACTCCGACATTGTAGGCTCATCCCACCAGAACCTCTTCTCACCACTGCTGCTGCTACATTTCTTGGCATTCTCATCTGTTGCCACCGACACTGGGCACTCGCATGCATCTATTTCGAAGCCCTTGTAGGAGGCAATGAATGGTGCATGACTCCAATCAGTCTTGACTAGGCCACCCTGTGTGGCCCAGTCATCAGCATTCCAAATGGAGCTATATACACCCATGGCTTGGTCTTTAGGAAAAGGAATTCCTTTGTGTTCCATGTTGGTGTGCACTCTTATTGGGGTCTCATCCACCAGAAATCTGGATAAACAAAAACCAAAGATATTACCCGTCAAGATAATTTCAAACGCCAAGAATATAATGCATAAGCAAACGATCAAGCAATGCCAATAACAAAAAAAAAAGTACATTCATATTTTGAATATAAAATAATCAGCAATGCCTTTTTCCAAAAAGAATGTAACCTTTAATAATAATTTCAGATTACAGATCTTTAGGAAATCCAATACTTTAGAATTTTTTTAACATAACCTCCAAAGTTAATCTATAACAAATCATCAATATCAAGATTGGAAAGTTCCAATATGAATCTGACTTTTCCCCAACGCAATGAATGTACAGTTACAATCCAAGGTACAAGGCCATGACAAGAAATCAAGAATTGTAACAGAGTATACATCTGTCTTTATATCAATTAAAAATGGTCCCTTTACCTTTTCATGACAGCTTTTCAGGACAAACAAAACGTATAAAATACAGGTATTTACTTATATATATATATACACACACTACAAGTTAATGATAGAAACAATACTCACACAACTTGACGATGGTTCCAAAGGATGGAGTAAGAGTGAAAGTCCTTGGTGGGGTCAAACCAAAGGCTCATTCTTTGCTCTCTGTTGCCTACACCATTCACGTACACATTGGTCTGAACAAGGTATGGTTCACCAGTGGTATTGCCCAGGAACTCGAAATCAAACTCATTATGATTTGGACCGTCCGATGACATCTGTGTCAAACAAACATTACATATGTTAATAACACATCATTTTCAGCACCTAGAATTGAGTAAAGCAAATTAATGATGAGTTGATCAATGTCAGTATGACATGTGAGTCATAATTAACTAAGACAAACCAATCAAAGGTACTACTTAAGTCAATGATAAGATGAAAACAAAGTTTGTTTACTACAGATAACTGGTTTCATGGACAAATGTGGGGACAAGGCGAAATAAATGTAAAATAAATTGACTTTAAAGTGATTCACGAGAGTGTAAAGAGTAGGTAGCTGCTAGTAGTACTAGCCTCGACGTGAGAAAAGAATAGGCCAACTAATATTGTCTGCAATGGGAAAAATTGTTCATTACAAAGTGTAAAAATTAGGGGGAATTATTATTGAATGGGGACCATGTCATGATTCGGGAAGTACCCACCTTATGGGCGTTTAAAGCTGGTTAAAAGGTTGACGCCAGAACAGAAGGAGAAGGCAATTTTCTTTGGCTGGTAAAATGTGTAAAATTGTATATACTCACATAGTAAGCAGTGACAGTTCCAGCAGAGTCACCCTCTACAAGCTTAATCTGCGTGGTTATTTTTCCAAATAAATACTTGCTTTTTGATGCAAACCCAGCACCTGATATAAATAACCCACCATTTCATTAATCTACATATATAAGTTGATAGCTTTACAAGACAAAATTTTCAAGTACAATGCACAACGGATGCTAACAAAACAATAGCTGAATGGACAACATAACGCAGAAAAAAATAGAGTCTGCAAATGATAGATTATGATTACAAAGGTGAATCTTGATTTTGGGAAAAGAGGGTAAATGGTATTTAGCCAGAAAAAACGCACAAGCTTTGAGCTTGATGGAGCTTGTAATGGCAGATAATTAATCTCAAAACTGGAAAGTTTCACAGGCAAAACGATGATATTTACCAGAATAGTTATCAAGTTTGAGCTTAAGGAGCTCTCCTTCATAGATAAAATGATCCATAGCCCAACCGGGCTGGAAAAGCTCATCAAACTTAGTTGAGCTTGCCAAACCCAGCATCATAAGACCCACGAAGAAACCCAAAGCCACAGACATTTCAAACAAGACAGGCATGGCAGTGAGCACTAGGCAGAAACACAGAGAATAGGCAAAAGAGAGGAAGAGAGAGAGAGAGCTCGGTGAAGCTTCAATTCAACTCTGAAAATAAATATCTGTAGAGAGAGACTCAATACTCAGAAGCAAGAGTGGGTCATTTTTATAGCCAAAAAGTTCCATTGGCTTGTTTCACAAGGACCAGTTAGGGGCAGCAAGCAGTGTCCCCACTCAAATGACTAATGCTTAGCATTGCTTCTGGCACAGTTTTTAAAGTCAAAAGTTATTTTTCACCGCAAACGTCATGCTAAACAGATAAAAAAATTTGATTTCTGCTATTGAAACCATGGTTTGAAAAGCCAAACCAAAAAACCAAAAAATATAGGTTTTGGGTTTTAAAAGCTAACTTTTGGATAAAATGACTTTATTATCCTCACATCTCTACACTTTTATTACTTTAAACATATCTTTTTTTGACATTTTAATTTTCTACAACATTTTTTCACAGCAATACTAAACACTTAAAAGTTTTTAAACCACACTTTTTCACCACACTTTATCAACTCAAACTTTTTTCAACCCAAGCTTTTTCCAACAACAATGTTAAACTAGGCCTAAGGGTGCATTTGGATTACCGGTAGGTAAGCACCAGTGCGTTAAACAATTTTTTTTTTTTTTTATAAACGTGCTGAAATTCGGGTAACAAAATTTCAATTTAAATTATCTAGTGTGGAGTAGGGGTGAGCAAAATCCGACTCGACTCGAAAAAACCGAAAAAAATTTCAAATTTCGAATTAAATAGTTCGGTTTATTAGAGTTATTCGGATTTTCGGATCAACTCGACTAAGTAATTTGAGTTATATAGTTTAGCTAGGATTTGATTTATACAACTCGAATAACTCGAAAATCCGAATAAGATATTTCTATACGACGTCGTTTTACTCATTTGAGTTTGATACTAAGCTTGAGTTTTGCGTTTTCCTTATTTCGTCTTCCCTTTTTACTCTTTAGCCCATTTTTGTTGGGTCATTTATTTTTGTTGTTTGTCACCATTCAGTAGAAAAATAAATCCACATGAGCTGTTGACTGCATACTTATTGTCTTAATAATTTATCATTCATTTTTTTTTCCTTTGAAATCGACAAGTCTAGATTGAAAGTTTACATTGAATTTTTTGAGTTTCAAAAGGGGAAGGCTATCACTCAATGCTTCATTCAGTTAAAGATTGAAGCTTTTGGTTGATATCATGCACATTACCAAGCTAACCAAACGATGAAATTCAAAAGATAATGAATTCTCTTTTTTTAAAGGTCAATAGTAGGCTATTTATTTAGTATGACAAGTCTTTGATAGTTATATTTATAAGAAAAGATAGAACACACAAAAAAAATATTTGTAATTTCATAGAACTAAATTTCAAAATTATAGATATACATGCATTTACAAGATAACAGTAACATGATCTAGTCAATCAACATTTACAAGATAACATTTTAACTCGAATAAATTATTCGACTCGATTCGACTCGAATTTGTTTTAACTCGACTCGATTCGCTAAAATTTCAAATTGAGTTTGGTTGACAAAATAGGACTCGTCAACTCGACTAATTCGAATTTTTTTCACTTGATTCGACTCGACTCGATCGAACGCTCACCCCTAGTGTGGAGGGGAAAATTCCACTGGTAAAAAAATCTCCATTGGAAAATTTTCCTTCCACTGAAGATTTTATTTACAATTTTAACCTTGCATTCTTTCTCTCTTTCTGTTTTTTCTATTTTACCTTTAACTTTAGTTTTATTTATTGTTTATATTTTATTTTTTTAAAATAAATTTATAATTATTATTTTAAATAATTTTTTTAATATTCATTTAATATTATTTTTTATTTTTAAATGTATAAATATTATTTTATTTTATTTATTTTAATTTTATTAATTTTTAATAATTTATTAATTTTTAAATATGTTATAAATTTTATTATATACAAAATTTAATTTAATATCTTTAATGATATTTTTTTTTATTATAATTTATCTCACCTCCACCGTTGCTTTTGCATCCGAACATATATCCCACCGCTGATTTTAATCTCACTATAACAGTATCCAATCTTATCGCTACAGTAATTAATATCACCTCGATCGTTATTTTTAATCTCATCAAAATTAATCTCATCGTTCATCCAAATAAAATCTAATTTCACGAGTCACATCAGAAACCACGTCACGTGACTTTATTTTAGCCACGTGAGATATATTCCTAACAACAACAACCAGAAAAATGAGAAGTACTACAAAAAAAAAATGTAGCCGTTACTATGCAATGCCACCCTTAGCTGGACCAAAGCCGTGTGGGGTGGCACTTGGCAAGACATGCTAATTTTTCGTAATTTTTCGTTTCGAAAAATTATATCATAATCCCTTCCCAGTACATCAGTTATAGCCCCCCCCCCCCACCAATTAACTTATCTCACATCAAAATTTTCTTTCATATCATCATATTATTATTTTGTTTTTTTAGTTTCGTTTTTAAGGTTTAGAGATTTAACGCTTAAAATTTAAGATTTAAGATTTGAAGTTTAGGATCGTGTTAGAGTTTAGAATCATATTTTACGTTGGAGAGAGTAAGTATACAATGGATTGAAAATTAGATTTATTTTAATTTAATTGGCTGAGATTAGACCTGTCAATTAGGTGGATCGGGTTGGATTATTTTGGATTCGATCAATGCGGGTCTGAATTTTAATAAAAAATCGGGTAATTTCGGCTTCGAATTATTTCGGGTTCGAATCATTTTTGGCTTCAGTCATTTCGAGTTCGGGTCATCTTGGGTTTGGATTATTTCGGATTCGGATTATTCGGGTTTGACACTTGAGTTAATTGGGTTCAGGTCATTCTGGTTTGGGTCGTTTCAGGTTTGACACTCTGGTTATTTGGATTTGAGTCATTCTAGTTTGGATCATTTCGGGTTTGACACTCAAGTTATTCGAATTCAATTTATTAATTTTTAAAATCGAAAGATTGAATTTAAACAGATTATTTGATCGAAACAGATTTTATTAAAATTTTCTTAAAGATAAAAATAAAAAAATAAATTATATTTAAAAATAAATAGGATATTATCGTGTATCTGAAATCGTTAAATGAATCTATTTACTTATTTGAAAAATATATAATTTTATATTTGTTGAAGCGTTCCAACCTTGATAAATACTCCTTAGTACTAAAAGTTTTACCAAGTGAACCAATCTTAGAAGTTGAAATAATTTTCTACTAAAATTAAATTAGATTTAAGAACTTTACATAAAAATTTAATTATCAAGTGTAATGAAATATAATAATAAATGTTAAGAAATTAAATTAGTTAATCATGCTAAATATTTTTAAATTTTAAGCATAATGTATAAAATTAAATTAATAAATATTTTATAATAAGCAAATGTGCAATTCTTAACATATTGAAGTACTGATATATATAATATTTTTGTATAATGTATAATTCTTATTGGAGGAGCGGTCCACTTACACTAGTATAAAACTAAATTAGTTTACACACTTTTATAACTTTTATATGATTAGTATTTTAACAATCCGACCGTCATATTTCATGTTCTATTCACGTAGATCATGCACGTCAAGTTTTAAGTAAATTAAAAATGTCTAACTATTTGTTCAATGTAAAAAAAAATTCAATCGTTAAATATATATTGAAAAAGACAGTATTCTCGATCGATATGATAGAGATATCGGATTGTTTCGAAACTTTACGTGCACGACGAGTACAATTATATTTCTAAATCCAAATGTCAGTTTATTAAAATATTAATTTATTATATATCACATGATAAAGTATAATTATAATGTATACAAATCATTATAATAAACACATTTCAGTGATCTATTTTATATGTATTTTAAATATATATATAATACGCATTATCATTGACGTTTAATTCAATAATTAATACACGCTTTTTTATTTTAAAATATTAGGATTCAATTTTTTTTTCAAGTAAAAATTTTAGTTTTTTTTTTTCAACTAAATTGAGAGTGAATTATTTTAACTAGATCTATTCACAAGTCGAACTATTCGTACAAATTCAGATATAATATTTTTCAAGTTCAAACAAATATTTGTCTTTACTTCCAGACGTTGATTAAAAAATTCAATTCAATTCCATTCCATTCCATTCCAAATAAAATAATATATTTTAAAATTATAATAACAATTCAAAAAATTTAAACTAATTACATGATAAAAAAATCATAATAATAGTATAATTATAGATCTTGTACTATACTTGTATTGTACATGTATAGTCACTACACTATTTTACATATAGAGAAGATAACAAATATAAGAATATGATCAATTTATATATACCAAATGATAATTGCATATTTTATCACATTTCAAAATGGTATAAAATTAAAACAAATTAATAATTTGTGGTATAGGTATTATTTTTATTAAATTAATATTTTCAAAATAAAATTATACTTAATTTAAGTTCGAATCATTTCGGGTTAATTGTTAGGGTCATTTTGGGTTCGGATCATTTCGGGTTCGGGTTGGTCGGTTTCGTGTTGTTGACTTTTTTTGATCAAATCGGATTGGGTCGGGTTTGGATTCGAGCGAGTTGGACGGGTTTTTCGGGTGCAGGTCATAATTGATAGGTCTAACTGGGATCATGGCTAACTTGATGGGAAGGATTCATAGTATAATTTTTGTTTCAAAAGAGATCGTTTGCAGATTTTACGCTGGAATGAAGCCACATGTAGTTGTCGAGTTGTCACTGGCCGTATACAGAGGCGGCTCCTCATAGGAGCCTGAGGGGGCCTTGGCCCCCCCAAGATTTTTAACTTTTTTTAGTATTTATATATATTAATATTAAGTAAATTTAAATTAACTCTTTTAAATTAAAACAGTTAATTTTATTTATTTGTTATATAATTTAATTTTACATATTATTATAATTTTAAAAAGTTAAAATCATATTATTATTTTCTATTTTTATACCCATCAATTATTACATATAAATCTTTAAAATTAACTTATTATTAGTTTTAAATTATACTAATGTGAACTTAACAAAAATCAAATTAAAATTTTGACTTTTAACAAAATTTCAAATCTTCAATCAAAGTACCAAATATGTGTTTTTTTTTTTTCCCTTTTCTTTATAGCTTATTACAGTTTCTCCTCTTCATATAATTTTTCACTTTTAATTTTACTCTAGATCACTATCCCATATTGTCATGCAATTTTGTTTTAAAAAAATCAAATTGGAAATCACTTTATAAAAGATTAAGATAAAATCATAATTTGTAATTTTAAAATTTCAAATTCATCATTTTAAAATTATATTTATTTTTCTTGTCGATGAAAAATATATTGTTTAAGGATTGGTTTATTTACAGTTTATAATTTTAAATTGCCAAAAGAAGTTCTCATAATTTATTTAAAGACTATGTAATTAGTAACTTTACTATAAATAGTGCTACATACATTCATTTCACACATTCACTTCTTATCTAGGACTTAAGTGAAAAATATTAAAACTTTTATGAGTTATAAAAGAGTTTTGAAAACTTATATATTATACGTGTGTGAAATAAGTACAATATTAGATGAATGTATATGATCTTTTCCTTTTATTATTAATTTGAAATTTTTTTTATCCTTAAAGGTTTAATGTTATCATAGTAATATTTTTATTTTATAATTTTATGAGATTGGTTATTTTTTATTAATATATTGTTTGCGTGTGTATATATTTATATATATAATTAAACAAATCTAATATAAAGATTAATATTAATTGGCCCCTACAAAATTAAATGTCAAGATCCGCCACTGGCCGTATATATATATATATATATATATATATATTATTAGTATTTTGTAATTGAATGTACAGTATTTTTTAAAATTATTATATTTATTTAATATTAAAAATAATAACATATTAAATAGATTATTATTATTATGAATTCAAAGGCTTCCCTCTTTTGCTCGCAATCATTTGATTTTCGAGGGTCCATCTTTGGCACAAAGAAAGATACCTATTCGAAAGTTTACGGCAGATGTATTAGGGATTATTAGATTGCTAGAATCGGTAACTTTTGGACACAAATTATTACAGAATACAACATAAAATATAATTAAAATATAATACGATATAAAAAAATAATACGAATATATTAATATGTTAAAATTTATATAATATAAATTATTAATATGTCAGAATTTATATAAATAAATAACTTTTTAAACTCAATTATAATAAAAAATAATTCAAACATGATATAAATATACAAATTGATAAATCCAAATGAGATGGGCATGCTATAAAGGGGTAGTTCAAGATTTCCCAATTTTTGATTTTTTTTATCACAATATTGCTTTTTTTTTTCCCCTTAAATTCCCAAATTACCTTTTTTCTTGTTTTAATTATCAAAATCCGTTTTTTTAAACCATGTTGAAAAATCGTCATGGCTCATAGCGATTTTCCAACATGTTTATCAAATTTTTTTTTTTTAAATGATGAAGGAAAATTACCATAGGTCATGACGATTTCCCTTCATCATATTTTAAAAAAAAAAAAATTAGTTGGGATGACGATTTCCCAACTTATAACTTCTTCTTTTTTCATTTTAAATAATAAATTTTATATAATTTATAATTTTAAAAAATAAAATTTAAATAACAAAATTTAAAAAATAACAATTCACAAAAATTTTATTGGTCCAAGCGCGGCCCGGTAAGCCCGGATCATATTGGTCCGGGCTTGGACAAGTGTTTTTGTAATTCGGGCCGGCCGGTCTAGCCCGAATTATTATTTATTAAATAAAAAAATTATTTAAATTTAATTACAAAATATATTAAAATATAAAAAATGTATTTCTAATAGTGAAACGGACTTACCGGGCCAGGCTTGGGCAAAGAAAATAAGGCGTTGTGGATTATGCAGGAATGAAGGTCATAGCTAGACTTATTACGGGACGGCTCGGATTATTGTTAATATATTAAAATAATTAAATTCGGGCCCGCAGGCAGGGCAGGGCGTGGGCAAGGAAGTTAAAAAAATTTCGAGCCGCGGCCCGGCCCATGAGCAGGTCTAATTACGAATATAATTTTTAAAATTTTTATAAATTAATATATTTTTTAATTTTGTTATTTAAATTTTAATAAATTTTAATTTTTTAAAATATATATATAAGTTGGGAAATTGCCACCATGGATATTAAAAATACGTTTTTATTTTTTTTATATATTTTATAATTAAATTTAAATAAAAATATTTTTAATTTAATAAATAATAATTTGGGCTAGGCTAGTCGGTCCAAATTACAAAAACACTTGTACAAGCCAGGACCAATACGATCCGGGCGAGCTACTCGGCCCGTGGATAGGTCTAGCTATGACCTTCATTCCTACATAATCCACAACGCTTTATTTCCCTTGCCCAAGCCCATTTCGGATCGGGTCGGGCCGACCCGAAAGCCCGTTTCATTATTAAAAATACTTTTTTTATATTTTAAATATTTTATAATTAAATTTAAATAAAAAATATTTTTTATTTAATAAATAATAATTCGAGCTAGGCCGGTCGGCGCGAATTACAAAAACACTTGTCCAAACTCAGACCAATACGATCCGGGCTTACCGGGCCGCGCTTGGACCAATAAATTTTTTGTAAATTATTATTATTTTAATTTTGTTATTTAAATTTTATTAATTTTTATTAAAATTATAAATTATATAAAATTTATTATTTAAAATGAAAAAAAAAAGATTATAAGTTGGGAAATTACCACCCCTAGTGGCGATTTTTCAACTAATTTTTTTTATAAAAAATATGATGAAGGGAAACCGCCATGGCCCATGGCGATTTCCCTTCATCATTTAAAAAAAAAAATTGATAAACATGTTGAAAAATAGTCATGGGTCATGACGATTTTTTAACATAGTTAAAAAAAATGAATTTTGATAATTAAAATAAAAAAGGGTAATTTAAAAATTTAAAAAAAAAAAGCAATATTGTGATAAAAAAAAATCTCCAATTTCTACTAAAAAAAGTGATATTGATAAATTAGTATATTTTAATTTGACTCTGTCTTCAGGGGACAAGGGCCTAAAATCAAGTACGGTTAACTTTAAGAACAACTATACTGATAACATTTGGTGTATACCATTCTGGTCATTTTTTTTTTAAGTTAGGTGTAACTTCTATATA
This sequence comes from Fremontodendron californicum, assembly GCA_030761205.1. Classification (NCBI taxonomy): domain Eukaryota; kingdom Viridiplantae; phylum Streptophyta; class Magnoliopsida; order Malvales; family Malvaceae; genus Fremontodendron; species Fremontodendron californicum. The sequence continues at coordinate 5,150,577 of JAULJL010000025.1, read as the reverse complement.
CAAGCACTTAAAATAAAAAAATTTACCTTGGGTAAAAAAAATATATATATTTACCCAAAAAAATTTAGTTTAATTGAGAAAGAGAGAAGCCCTTATTTTATTAATTATGAAAAATATATTTTTGAAATAAAATTTTGAATATACGAGATTAATGTGTTAAAGTACACTTTGAAAGAACGAAAAAAATAAAATCCAAATAAAATTTGAAAATATCTCAAACTATATTATAAAATATTAAATAAAATTTAGCATGAGTAGGGCTGTAAATGAACCGAGCTTAAAAGAAAAGGTCTATGTTCGTGTTCGTTTATTTAAATTTGAACTTGTTTGTGTTCGGTTCGTGTTCGTTAAGAATTTTAAAATTGTGTTCAAGCTCTGTTCGTTTAAAATTGAGGGTGTTCGTGTTCGTTCATTTAATGTTCACGAACAAGTTCATTTAAATTAAATGAATTTGTTCGTGAATATTAAATGAACATGTTTATGAACATCTAATCGAACATATTCACAAACAATTAAAATTATGTTCATGAACAATAAACAAACAAATCTAAACAATTTTAACAAACAAACAAATAAAAAATAAGTCAATTTTAAATTATTACTAAATTTAAAATAATAAAATATAAATTTAATTTAATTTAATTTATTATTAAATTATTAAATTGAAGTTATTAAATAATATTAATTATATTATAAGTAAATAAAATAAAATATAAATAATAATATTATTATCGAACAATAAACGAACATAAACGAGTTTTAAACAAACTAATAAACGAGTTTTAAACGAACCATAAACGAGCTTGTTCGTGAACATAAACGAACCGAACACACATCTGTTTGAACTCGGTTTGTTTAACAAACGAACATTAAAATTATGTTCATAATCGTTTATTTAGCTTAATAAACGAACAAAAACCGAACTGTTCACGAACGATTCGTCGAACGCTCTGTTCGTTTACAGCCCTAAAGATGAGATGTATTATATGCTATCAGTCTACTTCTATAAACTTAATATTAAGGCTAACATCCTAAAACATTAATTATCTATTATTTTCTTCATTGGTAAAGAGCAAAACGGCTTATTAGTGGTAGTATTATCTTTTGGGAAATGCTAATGATGCTGATTAAGATAATATATATATATATATATATATATATAAAGAAAAGTACAATTAAGACATTATTTTTTTTAATTAATAAAAGTAATGTATTAAATGCAAAAAAAAAAAAAAATCAAATGGTAAAAAACAATTCTTAACCAGTGTTTATAGACAACGGTTAAGCGACCCTTATTTTTTTTAGGTGAATGGTAATATGCTATGAATAAAAGGGAAGAAAATCAGGCAAGCTGCTTAGTTGTTTCCAAACGCAGTACAACAGAGAGTTGTATGCTGCGTTCGGGAAGGATGAATCGCTCCCGAAAAGGAATCTATTGATTCTCTCCCAATTAGTTGGACCATAGGTGCGATGATTTACTTCACGGGCAAGGTCTCTGGTCCAGGATGGTCCAGGTACGCCAAGGAAAAGAATAAAAGAATCATTTGACTCCTTCATGCATGCTCCACTTGGCTCGGGGAATATAGCTTAGTTGGTAAAGCTCTGCTCTTGCAATTGGGTCGTTGTGATTACGGGTTGGGTGTCTAATTGTCCAGGCAGTAATGATAGTATTTGTACCTGAACCGATGGCTCACTTTTTCTAAGTATTAGGGAGGAGGACTAAAACATGCCACTAAAAGACTATATTTAAGACATCCAGCAACAAGAAGAAGGAAAAGGATTGAATAGAGGAATTCTTGAAAATTTGACGATCTCAGATGTGTCGATATCAATGGTGACTCATTATTTCGATAAATCATTTCTTCGGACAGAAAAAAAAATTATATAAATACTTACTCGAAATCTCACTTATCTGATTCCATTGTGGAAGACACAATTTTTTCTGATTAGTAATTTTTTATATGAATTTTGTCAACACATACTCTAATGTTATTTTTTAAAATTATTATATATAGTAATATATTCATTCAATATATTAAAAATATTAATAAAATTACCAATTATTGTATTTAATATAATAATATTATTATAAATAATATATTAATTAACTTTAAAGAGTGTTTTAAGAACACTAGTTAATAAAAAAAAATTATATTTTTTTAGGCATTGAAATGTATTCTAAGAGTACTATTTAAGGTTATTATATTAAATAAGTTATAATTTTCAATGTATTGAAATGTATCAAAAAAAAATCGGTTAAAGTGATATTTTAAAAAAAAGTATAATTAATTATTTTTTAATTCAATAAAAATAATATATTAAATGCACAAAATTAAATAATTTTTAATCAGTGCCTATAAATATCGATTACCTGAATCCTAATATAAAACATTATTATAAATAATAATTTAATTGACTTTAATAAGTGTTAGCAAAATTCAATGAAATAAAGAGAAAGAGAGGATATTAATATAAAGGGTTAGTTTAAATGGTGTTTATAGGATTACATTTTTTTTTATCATTTAAAAGAAAAAGTATATTTAATAAATTATTTTTATTGAATTTAAAAAAATAATGCATTAATTATATATTTTTTCATATATCACTTTAACTAATATCATTAAATATTGATTAATATTTTTTCTAATACCAATTAAGAGGATGAGATAGAGATGATTTAGTTTTGATTGAATTAAAAAAGAAAAAAAATTGCAAGGGAATGGTCTTTTTAGGTGTTTTTATCACAATATAGATAAAAAAAATTATTTATCAAAATACTGCTGTTTTAAGATTAATTCTCAAAATTCACTCGTTTTATAATCAGCTGAGAATTTCCCAACATAAATTTTAAAATACACCAAGGGAAATCGCCACCCACATGGCGATTTCCCTTGATCATAATTTTTTTTTGGTATTTTAAGTCTGAATTATTATTTATTAAATAAAATATTTTTTTAATAGTGAAATGGGCTTTCAGGTCGGCACGACTCGAAATGGGCTTGGGCAAGGAAAAAAATTTCGGGTCGCGACCCGGTCAATGAACAGGTCTAATTACGAATATAATTTTTTAATTTTTTAATTTTTGTTAAATTGTTATTGTTATTGTTATTTTTTTTTTATTTTTTTAAATTATATAATTTTTATTATTTTATAAAATAAAAAAAATAAAAATAAAGGTTGAAAAATTGCCACCGTGGTTTGGGCAAGCAAATGTGGTGTTAATCCCATACATAGGTCCGACCCGACCCATGGACACTTCTACCACCATGGGATAAAAATTATATATATAAATAATTAAATATTTATTTTTTTAAATTTTAAATTATATAATTTTTATTTAAATTTTATTATTTACTAAAATTAAAATAATAAAAAAAATTAAAAATTTACCTTCGAAAATCTCCACCTATGATGGCGATTTCTCAATATAAAAAATTAAAATTTTTTAAAATTGTAATTGGAAAATCGTTATATCCCATGACGATTTCTCAACTTAGTTTAAAAAAAAAAAAAAAAATTTACCATTAGAAAATCGCTATGACCCTTGACGATTTTTCAACTGATTAAAAGAAAACCAATTTTAAAAAATAATTTAAAAATAACGATATTTTAATAAATAAAAAAAAAATCAAAGATAAAAAAACCGATCTTTTTTCATCTCTTATTTTTTGTCCGTAAAGTGTGACCCTTTTCTTCCCAAAGTGCGGAAACTGCCAATGTTTACTTGAAGAAGTCTGTGGTGTATCAACAGTAACCAAATGGAGATGACAATGATGGTTTCTTAGAGTTCCGTGGTTCATGGCATTGGTTGCCATGAATTTGATGATGAGGCAAACAAACTTGTCTCCACCTTTACCAAGCAACCAGCTCCAAAAAGAACCATTGCTTACTCTGCTATATATCAAATCATATCAGAGAGAGAGAGAGAGAGAGAGAGAGAGAATGCTTCTGATGGTTCAATTATGAAGATCCACGTGGGAAGAGATATTTTGGTGCCACTATGTACACTCTACAGGTGGAAGAAGCTTGGCAGATAGCTCCAAACCTAAGTAAACTTTAAATAAAAATATTATTATTTTTTTAATTATTAATTATTAATTATTTTTTTAATCAAAAAATAATAAAAATTTAATTAATTTTAAAATTATCTTTAATTATTATAAAATTAAATTTTAATTATATTATATTCTAATTCAAGTAAATATTAAATATTTAAAATTTATCTTTAATTCAATTATATATTAATTTTGAGGTGAATTCTTTAAATTATTTTTATTTAAAATAAATTAATTATCATTGTTTTAAAAAAATAATGGTAAAAAAATTGATTAAAATAAAAAGAGAGAAATAAAGGAGAAGAAAAAAAATGAAAATATAACTATCAAACATCATTCATGAGATTTTATTGAAATTAAACTTACTTCTATTAGTTTGAAAATCACATTTTATCTCTTTAAAAAATAATTAATGTTAGGATTTCATTAATCAAACTAATATTTATTCAAATTTTACTTTAAATATTAAAAATACCCTCATTTTATTTATTTTTTCTTATTTTATATTTTATATTTTTCTTTTAATTATTTTTTTATTATTAAAATTTTTAAAATAATTTTAATTTATTTATTTTAAATAAAAATAATTTTAATTTATTTATTTTAAATAAAAATAATTTAATGAATTCATCTCAAAGTTAATATATAATTAAATTAAAAATAAATTAAAAATATTTAACATGTATTTGCATAAAATTGATTAAAAAAGAAATAAAGGAGAAGAAAAAAAGAAAATATAATTATCATCCATGAGATTTTATTAAAAATAAACTTACATATATTAACTTGAAAAGCACATTTTATCTCTCTAAAAAAGTAACTAAAGTTAGGATTTCATTAATCAAATTTATATTTGTTTAAATTTGACATTAAATGTTAAAACCCTGATTTTATTTATTTTTCTTATTTTCGTCCATTATTTATTTATTTTTTGTTTTAATCAATTTCTTTATCACTGAACTTTTTAAAATGATTTTATTAATTTATTTTTAAAAAAATACATTAATCTCAAAGTTAATATATTGAATTAAAGATAAGTTATTTTTTCTATTAAATAAAAGATAATTTTAAAATTAATTAAAATTTTATTATTTTATAATTAAAAAATAAGTGAAATGAATAAAATAAATAGAAAAATATATGATTAATAATTAATAAGGATATAATTATTTTTTATTTAAAATTTATTTAGAGTTTAGGGCTCAAGAGATTAATATGGTTTTCATCAAACTTCAAGGGTAAATGGGTAGTTTTCAAACTATAGAAAATAAGTGTAGTTTTTAGTAAATTTTAGAGATAAGGGTATTTTCCCCTTTTAATTAAAGCATTGATGATAAATAAAAGAGTTTTGTTAACGAGTGTCTTTAAATACTCTTTAAAGTTAATTAATATACTATTTATAGTAAAAGTATTATATTAAATATAAAAATTAATAATTTTATTTATTATTTTTAATGTATTGAATGAAGATATTATTATATATAATAACTTTAAAAAATAGTTTTTGAACATTCGTTAATAAAATTTTAAATAAAATTATCAATATTTATATTTAATATTATATTATTATTATAAATAATATATTAATTAATTTTATAATGTTTTAAAAATATTTGTTAGTAAAATTCAAACTTTAAAAGAACAGCCTTTATGGCTCCACTCTGGCGATTGGTAAATCGGTGATTGACATTTTAATGGATGGATTAATAATAATTGGTGTTAACCCCGATGATGGTTGCTTGCTTGCAAATAAAGGTATATCTGACATGATGACCTCAATCAACGTGCTTTCATTGCTACAGTGTTATTACCATCTTTTTTTCATGTATGCAGTACAAAGGCTAGCAGAGATATTTATGGCTGTAGCTATAAAAATAGTTACCTATGTACCTAAAATAAAAAATAGTGACTATTACAGTGACAATTATTGTCATGAAAACTTCATGAGAACTCATTTGAATGTTTGAATGTCTAAGAGAGAGAAAGAGCTATTGAGAAAATTACAAAAAAAAATATATATATATTAACCATGAAAAATATTGTTACAAATAATTATAACAAAAATTTTATTATAAATATATATTTTAAAAGAAATTGAATAATCACACAAAATAAATGAGTTTAAAAGCAGAAAATAGACTTGTGTTCTCTCTTACACGTCTTAATTTTAGAGGTGACAAAATAAATCCGAACCCGAACCTGTTCAAATCTGATTTAATCAAAAAGTCAAAAATCCAAACTCGAAAAAGCCCGAACCCGAAATGGTCCGAGCCCGAAATTACCCAAACCCGAAAAAACTTAAACCCGAAAAACTCGAGCCCGAGACCGACCCGAACTCGAATTTAATACTAAAAGTAAAAATCCAATTTATATTTAATCGAACTAAGTAAACAATAAAAAATAAAAGAATTCACTGAAGTTGAATTTTTTTTAATTTCTATTCTTTAAAATCACATACTTTTATTTTGTATTATTTTTTTTTTGCTATCGATTTTATTTTATTTTGTATTTGATTTGATCAAATAAAAAAGAAAAAAAATTTAGTACGTAATTGAAATTTTCTAAAAATAGAAAGAGTTGCTTACAGAGTTGAAGGAGGGAATTAAGTAGAGGTGGCAATTGGGCGGGTTCGGGCCGGACTCATTCGGGTTCGGGCTCATTTGGGTTCGTGCCCATTCGGATTCGGTTCGAGTATGTTTTACATCATTTTTATTTTATGTTAGATGTAATCATTTTTACGTAATTTAAATATTTACTTTTTAAAATAAAATAAAATAAATATTTTATTATTATTTTTTAAAATAACCTTTTATTATAATATGATATTTTTTAATTTTATTTATTTATTAAAATCAATATTTGTTAGCACCAAAAGAATATAAAATTAATTTTTTATATAAAATAAAATTTTAAAATAATTTATTATAAAAAATATGATATATTATAAATTAATCATATTAATATTTAAAATAATTAATTTGATGAACTTGAATTTCAACATGTAAATGCATTATAATTTATATTCACTACAAAATAAGAGACTTTTAGGGACGAATCCTGGCATTCAACTATCTTTTTATATATTTGTAAGATGTAAAAATTTTATGATTACGTAAAGAATCGAACCTAACATTCAACTCTTAATAGTAAAGATATTACCAAGTGAACCAATCTTAAATTTTGATATAATATGTTATTAAAAGTAAATTATATCAAGTGTAATAAAATAATAATAATTTAAAAAATAATTATCCAAAATAAAATAAATAATAAATCAATTACAAAATTAAATTAGCTAATTATGTTAAATACTTTTAAATTCTAAAAAGACATGATACTTTTATAAATCAATATTTGTTGACTTAATTTAATAATCTGCCTAAGAAAACTATATATATGTTGCAAAGAGCAACACATTTTTTTTAAAAGTAGTTTTTATCTATTTTTAATATAAGAATAACTATTATACTAGAGATAAGTTAATATGAATGAATTGCTATTAATTAATTTTAATATATATGAAACACTATTATACTATTATAAGGGTGCTCTTAAAATAATATAAACAAATGATAAGTAATACTTTATGTTAAAAAAAATCCACATCTCTAGAGTTTTCATGAGTTTAGAATCTTTAGATGGTGGATTCATCAAGATATGAGACGTTAAAGTTATAACTTATAAGTACAAAATATAATTTATTTTTGATAAAATTATTATTTTATCATATATATAAAATATAAATTAAATTTTAATTAAATTATTAAAAAAAGATTAGAATAAAATTGATAAATAAAATTTTTGCTTTATAAAAAAAATTATTTAATTATAATTTGATAATTTTTACTTTTAGTATTAAATTCGGGTTTGAGTTCGGGTTCGATCTCGGGCTCGGGTATTTTCAGGCTCGGGTTTTTCGGGTTCAGGTTTTTTCGAGTTCGGACCCTTTCGGGTTCGGGTAATTTTGAGAACGAGCTTTTTCGAGTTCGGGTTTTTGACTTTTTGATTAAATCGGGTTTGGACGGGTTCGGATTTTTCTGGACGGATTTTCGAGTTCGGATTCATTTTGCCACCTCTAAAATTTGGACAAGTCCATTTTCTGCTCTTAAACTCTTTGTGTGATTATTCAATCTTTTCTAGAATATATATATTTATAATAAAGTTTTTGTTATAATTGTTTGTAACAATATTTTTCATGGTTAATCTTTTTTTTTTTGTAATTTTCTCAATAGTATAACTTTAGCACTTTCTCCCGGGTCTCACGGGGTTCTCATAGTAATATTTTTCATTGTAGTAGTCACCAAAAAAAATAGTTATCTAATGCTCGCTTTTCACTAATACTATAAATGGTGAATACGATAAAATTATATGATATAAAAAATTAATAAAAAAATAATATAAAATATGATATAATATAATATAATATAAAAAATAATACTAATATAAAATAAATATATGAATATCAAAATTTATATAAAATAAATATTAATATGTTAAAATCTATATAAATATATTATTTTAAATATAATTATAATATAAGAAAATAATATTTATATAATACGAATATATATATTTTTAAATATACTTTTTACATTTTTCAAAAGCTTTTTACGTTTTTTAATTTAGATAATTTTAAAATATTAATCAATAAGATAAAATAATATGTATCTATCGTTATTTTAATCTAATAATCACAATGTATATTTTTGTAAATTTAATAGTAGCTATTGAAATGAAAGGGATGATTATATTCCGATGCTTTCCTCATTCTCCTTAATTGTTGTGGATGGCCTGATGGATATTGGGTCCGTTAGATTTAGTAGAAATTCTGCAAGATTATTCGATTCTGCCTTCGAACAAATCACTAGATCTGTCTGTTTAAATTATGATTTACATGCATAATTTGTATCTTAAACTTTGTACTTAACTCTATGTTTATTGAAAAACTTTTTTTTTTTTGGATAAATTTGTTTTTATTATCCAAGAAGCATAAAAATCTGTTATAAATGTACTGTATTCTTTACAATTCCTAATCCATGCATCAGGAAACTTTACACTGTAACTAAAAAACATATCAAAGAATATTGAAACTATTGAAAGCAGTCACTCTGTTAAAGCATTATTCAATCCCCATGCTTCAACAGGATTCGCAATAACATTCTTCACACCTGCAAATCTCAATCTGGCCACTTTTTTTTTATGCTAGCTATTACTTCCAATCTGGTTGCATAAGCTTGGTTGAAGTGTCTGTTATTCCTCTCCCTCCATATCATATATACATGTGCAAATTCCAGCTAGACGCATGATGGTGGAGATAAACGCCTTCCCTTTTAGTCTGCTAGCTGCCCATTGAAATTCCGTAGGCCAGTCAGCAACCCTTCTTTGTAGTTTTCACAACTGCAGCACCTCCTGCCATATTCCCTAGAGTAATTACACTAAAAAAGTGCTTAATAATATGATAATCATATTAGTAAGAAAAAACTTTTGCCCTCAATCTGTTATGAATGGCCATCTAAGACGCAAGTGCTTGCTTAATAATATGATAATTAACGAAACCATATTAGTCTATCTCAGTACACTTTCTCTTTCTTAGTTCTTAACTCATTCCACACTTAGGACTAGTTTAACATTGCTGTTGAAAAAAGTTTGAGTTGAAAAAATTTTGGGTTGAAAAAAATGTTGTTTAAAAACTTTTAAGTGTTTGACATTATAGTGAAAAAGTATTGTGAGAAATTGAAATGTAAAAAAAAAATATGTTTAAAATAATAAAAGTAGAGAGATGTAAAGATAATAAAGTCATTTTATCCAAAAGCCAGTTTTTAAAGCCAGTTTTTAAAGTTCAAAAGCTATATTTTTTGACTTTTTTGGTTGGCTTTTCAAACCATGATTTCAATAGCAGAATCTAATTTTTTTTTTTTACCTGTTTAGCATTACGTTTGCGGTGAAAAACAATTTTTGACCTCAAAAACTGTGCTAGAAACAATGCTAAAAGCTTCCGGACATAATCCAGGTTGCTACACCATTCTGGTAGGTAATTAAATTTTGAGTCAATCTCCTCATATGTAATAACTTCCTCCAACACCAATTGCTATTTTGAGTAGGTGATATCTGTCGGAAAGTTATTCAATAACTTTTATTAACCTTGATTTTTAATATGACATTATGTAGTAATTTGATTATTGTATTTGGTAAATTTTTTTTTTGTCTGATATCAGATTATATATAGGTTTGAAGCGAATTATTATCCTAGTTTTTATTTAATGTCAAAATCAATGTTGAAAAAACGAATCGAGTTGGTTTAATCGAAAACCGATAATTTGTCCAATCCAATATATGGTTTTTTTTTTTATTTAAAAGAAACTTCTAAAATTGAATTTTATAAAAACTAAAAAGGAATTTTTTAATTTTTTAAAATACAATATTAGATGATGATGTGATATCAAAATGTCACATGTTATTGTTGGATGACAACCACATGACATGTCACTTAACAGTTGGATGACAACCACATGACATGTCACTTAACAGTGTTAAGTCAAGGTACTAGATTGGCATATGAAATGATAATATAGATATCACATTACATGTTTTTATAGCATAAGTATTACTTTGAAAAAAAAGTATAATATCTTGGCAAAAAAAAAGAAAGAAAAAAAGAGTGTAATATAGATATTCATGACATTATCCCTTCTCAAAGTTTGTATCTATATAAAAACATTAGTATTAAAATAAATAAAATGTTAATCAAAATTAATGATACCGATTAAAGATATTTAAGAAAAAATAGAATTTAATTATCTAAAAAAATAGAATTTATTCCTTATATTTTTTATTATTATTTTTTTAAAAAAAATAATGTATTAAATGAAAAATGTGTTTATAAATATCCATTTTAACATAATAAACAAATATTAAATCCCATTATCAAAATCAAAATTGTTGCTTTGCAAATGCGACGTCAATCCCAAAACCCCAACACTTTTGGAGTTTCAGTGACATGTCTTTAGACGATTGGCTTGAGTGTGATGAAGAAGCTCATGCAGTGGCTTGTTCTAGAATGAACGGAGGGGCGAACGGAGGCACAGCGTGGAGACGTGAAATGTGTTGGAGAAGCTATATTAAGCATGGAAAAAGTGTGAGAGAAGGCCAAAAAGGAAAGTTTATTTCCATGTTGTGGAATTTGGTGCTCATTCTTATCCAATTATATTTTATCTTTTTCTCTCACGAGGATGACAGACATGAAGGCCACTTTGCCATCAAACAAAACTTTTCTATTACTGCGGTTTAGATTGTTTTGCTAAACACCGGAAATAAATTGAATAGCCTTGGTGGTGTGCTTAAGCCGTTGTCTGGGCTTCTATCACATTTGTGTTCGGTTTCACCTTTTTATCAAGTAAATGATCTACCAAGCTGTAAATAGACAAATTGAACAAAGAAATTAAGGTTTATACGACAAATTTTATATAGTTCTACCATGGAATTACTATGGGTCTATAGTAATTCCTAGGTTCCTCCTAAGTAAATGAACTATAGTAAAAAGAATTATGTATTACAAGATCTACCATGACCTTCCAGACAATGGCTTTCAATCCTGGATAATCGAGAAGTGAAAGTCCTACAATAATAACAAGCATGAACAGAGTCATGCATTTGAAATTCATAAAAAGAATAAAACCATAATCAGGAAATATGACAGAATGGCCATAGATAAACAACAAAAGTACTGAAAAACATAGTTCAAAGAATCACCCTGGCCCGAGGAGGGGGATGGGGGTTTGGAACCATTGTACATGGTTATGAAGGATATGTGCAAGCCTAGATGCCCTCTCCACGCACCCACCCACCATAACATAGAAAAAAATATATAACGATAGAAAAACATGCCGGCATTTATATGGAATGAGTTTCAAGTCTAAAATAGATTCCTGTATGATCTGTAAATAAGGGAAGATGAAAAACTGCAAAAAAACCCCAAGCCAAACTTTGCAGGTTAGAAAAAGCAAAAAGAAGCTGTTAGTTACCAGCAATTCCAAAATATGTATGGAAGACATCAACAGCATCGTCTGGTCTATCTGAAATTCCACCATTTTCCACATCCTGACAGTCCAAGATGAACTTAACAAGCTTTTCCTTGTTAATCCAGTGAACTCTGTCAATCATGATCAAGCTAGAAACAACCCACCATGAGTAGCAAACCTGAAAAAGATTCAACATCACAGTGAGAAAAGGCTAGAAGAATATCACTACAGGACACAAGGTTCTATTTAAACTTTAACGGAATACACACATCAGGGAGTTTCTCAGGGCGGCCATTAAGACATCCAGATTTGACTTGCCGCTCGCATAACCACCACCACCCAAGAAGGTCCTTATGAACATGATGCAGAGATCCCGTTATAGCAAGAGCACCCACACAACAGAAAACTGCAGTCATTATGTGCAGAGTAAAATCACACTCACTTTTCAACAAAGGTTGTCAATCTTATTAACATTTAAGCCCATGAGTAAATGAACCTAAAACCAATCTTCAATATGAATATGTAAGTATGAATGTACACATTCATACGGGCCATTGGAGTAACATACTTTGTCCTGCATGAGACTCGCCACCAGGTGTGCATCCAAAGCCACCATCCAGGTTTTTGCAACTTAGAATGTAATTAACAGTTTTCTCAACATTGATTTTATCCAGACAATGTAATATTGAAAGGCAACAGATGGCAATATAAGAGAACCTAAGCCAAGAAAATCAATTTGGTAAAACAGGATTTACATCTAAAAAAACTAAATCAGAAAACGAAATAGACATAGATGTAACATTAAATCCAGGATGAACACATACCGTGTATCCACCTCACCCCACATGTCCCCTGAAAAGGATCCTTCTTCATTTTGCAGCCCAGTAATATCTAACGTAGAGATTTAAGTAAAACAAGAAGTACCTGAAGGCACTTTACATTTAAACAACCAACTGTAATGAGTCAACTAAATTAGGAATAAAATAAATTGAAGTGAATAAAATAATTTTAAAACAACTCCAGAAAATGTATAATGATCACAGAATAATAGAAACTTTCCATTGAAGAGGAAATAATTTCATCAAAAGATATATGGAAGGATACAAGTTGCAACCTTATCAATGTCAAGAACATCTAGCTTGTTGAAAAGGGCCAGCACTTGCACAGCGCTGAGAGTATACAGTATATGTGGGTCATGCCCAATATTACCGGCAAAACCACCTGTATGAGCAAGTATCGACAAACTTCTTTAATGTCATGATCCAATTAACTAAATCTAGACATTTTTTTTTTTTTTTTTACTTTACACGAATAATACAAACAATTAAACAATAAGAGACTAAGCTTTAAGATATACCAGATTCATGTTGGCATTTCATGACCCATGAAATAACTTCATCTACATTAACAGTATCAAGCTTCCCTAGAAGATCCAAGGTTGTTAATCCCCAATATGCCCCATTCATTCTTAGATGGTCCATCACCATTGATTCAAAACTATCCTTTCTCTAACCATAATCAACCCCAAAATAATCAAACTTGAGATAAAAATGGAGATTGAAAAATGTAAAACAAAAACTGAAAATCAATGAGTTTGAAACCTACCTTTTCAACAGACAAAATGTACTGAACATGTTTGTCAATGGCCAGCTCTCCCATGGTCTGCCATCCATTTTCCACATCAATTTCCACAATATTTAAGGGTTTACAAAAACAGAGATTAAAAAATTAAAATCAAAACCAAATGAAGATGCAGTTAAAAGTTAACAAGCATGTAAATAAAAGATCAAGAGAGTAAAAGGGTTATGTATCTGGGTCTCATTTTATCCACAATGATAATTAATCAACCCAAATATTTTTTCACCAAATTTGCATGATTTTGTATTTTTACTTTGTCCATTTTGACACTTGGGCTTAGGTACTCACTGGACCATTTGAGCTCATATAAATATCAGAAAAATATAAAAAATGAAAAAAAAAAAAAGTGCATCAAAATCAAATTGGAGGCTGGAGGGCTTGAATCATGCTGCCAAGCCACCCATTTTCTCTCCTTCCGCCCCTCTTCCGTAAAAAAAGTGGAGAGAAAGAGGCATCCTTGCATAGCCGAAAATGGTGACCGAACCGGCGTTTGAAAAAGGAGCAATCTCAATCCCATAAAATATGGGATTTGAACCCCAAGTTGTTCTATAAATAGAACTATCAGAACACAAACAGCAATACACAGAGAACAAATTACAGAGAAAAGCCCTTTGCCACCAGCAAACAAAACAACCAAAAATCCTACCACCATTTGGAACCTCTCATTTTCCACTTTCCGCCACCATCATCAGCAAAAACACAACCACCGACAGCGCCCCTAATCCTACCACAACCTCCAACCATCCCCAATTTCTCAAATCAAAAGGACTAATTCTGCTATTCGTCTCTCTACGGGCTCAAAATTAAGATTTAGTCCCTCTATTATAATTTTATTGAATTCTCTAACTATATTATAAAATTACGATCCAATTGATAACGGTGTCACTTTTCTCCCGTTAAAAATGTTGACATGGACGATAACTTGCTGACCAAACTTAGTCAGCAAAATTCGATGGCCAGATGACATGGAATTTTTTTCCATGTGGCTTACCAACTTGAAAAGTTAAATGGTGCTATTAGTTCATATACTTATATCAAAATACGGATTTAATCCCTCTACAATGATTTGAAAAAAATTTAGTATTTGTATTTTTTGAGATTTCAAATTTCGATACAATTTTAAGAATATTAAAAAATATTAAAAATATTCACATTATTAAAAAATTATTATTGAAATAATAATAATAATAATATTATAATAATATTTATTATTGAAATAATAATATTATTATATTAAATAATATTTATTATTTAAATAATAAAAGATATTATTTTTTGTTAGTATTAATATTTATTATTAAAATATAAAAAATATTTATGTTTAATAATAGTTAATAAATATTTAGAATTAAAATATTGAAGACCTTTTATTTTAACTTTTTAAAATGTTTTTTAATTAAAACTAAATAAAGTATTTTATTAATTATTAATAAAAAATATTTAAATTTAATTATAAAAATATTAATATAAAAATATTTTTTTAATATATATATTTTTTAAAATAATGTTTCAAGCTGACGGGCTGAGCCGAGCCGAGCTTGGTTAAAGGTTGTCGCGGCCCAACTCGACCCATGAACTCCTTTAATGTCAGCACACTTAACAGTGGAAAATTGATCACGTTTATGTTTCGCAGAAAATGGTTTTTTTAATGTTTATTTGGCAAACAATTGTCTAGTCAATAGAAGTTACTTATTGGTTAATAGAAAATGAAATCTCTTTTTTGAAGATTATCTTTCACAATTTTTAGAAAATAGCTATCCATTGGTAAGGATACTCGTTAAACCCATGAATTTAATTTGATTCGAACCATATCTAGACATGATTTTTATGTTTGAATTTAACTTGATCCGATACGATATATTATTATGTTAATAAAAAACTACTTTATTTAATTTTAATTAAAAAAATTTAAAAATGTTAAAATAAAAAGTCTTTAATATTTTAATTTTAAATATTTCTTGAATATTATTAAACATAAATATTTTATATTTTAATAATAAATATTAATACAAACAAAAAATAATAATATTTTATTATTTAAATAATAAATATTATTTAATAATAATATCTTTTATTATTTAAATAATATCTTTTATTATTTAATATAATTATATTATTATTTCAATAATAATTTTTTAATAATGTTAATATTTTTAATCATTTTTTAATATTTTTAAGATTGGATCAAAATTTGAAATCTCAAAAAATACAGATACTAAAGTTTTTCAAATCATTATAGAGGAACTAAATCTGCATTTTGACATAAGTACATGGACTAACAGCATAATTTAACTTTCCAAGTTGATAAGCCATGTGAAAAATCTTTTACGTCATCCATTGCCCACCGAATTTTGCTCACTAAGCTTGCCACATCAACCAGTCAATGTTCACGTCAGTATTTTTAACGGGAGAGAAATGACACCGTTATCAATTGGATCGTAATTTTTAAATCAATATTCTAGACACTTAATTTTGTCCGGACCACTAAATCAGGTATGTTTTCTTCCTAAAGTGATGTTTCAAAACGCATAAAGGCTTTTCTCATACTGCAGGTGGTACTTAGTGAATTAGTTTTAAGAAAGTAGACGTAAACAGTCAATCTTAAAAAAGTCAACCCCGAAAAGTCAACTACTAAAAAAGTCAACCCACTTTCAAAATCAAGATTCAAAGTTCAATTGAAAAATGGTGAAAGAATTTTGATAATCCAAGGTTTACAATGAAAGATATGGAGTTCGAAAGTTGGGTTAAGGAGATTCAATAGAAAGGAAACCCTAGTTTGGGAAAAAGTACTTAAACGATCAAATTGGTTGAAATTGAAAGTTCTAAATGAAAGATAAGCAATGACTACGGGTAATGGAGAGACTACTTGGAAGAAAAATTGAAGCAAAAGTTAATTTGGAAGAAAACCAAGAATTAGGATTTTTGGTGGATTTTGGTGAAATTGAGAAAAAAATTACAAAAATGGCCCGATGCGGTAAAACTAAAGCCCCTAATTGATGAGTAGTGACTAAACAAGAATAGCCCAAGGCTCAGTTTGAAGTAATTCCGAGAAAAGAGCCGATTGGAGGAAAAACGAAAAAAGGAGAAAATTCCCGATACTGAAAAAAAGAAAAATCAAAACGGAAGGGAAGGGAATTTGATCGTAAAAATTGGGCGTTTTTGGACCAACTCCAATTCTATATATGAAAAAGGCACAAAAAAGAAAAATCTGAAAATCGGACTTATTTTGAGCAAAACCGAGCTTTAGAGACAAAAGGACAAAATTGAAAAATTCGAAAAAAATAGCAAATGAGCTCCAAAAATTCTGAAAATTTGCAGATCTCATTCTTAAATCATTTGGAAGATATTGGCGAAGAAAAATCCGAATTCGGAGCTCGTTTGCAAAATGGCAAATCTCGAGCCCACTATGTTGAAATTCAAGAAGATAAATCCCGAAAAAATAAAAAATGAGTTTCAAAAATTCTGAAAATTTGTAGATCTCATTATTAAATTATTTGAAAGAGATTGGCGAAAGAAAATATGAATTCGGAATTCGTTTGCAAAATGGCAAATCCCGGCCCCACTATGCTAAAATTCAAGTAGATAAATCCCCAAAAAATAGTAAATGTGCTTCAAAAATTAGGAAAATTTTCAGATCCCACTTTTAAATTATTTGAAAGAGATTGGTGAAGAAAAATTTGGATTTGGAGTCCGTTTGCTATTTAATTTGGTTTGGAGGTCAGAAAGGTTATTTTACCGAAGAAATTGAAAAATGCCTTTAAAAAATTGGAGATTGGGCTGGTTTTTAAAAGGGCAATCAACCAAACCCATAATGGAGAGTGATGTTGCTGAGATTTTAGATCAAATGGCTAAGAGTGAAGATGAAGGTAATTATTTTTCTAGATCAAGCCTTTGAAATTGTGACACATGGACCAATGGATGGAGAGGGATGATGTCATATTTATGACATCCTATTTATGACATTATCTTCATGACCTCATATTGAGGAGCTGATTATTCCAATCTAAGGGTGAGAATTCTACATAAAAAGCATCTTAGATTAAAGGCCATAAGATCAAAATTGTCTAAAAAAAACTAGAACCTTCTACACCATTCCTAGGCCATTCGGTCACCTTAAGGGGGAGGGGATATTTTTCATTTGGGGACTCTGGTTTTGGCTGATTTCTCTCCATTTTGGAAAAGCAAATAGAAAGTTTAGAAAGGCAAAGAAAGTAAGAAGAGAAAAAGCTTGCAATATAGCTTTTAGAGGTAGCTAAAAGCACCATACTCTTGCACTTTTTTTTTTTGCATTTCCATTCTTGATTTGCAATTTTCATTTTGATATTTGGTGAGTTTCTTTTGATTTTAGTTTTTTTATAAGTGTTTTTAAGCTTATTCTTCAAGTTCTTCTTTTATACTTTTTTGAAGAAAAAAAAACCTTGAAAAACAAATTTTCTCCATGTTTTTTAGAAGTGGCCGAATGGCTTTGTTTTTTTTAATGGTTGATGTTTGCTTTTATTTCATGTTGCTTGTGATGCTTAGCATGTTTTGATGTTTTATTTTTTTTCTAAAAATAACTAAAGCGTGGAGTTTGTTTTGATCTTCCTACTTACCTCTATTTTTTTTTTATTTAATTATTTCATCTTGTATTCATGTTTACTTTTCTTGTTTACATTTTTTAATTTTCTGTTTTCAAAATATTTTAGTTTGTTCATAATTTGCATTTTACTATTCTATGTGTTTGTAAAAATGTCTAGTTGCGTTCATGCCTTTACTTCATATTTGCATGTTTTAGCATGTTTCTTTTTAGCCTTGCATTTTAGTATGTCATGTGTTTGTGAAAATGCCATGATAGAATATCATCATTGGAACTCATGACCATTCGGCTACTTTCATTTTCCTTGCTTTGCATGTACATTTTCATTTTGTTTGTTGACTTGTTTGCATTTTCATGCCATGAGTTTGTGTGTCTTGATTTAGTGTGCAATGTGTTTGTGAAAACGCCATGACTATTTTGAGCCATAGACCATTCGGCTACTTCATTTTTTTATGCTTTCTATGTGCATTTTCATCATGCTAGTTGATAGGTTTGCATTTTTTTATGCTTTCTATGTGTTTGTGTTATTGCCATGCATTCTTTAGATCTAGGTTTCATTTGCATTGCCATGCATTTTATGCATGTTTAGACCTAGATTGCATTTATTGCCATGCAAGTTTATTTTAGGTCTAGGCCATATTCTTAATGCCATGCATTTTTCATGTCATTTAGGTTTTAAATCATGCATTTCATGCATTCAATTTGCTGTATTTTCATGCATATCATACCATGCCACATGATTTGTGACTTAGGCCAATTAATAGCTCAAAGTCATGCTCACTTGAGCATACTTGTGAAAAATTAAAGAGTTGTCAAATTGATTATTCTACCTTTGTGATTTTTTTTACTTACCCAATTTTTGTCTAAATTTTTAGAAGTTTTAGCTACTGTTTGAAGGTCCTTAGGAGAGTCTCCAGCATCTTCACTTTGATTTTTAAATGATTTTATTAAAGGCAGAAAAATTTGTTTTGGTAAAACAGTTTTCACCAGTTTTCTAACGTTCCCGATTTTTCTGGAAATTTATCATTAATCAGAAAATTAAACCAATTTTTTTTCGTGTAGCTTTACATGTTCTGAGTCTCCAGTATTTTTTTTTTAGATTTTTTTGAAATTTTAAAAATAGGTTAAAAAATAGTGATTAAAACTGGACAGTAGAGTCAGATTTGAATTTGAGGAAAAATTATCTTTATGTTTTGGCTAAGTTACTTAGAAGAGGCTAATTAGAAAATTTAGCTACTGTCTTAAGGTGGTTTCTAGGCCATTTTAAATTTAAAAAATGATTTTATAGAGTTCGGGTCAAGGGTGGTCAAGTCCTGGTTTTCAAATTTAGAAAATTAGAGCTATTTTAAAAGGGTAATTCAGCTATGGCTCATTTTCATCCAAGAATTTTCAAAATTGTTTCAAACAATCACAAAGTATTTTTTTTATTCTAGAAAATTTAATTTGATGTCTTTTCCTTAGGTAGCCGAATATCTTTTTAGATATACCAATTTCCTTATTTACAGAAAAAAAATACACTTTCATTCATTGCATTTTCCATGTTCATGCATACTATATAATATGTGATTTTTTGCTATGATAATTTCTATGATATTGTTATTATTTTTATTTATATTTTATGATGTTATATTGTTTGTCATATGGTTTTGAATATTTCATGCTATCCTATACTTTTTATTTAATCATTTATTTTTGTCATATCATTTAGCATAGACATATATTCATGCATTATTACTTTCATTTTCATGCATATTTCATGATAACATTATTTTATGTTTCATATCATTTCATATCATTTAGATTATATTCCATGTCATATAGATTATATTCCATGTCATATAGATTATATTATTTAAAATATGTCATGTCATTTAAAATTGCTATGTCATTTAAATCATATCATTTCATTTAGAATATATCATGTTACTTAGGATATTTCATTTCATTTAGAATATACCATATTACTTAGGATATTTCTGTCGCAACCTAAAAAAATAACGACGACGTCTCATCGCAAGACTTTTATTATTCGTTAAGCTTGACATTTAAAAAAAAAACCGAGGAAAAGTCGACTTAATTCCTCTAGAAATGAAGGTTTTGAAAATGACCTTAAAAAAGACATGGAGTCGCCACCAATCTTTTTTAGCTAGGTGTGATCGGCCACCTATTAAAACCGGTTTTATAAAATATTTTAAAAATTAATTAAAACATTTTAAAAACCAATTTCAAGTCTGCGTTTTAAACCAGAGAAATCAAAGAAGCGGGTTCGGGAGTCGGTTACGTGCGGGGAAGGATTAGCACCCCCACAACGCCCGTATAAATCGGTACTTTATTAATCGTGTGTTATCTCAAGTCTCGGTAAAAGTTGGTTTTAAATTTAGTATTTCAAATTAATTCCCAATTTAAAGAAAAATAATTCCATTTTTTTATTGAAAATGATTCGGAATTTATAAATTCAAAATTTTCCTATATTCCCCAACAAACGTGGCAAAATATAGAAATTTTTATTAGTTTTGGAAAACTTTCCGAATCATTCTCTTTTTTGAAAGAAAGATATTCCTTTATTAATGATAATTGATGACATTCCCTCCAGCAAACCCGGTAGAGAACTCATGAATTATTTTAACTCGGGAATATCTTTATATTTTTTATTGAAAACCATTATCTTTTTGAAAACATTTAAAATAAATGAATATGTATATGCATGACATAAATAAAATGACATAGCAAAATCTAAATAACATAATGCAACCTAAATGACATGGCAAACATGAATGATATGGCATATAATTTAAATGACATGGAATAAAATAATGCTATCATATAATATGCATAAAAATAAAAATGCAATGCATGAAATGTATTTTTTCCTTTAATTAAGGAAATCCGTATATCTAAAAAGATATCCGGCTACCTTAGGAAAATATGTCAAATTAAATATTCTAAAACCAAAATACTTTGTGATTGTTTGAAAACAATTTTGAAAAGCTTGAATTAACAATAAAAACTGGGCTAATTTTTTTTTAAATGGCTCTAATTTCCTAAGTTTAAAAAATCCGGACTTGACTACCTTTAACCCGGGACTTGAAAAACCATTTTAGAGTTTAAAAGGGCTTAGAAATCATCCTAAGTCAGTAGCTAACCCTCCTAATCAGCCCACTCTAAGTAAATTAACCAAAACAGAAAATTGGTTTTTCTTTAAATTCAATTCTGACTCCACTGTCCAGTTTTAATACACGATTTTTTACCCTATTTTTAAAAATTCCAAAAATTCTAAAAAAAATACTGGAGACTCAGGACATATAAAACTATACGAGAAAAAATCAACTTAATTTTTTGATCAAAGATGAATTCCCAGAAAAACCAGAGATATACGAGTTTTTGGAGGAGAAAAAAAACTGCTTTGTTTTTCTTTAAATTCAATTCTGACTCCACTGTCCAGTTTTAATCCACGATTTTTTATCCTATTTTTAAAAATTTCAAAAATTCTAAAAAAAATACTGGAGACTTAGGACATGTAAAACTACACGAAAACAAATCGGCTTAATTTTCTGATCAAAGATGAATTCCCAGAAAAATCATATATGTACGAGTTTTTGGAGGAGAAAAAAACTGCTTTGTTTTTTCTTTAAATTCAATTCTGACTTCACTGTCCAGTTTTAATCCACGATTTTTTACCCAATTTTTAAAACTTCCAAAAATTCTAAAAAAAATACTGGAGACTCAGGACATGTAAAACTACATGAAAACAAATCGGCTTAATTTTCTGATCAAAGATGAATTCCCAGAAAAATCATAGATGTACGAGTTTTTGGAGGAGAAAAAAAACTGCTTTGCCAACACACTTTTGCTTTTGATAAAATCATTTAAAAACCAAAGTAAAAATATTTGAAACTCATAAAATGACTTGAAAGCAGTAGCTAGGACTCTTTGAAAGTTAGATAAAAATTGGCTAAATAAAAAAAATCACAAAGGTAGAGTAATCAATTTGACAAACTTAATTTTCCACAAGTGTGCTCAAGAGAGCATGATCTTGAACCATTAATTGGCTCAAGTCATTATTCAAGTGGCATGAACATGAAATGCATGAAACAATGCAGCAAACATAATGCATGAAATGCATGGATCTAAACCTAAATGTAAGGAAAATGCATGACACAAATAATATGGCCTAGACCTAACATGAACTTGCATGGCATTTAATGTAACCTAGACCTAAGACATGCATGGCATTTTCACAAACACAAGGCATGCTTAATTCAAAAATCCAACCAAATATCATGCAAATGCAAAAACCTAACAACTAGCATGACAAAAATACAACACCCAATGCAAAACACATGGAGTAGCCAAATGGCCCCAAGCTTCAACAAGCATGGCATTTTCACAAACACTTGGTATGCTAGCATGAAAAACTAAGTCATAACACAAAAATCACACAAGCATTTTCACAAACACCTAATATACTAAATCTAAAACATGCTCAAATTTAAACAACATAAAAACAGAAAATTAAAAATGCAAAAACATGATATCTAAGACATAAATGGCAATAAACAAAGCAACCAAATTAAATATAACTTAAGAACATGAAATAACATAATATTTAAAACATCAAAAATAAAGAAAATAGCATAAACAATATGGTAAAATGAATCAAAAACAACAACTTAAAATAAATAATGTAGGCCATTTGGCCATGGTGAGTTTATTGTAAAAACAAAATGTAAAAAAAAAATATACTTAAGAAAGGAAATGAAGGAAGAACAAGAAACATTATTTTAAAATGAAAACTCACCAAGTAGAGATTAAAATAGCAAAAAATAAGAATAGAAAATGAAAGTGCAAGAGTTGGTGCTCAAGAGCAACCTCAAGAAGCTAATATTTCAAGCTTTTCTCTTCAAACTTTCCTTTTTTTCTAAACTTTTCTTTTTTTGCTCTCAACCAAGAAGATAAAAGCTAAGAAAAACTAAGAGAAATCAACCAAAATGGAAAAGAAAAAACAAAATCTGCCTCTCCCTCTAGGGCTGGCAGAAAATGATGCTTATATGGACTCCAAGATGTTGTCATTTTTGTGTAACCTAATTTCCATCAAATGGCCAATAATTCAAGATGAAAAGTCATGAAATTACCACCCTTAGATTAGCATCTCAGCCCTCTCAAATTACAGCTGTCCAAGAAAAATGTTGACATCTTTTTTCCAGCCCAACTCTGATTTTTTGAAGGGCCCAAAAAGCCCTTTTCGGTTGCTTGGGTGAAATGACCATTTTGCCCCCCCGGATGCAAAATAAATATCAAACGGGCTCCAAATTCAATTTTTATTTTTTTAATACTTCCAAAATAATAAAATGTTGAGTTCTAGAAGTTTTCAAAATTATCCGAGTCCGTTTGCTATTTATTTGGATTTTTTTACCCAAAATGTCCTTTTATGCCCCTACTTTTTACCATTTTTTAAACGAGCTCCAAATCAAGATTTTTCTTCACCAATCTCTTCAAAATAATTAAAAAGTGTGATCTGGAAGTTTTCGTAATTTTTGGAGCTCATTTGGTATTTTTTCGGGATTTATCGGCTTGAATTACTGCATAGGAAGCTCGGGATTTAGCCATTTTGCAAATGAACTCGGAATCAAGATTTTCTTTCGCCAATCTCTTCCAAATAATTTAAAAATGAGATTTACCAAATTTCAGAATTTTTGGAGTCCATTTGCTATTTTTCCGGGATTTATCTTTTTGAATTACTGCATAAGAAGCCCGGGATTTGGCCATTTTGCAAACGAACTTGGAATCAAGATTTTCTTTTACCAATCTCTTTCAAATGATTTAAGAATGAGATTGACAAATTTTCCATAATTTTCGGAGACCATTTGCTATTTTTCCCAAAATTTTCCAATTTTGCCCTTTAACCTCCGAAACCCGGTTTTGCTCAAAACAAGTCCGATTTTCAGATTTTCTTCAATCTGAGCCTTGGGCCATCCTTTTTAATCATTCCTCATCCATTGGGGGCTTTGGTCTTACCAAGTCGGGCCATTTCTGTGATTCTTCCCGATTTCACCGAAATCCACTAAAAACCCTAATTCTCGATTTTCTCCCGGATTGACTTTTCTTTCGGTTTTTCTTGCAAGTGACTTCTCCATTACCCGTATTCAGTGCTTATCTTTCATTTGGGACCTTCAATTTCGACCAGTTTGATCGTTTAAGCACTTTTCCCCAAATTTCTCGGATTAGGGTTTCTTTTCTACTGAATCTCCAAATCCCAACTTCCGAACTCCATATCTTTCAATGTAGACCTCGGATTATCAAAATTCTTTCTCCATTTTTCAATTGAACTTAAAATCTTGATTTTGAAAGTGGGTTGACTTTTTCAGTAGTTGACTTTCTGGGGTTGACTTTTTCGGGGTTGACTTTTTCGGGGTTGACTTTTTTCAAGTTTGACTTTTTATGCTCGCCCTCTTAAACTAAGTCTCGGAGTACCACCTGCAGGATGAAAACAGTCTTTTTATACTCGGAAACATCAATATGGGAAGAAAACATACCTGTTTAGTGGCCCGGACAAAATTAGGTGTCTACAGCTGCCCCTCTTTGGCTATTGCTGAGAATCAGGAATCAGGCAAAGATAAACCAACACTAATTTTGTACGGTCAGTGAAATCACATGGAAAGGAAAGGGGCTTTCTTTTTCATTTCTTCATTCATTTTTGCATTTTCCATTTTTTATTTTCTTTTTTTATTTTCTATTATTTTCATTTTTTCTCATTTTTTCTCTTTCTTTTTTTTTTTTATTTTTTTTGTTTTGTTTTGTTTTGTTTTTGAAAACAGTAAATTGAAGATTTGTCCTTAAATTGGATTCCCTGACTAATCAAGGCTCGATTCGTCTTAAGGAAATGAATTCGATTTGCAAGAAAGGAAACGACCTCGACGATGTTCTCGGGGCCTTAACCTTTCTTGTTCTCAGCTGTGTTTAAAATTCTGGATATCTCCTCCAGAAGCTTCGGCTATCACCACCAAAGTCTTGCTCATTTTTTTAAAATGTAAAAATTCTGGGTATCACCTCCAGAAACTTCAGCTATCACCACCGAAGACTTTTTACCTTTTCAAAGGATTTTAAAACTCTGGATATCTCCACCA
Source organism: Fremontodendron californicum (assembly GCA_030761205.1). Taxonomy (NCBI): domain Eukaryota; kingdom Viridiplantae; phylum Streptophyta; class Magnoliopsida; order Malvales; family Malvaceae; genus Fremontodendron; species Fremontodendron californicum. The sequence goes on along the minus strand of JAULJL010000025.1, from coordinate 5,125,166 downwards.
GAGGCTTCAGCTATCACCACCGAAGTCTTGCTCATTTTTAAAACTGTAAAATTCTGGGTATCATCTCCAGAAGCTTCAGCTATCACCACCGAAGACTCTCTACCTTTTCAAAGGACTTTAAAAAAAACTCTGGATATCTCCACCAGAGGCTTCAGCTATCACCACCGAAGACTTGTTCATAAATAAAAAAGTACTTCGACGATGATTTCGGGGCTCGACTCGCCTTAAGGAAACGAAATCGATTATACCTGAAAGCTTTAAGAGATGATGCAAATGCTTCATGATGCAAATGCAAATGTCTTTTGTTGATGCAAACGCTTCTTGATGTAGATGCAAATGACTTAGATTGGTGCAAATGTCTTTGATGCAAATGTAAATGACTTGATTTGATGCAAACTTTCTTGATGCAGATTCAACTAACTTAGATTGATGCAAATGCTTCTTGATGTAGATGCACATGTTGAATAAAATTTTGGATAACTCCTCCAAAAGAAGATTCCTCATTTTTCAAAATTATAAAACCCTGGATATCTCCACCAGAGGCTTCAGCTATCACCACCGAAGACTTCTTCATTTTTAAAACTGTAAAATTTTGGATATCCCCACCAGAAGCTTTGGCTATCACCACCAAAGACTTGCTCAATATAAAATTCTAGATAACTCATCTAGAAGAAGATTTCTCATGTTTCAAAATTATAAAACCCTGGATATCTCCACCAGAGGCTTCAGCTATCACCACCGAAGACTTATTCACTTTTAAAACTGCAAAATTCTATATATCACCACCAGAAGCTTTGGCTATCACCACCAAAGACTTGGTCATTGTAAAATTCTGGGTAACTCCTTCAGAATAAAATTTCTCATTTTTCAAAATTATAAAACCCTGGATATCTCCACCAGAGGCTTCAGCTATCACCACCGAAGACTTGTTCACTTTTAAAACTGTAAAATTCTGGATATCCCCACCAGAAGCTTTGGCTATCACCACCAAAGACTTGCTCATTGTAAAATTCTGGGTAACTCCTTCAGAATAAAATTTCTCATTTTTCAAAATTATAAAACCCTGGATATCTCCACCAGAGGCTTCAGCTATCACCACTGAAGACTTGTTCACTTTTAAAATTGCAAAATTCTGGATATCACCACCAGAAGCTTTGAGAAATGATGCAGATGCATATGTCTTTTAACAAGGTGCTCATGCTTCATGGTGCAAATGTAAAATATTTCTTAGTGCAAATGCAAATGGCCTGGATTGATGCCCATGTTTCATGATGCAGATGCCCCTACTAATTGTGTTCATGTAACTACAATTACCACACAATAATGAAAATGCAATGATTCTAGAAATGATGCAATTGCTTGAGATGACACAAATGCGAATTCCATGAAGAATGTAAATGTAAAGGTAAAATGCAGATGCTTATGGAATAATGCCAATGCAAATACCCATGAATGATGCAAATGCTTGCCGACACTATGCAGATGCAAAAGCTCGATAAAGAGATGTGTGCTCATGAGTGATGCAAATGCCCCCGGTTGTTCTTCTAGACTTTGGCTTAGCCTTTCAAATTCATTTTTCCTCTTCAAATCAGAGTATATCTTCAATTCATTTTGGCTATTCTCTTTGCCCCAACAGTTTTCAAACTTTCATCAACAGAGATCTGAACTGGGTTCGATATCTTCTTCTCATATCTGGAAGTCAGGATCTATCCTGGCAGTTCTATACCTTTGGGTTAGAAAAACCCTTGTCTCATGTCAACATCAAAAATGGGTATTTCAAAAATATTTTTATTTTCTCTTTTTGAAAAACAATTTTGCTTATCTAAGGAAAACTTCTAAGCCAAAAATTTTAACTCTACAGTGTATGATGTACAAATCTTTTGATGACTGATGATCACTGTTAGAAATTTCTCTTAAGTATCAATATGGTTTTTTCAACTGGGATTGGCAAGGCTTGGTATAACAAGATTCTGTCTTTTCCAGGAAAACTTCATGACAAAAATGTATATCCCTTCTAGGCTCACAAATGGAACAGTTTTTATAAATCATGAATTCATTGAGAACCAAACAAATTCAACATTCTTGTAGTTTCCAATATCAAAGTATTTTGACAAGCGTCAAGATTGGCCGGGATGTTTAAACCAGAAAGTTTAATCTTGGAGAAAATAAAGTTTCAGTTTTTGAAGACAATCCTTTGAATGAGAGTTGGCAATTTGGGGGTTCAAGAATTCCTAGATGTTCCTCGATGACCACTCCTTTAATAAAATATTTTCTTTTGTGGTATCGGCACTATCATCGATGGCACCGAAAATTCTCATTTTACTCTAGACCGCCCGTTTTTGGGTTTTCGCCCTAGAGTCCCATTCTTTCCATTTTCTTTTTCTTTTTTTTTTTGTTCATTGTTTTACCATGCACTTGAGAATTCTAAATTCTTCCTTAGTGAAATGATAATTCGATGAAATGGGATAAAATTTGAGGAAAAACCTTTCAAATTAAATATTCATGCTTGATCAAAATGGACTTTTAAAGCATATAATGTAGGCCATGGCTCAGGGTTCAGAAAGAAAGAATAAATAGGCCCAAGATATGTGTTTGAGGGTAATCAGATCAAGGATCATTTCTTGAGGAGGATTCTCTTTGAAGCATTTGTCCCTTCTTGGACATTTCTTTCCTTTTGACTTTTGTGTCTTTCTTTCCTCGTTCTTGGCTTTCAATTTGCCATGTCTTTCACACATTTTGTTTTCTTTTTTATTGTGTTTTTTTTGTTTTTCTTGGCTTTTATTTCGCCATCTTTTCCTCTTCTTTTTTCTTTGACAGAGTGCGCCCGTATTTATTCGGGGCTCCATTTGCTTTGTGTCTATCCTTGAGCTGTCACTCATTTCTCAATGATCTTTGAAAAGACCTTTCCTCGTATTTGCCCCCCAGTATAGAGGGTAATCCTTGATCAGGGTTCAAAGAAGAAAGAATTCTTTTGGCTCAAAAGGGGTGACTATGGAAATTTCTTTTTGTACGAAAGGGATATGAAAGATGGTCATTTCTCATGTCAAGCACAAATATTCACATTGAAAAGCAATCCCCACGAGAAATAGATATTCAGAATTTTATTTTGCACTTTGGAATCATCCGAACTCTCATATGCATGATATCACGATTTTTCTTTTTTTTTTTCTTTTTTTTTTTGTTTTTTTTCGTCGCATCCCCCCAATGATTCATGCATTAGCCCATCCTTCTTTACCATGTGTCCATCATTTCCATATATGATGCCCCAATTTGATTAACCATGAGAATCTGTATCAACGAGGAACATAGCAAGTCTAGGTCTATTTTGAAAAGGCTGAGTTTCCAATCTGAGTTTTTTTTGAAGAGATAAGGAAAATATGACCCAAAAACGGGTTTTCTCTGGGACAAGGGATAATCTAGTTTAATCATTGTGCCCCAGGATGTCAATCATGAAGTGATGTTTGGGCAATTAGTGTTTTGTGGTTATTGGGAAAGGTCATGAATGGCTTTAGCACAATCCTGACACACACCAAATTATCAAAATCTGGATTCTTGAAAGAATGTCTCATTTGTTTGATTTTCAAGGAATTTGAAAATTTTCAAAAAAGTTCGTTCCTTTGTTCATAGCCTAGACTAGGATTTACATCCTTGCTTATTCTGTGATGACAATGGTTTTATGAAGTCAAATCATTCATATTCCTTGAAGCATTAGGTCTTTCAAGTGGTCTCGGTTCAAAAGATTTAGGCTTAGGAAAGCCTAAAAGAGAGGGCTGAAGGTATTGGGTCATTTCTAACAATGATCATCAATTTTCTTGAGACTATCCATCACTAAAAATTCCTTAATGCTTGTTTTTGCAAATTCAAGTTATTGTTGAAACACAACAAACACAAAGCATTTAAAATACAAAATTCATTTAATTAACATGAGACAAGTGCTTTCCTCATCACAGTGTATAGAACTACATGTGTCAAAAACCTAATGTGATCATGCACAATGTTTCTTATGACACTTGACTTCCCCATCTTCAAAACTTATCGAACCGGCCTTGATGAGATCTCTGACCTTGTACTTCAAAGCGGGGCAGTTCTCTGTTGAGTGACCTTGATTGCCAGAATGGTACCCACAACACTCATTAGCATCATACCAGCTCGGATAAGGGGGCTTCAGAGGCGCTATTTGCATGGGTGTCACAAGGTGATTCTGGATGAGTTGAGGTAGTAGCTCACTGTATGTCACAGGAATCGGGTCAACCTGATTTATTTTTCGCTTTTTATGCCCCCTTCGATTATTCCCGAGGATGTTCGATTGATAGACAGATGTAAATTTTGGTGTAGTTGCAGTCATTGGTTGGTAGGGATAAAAACCTTGAGAGACATTGTTTAGGGTAGAGTTAAATGGCTGATACGAGGAGAATTGGGGAGATGGGGCAAAGTCTTCCACGACTTGGGTATCTTCCTTTTTATTTTCAGATGCCCTGTTCTTGGTATTGGATGTTCTTTCTCCTTCAATTTTCCCATCCTTGATAGCATTCTCAATCATCTCCCCTGAAATTACCATGTCCGAAAAATTCTTCATGGTGTTGCCGACAAGTCTATCGTAGTATGGGGCCTGTAGTGTATTCACAAAAAGGACAGTGGTTTCCTTCTGAGTTAAAGGCGGTTGTACTTGGACGACCAGGCTCATCCACCGTTGCGCATATTCTTTGAAGCTCTCAGTAGCTCTTTTCTTCATATTTTGCAATGTGAGACGGTCAGGCGCCATGTCGGTCATATGCTTGTACTGGTTTAGAAAAGCCCTAGCCAAATCATTCCAAGAGCGTATCTGGTCCTTGCTCAACTGACTATACCACCTAATTGCGGACCCGCTGAGGCTATCCTGAAAATAGTGAATCAAAAGCTTATCATTACCTATATGACTCGTCATCTTCCGGCAGAACATAGTGATGTGGGCTGATGGATCGGTCGTCCCGTCATATTTCACAAAGTCAGGGATCTTGAACTTAGGAGGAATGACTAAATCGAGGACCAAGCATCGTTCTTTCGCCTCCACACTTCCGAATACATCTGTTCTTTCTATTGCTCGGAGCCTTTCATCTAACAACTGATATTTCCCTTGGGAATCTGCCAACTCAACCTCATTTACTGCAACCCTTTTCAACTTTGCCTGTTCAGCTAGATCATCTGAGTTTAGGACATTGACGAGGTTAACAGTGTTCTGGGCATCACTTATTATGACCTCATCCTGGCCCTTTTGTGCCTCTAACCCTTCTCTGGCGATAACGTTTTCGGTGTATCCTTTTCCTTTGATTACGGCAGACATCAGCTCCATCAATTTAGTCATCTGACCTTTAGATTCTTCTTGAGATTTTGCTAGCTGTTCTCGCAATTCTCTCTGTTCCCTTTCCATTTTTTCCATTCGGGCAACATGTTCATCCTCCATAGCACCAGCCTGTATTAAAAGTGTACTCAGTACTTCTTCTGATTTGAAATGGAAATTCTTTCAAAGACTCCTAAAGCCAAGCCAACTTCTATTCTATTTTCCCCAAAATGTATGTCATGATGAATGAGCCATGAATGCAATTTGATGCATGTGAAGCCTAAACAATATGATGTATGGACATGTATAATGGAAACATTCTGACCATATATGTAATAAATGCAATCACAATGCCAACATGTTGCAAACAAAGAATAAACAAATCAACACATGGATATATGCAATGACTGATCATGTGCATTTCAGCATATTTCCCAATGAATGTTCAGATGTTCTATGAATGCAACATGGTGTCAATTATGATACATGCAAACAATGAATGATTGATACAGAGTATATACAAAGAAAATCATACTAACCATGTGTGTCATGAATGTGACCTAATGCTAATCATGATGTATGTAATAAGCAAATTAATGCATAGATATATACAGAAAAATCATGCTGATTATGAATGCAAGAATGCAACCTGACAAATAATTGATGGGATGCAAAATGCAAAGGGGGAGATATCAAGGAGGAAATAAGAATCGGAGGAACTTAATCATCAACCTTTCATAAATTTGAAACATAATCAATTCATTCCCACATCAACATTCACAATGGTATAAACCATGTTTTACAAAATTTGAACAGTGGTTAAGACTGTCCTTACAAGCACTTTATTCTTCCTAACATCCTAAGGCTATAAGAGCCGGCTACTAAAAAAGTGAAATCCTATTACATCATATAAGACCGAAGTCTTTCCACCTCAATGATGTAAATCTCCCAATCCTAATGACGCTTTCCCAGACCTCTATCAATCAGTGTTGTGGGATCCAACCACTTGGCATTTATAAGAGTTTGCACTTTCTTTTTGAATGCCATACAGTCTTCAACGTTATGGCCAACAATTCCACAATGATAATCACATTTTGCATTTGGATTATACCACATTGGATATGGTGGTAACAGGGGTTTCAATGGGACACAGGCAACCATGTGATTTTGGATCAGTATAGGGAGGAGCTTTTGGTAGCTGATTGGAATGGGATCAAAAGGCATTTGGGTCTTATCCTGGGGTCGTTTCTTAGTTACACAAGGCCTAGGAGTTGGGGCACTTGGTGGTGGCACTAAGGTCCGAACCGGAGTGTTTACATGGAGATGTGGCGGAACAGCATGGTGAGGGTATGGATTCGGACACGGGGCCTTTGGAGGTTGTACATAGCTCGAGGTTCCTATCCCAGATGCTGGATAAGGTGGTTGATGAGGGAAATAGTATGAACTGGTAGTTGTTGGTGATGGAGTGGGATTCAGGAATCCCGTAGTGGTCATCCCAATGGACGATTGGACCATGGTAGGGTGGGGATACTGGCTTGGACCTCGAACAGTTTGCAGGTTTGGTACAGGATCCAAGGTTTCTATCTTTGGTATCAGGCTCTCAGGTTTAATCATTTTCACGATTTTGTCCATAATTTCATCAGGATTGCAACCTTTGTGGCATTGACAAGCGCAGGATCCAGCAAGGATTATGTGTTATGGGCCTAATGGTTTTGGTTGATCCGAAGATGATGCGAAGCCCTGAGAAAGTTCACCTTTACTGTTACCCATATCCTCAACCATTTTCAGCAATTTGGCAAGTTGTTCCTTCACCTTTCGGATTTCATGTCCATATTCCTCTTGATTGCGTTCCAAAGCACCCAATCGTTCCTCCGATTCATTCCTCATATCTCGAATCCCTTTCATGCAAATGAAAATGTCATGAGATTAAGAATACAATTATGAATGTACATGCTCTATTCCTATGTGCATGAATAAACTGATGATTAATGCATGAACATATACAGAGAGATTATGATGACTATGTATGCTATGGATGCAATCTAATGCCAGGTATATACAGATAATGATTGTGCATGTCATAAACGTATCTTACAATGAATGACCATGCATGCTATGACTACAACATGATGTCAAAATGATACATGCAAAAATAAATGAATTAACACAAATGTATATACAAAGAAATCAATGGTTACACGAAATTGGTGGGACCTAAATCTTGATTATTCAAAAATCTCATTATGCAAGATTTGCCTCCAAATTTATGATTTTTTTTAACATGTTTTTTTTGTGTTTTTTTTTTATTTATGAAAAACCAATCACATTATTTTCAAAATAATTTCAAGGTGGATCCCACTATGGTACCATATGCAAATGTTCATGTGACACTACCGGTTTTATGAAATCATCAAGTGAAATTACCAACTGTTTATTGCAAAGAATGAGATCAATAATACAACCAAAAATGTACATGCTCCATTCACACATGCATGAAATGTGCCACATGCAAAAATGCTTGAAAAAGGATTTTTTTTTTTTTTTAAAAACAGCTAATGAACATCTGCCCCAACAATATCTGCTTATTTAGGCATCACGATGCCTTCGAGGCGGAGTATCACATTTATTACGGGCGATGTACGTACATCGTTGCCCGATCTACCACACTTATTCGGAGTGTAAAATAGGTAACAAAAAGTTTAGAAATGTCCCTCCATGTGTTCCTATTTTCGGTATATCTAACGGAAATTCGGGATGGCTTCGCCTAGGTTCAACTATATGAGGGTGAATCGGTTCTAAGGCCCCGAATTATTCCTCACTGTCGCCGGTGAAGGCTAGTAAGGCACCCCGATAAAAGCGGGTTCAATTCGTTAGAGTATATTTTCCTATGCCCGTACGGAGGATTATCACGAAGGCATTAGGTACTTTATACTCCGAAAGTGTTTCACTAGCCCATACGGAGGATCAATCACGAAGGCGTAGTTACTTTACTTCCACTTAAAAGGACGGAATCCGGGTAGAGGATTCATGTTATGCAAATGCACGTGTAGTGTGTGTGGAGGAATATCAAACCTTTCACTACCTATTCTACAAACCTTATTCTAAATGCCCTAGCAATTAAAACATTCAAGAATAGTGTAACGCATTAACCGACAAGCAATTATAATATACAACCTTAAATAACTCGAGAACAAAAATAAAATGCATGCACATGAGTATGAACATATTTAAAAACATTTTATTATTTTCAAAATTCTCCTTATTAAAAAAATGTGGGAATTAAAATTAAATACCAATTAAACCAACAAAACCGAGACTTTGATAACACACGACTAATTCTAGGCCTGACTCTCTAATATATCCCCAGTGGAGTCGCCAAGCTGTCGCAACCTAAAAAAATAACGACGACGTCTCATCGCAAGACTTTTATTATTCGTTAAGCTTGACATTTAAAAAAAAAACCGAGGAAAAGTCGACTTAATTCCTCTAGAAATGAAGGTTTTGAAAATGACCTTAAAAAAGACATGGAGTCGCCACCAATCTTTTTTAGCTAGGTGTGATCGGCCACCTATTAAAACCGGTTTTATAAAATATTTTAAAAATTAATTAAAACATTTTAAAAACCAATTTCAAGTCTGCGTTTTAAACCAGAGAAATCAAAGAAGCGGGTTCGGGAGTCGGTTACGTGCGGGGAAGGATTAGCACCCCCACAACGCCCGTATAAATCGGTACTTTATTAATCGTGTGTTATCTCAAGTCTCGGTAAAAGTTGGTTTTAAATTTAGTATTTCAAATTAATTCCCAATTTAAAGAAAAATAATTCCATTTTTTTATTGAAAATGATTCGGAATTTATAAATTCAAAATTTTCCTATATTCCCCAACAAACGTGGCAAAATATAGAAATTTTTATTAGTTTTGGAAAACTTTCCGAATCATTCTCTTTTTTGAAAGAAAGATATTCCTTTATTAATGATAATTGATGACATTCCCTCCAGCAAACCCGGTAGAGAACTCATGAATTATTTTAACTCGGGAATATCTTTATATTTTTTATTGAAAACCATTATCTTTTTGAAAACATTTAAAATAAATGAATATGTATATGCATGACATAAATAAAATGACATAGCAAAATCTAAATAACATAATGCAACCTAAATGACATGGCAAACATGAATGATATGGCATATAATTTAAATGACATGGAATAAAATAATGCTATCATATAATATGCATAAAAATAAAAATGCAATGCATGAAATGTATTTTTTCCTTTAATTAAGGAAATCCGTATATCTAAAAAGATATCCGGCTACCTTAGGAAAATATGTCAAATTAAATATTCTAAAACCAAAATACTTTGTGATTGTTTGAAAACAATTTTGAAAAGCTTGAATTAACAATAAAAACTGGGCTAATTTTTTTTTAAATGGCTCTAATTTCCTAAGTTTAAAAAATCCGGACTTGACTACCTTTAACCCGGGACTTGAAAAACCATTTTAGAGTTTAAAAGGGCTTAGAAATCATCCTAAGTCAGTAGCTAACCCTCCTAATCAGCCCACTCTAAGTAAATTAACCAAAACAGAAAATTGGTTTTTCTTTAAATTCAATTCTGACTCCACTGTCCAGTTTTAATACACGATTTTTTACCCTATTTTTAAAAATTCCAAAAATTCTAAAAAAAATACTGGAGACTCAGGACATATAAAACTATACGAGAAAAAATCGACTTAATTTTTTGATCAAAGATGAATTCCCAGAAAAACCAGAGATATACGAGTTTTTGGAGGAGAAAAAAAACTGCTTTGTTTTTCTTTAAATTCAATTCTGACTCCACTGTCCAGTTTTAATCCACGATTTTTTATCCTATTTTTAAAAATTTCAAAAATTCTAAAAAAAATACTGGAGACTTAGGACATGTAAAACTACACGAAAACAAATCAGCTTAATTTTCTGATCAAAGATGAATTCCCAGAAAAATCATATATGTACGAGTTTTTGGAGGAGAAAAAAACTGCTTTGTTTTTTCTTTAAATTCAATTCTGACTTCACTGTCCAGTTTTAATCCACGATTTTTTACCCAATTTTTAAAACTTCCAAAAATTCTAAAAAAAATACTGGAGACTCAGGACATGTAAAACTACATGAAAACAAATCGGCTTAATTTTCTGATCAAAGATGAATTCCCAGAAAAATCATAGATGTACGAGTTTTTGGAGGAGAAAAAAAACTGCTTTGCCAACACACTTTTGCTTTTGATAAAATCATTTAAAAACCAAAGTAAAAATATTTGAAACTCATAAAATGACTTGAAAGCAGTAGCTAGGACTCTTTGAAAGTTAGATAAAAATTGGCTAAATAAAAAAAATCACAAAGGTAGAGTAATCAATTTGACAAACTTAATTTTCCACAAGTGTGCTCAAGAGAGCATGATCTTGAACCATTAATTGGCTCAAGTCATTATTCAAGTGGCATGAACATGAAATGCATGAAACAATGCAGCAAACATAATGCATGAAATGCATGGATCTAAACCTAAATGTAAGGAAAATGCATGACACAAATAATATGGCCTAGACCTAACATGAACTTGCATGGCATTTAATGTAACCTAGACCTAAGACATGCATGGCATTTTCACAAACACAAGGCATGCTTAATTCAAAAATCCAACCAAATATCATGCAAATGCAAAAACCTAACAACTAGCATGACAAAAATACAACACCCAATGCAAAACACATGGAGTAGCCAAATGGCCCCAAGCTTCAACAAGCATGGCATTTTCACAAACACTTGGTATGCTAGCATGAAAAACTAAGTCATAACACAAAAATCACACAAGCATTTTCACAAACACCTAATATACTAAATCTAAAACATGCTCAAATTTAAACAACATAAAAACAGAAAATTAAAAATGCAAAAACATGATATCTAAGACATAAATGGCAATAAACAAAGCAACCAAATTAAATATAACTTAAGAACATGAAATAACATAATATTTAAAACATCAAAAATAAAGAAAATAGCATAAACAATATGGTAAAATGAATCAAAAACAACAACTTAAAATAAATAATGTAGGCCATTTGGCCATGGTGAGTTTATTGTAAAAACAAAATGTAAAAAAAAATATACTTAAGAAAGGAAATGAAGGAAGAACAAGAAACATTATTTTAAAATGAAAACTCACCAAGTAGAGATTAAAATAGCAAAAAATAAGAATAGAAAATGAAAGTGCAAGAGTTGGTGCTCAAGAGCAACCTCAAGAAGCTAATATTTCAAGCTTTTCTCTTCAAACTTTCCTTTTTTTCTAAACTTTTCTTTTTTTGCTCTCAACCAAGAAGATAAAAAACTAAGAAAAACTAAGAGAAATCAACCAAAATGGAAAAGAAAAAACAAAATCTGCCTCTCCCTCTAGGGCTGGCAGAAAATGATGCTTATATGGACTCCAAGATGTTGTCATTTTTGTGTAACCTAATTTCCATCAAATGGCCAATAATTCAAGATGAAAAGTCATGAAATTACCACCCTTAGATTAGCATCTCAGCCCTCTCAAATTACAGCTGTCCAAGAAAAATGTTGACATCTTTTTTCCAGCCCAACTCTGATTTTTTGAAGGGCCCAAAAAGCCCTTTTCGGTTGCTTGGGTGAAATGACCATTTTGCCCCCCCGGATGCAAAATAAATATCAAACGGGCTCCAAATTCAATTTTTATTTTTTTAATACTTCCAAAATAATAAAATGTTGAGTTCTGGAAGTTTTCAAAATTATCCGAGTCCGTTTGCTATTTATTTGGATTTTTTTACCCAAAATGTCCTTTTATGCCCCTACTTTTTACCATTTTTTAAACGAGCTCCAAATCAAGATTTTTCTTCACCAATCTCTTCAAAATAATTAAAAAGTGTGATCTGGAAGTTTTCGTAATTTTTGGAGCTCATTTGGTATTTTTTCGGGATTTATCGGCTTGAATTACTGCATAGGAAGCTCGGGATTTAGCCATTTTGCAAATGAACTCGGAATCAAGATTTTCTTTCGCCAATCTCTTCCAAATAATTTAAAAATGAGATTTACCAAATTTCAGAATTTTTGGAGTCCATTTGCTATTTTTCCGGGATTTATCTTTTTGAATTACTGCATAAGAAGCCCGGGATTTGGCCATTTTGCAAACGAACTCGGAATCAAGATTTTCTTTTACCAATCTCTTTCAAATGATTTAAGAATGAGATTGACAAATTTTCCATAATTTTCGGAGACCATTTGCTATTTTTCCCAAAATTTTCCAATTTTGCCCTTTAACCTCCGAAACCCGGTTTTGCTCAAAACAAGTCCGATTTTCAGATTTTCTTCAATCTGAGCCTTGGGCCATCCTTTTTAATCATTCCTCATCCATTGGGGGCTTTGGTCTTACCAAGTCGGGCCATTTCTGTGATTCTTCCCGATTTCACCGAAATCCACTAAAAACCCTAATTCTCGATTTTCTCCCGGATTGACTTTTCTTTCGGTTTTTCTTGCAAGTGACTTCTCCATTACCCGTAGTCAGTGCTTATATTTCATTTGGGACCTTCAATTTCGACCAGTTTGATCGTTTAAGCACTTTTCCCCAAATTTCTCGGATTAGGGTTTCTTTTCTACTGAATCTCCAAATCCCAACTTCCGAACTCCATATCTTTCAATGTAGACCTCGGATTATCAAAATTCTTTCTCCATTTTTCAATTGAACTTAAAATCTTGATTTTGAAAGTGGGTTGACTTTTTCAGTAGTTGACTTTCTGGGGTTGACTTTTTTGGGGTTGACTTTTTCGGGGTTGACTTTTTTCAAGTTTGACTTTTTATGCTCGCCCTCTTAAACTAAGTCTCGGAGTACCACCTGCAGGATGAAAACAGTCTTTTTATACTCGGAAACATCAATATGGGAAGAAAACATACCTGTTTAGTGGCCCGGACAAAATTAGGTGTCTACAATTTCATTTCATTTAGAATATGCTATGCCATTTAAATTATATCATATCATTTAGGTTGCTTGCTATATCATTTTATTTATGTCACACATATTCATATTTTTTAAAAATACTCTGAAAAATATAATAATTTTCAATAAAATAAAGATATTCCCGAGTTAAAATAATTCATGAGTTTTCTGCCGGGTTTGCTGGGGAAGATATCATCAATTATCATTAATAACAGAATATCTTCTTTAAAACGAGAATGATTCGAATTTTTTTCCAAATTAATAAAAATTCCTATATTTTACCACGTTTGTTGGGGAATATAAGAAAATTTTGAATTAATAAATTCCGGATCATTTTCAATTAAAAATGAAATTATTTTTCTTTAAATTGAGAATTAACTTGAAATACTAAATTAAAAACCGATTTTTTTACCGAGACTTAAGATAATACACGATTAATAAGGTACTGTTTTATACGAGCGTTATGGGGTGCTAATCCTTCCCCACATGTAACCGAGTCCCGAACCCGATTCTTCGATTTTCTCTGGTTTATAACACAGACTTGAAATTGATTTTAAAAATATTTTAATTAATTTTAAAATATTTTACAAAAACGGTTTTAATAGGTGACCGATCACACCTAGTTAAAAAAGATTGGTGACGACTCCATATCTTTTTCAAGGTCATTTTCAAAACCTTCATTTTTCAAGAAGAATTAAGTCGTCTTTTCTTCTGTTTTTTCCAATGTCGCACTTGACGAATAATAAAATCTTGCGATGAAACTTGTTATTTTTTAGGTTGCGACAAATATAGTAAGAGAATTTAATTTATATAAATTATAAATTTTGAGCCGTAGAAGGACTAATAGCAGAATTAGTCCAAACCAAACCAAAACTAAGCCTAGCCTAAACCCTTCCAAAACAACAAACCATCAACAATAAGAACCCAAGATCAACTATAACCACGAAAAAGGTAAAATCAGAAAACTGAAAAAAAAAAAAAAAGAAAAAGTGAAATGGAGCAGACTTAGTAGCTGCAGAGAGGCTAAGGAAGGGTAATTTTTTATTGGGAAGGTTTTTGAGGTGTGCTCAGGTGAAGGAAAGAAAAACAATTTTTTCCACAGCTGGAGGCGGTTGTAGCGGAGAACGGCGGGTAAGAGAACCAAACCAGTCCAAAGTAAGAGAAGAGTGAGCGAAAGTGATAAATGGAGCTCGCTGCGAAAAGAAGATAGCCACCGTCGCTAGATCTAAGTTTTGAATAAAAAACAAAAAGAAATAAAAAGGAGAAGGAAAGGGAAAGGGATTTGGAGAGAACTAATCCGATTAAAGTGTGTAGTAGGATTAAAGGAAAAGAAAGTTAGAAATTTTGGTGATTACCTGCGGCGGACGAGGCGACACCGGTGGCGGCAGACGGTGACCGAAATATGGAAAATATGGAGGCTGTTCTTGGGGAGAGGAAGGGTCTCTACAGAGAGAATAGGAAAAGTTACGAAAAATGCTTTGGGTTGGCTTTAATACCAACATCAAAACCACGTAGTTTTGGGGATTTGGAAGTGGGTCGGATCAGAACTGATGCGACCCGACCAAGGCACTTGGCCCAAACCCAGACTGCCGCTAGCCCAACTGATTTGGATCTAGCCCAATAACACTTTAACCCATTTGAGGTATAATTTCAATCCCAATCAACCTATTCACTTATGTTATTGTTATTATTTATTAGGAAAATATTAATTAGTATCTAGAGATAGTGACACAGGTTAAAGTGATATTTATCAAAAATATATATAATTAACGCATTAAATTTTCTTGAATTCAGTAAATGTTTACTAGGGTGATCTTATCACTTGTGATTTGGAATAACCTTATTTGATTAATAATCATTCATTTTTGGGAATTAAAGACCATTTTATTTGGTGTTAATAAAATTAAAATATTGTTTTTTCGAAAGTTTCAAAATAATCATGCATATTGTAATAATTACACAAGTTAATGATTTCAATATTGTTCAAAGATAATAATTTGTAAAATATTAGTAATATTTTATTTACTTTATAATGAAGTATAATTAAATTATTAAATTATTAAATTAAAAATATATTTATTGATAAGTAAATTAATATTTATAATATAAATTATGTAAAAAAAATTTGAATTAGAAAATAAAATTAATCATAATAAAAGAAAACAAAAAATATGTTATATATATATATAACATTAAAAAAAGAAAAAAGAAAACACTAAATTTAGTTTTGAACTTGGTAAAATGATTTTTTTTTTTTTTGAGAAAAAAAAATGTTCATTCCAATCTTAAATGTTTTATATATAACATTAAAAAAAGTAAAATGAATATGTTATATATATATATATATATAATTTATTTTATGTATATTTTTATACGTTCGTATATTCGTGTCGTGTTCATATTATTTTTCGTGTTGTGTTTTAATTATTTTTTCAATTTTGTGTTTGTGTCGTGTCTTAATTCATCTCATATTTTACATAGTTTATCATTGTGATTGAATTTAGAGAAAAATTTGTGTGTTCGTGTCATATCTCAATTTATGACATATTTTTACATAATTTATCATAGTGATTCAATTTAATAAAAAAATTGTGTTCGTGACGTGTTCGTATTTTGTTTCTTCAAAGTATTATAAATTTATATAAATGTTTATATGTTAATAATTAGTTTTACACAATAATTTATATAACCTATTATAAATTTATAAAAAAAAGTACACGTTAATAATTTGTTTTATGTATATTTTCACACGTTCGTGTATTCGTATCGTGTTCATGTTATTTTTCGTGTTGTGTTTTAATTATTTTTCCTATGTTGTGTTCGTGTCATGTCTCAATTCATGACATATTTTACATCATTTGTCATAATTATTCAATTTAGAAAAAAATTTTGTTTGTTCGTATTAATGTATTTTTTTTTGTGTTTTTAAAGTATTAAAATTTAAATAAATTTTTACACATTAATAATTTGTATAAAGTATTATAAATTTATATAAATTTTTACACGTTCTTGTATTCGTGTCGTTTTCATGTTATTTTTCGTGTTGTGTTTTAATTATTTTTTCTATGTTGTGTTCGTGTCGTGTCTCAATCATCTCATATTTTACATAGTTTGTCATTGTGATATAATTTAAAAATAAAAAAAACTTGTGTGTTCGTGTCTTGTCTCAATTCATGACATATTTTGCATAATTTGTTAGAGTGATTCAATTTTAAAAAAAAATTGTGTTTTCATAACGTGTTCGTGTTTTTTTCTTCAAAATATTATAAATATTTATAATTTTTTTTCATGTTAATAATATATGTTATTAATTTATGTGTTCATAACATTATTGTCATTACTATTATAAAAATAAAAAACGAATTGTTTCACCTACAGCGTAACACAAATCTTTTTTCTAGTATAATTTAATTTGATATACATATCTTTGTCAAGCGTATCCATATCTCTATTTACATGGATAGAGATATTTATAATTTAAAAAGTTATAAATATTTCCAACCTTTTTTGTTCTTCCCTTCTTAATTTAAGCTAGTTAAAATATGCTCATCTCCCAACAAGTGAGATGGGCCTCATTTTTATTCTAAAAATATTACATTAAACAAGAATGAGTTCATTTTTATTCTAAAAATATTACATTAATTAGTTGTTAATTTTAAAACTATTCATGATCTATATACATTAGGTGACACGATCACATATGGTTTAATTTGATGTACATATCTTTGCCTAGCGTATCCATATCTCTATAATAGTATTTACAATTTTAAAAGTTACAATATTTCCAACCATTTTTGTTTTTCCCTTCTTAAATTAAGCTAGGGAAAACTGAAAAGGGTAAAGTCTGAAAACTGAAAAAAAAAAAAAAAAAAAAAAAATTGAAATGGGGCAGACTTAGGAGCTGCAGAGAGGCTAGGGAAGGGTACTTTTTTTTGGGAAGGTTTTTGAGGTGTGCTCTGGTGAAGGAAAGAAAAACAATTTTTTCCATCAGCCGAAGGCGGCTGTAGCGGAGAACTGCGGGTAAGAGAACTAAACCAGTCCAAAGTAAGAAAAGAGTGAGCGAAAGTGGTAAATGGAGCTCGCTGCGAAAAGAAGATAGCCACCGTCGCTAGATCTAAGTTTTGAATAAAAAACAAAAAGAAATAAAAAGGAAAAGGAAAGGGATTTGGAGAGAACTAATCCGATTAAAGTGTGTAGTAGGATGAAAGGAAAAGAAAAAAAATTTGGTGATTACCTGAGGCGGATGAGGTGACACCGGTGGCGGCAGACGGCGGCCGAAATCTGGAAAGGATTGAGGCTGTTCTTGGGAGAGGAAGGGTCTCTAAAGAGAGAATAGGAAAAGTCACAAAAAATGCTTTGGGTTGGCTTTAATACCAAGATCAAGACCACGTAGTTTTGGGGGTTTGGAAGGCAAAAAAAAAAAAAAAAACGGAGGAAGTGGGTCGGTTCAGAACAAATACGACCCGACCAAGGCACCTGACCCAAACCAAGGCTGCCGCTAGCCCAACTGATTTGGATCTAGCCCAATAACACTTTAACCCATTTGAGGTATAATTTCAATCCCAAATTCCCAACAAACCTATTCACTTATGTTATTGTTATTATTTATTAGGGAAATGTTAATTAGTATCTAGAGATAGTGGTATAGGTTAAAGTGATATTAATAAAAATATATATATAATTAATGCATTATATTTTTTTGAATTCAGTAAATATTTTGTATCATTTTTAATATCACCACAGTAATCTAATCACCAAAGTGATTTTATTACTAGGGTGATTTTATCACTTGTGATTTAGAATAACCTTATTTGATTAATAATCATTCACTTTTAGGAATTAAAGACCATTTTATTTGGTGTTAGTAAAATTTTCAAAAGTTTCAAAATAACTATGCATATTGTAATAATTACACAAGTTAATGATTTCAATATTGTTCAAAGATAATAATTTGTAAAATATTAGTAATATTTTATTTACTTTATAATGAAGTATAATTAAATTATTAAATTAAAAATGTATTTATTGATAAATAAATTAATATTTATAACATAAATTATGTAAAAAATATTTGAATTAGAAAATAAAATTATATCTATTAAAATCATAATAAAAGAAAACAAAAAATATGTTATATATATATATATATAACATTAAAAATGTAAAAAGAAAACACTAAATTTAGTTTTGAACTTGGTAAAATGAATATTTTTCTTTTTTTGAGAAAAAAAACTTTCGTTCCAATCTTAAATGTTTTATATATAACATTAAAAAAGTAAAATGAATATCTTATATATATAATTTATTTTATTTACATTTTTACATGTTCGTATATTCGTGTCATGTTCATGTTATTTTTCGTGTTGTATTTTAATTAGTTTTTCAATTTTGTATTCGTGTCGTGTCTTAATTCATCTTATATTTTACATAGTTTGTCATTATGATTCAATTTAGAGAAAAATTTGTTTGTTCGCTTTGTGTCTCAATTTATGACATATTTTTGCATAATTTATCATAGTGATTCAATTTAATGAAAAAATTGTATTTGTGACGTGTTCGTATTTTTTTTTTTTTGTGTTTTCAAAGTATTATAAATTTATATAAATGTTTACAAATTAATAATTAGTTTTACACAATAATTTATATAAACTATTATAAATTTATAAAAAAAATTACACGTTAATAATTCGTTTTATGTATATTTTCA
This sequence comes from Fremontodendron californicum, assembly GCA_030761205.1. NCBI lineage: Eukaryota > Viridiplantae > Streptophyta > Magnoliopsida > Malvales > Malvaceae > Fremontodendron > Fremontodendron californicum. The sequence goes on along the minus strand of JAULJL010000025.1, from coordinate 5,106,162 downwards.
CACGTTCGTGTATTCGTGTCGTATTCATGTTATTTTTCATGTTGTATTTTAATTATTTTTCCTATGTTATTTTCGAGTCATGTCTCAATTCATGACATATTTTGCATAATTTTTCATAGTTATTCAATTTAGAGAAAAATTAGTGTGTTCTTGTTCGTGTAATTTTTTTTTGGTGTTTTGAAAGTATTAAAATTTATATAAATTTTTACACATTAATAATTTATATAAAGTATTATAAATTTTTACGCATTCGTGTATTCGTGTCATGTTCATGTTATTTTTTGTATTATGTTTTAATTATTTTTTCTGTGTTGTATTCGTGTCGTGTCTCAATTATCTCATATTTTACATAATTTCGTAGCACGAGTTTTGTTCTAGTATGGTTTAATTTGATATATATATATATATATATATATATATATATATATATATCTTTGCCAAGCGTATCCATATCTCTATTTACATGGATAGAGATATTTATAATTTAAAAAGTTATAAATATTTCCAACCTTTTTTGTTCTTCCCTTCTTAATTTAAGCTAGTTAAAATATGCTCATCTCCCAACAAGTGAGATGGGCCTCTCCGCAAGCTAGATGGGCTCGATTAACAAAGACGTAACTCGGTTCTTAGATCTTTCATCTGGGGCTCCATGACCATCTCCGTACTGGTAGTGGCAATGGGCCTGACGAGCAAGGTTAAATGCCATTGCTACGAAAACCTTCTCAAAGCGAGAGCCTTCAAGTCCATCTTGGTTCATCTTTTTCCACGCCTCATCTATCAAATTGCTAATGTGTTTTCTTGCCGACTCCTCCGACAAACCAGTTTCACGCATGTAACATAAGATACCTGAAGTGTCACCTCTCTCTATCTCAGCCTGCATCAAAAGGAAAAACAAAGGAATCAGAATTATAGAAGGACCAACAAAATCAGAGAGGAAAAGGTTGTATAATAGATGTAAGTACCTTGGAACCAACTAAGTCATTGCAAAGTCGAAAGATAATGGATGGCCAACGCAAGAGATTATGATACTTTTCTAAGCACTCAAGCTCCTCCTTTGCTATGCTTTGACCCAGTAAAAAGTAGGCATGAACCAATATAAGAGGCCCTGAGATTGAAATCCATGCATTTTCAAGATATTCCTCAAATTTTGGCGTTTGCTTGTTGTAACCCCATTTTGCTTCTTGTAAGAACGCCTTCAATAAATCAGTCCACTGAAAGAAAAGTAAGACGTCAATGCTTATAGCAAAAGAAATTTGAATAAAACATATATATATATATAAACTAAAAATTTATGTAAAATTGAGTCTATGGAATATATAGTATACCGCTTTTGTCAAGTATGGTAGAACAAATTCCCCTTGCTCCTTAAGAATGTCGTAAGCCATCTCATTGACGCTATTGTAAAGAGCTAAGAAGCATAACTTCATATAATCTGGAAGATCATTCACAATATTGATATCCCATCTGCAAATAACATTAAGAATCAGTCAGTAAACAGCTACCAAGTATTAACTAAAAATTGTAAGTGGACTCGCGAATTCTCTGGCGATAATAAGGACCTTTCGACAGCATCTGTAAACTGCTCCAATTCATCCGCAGTCCCATAAACATCGTAAACATCATCTAGGATGGTTATCAGTTTTGTAATTTTTGTCAGAGATTTTCTGCAGTTACAAAATTGAGGTTCAGGAACCATCCCAAGAGCCCAGAAGAAGCATTCCGTTAGTCTGTCTCTAGCGAAGCTTAGCTTGTTTGAGAGTCCCATGGCCCTCCACCATCTAAATCACACAAGAGAAGCCAAATTAATTGCATATATCAATCCAATAAGCCCATGGTTATTTGTTTGTAAGCTGGAAATGAAAGAATATACTTATATAATTTTTCTTTTGAAGAATCTGACCTGGACATGTCTCGCAGTTCTATCTGGTGCTCCGATTGCACCCTGTTAAAATCCAATTTAGCCAGTTCAAGAACCACTTGGTTTACATCTTGTCTTCTACTGTATGATTCGATGGTCCAACGAGCTTCTAACCTTTGCATTCTGCGGTTCAGGGGAAGCTCCAAAGCATGATTTACTTGTTGGACTAGGCTTTTGGTTATGTTTACTTTGGGGTTATTGAGATGCATTCTTGTGAACTCCTTGGCTTCGTCCAAGAGATTTTCTCCTTCAAAGGCAAAGTATGAAGCTTCATACAGGCTTAGCATTCCCTTCACATCCTCGCTAAGGCTTGCCTTGAATGAGCCATTTTGGTCTTTGAAACTACTAAATACATCTGTGTTTAAACAAAGAGTATCACTCAATCCAAATATCCATAAATTAAACTTGGAATGTTGGAAAGATTACCGAAAAGTACTTTTTACAGTGACAAATGTTGCAACTTGGGCAATTTTCTGAAAAGAGATGAAGTTATAGATCATGGTATTGGTACGTACCTTGAGAGACCTTATAACCATGCTGTCTAAGCAGCCTGAAGCAGAGAGCAGTGGCATGTAAGCTCTTATTAATTTCATCTTTCAATAATGCAATTCTATCAAGGGCTCTCCTTATTTCACCCTCGAACCGATACCCCAATCCTAGTCGTTGAACGTCATCAATCAGTTCAAGAATCTCTAATGACTGTGCTTCATTGTTCATGATCATGCTTCTCACCCTGTCCTCCAGTTGCTTTGCTCTATCTTCATAAACCTCAACCTGCAAAAGATATTACAAATTGAGATAAAGCTTGAGAGCAAAACTAATGTCACTTGAGCTAGAATATTGTTCATTCAGTACTGATAAATGGTTATAACAAAGCTTAAGAAATATAGCTACCTGCTGATCATCACTAGTCAAGGACTGCAAAACGTCGTAATTCCACATGTTGGGTTGGTAATTGGCGGATCTCCTGTTTTCTTCAGCAGTTAACTGGGAATTTTGAGTGCTGACAGAGCAATGGATCTTCAATTTCATGGCAGTTCCATGAAGTGCTCTTGGTGTGGAATGTCTTGGAATTTTACGGATCAATAAGCAAGAAGGGGGCAAGTGCAAGAGGTCAGTTGCCATTATTGCAAATTACAAAACACTAAACGTCAATTATGTGTGTTAATTTCTTGAGGCTTCTCTTTCACAAGAATAAGGTTTCTGTTGGATCCTATTTATAGACAGAAAACCTAAAGAACTTACAGAACATTGATATTAGCACGTTAAGTCAGAGCAACTATTAGTATAGGATTGTAGTACTATTTTGCTTTTTCTGTTTTTTGTGTGTATCTCATTACTTCTCTCTGATTTTATGTTTATGTGAACCACAACTTTTATATGTTGCTATCGGACAAAAGTATCCATATATACGATAATACATTGTGTTATACGCCTTGAAACTTCGTACGATCTTCCTAATACATACGACGAACAAACAAATACCAGATGATTGCAAAGTAGTGAGTACGACACTGGACTTCCAATCCAAGATGCGAGGTCCCCGTCCCTCCCATGCCTCTTTGGCCTGAAAAATCAGTGTATTATGCATTTATAACCAGGAAAAATTGTTACCTTATTTTATATATTTACCGAAGAATCATTTGACACTACTGTATTCATCACCACAAATTAAAACGAGAAAAACATGATGCATGGAATCAGTGTAGATCGTACAATGTGAGAACAAAGAGATCATTCCAATGCGATAATGGAAGATCATTATATAAAATAATATACCTTGAATTAGCAAAAAAATGGAAGATCGAGAAAGCGAAGTTTCTGGTGGCCAGGTTTCTATGGTTGTGTTTGAAGATTCTCTCAAATTAAAATTTAAATAGCAAAAGCATCATGAGATTATGATGGTTATTTTACAATTTTAATAATTTTTGTCGTTGATATTTATCGTTAATTTTTATTGTAATTGACGATAATAATATTTATTACGTACGTAATTACGATAAATACGATATGATCAAAATTACATTTGAAGATCATAATTAAAATATTTCTGATCAAGATACCATAAAACATCTGAAATCACCCAGAAGTAGCCTAAATAATAGGGATGAGAGGCGGCTGCATGTATTTTACTGTTTAGAGGAAGTCAAGCTCGTGCTGACCCTTTCTCTTTTTCGATGAATATCTTTGTATTCGTGCTATAAACTGTTGGAATTGTGGCTCAAAGTCCACAAAAAAATATGGCTCAAAGTCATCAAAGGAGGCTTACCACCAACCAAGGAAGCTTCCACCATAGCCACCAAGCAAAGTCAAGAATGGAGGCTTACCACCAAAGTCATTAAAGGAGGCTATCATGGTTGGTGGATGGTGGCTACTTTGGCTGCCACATGCAATGTGTTCCCACCATGATATTTGCCTATAAAAGGCCATGTAGAGTAAGAGAGAAAAATGCATGGAGTAGAGCAACGGGCAGGCAAGAGCTCCAGAGAGTTGGAGAGCTCCAAAGGTGAGCTCCAAAAGCTCCCTCCCGGTAGAGATGTGAGAGCTCCAGAGAGAGCCCCTCCCGGTTGAGGTGTAGAGAAGCCTTAAAGGCTGTAGCTGCTTGGTAGAGCTTGTGTATTGAGGTGTTGAGTGTGTGCTAGAGAGAGCACTTGTAATACGTATCTCGTGTAATACTCCATCTCCGATAAATACAAAGCTTTGCTCCTCTTCCCGTGGACTTAGGCATATTGGCCGAACCACGTAAAATATCTGTGTTTTTTTTCAGTGTGTTTTTATCAGTTTTACTAATCTCGATTCAGTTCTGCAGAACAAATTGGTATCAGAGTCAAATTTTACGTAAAACCGAGTTTGTTCGATTCTGTCCGTTTTTCAAAAGTGCTCCAAATTGTGTTTTGAAAATACCAGGTTGAAGAGGTCGTCGAGAAGAGTGCAGCAGAATCAACTGAGCACCAGAGGAGACCGCACACGCCCCGCCAGAAGATTCACGAGTGGGCCTCACTCGCCCACGCGTCGCACGCGCGCTGGAGGTTGAAGACGCGTGAAGCCCACGCGCCGGTCAACCCCTGTTGCACGCGCCACCGTACGCGCCGCCGTACGCGCCGCCGCCGTTCCGACCAACTTTTTTGGGCCATTTTTTGAGCCGTTTCAAAACACTATTCTGAGACTTTTCCGAGCCGGTTGAGCTAAACCGAGTCCATTTCGAGCCACCTGCAGCAGAATATTCTCCGTGTGTCCAAAATTTACTCAGTTGGACCCGTTCCTGGCTATTTCGACTATTCCGGACTTAACCGCGGCATCCGTTTTTCCATACAGATAACGAAAAAACTCTGAGTTGATAATTTTGTTTTATTACCATGGCAGAATCATTAGAGACAACTGAAACAACCAGCAGCGCACCATCAAGTTCTTACATCAGAAAGAACTCGATGACCACTGCAAAGTTTGAGGTGGAGAAATTTGATGGCACCACGTAACTTTGGCATGTGGCAGTGCGAAGTACTGGACCTGTGAGTCCGCGAAGGACCTGTAGACAGTGAAGATCCCGTCCAGTAGGAGGTGAAGACCCCGTCCAGTTCAGTAGACGGTGGAGATCCCGTCCAGTAAGAGATGAAGATCTTGTCCAGTCCAGTCCAGTAGGCGGTGGATATCCTATCTAGGAGAAGAATCTTGTTAATCCGCGAAGGACCAGTAGACGGTGAAGATCCTGTCCAGTAGGCGGTGGATATCCTATTTAGGAGAAGAATCCTGTTAATCCGCGAAGGACCAGTAGACGGTGAAGATCCTGTCCAGTCCAGTCCAGTAGGCGGTGGATATCCTATCTAGGAGAAGAATCCTGTTAATCCACGAAGGACGAGTAGACGGTGAAGATCCTGTCCAGTCCAGTCCAGTAGGCGGTGGATATCCTATCTAGGAGAAGAATCCTATTAATCCGCGAAGGACCAGTAGACGGTGAAGATCCTGTCCAGTCCATTTCAGTAGACAGTGAAGATCCCGTCCAGTAGGAAGTGAAGATCCCATCCACAGTAGGAGGTGGAGATCCCGTCCAATAGACAGTGAAGATCTTGTCCAGTAGGAGGTGAAGACCCCGTCCAGTAGACGGTGGAGATCCCGTCCAGTAGACAATGAAGATCCTGTCTAGTAGAAGGTGAAGACCCCTCTAGTCCAGTAGACAGTGAAGATCTTGTCCAGTATGAGGTGAAGACCCCGTCTAGTAGATGGTGGAGATCCCGTCCAGTAGACAATGAAGATCCTGTCTAGTAGGAGGTGAAGACCCCTCCAGTCCAGTAGACGGTGAAGATCCCGTCCAGACCAGTAAAAAGCTCAAAATACTGAGATCTGATATTGGCAATTATCCGTTCCTCAAAGTGAAGATCAGACACTTTGAAGCTCCGGGCACTCCACGATAGAATGGAGGTGCAGAACGGATGATTAGAACTTTGGTTGATAGAGTTCGAGTTATCTCAGTGAGGCTTGAGAGAGGCATTTTGAGTAGAGGCTTGGCCTCTTAGAGTATCAATTGACTACCCTCTACAGCATTGGATGCATGGATTGGAAAATCCTTAGAGGTAGAGTCTTAAAACTGGATCGGCTGTTTTTTCGGATGCTAAACTGGATCCTAGAGCCAAGAAAGCTGTCTTCTTGGGCTTTAGTGAAGGAGTAAAGGCATTCCGACTGTGGAACCCTGAGTCAAAGAAAGTCATCGTAAGCCGAGATGTTACCTTTGACGAATCTGTAATGCTGAAACTGTCAACTCCAAAGAATGTGAACCATGATTCTCTAAAGCAGGTGGAGTTTGAATCAGAAGATGCTGGTCAAAATTTCGATGAATCTGAACCAGAATCTGATGACACCTTAATTGAAGTGGAGGAGTCATCATCGGAAATCTTTCAGCAACCTGAATCTATTGCCACCAGCAGACCGAAAAGACATATTCGGAAACCTGCTCGGTACACAGACATGGTGGCATACGCCCTTCCAGTAATTGACGATGATGTCCCTACCAATTACAAAGAAGCTGTAAACAGTCCCGAGCATGCCCAGTGGAAGAAGGCGATGGATGAAGAGATGACATCACTTCATCAGAATCAGACTTGGAAGTTGGTTCCACTTCCAACACTCAAAAGAACAATTGGGTGCAAATGGGTCTTTGCCAAAAAGGAGGGTGCTACCGGCAAAGACAGTATCAGATACAAAGCCAGACTGGTAGCCAAAGGTTACGCTCAAAAAGAAGGAATAGACTACAATGAGGTATTTTCACCTGTTGTTAAGCATGCATCTATTCGGATATTATTGGCTTTAGTAGCACAGTATGACCTAGAGTTAGTTTAACTTGATGTAAAAACTGCATTCCTCCATGGTTCCTTAGAGGAGGAAATTTATATGACTCAACCAAAGGGTTTGGAGTCCTCGGTCGCAAAGACTAGAAAAGCAAGTTGAACCGGTCACTGTATGGTCTGAAACAATCCCGTGACAGCTGTACAAACGGTTGGACAGTTTCATGATATGATGAAAAGTACACACGCAGTCAATTTGATCACTGTGTTTATTTCCGGAAACTTCAAGATGGATCATTTGTCTATCTGCTGAAAAAGGCAAGGTGGAGATCGACAAGCTGAAGGCTCAACTGAGCTCAGAGTTCGAGATGAAGGATCTTGGAGAAGCCAAGAAAATTCTTGGGATGGAAATCAACAGAGATAGAAAAAATGGTGTAATCAAATTGACCCAGGCTCAGTACTTGAGCAAAGTACTTCAGAGATTTGGCATTAATGATAAAATCAAATCTGAAAGTACTCCTTTAGCGGCACATTTCAAACTCAGTGCATTGATGTCACCAAGTACAGATGGTGAGAAGAGACAAATGGATCATGCCAATGCAGTAGGTGCCCTGATGTGTATAATGGTGTGTATGAAACCTGAAGGAGGAATGGAGGAAGCTCTGATCAGTGAATTCTCTCTGTGGATTTTCGCCAAGGTGGAGATTGTTGGAATTGTGGCTCAAAGTCCACAAAAGAATATGGCTCAAAGTCATCAAAGGAGGCTTACCACCAACCAAGTAAGCTTCCACCATAGCCACCAAGCAAAGTCAAGAATAGAGGCTTATCACCAAAGTCATGAAATGAGGCTATCATGGTTGGTGGATGGTGGCTACTTTGGCTGCCACATGCAATGTGTTCCCACCATGATATTTGCCTATAAAAGGCCATGTAGAGTAAGAGAGAAAAATGCATGGAGTAGAGCAACGGGCAGGCAAGAGCTCCAGAGAGTTGGAGAGCTCCAAAGGTGAGCTCCAAAAGCTCCCTCCCGGTAGAGATGTGAGAGCTCCAGAGAGAGCCCCTCCCGGTTGAGGTGTAGAGAAGCCTTAAAGGCTGTAGCTGCCTGGTAGAGCTTGTGTATTGAGGTGTTGAGTGTGTGCTAGAGAGAGCACTTGTAATACGTATCTCGTGTAATACTCCATCTCCGATAAATACAAAGCTTTGCTCCTCCTCCCGTGGACGTAGGTATATTGGCCGAACCACGTAAAATATATGTGTTTTTTTTCAGTGTGTTTTTATCGGTTTTACTAATCTCGATTCAGTTCCGCACAACATAAACTTGTGATTCTGAATGCCCTGACAGCAATAGATCGATACCAAACGCAGACTGTAGTAAGAATTAGAACAATCCAGATTTTACTGTGTTGTAATAATTATCCAAAACATAAAGAGAAACTAATTCTCCATTGGATGACGATTTATGTGCATAGCAAAAACTATACAAATTTTAGATTTGCACTTTGTTAACCACTCAACACGTCTGTTTATACTATTTGAATTTAACCTTTTGGTGGCCATACCATATATTGGAAACAAGATTTGGCTTTTGAAACATGGATTGTAAATTTGGTAATTTTATGTGTATCATGTTTAATATTTTTTTTCATGTTAATAGTGTAAATATTAATATTTACACGACATCAGATTTATTTAAGAATTATGAAAATGACTTTATTTATAAATGATGATTAAAACTATATTAAAAAATATTGAATAAAAAATCAATGAAGATGATCTCAACCCTTTTTCATGCTGTAATCCCTATACATCAAAAAGCTCTAATTATTACTATTGTGCCTCTCTGTTGAAGCATTTGAATATATGCAGTGCTCTGTTCAGCTTTAAACTCATAAGAACTGAACATCTCATAGTATCAATATATCAATTTCAATATACATACAATTAAAGTTAAGTCCTGACAATCACTTTGCTGCATTAGGTGCTTTTTAAATGCCACATATTCAATTGGAACAAAATTTAGTCTTCAATTGCTAGCTATTTGGCAAAGTTTGAGGACTCAAAATTTTGGGCCGGGCCGTGGCTCAGGAAAAATTATTTTTTCTTGTCCAAGCCAGTTTCGGACCGAACTCGGATCGACCCGTAAACTCATTTCACTATTTATAAATTATTAAAAAATTATTTTTATATCAATATTTATATATTTTTTATACTTAAATTTAAATAAAAATATTTTTAAATTATTGAACCCAAGTCCGACCAGACCGAGCTTGTCGGATCGGACGAATTACTCGACCATTGAGTAGATCTACTTATTAGTCACTAAGTCTTACAGAATTGTGATGCATAAAACTCAAATGATGTAAACTCTATATTATTTTATTTTTAAATATAATGTTATAAATTATTAAGATTTGGATACTTAATATTACATAAATTGCATTAGCAACTAAGTCCGCGATGAAGCACGACAATATTTCTAGTTTTATTAAAATGGAGGTTGCAACTTGACAACCATCGATAAATTGGCTTACATAATCTTGAAATGAACTAAGTTATCCAGGTAAAAGGGAAAAAAAAAAAAAACATTATTAATGATTAATATTCTGTCACTATAACATCAAACACCATTGGGCATTGGCAATTATGTATATCCTAAAGAAGAGCTGACGTATTGGTTATCTTTTTGTCACTTCAGACTACTAAACCATTTTTTCTACTTGTTTATTACGGTGGTTAATTGTTTCAATTAGTGTTAAAAAAATTAGATTAAATTGATCGGTCGAATTGATTTAAAAGTTTATATTTGATGCATTATCAGTATATAAATCTATACACTAACAGTGAATCTTATGATGACAGCTCATTAATAAACAAATTTTAAATTTTAAAAATCTTTAAAAATAAATACAGATAACTATATTTTTTAACAGTGGAGTCATATGGTTCACATGGTTCACTATCATTGTATAGATCTATACACTGACAGTGCATCAAATATAAATCATCGATTTAATCAAAAACTAGAAGCCTATCCAGTTCGGTATATATCATAAAACCAAAAAATTTACAAAACCAATGAAAATTTTGTTGAACGGGTAAAAATCGTAAAACCAATTTTATGCTTATTTTTAAAAAATCATTATATGTGATGAGATTAGAAGTTTTAATTTTTTAAATCCATATTAACGATCATAACATTTAGGAAAATATATATATTTATTACGTATTTATTATATTTAATATTTATTTAATATTTTAATTCTTTTTTAATTTAATTGATTGATTATCAAACCGATTTAAACTAGTGATTAGAGGTCTCAACAATTAGACCTTATGTACGGTTTTTTTTTTGTACAAAGAGACCGTAACTTGGGAATCACTACAAAATTTAGAGGTTTGGGGATGACTTAAAACCATCCTTAAAAACTTGCAAATTGCCTTCAAAAGTTTTAGAGACGACTTAAGTCGTCCCCAACAATCATCTTCTAAAACCATGTCTCTGAAAAGTTTTAGAGATGATTGTGAACAATCGTCCCCATAATATCGTCCAAAAATTCATAACAAATATCAAAAATATTTAAGGATGGTTTTCGTCTCTAAATGAACATTTTTTGGAGACGATTATCGTCCCCAAAAATAATGTATTGGGAGCAAATATACAGTAAGCCTAATCTTTCAAATGAATTAGTTTTTAAGGACGAATGTTTTCCCTAATGTACATTAGGGACAAATGACGTCCCTAAAGGTTTATCTCAAATTCATTTTTGAGGACATTTGACGTTTTCAATATCTATTGGGGACGACTAACGTTCTTAATATCCCAATCACAATCTTAATTTTTATTTTTATTTAACAATGCATTATTATAAATTTAAATCTAATTATACAAATTCATAAAGATTAAAAGTAATTACCTTTATTTAAAATAATAAGATAATAAACATAAATTAAAATCCATAAAAACTACAATATTAAATTATATTAAAATTTAAAATATTATTACAACTATTCATAATAGTGTCTATAAAGTCATTCTCTATTTATAACAAAATAAAATTTTTGAAGATGTCCACGTGATCAAGTATCACTTGTATCCTACAAATTCAAATAAAAAATTGAAAAGAATGTCAAATATACACAACATACCCAAGATAATGGATTAATTTGAGTGATTAATTATACTAAAAATTTTCAAAATATTCATCAATAATCTTTTTCTGGCCAAGAAGAAGAAACTTGTGTCAAAGTTTCACAGGCTTGTCAATAGTAATGTAATCTAACAATAATAACTTAAATAAAGGTTTTTTTTTTTTCAACTGTAGCTGAAAAATAGGAGAACAAAGGGAAAGCCCATAATCTAAAACATCAAAAATAAACATAGGATTGTATTTTAGAATTCTCTAACAATACATGTAATGACATTTCAGCTTCAATGGAGGAAGAATGAACAAACTTTAATGTAAAATCTAAGAAATTCATTTTCAGGTAAGCAATTTTGAATGTAAAGTATAGAAATCAAAGCCAAACATACCTTAGGTTGCAATTGACTTTTCTCTCTTGCTCGTCCACAAAGCATCTGGAAAATTCAAAATTTACAAATTAAAAAAAGGAAAAACAAGCAATGATTCATATGAAGGAAACAAGGGATTAAAGTTTGAGATAAACTGGGATCTAGAGAATTTTAGCTACTGGGTCATCTTCTAAATGAAATATTTCAGTCATTAAAGTTTTATTTTGCTTATCTGTCGCATAACACATCAAACCATTTATTAAAGTAGACAAAACTGGTTGATTTTGATCAGAAGCATTAACATGGTCATGAACTAAAGCAACTAGTTCATAAAGAGCCTGGAGAGCATTGAATCTGATGTACAGAATAAGCAGTAAAGTATACGAATAATGCTGTTTATCGCATTATCCAATACTACCTAATGCATCATCTATCATGGTTCTAGTCCACACAAGTTCAAGGATCAATAAGATATCAAAACTTCACTGAACAGATGAAAGTTCTGCAAACTCAAAAACTATAATTTGGATAGAAATCACAGTCCAGAAAAAAGATTCACCAATAAGCATAAGGTGCATCAATAGAATGTCGAAATGACCAGACAAGAGGAGTTGGCCCAACCAAGAATTAAAAACATAACTGCAGCAAATAGCATAGCAGCATACATACCATTTCTCTGTCTGTCAATCTTTCATAAACAGGTTCATTCCATAAGTAACAGAAAATCAAGTTAGCTTACAATATTTGTCATAACATGCCAAACGCGAATTCAGCATGCCAGACGTAAACATAGAGTCGTCATTAATATTTTTTTATTTACTAGGTGGATTAATTATCTATGTGAATCTATTCTTTCTAGACAATCCTAAGCTTGACTAAGGTGCCCTAAGAAAATAGGTTATGATCTATGTTCAGAACTAGGTTCGGGAGTCCAATTACGAGCGGGGAAGGATTAGCACCCTCACAACGCTCGTCCGGGAGGACGGTACCTAATTAGCCTAATGTTATCTTATGGGTCCTAAAATTTAATGGTCTTTAACTTTCGATATATTAAATATTGAACCAAAAATGCTTTCCATCATTTGAGACTGATTTTTGAAATCCACCTCACTTCAAAAGTCTTCAATAGAAACTATTCATTCTTATGAAGAGGCTCCATTGTCGGATTTATTAAGTATTTTATGGATTAAGGATATTTGTAAATCTAAATTAGATTATTTTATACCTTATATTATTTAAAAATATTGGAGAGATTCCAAAATTGCTTTTATGGAGCAGGAGCAGTTCTATTTCAGAACTTGTTTTCACAACTAAACTTTCAGCTGCAGTTTCTAACCATGAGGCAAACTAGCATATGAATCTATTAAAACAAATTTACTTCATAATCTAGTTTTTTTTTTTTTTTTTTATAATTATTAGCACACTGACTTCTCTTTTTTACTGCCTCCCCAATTGTTATGAGATCTTTCTTGAGTTGTCTGTATCTATTTTAATTTGACAGTTACTAAGTTATTTATTCATACTTTTATTTTATTTTTTGTAGTTAACTGTTAAGTTGTTTTATTTTGTAATTATTTTTCTTTCATGTAAGTTTGATAGAAAAAAAATATGAGGCAAGCAGTGCAGTAGCTGCTGCTGCCATTCACTAGCAGCAAGCAGTGCAGTAGCCTTGTAATGTCAGTGTTAAACTCTTATAAAATTCATCACGATTTGCACAATGTAAGTATCTAAATATCTAAATGGAATGACAACTAAGAAAATTGATTCACATGATAATATTAAAAATTAAAAAATAAATTAAAGTGTCTTTTTTAGAGGATATTTTGTTACAAGGATCAAGGAACTTCGAAATTAAAATGAAATATTATATTTTAACTTCCAAGTTGTACAAACTGATGTCTGGCTATATATATATATATATATATATATATGGATAACAGACTGCAGAGTTGAATTAAGCCAACATATAGATTCATTTTCAAAAAGAGTATGAGCCCACGAAGTTAAATAAAAAAATGGCAGGAAAAGAAATTGTTAAGGAAGAAGAAAGCCACTATGATCACAATAAAGTGCAGCCTTTTGGCTCTACTCCAACATAATTAATTACCTAGTTTTTGGAATTATTTTATACCTTATATTATTTAAAAATATTGGAGAGATTAATAATACATACGGTAAACAAACAAACACCAGATGATTGCAAAGTAGTGAGTACGACACTGGACTTCCAATCCAAGATACGAGGTCCCCGTCCCTCTCATGCCAATCAATTTCTTTGGCCTGAAAAATCAGTGTACTATGCATTTATGACCAGGAAAAATTGTTACCTTATTTTATATATTTACCGAAGAATCATTTGACACTACTGTATTCATCACCACAAATTAAAACGAGAAAACATGATGCATGGAATAAGTGTAGATCGTACAATGTGAGAACACGTGTAACAAAGAGATCATTCCAATGCGATAATGGAAGATCATTATATAAAATATTATACCTTGAATTAGCAAAAAAATGAAAGATCGAGAAAGAGAAGTTTCTGGTGGCCAGGATTCTATGGTTGTGTTTGAAGATTCTCTCAAATTAAAATTTAAATAACGAAAGCATTGTGATATTATGATGGTTATTTTATAATTTTAATAGTTTGACGATAGTAATATTTATTACGTACGTAATCACAATAAATGTGATGCGATCGAAATTATATTTGGGGATCATAATTAAAATATTTTTGATCAAGATACCATAAAACATCTGAAATCACCAAGAAGTAACCTAAATAATAGGGATGAGAGGCAGCTACATGTATTTTACTGTTTAGAGGAAGTCAAGCTCGTGCTGACCCTTTCTCTTTTTCGATGAATATCTTTATCTTTTTGCTATAAACTTGTGATTCTGAATGCCCTGACAGCAATCGATCAATACCAAACACAGACTGTGGTAAGAATTAGAACAATCCAGATTTTACTCTGTTGTAATAACCAAAACATAAAGAGAAACTAATTCTCCATTGGATGACGATTTATGTGCATAGCAAAGACTATACAAATTTTAGATTTGCATTTTGTTAACCACTCAACACGTTTGTTTATACTATTTGAATTTAACCTTTTGGTGGCCATACCATATATTGGAAACAAGATTTGGCTTTTGAAACATGGATTGTAAATTTGGTAATTTTATGTGTATCATGTTTAATGTTTTTTTTCATGTTAATTGTGTAAATATTAATACGTACACGACATAGGATTTATTTAAGAATTATGAAAATGATCTTATTTACAAATGATGATTAAAATTATATTAAAAAATAATGAATAAAAAATCAATGAAGATGATCTTAACCCTTTTTCATGCGACAATCCCTAAACATCAAAAAGCTCTAATTATTACTATTGTGCCTCTCTTTTGAAGCATTTGAATAGATGCAGACATGCAGTGCTCTGTTCAGCTTTAAACTCATAAGAACTGAAAATCTCATAGTATTTTACTAAAATGGAGGTTGCAACTTGACAACCATCTATCAATTGGCTTACATAATCTTGAAATGAACTAAGTGATCCAGGTCAAAGAAAAAAAAAATACAAATTACATTATTAATGATTAATAACAAAAAACACCATTGGGCACTGGCAATTATATATCCTACAGAAGAGCTGACCTATTGGTTATCTTTTTGTTACTACCGACTACTAAACCATTTTTTCTAGACAAACGCCTATGTTTTTTGTTCTTTATAACTTGTCTATCACCGTGGTTAATTGTTTCAATTAGTGAGAAATCGGATTAAATTGACCGGTTTAATCTAAAATTGGAAGTTTATCCAGTTTGATATATCATAGAATCGAAAATTTTATAAAATCAATGGAAAATTGATTGAACTAGTAAAAATTGATAAAAATCGAAAAATCAATTGTAAGCTTATTTTTTAAAAAAAATTAAAATTTTAATATATGTGACCAAATTTGAAGTTTTAATCTTTTAAATCCATATTAAAAATCATAAAATTTAGAAAAATATATATTTTATTAATTAATTATTTATTATATTTAATATTTAATTTTTTAAAAATTTAATTGATCGATTAAATCAATTCGACCGATCAAACCGATTTAAACCGGTGACTAGAGGTCTCACCAATTTAACCTTATGTACGTTTTTTTTATATATATATAACCGTAGTCTGAGAATGAGGAAGGAATTACAAAAATTAAAATTTGAATATCAAATCCGTTGAATTTCACTTCTTAAAAATAATTGAATCAATTGGGTTAAATTTTAGATTTCTGTTTTAAACATGGTTTCAATTGATCTAACACTATTTTAAACGAGAATTTTCAAGTATTAAACAATGCCTTTAAAACAATAAGATTATTTTTCAACGTAGAAATTGCTTTTGATTTTATTTTAAAGGAGGTGACACTTCATCTCACAGTAAAAAGGTTCTCTCCCTTTTTTTTTTTTTGGCCACCGTTCTCTCTGGTTTAAATGCAAACTGGAGATGAGCCGAATCCAACCTGCCCTTACCTGAAGAGAAGGTGTCTAGACCATGGTGGTCTGTATCGTATCGGTACCGATGGTATTGATCGATACATCTCAATTTTTTATTAAATCGATATAGACAATCTTTAGTTCTGTTTATTTTGATTTTTAGTTTTTAACTAAATCGGTTGGTACAAGATTTTGATTTTTTAAAAAAATTCAATTTTTTAATTTTTTAAACTAATTTCAATATTTTTTGTCATGATCATTTTTTTTCTTCATAATTACGTTTAAAAATAAAATATATTCATTAAATTAAGCTATTGAACATAATTAATAATAATTTACTATATTTTTTAATTTTTTAATATTTATTTTACCTATTTGATGTTTAAAAATTTTAGATATTATAAAATTTATATTTGTATAAAAACATATATATGCATGTAATGAATGTATATTTGTATGTGTATATAATATATATTTTATTAAGAAATTTGAAAATAAATTATACATATAAATATTTAAAAAATACCGATAAACTCAAAATGATACGCTGCAACACACCAATACTTAAATGTATCATTATCAAAATAAAAACGGTACACACCAGTACGACTACCTTGGTCTAGACTACTAGATCCATTGCCAAATGAGACAGGCTGTGTGGACCTGGTTAGGCCATGAGGCTCGTGGATACCACTACCACAACAAGTAGCCACAGTCTGGGCATCATAAGTAATAAGTGATGATGGAGCTGCATTCAGTGAGTGCTGGGTTTCGAGTTCCATGTACATCATTTGGATTTTGGAAATAGAGTTTTGCCCATGCAAAAATAAAGTATATTTGTATTTAGTTTTGATCGGTCATCGAAATAAGTTTAGCATTTTTAATAAAATTTTAAACTTTATTTAAGATCAACGAAAGGATAAGTAATTGAAATGCGAATTTATTAATATTTTTTTAGGAGTTTCGATTACAGGTAAAAAAAAAATTGTTAATATTTTTACAATCACATATTAAAAGATTATCATTTTTTAAGTATTAATTTAATTATTATTATTATTATTATTTCTATTTTAATTTTGTTTTACTTATATTTTTTCATCTTTTTGTTTTATTTATATTATTTTGATGTTTAAAGATTGGAGTGCCAAACGCCTTTCCAACATTTTGGCAAAAACTAGGAAGAATTTGTAGTTTGAGGCCGATTTCGACATGGTCAAGAGATTTTCGACCTACCAGTACTCGGTCTGATCGATCGATCAAATTTGACTTGAAGCAGTTGAGGTAAAGGGAGATTGGGAGAGGAGGGAAAAAAATCTAAAATTTAAAAAATAATTTTTATATTTTTAAAAAAAATTATAACACGAGGCAATGTCATATAAAGAAATTTGATAAGTTCATAAATGATGAGTTATTTTTTGTCCATATTTCATACTACGATTGGTCAACTACCACGTCAAGTTACATATCCTATAAGAAACATGATGAAACCTATTCTGCTCACCTAGGCGACTCTGCTAGGGATTTATTAGACTTAAAATTTCACTTCAAATCACATCTCACCAATGAATCATTAAACCTTGAGCGTACATACTTCGAGATTTCCTTTCACTCATAGGGCAACTTTGGCTTATGATGGTTTAAAGTATGCATCGGCTCCATGCTGAAGACTCACTCAATGGGATGGTGAGTAGAGATGTCAATGGGGCAGGTATGGCACTCCTCGTTCGCGTACTTCTACTTGTCGAGTAATATTTTTGGAAACCCATCCCCATACTGACGGATAACAAGTAATCTTCATTTAAATTCCTTTAAAAAGTACAAGTTCCCATCTATGAAATAAATATAGAGTTCAAAAATTAGGTTATGCGTGAAAAAAAATAGTATCTCACAATTTTTGTTCAAAAACTAGTATCAATTAATCATATGTTATTTGTTTTTCGCTTTAATAAAATGATTCTTAATAATTTTTTTGTCTTTTTAATTATTATTTAAATATTAGAGATTTTTCTTAAGTCTTCCCAACATGTTTTTCGAAGTTTAGGAAAATTCTCTTCACTTTAAGTTAATGGGAACTTCCCATTAACTGTGACAATGCTCCTAGTGCGGCACAAGCGGGTGATATTCTTCAGCTTTATCTGCAAAGGGAAAAGAATAATGTAGATGAGTTCTTGAGGACAGTGTTACTTTCACTTCACCAAGTTATCTATAGTAAATAATTATGTTACTCGGATTTGGGTATGAGTGTCAAACACGAATATGTTCAATTGTTTTCAAGATTTTTATGTATTTGGAGAGTACATGAAGGATCATATCCTCATACCCATATTTGGATATGTGTTGGACATGGGTTTTAGACCTGAGTATTTCAAAAAAATGAAGAATCGGAACAATATAGGTGAACAATGCATGCAATGCATAGTTGAACTTGTAGTGCCTGGTGACGCCTGCATGCTTTGCAGTGACAACCTCAGGATAGGCCATGAAACAGCCAACAGCAACAAGGAAGATCACCATAACTGCTGATGACAAAACAGCTGAAGAAGCACCCATGTTTTTCGGACAAAGTTTACTTAGCTAAACAAGTGGGAGAGAATATTGGTTAAGTCTTTGAAGTTTAATTAGCTGATATGTATGTTTATATAGAGACAGAGAGTGTAGTATCTTGTGTGTCCATGTTTGGTTGATTAGGTAATAAGATGTTACACGTTTTTGTCAGTTCAAAAGATTCTTCATATTCGTGTTTTTATATATAATAGGTTTAGTTACATGTGCGTTGCAAGTGTGATAAATCATGTAATTAATATATATCAAAATAATTATAATTATTATTTTTAAAAAAGATTAAAATTAAATTAAATTTTATGAACATATTATTGAAATCTTACTTGAAAATTTAAAAAAAAAAATTGAAACTTAAGAATGTTTCTAATAACACTAAATTTAAACCTTGCCTAATTCTCCAATCAAAATTTTGTCAAGTATGTGTTAATCGAGAAAAAAGTGCTCTTAGGAAAGCACCAACCAAGCAAATGCTCCCACAATTAGCTAATTTATAAGTTCGTGAAATTATATCCTAAGTCTTAACATGATATGATCACTATAGGTAGCATTCTTTATGGAGTTGATAAGAAATTGAAATTTTCATGGATACAAGTCAGATATCAAAATGGGCAAACTATATATTTTAGAGATATAATTGTATTGATATTACAATTTATAGCAAATAGTCTCCTCCAATACATACAGTAAAGCATAATAAAACTCGTTAAAAATCTTGTGCTTAAAATTAGACTAAATCAACTTATATTCACTGAAATTAAATTAGAGAAAATATAAGAGGAATTGTTTCCACCTGATAACACAAACAAAAAATTACACACACACACACACACATATATATATATATATATATATATTAGTTTCTTAAAAGTTTTTGCATCAATTATAGAAGAAGTTTGGGATTTTCTGCACATTTTCAACTAATTTATATATGTTATCCACAAAACGAAGTCTAAGTTTTCAAGTTTCATGTGATTTGAAAATCAACTTCCTTTGTTATGTCTGTGATTAGTATATGTGCCCATAAATTATTCATCCAAGTAGTACAAATTGGCTAAGCAACATGTCAAAAAAAGAAAAATAATGTCTCACATTTGTTTTGCACTATATCTACTTGCGAACAAAAGAAAACGCATATATCTCTTTAGCAGGGTTCCATAAAAAATAGAGTATAATAAGTTGTTACAAATAAGGTTAGAAAAACAATATAAATTAAAATTTTAGATATATCATAAAAGTTATAGAATAAGCTTATTGTGTAAAAAAGTATGTTACAAATAAGGCTAAAAAATAGTAAAAATTAAATCTTAGATATGGATCATAAAAGTATTAGAATGAGTTTATTGTGTAAAAAAAAGCAATACCGCAATATTAAAATGCTAAAGCAGACAAAAGTTCACAAAATAAATTAATCATGACTTACATCTTTATTTACGAAGACTTAATTAAGGTTTTTCTATTAAATCTATTTTGATTAGGATGCAAATAATAATAATAACTAATAAAATAATTAGGCCTAAAATATAAGATGCAAATAATAATTAGACCTAAACTAATTAGGTTTCATTAATGATTTGTAATAGTCTTAAAAGAAAATAGATTTTTTAAAGAAAATTTTAATAAACCATTATCAAGGATAAATAGTTTTAAAAAAATTAATAAATTGTTATTAAGGATAAAATAATTAAATTTTAGCATTAAGGATAAAATAATTAATTTTGAAAATTAGCAAGATATAGTAATATTATTTATTTAATTTTTGTATTTGAAACTAAAGAGAATGAATTCAAAATGAAGACCCACGAATCAAAAATAGATATTTTATGACGATTGTAAACTTAAACAAACAAATAATATAACATCAATTATCTCATGGTTTGAGTCCCAGCATTTGGAATATTTTTTTTTAATTTCAGATTACGAAAACAGATCGATTGAAGCCATTTCAAGTCTCAACACAAAAAACTTCAAATCGTAAAATCATTTATTGACCCAGTGATCATCAGCCAACTAAAGAAATATGTTGATTGGATTTTTTTTCCAGCTTCTTCGAAATATATATTTGTCAAAAAGTGTTGGATAGAACTATTCAAGGATAAGAATTAGGTCTAAAACGGAAAGATACAAATAATAATTAGGCTTAAAATAATTAGGATTAATTAATAATTTGTAGTAGCCTATAAGAAAATTAGATTTTTATTAAAAGAATTAATAAATCATTATCAAGGATAAAACTATTAAGAAAATCAATAAATCATTAATAATGATTTGTAGTAGCCTATAATAAAATTAGACTTTTATTAAAAAAAAAAAAATCTATTTCAAGGATAAAATAGTTTAAAAATTAGTAAATATTATTAATGATAAAATAATTAAATTTTAGTATTAATGATAAAATAGTTAATTTTAAAAATTAGCAAGGGTATATATGTCAAAATAATTAAATTTTAGTAATAAGGATAAAATAGTTAAAATCATTATTAAAGATAAAATAATTAAAAATTTTAGTATTAAGGCTACAATAGTTAATTTTAAAAATTAGCAAGGGTATATATGTCAAAATAATTAAATTTCAGTATTAAAGTGTACACACAAATTTCATGTAAAAAATATGACAAAAAAATTTAGAGTCAAACATAATTTTATTTATCAAAAGTTGAAAGTTACAATCTCTGGCAATTTGATTGGCCAAAATTATGAATTTATCTTTAAATTATTTTTATTTAATTTAAAAAAAAAAAATTAAATGACTCATAATTGAACTTTGATTAGACAAAAATTTCTTAATTAAAAGGAATTTCATTTGACATGTGTCAATTTATAATTGATCAAAAAATTCTCATTCTACATAAGGATAAAATAATTAATTTTAAAAATTAGTAAGGCTATATATGTCGTTCAATATTTATAATTTTATAGTTGGTGCTTTTATATATAGTATAAATTATAAATAAGATTTATGGCATTATATTTTAAATATTTTAATCAATTTTTCTTTATAATCAATACAAACTCCTCATATCCATATTGAATTACACTTTCATTGTAATTTAAATTATTCCAATTGGTCAATGAGCAAATACTTATAGTTTTAGAGTAATTCTCATTTAATTGGTATTACAATTATAAACCATTTAAAATTAAGATTTTTCACTATAAAATAGATGCATTTGCATTCAATTATTCCAACGTTTAGGGGTTTGGGTATAGCATGATATTTGTTGCTTCTTTTAGCATCCAACATTTCCTGCTTCTTCCTTTTTAATTTTTGTTAGAATTTCCAGTCTGAAATAGATGCATTAGCAATAGCATCCAACGTTTAGGGGTTTGCGTACTATGAGGTTTTTTGGTTCTTGTTTTTTTTTTTTTTGTTAGAATGGTTTAAATATTTTTTATTCACTATCATAACACCTTCTTCTTTTAATTGTATCTCTAGGCAGATTCCGGTATATTGCAAATTCAATAAGTTTAAAAAATTGTTTCAACAAAAAGATTTTTGGCTTTTGGTAAGTTGTTCTTTTTTTTTTTTTAATACGGTTTATTGCTTCTTATTTTTTTTATAATTTTTTTGAACTGTTATCTAAATATTCTGCCAAAATAAGATAATGATATTTTCATTGATTTAAGTTTAATCATTGATTTTTATATTATTCCATAATTATTAAGTTTTTTTATTATAACATATTGATAACTCGTATAATTATATAGTTTTTAGTTATGTTTTATTATTGTTTTGTGTCAAATACGAGTTATTATTGTTTAGTCTAATTGTGTTTATGATCTTTTATATTTTTATGTAATTTGGTGTTTTTCACAAGTTTCTTTGAGTGATTTCAGATTACTAGAATTAAGGGCAAATCCAGTTCAGTTCCAGTTCCGACACCTTTTGCCATATCAGCTATATCTCGAGTTTCACTGAAGCAATAAGGCTGAACTTTGTATCCCTGCAAAGCTAAGAGGCATATCTATCTTTTTCATGTTTTACACTTCTTGAAACGGAGTCGTTTTCCCTAGCGAAATCGACCATCAAGTTGGCTGATGTGCAATGACGTCTGTTCTGCACCGTTTTGGTATTTTGACCATATCTTCCGATCCACGTGCGCAAATGATCTGATTCCAACGGCTATGGATCCGTAACTGATAGGGGTATATTTTTCTAGAAGACCATTTTATCAGATCGAGCCTTCAACATTGACAAAATCGACCATCAAGCTGGCTGATCAGAATTGTCATACAATATGACGAAAATTGTTAGAAAAATGCACCCACCTATTATACCTACCTTTGAAATTTGTAAAGCTTGTCTCTTGTCATTTAGCCCTCCAAAATGTGTATAAATAGAGGGCCTTGGATGAGTATTGGGAGACATTATACATTGGTAGGATATTAGCCTTTGTAGTAAAATTCTCTAAGTTTTCTTCTTCTTTCCTTTCTCTAGTTTTCTTTTTTATTTACTTATGCTTCTTACATTTCTTTTCATTTTATTCATATCTAGTATGTGTTGCTAATCATATTGTTGAGGTGATGAGGTGAAGCTCTTGGTAAATGCTAAGGTTAGTCTCTTAAACATGAGCTAAAATGAATCATCATTTATAAACACTAGTATAGATAATATTTTCTTTTGGTTTAAAATCATACTTGCAAAGTAGAGATCTTGATTCATTATTGACAATGAAAATGGCACAGTAAATGCTTGGTTTCATAACCTTGATTTGTTGTAGACATATACCTTGGCATAAGGAATGCTTGGACTCTTTTTGTGAGTTTTGAGGACACCAAATGAACATAATATCATATGCTATGGACGTTGGACAATTTGGACTGAATTGCTAAACCTTCCGGTTGGAACCTCCCTTATGTGTGGATTTCAATTGTGTAATAAAACAAGATTAATCTTAGCATAACACCAAGAGTGGATTCTCTAACCTCAACATCCTTTCTTATTGTTTTTTATATCTTGTTTAATTGCTTTTATGTTATTTTGTTTATTTTGTTCTCTAATATCTTGTTTACTTTCTTTGTTATTGATTCCCTAATATCTTGTTTATTTTCTTTTTCATATATATTTATAAACTTATACTTACTAGTACGCTTCCCTGTGGTTCGACCTCGGACACCCGAGAATTTATTACTTGAACATAACCTGCACTTGGGTTTACAACTCTTAATTGAGTTTCCATCAAGTTTTTGGCGCCGTTGCCGGGGAAGCAATACTAAGTATATAAGTTTATAAGTATATTTATTTTTATTGGCTGGTTATACCGCCTAATTTTCTATATATTTATATTTATATTGTATATTAACTTTGTTTTATTTTTATTGGCTGGTTATACCGCCTAATCTGTATATTAACTTTGTTTTATGCTTGTTTGGCGACGTGATTTTAGATCTCGTCGTTTAGTTAGATTTTATTGTGAAACTTTTTCAGGTAATCTTTCTAATACAACTCCTACCATGGCTGACAATGAAAGTGTTCATGCTGAAGATGAGAACAGACAAGTACGCACCATGCGTGACTACTTGCAACCAACTCGAAGCTCATCACCCTCTTGTTTTATTTTTCCTCTCAATGCAAACAACTTTCGTTTTAAACCAGGTATGATAGCTTTGCTTCCAAATTTCTATGGGTTGGAATCGGAAAGTGCTTACTCGTTTCTAAAAGACTTCGAAGATGTATGTGTCACCTTTAATGACCAACAATGTACAAATGAAATTGTCAAGCTAAAATTATTTCCTTTTTCTTTAAAAGATAAAGCAAAAATTTGGCTTCATAATTTAAAACCAAGGTCAATTGGCACATGGCAAGAATTACAAACTGAGTTTCTAAAGAAATTTTTCCCAGCACATAAAACTACTGCTTTGAAAAGACAGATTCAAAATTTCAATTAAAATCAAAATGAAGCATTTTTTAAGTGCTGGGAGCGTTTTAAAGATTTGTTAAGTTCTTGTCCACATCATGGTTTTGAAAAATGGCGTCTTATTAGTTTCTTTTATGAAAGTTTAACTCCCGAAACTAAACAATTTGTTGAAACAATGTGTAACGGTGAGTTTCTAGAAAAAGAACCTGAAGAAGCCTTTGACTACCTAGACCATTTGGCAGATAACTCTCAAGCCTGGCACACAGATAATTCCTCTGAAAGTTCCAATAGATCTAATCTTTTTTCTAACAGAGGTAAATATCATTTTAGTCAAGAAGATGAGATAAAAGCTAAAGTAGCTAATTTGGCTAGAAAGATTGAAGCCATGGAACTTAGAGAAGTAAAAGAAGTCAAAACGGTTAAAAATGAAGAAAGTTGTGGAATTTGTGAAATCATGGGACACCCCACTTCTGAATGTCCAAACATTCCCATTCTTAAAGAAGCGTTGCATGATCAAGTAAATTCCATAAACACATTTAAAAAGCCTTTTCCTTCTCCTTACTCTGAAACGTATAACCCTGAATGGAGAAATCATCCCAACTTCAGTTGGCGGAATAATAATCATGTTCAGGTACCACAATCTCAAAAGCCGGGCAACACTTTTTCCTATAAACCTTCACGTGTACAAACCTTGGAAGAAACATTGCAAGCATTCATGCAAACACAAGCAAATGTGAATAGCCGGACTTCACAGGACATCAATGAGATCAAAAACACCTTGTCCACATTGACAGCTTCATTACGCACTCAAGAAAAAGGTAAGTTTCCTGCTCAACCTCAGCCTAACCCTTCTACTCAATGTCTTGTTTCTTGCTCCAATGAAACTCAACAGGAAAATGCCAGTTCTATCACAACTCTTCGAAGTGGAAAGGCAATTGACAAAAAGATTCCATCAAAAGACCAAGATCCTCTTTCCCCTCCGAAAAGTAATGGTAAGGATGATGGTAAGTCTGAACTTCTTGAAAATTTGGACAAAGAAAAAGGTATGCATCCTGCTCCTTTTCCTCAAAGGTTGCAAACAATAAAGAATTTGAATCAAAATGCAGAAATTTATGAACTTTTCAAACAAGTTAAGATTAACATTCCTTTATTGGATGCAATCAAACAAGTTCCATCTTATGCTAAATTTTTGAAGGACATGTGCACAGTTAAAAGGAAACATAATGTACAAAAGAAAGCATTTTTGACGGAAAGTGTGAGCTCAATCATTCAGCACCTTACTCCACCAAAATTCAAAGATCCTGGATGTCCAACAATCTCATGCATCATTGGAAACACTAGAATAGAACGTGCATTGCTTGATCTTGGTGCTAGTGTTAATCTTTTGCCTTTTTCTGTTTATCAACAGTTAGGTTTAGGTGAACTCAAGGAAACACCTGTTACACTTCAACTAGCTGATCGTTCTGTAAAAATTCCTCGAGGGATAGTTGAAGATGTTCTGGTTCAAATTGAAAATTTTTACTTCCCTGTTGATTTTATTGTTTTGGACACACATCCTGTTTCAAATCCAAATGTTCAAATTCCTGTTATATTAGGCCGTCCATTTCTTGCAACTTCTAATGCTCTGATAAATTGCAGGAATGGTATTTTGAACATTTCTTTTGGAAATATGACTTTAGAATTAAATGTGTTCAACACTTGCAAGCAACCTGGTGATGATTCAGAAGTACATGAAGTGGATTTCATTGAAGAACTTGTTCATGAACATCTCACCACTACCACATTGCATGATCCTTTAGAAGCTTATTTAATTGAATGTGAGTTTGATAATGCTTCAGAAATTTCACACACTGATTCTTTGTTAAATTCTTTTCAGGTTAAGCATTGTTGGAAACAAAAGTTTGAGGAACTCAGAAATGATGCATATGAGAATTCTAAAATTTATAAAGAAAGAACTAAAGCATTTCATGACAAGTTAATTTCAAGAAAAACATTTGATGTTGGGCAAAAAGTTCTACTTTATAATTCTAGACTTCACATATTTCCTGGTAAGTTGAGATCAAGATGGACTGGCCCATTTGTGGTTAAGCATGTGTATCATTATGGAGCAGTTGACATTGAGAATCCTCAAAATGGTAACGTATTCAAGGTAAATGGACAAAGACTCAAACTTTTTTTTGGAAAATCATGTTACTCAAGAAGAGGTTGTTTTTCTTTCTGATCCTTGTTTTGAAAATAACTAGATGTAAATATAATTTTTTTTTTTTAACCCCGGTTAAATGGCGGATAACGGTACTCCGTGATTATTTAAGTCGGTTCCATTAGCTACCCA
This sequence comes from Fremontodendron californicum, assembly GCA_030761205.1. NCBI lineage: Eukaryota > Viridiplantae > Streptophyta > Magnoliopsida > Malvales > Malvaceae > Fremontodendron > Fremontodendron californicum. Next base: position 5,079,215 of record JAULJL010000025.1, on the reverse strand, counting down.
CAAAACTGATATTGTATATAAATTTCTCTTTCATTTTATTTTATTTCATTTTTTTTCAGGATGGATGATATTCTCAAAAGATTGCAGAAACGATTTCCTCCTTTTCCTCGGAATATTTTACTGAAGCTTTACCAAGTTCGATTAGAAAGATTAAGAATGCTTATGAACAAAAGGATTCCTGAAGACATACGTTGGATAATTGAAGCCAAGGTACGTGAAGATGAATATCTTCCTGTTTTGCATTTACCAGGTACAGGTAGAAGCACTTATGCAAAGAAGCGACGAGCAAAGCGCATGAGTTCAAATTGCCACAAGTGTGCACGATGGACGTGTAACGGTAAATGTCGTTCTATTGGGATTCCGTCCTCTAATCGAGATGATAAAATTGAATTCATTAAGGATGGACTGAGTAAGGAGAATTTGGGTAATATCCAACTTTCTCTTGAGACGCATCCTAGTGGAGACGTACAAAGAGAAATTCTTGATTTATGGCCGCAATTCCAAAGGGAATGGCAACATCTTGGGAATCTGATGATAAAAGACCCTGTTTGCCAGCTTGTAAGAAAACTGGATGGGAAGCATATCCTCGACTCATAGAAGGCGTTTAAGCCGTTTCTGGACGTAAAACCAGAGGAAGATGCCAAATACACTTTCGGTGACATTATTACTTTTGACTTTTACGGTTGATTTTTCTTCTCTTTTTGATTTTCTTCTTGAAATCACGCAAAAATCTTTTGTTAGGTTAACATTTTCTTCTGACAGGTCAAATACACTTTCGGCGACATTATTACTCTTGTCTGATTCACTACTCAGTCCTCTATATATTACACCATGTACTCATTCTCTTTCAGGCACTCGAAAAAGAAAAAAAATGGAAAGCACTTCGTCCCAGCGCATTAAAAAAATTTGTGTCTTTGGAGGTGCTTATCCAGGGAAAAATAACATATTCGCTGATGAAGCCATAAGAGTTGGAGTAATACTTGCCCAACAAAAGATCCACTTGATTTATGGAGGCGGTAGTACGGGTTTAATGGGAGCAGTCGCTACAGCAGCACACGCCGGAGGAAGTCCAGTTCTAGGTATCGTGCCAAAACTATTCACAGATTTTTGTGGACCTACCGTGGGTAAGGAAATACAAGTCTGGAGTATCCCTGAACGGATAACAATCATGTACCATTCTGCCGATGCATTCATTGCTTTACCAGGAGGTCTGGGTACATTGGAAGAAATAGCTTGCGTGGCTTCTTGGTCATCTTTGGTCACAAATAAGAAACCCATTGGTTTGCTTAATATTAATGGTTATTTTAGTAATTTACTTTCATATTTAGATAATGCTGTGGATAATGGATTCATGTTTTCAGAGGCAAGGAGAACCATAATTTCTGCTACAACCATTGAAGATTTACTCAAAAAGCTACAAGCTTATGAGTGTTTATCTGCTACGGTTGTTTCGCAAACGCTCGGAAAAAGAAAAAGAGATATGGACGAGCAAGGAGTGGATTGCACTTTGTCTTTGTGACATTATCTAACATTTTGTTTGTTGTGTCTCAGTTATAATAAGTGGTTAGCAACCTCTGCAGGTAATATCTCCTAAATTCTACCTTTAAAATTTGACATTGGGGACAATGTCATATTTTAGTAGGGGGTAAGGGACATATTTTGCTAAAAAAAAAAAAAAAAAAAAAAAATTTGTGTTTTAAGACATTTAGAAGTATTCATTCTGAACAAGGTCTGAGTAAGGGAGACTTGAGACATACCTTGTCAGTTTGATTTAATCTTCTTCTTCAAAAAAAAAAAAAAAAAAAAAAAGCATGTTTAGACTTAGTGTGTTTTTTAGTTACTTTCAATACAATGATGAGATATGAATTGCATAAGTCTAAAACAGATTTATTAGTGAGAAGATTTTCATGAGAATTGAGCTTGATGTCAACCTTTTTATGAGTCAATGTTAATATGATATGTTGATTGAGAAAGAAGCATATTTAGACTTAATCTGGCTTGTATAATCATCCTTGTGAGTTTTTGAGCCTATAATGATTGATGCATTATACAAATCAATCTAATTTCTTTCTTGAGTGCTCTTATGATTACATGATTCTCTAGAACTTGCTTTAAACCGTTTGAGACTATATTGATACATGTGACAACATGAATATGATAGAGGCATTAGGATTATAACCAGAGCCAAACAGCCATCCATTATTAATGTTCTACGAGAACATCCCCACTAGTGAGCCAATTTGAGCCTACATTAAATATGATGTTTTATTGGTAACCACAACTTACACCTAGCCTAAATATGCTTATATCCTTACCCTTGTTCTAAAGATGAATTTTATATTTTGAGACATATTGCAAAAAAACAAGGGATATTTTTATTTGAAAATTTGGGTTAGAAACAAAAGATAAGTGTGGGGGAAGAAAAGAAAAGAAAAAGTCAAGAGAAAAAGAAAGGGATCATTGTCAAATACATTCCCATATTAAAAAAAAAAAAAAAAAAAAAAAAAAAAAAATCTTCTCTTGAACTTCTAGAAAAAGATGTTACAAAGTTGGTTAGAATGATGCAAAGGCTCAACATGAATATTTAGCCTATGTTATTATGTGCTTTATAAGAGTTTTGAGAAGTTTTATTTGTATGATCTTATTATGTCTCTAAAATCTATGAACTCTTTGGAACCTTTGTGATATCTTTATCCTTTTGTTCTTTAACCACATTATAACCCTTTGGCCCCATTACAACCTTGAATAAAGACCTCTTGATTTATGAAGTTGTATGATCTAAATAGTGGAGAATAGGTGGACAAGCAAGCATATGGTAGAAGTGTTTTCATGAGATTGATTGAGTGTAAACACTTTACCACTACTTTAAAGAGTGAAAATCAAGAGAGTGTCCCATGTGAGAAGTTGAGATTAAGTTTGAATATACACTATTTTGATTGAAATATGTTATGTTATTATTGGCTTAACTCAAACTATTTACATTCAAGCAAGATCTTTTGTGAATTTCTTTAAGCTATTGATTAGTTTTTAAGACTTGTCCAATGATTATCTCTAATTTATATTGGAAGGATTAGTTATAATTATTATTTTTAGTTTTTCTTATCTCTTCAATGTTTGTGGGTATCGTCCTATTAAACCCTCACGAGACTAAACTCGTCCACTAGGGACACCTAGGGGTTTAAAGGCTTGTGTCACATGCTAAGTGCCACCGTGATTTCCTACGAAAATGGATTAGATTAGATTTTCTTATTTTATTATTATTTTTTTTTATTGAGTCGTTGCTAGGGACTAGCAACAATCTAAGTATGGGGGTGTGATAACTCGTATAATTATATAGTTTTTAGTTATGTTTTATTATTGTTTTGTGTCAAATACGAGTTATTATTGTTTAGTCTAATTGTGTTTATGATCTTTTATATTTTTATGTAATTTGGTGTTTTTCACAAGTTTCTTTGAGTGATTTCAGATTACTAGAATTAAGGGCAAATCCAGTTCAGTTCCAGTTCCGACACCTTTTGCCATATCAGCTATATCTCGAGTTTCACTGAAGCAATAAGGCTGAACTTTGTATCCCTGCAAAGCTAAGAGGCATATCTATCTTTTTCATGTTTTACACTTCTTGAAACGGAGTCGTTTTCCCTAGCGAAATCGACCATCAAGTTGGCTGATGTGCAATGACGTCTGTTCTGCACCGTTTTGGTATTTTGACCATATCTTCCGATCCACGTGCGCAAATGATCTGATTCCAACGGCTATGGATCCGTAACTGATAGGGGTATATTTTTCTAGAAGACCATTTTATCAGATCGAGCCTTCAACATTGACAAAATCGACCATCAAGCTGGCTGATCAGAATTGTCATACAATATGACGAAAATTGTTAGAAAAATGCACCCACCTATTATACCTACCTTTGAAATTTGTAAAGCTTGTCTCTTGTCATTTAGCCCTCCAAAATGTGTATAAATAGAGGGCCTTGGATGAGTATTGGGAGACATTATACATTGGTAGGATATTAGCCTTTGTAGTAAAATTCTCTAAGTTTTCTTCTTCTTTCCTTTCTCTAGTTTTCTTTTTTATTTACTTATGCTTCTTACATTTCTTTTCATTTTATTCATATCTAGTATGTGTTGCTAATCATATTGTTGAGGTGATGAGGTGAAGCTCTTGGTAAATGCTAAGGTTAGTCTCTTAAACATGAGCTAAAATGAATCATCATTTATAAACACTAGTATAGATAATATTTTCTTTTGGTTTAAAATCATACTTGCAAAGTAGAGATCTTGATTCATTATTGACAATGAAAATGGCACAGTAAATGCTTGGTTTCATAACCTTGATTTGTTGTAGACATATACCTTGGCATAAGGAATGCTTGGACTCTTTTTGTGAGTTTTGAGGACACCAAATGAACATAATATCATATGCTATGGACGTTGGACAATTTGGACTGAATTGCTAAACCTTCCGGTTGGAACCTCCCTTATGTGTGGATTTCAATTGTGTAATAAAACAAGATTAATCTTAGCATAACACCAAGAGTGGATTCTCTAACCTCAACATCCTTTCTTATTGTTTTTTATATCTTGTTTAATTGCTTTTATGTTATTTTGTTTATTTTGTTCTCTAATATCTTGTTTACTTTCTTTGTTATTGATTCCCTAATATCTTGTTTATTTTCTTTTTCATATATATTTATAAACTTATACTTACTAGTACGCTTCCCTGTGGTTCGACCTCGGACACCCGAGAATTTATTACTTGAACATAACCTGCACTTGGGTTTACAACTCTTAATTGAGTTTCCATCACATATTATAACATATTATCTCATATTACTATATCTGTATTCAAATTAAGTTAAGTTTTTTATTAGTTAGGTATATGCATATATGTGAGTGTATGTGTTTCTTTGTTGTGCTCGAAGTGAAATTTGATTGAAAAGTATGAATCAGTTAAAAAACAAGCATGAAACCTTTAGTGTATAGTTTGTTTAATGGTTGATATATATATATATATATATATATATGTGTGTGTGTGTGTGTGTGTGATTGGATATGTTTTTTGTATTAAGTTTCAGCGCTTAGGGTAGTTTTTAACCATAATTCTTTTTTTTTTTTTTTAACCATAATTCTTTTTTTTTTTGGTTGATTCTGTATGTTATGGTGATTGGATATTTTGATCAAAATTCAAGATTTACATACATTTATTTTGACATTCTGAATTAATCTGTTGTTTTTTTTTTTAATACGGCTTCTTACTTCTTATTTCTTTATTAGATTTATTTTGTTAATATTTTTTAACTATTATCTAAATATATTTTCAAAATAAGATAATGATATTTTCATTGGTTTAAATTTAATCTTTGGTTTTTATATTGTTCCATAATTACTAAGTTTTTTGTTATATCATATTATCTCATATTACTATATCTATATCCAAATTACTGAATGTTGTTTTATCTGCATTATAATAACCATATATTGTTTTCAACATGATAAGTGTGCTTCGGTAGTATTATTATAACATTTATTAGTATTATTTCTTACTCCTAAGAATTGTCTAGGCTACACCCAACTTGTAAGTTTTGTTGTGGGGAACTAGATCGAGATTACAAAAATCGATAAAAACACACAAAAGAAACATAGATATTTTATGGTATCTCGATCAGAAATATTTTAATTACGGTCTTCAAATGCAATTTCGATCGCATCGTATTTATCGTGATTACGTACGTAATAAATATTACTGTTGTCAATTACAATAAAAATTAACGATAAATATCAACAACAAAAACTATTAAAATAACCATCACACGATGCTTTCGCTATTTAAATTTTAATTTGAGAGAATCTTCAAACACAACCATAGAAACCTGGCCACCAGAAACTTCGCTTTCTCGATCTTCCATTTTTTGCTAATTCAAAGTATATTATTTTATATAATGATCTTCCATTATCGCATTGGAATGATCTCTTTGTTACACGTGTTCTCACATTGTACGATCTACATTTATTCCATGCATCATGTTTTCTGGTTTTAATTTGTGCTGATGAATAAAGTAGTGTCAAATGATTCTTCGGGAAATAAGGTAACAATTTTTCCCGGTTATAAATGCATCATGGTACACTGATTTTTCAGGCCAAAGAAATTGATTGGCATTAGAGGGACGGGGACCTCGTATCTTGGATTGGAAGTCCAGTGTCGTACGTACTCACTACTTTGCAATAGCCGGTGGAAGCTTCCAATCATCTGGTGGTTGTTTGTTCGTCGTATGTATTAGGAAGATCGTACGAAGTTTCAAGGCGTATAACACAATGTATTATCGTATATATGGATACTTTTGTCCGATAGCAACATATAAAAGTTGTGATTCACATAAACATAAAATCAGAGAGAAGTAATGAGATACACACAAAAAACAGAAAAAGCAAAATAGTACTACAATCCTATACTAATAGTTGCTCTGACTTAACGTGCTAATATCAATGTTCTGTAAGTTCTTTAGGTTTTCTGTCTATAAATAGGATCCAACAGAAACCTTATTCTTGTGAAAGAGAAGCCTCAAGAAATTAACACACATAATTGACGTTTAGTGTTTTGTAATTTGCAATAATGGCAACTGACCTCTTGCACTTGCCCCCTTCTTGCTTATTGATCCGTAAAATTCCAAGACATTCCACACCAAGAGCACTTCATGGAACTGCCATGAAATTGAAGATCCATTGCTCTGTCAGCACTCAAAATTCCCAGTTAACTGCTGAAGAAAACAGGAGATCCGCCAATTACCAACCCAACATGTGGAATTACGACGTTTTGCAGTCCTTGACTAGTGATGATCAGCAGGTAGCTATATTTCTTAAGCTTTGTTATAACCATTTATCAGTACTGAATGAACAATATTCTAGCTCAAGTGACATTAGTTTTGCTCTCAAGCTTTATCTCAATTTGTAATATCTTTTGCAGGTTGAGGTTTATGAAGATAGAGCAAAGCAACTGGAGGACAGGGTGAGAAGCATGATCATGAACAATGAAGCACAGTCATTAGAGATTCTTGAACTGATTGATGACGTTCAACGACTAGGATTGGGGTATCGGTTCGAGGGTGAAATAAGGAGAGCCCTTGATAGAATTGCATTATTGAAAGATGAAATTAATAAGAGCTTACATGCCACTGCTCTCTGATTCAGTCTGCTTAGACGAATAATAAAATCTTGTGATGAGACTTGTTATTTTTTAAGTTGCGACAAATATAGTAAGAGAATTTAATTTATATAAATTATAAATTTTGAGCCGTAGAAGGACTAATAGAAGAATTAGTCCAAACCAAACCAAAACTAAGCCTAGCCTAAACCCTTCCAAAACAACAAACCATCAACAATAAGAACCCAAGATCAACTCTAACCACGAAAAAGGTAAAATCAGAAAACTGAAAAAAATCGAGAAAACACAATCGGTAGTTCTTTCTCTCCCAATTAACAGGATCTGTAAATATGGTACTAAATTGCACAAGATATATATATATATATATATATATATATACTCCAGCAACACAAATTCAACCAAGGATAATCATAAACAACCAATCACACGAGACACACAATTTTTACGTGGAAAACCCCTTTAAATCAAAGGGTAAAAACCACGGGACTTAGGAGTCCAGTCAAAATCTTCACTATAATGAGAGTGTGTTTACAATATCACAATAATTCAGCTAACACAATGAGTACACAACTCTAACTTAGCTATCAACAAGTGATATTAAAATCAAAGAGAGAAAGTTGAGAAATCACCCAAAAACGTGACTACTATTTAGACATAAAACAGGACGTTATAGTGTTCAGATGAAAATTCTCACCGTACACAATCAGCATCTACGTATCCTGTAGCCACTGCCAGAAAATCAAGAAGATCGGACCACGGATGAAACTCCGATCGACGACTTGATCAAAACTGTGCAACTCACTCTTTCTCCTTCTCTGCCGCCACTCTCCCTTTTTCTTATTTCTTTTGCTTCTCACTCTCTCATAACAAAATACAACAACCCTCTAAATTAAAAGGGCTAAGGGCAAAATGGTCTTTCCTCCACATGGGAGGGACCCACGCCCAACAAATCTCCCCCTCCCGACTATGTGGAGGTGTTCGCCATCCCGGCGATCAAACAACATATTTCAAACTTTTCTCTTGGTAAGGCTTTAGTCAACATATCAGCACCATTATCATCAGTATGAATTTTCTCAAGTTCTAACAATTTAGCATCGAGAACATCTCGTCTCCAATGTTACCTTACATCGATATGTTTAGACCTAGCATGAAAGGTTGAATTCTTACCAAGATGAATAGCGCTTTGGCTATCACAAAATAAAACATACCTCTCTTGGGTAAAGCCAAGTTCTTGCATAAATCTCTTCATCCAAAGCAACTCCTTGCACGCTTGGGTCACTGCAATGAACTCTGACTCAGTAGTGGACAATGCAACACATTTTTGCAATCTGGATTGCCAAGCCACAGCTCCCCCTGCAGAAGTAAATAAGTAACCCGAAGTGGACTTTCTGGAGTCAATGTCTCCAGCCATATCAGAATATGTATAACCAACTAGAACAGGTTTCTCATTGCCGAAGCAAAGTTTCAAGTTGGAAGTACCCCGAAGATATCTCATAATCCACTTCACTGCATTCCAATGCTCTCTGCCTGGATTAGAAAGAAACCGACTGACGGTGCCAACAGAATGAGCTAAGTCAGGTCTTGTGCATACCATTGCATACATCAAACTACCCACGGCTGAAGCATAAGGAACCTTCTGCATGTCTTCCTTCTCTTCTCTTGTGAAAGGACTCTGCTTGACACTCAATCTAAAGTGTGTAGCAAGAGGAGTGCTCACCACTTTAGCTTTATCCATACTAAACCTTTGAAGTACTTTTTCAATGTACTTCTCTTGTGATAACCACAATTTCTTGGCATTTCTATCACGTGTGATCCTTATGCCAAGAATTTGTTTTGCTGGCCCCAAGTCCTTCATCGCAAAGGATTTACTCAATTCTTACTTCAACATATTAATCTTAGAAGCATTACGACCAACAATAAGAATATCATCAACATAGAGCAACAAAATAATAAAATCATCACCAGAGAATTTCTTGACAAAAACACAATGATCAGAAGTAGTCTTCTTGTAGCCATGCTCCCCCATAACTGACTCAAACTTCTTGTACCATTGCCTCGGAGCTTGCTTCAAACCATACAAGCTCTTCTTTAATTTGCACACATAGTCCTCTTTTCCTTGTGCAATGAAACCCTCTGGCTGCTCCATGTAAAGCTCTTCTTCTAAATCACCATGAAGAAAAGCAGTTTTCACATCCATTTGCTCGACTTCCAAGTCATAATAGGATGCCAAACTCAATATAGATCTGATAGAGGACATTTTTACAACTGGAGAGAATATTTCCTCAAAATCAATCCCCTTTTTCTGACTGAAACCCTTGACGACCAATCTAGCTTTGTATCGTGGAGTTGAAGAATTCTCTTCTTGCTTCAACCTATAAACCCACCGATTTTTCAAAGCTCTTTTACCCTAAGGCAATTTCACCAGCTCAAACGTATGGTTGTCATGTAAAGATTTAAGCTCATCTTTCATAGCATCAACCCACTGATCTTTGCATTCACTCCCCATAACCTCTTCATAACACTCCGGTTCTTCCCCATCAGTTAAAAGAACATACTGATTAGAAGAATACCTCACAGAAGGCTGTCGATCTCTAGTAGACCTCCGAAGTGGAACTGCTGGTGGAGATATAGGTCCTTGGTGTTGATCATTCACAACACTATCCATGGGAGCATCAAAATCGCCCATACCCTGTTGGTCATCATGGACATCTTCTTGCATACTATCCTCAACTGGATTTGGCGGAGGGGTTAGAGGAATTGGATCCATGGCGGTCAAGTCATCACTATTCTGTGGATCGGTTTTCTCCACCTTGTCAATGTCATCAATGGTCTGATCTTCAACAAAAACAACATCTCTGCTTCTAACAAGTTTTTTTCAACTGGGTCATATAACCTGTACCCAAATTCATCTTGACCATAACCAACAAAGATACATTGACGAGTCTTGGCATCTAACTTTGACCTCTCATCCTTTGGAACATGTACAAAAGCCTTGCAACCGAACACACGCAGGTGATCATATGACATATCCTTACCAAACCAAACTTTGTCTGGAACATCACCTTGCAAAGGAACACTTGGAGACAAATTAATCACATGTGCCACTGTATACAAAGCTTCACCCCAAAAAGATCTAGGTAACTTTGCATCTGAAAGCAAACATCTGACTCTCTCAATCAATGTTCTGTTCATTCTTTCAGCTAAACCATTCAACTGTGGTGTCTTAAAAGGTGTCTTTTGATGTCTGATTCCCTGTGCACGACAATAATCATCAAATGGTCCACTATATTCGCCGCCGTTATCAGAACGGATGCACTTCAACTTCTTCCCAGTTTGCCTTTCAACTGAAGCCTGAAACTGTTTGAACACATCAAGCACTTGGTCTTTTGTTTTCAAAGTATAGACCCAAAGTTTTCTTGAATGGTCATCAATAAAAGTCACGAAATAAAGTGCACCACCATACGACTTTACTTTCAAAGGACCACAAACATCGGAATGTACCAACTCTAGCAAATCTGATTTTCTTGAAGGAGGATGACTCTTAAATGAAACTCTTCTTTGTTTTCCAGCCAAACAATGAGCACAATTCTTCAACCCAGAAAGTTGATTCTTCTTGGCCAGACAATTAAGCCCCTTTTCACTCATGTGACTAAGCCGTTTATGCCATAGCACAGTTGAACTATCATTTTCCGTCACATTAACAATGCCTCTGGAAATTGAAGACTGCATCAAATATAAATTTGAACACTTCTTTCCTCGAGCCATAACTAATGAGCCTCTAGTCAATTTCCACTGACCATCACTGAAGGTGTTACAAAATCCCTCATCATCTAGCTTTCCCGCTGAAATCAAATTCAAACGGATATCCGGTGCATGTCTGACATTTTTTAGCGTCAACTTTGTTCCATTGTTAGTTTCCAAACAGACATCTCCCATGCCAACAACATGTGCCAAGCCATCATTACCCATCTTCAATACCCCAAAATTACCAGGCGTATAAGATGTGAAGAATTCCTTCCTAGACGTGACATGAAGTGAAGCACCAGTGTCTATTACCCAACTTGTCTCGTCGCATGCTAAGTTGATCACATTCTCATCACAAGTAACCAACAGATCATCAGAGGTAGCAGTAGTAACACGATCATTCTTTCCATGATCCCTCTTCTCTTGTTTATCACTACCACCTTTGTTCTCTTTCCTCCACTTGTAGCAATATTTCTTGATATGGCCCATCTTGCCACAATGATGGCACTCAACATTTTTAAATCTTGATCTTGACTTGCTTTGGCTTTTATCTCTACCCGTTTCATTTTTGCTCCTACTTCTCCCTCTATTTTCAGTAACTAGAACCTCAGACTGTGATGAAGAACCCTGAGACTTTCTTCTCACTTCTTCATTCAAAACACCATTCTTGGCAAGTTCCAAAGTTACTACACCATTAGGAGCAGAATTAATAAGTGAAACCCGAAATGTTTCCCAAGAGTCCGGTAGAGTAGCAAGCAACCAAAGCCCTACTACGTCATCCTCAAATTTGATGCCCATACCAATTAACTGATTCATAAATCCTTAAAACTCATTCAAGTGATCAGCCACAGTTGTTCCTTCTTTATACTTCAGTTCCATCATCTTTTTAAGCATGAACAACTTGTTATTTCCACACTTTAAAGCATACAAGTTTTCAAGCTTGTTCCACAATGTGCGTGCATGTGTCTCTTGATCAATGTGATTGTAAACATTTTCCTCAACAAATTGGCGAATAAAAGCACACACCTGCTGATTCTCAAATTCCCATTCCTCATCACTTTTAGATTCGGGTTTTTGAGTAGCAAAGACAGGAAGATGCAAAGACTTCACAAATAACAGGTCTTTCATTTTATTCTGCCACAATTGATAATTTGTGCCATTCAAAACAATCATTCTACTTGTGCCAGCCTCCATAATTACACAACAACACAATCAAAGCTCTGATACCAGTGTGATGGGCAAAAACCGAACTTACCGAAAAATCAGAAAAACACAACCGGTAGTTCTTTCTCTCCCAATTAACAGGATCTGTAAATATGGTACTAAATTGCACAAGATATATATATATATATATATATACTCCAGCAACACAAATTCAACCAAGGATAATCACAAACAACCAATCACACGAGACACACAATTTTTACGTGGAAAACCCCTTTAAATCAAAGGGTAAAAACCACGGGACTTAGGAGTCCAGTCAAAATCTCCACTTTAATGAGAGTGTGTTTACAATATCACAATAATTCAGCTAACACAATGAGTACACAACTCTAACTTAGCTATCAACAAGTGATATTAAAATCAAAGAGAGAAAGTTGAGAAATCACCCAAAAACGTGACTACAATTCGGACATAAAACAGGACGTTATAGTGTTCAGATGAAAATTCTCACCGTACACAATCAGCATCTAAGTATCCTGTAGCCACTGCCTGAAAATCAAGAAGATCGGACCACGGATGAACCTCCGATCGACGACTTGATCAAAACTGTGCAACTCACTCTTTCTCCTTCTTTGCCGCCACTCTCCATTTTTCTTATTTCTTTTGCTTCTCACTCTCTCATAACAAAATACAACAACCCTCTAAATTAAAAGGGCTAAGGGCAAAATGGTCTTTCCTCCACATGGAAGGGACCCACACCCAACATTTATCAGTACTGAATGAACAATATTCTAGCTCAAGTGACATTAGTTTTGCTCTCAAGCTTTATCTCAATTTGTAATATCTTTTGCAGGTTGTGGTTTATGAAGATAGAGCAAAGCAACTGGAGGACAGGGTGAGAAGCATGATCATGATCAATGAAGCACAGTCATTAGAGATTCTTGAACTAATTGATGACGTTCAACGACTAGGATTGGGGTATCGGTTCGAGGGTGAAATAAGGAGAGCCCTTGATAGAATTGCATTATTGAAAGATGAAATTAATAAGAGCTTACATGCCACTGCTCTCTGCTTCGGGCTGCTTAGACGAATAATAAAATCTTGCGATGATACTTGTTATTTTTTAAGTTGCGACAAATATAGTAAGAGAATTTAATTTATATAAATTATAAATTTTGTGCCGTAGAAGGACTAATAGCAGAATTAGTCCAAACCAAACCAAAACTAAGCCTAGCCTAAACCCTTCCAAAACAACAAACCATCAACAATAAGAACCCAAGATCAACTATAACCACGAAAAAGGTAAAATCAAAAAACTGAAAAAAAAAAAAAAAGAAAAGAAAATGTGAAATGGAGCAGACTTAGTAGCTGCAGAGAGGCTAGGGAAGGGTAATTTTTTATTGGGAAGGTTTTTGAGGTGTGCTCAGGTGAAGGAAAGAAAAACAATTTTTTCCACAACCGGAGACGGTTGTAGCGGAGAACGGAGGGTAAGAGAACCAAACCAGTCCAAATTAAGAGAAGAGTGAGCGAAAGTGATAAATGGAGCTCGCTACGAAAAGAAGATAGCCACCGTCGCTAGATCTAAGTTTTGAATAAAAAACAAAAAGAAATAAAAAGGGGAAGGAAAGGGAAAGGGATTTGGAGAGAACTAATCCGATTAAAGTGTGTAGTAGGATTAAAGGAAAAGAAAGTTAGAAATTTTGGTGATTACCTGCGGCGAACGAGGCGGCACCGGTGGCGGCAGATGGTGACCGAAATATGGAAAAGATGGAGGTTGTTCTTGGGGAGAGGAAGGGTCTCTACAGAGAGAATAGGAAAAGTTACGAAAAATGCTTTGGGTTGGCTTTAATACCAACATCAAAACCACGTAGTTTTGGGGGTTTGGAAGTGGGTCGGATCAGAACTGATGCGACCCGACCAAGGCACTTGGCCCAAACCCAGACTGCCGCTAGCCCAACTGATTTGGATCTAGCCCAATAACACTTTAACCCATTTGAGGTATAATTTCAATCCCAATCAACCTATTCACTTATGTTATTGTTATTATTAATTAGTATCTAGAGATAGTGATACAGGTTAAAGTGATATTTATCAAAAATATATATAATTAACGCATTAAATTTTCTTGAATTCAGTAAATGTTTACTAGGGTGATCTTATCACTTGTGATTTGGAATAACCTTATTTGATTAATAATCATTCATTTTTGGGAATTAAAGACCATTTTATTTGGTGTTAATAAAATTAAAATATTGTTTTTTCGAAAGTTTCAAAATAATCATGCATATTGTAATAATTACACAAGTTAATGATTTCAATATTGTTCAAAGATAATAATTTGTAAAATATTAGTAATATTTTATTTACTTTATAATGAAGTATAATTAAATTATTAAATTATTAAATTAAAAATATATTTATTGATAAGTAAATTAATATTTATAATATAAATTATGTAAAAAAAATTTGAATTAGAAAATAAAATTAATCATAATAAAAGAAAACAAAAAATATGTTATATATATATATAACATTAAAAAAAGAAAAAAGAAAACACTAAATTTAGTTTTGAACTTGGTAAAATGATTTTTTTTTTTTTTGAGAAAAAAAAATGTTCATTCCAATCTTAAATGTTTTATATATAACATTAAAAAAAGTAAAATGAATATGTTATATATATATATATATAATTTATTTTATGTATATTTTTATACGTTCGTATATTCGTGTCGTGTTCATATTATTTTTCGTGTTGTGTTTTAATTATTTTTTCAATTTTGTGTTTGTGTCGTGTCTTAATTCATCTCATATTTTACATAGTTTATCATTGTGATTGAATTTAGAGAAAAATTTGTGTGTTCGTGTCATATCTCAATTTATGACATATTTTTACATAATTTATCATAGTGATTCAATTTAATAAAAAAATTGTGTTCGTGACGTGTTCGTATTTTGTTTCTTCAAAGTATTATAAATTTATATAAATGTTTATATGTTAATAATTAGTTTTACACAATAATTTATATAACCTATTATAAATTTATAAAAAAAGTACACGTTAATAATTTGTTTTATGTATATTTTCACACGTTCGTGTATTCGTATCGTGTTCATGTTATTTTTCGTGTTGTGTTTTAATTATTTTTCCTATGTTGTGTTCGTGTCATGTCTCAATTCATGACATATTTTACATCATTTGTCATAATTATTCAATTTAGAAAAAAATTTTGTTTGTTCGTATTAGTGTATTTTTTTTTGTGTTTTTAAAGTATTAAAATTTAAATAAATTTTTACACATTAATAATTTGTATAAAGTATTATAAATTTATATAAATTTTTACACGTTCTTGTATTCGTGTCGTTTTCATGTTATTTTTCGTGTTGTGTTTTAATTATTTTTTCTATGTTGTGTTCGTGTCGTGTCTCAATCATCTCATATTTTACATAGTTTGTCATTGTGATATAATTTAAAAATAAAAAAAACTTGTGTGTTCGTGTCTTGTCTCAATTCATGACATATTTTGCATAATTTGTTAGAGTGATTCAATTTTAAAAAAAAATTGTGTTTTCATAACGTGTTCGTGTTTTTTTCTTCAAAATATTATAAATATTTATAATTTTTTTTCATGTTAATAATATATGTTATTAATTTATGTGTTCATAACATTATTGTCATTACTATTATAAAAATAAAAAACGAATTGTTTCACCTACAGCGTAACACAAATCTTTTTTCTAGTATAATTTAATTTGATATACATATCTTTGTCAAGCGTATCCATATCTCTATTTACATGGATAGAGATATTTATAATTTAAAAAGTTATAAATATTTCCAACCTTTTTTGTTCTTCCCTTCTTAATTTAAGCTAGTTAAAATATGCTCATCTCCCAACAAGTGAGATGGGCCTCATTTTTATTCTAAAAATATTACATTAAACAAGAATGAGTTCATTTTTATTCTAAAAATATTACATTAATTAGTTGTTAATTTTAAAACTATTCATGATCTATATACATTAGGTGACACGATCACATATGGTTTAATTTGATGTACATATCTTTGCCTAGCGTATCCATATCTCTATAATAGTATTTACAATTTTAAAAGTTACAATATTTCCAACCATTTTTGTTTTTCCCTTCTTAAATTAAGCTAGGGAAAACTGAAAAGGGTAAAGTCTGAAAACTGAAAAAAAAAAAAAAAAAAAAAAAAAATTGAAATGGGGCAGACTTAGGAGCTGCAGAGAGGCTAGGGAAGGGTACTTTTTTTTGGGAAGGTTTTTGAGGTGTGCTCTGGTGAAGGAAAGAAAAACAATTTTTTCCATCAGCCGAAGGCGGCTGTAGCGGAGAACTGCGGGTAAGAGAACTAAACCAGTCCAAAGTAAGAAAAGAGTGAGCGAAAGTGGTAAATGGAGCTCGCTGCGAAAAGAAGATAGCCACCGTCGCTAGATCTAAGTTTTGAATAAAAAACAAAAAGAAATAAAAAGGAAAAGGAAAGGGATTTGGAGAGAACTAATCCGATTAAAGTGTGTAGTAGGATGAAAGGAAAAGAAAAAAAATTTGGTGATTACCTGAGGCGGATGAGGTGACACCGGTGGCGGCAGACGGCGGCCGAAATCTGGAAAGGATTGAGGCTGTTCTTGGGAGAGGAAGGGTCTCTAAAGAGAGAATAGGAAAAGTCACAAAAAATGCTTTGGGTTGGCTTTAATACCAAGATCAAGACCACGTAGTTTTGGGGGTTTGGAAGGCAAAAAAAAAAAAAAAAACGGAGGAAGTGGGTCGGTTCAGAACAAATACGACCCGACCAAGGCACCTGACCCAAACCAAGGCTGCCGCTAGCCCAACTGATTTGGATCTAGCCCAATAACACTTTAACCCATTTGAGGTATAATTTCAATCCCAAATTCCCAACAAACCTATTCACTTATGTTATTGTTATTATTTATTAGGGAAATGTTAATTAGTATCTAGAGATAGTGGTATAGGTTAAAGTGATATTAATAAAAATATATATATAATTAATGCATTATATTTTTTTGAATTCAGTAAATATTTTGTATCATTTTTAATATCACCACAGTAATCTAATCACCAAAGTGATTTTATTACTAGGGTGATTTTATCACTTGTGATTTAGAATAACCTTATTTGATTAATAATCATTCACTTTTAGGAATTAAAGACCATTTTATTTGGTGTTAGTAAAATTTTCAAAAGTTTCAAAATAACTATGCATATTGTAATAATTACACAAGTTAATGATTTCAATATTGTTCAAAGATAATAATTTGTAAAATATTAGTAATATTTTATTTACTTTATAATGAAGTATAATTAAATTATTAAATTAAAAATGTATTTATTGATAAATAAATTAATATTTATAACATAAATTATGTAAAAAATATTTGAATTAGAAAATAAAATTATATCTATTAAAATCATAATAAAAGAAAACAAAAAATATGTTATATATATATATATATAACATTAAAAATGTAAAAAGAAAACACTAAATTTAGTTTTGAACTTGGTAAAATGAATATTTTTCTTTTTTTGAGAAAAAAAACTTTCGTTCCAATCTTAAATGTTTTATATATAACATTAAAAAAGTAAAATGAATATCTTATATATATAATTTATTTTATTTACATTTTTACATGTTCGTATATTCGTGTCATGTTCATGTTATTTTTCGTGTTGTATTTTAATTAGTTTTTCAATTTTGTATTCGTGTCGTGTCTTAATTCATCTTATATTTTACATAGTTTGTCATTATGATTCAATTTAGAGAAAAATTTGTTTGTTCGCTTTGTGTCTCAATTTATGACATATTTTTGCATAATTTATCATAGTGATTCAATTTAATGAAAAAATTGTATTTGTGACGTGTTCGTATTTTTTTTTTTTTGTGTTTTCAAAGTATTATAAATTTATATAAATGTTTACAAATTAATAATTAGTTTTACACAATAATTTATATAAACTATTATAAATTTATAAAAAAAATTACACGTTAATAATTCGTTTTATGTATATTTTCACACGTTCGTGTATTCGTGTCGTATTCATGTTATTTTTCATGTTGTATTTTAATTATTTTTCCTATGTTATTTTCGAGTCATGTCTCAATTCATGACATATTTTGCATAATTTTTCATAGTTATTCAATTTAGAGAAAAATTAGTGTGTTCTTGTTCGTGTAATTTTTTTTTGGTGTTTTGAAAGTATTAAAATTTATATAAATTTTTACACATTAATAATTTATATAAAGTATTATAAATTTTTACGCATTCGTGTATTCGTGTCATGTTCATGTTATTTTTTGTATTATGTTTTAATTATTTTTTCTGTGTTGTATTCGTGTCGTGTCTCAATTATCTCATATTTTACATAATTTCGTAGCACGAGTTTTGTTCTAGTATGGTTTAATTTGATATATATATATATATATATATATATATATATATATATATATATATATATATATATCTTTGCCAAGCGTATCCATATCTCTATTTACATGGATAGAGATATTTATAATTTAAAAAGTTATAAATATTTCCAACCTTTTTTGTTCTTCCCTTCTTAATTTAAGCTAGTTAAAATATGCTCATCTCCCAACAAGTGAGATGGGCCTCTCCGCAAGCTAGATGGGCTCGATTAACAAAGACGTAACTCGGTTCTTAGATCTTTCATCTGGGGCTCCATGACCATCTCCGTACTGGTAGTGGCAATGGGCCTGACGAGCAAGGTTAAATGCCATTGCTACGAAAACCTTCTCAAAGCGAGAGCCTTCAAGTCCATCTTGGTTCATCTTTTTCCACGCCTCATCTATCAAATTGCTAATGTGTTTTCTTGCCGACTCCTCCGACAAACCAGTTTCACGCATGTAACATAAGATACCTGAAGTGTCACCTCTCTCTATCTCAGCCTGCATCAAAAGGAAAAACAAAGGAATCAGAATTATAGAAGGACCAACAAAATCAGAGAGGAAAAGGTTGTATAATAGATGTAAGTACCTTGGAACCAACTAAGTCATTGCAAAGTCGAAAGATAATGGATGGCCAACGCAAGAGATTATGATACTTTTCTAAGCACTCAAGCTCCTCCTTTGCTATGCTTTGACCCAGTAAAAAGTAGGCATGAACCAATATAAGAGGCCCTGAGATTGAAATCCATGCATTTTCAAGATATTCCTCAAATTTTGGCGTTTGCTTGTTGTAACCCCATTTTGCTTCTTGTAAGAACGCCTTCAATAAATCAGTCCACTGAAAGAAAAGTAAGACGTCAATGCTTATAGCAAAAGAAATTTGAATAAAACATATATATATATATAAACTAAAAATTTATGTAAAATTGAGTCTATGGAATATATAGTATACCGCTTTTGTCAAGTATGGTAGAACAAATTCCCCTTGCTCCTTAAGAATGTCGTAAGCCATCTCATTGACGCTATTGTAAAGAGCTAAGAAGCATAACTTCATATAATCTGGAAGATCATTCACAATATTGATATCCCATCTGCAAATAACATTAAGAATCAGTCAGTAAACAGCTACCAAGTATTAACTAAAAATTGTAAGTGGACTCGCGAATTCTCTGGCGATAATAAGGACCTTTCGACAGCATCTGTAAACTGCTCCAATTCATCCGCAGTCCCATAAACATCGTAAACATCATCTAGGATGGTTATCAGTTTTGTAATTTTTGTCAGAGATTTTCTGCAGTTACAAAATTGAGGTTCAGGAACCATCCCAAGAGCCCAGAAGAAGCATTCCGTTAGTCTGTCTCTAGCGAAGCTTAGCTTGTTTGAGAGTCCCATGGCCCTCCACCATCTAAATCACACAAGAGAAGCCAAATTAATTGCATATATCAATCCAATAAGCCCATGGTTATTTGTTTGTAAGCTGGAAATGAAAGAATATACTTATATAATTTTTCTTTTGAAGAATCTGACCTGGACATGTCTCGCAGTTCTATCTGGTGCTCCGATTGCACCCTGTTAAAATCCAATTTAGCCAGTTCAAGAACCACTTGGTTTACATCTTGTCTTCTACTGTATGATTCGATGGTCCAACGAGCTTCTAACCTTTGCATTCTGCGGTTCAGGGGAAGCTCCAAAGCATGATTTACTTGTTGGACTAGGCTTTTGGTTATGTTTACTTTGGGGTTATTGAGATGCATTCTTGTGAACTCCTTGGCTTCGTCCAAGAGATTTTCTCCTTCAAAGGCAAAGTATGAAGCTTCATACAGGCTTAGCATTCCCTTCACATCCTCGCTAAGGCTTGCCTTGAATGAGCCATTTTGGTCTTTGAAACTACTAAATACATCTGTGTTTAAACAAAGAGTATCACTCAATCCAAATATCCATAAATTAAACTTGGAATGTTGGAAAGATTACCGAAAAGTACTTTTTACAGTGACAAATGTTGCAACTTGGGCAATTTTCTGAAAAGAGATGAAGTTATAGATCATGGTATTGGTACGTACCTTGAGAGACCTTATAACCATGCTGTCTAAGCAGCCTGAAGCAGAGAGCAGTGGCATGTAAGCTCTTATTAATTTCATCTTTCAATAATGCAATTCTATCAAGGGCTCTCCTTATTTCACCCTCGAACCGATACCCCAATCCTAGTCGTTGAACGTCATCAATCAGTTCAAGAATCTCTAATGACTGTGCTTCATTGTTCATGATCATGCTTCTCACCCTGTCCTCCAGTTGCTTTGCTCTATCTTCATAAACCTCAACCTGCAAAAGATATTACAAATTGAGATAAAGCTTGAGAGCAAAACTAATGTCACTTGAGCTAGAATATTGTTCATTCAGTACTGATAAATGGTTATAACAAAGCTTAAGAAATATAGCTACCTGCTGATCATCACTAGTCAAGGACTGCAAAACGTCGTAATTCCACATGTTGGGTTGGTAATTGGCGGATCTCCTGTTTTCTTCAGCAGTTAACTGGGAATTTTGAGTGCTGACAGAGCAATGGATCTTCAATTTCATGGCAGTTCCATGAAGTGCTCTTGGTGTGGAATGTCTTGGAATTTTACGGATCAATAAGCAAGAAGGGGGCAAGTGCAAGAGGTCAGTTGCCATTATTGCAAATTACAAAACACTAAACGTCAATTATGTGTGTTAATTTCTTGAGGCTTCTCTTTCACAAGAATAAGGTTTCTGTTGGATCCTATTTATAGACAGAAAACCTAAAGAACTTACAGAACATTGATATTAGCACGTTAAGTCAGAGCAACTATTAGTATAGGATTGTAGTACTATTTTGCTTTTTCTGTTTTTTGTGTGTATCTCATTACTTCTCTCTGATTTTATGTTTATGTGAACCACAACTTTTATATGTTGCTATCGGACAAAAGTATCCATATATACGATAATACATTGTGTTATACGCCTTGAAACTTCGTACGATCTTCCTAATACATACGACGAACAAACAAATACCAGATGATTGCAAAGTAGTGAGTACGACACTGGACTTCCAATCCAAGATGCGAGGTCCCCGTCCCTCCCATGCCTCTTTGGCCTGAAAAATCAGTGTATTATGCATTTATAACCAGGAAAAATTGTTACCTTATTTTATATATTTACCGAAGAATCATTTGACACTACTGTATTCATCACCACAAATTAAAACGAGAAAAACATGATGCATGGAATCAGTGTAGATCGTACAATGTGAGAACAAAGAGATCATTCCAATGCGATAATGGAAGATCATTATATAAAATAATATACCTTGAATTAGCAAAAAAATGGAAGATCGAGAAAGCGAAGTTTCTGGTGGCCAGGTTTCTATGGTTGTGTTTGAAGATTCTCTCAAATTAAAATTTAAATAGCAAAAGCATCATGAGATTATGATGGTTATTTTACAATTTTAATAATTTTTGTCGTTGATATTTATCGTTAATTTTTATTGTAATTGACGATAATAATATTTATTACGTACGTAATTACGATAAATACGATATGATCAAAATTACATTTGAAGATCATAATTAAAATATTTCTGATCAAGATACCATAAAACATCTGAAATCACCCAGAAGTAGCCTAAATAATAGGGATGAGAGGCGGCTGCATGTATTTTACTGTTTAGAGGAAGTCAAGCTCGTGCTGACCCTTTCTCTTTTTCGATGAATATCTTTGTCTTCGTGCTATAAACTTGTGATTCTGAATGCCCTGACAGCAATAGATCGATACCCAACACAGACTGTGGTAAGTGTTGAATATTGGCTCAAAGTCAAGTATGGTGGCTATGGTGGCTACCACATGAAATGTGTTCCCACCATGATATTTGCCTATAAAAGGCCATGTAGAGTAAGAGAGAAAGAATGAAAGGGCAGAGAGGAGAAGAAAAGAGCTCCAGAGAGCTGGAGAGCTCCAAAGGTGAGCTCCAAGAGCTCCCTCCCGGTAGAGATGTGAGAGCTCTAGAGAGAGCCCCTCCCGGTAGAGGTTGTAGGAAGGCAGAAGCTGCCTGTTAGAGCTTGTGTATTGAGGTGTTGAGTGTGTGCTAGAAAGAGCACTTGTAATACGTATCTCGTGTAATACTCCATCTTCGATAAATACAAAGCTTTGTTCCTCCTCCCGTGGACGTAGGCATATTGGCCGAACCACGTAAAATATCTGTGTTTCTTTTGTGTGTTTTTATCGATTTTCGTAATCTCGATCTAGTTCCGCACAACAAATTGGTATCAGAGCCAAATTTTACGTAAAACCGAGTTTGTTCGATTCTGTCCGTTTTTCAAAAGTGCTCCAAATCGTGTTTTGAAAATACCAGGTTGAAGAGGTCGTCGAGAGGAGTGCAGCAAAATCAACTGGAGCTCCAACAGACGCTGCACGCTCTCCCACGCGCCGCCAGAAGGACCGCGAGTGGTCCTCACTCACTCACGCGCCGCACGCGCTCCAGAGGCTGAAGGTGTGTGAAGCCCACGCGCCCCACGCGATGCACGCGCCGGCCACCAGCAGCCTCCACGTGCCGCCCCACGCGCCGCCATACGCGCCCCACGCGTCGCCGTAGCTCCGACCAATTTTTTTGGGCCATTTTTTGAGCCATTTCAGAACACTATTCTGAGACTTTTTCGAGCCGGTTGAGCTAAACCGAGTCCATTTCGAGCCACCTGCAGCAGAATATTCGTAGAATATTCACCGTGTGTCCAAAATTTACACAGTTGGACCCGTTCCTGGCTATTTCGACTATTCCGGACTCAACCGCGGCATCCATTTTTCCATACAGATAAGGGAAAAACTCTGAGTTGGTAATTTTGTTTTATTACCATGGCAGAATCGTTAGAGACAACTGAAACAACCAGCAGCGCACGATCAAGTTCTTACATCAGAAAGAACTCGATGACCACTGCAAAGTTCGAGGTGGAGAAATTTGATGGCACCACGTAACTTTGGCATGTGGCAGTGCGAAGTACTGGACCTGTGAGTCCGCGAATGAAGGAGTAGACAGTGAAGATCCCGTCCATTAGGAGGTGAAGACCCCGTCTAGTCCAGTAGACGGTGGAGATCCCGTCCAGTAGGAGGTGAAGATCCTGTCCAATCCAGTTCAGTAGACAGTGAAGATCCCGTCCAGTAGGAGGTGAAGATCCTGTCCAGTTCAGTAGACAGTGAAGATCCCGTCCAGTAAGAGGTGAAGATCATGTCCAGTCCAGTTCAGTAGACAGTGAAGATCCCGTCCAGTAGGTGGTGGATATCCTATCTAGGAGAAGAATCCTGTTAATCTGCGAAGGACCAGTAGACGGTGAAGATCCTGTCCAGTCCAGTCCAGTAGGCGGTGGATATCCTATCTAGGAGAAGAATCCAGTTAATCCGCGAAGGACCAGTAGACGGTGAAGATCCAGTCCAGTAGGCGGTGGATATCCTATCTAGGAGAAGAATCCAGTTAATCCGCGAAGGACTAGTAGACGGTGAAGATCCTGTCCAGTCCAGTCCAGTCCAGTAGGCGGTGGATATCCTATCTAGGAGAAGAATCCTGTTAATCCGCGAAAGTCCAGTATCCAGTGAAGATCTTGTCCAGTATGAGGTGAAGACTCCGTCCAGTAGACGGTGGAGATCCCGTCCAGTAGACAATGAAGATCCTGTCTAGTAGGAGGTGAAGACCCCTCTAGTCCAGTAGACAATGAAGATCCTGTCTAGTAGGAGGTGAAGACCCCTCCAATCCAGTAGACAGTGAAGATCTTGTCCAGTAGGAGTTGAAGACCCCGTCCAGTGGACGGTGGAGATCCCGTCCAGTAGACAATGAAGATCCTGTCTAGTAGGAGGTGAAGACCCCTCCAGTCCAGTAGACGGTGAAGATCCCATCCACAGTAGGAGGTGAAGATCCCGTCCAGACCAGTAAAAAGCTCAAAATACTGAGATCTGATATTGGCGATTATCTGTTCCTCAAAGTGAAGATCAGACATTTTGAAGCTCCGGGCACTCCACGATAGAATGGAGGTGCAGAACGGATGATTAGAACTTTGGTTGATAGAGTTCGAGTTATCTCAGTGAGGCTTGAGAGACGCATTTTGAGTAGAGGCTTGGCCTCTTAGAGTATCAATTAACTACCCTCTACAGCATTGGATGCATGGATTGGAAAATCCTTAGAGGTAGAGTCTTAAAACTGGATCGGCTGTTTTTCGGATGCTTAACTGGATCCTAGAGCCAAGAAAGCTGTCTTCTTAGGCTTTAGTGAAGGAGTAAAGGCAGTCCGACTGTGGAACCCTGAGTCAAAGAAAGTCATCGTAAGCCGAGATGTTGCCTTTGACGAATCTGTAATGCTGAAACTGTCAACTCCAGAGAATGTGAACCATGATTTTCTAAAGCAGGTGGAGTTTGAATCAGAAGATGCTGGTCAAAATACTGATGAATCTGAACCAGAATCTGATGACACCTTAATTGAAGTGGAGGAGTCATCACCGGAAATCTTTCAGCAACCTGAATCTATTGCCACCAGCAGACCGAAAAGACGTATTCGGAAAACCTGCTCGGTACACAGACATGGTGGCATACGCCCTTCCAGTAATTGACGATGATGTCCCGACCAATTACAAAGAAGCTGTAAACAGCCCCGAGCATGCCCAGTGAAAGGAGGCGATGGATGAAGAGATGACATCACTTCATCAGAATCAGACTTGGAAGTTGGTTCCACTTCCAACACTCAAAAGAATAATTGGGTGCAAATGGGTCTTTTCCAAAAAGGAGGGTGCTACCGGCAAAGACAGTATCAGATACAAAGCCAGAAAGGAATAGACTACAATGAGGTATTTTCACCCGTTGTTAAGCATGCATCTATTCGAATATTATTGGCTTTAGTAGCACAGTATGACCTTGAGTTAATTCAACTTGATGTAAAAACTGCATTCCTCCATGGTTCCTTAGAGGAGGAAATTTATATGACTCAACCAGATGGTTTTGGAGTCCCCGGTCGCGAAGACTAGAAAAGCAAGTTGAATCGGTCACTGTATGGTCTGAAACAATCCCATGACAGCTGTACAAACGGTTGGACTGTTTCATGACATGATGAAAAGTACACACGCAATCAATTTGATCACTGTGTTTATTTCTGGAAACTTCAAGATGGATCATTTGTCTATCTGCTGAAAAAGGCAAGGTGGAGATCGACATGCTGAAGGCTCAACTGAGCTCAGAGTTCGAGATGAAGGATCTTGGAGAAGCCAAAAAAATTCTTGGGATAGAAATCAGGAGAGATAGAATCAATGGTGTGATCAAATTGACCCAGGCTCAGTATCTGAGCAAAGTACTTTAGAGATTTGGCATTAATGATAAGACCAAATCTGTAAGTACTCCTTTGGCGGCACATTTCAAACTCAGTGCATTGATGGATCATGCCAATGCAGTAGGTGCCCTTATGTGTGTAATGGTGTGTATGAAACCTGAAGAAGGAATGGAGGAATCTCTGATCAGTAAATTCTCTCTGTGGATTCTCGCCAAGGTGGAGATTGTTGAATATTAAAAAATATTGAATAAAAAATCAATGAAGATGATCTTAACCCTTTTTCATGCTGTAATCCCTATACATCAAAAAGCTCTAATTATTACTATTGTGCCTCTCTGTTGAAGCATTTGAATATATGCAGTGCTCTGTTCAGCTTTAAACTCATAAGAACTGAACATCTCATAGTATCAATATATCAATTTCAATATACATACAATTAAAGTTAAGTCCTGACAATCACTTTGCTGCATTAGGTGCTTTTTAAATGCCACATATTCAATTGGAACAAAATTTAGTCTTCAATTGCTAGCTATTTGGCAAAGTTTGAGGACTCAAAATTTTGGGCCCGGCCGTGGCTCAGGAAAAATTATTTTTCCTTGTACAAGCCAGTTTCGGACCGAACTCGAATCGACTCGTAAACTCATTTTACTATTCATAAATTATTAAAAAATTATTTTTATATCAATATTTATATATTTTTTATACTTAAATTTAAATAAAAATATTTTTAAATTATTGAACCCAAGCCCGACCGGACCGAACTTGTCGGATCGGACGAATTACTCGACCCTTGAGTAGATCTACTTATTAGTCACTAAGTCTTACAGAATTGTGATGCATAAAACTCAAATGATGTAAACTCTATATTATTTTATTTTTAAATATAATGTTATAAATTATTAAGATTTGGATACTTAATATTACATAAATTGCATTAGCAACTAAGTCCGCGATGAAGCACGACAATATTTCTAGTTTTATTAAAATGGAGGTTGCAACTTGACAACCATCGATAAATTGGCTTACATAATCTTGAAATGAACTAAGTTATCCAGGTAAAAGGAAAAAAATATATATATACATTATTAATGATTAATATTCTGTCACTATAACATCAAACACCATTGGGCATTGGCAATTATGTATATCCTAAAGAAGAGCTGACGTATTGGTTAGCTTTTTGTCACTTCAGACTACTAAACCATTTTTTCTACTTGTTTATTACGGTGGTTAATTGTTTCAATTAGTGTTAAAAAAATTAGATTAAATTGATCGGTCGAATTGATTTAAAAGTTTATATTTGATGTATTATCAGTTTATAAATCTATACACTAACAATGAATCTTATGATGACAGCTCATTAATAAACAAATTTAAAAATTTAAAAATCTTTAAAAATAAATACAGATAACTATATTTTTTAACAGTGGAGTCATATGGTTCACATGGTTCACTATCATTGTATAGATCTATACACTGACAGTACATCAAATATAAATCATCGATTTAATCAAAAACTAAAAGCCTATCCAGTTCAGTATATATCATAAAACCAAAAAATTTACAAAACCAATGAAAATTTTGTTGAACAGGTAAAAATCGTAAAACCAATTTTATGCTTATTTTTAAAAAATCATTATATGTGATGAGATTAGAAGTTTTAATTTTTTAAATCCATATTAACGATCATAACATTTAGGAAAATATATATCTTTATTACGTATTTATTATATTTATTATTTATTTATTTATTATTTTAATTCTTTTTTAATTTAATTGATTGATTATCAAACCGATTTAAACTAGTGATTAGAGGTCTCAACAATTAGACCTTATGTACGATTTTTTTTTTTTTGTACAAAGAGACCGTAACTTGGGAATCACTACAAAATTTAGAGGTTTGGGGATGACTTAAAACCATCCTTAAAAACTTGCAAATTGCCTTCAAAAGTTTTAGAGACGACTTAAGTCGTCCCCAACAGTCATCTTCTAAAACCATGTCTCTGAAAAGTTTTAGATATGATTGTGAACAATCGTCCCCATAATATCGTCCAAAAATTCATAAAAAATATCAAAAATATTTAAGGATGGTTTTCGTCTCTAAATGAACATTTTTTGGAGACGATTATCGTCCCCAAAAATAATGTATTGGGAGCAAATATACAGTAAGCCTAATCTTTCAAATGAATTAGTTTTTAAGGACGAATGTTTTCCCTAATGTACATTAGGGACAAATGATGTCCCTAAAGGTTTATCTCAAATTCATTTTTGAGGACATTTGACTTCTTCAATATCTATTGGGGACGACTAACGTTCTTAATATCCCAATCTTAATTTTTATTTTTATTTAACAATGCATTATTATAAATTTAAATCTAATTATACAAATTCATAAAGATTAAAAGTAATTACCTTTATTTAAAATAATAAGATAATAAACATAAATTAAAATCCATAAAAACTACAATATTAAATTATATTAAAATTTAAAATATTATTACAACTATTCACAATAGTGTCTATAAAGTCATTCTCTATTTATAACAAAATAAAATTTTTGAAGATGTCCACGTGATCAAGTATCACTTGTATCCTACAAATTCAAATAAAAAATTGAAAAGAATGTCAAATATACACAAGATACCCAAGATAATGGATTAATTTGAGTGATTAATTATACTAAAAATTTTCAAAATATTCATCAATAATCTTTTTCTGGCCAAGAAGAAGAAACTTGTGTCAAAGTTTCACAGGCTTGTCAATATTAATGTAATCTAACAATAATAACTTAAATAAAGTTTTTTTTTTCAACTCTAGCTGAAAAATAGGAGAACAAAGGGAAAGCCCATAATCTAAAACATCAAAAATAAACATAGGATTGTATTTTAGAATTCTCTAACAATACATGTAATGACATTTCAGCTTCAATGGAGGAAGAATGAACAAACTTTAATGTAAAATCTAAGAAATTCATTTTCAGGTAAGCAATTTTGAATGTAAAGTATAGAAATCAAAGCCAAACATACCTTAGGTTGCAATTGACTTTTCTCTCTTGCTCGTCCACAAAGCATCTGGAAAATTCAAAATTTACAAATTAAAAAAAGGAAAAACAAGCAATGATTCATATGAAGGAAACAAGGGATTAAAGTGATGGGCAGAAACCGAACTTACCAAAAAATCAGGAAAGCACAACCGGTAGTTCTTTCTCTCCCAATTAACAGGATCTGTAAATATGGTACTAAATTACACAAGATATATATATATATATATATATATATATATACTCTAGCAACACAAATTCAACCAAGGATAATCACAAACAACCAATCACACGAGACACACAATTTTTACGTGGAAAACCCCTTTAAATCAAAGGGTAAAAACCACGAGACTTAGGAGTCCAGTCAAAATCTCCACTATAATGAGAGTGTGTTTACAATATCACAATAATTCAGCTAACACAATGAGTACACAACTCTAACTTAGCTATCAACAAGTGATATTAAAATCAAAGAGAGAAAGTTGAGAAATCACCCAAAAACGTGACTACTATTCGGACACAAAACAGAACGTTGTAGTGTTCAGATGAAAATTCTCACCGTACACAATCAGCATCTACGTATCCTATAGCCACTGCCAGAAAATCAAGAAGATCGGACCACGGATGAACCTCCGATCGACGACTTGATCAAAACTGTGCAACTCACTCTTTCCTCTCTTCTCTGCCGCCTCCCTCTTTTATTTTTCTTGTTTTTGGTTCTGACTCCTCTCACCAAAATACAATAGCCCTCTTAATTAAAAAGGGCAAAGGGCAAAATAGTCTTTCCTCCACATGGGAAGGACCCACGCCCAACAAATCTCCCCCTCCCGACTATGTGGAGGTGTTCGCTATCCCGGTGATCAAACAACATATTTCAAACTTTTCTCTTGGTAAGGCTTTAGTCAACATATCAGCACCATTATCATCAGTATGAATTTTCTCAAGTTATAACAATTTAGCATCGAGAACATCTCGTATCCAATGATACCTTACATCGATATGTTTAGACCTAGCATGAAAGGTTGAATTCTTACCAAGATGAATAGCGCTTTGGCTATCACAAAATAAAACATACCTCTCTTGGGTAAAGCCAAGTTCTTGCATAAATCTCTTCATCCAAAGCAACTCCTTGCACGCTTCGGTCACTGCAATGAACTCTGACTCAGTAGTGGACAATGCAACACATTTTTGCAATCTGGATTGCCAAGCCACAGCTCCCCCTGCAGAAGTAATTAAGTAACCCGAAGTGGACTTTCTGGAGTCAATGTCTCCAGCCATATCAGAATCTGTATAACCAACTAGAACAGGTTTCTCATTGCCAAAGCAAAGTTTCAAGTTGGAAGTACCCCGAAGATATCTCATAATCCACTTCACTGCATTCCAATGCTCTCTGCCTGGTGATAACTCGTATAATTATATAGTTTTTAGTTATGTTTTATTAATGTTTTGTGTCAAATACGAGTTATTATTGTTTAGTCTAATTGTGTTTATGATCTTTTATATTTTTATGTATTTTGGTGTTTTTCACAAGTTTCTTTGAGTGATTTCAGATTACTAGAATTAAGGGCAAATCCAGTTCAGTTTCAGTTCCGACACCTTTTGCCATATCAGCTATATCTCGAGTTTCACTGAAGCAATAAGGCTGAAATTTGTAGCCATGCAAAGCTAAGAGGCATATCTATCTTTTTCATGTTTTACACTTCTTAAAACGGAGTCGTTTTCCCTAGCGAAATCGACCATCAAGTTGGCTGATGTGCAATGACGTCTGTGCTGACATGTTTTCGTATTATGCCCATATCTTCTTATCCACATCAGAAAATGAGCTGATTCCAACGGCTATGGTTCCGTAACTGATAGGGGAACCTTTGTCTAGAAGACCATGTGATCAGATCAGGCCTCCAATATTGAAGAAATCGACCATCAAGGTGGCTGATGTGCAATGACGTCTGTGCTGACATGTTTTCGTATTTTGCCCATATCTGCTTAACCACATCAGAAAATGAGCTGATTCCAACGGCTATGGTTCCGTAACTGATAGGGGAACCTTTTTCTAGAAGACCATGTGATCAGATCAGGCCTCCAATATTGACGAAATCGACCATCAAGTTGGCTGATCAAAATCGTCATATACCTACCTTTGAAATTTGTAAAGCTTGTCTCTTGTCATTTAGCCCTCCAAAATGTGTATAAATAGAGGGCCTTGGATGATTGTAAGGGATCATATTGGAGATTGGTAGGATATTAGCCATTTTAACAAAATTCTCTAAGTTTTCTTCTTCTTTCTTTTCTCTAGTTTTCTTTTTCTTTAGAAAGAGCAAGAGGTTGGATAATTAATATTCTTCTTCTTCTTCTTTCTTTCTTTTATTTTCTTCTTAGATTCTATTTAATTTTATGTTTATAATGCCTATTCTAGGCTAAACTTCTATTTGGTTAAGGGTGATTTCAAAGCCCTAGACATGTTTTGTGATTGATTTTCAGATTCTATCTATCATTAATTTTCTATCAAAGTTGCTTATGTTTTTCTACAAGAATTGTTCATGATGTTGTCTTGATTTATTTAGGTGTACAACTAGATAGATCTTGATAATTATCTATTGCTAGTTTAGGAGTCTTGATCCGTGTAATTGTCTTGATTTCCTATTCATAAGTGGCAATTTGTGATTAATGATTATGGTCAAGTTTTCAATAATTGCAAAGTGGAACATAACCTAAGTTGAACAATCCGAGCTTATGTGTTTGTTGCTTAGATCAACCTATCTTTCTCATCATAAAGCTGCCATTAAATTGAATTTAGAGAGCTTATTCTAGGTTGTTTAATGGTTAGAGATTAAATAGAGAGCTTGTTCTATTTAACGACAAACTAAGGAAAGATTGGGGTAACAGAGCTTGTTGTTATCTACGGTTGTTAACTTTGATAGTTGGTTGATAATGATAGATCTGAAATTGATTCTTAATGATGTCTAGTGGTGGAGAATGAAACCTTAACCATATTTTTCATATTTGATTCTTCTTACTTACTTGTTTTCTTACTTTTAGTTTGCTTATTTTTAAAAGTATATTTATTTTTATTGGCTGGTTATACCGCCTAATTTGTATATTAACTTTGTTTTATTTTTATTGGCTGGTTATACCGCCTAATTTAGTATATATATTTTCATTGGCTGGTTATACCGCCTAATTTAGTTTATATATTTTTATTGGCTGGTTATACCGCCTTGCATCTTATTCTTATTATTTACTTTAGTTTAAATCTGGCTTCAAAAACCCCTTTTCTTTTATTGTTCTTGAATTTAAGTTTTAAACTATTAACTTATAAACTAAAACCCAATCCCTGAGGACTCGACCCTTGCTAACTACTATACTTACAATTTATCTTTTTAGTGCAAGGTTAAATAAGATACACTCTTTTGGGTGCATCACCTGGATTAGAAAGAAACCGACTGACGGTGCCAACAGAATGAGCTAAGTCAGGTCTTGTGCATACCATTGCATACATCAAATTACCCACGGCTGAAGCATAAGGAACCTTCTGCATGTCTTCCTTCTCTTCTCTTGTGGAAGGACTCTGCTTGACACTCAATCTAAAGTGTGTAGCAAGAGGAGTGCTCACCACTTTAGCTTTATCCATACTAAACCTTTGAAGTACTTTTTCAATGTACTTCTCTTGTGATAACCACAATTTCTTGGCATTTCTATCACGTGTGATCCTTATGCCAAGAATTTGCTTTGCTGGCCCCAAGTCTTTCATCGCAAAGGATTTACTCAACTCTTGCTTCAACATATTAATCTTAGAAGCATTACGACCAACAATAAGCATATCATCAACATAGAGCAACAAAATAATAAAATCATCACCAGAGAATTTCTTGACAAAAACACAATGATCAGAAGTAATCTTCTTGTAGCCATGCTCCCCCATAACAGACTCAAACTTCTTGTACCATTGCCTCGGAGCTTGCTTCAAACCATACAAGCTCTTCTTTAATTTGCACACATAGTCCTCTTTTCCTTGTGCAATGAAACCCTCTGGCTGCTCCATGTAAAGCTCTTCTTCTAAATCACCATGAAGAAAAGCAGTTTTCATATCCATTTGCTCGACTTCCAAGTCATAATAGGATGCCAAACTCAATATAGATCTGATAGAGGACATTTTTACAACTGGAGAGAATATTTCCTCAAAATCAATCCCCTTTTTCTGACTGAAACCCTTGACGACCAATCTAGCTTTGTATCGTGGAGTTGAAGAATTCTCTTCTTGCTTCAACCTGTAAACCCACCGATTTTTCAAAGCTCTTTTACCCTTAGGCAATTTCACCAGCTCAAACGTATGGTTGTCATGTAAAGATTTAAGCTCATCTTTCATAGCATCAACCCACTGATCTTTGCATTCACTCCCCATAGCCTCTTCATAACACTCTGGTTCTTCCCCATCAGTTAAAAGAACATACTGATCAGAAGAATACCTCACAGAAGGCTGTCGATCTCTAGTAGACCTCCGAAGTGGAACTGTTGGTGGAGATATAGGTCCTTGGTGTTGATCATTCACAACACTATCCATGGGAGCATCAAAATCACCCATACCCTGCTGGTCATCATGGACATCTTCTTGCATGCTATCCTCAACTGGATTTGGCGGAGGGGTTAGAGGAATTGGATCCATGGCGGTCAAGTCATCACTATTCTGTGGATCGATTTTCTCCGCCTTGTCAATGTCATCAATGGTCTGATCCTCAATGAAAACAACATCTCTGCTTCTAACAAGCTTCTTTTCAACTGGGTCATATAACCTGTACCCAAATTCATCTTGACCATAACCAACAAAGATACATTGACGAGTCTTGGCATCTAACTTTGACCTCTCATCCTTTGGAACATGTACAAAAGCCTTGCAACCGAACACACGCAGGTGATCATATGACATATCCTTACCAAACCAAACTTTGTCTGGAACATCACCTTGCAAAGGAACACTTGGAGACAAATTAATCACATGTGCCACTGTATACAAAGCTTCACCCCAAAAAGATCTAGGTAACTTTGCATCTGAAAGCAAACATCTGACTCTCTCAATCAATGTTCTGTTCATTCTTTCGGCTAAGCCATTCAACTGTGGTGTCTTAGGAGGTGTCTTTTGATGTCTGATTCCCTGTGCACGACAATAATCATCAAATGGTCCACTATATTCGTTGCCGTTATCAGAACGGATGCACTTCAACTTCTTCCCAGTTTGCCTTTCAACTGAAGCCTGAAACTGTTTGAACACATCAAGCACTTGGTCTTTTGTTTTCAAAGTATAGACCCAAAGTTTTCTTGAATGGTCATCAATAAAAGTCACGAAATAAAGTGCACCACCATACGACCTTACTTTCAAAGGACCACAAACATCAGAATGTACCAACTCTAGCAAATCTGATTTTCTTGAAGGAGGATGACTCTTAAATGAAACTCTTCTTTGTTTTCCAGCCAAACAATGAGCACAATTCTTCAGTGTAGCATTCTTCAACCCAGAAAGTTGATTCTTCTTAGCAAGACAATTAAGCCCCTTTTCACTCATGTGACTAAGCCGTTTATGCCATAACACAGTTGAACTATCATTTTCCGTCACATTAACAATGCCTCTGGAAATTGAAGACTGCATCAAATATAAATTTGAACACTTCTTTCCTCGAGCCACAACGAGTGAGCCTCTAGTCAATTTTCACTGACCATCACTGAAGGTGTTACAAAATCCCTCATCATCTAGCTTTCCCACTGAAATCAAATTCAAACGGATATCCGGTGCATGTCTGACATTTTTTAGCGTCAACTTTGTTCCATTGTTAGTTTCCAAACAGACATCTCTCATGCCAACGACATGTGCCAAGCCATCATTACCCATCTTCAATACCCCAAAATTACCAGGCGTATAAGATGTGAAGAATTCCTTCCTAGACGTGACATGAAGTGAAGCACCAGTGTCTATTACCCAACTTGTCTCGTCGCAAGCTAAGTTGATCACATTCTCATCACAAGTAACCAACAGATCATCAGAGGTAGCAGTAGTAACACGATCATTCTTTCCATGATCCCTCTTCTCTTGTTTATCACTACCACTTTTGTTCTCTTTCCTCCACTTGTAGCAATATTTCTTGATATGGCCCATCTTGCCATAATGATGGCACTCAACATTTTTAAATCTTGATCTTGACTTGCTTCGGCTTTTATCTCTACCCGTTTCATTTTTGCTCCTACTTCTCCCCCTATTTTCAGTAACTAGAACCTCAGACTGTGATGAAGAACCCTGAGACTTTCTTCTCACTTCTTCATTCAAAACACCATTCTTGGCAAGTTCCAAAGTTACTACACCATTAGGAGCAGAATTAATAAGTGAAACTCGAAATGTTTCCCAAGAATCCGGTAGAGTAGCAAGCAACCAAAGCCCTACTACTTCATCCTCAAATTTGATGCCCATACCAATTAACTGATTCATAACTCCTTGAAACTCATTCAAGTGATCAGCCACAGTTGTTCCTTCTTTATACTTCAGTTCCATCATTTTTTTAAGCATGAACAACTTGTTATTGCCAGACTTTAAAGCATACAAGTTTTCAAGCTTGTTCCACAATGTGCGTGCATGTGTCTCTTGATCAATGTGATTGTAAACATTTTCCTCAACAAATTGGCGAATAAAAGCACACACCTGCTGATTCTCAAATTCCCATTCCTCATCACTTTTAGATTCGGGTTTTTGAGTAGCAAAGACAGGAAGATGCAAAAACTTCACAAATAACAGGTCTTTCATTTTATTCTGCCACAATTGATAATTTGTGCCATTCAAAACAATCATTCTACTTGTGCCAGCCTCCATAATTACACAACAACACAATCAAAGCTCTGATACCAGTGTGATGGGCAGAAATTGAACTTACCGAAAAATCGGGAAAGCACAACCGGTAGTTCTTTCTCTCCCAATTAACAGGATCTGTAAATATGGTACTAAATTGCACAAGATATATATATATATATATACTCTAGCAACACAAATTCAACCAAGGATAATCACAAACAACCAATCACACGAGACACACAATTTTTACGTGGAAAACCCCTTTAAATCAAAGGGTAAAAACCACGAGACTTAGGAGTCCAGTCAAAATCTCCACTATAATGAGAGTGTGTTTACAATATCACAATAATTCAGCTAACACAATGAGTACACAACTCTAACTTAGCTATCAACAAGTGATATTAAAATCAAAGAGAGAAAGTTGAGAAATCACCCAAAAACGTGACTACTATTCAGACACAAAACAGAATGTTGTATTGTTCAGATGAAAATTCTCACCGTACACAATCAGCATCTACGTATCCTATAGCCATTGCCAGAAAATCAAGAAGATCGGACCACGGATGAACCTCCAATCGACGACTTGATCAAAACTGTGCAACTCACTCTTTCCTCTCTTCTCTGCCGCCTCCCTCTTTTATTTTTCTTGTTTTTGGTTCTGACTCCTCTCACCAAAATACAATAGCCCTCTTAATTAAAAAGGGCAAAGGGCAAAATGGTCTTTCCTCCACATGAGAGGGACCCACGCCCAACATAAAGTTTGAGATAAACTGGGATCTAGAGAATTTTAGCTACTGGGTCATCTTCTAAATGAAATATTTCAGTCATTAAAGTTTTATTTTGCTTATCTGTCGCATAACACATCAAACCATTTATTAAAGTAGACAAAACTGGTTGATTTTGATCAGAAGCATTAACATGGTCATGAACTAAAGCAACTAGTTCATAAAGAGCCTGGAGAGCATTGAATCTGATGTACAGAATAAGCAGTAAAATATACGAATAATGCTGTTTGTCGCATTATCCAATACTACCTAATGCATCATCTATCATGGTTCTAGTCCACACAAGTTCAAGGATCAATAAGATATCAAAACTTCACTGAACAGATGAAAGTTCTGCAAACTCAAAAACTATAATTTGGATAGAAATCACAGTCCAGAAAAAAGATTCACCAATAAGCATAAGGTGCATCAATAGAATGTCGAAATGACCAGACAAGAGGAGTTGGCCCAACCAAGAATTAAAAACATAACTGCAGCAAATAGCATAGCAACATACATACCATTTCTCTGTCTGTCAATCTTTCATAAACAGGTTCATTCCATAAGTAACAGAAAATCAAGTTAGCTTACAATATTTGTCATAACATGCCAAACGCGAATTCAGCATGCCAGACGTAAACATGGAGTCGTCATTAATCTTTTTTTATTTACTAGGTGTGATTAATTATCTATGTGAATCTATTCTTTCTAGATAATCCTAAGCTTGACTAAGGTACCCTAAAAAAATAGGTTATGGTCTATGTTCAGAACTAGGTTCGGGAGTCCAATTACGAACGGGGAAGGATTAGCACCCTCACAACGCTCGTCTGAGAGGACGGTACCTAATTAGCCTAATGTTATCTTATGGGTCCTAAAATTTAATGGTCTTTAACTTTCGATATATTAAATATTGAACCAAAAATGCTTTCCATCATTTGAGACTGATTTTTGAAATCCACCTCACTTCAAAAGTCTTCAATAAAAACTATTCATTCTTATGAAGAGGCTCCATTGTCGGATTTATTAAGTATTTTATGGATTAAGGATATTTGTAAATCTAAATTAGATTATTTTATACCTTATATTATTTAAAAATATTGGAGAGATTCCAAAATTGCTTTTATGGAGCAGGAGCAGTTCTATTTCAGAACTTGTTTTCACAACTAAACTTTCAGCTGCAGTTTCTAACCATGAGGCAAACTAGCATATGAATCTATTAAAACAAATTTACTTCATAATCTAGTTTTTTTTTTTAATTATTAGTACAATGACTTCTCTTTTTTACTGCCTCCCCAATTGTTATGAGATCTTTCTTGAGTTGTCTGTATCTATTTTAATTTGACAGTTACTAAGTTATTTATTCATACTTTTATTTTATTTTTTGTAGTTAACAGTTAAGTTGTTTTATTTTGTAATTATTTTTCTTTCATGTAAGTTTGATAGAAAAAAAATATGAGGCAAGCAGTGCAGTAGCTGCTGCTGCCATTCACTAGCAGCAAGCAGTGCAGTAGCCTTGTAATGTCTTTTTTTTTTTTTTTTGAAAAGCATGATTTATTGCAATTAAGAAGATGTCCTTTTTACAAACCAGAAAACAGCATGCTGTAGACAAAACTAAGGATTATAAAACAACAAATCTGACCCCCTGTTTACACCAGATTTGGCTAGCTTATCAGCTTCACCATTAGCCTCCCTCAAAATATGAACAATTTCCCAGTTCTGAACCGCAGTTCGTACAAACTCTATAGCCTTTATACTTCGCGAAATCCGCCATGGGGCTCTACTCGGATTCTTAACCCAAGCAACAACCATCTGGCAATCACATTCAATTATAAGTTTATGCGATAGCGCCCAAGACGAAGCACCAAAAATGAGGAAGGCTTCTTTGACGGCCCTTAATTCAGCCTCATATGCCTTAGCAAAGCCGATAGATTTAGAAAAAACTGCTTTCACCATACCTTGATTGTCGCGCATAATACCGCCAATCCCCGCAGGACCGGGATTACCACGCGCCGAACCATCGACGTTGAACTTAAGGCAGCCGGCAGGTGGCTTATTCCAAGTCGTATCAATGCCAACTTTCATTTCCCTCTTCAATCGACAAATAGCAGGTGACCACTTGAACTGCGAAAACAGTCCTTCCTCAAAAGGCCACTTAGCCTTGGACCACAAAGCGAGTCTGAGTCTAATAGAGTCCAGTAACTGCCAAACAGCAACATTTTTCCTATTAAAAACAATATCATTCCTGTGCAACCAAATAGACCATAGTGCAACAAAAAAATCATTCTCCACAATTTGCTGCAATGATTCGCTGGGAATGCATCCTGCCACGCAAGAAAAAAACCCACGGCACTCCTTGGCGTGGACCAAGATATGCCCCAAGAAAGACAACAATGGGCCCACACAAACCATGAGACTCTGCATGTAAAAAACAGATGCTCAATAGTTTCAGGCATCAGATTGCATAGTGGACACAACGTCGAACCATTAACAATAAGACCTCTCTTGCTGAGTTCAACTTTGGTAGCTACGCTGCCTCTCAAAACTAGCCAGCAAAAGATTTCCACCTTCGGAGGCGCATAACCGGCCCATATAAATTTCGAATGATCCCATTTTGACGAGGACTCACTCAACACAGAATGGCAGAAAGAGTTAGAGGAATAAATGCCACTATGGGTGTGCTTCCAAACAACTGAGTCAAAGGAGTTTCTGAAGAGCACTTGTTTTCCCAGCAGATCCAACAGGGATTCCCACTGCTGAAGCTCCCAATCAAACAATCTTCTTCGGAGGTTAACCTCCCAGTGCCATTGATTATTCTGCCATTTGCCAAAATCCGCTACTTTCCCGTTTTTAGAAACAGCAACCGCAAAAACTCTTGGAAACTGCTCTTTAAGGATAACGCCTTCGATCCATTCATCCTGCCAAAAATTTATGGAGCTGCCATCACCTGGAAGAAAACACAACCCAGCATACAAAAAAGGATGAAAATGATTTGAAGGCATAAGGGGTCGAATAATGTTTTTCCATGTTGGGGACATTTTCCGATACCGGCTGCATGAAGGAAGCAGATTACCCACCGATGACTCATATTTCTCGACAATGACTGATCTCCATAAAGAGGAACGCTCATTTCCAAATCTCCAGATCCATTTATTGAGCAGCGCTCTGTTCTTAAGCCTTAAATCAACTAGACCGAGTCCTCCAAATTTCTTGGTATTACAGACAGACTTCCAATTAACCATATGCATCTTCATCACCGACGAAGAACCACCCCAAAGGAATCTTCTGACCATTCTATCCAGTTCATCAGATACGGTACGAGGGATTTGAAGTAGGGACATAAAATAAATGGGCAGAGAAGACAACACCGATTTAATAAGAGTCAATCTGCAGCCAATGGAGAGTAGATTGCCTTTCCAGCCGGCAAGCCTCTTGTTGAAATTATCGATGATAGGACTCCACAGTGAGATAGAGTTCGCTCCGTGCCCCAAGGGAAGACCGAGATAAAGGGATGGAAGACAACTGCTCAGACAACAGATATCCGAAGCCCACCGATCAGTGACACTTTGCTCCACCCCAACTCCAAAAAGACTGCTCTTTTTCAAATTAACTTTGAGGCCAGATAACAACTGAAAGCACTTTAGAATTCTTTTAACATTCCTAACCTGCTCCACCACAGGCTCACAGAAGATAATTGTGTCATCCGCAAACTGAAGATGAGATATAGACACAGACCCTGGATCAATAGTCATACCCCTGAAAAGGCCGGTTGAAGTAGCCTTATTAAGAAATAAGCTCAAAACTTCAGCAACCAGATTAAACAATAAGGGGGAAAGGGGACAGCCTTGTCTCAACCCTCTGCTCATCCTGAACTGTTCCGTTGGCACCCCATTAACTAGGACTGATAAAGAAGCTGAAGATAAACACGACTGAATCCAAGTCCTCCACTTATCCCCAAAGCCCATTCTACCCATAACAAAATCAAGAAAGGACCAATCCACACAATCATAGGCTTTTTCGAAATCAACCTTAAATATCATACCACCCTCTCCATTAGTCTTCATGGAATGAATAACCTCATTGGCAATTAAGGAACTGTCCAGAATTTGACGCCCCGGGATAAACGCGAACTGGTTTTGCCCAACAATATCCCCCACCGATTTCTTCAGGCGATTAGCAAGAACTTTGGCTAGAATTTTATAAACACTGCCCACCAAGCTGATAGGGCGGTAATCGCTAATGGAGCACGGAGAATCACATTTAGGTATAAGAGCAATAAAAGACGCATTTAGACAGTTATCAATACAACCAGTGCTATGGAAATTATTCATGAACGACATAACCTCACCCTTCACCGTGGCCCAGAAGGACTTGAAGAAATTCAGATTAAAACCATCCGGCCCCGGAGCTTTGTTGCCATCGCAGTCTTGGATGACACCCCAAACCTCTTCCTCCGAAAAAGGCCGCTCAAGATTAGACGAACTTTGCGCTGATAATGACTTAAAACTGCACTTGAGATCTTTGAGTCTGGCTACCTTTGTAGAGTTAAAGCGGTTTTTGAAATATGACCCAATGGCCTTCATGAGAGCCCTAGGTTCATCGAACACCTTCCCATCAATCAACAATTTCCCAATATGGTTCTTGCGACTCCTAGCTGTAGCGACAATATGGAAGAATTTAGTATTCCTATCACCCTCTTGCGCCCATTTTAATCTCGATTTCTGGAGCCAAGTTTGTTCTTCGATACGATACAGTGACCATAAATCCGCCTTCTTATTCCATAACTCTTCTCGCACCTGGTTCCCCACCTGCCCCTGTTGTACACTCTGTTCGAGGCCAGCAATCTCCTTTTCAAGTTCCACAATGTTGTAGAAATCAGCCTTATGGTACCTAACAGACCAGTCTTTAATGGCTGGTTTGAGATTTTTCAGCTTGAACCATAAACCCCACCCCGAAGGCCGAGAACATCCTATAGAATTCCAAGTAGTCTGGATAACAGAATGAAAGCTTCTATCATCCAACCAGTTGTTGAAGAACCGAAAAGGTTTGGGCCCCCAGTTGACGCTCTCTTCAACAATCATTACTGGATTATGATCGGAAAGAGAACGAGGAAGAGCACTTTGTTTGATCGAAGGCCATAAAGCAACCAGACCAGGCGATAAAAGGAACCTATCCAATCTGCTAAAGGACGGAACGGCCCTATTACTGGTCCAAGTGTATTTTTCTCCTGACATTGGCAGATCCATGAGTTCAGCTTGATTAATAAAGTTTGAAAATAGCAACATAGAAGTAGTGCTGAACACTGATCCGATTTTCTCATCAGGGCTTCTAACCATATTGAAATCACCCCCTAGACACCAAAAACAATCATAGCCCTGTAACACACTCAGAAGCTCATCCCAAAAGGCAGCTCTTTCACCATCCTCATTTGGAGCATAGATATTCACAAACCCACATCTTATGTTGTTCACCTTTAACGAACTAAACAGAAGAATGAAACGAGGTGAAATAATTTTCGACTCGACTAAGAAAAAATCCTTCCGCCAGAAGATAATGAGACCCCCAGCGGATCCCGCCGACGCCGAGAATTCCATTTCAACAGGGGAGCGTCCCCAGACCTTTCTAATAAACTTTGGATCAATAGACTTTAGCTTTGATTCCTGAATAAGAACCATCTCTGGCCTCCAATTCGAAACCAAATTCCTCAAGGCCATAACCTTAATACTACCTCCCAGTCCCCTAACATTCCATGAGATAATCTTCATTAAGAAAAGAAACACACCTAATAACGAACCAAAGACGCAGTGAACTGTTACTCATTTGCCTCTCGATCTTCCTTTTCCAGTTGAGCAAAACCATCGATGATATCCTGCTTCTCCCCATGGAATTCGATCCCCAGCTCAGTACTGACTAGCCATGTCGCCTCAGCCTCCTTCAAGATATTCTTATTCCTTGATCTAATGTCGCTATCCGAAACAGATAACTCAAGGTGGTTTAGGTCCTCACAACTAACATTCTCGCAGATCACTCTCAGCTGTTTCCTAATTTGCCTCCTCTTCTTCACTGCAGAAATGGTGGACTTCTTCGGCACTGGAACCTTCATCTTCTTATAGTTCTTCAATTTTTTGGACCCCTCCTTCTTCCTAAATTTCCTGTTCGATCTCGGTCGCTTCATAGGAGCAGAAATCATAGGGCACACAATGGAAGGGCTTAACTCTCGGACCAAGAGAGTAGGAGAAGGGCTAATGACAGGGCCCAAAAAATCCAACCCATTAGACTCCATAAGTTGAAGGCCCACTCCCACTTCAACAGATGACTCAGCAGCCCCATTATGGCCCCCATTCACGAGACCGAGATCGAACAGGAAATTTAGGAAGAAGGAGGGGTCCAAAAAATTGAAGAACTATAAGAAGATGAAGGTTCCAGTGCCGAGGAAGTCCACCATTTCTGCAGTGAAGAAGAGGAGGCAAATTAGGAAACAGCTGAGAGTGATCTGCGAGAATGTTAGTTGTGAGGACCTAAACCACCTTTATGACCCCCATTCACGAGAGGCCCATGTCAGTGTTAAACTCTTATAAAATTCATCACGATTTGCAAAATGTAAGTATCTAAATATCTAAATGGAATGACAACTAAGAAAATTGATTCACATGATAATATTAAAAATTAAAAAATAAATTAAAGTGTCTTTTTTAGAGGATATTTTGTTACAAGGATCAAGGAACTTCGAAATTAAAATGAAATATTATATTTTAACTTCCAAGTTGTACAAACTGATGTCTGGCTATATATATATATATATGGATAACAGACTGCAGAGTTGAATTAAGCCAACATATAGATTCATTCTCAAAAAGAGTATGAGCCCACGAAGTTAAATAAAAAAATGGCAGGAAAAGAAATTGTTAAGGAAGAAGAAAGCCACTATGATCACAATAAAGTGCAGCCTTTTGGCTCTACTCCAACATAATTAATTACCTAGTTTTTGGAATTATTTTATACCTTATATTATTTAAAAATATTGGAGAGATTAATAATACATACGGCAAACAAACAAACACCAGATGATTGCAAAGTAGTGAGTACGACACTGGACTTCCAATCCAAGATACGAGGTCCCCGTCCCTCTCATGCCAATCAATTTCTTTGGCCTGAAAAATCAGTGTACTATGCATTTATGACCAGGAAAAATTGTTACCTTATTTTATATATTTACCGAAGAATCATTTGACACTACTGTATTCATCACCACAAATTAAAACGAGAAAACATGATGCATGGAATAAGTGTAGATCGTACAATGTGAGAACACGTGTAACAAAGAGATCATTCCAATGCGATAATGGAAGATCATTATATAAAATATTATACCTTGAATTAGCAAAAAAATGAAAGATCGAGAAAGTGAAGTTTCTGGTGGCCAGGATTTTATGGTTGTGTTTGAAGATTCTCTCAAATTAAAATTTAAATAGCAAAAGCATCATGAGATTATGATGGTTATTTTACAATTTTAATAATTAAAATTTTGCTAACAAGTATTTTTAGAATATTTTTTAACGTTATTATATATAATAATATCTTTACTTAATATGTTAAAAATAATTAACAAAGTTGTAACTTTTGTATTTAACACAATATTATTAAAAAAAAATTATTTCATACACTATCAGTAAAATTTTTAAACTCTACAAACAAAATTAAAAAAGTGATGCATAGCTTTTAAAGTATAATAAAATAAATAAATAAAATGAGACATGTGAAATGTGACAGTTTTTTAATTTTATTTTTCAAAATTAAAAAACTCTACTATTAATATATTAAAAACAAATCTTTATTATTATTATAAATAATATATTAATTAATTTTAAAAAATTCATAAAAACATTCTTTAACAAAATCTAAAAATCTTTCCCAGCACATTGATCCCAAAAGCTTCAACTAGATTTTTCAACTAGATCTGCAAACCCACTTTGATCTGCAAACCCATTTTCAAAGCACATCGTCGTGACAGATTCCTTCGAGTTCATAGATGGAGTCCCTGGTCGTATGTTATCCGGTACTCGCTTGCCCGTAAAGCTTGGAGTCAAGCAAAGATCTAGATTGGATGGCTGTAATTTCTTGAATTCTTCAACTCTTTTACGCTTAGGTGAAACCTTAGATCTTGAATTTGAAAACCGACAGTTTGAGTTCAGATTTGTTGATGTTTCTTGCAACTTCTACATGTCCGATTGGTTCTGAATCCTGTGGTTCTGATAGTTTTGAAGTGGAGTTCTAGCGATTGGCACATCCACAGACTGCATCCAGTACTGTTAGTATCATCTCGCAAGCCCTTCTCTTGATGAAT
The DNA here is from genome assembly GCA_030761205.1 of Fremontodendron californicum. NCBI lineage: Eukaryota > Viridiplantae > Streptophyta > Magnoliopsida > Malvales > Malvaceae > Fremontodendron > Fremontodendron californicum. The sequence goes on along the minus strand of JAULJL010000025.1, from coordinate 5,034,424 downwards.
CAAGAAGCAAGTCAATCAAGACAGGTACCAGCTTTTCTGCTTTAACCAGTAGGAGATACTTGCCTCAAAATTCCAGATCTGCTTCCTCGGAGGTTTGTCGGTGCTATCTCTTTCTTCCTCGGAGGTTTGTCGGCTGCGTCTTGATCATCACCTGAAGCTCCATCCATGTTATCACTTTCAGATTTTCAGCTCCATTAATATCTACCAATAGTGAAACAGTAACTGCTGCTACAGCTAACAGATCAAGCCTAAAACCACCACAGCAAATTGCCGTTGCTCGTTTGCTCGCTCGCTGCACCCGTTCCTATCATGTTCATGTCACTACATACCAAAATTAGCTTGGTTTGATCAAATCATCCAGATCTCCAACGTCATCTCGGATCTTGAATTAGGCAGATAGGCTCAAAATATGAATGGTCGCCAGTCCTTTGGAACGTCGAGGAACCCTCAGGTTTCCTATCACCGTATTGCGCCGTTTTATCACCGGGAGAATAATCGGCGTTCGGGGCAGAGTTTCATGGGGAGTTTATGGAGGGATAGCTTACACAATGTCTTCGTTGGGAACTTGAGTCCCAGGGTTTCTAGACAAGCACTATGGGAGTTGTTTGGGCTGTTCGGGAAAGTGGTGGATGTTTTCATTTCCAGGAAACAACCTAAGAGACCTTATACATTTGCCTTTGTCAGATACAAGCTACAACATGAGATGGAGGAGGCCATCAAAGAAGGAAACAATAGGATGATCGATGGTCGAATGATAAGAGTGAATAAAGCCTCTCATGGCTGGTCGGATAGCAGAAGATACCATTCGGATAACCCATCTGTCAGAAGCGTGGAAGGCGGAGGGCCTCAGGTATTGGTCCATGATCATTCCGGTATTAACAGAAGTAGATCTCAATCGGAACTTCCATCTGTCCGATTTGGGGAAGGCGTTGGGTCTAAGGGTAAGGTTTCCGTTCATGTTGGTGTCAATAGATCGTATAAAGAAGTTCTTGTGGGCTTGCCTCATAAGGAGGCTGTTTACATCGAAGTGGAAGACCTTGTGCCGCCTGGGTTTCCCAACCCGACTCTTCATATGAATCGGGTCAATTTGTCCGAGAGGGATTGCAGTTTCAATCTGCAAATTCCTAAGGCTGAAATGGAGTGGTTATCAAGGAGTGCAAAAGGAAGATTGATGAAGGAAGCTTATATCGAATCGGTTCAAGAGGCCATGGTTTTAGAAGGTATCCACTGTCAGGTATGTCCGATGGGGGGTGTCTCGGTTCTTGTTATTTTCGAAAGTGTAGATCATATGGATCTTGTCCTCAACGATAGAAGCGAATGTTTGGCCCCCTGGTTTGAGACCATTGAACCATGGAATGATGCTGTCCTCAACAAAGAGATTGCTGTCTCGGTAAACTTGTTTGATGTGCCGCTACAGGTTTGGCATGAAGGGTTTTTCAGTTCTTTGGGTAACAGATGGGGTTCTTTCATCAGACTCGATGATAACACAGCAAATAGGAGGAGATTCGACGTTGCGTGCATGTTAATCTTGGTTGATAGCAAGCTGAGTATTCCGTCCTCTGTGTTAGTCACGGTGAGGGATAAATCTTTTAAAATCTCAGTTTCAGTTCTTGAGGTCCCTGCGGGTGTTGCTAACATGAGAGCTCGAGTTGGCTCATTTTCTGTTCCATTGCCGCATGAATCACCAAGCTCCTCTCCTAACAAGGTAGTTACCGAAGAGATCAGGGGTAAAGTTCCGGTGTCAGAGGGCATTCTCAGATGCATGGCAATTCAGTGCACGGCTCCCTCCGTACAGCGCAAAAACATTGATGAGGTAAGCAAAGCTTTTTCGATTCCTGTGCAATCTGGCAGTTTGGTGGGCGGGTTAGTGCATGCTGTCTGTCCTGTGTCCCCAGTTAATGAAGGTATCAGCGAAGGCTCAGTATGTGGTTCGCGTGTCGCCGACTCTCTCCGTGATTGGGAATGGGATGGTGGGGCTCTCGTGAATGAGGGTCATAATGGGGCTGTTGGGTCATCTGTTGAAGTGGGTGTGGGCTTTCAACTTGTGGAGTCTAATGGGTTGGATTTATTGGGTCCTGTCAATAGCTCCTCCCCTACTCTGTTGGTCCGAGAGTTAAGCCCTTCCATTGTGTGCCCTATGGTTTCTGCTCCTATGAAGCGACTGAGATCGAGCAGGAAACTTAGGAAGAAGGAGGGTTCCAAAAAATTGAAGAAGAATTATAAGAAGAGAAAGGTTCCAGTGCCGAGGAAGTCCACCATTTCTGTAGTGAGGAAGAGGAGGCAAATTAGGAAACAGCTGAGAGCGATTTGCGATAATGTTAGTTGCGAGGACCTAAACCACCTTGAACTATCTGTTTCGGATAGTGACATCAGATCAAGGAATAAGAATATCTTGAAGGAGGCTGAGGCGACATGGCTAGTCAGTACTGAGCTGGGGATCGAATTCCATGGGGAGAAGCAGGATATCATTGATGGTTTTGCTCAACTGGAAAAGGAAGATCGTGAGGCAAATGAGTAACAGTCCACTGCGTTTTTGGTTCGTTATCAGGTGTGTTTCTTTTCTTAATGAAGATTATTTCTTGGAATGTTAGGGGACTGGGAGGTAGTATTAAGGTTATGGCCTTGAGGAATTTGGTTTTGAATTGGAGGCCAGAGATGGTTTTTATTCAGGAATCAAAGCTTCAGTCTATTGATTCAAAGTTTATTAGAAAGGTCTGGGGATGCTCCCCTGTTGAGATGGAATTCTCGGCGTCGGTGGGTTCCGCTGGGGGTCTCATTATCTTCTGGCGGAAGGACTTCTTCTTAGTTGAGTCAAAAATTATTTCACCTCGTTTCATTCTTCTGATTGGCTCGTTAAAGGCGAACAATATAAGATGTGGGTTCGTGAATATCTATGCTCCAAATGAGGATGGTGAAAGAGCTGCCTTTTGGGACGATCTTGTGGGTGTGTTACAGGGTTATGACTGTCTATGGTGTCTAGGGGGTGATTTCAATGTGGTTAGAAGCCCTGATGAGAAAATCGGATCAGTGTTCAGCATTACTCCTATGTTGCTATTTTCAAACTTTATTAATCAAGCTGAACTCATGGATCTGCCGATGTCAGGAGATAAATACACTTGGACCAATAATAGGGCAGTTCCGTCTTTCAGCAGATTGGATAGGTTCCTTTTATCGCCTGGTCTGGTTGCTTTATGGCCTTCAATCAAACAAAAGGCTCTTCCCCGTTCTCTTTCCGATCATAATCCAGTGTTGATTGTTGAAGAGAGCGTCAATTGGGGGCCCAAACCTTTTCGGTTCTTCAACAACTGGTTGGAAGATAGGAGCTTTCATTCTGTTATCCAGAATGCTTGGAATTCTACAGGATATTCTCGGCCTTCGGGGTGGGGTATATGGTTCAAGTTGAAAAATTTGAAACCAGCCATTAAAGACTGGTCTATTAGGCATCATAAGGCTGATTTCGACAACATCGTGGAACTTGAAAAGGAGATTGCTGGCCTCGAACAGAGTGTACAACAGGGACAGGTGGGAAACCAGCTGCGAGAAGAGTTATGGAATAAGAAGGCTGATTTATGGTCACTGTATCGTATCGAAGAACAAACTTGGCTCCAGAAATCGAGATTAAAATGGGCACAAGAGGGTGATAGGAATACTAAATTTTTCCATATTGTCGCCACAGCTAGGAGTCGTAAGAACCACATTGGGAATTTGTTGATTGATGGGAAGGTGTTCGATGAACCTAGGGTTCTCAAGAAGGCCATTGGGTCGTATTTCAAAAACCGTTTCAACTCTACAAAGGTAGCCAGGCTCAAAGATATCAAGTGCAGTTTTAAGTCATTATCAGCGCAAAGTTCGTCTAATCTTGAGCGGCCTTTCTCGGAGGAAGAGGTTTGGGGTGTCATCCAAGGCTGCGATGGCAACAAAGCTCCGGGGCCGGATGGTTTTAATCTGAATTTCTTTAAGTCCTTCTGGGTCACGGTGAAGGGTGAGGTTATGTCGTTCATGAATAATTTCCATAGCACTGGTTTTATTGATAACTGTTTAAATGCGTCTTTTATTTCTCTTATACCTAAATGTGACTCTCCGTGCTCCATTAGTGATTATCGTCCTATCAGCTTGGTGGGCAGTGTTTATAAAATTCTAGCCAAAGTTCTTGCCAATCGCCTGAGGCAATCGGTGGGGGAAATTGTTGGGCAAAACCAGTTCGCGTTCATCCCGGGGCGTCAAATTCTGGACTGCTCCTTAATTGCCAATGAGGTTATCCATTCTATGAAGACTAATGGAGAGGGTGGTATGATATTTAAGGTGGATTTCGAAAAAGCCTATGATTGTGTGGATTGGTCCTTTCTTGATTTTGTTATGGGTAGAATGGGCTTTGGGGATAAGTAGAGGTCTTGGATTCAGTCGTGTTTATCTTCAGCTTCATTATCAGTCCTAGTTAATGGGGTGCCAACGGAACAGTTCAGGATGAGCAGAGGGTTGAGACAAGGCTGTCCCCTCTCCCCCTTACTGTTTAATCTGGTTGCTGAAGTTTTGAGCTTATTTCTTAATAAGGCTACTTCCATTGGCCTTTTCAGGGGTATGGTTATTGATCAGGGGTCTGTGTCCATATCTCATCTTCAGTTTGCGGATGACACAATTATCTTCTGTGAGCCTTTGGAGGAGCAGGTTAGGAATGTTAAAAGAATTCTAAAGTGCTTTCAGTTGTTATCAGGCCTCAAAGTTAATTTCAAAAAGAGCAGTCTTTTTGGAGTTGGGGTGGAGCAAAGTGTCACTGATCGGTGGGCTTCGAATATCCGTTGTCTGAGCAGTCGTCTCCCCTCCCTTTATCTCGGTCTTCCCTTGGGGCACGGAGCGAACTCTATCTCACTGTGGAGTCCTATCATCGATAATTTCAACAAGAGGCTTGCCGGCTGGAAAGGCAATCTACTCTCCATTGGGGGCAGATTGACTCTTATTAAATCGGTGTTGTCTTCTCTTACTGGCGCAGAGTCAAAAAGAAAAGGGAATTCTGACACACCACCGTTGATGAAACACTTCAATAAATCCGCTTATAACAAGTTCTTATATGATTTCTAGTAAACCATTAAGCACAAGCAAAATACGCAGTAACACTTTTGGAAGTATCAAAAGAATGTTACTCACATGTAGCAATAATAAGACTTATTCTTTCTTTTGGTGTCCCTCATTAAGTAAAAGCCAATTATTGATCCAATCTAATATTAATTGGATGCCTGAACACTCAGAGACTTTCATCAGTCTGTATACAAAGTATCTTCCAACCCTTCTACAACCATTCATTAGTTAATTAGACACTCCCGAATCTAATTCAAGACTCCGCTAGTAGCCCCTCCATTAGTAGGGGAGGGGCTACCATATCAAGATTTACTGATTCCCTTCCACTACTCTAGTTTTTCCTTGAATCCTAGACGTTAGGATTTCGAGTTTTTTGTTGATCAGGCGACACCCGGATTTGAACTGGGGAATAAGGGATTTGCAGTCCCCCGCCTTACCGCTCGGCCATGTCGCCAAAAGGCTACAAACAAAAAAATGAAAGTATCCCCTTTTTATTTTTAGATCGGATCCATACCTTCAATTGGTTATAGTATCTCAAGACACACAATATCTAAAAACTTTCCCTTTCTTTTTTCTTTTCTATTGAAAAAGAAAATGTGGATTCTCAGTTACAAAAGTCAAAATTCAGGACAAAAAAATTGGAACCATTAACTATTAACTATTGACTGCAAATTTATGGATGATTCTTCTTCACTTGTCTTTTTCTAATGGTATAAGAAAAGAAAAATGGATACATAACTAATCAGTATTGATTTTTTTTTCAATAAAAAAAGCTTTCTTAATTTCAATTATATTATAATAATATAACAGCAATTATGAGTCTATGTAAACCCCAGAACATAAGTTGTTACACAGTTATAGTTATCTAATGAGGTATTTTATCTATCTAGATATGATGTCCATAGGGAATCAGCAAGAAATTATTGTGTTTCAATTTTTCATTGAATAGATTAAAATAAAAGAAAAAATAGAATTTTTGATAGAGCACGCCATGTGTTGTCTCCACTAGAGCGCTATAATGGAATAAAAAGAAAAGAGGAAAGACATATATAAATAGAAATGCTATATCTGCACATGTTTAATAAATACAAGCCCTCTTTTCGTACGCACTTCAATCATATTCTAAATATTCTACTAAAAAATAAAAAACTAAAAAGTGGGTAAAAACATCTCTCTTCTCTGCGAATCATTTTTTGAACAATGGAATCTATGAAAAAATTAAGCGCTAGAAAAATCAACTCTCTCCCTATATATATTTTATGATTATTTTGTCTTTATCTCAACGAACAGATCAAATCAGGAATTCATTTCATTTTTCTGGTATTCAATCGGATTGGAATATGTAATATCATAATAATGGTAGAAATTGAATTATTATTATTTTTTTTTGATATTCTATACAAAACTCCATAAGGCTAAATGGCATTTCTCAATTCTTTTCTGTATCTGTTTGTTATAAATATAAATTCAAATTTGAGTATAATTTTTCTTCTTCCGTTCATACGCATTTCATATTTCATACATTCCATATATATATATATGGTATATGGAGTTAGATAAAATTTCATGTGATTCAGTAAACAGAATAGAAATTGAATTCCATCATTATTAGATCGATTCGTATGATTCGATGAAGAATGAGAAAAGAATGGGATTTTTTTGATAAATGGGAAATTCAAAATGCTCGGGGATGAAAATGGGGAAATGTCTACAATACCTGGGTTGAATCAGATACAATTTGAAGGATTTTGTGGGTTCATGGATCGGGGCTTAACAGAAGAACTTTATAAGTTTCCAAAAATTGAAGATACAGATCAAGAAATTGAATTTCAATTATTTGTGGAAACATAT